>CM056503.1:1535054-4265821 GCA_029783415.1 Anisodus acutangulus
CACTTATTTTTCCAACCAAAAAAAAAAACACAATAGCCATCAGCACTAGTTACACATTTCAATCATTTAACACAGATTTTCCATCCCCCCAAATTGCTACTACCTCTCAGTGACCTCAACAGCAACATCAAAATATCAAGAATATTCAACCAATTCATCCCAAACACAACCCCCACTGTCAACCAAAGTGATTCTTCCAAAAAAGAAGCCTATGAAATGGTGTACTGGGGACAACTAAGCTAAGTATTGGAATCAGGATGTAGTCATGTAGACCACCCTCTTACCTTGGAACAAAGAATTTATGGTTCGCGTGATAAAATTTGTTCAGTACTAATGAGCAGATTTTATTGATTAAGCAACTAAAATGGAAACATGAATGTTAGTTTTTAATCCATCACACCCGTTTAGGATAACCATAGTATAAGATACACCGTATACGCATGTTGTTTCATCAGCTTTAGTCAATGTGTGAAACAACACACATGACACTTCCAAACCGGATTGTGATTAAGTTGCTAAATGCTTCACAGTTGGAACTCAAAATATGATTCCAACATAACAAATAATTCAAATGTTTTTCCCAGTAATGACAAGGCATAAATTAACAGCATAATGCCATCTCTTTACCAACCTGCAGGGACACATCTACATCAATTTAATCACTAATAATGAATAGAGACCTATATTTAGAAACAGCACATATGTTAGATCAATATTAGTATTATCAAAAGATAGACTAAGCAAATTGAGTCCAATATTGGTCAGGGATAAATTTTCTGGTGGATTTTTGCCTGTTGAATGGCACACTTAAAACTGATGAAAGAAAATTCATTCTAGCCTGTCCAAGCAGGCCAATAAAATAAAAAACTTCATAGTCAAACATGGAGCAATGAATATACACAGAAATACTTGGTTTATGAACTTATTCTTTTGAGATATAAGAGTATGCCCATGTTTAATTGAAGAGCCAAATAACAAGAGTATGCCCATCCTTGAGAAATTATTCTTCCGCAACTATACTTATTTCACCCTTCTCCAGCAAGTCATAGAATGACCTAACTTTTCTTTGCTCATTCCAGTGGTGCATCTTCCACAAGCTTCCAGCAGCCAAACCAAGTACACTTGCGATAACTATTTCCTTGACCACACTAGGCCCTTTCAATGTGGCATGTGCAATCCTATGACCAGCCATTTGATTCTGAATGTAGCAAACTTCTGCAAAATCACAGCATGAGAAAAAAAAAAAAGGTTCCCCTCACCCACATTAATTTACACACATAAACCAACAGAATCACTATATGGTCTTAAAGGGATCATGAAAAGTAGTTAGAACAACAAGATAAAGAAGCAACTACACTGAAACAAATAATTAGCAAACTGGAAGAATGACAGACTCAAAGAGTTAACCAAAACAATGAGTTGATGGTAACTAAACTTTGAGGTAATTTTTTTTTTACAAGTAATTGAACTTTGAGGTAATAATAATGTAACATGAGACAATAGGAACTCAGCTTAGGAATGGAGGTAAACTAAGTCCCACCAAAAGTTTGGGGGTCCAGTGCTATGCTCGCTGTTATTCCATCAGCACACATCAGTGTAAGTAGTAACTGCTAACCACACTAGTTAAATAGTACTATCAACACTGCAGCTCCCTGTGCAGTCCAGGATTTCCATGCACAACAAATCCTCTCTTTATTCCCTTTCTTGGACATGGATTCATTCGTTGGGCCTTATAATTGTATTAACATGAAAATTGAATTGACCATAGCTTGCAGTTTCGCCATGATATCATTCTTCCTCTTCTATCTCCCTTCACCATCCCTGAACTCCATTACTTTTCCCTCTACTATTTTAAATTGCTCCCTAACCCAACCTATCCTCTTCTCAATCCATGAAGAAATTATTCTCTTCTGAATCCACCCTTGCACTTCTGTCCCATAAAGCAATAAAATCCCTTCCCACTTGGCTACATATTGTATGTCAACAATTGCATATGTATTGTAATTAACACATGATGTGTGGAATACTTCAATTGATGAAGTGTAAAATTTCATCAAATGGGCCGGATATCCCCATGACCACATGTCATGTTGCGCTGAGAGTCAATGCCTACTTCCCTTTGATCCCTATCATTAATAGTCACTAGGGAGCTTTTTCTAGAAGTGACACTTGAGACTTTTATTCAAGGAAAAGTGGCACAAATTTTATGCTTCTGCTACAAGTGACTTTTGTGATTAGTGCTAATGATATGGAGTATATTTTTAAAAACCTGGAGTTTTTTTTATTTAAACATCCCCCCCCCCCCCCCCTCTTCTATGTTTTCTTCTCTTCCCTTTTTTTTGGATAAAGGTAACAGGTATACTACACCAAAAACTGTGTTAGTTCACTTACAATATGGAACCCTATATGTTAAGATACTTACAAACTGCCTAGAATATCAAAATCTTCAGTTTGTACTAACAATTCCTGTTTACACCAATAATAATAAAGACTTAAACAAATACTTTTAAACTTCTGAATAATGCATTCCTTGCCCTCAAAACATCTCTGGTTTCTTTCTGCCCAGACATACCACTTTTTATTATATACATACTTTTTTGTTGTTGTGAATATTCATAGAGAAAATTTAGGTAAATTTTTTTCTAACGAGTGGAGGACATTCTGCAGTAAATTCAACAACTTCAGAAGTTGTTACAACAAATTCTAAAGTTGCTGCAAGAACTACTAAAGTTATTGCAACTTATTCAATAATTGTTGCAACAAATTCAATAGTTGGTAGTACAACTTCAGAAGTCGCTGCAACAACTACCGAATTTGTCGCAACAACTATTGAACTTGTTGCAAGAACTACTAAAGTTGTTATAGTAGGATTTTAAAGTGGAATTTTTGTAGTAGTTATTGTTATGGGGTTTCACAGAGAAAGGAGTCTGGGTAGAGATAGAGGAGGCGGAGGGGGCAGATTGGGAGATAGGAGCTTTGTGTGAATTAAAAAAAAAACTTTGGAGGTCATTAAAATTAATCCCAGAAGAATCACTTGTAATAAAGACGCAAAACTTGAGTCACTTTTCATCAAATAAAAGACTCAAAGGTTCATCTTAATTTAAGGCCCCAAGTTGCTTAAACAACTTTCTGGTTCAAACAACTAGTACGTTGTTTAAACAACCACAATATTTTTTGGGTTTATGTAATGCTTGGAGATTTCGTAGTATTTTGAATTTTATATCTATGGGCCTTTGTACAGATAAAAAATATTGAAGTATTTAGTTTAAATAAGGTTAAATGTTATTAACCACTAATCCAAAAGGAGTTCCTTTTACCTAAGGCTTAAAACACGAATCCCTTCTTAAAAAGAAGACCCAAAGATCTCTTTTAACTGAATGATCCACATTTGTGTAGCTCATATCATTCTTACCAATTAGAAAGCATGCATATAATGCGAGGGTGTTTGGATTGGCTTATTTTAAGTGGTTTTTTTGGCCAAAATAGCTATTAAGCTTTTTTTTTTGTAACTTTTTGTGGTGTTTGGAAAAGATAAAGAGTGTTTTTAAACACTTAACTTTTAGGCCAAAAAGATACAAAAATAAGCTAAAAGTCAAAAGTTGGACATTCCCAACTTAGGGTGTTTGGATTGACTTTTTAAAAATAGCTTATAAGCTAAAAGCTATAAGTTGGAATACCCAACTTTTGGCTTTTAGCTTATTTTTGTACTTTTTTGGCCCAAAAGAAAATGCTTAAAAGCAATTTTTATCTTTCACAAACACTACCACCACCACCACAACAACAACATACCAGTATAATCCCACAAGTGGGGTCTGGGGATGGTAAAGTGTACGCAAACCTTACCTCTACCTTGGGGGTAGAGAGGTTGTTTCCGATAGACCATCAGCTCAAGATAAAGCAAAACAAAGCATGTCAAAAAGAAAAAGTCAAAAACCTTATCAAATTCCCAGCAACTCCCTTCTAAATCTTTGGCTAAGTTTAAGTAGTCAGGTAGCTGAACATCAAATGTACAGTTTATATCCTAGAATAGCTCCTTATTTATCCAATTTATTCAACGCAAAATGCAGCAAAACTATTCAAATAATCCAGATCAGAAAATTAAGTCTTTTCAAGTCAAACAAAAGAAAGAGCATAGTTCCCGCTGGATCTGAGTTAGAGCACACAAACAAAACAACGTATAGCAGAATCTATCAGATCCGTGAAAAGATAATAAATCAAAAATAAGAAAAAATTATCAACAGAAAACAGATATTAATACAATAGCAGATCAGCAACGTTGATCCTAAAAACTTTGCCGAATATAATAGCAGATCAGGAAACTAGTATAGAAGAACAAATCTTAATAAATAATTTGGGAAACGTTAAAAACTGCTTTAAGCTAGGGTTTTACCTGAGAGGAAAGAGCTCGGATGAGGACGATGAAGTAGAGAGAAGAAATGGAGCCCTTTCCAATAGCTATTAGTACAAGTTGCTAATTTATTTGCTTGTCTTTTAGGCCTAGACTACGAGTATCTAGAATTATTTGGTTCCACATCCGAATGGGCCAATCAGCCATATTAATTGTTGCCCAATTACTACGAGTAATGAATTTGGTCTTCATAATTTCATTTCATACACAAATTAGTGTATGAAATGAACTCCATGACTAGTGAAACACAATCACATAAATTGGGATAAATTAGGAAGGAGGAAGTATATAGAAAGTACTACAACCAGCAATTCTACAATACGTTTAAAAAACTAGAACTAAATCACTATAAGTTTGACTATAGAGCAGCAAAATGAAAGAGCACAGAAATGAAAAGAGAAATACTATAACTCGTTAACCAGATCTGCATACTCAACAATCATAAACAGTCATCTACAACTAAAAAGCATTGAAAAAAACACAAATAAGATCAGCAAAAAAAAACAGATCCGTCACCAGTTCTAGAAAAAACAAAAGCACATCTCCATAAATAAATTATGTATATATATACACATAATTTACACAGAGACGAAACAAATAATCGTCATACAGATCTAAGCATAGAAAAGCGCAAAAACAGTGCAATATATATATATAAATATATATATATATATATATATATATATATATATATATATATATATGCAAAGCGGAGATCAGAAATCTGGAAAAATAAAAAAATTAAACGATGTATACGTAGCATTAGAGATAGAGAGAGAGAGACCTGCGTTTGACTAGGCGCGAGAGTAGGAGAAGGAGAACAGGGTTGTGATGAGAGAGAATAAGGAAAAGGAAGGGTGAAAGGATATATATATTTATTTATTTATTTTATATATTATATTTTTATATATCAGTTTTAAAATTATAAGATATTTAAAACTTCACATTGGACCATAAACTTTGGGGAAATTACAAGTAATATCAAAAGATCACCTTAAACCGTTAAATAAATAAGCTACAAGAGCTTAATACTTACTGCTTAAAGTTTAGAATTCAGAATTATTTCTCAACCTACATTTCTCAATGATACTTGTTCAATAAAAAAAATTGCATGAAGGTATGTTTTGAGACTTTCTTTTCTTCTTTTTTTATCCTTTTTTATTTTATTAATTCAAAAGATTAATATAAATAGTTAAACATGTTTAATTATTTAAAAAGTGTAAGGATTTATATCTGAGACCAAAATGGATTTATATCTGAGGCCAAAATCTTTTGTCTATGAATCAATAAATATCATATAATCAGGTGAGTTTATTCTGAAAAGAAGAGGCAACAGATTTAGCACATATCACACAAGATCAAAATTTTGAGAAAACTTTATGTCGGACATTCTAATAAAGAATTCTATATTTTATATGTCATATTAAAATTTATTATTATTTTATATTAGATCACGTCAAATAAGTAATAAAAATTAACTGAACCGTACTAATACCGAAGAAAAACCGAGGGGATGGTTTTGAAAATTTTAATTTTGGTTATATTTGCATATTAACCAAAAAAATTGTATGGTATAATTTTTTAAAAATAACCGACCATACCATACCATTGACACTCATATGTTTAAAGAACTAGTAAAAAATCACTATAAGAGCATGTTTGGATGGACTTATAACTTATAGATTATAAGTAAAAAGTCAAGTTAGGATATGACATTTGGCTTATTTTTGTTATTTCAACTTAAAACAAGTGCTTACAAGTATTTTTTATTTTACTCAAACACTATGTAAATACTTAAAAAATATTTTTGCACTTAAAGATGGCAAAACAGAGAAATATGGCGTCATGGTTGCAGTGTCATAACTTTCTAGTTTGGTAATTTTGATGATGATGTTCGTTGAGGTGTTGAAGAATTAGTTCGGTAATTTTGATGATGATGTTGTTTGAGAGGTTGGAGAATCAATTCAGTAATTTTGAAGATGATGTTGAGAGAAAAATTAGGAAATAATTTTGCTTCCAACTACAAGTAGGATTCTAATTTGCCGTTAATGTTTTTGTTTTTTGTTAAACAATTACGAATAATGACATTAAAAAAACAAAAATTACTGCCATTACCTCTAAAATTACCTGATGGTGTAATAATTCTATACATCGATTTCGCACAAACTTAAACTCTTTCCTTATTCCAAAAGGTGGAATCTCCCACCCCAGGAGCCCCCACACTCCGGTCCGACAGGTCTGTGAAGGAGGTAAATCATGGTGACTCAATTGATTTCAAAGGTTAGACCAGTACCACGCTGCGCACAAGGGGCCCTCCTTTATTTCAAGAAGAAACCCCCACACTGCCGCTGACGGGATTCGATCCTTGGTCTCTTATTCCAAATATCCCCCTTGAAACCAATTGAGCTGCCCAAGCGGACAACTTAAACTCTTTCCTAAATGTATTGGATGAAACTGGATTTTGTCGTCATCACTAATATGTTTTATTTTTGTGGTCATCAACGGTATCTTTTATATAAATATTTATCTTTGAAGAGCATAGCATTATTATAAGTCCGGAGCCTAAAGAGCACTATTTTGAAGTCAAAAGAATCAAAAGGAGTTGAGTGGATTGGTATACTACTTGCTATAAAATATACGGAGAATATTCTGAGAATATCAGGCCTATGCAATATCAAAGCTGAACGGCATATGCAATATCAGGCCTAGTAAATGTAAGATACTGAAGAGCACACCTTTCTGTTCCAGATATAGAGTGGGATCGAAAGCAGTATGCCGTCATTGGCACTAAGCTTGGATTTTGAGTCCACCGGAGTTGGCATAATTTTACAATTTGCCATCTTGGCCCTGTACACTATCTCTTCTGCATACTTACGCTGACACATGAACATAGTGGTTGCAGATCTTGTCACCGATATACCCAAAAAATAACTTAGCTTGCCCAAGTCAGTCATAGCAAATTCAGTTTTGAGTAGAGCAATGATTTCATTCTTCAACCCGTCAGATGAGACAGTAAGAACAACGTCATCGACATATAATAGCAAATATGCAGTGTTGCTACCTCGGTGAAAAGTGAAGAGAGATGTATCACATCTGCTACATACAAAACCAATCTGCAGAAGATACTTGACGAACCGATCATACCAAGCGCGGGGTGCCTGTTTCAATCCATACAATGACTTTCTGAGACAACACACAAACTGCGGAGCTGCCGGATGAACAAAGCCAGGAGGCTGATGCATGTACACAGTCTTTTTCAAATCCTCATGAAGAAATGCATTCTTGACATCAAGCTGATGAATCGGCCAATGCATTCCCATAGCAATACTGAGAACAGTCCGAATAGTGGCCGCTTTAACAACCGGACTGAATGTCTCACCACAATCAATACCCTCCTGCTGATTAGTGTCATTGTCAACTAGTCTTGCCTTATACCCCTCTAAGTCACCACTGTCTCTGAACTTGTGACGAAATAGCCACATACACCGGATAACATTCACACCAGCTGGTCTAGGTACCAAATCCCAAGTGTTCTGCTTGGTTAAAGCGTTAAATTCCTCGCACATGGCCGCATTCCAATTTGGGTCTAGTTTTGCTAGTTTTGGATTTTTTGGAATGGGTGATAAGATCTGCAGCCACTATGTTCCTGTGTCAGCGTAAGTATGTAGAAGAGATAGTGTACAGGGCCAAGATGGCAAATTGTAAAATTATGCCAACTCCGGTGAACTCAAAATTCAAGCTTAGTGTCAATGACGGTGCGCCAGTTTCTGATTCCACTCTATATCGGAGTCTAGCAGGTGCTCTTCAGTATCTTACATTCACTAGGCCTGATATTGCATATGTCGTTCAGCAGGTGTGTCTGTTCATGCACGACCCCCGAGAGTTCCATTTTGCCCCCCTCAAACGTATTATCAGATATGTTAAGGGCACACTAGAATTTGGTTTACATCTATACACCTCTGCCCCAACCAAGTTGCTAGCCTACACGGATGCAGATTGGGCATGATGCCCCAACACACGTCGCTCCACCTCAGGGTACTGTGTATTTCTTGGGGATAATCTTATCTCATGGTCCGCCAAGCGGCAGGCCACGCTATCCCGTTCGAGTGCTGAAGCAGAATATCGCGGAGTTGCTAATGTCGTCGCTGAGATCTGTTGTCTCCGAAATCTTCTTTTGGAGCTCCAGTGTCCATTACGCAAGGCATCTATAGTCTATTGTGACAACATATCTGCTATCTATATGTCTCATAATCCAGTCCAACATCAGCGAACTAAGCATATTGAGATGGATATCCACTTTGTGCGAGAGAAGGCTGCCCGTGGTCAGGTCAAAATTTTACATGTGCCTTCCTCTTATCAGTATGCAGACATTTTCACAAAGGGACTACCGCGACAGCTCTTCACCGACTTCCGATCCAGCCTTAGCATTCAGCCTCCTCCCGCTCCGTCTGAGGGGGAGTATTAGCGAATATTCTCAGAATATTCTCCGTATATTTTGTAATTATGATAGATGTATATTTAAGGTAACTTAGGATTCTAATTGTATTAGGAATCAACCTTTGTAAGGTAAGTTATGATTCGTACCATATTAGGAATCAACCGTGTACAACTATATATATTGTGAATAATGAAAGGAATTCCCAAGGAAAATTATTCTATCTTTCAGGTTCCTCCACGAGTTGTAACACAGACAAAACGTCGTTTAATGTTGACTATAACGATGCTGCAAATCGCAAAATTACTCGGCGTTTAAATGCTCACCTAGGACCATAAATTTGAACTTCTAGAAAATTTCTTAATTAAAGGCATTGTTTTACTTGAACAAACCAAAGAAATTCAACAAAAAAAACTAACAAATGCCTTTAGCATAGTTTGCGTAAATTCAACACCATCTACAATGAAAAAAAAAGGCATATAAAAAAAACTAACAAATGCCTTTTAGCATAGTTTGCCTTAATTTACTAAGTAATTATGTTCACTTGAAAAGGGGCTTATTTTTTGGGGCTTGTCAATGACTTTGAACAGCTCAGATTTGCACTTTCCTTGATTTTACGAGCTCTAGTTTTTGAGATGTTCATAACTGTCTTGGCTTGTCAACCAATCCATTTTGGTCCTTGTCAATCTTAAAGTTCATCATATATAATTATCGATAATTTCAACGAAGATTTTATAACATAGAAACAAGAACCAAAGTTTTACAACATGGAAATATATTACTAGAGATAATCAAATGGAAAAAAATAGCCACTTGCTCTAAATATGTATTACACACCCCTCATACCTTCAACATAAAACTGAAGGCAGAGACAAATGCCTTTTAGCATAGTTTGCCTTTTTAATAAATTCATCACCATCTACAATGACAAAAGAATATGTAGAAGATGATGAGTTTTATTTAGATATTTTTTTCTTTAAAAACCATAATCTAATACACAATTTACCAATTAACACTTCATCTAAGTCTAAGTAGTCGCCGGAGATCGTCGGTAGCTCCCGCATCAACTCCGATAGACGCCTCGGCATTGCAACTAAGCTTTGGCCTCAATGAAAATGTGGGAAAAGGCAAGCTGCTTGGTGGAGGAGAAATAGCAGTAAACACCACGGAACCCGAAAACTTGTTAGCATTTGTGTGCAATAAGCTCAATTGGCTATTGTTAGCATCATCTTTTTTGGGAATCTGTGCATACCGAGAGTTTAGTGCACCGACGAGAGATTCTTTTTCACCCATTGGTGAAATAGACAAAACAATAGAGACATCTTTGGGTTGATCCATCTCAACACTTCCCTTGAAATTTTTTGTGGACAATAGGCTCAATTGTTTCCTATTAGCATCATCTTTTTTTGAATTCCGTACATAACGAGAGCTTAATACATCTACGGAATGTTCTTTCTGACCGGTTGATGACATAGACAAAACCATAGAAACATCTTTTGGTAGATCCTTTGGATCTGGGCCCAAAGGGTTAGTAGATGAAACCATAACAAATTTTGATGATTTTGGGCTTTCTTGATCTTTCTTAAGACTTGATGTGGATGACTTTGACTTTCTTGTTGACTTAACATTTTTGTTGACTCTTCTATTGATGGGAGGGAGAGAAAATGCCCTGTTTTGGGACAGAGAATTGATATGATTGTAGTGTTGATGAACACTACTTTTGGAAATAGGAAGAGGAAGAAGAGGTGGTTGTTTTTTATGAGCTAAAAATGGAGGAAATGAATGATATAAAATAGTAGGAGTTTGTAATATACCATTTTGATAACTAATTGGTGCAAGATTTTCACAAGGGGTTGATGAAAATGTCATATTAATGCTTTTCTTCAAATTTCTACCATAGTTTTTGCTAATTGGTGCAGCTGCTTCCATTGATCCAAACAAGAAGAAGAAGAAGAAGATTTAGTTCAAATAAAATTAAAAGCAAAACCCTGGCAATGAATGATTGGTCTCAAATAAACAAGGATCAATATTAGCCAAAAATAAGAGGTATTAGAAGAATTTACATGAACTATTTTTTATGCTATGAAAAGAAGAATATGTTTATATAACTATATCATATACTATAAGAGAAATTAAAGGAAACAAGGAATCTTGTGAGTCCAATCAAAAAGAGGTGTTGGACCGCATATTTATACAGAAAGGTAACGTTCCTGATTCAATTTCCTATCAGCAAAGGCGACATTAAATAAAGGACAAAAAGAAAACCACCAACGGCTACCTTATTTTATTTTCTTTTTTTTTAATCCTAAAAAGTTATACGCCTAGTCATAGTCATCGTAATTATAACCGTTCTATTTACTAAGGTAGAGATAAAGTATGCGTACCCTGTATCCTCCTCAGACTTCATATTGTGTGATTTCACTGGATATATTGTTGTTGTTATTGTATAGTCACGGTAATTACAATAAATATAAAATATTTATCTGCATTCAGTGTTTAGTGTAAATTTACTATAGTTAAGTGAATTATAAGATGAAGATGGATATTTATTAATCATAGTTAAATGATAAAGGACTATGTATAAACACATTATGCATTTATTGGGCTGGTATAAAGATGGTATGTTATAACAACAATAATTATTCCTTAATCTCTCAAGTAAGTTATGTCAACTATATAGATTCTCATTTTTTCATTTAAGCTTATTTCATATATTCATCGTACTAAAAATAAAATATAAAAGTGATGAATCATTTAAATACTGAATTCGTTGGAATGTACCATGTTATATATATGCTACATGAGTTCAGAGGACCCTAACTTATTCTCTCTCTTTGTATATATACAGGGCAAATGTTATTGATCCGTAGGTTTTGCTCAAAATCCATATTAATTACATTGATGTTCAAGTATGAGCACAGACATTCACGTAAAAACTCTTTATAGATGTCAATGATATATTTAAGATTACAATTTCTAAAAGTTCGACACGTGGCAAAATTTTATCTTTTCCTTAGCCTCATATCTAATTATATGTCATATAAAATGAAGTAATATTATGTAGAAATAACTTGAAGACTATGTTGGAATTATAGTAATACTATATAGTATAAAGTAAACTAATAAAAATCTTAATAGTCAAATTGAAGAAATTAACTTCATCCTAAAATGCCGACAAAATATGTGGCCGGCTACTTGTAGAATAGGAGTCTTTTATTAAAGACATACTTGGGATACTATTGGGCGGCAACCGCCGATTTTATGAAGACCGTTGGATTCGGTTATTATAGAAATAGCCGTTGGGCCAATTGGGACCGTCGATCTTGTCATTGGGTTCCTCAAAATTGGGCCCATTCAGAAAGGGACATCCTTTAAATCAAGCCCATAAACGAGTTCTCAATGGTCCTTATCCTTTCAAACTCTTCTTCGTGACCTCGCGTGCAGGGAAATGTGCTAGCCAGTTGATTTTTCACTTCATAATAATACTTGATTGAATTTGAATATTCTCTCATCTTTTTTCTTCAATCATGAATACTTGTTGAGTTCATATATCGGATTGGAACATGGATATTTGATTTTCTGATATGAATTAGCTGAGCTATTTTGTCCAATAGACACCTTTTTACTCGAAAATTATACTATTTAGATGGATATATTTTTTATGTATATATATAATATATATGTTGAATCTTTTTGAATTTTTGGTGAGGTTACTTCTTTACATCCTAATTTCGCCACTTTTTATGTGATTTTGGACAATCTTCACCTCGTTAGATAATTTTTGGGGTTGAGGTATTCAAATCTCCATTTTTCTATCAACTCTAAAGGATTTTCTATCGTTGCATGTGTTCCTTTTTGTTTAAAACATATTGACTACAATTGAACTAAAGAAAGAATGTTGATTGTTCAATTTTTTTTTTGCTTCTACGTCTCATGACGGGAGTGCTAGAGCCATAAAATGCATGCTTTAGTCAAGAAATGAGAAAGATTGACCAATCTCATCATATGCTATTTCATATTCATATGCCCTCTAACTTAAACTTCCTGAATTCATTTCTAATTCTCCCCGTCAAGTTAAAAATGCAACTTTGTGTTTTAGATCGATCACTCTTAATTCTGGTAAAGGAAAAAAAAAGTGTGTGCCGGCACCAAAATTTAGTATGCTAAATGTATGTAATTTCCACCAATAATATTATGATCGACAAGAAAACAAATTGAGCACTTGGGGAACAAAAAAGAAATGGTAAAAAGAATTAAATTTATGCATTGACTACGTTTCTTTTGAGCCGGGGGTCTAACAACATCTCTATCCCACAAAGGTAGAAGTAAAATCTGCATACATACTATCCTCCCTAGACCTCACTTGTGAAATTACACTGGATATGTTGTTGTTGTAAAGTTAGCACTATCAAAGTACAATATTGATGCACTTATCAACCATTTTAGTATAGCTTAAATTCTGGTAATTAAAGGACCTGTTTTATCATTGTTTTCTTTGTGGAAACATGAAAGGGACTTTAACGTAACATATTAAGAATGCGTCATATGATAACCTGACCAATTGTTCATGTTGTATTATGAACCTAATATTGGGCTTTGAATTAAACTAACATCTTTTGTTACTACTATCATTTTACTTGTGCCAGTAAATGATGATGGGAACCTTTCAATTAATTAGTAACTACGAAAATTCATTATTAACAAAAGAAAACTTGTGGAGTTGTATTTTGATTTTTATCTCCACCATGGGACAAATTTATAAGGAGAATTGTGGATATTCTTCATATATGTTGCTCCATTTGATAATTGAACACCATCCTTAAATGAGGAAGAAGTTTCTTTATCTAACAGACCAACTCTAAGGTTCTAGAAATACAGTACAGGGGATCCAGAATTTAAATTTTATAGGTTGAGTTATTGGATTCGAAATTTAATACAATGTTGGTGTACAAAATTCTTTACACCATTACGTAAATTAAAGGATAATCACGATAATTTTATAATTAAGACTTAGGAAAAGATATTAAAAACAATTAGACTCCTAATTGTACTCTAATGAAATTTATTTTTTCCTATTATGGAGTAAATCAAATCTGTGTCCATGATAGAGTCAATCAAAATTTAAGTTTCCATGTTTTTTTTTTCCAAAAAGATTATCACTATTAATGAAGTCATTCTTCAACGCATAAATACTGTGAATAATTCTTCAACACTTCAGCCACATTTGATCTTGAGGAGTTTCTTTTGCTTCACGGAATCACTATTACACATGTTTTTTAAGTGACTGCTATACAAATAAAAAAAATCAATTTTCTTTTTACTGTTGAACATTTTTCCCCTACCATTCTTACTGTTTAGTTGAGAAGGTCTGTAACTACAAATATGTATCATATAACAATTTGCATCAAAAATTTTAAGTGCATTAAGTTTACATTAAAGAGATCAAAGGCATACGGATTGGAAAGAAGTTAAAGAAATAAAACATGGAAGGAAGTTTGGAGGAGAGACTACGTTAAAAGGAAGATTTGTAGGAGGGAGAGAGTAACTATAGTGCTTAGTTTTAGGAAAAGAAAAAAAAATAGCTGGAAAGGATGGGTAACCTGCCATAACAGCTAAGTTTACCTGATGGTGTAAAAAATATAATACATTAACGGTGCACAAACTTAAACTCTATTTATTGTAGTTCTTTTAGCAAATACAAAATTTAAGTCAGGGTTGCGAACTTATAAAGTTACACTCAAATATTTAATACGACGATTTCCCGATATTTTACGTCAGCCATATGAATATGAGAATGGAGTCTGACGCAGTACGTTGCCATCAAAATGAAAATGAGAACCGAAAGTAGGGTTTCTTGCCCACCATCTACGGCAGCCAAAATATGACCAATGACTTAGCTCTGAAATATCTAAACCACTCTTGTGATTGGTATTAATTCGATGCATTTGCCATCTTCAGCTTTTAGATCTAAGTTATTCAGATTGTGTAAAAGGAAATTATATTGCTAGTGTAATTATCTAATCGATATATTATACTCTACTTTTTTCATCCCTGTGTGGCGAAGTTTGATTGGGTATAAAATTTAAGAAAGAAAATGAGATTTTATAAAATCAACTAAAGTAAAGTCATAGATATATATGACTTTTGAATCATCTCATTGTAAAAAAAAAAAAGTTTAATATTAATTATTTTTAAATAAGGAAATGTAGTAATCTATTTTAGATAGACTTAAAACGAAAATATGATACATAAACTGAAATAGAGGGCGTAACAAATTTGTATTATTGTACTTTTAAGTATATTATTAGCATAGCGACATATTAGTAATTGGATTTTCGATTGAATTTTCGGACATATTTAGTGAATCTCCTAATATAAATATAAGGTTTTAACTAAAATAATATAATTGGGTTCGACTGAATTCGTACGTCGGCCTTCTAGCTCGCCATGCGCGGAGCCACCTTAGGTGAAGGGTTGTCAGGTGCACACTCTTCACCGAAAAATTACGCGGTATACATAAGTTAAATGTTATTTATTATGAGTATATATATTTAAGTTTGTATACCCTTAACACAAGTGAAAAGAAAATTTGTACATCCTTCGCCAAATTTCTGGCTCCGTCGCGGTCGCTAGCGCCTACTTGTTAATGCATAAAACTTAAAATATTCTCATGTTGCTGGTCAGCCTTATATTTCTACTTTTATTTACCAAGTTATCATCATATCTTTTTGCAGTTTCTAAATTGTTTATCCCTTTTTTCTCCTCTTGTCTGGAAATTTTCTGCTGATTGTTAAAATCTATAGTCGGTGTAATTTTCTATATATGTTGACGTAGTGACTGGAAAACCACCGCCCCTGTTCCTTCCATATCTTTTCTCTTAATCACCAAGATTCATTCTCACAAAAACCAATACTTTACTATTTAATCTTTTAATTAATACCAAATCCTAATTGGTGTAAACTATACAGATAATCGCATTTCAAGTGCCACTTTTAATTAGAAATATTATTTTCAGTTATTTGTACCTTGTTTTTGCTTTATCTACACTGTCAGAATTGTTACATACAACCCCAAATTCTATTTTGAAGAGTTAAGCAATTTATAAATATAGTATCTCAAATGATCTTCTTAAATACTAGTTTCTCCGTCCCTATTTGTTTGAAGATTGAGCAGTTTGGGGAGTCAAATAATTTTTTCTTTGATTACAATTTTCTTCAACTATTTTCATATATTGTGAAATATTAATTATGCAGACTTACACTATTTTTTATGTATTTTTCAAATACGTAAATTTTATTATAAAATACTTGAAGAATATATGTTAATTAAGTCAAAGATTAAGTTGTTTGACTCTCAAAACTGGTCAAACTTTAAATAAATTGGAACCGAAGGAGTAGTACATTTTAGGTAATTTTTAAATATGTGAATTTTATCAAAACGTGCAAACTTAAACCGAAGATTATCTGATTTGATCCTCCTATACGAAATCATTTACATAAAATGAGAAAAGGAGAATTTGTTAACCAAAAAAAAAAAAGTGTCGGAATTGATTGTGTGATCCCAAATATACTCACATAAAGGTTTCTTTATATCCTCTCTACTCTACGTGCGTATGTGTTATTTATAGCTTATATCAAACTTATTCCCTATTGTCCTTTTCATAGATAATAAACCATTCGTGTTTTACGTTCATGGTGATCAAATCATATATACCTTCCTGAGAAGAAAATGATAGATATTATATTGTAATAATTGAAAAATATACATATACGAGTATAGCTATATTTACGAGATCAAGATAAAAAGCTGGTTGAAAACAACTAGCATATGTATATATATAACATTGTATGTATCATGAAACAACTTTCTAAAACTTTAGTTTCACCAACCATGGATATCTTTATTTAGAGCATCTTTTTAATTAATGTTGATTACATTTTAGAGCAGCAATCGTTTTAATAATTTATAATAGAAGTATCTTCTCTACAAATTGAAGTAGTTATAGTATGAGAAAGTAGGGTTATTATGACATGAGATGACAGTTGTTATAACCACTTTATAATTTGGGCACCGACCATTTGATTATTGGAATCCACTAATTTTATGTCCATATATAGCTTTCATTTTATAGTCGTCCCAAATTTATATCATTCGCAATTTTTTCCTTAACGTCCATTCTCACACTGTCACACATATACACGGGCGCACACAAATATCAGAAAATATATCCAAGTAAACGTTAATGTGGCGTCATTGTGATAATTTATATGTTGCTCGAATTCTTTAAAAATGTTGATCGACGTGGATCTAATCTTCCAGATTAGTGACATATCAGTATATGGAAAACCTCAGAAAAATCCTTTTTCTCAAACTTTATGAACATTCTTTTTATCTCCTTTTTCTTTTGCTTTCTTTTTCTCTCTTATTTCCTCATCTTAATCTATTATTTAATTCTCCTATGTAATATTCAAGAATATTATCTCTTTTGTTTAATTTCCTTTATAATCATGCTCCCATGTGCATCTTTATCTTAGCTTAAACTAATGAGAGAAGGCACAATGATGCTTGTGTGACACTGAATTAAAAAAACAAAAAATAGGCAAGCAAAAAAATGGTCGGTTCTATAAAATATGGGTTTCAAAGGGTGATGAATTCAATGACCATAAAATAATCTAGAAGAAAAGGTCGGCTCCTTAAAATAATTGTGTTTCCTCTATTTTATACCACCAACTTTTTAATCTTTTTACTTTATTAGTAAGTTGTGCTTATTTAATCTTTCCACAAGATTAAAAAATTCAACCATTTGATCAAATATCTCTAAGTAAATAAACTATAGAGACGGTTCAATGGGTCAATGTTAGATCTATAAATGGACCTAAAGTAAACTCGATCTAACTTCACTATTTCGAAAATTTAAAACTTAAAGATTCAAACTTAATGTTTACACTAAATTAATTGATACAAAATATGTGTGGTGTGTACAAATTTCTTAGTTACGTTAAACATAATTAATGATAGATATTCTCGTTTTAATTTATAATTCTTTAACTGCTTGATTTAATATGAGGCATTGAGTCGGATACATGCATTTCTTCCCTCTCAAAGTGGCTGAAAAATAGTTAATTTGTGAATTGTACCATAAAATATGGGCCACACGTGAAATAAATAGCCCATAATGTTCTTGATTCCATCTTGGACCCGTCCAACTCTTCAGTTCTGTTTGGAAGCCCAGTCGATAATTGGATTGTTATCCCTATCGGAAAGGAATAAGTAATGGGTCGGGGAATCGGACATAGGCCCTTTTAGATCCGGTAGGAGCAGCAGAATGAAGATTGTATTGTCAAAGGGCATCATGGAATTAATCAGTATTGTGTTTGTTCTAGTCTGAAAATAGATAAATTTCTGAAAAGGGGCACTTTTCCGGCATTTGTACTTTTTCCCTATTTTGTGCTGGACTTTAATTTTTGATACTCAAGACAAATAAGTTTTTGCCTGGCATAAGTTTATATCTATACATCCTAATATCCACAAGTTATGTCGAATCTCTTAAAGAATTTATGCCCCGTTAAGCATAAATTCAATTTTGAAGACAGAGATTAAAAACCAGTCTATTTGAAGGGAAAATCGTGCAATTTCTTCTTGTCAAAGGACGTCACGGAATTAATCACTATTGTGTTTGTTCTAGCCTGAAAATAGAAAAAATTCTAGAAATGAATGCTTTGGATCATTGGCGTTTGTAAGCGAAGCACCTCAAAAAGCCATACTACAGCTGAGTTGGAAGCCTTACTTGAAGGACTTAAGCTGGCACATAATCAACAGTTTTCCCTTATATAAGTCGAGACAGATTCTGTTGAAGTTTTGCAACTTTAGAACAACCCCAACCTAACTATATCTCTCTTGTTGCATCCTGCAGGTCACTATTGAGGAAGTTGCTGAATCCAGTGGTCCGGCATAATTTCCGACAAGCCAACAAAGTAGATGATATTTTGGCAAGACAAGGACGCACCCTACCAGCTCAAGATCCAATCTCTATTATGTTATCACCACCTAGCTATATTATTAGTAAAATCAAGGCCGTGCATCTACTGTTGTTAACTGTACTAAGTTGGCAGCTTTTGATAATCTCCATGTAATATCTACTACTACTACTACTGATCCAGCTCTAGAAACTGTAACCACTTCTACCAGTGGTGGACTTGAATTGGCAAGTATGCCTGATGTAACAACGTTATATATATATATCGTTTTAACAAAAAAAAAATGTTTTTCCCCTAAAGGAGATATGCCACAAATAGAAATTAGTTGAGTTAGTGAGTTTGGCATATGGTAAAATACAAAAGAAGTGAAACACTTCTAAATTGTAAATTTTACTGAAGTGTGTATGAGACAAATAATGTAAACTGTTTAAGGTGTTACTGTAATAATAATAATATATACAAAAAGTTGTTTCGAGTTTAATTGGTCGAAAAAATGACTCGATACTTTACTCATTTAGTAGTCTAACTACTCGAACAAATATTGAATATTATTCGACTATAATCATTTATTTTTCAGATCCGCCAATTAATTTTCTATCTTAATAATTATGCTTGCAATGAACTGCTTCTTCTTCTTGAACTGTAACCGTACTAATTACTACAAGTTTTCTTTTACATCCTATTGCAATTTGTAGGTATTTGAAAAATATAAGCTTCCAACTCATATCAATTAAATTAATAATCGAACCGATAAAAATTACTAACTGATAATATCTTAAAAATTCAATTATCGATTTATCATAATTAGAAACTGATAAACCGAATAAATAACATTCAACCTGAACTGGCTCATAAACAACCCTAATCAAGACTCTAGGAGGTGTGAATTATGATAGGATATATATATAAGATCTCTCCGTTAACTATCAAATGCATCTTGTTTAAGTTACAGAAACGAAACAATCACACTTCAAAAATATTTTTATCTCTAACAAACTCTATCTATACCACGTAAATATGAATTAATTGGATCAGAAAAAATACATGTGTTATATTTAATTATGCATAAAATAAAATAGATTGGGTAGAATAGGAAAACAACAATAGGCAAATAGGTATTCTGCGTGCCTAAGAGATAAATGTGACAGTTTGGTCAAGACAAGCAATCAATTTACATAAGTATATGTTTTTACTACTCCTAATCTACTGCGTTGGGAAAGTACTCCTTTATTTTTGCTGACAGATGATCGCACAAGTTAAGTTGTCAAGGGCTTAATTGATTACTCTTGGAATGCGGGAGGCCCCAGTCAACAAGTCCATCATGTGTAGTGTATCTTCTCTTACACAGTCCAATAAATCTAGTAAAACTAGGCTATCATCGAGTTCAATTGCAACTCTCCCTCCGTCCCAAATAGTTAATTTGACAAAAAAATTAAAAAGTAAAATAAGATTTTTAAAATTTATGATGTAAATTAATTCATAAAAATTTGTGTGGATAGAAATCATTTTATTAAGTATATAAAGTTAAATTTAAAATTGAATTGTTACTAAATATAGAAAGATGTCATTTTTTTTTAGAATGACTAAAAAAAATTGTGTCATATAAATTAGAACGAAAGTAGTAATATACTTTACCTTTTTTTATTATTTTTTTAGAATAATTTACTTTTGAAAATTTATATTTTATTTTTATGAGATAATTTATAAAGTAGAATTTTTTTTGTCTCTCAATAGAGTGAGTCTACATAGCGAACTGACAAGATATTGTTATCTACTTCTCCGTTCACTTTTACTTATTTATTATACTAAAAATACATTTCACTTTTATTTGTCATTTTTAGTATATTAAGAGAAAAAATACATACATGTTTTTCCTTCATATTAATTACTTATTCCCAAAATTATTTTTTAAAATCTAAGACTAAGTATCAATTAATAAGTATATTGTGATAAAATATATCAATTATTATTTGTTAAAAGATCTGCAAAGTCTAAATCGGATAAGTAAAAGTGAACAAATAAATTCGATCGATCATGGTATTCATAATTTTCTTTTTTTTCCGGCCAAATTCAAATTTTAAGAGTGGATGATTGATTACCATTTCCTTGTCCTCGAAGCTATCCTGTTGATGAGGGAATTTGTTGTTATAATCGTTTATTCTGTTGTACGTGAAAAAGAGCGGTAACTTATTTTTTTTATTCAAAGATTTATAACTTGTTTTATACCATAAATTTTAAATATTACATTGTTTTGTTCTTTCTTAAATTTTATGTCCAACTAAATAAGTCCACATAAAATGAAAAAATAAATATATTATTTTATATTACATTATTAGCTCTTCTTAAATTCTTTGCGTTAGTTTTGCAGCCCGATACAAATTTCGTTTAGTTTTATGTTAAATCTCTTCAGAAATCTTTAATTTTACACATAAAATAAAACATAAAAAATTTCACTGGATCATTTTTTCTATTCAAATTACAACGGGCCATGTAGACTATTTTCTCTTCTTTTTTTTTTGTAGGGACTGTTGGGACTACTTAAGTAGCATTTTTAGTTTTGTATCACATTCTATTCAAAAATCACAAAAATTGTACCTCTAAATTTGATCCACTAAATCCTTTTCCCGTCCCTCAGATTTTCAAATCTATGAGATAAAATTTGTTAAATATTTGAGAAAGAATAAAAATATATACTTTTAGCAATCTTAAAAGACCAAAACTAAACATAAATATAGTTGAAAGGCTATTTTCAATTTATACTAAACATAAGGTATCATTTTTGTCATTTTCTCAGGAAACTGACATAGGAATTAATTCATAAACTCTAATTAATTTTAAGATTGAAAAGTTGTTTTCAACTACTAAGAAGCATTAGATATGAGACATTGAAGTTGATATATTTTGATTCTAACATATTGTTCTTGCGGACAAAACGAATTTATAACCATTGGTTGAAGTGAATATATATCGTCAATGAACCAGATGCCACAATGCATGGGCGATGAACCAGTTGGAAACTGACCATTTTATACAATATTATTTTTTTACGAATAATATTCTATGGACTAGTCGTCGTGAATAATAGTTCCCTCCCTAATTGAAGTGAAATTGAAGGGAAAATTGTTGCAAGGCCTGATGAGAGGCATGAAAGGATCTTTATAAAAATAAAGAATAGAATAAAACAAAAGATTACTGCAGTCTGGATCACAGTATTGTTTATAAAATAGAGATTTTATCTAAGCATACCGTAACAGTTACGCATAGATCAATACGAAAAACGGCACATAAAAACGCCTTAAAATTTATCAAAAGGCTGAAAGGCACTCCACATGACAAAATCATAATTGTTAGAATACCTCAAGACCCAACAGTGATATGTACTGTGTTAATCCTTACTATGAATTTATATTCTAATAGTTATGCTCTTATCGTACGGAGTGCCCTTTCAGCCGTTTGGCGTATTTTAAGGCATTTTTATGTGCCATTTTTCGTATTGACCTATGCGTAATTATTAGGGTATGCTTAGATAAAATCCATATTTTGGGAACAGTACTATGATCCATCAAGACTGTAGTATTCTTTTATTTTATTTTATTCTTTATTTTTATAAAAATCCTTACAGACCTCTCATCAGGTCTTAAAGATGGTATCAGGGCCATGTTTTCAAAAGGGAATTTTCAGGCAATATTTTTATTCATAATGAATATTTGTAGAAATATTAAACATAATGTTAAGAATGCTAGATCGGAATAGTATGAACTTGCACAACAGCTAGATGCTTTAAACAAATGGACAATTTCTTTTGTTGCCATTTCGGCATATTTGAAAATTTAAGAAATCGACATGTCATAAAAACAATTGAAGAATCTGTCCAGATGTATAATCAGGAAAAGACAATATAGTTATTTTCTGAAAATGATATTGAATGATATCAAAAATTGCATTATAAATTTCTACATATTGGATTAGTGTAAATTGCATTCAAACCTTTAACATTAAAAGGTTTACCTAAAAGTTTCATGATCATCTTAAGAGATGCTATAAATTTGAATTGGAGACAATCTCTTATTGGAGCTGTGCAATCTAGCTTAGCTTACAGCCAGTTTATTTCGATGTCAGACCTAATCTTACATTATCTTTGTTTGATCCGAATATTTTTTGCATGCTTTGACTTTATATGTAAAAGCTCATGGGTATAATTACATGTCTGAGACAGAGATTATGTGTATCTGTTATCGTATCTATTTTCGTTTCTAAGATACTATGAATCCTAATTGCAGGATTATAGACGATAAAAGAAATAGACACACAGTTCTTATAGAATGCAACTTGGCCAAGAGGTTTAAAATAACGACGAGGAGACCAGTAAATTGGGATGAAATAGAATACCCAAATGATTGGCTAATAGAAAAAGCAATCCCTATCCAACCTAGGATAGATACACATATTGCTCAAGTAGCGCAAACTACAAATGGTAATATCCATCTTCAATTTTCACAATAACTACCTAGATTAGGTAAATCTATGTCATCTCATTATTATATTTCTCCCTTAGATGACATTTCTATACCCTCTACAGCTAGAGCGTCAACCTCTTAGGTTAACGAAGACATTTATAAGGTCGCCACTCCTTTAGAAATCTCTCAGGAAGAGAAGATTAATAAAATCGAGATAGGAGATAACTAAATTCTCGTAGGAATAAAAACGGACATCTTTAAGACCTGATGAGAGGCCCGTAAGGGTCTTTATAAAAATAAAGAATAGAACAGGCCTCTCATCAGGTCTTAAAGATGTCCGTTTTTATTCCTACGGGAATTCCTATCATAGATGTCCTACCCTCACTTCATTTAGGTGGTATAAGAATGTATTCCTTAGTAGAGTTTTAAATCTCCCAAAAGCTAATAATAACTTCTGAAAAGCCAAATTCATTGATGGTCTCCCTTCTCTATTTGCGGAAAAGGTTAAAAGGACCCTAAGAAAAGATTCAGGAGATTCTCAGATATAGTGGTATCTTTATTTTTATGGGCAGTTAATTGGAAAATGCATGGAAGAAGGATTAGCTTTATGTATGCTACACAAGAATTCATAGTAAGGATTAACACAGTACATATCACTGATGGGTCTTGAGATATTCTAACAGTTATGTTCTTGTCGTACGGAGTGCCCTTTCAGTCGTTTGATGAATTTAAGGTATTTTTATGAGCCATTTTTCGTATTGATCTATGCGTAACTCTTAGGGTATGCTTAGATAAAATCCCTATTTTGTGAACAGTACTGTGATCGATCCAGACTGTAGTATTCTTTTGTTTTGTTCTATTCTTTATTTTTATAAAGATCCTTACAGGCCTATCATCAGGTCTTTAAGATGGTATCAGAGTCATATTTTCAAAAGGGCACTCCGTACGACAAGAGAATAATTGTTAGAATACCTCAAGACCCAGCAGTGATATGTACTGTGTTAATCCTTACTATGAATTCTTGTGTAGAATTCTATCCTTTTTTTTAATAAATCATATCTTCCCAGAGCATTCCAAACAGTAAAGGCTTATTAGTCCTTCATAATAAAGAACAGAAAATTAAAAAGGAAAGAGGAGAGAATAGTACCTAGTTGTGCCCAAAAGAGAGATAGTAAACAAGAAAGCATGAGTATTTTATTGAGAGAGTATTTTTATAGTGCTCGGTTTTCCAAGACTTGTCCTCTACAAATGAAAAGAGTCCCCCTTTTATAGTGGGAAGACGAACTTCAAACGATATCATAATTTACAAAATGAATCTTAATTATTATAAACAAACAAATAATCTTTACGGAAAGTTAAAGCTTTACAAAAAGTAAGATAAGAGGGAATCTTATCTTTGAAAAATATAAAAGACTTTATTAAAGCGGAAAAAACTTTATTAAAGCTGAAAGAGACATTTGTCTTGTTCGGCCATTATTGATTTCACGTGACCACCAATGTCACTTCATTATGACATCTTTGATTTTTCCTTTGAATTTGTCTCTTCATTTTTGGATTTATGTTTTTGCTATATTGCATCTATTAGGCTGTCGAACAGGTCTTCTGTTGTTGGATGGTAAGTATAATCCTCCAAAGGTTGTGATTCTCCCCCTAGGCAAGCATATTGGTTGTCTTCCGGGACTTCTTTCATTGATGCAGTAGATGTTTCAGAATATGGATTGTCATCTACCTTTG
Organism: Anisodus acutangulus; assembly: GCA_029783415.1. NCBI lineage: Eukaryota > Viridiplantae > Streptophyta > Magnoliopsida > Solanales > Solanaceae > Anisodus > Anisodus acutangulus. The sequence continues at coordinate 1,560,066 of CM056503.1, forward strand.
TCTTGAAGTTTTTTATAGAATCTTCTTTTACCTTATCAAGGTGTGTAGACATGAGGTTTTCCTCTGAGGCATGGGGATTTTTAATCCTGATAGACTTATCTAATTTGGAAAAAAAATATAATTCACTTTCCCTGGACTGTTTCGCCATATAATAAATATTTTTAAGGCTATTAACCATCAAAGATATTTTTTCTTCCAACTCCCAACCATGCCGGCGTGTTGGGTCTGTAGAATCTTTGTCTAGTAATTTAGACCAAAACCTGCAAAGAAATTTTCTCTTAAGACATATTATGCCTTGTTGGTTTCTTACTGTTTCAGGAATCCATTTCTAAATCCATGGTGTCCCTGTCTGCATGAAGAAAAATAAAGATGCATATCCTTCTATATAATCTGAAGGATTATCGGGTGTAACATTGTGTGTCACTTGCACATATTCTTTATAGAAACTCATATAAGGCTCCTTTAACACATGTATTTCATGTCCAATAATATTCCACCATGGATATAATCAACATGGAAGTAGTTGGCCATTTCGGTTGTTCTTGAAAATATCTGGATTAATTTTAATCCACCATGAATGAGAATGCTTTCCATTTTCGTAATATAATATGTTTTTAAAAGCATAAATATAATCATAATAATTAAATGTCATTTTTATAGTTGTGCGAGGAATTATAAATCCCTTTGGTCTGAATGGGCTAATTCCCAATTCATATGGAGATATAATCTTTTTGATATATATCTTAGAGAAATTTATCTCTTGTCCTAGCTTATGATCCGGGAACGGTGTTATGTCAACAATGCTGGTTGCCGTGAGGATGTTTCCATAGTACATCCTGTTTTTTCCTTCTGTAAAAGGGTGGTAGAAATGTTCTATATATAGATTCATTAAAATTCAGGGATCATTTAAATAATTTTTGTCTTCATGATGTAGGTAGAATATTGTCTCCTCATGAGTTTTAACCAAATATTGATTTCGATCCTCTGTTTCTGATTTTTGGAGCATATGAGTTTTTCGTCTGGCCAGATGAGCCTTCTTCTTTGTCCAAAAGTATAACTTTCTGAATATTTTTGGAAATATTATCCCCGATTGAACATGTTATTCCAGAGCCTCGACCCGAGCCTCTGCCTCTATTTCCTCTACCCCTATTAGGAGTAGGTGGTGTCCAAGTTGGACTCATCCTAGCCCTGTAAATATTCACGGGTTAAAAAATCAGGAAGTGAACTATTTTCACCTTCAAGATAATGGATTTCAAAATCAAATGGGGCTAACTGCTACAATTGCTTCAGCGGGAGCTGCTATCGGTATTGGAAACGTCCTTAGTTCCTCGATTCATTCCGTGGCGCGAAATCCATCATTGGCAAAACAATTATTTGGTTATGCCATTTTGGGCTTTGCTCTAACCGAAGCTATTGCATCGTTTGCCCCAATGATGGCCTTTTTTATCTCATTTGATTGCAAACATTTGTTTTGGACACATCATGCTTGAAATCTTTTTGAAACATAAATTTAGCCGCATGACAGTCAGTTCTTATTAAGAACTTTCAACTGTAAAGGTCATCCTGGAATTTCAGGACACATTTTACTATAGCAAGAATTTATTTAGCTATAGTAGCATAATTTTGCTAACTATTAGTCCACTTTCCGGAATGAAATCGAACAAGATATTCTTGTTTGGTTTGGGGTTTATTTGTTTAAGAATTCCACAATAACCAATATCTAAGGCATATGTCTCAATGATTTTTCCCAATTTGGGTTGGCAAGCATAAGACATGACAAAACTTGTATTTTTTTCTTTGATCTTTTTTACTGCTTTCGTATGGGAATTTGTCCAAGGAGTAGCCTTCTTCTTTAATTTATCATATAAGATAGTTGCATTCAAAGATAAATTCTTGTAGTAAGGAGAGATATAATTCAAACTTCCTAAAAACCTTTGTAACTAGGTTTTTCAAGAATTTCATCTGAAAATTTTGAAGCAAATTATATACTTCTAGTAATAGGAACAATTTTTCCTTGTTCAATATTATGTCCAATAAATCAAATTTTTGTTTGAGAAATATTCATTTTGGGTTTAGATATAACTAACCCATTGGTAATAATAATTTTATTGAAAATCTCAAGATTACGGATATGATCATGTATAGTTTTTGAGAAAACTAATATGTCATCAATATAAACAATGATAAATTCACTGATGGAGTAAAAATTTCATTCATAATATGTTGAAATTAAGAGGGGGCATTTTTCAGCCCAAAAGGCATAACATTTCATTTATAATGTCCGAATGGAACCGTAAAACGATTTTATACCTGTCAGATTCATCGATCTATATTTGCCAAAATCCTGATTTTAAATCAAATTTTGAAAATATATTTGACTGATATAATCTGTCAAGAAGATCCTTTTTATTGGGTATGGTATATCTAATATATTTTAAAATCATATTTAAAGGCTTATAATTGATAACTAATCTCGGAACCCCTCGTTCCTGTTCTACATGTTTATTAACATAGAACGCAGTACAACTCCATGGGGAGTTTGCAGATCGTATCAACCTCTTATCAATAAGAGTAGAGATCTCCTTTTTACAGATTTCTAAATATTCTGAATTCATCTGACAAGGTCTTTCCTTTGTCAGAATATTTTGTTCAGTGAAATCATCTTCATATGAAAGATTAACAATATGCATTTTCCTGTTCCAAAAAGGAGTTGGCAAATCATTGCAAATAGAAAGAGAAAAGTCATGTTCTATTCCCTTTATTTTATCCTGTAATTTAGGATTTTTCAACCGGTCTATTATATTATAAACCATTAATTCTTGTTGTAAAAAATTAATATGTTGTTGCTTGTGCTGAACAAGACTATTTAAAAAAATTATTCTTGACTTAGAAATCCAAGGAAAAGTTATTAGCTTATCCTCAAAGGTACCAGTAATACCCTTGGTATCAACTTTTTCTATAGGCATAATAGTATCAATAAAAGGTGTGCCTAAAATTATTTCATTAGCTAAATTTTTTACTAGGATGAAAGAGGCTTCAATACTCTTTCTATCATGGCAGATATAAGCACTAGATAATTTATAGGAAATTTCTAATTTGCTTCCATCAACACATGATATTGTGCGTGTAGTCTTGGTAAAGTACTTTGTTGGGATTAATACTTCCCGGATGCAATTGAGATCTACAACTGAATCAATTAGGGTAGGCATATTATTGTACATAATCCGCTTATCAATTAATAAATTGATATTTTTAGTCCACTTTTGGCAGGAATACAATTTTATTGCTCCCAAGATATCTTCACCTTCTCCTTCCTTATTATTTGAGGAGGCTGGTTGATCAGAGATCGGTTGAGCTGAGAATTTTTCTGATTCTAAAAAAGTAACTTTATCATCCAAGGTAATATAATGCTGGTGGAGCAGAGTTAATTCTGTTTTGAGATTATGAATCTCCTTTTTCAATTCTTGAACCGTTAGAGGATTATTCAGATTTCTCCTCTTTTGCAATTCCTCAAGAACTTCTGAAAAATTGTAGGGTTGATTGATCCCTGTATTAATTCTTGGAGGCATATGAGGTTTTTCCTTTTCGTTAGCTTTGAGCAGTGCCTCTAGAATCTGGGCTTTCTGAGCCTTGTATGAAACTTTTTTTAGAATGTCATTAATCTATTCTCCATTAATGACACATATATGAAAATTAGAGAATTGGGCTTGTAGTTTATAAAACTCTTCACCAGTTTCCGAATTATCATTGATAACTTGACATTTGTCTTTCGTTGTGCAGGCACATAGAGCTTCATCCTCAGTGGAAGAGGATTTTGGATCATTGTAATCAGAACTTGTAAAGTTCATCGAATCATCTGAGTTACCTGATTCTTCAGACGAAACGGCTATCTTCATTAGAGCATCCTTGATTGTCTCGTCAATATTAAGATTTTGAATCTTATCAATCTTTCTGGCCTTACACTTATTAGCATAGTGGCCCTTTTCCCACATTTATAGTAGGTAGGATCCTGCTTCTTCGTCTTCTTAGGGATATAACCCTTTTTCATTCCTGGACTTCCTTTTGCCTGCCCATTTTTTGTAAGAGTCAGATTTGTACTTCTCATAGTACTGCTTTTTATGAGGTTTCTCATAATTCTTCCTCTTTTTCCCCATATGATAGGATCTTGATTCTTCAAAACCAATTTGCTAACAAAATTCTCCTAATTGAGTTTTTTTTGTTAGTCTTTGCTTTTTAAGATGCTTTTGTAGCTTTAGGTCATTACATAAAGCTAATCCTTCTTCCATGCATTTGCCAATTAAACTGCCCATAAGAATAAAGATCCCACTGTATCTGAGAATCTCCTGAATCTTTTCTTAGGGTCCTTTTAACCTTTTCCGCAAATAGAGAAGGGAGACCATCAATGAATTTGACATTCCAGAAAATACTATTAGCTTCTGGGAGATTTAAAACTCTACTAAGGAATACATCCTTATACCACCTAAATGAAGTGAGTGTATGGCATCTACGATTTTGCAAGAGAGTCCTGATATTATCGTAATTAGTAGAATAATTACCTGTAAAATGATCTAATATAGTAAGGACAAGGGCCATCACCGCATTAGGCCTGACTTTATTTCCATCATGATTTACAGAATTAAAAATTATAGTTTTTTGGTCTATAGTGAGATAATTATCCCACCAAGCTTTAAGTTGGCCAGTAAAACCTGATATAACCATTTGGATTATATGTGCATCTATTTGCTTGTTGCCTCTAGTCGTTGTTGCATACATAAGGATTATGTGGCACGTCCTGAAGATTTGACTATCAGCACCACCATCTATATTCCATTCAATGATTTACGTCCTAGTATAAGCGGAGACATCATTTTTGTAGTTCTGTTCTTCTATAAGAACATCCATGGGTGTAGGCTGCGGATAATAATAATTTTCTTAGTTGAATTTCGGTATCCATTTACCCTTTTTAAACGCATAAATCTGCATCTCATTATCTGACTCAGATAATTTTTTATCGACGCTAATCATTTTAATACCTGGTGAATTACTAGTACCTGTAATATTCAGATTGGTTTGGAATTTTGAGAGTATTTCCTCTAAATCACCTACTAACGTATCTGTTGTCTTTTTCCCTATGTGAATACATTTCATTGAAGGAGGAGGCTGAATATTGGCTGTGACTTCTAAAGTCTTTTGGAGGCTCATCAACAACAATGTCAATTTTAATCCTCTGGTTCTCTATAAGAGATCTGAGTTGATCAATCTTGTTATGTAACAAGTTCATTTGCTCACTAATATCATTCATAACAATATTGGTGTGATTGTTTTGTTTAAACAGATTGTTGATATGATCTATAGTCGGACCATTAGGAAGGGTCTGGTAAATTAGCTTCATATAAGGCTGAGCACGTAAATAATTATTACTATGGTCCTTTTTTAATGAGAATGGTTCATCCGGAGGATATATGCTCATAAGGACCTTTTTTGAATCTAAATGTCATTGTTGTTCAATAACATTCAAATTAGGTAGTGCGTAGTCTTCTACAAACCATATAACAAAAGGTGTATAATCATGTTCTTTTTGTAATTGATCATAAAATTGATCTCTAATAACATATTGTTCTTCTTTATTAAAGAATTCGAAAAACCATTTTCTGAAAAGATTATATTTTTCTCTCTGAAATTCTTTTGAAAGAATTTTTTGTAATTCTGACTCAAGACTATAATCCAGAGAAGTAGTACATTCTTCATTGTGACTCATTAAAATAATCTCCAAAACCCATCTCAAAAGAGGTAGGATCATCAGTCATCCGATAGAGTTACTCTTGGATGACGCTCTAGCTTTAGAGGGTCTAGAAATTAATTCATAAACTCTAATTAATTTTAAGATTGAAAAGTTGTTTTCAACTACTAAGAAGCATTAGATATGAGACATTGAAGTTGATATATTTTGATTCTAACTTATTGTTCTTGCGGACAAAACGAATTTATAACCATTGGTTGAAGTGAATAAATATTGTCAATGAACCAGATGCCACAATGCATGGGCTATGAACCAGTTGAAGACTGACCATTTTATACAATATTATTTTTTGACGAATGATGTTCTATGGAATATTCGTCGTGAATAATAGTTCCGCCTCTAATTGAAGTGAAATTGAAGGGAAAATTGTTGCAGGGGACAAATATTGATTCCCGTCCCCAATTAGTAACTACATGACCAAATCGATGGGGTACACTGGCTAGTGAAATTATTCTTCATCTTGCATGATATAGCTCATTTGAAAACCATCCTCTAATCGAGAAATATTTAAGAGTTAGTTGAGCAAGATTCAACACTCGATGGATAATGGATTCATTTTCGTCCATCTCCAGTTATTAAATACTAGATTTTTATGTGCGATAGGGTTTGGACGTGGAACGTATGCCTAACTTGCATATCGATCAAAACTCTTAAGCATATTTGAAATCATACGTTACATGTAGATGCTTTTGAAATAAACTTTTTGCTTATTACCGAACACCAAATAAAATAAGTACATAAAATCACTTCATTTTTTAAGAAAATATTTTTGTTCATACCAAACGTACCCGGGTTTTCTTTCATTTTACAAATTCTAAAAGGAACTTTATCAACTTTACTTATTAAATAAATAAAAATAGTAGGAATTTTCTTTCAACTACTATGGAGGAAATAGAGATTTTATGCACGACCATCACCAGCTGTGTGTATTCTCATTCTCTCTCTCTCTGTCTGTCTCCCATCTGTATGTTCATTTTTCCTACATTTTATTTGTTGACTTCTAATTCTTTATAATTGCATAATTAATTCTTTAAGGCACTACCTGTTTGTATTTGTTAATAATAGAATATTTTCCAATATTCTTTCATTAATTGTATTAATTGTATATCTCTTATTTTAGGTAAAATTATAATTCTTTTATAATTATGCTAATTAGTTACCTAGTTTGTATCAAAGTAAATATTCTTGTAACCTTATATATATTGTAAATCATTTATCAATAAAATCAGGGAATATATTCTTTTATGGTATCAGTAGCCTAAAACTACAAACCCTACCCTAGCCGCCGATACACCTTCTCAGCCGTCACCTTTTTTCCACGTCGGCACCTAGCCCACGTCGGAACCCTAGCCGTTGACCTCTCTCGGCCGCCCCCTCTTTTCCCCACGACGGAACCCTAGTTTTTCCGGTCAATCTCCCTTCCCCTTCCTCCTAAATTTCCTCTTCCATGGCTGACAAAACTAAATTTCATCCTGCACTTACCATAAACAAACTTCATCCATGTGACTCTTGAGATGGAAAAGGGTCAATACTCCTTATGGGCGAAGCTTTTAAGATCCATTGTCGTGTTTATGAAGTTATCGACCACATCATCCCTCCCACGCCAAAGTTCACAGACGTATCATCAGCTTCGACTTCTAATAATGCACTCTGGTCTCGTTTGGACGCAGTCGTCCTCCAGTGGATATACGACACGATATCTAGTGATCTGTTGCACACCATCATTGAGACCAATGTCACTGCCCGCCAAACGTGGGAACGTTTGGACATTATTTTCCACGACAACAAAACTCAACGAGCGTTATACCTTGAAAATCAGTTCGAGGACGTTCATGTGTCTGCTTATTGTCAAGAACTCAAGATGTTTGCCGACCAACTCTCCAACGTCGGTGCACCAGTCACTAATCAGCGATTGGTCATGCAACTTATTGCAGGTTTGAATGAATTCTATGACTGCATTGCCACCATCCTTCAGCAATGCACGTCGTTACCTCCATTTTATGAGGCCTATTCGAAGCTCATCCTTGAGGAAAACTCGAAAAATCAAGCGCAACACCACTCGGGCCAGGATTGCCGATGCCACCCTCACCACTACAGCCGAAGACAGGGCTTCCTGTTCCGGCAACCAGAACCGTTGGTCAGAAGACCCGTAATAGTCCGCTTCCTCCCGTAACAACCACCGGAGCAGGTAGTCCGGCAAGGGCCACAACTGAAAAAATTTCGGCAACAACGGCGATGGGATGGGGCAGTCCCCGCAGGCCGAAAATAGCAAGCATCGAACGCGATAGTGGTAGCAGCATCAGATGTGGGTTGCCTACCCGACGTGGGCCGCATGGGCCCCACCATCATGGGCCTCCCTCCTTTCCCGTATATGATATCCTCATGGACTCCACCTTAGAACCGACAAGCCCAACCTGGCATATTTGGCCCACATCCACAATAGGCCTACACAACACAGGCCCCCCCGCCATCGACTTATGCACCGACTGATATTGAGGCAGCTATGAGCACAATGTCACTCAACACTCCGGATGAAAATTAATTTATGGACACAGGCAGCACATCTCACATGATGGCATCACAAGGACTCTCTCGTCTTATTCCAATTTGAGTAATTTAAATAAGAATATTATTGTTGGTAGTGGACAAGGCATTTCCATCTGTGGTTATGGTCACTCCTCCCTATCCCCACCAGATCCACCACTAATCTTAAAAAATATCATCAATTCCCCTAAACTCATTAAGAATCTAATCTTCGTGCGATATTTCACAACTAACAATCCAGTCTCAGTTCCTTCAACTTTTGTTGCTCTTTCGTCTTCCTTATGGCATTCTAGATTAGGACATCCGAGATACTTTGTTTTACGCTCTCTTAAGAAAAATATTTTTATTAATTGCAACCGTATTTCTAGGACTCCTATATTGAATCTTGCAATTTTGGGAAACATGTCAAATTATTATTTTCTGCATCCACAAATTGTACTTTAATGCCTTTCGATATCATACATAGTAATTTGTGGACATCCCCTATTTTGAGTACGGATGACCATTGATATTATGTGTTGTTTTTAACGATTATTCCAACTTTCTATGGACTTTTTCAGTTGGAAATAAATCTCATGTCTACCCCATTTTTTCTTCATTTAGTGCTTTCATAAAAAAACACAATTTTAAAAGAGCATTAAATGTTTTCAATGTGACAATGACAGAGAATTCGATAATAACCAATTCAAACAGTTTTGCTCCAAAATTGTCTTACCTTTCATTTTTCCTGCTCTCACACATCCTCCCAAAATGGTAAAGCCGAACGAAAAATCCAAACTATAAACAGCCTCATTTGTTCCGTACTTGCTCACGCCCAATTCCCCATCAATTATGGGATTACGCACTATCCATGACCACCTATCTCCTAAATATAATCTCAAATAAGTCTCTAGCTCGACGGTCGCCCACCCAAGTTTTGTTTAGTATGAACCCCTCCTACCAACACTTGCGTATTTTTAGATGTCTTTGTTACCCTCTCTATCCGATCACTCACAAACTCCAACCTCGGTCTTCCCCATGTGTGTTTCTGGGTTACCCAGCCAATCATCGTGGTTACTCGTGCTAGGACTTGGTGAATCGTAAAATTATTATTTCTCGTCATGTCCTATTTGATGAGTCTCAATTCCCTTTTGCCTCTTTACACTCGCCTCATCGACATTCCTACGACTTTTTAGATGATGGCCTAAACCCTCTTCTAATTCACCATTTACAGAGTATGTCGTCCTAGACCCCGGCACCCGGCACCACCTCGGCTAATTTGAGACTTGCTGCCCACTCGGTTCTGCCGACAGTGGACTGGAACAACCCGCCTTAGGGTGATTCCGCAGCCATCTCTCAGCAAACCGAGGTTTGGCCAACCAGTACCGTCACCCCTGCACTTCCTCCTCTTCCCGACAGTCCAATGACAAACCCCCATCCCACATCCCGAGACACACTCTCGAAACATGGAAACCCGTGTCATGCACATAATTCATAAACCTAAGTAATTGTTTAACCTTTCCGTTTATGTTGTCTCTTCATCTGTCCCTTGTAACCCAAATGATGCATTATCCGACCCTAATTAGAAAGCCACAATGATTGACGAATATAATGCTTTTATTGATAATAAGACGTGAGACATAGTACCCCGTCCACATGATGCTAATATTATTCGTTCTATGTGGATTTTTAGGCATAAAAAGAAATCTGATGGTTCTTTTGAGAGGTACAAGGCTCGTTTTGTAGGTGATGGCAGGTATCAACAGGTGGGTGTGGATTGTGATGAAACGTTCAGCCCGGTCGTAAAGCCCGCAACCATCCGGACCGTCCTTAACATTTTGATATCCAAGTCTTGGCACATTCATCAGCTTGATGTTAAGAATGTCTTCTTACATGGGGAACTTCATGAAATAGTATATATGCATCATCCTATGGGTTTCAGGGATCCTATTCATCCGGATTATATTGTATGTTGCGGAAATCGCTCTATGGACTGAAATAGGCTCCTCGAGCATGGTACAAGCGGTTCGCCTATTATGTCTCCTCTATCGATTTTTCACACATTAGATCATATCATTCCATGTTCATCTACAATAATGGTACAGACATGGCTTACCTATTGTTATATGTTGATGACATCATCATCACCACGTCATATGATGCTCTCCGTCGGTCCATTATGTCTCTCATTTCCTCTATGTTTGCTATGATATATCTGGGGCCCCTGAGTTATTTCTTGGGCATCTCTGTCATTCGACATTCTGGTAGCCTATTTCTATGTCAGAAGAAGTACGCCGAAGAGATCATTGACCATGCAAGCATGACATCTTGCAAACCATCCCACACGCATATAGACACCAATTCCAAGCTCAACGCTGATTCCGACCTTTCATATTCAGACCCGACTCACAATCGCAGCCTGGCTGGGGCCCTGCGGTACCTCACATTCACGGAGACTAGACATATTCTATGTCATGCAACAAATCTGCTTGCACATACACAGTCCGACGGAAGCACACATGCATGCCCTCAAACGTATATATACGATACGTCCAATGTACACTTCATTTCGGATTACATCTATACATGTCTTCGCTCATTGGTCTCATGACTTATTTTGATACTGACTGGGGTGGATGTCCTGACACCCGACGATCCACGGTTGGTTATTGCATTTTCCTCGGATATAACCAATTGTCTTGGTCTTCCAAAAGACAACCTACACTATCTCGATCCAGTGCAGAAGCAGAATACAGATGTGTTGCCAATGTCGTCTCTAAGTCTTGTTGGATTCATAACCTTCTACTTGAGCTTCACTGACCGATTCAAAAGGCAACACTAGTCTATTGTGATAATATTAGTGCGATATATCTTTCCAGTAATCCCGTCCAACATCAGTGCACTAAACACATTGAGATGAACATTCATTTCATTAGCGAAAAAATTGCTCGTGGTCAAGTTCCTGTCCATCATGTTCCTTCCAGATATCAGATTGCCGACATCTTCACCAAATGACTTTCGCGCATACTATTTGATGATTTTCGAGTCAATCTCAGTGTTCGAGAACCTCCCGCTTCGACTGCGAGGGTGTAATAGAATATTTCCCAATATTCTTTCATTAATTGTATATCTCCTATTTTAGGTAGAATTATAATCCTTTTATAATTAGGTTAATTAGTTATCTAGTTTGTATCCAAGTAAATATTCTTGTATCCTTATATATTGTAAATCAGGAAACATATTCCTTTTTTTTTTCTTTTTTTCCCCCGGGGCATAGCTGGATGGCAAAGGAGGGGAACTTAAAATCCATCTGGATGGCCTGCAGTGTGGGTTCGAACCGTAGTGGGAGCAATTTGCTATGTTCTCAAATTCTGGTCATTCAGGCACATCCCGCAATTTACTGGTAGTAGTGTTGCGGGACCGGAATTACTATCTTCATTAATAGTCTGGCGTAAGTCGGGAAGCTGAATATAAAAAAAAAACATATTCCTTTAGTTAGGTCAAGCAGTAACGTGTCTTCTAATGAACATTGTAAGAACTAAGAACATTAGTTAACAAAAAATGCACTTGCAAATAGATAAAATCATTGGCCCTCAAAAAGACCCAATTAAAATATAATAATTATTATAAAGCAAATCTATATTCTTTAAGCTCCAAGAAATAGAACATCACCCTATTTGGATTTGCAAATTGGTAGGAGTATTTTTTTATTCTTAGATTCTAATACCTAAATGCTAATTACCCACTAAGGCTTTTTGGACAGAGAATAAGAATCTGTTCTACCTAGCTTTCATAGTGGATTAAATCGTTGAAGGGATAAAAAACAGGGAATATATTCGACTTTTATATACACATTTCTACGGCATATAAATTCTCTTTAATAATCTACATAGGAATTGTGTGATATTTTTATTTTTCTTCTTCTTTTTAGTGAGTATAAAGTATTAAAGTAGTAACGAAAAGCCACTTTACTCTTTAATCAGTGTATAGCATCTATATATAAATAAAATATATTTCTGCGCATTGTTCCCTGCAACAAGGACGACCCAAAATTAATCCTTTTTAAAAATAAATAAATAAATAAATCTGGAAGGATATGTGCAGAGGTGATTGTTGTGAAATTATTTTTATAAGTAAGAGTGTCATCCAGCAAGTAAATTCTTTTCAACCCTTAGTGGCATTTGGATTGGGATTTGTTAGTTCTAGTCTTCTAGAAAACAATATAATGTTCTTAAAAGTAATTTATTGAAAAATATTGTAAGTTTGGATAACCTCTTAAGGATATTATTGAGAAGAGTATTTGTGTTAGTTTTAGCATAAGCCACAATTAATATATTATGTAGAAAAGAGAGAGTAGGAGTGCAAAATCTCCACACACAAAAAGGTTGTAATATTTTTGTTGATTTTGTTTTAAGAAAAAGAATGTTTTTTTTTTGTTTTCAGAAATTTGGCCAAATAAATTATAAGTAAACAAAAAGTAAAAGACTTTTGATATGGGAAAATTTCATAAATGTACAGTTGCCTGACTTACACTGCAATAATATAGCCCAAAACTTACGTACATTGCAAAAATATAATCCAAAAATATTTTTGTACAATATTATACGTTTATATACAAATGACAGGTACAATATATATATTAGGGGTGAGCACGGGTACAGGGTACCCAGATACCCGACCGGAACCGACACTAATGGGTAGGTTCCGGGTAGATATATTATAATAACGGGTAGGGTACGGGTAGTAAAATTAGGAACCGATCAATGTCGGGTCCGGTTCGATTCCAAGAATAGAGACAGGTACCCTAATTCTAACCGATACCCGAAACCTATAAAATATTTTTTTTTTAACATTTGGACCACTTTTAACTTTCTCCAAAATTATTTGTTGCACGCCTGCACATTAATTTTCCCCACCCCAAAACTCTCTCAATAACAATGACGTTTTAGCTACACCACCGAGCTTCATCGTCGTCGTTGTTGAAGCTTTCTCTCAGGTACTTTCATCGTTGTCGTCATTGAAGCTTCACCTTTGCCTTTTTCTCTCATTTGGTTGTGTTCACGTCATTCCTAAAATGCATATGGGTTCATATCTAACTCTTCAATTTCTTTTTAATATCATATGCTTCTGTTCTATTTCAGGCGATACTTATCTTCAATTTGTATTACTTTTTTATTTGAAATGTAAATCTATTTTTAAAATTTGTGTATATTTTTGTAGTTGTGAAGATGAAATTTAGGGATTTGCTAGTATAATAAAGCTTTTCTTTTGTATCGAAGAGCTTATGAACACGAAAATAAGTTTAATTCAGATATTTTCAAATTTATTTTGAAATCAACACGTTCAATTAACTGAGTGTCAAATTTGACTTGCAATTTTAGGTTTTGGTAACAGAATTAGCTTTTCTACAATGAATAAGTTTTCTAAAACTTCTTATAAGGGTACTAAAAACTCCGATTGCAGGCTAAAAAAGTAAAAAACTACTTGATGAAATTATTTTAGAACTATTTTTTATTCTCATAGGCTTAAAAATTGTTGCTTAATTTGTGTTTTTTATTTACAGGGTACCCGGGAACCTACCCGGATAGGTTCCGGGTAATGATTGCTACGGGTAGGTTCCGGGTAGTAAATTTAGGAACCGATCTTTTACCGGGTAGGGTCCGGGTAGTTAAAAAATGTCAGGATACCCGGATCCGCTCACCCATAATATATATAGTTGTATGAAAGTGTATAATGTGTAGGTATATACTCTACAAAAATAATTCTATAATATCATACATGAAAATACGCATTTATACACAATTTTACAATATGTATAAGTGGGTATAAAACTAAATCTGGACTGATTTTGAATAAGAATTTCACTTTTATACGAGATAGATACATTATGTATTTGAGTGTATAAAAATGGATAAAAATATATAATTAATAGCGTATAAGAGGTGTGTATACACCCATATAATAATATACACTGCTATACAAAAACTAACACCACCACCACCGGAGCAGCAACAACCATCGTCAGAATTCTGTTCTCCGACGAACTCCAACACCACCAACGACTGAGCAAGAGCAACCATCAGAATGGTTTAAACCCTCCTCCCCTTATCCTCTATCCCACCACAATGGTCATCCAGCAGCAACGATGGACGGCTCCGCCACTCCCTTCGTGTCGACCTCCGTATCACTCGCTGCCGGCGAACTTTCCTTCTCAGTCTCAATTCTTAAACCAACGGAACTCGTCGGCAGTCCATAGAGGAGGTGACAGAGAGAGATAGAGAGAGAACGAGTAGCAGCAGGAGGCGGAGGAGATCTGAGTCAACGATGTTTTTTGTCACCGCCGACGAATTGGATCTGGGGTTTCTGTACCATGAGGCGGAGGAAAGAGAGGATCAGAGAGTGGATCACTTTTTGTAAGACTTAGAAAGATGGGTCAATTTAATAGTATTATTACTAATTAACATATGACGTAATTAAGTATTTTGATATTGCATAATTGTTGCAGAGCATCTAGAAATCTGAAATTTTATTCCAATTTCTTACCCGTACGATGTAAGTCCCATGTAGCTTTTATATTTATATTTTAAATTTAAATACATAAATAAGAAAAAAGATCGTATCAAATTAATTAAGGCGACTCTCATATAATTTACTGAGACAAAGGGAGTACAGCCTTTTCATTTCGTCATGATAATTCTCAGTCCGTTTATTTGAGTCAACTAATAGTATTAATTGATTGTCCATATAACTTTTAGTAAAAATTCAAACTAATTTAGTTAGTCAAAATCTAAACTTTAATATGACATTCTTTCATAAAATTAGTTTTAAATTGACTAATATTTTGACTTAACTGATTGGACCTTGAGTAATAGTTTTAAATGGACTAATATTAATTTTCCGACGTTTATATAAATCAATGATGTAAGTTATTTGTCCGCTTGGGCAGCTCAATTGGTTTCAAGGGGGATATTTGGAGCAAAGACCAAGGATCGAATCCCGTCAGCGGCAGTGTGGGGGTTTCTTCTTGAAATAAAGGAGGGTTCCTTGTGCGCAGCGTGGTACTGGTCTAACCTTTGAAATCAATTGAGTCACCATGATTTACCTCCTTCACAGACCTGTCGGACCGGGGTGTGGGGGCTCCTGGGGTGGGAGATTCCACCTTTTGGAGCAATGATGTAAGTTATTTGTCTTTCACACGTGTATTATTACTTAATTATGACAAAGTAATAGTACTTCATAAGTTTCAATTTGCGTGTCATACCTCCGTTTTTAAACATTAAAAATAATATCATATTTTCTTATTTAAAAAATAATTTAAATTTAAAATTCTCCTATTACTGAAATGATTACAGCCACATAAACTTTTTTAGCCCGGACTTAACTCAATTGGCAAAGGTTCTCGTCACACAAACTAAATCTGATATTAAGGATAAAAGAGTAATTGAAACGGATTCATTATTCTTCAATTTTGAAAATTATGATTGGTCCTGAGAGTTGACTCGAGATAGATTTCCTGGCCATAAAAAGAAATTAAAAGATTTTCTTGGTGTTCCAATAAGAACAAATCAATTAAATCTCCATGCAAAATTTTAGAAAAGTGGGCCACTTATGAAAAAAAAAATGGTGTATTGGTTGGATACGAAGAAGAGAACAAAAAGAGTGGACTTTTTACGCAATGCCAAATCGGAGTCAGAGGAAAAAGTGTGTCTGTTAGGCAAAGGACACACACAGCCTTTGCCAATGGGCCCCCCAAAACGACCCATTTTCCAGAATCAGTCCTCGAAAAAGCACAATATACCCATTTGGTATCTGATGGGCCTAAAGCAATTTGTTGCCCGCACTAACAAAGACGCACCACCTATTTTACATGTGATTTACTACAAGTGAAGAGTAATTTCTATAGAATAGTTACAAGATTGATAATGTTATATAATAATGGATATTAGGATGGTTAAACTTTAATATATTCACAAAATGAGTGTTAATAGTTACAAAATCGATAATGTTATATGATAATGGATATTGGGATGGTTAAACTTCAGTATATTCACAAATGAGTGTTGCACATATGCAATGTTAAGATAGATATATGAACGAATTAGATTATATAAGATTTGAAATGACTACATGCCCGTTGAGGTGTAAGTAGGTTCAGAGGCGAATTCAGAATTTCAATAGAATATGTGCACCTTAAAAAAAAGACATAAAAGAGCATAAAGTTGGGTTAGATCCCTAGACCTTAAGAAATTAAACTCAATACTTGACTAGTGCACCACTAAACCTCATTTGATCATGGATTTCTTAAGTGAATATTAGATATGTTTTAAAAATTATACACATAATATATCGAGTTTAGTCGAGTGATCATGAGTTCACATGACCCATTTTTATACCTAAATTCGCCATTGCAAGTAGCATGCATTGAATAAAATGTGAGAAGACCGATTGAAATTATTTGGAGATGATTTGCGTCTACCTACAAATGCACTGGTCCGTACCTATAAAACTATTACAAGTGATGGTGTTAAAAAGGGACGAAATATCATAAAATCACATGAAAAAAAATTATCTCGAAAGAAATACTAATAGAAAAGCCCCTCTAAATCTTGTAAATCTCAACATAAAAGATGCACTAAACACAATATAGATCGAAAATAACAAAAATTATGTAGACGTTTCACTTTTTTGGAATTTTTGAAGTTCGAGTTGGAGTTGTGTTTGGCCATAATTTTTGCAAATAACATTTTGTTATTGAAGTGTATTTTTTCAACAAGGTTTTGGTTGTAAAAAATTGAAAAATAAGATTTTGGTTGTTTTTCAAATTCAGAATACAATTTAATGGCCAAACATTGACTTTTGAAAAAAAGTAAAAAAAATTATCTGGCAAAAAAGTGATAATTATTATGGCCAAACGAGTCCATAATACTGCACCTCTAAATATGCGTTACGACTAAATTCTTTTTCTCTTCTCAATATTTATGACAAATCCAACATACACGATTTATTGAGGACCCATTTGGCCATAGTTATTTTTTATTTTTTTCACTTTTTTTTAAAATTGGTGTTTGGCCATGAAAATCTCAAATACAACTTGAAGTTATACTTGAAATTTGAAAAATATCCCAAACCTTATTTTCACAAATTTTACTTTTTATTTTTGGTCATTGCTTTTATCCTTCACTTTCAAAATTTACCCTATATTTTTATTTTTATAAATTTGACCATGTCGTAGCTGGTTTTCTGCTGATATATGTCCTTTAGTATACCTTGTTTAGTTTATTTACATGCGCTAGTTAATGCATACTTTTTTCAGAATGTGCTATCATGACTTATTCACTTTTGATACCAGCAATTTTCATACTGTTTTGAATTTTTCCTAACCACTGCTCTTGCTTGCTTTACTCTTGCTTTGGTTTTGCTTTGCTTGTGCATATGCTCTATCTTGAGCCAAGAGTCTTTCGGAAACAACCGCTCTACCTACCAAGGTAGAGGTAAGGTCTGTGTACACTCTACCCTCCCCAGACCCCACGTTGTGAATTTCACTGGATATGTTATTGTTGTTGTCGTATAAATTTGACCCTATCATAAATTCGACTGATGAGTTTCATGATCGGATGGATATAAAAGAGGTCATATGCATCAGTAAACAAGCTCAATTTGCAAATTATGATCTTGCATGGTCTGAAAAATAACACTGCAAAGCAAAGTAGGAGCTTAATTTTTCCTCTTATAATACATCCATATAGCCGCACGTTAAATCAATATACAAAGTAAATTGATTTGTTGTTTGTATATTGATTTGCTGAATGATTTTAGATTATCTTTATAAGGACACTGAAATCTATTATATATGTTAATTGTTTTGGATGATTTTGCTAGTTTTTAAATTTGGAAGTATAAATCATATTTTATATTTTTTAAGAAAAATGTATTTCAACAACCAAATATCATTTGTAAAAACTATGACCCAACACAACTCCAACTGCAACTTCAAAAATTCCAAAAAAGTGAAATTGTTTTTGATTTCTATGGCCAAACGCCTACTAAATACTCCTACTAGTTTGATATCATAAGTGTTCATTTTAATAAATTTAGAGGACAAAACTGACAAAGAGTATACTTAATGAACTACATTGAAATTACCCAAACATATATATCAACTGCATCACTGGTTTTTTTGACAGACTCAGAACGGTCAATCAACAAAGGACGTCTAAGACCATTGTTCGATACAAATCGCGGAAACCGTCAGAATTTCACTCATCCAGTCATTTCATCCAATTGCTTCTAAAGTCTGCTTCTACAATCATTTTAGTTTAGACAAAAGAAAAAGTGCAAAAAATTATTCCTATCAAATGTTTATGTATCAATTTTATTAACTTATCAAAATTACTTAATTTAATAAAGTAAAAAGATATACTCCCTCTGTCTAAAATACTTATCATATTATATTTTTCAGAAATCAAATTATATGAATTTTGATTAATATCTTGAGCTGTATTTTTTTATCATATTATTATAAGAAGAATTGAAATTTATAATACTTTTTTGTATAATTTTTGAATATTTAAATTTTAATTTTAAAATATTAAAGTAATATAATCTAATTTAACTTTGAAACTTAGTTAAATTGACTTTTAAAATAAAAAATGATAAGTATTTGGGACGGAGGGAGTATTTATTAGCATTTGCTTTTGTCCCACATTGGAAAAAACATATTTGTATCCCATGTAATAGACCCTATATAAAGGGTTTTACTTGCTTTTCTTTTACTTGCACTTTTAGCTCTCAAGAATAATATTATTTTATTATCTTGTTATTGCTTTGTAAGAATTCATGTTATGAATAAAAGACTTTCATGAATTCTATCATGGTATCAAAGCCAAGAGCACAAGTTAATATTTTTAGCTCGATCGCGGATTCAACTTCGCGGTGAGTTAGTTGGGGGTTCGTATGCAGCACGCCCCTGGTATCAGTTAATTTTTTTTTTTTTGGCTTGTTTTGGAAGCTCGTGCTCGTTTTGGCTGCTCGTGCTCGTTCTGATCTTGGCTTCCACATCCGGTTTCGTCTTTTTGGCTTCCGTGATCCGATTGGTGAGATCTGCCCTTTTTTTATTTTATTTTGTTGCTTGGGATTGCTGCTTGTTATTTGGGATTGCTGCTTGTTATTTGGGATTGCTGCTTGTTATTTGGGATTTTCTGTTTAAAATTCATAATGGCTGGAGGTGATGATTCTTTGCAAACTGTAGCTGACCAATTTCAGAAGTTCCTCGCCTTCCAACAGTTTCAACAAAATTCTCAGTCTTATGCTAATATATCCATATTTCACAAATGGATGTTAAAAATGCCTTTTTAAATGGGGATCTTCAAGAAGAAATCTACATGGTCCCTCCACCTGGTGTTTCACATAGTCCAGGACAAGTGTGCAGGCTTAAGAAAGCTCTGTATGGTCTCAAACAAGCTCCAAGAGCTTGGTTCGACAAGTTCTCCACAGTAGTATCATCTCTTGGGTTTATTTCCGACTTTCATGATTAGCGTTATTTGTTAAATCATCCCCTGCAGTTGTATTTTGCTTTTGTTGTATGTTGATGACATGATCATTACGGTGATGATATTGATGGTATTGCAAACCTAAAATCTACTTTATCTCGCCGTTTTGAGATGAAAGATTTAGGTCATCTACGTTACTTTTTAGGCATTGAGGTAGCTTATTACGAGAAGGGATATCTTCTCTCTCAATCTAAGTACACTGCAGATATTCTTGAGCGGGCCGTCTCACGATACTCGTATAGTTGACTCTCCTCTTGAGGTTAATGTTCGATATACACCTCTTGTGGGGATCCTCTTCCCGATCCCACTTTATATCGTTCGATTGTAGGGAGTCCGTGTACCTCACCATTACTCGCCCGACATTGCATATCTTTGTTCACATTGTCGGTCGGTTTGTTTGCTCTCCTACATCTGTACATTGGGTCGCGATTATGCGTATTCTTCGCTATCTTCGAGGAACGATTTATCGAGTCTCTTGTTTCCATCGACCTCATCCTTGGAGCTTCGTGCATTTTACGATGCAGATTAGGTGGTGACCTAACCGATCGGAAATCAACTCTGATTATTGTGTATTTTTAGGAGATTCACTTATCTCATGGAAAAGTAAGAAACAAGATGTGGTTTCTCGCTCTTCAACTGAGGCAGAGTATCGTGCTATGGCTTCTACTACGTGTGAGATTGTATGGTTACGTCGGTTATTGGTTGATATGGGTGTCTGTCTTTCTTCACCAACACCGATGTATTGTGATAATAAGAGTTCTATTCAGATTGCGCACAACACAGTCTTTCATGAACGTACCAAACATATTGAGATTGATTGTCATATTATTCGATATCATCTTCAAGAAATAGCTCTATCCTTGCCATTTGTCTCATCTTCGATGCAACTTGCAGATTTCTTCACAAAGGCGCATACCTTAAAGCGTCACCGGTTCTTTCTTGGCAAACTCTCGATGCTTCTGTCTACACCATCGCGAGTTTGAGAGGAGATATTAGCATTTGCTTTTGTCCCACATTGGAAAAAACATATTTGTATCCCATGTAATAGACCCTATATAAAGGGCTTTACTTGCTTTTCTTTTACTTGCACTTTTAGCTCTCAAGAATAATATTATTTTATTATCTTGTTATTGCTTTGTAAGAATTCATGTTATGAATAAAAGACTTTCATGAATTCTATCAGTATTAACTAATCATAATTCATAATTAATCAAGAGAAATTTATATGAGAATACATACGATGCATCTATTAACATCGAAATTAGGTATCACTAACTTTTTTAACAAAGAATGTTGTGAGTTTACGTTTTTTTGTTCCAACACCCCCTCCTTCCAAATTGTTCACCAGGGTGATCATATTTAAAATTGATAATAACAACTATATTTATATGAACAATTCTCTTAAAACTATATTTAAAAAGTATATTGTGATGAGAAAACAGAACGTCAAAGTGGAGTTAACATTGATTTAGTAGCTTACTATGGAAAGGATATTTTATGAAGTAGAAAAGATATCAAGTAGTCCGCTTGGGCAGCTCAATTGGTTTCAAGGGGGATATTTGGAATAAGAGACCAAGGATCGAATCCCGTCAGCGGCAGTGTGGGGGTTTCTTCTTGAAATAAAGGAGGGCCCCTTGTGCTTGGCGTGATGTGGTCTAACCTTTGAAGTCAATTGAGTCACCATGATTTACCTCCTTCACAGACCTGTCGGACCGGGGTGTGGGGGCTCCTGGGGTGGGAGATTCCACCTTTTGGAATAAGAAAAGATATCAAGTATAAAATATACAAAATTCGGCCAAATTAACTGTGATGATTGGTTGGTTTTGTGCTATCAAATGCATAAATAAGGCGTAGGAGAAATTTGACAAAATTGATAAAGTTATTGCCATATCACTAGGAAATCACCATAAAGTTTTTACACCAATCTGTCCTTTTAATTGCATAAATAAGCCAAAAATAATGCTCATAAACTTGTCAAACAAACCGCTAAAGATACTTTGGAATTTTCAGTAAAGCTAACAGCTTAGCCATGCCTTAAAGCTAATTGAGTATTAATATGATTAATTTGTTCATTAAAAAATATGTTTAACACTTTCTCTCGTATCACCACTTTGTTTCCACTGCTACACATATATTCAAAGCTTTTTTTTTTATTTTTCATTCGGTATTCAATATTTATATTAGAGTCGCATCGTAAGATCAATCCGTGGAAAACGCTATCGATCAATAATTTTTTCATCCACAGAACTCAAATACGAACTACCTTGTCCGCCGTGTCAGCCAAAAAAGGTTATAATAAGTGTTACTAATAGGGATTTTGATTCTCCTTCCACTTTGGCCAAGTGCAACAGTAGTAAATACTCAATACTTCAAATAGCCTAAAAGCCTATCCCAAATTTCGTACAAACCAGACAAACAAAGCTAACACTTCAACAATGAAAGTTTCCACTGCTACTTTTCTCTTTCTCCTCCAAATTTTCTTCTCTTTTTCTTTCAACATTAATGCAAACTCTGATCTTCAAACCCTTTTAAAACTCAAAGAATCCATGGTTGCTCCTGGAATTTCTGCTCTCCATGACTGGAACAATAATTCCATAAATACCCCTTTTGTTCATTGTACTTTTTCTGGTGTTACATGTAACAATAATTCTCGTGTTATATCTTTAAACATCTCTAATGTTCCTTTATTTGGTACTATACCACCTGAAATTGGTCTTTTAAACAAGCTTGAAAATCTTATTATGTTTGGAGATAATATAACTGGTACACTTCCTTTGGAAATGTCACAACTTTCTAGTGTTAAATATGTTAATCTTTCTTACAACAATTTTTCTGGTCCTTTTCCTAGAGAAATATTGTTGGGGTTAATACAACTTGAATCATTTGATATTTATAACAATAATTTTACTGGTGAGCTACCTACTGAGTTTGTTAAGTTAAAAAAATTGAAAACTTTACATCTTGGTGGAAATTATTTTCATGGGGAAATACCAGAAGTTTATAGTCATATTGAGAGTTTAAAGTGGTTGGGCTTAGAGGGAAATTCACTTACTGGGAAAATACCTAAGAGTTTGGCTTTATTACCAAATCTTGAAGAACTTAGATTGGGTTATTTTAATAGTTATGAAGGGGGTATTCCAAATGAGTTTGGTTCTATTAGTACACTTAAGCTTCTTGATCTTGGAAGTTGTGAACTTGATGGTGAAATTCCTCCAAGTCTTGGAAATTTGAAGAAGTTGCATACTCTGTTTCTCCAAATGAACAGACTTACAGGTATTCAACCCACCATGTTTTACTCATACATATAATCTCTCAATAACGGTGTGTTTGCATGGGTATTTTTTGGCTACTATAGTTAAGTATTGTTATAGAAAACATTAACTCTCTCTATTCCATATCAGTTGTCATGGTTTGCTAATTTTTAAAGCTAAATTATATTAGATCAATTAAATTTTTTAAATTTAAAATTTAGATATTCAAAAGCTATACAAAAATTACTACAAGTTGTAACTTTTCCATGTCAATGTGATGAAAATGTATATTTTAAATGTTGGTCAATATTTTACATAGTTTGAGTCTCAATACGAAATATGACAACTGATTTGGGAACGGAAGAAGTAGTAAATTACTGAAATGTTGTTATAGATGATGATTGATATAGAGAGGTCTTACGGTATAATAAATGTATTTGTGCAAAATATTGTAAATTAGTATTAAGTTTAACTCATAATTTCTATGAATTTAGAATCTTGATCTTATAAAATTTAAATCTTGAATTCTTCGTTGTTTTACAGGTCGAATACCTTCTGAACTCTCTGGCTTAGAGAGTCTGATGTCGTTTGATTTGTCGATTAACCAACTGGCTGGAGAAATACCAGAGAGTTTCGCGAAGTTACTGAATTTGACTCTGATTAATCTGTTCAGAAACAATTTGCATGGTCCAATTCCCCCTTTTATTGGAGACCTTCCAAATCTTGAAGTGTTGCAGATTTGGGGAAACAATTTTACACTCGAATTGCCTGAAAATCTTGGGCGTAACGGGAGGCTATTGTTTCTTGATGTTGCTACTAATCATTTTACTGGAAGGATACCACCTGATTTGTGTAAAGGGGGCAAGTTAAAAACTCTGATTCTAATGGAGAATTACTTCTTTGGTCCAATTCCTGAACAACTTGGTGAGTGCAAATCGCTTACTCGAATTCGCGTTAGGAAGAATTACCTAAATGGTACTATTCCAGCTGGTTTTTTCAAGCTTCCTGCACTGGATATTCTTGAGCTTGATAACAACTATTTCACCGGTGACCTGCCAATGGAGATTAATGCGAATAATCTCTCGAGTCTCGTACTTTCTAACAACTGGATCAGTGGGACCATTCCTCAGTCAATCGGGAACTTGAAGAATCTAGTGACTCTTTCACTTGATATGAACAAATTATCTGGTGAAATTCCTCAAGAAATCGCGAGTTTAAAGAAACTCGTGTCCATCGACTTGAGTGACAACAATTTAACAGGTGTAATCCCGAGTTCCATTGCTCTATGTTCGGAACTAACATTGATTGACTTGAGCAGAAACCAATTGGTTGGTGAGGTACCGAAAGAAATCACAAAATTAAACAGCTTGAACGCGCTCAACTTGTCGAGGAACCAATTGAATGGCGCTATTCCTGGAGAAATTGGAGTGATGAATGGTTTAACGGTTTTGGATCTTTCTTACAACGATCTTTCTGGAAGAAGACCGATCAACGGACAATTAAAGTTCTTCAGCGACAAGTCATTTGTTGGAAATCCCAAACTCTGTTCGCCTCGCGCTATCTTTTGTCCATCAGCTTCCAGTTCACCACAAAATTCCCACAAAGGGCATTCCGGGAAATTCACAACTACGCAATTGGTGATAACAATAATCATTTTAGTCACTGTTGCTTTGCTGTTAGCAGTTACTTGGTTGTTCATCAAGAAGGAGAAGTTTAAAAAATCGAAACTTTGGAAGCTAACAGCATTCCAGAAACTTGATTTTCGAGCTGAGGATGTTTTGGAATGTTTAAAGGAAGAAAACATAATTGGAAAAGGTGGGGCCGGAGTAGTGTACAGAGGGTCGATGCCAAATGGCATCGATGTTGCAATAAAGAAACTTGTTGGTGTAGGGCGAGGAACCGGACACCATGATCACGGTTTCTCTGCTGAAATCCAAACACTAGGAAGGATCAGGCACAGGAACATCGTACGATTACTAGGATACGTCTCGAACAAAGACGCGAATTTGTTGTTGTACGAGTACATGTCGAATGGGAGCTTAGGTGAAATGTTGCATGGTGCAAAAGGTGCACATTTGAGGTGGGAGACGAGGTATCGTATCGCAGTGGAAGCTGCAAAGGGGTTGTGTTATTTGCACCATGATTGTTCGCCTTCGATTATTCATAGGGATGTTAAGTCCAACAATATTCTGTTGGATTCTGATTATGAAGCTCATGTTGCTGATTTTGGCCTAGCCAAATTCTTGCAGGATGCTGGTGCATCTGAGTGCATGTCTGCTATTGCTGGCTCATATGGTTACATTGCACCAGGTAAACTACCACCCTTATTTTTCTTGTACTGTTTAAAAAAAATGTATTTTTTTAAATTCAAGATCCTGTTGATAAAGAATCAACTTAAGAGGTTTCATATTTGAGAAAATTCTGACTTGGTTTTTCTAGCTAGTCTTTCCGCTTCAATAATCTGCCAATATTTTTAGAATTTAAATTGTATATACGGATAGTTGATATAAAAGATTTTTGCATTATTAGTGTAGTTTTACCTGCTATAACAAACTTATAGCTCCAAAATTTTACATGAAGTTTTAATTGACTTGGTAGTGTGTGTGTATATAAATCACTTATGGGAGTAATATAATTATTGGTAAAAATTAATGATAAGCATTAATTGATAACCTTGAAAATGATAAGTAGCATGCGCTGCGTGCATATAGCCTCGAGTCCTTTTTAGAAGCAATATTTGACCGGTCTCACAAAATTGTTGACTAGTGTGTGTCGGATCCTTCAAAAATAATGTAATTTTGGAAGATCGGACACACGGTGCTACAAGAATTTTGGAGAAACAGATCACAACATAGACCTTAAGTCCTTTTTTATATAGAGACATTGAAGTCCTTTTTTATTGGTAAATGTTTTGCTATTCATGAAAGTAGAAAGAATAGTAAACTTTTAGAATTTACCGAACTGGGGTTAAAAGTAGTAGTAGGATTTTAAAGCTATGCTCCAGGACAAAATCTAATTAAAAGCTTTGTCCAAACATTAAATTGTGTAATTAATGTAGTTCTGACCTACATTTTTGTTTGTATATGAAACAGAGTATGCATACACATTGAAAGTTGACCAAAAAAGCGATGTGTACAGTTTTGGAGTTGTACTGTTGGAACTAATCACAGGTCGCAAGCCGGTTGGCGAATTCGGGGACGGTGTAGATATAGTTAGATGGGTGAATAAAACAATGTTCGAATTATCTCAGCCGTCTGATGCAGCTACCGTTTTAGCAGTTGTTGATTCAAGGCTTCATAGTTACCCTCTTGCTAGTGTGATCAATTTGTTCAAGATTGCTATGATGTGTGTTGAAGAAGAGAGTTGTGCTAGACCTACTATGCGGGAAGTTGTTCACATGCTCACAAATCCTCCTCAGTCTACTACTACTACTACTCCTACTCTCCTCGCCCTTTGAAAGTGCGGGAATCAGGTGTCTGGTTGAAATTCCGTGGAGTTTGGGGCCTAGAACTCGAAATATGGATGTCTATTTGGGTATCGGGAACAAAAAATCGTGCAGGTACGGATGGCTAGTTGAAGTATTTTACTTGTTTTTTCTTTAAAGTAGTTGTAGGCAAGTTGTATAAAAGGGGGCACGTAAAAGAAAAGAAAGGAACTCCTTTGATTTCTTAATATGAGTATGGAGGTTGAAATTATGGTCTTTAGGAAATAAATTTCAAGATGGCAATTAGTCTATATTTGCTATTAATAACATGTCCTATGTAATGTTTAAGGGTTTGCAAATTAAAAATTGCATAATTATGTGTCTTAAAGAATTGGTTCTAGCTAATGATGAAATTCGTAGCTAAACTCGATCCTGGCTTCTTACACGTTCAGTAAAATAGTTATTTCTAGCGACAGACAAACTCTATACTTGTCCTTAAAATTTTCACTAATTCAACTTAAATGTCAAATTATCAACAAATTTCATATGCGTAGAAAAGATTACCGTAGCTAATAATAAAATGATGAAATTTGCATTTGCTGCTGAAAGTAGGGACGAGGACCTATTATGAGTGAAATTCAAGAAAGAATATGCATATTTATCATGTAATTTAGTCAAAAGTTTTATGTTAAACACTCCTACATTTCTTCGATAGGAGACATTTGCAGCAAATGTAATTTATTAATAAGTTGCTTTTTCTTGTGATGTAATTAGAATATAAACCTACTTAACATCGACAGATTAGATAATTCTGTTTGGAAAGTACTTGATGAAGCATGGGAAAGTTCTGTTTGTATTAGCGAATATTTTTCGAATATTCTTTGTATATTTTGTAACTATGATAGATGTATATTTAAAGTAGCTTTGGATTCTAATTATATTAGGAATCAATCTTTGTAAGTTAAGTTAGAATTCGTACCATATTAGGAATCAACCTTTGTACATCTATATATATTGTGAATAATGAAAGGAATCTCCAAGGAAAATTATTCTATCTTTCATGGTATCAAGAGCCTAAAACCTAAACCCTACTCTTCTCCCTTCTTCTTCTCTTTCTCGGCCAAAACAAATTTTTTTTCATGTTTTTTCCCTCGGCCAGAAACAGTTTTCGGCCAAACAGATTCTGTGTTTTCTGTTTTGCTTTCCCTCGGTCGAAAAACAGCAAGCCACCATGTCTTCCCCCACGAATACCGGTTCCTCCACTGGCACTTTCGACAACCCCTCTCAACGTTCAGTATCTTCTTTTCATCCGGCATTCGCCGTTAACATCAATAATTTTATCCCTATAATTCTTGACCAAGAAGACTGTCAATATTTCATGTGGATGAAACTATTCTACATTCATGCATGTGCATACAACGTGCTCGATCATATTGACGAATCTGTTCCTCGTCCCACCGATGTTACAGACTCAATCTGGCGGCGTCTTGACGCCATCGTCAAGCAATGGATCTACGTCACCATCTCCAAAGACCTGTTGTGCACTATCATGAAAACAGGTGCTACGGCACGTGAACTTTGGGTCCGGCTAGAAGAAATATTTCAGGACAATAAAAATACTCGGGCCGTGTATTTAGAAGAGCAATTCAACAATACCCGCCTCGAGAATTTTAACAACATGTACGAATATTGTAAGCAACTGAAACTCATCACCGATCAACTATCCAACGTCGGGACTTCTGTTTCAGAAACCAAGATGGTGCTTCAACTTGTTGCGGGTTTACCGAAAGGTGAATATGACACACTCGCAACAATGAATCAACAAGTCGACCATCTCCCAAGTTTCAACAAAGCACGTTCACAACTATTGTTGGAAGAAACTAGACGTGCTAAACAAGAGGAACACAATCAAAAGGCCTTAGCCGTTGACGGGATAACAACACCCGCGGCCAGCAGCAGCATGTCAGTGGCGGAGGTCGTGGTGGCAGAAGTCGCAACAACAAAGTCAAGGGCCGCGGAAAGGGCCAACGCAACCAGCAGCAGCCAGACCAACAAAACTGGAACCAACAGCAGGAGTACAAGCAGCAGCAGCAGTGGCCCAACCAGCAGAACTGGGCCTCGCCTGCATTCCGCATTCGACCGCAGGGCCGGCCCAGCACTTTGGTCGATCGGGCCTCTTGGGCCTGCCAGCCACCAGCGAGCCCACTGACAGTCCAAAGAAGAAGAAGAATCGCAGCAGCTCAAAGAAACTGGGCTCGATCGATTTGGGCCCGGCATACACCACCGTGAACCTTCAACAGCCCAACGACAATTGGTACATGCACACCGGTGCCACATCTCACCTCTCCCGGGCCTTAGGTAACCTATCTCAACTACGTCGGTTAAAGTGTCCTCAATTTATTACTATCGGCAATGGTCATCGCATTTCAATTGAAGGTTACGGTAACACACACACCAAACATTCACACCCACCTTTCTCCCTAAACCACGTCATATACATACCTAACATCATTAAAAACTTAATCTCCGTTAGAAAATTCACTAGCAATAATTCTGTGTCTGTCGAATTTGACCCTTTTGGTTTTTCTGTGAAGGAATTCAATACGGGGAAAATTCTTACATGCTCCAATAGTGTGGGAGATCTCTACCCATTCACTCAATCTTCCGCTGTCAGACCGCAAACACCTCTATCCCTTGTGTCGATCTCTCCCTCAACTTGGCACAACAGACTCGGACACCCCGGAGATCCAGTTTTTACTTTTCTTAGGACTTCTAAGCGTATTCAATGTAATAATGGGAAATTTCCCAACACTGTTTTTCTTATACATTAGGCAAACATACTCGTCTTCCATTTATGTCATCAAACAATGTTACTTTTTCTCCCTTTGATATTGTTCATACTGATTTGTGGACATCTCCGATTGTTAGCTCTTTGGGTCATAAATTCTATCTAGTATTCTTGGATGATATTTCACACTTTGTCTGGATTTACCCACTGAAATTCAAATCTGATGTTTTTGCAAAATTCCTTGAGTTTCAAAAATTCATTAAAACACAATTTGAAAAATCTATCAAATCCTTCCAGTGTGATAATGGACGAGAATTTAATAACTCAGCATTTCACAATTTCTGTTCTAAACAAGGCATGGTTTTCCATTTTTCTTATCCCTATACTTCTTCCCCAAATGGAAAGGCTGAACGAATTATACGTACCATTAATAACATGCTTCGCACACTCCTGTTTCATGCCTGCCTACCACCGCCTTTCTGAGTCTATGCTGTCAAAATGGTAGAATCCCTTCTTAATATTTTACCAACTAGCACACTCCAAAACAAGACCCCTACCGAAATCTTATACTGTAGGCTACCATCATACGATCACCTACGTATTTTTGGATGTTTATGCTACCCCAACATAGCCTCCACTGCACCTCACAAACTTGCCCCTCGCACTCTGCCATGTGTCTTCCTTGGTCTTTCTCCGAATCATCGGGGCTACTTGTGCTATGACATTGCTACTCGCAAAATCACCGTCTCTCGTCACGTCACCTTTGATGAGACAACCTTTCCTTTTTCCAATCTCCGAAAATTTTAGACCATCGATTACTTCTTTCTCGATGAACCGAGTCTGTCCCCGGTCATCCAAAATCTGTACCAACAGTTCCTTTGTCTCCGACAACATCGTCTCACCAAGATCGCTTACCACTTGCTCTCGGTCACCAACACCATCGCCGCTTCAAGAAGGTCGCTCGCCCTCCAGCAGAATGCCGCCACCCACCCACCCATGCTCTCGGTCTAATACCCATACACCACCCATACTGCCTACAGCTGAGTCTCCTGCACCTCCAAAGACCATCAAGGTTCTCACCAAAGAACTACCCCACGCCCATGTCGCTTCTCACCCTGCAGCCTGTCCCGCAGCTATGCAGCCTCACAGTCCCGACCTACCACCACTGCCTTCTCATCGCATGGAGACTCGTGCACAACACGGGATTTTCAAACCCAAAGTGCACTTCAATCTCTCCACACAAACCTTATCACCCATTCCAAAAAATCCAAAACTAGCAAAACTGGACCCAAATTGGAATACGGTCATGTGCGAGGAATTTAACGCTTTAACCAAACAGAACACTTGGAATTTGGTACCTAGACCAGTTGGTGTGAATGTTATCCGGTGTATGTGGTTATTTCGTCACAAGTTCAGAGACAATGGTGACTTAGAGAGGTATAAGGCAAGACTAGTTGCCAATGGCACTAATCAGCATGAGGGTATTGATTGTGGTGAGACATTCAGTCCGGTTGTTAAATCGGCCATTATTCGGATTGTTCTCAGTATTGCTATGGGGATGCATTGGCCGATTCATCAGCTTGATGTCAAGAATGTGTTTCTTCATGAGGATTTGAAAAAGACTGTGTACATGCATCAGCCTCCTGGCTTTGTTCATCCGGCAGCTCCGCAGTTTGTGTGTCGTCTCAGGAAGTCATTGTATGGATTGAAACAGGTACCCCGCGCTTGGTATGATCGGTTCGCCAGGTATCTTCTGCAGATTGGTTTTGTATGTAGCAGGTGTGATACATCTCTCTTCACTTTTCACCGAGGTAGCAGCACTGCATATTTGCTATTATATGTCGATGACATTGTTCTTACTGCCTCATCTGACGGGTTGAAGAATGAAATCATTGCTCTATTCAAAACTGAATTTGCTATGACTGACTTGGGCAAGCTAAGTTATTTTTTGGGTATATCGGTGACAAGATCTGCAGCCACTATGTTCCCGTGTCAGCGTAAATATGCAGAAGAGATAGTGTACAGGGCCAAGATGACAAATTGTAAAATTATGCCAACTCCGGTGGACTCAAAATCCAAGCTTAGTGCCAATGACGGTGCGCCAGTTTTTGATCCCACTCTATATCGGAGTCTAGCAGGTGCTCTTCAGTATCTTACATTCACTAGGCTTGATATTGCATATGCCGTTCAGCAGGTGTGTCTGTTCATGCACGACCCCCGAGAGCCCCATTTTGCCGCCCTCAAACGTATTATCATATACGTTCAGGGCATACTAGACTTCGGCTTACATCTATACCCCTCTGCCCCAACCAAGCTACTTGCCTACGCGGATGCAGATTGGGCAGGATGCCCCGACACGTCGCTCCACCTCAGGGTACTGTGTATTTCTTGGGGGTAATCTTATCTCATGGTCCGCCAAGCGGCAGGCCACGCTATCCCGTTCGAGTGCTGAAGCAGAATATCGCGGAGTTGCTAACGTAGTTGCTGAGATTTGTTGGCTCCGAAATCTTCTTTTGGAACTCTAGTGTCCACTCCGCAAGGCGTCTATAGTCTATTGTGACAACATATCTGCCATCTATATGTTTCATAATCCGGTCCAACATCAGCGGACTAAGCATATTGAGATGTTGTGCGAGAGAAGGTTGCCTGTGGTCAGGTCAAAATATTACACAAGCCTTCCTCTTATCAGTATGCAAACATTTTCACAAAGGGACTACCGCGACAGCTCTTCACCGACTTTCGATCCAGCCTTAGCGTTCGGCCTCCTCCCGCTCCGTCTGAGGGGGAGTATTAGCGAATATTCTCCGAGTATTCTCTGTATATTTTGTAATTATGATAGATTTATATTTAAGGTAACTTATGATTCTAATTATATTAGGAATCAACCTTTGTAAGGTAAGTTAGGATTCGTACCATATTAGGAATCAACCTTTGTACAACTATATATATTGTGAATAATGAAAGGAATCCCCAAGAGACAATTAATCTGACTATAGACAAGGAGAAACCTCGTTGCAGAACCAATTATAAAGAATGAAGATAAAAGTTAAACTTATAGTACTATACACTGTCAGTGTACAAAGTTAAATTCATACAGATAGTATTTGCCGTAATTCAGCATGTTACTGCTATAAAATTGGTTTTTATTGCTCGACAAAAGTTAAATATCTACAAACTTGATAGAGTATATGCTAAAGTCAACTGATCATCCCAATGATCTCGAAATTCATTAACACATGCTCCCAACAAATCCTTCAAAGTTTGGATGACACCATCTGTATCATGCCAGAAGACGTGGCCAGTGATGCCACTCATAAGCAAAGAACAAGTAGTCTTTGGCTATCGAATGAGGCTGTCCAATATCATATACCAGTTCTGCAGTATTCTTTTTCAACTCATATGAAATAACCTTACCATCTAGAGTCAAATAAAATATGTGCGGAACTCGGGATGAAAACTCATGGTCATCGTTTTGATAAGATAGAAAGACAGTCCAAAAGCCTTTAGACAATCTAGAACATCACTGGTGATGTCTGCAGCATACTTCCTGACCCGTACTGCATCTTGACTACGAATATTGCTCTCGAGGAACCACACAGTAATCTCTGCCTCGACACACAATGCATAATAGAGAGCCCCACCCGATACTCCAAGAGCACGAGCGTCTCCATCCACCATGTCGTTGGACAATTGCAAAGCCCAGAAACGCCTATTGACACTATCATAAAGAATGATCTGTGAGAGTCCATGTCAATCCAACAGAACACTCTATCGATTACCCCAGCTGATCCTAATTTCTGCCAACTAAGAAAGGAGACTCTGAGAGGTATATCTAGCGGGAGATTGATGGTAGTCCACGCGTTAGTCTCAGAAGAGAAGCTTTTAATTGTTACACTCGAAATATGATCAAACCATATTCCATAACGAACTATAGTAAATGAGATCACATCCTTTTCAGGGTCATCTACTTTACAATGAAATCCAATAGCTGCAACGTTTATGGAGGACATTAGAGTTACAGGGATAGAAAAATGATGTCTCGTTGCAGGATTATAAACACATTAAGCCCTTTGAAATCTCAAATCATCAGCGATAAGAATGAAACCATTAGAGGACGCAATAATATACACTCCCCTTCCAAGAAAATTGGCCGACTCATCTAAACTACCATCAATTATTTCTGATAATTTCCTCGATGAGAAGAAAAAATGGATTTTCAAACATTCTTTAGTAGCCTTTCTAGCTTGTTAAAAGAAACATATCATGTAGGAGTGAGGACTTCATCGTTGAGAACGACAACTATAAACCAAAGATGAATCAGCAATACACTTTCGTCAATGCTTACACACACATTCAAACCTTGCCAGAGATTTTGAAGGCAAACGATGTAATATTTCGATTATAATATTCTCAGACAACTCAAGTACACGTTTATCAGATGATTTGCATACAAGGTTCATACTGATATTCATGTGATCTCAGACCCCTGAAAATACAACAAAAAGCACTTCAATGTTGTTAAGCTCAAATTTCCCTAGTAGTAGTTCTTTAATCTCTATTCAACTTAATTTTCAACCTGAAGTCCACACAAAATGTCAGTTTTTTTCTGTCAATTCAAGCCAAATACCGAATTATGAAACAGTTAGTATTTAACTTAAATATGAGACGATAAGGAAATCAAAATTCTCAATATATACAGAGTTGTCACAAAGATATACATAATCAAATTCCACTAGTAATTAACAATTTATTTAACTTTAATATGATACTAGAAAGGGATCAGAACTTCTAATCCAATACAAAGTTTTCAAAAAGATGAGATATTTATATACAGAATCAACTCTAAACTTCCCTAGAAATATGCATTGGAATTCTAGAACCTTCAAAAACTTAATGTTTACTATGTCTATCACTTGCAAATTCAAGAAAATTTAGCAGTGACGGTATAATTTTGCCTCGTACTAAAACCACAAGCATAGAGGACTAAATAGTTGCTAACAAAAATTAATAGACCATACAAACCTATAGTTCGGTAGTAAAACATAACTTTCATATAAAACTAAATTCTGCATCATACATAAATATGTTATTACAATGATATCAAATATAATAATTTTAAATAATTTGTCTCGAGATAAATAACTGGAGGAGAAGTCTTTGTACTAACCTAATAGTAAAGAGATGATTAATTTATAGAGTTTTGTGTTTATGTCCATCAAATAAACAATGGAAGGACGAGATTTTTCTTACCTTCAAATTGCAACTAAATAAGTTTTAGGACTTCCATAAATCAACCACAATATAAGAAAAATCTAGAGAAAATTATACAAATACAAATTTTTAAAATGGTAATTAAAAAAATTATAACTACTTTCTGAAAATTACATATATAAATTTACTTAAATTACATAATCTACAATTATTTTCTAAATTACATACATCTACAAAAGAGTTCGTCCTAGCTGTATACTTTTTCTTCTGACCATCATTCAAAAAGAGAGAACGTCGGTTGTACAGTCTTCTATACAATACAATACAATACAATACAATACAATACAATACAATATAATACAGAGCTAGCTTCTGATCACGATTCAAAAACATCTTACGTTGGTTGTTGGTCGTACAGTTGTTAGCAAAAGAGAACAAATATACTCTATAAATCAGTAAAGGAGAAAATCTTTAAATATGGTAGTTATCGTATAAATAAGGTAACTAAACTTGTCAGGTTATATTCTTTCCTTCATTTAACTATTTAGTCCTTACAAATCCTCCATTCCTACCTATTAATAAGGAATACACTTATTTATAATTAAAATATCGTCTAAATAGTTGGTATATTTATATATACCATCAATACACCTTTTTTATGCTTACTAGTGCAAATTGCCTGATGTTGATTAAGTAGGACGAAAATATATAGTATATTATTCACAAAAAAATCTAGTTTAAGGTTGAGCGGACTTGTTTCAAAAGGTATTAGCTTTTTTATATGTATACAATTTATTTAAATTTTTAACTTTTAAATTAAAATGTGTACAACTTTTATATTCTTAAAATATCTCTCCTAATTAAATATGCAATAAATGAAAAATATTCTCTCACATAAGATTAATATTGTAAATAATTTTTTCCAAAATTCTCTCTTCTCCATCTTAATCGTACAATTCTTTAATCTGTCTTCTACATCTTAAATATATCAATTCTAAGAATAGTACATGAACATTCATATTAGAAATTATTACTCATGCTCCAGCATAAAAACTATTCTTGAAACTTAATAAATTGTAAGTAATTCTTACTCACGTATATGTGTGTTGTTTATACATGCATTTTATAATTACTACATTATTATTTAAATCGTTGATATACCAATATTATATGTTGTATATAGTATACTTAATATTATATAATATATTCAATACTACAATATACTTAATATTTTATATTGTATACTGTATATAGTATTATAATATTATATAATATACTTAGTATCCAATATTATATAATATATTCAATACTACAATATACTTAATATTGTATACTGTATATAGTAATATAGTTAATATATGGATATAGTAACATAGCTCAATATTATAATACACATAAAAGATAATACCTTTTGAAACAAGTCCGCTCAACCTTAAACTAGATTTTTTTGTGTGAATAATATACTATATATTTTCGTCCTACTTAATCAACATCAGGCAATTTACACTATAAGCATAAAAAAGGTGTATTGCTGGTATATATAAATATACCAACTATTTAGACGATATTTTAATTATATATAAGTGTATTTCTTGTTAATAGGTAGGAATGAAGGTTTTGTAGGGATTAAATACTTAAATGAAGGAAAGAATATAACCTGACAAGTTTAGTTACCTTATTTATACGAAAATTACCATATCTAAAGATTTTCTCCTTTACTAATTTGTAGAGTATATATGGTAGATTATGTAATTAAGAAAATAATTGTAGATTATGTAATAGATATTTTAGATTATGTAAGTTCCCCAAAAAATCTAACACGGGTTTTATACTACGGACAAATCAGTTTACTAGTATTATTTTTTAAAACAAAGGTCTCATCCGACCTGAACTAGACGTAACCATGTTAAAAATATCTATACAATCAGGTTACTTATAAGTTATAAGTAATTAAATTTTATAATAATTATTAATTAATAACTTGACAAATATGATAACTAACTGCATTAATAATAGGTTTAACGATTTTTACACTATTGTGCATATAACTTAAATCTTTTTATCAAAACATGTTTTTAAGGAACCTTTTGCAAAATTTATCCAAACGACCTAAAAATATGTTGTTCTGAAAAACAAGTTTGTAGTTGGGTCAATAATATTGCGAATGACCATTTCATATCTCATATTGAGGTACGGTCGGGTCTTATTGCATGTACCTGAGAAAAAGAAGAGAAAAAGTCAGGTAGAATAAATTAAATATCATGTCATATTTTATTATTCAAATATTAATTGAGTGTCTTTTGATGTAATATAAAAAGTTGAATGGCTTTGTTGTTAAAAAAATATGACTTTAGGAGATTATTACTCATAATTAAGTGACTTTCTGTGTTACTACCTCCAAAAATAGGCAGCAGATGCAAACATAAGTATTGAGTTGCTAACTATGGCCATGAGAAAAATATATGACAACGTATTGCTATTAATAAGATGTCCTATGTTTTAACGCTTTGCAAATTGTGAAATTTGCTTCCATTATGTGTTTACTAAGAGAATTCATTTTAGTCACAGAATTTGTATTAAATCCTTAAAATTGTTGCTAATTCAACTTAACGACAAATTAGCAATGAATTTCATATTCGCAGAAAAGATTTCCGTAGCTAAGAATTTAATGATGAATTTTGCATTTGCCGCTAGAAGTAGTGTAAAATTAGATATTGCCTACTTAGACATGCTCTTAATTTTATGATTATGCCAAATCATAACAAAAGTAGTTGTGCACATTTTACAGATTTTCAAAAGTTTTACGTTAAACAATAAACACTCTTGTTTGTACTAAATCTTGAGAACGAGTGTGAAGATGGTGAGGGATATAATGACATAAATGCATCTAAAAGTACTTGCAAAAGTAGAGATCTTGATCTTGTGTCTGCTTGGGCAGCTCAATTGGTTTCAAGGGGAATATTTGGAGTAAGGACCAGGGATCGAATCCCGTCAGCGGCAGTGTAGGGGTTTAGTGTGGGATTTTTTCTTGAAATAAAGGAGGGCCCCTTGTGCGCAGCGTGTTACCGATCTAACCTTTGAAATCAATTGAGTCACCATGATTTACCTCCTTCACAGACCTGTCGGACCGGGGTGTGGGGGCTCCTGAGGTGGGAGATTCCACCTTTTGGAGTAAGTAAAAGTAGAGATCTTGCACTAAATAAAAAAGTTATTGTTCTGCCAATCAATAAGTCTAGAGAATAGGGGGGGGGGGGGGAAACGGTCATCAGTTTTGTAAGATGTAAAAGGACAAAATACTATATGACTTACACTCCTAAAGTAGATCATTAAATTCACAAATACTTGAGAATTAGAATAGTACAAAAACTTCTCATGTTCTTAGACGGTGAGTTTATTTACATGATCTAGTACTGGAGTAAAGCATGTAGACATTGTGCATATTCTTGACTTTGATTGGCCTAAACAAACATGAAGAATGCAATGAGAGATATGCGGGAAATTATTCTTGAAATATTAAGAAGTCAAGCACATACCTTAGTATCATAGAATTTCAGGAAAAATCGAGATTTGGGGATAGACAAAAGAAAAGAATGAAGGCTGCTCAGAGTGCTAAAGTCTGAACTAAGTAAACCCTACTCACTTATTAATTGTTGGCATTGGGCTTATGGGCTTACGGACTGCTACAAGCCTACAAATATTACTGGGCTTATAGGGCGGGTAGGCGGGTGGTTGGATGCGGGACGGGGGAGGCGGGTTTAACTGTAAATCCACCACCTACCCGCCTACATTTTCAATACCCATACCCGCCTACTACCCGCCAAAATTATACCCATACCCGTCCCAATTGAGGCGGGTGCGGTGCGGAATCCGTAAAATTATACCCACCTGACATCTCTACTAGAGAAGACGCAGCCATTGATGCCACTCATAAGGAAAGAATAAGTAGTATTCTGCTGTCGAAATAGGCTCTCTGAAATCATACAAAAATTCTGCAATATTCTTTTCGAGTCATATGAAATAACCTTATCACCTACCTGTCAGTAAATGATGCGCGGATTAGCAGGATGACTGTCCATGTTTATCACCTTAATACTAGAATTCGCATAACCAAAACCCCCCGAACAATTAAGTAGTGCATTACTGATATTTGCAGCATACTTCATGACCCATACTGCATCCTGACTGCGAATATTGTTCTCGAGGTCGAAGGAAGGTTATACGAATGACTTTGCAAGAGTAGTTTCATTGGTGGAAGGGAGGGAGAAGGTTGTTCGACTGAAGCCCGACTTTTAGGCGCAGACAACCTTCTACCATCTATTTCATTGCATTCCATCGTCTCGTATTGTACTATGTCGTATCAGACCAGATAGATGCCTAGCTAGTTTTATTCCAGAACAGTGGAGTGAAAATGTGAAATCGGAAGAAAAGCCCTGGCGCTTATGGGGGGGCCTATCATACACATGCACCACCAGAGTCTTCATAAGAACTCTGGGCGAGGGCCAAGGTGACTTGCATTTCTGATGTTAGCATGCTTTGATGGCATAAAATCAATAGTTGACACACACAAAATAGAAAGAAGGGCTCTTTGAACGACTCTGGTGCTATAGAATATCTTTCCATAAGAGGGCTAGTCTAAAGGCATAGCCCTGCCTTCGGCATCCCCCTTCTTGCGGTTAAGGTAACTACTTCGGGCATGGACAGCTCCCATAGTGTGACGGGCTAGGGAACTATACTAGCGACCTACCCAATTTATTGTAGAAATTTTCGCCACACAGTAATCTCTGTCTCTTCACACACCGCATAATAGAGGGCCCCACCCGATACTCCAAGAGCTTCAACGTATTTGTTCTCTATTTCTTCAGTCAATTCCAAAGCCCAGAAACGCCTATTGACACTATCATAAAGAATGACATGTGAGTCCATGTCAATCCAACAAAACACTCCATCTATTACCCCAAGTGATGCTACTTTCGCCCAACTAAAAATGGAGACACTGATAGGTACATCTAGTACGAGATCACTTGTAGTCCACGCGTTAGTATCAGAAGAGAAGCTTTCAATTGTTACACTCGAACGAAGATCAAATGAATGTTCAAAACGAAGTATAGTAAAGGAGATCACGTCTTTTTCGAGGTCATCTACTTTACAATGAAATCCAATAGCTGCAACGCTTATGCAGGACGTTTGAGTTACAGGGACGGCCAAATGCTGCCTCGTTGCAGGATTATAAACATAGTAAACCCCCTGATTTTCTAAATCATCAGCGATAAGAATGAAATCATTAGAGGATGCATTAATATACACTCCCCTGCCAACAAAATTGTCTGACTCATCTAAACTACCATCGACGATTTCTGATGATTTCCTTGACGAGAAGAAAAAATGAATTTTTAAAGGGTCGTCATCTCTACCTTGACAAAAGAAACCCATCATGTAGGGGTGAGGACTCCATCGTTAAGAACGACAACTATAAACCCAAGATGGATTAGCAATGCACTTCCGCCACTGCTTACACACACATACAAACCTCGCCAAAGATTTTGAAGGCAAACATGTAATATTTCGATGATGATATCCTCAAACAGCTCAAGTACATGTTTATCAGTATATTTGCATAGACGTTTCATACTGACAGTACTCGTCTCAGACCCCTGAAAATACAACAAAATACACTTCAACGTACTGTTAAGCTCAAATTTCCTTAATTAATAGGTCTTGATCTCCATTCCAGGGCACAGTGGTCAATTAAGGCAAAATACTGAATCATGAAACAAGTTATATCTAACTTAAATAGTAAACTACAAGGAAATAGAACCCTCAATTCAATACAAAATAAGCACAAAGGTCAGATTTAGATGTACACAATCAAATTTCGAAATTCCCTAATAATCAATGGCGGAATCAGAATTTTCACTAACATAAA
This sequence comes from Anisodus acutangulus, assembly GCA_029783415.1. Lineage (NCBI taxonomy): Eukaryota > Viridiplantae > Streptophyta > Magnoliopsida > Solanales > Solanaceae > Anisodus > Anisodus acutangulus. The sequence goes on from CM056503.1 coordinate 1,600,535, forward strand.
TCCAAATATAATTAAGTACGGACAAAAAGAAGCCAAGGGAATTCAATATATTTTGACCTTGTATGAAGGACGTCCGATGAACCCCTAACTCCTCTCTGCTAATAATAGAAGCCTTCGGATCAAGTTATCAACAAGTTATTCGAGTCTATAAGGAAACCATAACTCTAAATCCAATGCAGAGTTGTCATAAAGGTTAGATTTTTGTATATACAATCAATTCCAAACTTCCCTGGTAATAGGAATCTTAGATTCCTCTAATGAATTAGAACTTTATCAACTAAAAGTATTAGTAATATTTTGTCTTTGACTAGCAAATTCAAGAAAAGTTAACAGTGTCGTATAATTTAGCATAGATGATCATGAAAGCTATAGTTAGGGGAGAAATAGTAAAAAATAACTTATGTATAAAACTAAAATTCTAAATCATCGATTAAATAATAATTAATACCCATGATATTAAGTATAATAATCTCAAACATGCTTGATGAGATATTTACCTGAAGCAGCCCTATACAACAACGAGAGTAACAATGAGACTTGTGATAACTTAAGAGGCACACTAACCCTAATAGTATAGAGATGATGAATTTATAGAGCTAATTTAATATTTATTGTTCATCAAGTAACCAAATGAAGGACGAGAATATCTGTCTTACCTTTAAATAGTAGGTCATTTGGTTTGTGAACAAGTTCTATTAGGATTATTATAACCTGGGGATTTATAATACCAAAATTAAATAACGATGAAATTATTTAGTGGATATATTTTATTAACCGCTTTGGAACAATACTAAAAGAGTTGGGGTTCCCAATGCTTCTCATTGCTCAACGAGATGCACCAACCTCGGCAGCAACAGAGGAGTCAATTGACACCTCTTCATTGCAAAATTACATTGTATAAATAGGTCAATTTTCTTATGCACATATAAATCTTCTTTGATTCTTTGTGTGTTTACTTCTTTATATTTGAATCCCCTTAATGAGTATCCCGACTCCGTCTTTAAACCTCGGGATGCTTCGAGATGGAGCTTAACATAAGTCTCGGTTAAGAACTGTGATGATAAATACGTTTCACACGGCACACGATTCCAGTAATAGTTTCATTCAAGATCGTGACGAAGCATACAACTTACGATCATCAGCTTTGATCATGCCTCTAGGACAATGATTCGAACACTTCTTTTGCATATTACTTTATAACAGAGACAAAATGTTATGTCCCACCTCCTACCAGTATGAACATGGAATATTTTTCAAGATTTTTCTTCTGTTTCATTTATCATAGGAAAAGTGTAATAGTTGTTGCTCATATCTACTATTTATCTTTATGAAGTTGTTAATTTTTTCCCCACCAATTATTTCTAAGTGCAATCAGTCATTCAAGATGAATTTTAGGGTCATTGTTGGTAATTAACTCATGTTTGTACTAAATCTTGAGAATGCAGTTTGAAGATGGTCATGGATGTAATGACAGAAATGCATCTAAATACTTGCAAAAGTAGAGATCTTGCACTAAATCTAGAGAATGCATATAAACCAAAAAGTTATCATTCTGCCAATCGATAAGTCTTTAGAGTAAACGCGGCCATTGATGCCACTCATAAGGAAAGAATAAGCAGAATTCTGCTATCGAACTAGGCTCTCCGATATCATACAAAAGTTATGCAATATTCTTTTCCGAGTCATATGAAAAAAATTTATCACCTACATGTAAATAAATGATGCGCGGATTAGAAGGATGAATATCCATGTTTATCATCTTAATACTAGAATTCACATATCTAAAAACCCCCGGACAATTAAGTAGTGCATTACTGATATTTGCAGCATACTTCCTGACCCATACTGCATCCTGACTGCGAATATTGCTCTCGAGGCACCACACAGTAATCTATGTCTCTTCACACACCGCATAATAGAGGGCCCCACCCGATACTCCAAGAGCTTCAATGTATTTGTTCTCTATTTCTTCAGTCAATTCCAAAGCCCAGAAACGCCTGTTGACACTATCATAAAGAATGACCTGTGAGTCCATGTCAATCCAACAGAACACTCATCTATTACCCCAAGTGATGCTACTTTCGCCCAACTAAAAATGGAGACACTGATAGGTACATCTAGTACGAGATCAATTGTAGTCCACGCGTTAGTATCAGAAGAGAAGCTTTCAATTGTTACACTCGAACGAATATCAAATGAATGTTCAAAACGAACTATAGTAAAGGAGATCACGTCTTTTTCGAGGTCATCTACTTTACAATGAAATCCAATAGCTGCAACTCTTATGCAGGACGTTTGAGTTACAGGGACGGCCAAATGTTGCCTCGTTGCAAGATTATAAACATAGTAAACCCCCTGATCTTCTAAATCATCAGCGATAAGAATGAAACCATTAGAGGATGGAATAATATACACTCCCCTGCCAAGAAAATTGATTGACTCATCTAAACTACCATCGACGATTTCTAATGATTTCCTTGACGAGAAGAAAAAATCAATTTCTGAATGACCGTCCTCTCTACCTTGACAAAAGAAACCCATCATGTAGGGGTGAGGACTCCATCGTTGAGAACGACAAGTATAAAGCAAATATGGATCAACAATACACTTTCGTCAATGCTTACACACACATTCAAACCTTGCCAAAGATTTTGAAGGCAAACGATGTAATATTTCGATGATGTTATCCTCAGAAAACTCAAGAATACGTTTATCAGACGATTTGCATAGATGTTTCATACTGACAGTACTCGTGTGCTCTCAGACCCCTGAAAATACAACAAAGAATACTTCAACATTGTTAAGCTCAAATTTTCTAGTAGGTTTTTGATCTCTATTCATAGGCACCGAGGATTCAAACATTCCAACCTAAAATTCATATAAAAAGCCAAATCTTTTCTGTCAACCCAAGCGAAATACTAAATTATGAAACAAGTTATTTTACTTAAATACAAAACTACAAGGAAATCAGAACTCTCATTCAATACAAAACAAGCACAAATGTGAGATTTTTATGTACACAATGAAACTTCAAATTTTTCTATTAATCCGTGCAGGAGCCAAGATTTTTACTAAGGGGAATCAAAATACAAAGAAGTAAGGACACGAAAAAGCCAAAAGGATCAACATGTATTATATAAACATAAAATATATTTTTAACCTTGTGTGTATAGTGTAATTTTCCAGCTAAAGATGTTCGAATGAACCCCTTGTGCCCCCTAGTTCTAACTCTGCAAATAATAGGAGCCTTGGAATCAAGTAAATAACAAGTTATTTAACTTTAATACGAGACTAAGGTAATTATAACTCTTAATTCAATATAGAGTTGCCTCAAAGGTGAGATCTTTGTATACACAAATCAATTCTTTAACTTCCCTAGTAATAGGAATCTTGGATTCCTCCCATGAATTGGAATTTTATCAACTAAAGAAGTTCAAGAAAAATTAGCAGTGATCGTATAGTTTAGCATAGATGATTGTGAAAGCTAGGGGAAGAAGTAAAACTTAACATGTATATAAAACTAATATTTTAAATCATAGATTAGATGATAATTAATACCCATGATATCAAATATAATAATCTCAAACGTGCGTCACAAGATAAATACTTAAAACAGAAGCCTTTGTATAGTAATGAGAATAACAAGGAAGTTTGTGATAACTCGAGACACACTAACCCTAATAATAAAGAGATGATGAATATATAGAGTTAGTTTAATTTTATGTTATGTCCATCAAATAACCATAGAAAGGACGAGAATGTTTGCCTTATATACCTTTAAATTGTAATGGTCTTTGGTTTGTGGACAAGTTATACTAGAACTATAACATGGGAATTATACTGTCACACATGGCTTGCCAAGTGTGGTTAATCGGCTGACGTGGTTTGCAGGCTATTGCGTCAGTCCGGGGTTTACCCTGTGCGCACTCGAGAGAGTAGCGGCTGCGGGTTCCTTCGTCAACAAAAAAAATAAATAAATAACATGAGAATTATAATAGGGGAGTAAGTAATGAAGGAATTATTTAGTGGGTATACATTTATTATAACACGCGGATAACGAAAAATAATTTTTGAAGCCCTTTGCCACTGCACTAGAATCGAGATCGACTCTTATGTCGAGGGAATCCAAAAGTTTATACATAATCAAAAGATTCGTTTTTACTCTAGTATAATATTCCGGCAAAGGAAATTCAACTTAACCGCTTCGCATTAGTAGTGGGTTAAACTCCACTAATTGTGCAAAAGATCCTTATATTATCGTGCATATATAACTTAAATCCGATATTTACGCTAAATTAATCAATGATAGCATGACATATGTCATCTGCGTACTCTTTTAATCTAATTATGATTGATTATGTTTTTCACCTAATTTATTATTTAACTATGATAAAGTACATTGAAGAACTTAAATAGTGGTTAGGACAAGAGAGTGATAATTATTGTATTTAAAAAAAAAAGTGTCCTAAATTGGATTACGAAGTGTTGAAGAATTTAAATAGTGGTTAGGCTGAGAGTGAACTTAGATTACTGAAGTGTCATTTTTCATTATCTTCGATATAAATATATCCTGAACAAACATATTGTTTGAGAATTAGAATATTTATTAGAACGAATGTAAGTCTCCAAGTAGGATTTTTATGATTCATGAGAAGTGCTGCAGAAAAAGTTTATTAAATCTGAAATAAAATGGTTAATTTGGTAGTAAGAATGACTTTTTGTCAGCTTAGATCAAAAGTAAGGTTAAGCTGGAATCCACAAATAGAACCAAAACTAACTTAATTCCAAAAAACATTCATAACTACTAGTATAACTTTGTTAAGAACTTTATATTCGAGATATCACCAGTTTCTCTACAGGACTAAGAAAGTTAAATTTTAGATAATCAACTATGTGTAACCAAAATTGAATACATGTACTACAGATACATGATTTACATCCAGTACGTTCGCGAGTCCAAACGAAACACATGAGATAAATACACTCCAAAAAATGAAACTAAGAACTGAGGAGTGAGGACCTACTCATAAACTAACATGTGTGATTCCTTCGTACAACTTTCTCAGAAATAACACTACAAGCTCAATATCAGCAACGCTTTAAGAAACTACTTGCAGCAGGATCGTATCTTAGTTCAAGTCAAGCACCAACTGGGCATTCCATTGTTAGGAAAGGGTTGTCATGTTTGATAAGCCAACCTTGTTCCAGTAATTTGATTTCCAGTTCATCGCCCTGGTATTTGCAAGTGTTTACCTTCGCTTGTACCTGCACATTCGAATGATGTAAGAAAATCCGATACAGAAATATGAAAAATATAAAAACTGGAGTCTACATCACCGTTGCCTTCAGACATAGATTTAACATTTTTCAAATAGACAAATAACCTGCACTTCCTTAGCTAATATGGTACTAATTTATCTTCTAATAAACAATGAAACTCACGTTATAATTGTGAAGATTCACATGATATCCATCTGAGCTTAAAAGGGGGGAAAGTTTTTCAGTTTGAGTTATATACCGTGACTTGCTCTTGAATGAGGACTTCTTCTTTCCACCGGCATGAAGTGGTTTCCTTTGTTTTTTCTCACTCATATCATTTTGAAAAAGATCCTTCATTTCATCTGTTCTTGATTCAGATACTCTGCTTTTTGGTTTCGGTTTTTTTCCTGCCTTTCTGACAATCTTGCCAGCATCAACTGCCTTGTTCACAGCCTTGACTGCCTTTGCACGACGATACGCAACATCAACTAGGGAAATTCCAGATTTCTCTTTCTTTGTTTTCTCTTTGCCCTGAAATGGTTTAAGGAGATAAATAGGTAACACTTCAACAGAACTGTATTATATGTTAACAGCCGCCAAAGCACCAATTCAAATTGCCTAGTTCATGAATATGTGACACGTAGATTGTTAAGTTTCGCAATAGCCCTCATTCAGGAACGTTTTTTTCTCTCAGCCCAACAGCTCCAATTTTCTCTGAGGTATTTCCAAAGGAAGTTTTCGTAGAGAAAATGCCAATATTAAACGACGGCGAGAAGCGCTTACAGAAACAGTCAGAACCAACCAAAAAAAAATGCAACATACAGAATTGTGGAATAATAACATAATATGATTGGAAAATGCAGCATGTCTTCCAGATATTCACATTTAGGAAACAGATATGTATAGATTGCTAGAGACAACAGTGACCTGACAGTCTTTCTCATTCGAGATAACAGGAAATACGCAACAAGGTAAAAAATAAGGGAAGAAGAAGAGATGCTTACTTCATCTAAGTCATCCTCATCTTCTAATTGCTCCCGGGCAGCCTCCAACCTCCTCCTTTTCTTCCTTGGCATATTTTTCTATAAGATGAGAATGATGGATGAGAAGTCAAACGGAATTTTATACTCAATTTTACAAAAAGCACACAGGATGACTAGCACCTCTCGCTCTCGCTTCCTCTTTTCCTTCATCTTCAGGTCTTCCGCTTGTTCGGCACTCATTACCTTACTCTCAGAACCATTTTCTTTGGCTGCTGCTGATTCCTGGAAATAGCATTTGGCCATTTGCATGTCAGCTAATATTTTAATCAACCAGAAGCGTTGCAGCACAAGTTATATTAAAAAAATTATGTCCATATATATATGTTAGATTTTGTGAGCCTACTTCACTTAAGTTTAAATTTTACAAGGATTTCCGTAACAAGGTCAAGATTTAGAAAGTTCTGAGAATTGTCCTATAGCACTTCACTGCAAATTTAAAAGGTATGATCATTGATCCATCAAAAAATCCAAATTTACAAATTATATTAATAAATGACTATAACAAATCAGGATATTTTTTCCTATCCAAAAAGAAAAATCAGGATTTTCTTTTAATACAATATGGAGTGCAAGCATTATTTTCCACCACACTGTCCTCACATTTCTTGCTAAGTCCTTTTCAATACGCCTGGTCAATTATGACCGAGCTTGCTATTCCTTATTTTACTAGTGGTACAATTGCCAATCAAGAATTTAATTATTTTTAAATCAAGAGCCTTACCAATATATATCCTGAAACGATGCAACTAGTTGTGCTATGACAAAACCAACAATAGATTAAAAGACTAACAAAACGAACAAGCATCATAAGTAAATGATAGAACAGGATTCCATGTCATCATATAAGAACATCCATGCAGTCCAGATGTACAACAAAGTGAAAACCCACCTTTGCTGACTTTTGAACAAGCTTTTTTTCCTTTTCTGTGACAAACCATGTTCTTTTAGGCCGTGAATAAATCTCATCCCTGTGGGCTATCATATTCTCTGCCTACAAAGTCAAAACACAAAGTCATACTAAGCCATGCAGCATTTATTTAATATATTTATTATTTCAGTCAGGAAGGTCTTCAGACTTCTACAACTAGAGGCAATTGTTCATCGTAGGGTTCCCCAAACTCTAATATAATACATCACCTTATTTGCTTCCATTTCAGCTTTTCTTAGTGCCATCTCTTCCCTGCAGTAACCAAAATTCGAGTCCGTTAATAAATAAATTTTAGTTATTAAATTCAGTACAAAGTTAAGGTGACAAAATAACACCTCTCTTCTTGCATGATTGCAGCCACTTGATCTTCCAGCTGTTCAATCACTTGTGCCCACTTAGTTATTGACTGCTCTGCTACAATTCGACTCTTTAGCCTTGAACCAGCTCGTTTAACCTGTAACATATTTTTAGGTCTTTATGCACATTTTTTTTTGTGGGTGGGTAGGGGGGTGGGGGTCTCCATGCACATCTTTACATCGAGCAGCCATAGAAATATTTGCACTTTGTGGGCCTAGATGGTTCTTGTACCAGATATTGCACAGACAGAAAAATGATTATTTCAATTTTATACCCTTAATGATAAGCAATACAATTGAGATTAAGAGAATGGTCAATAAAGGACTTATTCTTAAGAGAAAATTAAACAGTCACTATGTTGTTTTAGCCAGAGACCCAAAAGAAAGGATAACAGAACAAACACAACAAATACATCTAACTAATCAATGGTTCTTAAAAACAGTTTCGTTTTGATAGGTAAATGGTGCTAAAAATACAATTTCATCGAACTGATCTAAAATACATTTCCATAGAAAAAAAAAGTACAACTATTTTAATTTTGAAACTGTAAATAATACTCCTAACTAACATGTATGAGATTAAGTAAAGATCAACAAGGACTTATCTCCCAAAAAACAAAAGAAGAAAAGATTGAATGGTCAACATGTTGCTAGACAGAGAACTAAAAAGATATTAGATACTTGAAACAACCAGGCATCTAATTGGTCAATGATTTTAAACATAAAATATCGCACCAGTCAAAATGAAATGACTCATGGACTAGGACACATCAAGTGAGTGAACAGCTAAAAGATGTGTGAACAGAGAGGACGTAGATACTCACAATGGCTTTTAGAAGAGACCTATCATTATCTGTGACAAATGTAACGGCATACCCTTCTCTACCAGCTCTAGCTGTCCGGCCCACTCGATGAACATAACTGAAAAGAAAAAGGAAATCAGGACTGCATAAAGTACATAAAGAGTTAACTTGCACAAACTACCAGAATTAGAAGGCAAAAAGAAAAAGAGCACTACAAGCCAGACTTGCAAGAAAAGTTGCAACTTGCCTAGTAAGATCACGCGGGCACGCAAAATTTATAACAGTTTGCACGCCAATAATGTCAAGTCCCTGAAAAAGGAAGAAAAAAATGAGTCAACTGTAAAATAAGAGAAGACGGTTGTAATTCTGCTCCCGACAATAACAGCAAAAATACAGATATCAGCAGGACACAAAGGGGAACACTACATACTCTATACAACTTCATGCTTAGAATAATCATACAAAATCAATTGGATAGAATCATCTTACACGAGCTGCAACATCAGTTGCAATCAAAAAATCCACTTCCTGTCTTCTGAAAAGTTCCAAAGCCTAAAAAAATAAAAATCAGTAAGAAACTTCTAGACAGAATTATTAATATGCTTCCAGAAAACACATTTGATGGAGCATACATCTAGACGCTGGGCTTGCGTAAGATTTCCATGTAGCTCAGCTGCTTTGAAACCAAGTAAACCGAATATAATTTTCAACCGATGTGCTGCTTGCTTTGTACCACTGTCAAGATAACCACAAAATTTAGCCTCCTGGACCAAAAGATAAGGCAAGTAGAGGTCTAGAAGATAGATCAAATCAGAGAAATTTAAATTTTGCAAAAACTCAAAACGAATGTTGCAGTCTCCTACATCAATCAAGAGTCACACCCCAAAAGATAATGTACATTAGAGGGCATGAAATTGAATATCCGGCAAGATATACCATACCACAATAGAAAATGCAACTTTAGATACAGTTAGCTGAAAACCTGAAAACAATCACTTTGGAAATGAAGGTCTTGGTGCACAATGCAAGAAGAACAGCTTCGTGATTTCCTTCACGCATGCGCCGAATTCTAACTACCCTGCAGACAAGGTTTCATCAGCTTTCACACTTGCGAGCTTAATATTGAGATTCCATTTCAGGAAAAGAACAAATATTAATTGCAAAGTAGAGGCTGCCGATGCCTAACTCTTCAGTCAATCTTGCAGGCCGTTTCGCAGATGGATCAGCTGACAGACGCAAAGGTTTATTCAGAGAGAGCTTGATGAGCTGATCAACTTCCTCAGTCATCGTCGCAGAAAACAACATGGTCTGTCTCCGCTTAGGACACAATCTAACCTGTGTATAGGCCAGGTCATATTATTTCAAGAGCATAAGCATATATATGTTCATAGGACAAATTCCCCACCAGAACAAAAACAGTTATTCGCAGAAGTAGAAAGTGTAAACCTTACTTCTTAATCTTTTATCTGATTCGTTGACTAATTTACTTCAGCGTGTTAGAAATAGAAGTGGGAGGAACTTCTGGACATCCTTTCTATAGATTAAACAGTTAATGAGGTAATATTCTATACCTTGAAGGTTCTTATAGTAAATGAAATTACCAAAAGTTCCCTTGCAGAATTGAAGGTGTAGCTTTGTATTAGAGTATAAACTTATTGACATAAGTACAATAATGTTTTGTAATAAGATAGTTATGATTTCATGTGCATACAGCACAAATTTGTCACACAGCTACCTTTGTTCTATAGAAAAGGAAACTACGATGTTGAAGACATACCAGCTCACGAATTTCAGCACTGAAACCCAACTCCAGTAGACGATCAGCCTCATCAAGAATCAATACTGCAAGATCATCCAAATCAACTGACATGGAGTTTCGTAGATGATCTATCATACGTCCTGGAGTGGCCACGACAATATCAGGCATTGATCTCAAGGCTGCCTCTTGCACCTGAAACAGAGCACGGCATTTCCATAATTGCTGGAAGCAGTAGCTGAGATACAAACTCAGCCTTCAAGCTTTCCCTAGGAATGATCAGGAAAGCTCTAAGCATACCTTGGTTGACAGACCACCAACAACCAGACAGCATCTGATATCTGGTATAAATTGGGCAAGTTTACCGATCATACTATGAACCCTGAATGGCACAATTAAGACATAGCCCAGTCAATCACTATTAGAGTTTGAGAAGGATCAATCGACATACAAAACAAAAAATAGTAGCTGGTATATACATGAGAGGCAAAGATAGTGTATAATTTTCATTCAAAGGCGCAAATAATTCCAAGCTTTAAATTTTTAATAAATTACAAGTTTGGACATAGAAACCTTATATAATTATTGGAGAATCAATGTTGTCTGTAATCCTGGATTAATTTCATTCTGTGGGAATAATTATTTCCAATTTGGAATAAAATAAGTTCTTATTCAATCAGTTCAGGCATCTGATGCAAAATCTTAATAGTTTCAGTTTCACAAAAAGGGGACCTGCTTTGGCACACAGGTAGAGAAAAAGCAGCATTCATGATTCACACACACATTTCTTTTGAAAGAGATAAGGAAACGTACTGAACAGCCAACTCTCTAGTTGGAGTAAGAATAAGAACCCTGATTGCTGGCCTATTTTTTGGACGGTACAACAGTCTCTCCAGTGTCGGTAAGGCAAAGGCAGCAGTCTGAAGAGGCAAAAGGAAGAGAGAATGAGCAAAAGTCAAAGCATAAACAACTAGCTAAATATGATTACATTGGATTTAACATCACAAAATTGTACCTTTCCAGATCCTGTTATAGCACTACCGCATATATCTCGGCCGGTTAAGGCCAGTGGAATGCAAGCGGCCTACATTGAAGTAATAATGCACATTAACACAATAGTTAATAAATTACATTTAGGGTGTTATAGAAGGCTGGCAAAGAGAGACACCTGAATTGGGGTGGGCTTACTGTAACCCAATGCTTCACAAGCTCTGAGCAAGGGCCTTGAGATATGGAGCTCCAAAAACGAATTGGCATGAAATGAAACTCCTTCTGATGAGGCAAAAAATGGTTTTTTCACAGCAACATTGGTATCTACGTCATCATCACCGTCCTCAGGTCTGTACTCTTCCTGAAATTATCCAAGGAATATAATCAAACAAATTAACCAACTAGCGGCCCATTTGGCCATGGATAATTTTCACTTTTTTCCAGAATTTTATTCCGGAATCATGTTTGAACATAGAATTGTTCTCATTTCATTCCAGTAATAAATAATTTAACATCTAAATCAATTTAAGGCTCTCTAACACTAACATTCGCTAATCAGACTAAATTTAAGTCCCAAGTAGTTGATATTTCCTACACACTCTGTCCTAGATAAACTATTATCTCGAAACACTTCAAAAACCAAAGAAAAAAAAAGACACATCAATAAGCAAATAGATAAAACGTAAGCATTTTTAGTCCCAACTAGTTAGATATTTCCTATACACTCTGTTCCTACCTAAACCTATCAAATATTATCCCGAAACACTTCAAAAAACAAATCAGTTAACAAATAGATAAAAGGCAAATAGTTTTACTTGTCGGTGTGGTTCTGAATCATCGGAATCAGAATCTTCCTCGATTGGTTTAGCTATTGGAGCAGAGAGTTGTTGACGAGCTTTTGATATTTTGAAATCAATTGAAGTAGTGCTACGGCGGCTATGTTCATCGGCGACGGATTCGGAATAAGCAGAGAAGTCCCATGGAGATTGCGCCTTCTTATTTGTTCGAGGTTTGGGATCTGCTTCCTCTACTTGTTCATCTTCTTCGTCTTCATTGTCGTTCTCCAAGTATTCTACTTCTTCGTCACTGGGTTGTTCGAACAAAAAATCTGTAGCCATTGGAAGACAAGGATGACTGCTGTGATTTGTTTTTGTGAGGGTTTTAGTATTTGTTTTGAGTTGCAGGGTTTTAATTTTGACCCGAGTTCGTAAAGTCGTAACCTATACATTGATATATTTTAGTTCTTTTTTATTTTTGTTGTATTAATGATTTCGTTAAACCTCGCAATTCCCCCTATATTTTGTTAGCCACTCTATCTTTTGAATACTACCCTCCACCCCTCTCTTTCATGAGATACCAACTTAAATTTGTGAGGAACACATCTTCTTAAATTAGCAAATTTCATTTATGACTGTGTCCTTTATTTGCCAGGAAGTTAGCATATTGATTGGTCTCTCTCTAGATTATGTATATTTAATTTTTTTAATGTATAAAAAAATAATTACATTTAAGACTTTCTATTTTTGAATAGCTGGCGTATGCGAAATTAGTAGAAAGTAAGGATGAGGTGGAGAGGTGGCCGAATAAGGAATTATATAGGATGGTGAGGATTGGGGCAAAGCTAGCGCTTACGGCGGCGAAAACGACGACTTTTGAACGCATGTATGTGGAATTAGAGGGGAAAATGGGGATAAGAAGTTGTACATACTAACCAATGACAGTGAGAGGATGACCCGTGACTTGGATCACGTGAGGTGCATCAAGGACGATGATGACAAATATTGGTGGAGGACGCGTGTATCAGACGGAGGTGGCAGTCTTACTTTTATAAACTCTTGAATGAAGAATGAGATAAAGACATTGTGTTGGGAGATCTGGAGCAATCCGGAAGGTACCGAGATTTTGGATATTGTATAAGTATTAACGTTGAGGAAGTTAAGGGTGACGTTCGCATGAGATCCGGTTGAATTTTGGAAAAGCGCATGCAGGGCAGGTTTGAAGTGGCTGACTGGGTTGTTTAATGTCATTTTTAAGACGGCAATAATGCCCAGAGAATGGAGGTGGAGTACAATGATTAATTTGTACAATAACAATGTGACATCCAGAGTTGCAACAACTATAGAAGTATCAAGCTGTTAAGCCACACTATGAAAGTTTGGGAAAAGGTCGTAGAGATAAGGGTAAGAAGAGGCATGTCTATTTTCGAGAACCAGTTTAGATTCATGTCGGGGCAGTCGACTACATAAGTCATTCATCTTATTAGGAGGTTGGTGGAGTAGTATAGGGAGAGAAAGAGAGACTTACTTATGGTTTTCATCAATCTCGAGAAGACGTATGACAAAGTCCCTAGAGAGGTTCTATGGAGATGTTCGGAGGTTAGAGATGTACTTGTGGCGTACGCTATGGCGATCAAGGATATGTATGAGGGAGCCAAGACTATGGTACAGACAGTAAGAGAAGACTCGAAGCACTTTTCAGTGATGATGGGGCAGCATCATGCATCAGCTCTTAACCCATTCTTATTTGTCTTGGTGATGGATGGACTAACATGACAAATTCAAGAGGGGTGCCATGGTGTATGTTATTCGCATATGACATAGTCCTGATTGATGAGACTCACAGCGGAGTGAACGCTAAGCTGAAGGTTTGAAGACAGACTCTAGAGTCTAAATGATACAGGTTAAGTAGGACCATGACAAAATATTTGGAGTGCAAGTTCAGTAACGGGAGCGACCATGAGATAGGCGTGAAAGTGAGTCTTGGTACTCATGTCATTCCAAATAAAGGAAGCTTTAAGAATCTCTGGTCTATTATCCAAGGAAATTGAGAGATTGATGATGATGTCATACATCATATTGGTGCAAGGTGGATGAAATAAAGGCTCACATCTGGAGTCTTGTGCGATAAAAAAGTGCCACCAAAACTTAAAGGCAAGTTCTATAGGAGGTTAAACCGACTATGTTGTATGGGGCGGAGTGTTGGTCAGTCAAGACTTCGCACATCTAAATAATAAAAGTTGTGGAGATGAAGATGTTGAGATGGATATGTGGGCATACAATGATGGATAAGATTAAAAATAATGATATCCGGGACAGAGTAAGAGTGACCTCGGTGGAGGATAAGATGCGGGAAGCGAGGTTAAGATTGTTCAGACATGTGCAGATGAGAGACACAAATGCCCCAGTGCGGAGGTGTGAGAGGTTGGCTATAAATGGGTTCATAAGGGATAAAGGTAAGCCGAAGAAGTGTTGAGGAGAGGTGATTAGATGGGATATGGCGCATGTGCAACTTACTGAGTACATGACCTTAGATAAATGATTGTGGAGGACACGAATTAGGGTAGAAAAGTAGTAGGTAATTTAGCGTAGTCCTACTTACGCTTACATACTAGTAGTTGTAGTATTATTATTGTAGCCCTGCTTAGCCTATCATACTATTAGACGTAGTATTGCTTTATAGTCCCATGTCCCTTAATTTTCGATGATGTATGTTCTTTCGTGTACTTTATCTATCTTATTTATATGCGTTAGTTACTGCTTCCTTTCCTAGAATGCTTTATCATGACTTATTGACTTTTGTTACTCTCATTTTCATTATGCTTTAAATTTCTTGTTCGGATCTGACCGTTTCTCTTGCTTTACTTGTGCTTATGCTTTGTCTCGAGCCGAGGGGCTTTCGGAAATATCCTCTCTACTTACCAGCGTAGAGGTAAGGTCTGCGTACACTCTACCCCCATACCCACGTTGTGGAACTTCAATGTGTATGTTGTTGTTGAATAGCTTTTGTATGATTTTTAATTTTGATTTTGCAAATAATCACATAGAGATTAAACTTTTGTTTGAAATAACTCGAGTATGTAACTTGTGTACAACTTTTTATGTCCTTTGATAGTCTTTATAAGATTTTCTCCTTTTCAAAATTTCTTTTGTTGTTTATAATTACTAATTTAATATTTACTATTCCGATTTAAATAAATTCTACATATAAGATCTATTAAAGGGAAGTACTCCCTACATAAGTTTTTCTAGCACATGGCTCGTATCTGAAACATCTAATTAAGCGTGAATGAATCTCATATATTCGATATATCGTTTGTGATAAATCCCGAACATTTTCTTATCCCTATTGGGAAAGATCCCAACCATCTCTCATTTTTACGGACTCCAAAACATCAACCTTGCATATATAGACATGCAAACTCCTATCCATGAACTCAAATGTGTAATTTATATATAACCTTTTCTATACTTCAATAATTTTTGTATGATATTTCCCTTTTCAAAATTTCAACATTGCACGTGACATATAAATCTCAAGTAGAATTACTCAAACTTTAAATTCTTCACTATCTTGAACATCAAACTCATAAAGATACAGATTTCACCAAACTCTTAGGAGATTTTATGATGCCATGTCAAAGAAATGCACTTGTTTCCTCCTATATCTTGGTGACTATATATAATTTGTATATTAAAAAAGGAAAAACGAGATTATTATGTAATATCTTTTCGAAAACTTTTACAGAAATGCAAGATAAAACTATGTATAATAGACATTTGTGATTCGATATTTTTCTGAATTATGCGCATAACAAAAGTTTGATGCACCTGTTCATTTAAAGATAACATAAAATAGAATGTTGTGCTTAGAAGTGACAACGAATTGTATGTTAGTTTGGCATAGTATGTCATCAGATTTTAAAGCCGAATCATCAACATTCATTTTTCTCATTTTAATATATTTACTAGATTGAATGATTACTAAACAACTATGATTGTCGATGCATGTTATTGTTAGCCAAAATGGCCTATAACCCCCTAAACTTGCACATGTTTGATTTGATGCTATCAAGGAGCAGTTTGTACCTGATTTAAAATCATGTGATAAAATTATGATGATTTGAAGTTGAACTTTTGTATACATATGCAATTTAATTTTTTTAAGTTGTATTTTTTTTGATAGATATAAAAACTCATAAGTTGTGAAAACAATAAAAAATTTCTCAATTCTTATACATTATTTACCAAACGATCAAATCATAATTCATAACAAAATTAATACGCTACTAAAAGATCTTTCTAACAATATCAATTGATCAAACTTTAGTTCAATAAAATGAAAAGTTGAACATGAGTTATAGATTAACTACTTATTAATATAATCCTCCCACATGATTGGTAAAAATAAATTTGTTATAAATATACTATCAATTTATAATTTTTTTAATATTTGATATAAATGATTGATAAATATATCTACCAACTTATGAATCTATTTTTACAAATTATAAATTTATGAGTTAACTTTTACATTTTAAAAATTTGAAATGAATTCCAAATCATGACTTTTTAGGATGATTTGAGACCTGAGATGAAATCGTATGTTTGAAATTATGAGATAAAATGACACGTTCAAACCGCTAATAAAATGATTAAGATAGGAATATGTAGGTCAATATGAAAGCGAAAAAAATAAACGTAAGATTTTGGGTGGGGGGGGGGGGGAGGAAAATCAGGTCGTCGTTCGAGTCCTTATTTGAAGCTTTAGAATTTTCCAGAAAAAGTATTTTTATCCACGTCCCCTGAAGCGCGAGGAGCCAATAAAACCCCCCCACGTAATAACAAACTCACCATAGCCGTCCGATCCTCCACGCTGGCAACATTCGACCAATCAGAGTATGATCGGTAAACTTGCCCACTATATATACACTCTCCAGATATGATGCAAAACACAGATCGACGCACTACAACGAACACCGTTTGTAACTCATCGGCCGGCGAGCTTTGAGTATAAATTCCGGTGACCGGAGACAATGAGGAAGTGGACGATCCCGTTCGTCCTGTTTCTGTTATGCCTGATTTTTCTCGTTCCAGATCAAGGTAAGTTAGGGCTTTATATCTTCCTTAATTGAAGCTTCCTGATTTAAATCAAGGAATATTTAGTACTTTAGTCGAATGATTTAGTTTCATTAAAATTGCGAAGCTTTTATATCGTGAGTAGTCACATTACATTGAGATCTTACTGAACTTTATTGCAATGACTGCATTTTGTTGTGCAAATGCTTATATTATGATAAGCTTCGAGAATCGTTGCATTTTTATCGAATTTGTGAGCTTTTATGTGTTGAGTAGTCACATTACACATTGAGATCTTATGAGACTTTATTGCAATGACTGCATTTTGTTGTGAAAATGCTTATATTCTGATTAGATGAGAGAGTCGTTGAATTTTCTATTGAAGTTGTGAGCTTTGATGTGTTGAGTAAGTCACGTCGCATTTAGATCTTAAGGAATTTTAAAGATGCTTAGATGAATGCTTGTAGATCCAGCATTATGCTGTTGATTTTGTCTTAATATTTCTCAGATTTAGCTGTTTTGATTTAAGAATTTTGTGAGGCTTTAATTGCTCTGGTGCTACATAAAATTTGGTGTAGACCGAGGCCAGTCGATTTTTTAATTTTCCAATTTTTTGCGCAAAAAACAAGAAAAGACGACCTAGCTCAGTAGTTTTTATTTAAGATTGGAAAAGATTTGGAATCAAACTGACCGAGTCGGTCAATTTTTCGGTTGATTCAAAAGTTTGTCGATTTTTGCTGTATTTTTAGTAGTGATTTTTGGTAGTCACTGTTAGTTTTTAAGTTATGTTAGTTGGATCAAAGGTGCTTCACTTTAGCAAATTTAAGGGACTAAAGATGCTCAAGGTTATATTTGAAGGATCAAAATAGACCTACTCCTTGTTACCATTATCAAAAAAAAATAATAGACCAACTTATTTGCTTTGTCAATAAAGTTATGTGTTCCTACTTGATAGGTAGAAAGATACACGCAAATGCAGAAGCTGATTCTGATGCACCAGTAGATCCACCAAAGGTTGAGGAAAAGTTTGGTGCTGTTCCAAATGGTTTATCTACTGATTCTGATGTCGCTAAAAGGTTCGTGAACTGTTGTTGAATCATTTCATTTGTTTACTCTAATTTCATTTTTTCGTACATTATTAAGTGTCGTATCATTGCATGATTTAGGGAAGCTGAGTCTATGTCAAGGAAAACTCTCCGAGCTAATGCGGAGAAGTTTGAGTTCCAAGCTGAGGTCTCTCGGCTTATGGACATCCTGATCAACTCCCTTTACAGTAACAAGGACATTTTCTTGAGGGAGCTGATTTCCAATGCTTCCGATGTAAGTGTGCATTTCAGTTTTTGGTGTCTGTTCCACATTATCTGTAAAAGGTTTGTTCTGAAATGATTTGCTGTTTGAGTCAGGCATTGGATAAGATCAGGTTCCTAGCACTCACTGACAAGGAGGTTCTTGGTGAAGGTGATAATACTAAGCTCGAGATTCAGGTTAATGATTCATATCATATTGAATTTCTCAATGTCTGTTGGTTAAATATTGATAATTTCTTTTTGACCTCCTATAATGGTGGTCATTTCATGGATTGCAGATTAAACTGGATAAAGAAAAGAAAATTCTTTCCATTCGTGACAGAGGTGTTGGGATGACTAAGGAGGATCTACGAAAGAATTTGGGAACCATAGCTAAATCTGGAACTTCAGGTACTTTCCTATTTTTGACATATTGTCCACCTAGTTACCCTGAGATTGTGGACTTCTATTTACAGTTATTATTGCTATACAGCGTTTGTCGAGAAGATGCAGACAAGTGGTGACCTTAACCTGATTGGGCAATTTGGTGTTGGGTTTTACTCTGTGTATCTTGTGGCTGACTATGTTGAAGTCATCAGCAAGCACAATGATGACAAACAGTATGTTTGGAGTGAATGCGTATATTTTCTATATGATTGAAAGTTACTGGCGATGTAATACTTGCTTGTTAATATCTGCGTACAGATATGTCTGGGAATCAAAGGCTGATGGGGCATTTGCCATTTCTGAGGATACATGGAATGAACCTCTTGGTCGTGGAACTGAAATTAGACTGCATCTAAGAGATGAAGCAGGGGAATATGCGGAGGAGTACAAACTAAAGGTGAGTAGACCAATGCACATGAAGGAAACTTTCTCCATATATTTTTAACTAATTGGTGCTTGTCACAGTTTACATCTTTTATGAGTCAACAATAACCCCCTAATTTATCTGTTCTTATGGCTCTTATCTTGAATAGTAGGTCATGAATTTCTATACTGCTGTAATATTTGGAAATAAATGATCTTGACGTTGATGTGACTTAAAATATATCTTATTTATTTGTCCTCTAATATTTGAACACATTTTTTTAACTTTCTCTGAACAACTCAACAACTGTATTCTGCAACTCCTTACATTTTATCATTTTTGTCAACTTTAGCAATAGCACACAGTCTAACAATATAGTTGGGGGTCAATCATGCTCCTTAAGTCTTGGGTCATGATGAGTGAACGGAAAAGCTTATGTCTGATGGTAAATTTTCATTTGTTGAATTGAACAAAAGTACCCTGATACTTTGGGATGTTTCTGTTTTTGCACATTCTATTTGTGCTAATGTATCTTGAACTACAGTGTTAGCCCCGTGCAGACGGGGAAAAAGAACCCTGATTTCTGTTGCCATTACTCTATTGGATTTTATAAATGTACTAGTAGGAATTTTTTTTCTGTCTAATTTGGTCTCTGATTGCTGTTCTAGCTTCCAGCTTTTCATACTTATGAAATACTATATTATGTTTTGAGGTTACTCCTGCTTCGGTTCTTGGAGTGGCTTAATCTATGATGCCATGATTTCAGGAATTGGTGAAGAAATATTCTGAATTCATCAACTTCCCTATAAATTTATGGGCAAGCAAAGAGGTTGAGAAGGAAGTTCCTGCTGACGAGGACGAGTCAATTGATGAAGAGGAAACATGTATGCATGATTCTCCTATCTTGACTTGCCAACTGTTGTCTTTTGTTATTTATATAAAAGAATCGTTGTTTCAGTGTTAATACCAGTCTGAATGTAGCATATTTTCTGAATGAATACTTTGCTATTCCATCTTTTCTTTTCTTCCCGTATGGAAAAGAGCAGGGTGAGGACTGGGGAAAACCGACAAAGCAAACATATTAAGACTAGGAAAAGAAGAAAAAGTCGGCTCTCATTTCCTATCGTTGTTACTACTTCTTCTCTCACTGGTCTTATTGTCTGTCAATGATGTGAACAGCTGAAAGCACTTCTTCTGAGGAAGAGGGAGAAGAAGAAGAAGATGCAGAGAAGACCGAAGATGAGAAAAAGCCTAAAACTAAGAAATTGAAGGAAACCACATATGAGTGGGAGCTTCTAAATGATGTGAAAGCTATCTGGCTTCGGAACCCAAAAGAAGTGACAGATGAAGAGTATACAAAGTTCTATCACTCTCTGGCAAAGGTAAACATTCATATATTTCCTTCTAATGCATATGTGGTGCACTCTCTGACAAAGGTAAACATTCATATATTTCCTTCTAATCCGTATGTGGTGCAGACACTTATTAAAGTTTCTTGACCATTGTTTTCATTTGCTGAATATCTATTGTTATTTTACCAGGACTTCAGTGACGACAAACCCATGGCTTGGAGTCACTTCAACGCTGAAGGTGATGTAGAGTTCAAGGCTGTTCTGTTTATCCCTCCTAAGGCCCCTCATGATTTATATGAGAGCTACTACAACACAAAGAAATCCAACTTGAAGTTATATGTCAGACGGGTCTTCATCTCAGATGAATTTAATGAATTGTTGCCCAAGTACTTGAATTTCTTAATGGTAATTTTGTCCATCTTATACTTCACTGACATTATAATAAAAACTTCTTGGTCTTTCAATACATAATGTCATAACCGATTCTATTAAAATTGATGTCTGAGTTTTAACACTGATTGTGGTGGCCATTGCCAGGGTCTTGTTGATTCTGACACCTTACCCCTCAATGTCTCAAGAGAAATGCTACAGCAGCACAACAGTTTGAAGACAATTAAGAAAAAACTCATCCGTAAGGCCCTTGACATGATCCGCAAACTTGCCGAAGAGGATCCAGATGAATCTAATGACAAGAAAGGTAATTTATGTTCCTAAATTTACAACTGTCTAATCAACTAAAAGTATCTAATTCTCATTTTTTGGGTATGCCATTACAGATGTTGAAGAGTCCAGTGATGACAATGAGAAGAAAGGTCAATATGCCAAATTCTGGAATGAATTTGGAAAGTCGATCAAGCTTGGTATTATAGAGGACGCAACTAACAGAAACCGCTTAGCTAAACTTCTCCGATTTGAGACGTATGTACTCTTCTTTTCTCCTAGTCTAATAATTTATCAGTTTGTTTTCAGTTATTGATTTGTTGGTTTAATGTGCATATTTACAGCACCAAATCAGATGGTAAATTAACTTCACTAGACCAATACATCTCAAGAATGAAATCAAGTCAAAAGGATATCTTCTACATCACTGGAGCCAGCAAAGAGCAGTTGGAGAAATCTCCTTTCCTTGAGAGGCTTAATAAGAAAGACTACGAGGTATGACTTCAATCTCAATACAAAAAAGATAAAAAATGACTTCAGTGATGTATAGTTGAAGAGACAACCTTGTTTTTTGCCAATGTTGTGTAACAAAATTACTAGTGATATTATATTTTTAGATAACTAAGGCTGCGTACAATAGATCCTTGTGGTCCGGCCCTTCCCCGTACCCCGCGCTTAGTAGGAGCTTAGTGCACCGGGCTGCCCCTTTTTTTTTCTTCGTAAATGTTTTTCTTCGTAAATGTTTTTCTTCATCATTGAATTCTTATTTATTATACATTAATAAAGTCTAGCCATAAAAATTCGTTCTCTATTGCCTTTCTCATTTTCTAGGTCATATTTTTCACGGATCCAGTAGATGAATACCTGATGCAGTATCTTATGGACTACGAGGACAAAAAGTTCCAAAATGTGTCTAAAGAGGGATTAAAGCTTAAGGATTCGAAAACCAAAGAGCTCAAGGAGTCATTCAAGGGGCTGACTAAGTGGTGGAAGAATACTCTTGCTAGTGACAACGTTGAAGATGTCAAAATTAGCAGCCGTTTGGCTGACACCCCTTGTGTAGTGGTGACATCAAAATACGGTTGGAGTGCATATATGGAGAAAATTATGCATTCACAAACTCTGTCAGATGCAAGCAAGCAGGCATACATGCGTGGTAAAAGGGTGCTTGAAATCAATCCTAGGCACCCAATTATCAAGGAGCTTCGGGAGAGAGTAGTAAATGACCCAGAGGTGCGTAACACACTCTATCTTTGGTTAAATTCTAATTTCCTTGAGAATTTCATGGAGTTTATCTAACTGATTTATTTACTTGGTTTACAGGATGAGAATGTGAAGCTGACAGCAAAACTTATATACCAAACAGCTTTAATGGAGAGTGGCTTCGAACTCAGTGATCCCAAAGATTTTGCCTCCCACATCTACAGCAATGTTAAGAGCAGTCTGAACATTAGCCCTGATGCAACAGTTGAGGAGGAAGAAGAAGAAGCTGAAGAACCTGAGACTGAAACCAAGGCCGAAGATTCTGTAACCGAAGATTCTGAAGTCAAGGATGAGCTATAGATAGTCCTAAGAAATGTTTCTTTTTGTCAGGAGGAATACGTTATCGCGCTAAATTTATCAGCACGTGAAGAATGTAGTAATAGTTTAGTTCATAGTTCAAACTTAAGAATTTTGTCAGTCTTGCATTTTCGTTGTTTTAGACTTTAGTGTATGAGCTTGTCGCTATTTTGCTTCCGTGTATCAAATCTGCAAGGTTTTATTTTTCCTTGTAAGAACTGGTAGTCTTCAAATAGGAATCCAAGGTACTCGAACCTTTTAATGTATGATCCTTTTCCTTTCTAAATTTTGCTCAGAAGTAAATAGTGCTTAACCCAGGATTCGGTAGCATCATTTTAGGAATTGTATAATGATTCAAACGAATAAGGGATTCATTGGAGCAGTTTATATGCGATGGTCCTGTCATTCGACGAGGCTTCAGGTTTGGCCCATTGGTCCTGGGTATGAATAAAAGCCAGAGTTTCAGTTGGGCCGAATTATGTGGTGGGAAAGAAAGCGGGCCTTAGGGAGTTCTTCACTGTTGTTCGGGCTTATATATGCAAATATTTTCTTTTTTAGGTCACCATTTAAAATTTGTCCCTACTTTAAAAATTGTGCAAATACAACTCTTGGAAAATTACTCATTCGGACAACGTTAGACTTGAGTCTAATGTTTGATCATATATTGTTCAACCTTAAATACAAAATATTAGATTGTTGTCTAATATTTATAATAACTTACAATATTTTTGACCATGGTCTTACATATTCTCATAAGATTTTGAGTTTGCTCAAAAGAATCTTTAGACCACGATCTAAAAGATCTATATATTGCAATAAAAACAGCTGTCCCAAAAAAGGATAATGGGTCGAACATTTATGCTAACCAAATTACAGTTCGGATCTTCTGATCAGCTCCGGATATCATTCTTAAAAAATAATTCTCAAGCAGCTCACAAGTAATGGTTAACTTTTTCATAATGTAGCTGTTAATTAATCCTCAAATTGTTCCTCTTTTGCACTAGATAATAAAGCGAAAAGATAAAATTCAACACAAAACATGTTCAATTTTTTAACTTGTTCTGTAACTTTGTTAAAGTGTAAGAAAGAGCCGGATGTGGTTGTCCAAAAGTTGGTGAGAAAGAAGGTTGAAAGTAATTATTCATTGACGTGGGAGGAGATTTAGCTTGCTTTTCGCTTAGATAATATTGATAATTTTATATATATATTTTTAAAGCTTATCAATAATTTTAGATGCTGGGAATTGAAGTAGTTTGATTGGTGATGCTATAAATTTAAGGGGAAAATGACACCGAAAGTGAAAAGTGTGATGCTGCTAGTGCACCTCTGATCAATGTAGAGCTGGACACTTGGATCTTTTTTTGGGTTACTAATATTTTAGGTAAGATTATAATCATTTTGTAATTATGTTAATTAATTATCTAGTTTATATCAAAGTAAATATTCTTCTAACCTTATATATATTGTAAATCATTCATCAATAAAATCAATGAACATATTCCTTTATGGTATCAGTAACATAAAACTACAAATCATACCCTAGCCGTCGATACACCTTCTCGGCCGCCACCTTTTTTTCCACGTCGGCACCTATCCCACGTCGGAACCCTAGCCACCGACCTCTCTCAGCCCCCTCTTTTCCCCACGACAGAACCCTAGTTTTTTCGGCCATTCTCTCTCTTTCTTCCTCCTAAATTTCCTCTTCCATGGCTAACAAAACCAAATTTCATCCGGAACTTGCCGTAAACAACATCAAAAACTTCATCCATGTGACCCGCAACAGTCCACTTCCTCCTGTAACAACCGCCGGAGCAAGCAGTCCGGCAAGGGACGCAGCAGAAGAAATTCTGGCAACAACGTCGGTGTGAAAGGGCAGTCTCTGCCGGTCGAAAACAACCAGCAACGACCGTGGCAGTGGCAGCAGCCTCCGCCATGGGCTGCATACCCGCCATAGGCCACTTGGGCCCACCGTCATGGGCCTCCCCTCCTTGCCCATATACGACATCCTCGTGGACTCCACCTCATAACCGACATGCCCAACCTGGTATACTTGGCCCGCGTCTACAACATGTCTACACAACACAGGTCCTCCGCCATCGACTTATACACCGACTGACATAGAGGCAGCTATGAGCACAATGTCACTCAACACTCCAGACGAAAACTGGTATATGAACACATGCGCCACATCTCACACGACAGCATCACAAGGTTCTCTCTCGTCTTATTCCAATTTGAGTAATTTAAATTGGAATATTATTGTTGGTAGTGGAAAATGCATTCCTATCCATGGTTATGGTCATTCCTCCATATCCCTACCACATCCAGCACTAATCTTAAAAAAATGTCCTTCATGCCCCTAAACTCATTAAAAATCTAATCTACGTGCCATGTTTTACAACTGACAATTGGGTTTCCCTTGACTTTGATCCTTTTGGTTTTAATGTAAAGAATTTTACGATGGGGAGACGAATAATGAGACGTGACAGCACCGAAGATTTCTACCATATTTCAAACGCCGTCGACAATCCAGCCAAAGTTCCATCAACCTTTTGCTGCTCTTTCGTCTTCCTTATGGCATTCAGGACATCCGGGAGACTCTGTTTTACGTTCCCTTAAAAAGAAATTATTAATTGCAACCGTATATCTAGGACTCCTATATGTGAATCTTGCATTTTTGGGAAACATGTCAAATTACCATTTTCTGCATCCACAAATTGTACTTTAATGCCTTTCGATATCATACATCGTGATTTGTGGACATCTCCTATTTTGAGTATGGTTGATCATCGATATTATGTGTTATTTTTAGACGATTATTCCAACTTTCTATGAAATTTTCCAATTAGAAATAAATCCCAGGTCTACCCTATTTTTTTTTTATTTAGTGCTTTCGTAAAAACACAATTTGAAAAAAGCATTAAATATTTTCAATGTGACAATGGCAGGGAATTCAATAATAACCAATTCAATCAGTTTTGCTCCAAAAATGGTTTTACCTTTCATTTTTCCTGCTCTCACACATCCTGCAAAATGGTAAAGCCGAACGGGAAATCCGAATCATAAACAACTTCATTCGTTCCCTACTTGCTCACGCCTCAATTCCTCATAAATTCTGGCATTACGCACTCTACATGGCCACATATCTCCTAAACATAATCCCAAACAAGTCTCTAGCTCAACGGTTGCCCACCCAAGTTCTGTTTCATAGGAACTCCTCCTACTAACACTTGCGTACTTTTGGATGTCTTTGTTACCCTTTCCATCCTACCACTCACAAACTCCAACCCCGGTCTTCCCCGTGTGTGTTTCTGGGTTACCCTGTCAATCATCGTGGTTACTCATGCTATGACTTGTCGAGCCGTAAAATTATTATTTCACGTCATGTCCAATTTGATGTGTCTCAATTCCCCTTTGCCTCTATACACTCGCCGCCTCGACATTCCTACGACTTCCTAGATGATGACCTAAACCCTCTTCTAATTCACCATTTACATAGTCCGCCATTTCAGACCCCGACACCCGCCACCACATTGGCTAATCCGGGAGTAGCTGCCCACCCGATTTTGCCGACGGTGGCCCGGAATAGCTCGCCTCAGGGTGATTCCGCAGCCACCTCTTGGCAAACCGAGGTTCGGCCAGCCAGTACTGTCACCCCTACCCTTCTTCCTCTTCCGGACAGTCCCGCGGAAAACCCCTCTCTCGTCCCACGTCCTGATGTGTCTCGAACCATAGAACCCCATGCCATGCACGGAATTCATAAACCTAAATGAATGTTTAACCTTTCCATTTCAGTTGTCACTTCCCCTGTTCCTCGTAACTCGAATGATGCCTTGTCCGACTCTAATTGGAAAGCGGCAATGATTGATGAATATAATGCTCTTATTGATAATAATACATGGGACTAGGGATGTCAATGTAGCGGGTAAATGCGGGTACCGCCCCGCACTTGCTCCAGTTGGGTCGGGTATGGGGGATGGTTTGGTGGGTGGTAGGGTGGGTATGGTATCAAAAGTGCTACCCGCCATGGGTAGTGGGGCGGGGGTGGATTTCATATAAGACCCGCACCGCACCCGCTACCCACACAACCCGTACCCGCACCGCCCATACCCACACCGCCTAAAATCATCAAGTCATCATCAAAGATAAGGTGAGTCAATTTTAAGAGTTTACACATAGGATTGAACTAAAAATCAGATAGTTCACTCATTTCTTGTAGAGTTCTACAAAGATATTCCATCACCAACACAAACAATAGTGGTGACATGAGATCTCCCTGCCTAAATAAATCATGACATATCAAGACATTATGAACCAATGATCTTTCAGCTACAAAAGTTGCTTGATTCTCAGCCACAACAGTAGGAATGATGTTCTTTAATCTCATGAAAATTAATTTAGAAATACATTTATATAGGACATTGCAGCAAGATATTGGCCTATATTAAGTTATTAACTAACATATTGGGGGGCTGCCACTTTGGGGATCAGAGATATAATGGTAGAATTTACTTGTCTTAGTAATTTACCATTCTCAAAGAACTCCAGCACAACACTTGTCACCTCCTGCCTAATAATACTCTAAGCATCTCCAGTGGGGCGGGTAATGCGGGTATTGCCCCGCACCCGCTCCAATTGGGTCGGGTAAGGGGGATATTTTGATGGGTGGTGGGGCGAGTATGGGTATCAAAAGTGCTACCCGCCATGGGTGGTGGGGCGGATGTGAGGGTGGGTTTTAGGTGGCAGGTACGGGTATGGGGTACCCTTCCCCTGCCCCACCCCGTTGACATCCCTACATGAGACCTAGTACCCCATCCACATGATGCTAACATTATTCGTTCTATATGGATTTTTAGACATAAAAAGAAATCTGATGGTTCTTTTGAGAGGTACAAGGCTCGTCTTGTAGGTGATGACAAGTCTCAACAGGTGAGAGTGGATTGTGATGAAGCGTTCAGCCCAGTCGTAAAGCCCGCAATCATTCGGACCATCCTCAGCATTGCGATATCCAATTCTTGGCCCATTCATCAATTTGATATCAAGAATACCTTCTTATATGAGAATCTTCATGAAACGATATATATGCATTAACCTATGGGTTTCAAGGATCATATTCATCCGAATTATGTGTGTCTGTAGCGAAAATCGCTCTATGGACTGAAACAGGCTCCCCGAGCATGGTACCGGCGGTTCACCGATTATGTTTCCTCTATAATTTTTTCACACAACAAATTCGATCATTCCCTGTTCATCAACAACAAGGGTGTATACATGAATTAAGTATTATTATATGTTGATGACATCATCCTCACCACATCATCTGATTCTCTCCGCCGGTCCATTATGTCTCTCATTTCCTCTGAGTTTGCTATGAAAGATTTGGGCCCTCTGAGTTATTTCTTGGGCATCTCTGTTACTCGACATTCTGGCGGCCTATTTCTATGTCAGAAGAAGTACGCCGAAAATATCCTTGACGTTACAGGCATGCCATCTTGCAAACCATCCCACATGCTTATAGACACCAATTCCAAGCTCAGCACTGATTTTGGCCCTTCATATTCAGACCCGACTCACTATCGTAGCCTGGATGGGGTCCTGCAATACCTCACATTGACGAGACCAGACATATCCTATGTCGTGCAACATATCTGCTTGCACATGCACAGTTCGACGGAAGCACACATGTATGCCCTCAAACGTATTTTACGATACGTCCAAGGTACACTTCACTTCGGATTACATCTATACATGTCTTCGCTCACTGGTCTCACTACTTATTCTGATGTTGACTGAGGTGGATGTCCTGACACCCGACACTCCACGTCTGGTTATTGTATTTTCCTCGAAGATAACCAATTATATTGGTCTTTCAAAAGGCAACATACACTATCCCGATCTAGTGTAGAAGCAGAATACAAAGATGTTGCCAACTCGTCTCTGAGTCTTGTTAGCTCCGTAACCTTCTACTTGAGCTTCACTACCCGATTCAAAAGGCAACACTGGTCTACTGTGATAATATTAGTGTGATATATCTTTCCGGCAATCCCGTCCAACATCAGCGCACTAAACACATTGAGATGAACATTCATTTCGTTCTCGAAAAAGTGGTTCGTGGTCAAGTTCGTATCCTTCATGTTCCTTCCAGATATCAGATTGCCGACATCTTCACCAAAGGACTTCCGCACATATTATTTGATGATTTTCGAGTCAGTCTTAGTGTTCGAGAACCTCCCGCTTCGATTGCGGGGGGTGTAATAAAATATTTTCCAATATTATTTCATTAATTGTATATCTCCTATTTTAGGTAGAATTATAATCCTTTTGCAATTAGGTCAATTAGTTACCTAGTTTTGTATCAAAGTTAATATTCTTGTAACCTTATATATATTACAAATCATTTATCAATAAAATCAAGGAACATATTCTTTTAATTCCTTTTCAATCCACTCCTATATTTTGTCTGCCTTTTATTCAATTATTTTACTAGTGGTTGACCTTTAATTTTCTGGACTTCCTTTTTGTATTAATAAGTGGAGTTGACTTGAATACTTTGATTGTTGGAACTTTGTGTTTTTAGTTTACAATTGTGGTTAGAATTAGCTTATTTGTACCTCGATTAATTTTGTAAGAACATTTTCTATCTTTCATCAATATAAATACCGAATAACTTTGTGACTTTGTCATGTTTTAATGAGCAATAATCAAAGTAAGAAGCATCTATAGGTTAGGAGTATGATTCAGTACATGTTACCAACTAGTAGTAGTTAGCAGGAACTTAGTCACCAAATAGAATCTTTCATGATTAACAAGCATAATCACAACTAATAAAAGAAAGTTTGATGCACTAAGCTTTTGCTAATCACATTCTAAAAATATACCTAGAAATTCGATCAGTTCACTATGATTTTATAAAAAAGAAACATAAATCGCGCATCTCCTTATTTTATATATACTAGCAGCTACTCATTCGGTTTCAAAATGTATCGCTTTTGCCTAAGCTTTTTCTTTAATATCGAAAATTGTTTCAATTTCTTACTGAAATAGGCAAACAAAGAGAACTAGACACATTTTTTACTAGACAAAGATGGTATAGTAAATCCAATACAGAGTAGAGCATGTGCATGCGTTTCTAAATTC
This sequence comes from Anisodus acutangulus, assembly GCA_029783415.1. Taxonomy (NCBI): domain Eukaryota; kingdom Viridiplantae; phylum Streptophyta; class Magnoliopsida; order Solanales; family Solanaceae; genus Anisodus; species Anisodus acutangulus. The sequence continues at coordinate 1,630,331 of CM056503.1, forward strand.
AATAGTTCTTCTTTTTTCTTTTCTATTTTGTTTGTATTCCATATTCGATGTTTGGAGGGAAAATTAAGAAGTAAAAATTACTGATACATATAGTGTTTTTCCCTTTAATATGTGTAGCACAGACATGAGTTTAAATTAACTGTCGGATCAATGAGTTTTGAATACTGAATGGTTATTATGAAAATAGGGCAAATATTATTAATATCTCATAGCTTGTTTAATAAGCATTTAATTCAAGATTTGGTATGAAGAATCATGTGTTTTTAGTAACATTAATTCTGGCTCCACATTGGACAATTAACATATTATAGAAATTAAAATGAGAGCAGCATGGCAACTGTGGCAGGCAATATGATTCCATCTTATATATTTTGTACCCAAAAATCACACTAACAACTACCAAGCTTGCATTTTCAGTAAAGTAGATGGGGTCAGCTTAACCAACAACCAACCAACCACTGTCCTTAAGTAAAGCAAAATGCTGATGAGTACTTCTTTTCTCATTAATCTGAATCAATTCCCAATGTTTATATATCCTGAGTCCTCACCTCCGGTTTATTTTAGTTATCGTGCTTATTAAAAATAATTGATTCAAAATAGTTGTCATTTTAGAAAATCAAGTTATAATCAATTAGTATTAGTTTTTATTTTTACCCTTAATAAATGAATAGGGAGATTAATGTGATTAAAAAGAAAATAGTATTAAAATGTGATCATTGAGTAATTTAATCAAATTACCCTTTATGTTAATATATTCTTAAGAGGACGTATAAAAAGCAAACATGACAAGTAAAATGGATTGGAGGGAATAATACACAAGAAATTAAGGAAAAATAAAAACATCAAATTCAATAAACTTCTCTCCTTTTCTGAATCTTACAAATTTTCCTAGATGTTAAATACAAAGGTACAAAGCAAAAGTGAACACTGAAATAAAAATTAGTACATTGAAAAATTGTAAATCTCTATACATGTGAAACTCTGAAAAATTGTGCTTTACGAAGGGGAAAAAACCATCAGCTCCATGAATGTGGAAATGTGCATGAAAGTGAATTGGAGAAATCAACGTAACTATGAAAATGCTAATAAAAAGTGAAGAAAAGAAAAGATAAAAAATGAAATTGTTGAGTTAAAATAAGAAAATGTTGTTCGTGATGAGTTCCCCGTCATAAAACCCGGTAGCCATGAACTGCCAAAGGGAAATGGATCCTCGGGCGGGCTAGAACCCGACCCCGACCCACCATTTCCGATAGAAAATCCGTTCCCAGTGCCGACTGAAGAATCTCTTGACGATTTCTGACTGCAAGTAAATATAAAGTCGCATAAGATTCATGTCATTATATAATAATAATAATAATAATAATAATAATAATAATAATAATAATAATAATAATAATAATAATAATTGATATAGTCGATTTTTATTTTATTCGAGGTTGAGACATAATTGTTGTTGTATAATATTCAAACAATCATGCAATATTAACTTAATTAATTTGATATTTATTACAAATTCTTTTTAACATATTTTAATACTTATTTCAAGAGCGAATAAACAGTTATTGTATGGGTTCGACATAACTCATTAATTTTAGCTCAAATTTTATAAATATTTTGAGAAAAAATTCATATATGTATACTCCATATAATAAGGTGTGAACTCAGTAGCATAAATACATTAGGGATTCAGCGACAAGCAAAGGATCACCAAACTTTATAAACTTCAATCTTGAATGTGCGTCTGCTTATTCAATATGATGTACAATATTTTACTTTAATGAATATTAGTTGGTCATATGACATCGAAAACTTTATAGAAAAGCTGTTCAAGAAAATTACGTCGATTGATGTGATGCAATACTAACAAGTTTATCCGGTGAAAAGAATAAATTGCAAATGGACCTATGAGAAAAATATAAATCAAAAGAAGATACTATTCATTTGTTCTAATGAAGAAAATTAAAGGTGAAAAAAGAAGATGTTTAAGATAAGATTACAAAATGAAGCCACTAAAAGATTCTCTCTATAAGGAATTGCCAACCAATACTACTGTTACTCTTTGATACTCTTAATAATATATTAATTTTCTTAATTAAAAGTAGCAAGTCGCCTAACAACCACGAAAATCACTTATCACCTAACGTAAGATTTCTCTCTCTCATATTTTTTTTTCGCAATTCTTGCTATATCTATTTATTCGAATGTCTAATTTTTTTTTGTTGAGATATTAACACCATCTAAAAAAGTTTGTGGATATATAATATCTGTATATTGGGTTAGAGGCTATATATATTTTTGGCTAAGCAGCCAACCGTGTAAATCCCCCTAATTTTTTTTATATAGTTTACCAAGAAATAGAAGACGCTACCGTTATGAATGATTTATATAGCATGACTAGCCGATCACATCGTACTCAATCAAATAATAGACATTGACTACAATTTATACAAAATAAAAAGACTTAACACTATTCTACACTTCATCCAGACGAAGATCAAAAGTATAACTTGATGCTCTAAAGAAGTACAGTAATATCTACTCAGCCTTGTGCTACAATGAGCTAAAAGCTAGTTAGGAAAAAAAAAGCATTATATTTCCAATACAAAAAAGCGATTTTGATCCAGAATAACACGTAATTATTACATACTTTTATTATTTTATGAATAAATGAACGGACAACGACAAGGATAAAAAAGATGACAAAGTAGCAGAATAAAATTTGAATAATAATATTATGACAAAAACAAATGAATCAAAAAAGCAAAAAAAAAAAAGGAATTCTTTTTACCTTGTTAATGAAGGGCAGAATGTAATCGTATAATCAGCTCCTGTACACGTAAAAGTACTCGTAGCATCATCGTACGCGTAACTATACGATTTCGGGCACGCGTTTTTGAACATCGCCGAATACGTCGACGGCTTACAGGTGGTAGGTGAGCCGTACGCGCCGCTGCAACAGTATTCCGGGGTACCAAATGCTTCACATGCACTCTTGCATGCTTGCCCATCCCCGACCCGCAATTCATTCGGGCACATTTGGTTCAAATCCTTCACGCAACCCGTCGTATCGCACGTACCCGACCCGCCAACCGCCTGGATCGCCATTGGCAAATTGTATCCGTCAACTAAGCTAACGTCATAGAAATCTTGTTTCGTACCTATTGAAAATATAATTAAATAAATTAAATTATATTTTATCTAATCGTTTAAACTTAAATAAATTAAATTATAAATGATTACACTGATATCCTGAATTCAATTGTAACACCCATTATTATGAAATTTCTTTACGTGCTTGGCACATGCACACAAGTTTTGAGATGAAATGATCATATAATTTAACAGTACCTGAGAAAATAGTGAACTCCGCAAGGGTAGCCGGAGGAGTTGCTCCGGCACCATTGCATTCCATTTGGTTCGATCCACAATCGCCGGTGGCACAATTTCCTTGACCGGTGTTGGCGTCGAAATTACAACCGGTTCGACCCCAGACCCGACCCGACCATTCTTGTGGAGCTTGGAATACCCGTGAATCACCCGGAGCAAGCATGAAACCGGTACTATCCAATTTATCGCTACCTGCATTGGGTAATATTCCGGGCCATACGTTGTAGTCGCATCTGTTTATTAAATTAAAAGTAGTACCAAAAATGCCTGAGAAAAAAAAAACAGAATTAGTACGTAGCATCAATAATATGATTAGACGAAACGCGTTAAACGATACACTTCATATATAATTAAGTTTAACATATTGTACGTACCTTTATTGATGGAGAAGAAAATGAAGATGATGAGAATGGAGGAAGAAGAAAATAATTTTGAGAACATTATATTTGGAGAAAAATAATGAAAGATAAGAAGTGGATATTTTGTGTTGTGGTTTTTATGTAGAGTGATATTTTTAGAGGAGGAATTAAGGAGAGGGAGAGAGATCAGGGGTTTATGAGATGATCGTAAAAGGCTTTAAATAGGAGAAGAGTGATGGGATTGGTGTTAGTTGTCTTAATTAATTTCCCATATAATAAACAAGTACTCTCTTAGTTTATTCAAAAATAACGACATATTTTTATATTTAAAAACAATTTAATTTTATAATTATGATTAACAGTCACACAAATATCTAAGACTTATTTTGAATAATATATTTCAAAAATCTTTCTTTATTTTTTAAATTTTGTGTTAAATCAAACTAAGATAATATTTCTGAAAAGGAGATAAATAATTTAATTGTGGTCTGCTTCTTTTTGGGGTTTGAATTTTTTTTTTTAAAAAGGAAAAAGGTGCATTCGTTTATGTGAATGAGAATGAGAAAGAAAACTGTTGTAGCAGTTAAAGGGTGGAAATTGAAAGAATGGAAAGTTAGGAACTGAAAGAGTGGAACATTGGAAGAGTTAAAGTTATATTCATCGGAAAGCGAATAATTTCTTCATTATTTTTATTAATGAAAATATATATATACATAATATATAATATTTAATTAAAAAAATTAAATTTATCTTTTTCTAATACAAAATTACTAGTTTTTTCGAATACAAGACTACTATCATAATTATACATATACAAGAATTCTACTAATTATGGTAAAATATATATAATGGAGGAAACTGATATACACAGACTACCGTGTGATATACACATTAGTCTTTCACACCTCCGCAGTCATAGAGGACGATTGTCATACGCTGAGACTGTCCCTAAAATCTTCAAACAGGAGTAAGGGAAGACCCTTAGTAAAGATGTCAGCAATTTGGTACCGTGAAGGGACATGCAAGACACGTACTTTCCACGAGCTACCTTTTCGCGAACAAAGTGAATATCCATCTCGATATGTTTAGTGTGCTGATGTTGGACCGGATTTCCAAAGAGATAGACTGCACTAACATTGTTGCAGTAGACCAAGGTAGCTTTCTGAATAGGAAAGTGAAGCTCTAGTAGGAGATTACGCAACCAACATGACTCGGACACCACATTGGCTACCCCTCCATACTCGGCCTCTATATTAGATCGTGATAAAGTAGCCTGGCGTTTAGCCGACCAAGAGACCAAGCTATCACCAAGAAACATACAATACCAGATGTCGAACGTCTGATATCTAGACATCCACCCCAATCTGCATCAGTATAAGACACGAGAGTAGATACAGAGGATGTATATAAGTGCAAACCATAATCAAGAGTGCCCTAAATGTAACACATAATGCGTTTGAGAGCATGCATGTTCTCGTCCCTTGGTTCATGCATAAATAAACACATATGCTGCACTACATATGTAATATTGGGCCTCGTGAAAGTAAGGTACTGAAGAGCCCCTACAAGACTGCGATAGTGGAAGTGATCATCGTAAAGTGTGCTAGAATTAGCACTCAACTTCGATTTGGTGTTAACCGGAGTAAGAGAGGACTTACAGGATGACATGCCAGCCCGGTCAATAATCTCAGCTGCATACTTCTTCTGGGATAGAAAATGACTACTTGCATGACGAGTAATAATTATACCCAAAAAATAACTTAAGGGCCCCAAGTCTTTCATAGCAAATTTTGAACTGAGAAGAGACATGATAAACTTGCGCGGGTTATCAGAAGCGGCAGTCAATATAATATCATTCACATGTAACATAATGTATGCTGGAGAAGTGCCACGACGTCAGACATGTTGTGAGAAAATACAATAGTAGACACATAATCTGCAAACCTTTTATACCAAGCCTGAGGGCCTTGTTTATGCCCATACAGAGACTTCTTCAGCAAACAGATAATCGGGGTCCCTGAAACCCAAAGGCTGATGCATGTATACTGTCTCCTTAAGATCACTGTGTAAGAATGCATTTTTCACATTTAGATGATGAATGGGCCATGCTTTCGAGAGAGCCAGACTAAGAACAATGTGAATGGTTGCCGGTTTGACCACCAGACTAAATGTCTCTACACAATCCACACCAACCTATTGAGTTTTGCCATCACCTACAATATGGACCTTATGCCTCTCAAAATAACCGTAAGATTTTTCCTTATGATTAAAAATCCACATAGAACGAATAACATTGACACCAGGCGGACGGGGCACCAACTCCCACGTCTTATTTTCAATAAGAGCATTATATTCATTATCTATGACCATTTTTCAATTCGGGTCATGAAGGACAGACACAGGGTTACGTGGTAGAGGTGATTTAGTGACATTATAATTGAGATTAAAATATCTTTTAGGTTTAAAAATACTCCTATGTATACGAGTAATGGGCCCTTGACTCGAAATAGAAGTAGACAAGACTTGGGTAGGTGTCAGGTCGGCTTGGGACTGGCCAACAGGGCCCATGGACTGGATGTAGGGACATAGACGTTAGGCCAGCAGGTAGTAGGCATGCTGGCTGAGACACTAGACCCGAAAGAAAAGGACTTGGGCCAGAAGGCAGTAGGCTTGCTTACCGAGAAACTGGACCGGGAGACTGGTATTTGGGTCAGCATGCAGTGGGTCTACTGGCCGCGAAACCAAAGCTAGACACGGGATAATTGGGACAGCAGGCTGTGGGCCTGCTGACAGATTTGGGTAACGTGATTGCTGGGCTAAATGATGGACAATGTACGGTGAGAGTCCATCATCTAAAAAATTATAAGAATTAGATACGAAATTATACAATTTAGCAAACGGAAATTGGGTTTCATAAAAAATGACATGGCGACTAATTATGATTTTATTAGAGGATAAATCAATACATTTGTAACCACGATGATTAGATGGATAACCCAAAAAACACACAAGCAGTAGAACGGGCCTGCAGTTGGTTAATTATAGTGGACGGGAAAAATGGATAGCACAAACACCCTAAGATGAGAATACGAGAGATCTTTATGATAAAGAATTTTTAGTGGGGATTGATATGCTAATCCTTTGATAGGGAGTATGTTAAGCAGGTAAGTAGCCATTTGTAATGCATGATGCCAAAAAGAATGTGGTAATTAAGCATGGGCTAGTAACGTTCGAACAATATTATTAATTGTACGAATTTTTCTTTCAACTTTCCCATTTTGTGAGGATGTATGAGGACAAGAAAATCGAAAAGATATGCGAGTAGTGTTATAAAATTTCCAAAACGGCCCATTATCAAATTCCCTTTCATTATCACATTGAATGTTTTTAATTTTCCGTTCAAATTGGATGGATGAATGCTCTAAACTTTAGGAATGTGGAGAAAACTTGAGACTTTTTAGATAAAGGAAAGGTCTACAAAAAATTAGAATAATCATCCAAAAATAACACATAATAACGGTAGCCCAAAGAGCTCAAAACGGGATATGTCCACAAATCACTATGAATAATATCAAATGGCAACAAAGTACTAGAATTTGAGGCTACAAACGGTAATTTAACATGTTTCACAAGCGGACAAGAAGGACAAATATTAGTACTACACGTACTATTACATGCAATAAAATTATTATTTTTAAGATAGAAAAACACAGACACCTCCGGATGACCAAACGTGCATGCCACAAGAAATGTGCTAGAGCGACAAACGTTGACGGTGTGGCTTGTGTAGTGGAAGTGGTGGTGATTGGATAAAGCTCTCCCCGACTATTACATCTCATTATAGGTATCCCCGTCGTGAAATCCTTCACAAAAAATCCAAAAGGGTCAAAGTCAACATAAACCCAATTATTAGTTGTAAATTTTTGAACAGACACCAAATTTTTAATTAAGTGAGGAGTATGAAGGACATTTTTCAAGGCTAGAGGTGGGTTCGGGGAAGATATATTTGTGTGACCATAACCACGAATTGGAATTGAATTACCAAACTATGCCATGATTTTTGCTCAAATTAAAATAAGACGAGAGATTACATGGCGCGAACATCATATGAGAGGTGGCCCCGGTGTCCATATACCAATTTGAGTACTGAGGATTTAATCCAAGTGTATGCATCACTGCCTCGATATTCGTGGGGGTCGAAACTAATGCTAGGCCGGCAGCAGCGAAGGCCTGATGAGGCCGAGGCCCAAACAGGCTAGCATGCTGTCAGTTACTGTTCACTGGCCTAGTTTGCTTCGGCTGAGTGTAGTTGGGCCTGGCCCAATTTACTGGAACTGGGCAGGGTGGCATGGGCCACTGCCCGTTGGCCCATGATATGGCCCAGGGCCACTGCCAAGCGGCCCAGGCCTGCTGCCATAGGTTCAGTGGCCCGGTGCCTTACTTTCCGCCACCACCCGTCGGTCTGCCACCACTATTGTTGCCATCGCCGCCGCTGCAATTTTCGCCACCATGTTTTTTTATTTTGGCCCGCCACCGTTGTTACGGTTTTGGCTAGAATTGTCCGAGAATGAGTGAGGGTCATCGGACTTGGCTACCATCATGACGGAATTGGATCTGGTTGCCGCTTTTTTAGCCAACCCGACTTCTTCTAAGGTTATCATGGAACGTGTTTGGTAGAACGACGGGAGAGGATTACTTTGACGAAGAAGAGTTCCAACGCCATTATAAGCCTCGGATAGGCTTGCAACCATATGAAGAACAAGACGATCATTCGTGACGGGCGCACCAACGTTCTTGCATTGATCCGACAACTCCTTGAGCCTTTTACAATAGGCCGAGAAATTCGGAAAATCCTTCATGTTGATGTGGGAGAATTTCCGTTCAAGGGTCACGACACAAAATTTTTTGTTATCCCGGAATATATCACGCAACCTATTCCAAGTATCCATTTTCGTGGCGTCGGGTTAAAAAATAGTCTGCAAGAGGTCCATAAAGATAGTGAAATAAATCCACTGGAGTACCGTATCATCAAGAGTTGCCCACAACTCTATTTCATCATCGGTGGTAGGAACCTACTCCTTGCCTGTTGCTGAGGGGATGATGTGATGAAGGACTCGATGAGACCGTACGTGAACTTTAAACAGTTCTGCCCACGTCGCGTATTGGACGTTTTCCATCTCAAGAACGATAGGTATGTTATTCTTGATGTTGGAGAGGGCATGATGAAATGTGTTCTTTGAAATAGACATATTGAAAGAACAAGAGGAGAATAAGGGATTCGGAAAAAAATTGTGAAGGGAAGAGTTGATCGGCCGGTGGCCGAGGTTCAGTAGTCAAGAGGGCGGCAGAAGAGATGTGGTTTTGAGAAGGAAAAGTTTGCCCTAGACTTCTGATACCATGAAAGAGAATAATCCCTTGATTATTTTCATTAATGAAAAGGTAAATATATATGATATATAATATCTAATTAAGAAAATTAAATCTACCTTTTTCTAATACAAGACTACTAGCTTTTCCCAATACAAGAATACTACCATAATTATACATAGACAAGAATTTTACTAATTATTGTAAAATATATACAGTGGAGAAAACCGATATACACGGACGATTGTGTGATATACACGGTAGTCTTTCAGATAGTGTAAAAAAATTAAGTTTATATTATCATCAGACCAGTTAAAGAATATCTATAGATAAGCCTTATTAAAATATAAAATTTATAATATTGAAAATAAAATAAATTACCTGTTACAAGATGTAAATATAATTTAATAGTATAAAAACTCCTTACATACCGTATATGTAATTTAAACTCATACTGAAATACAAAAACACAATTTTTCAAATGCTATATTATGCTAAAATCACCTAACAAATATAAGAGTGATGTTTATAAGTCTAATTAATATATATCCTCTATACTTTTTGTATTTTCTCATTCATCTCTTAATAAATTTCAATTAAAAAAACACACTCGTTTCTTGAAAAAATATTTTATGTTCATAAACTAATTAAAATAAAGAATTCATATCTGAAAATAAGTAGGATCTTGAAAATCTCTCACTAGATATTTGTGTAACTGGTCCAACTTTAAGTAAAGTGAGTATAGTAACTTTTATAGTAGGTTAAATCACATTGGTTAATTTCTCACTTTTAGCCAGCATGTCAACGGACAAAAACAACAAGTTACGAACCAAATTTATATATCATTATCACATGCGACGTAAAGTTAGTAAAATATAAGCTAAAGTTTTCAAGATTTGTAGCTTTAACTTATTAGAGGATGAAAAGGCCTTCATGGAAAAAAGTAATTAGTTGCTCTTTTTTCCAAATTTTTTTTTTGTGTAACTATTTGAGTGTGTACGATGTTCTTTAACTAACAGAAAGTTAAATATTAGCTTTGTTATAATATTGTGCTTAAATAGAAGGGTAGTTATAATGTGCTTAACTAGAAAGGGTAAAAAAGCTTTGGTAGCTCTTGAAATTATAATCATGAAATCCCACATCATTAAGGATATCTTTTTTGGGCTCATATATAGGCCCTTGAACTACTAAATTGAATCACTTAAGAGTTCATATCATTATTTTACTAAATTGTTACTTTATTATTACAGTGAGTAAAATTTTGTCACTTTACCGTTATAGCAAGTACGATTTAATTATTTTAATGTGACAAAAATAAATTTTATACTTTATTATTATAATAATGGTTAAAATTCATTGGTCATACACGTGATATATGTTATATTTTACGGGGGAGGAAGAGGAACCACAATAGAAGTTATGGACTTATGAGTTTGACATAACTCAATAATTTTGACTCAAGTGTTATATTTATATTAAGAAATTTAGTTAATCTAATAAAAATAATGTATCCAAAACTAGTAAGTAAAAAAAATTTGCGTGCCGTTCAGAACCATTACACTCAAAATTTTGAATTAGCATGTGATCTTTTGTATGGTATAAAATAGTATCATTCTTTTAATTTCTCCTCCGTTTGTTAACTGTCAGTGATGCTCCGTCAAGAGAAAAAGGAGAGTTAAATGGCTATGGCAACCATTGAAATTGAGTCGAGAAGCAAAGTGCAGGGGGATGAGAAAACAGAGAAATGAGAAGCTCAGACTTGAAAGTGTTTGATTTTGTAAACGTGTAAATATAGGAAACAATATATTCCCTACCCATAATTAGAATATTTTCATATATTGTGTAAATATAATTATGGTAAGACTAGGATTCCTCTTTTGTATAGGCTTAGGATTCCTATTGTATAAGGGATGAATATTGTACTCTATATATACCTTGATATTAATGAAAGACTCCTCAAGGGAGATTAATAACATCTTACATGGTATCAAGAGCCAAATAAACAAAACCCTAAAAACCTTTCTCTTCCACAGCCGTTGGCTGCCTCTCCTACGCCGCGGCCTTCCCGGATTTTCTTCTTGTTTTTCGGGTTTTGTTCTTCCTTTCTTCTCTTCTCTAAATGGCTATCCCTGATTCTTCCACACTTTCTGACGCCTCTACCTCCACAAATCCCACCACAAAGTCATCACCGCCGTTTCATCCCGCCCTTACTGTTTCCAACATCAAGAACCATATTCCCATTATTCTTGATCAAGAAAACAACCAGTATTCTCCCTGGGTTGAACTTTTTCGCAATCATGCATGTCTCAATAGCGTGCTTGACCATATTGATGACACTATTCCGCGCCCTACGGAGGTTGATGATTTTATCTGGCATCGTCTAGACGCCGGCGTCAAACAATGGATATATGGTAGTATCTCTCAGGATTTGCTCCTTACTATCATGAAGTCTGACTCCACAGCCCTTGACTTGTGGAATCGTTTGGAGGAAATTTTTCAGGACAACAAGCACACTCATGCCGTGTATTTGGAAGAACAGTTCAACAAAACACGTCTTGAAAACTTCTCCAATGTCTCTGAGTACTGCAAGCAGCTTAAACTTCTAGCGGATCAACTCTCCAACATCGGCACGCCTGTCACTGATGATAAAATGGTGCTACAAATGATTTCTGGCCTTACTAAGAGCGAATATGATACTTTGGCCACCATTATTCAACGGGCAGATCCGCTATCGAGTTTTAACAAAGCTCGCTCACAATTGTTGCTCGAAGAAACCCGTCGTGCTAAGCAGGATGAGCATGCCCAGCGGGTGTTAACTGTCGACACGCAACCCCAAGATCAGACGCCACCGGACAACTCCCAATAGCGGCAGGGCCGCGACGACAAGGGTGGAAAAGGCCACGGCGGTAGAGGAGGCCGTGGTCGTGGTCAACAGAACCAACTTCAGCAACAGCAACAGAGATCGCAGAACAACTGGGTCGCGGCTCCTCGCCAGCTCGTCTGACGCCAAGGACGCCTCAAGATGCAGAGCCGCGACGCCTGCCTGTAGCGTCATGCGCTAAGTCCATTCCAGCATCAGAGCCATACAATCCAGATTCTTACCCCGCTTTATTTAGGCCCCGCCCACTCACAAAGAGCTCCACTTCATGCAAGGTCGTGCCCCGCACTCTCATTCGGTATGACACCCATCGAGTTGGGTCGGTGTTCAAGACCACTATCTATGCAACAACGACAATACTTGGTACATGGACTCAGCGCCACATCTCACGTCACCCACCGCAGTACTATTCCTAAACTGTTTTATTTAAAGCATCCTCAATATGTTACAGTTGGTAGTGGACAACGCATTCCAGTTAAGGGTTATGGTACCTCATACACAAAACCTCCTCATCCACCCTTCTCCCTCAAAAACACCCTATATGCTCCACACATGATTAAGAACCTCATATCTGTCCGCCAATTTACTCGTAATAATTCTGTCTCTGTGGATTTTGACCCTTTTGGTTTTACTGTAAAGGATCTTCATACGGGGACACCTCTTACGAGATGCAATAGCACGGGGGATCTCTATCCATTCACTTCCACCTCCGCTGCCAGATCTTGCTCTCCCATCACTCTAGCGGATGTTTCTTCTTCAACCTGACATAATAGGCTTGGTCATCCAGGAGTCCCAGTTTTTAATTTTCTTAGAGGCAACAATTTCATTGCTTGTAATGGAAAACTTGCCCAAAATTGTGTTTCTTGTTCTTTAGGCAAACATATTCGTCTTCCGTTTAAATCATCTACTAGTGTTACATTTGCTCCTTTTGATACCATACATGCCGATTTATGGACATCTCCTATCCCTAGTTCTCTCGGTCATAAATATTATCTTGTGTTGCTTGATGATTTTTCACACTACGTTTGGTTATACCCTCTTAAATTTAAATCGGAAGTGTTTGTCAAATTTCTTGAGTTTCGCAATTTCATTCAAACACAATTTGGAAAAGGCATAAAATCATTTCAGTGCGATAATGGTCGTGAATTCAATAACTATATGTTTCACCGCTTTTGTACCAATAATGGCATGGTCTTTCGCTTCTCCTGCCCTCACACCTCACACCTCACCACAAAATGGTAAAGCTGAAAGAATCATCCGCACCATTAACAATATGATTCGCACCCTATTGATTCATGCCTCCCTCCCTCCACCCTTCTGGGTCTATGCTGCTAAAATGTCAGAATACACTCTAAATATTCTCCTTACTAGCACTCTTCACAATATGACCCCTACCGAAATCCTCTACCATAGAATCCCCTCTTATGAGCATCTACGGATTTTTGGTTGTCTGTGCTATCCCAACCTTAGCTCCACCGCCCCTCACAAGCTCGCTCCTAGGTCCACTCCATGTGTCTTTCTAGGATTCCCGCCGAACCATAGGGGCTATCTATGCTATGACTTGTCGACTCGTCAGATCCACATATCTCGTCACGTCACATTCGACGAGACCATATTCCCATTTTTGAATCTTCCAAAATTTCAAAAACAGGACTACTCATTTCTTGACGAGTCTGCCATCTCTCCCCTCATAATCGAACAACTCACATCCTCTGTTCCGTCGTCAGAGCCGCGGTACCCAAACTTCAGAGAAGCCTGTCAACCTTCTAGCGCCGCGACTCTCGATACAGGAGCCACGACGCCTCCGACGGCTTCGCCCCTACCCTCTCCTTACCCGACTTTACCCCCCTTCTCAGACACCACTCCGCCACCCACTGTCCCTACCCATCCAATGGAAACTCGTTCAATGCATGGAATCTTCAAACCCAAAGTCCATTTCAACTTGTCTGCCCAAACCATCTCTCCACTTCCAAAGAACCCAAAATTGGCCAAACAAGACCCTAATTGGAATGCGGCTATGTATGAGGAATTCAATGCTTTAACTAAACAACACGCGTGGGATCTAGTACCTAGACCTGAGGGGGTGAATGTCATTCGTTGTATGTGGTTATTTCGTCACAATTTCAGAGACAAATGGGGATCTTCAGAGGTATAAGGCCCGTCTTGTGGCTAATGACACAAATCAGCAGGAGGGCATTGATTGTGGTGAGACCTTCAGCCCGGTTGTCAAACCGGCTACCATCCGCACAGTTTTGAGCATAGCCATGGGCAAACACTGGCCGATCCATCAGCTTGATGTGAAGAATGCATTCTTACATGGGGATCTGAGAGAGACAGTCTACATGCATCAGCCACCAGGGTTCACCCATCCAGCAGTTCCTCACTATGTGTGTCATCTCCGTAAGTCACTAGATGGCCTGAAGCAGGTCCCCCGTGCGTGGTATGATCGCTTTTCCAGGTATATCTTGCAGATTGGGTTTGTATGCATCAAGAGTGATACATCACTTTTCATTTTTCATCGAGGTAGTAGCACTGCTTACTTATTACTTTACGTGGATGATATTGTTCTTACTGCCTCCTCCGACGGATTGAAAAATGAGATTATTGCCTTGCTCAAGTCCAAATTTGCAATGACTGATTTGGGGAAGCTGAGTTACTTTTTGGGGATATCAGTGACCAGGTCTGCCAATCATATGTTCTTGTGTCAGCGTAAGTATGCAGAAGAGATTGTGTACAGGGCTAAGATGGCGAACTGCAAAGAGGTGCCTACTCCAGTTGATTTCAAATCTAAGCTCAGTGTTATGGATGGTGCTCCAGTCTCTGATCCTACTTTGTATAGGAGCCTTGCATGTGCACTTCAGTATCTCACATTCACCAGGCCAGACATAGCTTATGCTGTTCAGCAGGTGTGCTTAATCATGCATGCCCCCAGGGAGTCTCATTTCACTGCTCTTAAGCGTATCATTCGATACATTAAGGGCACTCTTGATTATAGTTTGCACCTATACTCCTCTGCACCATACATGTTGCTTTCATATACGGATGCAGATTGGGCAGGGTGTCCGGACACGCGACGCTCCACCTCCAACTTTTGTGTTTTCTTAGGGATAATCTGATTTCTTGGTCTGCCAAGCGACATGCTACCCTATCTCGCTCCAGTGTCGAGGCTGAGTACAGAGGCGTTGCAAATGTAGTAGCTGAGATTTGTTGGCTCAGAAATTTACTGTTAGAACTTCAGTGTCCTTTGCGTCAGGCATCTATTGTGTATTGTGATAACATCTCTGCCATCTATCTTTCTCATAATCCGGTTCAACATCAGCGAACCAAGCATATTGAGATAGACCTACACTTCGTTCATGAGAAAGTTGCGTTAGGCCATGTCAGAGTGTTACATGTTCCATCATCCTATCAGTATGCAAACATATTTACCAAAGGACTTCCCAGACAGTTATTTCTTGACTTGAGCAGCCTCGGCGTCAGAGCCTCCTCCCGCTCCGATTGAGGGGGTGTGTAAACGTGTAAATATAGGAAACAATATATTCCCTACCCATAATTAGAATATTTCCATATATTGTGTAAATATAATTATGGTAAGACTAGGATTCCTCTTTTGTATAGGCTTAGAATTCCTATTGTATAAGGGATGAATATTGTACTCTATATATACTTTGATATTAATGAAAGACTCCTCAAGGGAGATTAATATCATCTTACAGATTTTATTGCTCAAAGAATAAAATGATACAATGTGGATTTATATATACAACTCAACTCATCTAATCTAACAACCTATTAATTGCATTTCAATCAATTCTCAACAACCTTATAACTAACTCCAACCAATATAACAAACTTAACTAACTCAACTATCTAGAGGTAAAACTCGCATGTGCCATACCTCATGGCACTTTGGTGCACCTATCTAATTCTTTCACACATCTACTTCAATTAATATGAATCTACATAGTCCGTTATCACAAGATGGGGATCGTAATTATCAGTCTTCGAGAAATACAGCTCAAAATTAGAAAGTTCTTAGTAAAAGATATAATCTCAGGATTCCATGTTTAGGCAATTATATAGAGACCAATAGATCAGTTTATGTTATTCCCTTATCTATACACTAAAGTAATTTATTGAAGAGAAATATATCACATCGGTGAGGGATGAGATTTCTGGACTCTTTATAAGGCTTGAACAATTTTTCTTCCTTTGAGCAAGCTTTTGGGGGTGTGAGTTAGGCCCAATGGCTAATTTGACATGGTATCAGAATTTCTACGTTCTTAGTAGAAAATTAATGAACTTCCGCTGCCGGCGGGCAGCTATAACTAATATGCCGCTCGTCAGGCCAAGAATTATGTATGCATATGTCGGGTCAATAATATATGCATGAAAAATAATCATGCTGAGAAGGACCGACAAAAATATCATGTCTAAAGAGGTGCTACCAAGAATTAATGAACTTCCGCTTCCGGCGGGCAGCTATAACCAATATGCCGCTCGTCTGGCCAATAATTATGTATGCATATGTCGGGTCAATAATATATGCATGAAAAATAATCATGCTGAGAAGGACCGACAAAAATATCATGTCTAAAGAGGTGCAAACAAATATAGCACAACAGGAAGGAACAATCTTCTCTAAAAGTTAGAGAAGTGGGTTAAAACAAAATTGAAATATTGGAGAGGAAGTGCTCCAACGATTGTGAAGGTTGAAAGAGAAAGTACTTCAACAATGAAGGATTGATGAGAAAGTGCATCAACAAAATTGAAATGTTGGAGAGAAAGTGCTCCAACGATCGTGAAGGTTGAAGAGAAAGTACTTCAATAATTGGAAGATGGTGACAAGTGCATCAAAAA
This sequence comes from Anisodus acutangulus, assembly GCA_029783415.1. Classification (NCBI taxonomy): domain Eukaryota; kingdom Viridiplantae; phylum Streptophyta; class Magnoliopsida; order Solanales; family Solanaceae; genus Anisodus; species Anisodus acutangulus. The sequence continues at coordinate 1,647,182 of CM056503.1, forward strand.
TTAGATATACAAAACATAATGAAGGATTGATGAGAAAGTGCATCAACAAAATTGAAATGTTGGAGAGAAAGTGCTCCAACGATCGTGAAGGTTGAAGAGAAAGTGCTTCAATAATTGAAAGATGGTGACAAGTGCATCAAAAATTAGATATACAAAACACGTGCACAACGGAAGCGTGGTGGTCCCATAACCCACAGGTCCGAGGCCCATCTTTTGCCTCGCTCCTGGATGAAGGGGTAAAATGCCACCGGACCAATTCAAAGAGGTGGAAAATACCCCGGGTTCATGAATGTGCATGCTCCAGATCGGACAGTGAAACCTCAGATAAAAGAATGTCCGAATCTGGGCGTGAGGGGATGTTGAAGAGAAATATACTATATCGGTGAGGGGTGAGATCCCCGACTCCTTATAAGACTTGGACAATTCTCCTCCTTTTGAACTTGCTTTTGGGAAAATTCCAAATTAAATGAATATTCCGTAATTAAGCAGTTAATTGAAACTAATTAACTCTGAGCTGACTCAAGTTATCACTGCATGACATCATTATTTGTACATGCATTGCTAGAAAAACACGTCTAAGCAATTGCGCTAATATCTTACTTATTCGGTAATAATTTATGTAATTGGCTTTTCTTTTTAATTTGTTTCAAAAAAATCGTACTTTTTATATTTAGAAATATTTTAACTTAAACATGTTTATTTTAACTGATATGATTTATAAACCACAAATTTAATCATAAACTCCGTGCCGAGTGCATCACATAAATTGGGACAGATAAGTAATATATTTAATTATTCTTTAATCTGGTCACCTGATTCTTAGAAATTTCCAAAATAATTTCACTTTAGGAGTCTAAGCACTAAAAAATTGGAATATTATTATTTTTTATCCGTAATTTCTTACATCTTTCTATCATCCGTAATAGCATACTGGAAGTAAGGCGAGAAACCCCTTTTTCTCGTAGCTAAATAGATATTCATTTCTTTGCTCCTGCGAAAAGCAATGGGCCTTTTAATAAAAGCAATGGGTCCAACATGTCGTAGCACCACTCAGAATTGTATGTCCATTGGGCTTTACGTCGGTACTTTTGTCATTATGGATCCTTACCAATCTCTACTATGCACGGGTCACACTAGTTCGGAGGTCTAAGTCAAATATGCAACTTTGAATAAATAATAAGGTATTACTTTTAGATGTATTAAACACAAAGATATTGCACAATATCCGTGTTATTTCAGGGAAACAACTAAATAATAAAAAGAATACGTAAAAAAGAAAAAAAAGAAATAAAAAGAACAAAAAAGTTTTCACGTTGCATTTGCATATACATATAGTTATTCAAAAGGCACAAAATGTAAAGATATATAGTAACTATCTTATCTAAAATTTTAAATTGATAGAAATAGACTTTTTTTTATTAGGTATGTCTTCAATATGCTCTTCAATTCACATGCATGTTTAATTCTTTTTCATGAGCATAATACGATTTTTTTTATAATTATAATAATACTTAACGGTAATAAACTCAAATTTTCTCTGATCTAATTCTCTGTAAATTGCATAATTATTTTTTTATTTAATTATATTTTCAACATCTAAAATATGATATGTAAATGACTCAATTATAGGGTCGAAAAAATCCAATAGATAGCGTTTTTCGCACGTATTTTAAAATAAAATCATATTAACATTCTTGAATCGGGATGTACCGGTTTATGGCAGGTCCACGTTAAGGTGTAATGTGTACGTACATGCTGTCGTGTAATGCACTCTGACAAGAATGGACCCACACGATCAAATTGGTCATTTGGAGACTGGAGAATTCTTTAAGAAAAAAAGAAAAGAAGAAAAGAAGAAAAGAAAAAAGATATCAAGGTGAAATTAATTAATTAAGAACACATCTACTTGTGAATGTAACTTTATAATTAGATCAATCTTGTTAGTCATCAACCACAAAATTACAACTTGTTTCTACGATAAGAAGAGGACTAACTTTAATTATTTTAAATTTAATTGGAAAAAACAAAGGGTTCTGTGGTCTGCGTGCATATAAAAGTGCTAATACTTGTTCATGATTTCGTGTAAAGTCAATGTCGGCGTAAGACATTGTTTTCAATTTAAACTTTTATTCATCAACCATAAAAAATAATTATACAAAACATGATCGGGATGAATTTTTTCAGATTGCTCTCGGGGGCAAGGATTTTGACATTTGGTGCTTGGTTATCGTTTTTGCTCTTTGGAAAATGTCTGCCGTCTATCGGCTGACGAAATCGGATGACAAATTGATTCATTAACTAAGCGATTTCGGTTGGAAGCGGAACTCTAACCTTCAGCAATGGGTTCCCCAACTACTCCAGAAAGCGTTAGGACGGTGATTGAGTAAACTAAGTGGTAAGAAATATAAATACAGCTAGAGTGCAGTAAAGACGATAAAGATAAAATGAAGATATGTAAAATCAGTTGTTTGATTGATTGGGTGTGTTTATTATGTACAAATGATCCTATATTTATAGTACAAGAAAAATAAAATGTGATCCCCCTATGTTAGCCATTAAATTACCCACCAAATTCACTAGCCAACTATGAGGAGGTGGTGCCGATTTTTACTCCTCGTTTTCCTCTTGCATGATTAATGACACTTCCTTCTAGCTGTTGCTGGTTGTTACCGTTTCTTGGGGTCTAGAAGATTCTTTGACTTGGTCTTCGAGGCGTCCAAATATGTGTGGGTCTCAGTCGTTCCTCAGAATTATGACTCGGTCAGGCTACCGTAATAGCCAATGAAGCTTTTCTAGCCGAGGGCTAGGACTAATAGATTCGACTACGAGTCAGTTCAGTTTAGAATTTTATTGCCTGCTCATTTTGAGGTTTCCACCTTCGACTGTTACTTGATTCAGCTAAACACTTAAAAGTATTTTTGAGTGTTAACTAATGGATGACTAAGTTACACTAATAGTGTAAACATTTTTTTTTTATATCTTTGGTGAATAAGATTTAAGTTCTTTTTCGTTTGAACATTTTGGAATTAGAATACTCAGCCACTTGTATATAAAAACAGCCTTTGATTTTTCCATCCATGGCAACATTTTCGATTTATCTTTCGAATTTAACTATCAAAAAGTCATTTTTAGGAAGTTTCATGTAACTAACATTTCAAGCAGGATAACGACCAAGTTAAACTTAATATAACATATTATTATCGATAGATGTGGTAGGATGAATGAATCTCTTCATTCTTAATAATAGGTTTTTAGTTCGAGTCCTAAAAGTTGACAAATGCCTTTTAGGAAGTGTACTATTCTCCCTTAAACAGATACTATGTGGCGCGGATTAAGATTAATGTTGGACCAATAAGTATCCAATACTAGATAGTTAAATCAAGAAATTATTATTAAGTGCTTCCAATGTAGGCCAAAATCAGCTACCTATAGAAGTGGAGTTAGACTTCTCGCTACTAATTCGGCAGAACTCAGTAACTTTGATCAAAATTATGTATTTGTATTTAAATTTTTTATTGAATATGTATAAATAATTTAGCCATTCCCCAGTAAATCGCTTTTTTAAAAATTTAAACTCTACAAACTCAATATTTTGGATTCGCTTTCAACGGCTTATAACCTATCATGAGTTTTCTCCTTATCATTATTGAGCAAAATTAAAAAATGACGAAACCAAAACATCTATCATGAGCAACAATTTTCTATAAGAAGTTTTATTTTATCAAAAGCAAATTTCGGTGTTTAATTAGGATAAGATTGTGAGAAAAGAAGTTGAAAGATGACAACTATGAGAGGTATACAAAACACTTCACATGGAGAAGATCTCAAAAGTAATTTGACCTTGCTAAAAAAAATAAAAAAGAAATTAGACAAAATAAAAAGCTGGGTTGATGACGAGAAAAGTAGCTATTCCCACGTAGTCCACTTCTTCTTTTTGCCTTGTATTGACCCTTAAAGTTAATTGTACCACAATATATTCTTTCAAATACTGTCTAGAGATCTCTACTGCTTTAAATAAAGGCATTTCTATTTAATCATACTTCGAAAATAGAGGAGGGAAATACTACAAAATATAGTATTTTGTCCCACGTAGTCCACTCCTTTGCATGTATTTGAGTTTGGACTCAACACTTATAAATGATCTTGAATTTTTCGTTCGTATCAGACACCCTAAGGCTTGTAGAAAATAAATTAAAGTTCCCGAAGCATTGCTGGTTATCTAAATTTTACATGCAAATTTCAAATAACATTAATTGAAAAGGCTAAAATGGTCACGATCAGTCTTCCTTAGCTCACCACCAAACAAGATAATGTTCGTTAAAAATAAGCATTACTTTTTGAGTGTTACTAGCAAAGCATAATGGGTCACCATGCATATTCCAAATAACCAAATATACCAGAATGGACAGTCTTTTTGGTGGATACTTCTTTCTAACAACCAGCAACGTGCATTAACATGTTCTTTGTGTCGTGTAAAGGTCCCTTTTTTTGTTTGGATAATTTCACCTTAGCTTTTTCATTAGTTATCCTGTCCTCACCCTAGCTAGAGCTACTATATATTTCATAAAAGAAAAGTAGAGTCACTACCCTCTCCTCAGAGAGATTGTTATCCCACATTGGTCGAGGGAATATGTCATCACTCTCAATTTATTTGTGTCAGTTTGGATTTCACCAGACAAACTTCTTAATTTTGATAGTGAGTTAAAACATAAAATTTTAAGTTTTTTATATAATAATTGCATATTTAGAAATTATATAAAATCAATATAAAACATAATAATTAAAAATTAAACTTTTTTAAAAGGCATATGGAAAAATCGCAATTAAAGAAAAATTTGTTTGACTTTCGGAATACGAACACCACCACATTAATTAGGACATAGGGAGTATCCTTTTTTTGGGTAATACTCGATTTATGAGTTAAATTTGAGGCTGATTAGACCAAATGTCCATTTTCTAATTTATATAGTATACTATATAATAACCAGACTCGTCCTTATTCTTGGTTTATTCATGTTGATTTATGCAAATATCCCTTTTTATGCGACCATTTTGATTGTCCTATTTTTTTTTAAAAAAATGTGCAAATATAGTAGTCGGAACTAACAAAACATCAGACTATCGTATAACATCTACAAAAGTTTAGAACACAAGGAAAATATTTTCTTATAAGTTTTTAGTTTGCTCGAAAGAACCGTGTTCTAAAAGATATACAAGTGGCAAGAAAAATAGAAAGAGTCATTTGCTAAACAACTATCTCAAAAAAGGACATCAGTGAAATTTTTTGATTTGTTTATTATCGGGGTCCTATATGGTTTTGAACAAAGCTAATTCTATCAACTTATGTTTTTGAGATTAAGTTAATTAGGTGTCTAACTTAATTTTCCTTAGGGGAAATATGTTAGACGTATTAGTTCTTATCAACCACTTTTGCTCACTAAACTAGAGGCTCTAATCTAAATGTATACCAAAGAGATAAGCCATAAATCTTGACTTTGTTAGGTGACCAAATAATAGCATAACTAACAAGTATGGTCGATTAATTGGTTCTTGAAACTTTAACCATCTATTGCATAGCTAGAAATTATGGACGACAATGTGCCAAAAATTAAAGTTAATATGCAACTAACGAATTGAAGGACCAATGATACATTTCCTTATATTTATAATTTATATATTATTCTTAATATATTTCTATGGTTTTTGTTTGAATAACTAATCAAATGTACGTAAAAGCGAAAAAGGCTGAGGCATAATGAGCATTGGCTGATGTGGCGACAGATTAAAATGACAGTTATAGGAGACATGAAAAAAGATTATATCAAAGTTTCAAAAATCAAAAGAAGCTTCTTTATAAAAATGCACCACCCTATAAGAGGAATGATAGAAAAATAAAAAAAGTAGTATAAAAGATGATTGCAGTAAAAGATTGTCGGAAAGGAAATTTATCTGTTTGAATTGTTTAGCTAATTAAACCATAACATATTTACAAGGTGAATTTAAGTTATATATGTACTATTAGGTATATAATTTTTTTTTACTGTATATTGATCTAGCTAGTTTGTCTTGTGATAGCAAGTTAGTTGTCATTTTTATTGTTTTATTGATTTGTAGTAATTATCATAGAAATTTATTTGTAACTATTTTGTAATGACTTGATTCTGTAAATATTTGTTATATTGATGCAATATATAGAACTTAATCACTATAGGCAGAACTAAGATTTTAAGTTTATAAGTTCTGATTTCTAGAGAGACAATTTATTGGGATATAAATAAATTATTTATACACATTAAGTGGATCTTTAAACACAAAACTACTAGAAAACAAGAAACTAGCGATGGAAAAAATTTCGTAGCTAAACAGTAAAAATCCCATGCTAATCTAATTTAGTTACGGATTAGCGATAGATTATAAGAAATCTAATTAGCTAGGAGCTATTTAGCGATGAATTAGCTGAGAATTACCGATAAATTTCATAACTAATTCTATAGTTTCTAGTAGTGCAATGTTATTAGACCAAAGCTATTAGATTAGGCCAAATCGTTAGAGGACGAGTCTGTAGCTTGCTCTGCCCTGATCAATTTATGTTCTATAAACTGTCACTATACTTTTTTTATGCTATGATCAAGTCACCTATCTACCTTTAAATCTTTTTAAAATATAAAATATTAATCTTAAAAATAAAATAAATTACTCATTACAACAAATAAAGTGACATGATGGTACACAAATTCCTTAAACTAACCATGCATACAATTTAAAGTCATTAAATATAGGTAGATTTTAATTTGGTGCATGAGTCCAAAGTTATCTTGTCTCCTCGTCCCATTGAATAGTGAAAGAGAATATCCATTTTGGGTAGTAGCTTATCAGCTAAGTTTCTTTTCCTCTTGTTAAAGAGGGCATTGATGATAACCTTTAGGTTAACTTTAAGCTAAAGGGTAATTAATTAGAGCCATATCCATGGCCTACAAAAAGTATACTTATCAATTCATCATCACAAATTAAAGCTGGTCATCTTTTATTATTTGTTAAAAGTCAATTTGTTCAACACCTCTACTGAACATGACACTTAAAAATTTAAAATTTTATAAGAAATAATTTTACATTATAAACTTTTCCTAAGTATTGATCATAAAGTAATTGCATATCTCAATGATAGTTAATTAATATTTACCACCATCTCAATTTTATCACTAGTCTTGGTAATAAACTACTTTTGACGTAAACATCATATGCGTACGAACCAACCTGAACATCTGAAATATCGTTGAGTCATAATATGCATAACGATCATACCTATCTTTTAACCCTTTTCTATACTGCTACCTTAATGTCGTACCATTAACCGTTCATCTGCCTAACTGATCTGTGATAAATAATGTGTTTGCCCAGCCAGTAGTAACCAATAACACGTAACTGCCCAACTGGTGGTAATTGTATAACTGCCCATCCGGCCAAAGCTCGGTGGTGGGTACAGATTTGCCCAAACATGGTCAACATCATATCGTACCCGGCCCTAGAGACAGACTCAGTCGTATTTGGCCCTAAAGAGGGACTCAGTCATACCTGACCCAAGTATGGGACTCAGTGTTATCGTGGCCAACTGCAGTGATAATAATCGTCTGCCCAACCGGCCATAGCCCGACGGTGAATACATGTCTGCCCGACCGACCATAATCCGGTGGTAAATAATTGTTTTCCCGACTGGCTGTAGCTCAGTGGTAACGCTCGTCTGCCCAAACGATCGTCCGGTGGTAACGCTCGTCTGCCCAAACGATCGTCCGGTGGTAAGCCATACTACTATGTCCATGCCCCTATAGATATTCCATACATACGTCTACAGAGGGTCATAAGCGACTTTTAGATCTTCTATGAACTCATTGAAACGACCTAAAATCGTTAGACTCTTGATATACCTTTGAAAACCATCATCATCAACATCAATATCATCTTAACGCTAAGGGATTCCTTTTACCACGAATACGTACATCATACGAGGCATTAGGCAAGAGCTTTCTAACCCATTAAGAATAGAGTCGTTACACTTCTAACTACCACTGTGAAGACGACATACCATTTCACTTCTCTCTTCCATAGGAACCAACAACATTGCTCAATAACTAAGTACAATAACCTTCTCATTCTTTCATGTAGACTAACAAGTCATGACCTAGAATTTCTAGTGTTCATGAGACCAACAAGACAACCATGGGACATCAACACGAAGAGACACTATAAACTGTGGAAAATACTCCAAACACTTCAATAACACATGCAAAGAAAAGAAGGAGTGAGTCTTAACATACCTTGAAATGAAGTCTCCAATGACAACGATGAGGCTCGCCTTCTTACAATCCATCTACAACCATAAACAACACCAATATCAATGAAAAGGCTCATAACGACAAGCACAAACTTATTTTACGGCGAATCGGACAACACCTCTTGCGTTTCCTTACCTTTTCCAAATCAAAAGCAATATCAATAATCACAACAACATCACAAGTATATTCCATAAATCCTAGCCATCTCAACACCAAGGAAAATACTCCTAAAGTATCCCAACAACAACAACATCATCTCACATAATCTCATGTGCTATCTTGTAGCTTATCATCCAAACAACTTAAACAACACAAGGATCATCTTAAACATACACCAAAGCGACTTAAACTTACCTTTTACAACAACCATAAGCTTCAATATCATCCTTCCATAGTCCACCATCATCATTGCTTACGTTACAACACCATAGAAGTGCTCTTTGGTAGTTTACAAGATCTTCAAGGTTGAATTTGAGTTGATACACCTTGGAGTTGCCTTTGGACCTTCAAGATATGTTAGAGGTGTCTTAGAGAAGCTCAAGGACAAGTTTGGGTAAAAAAATGAAGCCTCCACCGAATTTATAACAACTTAAGTCGGCCACCGCCTTAGGTATGTGAGCCCATCTGCGCCGCATATAGCCATATACGGCCGCATCTCATTCCAAAAATTTTCTAAACTTTTGCTCCTCTTTTTCGGTCCCATAAACGAGGCGGATCTCACCCGCGACGCAAAATGCTTAGCGTATCATTCTAATTTCATCAAACTTTGTCGAGGGATTGTTCCTTCAACCCTGATGGCCTACAACCTTCCGTACATCCTCTTAATGTCCCTCTAAGTTGCAAGGGTTCTTCGTAAAGGATCTCGGATCACCGGCTCACGTCTTCTAACCATGCTCTCCTTTGCGTACCAAACTACGGGGTGTAACACTTATGCCAAAGGCATAACATTTGTAGTTATGAATTATGCCTTAAGGCAAAAGTTATGTAGTTCTGGTTTCGAACCCCAGCTTGTAAAAAAAAAAAAAAAATTGGCGCAAGGCAGTGCCTTAAGGGCATAACTTCTATATAACTTACCCGTATAGGCATAGTTTGCTCTGAAATTTTGCCTTGTAATTTTTTTTCTTTTTTTGACTTTGATGGGTTTAAACCCAGAACCTCAAGAGTATTTTCGTCTATTTTTTAGGTGAAGGAAAAAAATAAATAACAACAATTTGAGGGGCAAAACTTAAAGACCACCCTGAAAGGGACATTTATCCAATAAACATTTCGCTTCAATACGTGGATCACATAAGCCCAGAAACTGTCCAAAACATTTACATTGGGCCGAATAAATAACATTTTGGCCTGCATGGAACTAAGTCGATCCATCTTGTCGAATTAGGCGTCGAGTCAAAAACTTGAATTCTGTCCAATTTATATCCCAGTTTGCAGAATAAAGATAAAGTAGCGGTGCAAAATTTAACAGGTAGATATAGATTGCTAGAAAAGATCAGAATTTCAATTTGGTATTGACTTTATCTTAAATTAAATCTTCTAGAATTTTCAACTTTCACTTTTCGGGTCAAAGTTATATGTTTGACGAACAAATTATTCTAGTGTTCTATTCAGTCATTTCCAAATAAAATTCAATGAACGGATACAAAATTCTACAGTATTTAAATACATGCTTAGTAAGAGTATTGTTTTTTTAGTAATTGTTAAACAATTATAGGCTAAAGTCTGTCTAAAGTTTGAACAATCTGACCAAATTAAGATCGAAGTAGTACATTTGAATTGGGACCAATTAATATAGTTATAGTAATGACCAAATCATCCATTTTCTTCTATTTTCAAACTTACATTAAAATAATATTACTATAACCAAATTAATAAATAGGTTATTGGTGAGTTTCTCCTACTCAATGGGTCGTTTACATAAAGAGAAACCATAATATAGTCAAAATGCTATCCACTTACCCTAACCGATGACCAAATTATTAGTACAGTACAATTTACACATTATGTTAATTTAGGTTTGTTTTCAAGTACAATAAGAGGTCTTACAGATTGCCATCCAAAAGTACAAGGAGAGTAGTACTAACTACTAAGTACTTCGTACTCCAATTTAGTTGGTAAGGTAGGTTTTTGAGTAATAATTAATTTCTTAGGTGATTAAGTGAAAAAACAGAGTAAAACATATTCAACATAATTACCAATTCATGATTATAATTGCCTACCAACTTAATATTGGTGGACACTAACACACACCCTTCATACGCACGCTCAAAACTGGACATTTGGAGAACAAAACAACGTAACACGAGGGCTCAATATCGGGTAAACCAAAAATTGAGATAGGTTCATCTCTAATACAATGATAAGAATTGAATTTTGAGCCAAACTCAATCCAAAAGCTAACTCATGAGATTAGAATTGTCCAAAATTATATAAGGAATCAAATTATCCAATTCCACACTGATGTGAGACTGTTAAGAGTCTCACATCGGATATGAAATGGAAACATGGACTCCTTATATGGACTTCGACAATCCTCACCCTACAAGCTAGCTTTTGGGATTGAGTTAGGCCCAAGATCCATTCTTTACATGATATTAGAGTCAGATTCATTCCAATTCTTTGTTCATCGATGTTGGGCCCCCAAATTATATTATTCACGCTCCGATTAACAAGGTCTGGGCGTGCGGGGGAGTGTTATCAGATATGGAATGGAAATATGGACTCCTTATATGGATTTGGACAATCCTCACCCTACAAGATAGCTTTTGGGTTGAGTCAAGATCCATTCTTTACAAAGACACATACTAACACACGCGTATTAAAAGAGGAAGGGATGATCTCTATGACCATATATAATTCGAATAGAAGAAAATGATAACTCTACACAAATGTGTTATATTCAACCGATCTCTTGTGCTAATTAGGGCCATATAACTGATAGAACATTTATAAGATACCACACAATTGAACTTCCCCGGTATAAAAGTACGAAGAAAATGATATCTTTGATTAATTAACTAGATAAAATTTCCATTTATTTATGAAAAGTACTTTTTGAAGCTAAATTAAATTGGTTTTCTTTGATAGTAAACTTTTGTACGTACGAAAGAATCCTAATTGAGAATGTTTTTGTCAGGTCGTGAGTTTATTACATCATTATAGATTGCTTCATAAAAGAGCAGCACAACTTTTTCCATACCCTTATCATTGAAAGTTCATTTAGATGATGTAGAGGTAAAAAAATGTTATGTGAAATATGTCCATTTCATTGGACTAAGGGAAAAATCTTTTTAAAGGATTTATTAGGTCAAAGGTCGATATTATGCACTAAATATGTGTGGCTATTTAATTTTTCACACACTATATATGTTTCCTTTGCAGTAGCCATTTCCCTGTCATGCTAGTGAAAGTGCCAAAGTGGACGTCCAATTTTGTGCAAAGTATGGATATATGATAGATGTATAGACCTTTTTAATGCAATTTATAAACCCTTCAAGGAGAAATGGTAAAAGAATATAGAAAAAAGGAAAAGAGAAACCCTTGGCTTAATGAAACATTACATCAAATAACAACAGTTATGGGTCAGAACTAGAAAGGTTCGTCACGTACTAGTAAGTTTGTATCACAATTTATAAATGCCTTCGAGTAACACGAAATCATTGTTGATTTTACCACTGAGTGTGATATATACTATTATGATACGTAAGCCAGGACGCCAGACTTTGAAAGAATAATGATGAATTTAAAATTTGTGATAAGTTTGACAAATGTTTAAGCACAACAATAATGATGAATTTTAATAATACCATGCATATTGCGTGACCATACTTCCACCTAAAATTTTGTGATTTTAACTTAAAAAGTTAAGACAATTTAGTATGCATAGTACTCTAGCAACATTCAATATATAGCGCTTCTTAATTAGCATAAACACATTCTAATTTAATTTTATAGATTCAGTTTCGAAATTTTATCATATTCGATCCTTCTAAATTATTGAGTTCTAAATATGTTACTTCAACTTATTCAATGAGTTTTTTAAACATATATAAAGAATCAATCTAAGCCATCACTAGATTGCTTCTTAGTAAAGGTGAATTGAGTTTCAAGTTAGTTGTATGGTATAACTATATCAAGTTATCAACTGCACATTTGCGTAGTACAGCTAACATCAGATGCACCTTTGCGATAATGTGTGCTTTACTATAAAATATAAATACATATATGCTTCTTAATTAAAGTGAGCATCAGCCTTGTTTTGCACGACCAAAAAAATAATTAAGAAGCATGAGTGGCGCAAACTAATATTGGGATCTTTATTGTTTTTTATTTATCACAGATAGCACTAGATCATTAATTCATTATACTATGATGTTAGATTTCATGAATCAATTCTGTAGACGTATTATGATCAGCCTTTTATTTCGATGAACAATAATGTTGTACGAATGAGGTTGCTTATAAAATATGGTTAATCTTTTCTCTTATGGTAAGTTTTCTCCAATAAGAGGAAACATGCAACCTTTAAATAACCATTAAAATAGAGGTATAGAATATGATTTTGGATTAGCAGACAGCTATTAATTAATTAATCCCCTTGGACATTAGTACTCGGATTGCAGCTTCTATAATTAAACGTGACACTCTATAATTCAGATATGCAAATCACGCTACGTGTTAATGGCTCACGTATATTATAAGGTACTCTTTTAAAGAAAAATAATGAGGTACTAATCATAATTCTCAACTAAAACCAATTAGTAGGACAAAGGATAGTGGCTCAATTATGGAGATTGAAGATGACTGATTCAGCATCTTCTAACCACATTGGGAGAGAGAAACGAATATGTGAAAAAGAAAAAAGATTTGCCGGGATAGTATTATTCTTTTATTTTTCAACTCTGTTATTAGTTTCTACAATTTATCTTAAAGCTCAGTAAGATAATGAGACTATGAGATAGAATTCAAACTTGTAACACCATAATTATAACGCTATGATTAGTATTATAATCTATTGAGATATTGGTCACCATTGCAAGTTGTTACGTACTACTTTATTTATTTCAACCAATATTATAAGTTGTACTACTACTATTTAGTGCAGCAAGCATCACCATCCACGCCTGCTTTTATTTAATTTTTTTACAAGAACCTTTTTGGAGCTTATTAGTACTTTAATTCAACATTATCGACTCCATCTTCTTTTCATTTCTTTTGATTCTTCCCTAGACATAATATTTTAATCATTATTTATAATCTTGCGTTTCGCACATTAATTTATCGAATGCCAAACAAAGAGATAGAAACAAATTAAAGAAAAGATATACGGAGTAATAAATTAACAATCCATTCTAAGTGTATATAATTCCCACCAACTGCAGTGGTTACAAATAACATATTATACATCATTTCTAGACCTACCTAACAAATGAATCTCCCCCTCCTAAACCTAACCCCAATCTTAATTCGAATAAAAAATATAAAAATAAAAATTTAAATAACCTCAAAATATAATCTGTCTAAATTTGTGGTTATATAGCTCTCCCTTTCCTTTCACCAATTAAAAGGTGAGTAGGTGTTCGTCAAATAGCTTGACACGTAAGCCTTTTCGATGTGACTCATTTCTCCGTCATATGGGCTATGCATGTGGGTCTCAAGGCCCAAATTAAATGGCCCACACGTGATACAACACCCCAAATTCCGACAGAATAAAATGGGCCTCCGCCTAATATGTGAGTCAGCAAAAAGTCAAAAGAAAGTTAGAAGAGCTGACGATGCAACTGGAAAGTGGCGGCTAAGATGGCGACTGCACCGGCTATGGCCGGTGAACTAAACACGTGTGTGCACGTGGTTAAAGATGCACTGCTGATATCCCATGCACCATCATATACCATAGAGCCGTTGATTGTTGTCGATGGTTCATTGTTGTTGTCGTTGCTTTGGTTATTATTATTTTCTGGTCCTTGATTTTGGTTTTGTCCACCTGATGATGATGATTTTTGGCTGCAATATATTTCAAAAAACAAGTTAGAGTGGAACAATTATGCAGTTCTGACTGTTATAAAAATCTTCACAATATATATTTGCTTCAACTAATGACATATAGTAGATATGAGTTTACTTGCAATTTAGCGCACTCACAGTTACATTTAGGTTTCAAACTCGAATAAACGAGGAGAGGTATGATTAATTGACAACTAAAAGTAAGAATAGTCGATTTGTACTTCCCCATTCACTTTTAGTTACACACTATACATAAAAATAGATTTTTCACTTTTATCTGCCATTTTTAACATATCAAGAAACAACAAATTTATTTTTTATGTTTCACCCATAGTATTAATTATTTATTTTAAATTATTTTTAAATTCATTGAAATTATGAATTGATTAATATTGATATCATGACAAATTATACATATATTTATTATTTTTTAAGATGGTACAAAGTCAATAATAGAAATGAACGGAGGAACATAATTGGTGGGCACCAAAAATTATAACTGAATCCACGGAAAACTAGACAGTTTAGGCTTAATTGGCTAAATTCTGATTTCGGTGGGCTACTTGGATAAAAAGGACAATTCAGAGGTTCAGAGAATCTCTCTAAGCCATTGAGTTTGATATTTCCCATATTCCAAAGCTGACTAGATACCGGAAATACTAAAATACCCTTATTGGTCACCTCATACCCCTTCCAATGTGTCTTACTTACATAAATGTCTAGATACTGTCTTTTCATCGATAGTAATAGGGGTGAGCACGGGTACAGGGTATCCAGATACCCGATCGGAATCGACATTAACGGGTAGGTTCCGGGTAGATATATTATAATAACGGGTAGGGTCCGGGTAGTAAAATTAGGAACCGATCAATGTCGGGTCAGGTTCCTGTTCCGGCAAATAGAGAGAGGGTACCCGAACCCGGAACCGATATCCGGAACCTATAAAATATTAAATATTTTTATTTTTTTAGAAACATTTGGACCACTTTTAACTTTCTCCAAAATTATTTGTTGCACGCCTGCACATTGATTTTCCCCACCCCAAAACTCTCTCAATAACAATGACGTTTTAGCTACACCACCGAGCTTCATCGTCGTCGTTGTTGAAGCTTTCTCTCAGGTACTTTCATCGTTGTCGTCATTGAAGCTTCACCTTTGCCTCTTTCTCTCCTTTGATTGTGTTCACGTCATTCCTAAAATGCATATGGGTTCATATCTAACTCTTCAATTTCTTTTGAATATCATATGCTTCTGTTCTATTTCAAAGATACTCATCTTCATTTTGTATTACTTTTTATTTGAAATGTAAATCTATTTTTAAAATTTGTGTATATTTTTGTAGTTGTGAAGATGAAATTTAGGGATTTACTAGTATAATAAAGCTTTTCTTTTGTATCGAAGAGCTTATGAACACGAAAATAAGTTTAATTCAGATATTTTCAAATTTATTTTGAAATCAACACGTTCAATTAATTGAGTGTCAAATTTGACTTGCAATTTTAGGTTTTGGTAACATAATTAGCTTTTCTACAATGAATAAGTTTTCTAAAACTTCTTATAAGAGTACTAAAAACTCCGATTGCAGGCTAAAAAACTACTTCATGAAATTATTTTAGAACTCTTTTTTATTCTCATAGGCTTAAAAATTGTTGCTTAATTTGTGTTTTTATTTACTGAGTGCAGGAACCTACCAGGACCTGAGGTCAGGTAGGTTCAAAGTAATGATTGCTACGGGTAGGTTTCGGGTAGTAAATTTAGGAACCGATCTTTTACCGGGTAGGGTCCGGATAGTTAAAAAATGTTAGGGTACCCGGACCCGCTCACCCCTAGATAGTAACGTTTTTTAAAAAAAAAATTCAGATGTCCTGGTGATGTATTTATTATTTATTTATGTAGAACACAAAAGAAGGGAGTGGGGGTGAGGGGTGGAGAGACTAGTGATAGTAACGTCCTAACGTTCCCTATTTGTTTCCCTCACCCCAAAAGAGCAAAATGAATTAATCTTGTAAACCGAAAAAAAAAAACAATACTCATTGGGAATGATTTTAAGCTCAAGAATTTCTTAGTAAATTTTAAGTGATGTAGAATTATCAGTATAAATAATTTTATGATAGTTCAACATTGAAGCAATTACACTACTACCCATTACAATAGTCCACGTACTATTTACGATCCTAAATTCGAATAAAATGCTCAGAAAAAATAAATGGATTACGAGAAACACTAACAATTAAAGTAAATTTGTTAATTTATATGATGAATCCTCATACTAACCAATAGTATATGATTTGAAATAAGTTTAAATAAAATAACAATTCATCAGAATCTATATAGTCAAACTCAATTTGAATGAAATGGATAATAATAGATCTAATTAAAGATAATTGCCTATAATTTATTTTCATATTAGGCCATTTATTTATTTTTAGTTGAAATTAAGAAAATAAGAATTTACAGGTGGATGAATAAGTAAATTTACCTGGTGTTAGGAGAAGGACAAAAAGTGATGAGATAATTAGCGCCAGCACAAGTGAAAGTACTCGTTTTATCATCGTAAGCAAAGCTGTAAGCACTTGGACAAGCTTTCTTAAACAACATTGAATACGACGACGGTTTACATGTATTCGGATTATTATACGCGCCGGTGCAACAGTACTCATCTTGCCGGAAAGCTTCACACGCGCTCTTACACGCGACGTTTTCGCCTCCCACGCTCAACACCTTCAGCTCCGACGGACACGCGCCGTTCAAATCCACCACGCATCCAGTGCTTGTACAGTTGTTACCTGACCCACCTTGTGGTACCTGTTGATTTTTTAACAGTGAAATTAGGGAAATAACAGAAAAAATATTGAATTTTTTTTTTATTTAGTTATGTTTAGCTCTATATTTATTGTTTTGAAATAAAAACAGTAAAAGATAATCATAATCGAGCTTAGAACATCTTTACATAATTCTTAAGGTATAATAGTTAAAAATATATCTGAAGTATCATTTTTTTGCGAGCTTTTTATTTGAAATATTAAGTGTTTGTGTTTCATGAACTATCAATTGATGATAGTGTTCATGTCTTTTTTTGTGAGCTTTTTACTTGAATTATTAAGTATTTGTATTTCATGAACTATCAATTGATGATAGTGTTCATGTAGAAGACACTAACACAACAATTCAGGTAGAGAAGTCACAAAAGAAATAATACTTTTAGATATGATTTTGACCATTATTAATACTAACAAATAGTGTCAATGTCAAAAAAGAAAAGTAAGATAATTAAATTGGGATAAAGAGTAATATTTTGCAAAAAAAAAAAAAAAATAGTAAAATAAAGTTACTGTTGTCCAAAAACAAATTTCTAATCGTACCACAAGCATTGGCAAGTTGTACCCATCAACTAAGCTAACGTCAAAGAAATCCATCCCGTTAGAGCCGTCAAGGGTGAATTCGGCCAGCGTTGCCGGCGGATCAGCGTTGCCGCCGGCGCATTCTAGCTTACCGGAACCACAATCGCCGGTGGCGCAGGTGAATTTTCCGGTGGAATCTTCGGTACAGTGTGTACGGCCCCAAAATCTACCACCCCATGAAGAGGGTACATTAATTGTCTTCGATTCGCCTTTTTGTAATACAAATCCAGTGGTGGAAAGTGGAGCAATTCCAGCATTGGATAATATTCCTGGCCAAATAGTTTGCTGGCATTTGTTTACCATTGTAAATGTTGCTGATGAATGTACACCTATATTTCAATACCCAAAATAGAAAAATCAAATCTTGAACATTATTTGATCCAAAATGAACTCTTAAAGATGGAAATCGAAGCTCTTAATGATTAAAAAATTAACTTTAATTCCGTTTGTATTATTGAAGATTAAAATGGAAGCTCTTAATCATTAAAAATTTAATTTTATTTCCCTTTTAATTAACTTTATTTTCCTTTGTTAGTTCAAATCTTTAAAAACAGAGCAAACAGAGAGTTTTTCACTTGTATTTTATACCCAAAAGGGAAAAATCAAATCTTGAACATTATTTAATCTGAAAAGAAAGCTGCCAAAGATTAAAAAAAAAAAGATCAAAGTTTTATATCTATAAAAATCAACTTCATTTCCCTATTTTAGTAAAAATCTTTTTTTCCGTAATTGTTACCTGTTGTTAAGAGATATGTAATTGTAAACATTAAATGTTACAGATAAATTAATGTACTACTCCTATATTTCATACCCAAAAATCAAATATTGCACATTATTTGATCCAAAATAGAAAGCTCTTAAAGGTAACAAAAAATAAAAGCTTTTGTAGTCTCTTTAATCTTTGTTTCTGAAATTATTACCTGTTATCGTTAAAAAAAGAGCAAACAAACAGAGCACTTTCACTTGCGCCATTTGAAGTTATATAAATGGAGAAGAAGAAGGTGGGAATATTTAATTAATGATTAAAAGGGAATTGGAGAATCAAAATCCCAAGCCTTCTTCTTCTTCTTCGTCCTCTTTGAGATGAAATAAATGGAAAATGTGAGTTAGTGATTTTATGGTTAGAAGAAGTGGAAGAGCCATTTATAGAGGAATCGAAGGGGAAGTGTAACGTTGAAGGAGTGTGGGGCCAGTGAAGTACTCGCTATTTACTTTTAATTATTTCTTTTTAGATCAGCAATAAAATGCAGGTGCAGTGCGAGACATAACACCGTACGCCTTTAGAGTTATACAGGTATTAATAATAATATATAAATTAATTATGAAGAAATTTATATATTATTATATATATATATATATATATATTAATTATTTATTTTATTTATCTTATATAAATTAATATATAGGTTATTTCATAACTTATAGAAATATATATTAATTATGAAGGTTTTTAAAATTGCAAACTAAATATCATATTAATTTTATATATAATTAATTCATTTCATAATTAACTATCAAACATAATATTATTTATGCATGATTTTGATAGACGAGTAAATTTTTTTGTTTACGGAAAGAAGGCGGTAGGAAAGTCCAATTTGCATTTGTTAACTTGCCTTTTACTCTTTTCTTTTTCCTTTTATTATCAATAAAGTATAGAGAAAAGGAAATGCACGTTCTCTTTTTTAACCGTTTTAGCTATCTTATGTACTCATGTCAACAGGTTTCATTTTCTTTTTGCTTTTTTCACATTTCATGCAACAGATTTTTTTTGTTCATGTCATTAGTTCACTAGTTCCTCATAATTCTGAACAGCTGAAAAAATATTATATTGTGCCCGAGATGAAAATAGTAGTCCCATATTGATTGGTGGATGACAATTTGTCTTTATGGACGGAATTTTCTTGCAATTATACCGTCATTTTTGTTGATTAATCCTCAGCTCTTGAGATCGTGTTTACTATTTGAGTCAAGTTCAATCAGTTTTTACTTTACATGTTGGGTCCTTATATTATATTGTTCATATTTTCTTCGCATGCATATGCATGGCGGGACGTTAATAGTTTCACATTAGTTGGTGGAATGATAATTTATCTTCTTATATGATCTTATATAATCATATTCATTAGCTTTTGAAGTTATGTTAGGTCACGATACATTTTATGATTTGCTCTTCTCATTCGAGATTGGAATATTACTTCATTCCTGAGTTATAGTAGGAATTTATGATAAGCATTCGACATTAATTGAGGGAATGATATGTCTTCGAAATAGAAAAATTTAGAAACAGGAAAAGTTTACCTTATCCAATTAATAGTAAATATAAGGTCGTAAAATGATTCCTTCCACATTTCTTTCTTTATCGTAAAGTATTGGACTATCTAATTTCAAAAGAGGAATATATATGATTAGTAGCCCTATAATGACAATTCTGAGAGATCAATTTTTAAAAAGAAACAAAAAGCTTAAGTTACATATATAATTTAGGCTTTCCCTTTTTCTTTATGGATTCTACGCTAATAATTTTAAAACTTAATTACTACGTGCAGACAAAGTTATCTTGCATCTTCATTTTCGAAGGATCTTAAAAGAAGGAAATGGCCTTTTTAAATATTTTTCCCCACAATTTTCTCTTTGCACTCTGGTTATATAAACATCAACAAGATGGAACTTCAAAAGTAAATACCGATGGTTTAATATTATTGTCATATGGACAGTTAATTCGGCCAAGTTGTTCCATTGAATTTGACACATATTAGACATATCGTGAACATTTTAAATACTTTAAAAATCATTTGGAAACCAATGATGAGACAATTAATGAATTATGGATTACATATTGACATAAATATACCCGTGTGTATACCATGGAAAACCGAAATCAAATTGCACCCAACTTTGTTGTACAAATTTACCATAGTTGTAGGATTCTTGTACAAATTTATCATAGTTGTAGAATTCTTGTACAAATATAATTATGATCTATTGTTATAGTAGGAATATGATTTTCCATAATTGGAATTGTAAATTGTATATAAATACCTCTTCATCAATGAGAATAATCAATGGATTATTTCTTTCATGGTATCAGAAGTCTAGGGCTAAAATACCTTCTCACAAAGACAATTCCGATGCCCTTTCTCATTCTTGATTTCCGTGTAATTTCTCGATTTCCGTGCAATTTCTTCCCCTCTTTCCAAATTTTCTTCCAAAACCTTAATTCCCTTATTGTTCTTTCGTTATGTCTACGTCAAAGAACATGTTTCATCCTGCCCTTACAATCTCCAACATCAAGAACCACATCCCTATTGTTCTTAAAATGGAAAACGTCCAATATGCGATGTGAATGTAATTATTCAAGGTTCACGCACGCTCACATCAAGTCCTCCATCACATCATCCCCTCGGTAACTGGCAAGGAGAAGGTGCCTACCCCCGAGGATGATCCTACATTATGGACAATCTTTGATGCTACCATTCTCCAATGTATTATTTCACTATCTCTACAGACCTCATGCAGACGATTATTGAACCCGATGCTACGGCGATGGAAACTTGGAATAGGGTGCGTGATATATTCCAAGATAATAAAAATTTCCGTGATGTCGCTCTTGAGCATGAATTTTTCCACGTCAACATGGAAAAATTTTCGAATATCTCAGCCTATTGTAAAAGGCTGAAGAAATTGATGGATCGACTCCGAAATATTGGTGCGCCCGTTACCAATGATCGTCTTGTTCTTCAAATGGTTGCAGGCTTATCTGAGGCCTATAATGGAGTTGAGAAGCTACTTCGTCAAAGTAATCATCTCCCACTATTTTATCAGGCCCATTTCATGCTCACGTTGGAAGAGGTCGGTTTGGCTAAGAAAGCGGCTACCTGAGCAAATTCCGTCATGGTGATGGCCACGTCAGACGACATTCACTCATTCTCCAAAAATTCAGGCCAAAACCGTACCAATGGTGATGGAAAAATGGGTCAAAATTAGAAAAATAATGGCAAGAACCGCGGTGGTAACGTCGGCGGCGGCGGTGGCCAAAACAGTGGCGGCGGCAGCGGTGGTGCTCGAAACAGTGGACCGCATGCAAATTGGCCGCAGTCTTGGCCTCTTGGCCATGGGGCTGGGCCAGTGGCCATTGGTCCAACAACACTTATTTTTCATCGACACCATATCTTGGAAACTGGGCTCAATTTCAGTCAGCTTCCAGGCCCAGTTTCCCGGTCCAAAATAATGCATCACGATCCAGTGTCGGGCCAGGGCAGCAGGCAGACCTACTTGGGCCTCGGCTTCAGCAGGCCTTGACTACTACGGGCCCAGCTCCGATCCCGACACCTACGAATATTGAGGCTGCAATGCATACACTTGGATTACATCCCCCGGACACAAATTGGTACATGGACACCGGAGCCACTTCTCATATGACATCCGCACAAGGTACTCTATCATTTTATTTCAATTTGAGCAATAATCGTGGCATTATTGTTGGTAATGGCAACTCAATTCCAATTCGCGGTTATGGTCATACGAATTTGTATCCCACACAATCACCTCTCGTCTTGAAAAATATTCTTCATGCCCCTAACTTAATCAAAAATTTGGTGGCTGTTCATAAATTCACCACTGATAATTGAATTTCCGTTAATTTTGATCCATTTGGATTTTCTGTGAAGGATTTCAAGACGGGGATACCTTTAATGAGATGCAATAGTAGGGGAGAGCTTTATCCAATCACCATCATTTTCACGAGTCAAGCCACACCTTCTACCTTTGTCGCTTTTGCTCCTTCCTTGTGGCATGCACGTTTGGGTCATCCGAGGTCATCTATTATGTCTTTTCTACATAAAAATAATTTTATTGCTTGTAAGGGTACGCATAGTACTCCACTTTGTCCTTCTTGTCCATTAGGAAAATATGTTAGATTACCGTTTGTAGCCTATACTTCTCGTACTTTGATGCCTTTTGACATTATTCATAGTGATTTATAGACATCTCCCGTTTTAAGTTCTTTGGGCCATCGTTATTATGTCTTATTTTTGGATGATTATTTTAATTTTTTGTGGACCTTTCCTTTTGCTAAAAATTCTCAATTCTTTTCCATATTTTTAAAATTTAGAGCATTCATCCGTACCCAATTCGAACGGAAAATAAAAAATATTCAATGTGATAATGGCAGGAAATACGATAATGGGTTGTTTCGAGAGTTTTGTGACACTAATGACATATCTTTTCAGTTTTCTTGTCCACATACGTCCTCACAAAATGGGAAGACCGAGAGAAAAATTCATTACATAAATAATATTGTCCGTACCTTGCTAGCCCATGGGTCATTACCACATTCTTTTTGGCATCATGCATTGCAAATGACTACATATCTACTTAACATCCTCCCTCTTAAAGGCTTAGAATATCAATCCCCACTTAAAATTACTTACAATAAAGATCATTCATATTCTCATCTTAGGGTGTTTGGGTGTTTATGCTATCCATTTTTTCCGTCTACTACAATTAACAAACTTCAAGCCAGCTCTACCGCGTGTGTGTTTTTTGAGTTATCCATCTAATCATTGTGGTTACAAATGTTATGATTTATCCTCTAACAAGATCATAATTAGTCGCCATGTTATTTTTTATGAGTCCCAATTTCCGTTTGCTAAATTGAGTTGTCCCGTGTCTAGTTCGTATAATTTTTTAGATGATGGGATCTCACCGTTTATTATCCACCATTTATACGAAATGTCCCGTGAACCGAATCCGCCAGCAGGCCCACTGCCTACTGGCCCACATTGTCATGGTCCAGTGTCGTCTGGCCCACGTGGTATCATTAGTGGACCGATGTCTCGGCCCAATACCGATATCGGTACTGACCCAACTTCTTTGGCCACTGCCAGTTTTGATGCAATTCCACTTTTTCGTCCATTTGTTGGGCCAACAGGCCCACTGCCTGCTGGTCAGTCCGCTGCCAACCAAATAATTTCCCCAATCCCGTCCATTTATAGCTCGAGTCAAGGGCCCGTTACTCGTAGTCAAAGGGGGATTTTAAACCTAAATGGAATTTTAATCTTAATTCTAATGTCACTAAATCTCTCCTACCCCGTAACCCGATGTCTACCCTTCATGACCCGAATTGGAAATTGGCCATGGATGACGAATATAACGCTCTTATTGAAAATAAGACGTGGGAGTTAGTGCCCCGTCCATCTGGTGTTAATATTATTCGATCCATGTGGATTTATACTCATAAAGAAATTTCTGACGGTTCTTTTGAGAGGCATAAGGATTGTCTTGTAGGTGATGGTAAAACGCAACAGGTTGGCGTGGATTGTGGAGAGACATTTAGTCCGGTGGTCAAACTGTCAACTATTCATATTGTGCTCAGTCTAGCTCTCTCGAAAGCATGGCCCATTCACCAGCTGGATGTAAAAAATGATTTCTTACACGGTGATCTTAAGGAGACATTTTACATGCACCAACCCTTGGGTTTTAGGGACCCCAATTATCCTCATCATGTTTGTTTGCTGAAAAAGTCCTTGTATGGGCTTAAGCAGGCCCCACATACTTGATATAAAAGGTTTGCATATTATGTGTCTACTATTGGGTTTTCTCACAACAGATCTTCTCATTCTCTGTTCATCTATCATCGTGGTACTTCTTTGGCATACATATTGTTATATGTTGATGAATTAATATTGATTGCCTCGTCTGATAATCTACGCAAGTCTATCATGTCCCTTCTTAGTTCAGAATTTTCTATGAAGGGCTTGGGGCCCTTGAGCTATTTTGGGGCATTGCAGTCACTCGTCATGCAGGTGGTTTATTTTTATCACAAAAAAGGTATGAGGCAGAGATTATTGAGAGAGTTGGCATGTCATCGTGTAAGTCTACTTCTACTCCGGTTGATACCAAACCCAAGCTAAGTGCTACGTCTAGCACACCATACGAGGATCTCACCCAGTGTCGTAGTCTTGCAGGGGCTCTTCAGTATCTGACTTTCACAAGACCGAATATTATGTATGCAGTGCAGCAGGTGTGTTTATTTATGCATGATTCGTGAATTGAGCACATGCATCCGTTCACACGTATTATCTGATACATACAGGGAACGCTTGATTTTGGATTGCATTTATATCCGTCCTCGGTCTCTACTCTTGTGTCATATACAGATACTGATTGGGGTGGCTGTCTAGATACCAGACGTTCGGCATCTGTTTATTGTATGCTCCTTGGCGATAACTTGGTCTCTTGGTCGGCAAAATGTCAGGCTACTTTATCGCGATCCAGTGCGATGACAGAGTATCGAGGGGTAGCTAATATGGCATCTGAGTCATGTTGGCTACGTAATCTTCTACTAGAGTTACATTTTCCTATTCAGAAGACTACCTTGGTGTACTGTGATAATGTGAGTGCAGTCTATCTTTCTGAAAATCCGGTCCAACATCAACGCACAAAACATATCGAGATGGACATACACTTTGTTCGAGAAAAGGTAGCTCGTGGACAAGTACGCGTCCTGCATGTCCCTTCGCAGTACCAGATTGCAGATATATTTACTAAGTGTCTTCCCTTGATTTTATTTGAAGATTTTAGAGACAGTCTCAGCGTACGACAACCGCCCGCTATGACTGCGGGGGTGTGACAGAAATATACGCGTGTGTATACCACGGGAAACCGAAACCAAATTGCACCCAACTTTGTTGTACAAATTTACCATAATTGTAGGATTCTTGTACAAGTATAATTAGGATTTATTGTTATAGTAGGAATAAGATTTTCCATAATTAGAAATTGTAAATTGTATATAAATACCTCTTCATCAATGAAAATAATCAAGGGATTATTATTTTCAATTATGTTATTGTAATCTATAATGAGTATGGGATACGAGTTTTTATAGTCAGTAATAGTTTATTTCGTTTGTAATCAATTTCCAACAGTATTTTTATATCTGAATACCCCCTAAAATAAAGGACAAATTGGTCATCTGAGTTCCTTGTGTGTCAATATGTCATCCTCGAATTGACAATAGCGTATACTACTTGGTATCGAAATATGAAGTGCACGATCTATTATTATACATAGAAATTGACAAATTGTTATGTGGAGTATAATATAGAGTAACAAATATTCGCCTATCAAATATGTTTAGTACTTTACATTATTTGTTGATGAATTAATTACAAAATGACAAATGCCGCTTCGTTTGTTATTTGATTGAAGATGACTTGCCAAACCTAATTATACACCGAACAAGAGAGTCTAACTCAAATAATAGTCTATTAATCAAGTGGTAGATAAACACATTTCAACCTAGAAAATCGTTACTAAATACTCGTTGTGATCAATGAGATACTTCAAAATTAGTTGACAACATTCATACACCCACTTGACGACTAATTAGGATCTCGTTCATTATAGCTCACACTATTTTTTTGATCTAGGCCAAATTTCTAGTACCTTGTTATTCAGTTGATCACGACTGACATCTCATTTTCTTCTTCTATTTTGGGCTTATTATAGATTAAGCTCACAAGTCCGAGACATAGACTCAACCATTGAACAATCAAATTTGACATTAATTGTTACACACTAATTAGGAGAGTTTAATCCACGAGGCTAATCGATATATTAGGTGGAAGAGCTCTTTCAATACTTTTCGCAATTAAGGAGAGATTTCATTGATCACAACTCATCGAAGAAAATATCTGGTAATAATAGAAGCAAAAAGAAAGAAATGAAAAATATAATATTGGTGTCATCTAATTCTAGTGCCAGGAGCTGTATTTTTTGCTGGTTGCAAGGTTATGTACTCAAAATTAGTCATGATAAGACAAAGAGGTTGATGATATGCCTTGTGCCTTTCGGATTCCTCTTTTTGGTTTATCAGTCGAGGTTCGATATTTATTTTAGGAATATTTTTTATCTGAAACTTTTCTATTTGCAGGTTAATCTGATAATTTTAATTAAAGATGAAGATATTTTATTGTTAAGAATCCATGTAAAGAATGGATATTGGGTCTAACTCAACCCCAAAAGCTAGCTTGTAGGGTGAAAATTGTTCAAGTTCATATAAGAAGTCTATGTTCCAATTCCATATCCGATGTGGGACTCTTAACACTCCCCCGCACGCCCAGATATTTGTTAACTGGAGCGTGGATAATATAATTTGGGGGCCCAACATCGGTGAACGAAGAATTGGAATGAGACTGACTCTGATACCATGTAAAGAATGGATCGTTGGCCTAACTCAACCCCAAAAGTGTCCATTCCAAGTCTATGTTCACCGATGTTGGGTCCCCAAATTATGTCATCCACGCTCCAGTTAACAAGGTCTGAGCGTGCGGGGGAGTGTTAAGAATCTCACATCGGAAATGGAATGAGAATTTGAACTCCTTATATGGACTTGGACAATCCTCACCTACAAGCTAGCTTTTGGGGTTGAGTTAGGCCCAAGATCTATTCTTTACACTTATCCATCTCACCATAATCATTCATAGTAAATGTGAACTACTGTTTATTATTCACAACGAAATAACTCTCACGTAGATTATTAGTACAACATAAACTTTTGTTGGTCAGAAAATAAATGGAAAAGATATCTGATTCCTCAAAAAGGATAACAGAGAAAAAGGAGAATGGGAAAAGGAAGAAAAATCTAGCTAGATGGAGGCTGGAGCCAACAAAATATCATAAAAAAGTGGATACAAATAAATATCAGGAAGACATATGTCTTTATAGCGTGAGGGGGTTGGTCTTTTGTCATTTCATTTTCAACTTCAAGAATTGTAGGGATATTTCATATTCATGTTCTTAATGCTACTGTTATTTCTAACACGGTTCTCTTTGTGAATGCATGCCTCTATATGGTGTAGTTTGATGTTTATAACAAATTAATAAATTTATTCTTAAGAGTTATAAATTAAAGTAAAATTAAACAACACTTAATTATGGTTAGTCATAAAATTTTATGTACTATAATTTTAGATCAGATATTTAACCAATTTAATTAGTTACTTAAAATAAACATTACAAAATAAATTGGAATTAGATACGAGCTTCATCGTTAATCTATCGCTAAATTATTGGTAGCTAACAAAAGTTTTTGATAATTCATCGCTAAATAGGACTAGCGCCTGATCTTGCTGTTTAACTACAAAATTTATTTGTCTCTAATTTCTATTTTCTCGGTATTGATATGGTAGGGGTACATCCTATGATTCTTGTTTTCCTTTGTTTTGTTTCCCGCCTGATGTTCTCAACTCTATACCTACTATGATATCCAACTAATTCAGATTCATATCGAAAAATCTCATTTTAAGGATAACTTTATTCTTAGAGCTCGAGCCCATAATCTCTTATCAAGAATGGAGAGTTATCCATCGCTCTACCACAATTTTTAATAGTTATAATTCTTGTTCTTCTTATTGATAACTAGAATCATGTTTTATATATAACCAAATTTGACATCAAACGTCAAATATACTTCACCTTTTCGGAGTTTGAACATTTGATATATATGATGTATGCTCGTTTTCTTCAGTTGAAGATTCAAATTCAGTTCCTACTAATATATTTTTTGTTAGTTTGATTTTTCCAATGTATAACTTTTATTCATATAAAAATATTTCTTTGCTACTCCTGTACAAGAAGCAAACCTAAAGTCGATTCTCTATACACCTACAAATTTGGGGATTGGGTGAAAGTATATTTATGTCCTAGAGATAATCTGTATTAGGAAAAATGTATTCTATACACATTCATATTATTATTAATGGAGATTAATATTTTGACATTTGCAATTATTGAATTATTATTTGATTGTTTGTAATTATTCATTAATGTGCATCCCATGAGCTTACGTTGTCATTAATAGAGTGAGATATTTTATGATAGACCGTAACTCTTAAAATAGCCTCGACTAATGATCATCGAAAATGGGATATCGATGATATGTGATAAGTCGACATGGTGTCTGCATCACATCCTTAGAGGATGTAGTATGTCTCACCTGCTATGAGTAATGGTTTCTCGTGATGGACACATGGATACTTTGAAAGTATTGATATACCCTGTTGATATACTGTTTGTTATACTTGTTTAACGTATGATCAGCGTGTGGGAGATAGAAGTCCTTAGACTTGAGGTCAATACGCGCCTTATCTACAAAATAATGTATTTTGATCCCGTCCTAAGCTCAAATGCCTTGTAGGTTGAGATACGGCTTGTATTGGGTACATTACGATGTGGATTGAAGGTGGTAGTTGAGCCAAGATTAGGATTCATTCCTCGAATGTATGTTCGAGAGAACACTCGGATTCTCAGTGATATTAGGTTGACAAAGTCGTTGGTCAACGCAATAGACATATTTAGAATATGGTCTAGTCATCGACTAATATAGATGAGATACAATGATTAAGCCATTTGGATAGACACTTGATAAATCCTAAGCTTGATCGGGTGTGTCGTGAATGAATGGATTTTATCTTACCACATAAAGGTTAAGTTTACTGAATTCGCGTAAACATACTTCACATATTGAGTTCGTCTTCCGACGTCGTCTATGAGTTCCGCGTAGACCTTAATTTGATTAATGTCAATATGAGAAGGCATGTAGGGTCACACTATATCGATTGTCCGTTTCGATCTAAGGATGTATTGAGAGAGTAATTAAAATGTTTGATTTGGAATCGAGACATTTAAATGTAATGATTACATTAATTAAGTCAAAATTGAATTTTGGATTTAATTAAGAATGCACGGAAATAAAATCGAGACAGTGCAAGTGCACGTCGAGCGCCGCGGCGCCCATACCCTAGGGTCGCGACGCCTCTGCGTCGATTTTGGGTCAGGCCCAAGGTCAAATCCTAATCCGGTTTTTAACTGTAAATAGAGGCATTCACTTTCATTATTCTACACCAATATTCAGAATAACATTCTAAGCCTTAGAGACTTAGAATAAAATACTCTCTCGAACCTCTGCCGGATTTCCTAGCTTTCCGAAGGAGGAGTATATTGAAGCTTGGAGCTTGCAATTGGAAGGGCAATCGCGTGTGCACCTAACAGTAGAAAAAGACTCCAGATTTTCTAACGTGTAAGTATATATTTTATATTACAAGTTCCATTGTTTTATAACCATACCAGAATTATTGTTGAGGTAAGTAAGAATAAAAAAAATTTAACTTCTGTTATGTCTTACTTATATACTTTGTACCCAATAAAATCCTACATGGGGTACCTGACCTTGGCTTCGAGTTTTAAGAATGAAATCACCTATATGGTGAGCGATTTTTTTTTAAAGTGAAATCCATGTCCAAACTAACTTCAATTTTCAAGTACTTTCTCTTAACTTTTAACTTCAATTGCTTTCTTTTTCGACTTCAAATAAGCATTGTCCAAATACCTACTTAGTGACCATTTAAGCAACTTCGTGGAAATCAAGAATGTCTTATCTACTTATGCAAATTAAGTCAGTTGGGTTTGGGCTTTAATTGGTGACTGAATCTTGAAAAAGTCATGTCTGGCGACCTTAGCCACTTAATATAAAGTATTTGAGACAGTCTTTTACTCACTTTTAGTCGCTCTATACTTTTAGGAAGCTCCATTATTTTCTTCCAAAAACTTTTGGGTGGCCCATAAACTTGTAAAGCCAGTAGTTTCATTTCAATTTTAACCTAATGCTTACTTAATATTATCCACGTAGGATTATGTTCTCTTATCTTTCATTGATTATTGTGTACAATATATATAGTGTTACGTGGCTACAAACTAGGTAACTAAATTTTTCTAATTACAATTGGAATATAAATTTACCTAATATAAAAGATATATAAAACATGATAATATTCTAGCAATGGTAATATACAATATATAGAAATATTCTATCACACCCCCGCAGTCGAAGCGGGAAGTTCTCGTACGATGAGACTGGCTCAGAAATCATCAAAAAGAATGTGTGGAAGTCCTTTAGTGAATATGTCAGCAATCTGATATCTTGAAGGAACATGAAGGACACGAACTTGGCCACGAGCCACTTTTTTACGAGTGAATATACATCTCAATGTGTTTAGTGCGCTGATGTTGAACGGGATTGACGGAGAGATATATCGCACTGACATTATCACAGTAGACCAATATAGCCTTGTGGATTGGGCAGTGAAGTTCCAACAGAAGGTTGCGTATCCAACAAGACTCAGAGACAACATTTGCAACTCATCTGTACTCGGCTTCGGCACTGGATTGAGACAGAGTATGTTGTCTTTTAGAAGACCAAGAAAACAAGTTATCTTCGAGGAAGACATAGTAACCTGACGTAGAGCGATGAGTGTCTGGACAACCACCCCGGTCACCGTCAGAATAAGAGGTGAAACCAGATAGTGTAGACTTGTACAGGTGGAGGCCGAAGTGAAGAGTACCTTGTACATAACGCAAAATACGTTTGAGCGCATTCATATGTGCATCCGTTGGGTTGTGCATATGTAAGCATTTTTGTTGCACGTCATAGGATATATCTGGTATCGTTAAAGTGAGATACTGTAATGTTCCTGCTAAACTACGATAGTGAGTCAGGTCGATATACAGGGAACTCGAAGAGGCACTATGTTTGGAATTAGTGTCCACCGGCGTGTGAGCCGGTTTGCAAGACGTCATGCATGCTCGGTCAAGGATCTCTTCGGCGTACTTCCTTTAACAAAGAAATAAGCCACATGCATGTCTCGTAACATCAATGCCCAAAAAATAGCTTGGGGGGCCCAAATCTTTCATAGCAAACATAGAGGAAATGAGTGACATGATGGATCGGCGAAGTGCATTAGAAGATGTAGTGAGGATGATATCATCAATATATAGTAGGATGTATGCCATGTCATTACCCATGCGATAGATGAACAGTGAATAATCAGATCTGATACGTGAAAACACGATAAAGGGATAGAAAGTCAGCAAACCGTTGGTACCATGCACGAGGAGTTTGTCTCAGTCCATAGAGTGATTTTTTCAAAAGACACACATAATCTGGATGAACTGGATCCCTGAATCTCATAGGCTGATGCATATACACGGTTTCATGAAGGTCCACATGCAAGAAAGCATTTTTGACGTCAAGATGATGAATAGGCCAAGATTTGGACAAAGAAATACTCAAAATGGTCCGAATAGTCGTCGATTTCACTATCGGGCTGAAAGTTTCAGCACAATCCACTCCCACCTGTTGAGACATGTCATCACCTACAAGACGGGCCTTGTGCCTCTCAAAATAATCATCAGATTTCTTTTTATGTCAAAAAATCCACATATAACGAATAATATTAGCATCAAGAGAATGAGGTACTAGATCCCACGTCTTATTTTCAATAATCCAGTTTTTTACCTAAATTTTAACTATAAATAGAGGCATTCACTTTCATTATTCTACACCAATTTTCAGAATAACATTCTAAGACTTAGAGACTTAGAATAAAATATTCTCTCGAACCTCTGCCGGATTTCCTAGCTTTCAGAAGGAGGAGTACATTGAAGCTTGAAGCTTGCAATTGGAAGGGCAATCGCGTGTGCACCTAACAGTAGAAAAAGACTCCAGATTTTCCAACTTATAAATATATGTTTTATATTACAAGTTCCATTGTTGTATAACCATACCAGAATTATTGTTGGGGTAAGTAAGAATCAAAAATTTTAAACTTCCGATGTGCCTTACTTATATGCTTTGTACCCAACAAAATCCTACAGTGGTATCAAGAGCTCAGGCTGGTTTAATGAGTATATAACAATTGAATAAAATAATAATATGAGTTGAACATAAAATTGGATTAAAACGAGGTTTCTTGAAATCCTTCGTATCTTGAACAAATGTTGACCTTTTGATATTACCCTAAGTTATCTCCTACGCTAACTCGAGGAAATCATTCTAATCTAAGTCGAACTAAGCCAAAGTGCGTTGTTCAGCTCATTGCACAGTGCACGGCTAAGAACGAGTAAGAACGGATGATGGTCGAATGGGCGTTATTAATAATGGTGGGTGATGATTAAGAACATGTGAATTGATCCCTAAATTGGATTTAGGGGTTGAATGATTTTTGAAAATCAACACAGAAACGTTTGTCAGGACGTCGGCGCCGCGACGCTAATGCAAATTTCCAGAAGCTGAAAGGCTACTGCCTCAGTGGCATCACGGCGCTGATCAATAGCGCCGTGGCCCCACCTGTCCAGAAATAAAAAAAATCAGTGATCAGAATGTTTAACCCAAGATTATTATTATGCAGTTTATTATTTGATAAGTATACTGTTTATGTGCTAAATGTCAAAATGTTGTCATTTACATTTCTAGAATAGTGTTCGCTATAACTGTCTGGGCAGATGGCGCCCAGTATTTGATTAAACCTTATTCTATCATGCATATTGGGTTGACAGTTCCCAAAACTATATGTGTTATTAGTTTTGCATGATGTTAAGATGTCATATTGAATGTGGCATTAAAGTGTTGATCTTGGTTAGAACCCTGAATTAAAATGCTCCCCAAAACTTTAAATACAAGTCTAAATTAAACGAGTCGTCCATTATAATTGTTAGAGTGCAAAATCCTCTTCGGCGATACGAGTATTTATGCCAAAGCATTTGCTCTAAGTCTACGAGGACTCAGACTCTTTCATAGATGTGTTTTAACATAAAAGCAAATGATAAATTTTTATGGCTATTTACACCAAATTGTTTCCTCACAAAGGCCAAGTTTGCTTAGATACATAAACGCAGTCGTGTAATGGGGTTGACTTGCTTAGACAAATCTTGGCGCCAAAGTGTCGGACTAATCTAAGGATGCAAGATTAAATGTAATAATTTGATCAACCAAGAGTGGCGAATAAGTTTTGCAATTGGTTTAGAACCTACCAAGATATGTTATTGAAGTTATCAGCCAAAGCAAACGCGAAGATAGCATAGGCTTGGATCTTGGCCCATTATGACCTCAAATAATATAGGTCTGTATTCTACCATGGGGTCGTAGAAGTATGTTAAAATAGTGGGAGCTAATTAAACAAAAGGTCTTGTTGTTTAGCCTAAATGAATGTGTATAATAGGAAATAGATTTTGAATTTGATTTTCGGTCTATCTAATTCTTCATATTATAAAAGATGTCGAGCTTGTCGTTGAAAATATTGATTGAAATGAATAAACTTACTGTACCGAACTACATTGACTATTTAAGGAATTTGCGAATAGTATTGAGACATGAGAAAATTGAATACGTGTTGGACACAGTGTTCCCAACAGTCCCAGCGACAGATTCTGAAGAATATGCCTCATTTGACAAAGATGCTTACCAGAAACATCTAGATGATGCCACTTCGGCACATTGCGTAATGTTGTCTTCCATGTCTATGGAACTTCAGAGACAACATGAGAACATGGGGCCCAGTGAGATGCTCGAACACCTAAAGAGCCTCTATGACTCTCAATCCCAGACAATGGAATATGAGTTGCTAATAGAACTCTTCAAGTGTAAGCGCAATGAAGGGAGCCCGGTCTCGCAGCATGAGCTAAAAATGATAGGGCTAATAGAGAGGCTTGCTTCAATCTGAACGAAGCTTGAAAGGAATGTCGCTACCACTCTCATCCTAAACTATCTCCCTCGTTCCTTTGAGAAATTCATAGTGAACTTCAACATGAATGGAACGAAGGCGACTTTGCCGGAGCTGCATAATATGCTCAAGACCTTTGAGTCATCCACTTCCAAAGGCAAAGTTGTGCTCATGGTGAGCTCTTCTAGCCGACCCAAGTCGAAAGACAAGGATTGGCAGAAGAAGAAGGGCAAGGCAATCGCTGCGCTCGCACCTATGAAACCCATGGGAGGTGTGAAGAAGAAGGTGAACACGGCTAAGGATGAATGTCTCAACTGCCATAGGAATGGGCATTAGAAAAAGGATTGCACGGCACCAGGAAGAGGAAAAGAACCAGGTGCTCATGCCTTTGGTGGACAAGGTATGTACGTCATTGAAATAAATATGTCTATAAACAACTCTTATTCCTGGGTATTGGATACCACTTGTGGCTCACACATTTGTACAAATGAGCAGGGGCTAACTGATAGTAGGAATGTTGGACCGAGAGAGGTAGACCTACGCTTTGGAAATGGAGCACGAGTGGATGCTGAGCGCGTAGGGACTTATAGATTAAATTTACCTTCCGGCTATTATTTAGTGTTGAATGATTGTTTCTATGTTCCCTCGTTAACGAGAAATTTTATTTCTATCCCAGTGTTGGACATGGAGGGCTTTTCCTCGTATATTTTTAATGGCAGTCATGTACTGTCTTTTAATAATGTTATATATGGAAATGCTCCTCTTGTGGATGGATTGTATACACTGAACTGTAGTCGAGAGATATTCAATGTACAAAATAAACGAGCCAAGACAAGTAATAAAAGCTCCACCTACCTATGGCACTGCTGACTTGGTCATATCAACGAATCAAGAATAACAAGATTGAGAAAGTTAGACTACCTCGAACCATTTGACTTGGAATCTTATGGTAACTGCGAATCTTGCTTGAGAGGAAATATGACCAATAAACCATTTTCTGGGAAAGGTGTGCGAGCCAATGAGGTGCTTGAGTTGGTCCATACTGATGTATGTGGGTCATTCTCGACTCAAGCTAAATGAGACTTCTCATACTTTATCATTTTTACTGACGACTTCACAAGGTATGGGTATGTGTATCTTATGAGACACAAATCCGAGGCTTTTGAGAAGTTCAAGGAGTACAAGTCGGAAGTAGAGAAGCAACTTGCAACAAGTATCAAGACTCTTCGATCAGATTGAGGAGGTGAGTACTTCAGTAAGGATTTTCTTGATTACTTAAAGCTACATGGAGTCCAATCTGAATGGACACCTCCAGGAACGCCACAAATGAACTGTGTTGCCGAAAGGAGAAACCAAAC
Organism: Anisodus acutangulus; assembly: GCA_029783415.1. Taxonomy (NCBI): domain Eukaryota; kingdom Viridiplantae; phylum Streptophyta; class Magnoliopsida; order Solanales; family Solanaceae; genus Anisodus; species Anisodus acutangulus. The sequence continues at coordinate 1,682,833 of CM056503.1, forward strand.
CTTATTGGATATGGTTCGATCCATGATGAGTTCCTCAACTCTACCGACATACCTTTGGGGACATGCTATACAAACCTCTATATACATTCTGAATAGAGTTCCTTCCAAGTCAGTAGAAAAGACACCCTATCAGATATGGTGTGGCAAGAAGCCATCTCTTAAACATATGAGACCCTGGGGGTGCCCTGCATATGTTAAGAAGATGCTCACTGACAAGTTGTAATCTAAAAGTGAGAAATGTTACTTCGTGGGGTATCCAAGGAAACTAAGGGATACTACTTCTATCTTTCTGGAGAACATAAGGTCATTGTTTCCAGGAACACAACTTTCCTTGAAGAAGAATATGTCTACAAGGAACATAGCTGCACAGAGATAGAACTTGAAAAAATTCAAGAACCACAAGATAACACAGAAAATGAACCCTTGTTGAATGACCTAAATAAGGATTCAGTCAAAGAGTGGTTGCCCAGTACCTTCATGATGAAGGATTTAGGTGAAGCCTGCTACATTCTGGGGATTATGATCTATAGAGATAGACCTAACAGATTGTTGGGGCTGTCACAGTCAGTCTACATAGACAAAGTGCTTAGACGTTTTTCTATGGAAAATTCCAAGAAAGGCGGTCTACCTATGGGACAAGGCATCAAGTTATCTAAGAATGATAGTCCTTCTAATTCTATAGAACTTGAACGCATGAAAAGGATCCCATATGCTTCGGCTATAGGATCGATCATGTATGCCATGACCTGTACTAGGCCAGATGTGGCCTTTGTACTTAGTATGACTTGCAAGTTCCAGCAGAATCCTGGGGAAGAACACTGAAAAGCAGTCAAGAGTATTCTTAAGTATCTTAGACGAACTAAAGAATATTTCTTAGTCTATGGTGGACAAGAGAAGCCGGTATGTACTGGGTACACTGATGCTAGCTTCCAGACAAATGTTGATGACTACAAATCTCAATCAGGTTACACATACATTTTTAATGGTGGAGCAGTAAGCTGGAAAAGTTCCAAACAAGCTACAACTCCTGACTCGACAACAGAAGCTGAGTACATTGCTGGATCGGAAACAAGTAAAGAAGTTGTCGCGATATCAAAGTTCCTGAAAAAACTAGGGGTTGTTCCAAGTTCCACTTGTCCAATAACGGTTAATTGCGACAACACTGGTGCGATTGCGCAAGCTAAGGAACCAAGATCAACCAACAGAAACAAGCATGTACCAAGGAAGTACCACATACTCAGGGAGATGGTGGAGACTGAAGAGATTAGATTAGACTATGTTCCCACAGACGATAATCTAGCTGACTCATTCACTAAACCATTAAGCTTAGTCAAGCATAATGGTCATTTTGAGAATATGGGCATTAGATATGTTGGAGATTGGCTCTAGGCCAAGTGGGAGATTGAAAGTATATTTATGTCCTAGAGACAATCTGTATTAGGACAAATGTACTTTATACACATTCATATTATTATTAATGGAGATTAATATTTTGGCATTTACAACTATTGAATTATTATTTGATTGTTTGTAATTATTCATGCATCCCATGACCTTACGTTGTCATTAATAGAGTGAGATATTTTATGATAGAGCGTAACTCTTAAAATAACCTCGACTAATTATCATCGAGAATGAGATATCGATGATATGTGATAAGTCGACATGTGGTCTGCATCACATCCTTAAAGGATGTAGTATGTTTCACCTGCTACGAGTAATGGTTACTCGTGATGGACACACGGATACTTTGGAAGTATTGGTATACCCTGTTGATATACTATTTGTTATACTTGTCTAACGTATGATCAGCGTGTGGGAGATAGAAGTCTTTAGACTTGAGGTCAATATGCGCCTTATCTACAAAATAATGTATGTTGATCCCGTCCTAAGCTCAAATGCCTTGTAGGTTGAGATACGGCTTGTATTGGGTACATTACGATGTGGATTGAAGGTGGTAGTTGAGCCAAGATTAGGATTCATTCCTCGAATGCATGTTCGAGAGAACACTCGGATTCTCAGTGATATTAGGTTGACAAATTCGTTGGCCAACGCAATAGACATATTTAGAATATGGTCTAGTCATCGACTAATATAGATGAGATACAATGATTAAGCCATTTGGATAGACACTTGATAAATCCTAAGCTTGATCGGGTGTGTCGTGAATGAATGGATTTTATCTTACCATATAAAGGTTAAGTTTACTGGATTCGCGTAAACGTACTTCACATATTGAGTTCGCCTTCCGGCGCCGTCTAGGAGTTCCGCGTAGACCTTAATTTGATTAATGTCAATATGAGAAGGCATGTAGGGTCACACTATATCGATTGTCCGTTTCGATCTAAGGATGTATTGAGAGAGTAATTAAAATGTTTGATTTGGAATCGAGACATTTAAATGAATAATGATTACATTAATTAAGTCAAAATTGAATTTTGAATTTAATTAAGAATGCACGGAAATAAAATCGAGACAGTGCAAGTGCACGTCGAGCGCCGCGGCGCCCATACCTTAGGGCCGCGACGCCTCTGCGTCGATTTTGGGTCAGGCCCAATGTCAAATCCTAATCTGGTTTTTAACAATAAATAGAGGCATTTATTTTCATTATTCTACACCAATATTCAGAATAACATTCTAAGCCTTAGAGACTTAGAAAAAAATACTCTCTCGAACCTCTGCCGGATTTCCTAGCTTTCCGAAGGAGGAGTATATTGAAGCTTGGAGCTTGCAATTGGAAGGGCAATCGCGTGTGCACCTAACAGTAGAAAAAGACTCCAGATTTTCTAACTTGTAAGTATATGTTTTATATTGCAAGTTTCATTGTTTTATAACCATACCAGAATTATTGTTGAGGTAAGTAAGAATAAAAAAATTTAAACTTCTGTTGTGTCTTACTTATATGCTTTGTACCCAACAAAATCCTACATTTGGTACCTGATCTTGGCTTCGAGTTTTAAGAATGAAATCACCTATATGGTGAGCGAACTTTTTTTAAAGTGAAATCCATGTCCAAACTAACTTCAATTTTCGAAGTACTTTCTCTTAACTTTTAACTTCAATTGCTTTCTTTTTCGACTTCAAATAAGCATTGTCCAAATGCCTACTTAGTGACCATTTAAGCAACTTCGTGGAAATCAAGAATGTCTTATCTACTTATGCAAATTAAGTCAGTTGGGTTTGGGCTTTAATTGGTGACTGAATCTTGAAAAAGTCATGTCTGGCGACCTTAGCCACTTAATATAAAGTATTTGAGACAGTCTTTTACTCACTTTTAGTCGCTCTATACTTTTAGGAAGCTCCATTATTTTCTTCCAAAATCTTTGGATGGCCCATAAACTTATAAAGCCAGTAGTTTCATTTCAATTTTAACCTAATGCTTAATTAATATTATCCACGTAGGACTATATTCTCTTATCTTTCATTGATTATTGTGTACAATATATATAGTGTTACATGGCTACAAACTAGGTAACTAAATTTTTTTAATTACAATTGGAATATAAATTTACATAATATAAAAGATATACAAAACATGATAATATTCTAGCAATGGTAATATACAATATATAAAAATATTCTATCACACCCCCGCAGTCGAAGCGGGAGGTTCTCGTACGCTGAGACTGGCTCAGAAATCATCAAAAAGAATGTGTGGAAGTCCTTTAGTGAATATGTCGGCAATCTGATATCTTGAAGGACCATGAAGGACCCGAACTTGGCCACGAGCCACTTTTTTACGTACAAAGTGAATATACATCTCAATGTGTTTAGTGCGCTGATATTGAACGGGATTGACGGAGAGATATATCGCACTGACATTATCACAGTAAACCAATATAGCCTTGCGGGTTGGGCAGTGAAGTTCCAACAGAAGGTTGCATATCCAACAAGATTCAGAGACAACATTTGTGACACATCTGTACTCGGCTTCGGAACTGGATCAAGACAGAGTATGTTGTCTTTTAGAAGACCAAGAAAGCAAGTTATCTCTGAGGAAGACATAGTAACCTGACGTAGAGCGATGAGTGTCTGGACAGCCACCCCAGTCAGCGTCAGAATAAGAGGTGAAACCAGATAGTGTAGACTTGTACATGTGGAGGCCGAAGTGAAGAGTACCTTGTACATAGCGCAAAATACGTTTGAGCGCATTCATATGTGCATCCGTCGGGCTATGCATATGTAAGCATTTTTGTTGCACGGCACATGATATATATGGTCTCGTGAAAGTGAGATAATGTAATGCTCCTGTTAAACTACGATAGTGAGTCGGGTCGGCATACAGGGAACTCGAAGAGGCACTATGTTTGGAATTAGTGTCCACCGGCGTGTGTGCCGGTTTGCAAGATGTCATGCCTCCTCGGTCAAGGATCTCTTCGGCGTACTTCCTTTGACAAAGAAATAAGCCACATGCATGTCTCGTAACAGCAATGCCCAAAAAATAGCTTAGGGGGCCCAAATCTTTCATAGCAAACTTAGAGAAAATGAGTGACATGATGGATCGGCGAAGTGCATTAGAAGATGTAGTAAGGATGATATCATCAACATATAGTAGGATGTATGTCATGTCATTACCCTTGCGATAGATGAACAATGAATAATCAGTTATGATATGTGAAAACACGATAAATGATAGAAAGTCAGCAAACCGTTGGTACCATGCACGAGGAGTCTGTTTCAGTCCATAGAGTGATTTCTTCAAAAGACACACATAATCTGGATGAACTGGATCCCTGAATCTCATAGACTGATGCATATATACGGTTTCATAAAGGTCCCCGTGCAAGAAAACATTTTTGACGTCAAGCTGATGAATGGGCCAAGATTTGGACAAAGAAATACTCAGAATGGTCCGAATAGTCGTCGATTTCACTACCGGGCTGAAAGTTTCAGCACAATCCACTCCCACCTGTTGAGACATGACATCACCTACAAGACGGGCCTTGTGCCTCTCAAAATAATCATTAGATTTCTTTTATGTCGAAAAATTCACATAGAACGAATAATATTAGCATCAAGAGGATGAGGTACTAGATCCCACATCTTATTTTCAATAAGTGCTAGGTCCACATAGAACGAATAATATTAGCTCTAATGCCATATAGGATGGCTACAAACTAGATAACTAAATCTTTCTAATTACAATTGAAATATAAATTTACCTAATATAAAAGATATACAAAATATACAAAATATGAAAATATTTTATCCATCCCCATTAGTAAACATTATTATTCGTTCAACTGCTCTATCCTTATAACAAAGACTGGTTAGCTTTTAGCTACACTACTTTGACCAATCCAATAAAATTATAGTGCATGCTTGTTGATTCTCCAACTAAACAGGGAAAAATAATTAAATATGTTGTAAGTAAACTAGTTTTAATTAGAATTGTATCGGACAAATGACTGATTCAATGTATATTACCTGGGGTTTCTTTTAGAATAAAAAAAAATCGAATTATATCCCTTTTCTTCCTCTCTCTCTCCCCTATATAGTCATAAACTCACATGTCCCTATAAAACACTACAGGGTTTTAACTATCAGCTAGCCATTGGACTTTTTAATAACCTGTTCGGTTAAATTTTTAAAATTTATTTATTTTAAAAAGTACTTTTGAAAACTGATATTTGTGTTTAACTAGTCAATTGAAAAACACTTTTACAAATATTAAATCAACAATTTATATTTGATCAAGGTTCTAAAAGTGCTTCTTGAAAAAAAGTTACTTTTTTTGGCATTTGAAAAATAAATTCTACTACCGAAGTACTTATTTCTTTCATAAAAGTTAGGCCCAACACATGAACTTTCTAAAATAAATATTTTTGACTTTCCAGAAATGTGATCAAACAAGCTTAAGTCTGGTATTAAAGAGTTCCCCCTCCAAAAAAGTTGGATGATTTGATTTTCATTCAACTACACTCTATCTACTCACTTTTGCTCTTCAATTAGTTCAACTCTTTTTGGTATTCGACTAATCATTTTGGACTCGACCCCTTAAGTTGGTAGCTTATTTGATGGTCAATAAGATTTTCAAAATTCCATGAAATAATCTATTTGAATCGTAGAAGATAATGATCATTGATCCCTCAAATTGTGGGGAGTTTGTTCAGACAAGTTTGAATTGTTGATGAATGTCCAAAACGTGGTCAAATATGAAGGGAAAATACAACAATCTAGAACACGTAGTTCTCTCAGGATTCTCTAATATTTATTTCACTAGTCAACAATATAATCACATATATTAAACATGAACTATACCGTAAAGTTTCACAGTCTATGACATATCTGAGTTACAAAGAAGAAGAATGCTCCAACAAACAATGAGGAATCTTCCTTCGAAGTTCTTCAAGGAAAAGAAGATAGTGTTTTCTTTAAGAGAAAGATTTTTCTTTCTATTGTCAAGAGAAGGAAAATGCAGAAGTTGAAATAATGAAGTTCCTACGTTTAAGACTTCTTTTATCTTTTCTGAAGAGATAACTTTTCAAATAGTTTCCCAACGGACATGCCTTTTCTCTCTTTTTTATTTGTTTATTTATTATAACACATATAATAAATTATATATATTAATTTAATATGTATATGGGTCTTGGGTGACCCTAATACAATTTTCAACAAATAAAACTAAACATTTTGGTAACAGTTGCAAATAGTCAAATATCTGTGGCGGCTAATTACCCGGACGAGGTTTTTAACTGTTACACTGGCGACTAATGGATAATCTTACGAGGTTATGTTTTTCCACGTGCTCAACAACTTGCCAAGTCTCCACCTTTTTTTGTTTATTTTTAAGGTTCTTATCCAACCTACTTTTTTTGTCTGGGTCAGAGAAGCAATATGAAAAACAATGGTTTAATTAATCTAAAGGAAAATAACCGATTAAAATATGCAAAATGTAAATTATCCGAACTCACTCTCACCACTTGCTTGCCTATTATTATACGTTGGATTTCTTTGTGAAGGGAAAAATTCCGAAGGCGAAACCCCCCACTTGTACCAGAGGCCTCTTGGCCAGGTGGGATGTAAATCGAGGGATATGCGCGAGTGGCAGCCCTGCAAGGGAGAGGACCAAAGAGATACGAACTCAGCAACAACCCTTGCAATATTTCAACAAAGACTGTCACCACACGGATTCGAATCTGCGACGTCGAAGTGGTTGTACCCCAATCACCTTTGTCACTTACTAACTCGTCTGTGTCCCTGGGGCATTATACGTTGGATTTCTATATATACCAAAACATGTATTTGACTGTTACTTTTTAAAAGCAATCAGCACATGTACTTATCTTAAAATTCCTATCTTCTTATCTTCAAAAAGAAAAAAGGAACTACTTTTAAGAAGGCACCTTAGCAGTACTAAAGCCTAAAGCTATTTCCTTTTAAATCTTGAATTTGTAAATTTAACCATTCATATTTGAAAATATTGAACTTCAGCATTTAAAGTAATGGTGAAATTTAACTATTTCAAGTCAAATGAAGTACCCAATAATACTTTTGCTTACAAATCTCCAACTTGTCTTCCAGGTGCAATTCCACAAATCTTCTTATCTTTAAAAGGTTTAAATTTAATAAGTGTCTTGAGACATTTATTTTTACATCTGATGATTTTTTTTTAGCAGGAAATGCTTGTGCAACTGCAACAAGATTTGAAAAAGAAATTAATCATGACTTAAAACCTATTATTTCCATGACCCCTCTTAATTGAGTTGGAATAGGTTGACTTTCATATATTTGCTTTTAGCATCAACTTCAAATACTCTTTTTTTTTTTTCTCAACTTCAAGTCTTCAACCAATATTGTCCAAAGGCCTATTTAAAATCTAACGACAAAGAACTATTTATAGCAGCATAGATATTGAAGCTAAGAAACATGATAAGTGCCCAATTAAAGTGTAAACTAAATTGATTAGCTGACTATTTTATATTTATCAGTCTATACTCTAATAGTACTTATACTTTTTCAAAATGGTACTATTATTCAACTTTAGAATCTACAACCCAAAATTCCATTATTATGACCAAATAAGTGCATGCACGGCGGCCTTTATTTACTGCATTCATGTGAGAAACCATTTTCACGAAAAGGCAAATGTTTGGTTGAGAGTCGCAATCTTTAGGTGTCTGACAAGACAAAGGGGTCGCTGAGACAAGACATTGAGCACTAATTAGCACTTTTACCTCTATTGGCCTTTACTTTATCCCTTTATCCACTTGTCACTCTTCATTGAAATAGCACTGACTAGCCATTTTTTGGTTTCTATTTTCGGAAATACTTTTAGATCCTATCTTTAAAAAGTAGTTAATGTAATTTTACCCCTAAACTCCTGCCGAGTTCAATTTGCATTGCAGATTAGGTATTACCACAATGGCGACTCAATTAATGAAATACTTGGTTTATAAAAACAGCGGCAATTCAGTCTACCAACACAATCAATAAAAACGTGCGTAGTTTCTTCTGATAATTATTCTCAGAATATTTTGCTAAATGCTATTTTTATCCTAATATTATCTTGTCGGTCAGATATTTTGTGTGTCAAGTTTCACTTTTCCGTACAACAATTAAATAAAGTACTGATTTTATTATGTTAAAGAGTAATAATAACCAAATTGCATATGGAATTGGAAATTTTATAACACAAGAACCACATAGTCTGGTGCAATATCTTAAGTCATGCATTACGTTGATGCATTAAAAAAGAATCATAACATAAGTAGTAAACTTCATATTCTTTTTCCAGACGAGTTCACTTTTCTATCACATATGCTAAATTTACTTTTAAGGCCACAAGTCTGAGATTGCACCAACTGATAAAAGGTCCTACGTCAAAATATTAACGATTTATGAAAGCACAGAAAAGTAAACTGCCGACAGAAAAAAATTCCTAATTTTTTCATTTTGATTCAACATTTGTTAAACATATATTATCTTGAAGGAAGAGTTAGTTATGATAATGGAATGGCTATTAATCAAAAGACAGCTGACCAAACTTAAATTAACAGAAAATGACCTGACCTCTGACCTTTTTAACTGATGCTGATAGCTCCATGCTATCCACAACATTTTTTCAAGGCAAAGAACACATAAGCTGAACCTATACAGTATACACATCAACGTTAATCAGCAATTTTGAATTCCACCAAACGACTGTCTGCCTAAATAAATGGAGCAGCCACTCTAGGATAAGTATTTTTCTTTGCCAATGATGAATCATGTGTTGAACAAGTTGCCGTTAATGTTGAAATTAAACTAAGAAAATTCTAATGATAGTCCAATGAATTAGCAAAATAAAGTTAAAGATGACTCAGATATCTATCTTAACTCTTACAGTGTGAAAGTGAAAGATCACTGAAAGTAATGTATTTTGACAATCTGGAAGTTCCTCAATAAGATACATTTACCTGGATAACATTATCCCGAACGCATATGTCATCGATGTCTTTGCCTTCAATCAATAGGAGTAAAAGAGAGGTGTGTTACTCCAAGCAACACTAGCATCCACTCCTCTTTCATTACCATCAGCTGATGCAAAAAGAAAGAATGATAGATTGAAACTACAAGATTCTTACATTGTAGTTTTCAGTTAAGACAAACAGTTCTCTTTCACATGTCATCCATCAGCTCATAATCTGTCACCACATGTTGCCAACATAGGTTATGTAAATTTCAAAGTTTGTAACTTATAATACTGGGTAGTAGTATTCCACACAAAAGTTCAGTAACATCCTGGGCTATAGCTTAACAGTGGATGTTGATATATTGCAAGTAGAACAACTTCCCCAACCCACCTAGGAACCCCTTAAAAATAAGAGACTAATAGAGAGAAGACTAAGAACCTATGGGGGAAAATAAAACAGATCTAACTTCCAGATAGTACATGCATGTACTAGGAAGTATTACGAATACACTTAATGCACTACTTGAGGATCTATTGATGGCCAGCATGGCAGTATAATGCTCCCAGATGAATCTGATATTCTATTCAGCTGTGAAGCTGCTTGGCTAGGTCTCGAAGGAAACGAGTGAGAGACCTTTCTGCACGGACAATATCACTATTTATTTTTCCTTCCTCATCCGAATTGCTCGCTTTTTCTCGTATTGATTGTACTTTCCTAACAAGACAACGTAACTCCTGTACAATGAGATAAAACACAATCAGATAAATAATATACCCTGGCAAGACAAGCAAATTGTAGTTTACATACAAAAGGCACATACTTTTTCTTTAATTTCTCAAGTAGGGGCAGCATATTCCATGTAATCATTGTAAGGAAATTGTGTTGGAAATTTGCCTTTGGCGGGAGTTGCGTCTAACCATCTTTAATGACTTAAACACTAGTGTTCCGCATGTTGGAACCTTCGGTTCTTCACACATGCATAATCTACTAAGTAAGTAGATGACCGTAGGGCCAAGGATCGTCAAATTTCGTTGAGAAATGAAAGAGATATTGGTCCATGAAGTGAGGTGTTTGAAGCATGGGAAAAGGTGGTAAAGATCAATCCTCCCTCATCGGTGGGGGAAGAAAGATTTGTTTAGTTTATAAGTCTCAAAGTTGGCTTGGGGTTTGGGACCCCAAGGGGTATCCCATGTGTTTAAAAGAGGGAGGACCTAGATGTGCTTCGGTTCGAGGATAAGCCCACATGCACGCCACCGCCGCCCGCCCGTCCGGTCTCGGTCACGGGTTGTGGGCTGTGGGCTTCTTCTGATATTATCTTTTTGGACCAGAATTGTTTCATATTTACAGTTTGATCCCTGAAGTTTCAGGTAAGTCAAAATTGGGGCAGAGAACTTTGATGTTGGTTTTGAAACGTTAACCAGCCTTAATATGCACTCAATTCAGTCATTTACTTTGGCTAAATAACTCTTCCTAAAGGCCAATCCGTTGCACATCAATTCACCATTTATTTTGGTGAATTACTACTTCCATAATTGTCATTACTTGGCCAGTAACAACAATTATGTGGGCAGTTGGTAAGTCCTATCCTTCAACTATATAAAGGAGCCTTTGCACAATTGTTGAGACACACAGAAACATACAAACGAATCAGATTCTTCCTATTATCTTCTAGCATCATTTCATTACTCAAAATTCTTCAATGTAGCACTTGAGTTTCCTTTGCTCAATTGTTGAGTTGATGTTTTATCTTGGGAGACTCTTGTCCAGAACGTAGAAAGGATATATACGGGGCAATCTTGTCTTAAAGACAGAGTGCCATCACTCGACTCAGCATATCAAAATTGTTCCAGTTTATTGTTCAAGTTCATTGAAATTTCAGTTTGTTGTAATTTCATTGTGTTGTAATACTTAGCAGTTACTCATTTCCGTTTCCTGCACCATTGTAACCAACAAATTGTTGACAGCTTTAAGTTTACAGTGATGAACGGCACAGTTAACCAAGCAAACAATTATATCGTTATAGGTTAGGGTGCACACTTGATAGCTTGCAATACTGATTTATCCATATTAGTTCATTTCTAGTTTACCCTTACTGGGTATTTGTCTTCGGGGATGAACATATACACGCAAGAGATTGAGTATGAGAATCATGAAATCAGTCAATTCACAACTTATAAACCAGAAAATCCAAAATGTAAAGGAAAAAGGATAAATAACTCCAGACCCGCTCATAACCAGCTGAACTAACCTGGCGATCAAAATCAACCTCAGTTAGAGAATATATTTCTTTAGTGATGTCAATGTCCTTATTGATCAAGCCATCAAACCATCTATCAGCTAAAGCAATATCATCCTCAGAATCCTGGAAATAAACAAAAAGGAAGCAAGAATTAAAAATGCAACATTTCCTGTGTTTCAATTAACCTGGTTTCATGTAACTACAGGATCATTTTTGGTGTTGTGACAACAACAACAACAACATGCTCAGTGTAATCCCACAGGTGGTGTATGGGCAGGGTGGAGTGCACGCAGATCTTACCTCTACCTCGTGGAGGTAGAGAGACTGTTTCCGAAAGACTCTCGGCTCAAGTAACGCATATCAGAGCAGTTTGAAAAAAGGAAAATACAGAAGGTTATGACTTTGTAGTAATTGCATTTATACTTAAAGAGTCATTGTAAGTGTCACTTAACTGTCATTTATTGAAATTAGTTCCTGACAAAACTTTAAATTGCAGTCCTGCTATGCTATCTACCCCCACGTTATGCAGGCTTAATAATTTCCTCTTTTATTAAACAGAGGAATAGCAGGAGAGCTGTTCTAATATTTGTTGAATTTTTCATGGAAATAAATTAGCGATTTTAGTTAGTTATGCGCTCTATCTTAATTTTTTACACAGAAAGAAGCCAAAGTAATTTGATCCCCTCAGATTATTTCAAGAAAAGAAAACACGAGTGAGATTATGCTGTACCTCTTCGTCATCCTCAAAATCAGTCTCTTCAACTTCTTCATCAACATCTTCAGTAGCCGAAAGTTCCGAACCAGATAAAGCCTGAAATTTAGTTTGGTCTCCATCTTTTGTTGCCTGAATTAAACCATCCATCAATTCAGGCTCAACGTCCCGCAATAATCTACCTAACATGAATTCGTATTACATTGTGAGCATATAGCTTTGGACATACACCATTTGCATGTGATCAGAATTTTCAGGAGGATACACTGAAATTATGACGCTGCAAACATTTCCAAGGTTAACTTAGTCCAAAAATATTCACAAAAGAATTCCTCCATTTATGAGTCCACATATTTTATAACCATAGATTTTAGAATTCAAATCATCAAAGTAAACCATCTCTTTGCAAAATGCAGATAAATAACAACATTAATAGCACAGTATTCAGTGTATGCCACCACATTTAGTAATATGAATAATGCATCATGATTACTATGTGCAATCAATAAATTAATAAACCACGACTCTTAATACTGAACTTTATGGTTTTCAGTCATGGGAATGAACAGTTTACAGATCAATTCTTCAAAGCACTATCCTAGAGAAAAAATGGGACAAAAGACAAAACAAGCTTATCACTATGGCCTGGAGAGAGGACAAATGCAGAAATGAAAAAGCGGGAAGCAGATAATGCATTCACAGGGGATATCCAATTTCAGATTTTTTCTATTATCAACATGTATAGTACTCAAACAATATAAATAATTGATGGATCTTCCCAATAATAGATAGTCTATAGGTCAAACATTAAGTGATACACCAACACTTTTTTCACTAGAATGTCCCTTCTCAAAAATACAAAGTTTATTATTTGTTTTGTGCTTCTTTTCAAGAATACTACTCAATTGATTGCTCTTCTTTTGATTGAGAGTCGATACTGCAGTATCACTATTTTTTGTTTACCCTCCAATTTGCATGAACCTACTAAAAAAATATGAGATGAAGGAAATTAGGAGGATTCAAAATAAACTTATATCGTAATAAGTTGCACACGCAGTTCCAAAAATTCTTTTCCTTTTGAAGGTGGTGTTGATAAATATAGAAGATATACATGTGATATACACTTAATCTATATCACGGTTTTGTACATATTTTGTATAGTCCAATCCGTGAGTGTTTAGGTAATATTTTAGTGAAAATATTACATTAATTAGTATTGTACACTTACCATAATTATAGGATTCTTGTACTACTAGAATAGGGTTTTGAATTAGAATAGGAATAGGTTTTCTATTATGGTAAGTTGTAAATTGTATATATACTCTTTCATTAATGAAAATAATCAAAAGATTATTTATTTCATAGTATCAGCAGTCTAGGTTAATATTTTCTCCCAATTTCCGTCCAACTTTTGTGTCGGTTTCCAGCCCCTTCTCTCGGTTTCCGTGCCCAGAAATTATTTCTTCTTCCCAAATTTTCTTCCAAATCCCTTTCTCACGTCGTTCATTGCTATTATGGCTAAGAACACGTTTCACCCTGCCCTTACTATTTCTAATATCAAGAATCACATCCCTGTCATTCTTGAAATAGAAAACGTCCAATACGCGACGTGGGCCGAACTCTTCAAAGTTCACGCACGCTCGCATCAAGTCCTCCATCATATTATCCCCGCAACTCCTACAGATGCGGAGGTGCCCAAACCCGAGGATGATCTTAAGTTTTGGACGACCCTTGATGTTACCATTCATCAATGGATTTACTCCACTATTTCTACAGACATCTTGCAAACGATTATTGAACAAGACGCTACGGTGATGGCGGCATGGAATAGAGTACGTGATATATTCCAAGATAATCAAAATTCACGTGTTGTTATCCTTGAGCAGGAATTCTCCCACGTCAATATGAAAGATTTCCCCAACGTTTCAGCATATTGCAAAAGGTTGAAAGAATTGGCGGACCAACTCCGCAACGTTAGCGCGCCAGTTACAAATGATCGTTTGGTCCAACAAATGGTTACAGGCCTATTTGAGGCCTATAGTGGTGCTTCTTCGTCAGAGCAGCCCTCTTCCTCAGTTTTATCAGGCTCGTTCTATGCTTACGCTCGAAAAAGTCGGCTACCGGCGCTAGTCCCATAGTCATGATGACGTCCTCCACCAATTCTGCATGTGTTGTTGATAATTCATGCCAAAACTGTGGTCACGGTGGCGGCAAGAATAGTCAAAAAAATAATGGCAAAAATCGCGGGGGCAAACGCGGTGGACAGAATCCGGGCACTGGGCACAGTAGGCCCCAGGCAGCCTGGTCCCAGCAGTAGACCCCCTGGCCATGGGGCTGGGCCGGTAGCCCTTGGCCCAACAGCCCCTACGTTCAGCCAGCCCAATTTCCAGCGAATTGGGCCCAGTTTCAGCCACAGTTTTGGCCCAATATTTTTGCTCCAGCTCCAGTCCAGCGCTACAAGCGCAACAGTGGAGGTCCGGGTCAGCAAGGAGGCAGGCTTGAGACTCGGTCCCACCAGGCCCATCATGCAGCGGGCCCCACTCCTACCGACATTGAAGCTACGAAGCACACACTTGGAATAAATCCCTCGAACCCAAATTGGTACATGGACACCGGCGCCACTACCCACATGACGTCAGACCCAGGTACTCTCTCGTCTTATTCCAATTTGAGCAACAATCATGGTATAATTGTTGGTAATGGTAATTCAATTTCAATTCGTGGTTACGGTCATAAACTTTGTCTCCCTCATCCACCCCTTATCTTGAAAAATACCCTTCATGTCCCTAAATTGATTAAAATTTTGGTGTTTGTCCGTAAATTCACCACTGATAATTCTGTTTCTATTGAATTTGATCTGTTTGAATTTTCTGTGAAGAATTTCAAGACAGGAATTCCTCTAATGAGGTGTAATAGTAGGGGAGATCTTTATCCTATCACGCCATGTTTCGGTCTCTCGAGTCCAGCCTTGCCATCAATTTTTGCAGCCCTTGCTTCTTCCTTGTGTCATGCTTGTCTAGGTCATCCGGGATCGTCTATTTTGTCTTTCTTAGATAAAAATAATTTTATTTCTTGTAAGGGTACGCATAGTACTCCGAATTGTCAACCTTGTTCTTTAGGAAAAATTGTTAGATTGTCGTTTGTAAACTCTATTCTCATACTTTAATGCCATTGATATTATTCCTAGCGATTTATGGACATCTCATGTTCTCAATTCTTTGGGTCATCGTTATTATGTTCTATTTCTGGATGATTATTCTAATATTTTATGGACTTTTTCGATAGCGAAAAAATCTCAAGTGTTTTCCATTTTCTTAAAATTTAGAGCATTCATTAGAACCCAATTCAAACGGAAAATAAAAAATATTCAATGTGATAATGGAAAAATATGATAATGGGATGTTTCGGGAGTTTTGTGCTAATAATGGGATCAATTTTCGTTTTTCTTGTCCTCATACGTCTTCACAAAATGGGAAAGTCAACGCAAAATTCGTACCATTAATAACATTGTTCGAACTCTATTGATTCATGCTTCCGTGCCCCCCTTCTTTTTGGCATCATGTTCTACAAATGGCTACATATCTTCTTGACATACTTCCTATCAAAGGCTTGACATATTCGTCCCCTCTTCATATCTTATATAATAAGACTCCTTCGTATTCCCATCTTAGGGTCTTTGGGTGCTTATGTTATACACTCTTTCCGTCTACCACAATTAACAAACTTCAGACCCGATCTACTCCTTGCGTGTTTTTGGGTTATCCGTCTAATCATCGTGGTTACAAATGTCTTGATTTATCGTCTAATAAAATCATCATTAGTCGCCATGTTATTTTTTATGAAATCCAATTTCCGTTTACTAAAGTGAGTAGTCTCGTGCCTAGTTCGTATAATTTTTTGGATGACGATGTATCCCCGTATATTATCCACCATTTCTCAGACATGTCCCGCACCCCAAATCCGCCCAAAGCGATGGGCCTCTCGATTCTCGATCCGTCACTACCTACCGTCGTGGGTCCGAGCTGGGCGCCTCCTAGCCCGATTACGCCCAATTTTTGTTCTATGCAATGCCCGATTACGGCCCGATTTTGTTCTGCAGCGGTGCCCGGTTCCGTGTTGGGCGGCCAGAGCCCGATGCTCTTGGCGATCGTCACATCGTTCGCGATGTTTCCCAAAATTCATCCAATTCTCCCCCGAGTCATAGACCAGTCACTCGTAGTCAACGGAGTATTTTTAAACCAAAAAGACATTTTAATTTACATTCTAATATCTTAAATCGCCCCTACCCTGTAATCATGTGTCTGCTTTAAAATGACCCGAATTGGAAATTTGTTATGACCGACGAATATAATGCTCTTATTGATAATAAGACGTGGGAGTTGGTGTCCCATCCATCTGGTGTTAATATTATTCGGTCTATGTGGATTTTTGCTCATCAAGACAATTCTGACGGTTCTTTTGCGAGGCATAAGGCTCGTCTTGTAGGTGATGGTAAAACTCAGCAGGTTGGTGTGGATTGTGGAGAGACATTTAGTCCGGTGGTCAAGCCGGCTACCATTCGCACTGTGCTCAGCTTGACTCTTTCGAAAGCATGGCTCATTCATCAGTTAGATGTAAAGAATGCATTCTTACATGGTGATCTTAAGGAGACAGTTTATATGCATCAGCCTCTGGATTTTCGAGATCCCAAATATCGTCATCATGTCTGTTTATTGAAGAAGTCTTTGTATGAGCTTAAGCAGTCCCCACGGGCTTGGTATAAGATATTTGCAGACCATGTTTCGACTATTAGATTTTCTCACAGCAGGTCTGATAATTCGTTGTTCATATATCGTCGTGGTTCTTCCCTGGCTTATATACTATTATATGTGGATGATATTATCTTGACTGCATGCATTACGCCAATCTATCATGACAATGCTCAATTCTGAGTTTGCTATGAAAGACTTGGGGCCTTTGAGTTACATTTTGGGGATTGTTGTCACTCGTCATGCAGGTGGGTTGTTTTTAACTCAACGAACATATGCAGCTGAGATCATTGAGCGAGCTGGTATGTCATCATGCAAGTCTACTTCCACTCCGGTTGATACTAAACTCAAGTTAGGTGTTGCGGCTGGCTCACCTTATGAGGATCCGACCCGCTATCGCAGTCTTGCAGGGGCCCTTCAATATCTTACGTTCACAAGATCAGATATTACATATGTCGTACAACAGGTGTTTTGTTTATGCATGATCCCAGGATTGAGCACATGAATGCGCTCAAACGCATTATTCGGTACATCCAGGGGACACTTGACTATGACTTACATTTATATCCTTCGTCGACGTCTACACTTGTCTCGTATATAAATGTTGATTGGGGTGGTTGTCCAGACATCAGACGTTCTACGTCTAGCTATTGTATGTTTCTTGGTAATAACTTGGTCTCATGGTCTGCAAAGCGTCAGTCGACTTTATCACGCTCTAGTGCAGAGGCCGAGTATCGAGGGGTAGCCAATGTGGTCTCTGAATCCTGTTGGTTACGTAATCTTCTATTAGAGCTTCATTGTCCTATTCAGAAAGCTACCTTGGTTTATTGTGATAACGTTAGTGCCATCTACCTTTCTGGTAATCCGGTTAAACACCAGCGCACTAAACACATCGAAATGGACATTCACTTTGTTCGCGAAAAGGTAGCTCGTGGACAAGTACGCGTCTGACACGTCCCTTCCAGGTATCAAACTGCAGACATCTTTACCAAAGGTCTTCCGTCAGTACTCTTTGAAGATTTTAGGGACAGTTTCAGCGTACGAAGACCGCCCACTATGACTGTGGGGGTGTGATAAATATAGAAGATATACATGTGATATACACTTAATGTATATCACGGTTTTGTACATATTTTGTATAGTCCAATCCGTGAGTGTTTAGGTAATATTTTAGTGTAAATATTACATTAATTAGTAGTGTACACTTACCATAATTATAGGATTCTTGTACTACTAGAATAGGGTTTTGAGATTAGAATAGGAATAGGTTTTCTATTATGGTAAATTGTAAATTGTATATACACTCTTTCATTAATGAAAATAATCAAGAGATTATTTCTCTCAGGTGTCTAGCCCATCTTGCGCACTTCTCGACTATTTCCACCAGGTACTTGCTACCTCTCACCAACACAGGTACCGGTAACTTTGCCACCAAGGTTTGGGCAGGGCAGATGGAAGAAATTACCTAGTGTTGTTTGTCTCCACTAGAATTGAACTTGAGACCTCATGGTTCTTGACCACTAGACCACAACTTTGGGTGCTACGCAGTTCCCGGTAACTAAATTATTGAAACTCCACAGTGTGCCACTATTCCTTTTCCATTAGTATGAACTATTATGTATGACGCAGCTTACATTTTCGGAGTGTCTATTTCCATTTGCCAATTTACCATTTTGCTATCATGTTTACGCTTTGGGAGCATCAACTTCAACTCACATATTTGTTTATCCACTCCATTTGTACCAAAGAGGTCTAATTTCCTTTGATCCCTATCACTCGAACCTATCATGGAAGCCACTCCAATGACCAAAATACTACCCACTGTGAGAATGAAAAACTTGCAAGAGGAACTCGAGAAGTTATCAAACAATTACGCATTAGATCTGAAGGCAGTTTACAAAAGCATTCCTACAGTTCAGTTGTATCTTTTTGCTTCTCAATCCTCTAGCAGCCTATTACATCTCATAAAATATTTGCTTTTCTTGATGCAAAATGTATGAACCAATGGAGATCCTATGCGACATAAAACTCTTTTGACTAATTCCAGTTTTTTTTTTGTTTGCGAAACACAAGTATTCATTTTCATAGCACAAAATTGAGGACTAAAGAAAGCTTAAAGATAAATAAGTTACAGCTGATTTTATCAGATGCCAGTGGACAAGTTGCATATCATAACACAATTGTTTTGATATTACCATGGAATTTTGTGATTCTCTGGTATTTTCTTCAAATTGGGGATCAGGGCAGGAGGTGCTGCATCTTTGCCATTGGTAACAAGATACAACTAGTAACTTGTAACACGTAGAATCAAAATTGGATGATTGAAATGGAAAAATGTTACTGGGGTGTTATGTAATAGAAGGATGCCTACCAAAATGAAAGGTAAGTTTTATAGAATAGTTTTAAGACAAGCAATGATATAATGGGAATGAATGTTGGTCCGCTAAGTGTGCATGAATGTTGGCAAACTGAGATTATCATACTTCTTCCCTACATCCTAATACTTCAAAGTTCAATCATTCCCCTACTCTCTGCCCAAATGCTATTGGTTATCTGCTATCTGTAAAAACAATTGTCCTCCATGCTAATTTGCAAGTCCCTTTTTTACTTATCAAGTGATCAATATTGACTAATATGTGAACCTAAATTGAATTTAACTGAGGTATCTATAAATTACTAAAGGTGCTAAAAGTTACTACAACTTTTGCATATCTGAATCCAGAATGCTGCACTTAAACATATGTAATAAAAGATCATTTTGATGCACAACCACAATCGAAGAGATGCCTACGTCAAAATTCAACTCCAATTGAAACAAAGTAAGCATCTTGAAGCATACCTATGTAACTGAATTGCCTTCGCTTTCCTTCTCGAACGTCAGGACCTAGTCTCTGCGGCAAATGAGCAAGCATGTTATGTTCATCATTAACACCGGAAAAAAAAAACCTCAAAATTGCTTGAACACAAAACTTCAACAAACAATTTGTTTTTACCTTGACCAGTATGACGGCATCATATACCCCTTGCTCCGCTGAAGCCACTCTACAGTGAAAACCAAACTGTAAGGGGTTGTCTGGTAGGAGGTATTAGAGAAAATAAAAG
Organism: Anisodus acutangulus; assembly: GCA_029783415.1. Lineage (NCBI taxonomy): Eukaryota > Viridiplantae > Streptophyta > Magnoliopsida > Solanales > Solanaceae > Anisodus > Anisodus acutangulus. The sequence goes on from CM056503.1 coordinate 1,703,029, forward strand.
TGGTATTAGCTTTGATATCATTTAATCCTTTGTTTTGTGGTGTTTTCAACCTACATATAAGTATTATTAGTTATACACACTATTTAGTACTATTCTTATACATAATAAACCATAGCATCAATAATAACAGTACTATCCCTATTCTAATACGCCATATTTAGTACTAAAAATAATATCCCTATTCTAATATATCATATTTAGAAAATATGCAATGCATGTTATCTAGTACTAACAAACCAAACGGTCAATAAAAATTAATGGAAGCATAACTAATACAACATATTCAGTACTATTCTTTGTTAGTAATCTGTATTCCAAAAAAAAACCAGTAAACAATAAACACTGAAAGTAAACAAAATCAGTGTTGAAAAATAAGAATAATTTTTCAGAATATAATCGAGCCCACTTAGTTCAAAGTGTGTCCTTAAGGAAATTATTCCCCTCACAGTACTCGAGGTTGATGGAATATCCCCTCCCAGGATAGAACGAATATCTTACCAGAATAGTAGTACTCCAAACTCTGGTAGCGGCGAACCACTCAACAGTAATATATCACACAGAATTGATTCGTGCAGAAGAAGAAGAAGATTTTGTAGTTCAGAAAATTAGTAAGTAAAATTCTGAAGAATCAAATGAATTTATAGCCATGGAAGTACTGTTTCTGAAGGTTTGCAACCCTTCTGAACAATCACTAAAACTGGTGGGAAATTTAAATGTGGGAAAGAAACCGGGTCGCGGGTCAGAAGCGGATCTGGCCGGGTCGCGGGTCAGGGTCACTAACGGGTAGGATTGGATAAGTTAATTAATTTAATTAAATAATAATTAATTAAATCCGAAGCCGAGCCGAGCGACGACGCGAGGGGTCCTTGCCCCCTCAACCCTTTTACTGACAAGAAGGAGTAATTCTACTTATAAGTAGAAGAACTTTTCTTTCCACTACCGATTTGGGACAACTCCCACTTTTCTTTCCACTACCGATGTGGGACAACTCCCACTTTTCTTTCCACTACCGATGTGGGACAAATGATTATTTTATAGAGCAAGAGGGAACTCCTCCATTTCCCATTCAATCTATCATTTAATCCCAACATTCTCATGCACCCTACAACAGTGGCGGAGCCAGTAAAGACATAGGGGTTCATCCGACCCTTCGACAAAAAATTACACTATATATACAAGGTTAAAATTATTTTATTTTATTATGTATATAATAGATGTTCAACCCCTGTCTTCCTCGTGTGTTTACTTCTTTAGATTTTTGAACCCCTTTAGTAAAAAATTTAGCTCCACCACTGCCCTACCAAACGACCCCTTAACAGTATTGAAACATTGAATTATACCCTTTTGTCAATTGTAATTAGGACTGAGTTTAAGTTTTTTTTTTAAGTTACCTGAGAATGCGCTTAATTTGAGGAGGAGAGAACTTAGCTAAATCCATGGCCCACTTGACGGCGCGTCGAGCTTCACGCTTCTTCTCATTGCGACTCATTCTTATTTTGCCATCAGAATCGTCGTCGCTCTCCGATGGATCCAGCGGTAATTGATTTTCACGCGATTTAAGTGCGGCGCCAGAACGAAAATGAGCTTGCCGGAAAGCGGAAAGTGACGCCGTGAACAGTGGCGGTTGATGGACATTGCTGGTCGAGAAGTGTGGAAGTTGTGATTGAACTAAGTGGATGAATGAGGCGCGGACGTATAAATAGTGGTGCCATTTTGGCCAATTTATGAGAGGTTTTACTAGATGAGCCATTTCTAATCAAAAATAAACATCGAACAATAATATCCCTAGCTAAAATGCGGAACATGTGTTGTCTAAAGTAAACTATTACAAGTGAAACTCCATCATGTATAGTGTTTGAAGTTTGAAAGATTCATCGAATTTTGAACTTAAAAAAGTTCAACTCCAGAACTTTTTTGAAATGGGTAGTATGAGTGAAATAATAATAAAATATATAAGTTTTAAAATTAGGTACTATGACAAATTGAAACTCCATGATGAAAAAAGGTACGGTGGTGAAATAATGTGAAAATGATTATTTCAATCTTGCTACTTCTTTTGAACTCAATGACAACGTTATGTAATTTTTGTTGGAAATTTGTCTTTGGCGGGGAGGTGCGTCCATCCATATTTAATGAATTAAACACTAGTATTTCGCATGTCGGAGGCTTTGTTTCTTCTCACATGCATAATCTACTAAGTGAGTAGATGACCGTAGGACAAAGAATCGTCAAATTTCATTTAGAAATGAAAGAGATATTGGTCCACGAAGTAAGGTGTTTGAGGCATAGAAATATGGTGTGGGACAAATCTACCACATCGGTGGGAAAAGAAAGAATTGCTCTCTTTATAAGTCTCTAAATTGGTTAAGGGTTTGGGACCCCAAAGGTTATCTCGTGTGCTTAAAGGAGGAAAGACTTAGATGTGCTTGGGTTCAAGGCTAAGCACACGCGCGCCACCGCCCGCCCGTCGGGCTCGGGCTGTGGGATTTTCTGATATTATCTTTTTGGACCCCAAATTGCTTAATATTTACAGTTTGGTCCCTAGAGTTTCTGAAAAGTTGATTTTGGGAATGACGGAAGGTAGAAACTTTCTGCCTACCGTTTGGGCTATTTTTTGGAGCATTAACCAGTCATTACTTGGCTGTTAACTCCTCCATAAACAGTCCTCCTTCAATAACCATAAACAGCCTCCCTAATGGCCATAAATCTGCCATTACAGCCCTCACTAATGGCTATTAACAGCCTTGTTTTGGCAGTTGAGGAGTCCCTCCTCCATGCTATATATTGATGCCTTTTTGGCTCAATAACATGACAGAAATATAGACGAAAACGAAACACCCACATACAGTAAAGAGAGACAGAAATATATACACAGAGACAAACAGAAGAGTAAAACATAGTCCAAAACGTGAGCAGTAACATTGGGACGACAAAGAAACTCTTCATTCCTTTTCCATTTCTTCAACAAGTCGATTCGTATTTGTTTTCTTCGTCAGACTCAACCTATTTGCTTTGTAGTGTTGAGATTAAAGTGTTGTTTTATCTTGGCAGACTATTGCCCGTTAACGTAAAAGCATATATACGGGGCAATCTTGTCTTAAGTGTTAGTAATCTGTATTCCAAAAAAAAAAAAACCAGTAAATAATAAACACTGAAAATAAACAAAATCAGTGTTGAAAAAAATAAGAATAATTTTTTCAGAATATAATCGAGCCCACTTAGTTCAAAGTGTGTCCTTAAGGAAATTATTCCCCTCACAGTACTCGAGGTTGATGGAATATCCCCTCCCAGGATAGAACGAATATCTTACCAGAATAGTAGTACTCCAAACTCTGGTAGCAGCGAACCACTCAACAAAGAGTATATCACACGTAATTGATTCGTGCGTAAGAAGAAGAAGATTTTGTAGTTCAGAAAATTAGTAAGTAAAATTCAATAATCAAATGAATTTATAGCCATGGAAGTATCAAGCTTACGAAGGTTTGCAACCCTTCAACAATCACTAAAGCGGTGGAAAATTTAAATGTGGGAAAGAAAGCGGTCGCGGGTCGAAGCGGATCCGTAGGAGTCGCGGTCGGGGTCACTAACGGGTAGGATTGGATAAGTTAATTAATTTAATTAAATAATAATTAATTAAATAATTAAAAATTAAAGAAAATTTGGTCCAAAAAGATTATCAATCAATCAGATCATCCGGCCGGCTGACGGCGACGGCGACGCGAGGGGTCCTTGCCCCTCAACCCTTTTTACGACAAGAAGGAGTAATTCTACTTATAAGTAGAAGAACTTTTCTTTCCACTACCGATGTGGGACAACTCCCACTTTTCTTTCCACTACCGATGTGGGACAACTCCCACTTTTCTTTCCACTACCGATGTGGGACAACTCCCACTTTTATTTCCACTACCGATGTGGGACAAATGATTATTTTATAGAGCAAGAGGGAACTCCCTCCATTTTCCATTTAATCCCAACATTAAGGACATAGTGCAATCACTCGACTCAGCACACGGTTGTAACCATCCAGATTTTTAGTGTTTCTTGATTTCAGGTTATCAAGATTCAAGACACAACAAGCTTGAGGCAGTTCTGAACATTGGCCTATTTGTTTATCCTTTCGAACACTTGTAATATTTATTTACTTCCCGTACTGCTTTACAATAACAAGTCTTGCAATAAAAATTGCACAAGAATTTTGTTATAAAAATTAGGTTGGAAGTCCAACATGGTTTCGAACTATAACACACTCGTTTTCAAACTCCAACATAGTGCAATTAGTTTCATTTGTAAAAATTTCTAACTCCAATGTATTTTATTGGAACTTCTCCTTTTTTAGTTTAGAGTATTTTTATTCAAATATTTGTTTCTCATTAAAGTCTAACAAAACATTGAATTTTTGTTTTCCAAGGACTTCTAGAATTAGAATTCAGTATTTTGGAGTTCGTTTTTGGCGCTGGTAAGTTATCTTTCTTTCAAGTCTCTGATTCAAATGAAGAGAGCTGCAAAATCACGGCATTTGAAGGATAGGCGTCGAATTTTGACAAGCAACGGCTCTCGGCCGAACGTTTGTTTCTCCACTTTCCTGTTATAATATTGGTCTTTTTGTCCCTCAAAGACTCGCACAGTATTCTTCTCCTTAGACATCGACATTCAAACTTATCATGACTTTGCTTTTAGTTTTCGCTCTCTTTTAATGGTCGTGAAAGTTAATCAGTATAAAATCTTCTAGAAGATAATAGTAATGTATATTTGGATAGAGAGATTAGAAAAGTAATTCATGCACACATTATGCATAAAATTATGTATGCCGTATTTAATTGGTTGTATTAAACTTGTTTCTGACATTTCTATGGTGTGGAAAAGGCTGCTAAAATTAAATAGCGGATTTTTGGAAAGATTGAATGTACTTAGTGGTGTGTTATTATCATGTGTTTAACAATGTAATTTATATCTGTTGAACTATATAACATGTCATTTTGTAATTGTAGATAAGGATGACAGATTGCACTTGCTAGTTGCTAGTCTACTTGCCTGATTTGATAACGATGAGATGTCGGAAACCCAAACATGGTTGTAAAGTGATCAACTCGTGCCCTTCACTAGTATAGCACGGAGTAGTAATTTTTAAGTTTTCACACGAGCTACGTGAATTATATTAAGTGTGAGCAGGTAATATAAAGAGAAAGTAACATGAATTTAAATTATATTCATTGATAATATAACATTTTTTTAGATAATCAATATACAATTAAATTAGCTATAATTATCTTTTAAGTAATCGAATATAATCCACAAGTGGAATTTGGGGAGGGTAAAATCTACGCATATCTTACCCTATCTTGAAAGGTAAATGATACCGTTTCATATAGACTCTCGGCTAAGGATAATCACGAAAAAAAGAACAGTAACTTTTAAGTGACGAAATTATATAAATAATTTTCGCAAAATCATCTATTCACGTGATTTATTTCTTCTGCTCAACTATTAGCAACCATACCGATAGTTACGGAGCTTGATATTTAAGAAACCGTTTAATGTTAGTACTCTACTAGCAATGGAAGAGTCTTAGCTCGTTCTGATCTTGGACGCAGTACATTAGAATCCTATGTCCGCTTCAACCGTTCTTTCACCTCCCAAAGAGCAAAGTTGGCTTCCTATTTCTTCTTCCATAAATTCGTTATGACACGTTATTCTTATCCTATTAAGTGGGGACGCTTGGATATTGTGTAGGCCCAATTGGCACCATTTTCACCTCACAAGTTGGACCACGGAGAGGCCATAGAAAACAATCCAAATCTACACCACTATTTTTCAACCTCACATTAATAGAGGCACGCTAAAGGAATATATGATCATTGACCAAGTGGAAAATATATACTCCCTCCCTCCTTTCCAATTTATTTGTAATTTTCTGAACATAAAATTTAAGAATAAAAATAAACTTATCATCTAAAATAAAATCATAAATATTTGTGTGCTATAAGTCATTTTTGTATAAAATGATGTCTTTTTTTGGAACTAACCAAAAAAGGTAAAATATTAACTACATAAATTTGGACAACAAACGAAATTTTATATTGTAAATTCTAATAATACAATTTTGATGAACTTTCAGACTTCAAAAACTTCGTCTGGTTATTATCTTACACCCAGAGAACATTACAAAAGTTAATACTAGTAGTTATATACATAAATGGCCTTCATATCTACATGTACTGTACAAATGCAACTAGTACCTATCAAATAATCTAAAAAAATGGTCTGATTATGGTACTTTCAGCTTCTCCATCTACCAATTAAGGTCACAATTAAATGATAAATATTTTTCACTCTTAATCATAGATAGACAGCTAAAAATCTTCCATAAAGGACATTTAATGGCGCGAATTCAGCCTGAAAATTCCGAAAAAGCTACCAACACTGATCGGTTTCCCATTTCCTGCTAACAGTATAATGGTTGCGAGCTCCCGTCGACGAGAAATCAACAGGCCTTGCAATTCTATTCCCAAATAATTTCCTATCATAATTGGCACGTTTCTCCGGATCGGATAGAGTCGCATACGCTGATTGAACTCTAATAAACTCCTCCGCCGACGAATTCTGCTGTAATCGGACGACATCCGGATGCAAAATTCTAGCTAATTTCCGGTAAGCAGACTTAATTTCATGAGAATTAGCTCCTATTTGAATCCCTAAAACTTCGTATAACGATGTCGGCGAGGCAATTGTAGAGCTAGTAGTAATAGTAGTAGTAGTCCTCTCCGCGGTGGTGTACGCGGCGGAGACAAAGAACGGGTGTCGCCGGAAGGTGACGGAGGTCGGCGGTGTTGGTGGCGTAGTGGCGGAGAGTTTGGAGCTAGTGATTGAAGTGGAGAGAATAAATGAAGAAGAAGAAGCCATGGATTGGAATGAATGAATGTTCTAGAATAATTTGGTTAGTTATTGGAGAAAAGGATAGTGTGTGAATGTTTCGAATAGGTGGAAGATGAAGGAACGTGTTCCTATTTATTAGAGAAAGTTGGAAGTTTTGGAATGCGACGAAAAAAAAAAAAAGAAGAAAAAAAGGGGAAGTGTGCAATGAATCGTTGCCATAAGGATACAAAATCATTTTTTAGCAGTTTATTTTTTATTATAAGTTTAAATAAATATTTATTAAATTTTTACTAATTTTGTCAATATAGAGAGATAATTCTTTTTAAAAATTTACCAATTTATTTGATGTTTTTTTATTCTAAATTACGTGATAATATTATATAATGACCTGGGAAATTTAGCATCTGAAAATTATAGTTCATGCGGTGACGTAAAATAAAGATAGTTTAAGTATGAAATTAAAAGGTGATACTTTTTTAGGTGGGGTGGGGGGAACCTAAAATTATAATTGAGGGGTAACATAAATTAGATAGAATTAAAGTATGAAATTAATTTAAAAAATGTGATAGTTTAGGGGGAGTTTGATCCTTTATCTCTTATTTTTAACTATTACTATAACTTATAGTAGTAGCTTTCTATAATTTCTAAATGTATAAAGTTTATTTTCAAAAATTTGAAAAAATTATGTCCGGATTATAGAAAAAGTTAAAGACGTTAAGCTTCGTATTCCGAACTTTATTATTGAAAGAAGATTCATAATTTAAAGTTTATCGGTTATGATGAGTTTTTATTTGTCACCAAAATTATAACTTATTTATGCTATTGGATCCTTAACTTATTATATGTTATAATGTGCATATTTAGTAGATTACTCATATATATATATATATAGACTTTAGATTAAATTTATTGATATCTGCGAGCCCGTACCATATACTTTGTATCTGCCCAGCTTGACACATAATATGAAATGGAGAAATATTATAAATTAAGGATTTAATATCTATTAACAAAATATCTATTAAAATGTTATAATCGAAAATATTGTATCCAATTGCAGAAGTAAAAGCCCCATCCGCTCATAATAGTGGTAGCGACATGGTTCGGGTACGTGTGAGGTGAGGTTTTTGTTTTGGATGTAGGATTCTTATCCATTGCTGACTCAGAGAATCTTGAATCTTACTTGTCTACCAATTAAGTTGTGCATAATCATGTGACAGCTACGAATTACTAAGACTTTATTGTCCTCGGCTCATTTTTACTCATAGCTCATTCCAAATCCAACTTTAGCTCTACTTAACTATCATAATCATAATGAAAATCATAGTGATCTCAAGAGATAGGTTTTTCAAGATTATCTTATAACATTAAAAATAAGACATATAAATATATAAAGCATCTCGTGTTAATAGGATTCGAGAAAAAATTACACCCCCAAAAAATGTAATGTAAACAGACTATTTTACAATAATGTAATTTTTTATTTACATCATCTTATAACATGTAACTTTTTTATATTTACATAATCCTTTAGCACATTCAATCCTGATAAATACAATGACACGTTCCTCTAATCTTAAAAACGTTCAAGTTAAAGCGTAAAAATCATATCTTAATTGCTCAAAGAAAGTAAATAAAATAAACAGTTACTTATGAGGCAGTATGTGTAATATTTTGTGGATGTATAGAATATTATGAAGGGCTCTTGTGACAACTAGCCGATGCAGATGGATATTTAATGTTGAAGTTGTTCTTGTCGGTTCATTTCTACAAGGAAACAAACGCGTACTAGGAGCAACTAGCCTGGCCTGTCATTTGTCACGTCGGCACCGAAACCCTTGTCTTATATTTTGGATGCCACTTAAAAGTAGAGGAATTACGTAGAAATTTATATAAGGGCCTCTTTGGAAAGAATTAATGACAATTGGGTGTAATTACACAGTTTGATCTGTTTGTTTGATTAAATAATTATTTGGTTAGGTGGAAATTTGGTGTAATTGAGAGGGTGTAATTTCATGCTTCAATTCTCGATGGTTACTTTTTAGTTTCTTTCTTTTTGTTTTATTTTACTTTTATTTTTTAATTTATTTTTATTTCTATTATTTTAATTTCTTTTATTTTTTTATTTTTAATTTTAATTTTAATATATATTTTTATTTTATATTATTTATCTTATATTTTCTTTCTTCTCATTCCCAACCTTACTTATTGTGATTCCATGTAATTACTCGTATCCTTTTTATTTTATTCATTTAGTATAATAGGTTATTATACTAATTTTTGAAACTACAACTCTTAATATTAGAAAGAATGAATCATTAACAAACTTGACATATAACGAGTGATGTTATTAAGGTAGAATTTCATTGTGAATGAGGTTATAGACTTATATTTTTTCTTTCTTTTGAATTATATTTACTTAAACTACACCTTACTTATGTAATGTTGGAATTTGACATAAGAGTATTTTGTTATTTATTTATTTTTGAATTTTGAATTTAGGTTATATTTTCAATATTAATTTATTTGCTTTAGTACTATTGACTTGTTATTTCACATTGCATGTTGTTTATTTTTCACTTACATTTGATAGATTTTTCTCAATCAAATATTTGAATAATGTTACAACATTATATTTATAAATATTAATTTTTCTGTCAAACATCCAATCCATGATGTTCTCACAAAAAATTTGCTTTTAATTTTTATAATTAATTAAAATTAAACTATTATTAATTTGAAAAATATATGTCAATTATTTTTTACAATATTAGTTACAAATATATTGTAATTAATTAATATATTTCAAGAAATAATGTGTTGGTTATTAGCACGTGTACATTGTATTATATTTAATCATATTTAGTCCATGTAAAGAATGGATTTTGGGTCTAACTCAACCCTAAAAGCTAGCTTTTGGGGTTGAGTTAGGCCCAAGATTCAGTCTTTACATTTTATCAGAGTCAGACTCATTCCAATTCTTCGTTCACCGATGTTGGGCCCCCAAATTATATTATCCACGCTCCACTTAACAAGGTCTGGGCGTGCGGAAAAGTGTTAAGAGTCCCACATCGGATATGGAATGAGAACATAAACTCCTTATATGCACTTGGACAATCTTCACCCTACAAACTAGTTTTTGGTGTTGAGTTAGGCCCAAGATTCATTCTTTACATTGGTAAATACCTAATTTGATAATCATTTATAACGGCACAAAATTTTCAAATATTAATTTTTAATTTTGATAATTAAATTTTATTTTTAAATAAAATTAACTGTGTAATTACACTTGTGCAATCAAACAGTACGCTTGTAATTACAATTTTATGACAAACAAACAGATCGTTATAATTACAATATTGTGTAATTACTAGGGTAATGACACCAATTCCAGTTACCAGGTGGCTTTCCAAACAGACCCTAAGATTATATTAGTATTGAATTTCAAGTATTTCAAATTCATGCTAAATGAAATTAGTATCCCATCAACAACACTAACTCCACAAAAAAACAATTCGGAAACACTATGTTATTTACTAAATTCAGAAAGTGACACGTGGACCTATATGTTCCAACTTTAGAAACACTAAATCCCTCTTATTGAATTGATGAAAAAATATATTTATAATTAATTATTTACTTTATATACCAAGATCAAAAAAGCCAAAATCTTCAAAGCTGGACTTGACTCAAGAGCTGGTATGTAGTCGCTATAGCTTTGCTATTGGACGGACTGTACTCGCTTACCTTAAGACATACTGAATCAATCAAGCATTTCACCGTGCGAGCAGAGCGAGATGGTTTTGTTTTGATTGAGGAAAAAAACTGAAATCGGGTCTAAGCTCTTTGCTTAGACTAAGAACACCACGGAAAGAAAAGACTATCTATCCCCAACCGCTTTACTTTTACCACCTTCTCACGCTAATAAAAGGCATTACAGAACGTTTAAAGTCAATTCCACGTCTATAATGTGTCATACTGAGCATAGCTTCCCGGAGAAAGAATACATAGATAGTAATTAGATTTGTCAAATTACAATATATTTTAATTAAGTATTTGAATCTATAAAAAAATACTTATTAGATACTTCTAAGTTCTAACTCAATTTTTTAAAGCTTTTGCGCGTATCTCGTTTAATTATACCTCATACATATTTCAATTGATGTTGATATATATAATTTAAGAAATGCATACTTTTACACGATCAACTTATCTAGATAATGAGAAAAAATTTCTAAAATATGAGCTAAAAATATCTAATAAAAGTATTTATCATGTGCTCGGATGCTTTTGAAATATGTCATAACGTCTAAAAGAAATTTACTAGCAAGTTTAAGCGGCTATATCATTGTGATCCGTCCATGTCGCATAATCCAATTTGCTCGTTCGTTCTTATCAACTTGAAGATTACATATTTTCAGTTTGATTTTGAGTTAGTATATTTGGCAGATCAACATAATTTATTCTTACTTTAAAGCAAAACGCTAACCAAACAAAAACCATAAACACATCTCCAATTCTAACATATGGATTCCTTCGTTTCGTTAAAAAAAGTCAAAATAACAGAAAGTCAAATTCGAAAAAGAAGAAAAAGAGAAAATAATAACAGAACAAAAACAAAGAGTTGAAACAAGCAAGAATTAGAAAACTTTAAAATTTAAACTACGACTTTAAAATGGGGACAGGGGAGGGGGTAGGGGGGTGAATTGGTTTATTGAAGAAATAGGGATCAGATTGGTTAAAATGAAAGCGCCCAAATTGTCGTAAACAGGCTGGGCCTGGAACGCTCTTCTGGCATATTTAATAGCGAGCATTGACCACTCATCATATCCCATCAAAACTTGCCTGAAGGATCATGTTTTTTTCTAACACCACAGCCTTCATTCTTTATTCTACCCGCTAACCCCCACAACTCTCTTAATTCTCCGATGTGGGATGTTTACCTCCAATTTTTTATTGCATAAAAATCACCTTGTAGTGGAGTTTAAACATCCCAAGGAAAATGCTTTGGATAAAATATTAGATGGGCTTATTCAGCATTTTGAGTTCCTAAAGAAGATTAATTTCAAGGCAAAGGTCATTTTTTATTTTATTGAATCTTAGCCACCTCCACTTTTTTGGACCTACGGCCTTCTATTTCTCCAAAAAAAAAAGGTGGAATCTCTCACCCCAGGAGCCCCCACACCCCGGTCCGACAGGTCTGTGAAGGAGGTAAATCATGGTGACTCAATTGATTTCAAAGGCTAGACCAGTATCACGTTGCGCACAAAGGGCCCTCCTTTATTTCAAGAAGAAACCCCACACTACCGCTGACGGGATTCAATCCTTGGTCATTTCTCCAAATATCTCCCTTGAAACCAATTGAGCTGACAATACTATGGTGGGTTGGGAAATGACAATACTGTAGCATTTATCATTTGAGATAATTTTTTCCAAAAGTGAAATTAACGACATTTACATTTTAGTGGAAGTGGCTGTTCAAGGGAGATAAGGAATCATGTTATTGGCCATGGTATAATCAAAGTAGATCCAAAATTTATACTTAATATATCCAACCTTTAAGATATTGAATTCATTATACCGTTAAAGTTATGAATTCAATTAAATCCATATTCAAAATACTATATCCACCTCTAACTGTAACATGACCTTCCTAAACTTGTAGTAGTAGTTTCTTATGAATTTTGAGTAGGTCTTTGGCTAAACATGTACTTTTCTTCTGAGTGGAGGGTCAACCGGAAACAACATTTCTACCTCATAAAGGTAGAAGTAAGATATGCGTACATCCTATCCTCCCCAGACTCCACCTTGTGGGATCACACTGAATTTGTTGTTGTTGTATTGAAAGGAGTGTTTGAATTCGAATTTAAAGATAGTACTTAGAAGCTTATGCCTGTGTATAAATATAAATTTCACTTGAAACAAAAATTAAGAATTTTGTAAACAAATGATTATTTTATTTGAAATACTCCTCGAACAAGTTTTTGCAAAAATTGTAGGTTATTGTTCATATTACACATTGTCTCGACTAGCATAATACGTAGGTTTTCTCATAGCTTAATACTTGTATTATTTACTACCATCCGCTAATGCAGAAGTTATGCCAAGATTAATTTTTCTAACCAATAATGATATATAATTTTTATGTAAAGGGATCAGATGGTATTTGAGAAAAGAATGATGTCTTCTCATGTAATGTGAGGGCTCCACCAGATGTTAAATGCTTCATACAGTTTTAGATGATGTAAATAAATATTACTACTTAGCTATTAGAGTATTGTAAGATGATTTGTAAGAGACTTTATGGCTTTATTATCATTGTAATCTATAAAATAAGTCCTCTTCCCTAAACTCCATAATAAAAAACAATATCACGTAAAATGTTATCTTCCTATTTTTTTTAAATTACAGAACAAAATGAAAAAGAGCTTTTAAAAGTAAAAATAGTTATGGTTTAGCAAAAGGGGGGGAGGGGTTGGAATTCATTTCAAGCATAGGGATCAGATTGGTATAAGTGAGGGCGCCCAAATTGTCGTAACCAGGCTGAGCTGGAACGCCCTTCTCGCATATTTTAATGCAAGCATTGACCACTCATCACATCCCATTAAAACTTGCCTGAAGGATCATGTTTTTATAAGGGTCACCGCCTTCACTCTTTATTTTACCGAATCAGCGCACAACTCTCCTCAATCTCCGATGTGGGATTGCTACTTCCAATATTTTATTGCCAACTCTCACTCACTCACTCACTTGATTCCCTAGTTTCATTTTGGAGCTATATATTTTCTTTTTTTTTGTTTCCATTGGTACCTCGATCACTCTCTATCAAAGATGATTTCATTTCAAAATCGAAACTTCTGGTTAAGAAGGGAGGAGTGATGCTAGCTGGAGCGGATTTATTGTTCAAATTATGGTGCACGTGAACCCAAGGTGCACGTAAATCTATGGTCTCTTTGCGAAATTAGGTATTTTATGTACATATTTCCTAAAATTGAAATATTATCTATCAATTACCACGCAAAAAGTTGAATGATGCACTTGATTAAACGCTGAGCTATTTACCCTTGAGATACAAGGATTGATTTCCACTTAATCTTTTTTGTCTCTTTACCTTAGTGGTGCACCCATGTTATAGAAAATCTAGATATAAATGTTAGCTATATATTCAGTTAGCAAAGGCTAATATTGATAGTTTACTTTAAGTCTATATATATGTGAAGTGAAATACTATACTATAATTTTCTTTTACTATATTGTCAACATTGATGGGATTGGAGCTTCATCTCTTGGAGAAATTTTTGAAGGATCATCCGTATCTCCTTTCACACTTATATACAATTCTTGTCCAAGATACCATTGTTCTGCATCCTGTGATCTCAAATTCCACATACTTTGATTGTCTAACTTTATTAGTATCGCCGTCCATGAATATGGATACACCTGCATTTCCAATTAGGTGTTGAGATTGGAGCTTCATCCCTTGAAAAGAAGTTGCTTGCAAGCTACCTGTTTGAACTACTTGCAAGTTGCAAAAGAAATACGGAAGGGAAATCCACGATTCCATGTATTTTCGATTTGGTTTAATTTTCGAGTTTTTCTCACCACCCCTATCTAAGTATCTATACTCTATAGTGTAAAAAATAGATAAAGAGCTTAAACAGTTTACTAGTACATGTGATTGGATAGTCAGGATTCAGGAACTTAGTTCCTTACTGCCGATAACAAAATAGAGAGATATTGCATCTTATTCTTGTTGGTTGTTACACTTCATATGTTATCAAGACATTCATACAAAATTACAACGATTTTAGCAAAGTCAGGCTGCAAAATGCCTAATAAACATCTTTCCCCCATCACCCTTGAACAGTCACTTCCACTAGAATTTAAATGTGGCTTGATGCTAATATATGCTTACAGTATTACAATTTCCCAATCACCACATGATGGAGACTATATACAAGAGGCTATAGTTCCAAAGAGGAGGTAGCTAAGAATAAAGAAAACAAAAAATGAACTTTTTGCTTGAAATCTTCCTTAGGAACTCAAAATGCTGAATCTAAGCCATCTAATATATCCAAAACATTGGCCTTTGGATTTTTAAACTCTGTACAAGGGGAGTTACCCATGCTTCTACTTAGCGCCCACACCTTTTTCCGATTCTTGGGCAACAA
This sequence comes from Anisodus acutangulus, assembly GCA_029783415.1. NCBI lineage: Eukaryota > Viridiplantae > Streptophyta > Magnoliopsida > Solanales > Solanaceae > Anisodus > Anisodus acutangulus. The sequence goes on from CM056503.1 coordinate 1,718,073, forward strand.
AAACTCCTGGCTTTTGCTTCTTCCAGGAACCAAAGATCGCCTTTTCATCACTTTCTCTAGTAAGTTCCGATCTTCCACAGAAATCTGGACCTTAGTCGTTTTTGAGTTGGTGTTCGTCACCTCAGTCTGCAGAATAAGTGATCCTTTGCGTGTCGGTGATCGTCCCGGGAAAGCTTTGGGGCCGTTAAATCTAACCAAGCTGATGAGACGGTGAAGCCATGTCACTAGCTCGAGGACATGGTAGTCCATTTTCTGTTTGTCTGCATGGTAGAGTGTCTGCAACCGAATGAGGTTAACTTGTGGAGGGTTTTTCTTGCCAAACTCGCTTCTGTAAGGAGAAACAACCAATAACATCAGAAGTGGATCGAGAATTTAAGCTTGATGATATTCAATCTTTTGAAGTCCATAAACTATACTCCCTCTGTTTCCATTTGTTTCTCTTAGTTACTATTTGGACGGTCAAAGGATATTTTAAAAAAGGGCAACCCGGCACAAGGATATTTTCTTTGACCATAATTTTTTCAAATACTTTCTAAATATTTTGAATTGTTAATTATTGTGACTTATAGTACTTTTTATGTAGTTTCTAACTATGTAAATTTTATTTCAAAAATAGAAGATTCTATATCCAGATTTACCCCAAACGTTTTAGTTTGATCCTCGTACTCCAGATCAGGCCACATAAATTGAAACATCGGGAGAATTTGTTAAAATTTTAGTGAGTTTTACATCTATATTTGTGTCCCATATTAAAAACTGTGTTCGATTGAATCCGCATTGAAGTATTATATTCTTCAAAAATGTAATGACAGAAATATGGGACTAACCCGGTATTAGCCCACTCTCCAACCCATCCAAAGCCTTGGTGTGCTCTGTTATCAAGTTGCCAAGAAAGAAAAAGACAAAAAAGAATCAGCATATATTAGCAAAATCGGAAGGGGGACAGGACTTCTAGTGTAATTAGTTTATCCTCTAGTTGAAACAACTAAATGCATAATTTGGCACTCAGTTCGAAGAAAACCATCGAAACACATACTTCGTAGTATCTGCAGCTACTGGGACAAGCCACTGGAGAGTTTTTTCCATCTCTGTTTTTATCTGAGGAATTGTGAGCTGCAAAATGCACAACGAAGAAGAGAAGAATGAGAAATTAATAAGGACTAAGTTACACCATTAACCCCAGATGAGAGCAAAAGAGAGAAAGGCGAAGAATGAGAAATTAATATGGAGGACATACCTCTTCCTTTGCATCAACCGCCTGCAGACGTGAACGAAGGGCCGTTTTTATGGAGGGAGGTAATCCGTTATATAATCCGTCCCTCATGTTAGGTGGAAGAGAGGTGGGGCGTGAAGCCTGACATGATATTAAATCCCATTGTTATGAAAAATATTAAAGTAATCCTAAACAACGCAACTAGTAGCACTCTAATTCAGCAAAACTTACAATGTTATCGATTTGAGTAACTAAGTTAGCATAGTGTAAAGCAAGACCAGCTACTCCCAGTCTTTCTTGTTTCTTCGCAGGCTCCTTGCTAGCAGATGCCAATCCTGCAAAAAGCATAGAGATTTGTCTACATTTAAGAAAACAATCATACCCCTGGGAAAGAAAGGCACAAATGCATACATATGAAAGTTAACTATTTCGTTGTAAATAGAAAGAATACTTAAAATGAAAACACGAAAAACTGAGACCATGAAATGTTTACCATCTGAGAGAAGGTAAAGGTTCATAGAAAGGCGTTACAACAACAACATACCCAGTGTAATCACGGCGGGGTCTGGGGAGGGTAGAGTGTACGCAGACTTTACCCCTACTTTAGTACTTGATATTTATAGCTATTTCTATGTATAGTCTCGCTGCTAAAAACCCTGATTTTAAGGAAAATTCTTGATTGGCCAGTGCTAGACACATTCAAGATGTTAAATATGTTGACTTGGAGATAATCTCTAGTAGAAGGGGAAAATTTCCTTGCTTGGTAAAATGTACAACTAATGATTTGTCACAACTCCTTTTTTCTCCTAAAATGTTACTATGAAAATGCAGTTACTCCGGAAACTTGGACGCTGAAGATCCGAAGAAGGAAAAACAACCGAGAATGTCCTCCATTTTTCCTTGGGACTTGATAGTTCTTAGCTTGAGTAATTAATTTGTACATATTTCCTAAATTCAGTCAACAAATTTTTTAAAAATGTTACAGTGCAACTAGACTGTCCCTTTGTTTCGTTTCCCCTTTCAGTTTACTTCTTCTCGAGTCAGTATATGGATTAGTATGTTCTCTTTATCCATTTTTAATGAAGAATAGTTCACTAAGATAAAACGTAACATGTAAAAGCTATTTGCGGCAAAAGAATAAGAGTGGCTGGAGCAATTTAGTGGTGTAATGCGCCAATGGCCATTACCGATGCCAATGATTGTTTGGTTGATGCTCTCTTAGCTTCATTATTTGCAAATAATAGCATGCCTATGACGATAGCAATAAAATTTGAACTGATAAATAAAACCACAGCTATTCTCGTACCATTGTCCCCGAATGCTTCCACAATTGCTTGATGTATATAAGTAACAATGTCAACAAGCTTCTCCACAATCTACAATGATCAAATTTGGGATTAAAAAGTGGCAATCTCCAAAGATAAATAATAACAGCACTCTTAAAAGAAAAAAAGGACAATTTCCATTTCAATCACTAAATCAAACGAAAGCTTGTTGCCTCCATGAGCTCTAACCAATTACCAAAGTATATTTGAAAAAGTTCTCTTTTCACAAGTCTTATTATTTTGATTTTTGAAAATGTGAAAAATGCATTCCTTGAAAATGATATAAAAATGATTTTTGGTCAAAGTACCTCTTCCAAACCCTTAGACCAAAGAGATTTCTTTTTCATGCTCCTCGCAATTTTTCTTTGATGTCTTAGCTCACTCTGTAACATCATGAGACCTTCTCCTACAAGGGAAAGGAAATATGTCAATTTGTATGTTAACCTACCAAATTATCAAATGACGAAGAGCATATAAGAAGCAAGAACTCTATAGAACAACCAAACACTCATAATGTAATATTTCTTTTTTATTAAGCAAGCAAAAGACTTTATTGATGTAAACAGCACTTGGATGGTATTTGAGTTGTACATTGCTATTAGCTACAAAAGTCAGTTTCTTTATTTACTGTGCAAGAAAGAGAGGAAGTCTATAAGAGAGAGTCTATATCGGTTACATCTGTCACAACAGAACTAAAGAGTAAAAGAATTAGTTCTTTTTCTAAAAAAAATACTTGGTCAAATGAGTACCACTAGCAAGAGAAATACAACGTAGAAATAATTGTTCAGTTATATGCCTCACTATGTTGCTCCTTTTTTTTCTCACAGAATTCTAGAACAAATGATAAATCACAGAGAAAAACTGCCATGCCTTTTCGAGGTAGATTTAAGGAATCTAATTCCTCAAGCTTCCTTCGATAATCCTGTTCAAATCTGTCCAGTGCGTGCAGCTCATGATATAATTCCTGTAAAGACATCAGTGGTCAGAGTCTCATCACTGATTTTGGAATATCCAATATAGATGTGAACAATATCTTTTAGAGAAAACATCATTTCAGAATTAAGAAAAAACGGACGTAGTAAAAGAATCAAGTAAATTTCCCTCTTTGGTGACACAACTCATATTTTCTTAATATATTGTGTCTTTACACAAGACAGTTCAACAACAACAACAACATACCCAGTGAAATCACACAACGTGGGGTCTGGGGAAGGTAAAGTGTACGCAGACCTTACATCTACCTTGGTAGGTAGAGCGGCCGTTTCCGAGAAACCCTCGGCTCAAGACAAAGCATAAGCACAATCAAAACAAAAGCAAGAAAAAAGGTCAGACCCGATAAAAAAAAAATTAAAGCAGTATGAAAATGCTAGTATCAAAAGCGAATAAGCCATAATAGCGCATTCTGGAAAAGTAAGCAGTAACTAGCGCGGATAAATAAGTTAAACGAAGTACACTAAAGAACACATAGCAGCAGAAATTAAACTGCCGAGTACTATAAAGCAATATTGCGCCTATTAGTATGATTGGCTAAGCGGCGTACAATAATAACACTACAACTACCCGTTTGCAAGCGTAAGTAGGACTATGCTCGACTACCTACTACCCTTCTACCATAATCCGTGTCCTCCACAACCCCCTATCTAAGGTCATGTCCTCAGCAAGTTGCACCTGCGCCATATCTCGTCTAATCACCTCTCTTTAATACTTCTTCGGTCTATCTCTACCCCTCATGAACTCGTCCATAGCCAACCTCTCACACTTCCGCACTGGGGCAATTGTGTCTCTCCTATGCACATGTCCAAACCATCTTAACCTCGCTTCCTGCATCTTATCCTTCACCGAGGTCACTCCTACTCTGTCCCGGATATCATCATTTCTAATCATATCCCTCCTTGTATGCCCACACATCCATCTCAGCATCCTCATCTCCGCAGCTTTCATCTTCTGGATGTGCGAAGTCGTGACTGGCCAACACTCCGCCTCATACAACATAGTCGGTCTAACCACCGCCCTATAGAACTTGTCTTTAAGTTTTTGTGGCACCTTTTTGTCTCATAAGACTCCAGATGAGAGCCTACATTTCATCAACCCTGCCCCAATACGATGTGTAACATCGTCATCAATCTCTCCATCCCATTGGATAATAGACCCGATGTACTTGAAGCTTTCTTTTTTTGGAATGACCTGAGTACCGAGCCTCACCTCCACGCATGTCTCAAGGTCGCTCCCGTTACTGAACTTGCACTCCAAATATTATGTCTTGGTCCTACTCAGCTTGAACCATTTAGACTCCAAGGTTTGTCTCCAAACCTCCAGCTTAGCTTTCACTCCGTTGCGAGTCTCATCAATCAGGACTATCTGCGAATAACATACACCATGACACCTTCCCTTGGATTTGTCGCGTCAGTCCATCCATCACCAAAGCAAATAAGAATGAGCTAAGAGTTGATCCATGGTGCAGCCCCATCATCACTTCCCAGTGCTCCGAGTCTCCTACTACTGTATGTACCCTGGTCTTGGCTCCATCATACATATCATTGATCGCCCTAGTGTACGCCACAGGTACACCTCTAACCTCCAAACATCTCCATAGAACCTAAGGACTTTGTCGTATGCCTTCTCGAGGTCGATGAAAACCATATGTAAGTCTCTCCTCTCCCTCCCTATACTGCTGCACCAACCTCCTAATAAGATGAATGGCTTTTGTGGTCGAATGCCCCGGCATGAATCCAAACTGGTTCTCAAAATAGACACGCCTCTTCTCACTCTCATCTCCACAACATTTTCCCAAACTTTCATAGTGTGACTTAGCAGCTTGATACCCCTATAGTTGTTGCAACTCTGGATATCACATTTGTTCTTGTACAAAGGGATCATTGTACTCCACCTCCATTCTTCGGGCATTCTCGTCGTCTTAAAAATGACGTTAACAACTTAGTCAGCCATTCCAAACCTGCGCTGCCTGCGCTCTTCCAAAATTCAACAGGGATCTCATCAGGCCCGGTCGCTCGTCCCTTGCGCATCCTGCGAACAACACTCTTAACCTCCTCAACCTTAATGCTTCTACAATACCCAAAATCCTGATACCACCAGATTGCTTCAGATCTCCCAGCAGAATGTCTCTATCTCCTTTTTCGTTCAAGAGTTTATGGAAGTAAGACTACCACCTCCGCCTAATATGTGCGTCCTCCACCAGTACTTTGTCGTCCTCGTCCTTGATGCACCTCACGTGATCCAAGTCACGAGCACTCCTCTCTCTCGCCTTGGCTAATCTATGAAACTTCATATCCCCGTCTTTTTCCTCTAATTCCACATACAGGCATTCAAAAGCAGTCGTTTTCACCGCCGTAACTGCAAGCTTTGCCTCGTTCCTCGCCGTACGCCGCTTTCTTCGCCTCCACCTTCTCTTGAACTTTATCATTCCACCCCCAGTCCCCTCGATGCCCACCACGGCTACCCCTCGAGACCCCAAGTACTTCTCTAGTTACCTCTCGAATGCAACTGGTCGTCCTGTCCCACTTACCGGTCGCATCCCACTACTCACCCAAGCCCCCTTGGCCATCAACCTCTCCCTCATCTCCTTTGCACTAGCCATGGTCAAACTCCCCCCATTTGATTCTTAACCTGTCATCCACAACCCTCCTCTTCTTCTCCATCTTGATCTCCAAATCAATCACCAAAAGCTTATGTCGGGTTGTAAGATACTCCCTCGGAATAACCTTGCAGTCTTTACACAAGACAGTATAACCATCATTAATCAGAAAAATATTCTTGTTGGTAAATGCAAATATTGGCAAATCTCATGCAAAAGGTCAAGTACAACATCAAGGAAATTCTAAAGCCCTCAAGAAGCACTCGTACTACAATATTGTCCCAACATTATTACAGTTCATGTAAGTGAAAAGGATATGAAAAAGATCTTGATTGAAAGAACAAAGGAGGAATTTACTCATACTGTAAAACAAAGTTTTTAGCTAAAATTGTCCCTTATCTATAATGGAGTAGGTCTATTTTGGTCCGTCAAATATAACCTTGAGTATCACTTTAGCAAAGGTGCTCCATTTTGCTAGTCACCATTAGTTTTTAAGTCCATTCTGTTAGTTGTACCAAAGGTGCTCCACTTTGGAAAACTTAAAGAGACTAAAGATGCTCAAGGTTATGTTTGAAGGACCAAAATAGACCTACTCTCATAGATAAGGGGTAATTTTGGCTTAACATGTTGAGAAACAAAAACTTTTAGAAGGGCACAATGCATTGCAAAACGAGCTACTAACTTACAGAAGTATGCTGAGCCAGAATGCTCAGTTCCTGCATCATCAATTCAGCCTCTGACCTTAGTTGTTTATGAGTAAGAGAGTCCGGGTCCAACCTGAGAAGTGGTTACAACTTCTGATAAATATATTTAATGAAATCAGAATGGTTTGACTTATCTACAATAAAAAATGGCGTTAACTTACCTGGAAAAATATCGATCTAGGTTGTGCCATTGTGGGTCTTTACACATATCTCCAAACCTAATGACTTCGCGAGAAAAAATGTCAAATTCCTCCCTGCAAAACAAATTTATTTTCACCAAGGCTTATAAACTGCTTACAGGATTACAACTTTTGTAAAATTCTGAAAGGCCCCTCCAAACTGTAGTTTGACTCAAAGTCTGAATGAATAATGTTTCACCAATTAAGAATTTAGTTATACATACTTCCACCGTTGTATTTTAAGATACATTGAACCTTGAACTTTCAAAATGTACCTTAGGAGAACCACACCCCAAAAAGCTAGTTATTAAGGTGGGAGAGCCCAAGGCTATTTAAACCCCACATCAGCACATATTAGTACCGATGTGGGACATAACACAAAATCTAGGTAAAAATTATATAGGAATATCCTCCATTACGATACTGTTATCAATTAGCGAATAGCGAACATATCAGGAGATAGTATCTTAGAAATTAGGTCATGTTAGAGGATTTGTCTACCATCGCAAAATCATTTCTTACTGTTAGCAAAAAAATAATTATTTCCCATTCTGTTTCCGTGTTAGTTTCACCTATGATCACTAAATTTTATTCTCTATATATAAAATTAAAATCGCAAAATAACTTTTCGTCTTATTAAACTAACTGAACTTATCAATTATAAGGGTAGAAGTCACAGACCTATTTTTTTTCACGTTGTAAAGTAACTAAACAAAATCTAGTATAACAATAACATCATTAAACTTTACCCTCTATACATACAACGACAAAATTTGAGTACCCATCAAGGGTGACTTTACTGTTATAGTGGATAAAGTTTTATGATTTAATGTTATAGTGGATACATTTTGTTACTTTACATGGAAAAAAAATTGTCACTTTTTCAGTTACTATAACGGGACAAAATATAATTTTCTCTCGGTGTATATCAAATTGACCCTCAGCTCTTATAATATATTGTTCAATTTAATCCTAACCATCTTAATTTTATCCAGGAATGTATGCAGGCAATGAGAAACTGAAGGAAGTTATGCATTCTAACCTTTTGTCGGCAGCAGAAATAGCAAGCAGCTCCTTCATATTAGTTGAAACCAACTGCTGCACTCCTTTTGAAGGTAGAATTTCCTTCTTTAAATACTCGACATTTTCACTGGAAAGAGATTGCAACAAATTTGCACCTTTGGTAATAGTATTCGCAACCTCGAATGCTAGAATATCTATTTTATTCCCTCTTGATGTCATTCCTGTCATAAAGCCTCCGGAATTCAAATTTGTCATGCTGCTCCCAAGTGTATCTAATACTTCTACTGCTTTCTCTAGGCCGACTATACTGGCCTTTCCAAGAAAAGAACTGGGAGCCTATCACAAGAAGAAATCTAGATTACTTGAAATGTAAAAATAAGAAAAAGAAAAGGAAAAAACACCAAAAACTTGTTTGTTTTCAAACTTAAGTCATGGTTCTTCACTTCAACTCGACTTAATTAATTCACCTCGATATTTTTTTTGGTTCATCTTTTCTGATCAATCTTTACTATCATCAGGTACACCTCACATTCTATACAAGCAAATCTAAAACAACTCAATATCAAGCTTTCATAAACATACCACAATAAAGTTGTCATATGTGGCAGTTTCGGCACAAACTAATCAGTATGTGCAATTTATCTCATATGCCATGGAGCCATCTCAAACTTTTAGAGAAACACCAAAGATTTCAGCCCAAAAGATCATGTCGAATTATGCAAAGCTTCTGAATTGCTGACTTCACCAATATAATCACACTTTGAGATTGCAAGACCATGTGTTGAGATGCGGCGAACACCGATAGCATCATCGGTGCTTTGAGAAGAATTCAAGAATGCACAAGATGTCAATTTTACCATATGAACTCGAAATTAGTGAGTATAATCTATGAACAAATATTTACTGCATGCTCTAGCCCAAGCCCAAAGACATGCCAGCTAGCTAGTACCATTCTATTTCTTCTGAAGTAACTGAATTGGTTAGAGGACTTCGAACAACTTCCACTTGCCAAAGGCAACTAAACTGAATTGCACATTGGCCAGCTCAAGCACAAGCACATCAAAGACAAGTCAAGACACAGCAGGACTTACGTTTTGGTCCTCATACGGACAAGTAGAAACATCAACTCCAATATCACCTCAGTTTTACAGACATTCCTTTGGCCATGAGAATTATTCACTTTTTCCCATAATAATTTCACTTTATTTCAAAATCAGTGTTTGGTTATAAAATTTCCAAATCCGACTTGGAGTTGGATTCCAAATTTGGAAAAGTGCTCCAGGCCTGTTTTGTATCTCCATCTTCATAAATTCCAAATAAAGTGCTCTCTTCATTTCTTTGCAAAAAGTATAACCAAACACAACTACATCTCAACTCCAACTTCATAAATTTCGAATAAAGCGAAAAATACTTAGAATCTATGGACAAACGCCTACTAATTCCACTAGCTTCTGAATGCAGAAGTTTCGATTCAAGTCAACTTATGCGGTCAACTAACTCTTCTTTCCAATTTTCTCTCTTTCATTCTCAAAAAAAAATGTATGTCTCTCTTTTTCCATTTTTGGGCCAATTTCCTTCAATTTTAATGTGATTGGGCAAATCAAAAAGGGGTAAGATCTTTTTTGTGATCAGGTACTTAGCATCAATAACGCATACAATAAACGACAAACAAGATCAGCTTTGATACGCTATACGCAAGCATCCAAAACACACCAACAAAGATTATGTTTCCATAAAAATGAGTACCTTGTTCCCTCCTGTCCTAGCAGGTGCCGATCGCTTTAACTCCCGGGAAATAGACATGTACAGTTCACCAGAATCATATAAATTAGGCGTCCCACGAAAAGCACCCACATCAGGATACGAAAAAGATTCATCTTTTTTCTGCTTTCCAATGCTCTTCACTGACTTCAGCTTCTTCGAAGACCCTGAGGTGCTCTCGTGGTGAATTTCAGCTCTATTTTTCGCCGTCCCACCTGCACAAACACCTCCCATTTTGCTCCCAACACTCGAATTGGAAAAAAAAAGATTCAAACTTTACACCTATCAGAAGCAAAAGCAAAAAAAAAAATCATCAGAATCAAAAAAAACAAAGAATGAAATCAATCCATTCAATTTTTTATGCTAAAATTCATTCCATTTTCAATGAAGAAGCAAAAGCAAGAATAAAAGTCAGCAGAATTAAAACAATAAAGAATGAAATCTAATCCATCAAATCTATTCAAATTTTATGCTAAATCAATCAAATAAAATATACTATAAGCCTATCGGGGACCAAGAACTAGTCCGATGCTAAAATTAATTCCATTTTCAATGATTTCAACGCTTAAACATAAAAAATAAAAGAGGGTATTCATTTTTATCACCCAAACATACCAACAATAAGTCCACAGAACGATCAGCTGAACAAGAACACTAAATTGAGAGAAAAACAGGAACAACTATGTAAAGGGCTCAAGTGGGGTTTTAGGTTTTCAAGATCATAAATGAGAAACCAATAAAAAAAGATTACTAAAAAGGTATAATACGGCGTAATATTGAGCAAAAATTCGAGGATAAGATGAAAAATTTGAGTATAAAGTACCCACCTTTGAAGATAGAAGAAGATTCAGAGGACACGGACAAGCAGCTGAATTACTTGACCAAAGATTGTTGTTTTTTGCTTACTTTTTTGTTTGTGTGTTATCAATTTGGGTTTTGGGTTTGACTAAAAGAGAAAGGGGAAAAGTTCAAAGTTGGGCATAAAAGTCTTGCTCTGAAATGTATACTGCGTATATCGTCTCAGTTTAAGGAGCGCAAGAATTGCCCGCCGTCCTTGTTTTTCTTTTAAACTGTTTATTTGTCGCCGTCGGTCTACGGGAGGATACTCTTTTTTACCATTCTACCCTTTACAAATTCTTATTTTCGGTTCTGTTCTATTTTATGTGAAATTATTATTTAGCGAGATCACCTTAACTGAAGAGCGTAAACAGCATTTGAGGATCGACAAACGTTTTCTATCTACAAGTACTTTTATTATGGATCATATGGTATGATGAACAATACGAATTATGATGGAAGGTTAGTAGATAGTTGAGCATTATCTCGTGTAATTCTTTTGTATTATTTTTTTTGATCTTTGATTTTTATTACTATTTATTATTTTTTATATTTTGATTATCGTATTAACGTGTGATAGTTACTGTTCTTTCTTCATGCTACTCTATAATGTTTTATTTAGTATCTTGTCATGACTTATTCGCTTCTGTTATTTTTTTTCTTATTGCTATAAATTATTTATCCTTGTACCGAAGGTATACCGGAAACAACTCCTCTATCCCTGAAGTAGGGGTATAATCTGCGTACATTCTACTTTCATCAAACCCCACTTTACGTAGTTTCATTGAGTGATGTTATCGTTTGATGTTGTATTATTTAGTGAGACACCAAATTTGAAAAATATTTGAAGTTGAAATTTAAAAGAAATATTTGAAAGTAATAACTGATTTGAACATTCATTTCACTTGATAAAAAGGGGAATATGTTATTACGTGAATCTAGAGTTTGAAGTGTATAAGTTTCTATAACAACCTCAAGTTAATAGAGTGATTGGGTTTCATAGTCAATTTTATATATGTTAAGAGTCTCATGTTAGATATGGAATGGAAACATGGACTTTTTATATGAACTTGGACAATTCTCACCCTACAAGCTAATTTTTTTATTTAGGCTCGAGATCCATGATATTATTTGTTCACCGATGTTGGGCCCCCAAATTATATTATACACGCTTCAGTTAACAAGATATGAGTGTATGGAAAGTGTTAAGAGTCTCACGGTAACAACTATTGGGTTTACGTAAACCCGTAATTCGGAAGAACCAAATTAGTAGTATACTATATATTAATGAATGAGGTACCTGCAGTTGAAGTTCTATAAGTAAAACTATTTATTTCACCTGAACATACTCATTCAACATGTTTTTCAATATTTCATTATCGGTAGTTTAGTATTTACAAAATCCTTACCAGTCTTTCTTATAACCAAAAGAAGAAAAGTATATCAAATGGCGTCTCAAAAGACCGTGCCAATAAGAACAAAATCAAAATGAAAAGATTAACAAATAGGTTTCAAATTGAGCAATAAGTTTATTCTTTTAGATAAATTGAGAAAGAAAGAGACCATATAAATGAGACAAATATTGTATTAGTGATACTAGTATTATTATTGGTGGAAAAGGATTTGCCGTCAAGAAAACAAGAAAGGTATATTCATAAAAAATTCATTTTGTCAGCTACACTAGTAGATGAATTAACTCAAAATTGAGTATACTTCATTATCAAACATATTGAATTATTATCTATTGACCAAATAAAAGCATTGTCTATGATATTGCAGTTCCGAATTGTGCGCAATAAAAACACTATCTCATGACTCATGAGAATAAGACTTCCTAATATGAATACGTAATGTAGGAATCTTCTAATTCAATTAATCAAGGTTTTGTATGTTTTTGACCAAGTATATTTTAGTACTACGTACTAATCAGCATTCACCATCATTGTTAGTTAATTCATCTTCACCCGATATTTATGTCAATTCAATAAATATATAATATGTGATAATTATATTTTTATAGCTAAATTATAATTATTAAATACATATTATCTTAAATTTTGATTTAATAATAAAGTAATATGATTTCGTATAAATATCAAGTGAGAGTAAGTTATTATCCTCTATCTCCTTTTGGTTACTTGTCAAACTCTTCTTATTTACCTTTTCGTGCTTCTTCTTTTTCCGTTATTTTATTTAAGGGCGTTAACCATCAACTTTTGTGGAAATTAAATATTATGGAGTGTACTTGTAATAATATCTTTCGTGCCTTTTTATTTATTATTGTGTATAATATATAATAGTACAAAGCTACAAGTCAGGCTACAAACTAGGTAACTAATTACAATTAGAATATTGACTAACTAAATATAAAAGATATACAAGAATATTCTATCACACCCCCGCAATTGAAGTGGAGGTTCTCGTACGCTGAGTCTGGCTCGAAAATCATCAAAGAGTATGTGCGGAAGTCCTTTAGTAAATATGTCAGCAATTGGGTACCGAGAAGGGATGTGAAGGACATGAACTTGTCCACGAGCAACTTTCTCACGTACAAAATAAATATCCATTTCAATGTGTTTAGTAAGCTGATGTTGAACGAATTTGTCGGAATGATATATCGCACTTACATTATCACAATAACCCAATGTAGCCTTACGGATTGGGTAGTGAATTTCCAACAGAAGGTTACGTATCCAAAAACACTCGAAAACCACATTCATTACGCCGCAATACTCGGCTTTAGCACTGGACCGAGATAGAGTGGGTTGACGCTTAGAGGAACAAAAAAATAAGTTATATCTGAGGAAGACACAGTAACCCGAAATGGATCATCTAGTGTTGGGATATCCACCTCAATCAGCATCAGTGTAGGAGGTGAGACCAGAGACGGAGGATTTGTATAGGTGCAAGACAAAACTGAGAGTGCCTTGTACATATCATAAAATTCGTTTGAGAGCATTCATATGTTCATATTTCGGGTCATGCATATGTAAGCAGATTTATTACACGACATAAGATATAGCTTAAGGGGCTCAAATCCTTCATATCAAATTCAGAAGCAATGAGTGACACAATAGATTGGCGAAGTGCATCAGAAGAGGTAGTGAGTATGATATCATCAACATATAATAGAATGTATGTCATGTCATTACCCTTGCGATAGATAAATAGTGAATGATCATATTTGCTATGGGAAAAGCCAATAGAGGATACAAAATCAGCAAACCATTGATACCACTCACGAGGAGCATGTTTTCAGTCCCTAGAGTGATTTATTCAAATGACACACATAATCTGGATGAACCGAATTCTTGAATCACATAAGCGGATGCATATAAATGGTTTCATGAAGGTCGTCATACAAGAAGACATTTTTAACATCAAGTTGATGAATGGGCCATGATTTGGACAAAGCAATGCTGAGAACAGTCCGAATAGTTGTCAGTTTCACCACCGAGCTGAAAGTTTCATCACAATCCACACCAATCTGCTGAGACCTTCCATCACCTACAAGACGAGCCTTATGTTTCTCAAAGGAACTATCAAATTTCTTTTTATGTCAAAATATCCACATAGAACGAATAACATTAGCATCAGGAGGATGCGGTGGTACTAGATCCCACGTTTTATTTTCAATAAGAATATTATATTCGTCTAACATGGTAGCTTTCCAATTGGGCTCGGATAAGACATTTTTTGGTTTGCGAGGAAGAGGTGAATGGGCAACTGAAGTTGACAAATTGAATTGTCATTTTGGTTTGGAAATACTATGCATAACACGGGTTTCCATTATTCGTAGGGGTGTTGGATGGGACTGTATTGGTGCAGAAGTAGGTCGAGAGGAGCCATGCGAGGTGGGTTCGGGAAAGTGGGGTCATGTCGCAGACCGATAGGAGTCAAGGGCGGGGCTGGGACCTGGGACGGTGACGGGTAAGCTGGGCCGTGGTTCCCTTGGCTGGGTTTGGTGGCCCACCCGATACTGGATCGTGGGAGATGGGTCGGGCTCCAGTATTTACGGCGGTAATGGTAACGACTGATTGTGTAATTGATGAATCAAAAGGGGATTGAGGTCATCATTTAAGAAGTTATATGAATCTGGAGATGGATAATGCATCTTGGCAAAAGGGAATTGGGACTCATCGAATATGACATGCCTAGAGATGATTATTTTTCGGCTTGATAAATCGTAACAGTTGTAACCTCGATGATTAGACGGGTAACCAAGGAATACATACGAATTGTAACGAGGTTGAAGTTTATTGATTTTAGTGGAAGTGTGAAGGGGGTAGCATAGACACCCAAAAATTTGTAAGTACTCATAGGAAGGATCACGAAGATATAGAACTTGAGTCGGGGACTTGTGTTTGAGAGACTTGTTTTGAATAATGTTACAAGAGGTAAGTTGTCATTGATAGAGCGTGATGCCAAAAAGATGGGGGAATAGAGGCGTGGGCAAGGATGGTACGAACTAAGTTATTGATGGTTCTTATTTTTCGTTCGGTTTTGCCATTTTGTGGAGAGGTGTGAGGGCATGAAAAATAAAAAAAATAAGACCATTTTTGGTGCAAAAGAGTTTGATTTGATTATTGTCGAATTCCTTCCCATTATCACATTGAAAACATTTGCTATTATTTTCAAATTGTGTCTTAATTAAAGCACTAAAGGATGAGAAAATAGAATAGACTTGAGATTTATTGCCAATAGGAAAAGTCCATAGGAAATTAGAATAATCATAAAAAAATAAAGGATAATATCGGTGCCCAGTCGTGCTTAAGATGGGAGATGTTCATAAATCACTATATATGATATCAAATGGCATCAAGGTGTTAGAAGATGAAAAATAAAATGACAATTTGACATGTTTCTAAAAAAACACAAGATTCATAAACAGTAGGACAAGAAAAATGTTTACAAACAATAAATTATTTTTGCTAAGGGAACGTAAAACAAAGTCTCTCGGATGTCCCAATCTATTATGCCAAAGAATAGAGGAAATAATTGCAAAGGTTGAAGGAGAGGAGGTATGATGGCCGATGGCGGTGGCGGTGGCGATAGGATAGAGATCCTGGTGCTATCACATCTCATTATTCGATTCCATGTCTGAAGGTCCTTTACAGAAAAATCAAAAGAATCAAATTCAAGGGAAACATTATTGTCGGTTGTGAAACGACGCACTGAGATCGAATTTTTGATACGTTTCGGGGCATGAAGTACATTTTTTAAAGTTAATGGGGGATGTGGTGGGAAGAGAGATGATTGTCCATAATCTCGAATGAGAATGCCTTGTCCACTACTAACATTGATATTACGGTTTAAATTGCTCATATTAAAATGAGATGATAGAGTACCTTGAGATGTCATCATATGCGATGTTGCACCGATATCCATGTATAATTTTTTATCTGAAACGTTGAGAGACATCGCGTGCATTTCCGCCTAAATATATGTTGGGGAATAGGTAGATAGAGGAGACACATGCGCATTTTAAGCTTGTTGTGGACGAACCCCGAGAACTCTGGGCTGAGGTTGTCGAGCCGGAGGTCGGGCCCAAGATGATGTCGGGTAGGGGAAAGGTGGAGCATCCCACTGTTACTGGCCCCAAGCTGCCCACGGTGGGTACGCAACCCACGGCAGAGGCTGCTGCCACTGCTGCTGTGGGTGGCTGCCGGTGGGCGGTGGCTGTCCCCTGTTGTCGTTGTTACTGCTGCCACCACGGTTACCGCGTCCTTTGCTAGAATTTTTGCCTTTGTTGTTATTTCGGATATGTTAACCACATTGTGGATCGTTGGTGTGGCGTTGATGCTGGCCGTAAGCTGAGCCTCTTTTATCGGCAGTGGAGCCGCCGGTGATAACAAGGGCGACATCGGCGGTGCTGTCGTTAGCCGTTGCCCGCTTGGCTTTTCGGGTTTCCTCAAGAATAATTCTTTAACGAGCCTCATAGAACGGAGGCACCATAGTGCTTTGTTGGAGGACTGTAGCAACACCATCATAGTTCTCATTTAAACCCGTAATAAGTTGCATGACCAACCGTTGATTTGTGACCGGTGCACCGACATTGAAGAGTTGATCGACAATCATTTTAAGTTCTTGACAATAGGCCGACGCATTAGGAAAATCGTCTTGTTGAATGTCCTTAAATTTATTTTCTGTGTACAAGGCACGTTGGGTCTTGTTGTCATGAAAGATGTTTTCTAATCTCTCCCATGTTTGCTGGGTAGTGGCGTCAAATTCGATGATTGTATGCAAGAGATGGTTCGAGGTTGTGCCGTAAATCAATTGTAGAACAATCGCATCCAGTCGTGACCAAAGTTCTTCATTAAGAACGTCACGTTTCTCCATGTTTTTTCGGTTGATTTGGGTTTAGGAGGGATGATGTGATCTATGACTTGGTACACACGACAATGAATCTTAAACAATTCTGCCCATGAGGAGTACTGAACTTTTTCCATCTCAAGAGTTATGTGAATGAAATTATTGATGTTGTTAACCGCAAGAGCGGGATGAAATTTTAGTTGAGCAACCATTGAAAAGGAAGGATGAAGAAGAGGGAGAGGAGATTGACGTCGAGAAGGAGGCAGAGGTGGGAGGCGGCGGAAGAGAAGGCCGGTGGCGGCTTAGTTGTTTTAGGGTTAGGGTTTGGCTGATACCATGTAAAAATATCTTTCTTGTCTTTTCATTCATTATTGCATATAATATATAATAGTACAAAGCTACAAGTTATGTTACAAACTATGTAATTAATTTGACTAATTATCATTAAAATATTGACTAACTAAATATAAAAAATATACAAGAATATTCTATCCGTAGTGGAGCAAAATTATCTACAAGTCAGTACTATCAAGGATTTAACTCAATATAAAAGACGAGTCCATTGTTTTGATATTTTTGTGAAAATTTAAATTATGTAAATATATCCTTTTCCGTTTCAGAATTTGGAACGTGTAGAGGTTTAATTAGAACATGCTTTAAGCTGCGCTTATACAGAACAGCACATTAATATTTATTTTAAAGTTATACCATATATGACTTTTGGCCTATTTAACGCGTAATATTTACTTTTAACGTGTAAATTATTCTTTAAAGTCTATCGCAATTGAATGTTTGGAACAAATTGGTATTTAAATAAGTTCTACGCGTGAATTTTTGTTTTTATTCTTATGTTACTGTTCAGAATGTGTGGAAATTTAATACGAAAATAAAGCTGTTTATTAGATACAATTTTGCTACTGCTCCACAATGACTAATGACTAATGAGAGCTAACAAAAGCCCAAAATTATTAAAATTGGTATGTTGAATCCACTAGATAAGAAGGCTCCTTTCTCTTAATTTATCACTATTAATATCTTATTGTTAATTAAGTATTAATAATAATCACTCCCTCTGTCCCAATTTATATGACACACTTTTTTAGTCAATCCAAAAAAGAATGACACATTTATATATTTGTCAATAATTTAACTTTAAACTTTATTTTTTATGTTTAACGAGATAATCTATAACCACACAAATATCTTTAATTTATTTTAGACACAAAATTCATAAAAAATTATTTTTAAAAATTTATGCTAAGTCAAACTACATCGTATAAATTAAAACTCATGAAATATTAACTTTTGTAACAAAGCCACTGAGCAAAAGACCAGCGTAAGCAAAACAAGTGGGAGGTCATAATGGTCACTTTGACCAAAACAAAATGAAGTTTTATGACTTTATCAGTCATACTTTGTGTAAGCCCCACTAGATTTGGACCCCACAAATAAGAAGATTATTATATTAACCTTTGAATTGAAATGGTCAGATACTTACAAGTTACAAGTACAAATTAGTTGTAGTAGTACTAATTTTCAAAAATAAATTTAAGAAAATAATGGCCATACCTTGACCACCCCACCCCACCCACTTTATTCTCACTTTATAACATTCTTTAAGATTAAGTATAAATATACTTGAAATAGTAATATTTTCTTGCTCACTTATTAAAAAAATATTTTTTAAATTTAATAAAAAAAAAGACCTTTGCATGTTGAAAAATAAGTTAAGCTTAATTTCTTATGTTACATCTAATGATATATTTTAACATCACAAATTTTATTTTAAAAATTATATTACTTAAAATTGTATATCTAATTAAAGCTGACTCTTAAAATTGAAGAGATGGAGCAGTATACTTTAGCCTTTAGGAGAATGTTGGAGGATAAGAAAAAACGAAGTCAACTGATTTGTTTATAATCAACGCATTGAGGTCGATTAATGGACATGTTGGCTTGTTTTAATCTTGTCGAGGGGACATAATAATTTTCAACTATATGGAATGCAGGCATCTACGACGTTCACACCTTTGGAAAATAATTTATTGAAAATTTCCACACAAAATCTGATTTTCTTTTGATTGTACTAATAAGAAATTGCACGCACAGAAAAAAATATACTGTGTAGTGCACTAGAATTGTTGATACATTATATAAGATATGTGTTTTAATGGGACACATGCAATTTGAAAAACTTCAATATCACAAATCATTAATTCAATGCATTTGAGATAAATGATAATGGTGGAACTTTCATGACCCGTTGATAAACGGAGGGCAAATATAAGACAATTTGTAAACATTATATTTGAATTTTGTTCCTAATGTTAATTCTAATAAGCTCGTTGTTTCGTAAGGCAATGAATGATTAATTCGTTAAATGTGAAGTAATTATTTTGTCTTTGTTGTAGTTTTAGATATATATGTATGATTTGTATCAGTGTCTTATAAAGTAAAGAAAGTCAGCTGCTTTATTTGTTTAAGAAGTATTCAACTTTGTGGTCTAATTCAATGTCTCAAATTTTAGTTCATTTTGTTTATCAATCGTGATAATAGTCTAAATTCATTGATCAAATTGTCTGTTAAGTATTCACCGACATCGTCATGAGGACCTAACTTTCTTAAAGTACAGACAAGCTTCTCGAAAATCATACTTCGATTTGAATTATGTTTCATGAAGTTTTGAGAATTGAGATCCTAGAAATGTATCTAAGATTTTAAAGCAACAACCAAGTAGTTTAAAATCTAAATTTTAAGATCTCGTTTAATCATAGAACTTTAAACTTAAAGAAATTGATTTATTGAAAATGTAATTTTGGGAAATTGAAATTGTGTATAGACATTCGTTTTACTTTGAAATTTTGTAAATTAAGTCCCAAAAACTAATCTGAACCCAAATTTGCTCCAAAATATTTAGCTAGCGTTTAGCTATAGACTTTGAATCAGATTTTAAAAATTTATCTTTAAATATCTATTTGACCATAAATTATGAACAAATTTTTGAGACTTTCAAAAAAATTTATGGACCAATTATTGAGACTTCCAATAAAAAAACTTCAATTTTTTTCAAAATAAAAGAAATGTCCAAACTTCAAGTTCCAAAAATTACAATTTCAAAAACTCAAATTGTCATGTTTCAAACTCAGACTTGAAAATTTGAGTTTTTAAAACTTAAATTATAGTTGTACATGCATTTTAATTTGAAAAAAAATTGAAGTTATGTGAGTTTTAACTTTTAAGTCTCAAAAACTGATCTGGACCAAAATTTGAATCAATTTTTTTAAAAATATTTAGCTAGCGTTTGATCATAAATTTTGGATTAAATTTTAAGAATTTATCTTCAAATATTTGTTTGGACAGAAATTTTAGAGCAGATTTTAAAAATTTGAAGGGAAAATCCAGCAACATTTTGATCTAACAAAACAAAAAGATTTTTTTCCACAAAACCATCAGAAAGTTTGGGATGTTTCATCAGTTAGGCACACAAAAGTACCTCAGATGACCATCGTGAGAATATATATCCAAAAATCATCATACGGTTTCAAAATTCTCCACAAAAATATGCAAAATTTATCAAAAATGAAGTTAATTAAATCAATTTCGAGTAAATATAATAATATGAAAGTGTTCCCCTTGAAGATGTTCCAGCAGGTTTATTAAATAAACTCCCCTCCAGAATTCAACAAAGGAATATTGTTATAGGGTACTGCATTCATCCCTAAGGCATGGCTATTTCAATTGCCAAAGAGTCAAACTCCAGACCCTTTATTTTTTTAATTAAAATGTAATAAAATATATATTAATGATTTATTATGAACATTTAAGAAGCACTCAGAATGAAAAGGACTAATTGTTAAATTATTAAGATATCAACGATCTTTCGATCTCATGAACATTTATCCTCATTGTGCTTGACAATATATATTTCATGTATATCCAAAATCACAAACGAGTTAATAATAATTTTGAAAGAACAGAGTTTAAACAAAGGGAAAAAGAAAAAAGGCAAGCATTCAGAATGAGTAGGAGGTTGTTATTCTTCATGAAGAATCGGACTAATTTATGTATCATCATTATGCTCGCTCTGTAAAATCACAAATTTGAAAACAAAATCAAGCAAAAATTCCAATCTAACAAACAGAAAAGAGAAGGAAACCATCAGAAATTTTGGATTTTCACATCAATTTGGCACACGAATGTACCTCAGACGACCGTCGTGAGATATTATCCAAAAAATCATCATTCGGCTTCACGTATTCACAGACATAAATTTGAAACACGAAAATCAAACAAAAACAAAGGATTCCGAAAGTCTGCAAATCGAATATGCGAATTTTCCGCCATTTGATAATCATGAGCACGACTGGAGGAGGAGATGAGCGGACTGTATATTTATACGATTGGAACATTGTGTAATTAGGGTTTCCATCTTTCTGGGCCTTAGCATATGGTTCCAAAGGCCCATGAATCTAAATAGGGACAAGTGCACACATAACCGATTTGAGGAGCGTATTTAAGTCATAGCCAAAAAAAAATCAAATCATAGTCCCTTTTTTCCATCATCCTATACAAGTCACAACTTAAGTATTTAATTTTTCGCAAATTTAGCTATTTCACATTACAGGGAAATGAATGGTTAATAACTTGATATATTACTTGTAAGTAATTTTTTTTTTTAGAATTATAGTGAGTTTGACTTGTCAAAATTAAATTTCACATATTTATGTCGAACTTTAGGCATACACAATTTAACTTTGCTTGTATTTATGATTATTGTAATGTTTAGATTTTCTATTTAGGAACCAATTCCAAGTTCTATTCTTTAAAATTTCAGTTCCTAATATACAAGTCTTCAAATTCCGTCATACCAAATAGATAAGAAGGACAAAAAGGAATGCAACATTTTAATATCATTGGCTTCACATAAAACGTCAAAATGAGAACAGAATTATAAGATGATCCAAAATTAGTATAACAAATAAATGAACGTTATAAATAAAGAAATTTCGATTTAAAATTACATAAGTCATTAACATAATGAATGACCAATAGTTAATTTATTTATTTTTTTTTTAAAAAAAAGAAACAAAAGAAGCCGAGGAGAAGCAACAACCTTTTCATTTAAGAGCAAATAGCATTTTTAGTCCCTGAATTATTATGTTATTTCAATTTTAATTCTTGTATTATTTAATTAAGCGCATTAGACCTTCAATTAAGTTGTAGATGTGAGTTTGGTCCCTCATACAGTAATACTAATAGATGTTAGAAACTCAACAAAATCAATACTTTGGAAAATAAAATAACTAAAAAAAGACAAGCAAACATAAATGAATTTTTAGTAGAAGCATGTCTATACATTCAACCTAGATCTATTTTATCACCTCCGACAATACCCAAACCACTTCTTATAATGAAAACCCAGAGACGGCACTGCACATATTATTCTCACGTAAAAGAATATTAAAGTTAATCAAAATAAGTTGGAACATAAATCATAAAAAAGGGAAATAATAAAATTTCTAATTACTATCCATCTCCTCTCACTTATAAGTGATTGGAAATTGACAATCAAACCAAGAGCAAGAAGAAATAACTTCGCCAATATAACTAACAACAGTTCAAGTGTTAATATTATTTGCTAGTTGTTGTTATATTGAGATTTTTGATAGAATCATTCAAGAAGTGACCAAAGTTTCTATGGATTTATTGATAAGTTATGTCATCTTGTGTTTTGATGATTTGGTAAATTTTCGAGGAACTAGATAGGGCTGCGATCCGTTCCATTAGTAAAGTTGTACTATTCACTGGTAGAAATACAACAGCGCTGCTTCAGTTTGCTAGTGGCTGAAACTAAGGGCTAAATTGTCCCTATCTCTTCACACATGCTCCCCAATATAAATACAACATATTACAAGGTTTAATGTAACACTTGAAAACTTAAAATCACTATACAAGTGCAGCTGCCACAAGTTTCTCCAAGTGCTTCCAATAACAAAGCTATTTGCAAACTGAAGGACTAGATCCCGACACTGTAGATGTCTAAGTCCTTTAGTTTATTTTAAGTCTTGTCATTTTGTTCTTTATTGTAATCCTACACTACTTTTAAGAAGTGTCATAGTAGGACAGATTTCAACATTTGTTGGTTTGTGTTATTGGCTTGAGTTAGTCAAGATTTGTAGCTTTGCAATAGAGTTATTGTAAAGGGTGATATATTAATAGTTTAATTCCTAGGTTGCAATAGGTTGTACTCTGAAGTTTCTCAGTTAGTGAAGTTGGAAATCCTACTTGGTAGGTTGTGGTTTTTAATCCACTGAGCAAGTAGTTTTTCACGTAAATATCGTGTGTTCTTTACTTTCTGTTTTTGCTCGAGTGAACATATAGAGAACCTGATTCTCTATATTGTTTGGTTGACTCTTAGTTTCTATCATTTATACTTCGCAAAGTCCGTCATTGAGATGATCACGTTATTTTTAATACCTTTTCAATGTTTATTCTCTGAACTGAAATTCTGTTAGTAATTTAACATATGTTAAGTTAAAGAATTAAAACCACACGTTTATATTAATTGAAGGTCTAACGCACTTAATTAAATAACACAAAGACTTTGAAATAACGTAATAATTCAGGGACCAAAAATATTATTTTCCCTTTGTTTAAAATTTTCAATATCGTTTATAACTTAAATAATTTGAAAATTGGATATAATTGGAGTAGTAGATAGGGGTGGGCGTATATCAATTCGGTTCGGTTTTGTATCCAAATATGAAACGAATAAAAATTATTTAAAAAAAAAACGAATACGAACGTATCGAATTATATCGGTTTTTTTTAGTGGGTCGAGTCGGAGAATTTTCTTTTTTTTTTAATTGAATTTCCAAAACTGAAATTGACATTCACACATACACTATCATGAAATTTCGATGTTGAAATTTATTGTGTATTGTGAGATTTTTACTAAAGAAAAAGAAAAATTAGAAATCGATTTGGGGGAAAATACAAATTGATTGGGAAAACGGACGTCCGAGCGCATAGTTATGACCATTTAAAGTTTTATCAATTTACAACTATTTTTTCTCCCTACATTTTATGTCAATGTTTCCGTGATATGTTAATCAAGTTCATGCCGCATGCGACTTCCATAAAAAAATCATAGATTAGCTTCAATGGCTATGATTCAAGAGATAGTAATAGTTTAAAATAAAAAAAAAAATATATGCATTTAATTCGATTTGTATCCAAAATAAAAAAATCGAACCGAATCACTAAATTCTGATTCGGTTCGGTTTTTCAAAAAATAGGTTTTTTTTACCAAATTAAATTTCGGTTTTTTTGGTTCTCCGGATTTTTTGCCCACCTTAGACTAAAAATGGGCTACCAGCCCAATTTTTCAAGAAAAATATAAGCCCAACGAGTTATCATACAACGGGCCTATCCATCGATATCGTTGCCGGATCAAAAGAAGAACCGGTTAAACTCCAACCGATCTGTGTGAACTTCCGACTATTCTCCACCATGGCGATCGATGCAATCCCTCCACTCATCGCTGCACAGATGAATTACCTAGTCACTCACACTCCATTCTCTGTTAAGGTCATATTATATGTTTCTACGCAAAAAAAATTAGGTCATTTTCCTTTAACATGCTTATGATTATTCACTGACGAAATTTTGGAGCATTTTTCAGGTAGAGAACATGTGGACAGGTGGCAAGAACACCGGTCTACTTGATCGATTCTCCTTAGTTATCCCATTTTGCCTCGATCACATCAAATGTGAGTTATTCTTTTAACTTTCAAGTTTACGTTTCAGTCAAATGTTGCCTGGTGGATTAGTCCAGCTGTATGCAAGACCATGATAATTAAGAAGGTTTATGTTCTAGTTTCCAGTAGCATTAGTATTAGTCTCGTAGTTTCTTGTCCTTCAATTTCTGTTACTACAGGTTGTTTTTGCTTCGGTTATCGCATTATTTTGTTGCTGTTATTGTTCCTTTTACTGAATGCTGTATGATGATTTTAGCTATTATTCACCATGTCTGCTTTACTTCTTTATTTTATTTTTAAAATTGCTTTGATATGCGTTACTTGAGCCGAGGGTCTTCCGGAAACAACCTCTCTACCTCCACGAGGTAGGGGTAAGGTCTACGTACTCCTTAGACCCCACCTGTGGGATTACAATGGGTATGTTGTTGTTTATGTTCTATTTGAGGAAGTGTGTTAACAACTTGTATTGTTGATGAAATTTGGGGCAGGGGATGTGATATATAATGCGGTGTATCCGTTGGCGGCACCAGATATTATATTTGGGCCGGAAGATGAAAATTTTAGACCGTATCATGCTCTTGGTGATGCTAGTGACTCAAAATCATTGAAGAATCCTCTTACTGAGTGGAATAGCAGAGACCCCACTCGTCTTTTCTCTTTGGTTCTGCAGCTCAGGTAGGGAATTCCACTTTTCTCATCAGTAGTCTGTAATGTCATTTATGTGTATTATAAAGTGAAGAATATTTTTGAATAAATTGAAAAAGAACAGCTGAGCTTTAGTTTATGTGGTTGTTAGGGAGTCGTACAAGGCGTACCAAAAGAAAAGAGTTGAAGAAGTTGATGATGACAGGTTGAAGTTTGAAATCAGCACAATGCTCTCGAGAGAGGTAAGCTTCTAGTTTGATCATAGCATTGTTGTTTGGAAAGATTATTCCCTACAGGAAAGTGATTCGCCACATCTTTCAGTAGTAAGATGATCAATGGCTTTAGTTGAGTTGTAAAATGGGGACTGTTTTGTGTACGCTACCTCCAACATTTTCTCTGAACTTGTGGCTTGTTCGTAATTGAGTCTTGATGGCTGCTAAACTTGCTTCCAGTGTTAAGTATAAGGTATGGAATCAGGAGTTCCTCCCAACGGAGTTAGGTTTCCTATTGCTTTGGGATTATGGGCATGGTCGTGACAGACAACAAATTGTACTTGACTCATTATAACTAAGAAGTAAAAGGATATTTAAGTACTGACGATCAAAATCGTAAAGAGAAACTCAAAAGAATGGGAGTGTATAAAGCATCTACTCTAGGCATCTACATAGTTGTAAAGAGCCTTGAATCTGAGCTTTGTAGATTCTTGCTGGGAATCAGTGGAGGGATTGCCAGTTCATGAGGAGGACATTGTAGCCATAGTTTCTTTAATGTCAGTGTACAAATTCTCAGTATGTCATACATGCATATGTTTCAACTCTAGTGTTATGCACGTCTATGGTTGATTTCTAAGGTGTATATCAAGATTTGCTGATTTTGACAATCGGCTTGTGGTTGACTTTAGACCAAATTGATCTATGTAGCATATATCCTTCTGTGTGGTGGATATTGAAAAGGTCACATTCACTCTGTTTCTTACTGCCTAAGGATGCTACATTTCACTTCTTAGGCAGTTGGTGTCTTATTGCTTATAGGTTTAACTAGTAGGATTAGAGGTGATGGATTTGTAGGACTCCATTGAGTGTCTATCGGAAACAACCTCTCTACCCCACAAAGGTAGAGGTAAGGTCTGCGTACATCCTACCCTCCCAGACCCCACTTTGTGGATTACACTGGGTATGTTGTTGTTGTTTGGATTTATAGGGCTCTATTGAGTGCATGAGTTAACTCTAATATTGATAGTTTTCTTGCATAATTTATAGATTGAAAGATTTTATAGAGGTGAAGGGAGTTCAAATTAATTAGATTGAGAGATTTTATAGAGGGAAGGGAGTTTAAAAGTGTGGTTGTGTGGCCCCTCCCCCTCTCCTCGTCAAGTTATCATTCTTACTTTTATTTACTTGCTATAACAAATTGTAATTAATACTTTGTTCTGTTCTTAATCATTATGTTGCAGGGTATTGAAATGTCTTTGAGTTCAAATATTGATAAGGTACTCCATCGTCGCTAACACCTGCATTTGATAATCCCTTTGTCTGCTCTTATGTGAAAGGATTATCCTGCATAACATTTGAGTCTTGACTATATGAATGGTTTCTGTGCCATTAAATTGTAGTGTAGCCAGAAGAGGTTAAATTTGCTGTCCCATTGCTGGATTTGGATTTAAACAAAATGGTTGCGGGATCCACGTGGCGCCATCAGCAAAAGATATACTTACAGGTCGGCTTTCTGAACAATGCTTCCATACTTCCCTGTATATGTCTGTATATATTAACAGAATGTGAAAACACTGAGTAGATTTTAATATCGTCAACACATCTGATAACAGTTCTATGGTCTGATTTCCAACTGAAAATAAGTCCTGGTTTCTCAAATCTATTTTAGTTTGCTTTACTTAGTTTTAATAATAATAGATGTAACTATTAAAAGAGTGAAGAATGTGTTAACAAAAATTTGGTTCTTCTTAAAGAACCACAGTAGTAGAAGATACCGATTGAAGGAGATATAAGCATGACATCATTTGAGGAGCATCAGAGGCATATCTGGAGATCTGTGCACCCACATTATTTTGTATATCTTCCTGTGGAAAAATTAGGATGAATGAATACAATGCATCTTTTTGTCATTTACTTGCCTTTTTCTCATTCTTAATGCTGCATCATTTAAATCTGAATTCTTTTCGAATAGGGTAAAATCAGTTCATTTGTTTGTTTAATTGTCTTTTCGGCTTGTAATTTATCGCTGAGGCTAAATGATTTTACTTGTTTAATCATCTGTCTTGTAACTTTTTCCTCTGTTTACTGGTTCTCACTCAATTAACTTTACTGATGTGGCAGGTTATATATCCAGTTGGCAGGAAATACTCCAGTGCTCCTTCTGCCCCACGTTTGAAATTGGTTTCTTCTCCTGAATTGAAGGCTGTCTTTTCAATTGATGATTTCAGGCTTCCTGCATGGTTGGATGGAATGTAAGTTCTGATTTATTGCTGTAGAGGCAGGCACCCTTGTCAACCCTTCTCCTATTTGAGGGACATCATTATTCTGCTTTCTTTCCAACAAAGTTACTGTGTCATTTCATGTTCATAATTCTTTTCTAGGTGCATGGCTGAGTACCTTCCGACTTTAGAAGAGATGCTTGAATCACAGGTTAGTCTTGCTAGTTTTTCTCCATTGGAGTTTATGCCAAATTATTTTGTTAAAGTTCTCTTTCCCATTTTGTCCATTTGCTCTTAGATTATTTTGTTAAAGTTATCTTTTCCGTTTTGTCCATTTGCTCTTGTCAGATTAAAGATGCAGTTTCATTCATCGAAAGTAGAAGGAAGCTCATTATGGCATTAGCTCCTCTTTTTGGAAGGCCAGTGGAAGCCGATCCAGTATGCAATCTTAATTCTGTAGTAATTAGTATGTTTGCTGATAGAATGACATGTTCAATGTTCCTTTCTTCTTTTGTCAGGTTTTCTGCAGGAAGGCGACCTTTCTATCTTCCTCTGGGGTATTTACTTTTCTGGTATGTAACCTAATGACTGTTACACAGACAAACACAGTAGAAATTTCTTTCCTGAATGTGAAGCTTGGAAGAATTTATTTTGGCTATTTAAGGCATGTGCCAGGGAAGACTATGCATAATTTCAGGTTTTGCTTCTCAGGAGAAGAGGAGGAACAGGAAGAAGTCTTGATAGCTGAAAAACTATGGGAAATTGAGTTAGAATTTCCAACGAATGCAAACACCTGATATAAAACACTAGATAGACCATACATCTCTTAGAGTAACTAAAAAACTAGATAAACAGGTCATGGTCTTACTTATAGTTGCAATTTGTCCAGCATATCACATTGCTCTTTTTTCTTCCACAAGATAACGCAAAAGCTTTAAGTCTTAAATGCTGACTGAGACCATGTTCTCATGATTGGATATTTTCACTTTGCTGGTTTATATCCGAAATGTTATTGATGAACAATTATTAGTAGATAAATCTTTTAACACTTGATATTTTAGGTTCATGTTGCCATCCCACTTCAGTTCCCTAAGCAGCAGCCTAGTTTGATGCTTCAGAGTTCTCAGGTAAAATAGTTCGTTTGTACATTGAAGTATTGAACTATATTGGTGTCTTCTGCCCTTTACCGTATTTTATTCTTTTCTCCATGTACCTTATTTTGTGAAATTTCAATAACATGACGGGACATTAAATATTTTAGTCTGGTAGTTTGTAATACTTGAGCTTGTTTTAGTTTGCCTTCATGGATCTGTAATTTTCAGGCATAGATCCTTGTCAAATTTTAGTGGTTATGCCCCCTGCGTAATTGGTATTACGGCGTAGTAGTAGTGTTGTATCTATTGACTCACTGCTCATCTATGTGTATGTGCATCGGCATGTTTGCTTAGCACTTCAATTCTCAAGGACTGCCCATCAAATCTCCGGTCACTGCTGAATATCCGTGGAGTCCCAGATGGGAAACATCAGATATGGCTGATAGGATCTTGTAAGTTCCCACTTGTTGCTGCTTGTATTATGGAGAATGTTGCTATTTGGGTCGCTAACACCACTTGTTGAAATCAAATTTCGCAGTGATTTCATTGTGGAAGAATGCTTGAATTTCAAGAAATACTGCAATGAATCCATGCTTCAAAACCGATGAAATCAGCTGTTACAAGAGTTCGTTTTGTTTTATATTTTGGCGATATTCCTGTATCTAAGTCATTAGCTGTTGATCTTTGTATTGTAATGTTTCTAGATGTGCAATAGAAAAACCTCAAAAGGACCTAACAGCTTCCTTTTTGCGTACTCTATCCCGTGCTTTTCTAATTTCTATTTTGACAACACTTTCTTTGGTTCAGGCCTCTTGTGTTACTATTAAAGAGGCTTATGATAATAGCATAAGATAATTTTTTTTTGTTATATTCGTGCCCTTATTATTTCAAAATCAAGTCCTTTTCAAACAAATGGAAAAACTTCAGACCCTTTGAAGAATAACTAGTAGTTCCATTTCCAATAAATATTCTTTGAACATTATCCAAAAAAGTAAAAATGTATAAGCAATTTTATTGGAGTACTTTCTTTGTCGTGTAATAAATTTGCTTATACATTGTTTTTACTTATTTAGTTATGTTTTACATTCTGGATTACTCATTATCACATTTTGATGTATTTGATAGATCGTTTAAATAGGTAAGTTGAATTTTTTTGGCCAGTCATGGCTTAACAAAAGTGAATCTAAGATTTAGAGTTAGTAAGCTTAGAATGCTTATGATTTTATTAGTATAATATTTTGATTTTTTTACATATATAAATACACAATACATAATTGTAGTTGAAAGTAACAAGTTCAGTTAATATTTGTGGAATCTTTATTTGGATCAGTTTTATGTGGCTGATCTCGAGTCTAGAAATATTCTATTATTCAGATCTAAAACTCTGTTGTTCCCATTTAGTACAAGAGTTGGTGTTGGCAACTCATATAAATAAACATAGTGAAAACTCTATTAGGTGTTGATCACGATAGGATACTTGCAATGGGCCCACATCTCATAGCAATTGAGACAAAAAATCAATAGCTGTCAACACCGCAAATATCGTAAAAAACTCCCTGGCTGTGGGGTTTTGGCATGGGCCTTATGCTCGTGAAAAAAATTACTAGTAATAGAAAAAGAAACAGAGCCATGTGAAGGAAATAATGGAGCTGAAATAGTGATGAAAAGACAATAATTGAGCTCTTGATCCAAATGATTGTTTAAAGTTTCTAATTTGTTCTACTTTAAGTGGATTAATCACAAAATATTCTTGAACACTTTTATCCACTTTTGACAAAATTTGGAATAGAACTACTAGTATTTTGTAAAATTTTAAAGGGTTTATTGTTTTAGAGTGGTATAATAAGGATAAAACTAGAATAATTCCAAACAAAACAAAAGGGATCAATTTAGAGAAGTTGATCACGATTCAAACCTTACTATATGTGAGGGGTGAGAGCCACGTGAAGGAAAATGAGACATATTTGATATTTAATAGGTTATAATTCAAACTATTTGTGTTGATAAGTTTAATTATAAATTTCATTCGTATGATCTATCTTTTAAGATTTATACATATTTCTTCGAGAAGTAATCATATTCTCGAAGGAATATTCTAAAATTAATTATGAAAAATATAATTTCCGAATAGCAGAATCAAGAGGAGTAGAGGGAACAAAATCTTTTTTGGATGAAATCCTCCCTTGAAGTTGATATCTATAATTTTAAATGACTTTATGGATAGATTCAATATATGTGTTAAGAAATTTACTATATATGTATTAATATTAAATTTCTAACCCATCCACTCAAATGGTCAATGAGTTCTATGATCTCAAATTCATAAAGTTTAAATTCTAAATATACATTTTTTTCCCTTTTGTTTGTAATATATTTTTTTAAGATTTATTCATCCCCTTCAAACAATGAAAGTGTTTATACGAACCATCATTTATCTCTATCATAACATCTCATTTAATTAACATTCTACTAACTAGAAATGTAAAGACTAATTTTAAAAAGTAATAATGAGAACATTAAGGAAAAATAGAAAAGATAATGTACTTCATTTGAGATCAAGAAGGAATATTAATTTATTCAGCGTTAACAAGAGAACGGAGGGCAAAAATCGGGGTGGTGAACGTGGGACCCATATTCATTCACCCTAGAATGAACTTGCCGTGTGAGTTCGAACCATGATGAGAGTAATTTGATCTTTTATGAGGTATAATTTTGTAGGTCATATCAATTAATCTATTCTCAAACACTGGCCATTCAGGCAGCTATCGCGATTTATTGATAGTCGTGCTGAGGAATCGGGACTATTCGCGATTTAATGATAATCGTGTTGAGGAATCGAGATTACTATGTTCAGTAATAGTCTTGACGTAAGTCGGAAAGTTGGATATAAAAAAAGAAAGGGTCCATCAGTTATTGCGTGTGTATTAATTGCCGCCTGTCACCCCCAACCAAACCTCTCCCATTAGAAATATCACACACACACACACTCTCCTCCTCACTCCCCCTCCCTTCTCTTAAACCAATTTCCCATTATTCCCAAAATACCCTTTCAAAGAGAAAAATGAGAGAAATCCTTCACATTCAAGGTGGTCAATGTGGAAACCAAATCGGTTCCAAATTCTGGGAGGTTATTTGCGACGAACACGGCGTTGATACTACCGGTCGTTACAAAGGCACCGCTGCTGAGTCCGATCTTCAACTTGAACGTATTAATGTGTATTTCAATGAAGCTTCTGGTGGACGTTATGTTCCTAGAGCTGTTCTTATGGATCTTGAGCCTGGTACTATGGATAGTATCAGATCTGGTCCGTATGGACAGATCTTCCGTCCTGATAACTTTGTGTTTGGACAGTCTGGTGCGGGGAATAACTGGGCGAAAGGTCATTATACTGAAGGAGCGGAGTTGATTGATGCTGTTCTCGATGTTGTGAGGAAAGAGGCTGAGAATTGTGATTGCCTGCAAGGTTTGTTTATGCTTTTCCTGTTTTATTTCTAATCGAATTCTCATTGCGTTTATGAATATGCTTATATTTGATCTGTTTTCGTTTTTATTGCCAATTCCTATGGATAGTGCCTATTATTATTCGCAATCGCGTGCTCATTATTTCGATTGAATGTGCTTATAATTGACAGTGTTTATATTAGATCTCTTTTTCATTTTCGTTCCAAATCGCATGATAATTGATTATATTTGATCTGTTTTCGTTTTCATTGACAATTGCATATTCAGTTTTCTTGTTAATAGTGCCTATTTTGATCTCGTTTCTTTTTTATTGGCAATCGTGTGCTTATTGTTTCGATTGAATGTGTTTATAGTTAACAGTGCCTATATTAGATCTGTTTCTCATTTTCATTCTAAATCGCATGCTCATTGGTCCGATGTATGTGCTTACAGTTAACTATACCTGCATTTGATTCCTTTTTCCTGTTTCATTCACCAATCGCATGCTCCCAGACCCCACATTGTGATATTTCACTGGGTATGCTGATATATTCACCAATCACATGCTCATTGTTTCTAGGAATGTGCCTATGGTAGCACAGTTGGCTATATTTTGATCTCTTTTACTTGTTCCTTCGCCAATGCGTCTCATTGTTTCTAAGAATGTGCCTATTATGATTGACAATGCCTATATCTGATTTAACAACTTGCCAACACAAAGAAGCAATAATTCTATTGCATATTCACACATTGTAATGTCCATACCAGAGCCTGCTTCGCGTAGAGCAATGAAGGCATGTAATTGTATAGAGTAAGCATTATGACCTAGTCATGGTTGTATTCTATTTTACTTTTTATGTATGATCTCATAACTAGTTATACTCTCTTAGACTTGATGTTGTAGTAATGAATTTGTGATGCATCTGGATTTTCTGGTGGCAGTATTCCTTCCACTTCTGAAAGTTTATTAGAGATCTTACTGCATACTGCTTCTGTCTTGAAAATTCTCCCCCAGACAAGTGACATAATCTGTTGATGAATGTTTTTATTTGTCTGATGCATCAATTTGGTGATCCTCTCTAAATAACTATTGTTGTCTGTTGACTGAGGATAGTTGATTGATGTTTGTGATTTATTCTTTGATTTATGGATCAGGATTCCAAGTTTGCCACTCACTTGGTGGAGGGACTGGATCTGGCATGGGAACACTCTTGATTTCCAAGATTAGGGAGGAGTATCCAGACAGGATGATGCTCACATTCTCTGTTTTCCCTTCTCCAAAGGTGTCTGACACTGTTGTAGAACCATACAATGCTACACTGTCAGTGCACCAATTGGTGGAGAATGCTGATGAATGTATGGTCCTTGACAATGAGGCTTTATATGATATTTGCTTCAGGACTTTGAAGCTCACTACTCCAAGTTGTAAGTATTTCTCCTTCGTGTTAACAGATAGTAACTATCTGCAAGTTAAGTAAGCAAATGATAAATTATGCCTCTATCGCTTGCAGTTGGTGACCTGAACCATTTGATCTCTGCAACCATGAGTGGTGTTACTTGCTGTTTGAGATTCCCTGGTCAGCTGAACTCAGACCTGAGAAAGTTGGCTGTGAATTTAATTCCCTTCCCACGTCTTCATTTCTTCATGGTGGGTTTTGCACCATTAACCTCTCGTGGATCACAGCAATACATTTCCCTCACAGTGCCAGAGCTTACTCAACAAATGTGGGATGCCAAGAATATGATGTGCGCTGCAGATCCCCGTCATGGACGTTACCTGACAGCTTCTGCCATGTTTAGGGGGAAAATGAGCACAAAGGAGGTGGATGAACAGATGATCAATGTGCAGAACAAGAACTCATCCTACTTTGTTGAATGGATCCCTAACAATGTGAAGTCTAGTGTGTGTGATATCCCACCAACCGGGCTGAAGATGGCATCCACATTTGTTGGCAATTCGACCTCCATTCAGGAGATGTTTAGGAGAGTGAGTGAGCAGTTCACAGCTATGTTCAGGCGCAAGGCTTTCTTGCATTGGTACACAGGTGAAGGAATGGACGAAATGGAATTCACTGAAGCCGAGAGCAATATGAATGATTTGGTTGCAGAGTACCAACAATACCAGGATGCTACAGCAGATGATGAGGAAGAGTATGATGAGGAGGGCGCTGAGGAACATTATGAATCCTAAAGACGTTTTTAAATTCAATATTGTTGTTTTGTTCATTTTCTGCTAAGTGGACTCGTTATTGTTTCTTATTGTCTTCTCTTCATTTGAACTTTCTGTTTGGTTTGTTGAGAAATGAAATGTCTTTTATTGGTCTAAATATGAATATACTGTATTACAGTAGCTTCTTAAAGAGGAAGGGTGATGGAGTTTGCATTTATATCGCAGTTTCTGGCAATTATTTTGCGATACTATTATAGCATTATAATATGCAAATAATCTTCCTTACCAATGATTTTATAACTTTCATTGTTGCTATTTGATTCATATATTTTTTTTTATCTCACATGTTTGTAGTAGCATTTCAACTAAGCAATGAAAAGAAAAGTAGCTCAAAATTACTTCTATGGTTAATGTTTGCAATTTCTACGTCACCAGTAGGTTTGCAACAACAAATGACAATGAACATTTGAAATTCCTGTGCTATTGTATGTTTACATTACAGAAACATTGAAATCGTGCAGTTAATCGACTATGACTTGATATTTAGAATGCCTTTCTTTCTTCCCTTCCTTAGAGGAGCTCAAGTAGCAAATGGAACTGTACCTGCTTGCAATTGCATTAGCGGATCAGAGTTGTGAGTTTCTTGTTAAAATAAATTATTAAATCTATACATGAAGAACTTGTGTCGTGTTTGTTTGGAAGGACACAAAAATTGGTTTACGAATTCAGATCTAAGCTTTAGATTTTTATAAAATAACTTGTACACATTTTCAAGGGAAAATGTTCAGAGTTGCCCCTCCACTTTAATAATTGGTTGGCTCGAGGTTTCGATAGTATTATACTAACAAGCAAGCTTCAGCGACCGCTCGACCTAGCGCGTTTGCTCCAGTACTATAGGGAATGCATTATATTTATCACATCTATCCTCCGTTACTATGTGGTCAAAATTAACCCATCTTAAATATACCCTCAATTTAAGGAATTCCCCTTTTAATTATCCTTTTTTCACCTTTACCCCTAATTCGCTATCCATTACCAATTCCCAAGTCAACTCATATTTATGACGTTTCATCACCAGAATTGGCATCAAGTGGGAATCAGGGGCAAAGTTTGCTTTCTAAACAACAAATTAATAATTTAAGGGGAAAAAAATAGCAAATTAAAAAAAACAGGAAGAAGACCATAAAGGATAAAGTGATGGATTATTGAATGTTGAGGTTCTTAACTCAAAGTGAAAATTTGATTGGGTTATCATCACTGACAAGAAAAAGAAATGAACGTACATAATGTAGTAAATTAGTTTGAGCATTGACCGTATAAAAAATATTACACCTTATGATCAAATTAAACGATCATTGTAGTTCATTCTATTAAGTAGCACCCATTGATGAATATCTAAAATAAATTATAAATAACCTAATATAATATGTTGAATTACAATAAAAAGGAAACCGATGCATGAATGTCTTTGTGTTCATGCAGTTTCAGTGAAGTTTGTAAAAGAAATTCATTAGGTTGCCGATGTATATAACTTAATTTCTATATAGAAAGGATAAAATTAAAATTAAAGATGAAAGCAAATAAACTAATTGATGAGTGAAGAAAATTTATCATAATTTATGAACTTATTGGTGTAAAATAACCTCAATCAACAACAACAACAATAACAACATACCCAGTGAAATCCACAACGTGGGTCTGGAGAGGATAGAGTGTACACAAACCTTAACTCTACCTTGGTAGGTAGAGCGGCTGTTTCCGGAAAACTCTCGGCTCAAGAAAAAGCATAATCACAATCAAGCAAGAATTACAAAGCAAAAGAAACGGCCATAGACAAAAATTAAAGCTGTATGACAAAAAAATATACTGTAACACTTTTAAAATAACCTCAATCAAATAACAGAAAAATATATTGTAACACTTTTATTTATAATAATTATTTATCATATAATCCCTAAGGGGACAACCTCACTGGCCTAGCCCTAGAGCCGCCCATGGTGGGAACTCTATCCATCCCATCATTATAAGGAATGCGCCTAAAGAACTATAAAGAGAGTCCACAAATTTTTTCTTTGTTGGAAAAATTATGCACGTTCATGCTTATACAAGTTGAAATTTAAGGGTTTTTTACAATCATGTTACGACCTGACGATCGCCTAAGATTTCGGTTCTAATTATGATATTGTGCAAACGAAGTTAATTCGAATGAATTTAGGTTCAGAAGAAGAGCTAAACCAAGTCTTTGAATGTGTTTCTCAAATTGATAAGCAAATCTTAGATTTTGATAAACGGAAACTTGTATTCCTAGTTATAGATATATGATATTTCTAAACTTATTTTCCCCGGAATGAAAGTGCATATTTAATTTTAGCAATAAGTCCATCTATTATATATACAAATTTGATCTAAGCTCTCATTTCAATCCACTAACGCCACAACCACATAGACAAATGAAATGAGTACCTAGACCGAAATTGTATATATAATAGATAAATTTATTGCTAACATTAAATCTGGCTTTTATCCTGAAAAAAAAAGTTTATAAATATCATATACTATAATCAGAAATGCAGGTTTACGTTTACCAAATCTCAAAATTTGCTTATCAACTTGAAAAATTCATTCGAAGACCTGATTTCAATTCTTCTTCTGAACCTAAATTCAGTTAAATCAACTTCTTTTGCATAACTTATCATAATTGAAACCTGAGAACAAGGTGACCGCCAATCGTGACATGATCTTATAAAACCAAAAAGTTTGAACTTGTATAACCATGAAGTACATTGGAGACAATTTCTTCTATCTTTTCAAATGGTGTTTTTTTCCTGACTTGCAAATATCATGACACAGAGAGAAATATTTATATAGTTATCAGAGGTAATCTTCAAATGTTAAAATCTTAAGTTGTTACTTTAAACAATTTTGGTTATATCTCTAAAGTATTTCATAATCTAGTACTATGTGTTTTATGGTATGCTTTCGATTTGCTTTCCAATTATGAAATGGTCAGCACTTTTTCCATTTACCTTAAATTACTTTGTACCACATAATTAACTCGCCAATTTGCTTGTGTCAAGTATGGAAACAAATCAAACCAATATGTTCAATTTTAGTAAATCTCAAATTACAACAAAATAAAACAAATATAAAATGATTTGTGACCCAATTCACTTTATGTAATAAATCAATTAGATCATATACTATTTCAAACAAAAAAAAATAGCTTAGATCCAATTATTTAGGCCAAATACATAAACGACCGTTGACATTGATTTCTATTTAAACATCCAATAAGACATTTTCCTATTAGTTACTTCAACTTTGGTCAATGTGTCTACTAAACACGTATTTGATACATTCAAAATAAAGAGCGCGATTTACATTTTTACTATTTGATTCATCTTTTCATTTTTATTTCACTTGTCTTTAGTAATATTTCAACTAATCAATGAAAAGAAAAGTAGATCGGAATTACTTCTATGGTTAATGTTTGAAATTTCTACATCACCGGTAGGTTTGCAACAACAAATCACAATGAACATTTGAAATTCATGTGCTTTTATATTATTTTAATATATATATTGATCATATCTATCCTCTCTATAACATTTTCTTTTTTAATTCGCATTGGATAGAGCCCATTTAAAAAAAAAATACCACATCTTTTGGTGGTCTATATATATCTATAGCATATTGTCCTGATTGCATAACAAATTCTCAAATCCCAATGTTTATTTTAACAGTAACTTAATTTTATTGTAAATATAACTATAAAAAATCTCATAGGTAACAATTAATTTAGTGTGATTGCATCATCATTAACTAGTTTTTGTCCTCATTTCATTTTTATTTATTATTTAATTATCTTTTATCATTGACAAATTTATAATCACTCAGCCTTGTATCTTACCTTTTTTTTTTTTTAATTTATACTTTAGATTTCTGATATGTGACTATAATAACGAAAAAGACTATCAAAACATTGAATGAAGTTAGGTTCGGAAGTGATGAAGAACAGGTCTTTGAATAGGAATTTCAAGTTGATATGCAAATCTGTGGTCTTGCACAAAAATTTCATGTTTAAAATCACATTATCAAAATATGTGGTCTTGCAAAGAATTGTTTGGAATTTAAAGGCCTCAGATTTAACAAAACCCCATAGAGTAAAAATTTAAATTTTTCATTTTCTTCTTAATAATTTTGATGATAAGGCAAGTAGAAGCTTTTCGGAGAAGAAGTCCGTGGGACCCCTCTTTTGAGGGCACCTAGATAGTGAAAGGTTATTCC
Organism: Anisodus acutangulus; assembly: GCA_029783415.1. NCBI lineage: Eukaryota > Viridiplantae > Streptophyta > Magnoliopsida > Solanales > Solanaceae > Anisodus > Anisodus acutangulus. Next base: position 1,756,848 of record CM056503.1, read on the forward strand.
TTTGCAAGGTTGGAAGCTAAGCAAAGTCACGAAGCTGACTAACTACGCTCGAGCAGAGCTCAAACCCGGAGGTGGTGGCTGAACTTGCCGCAGAGTTCACTCAAGTGAAATTATTTTCCAAAATACAAAAAGAAAAGAAATGGTATACATCAGAGTCATGGAAGTATTAGGAAAAAGCATAGCTCAAGCTTCAAAAAATAATTGAGCTCTAAGCTTCTTATATCCTGAATAAAGTTGTCATCATTTGCATACCCTTTATCAATTTTCAATCAAATTTTAACAAAAATCATAAGTAAAAGAGAAAGAAAATGGCATCAAGTTTTTTCACATAGCAAAATAATTTTTTTTTGCACACAAACAGATATCCCTATAGGTGGCTTCCAGATCCAGTCAAGTGAGCTGCTAGGTGATAGTTGCGTTGTTTGTCTAGGGTTCATATATGTAGCGGCTTTTACCTAACCCTAATCCTAGTATTATGCTGACCTAGTCATAGCCCAGTTTCACAGTCCATTAAATTTGGGCCTAGATTTAGTATCCAACTACCTAAGACAGAACAAATCAGAACGGGGTCATTTGCACTTTCTCCCTATTTTGTGTTGGTCTTTAATTTTACCCCTCAAATGAAACATATGCCTACTCGGACATAGGTTTATAAGGAATCCAACACAATTTGTGTTGGATCCTTTAAAGAACTTATAACTCAATAAGCATAAGTTTCATTTGAGGGAAAAAAATTAACCAACCCATTTGAAGTAGAAACGGTGCAATTAAATGTGTTATTGTTACCCCTAGTATGAATTTCAACTAGTGTAGCGAGTAAGTAATTTAAGTTTTTTTAAAGATATTAACGCTTGTTTTTCATTGATCATAGCGCTCTTGGTTTAGAAAAAAAGTTTGCAAATTTTCATTAGTATCATATATCAATAAACAACAGCAATATGACAAGTGGACAGCATTTGAAGGGTCTTTTCTAAAAGCTTAAGGAATGCAGTCTAATTACTTACTATTTATATTTTGTCTCAACTTCCTCACGTGTGGGCTTGATTCTTTTCATTTTGACAGAAAACGTGAAATTTCTTTTTTTACTCGACTAAGAGATTTGAACATAGTAAACTTTAAAGTCTCACGACAAGTAGGAACAAAATTGGCTGTAAGATTTTGAATAAAGAAATACTTTTGGAAATCGTAGTGGTAAGCTTCGGACTGATGGAGTGATGGTAATGGAAGTCTTTGCTGTAATGTTAGATACAAATTGCAACTCGCAATTTGACATAGCACGACTCTTTGGTCAATAACATGACATTTTGCAATAATAAACTAAGTCAAAATACACAATTTTAAGCTTTAACAATCACCAAAATGTCATGTAAAATAATCCAAACCTATATTCAGGGAAATATTTTGCTTATACCACATCAATGTCTTGTTTCTATCTTCGTTGGGATTGCATACAAATGAAAAGAGCTTTGCTTAATTGGCCTTTCTATGCTATATATAAATCATTATAGCTTGCCAACTTCTTTAACTTAGCAAACACAAAAAAGAGCTTTGCTCGATTGGCCTTTCTATGCTGACAAAAAAATAATAAGATCCTATAGAGGAATCAAATAGAAAGTAAAAAAGGAACTTTAGAAAAGCAATATTACCACTATCTCCTTCTTGGTGGTCTAATAAAACCAGATGAATTCTTAATTTCTATTCTCTTAATCATCCTCCTCCTTCTAGCTTCAGCAAATTGGGCTTTTCTTTCAGCATTCATTCTATCGATATCGAAACGCGATAACGAGTCCAATGTGAAAATCTCATCCACGGTAACATTAAGATCTGGAAGTCCTATTGGGCCGCGGCCCGCATGATTGACAGGGCCCAATCCATTCGAGTACAACTGGACCTGTTGCAGCTGGCCCAATGGATACTGAAATCTATGGAAGGTTTCTGATCCTAAAGCAACCTGATCCATAATGAACGGCTGTTGTCGATTGGGCTCCATTCCAGTACTGTAAACTTGACCTAAATTAACACCAGTCCCTTGGATATTCAACATTCTTGTTACCTGTAATTAGCAAGTGATTATTTTTTTTATTAAACAAATTAATTAGTGCTAACAAAGATCCATGAACTCAAAGTTGTATACATTATTAGATTAAGCTGATATACAATAACATGTCATTTTTGTCACAAGCTAATAAGGTAACACGAAAAATAGAGTAATCACGTGCTATAAGCAGTTAAATTACACCGCTAAGATAAACATTTTGGCACAAATAACTAAAATACACAAGCAAATGATCAATTTTGTGAACAAATTATGTCCCTTTCCTCAAATCTCAAATAAGTGAGAAAAAGTAGTTTTTTTAAACCAAAAATAGAGATGGATTTTCATATTGTAGCCCAGAAATAGAGATGGATTTTCATATTGTAGCCCAAAAATAGAGATGGAATTTGTACCTGTTCTTTCATTGCTTTCAACTTCAAATTATAAGCTTTTTGATTGTTGTAATAATTCCGAACATTCTCCACTTCCTGTCCAATTCAGGCAAAAAAGAAAAAAGAATAAATAAAAGATGATGATGAAAAAAGGAAAAAAGAACAGAGGATAATTTAGGAAAAGAAAAAAACAAAAGACTCAATTTTTGTTTAAGGAAATTACAAACTCACCCCTCTAAGCGATTCTCTGCATTGAGATAATTGTTTTATCATATCCATTAACTCCTCCCTCGACTGCAAACCAAGCAACAATTTAAAACTAAATTATTCACAAAGTGATAAAAAAGATAAAAATCATGGAGATTGTGCTGCAATGAATTTTTAAATTTCATTAAAACATAACCCACTTTCCATTAAAAAAATTGAAAAACAAAATTATCCGAAACAGGGGAGATGGCATTGAAACAAGTCAATAGAAAAAAACCCAGATATCAAAATCCGAACAGAACAAAAAAACGCAGAAAACAAGTGCCGAAAATCAATAAAACATAATTAATTCATGAAAAAAGTGTAACAACAACAACAACAACATAGTCAGTGTAGTTCCACAAGTGGTGTCTGTAGAAGATAGGATATCTGCAGGGTTAGAGAGGCTGTTTCCGATACCCCTACAAAAAAATGGAAATAAAACAAAAAAAAGAAAAGAAATAACAGTACCTTTAGTTTAGAGCTTTTTCTGGAAGAATGTTTGGGTTTATCATCAGATTCACTAGGGGAAAACGAAAGAGGAGTAGCAGGGCTATTAACTTCAACCTTAATTTTGGGTTCAATTTCGTTGTAATCGATTTTTGAACTTCCTTGAAGTGAAGGTGATGATGAGTTAACACGTGAAGAAAAATGGGAGCCTCGATTAGATCTCCTCTTTTTAGAACCCCAAATTAAGGAAGAAAATTGTTTTTGTCTGACAAGATTGTCAAGATCGAGTAGAATATTGGCTACTTCAATTTCATCTTCGTTGGATGTAGTAAGTAAAAAGCACTGTTCGTCATGCTTACTGTGTTTCATTTTTTTCTAAATTTTGCGGTGAAAAAGAAGAGAGAAGAGAGGAGAAAGAGTGAAGAAGAAGATGGAGGAGTGAGGGGTGGGGGTTCGGGGGTGTTGGTAATAAGAAGGGAAATCCATGGAGTTTGTGGCTGATGACACGTGGCAAACAAATAGAGATGGGAGGGCTGTCTAGGGTTTATGCTTTTTGCGTCTCTATTTTTTTTCCACTCCTTTTTATTTTCTTTTTCCTTTATTTGGGAATGAATCTACAAATAATGACGAGTCATTTCGCTCGTTTGAGCATTTTTTTTCTTTTTTCTAAAAAAAGTTCTCTTGTTATAAAATAATAAACTAGAACAAAATTAGAATAATAATATTATACAGAAAATGAGAAGAATTCTTTATTTCTCTTGACGGATGAAATACAATAAGGGGAACATCTCTATTTATAAGAGATAATTGACTTGGTCCTAAAGTTATTAGTCATAATATTTCCTCTAAAGATAGACATCCACAATATATGATAATATTCATATCACTCCTCCTTGGATGTCTATTTTGATAGATAATATGCTTCACTAAAACCTTACTAAAAAAAACATAGTGGAAAAAATTATAGTAAAGGAAAAAAAAATACACATTTCTAATAATACACATTTTGATTGCCGCATTAAAAACCTTACAAGGAAAACAAAGTGGGTCAAAACCTTATATGGAAAAAGAGTACAACATGTATGAACTCCCCATGATGAGAACTTCAGTCCAAATGCTTGAGTCTTCGTATTCCAATCTTGTGCACCATCTTCTCGAAAGTTGCAGTTGGTAGAGACTTAGTGAACAAATTAGTCATATTATCACTTGAATGAATCCGCTGCACGCTGATATCACCATTCTTTTGGAGCTCGTGTGTGAAGAACAACTTTGGTGAAATATGCTTTTGTCCTATCTCCTTTTCTGAATCATCCCTTCAATTGAGCAATACATGCTGCATTATCTTCATATAAAATTGTGGGTATTTCAAACCACATTTATTTTCAAGCGATTCAAATAGTCATAACATCAATTGGATTTATTGAGATTTTTTCATTTTCTTGAGTTTGCATCTCATTGATTTGTTCAAGAATATCAGGATTGATCAAATCTTACATTTCTTTATGAGATTCTTTCTTAGTGTCATCTTGACCATTTTTTTTATTTTTCTAGGATTCCGATCCTTAGAACCCAATGGTCTATCACGCTTCAGGCGTGCTTTTGGACTCATTTGCTATGACACTAGTAGATGATCCTACAAGGACATCAATCCGAAGTGGGACATTCTCTGCAAGGATATGTGATTCGGTAATCCTTTTCAAATCTGTAAATGCGTATGACATTTGATTTGCTATTTTCTGCAAGTGAATAATCTTTTAGACCTCTTGCTCACTAATAGAAGCACGTAGATCAAGATGAGACGATGATGGATTTTTTCACAAAATTTCTCTTTTTATTTCATTATTCTCTCCCCTAATTTTGGAAAAGTTCTCTCATCAAATCGACAATATGCAATTGATCTTATTTTAGTATCTCCGTGTAAGGAAGAAATTATATCATGCTCATAGTTATAGCAAGATAAATAAATGCATCAATTGAACAAATATATGGCACTTCAGGACCAATCTAATTTTCTCATTTCAACTTCTTTTAGCAGGTAGTCTACTGCTTTTCGAAAACTCTTCAAAATCTCCAATCACATTCAAGTCAACAACTTGCACAACCTTATGAAAGATTTTGAATATCATAAAGGGAAGAGGTTAAACATAGTCATATTTATACCCTTTATCAATAAATATTTATTAAGGTGATTTCAGTACATCAACCTTAGTTCATTTAATCCATTTATGGATTACAAACAAGTTTTTCAATAATTTTTATATGCTTCAGGCATTTTGAATTCTTCAGAAAAAAAATTCATATAATTTTATCACGTGATCCATATAGACTGAGACAATTTTCATTTAATATTTAATTTACATGACATCTTCTCATGTCATGACTGCAGTTCCAGTAATTTACCAAGATGTATCTACTTGGTAATTATTCCTACATCAATATGCTTTAAGAGACATAAAATTCAGATCCTCATAATATTATACAATATTGCGCACTATATTGTATCAAATATATCATCGACGAGATATCATTTTGTATTGGTTTGCAATTAGACACAACTTACTGAGATCTTATCACTTCATTATTTTTTCAGGTACCTGAACCTCGTATGAAGTTTTATGAAGTGTTATGTCGTAGTCTCTTCAAAAGCACATTGCCTCCTTATTATAATCATTTTGATCATTTTCTCCTCTCATTTTTCAAGGATTATTCGTTTGAAATCGATTTTTCTACCATGCTTTACGCATGTTGTAAACACTGTCCCTCAGGGACATTTAGGAGCATCTTGCAGCTGAAATATGAAATAGTTGGGTCACCAAATGCTTCTAGCGTTTGACTTAAATTATCGTTTGAACGAGGATCATACCGGTGATAACTCACAATATATTTCTTAGTTGTTTATTCTCTTTACCCGTATGTTAGAAAAACTAACATACATTTTCACCTTCTTTGGGAAATCCATCTGTGTGCATCGTGGTAGATTCATTAATCATCTACCGTACAACAAAACTATTAGATGAAAACATTTGGTTCCTGACCTTGAACCAATTATGAGGGGAGAATTTATCATAATTTATTAGTCTGAAGCATACAAACGTCGTTGTATGCAATATATCATATTTCAGATCAACACATGAAGCTTTGTTCTCATTCACAATGATTTAGCTATTTATCGGAGGTATTCAACGCTAAACCAGTTTGAATATAAATCAGCATTAACAAGATGAATTATCTTGATTACATAATCTGAAAATTGTGCTCTCAACTCAATTATTTGAGCAAGCAATTTTGCATATGTCAAACTACGGGTTGACAATAAACGCACATGTGATCGTCTTATCGATGCATCTATTTATGAAGTCACATAATAGGTGAACGGGCCCTTATTCACCTTTTATATTTTTCAAAATTTAGGGAACTCAATCCCAACATTAGCAGATGTAATCAACTTATCACGAGAACAAGGAAATTAATAGTTGAAAAATCTTCTAGTTCTTCAATATATTCCGAGTACAAACTTAACACATTATATTTAAATTAGGACAATCAAAATTGTCGCGTTAATTGATAAATTTATTTGTACTAGTGAACTTCAAGTTTACCATGTCATGTGCTATTTGTTTTAGTAAACTTTTGATTTACCATAACATGAATTCTATTTTGTACAATAAACTTCTGGTTTATCGTGACATGTGGTTTCATCATGCTTATATTTGTGTAATACAATTTGGATAATAAAGAGGCTAACATTTCAAATACATATTTCTTACCCACTATGCTTTCATAGATATTTAGTCATCCAATCATTTATAGCTTCAATATGATAGCCATTTACTTTAGTAAACTTCGGATTTACTACAACTTTTGTTTCGATCATAACAACTTTTTACAATCTAGAACGAATGACATAATATATATAGGCTCTTCTAGATAAATAGTTAGCTCTTCTGGAGCACTTGATCATTAATTTTGTACAACCAAATATTGCTTAGATACTGCTGGTATCATAAAAGAAGTTATAGTTAGACACTGCTGGTATCATGAAGTAAATAGTAATCAAATGGACATTTAAAGACAATACAATTTATAAATGATGAAAAGTAAGTTCTAAACTTTAGTATTTCAGACATCTCATTCAAAAAGAATACCATTAAAATTCGAATATTTATTATCAAAGCTGCTACAATAACCATAATATATAAATGTGGTTACAGTAGATAGTATTCTACACAATTTGTATCCTCTTGCCTTAGAATGATACATAATAAAAAATTTCAAGATGATTTGACGTGCGATAGGTATAAGGGCGAATTCACCCTTTTTCGTTTAATGAATTTTGGTCTTCACATATTCCAAGGATGCTTGTATACATTCATAATACTCATATACAAGTGCACAACCAGTGATGATAGATTCACATGTTTTGTAAAGTTAAAAATGCACCAAAAATTTATGACTATACAAACCATGCACATAAGTACGAAGACAGTTACTGTATGCATACATAGCACGGACGTATTAAATGTTGATTCACTATGTCATTTGTATTTTTAATAGTAAATCAATTTTGAAAATCATATATACATGCACTGCAAGAAAAAACTAATGTCTAATACCAACCTTTGTGAGATCAAGTGATGAAACATGTGAATTCAATTTTTTGAATACTTTCAAAACAGAAGCACAATACTTCATGCTAGTTATACCATACATTATAAATCTTTCATCTATTACTTTAATATAGAGTAAAAATTAGTCTGTCAAAATCACTAAGTACAACTGTAACCGCAGTTTAAAATTTGAGAGATTGACATACCTCAACAGAGAGAAGGAAAAAAATGAGCTCGCATACATTTTATGAAGGAAATGAGAGCCACCGCTAACAGAATTGTTACTTGATAGATCAAATGATAAGAAGACAGTATACTTCAAACGATGGAATTAGTTTTCTCTTAAGTTTCTACAACTTATTTATTTCATAAATATGCTAGTGAGTTCAAATATAAACTTCTTTTGATATGTGAAATAAAGAAGTAAATTTTCAAAGTTGGAACACTTTTGAAAGTAAATTTCAAAACCTTACTACGTGGGACTTAGTTGGGAGTAAAGTTCAAAGGTCTACCACTTCGGGAGTAGATTCAAAATTCTACTACTTCAGAAGTAAATTACAGAGACTTAATGCTTCGGGAATAAATTTTGAATTCACCACTTCAAGAGTAAATTTCAGATTTACTACTTCAAGAGTAAAATTTAAAGTTTCTACTACTTCGAGAGTAGAGTTCAATGTTCTATTACGTCGGGAGTAAGTTCAAACTTCTATTACTTCAGAAGTAAAGTTACAAGTTCTGCTATTTCAGGAGTAGAGTTCAAATTTGCTACTTCGGGAGCAGAATTCTGAGTTTACTACTTCATGAGTAAAATATAAAATATTTAGAATATATTTTTTTCTCAATTATTATACCTCTTCTGAAGGTGAGTCGTGATAACTTCACAACCAAATGCACGTTCGTATATATAAGTTTTACTACATATTATCACATTCACTTCAGGGAATGAATATGTACTTATAACATTTATTAAAAGTTGACATTCTTCAAGAATGGAACATAATCATTTGAACGTGCCTTAACCACATAAAATTATAATCGCTTAGAGCCTCTTTTAAGATATTGCAACTTCAGGAGTAAATCGAGACATGCATTATAACATAGAGACTTTTCTTTGTAATATTGTTCTTTTAAGATAGTGCTACTTCAGAAGCAAATCGAGGCATGAATTATTACGTATTGCTCTTCAGGAGCAATTAATGCTTTCTCCGTATGTTTGTAACCTTTTAAAAATAAGTGCTCAAGTAACCACTTACCTTAGCTCCTCTTTGGAGTAATATGTTAAGGGGCAGATCCATGGTAAGAGAGCATTAATCTTACACTCGTGTAACTTCAAAAATTGCGCTTGAAATAGAAAATTAAACTCAAAATGGCAGAGTTTCGTGCTGATAACGTGTTATAAAATAAAAGAACTAGAACAAAACTAGAACAAGAATATTGTGGAGAAATGGAGGAGAGTTATTTATTTCTCTTGAGGGATGAAATACAATGAGGGAAACATCTCTATTTATAAGAGATAATTGACTTGGTCCCAAAGTTATTAGCCCTAATATTTCTCCTAAAGATAGACATCCACAATATATGATAATATCCTTAACATTTTCAAAATATTACTTATATATTAGATTGATATATTTGGTAGGTTTGAAAGATGAGTTTTCACAAATTTAAAAATTTGATCGAAACTTTTCATTTACAAAATTTTAACTTTTCTTCAAGTGAAATATATACGAATATAACTTTAATTTTAAAAAAAAATCGATGAAATCTAAAGCCAGAACTTACTAAAAATTAACAAGGAAAGAGTAGAGAAGAAGAAAAGTTTTCAATTTTTTTCTTTAACAAGAGGGATTAAGAAAATAGTGCATACATCAAATCAATGGTCTAACATGTGCTTTTATATAAGTTTAATTTCTTAATTATAATCAATTAATTTCTTATCTCAACAATTAATTACGTAATAAATATTTGTATAACTTAACGTATTTTATTACATGTCAAGATATGTGTTTTTGGTGATGCAACATTAGGTCGTCATAAAGAACTCTTGGATTTTTAAGTCCTAGAATTAAAGATATATTTGGGACAAAGACGGCGGCACAACAACAACATATCCAATGTAATCTACTAGATGAGGTTTGGGAAGGGTAGAGTGTACGCAGACCTTACCTCGTATCTTGGGAGGTAGAAATTTTTTTCGAACGAACAAAGATAGAGGCAAACTTTTAAACTTTTTGAGTTATGAATTTTAGAACGATCGATGACTTGAAATGCTAATAATTGATTCTAAATTTATTATATATGCATGTTTAATAAAAATACACTACATGAGAGAAGTTATTGAATTCAGTTAAATCGGTATTAGACCTTCCACCTTTCTTGATTCTGGTGGAAGAGTTTTTCTTTTAATAGATTTACTTAAAAACGAATTTAAATTAGTCGATTAGTGAATTCATAATGCGAGATGATGAATCCGTTTTTTCGCTTCACTTCTTTTTCTTATAAATTTCCTTCATTTCCATTTATGTTTTCCTTCTTTTCTTTTTCTCCTTTTCAAGTGTGTCGGGAGTTTGGGGTTTGGGGGGGGGGGATGGGGGAGGGGGGTGAAAAGGGGTAGGGGGCGGGGTAGATCGAAGACTCAAATACTACAGCCTGTTTCAATCCCATACAATATAATGCATACAAGAGAGAGAGGGGGGGAGAGAAGTAATATATTCACGTGCTACTAAACTTTCTTGACCGGTAATTTTGGAAATACCAATATTTTTTTCATTTTTTACAGTTTTTGTTATACATAAAAAAAAAATAGAAATAGGGTTGTAAAATGTGAAAGGTGCTTGGTGAACAAGTAATTGTAGTAATGAACGAAAAAGGAGGAAACTGTAGACACATAAATGGTGGAGTAAATAATTAGGTGGACACTTGGACTAGTTCAATTTTTTACTATGTACTACGAGATATTTTACTTTCTAATCATTGAGAAGAGCTCATCCACAAATGCTGCAATTTTGTCCTTATTAATTTTGTCCTTATTTCATCTTAATATTTACTATTGTCTTATCTTCAAAGAAACTAACAGTTGCTCAAACTTTAACTTGATTTTCTAACCTACCTTACTAATTTTGAGAGTTTTCCTTGCGACCTCAGGTTAATACTAGTATATAATTAGATTTATAATTAAATATTTATAAATAAATATTGAATTTACATGAATCAGTAACCTGACTCTCTAAATCCTCTGACATTCGCTAATTGAGAGACCAAGATTGCAGTTAAAAAAGGGACTTCATTTGCTCTGAAGTCTAACGGTGCGGGAGCCACATGTATCCAGGATTACAGGGGTTATAATCGGATCATCTTTGCTGTAGATAAGTAATTTTCTTTATAATACATTATGTGTTGAATTTTCTTAATTTTTTTATATTTGACACCTTGATAAAAATCCTAGTTTCGCCACTGAGTTCTAATGTTTGTTAAACCAAAATAACATCAGTCTGTTCTTGGCCGCAATTCCGCTATCTGCCGTTGTATCGGCTAACTTAAGCGATTTGAGCTGGAGACGGAACTCTAATCTACACCAATGGGTTCCCCAACTACTCCAGAAAATGTTAGGACGGTGGTGTGAGTAAACTAAGAGGTAAGAAACATGAATACAACCGAGTAAAGTAAAAGATAAAAAGATAGATAAGATTTGATTTGTTTGATTGATTCGTGTGTCTCGTATATACAAAGAATAATCCTATTTATAGTACAAAAAAGAAAAAAAACCGTACAAACGTGCCCCCACCCCATGTCAGCCATCAAGTGACCCACTAAGTTCAATGGCCGACTATGGGGGAGGTGGTGCCGATTTTCTCGCCCTCTACTCCTCTTGTTCGGATAATGACCCTTTCTTTTAGTTGTTGTTGGCCGTTATCGCTTATAAGGGTATGGCAACCCTTTTGACTTGATCGTTGAGGCGTCTGCATCTGAGTGGGTCCCAGTCGTACCTCTAACTGACAACTTCAGCTAAGATTCCTTAGTAGCCAATGAAGTTCTTGTAGACGAATGCCATGAGTAAATTAGGCTCCGAAATAGTTCGACTGTCACTGAATTCGGCTAAACACTTAAATTATTTTTGAGTGTTAACAATTGCCCCTGACATTAACTCGAGTGTGACTGTTGAGTTGATGTACTCGAAAGTAACCGTCGTTTCAGTATGACAGCCGCACATGTCACTTCAATCATCTTGTCTCCAGTGCATGCAATGGTGATAACTTCTGAATTGGGTTTCCCCTTCAACCGAGGTGTCCTTGCTACCACGAATCGGTTCCAATATTTTCTAATTGTGCATTCGAAGAGGTAACACTAATTTTCGCTGCCCATCGAGATCCGCTTAAGAAGAAACCTATTTTCGAGAAATTTTCACTTGATCTCAGATTTCTTCCCTTCTGCATAAAAACCCTAATCTCGACCCTTTTCTTACTCGGCTGCTATGGCTTCTTCTTCTCTTTCTCAGAAGCTATATGGGACCACTTTAGCCGATAAAGACCTAAATGATGCCTTTGTCCTTATTGATGCCACCGCACCGTCGAGATTTGATTTCCGTTGTAATGTCGGGCTCGGGTATGTGCGACGCCTCTATTTTTGTGCTTGGTTTACTTGGATGTGGGAATCTATACCCCACCCTTTAACTTCAGCATTACTCTCGGCATTCTTGAGCAAATTTAGAGTAAACCCCAAAGATTTGATGGGCCATTATCTTTGACCACTTGGGATGGCGTTCCTTCGCCTGAGCAGTGCGACCAACCTTACGACACAGACGTGTGAAAGAAATGCCTTTATATTTTGTGACCAGGCAGCCAGTCTGTGGCTGTCATTTAGCCATACATCTCCCGCCGGAGAGAATTAGCTTATTTTGTGTGGCCAGACAATCTGTGTGATCTGGCCATACTGCAGACTCGCTTGGTCAAGTGACACATTTTGCCCCCCAAGGTTCGGCGGTGACCATGCAGTGTGCTGGTTGCCAGGCGATTGGGCGTGTGTTCCTAGGTGTGCTATCGGTTGCGCCTGAGTGGGCACTGGCTGATGCACATGCGGCTGAGGAACAACACCGGGAGTCACAGTCTTATGCTGAATAGCACCGCTCATCAGAGGGATGACAGAACTAGTCGAACATTCTCCTGGGTGCATTCGGTTGGTTTCCATCTCCCTCGCTTGCTGAATCTCATTATGTACCATTGGCTTCACAATGTCAGCCAACTATTTAGAAACTTGGTACATAATGTCGTGGATGCCCAAGTCAATCTGTTGTCTAATAAAAGACGTGGCCATTACGGTTGGACCTTCAGAGTGGCTAGATTCTTCCACGGCTTGGGTTGATGAAGTGGAAGGGGTATCTACCGATGTAGGCATACCCGAGGAGGATGCTGGTTCGCTGTTCCTTCTGGGAGGATTTTGTTTAGGATGTGGACTGGACTCGAGGTTAATTTCCTTACCGAACCTTAGGTGCATATGCCAAGAATGATCCTGACCTGGAGAATCAAACTTTGCAATTAATTCACCTATGGTCTCATTGGGCCTGCCAAATTTATTCTCGGCTCCAATTCCGCTATTTGCCGTTGTATCGGCTGATGAAATCGGGAGACAAATTGATTCCTTAACTTAAGCGATTTGGGCTGGAGACATAACTCTAATCTCTAGCAATGGGTTCTCCAACTACTCCAGAAAGCGTTAGGACGGTGGTGTGAGTAAACTAAGAGGTAAGAAACATGAATACAGCCGAGTAAAGTAAAGGAAAGTAAATGATAAAAGTAAAGGATAAAAAGATAGATAAGATTTGATTTGTTTGATTGATTCGTGTATACAAAAAAAAATCCTATTTATAGTACAAAAAAGGGGGGAAAACTATACAAACGTGCCCCCCCCCCCCATGTCAGTCATCAAGTAACCTATTAAGTTCAATGGTCGACTATGGGGGAGATGGTGCCGATTTTCTCGCCCTCTACTCCTCTTGTTCAGATAATGGCCCTTTCTTTTAGCTGTTGTTGGCCGTTATCGCTTATAGGGGTCTGTCAACCCTTTTGACTTGGTCGTTGAGGCGTCTGCATCTGAGTTGGTCCCAATCGTACCTCTAACTGACAACTTCGGCTATGATGCCTTAGTAGCCGATGTAGTTCTTGTAGTCGAAGGCTATGAGTAAATTCGGCTCCGGAATTGTTCGGTTGTCACTGAATTCGGCTAAACACTTAAAATTATTTTTGAGTGTTAACACAGTCAGAAACATAATATATTATTTTCTCATAGTAATATTAGATCTGCAATTATTTCATTTGATTAAAAATAATTTCAATTCTGATTCGAATGTTAGGAGAATGAAGAAGTTTTCGGTATGAAGTGCTTCACCCTTTGGGTTTGTCCAACGTGAATTCAGATTAATTGAGCCCAATAAAATTTTAACAACATATGATCAAACCGAATAGTAATAATTATGATTATTACTCCTACCTTTAAAAAAAAAAAAAATCCTAATACATGCATCACTTTAATAGGAAAGTCTGAATGAATTATTTCCAGCTCTGGGAAACAGATAGATGACAGGTGCCATGACAAGATTGCTAAATGCAAATAACCTGGTTCCGTTAATTTAACAGTGAAAGTATTCATGAAAAATCAGTAGTTTATTTCCTTAAAATATCTTGCGATCTTGATAATTATCACTAGGGAAGAGAGGAGAATCCATTAATTAAACTTATCGGGTTCAATGTTTTGAGTTCTTAAAATTACATTGTGGATTTAAAACTTAATATTTACATATTTATTATGAGCTTTCACACACACCTATATATGGATAAAGGATTAAATTTGCCCTTATACTATTAGTTTGAATTTATCCTCAATTAAAATTTCAGTTCATATTTGCCTCTTCCGTTAATAAATTTGTTAAAAATACCTTTATCACTAACATATGGACACGTGGAGCAATGACTTGGCAAGTGACCAGTTAAAATGAAAACACATGTCATTTAGCTCATTTATTAATTAAAAAGAAATTTTTAGCAAAAATAAAAAAATAAAAATCCTAATTTCTAAACCCACTCAACCTGCCCTCCTTCACCGTCAGAGAACAACACCCCTCCCCCGTTCATACTAATTACCTGCAATTAAAGCACAGCAACAAAGTCCATACGAAGTGAGAGCTGCTTGCCGGTGATGAAAGGAAAAAAAGAAGCTCCGGGTAGTTAACGACTACATAATCTTCCATTGAAAGTCTCAAATGTTCTTTTATATCTTGATTTTGATTTTGTATGTCAAAGATATGGTTTCCGTTTAGTTTTGGCTGAGATTATTTAATTTTTAAAAAGTTTCAAATTTCTTCCACTTTGTCAGTGCATTTGTTTGTTGTAGCTAAAGTTTACATGGCTGCCTGGTTGGTTTCTTTTCGCCATAAATGTGTTCCTGTGATTGAATACAATAAAGAAACATTTTAAAAAAAATTACATTTTCTTCCAGGAATTGAGATCGGAAAAAATGAAAGAGATTAAGTCCTCTGAAAATTGAAGAAGAAAGGTAGGGAGGGTGGGGGGAAGAAGACGGATTAAATATTTCATTGCCATAGGCCATAACAATGGCAGGAAGAAGTAGGAGACGGGTGGGGGTGGTTTGGGAGTTGGCTTTTTCTTTTGTTTATTTTTTGAGATATTCTTTTAAATAATAAAGTAATTATATATATATATATATATATGGATTCTACGTGGACTTTTAAGAACTTCCAAGTCAGCTATCCGCCAGTGATGAGGGTGTTTTTAACAAGTTTATTAACGAGGGGCAAATATGAACCGAAACTTTAACGAGGGTAAATTTGAACTATAAACAATAGTATAGGGGAAGATATTATATAGATATATGAGCTTTCACACACACACACATCACAAATATAGTTGAAAAAATTAAAGGAAAAGAAAAAAAATCATGCTAAAATGTAGATATCTTGTTTTTTGTGTGGAAAATCAAGCTCATTACATAAAAATATTCACATTTTCAATTGAATTTGTCCCTCCACGATATAACAACCTGACAATATTATACTATTCATATAAACGCTAAAATAGTTATTGAGTCCAATGCTTAGGCATAAAGAACACATCCCTTATATTTTATTGCTTTTTGGTTATCAGAAGAAAAAAAACACCCCTTAAACAAGTAGATAATCTCTTTCTTGGAGAATATATTAGAGACTTGAACAAATAGTTATTGAGTACAATGCTTTAAGCATAAAGAACACATCCCTTATATTTCTATTGCTTTTTGGTTATCAAAAAAAATAACACGCCCCTTAAACAAGTAGATAATCTCTTTCGTGAAGAATATATTAGAGACTTAATCAATTTTCTTTCTCACAACTCACCTTTTGCTCAATTATACTTCACTTTTGATGCATAAGTTGTGAGATAGTTATTCGGTCCTTCGTTAATCCCCTCTGCTTGTAGGTTGAGGTGTGACACATGAGCAGCAGTCGGCTTACAATGACTTTAATTACTTCTTCCAATTTATTATGGAAACGCTCCCACCTTATGTTTGTAGTAGCTGTTATTAATCTGTATTTTAAAAAATCAGTAAATAATAATAACTGAAAATAAATAAAATTAGTGTTGAAAAATAAGAATAATTTTTCAGAATATAATCGAGCTCACTTAGTTCAAAGTGTGTCCTTAAGGAAATTATTCCCCTCACAGTACTCGAGGTTGATGGAATATCCCCTCTCATGATAGAACGATTATCTTACCAGAATAGTAGTACTCCAAATTCAGGTAGCGGCGAACCACTCAACGACAGTATATCACACAAAATTTATTTGTGCAGAAGAAGAAGAAGCTTTTGTTGTTCAGAAAATTCGTAAGTAAAATTCTGAGGAAACAAACGAATTTATAGCCATGAAAGTACTGTTTCTGAAGGTTTGCAACCCTTCTGAACAGTCACTAAAACTGGTGGGAAATTTAAATGTGGGAAAAAAATCGAGTCGCGGGTCAGACACACGGATCCGGGTCACTAACGGGTAGGATTGGATTAGTTAATTAATTTAATTAAATAATAATTAAAAATTAAAGAAAAATTGGTCCAAAAAGAGTATCAATCAATCAGATCATTTGACCAAATCCGAAGCCGAGCGACGATGGCGGCGCGAGGAGAGACCCTCTTCTTAATCCTTTAGCAACAAGAAGGAGTACTTCTACTTATAAGTAGAAGAACTTTTCTTTCCACTACCGATGTGGGACAAATGCTTATTTTATAAAGCAAGAGGAAACTCTCACTTTTCTTTCCACTACCGATGTGGGACAAAGCAAGAGGGAACTCATTCCATTTTCCATTCAATCTATCATTTAAACACAACAATCCCCCACATGAATGGGGAATGGCTATAAGATAAAGGAATGCGCGGACAAGTGTGATATACAAGCGAGAATTGACTGTATCTGGATAAGTAGGTTTCCCTTTGAACTTTCCGTAGTGAACTTATATCGGATATATTCGATCAATCGGTAGATTTGATATCTTTGAACCGTCGAACTTTGTTGTATACCTAGACAACATAAGTCACACAATCAACCCTCAACCGTTTATGGTTTTCACGGTTGTGTTCGTTTCAGCCATGAACACTTCCTAGTTTCATGAGTGCGTAGAGAATGGGCCTTCACTGTCATTCCCCTTTAAAACGGCTTACACTTAACACTCACATAGGTGATTTCTAAACATGTGGTCCTATAGCCACATTATCTGGTCATACACTGCCAGATTTAGATAATCATTAAAGAACCTTAATGCTTTATTAACTCATTAACAAGCCATAAGGTTTTATCCTTATTCCTGAACATTGTCTTCATCCGATAATGGGTTGAGTTATTTGACAATGTTGAACCGTCAGTCACAACTTTGTTTGATCTTCTTGAACCTAGCTCTTGGGATCTCCAGTCTGCTAGGTAGAGTTACCGCCATGATGACTTGTCATCTGCCTTAACCCCATTCCCATTGATGATCTACTAACTCCCTCTCTAGATAAGCCTTTTGTAAGCGGATCCGCCACGTTATCTCTTGACTTTACATAGTCAATCGTGATAACGCCGCTAGAGAGGAGTTGTCTAACGGTATAGTGTCTTCATCGTATGTGACGAGATTTTTCGTTGTACATTACGCTCTCTGCCCTACCTATTGCTGCTTGACTGTCACAATGTATATATATAGGAGACAAAGGTTTGGGCCATAATGGAATATCTTCTAAGAAACTCCGGAGCCATTCAGCTTCTTCACCGGCCTTGTCTAAAGCTATAAATTCAGATTCCATTGTAGAGCGGGCGATGCATGTCTGTTTTGATGATTTTCAAGACATTGCTCATCCACCAACGGTAAAAATATATCCACTCGTGGATTTAACTTCAGATGATCCAGTTTGCATCACTATATTCCTCAATTACTGCGGGATATTTATTATAATGCAAAGCATAGGTTTGGGTATGTTTTAAATACCCCAAGACTCGTTTCATTGCCATCCAATGAGTTTGATTGGGATTACTCGTGAATCGACTCAGCTTGCTTATAGCACATGCTATATTTGGTCGTGTACAATTCATAATATACATCAAACTTCCCAAAACTCGTGCATAGTCCAATTGTGAGTCACTTTCACCTTCATTCTTTTGAAGTGCAAAACTTACATCAATTGGAGTCTTTGCAACATTGAAATTTAAATACTTAAACTTGTCAAGTACTCTTTCAATATAATGAGACTGCGATAATGCTAGACCTTGTGGAGTTTTATGAATTCTGATGCCTAAGATCAAATCAACAACTCCTAAGTCCTTCATATCAAATTTGCTAGCCAGCATACGCTTCGTAGCATTTACATCGATAATATCTCTACTTATTATCAACATGTCATCAACATATAAACAAATATTGACTTCATGATTTGGAGTATTTTTAATGTAGACACATTTGTCACACTCATTAATCTTAAATTCATTTGCCAACATTGTTTGGTCAAATTTCGCATGCCATTGTTTGGGTGCTTGTTTTAGTCCATAAAGTGACTTAACAAGTTTGCACACTTTCCTTTCTTTACCAGGAACCACAAAGCCCTCAGGTTGTTCCATGTAAATTTCTTCCTCCAATTCTCCATTTAAGAAAGCTGTCTTGACATCCATTTGATGGATTTCAAGACCATATACGGCCGCCAGTGCCACTAACACCCGAATAGATGTTATTCTTGTTACCGACGAGTATGTGTCAAAGTAATCAAGACCTTCTTTTTGTCTATAACCTTTGACCACAAGTCTTGCCTTATATTTGTCAATAGTGCCATCAGCTTTCATTTTCCTTTTAAAAATCCATTTTGATCCTAAAGGTTTATTTCCAGGAGGAAGATCAACCAATTTCCATGTATGGTTGTTCAAAATTGATTCAATCTCACTATTGACTGCCTCTTTCCAAAATGCTGAATCAGAAGAAGACATCGCTGCTTTAAATGTTTGAGGCTCATTTTCAAGCAAGAATGTCACAAAATCTGGTCCAAAGGAAGTAGATGTCCTTTGACGTTTGCTACGCCTTGCATCCTCTTTACTTGGTGTATTTTCCTTTGGTTCTTCCCGCGGTCGTTTAGATCTTTCACTTGACGACTCACATTCAGTTTTATACGGATAAATGTTTTCAAAGAATTCAGCATTATCTGATTCAATTACCGTATTAACATGAATTTCGGGATTGTCCGGTTTGTGAACCAAAAACCGACAAGCTTTGTTGTTTGTAGCATAGCCAATAAAAACACAATTCACAGTTTTTGGTCCGATTTTTACCCTTTTGGGCAAAGGAACTTGGACCTTTGCTAAACACCCCACACTTTGAAATATTTCAAGTTGGGTTTTCTTCCTTTTCATAGTTCATATGGAATAGATCGTGTTTTTCTGTGGGGCACCCTGTTGAGTATTCGGTTAGCTGTAAGGATAGCTTCCCCCACAAGCTTTGCGGTAAATCGAAACTTATTAGTAAGACATTCATAATTTCCTTTAATGTTCGGTTTTTCCTTTCCGCAATTCCATTTGATTATGGTGTGTAAAGGGGAGTAGTTTGATGAATAATTTCATATTCTAAACATATCTCTGCAAAAGGAGATTCGTACTCTCCACCCCTATCACTTCTAATCATTTTTATCTTTTTATTCAATTGATTTTCCACTTCGTTCTTGTATTGCTTAAATGCATCAATTGTTTCATCCTTACTATTAAACAAATACACATAACAATATCGAGTGCAATAGTCAATAAAAGTTATAAAATACTTTTTCCCACCGCGAGATGGTATTGACTTCATATCACATATATCTGTGTGAATTAAGTCTAAAGGATTTGAATTCCTATCAATAGGCTTATATGGATGTTTAACAAACTTAGATTCAACACAGATTTCACATTTAGATTTATTACACTCGAATTTAGGCAATACTTCTAAATTAATCAATTTGCGCAAGGTTTTGTAGTTGACATGTCCTAAACGAACATGCCATAAATCATTTGACTCCAATAAGTAAGGCGAATCTGAATTTTCATTAATACTGTCAACAACTATTACATTGAGTTTGAAAAGGCCCTCGGTGAGGTAGCCCTTTCCTATGAACAAATCATTCTTACTTATTACAATTTTCTCACTAACCAACACGCACTTAAACCCGTTTTTGACGAGTAGTCCGGCTGAAACTAAATTCTTCCGAATTGTTGGAACGTACATAACATTGTTGAGAGTCAGGACCTTGGCGGAAGTCATCTTCAGAAGTATCTTCCCATATCCTTCAACCTTGGCTATTGCAGTATTTCTCATAAACAGTACCTCTTCGGGTCCATCGGGAGCATAGGTTCCAAATGCTTTTTTTGTAGCGCAAACATGTCGAGTGGCACTAGAATCAAGCCACCACTCCTTTGGGTTTCCAACCAAATTGCACTCCGATAGCATTGTACACAGATCATCCATATCATCATTCTTTTCCACCATATTGGCTTGTCCTTTTCCCTTGTTCTTTTTCGGGAGACGACAATCTGGGGCTTTGTGGCCAGCTTTCCCACAATTAAAGCAGTTGCCCTTGAATTTTTTCTTGTTGGAATCCTTCTCCTTTCCAGAAGGCCTCTTCCTTTTCTTGTTCTCTTTCAGAGCATCATCTTCAACGATGTTTGCCCCTTCAATTGGTGAAGTCTTACGGTACCTCTTCTCAGCGGTTTTGTTATCTTCCTCGATCTTGAGACGAATCACAAGATCTTCCAACTTCATTTCCTTTCTTTTGTGCTTAAGATAATTCTTGAAATCTTTCCATGAGGGCGGCAACTTCTCAATCATTGCAGCCACTTGGAACGCTTCATTTACTACCATACCTTCAGCAATAAGGTGATGGAAGATAAGTTGAAGCTCTTGAACTTGGGTTCCAACGGTTTTTCCATCCACCATTTTGTAGTCTATGAATTTGGCAACCACAAACTTCTTCAAGCAAGCATCTTCAGTTTTGTACTTCTTTTCATTTGCACTCCATAGTTCTTTGAAAGTCTCTACTGCACTGTAGATGTTGTACAAGTCATCTTCTTAGGCACTCAAAATATAGCATTTGCACAAAAAATCAGCCTGTTTCCAAGCCTCAGTAACCATGAACTGTTGGTTGTCAGGCATGTCGGCGGCAGGCACAGGAGGGTCCTCACTGGTGAACTTTTGCATACCAAGGGTGGTAAGCCAAAAGAACATTCTTTGCTGCCATCCTTTAAAGTTGGCACCGGTGAACTTAGCAGGTTTCTCAGCCGGTGGCACAGCGGTACGGGTTGTAGGAGTAATCACCGTGCAAGATTCGCAGAGGTAGTTCCAGTCTCAATTGCCATTATTCGTTTGTCACTGTCAAATTGACAAACTGTTTTAGTTAATAAAACCAGAATCGCAATTCAATTACAGACTTAAACGTTGAAGATTTTATTTCTTCAAATCGCAGTATAATCATGAAACTTTAGTAATCCAATGAAGTTTTTATATCTTCGAGTCAGAATACTAATATTCATATGGAGTAGAAAACTACACAAGTTTTAATCTCCAAACCAGAATACATCAACGTTGAAGTTTTTATGTTCTTCAAATCGTTGTACAAGCATGAACTTTAATATTCCAATGAATTTTTTTATGTCTTCAAGTCAGAATATGAACTTTCATACGGAGTAGAAAACCACACAGGTTTTAGTCTCCAAAACATAATACAGATTAATCTAAAAATATAATTTCCTTAAGATTGTTATTAATCTGTATTCCAAAAAATCAGTAAATAATAATAACTGAAAATAAACAGAATCAGTGTTGAAAAATAAGAATAATTTTTCAGAATATAATCGAGCCCACTTAGTTCAAAGTGTGTCCTTAAGGAAATTATTCCCCTCACAGTACTCGAGGTTGATGGAATATCCCCTCCCAGGATAGAACGATTATCTTACCAAAATAGTAGTACTCCAAATTCAGGTAGCGGCGAACCACTCAACGGCAGTATATCACACAGAATTTATTTGTGCAGAAGAAGAAGAAGCTTTTGTTGTTCAGAAAATTTGTAAGTAAAATTCTGAGGAAACAAACGAATTTATAGCCATGGAAGTACCGTTTCTGAAGGTTTGCAACCCTTCTGAACAGCCACTAAAACTGGTGAGAAATTTAAATGTGGGAAAAAAACCGGGTCGCAGGTCAGACACACGGATCCGGGTCACTAACGGGTAGGATTGGATTAGTTAATTAATTTAATTAAATAATAATTAAAAATTAAAGAAAATTTGGTCTAAAATAATTATTAATCAATCAAACCAAATCCGAAGCCGAGCGACGAAGACGGCGCGAGGGGAGACCCTCTTCTTAACCCTTTAACAACAAGAAGGAGTACTTCTACTTATAAGTAGAAGAACTTTTCTTTCCACTATCGATGTGGGACAAATGCTTATTTTATAAAGCAAGAGGGAACTCTCACTTTTCTTTCCACTACCGATGTGGGACAAAGCAAAAGGGAACTCCTTCCATTTTCCATTCAATCTATCATTTAAACCCAACAGTAACTAGATATAGTGCATCTTTATATAGGCAAAAATTGTCTGTATTTCTATTCATTGTCATATATATAAGCTCCACGGACATTGTGTTGCGTTGTAATTAATGTTGATTTTGTACATATCATATATGGGGAAATATTACTAATTTTATTTTATAACATATGAAATTGTTTCATTGTGTAGAGTTTTCATGATTTCCTAATCATTGCTTTTGCTTTGCTTATGCTTATGTTCTATCTTGCACCGAGTGTCTCTCGAAAACAACCGCTCTAAGAGGTAAAGTCGCGTACACTCTACCCTTCTCAAACCCCACGTGAGATTTCATTGGGTATGTTGTTGTTGTGTAGAGTTTTCATGAAATGATTCTGCATATATATGGTTGGATTTATCATACAAAATTGTTTTGCTCGGTGTGGGTAGAGTGACAGGTACCGGGGTCATATGTCATTTATGACGTTTGAAGTGTGATAGTTACATAATTAGCGGTGAATACTCCTTAGAATCTGTTTCATTTTATGTCTACTCAATTTGATTAAGTACAAAGTTTAAGAGAATAAAACAGTTATTTTTAATTTCAATTTTATGGTTTTAAACAAAAAATGTGCAATGTACGAGAATATCTCTTTAAATGTTGTGGTATTTGCAAAAAATATAAAAATGATATTCTTTTTTAAATAAATTAAAAACGAAATAAGACATAAATTGAAATATAAGGAATAATGATTTATCCCACCACTTACATGGTTGAACTGTTTAAGCTTTTTGTTTAATATTTTGAATTGTGACTTCTTCGTTTTGTTTAAAAGTGATGCAATTAAGAGCTATAAAAACGGTAAAACAAGAGAAATAGCCAAAATAGAGCCATAACACAAAAAACTTTTTTAAATAAAAACACAAATATTAAAAATTAACAAAATTTAGAAAACTTTACTTATGGGGGAGGGGTGAATTAGTTTATTGAAGCAATAGGGATCAGATTGGTTAAAATGAGAGCGCCCAAATTGTCGTAACCAGGCTGGGCCTGGAACGCTCTTCTCGCATATTTAATAGCGAGCATTGACCACTCATCATATCCCATCAAAACTTGCCTGAAGGATCATGTTTTTTCCTAAGACCACAGCCTCCATTCTTTATTCTACCCGCTAACCCCCACAACTCTCTTCATTCTCCGATGTGGGTTCTTATCCTAAATTCATTTTGCAGCTATATATATATATATATATATTGAGTAATCAAAGGTCAATATAGAATAGTTTACTATTAAGTCTATATGTGAAGTGAAATACAACATACTATCCAAAATAAAGTAGTATTACGATTAACATTTATAAAGCAGAAGCTAGCTTCATTTGTATGGATTGGAGCTTCATTCCTTGGAGAAATCTTGGAAGGATCATCCACACAATTCTTGTCCAAGATACAATTTTAGTTTTGTGCATCCTTTTGATCTCAACACAAAGAATAGAGACTTTTGAATTTCTTTTTCTTTATCAGAACTCTCTTTTTGCGTAATTATACTTCATTTTTTATGCACAATACATCTTTTTCATGCATCACCATTTAAGGAAAATAGTCATTTATATATAGGTGTAGAAATTGTCCCGATTAAGAAAAAACAAGAATTTAATAGGGTAATAAACTCGTAAGAATATAAGATAATGGGTTGATGAATAAGATCATGAGATTGTGATTTCAAAAATTACACAGAAATTCTGGCCATTTTTTAACATACAAGCCAAATTAACGGTGCATGTGAATTGTACCCCTATTCAAAACTTTAAATCCACCCAGAGGTAGATCAAAAATTTTAGAGGAAAAGGAAGAACTTTTCTTGTCTGTTCTTGTTCTCTTTTTCTGTGTTCTTTTCTCCTGTTGTCCTCAAATCTGTTTCAGGTCTCAATAAATAGTGTTTAGGAGGAGGAGAGGTGTTAAGAAGTTGTTTAAGAGGTGTAGTCATGGTCAGAAACGTTTTGTAGTAAGTGCAAAACGTTTCAGATGGTTAATGTCATAAAACTGTTGGCTTTCTGGCTGCTGGCAGCATTCCTGAAACTCCAGGGGACCAAACTATAAATACTAAACAATTTGGGATTCAAAAGATAATATCATAAGTAGCAGTAGCCCACGACTCGAGACCCAATGGGCTAGCCTCGAACCCAAACACACCTAGGTCCTCCTCCTTCAAACACATGGGTTACCCTTGGGGTCTCAAACCTTTATCCATTTTTTAGGCTTATAAAAAGAACAATTCTTCATTTTTCCCACCGATGTGGTAGATTTGTCTCACACCATATTTTCATGTCTCAAACACCTTACTTAGTGGATCAATATCTCTTTCATTTCTTAACGAAATTTGACGATCCTTGGCCCTACGGTCATCTACTCACTTAGTAGATTATGAACGTATGAAGAACCAAAGACTCCAACATGCAGAACCCTAGTGTTTAAGTCATTAAATATGGGTAGACGCAACCCCCATCAAAGGCAAATTTCCAACACAATGGCCACACTCGCCTCCTCGGTTGCCTCGGCCAAAATTTCACCATAATGTTCCTATAGGCCAAATGTAGTAATCCACAAATAGGAAGCAAGACACAGAGCAAATACAAAACAGGACTAGCTGAGTCTGGTAGCAAAATAGACCCCAAAGATGCAACACACAAGGATCCATGTCATGTAATACGGCCAGCTCCTAATTAAACGTCGTTGTCGTTGTGGAGAAAATCTTTTTTCCATGTCATGTAATATGGAATAAGCAAGAAAGCTTGTTATGGCACAATATATGGATTTGGGGTGTGTTTCAAAGGGTGTAGTGTTTTGATTTTGGTACTTCAATAGGAGAAAGTTGAGAAGCAATGAAGTTAGTAAGCAAAATATTGAATAGGGTGAATTGTAGTAGCATATCATATTGAACAAGGAGATCGTTATGTTATTTGCCATACTTGTAGATCAAAAGCTAGAGATAGAATTACATTGAGACAAAAAGAGAAGTTAAGTTCATTTATATAAGCAAAGCATATGGAACTAGTGTTATTCAAAATGGAGGATTCTTAATTTAACTTGTGTTACTTGGGGAAAGGTGCAATGTCTAAAAATGAGTTTTAAAGGGCATGGTTCAAAAGGGTTAGACTATGAATGTTGTGAAATGTTTGGAAGATTTTAAGGGTTATAAAAAAAATGATACAATAGATATACTTCAAGGTGCAAAGGGTCCAAAAGGGATAAAGGGTCTTGGTTTCTAGTTGCTATTCCAGCTGAATGAAGCTTTTGTTTTGGTTTAATTTAGTTGACTATATCAATAACTTATGTTCACACACAAATCACAATGATGGATCCAAAAAATTTAAATTAAAATCTTTTTCATTGAATACATTACACTTTTTGAAATAATTGATTCAGAATTTAATATTTATTATAAAATTTAACAATTTTATATATATATATATATATATATATATATTTATGTTTCGAGTCAATGTGTACTCGAAGGGCTTTTGCTTGGAAGCCTTTCAGAGGGAGAGACAAGAGTGTGTGAAAGAGAAAAGGTGTATGTGTGTGGAATATATAAAGTACTTCATTGCTAAAAATATGAATTATTATTGATAAAATAATACTATGAGATTAATTTGGATATTCCCCTTGTATTTACACTCAACAAATCGATATATACATCCTCATATGAAATTATCAACCATATAACCATCCAAATCGATAAAATGTGGCTCAGATTTGACCCTAAAGCTACAAAACACATAAAAAATAAACCAAAATGCCATGTATAGATTAATTTTATTAATAAAGTAAAAAAGAACAAGAATTTTTTTCTGTTTTATTAATCTTGTCGATGATAAATAATTTACCTCCGTAAATTTCACCATAGCATAACTAATTTCGAATCAGATTAAGGATGTATAAGTATAGGTTGACATGATAAATTCTCAATACTAGAGTATTCTGAATATGGAACCGATGGCCATATATGAAGAATTTAAATATATAACTTTCCAGTTTTAAGATTGAGGTATAGAGATCGATTGAAGTAAAGTAATTAACGTTTGGCTATAAAATCATCAAAATTTGTCTTCTTCCGCGGAAGCTTCGTAATATAATTTAATAGATTGCAATTAAAACTATTTTGTTTTCTTTTCTTCTAGATTTTTCGATGCAACTTTTCTTTCTGATCTTAATTTTGTGATTGTTTTTCATATTCGTAATCGTCAAGAACTTCTTTGCTCAACTGAAGTTAATTCCTCGAATCAGCCATGCACTGCAACATCAAATAAGTTGTAAATTATTTTGGAACTTGGAAAATTGATCATTGCATAAAATCATGACTAGTCCAAAGAATTTGAATAAAACTTATTTTGAACTTCCCTTATCATCCCGATCGGGATAGATGGGTATGCCTCGCTGCGGGTCAGCACCTCGGGCTCTCTTTCTTCTTTCTATCTGTCTACCAGCAGAAGGATACTAGTATATCTAATACATAATTTAAATGTGAAAAATTGTCCTCTAAAAAAGAAAATGTTTGAATGAAGTGATCGTAAATGATGAGATTTGAAAATCTTTTTGCTTACATGGATTGTATTATATTAAATGTTTTGCTAGAATTTCCAACAGTTCTACTGCTTGCACAAAGATTGTATGGAAGTTTGAGAACGATTTATTCTTGATCTTGCAATTATAATTGCAACTTCAGTTAAAGTTGATTAGAAAAACATGTGATATCAACATTAAAATAGGAAGCTATTACAATTAAACCTCTCTATAACGACATCATTTGTCCAGATATTCTTACAAAGAACATATAATATAATAACAATAACATACCCAGTGAAATCCCACAGTATGGGGTCTGAGAAGGGTAAAGTGTACGCAGACCTTACCTCTACTTTGGAAGGTAGAGAAGTTGTTTCCAAAAGACCCTCGGCTCAAAAGAACATAAGAAAAGTCAGATAAAGACAAACAATTCAAAGCAATATGAAAATGAGATAACGAAAACGAATAAGTCATGGTAAAACATTTAGGAGAAACAAGGAACAATAACTACTACAGAGAAATAAGATACAAAGAACATATAATATAACATGAGATTAAAAACAGTTCCAAAAAAAACTTGACCATTATAGTAAAATGTTAGTATTATATAGAGGTCTTACTATATTAGTTACAGTTGAAAGAAAGAACAAAAGTCTAAATAGATCAATGATTTTAGAACACTGTTCTTCAACTCTCACATCTGAAATACATCTTACAAGTAGCTGGAAATTGAGATGCATGTAACAGAGAATCACAGCTCATCAAATGGGAAGTTTTACATAAAAAGATTTAGCCATGGCAAACTCTGCTAGTTGTTAATTTCTAGTCTATAATCAGAAATAGCTTAGCTATTCGTCAATAATGAGTACAAGAAAAATCAAGACGCTCTCTGTTTCTTTGCATTTCTCAGAGTTGCAACAAAATCATCATCCGAGTCTTCTTCAGAAGAAGAATCATCCTTAATCTTCCGTTTCTTTGACTGCTGCTGCTGCTTTGATTTAGCTCCAGAATCTGGTGTTTCCTTTTTATGCATTGATACCGGGGTTGAGGAAGATGTCTTCTTCTTAATAATAACGGATTCGGTCGTCTTTTTCACAGTCACAGCAGTTTTTTTCATAGGCGAGCCAAGCTTTTGCTGTTGGG
Organism: Anisodus acutangulus; assembly: GCA_029783415.1. Taxonomy (NCBI): domain Eukaryota; kingdom Viridiplantae; phylum Streptophyta; class Magnoliopsida; order Solanales; family Solanaceae; genus Anisodus; species Anisodus acutangulus. Next base: position 1,785,328 of record CM056503.1, read on the forward strand.
CCTTCTTTTGTTTCTTCTCTAAAACTTTCTTTGCCAAGTCCTTGGGAAGCAAACCAGACTCCATCATCCTGCAAGAACATCAGAAACGGGATATAATAACTTAAATCCAACAGCAAGGTATGGTTGATGTAGATATCCAAACCGTTACGAACAACTGGATTTGGTTGTTAACAGTTGCAAGCACAGAGTTTCAGAAATGACAATCCATCAAGATCTTTTCTATGGGGTCATCAATAGTCAAAAGTGCAACATTGTGTCAAAATTTATCAAATAGCCAAGTTTAGGTGTGCAACTAGTAATAATTTGTCAAGTTTAGGGGTCTTTACATTTCTGCTTATAAAGAATGGATTAGTTTTTTCGCATATTTTTCAACAGGACTGTAAGTCAACCGTAAGATCTTGAGAAAAGTAATAGTAACCATATAGACATCAAAATCTTGACAAATGCACCAACTAAACTCACATGATTTTGTATCCTCCATTGGTTCAACGAAGAAAGAGGTGTTACTGATCTTCCCAAATTATCATTCTTTATGCATGCAGAAGCCATATGATTGATCATAACAAAATAGTAAACATTAACCTAAAAAGTTCAGCAGAAAGCTTTCATGCTTAAGTTTTAAACAGACATTTGCATTCTAAGTTCTAACCAGTACCGACTCCCATGACTAACACAAATTGTTCTTAGGGACAATTTTATCTTAACCCCCTATGTACACTCAATGTAAATGCCCGTGCCCAGTGACAAACTGTTTTGCATAAGGATGTACTAAACCATGGTCAATAAGTGAAAAATTGCACTAAACAGAATAGCCTTCACCGTAACATAAGTCACAATTTAGATAAGAAGTCAACTTAACTCATCAACTAGAGTCAAAATGTTGGAACTATCTATTTCATTCTAGATGGATGTTTCAATGAAGTTATAACAAAATCTTGTTTAAACTTTTAATTTCATTTTCCAAATGTTCAAATCAACACTTGAAAGATGATTTCTGCATCTTCAAACTAAAAAGTGAATTAGATCGATCATAACGAGCTCAACCTCTTAGATTAGAACTAAGGTGGCCAAAATTGTATTTATTTAACTAGCCAATAAGGGCCAAGTGAAGATGCATATTCCTTGTCCAATCGATACTAACTCGATTAGCAACTTCACTAAGCATCTCAGTCGTAAACCGACAAGGCGACAACTTATAACATGCTGATGCTTCTTTGTTTTAAAAAGGAAAAAAAGTTACTTGTAAGTTCACATGTGAGTGCTATTCTTTTGACAATGCACATTGACATTCAAGCACACCACACCTCCTGTTTCTACTATTCCTTGTACAATAAGCAAAGAAATTAACCATGCAGTCTAAGGGGCACCCATATACTCCCATTGGGACTAGGGAGGAATCTTTAAGCAAAAAAAAATGGAATTTTGTTACCCCCTCTTGTTTCTGTCTGATGATGAACAGATCTAAACCATTGTTTATCTCTCAAATTTAGACTAAGAATAGTTAATCATCCGATGAAGCATATGACTAAAAGAAAGCATGAGCTAATATAGAAGCATCAACCAGGTGACTGACATATAATTTGTTAGGACAAGAACAAACTTTGGCCTTTAAGGACATCATAACATTCATAAATACTCAATAATGCAAAATGCAACAGAGCTACATATGAATAACTTTAAAAAATGTCTGAAAGGGAAAATTCTCTACCATATAGCTGCTAGTTCACTTTCTGGCACTTGCTGGTACAACGATTCATAGAAAATCCTTAAAGGGTCTCTCTGAAAATCCAAAAATATAACACTACCATCAGTAAGAACCTCAAAAAAATGTGGTTTCCCAATGCATTCACAAGAATCACAACTACAACATAAAGGAACATACTTCTTCAGGAGGATCTCTCTTTTGACCAGGCAAGTCATAAACTTTCTTTTCCCTCTTCTTCACAATGGTGGTGTCTGCATTTTTAGCTCCTTTCTTCTTATCCTCTTCCTCTTTCTTTACAACTTTCTACACACAAAAAGGAATAATCAACAAACAAACAAACAACAACATACCTTAATTCCACAAGTGGGGTCTGGGGAGGGTAGAGTGTACGCAGACGTTACACTACACAGGGGCGACTCAACATAATTGGAGGTCTAAAGCAAAAGTTTAATTAGAGGCCTAATGCCTAACAAACTTCATATATATTTTATTTGAAATTTAATTAGAGGCCTAATTACTTAATAATCTGTATATAATCGATTTCTTAGAACAATTTTTTTTCAATTGTTAATTTTAGGTAAAATGTTATCAATTTCAATGTTGAAAAACATCTTTCCACTGAGGCAATTATTATAGGAACGGAGAACATAATTTTATCAGTTATAGGTTGACCAATTTTAGATAAAAATAATGAAGTTAGAACGATAGAATTTGATTCAAGAAGTAGATAACTTGGTATACCCACTTTAATATGCTTGTTGCAATGCTTGAAAACCTAAGAATGAACAAAAAATAATTACTTGTTCAACACTTCTCTCCACTATTAGAGTATTACTAACTTATCACATATTTAAAGAAAGAGAATACAAAAGGAGTTAAAAAATAATAGAATAATGTGAAGGTTAGCAGACAGAATGTAAGAAGGCAAAATAATATTTTTTTTATTTCTTTTATTGGAAAAAGGTGAAAGATTATAAACAATATAAATTTATAATAAATATTTTTTATCATAAATAATCATTTTTTTATTCTTGGTAAAACTTGCCCCCCCCCCCCGCCCCCACAAAATTGAGGGCCTAAATCAATTGCCTTTACTTGCCTAGCCATTACCCCTTTGGGAAGTTAAAGAGGTTGTTTTTGAAAGTCCTTCAGCTCAAAAATAAAGAACAATAAAGAATGTTAGACAAAATTGATGAAAGTAAAAAAGTAATAAAGAATGTTAGACAAAATTAACGAAAGTAAAAAGTTGAGGCAAAATATGATAGATAAATATTACGAAGAAAAGTAAAAAAACTAATATGATAATCAAGTGCAAGAGAAAGTAGATAATAATAAAAATAAAAGAACAAAATTGCAAGGATACTACTTCACCTACTAGTATGGAAGAATACATAAAACTACGCTCTACTAACGGCTAACCTTCTACCCTAATCAAACGCCTAAAACAAAAAATGCACAAAAGAAAAACTAACTTTATCAGTTTTACTGGAGCTTTTCTTGGACATGGGTGAGGGTTCTTCTTCTTTCTTGGGCTTGACAATTTTAGGGGTCTTTTTGGAAATGGGTTCTTCAAAATCATCATCTTTTTCTTCTTTTTTCATCTTGCCATTTTTGGGAGGTTGAGATTTTGAAGCGGCACTGTTGTTAGGTTTCTTTTTGTTGTTTAAAAGAGAACCAATGCTTTCTCCGTCATCACTTTCCTCTTTTTTCACTGGCTTTGAGTCTTCAGAAGGCATTTTTTTCAGGATTTAATTTGAATAATTAGTTGTTGAAAGTATGAAAAATGGGTGAAAATTGAGGTGGAAGATGTTTCGGTGTGCACAAGTCTTTTCTCAAGGAAGAAGAAGATTTTCGTCAAGTTAACTGGTTTTGAAGTTCGATAACTGGGTAATTTTGATTTAGGGCTTGAGACAATATTCAGGTTCTCGAGTTGCAAGCCCATTAACTAAGAAGCCCAATTATAGGATGAGTGATAGGGGCCAACAAACAGAAGAAATGGTAGATAATTCTTTTTTGCGCGGATTTTCTTTGAAGACACTGGTCTTTAATTTTTACCCCTCAAATTTAGAATCTTTAATTTTGTCTTTTGCTAAAAAATATCCCGAGTTTTCGGGTTTGAATTCTTGTTCAGTAAAAAACTAAAAAAAAAAATACAAGATTGAGTTTGAAAACTCTGTCTGCCTTAAGGTTTTGCTACCTTAAGGCAAACTTCGTCTTGCAAACTCCAAACTATGTCTTGCCGGTTTTTTTTTAGTTTTTTCCTGAACGGTGGTCGAACCCGAAAACCAAGAGTTTTAAACGAAGGACAAAAATTAAAATTTTCAATTTGAAGGGAGAAAATTAAAGATCACCTAAAATAAGGGCATTCGTGTGAATTTCCCGGTAGATAATCATTTTTGGACCGCTAATAAAGCTTTAGTCATTGTTTGAAAATTGTAAAATAATTAACCATTTTTTTAATGCGGAAAACAAGAATATCTCTAGTTTTATTAGATTTAAAACTGCACATGATACATAACGACCTAGAGCACACGACGTGGGACTAATTCATGAAGATATAAAAGCATTAAAATGTTACAAGAGGTCAAGGATCAAGACCGAGAGGGATTACATAAGCTAATTATATTAATGAAATCATCAAGGGATTATTCTCTTTCATGGTATCAGCAGTCTAGGGCAAATTTTTTCCTTCCGCCTCCCTATCTCCTCCTTGGCCGCCCTTTCGGATATTTTTCCGCCACCCTAATTTTATTCTTGTTCCTCAATCATGTCTAACACAAAGAATATCTTTCATCATGCTCTTGCAGTCTCCGATATCAAGAACAACGTCCCTATCGTCCTTGAAATGGAGAAAGTCCAATACGCGACGTAGGCGAAACTTTTTAAAATTCACGCAAGGTCTCATAGAGTCCTCCATCACATCGTCAAACCAGAAAAAAGCAAGAAGAAGGTATCTTCCACCGATGATGAAATAGAGTTATGGGCAACCCTTGATGCTACGATCCTCCAATGGATTTATTCCACCATCTCTACGGACCTCTTGCATACAATTATCGAACCCGACACCACGGCAATGGAAGCTTGGAATAGGCTGCGTGATATATGCTAAGATAACAAAAATTCTCATGTCGTAACCCTTGAGCAAGAATTCTCTCACACAACCATGGATGATTTTCTAAATGCATCCGTCTATTGTCAAAGGCTTAATGAATTATCGAATCAACTTAAGAACGTCGGCGCACCGGTCACGAATGATCGTCTCGTTCTTCAGATAGTTGTAGGCCTCTCCGAGGTGTATAATGGGGTTGAAACTCTCCTTCGCCAAAGCAATCCCCTCCCACCTTTCTACCAAACACGTTCCATGCTCACCTTATAAGAAGCAGAGTTAGCTAAAAAGGTCGTAACCGAAGCACATTCCGTCATGATGGTGGCCACGTCCCAAGACACCAATGACCCTCAATCATTCTATGAAAATTATAGACAAAACTGCAATAACAGTAGTAGCAAAAATAGTCAAAACCAGAAAAATAGTGGCAAAAACCACAGCGACGGCCTCGGCGGTAGCAGCCGCGATGGCGGCAGTGGCGACGTGGTGGTGGTCAGCAAGGCTCCGGGCCACAGCACTACGAGCAGCAGCCTTGGGCCAGTGGGCAGTGGTCGTGGGGCTTGGCCAGTGGGCAGTGGCCCATTCCGCCCTGCCCTTTTCCCATACAAAATTGGGCCAGGCCCAATAGAGCAGCATCAGGCTCGACAACAACAGGTCTGGCAGCACCCTAGCCTGCTTGAGCCTCGGCCACAACAACCTGGCCTGCTTGGGTCTCGGCCACAACAACCTGGCATGCTTGGGTCTCGGCACAGCAACCTAGCCTGCTTGGGCCTCGGCCACAGCAGGCCTTCGTTGCTGTGGGCCCAACAATCTCCCCGACCTAAACGAATATCGAGGCAGCGATTCATACACTTGGGCTAAATCTTCCAGATGCGAATTGGTACATGGACATCGGTGCTACTTCTCATATGACATCCGTGCAAGGCAATCTCTTATCTTATTTTATTTTGAGCAAAAATCATGGCATAATTATTGGTAATGGTCATTCAATTCCAATTCGTGGTTATGGTCACACAAATTTGTCTCCACTGAACCCGCCTTTAACCTTGAAAAATATCCTTCATGCTCCTAAATTAATTAAAATTTTGGTGTATATTCGGAAATTTACTACTAATAACTCGATTTCTGTTGAATTTGATCCATTTGGATTTTATTTAAAGGATTTCTAGACGGGGATACATCTAATGAGATGTGATGGTCGAGGTAAGCTCTATCCCATCACCACAAAACAATCCACACCGTCAACATTTGTCGCTTTAGCACCTTCCTTATGACATGCATGTTTGGGTCATCCAGGAGTGTCTGTTGTTAATTCCCTAAAAAACAATAAATTTATTGAGTGTAATAACTCTCGTAGTGCTAATGTTTGTCCTTCTTATCCACTTGGAAAACATATTAAATTGCCTCTAATTCCATTACTATGTTGTCTTTTGATATTATTCATAGTGATATTTGGACGTCTCCCGTTTTGAACTCTTCGAGCCACCGTTATTATATTTTGTTGTTGGATGATTTACTCAATTTTTTTGTTGCACATTTCCTTTATCTAAAAATCTCAAGTTTTTTCCACATTCCTATCATTTAGAGCATTCATCCGTACTCAATTTGAATTGGAGGTTAAGAACATTCAATGTGATTGTTGACACCCAATTTTGTCCCATCTTTTATGATTTTATTCGTAATTTTTAATATTTTTGACACTTTTAAAATAATTTTAAAATACAGGCATATATGTGTATATCTTCGTATTATTATTATTATTCGCATATTTTATATCATTTGCATTTTATAATAATCATAAGTTTTATCCGAAATTTTATGTTATTTTATTTTTTCGCAAAATTGCATCGCGTTCCCATTTTTTTTTATTAAGCATTAAACATTTCGCAAATATTATAATATTTTATTATTATCACGTCGTTATGTTATTTTAAATAATTCACATCTTTTACAAAAAATATATATATATATATATAATATCTTTTAATATTAAACCCCTTTTATATATTTCAATTCCTAACCCATTTCATTTTTCCAACCCAATACAAATTCTACCCAAACAAAATTCACAAGCCCAAACCAAATTCCCCCTTATTCCCTTTCCCTTTATTTCCCCCCAATTCCCACAACCCACAAAACAAAAATCCCAAAACCAAGCCCAACTCCCCTTTTCTTATTCCCATCGCCAAGCCCAAACTCCCAATTAAATTCCCACTCTACTGGCCCAACAAATTTCACCCTTTATTTCCTTACCCCATTTTTCGGTCAAGCCCAACTCATCCGCAATTTCAACCTGGGCTGGGTCTAACAACCCACAAATTGACCCGGTCGGCCCATCACCCATTCCCCAACCCTTAAAACCAAAACAAAAAAAAAATCTCTAAACCCCCCCTCAAATCAAAAACCCTTCAGCCGCGACCGCACACCCCACGCCCCCGACCCCACTCGCCGGTCACCTCGCCCCTGCCACCACCGACCCCTGACACCACCAACCCCCATCTGTTACGCCGACACCCACAAAATTCGCGACCCATACCCACACAATCCGTAATTGTTAGCTCCTTTATTTTGAATTTCAAACTCGATTTTTGGGGGGGAATCCACCTATAAATACCCCATGATTGTTCTTCATTTGGGGAGGAGATTTTCGGGGGAGAAAAATAGATTTTTCGAAGGATTTTCGGAAGATTATTCCATATATACATAAATATTTTGTTGTGTTCTTGAGTTTAAAGCATTTGGCTTCTTTGTTGTTTCAAGAATCAAGTCCGAAAAGGTTTGTCATCCCCTTTGATTCTCTGATTTTCTTCATCGATTTGGTCGGGTCGACCGACCAGTCGACCAGGTTCGGGTAACATTTTCGTAATTCTTGCATTTCATATTTATGTATGTTGGTTATCTGAATTTGGTGTTAAGATTTGATTTGGATCACCGATTTCGGTCGTTCATCGACCGCCTGGTCGAATCTTGGTTTAGATTTTTCCAATTTTCTTACATTGTTCTTTGTTGTTATCATTGGTTATCCAAATTGATGAAATTATTTGATTCCTGGTTGAAACAACGATCCGGATCGGGTCGACCCGGTTGGGTAACATTTTCAGAATTCTTGCATTTCATATTCTTGTTATTGGTTATCTGAATTGGGTGTTGAAATCTGATCCGGGTTGAAACACTGATCCGGGTCGGGTCGGGTCGACCCGATTTGGATATTTCCAGAATTTTTGCATTCCATATTCTTGTTATTGGTTATCTGAATTTGGTGCCGAAATCTGATTCGAGTTTGGATCACTGATCCGGTCAGATCATCGACCGGTCAGATCCTTGACGGTCGGGCGACCCGATTTGCATATTTCCAGAATTTCAGAACTCGGGTCGGATATTTTAAACTGCTCACTGCTCGTTTCTTTGGCATCGCTTTCTTGTTTTAATAATATCGCATTAAAGGCCGAAATTGAATTCGAGGCCGCGCTTTTCTTCGCTTCGCTTCTATTTTTTTTTAGTTTAATCGTTTTTAGATATCCGTGCAACGGATATATTATTGTTTTATTAAGTTTATCGCTTTAGATTTCTTATGACGGATATCATTGTTTCTTTGTTTTGAATAAATACCGCGTCTGTCGCGTCTATTTTTTTCTCGTTTGCTCCCGCTTTGATTCATTGCTTTCTTGTTTTATCATTTTTACTGTTTTAAACTTAACACCGCACCTTTCAAACATTGCTTTCTGCTCCAAGTCCATCGCTTCAAAGATTCAAATTACCGTTCTCTTGTTTCTTGTTTTAAACTAGACACCGCGTCATTTTTGAAACCGCTTTTTTCCTCTGCCTCTGTTTTTACTCATCGCTACTCTGCTTCGTTTCTGTTCGATTTAAAATTTTACTGATTTGAACACGATACTACACCGCCGATGAAAAATATCCGTCGATTTTGAGGCCTCCACAGCTTGCAAAGACGGAAATATAACTTCGGGCAATGATGAAGACTTAAACCTTTTATCCGAGATCAACATGTTTAGTAGGCGAGGTGACTAAAATAACCAACAAGTTATATATTCGCAGCCACGACGTGATTATAGTGATCTTTTCTATTTCACCCGAGAGACCAACACGTTTAGTAGGCGAGGCAATCAAAATAAACTACATTAGTCATATGTTTGCAGCCACGACGTGATTGGAATGTTCTTTTCAAAATTTAAGTCTGAGCCCTCCGCGATCAAAACATTCACTGTTTTGAATACGGATACGAAGTTATTTGTATTTAACTGTTTTTAACCGTTTGTTCTTGACAGCTTGCAGGGATTAAAGTAAATAAAGGCAATTATTCCTCGGAGTTTATTTATTTTATTTCTTTCTTTAATTCAGCTTTTATCCCGCTTTGTATTGTAATATTATTTATCGCACTTATGTAACTATTGAAATGCTTAGAATAGGCAAACTTAGGATTAATTCATAGGGTAGTTCAAGATTTGAAACCCGTCGCTAGCTTATTTATTTGTAGGCTCGGTTGAATTCAAAACTTAGAAACCCTTCGCTAGTTATTTATTTTAGGCTCGTCACGCGTATTCAAGATTTTCAAAAATAACTTTTGTCATCTTTTATTCGCTTTATTAATCATTCCGAATAAGTTTATCTTTTGTCAATTTACAATTCAATGATTCCCAAAATTTTACTTCTTTGGCATTATAAATAAATTGTTTTACTATCAATTGTCAAATACATATTTTTTCCAACTCTACATGTATTTCTCTTTAGATATCATATAAATGCATATTTTGAAAAATCTCTACATTTATCTATCTTTTAAAATGCATCCCTGTTTTATTAATTATTTACAAACATATTTTAACTTCATGCTTCAAACATGCATTTTCCTAGTAATAATTAACCTGAGTTTTACCGGATAACCGCAAGTTAGCGGATTTTAAAGGATGCCTAACCCCTTCCCTTTAGGATAATAAAGAACCCTTACCTAGAATCTCGCTAGTTTCGCAGACCTTAAAATTGGAGTTTACATTGCAGCACTTAGTTTAATATTTAGGTGTCCTAATTCACCGTAAAAGATAATTAGGTGGCGACTCCTCAACCCTTTTTACCCAGGAATCACCCCGCATACGTCTGTGCTCCGCTTTGACCCGAGCTAGGTCAAAATAGGGCGCTACAGTGATAATGGAAGGGAATTAAATAATGAGTCGTTTAGAGAATTTTGTAGGATTAATGGTATATCTTTTCGATTCTCATGTCCTCATACGTCATCACAAAATGGGAAAGCCGATAGAAAAATCTGCACTATTAATAATATTATTTGTACTTTACTGGCCCATGCATCATTACCACCTTTCTTTTAGCATCATGCTTTACAAATAGCAACTTACATTCTCAACATACTCCATAGCAAAGGATTAGCCTACCAATCTCCACTCAAAATTCTTTATCAAAAAGACCCTTCGTATTCCCATCTTAGGGTATTTAGGTGTTTATGTTATCCTCTATTCCCCTCCACTACCATTAACAAATTTTAAACCCGGTCTACCGCTTATGTTTTTTTTTGGGTACCCATCTAATTAGCGTGGTTACAAATGTTATGATTTATCCTCTAATAAAGTCATCATTAGTCGCCATGTAATTTTTTATGAAACCCAATTTCCATTTGTTAAGTTGCATACTTCCGCGTCCAATCCCTATATTTTTTTGGATGATGGGCTCTCACCGTATGTGAGCCACCATTTGGCTCAATCCGCATCTCGAAACATGGACCAGCAAGCGCAGGCAGACCCACTGCCAGCTGGCACAACACTCTCTCGTCCACATATTCTACCAGCAGGCCCACTGCCTGCTGACCCGAATACTTCCGTCCCTGAGCTTCTGCCAGTAGGTACACCGCCTGCTGGCCCAAATACTTATGTCCCTAAGCTTCTGCATGCTGGTCCAAATGCTTTCGGTCCGCAGCTTCTGCCAGCCGGCCCACTGCCTGCTGGCCCAACTCATTCAAGCCCAGGTCCTCCCAACCCGAATCCAACCCAACACCACAACATCACCACTGGGCCAGCCCACGACTTCCACCCAAATCCAACTCACTTCTATTTCGGGACAAGGGCTCGTTACTCGTAGCCAACATGATATTTTTAAACCAAAGCGATAATTTAATCTCAATTCTAATGACACTAAATTCCCCCTACCACGTAACCCCGTGTCAACCCTTAGTGATCCGAATTCGAAAATGGACATGGATGATGAATATAATGCTCTTATTGAAAATAAAATGTGGGAGTTGGTGCCCCATCCACATGGTGTTAATGTGATTCATTCTATGTGAATTTTTACTCATAAATAAAAGTTTGATGGTTGTTTTGAGAGGCATAAGACATGTCTTGTAGGTGATAGCAAAACTCAACAGGTTGGTGTGGATTGTGGAGAGACATTTAGTCCGGTGGTCAAACCGGCAACTATTCACACTATTCTCAGTCTAGCTCTCTCAAAAACATGGCTCATTCATCAAATGAACGTGAAAAATGCTTTCTTACACGGCGAACTCAAGGAAACTGTATACATGCATCAACCCTTGGGTTTCAGGGACCCCGCTCACCCTAATCATGTGTGATTGCTGAAAAAATCCTTGTATGGGCTAAAACAGGCTCATCGATCCTGGTACAAAATATTTGCAGATTATGTGTCTACTCTTGGGTTTTCTCATAGCAAGTCGGATCATTCTCTGTTCATTTACCGTCACAGTACTTCTATGGCCTACATTATGTTATATGTGGATGATATTATATTGATTGCTTCCTCTGATAAACTTCGCAAGTCTATCATATCTCTTCTCAGCTCATAATTTGCTATGAAAGACTTGGGGCCAATAAATTATTTTTTGGGGATAGTTGTCACTCATCATGCAGGTGGCCTATTTCTTTCTCAAGGGAAGTATGCAACAGAGATCATTGAACGGGACGACATGTCAGCCTGTAAGTGATCTCTTACTCCGGTTGACACTAAACCTAAGTTGAGTACTACTTCTAGCACACCATATGAGGATCCCTCCCACTATCATAGTCTTGCGGAGGCTCTTCAATATCTCACGTTTACGAGGCCCGATATTACTTATGCAATGCAACATGTGTTTTATTCATGCATGATCCGAGGGAAGAACACATGCACGCTCCCAAACGCATTGTGTGGTACATACAAGACACTCTTGATCATGGCTTACACCTATATCCATCATCGGTATCTACTTTCATTTCGTATACAGATGTTGATTGGGGTGGATGTCCAGCTATCAGGCGTTCGACATCTGGTTATTGTATGTTTCTTGGTGATAACTTGGTCTTTTGGTCGACTAAACGTCAGGCTACTTTGTCGCGCTCTAGCGCCGAGGTCGAGTATCAATGGGTTGCTAATGTGGTGTCTGAGTTCTGTTGGTTGCGAAACCTCCTCTCGGAGCTTCATTTTCCTATTCAGAAAGCTACATTGGTCTACTGCGATGATGTAAGTGCGATATGTCTCTCGGAGAATCCTGTACAACATTAGCGCACTAAACATATCGAGATGGATATTCACTTTGTTCGCTAAAAAGGTTGCTCGTGGACAAGTACATGTCTTGCATGTCCCTTCACGTTATCAAACATCTTTAATAAGGGCCCTTCCTTAGTTCTGCTTGAAGATTTTTTGGATAGTCTCATCGTACGACAACCGTCTGCTACGACTGCGGGGGTGTGATAGAATATATGCAAATATATTATATTGATATAATTAGTGATTTTATATATCTGTAATTATTGTAGCAATATTTTATATTAGTTAGGTGAATATTTGATTTCTGTAATTATAGCCTAGGATAACTATTGTATATATGTATATAAGCTAATTACAATAATGAAATAAGCAAGATGTCTTTCAGAATCATCTAGAGCACGATTTGAACCAAAAGTGGATTTCAAATTAAATTCTCTTTCTATGTTCTTAAAGTGCAATGAGCAACTTATAAGTTTTAATTTCTTCAGATTTCGAATCACTTTCTGAACTTGTCCTCATTGAGTATAACAATGTGTTCATGATAATTGTTTGTTGAACAGATTGTGGAAATTAAGGAGGGCTGATTTAGGTAAATGTCTCCTTTTTAAGCTACTATTTAGATTTTTTTTTAGTATTTCTAAAAGGTTTTCAAATAATCTTTAGGAAATTATCATTTCAAATTAAATAACGTTAGATTTGAATCTAATATTTGCTCATATATTTTTTCAATCTTACAAAATTTTCTAATCACCGTTATTGATTGGATGTCTTGACTCGACAAATGAAGATTGCAAAACCAATAAGTATAAAACGATTATGTGGTAGATTTAATCAATTATCGAAATCAAAATTTGTACTACAAACAATTCATTCATTTCATCCACCAAATGATTCATAAGTGGCACCATCTCAGCTGCCCAACTCATTGTAATAATCTTCTTCATTAAATTTTAGGCTAAAGTTTGTCTAGTAGATTTTCCTCGCGTACCTCCATCATGTTTAACATTCCAATCCTTTGGGGTCAGTTTGTTTCATAAACAAATTATCCTCAAATATAATGTGAGAATTATAATAGAAGAACTAAATTGAAGATGAAGAAAATATTAAATTCTGTCTATACTTTCCGCCTTTTGAAGGCAACCAAAAGTTTTTCTGCGCATCTTTCTTACGTCAAATTAACAGATTTGCACCCTTGCACGTATGCCATTTGTCATATAATATATTATTGAAACGTATGAATTTTGGGCGAATTGTACGAACGCCTATTTAGCTATGTAATAAAATCGTATTCATTTGAACAAAAATTTACTTTAAATTTTATATTCGCCTATGACGTTCCCTAATCGAGAATTAGTGACGGAGCCAGAATTTATACTAAAGGGGTTAAAAATATAAAGATGTAATTAATATACGAAAAATTCTGAAGAGTTCAACATATACTATATATACATAAAAATAATTTTAACCTTATATATACAATATAATTTTTCATCGAAGGAAATTCGGATGAACTCCCTAGCCTCTTGGCTCCGCCCCTGTCAAGAACAGTTGAATTGTAGCCTCTTCTAAGAGTGAATGGATGTAGCCTTTGACTACGAGTTCATAGGAAATCATAACTTTTGACCCCAAGTAAAAATATATATATAAAAATTTATATATTTAAAAATACTATAGTTGGACCCATAACATTAACAGTAATATTAGTATAACCTTACGAATTTTGAAAGTTAAACCAATTATATTGGAATGTTAGATCGACTATGTTCCTATAATGCTTAGACACTTCCAGTCCTCAAATAATAGATCTTTATATAGTTTTATAGTTTAATATGTGGTATTAAGATGGTGATTAATCAGAATATAACTTTAAGACTTAATGGACAAGTAATTAAGTACTTCAACAAGTGGAAATGAACCATGCCTTAGTTGTGAGACACCAATCATACTGAATTTTTTAACTTTATACAATGATCAGGTTCAAACATGCAATTTGAACGAAAACATCAACGGACTCTATCAAAAAAGAATATGTAATTGTCCCCCGGGCATAGCTGGATGGCAAAGGAAGAAATTTAAAATCCAGCTGGAGGCCTGCAGCGGGTTCGAACACTAGTGGGAGCAATTTGCTCTCTTTTAGGTTAGGACCTTGTAGGTGATATCAGTTGTTCTGTTCTCAAACTCTGGCCATTCAGGCACATACCGCGATTTACTGGTAGTAATGCTGAGGGACCGGGACTACTATCTGCAGGAATAATCTGACATAAGCCGGGAGCTGGATATCAAAAAAAATATATGTCCTTTACTTTTTTGCTTTTTGGCCATTTGCTTACTGTCAATCTTCGAATCAATCCCCTTTCTCAAAGTGTAAGAATCTAAAAGAAAGGACGGTTTTCGATTGGAACCCAAAAAGCCAGAATTTATACCACAACTTATGATCACACCAGTACGAATACGTCTAGCGATTTTGTCTCTTTTTACTGTTGTTTTAGTTCAAAGAAATTGTTCCAATATAAATTGTTAATTATTTCCAATTATATCCTTAACATTAAAAAAGCGTGCACGATATTTTAGACGAAAATAAATCAGTCTACCTTTATTGAATAGGGTAACTTAATAAATTAAACCTTATATTTATTATTTTCTTAATGAGTGTCGAAAGAACTAAAGCGGCAGTTAAAATGGACGGAAAGTGTAGTTGCATTATTAACAGAACCTTTCTTTAATATCTGATGTCCTGACTAGTTTATGAACACCTCGACTAATTTTACTAGTTGATGGCTATCTTGCACCAGCACAAGTATGGAATAACTAACACTATCATATTTAGACGAATATCAATTACAAGCTCCATCTGTCTCTGACCACAAGAAAACACCTTTCTTTCTCTATATATAATCACATGTTCCCCCTTTCCTCCATATACTCTTTCAAGAAAAACCAAGGGAACTTAAACCTTGAGAAAAAATAGAAAGAGAAGAGGAAGAAGAACAGAGAATTCTTACTTCTACAATAAGAATTATATTGAGATCATCATGGGTTGGTTCATAGGAGAAAGGAGAGGGGTTAGTTGGAGAGATCAAACTCTAGATTCAATATCAGCACCTCCTTTAGCCTTGATAGTTTTATTTGGTCTTGTGATTTTCTTGATGTTTATGAATACTTATTCAGAATACAAAGCAACAGTAGAAAAATCCAAGGCTAGCATGAAGCTATTGTCTTCCTTGTTGCCTTTTCTTATCATACTTGTGGTCTACTTAATGATAGATAGTAACAGATGGTTTTATCCTTATGGAGTTACAAGGCCAGTTGTGTATCATTTGGCTAGCCAAGAAGGAGGCTCTCCTTGGGGACTTGCTTTGCTTTTGGTGCTGCTTTTGGTCATGGTTCATTATCAACATTCATTTCAATCTACTTGGTTTCGTATACTTTGAAAGAAAATGCTAACACAAAGCAGATGCGGATTCAAGATTTATATTTAATGGTTTTATCGCACTTTTGGAATCACGGGTTCATAGTTTTAGTGATTCTCACATACTTTGTGAAGATCTCCTTTGGCAAAAGGTTGTAACTTGTACACGACGAGGATTAGTATGATTATTAGGGGCCTTAGTTTGTTAACAATTCCATGGTTGAGTTGGAACTGTTTTTCGTTTGTTTAGATAGTAACTTTTAGAGGTCTTTAAGCTTACAGTCCAAATTGCGGAGATTCTTGTGTGGTAAATAATATATGTGAGTTGTTATGTCGTGAGCAATAATACTTGGATTGTTACGAATATATTGTTCAATTTAAAAGTTTACAGTCCAAGTTGCGAAGATTCTTATGCGTTAAATAATATAAATGGGTTGTTATGCAGTGAGTAATAATACATGAATTGTTATGAATATATTGTTTAATTAAAGGGCATTTTTATCTTTAAAGTCTTATCCAGTATTTTTTATCTCACATTCTTTGGGATAAAACAATACATAGTTCACGTATAAGTTATACTAGAATTAGCAATATCATGTTGGTTTCGGTATTAGCAAAAGTTTTGTTAGTTATGCAGAAATTATGTTATGTATACTAAGATTAAAAAAAAAATTATACTTTAAACCAAACGACTTCCATCAAGTCAAATCAACGCCTCGTAGCACTTAACGTACTAATGCGCTATTGCTTTTATAAATTGTTCCTGTTGTTGTATATCTTCCTTGTTATGCCAGGTTAGTACATCTTCCAAGATCCCTTGCAAATTATCAGTGAAATAAAAGAGTGGATGCTAGGAGGCAGAAGAAACAATTTCTACTGTGCAATATAAAATAAAACCCCCAGAAATTGCACAAATCAAATAATTGATCCGGCTAGTCGGATCCCCAAATTGAACGAAATCTTCCAACTGAAACATGGCTCGAACTAATTGGTTACATGGACATCTATAGTATACAACATCAACATCTAGTACTGATTACACACAACTTGAACAAAAGAGTTAATAATACAAGAGTCAATACAGATGACCTAGTTCCAATCAACCAACATATGTACCAAAAAAATCTATCATCTGATATAGATACAGGCCGAAGTTCTGGTGACGAGGTCATGTCACACAAGGAGATGAAAATTTTAGTTTAGGTACCTTAAATGAGGACGTGAATAGTGATGGAGCATTTGATATACTATTACCAGCTTTTCGTTTTGAACTTCTCCGTCCCTACAAAAACCGATTATCAGCTTACATAACACAAGACTTATATTGCTCGGATCTTCCAAAAAAGCTTGTGCTCGTGTCAGATCCTCCAAATATGAATAACTTCTGGAGGATCTGACACACCTGGCGGGATTTTTGAGAGATCCGAAAGATCTGAGCAACATAGCATAAGATATAACATACTTATCTGACACACTGGCATGCTCTTGAACTGAAATCAAACAACTATGACGATACATGACCCTTTACTGAATCTAAATAGTAAAGCATTTGCATAATCTCAGTGCTCTACTATACATTTGAATTCTAGTCACGTGCACAATGCACTCCTTAAATGTCATATAATATCTTTGAATAGACGGCGACCTAGCCCCCACAGTTAAGATAAGACAGACCATAGCATCCAAATTATACTGCATGCTATCTTTTACGTTTTTTCACAAAACTAAGCAATTCTTGAATACCGCTCACAACCAATAGGTTGATCCTGGTTGCTTCTTGAATTTAGAAGAGCTGTTTACATCAGGCACAGAAGAACAAGCTAGCGCAAATGCCAAATCAAGTCATTAACGGAAAATTCTGCAAAATCAATATAGAGAAATATGTCCAGGATTTTCAGAAGGCAAAGTGTCAAGGCAATGCTTATACTTTCCTGTTTCCTTTACAAAGTGAGAAGATTGCTTTTACCAGATTAGATCCACATAACAAGAATCTATCTGCATTACAAGAATAACCTATTCTGCATCATCAGGAAAAAAGGGCCAGTTTCTTGAATCCAAGACAATGACACACTTCACTACTAGGTGAGATACATGGACAAATTATGTAACAGAGAGGACGGCTGCATAATAGTTTCTTCTAAAATTAAGACGAGGTTACCTTTTCAAAAGCTTGTGAAGATTGATTTTTTTCCTTGACAGTTATATTCCTCCGATCCGTTCCACGGGACATGCCTCTCAGCTTCGAAGGTCCTGATCCAGCTGTGGAGCGACGCAGTACCGGAGTGATAGAGGTACTTCCGGACTTCTTGAGCAACTCTAGTTCTGTGGAAAGTTTGGATATCTCTTCACTCTTCCTGACGGAGTCAGATTCCAGTTTGGCAATTTGAGTTCTTAATGCTGCAATTGTATTATCCTTATTAGTGTTGGACGATTGTACTTCCTCAATGTTCCTAGTAAATGCCTGTATTTTCTCATTTGCATGCTCAAGTTCAGTACATTTTCTCCCCAATTGCTCAGTCATGTCATGCTCCAGTTTGTTAAACTGGTTCCAAATAAAATTCTTTTCTGCCAAGAGGGCAGAAATCTCAGAATTTTTCTCTGAAGTAAGCCTCTCATTTTCTGTTCTAAGCTTTCTCACCTCATCTTCCCAAGCCTTTTTTCTCGTCTCTGCCCTTTCATTTGTAGCAGCCGTTGGTACATCCTGTGGATCAAATGAATATATTCATACAATATCTTCTAGTTTTTCAACGATTAGTGGGGGAAAATAATAACTATAAATTCAGAAAAGAAATGAGAAACAAAATTCATAAAAAGCAATTGAAATAACATACATCTGGCTCAGTGCATTTGTGAGAGAGGCAGTCAAACAATTCCCTGAAGTCAGCGAGTTCACTATCTGCAACTTCTGCACTTTTTAGGTGAAAAGTAAGTAAGTTCCCAAATTGAATGCTTGGATGATATAACTTAAAAGATCATGTCTACCCTGGAACGGTTAAGGCTACTGATACCCTGGGGAAGGGGCGACACATTTCAAGAATAAAACCATCTAAAATAGCCTATATTGCAAAAAAAAATTAGTTAATGTTTTTTTTCTAGTTTTCTTTTGGTTTAGTTGAAAAAAATTAGTTATGTTTTTTTTTCTAGTTTGCTTTTTGTTTTGTTTCTTTAGTATTCACATAGTATCGTACGTATTCTCCAATTTTTACTACTATTGTTGCTTTATTTGCTTTGTGACTGCCTTTTGTTGTCGTTATTTTCCTTTCATTACCACTTGGATTACTTTCTTTGAGCCGATGGTCTATCGGAAATAGCCTCTCTACCCCCACAAAGGTAGGGGTAAGGTCTGCGTACATCTTACCCTCCCCAGACCCCACTTGTGGGATTACACTGAGCATGTTGTTGTTGCTTTTGGTTTCGGTGGTCTTGTATTAAAAGAGAAGTATTCTTAAGGGTCACTGGAATTAAATCGGAACTGAACTGAGAACTATATAAAGAAGTGTGTTTGTATGGGTATTGGATATGTGGTTGCGTGATTTTTTGATAATTATCTGTAGTTCCCCAACTTGCAGGAACTCCATCTTGCTAAATGATCCACTTTGACAAGCTTGGGAATAGACTAAAAGAAAGTGTCATGTGCCATTAGATCAATACAAGAATTAAAAATCTGTGCAAGTGAGGTGATTTATTGCAGATAGCACATCAGACTAACATATCAGAAAGTAGTAGTATTATGTTAGTTTGGAAATCTTGGGGATAGAGAGTCAGTCAGAGAAATTAAGTCAGATAGAAGAAACAAAAGAAATATGCAATTTTTCCAGTCTTGGATTGAAAGTTCAACCACTCATGACAACACCCTACCCAGAGTTCTCTTTCCATTCTTTATTTTTCTCCTCCCTTCCCTCCCTCCCTCCCTCACATGACAGGACAAAATGCACGGATGAAGACCATAACATCTCTTTTCTAGACTCTCTTGCCTTCTCTAACTCTTTTGGGTTAAAACTTAAAGTCATGGTTAAGGAGAAAGTCAGCAAACAAATTAGGGGATTGTAAGCCATTCTGTTTAATGGGTACCTTTATAGACTTTTGCAATTGAATGGAGTGCTGTGGCGTGCTTTATTTCAGTGTTGGATTCATGAAAGTTTATTGAGAGAATTTAACTTATCTGACGGGAAATAGGGTGAATTAACAGAAGCCCTGACACGGAGTGCCGTGACGTGCTTTATTCCAGTGTTGGGTTCGTGAAAGTTTATTGAGAGAATTTAACTTGTCTGACGGGAAATAGGGTGAATTAACAGAAGCCTTGACACGTACTGTTTCTATTCCGTTTCAATTTTTGTGACACGTGCGCCACTAGCCCCGACACATAACTGTTTCTATTCCGTTTCAATTTATATGACATGTGCTGCCACTAGCCCTCAAGTATTTCTCGGTTATCAAAAGAGGAAAATATCATTTTATACAACTTTCAATAGTTCAAATTCATAACTATTCAAATATCATTTTTTATCCAATACTTTAATATCCTATTCTACTACCACTAATATACCGTACAAGTCAAGTTAACATCCTAATCTCCATGTCCACTTTACAATTGTTATTTTATACAACAGATCTAATAATAGGAACCATACTGAATAAGAAGAAATTGCATGTTCAAGCTCCACTATCAAATCGATTATCTTAAACAGAATCATAGTTTAGGCAGTGACACTGTAGTTTCTGGCAAAAAACAAGCACAAAATAGACGCAAAACTAGGCTCATGAAAGTTTAACAAAGGCAGTAACCAACAAATTGCATCAATGTTATCAGGTAAATTAAGGAAAGGGCAACTGTACATGAAGTGAAAGTTCTCATCTGCGAATAAAGAACTATACTTCCCTACTTGACTTTAAACTAACTTAGATCAGGAAATAAACGCCGACGACAAAAAAAAGATCCACAATTTGATCAATTTCCATCATATCCTCCAATTTCAGATAAACCAAACTAAACTTAGGGCAATGAAACTTAATTTTTCTTTCAAATTAAACTCACCAAACTTCTTTTTGAACATGACAACATCTCGTTGCTTCAAACCAACAACAAACTCGGATTTCGCAACCTCGAGCATGCGATCCATATCTTGTACTGTAAAATCCTTTTTCATCTGCAAACCCAATTTCACAAAGAACCCAAATTTACCAAAAATCCCTATACTTCCAACCAATTCAAAACCCTAAATAAAGTAAAAACGCAAAAAATAAAAGTAAATTGACCTCATAAATTTGTTGTTGAAAGGTGTCAATATCAGATACCCATCGATTATGCTGTAACTTAATCCGATCTTGGAGTATCATTCTCTCTTTTGCAAGGGATTCAAGCTGCGTTTGTTGTGATGTCAACATTTGAAATAAAGCGTTGAATACCTTGTTCCATTTCTCTCTATCCGAAGCATTTTTGGGCTTCGCCATGGCAGATTGAAGAGATAATTAGAGTTTGAGAGAAAGAGGGCAGTGGAGCGTAGGACCGTTGAGTTCGAAAAATTGCTCAACGCCACACTATATGATAGGAGTGCGAGCCTTGGGCTTCGGCTGGGGCCTGAGATTGGGCCGGGCTTGCTTCCTTTAGCACGAATTCCTGGTTCTGGGTGGTCTTTAATTTTTGGCACGGTATAATTTAGATTTTACAATGCGTATTTTATGTTTAACTTCGGTATATTTATTATAGCATCAACACAAATTATGTCGATTAAGGTAAAAATTTCAACACTCAACATCACACTACAAAATTTGATGCTGCATAACTTAATTCCTCCAGAATTTATGCCGAGTGAGCCAGAAGTTCAGTTTTTGAAGATAAAAATATTACAAAAAATAAAGACCAATGCGTTATTTGAAGGGAAATCTGTGTTAAAAATGCTTGTAAGACCTATATCATGTATCGTATTTATAATTTCGTGTTATATTCGATTTAGCTATTATGTTGGATTGCGCACAAATTATATCATATTATCGTGATTTCAAACTTATAACAAATATAAAAAAGAGGAAAAGAAGTATTTTTAGAATTGTGACATGAAAGTCACGATAGATTGATATGACTTCATCTTATTATTCCTTCTAGCTATCTTGTTTGATAACTCATAAATCATAGCATAGCAGATGTGATTTCAATTTTTTTTTATCATGGTACCTTGTTTAAACTTATTCTTTTTTATCTTGTACCTCACCTTTATTTATTCAACTTTACTCATGATACACCTCTTTTGTAATTTCAAAATTGTGTCATGCAAATCATGACATGCTGATATGATTCATATTATCATTCAACATATCGGATGTTGGATTATTTAGAAATCATATTGTATGGTCATGATTTTAGATATAAGTTATGATTTTAGATTTATAAACATAGAAGTACGTGACATGCAGACGTGTGTGATTTTATGTTATATTCAATCTAGTTGTGTGTTGGATTAGTCACAATTTGATGAAGATGAGAGATGAGATCTTGTACTCTTTATATAGCTTGAACAACCCTTCTCCCTTTGAGCTAGCTTTTAAAGTTGAGTTAGACCAAAAGTTTATTTTATTAAAATTACTCATAAAACACATGCTAAGTCGTCATAAACTTTCTATTAACTGATAAGATCGTAATTTATTTCGGGAGATTGCTATATGACATCCTCTATTGCAATGACACATATGTCAAACATACCTATTTATACAATATATACAAAAATCGAGAACAAGAAATGGATACCACAATTTCTAAACCGCCTATGTCTATGTGTTTAACATAACTTATGTATCAGAAAAGACAGTCTTTTCTTTTTATTTTTAAAATGTGCGTTCTGAACAACAATATATCAACTGAAACAGCGTGAAACATATGGGGGGTAATATCTTTACAGTGATTTAATTGAGATAGATCTAACAATATTTTTCTATTGGCATGAAATATAGGAACTGCAGAAAGATTTGCACATAACAATTAGTCTTTTACTACTTATTCACGTAATAACACGTTAGACAGACCGCCATCGCTGTCCAAATGACACCTAATATACACGTAGGATTAAGTCAGCTTTCACATCAACTCAAGTTTTCAACGAAGTTGGACGCTTATTTTAAACTCATTAATAATAAAGAAAATCAACTTGGTAGTAATTAATTTGTAAAGGAGTTTTGTTTATTTTATTTCCCTTTGCGTACCATACATGATACATCAAAAGAGGTTCATGCAGATGGAAGTCATCGATTGACAAAAATTAATCTTATCGTTGAAAACAAGGCAAGAAGAATACCCAAAAAAAAAACAAAAAAACAATTGAAAAGAGGAAAAAGGGGTAGTAGGTAGGAACAGAAAGCATGGATGTTTACTTAAAAAAAAAGTTACAGTTAAATTTATAAGTGATTTTAAGAATACGTGGACGAATTTGTTTTATAAAGTGATAAATAATTAGCAGTAAATAAGTAAATGAAATAACAAGTAAGAAATATAGCCTGAATTGCCGTGAACCAAGATGAATTCCTTCAGCAAAATTGATTCGGGCCTTAGCTTAATTGCTTCAGTTCCGAGCAAACAATGAGAGCTTAAAGATTATGATTATAATGAATAAAATCGTGCAAATATCAAATGAGAATGGGATCCCCTTTCAATATGAACGTTGAACTCCTTTTATAGTGTTAAGAATGCAAGACATTTATGTCCGAGAATCAGTCTCCAATTAAATGCAATTAAATGAGAATAGTGTCCACTTAATGAGCAAAGTGTAACGGTTGGCGCCCTATCCAGAACGGTACACGCCGAGCTTCCTCGGTCCTCCATCCAATGTCACTTGGTCTGGTCAATACCCCGTCTTGATTTAATATTCGGACTCATCCCGGTGCAACCTTCATCCGGTGCAGAATTTTGTCGCCTCCTTCGATTCCCATATTTAAACCATGCCACATGTAATGCCAATTTTCATCGTATACAAATAATCCCCACACTTTCCGGATCAAAGTTTACCGAAGTGATGAGAAGTGGAAATGATTTCTTCGATGTCTTCTCTTGCAAATTTCTTTTCAAATCACTCAGAAATAAGCGGGAAAAATAAACGTTTCCTCTTCTCCACGATCTTACTAACGTCTCATCACTTTGCAACTTCGAACACGTGTCACCCTCAGATTGAACCATCGTTTAGGTTCACGAACTGAAACGTTTTGTAATGAGACTACGTCCCTATAAAAACCCCTCTCTTTTTCTTTCAAAAAAACTTCTTTCTGTCAAATTTCCTTCAATCCACCGAACATTCAACCTTTAAATCTTCATATTTCCTTATCTTCATACCTTCAAATCTCCATAATTTCAAGCCTTCAAATCTTCATATCTTCATCACGTTGGCCCAAACTTCCCGTTCTTCTTCAAGAAATTCTTCTTCGGCTCCTTTACCCCCGTCGGCCACCGACGACGCCGCCTGCACCGATAAATCTCATGAGGCTTAGGCTATCGTTGAGTCTAGGGCCTTTGACATGCTCCCGTCCTCTTTTCATTTTGACAACGAATTCTCCGTTCGGACTGCCTTTAAGAAATCTGACGAGGAGAAGAGGCTCAAAAACTGGTTGTCCTTTATCAGTGCCTCCGACCTCGACACAGTTCAAAATGACTGCGGTTAGACTGATCTCTCCGCGATTGTTGTACCCAACCCAGATGAAGATATTACCACCTGCAGATCTGGGTACTCCAATGTATATACCTACCCCTTTCACATTCAAACTTGTCCCTCCAATCGACAACGTGGTCCTCGAGATGTGCAGGACTTACAATTTGTGCAAGTTGGTCCATCTGTCTGGAGGGTCGTAACCTGCCTCCAACTTCTGGTCGGTCTGGTCAACGAAGTTTTTACTTTGGATCATTCTTCTGCGGTGGGATCGTTCAGACCTCAAAATAAGGCATTACCCATATTATCCAGCATCGACGAAAATCGAGACAGAGGTTGGATGGAACATTTTGTTGCGGTCCCTATCACCAAAATTATCCCGGCTAGGTTCATGCCTTTCTCGCATGAATGGAACATGCATCGTAAGTACCGAAACTTTTTCCCTTTCTTTTGTTTAACTTATGATTTCAGTGACATGCCTTAAGTCGTTTTTCACCTTTTCAGTCGTCTGATGGATTGCGGCTCACATAGATAACCTCCACACATGGGTCGAGAAAATCATTAGCACTTATCCGCATATAGAGCGGGCATGGAAAGTGCTCTTCAAAAATCGATGGATTGCCCAAAACCACGGTTAGTATATACCACACCTTTCCTTTTGTTTCGTTATTAATCTTGTTCATATTTTCATTTCTTCTCTTTTCAAACACCCAGGTTTATCAAAGGCCACTTCGACCCCAATGACCAACCCTTCAGCTGCTCCAATTGTCCCCAATTCGGTACTCGATCTGGCCACATCAGTTCACCGTATCACTGAGGTACCAAAGAAAAAGAAATCCTCAAAATCCAAATGCTCAAAGCCTCTGAAGTCACATTCGGTTGTATTAAAGAGAAAAAGAGCTCCGGAAGTGGGTGGCCTTTCCACAAGTCAATACACCGGTATCTCACCAGAAGATGTTCGGGTTAGAAAGACCACCACCACCACCACTCCGGCGGAAGACACTCCTACCGAAGTTAGAGAAGAAAACACTACTACTGAAGCAGTTCGACCCATTCTGATACCAACTGATGTCGCAGCTACTCTTGCTACCACGCCACCTGCCACCAAACCAGTCATCATCAAAGATGTCGATTAAGCCACAGACAGGGAGCCATTGGTAAAGAAATCCAAAACTTCCACTTCAACTCCTCCACCATCACAACCGGTCCAAAGCTTTGTGCAAGAAGATTTTGATCGTTTCTTTAATGAAGCTGGAACCTTTGCAAATCCGACACCGTCAGTGAACACCTCCGGGTTTGCTCATTTAGTCATCCCTCAAAAACTTACCAAATCCATATGAACTCTAAAAAAAATCACGCCAACTCTCGGTCCAAACTCGTTAGTGTCTTTCCAGCTCCGAGTGAGGATTCGAGGAGAGTAAGAACTGTCACTCTCTCCTTCTCTAAGGACACGAACTTCTTATCTCAACCGGTCGGGGTTGCGAGCTACCTTAGGCCTCTGATGTCAGAGTCTGATAAGAAAAATATAAGAAATATCATGTGGCACTGCCTCTTTAATGAAGGCAAGCATGCATCGAATCAGGTATATACCTCATTTGCTCATTTTAAGTTATATATTTGTCTTCCTTTTTTCATATTCTAACTTTAATCCGGCTCATATTTTTTGCAGTCATCCGTTCTTGTCAGTGAAGGCTTCCTCCGATGTATGGAGGAGAATGAAAACCTTAAGGGACAACTCGACGCCCAAGAAAAAGAAATCTGGCATCTCAAGGGGGTTCTCAAACAGAAAAAATCTCAGCTGCATCAAGTGGGTGACTTGCCCATCATCCGAGCTGAATTGACCTAGGTTAGAAATGATTATCTCCGGATAATTAATGACCTCGAGCTGTCAATGAGGAAAACAAAATCTTGGACGAAGAGAATGAAAAGCTCTACCATGACGTCCAAGTCCTCACCCACAAACTTGGAGAACAAGAAGAGGTTCAGCACTACCAAGCTCGGAAGGTAGATTTTCTTAATGTTGAACTTGATCGCCTCGACACTGAGCTTGCCAAGATTGATGTGGAAAGAGCTACTTAACAAGTTGCACTGAAGGCTGATTAGGATCAAGCCAACCAACGAATGGCTGAGAAATGAGCTCAAGACCTCTAACTAAAGAAATGCTGAGATTTCATCCCAACTTAACTAAACCCCAGTTGAAAGAGACCAAGATCGTGCTGATGCGGAGGATGAGGTAGCTCGGACAATGCTGAGAACCGAGTACATAACTTGGAACATCTGGAGGTACACTTTGGAACATGTTTGAGATGAGATCTCAGAGATTAATAACAAGATTGATGAGGAAAAAGAGATTGACCTTAGAGCCTACCGCAAGTTAAACAGTGACATTTCCGATGATGACCTAAAGGACACCGAATCTGAGTCCGACTAAACTTCAGGCTTACATGCCTTTGTATTTTGTTTTTCCTTTTAACATGTTTTTCTATGGCCATTTTTCGACCTTGTTTATAAAATGAATATCCTTTTAGCCATAATTTTTTCTATCTTTCAGCATTCACTATTACTTTCGTGTTTTTAATAACTTAGCCAAGTACATGTTCTAGGTCCATTCTTTGAACTGATGTAATATTACTTGAATTTTCTCTTAGTACTTTTGCATCCTTTCTTCCTTTACTTCGAACACACCGTTCACCTGATTAACAACCAAAACCGAGTCACATTTTGCTTTGATGACTTTTTCTCCCAAACTCTGTGCCAACTCTAGACCTGCAATCATAGCCACATACTCGACTTCATTGTTAGTTAATTTCACAGTTCTTATTGATTGCCTAATAATATCTCCCGCATGTGTCTTAAGCATTACCCCAGGTTTGGATCCTTTCACGTTCGAAGCTCCATCCATATACAAGGTCCATACCTCCGAAGTTTCTCCCGAGGTTATTATCAGTTCTCTTTTTACTTCGGAAATCATTTCGGTGTAAAATCTGCTATGAAGTCTGATAAAACCTGAGACTTTATAGTTGTTTTTGGCTTATATTCTATGTCATATCCACTAATTTCTACTGCCCATTTAGCTAACCTGCCGGACAGTTCCGGTTTATGCGTTACATTTTTTAGCGGATAAGTTGTGACTACACATATAGGATGACATTGAAAGTATGGTCTTAATTTCATAGTAGTCGTTATTAATGCTAATGCCAATTTTTCTAAATGAGGATACATAGTCTTTGCACTAGCTAATGTTCTACTCACATAATAGATAGGAAACTGTGTACCTTTCTCTTCTCGAACCAAAACTGCACTTACGGCTACTTCGGACACTGCCAGATACAGAAACAACTGCTTATCTGCCTTCGATTTGTGCAGCAGTGAAGGGATAGACTAGTACTTCTTCAAATCCCTCAAAGCTTGTTGGCACTTCGGTGTCCATTCGAAGTCGTTCTTCTTTTTTAATAAAGAGAATAACCTGTGACTTTTCTCTGAAGATCGAGAGATGAACCTACTCAAGGCGGTCAACCTTCTAGTGAGTCTCTGCACCGCCTTCACATCTTCAAGTACCTCCGAAATTTCTTCGATAGCTTTGATCTTATTCGGGTTGATATCTATTCCTTGGTTTAAAACCAATAAACCCAATAACTTGCCCGAGCCAACTCTAAAAGCACACTTTTCTGGATTCAGCTTCATGTTGTACTTTCGGAGTATGTCAAATGTTTCCTACAAATGCTTTAAATGATCATCTGCTTCCAGAGACTTCACTAACATATCATCAATATAAACCTCCATTGTATTACCTATTTGGTCATCGAACATGCAATTAACTAGGCGTTGATATGCTGCTCCGACATTTTAAAAACCAAATGACATTACATTATAACAATAAGTTCCATACCTATTTATGAAAGAGGTTTTCTCTGGATCCTCCGGGTTCATCCCAATTTGGTTATACCCGTATTAAGCATCAAGAAAACACAACCTCTCATGTCCCGCCGTAGCATCAATAATTTGATCGATGTGCGGCAAAGGAAAGGAATATTTTGGGCATGCTTTATTCAAATCCTTAAAATCTATGCACATTCTCAATTTATTGCCCCTTTTAGGCATGACAACTACGCTTGCTAGCCAGTCTGGATACTCTACTTCCCGGATAGAACCTATATTCAATAACTTTATTACCTCCTCCTTAACAAATGTGTTCTTGTAGTTAGCCATTGCTCTTTTTACTTTACCGGAGGAAAACTCGAGTCCAAACTCAACTTGTGAGCCGTAATCACCGGTGGAATATTTGTCATGTCTAAATGGGACCAGGCAAAACAATCGGCGTTAGCTTTAGGAAATTCAATTAATTTAAGCTTGAGCTCCGAGGTTAACCCGATGCCCAGGTATACCTTTCTATATGGTAGATGCACGAACAAGATGACTTGCTCTAGGTCTTCTATAATTGACTTCACAACATGAATAACCTCGAGACGCGATGACAATCCTCCGCTTCCTCTTAATCTATCTTCTCTCATTCTTCTTTCTTCGGGCTCGACATGTCCAAATCCTGTGGTTGCTATTTGACTTTTTTGCCTTTACTCACGTCCTTCAATTCCTTTGGTGGTTGCACCGACTCCTCTACTGTGAACATCTCCCTTGATGTCAGTTGCTCTCATCGAACAGTCTTAATTCCCTCCGGAGTTGGGAACTTCAATATCATATGCAATGTCGAAGGTACGACCTTCATGTCATGTATCCAGGGCCTGCCGAATAGTGTGTTGTACCTCATTTCGCCTTCAATAACATAAAACTTTATTTGCCGAATTATCCTGATTGCATTTACGGGAAGATCGATTTCCCCTTTTCTGGTCTCACTTGCCATGTTGAATCTATTTAGAACTCGGACTGCCGGTACAATTTGATCCAACAAACCCAATTGCTTTACCACCTTTCACCAGTTGATGTTGGGCAAGCTACCTGAATCAATTAAAATATGCTTAATCTGAAATTTATTGATAGACAAAAATTACCAGCGCATCATTGTGAGGTTAAATGATGCCCTATGTGTCTTCATCGTTAAAAGATATTATCTCACCCGGTACGTAATCCTTGGATCTTTTCTCCTTAGTTATTTAAACTTTTGTCTTTTTGTAGTCATGACGGATCCCTTCGGAACTTCCGTCCCTCCGATAATCATGTTTATGACATGGTGAGGTTCAACCGAATTCGCTTGCTTGTTTGCTTCCATATTTATGTAGTTTTCCTTTGCTCAATTGCTTAGAAACTCGCGTAGATGTACATTTTTCAATAACCGAGATACTTCATCCCTCAATTGACGACAATCATCTGTTCGGTGACCATGAGTACCATGGTAATCATAAATCAAACTTGGATCTCTCTGAACCAAATCTGTCCTAAGTGGTCTCGGTCATCTTGTCTTCTTAATATGACCAATAGCTGAAACAAGTCCGGACGCATCGACGTTGAAGTTATATTCGGATAGTCTCAGTTTTCAACATTATTAGAAGAAGATCCGCCGATATCATTCTTAAATTGCAAACCTCTACTAGTAGACCCTCGATCATTGCGCCTATCCCCTATGTCTGATGAGAAGTTACGATTGTTACGACCTCTATCCGATATGAAGTTCGACCTTTCAGTTGCCCGTAGGGTTGATACCTATTTTTTGAAGGCTTTAATTCTGACTCAGCTACTCTTATTTATCAAAATTTTTGTTCCGTCCTGCTGACTCCAGAGGAAATTCGAGCTGATCATCATCCACTCGGATTTTAAACTCATATCTATTGTGCACATCCACTCATGTCACTGTTGGAAACTCCAACAAACTCTTCTTTAGTTTTAGAGAGGCACTGGAACTGTTAGGATTCAATCTCCTGGTGAAGGCTTCTGTTGTCCATTCATTCGGTACCCGGGGAAGAAGCATTCGTTCCTTTTGTAACCTTGTCACGAACTCTCACAACAACTCCGCATCCTTCCAAACAATTTTGAATATATTTGCTTTCCTCGTTTGAGCCTTCCTTGCTCTAGCATGTGCCTTTATAAAAGCATTTGCATGCATTTCAAACGAGTTAATAAAATGTTCAGGTAACATAGAATATCATGTCATTGCTCCCATGGACAGTGTTTCACCAAATTTCTTCAGCAATATCGATTCAATCTCATCCGGGTGCATGTTTTTGTCCTTCACCGCACAAGTGTACGACGTCACATGCTCATGTGGATCTGTGGTTCCATACTATTTTGGGAGATCATACATATTATACCTCTTCGGTATCAACTTCGGTGCTACACTCGGTGGGAATGGCAACTGAATATATCTATTCGAGTCTGATCCCTTCAGGATCGGGATGAGCTCCCGGAATCTGGTCTACCCGTGAATTGTGGGTTTTAACCTTCTTTTCATTAGTATCCATTCGATTAGTCAAAGCTTGGAGCATTTTCAAGACCTCCGAGGATTCATTTCCCCCCGAACCAGTGCCATCTCCTTCGACTTGATCTTCCTCTAGGACCCGTCTTTCATCCCGGACGGGACGAGTTTCATCTGTAAGAAATATAGCCTGAATTGTCGTGAACCAAGATGAATTCCTTTAGCAAAATTTATTCGGGCCTTAACTTAACTGCTTCGGTTCCTAGCCAACAATGAGAGCTTAAAGATTATGATTACAATGAACAAGATTGTGCAAATGTCAAATGAGAATGAGATCCCCTTCCAACTTGAAGGTTGAACTCTTTTTATAGTGTTAAGAATGCAAGGCATTTGTCCGAGAACCAGTCTCCAATTAAATGTAATTAAATGAGAATAATGACCACTTAATGAGCAAAGAAGAACGGCTGGCGCCATATCCGGAACGGGTGCGCGCTGAGCTTCCCCAGTCCTCCATCCGGTGTCAATTGGTCCGGTCGCTACCCGGTCTTGATTTAATACACGGTGCGACCTTCATATGGTGCAGAATTCCGTCGTCTCCTTCGATTCTCACATCCAAACCATGCCACGTGTCGTGCCGATTTTCACAGTATACAATGAAATTAAGCACAAATTGGATACTTAATAAGTTAAAATAAAAAAAAAGCCGAGAAACAAAAAAAATATTTGACTTAATTATATTCACTAATAGTGAACAACACTTTATACAACAACAAAATCAGTATAATCGCACAAGATGGATCTGAGGAGAATATAGTGTACACAGATCTTATCCATGTCTTACAAAGGTAAATAGATTATTTTTAATAATTGAACAACACTTTATACTATTAATAATATATTTTGAATATATTCGTCATAACCTATAATTATTCGTTAGATAACCCAATGGATGAAAGTTTCTTCACGATATCAACTTATAAAAATTTAACTCATAAATAAAACCTTTTAAAAGAAAGAAAAAGGATCACATTATTTCTGAAAAGAATGCCTGGATATAAAAGGGATGATTAACACATCTAATTTGGACATGATCAAAATCAATATCAACAGATTTTAAATAAAGTCTTCTGCAGACTTAAAAACTACATAAAGAATGTTTTAAATAACAAAGCTCAATAGTCTAATGTTTTCCAATAAATGTTTAACAAATTACTTCCCAAAAAAATTACTATTCACCTCTCCTGACATTAATAATTTCATCCTTTTTAACTAATAGTAGTAGTACTAATTAAAGAAATTGTTAAAGGTTATATGAAATGGAACATGGATTCCTTGTACAATCTTTACCTACATGCTATTTTTTTTGAATTTTTTACATGTTATCAGAGTCATATCCATTTCAATTATTTGTTCCCGATATTAGACGGTCAAATTATATTATTCATGTTTCAGTTAACAAAATCTAAACGCGAAGTGTTAAAAATACCACATCCAATATGAAATAACAGCGTACACTCGTTGTATGAACTTGACCTCACCTAAAAGTTAGATTTTGGGATGATTAAACAGTTAGGCGATACACTACTTATTAGGTTGGCAGGATCTGGGGAAAATCGTTATCACTAATCACAGTTAGATCGTTAGATCGTAATAATCGTCTCCACAACAACAACAACAACTTTCCTTAATTATGTACAACTAATCCATTTTTGGACAAAGTTTTGGTCGGAGATTTCCCTAATCGGACATTCCTAGACAATCCTACGTGTCAGTTACCATCAAGCGCAAAATATTACCGGTATATCTAGTCAACTAGTCTTTTGACCTTCATTTCCCGGTTATTTTTTTACACAGTTGTAACATATATAGAGAAGGTCCATTGTAACCCAAAGTCTTTCCGGTAGTTCATGGTTGGTGTCTTTCTCGGAAACTGTAGGTTTAAATTCCTTAGATCTCACTGAAGTTCGGCGCCGACAGCTTTGAGGTTGTTATTACCAGCTCTTAGGTTATTGTTTTGTTCAATCTATGTTCATTTTCTGTTTATTTCGATGATATTAAGGTTTATGAAAGTTTAATTTGCATCATTGTAAGATTTTTGAGATTTTCAGTTAGGCGTTTGTCTCTGCTGGATTGAGTCCGTATTGATAAAAAATAAGAATTAAAATAAATTGACAAAAGGAACAAAGATCTAACAGTAGCTTGACTTAGATTGTTTGATTAAGTTAATGAATAATTATGACTAATTACTTAAAGTATGTACAATGAACTTGCTCTAATTTTGCTCCTGTTGACTTGACTTCTAGGGAATATCGCAAAAATTAACAGAATGTTGATGCTTGCTTGATGATTTCTGATCTGGTGAATATTTCAATTCAATGTATTCAGAGTCTAAGAGATATTAATTGCACTTTTTTATATAATTTTTCGTTCACTTTGCGTCGATGTTGTTCATACACTCTAAAAATGTTGTTGTACCCCTATTGGATCCTCTAAAAGTGCTCTATGTTTGGAGGATCTGACACACACTCATCGACATTTTTGAAGAGTGTGTGCAACATAGCTTTGAGTTTACTAAGCTCCTGTTAAGTAGTAATCTTATATGTTTGCTTATTTCATTGGTGATATGCAGATCTTTGGATTCAATTTCTTATTGTTTAGGACTTTTGCAAGTGTCTAAAAATGCCTAGCCCTGCGGATGCGTCTCAAAATGGAAATGCGAGACATCTTGAAACTGCTCCTGCTCCATCCCTGTTCGAAATCGAGGATGATTTGGCTAGATTGCTGGAAAGACCAAGACAGGTTAATATAGAAAGGAAGAGGTCGTTTGATGAAAGATCTTTCAGTGAAATGTCGATGACTCATTCACCGCCGCGCCAGGCATACAAAAATTCGGAGAACTCTTCTCGTGTTTTTGATAATATGGTTGGAGTGTATTCACCAGGAAGGTGGTCAGGCATACACACACCTAGATCAACCTTCGGATATGAGCCGCATCCTATAATAGGCGAAGCATGGGAA
The DNA here is from genome assembly GCA_029783415.1 of Anisodus acutangulus. Lineage (NCBI taxonomy): Eukaryota > Viridiplantae > Streptophyta > Magnoliopsida > Solanales > Solanaceae > Anisodus > Anisodus acutangulus. The sequence goes on from CM056503.1 coordinate 1,819,060, forward strand.
GCTTTGAGGCGTTCTATTGTTAACTTCCGCGAACAACCAGTGGGAACTATTGCAGCTATAGATAATTCCGCTGAGGAACTTAACTACGATCAGGTACAATCCTTATCGTTCTAGTTCTTAGCTTGAAGTAACTACTTTATACTAGTTTCGTTAAGTCTGTCTTTATGTTTTTGCTTGCAATTTAATATCTCATGAGGCAGGTCGATTGTGTGCTTCAATGGAACTTGTTTTGATAAATGTCCTCTGAAAAGTAGTACCAGATGTTTACCTATTAAAAAAAAAAAGTAGTACCATATGTTTCTTTTGCGTAATAAACAGAAAATGTTGAATTGTTATGTCCACACTATAGTTATCAGTGCAACTGATTACTGGTCTTGACTGACAATATTATTGTAATAGTTTACATAAAAATATATGTAGAGCTAGTGATTTATCATCTGGCTGAGGAAACACAAAGTGAGGTGGCTTTAGACTCTCACGTAATCATTGATGAAAATAAAGTCCAATATCAGTTCAGATAATTAACTACTCTTCAATCTCAATCTATTGGGAGTCGCCTGACTATATAAATCCTATGTACCCATTCATTCAGCTCGATCCATTTGCTTTTATGGCATATTAGGACTTCTCTAGATCTGATACTTGTCCGTACGCAGATCTACAAGACTGTTATCAGACTAAATGAACTCTTGACAAACATCAGACTAAGTGAGATTGTAACAACAACTAAGTCTTAGAACCAACTGTTTCATATTACTGATATGAATCCCTTGCTTCTGATGTTCTCTGTTCTTAGATTAAGTCCGCATTGTTTGATTGTACATCGTCTACGACAACTTTCCACCATTCTCTTTGATCTTAATAGAATCACGCCTAAGGAGCTATACATTTGGAGGTCTATGTACAATAGGGCTACACCGCTGTAGTAAACCTTTTCTCACTATATCGTTTATGTATATTACTGGCACTGTCAGATGTGACCATGTCTTGTATTGTCTCTTGTATTACCACACATCCACACATACATCTTATAATCCATCTTCATGACTATGTAAATTATCAAACTTTTTTGGCTTACCAGCTATAAAGGCAATACTTTACATCAAGCATACCAAACTAGAACTCTTTCACTTTAATTTAAGCATTAACTGCCATGATGGTGTCAACTATTTTTCATTTTTAGTAGTTCTTTTCTTGTCTTGTTATAAGAATAAGGAAAGATTCTCTTTGGCAGTTCATATTCAGCATGATCAGAAAAACTACTCCTTAGCCTACCTGTGGAAGTTTTGGTGATGGCCTTTATCAACTAATAAAAATGGATAAATGTTTGACACAGAAGTTGGTCCTAAATAAGTAATGATCTTAATTTAACATTTTACCAGATTTCAAATGTTAAATTACAGAATAGTAACTGCAGTCTAGAACCAGATTCTAAACATTCTCTAGTGGTAAAACCTTCGTCATGCTTAGTAGTCCAACTGAAAACCCTTTATTGGTTTCTTTCTATATATATACATGAACAAGAACAACTGAAAACCTTGTACAATGATTCTTTTGTACAAGAACAAAGGTGATATCCAGAGCTGCAACAACTATAGGGGTATCAAGCTGCTAAGCCACACTATGAAAGTTTGGGAAAGAGTCGTGGAGATGAGGGTGAGAAGAGGAGTGTCTATCTCCGAGAATCAGTTTGGATTCATGCCAGGACGGTCGATTACAGAAGTCATCCATCTTATTAGGAGGTTGGTGGAGCAGTATAGGGAGAGGAAGAGAGACTTACATATGGTTTTCATCGGCCCGAAAAGGCATACGACAAAGTCCCTAGGGATGTTCTATGGAGATGTTTGGAGGTTAGAGGTGTACATGTGGCATACACTAGGGCAATCAAAGATATGTATGATGGAACCAAGACCAGGGTACGGACAGTAGGAGGAGACTCGGAGCACTTCCCAGTGATGATGGGCTGCACCAGGGATCAACCCTTAGCCCATTTCTATTTGTCTTGGTGATGGATGGACTGACGCGACAAATCAAAGGAGAGGTGTCATGGTGTATGTTATTCGCAGACGACATAGTCCTGATTGATGAGACCCGCAGCAGAGTGAACGCTAAGCTGGAGGTTTGGAGACAGACTCTGGAGTCTAAAGGGTTCAGGTTAAGTAGGACCAAGACAAAATACTTGGAGTGCAAGTTCAGTGACGGGAGCGAACAGGCGTGGAGTCATTTCAAAGAAAGGAAGCTTCAAGTACCTCGGGTCTGTTATCCAAGGGAATAGAGAGATTGATGACGATGTCACACATCGTATTGGGTCAGGGTGGATGAAATGGAGACTCGCATCTTGAATATTATGCGATAAAAAGGTGCCACCAAAACTTAAAGGTAAGTTCTATAAGGCGGTGGTTAGACCGACCATGTTGTATGGGACGGAGTGTTGGCCGATCAAGACTTCTCACACCCAAAAGATAAAGTTGCGGAGATGAGTATGCTAAGATGGATGTGTGGGCATACAAGGAGGGATAGAATTAGACATGATGATATTAGGGACAGAGTGGGAGTGGCCTCGGTGGAGTATAAGATGCGAGAAGCTAGGTTGAGATGGTTCGGACACGTGCAGAGGAGAGACATAAATGACCTAGTGCAGAGGTGTGAAAGGTTGGCTATGGACGGGTGCACGAGGGGTAGAGGTAGGCCGATGAAGTATTGAGGAGAAGTGATTAGACGGGATATGACGCAGGTGTAACTCACTGAGGACATGACCTTAGATAGGGGGTCATGGAGGACACATATTAGGGTAGAGGATAGTAGGTAGTTCAGCGTAGTCCTACCTACGCTTACAAACTGGTAGTTGTAGTATTATTATTGCAGGCTCGCTTAGCCTATCATATTGCCTTATAGTCCCTTGTCGTTTGATTTATGCTGCTATGTGTATTTTGTTTGCCTTATTTATTTGCATTAGCTATTGCCTCTTTTTGCTCCTTTCGTTTTCAGAATGCGCTGTCATGACTTACGCACTTTGTGTGTCTTACTTTGATTGGGCTTGTGCTTTGTCTTGAGCCGAGGGTCTCTCAGAAACAACCGCTTTACTTATCAAGGTAGAGGTAAGGTCTGTGTATACTGCTCTACCCTCCCCAGACCCCACATTGTGGGATTTCACTGGGTATGTTATTGTTGTTGTTGTTCTATATATATACATGACAATCATCCTCCCTGCAGTTTTCAAGTCTGACTTAAAAGTTCTGCAGGTTTTTGTCAGAGATTTTGTCCCTAGTGCTTTGGCATTCTTGATGAATGGTGAACCTGAAATAGTGAAAAACTTTCTTTTGAAAACCTTGCGCCTCCAATCTCGGGAGAAGAAGATAGACCAGTTCAAGTTGGGTGATGGAGTTATGCCTGCAAGTTTTAAAGTACTTCACGACCCTGTTAGGAACTATGAGACTATAACTGCAGATTTTGGTGAAAGTGCTATTGGTAGAGTTGCTCCTGTAGATTCAGGCTTCTGGTGGATTATACTACTACGTGCATACACAAAGTCTACAGGGGATACTTCTTTGGCTGAATTGCCTGAATGTCAAAGGGGTATAAGGCTGATTCTTGAAATGTGTCTTTCAGAAGGTTTTGATACATTTCCAACCTTGCTGTGTGCTGATGGGTGCTCTATGATTGATCGAAGAATGGTCAGTCTGATGTACTATCCACTCTTTATCGTGTTTTAACTAGATCTGACTTATGGGTCCTGTTTTATATTATGTTTATTATGTATGATCCTTATACTTTATGTCAAACACATGCTGATATCTATAATCTATTACTTTTTGAATTGCATTATTTAACAAATGCCTATATAGGACCTGTCAAAATTCGTAGTCAGTAAGCCGGCAGACTAATTACATGCTTGATTTTCTACTTCTTATTACATGATGACAGTGATGCTCTATTCTTCTTCTACTTGATATCTATCAACGGGTACTTTTAGAATTGCATTATCTAAAAAAAGCCTTTTTGTAACCTGTCAAAATTCACTGTCAATTAGCCCGCACACTTATTACAAGTTTGATTTTCTATTCCTTATTACATAATGAAAGACTCAGAGGCGGAGTCATGATTTGAAGTTTACGGGTTCGGGATTCTAGTCCTTTAAAGTTATTGGGATCTAAATTAATAATTTATATATATTTAATGGATTTCTTAATACGAATACGGGGATGAAATATAATCTCCTGATAGTTGGCTAAATTATGAAAAAGTTAAACCTCTTATTACTTAATTAAACAGTGTTCACTTTTCTTCAATAAAAGACTGGTTTTGTTTTCTTGTTTCTCCTATTCAAGTCTCTCATTGAATTGATCTCGAGCAAAAATTTTGCAGCATCATTTGTACATCTTAATTTTTTTTTTTACTCGATAGACTCACTTGTTATAAGTACTTTGTTTCATATTGTTGCCAGGGTGTCTATGGTTATCCTATTGAAATACAAGCACTTTTCTTTATGGCCTTAAGATGTGCCTTGCTTCTCCTTAAACCCGACGAAGAAGGCAGACAGTGTTCTGATGCAATAATTAAACGCCTTCATGCTTTGAGCTTTCACATGAGAAGTTACTTTTGGCTGGACATAAAACAACTGAATGATATATACCGCTACAAAACGGAGGAGTACTCTCACACTGCTGTAAACAAGTTCAATGTTATGCCAGATTCCCTCCCAGAGTGGGTTTTCGATTTCATGCCAAGTCGTGGTGGTTACTTTATCGGAAATGTTAGTCCTGCTCACATGGACTTCCGTTGGTTTTGTTTGGGTAACTGTATTGCAATTTTGTCATCTTTGGCTACACCCGAGCAAGCTTCCGCCATAATGGATCTTCTTGAATCAAGATGGCAAGAGCTAGTTGGAGAAATGCCGCTGAAAATCTGTTATCCCGCTATGGAAGGTCATGAATGGAGGATTGTAACAGGATGCGATCCTAAAAACACTAGTTGGAGTTACCATAATGGTGGAACTTGGCCAGGTTGTATTTTCTTCCTAATTATTCAACACCCAAAAGTACTTAAATCTACTTAACAGTAGTTTCCTATTTCATCTTGCATCATGATGACATAGATTTCTGTCTAATGACATATATTTCTGTCTACTTGTTTGGTAGCTTAACAGTTTTCCCTATGTTCCATTTTGTGTCAATCTTGCCTTTTTAGTATGTTCCAACAACAATTATACCTCTCTATATTTAGAAATGATTTAATTTTTACACTTCATGTTTATCCTTGGGATGTGTTCGGTAGGAAGGAAAATTACTGTAGGAAAATGTTTTTCAGGAAAATAAGTGGGTCTTTCACTTATTTTTTGCGTTCGCTAAGTAAGCAAAAACTATTATCGTAAAAGCATTTGTATATAATCTAGACAATACTATGGGATGTAGGGGTGGGGGTAGTGTTGGGGTGGTGGGGATGGGGGCTACGGGGGTTGGGTGTGAAGATGATGTGTGTTGGAGGGTGGGGAGGACAAAATCAATATGGAATGCCACTTGTGGAACATATTTTCCCTACTTCCATAGGGAAGTCATTTTTCACATTTTTAAGGAACTTGTTTTTCTATAGAATATGTTTTCCAAAAATTTTGACCAACCGAATATAGGAAAATTTAAAATGTTTTCCTCCATATTGAACCCACCCTTAGTGACATGATTTTTATAGCCACAAAAATGTCATGGCATGTTTAAGATCACATGTTAAATTTCATGCTCAGCCACACCTTCACAAATATTGAAACAGAGGGAGTACTATTCATATTCTCTACTGTGGATTTTACTAGTTTATGCTAATACTGATTTGCCTGGTTTTTGTGTCTAGTTCTTCTGTGGCTCCTTACTGCAGCAGCTATCAAGACTGGTCGACCTCAAATAGCACGACGCGCTATTGAACTAGCTGAATCCCGTTTACTAAAAGATAGCTGGCCGGAGTATTATGACGGAAAGCTTGGTCGATTTATCGGAAAGCAGGCCCGTAAGTTCCAGACATGGTCCATTGCTGGTTACTTGGTAGCTAGAATGATGTTGGAAGATCCATCTCATTTGGGTATGATAGCACTTGAAGAAGATAAACAGATGAAGCCTACCATGAAAAGATCTGCTTCTTGGACCTGTTAATATCCTTGTACACAAATTTTCTTTCAATTGACATGTTTTTTTTTCAGGAATTCTTAAACATTCTCTGTCACGAAAATGTTGAATTTTGTATGAATTGACCACGAGATTGTCCACTTTACTCGTTTTTTCCCAGTGAATCTGGTTTTTGTCTCAGGGTGTCCATTGAATGCCAATAGATGTGTGATGTTAGCCGATTTACTGGGTTATTAAGTGACCCTTTACCCATATCTACCTAGCAATCTTATGTGGAAGGTTATTTTAAGACGTTGACTGATCGAAAAAGAAAAGTGTTAGATAAAAACATCCACCATTTATTTTGACTTTTCTTCTGATGTACGGTTATTTTTTAACAACGCTAGAAGGTGCAAACTGCAGACATACATTTCTTGATCATTGCTAATTTGTTCGTTGTCTTTTTTCTACTCCATGATTCTAACATGATCTTTGTCGAAATCTATCCCTTTTTTAAAGTTTAAATCCACTTGGCGCCTTTCGCGGGGTGAGCAAAAAGCATTTCCCTGGATCCTGGTATGAACTCAAAGGAAACATTTACCCGTCGCCTGGTATGAACTCAAAAAAAAACATTTACCCGTCGGCTCTCGTGCGTGAAACTCCTTGCTCGCGGAACGGCATACCAAAAAAAAGAAAAGTCTTATGGCGACTACCTTAAGCAATTCTTCTTATTCTTATTTTTTCTTAGTTGTCATTCCTATATTGGTTTTTTTCTTTTTAGCTTTCTTAGGGCTCTCCATCTTCTGAATGGTCCGCTCAATTAACGAAAGACAATTTCTGTTCATTGTTGATTCTTGAGATCAACTCTAAGATTCAAGGTTTAATAGGAAATTCAAAGTTTCTTCTGTCATTATATCTAAAACAGAAGCTCTATGAATGAGTTTTCTCTCTAAATATATATACTAATGTTTTTGAATTTTCCAAGTCATACACCAATCCTATCTCAGATGCGGCCATTAATCTTCTTGAGCGTCAAAATCAGACACGAATACTGAATGTGTAGTGTATATGGGCATTTCTCAAATATGGAACAATTCTACTGACAACAGGCCAATTTCCCCATTGGGCAACTAAGCTAAGTGTTCTAACTAGAAATATATGCCCACCACCAATAGCTCCTCAAACAGAATATTGCACAGATAGATATCACTAGAATTGTAACTTCATCCTAATGACATTTCCTACTTTTTCCAATGTATAAGAAATAAATGTGCTCTCAAAGCATTTTGGACACTCTAATTGTCAAGAATACTGCGCCATCTGTGTAAAGTCTAAAGAGCATGCTACTGTCCCTCAAGGGTACCAAGTGCCTCCTTTAGAAGTTTCTGAGCTTCTTCCCTTCTCCTATACAAGAAAATTGAAAACCAACATTACGACTTGAATCATATTATCAAGGATAAAAAGATAAGATAATTTTTTTGCTTATATACAAGCCAACAGATACACAATTCCATGATACTGCTGCATTAGTGAACGAATTAAACTAGAAGTAGAGTTGGTATTTCACAGCAAACTTAAAGGAGATTGTCACAGAATAAAGGGGCAAAAGCATACGGTGCAACACATTTGTCTCCATAAAAACTACTCTAGCAGTGCAAGAAACCATTTGTTGATGATAGAAGTAAATAAGTCAAAGGAGCTTCAAGCATCTAACAGCCGAATTAGACATCCAGTTGAGTATGAGATCTAATCTAGCTTTTGAAGTTGGTCATCTCCTGTCACCCCAACCCCACAAGGACGATTTTAACTTGTAAATGGGAAATAGGAGATTCTGTTCTATTAACAGTTGCAAGCGGTGTAAGAGTTAACATGGAATTTAAACTTTCTTTCACTTACAATCCATTTGTTGCAGCACAACTACGAAGAAGATAAACACTTCTCATTTCATTAACTCCCTACTTCTCATCTAAATCTAATGAAGGAAGAAGCTACAATATATGATAAAAAGAGCATGCAAAACACATCATACCGCTTGATATCCTCTATCGCCTGTTTACGTCGTTGTATCTGAAGTTCTAGAATATGGATAAGTGTGGCTCGAGCCTGTAAAATAAAGAAACTAAGGTAAATGATAATTGAGATCATTTATCTTCTAGCCATGCTAATACCAGGAAATATTTTGACACTTCAATTCACCAATTGATCACCTGGTGAGGACGCAAAGAATTGAGTAGGTGGTGCAAGTTCTTGAATATCAGAGATATTTCTTCCACTCTCCTGGCATATTGTGAAGGGCGCTCTACAAGAACATCAGCAAGCTCCAATATATGTAGCTGCAATTCTCTGTTAAGTGCTCTTAGTTCTTTCTTGAAATCTGTAACATGAATCAGCAGAATAAGAAAGAATATTTTTATGACAAGCGACAAATAGCATCTAAACTTATCTCTGACGACATCCCATATGCAGCAGCATCCAATAACAGGGGACATCGTGGTACATTTTTTCAACTATGGAACTGATTCTGTAACAAACGTTTGCAATGAGTTGGTACTTGATTGCATATCTTTGGTCTAAGACTTTGGATAACCTAAAGGACTCCAACATTTTAACTATTACAATATGCGACATGACATCCTAGATCCCGGCCACAAAATCAAGAAGCAGTTTCTAGAGGACATGAAGTTCTCATTAGATTTCGCTATTCTTTGCTCCGGTCACTGACTAGGGGAAAGAGAACAGAAATGATAGCAACATACATTAACCTTGTAGAGAATATTTATTTGGAACTTACGAGACAGGAAATAAACACGAGTGCCATGTTTCATGCAGACTCGTATCTAAAATGCAGGACGATATATAACTATAAGGTGCAAATGTGTGTGTCCACATTCTTAAATTCTTTTAACCATAAACGTATTGAAAAGGAATATTTATATTACATACATATTAGTATCAAAATAGGAACAAAATACAGCTTTTTGGAAATAGCTGTGAACGTTACCAACATTAGGCCCTTTTGGGTATAATTGACGAACACCCTGATCTTCCAAACTTGGGAGTACATCATCAGTCTGCACAAATGGCAATGATAAAAACAATACTGAGCAACAACTTAATTTCAGCAATAGAAAAGACGAACAAATTCACAAAAGACACGCACACAGAGGAGTGACCAGAAAAAATATTCTTGATAAACATTCTTTCCAGTTCAAGATAACATAAGATAAAGGTGAGAAAGTTAATGGAAAACTCATTCATATTTCAGAATAGATTAAATTGAATATCTCACTGAACCTAATATTAGCATCAGACATTTCCCCCTTTACTCTGTTTTTTTTTTTTACACGCACATTGAATAAATTCCATACGTTTACCCCAAAAGCAATGTAAAGTATATCAAAGTGAAGAAATTGAGAATGTCATCCATCTTAAAAGTAAAAACCAAATCTTTTGAGGAAAAGAGCTACCCAGAACCTTGCATAGCCTCAAATACACCTTACACATTCATACACTCACATTAAGCACAAGCAAGCAATTAGGTATCATGAGTTTTACCTCTTTTTTTTTTCCTTTTTTGTTGAGGGGTGGGGGTTAGAAGGGGGTGGGGGAACAAGTGAGAGACTTTACAGTGTAGTTAGCACCAAAGAGGACATAGGTGCCCTCAATGGGAGGGGGAGGTTCCGGAGCAGACTTGGGGTCTTGAAGATAGTCCTTGTACAGCCTGTAATACGGTGGCGGCGGTGGGTATGTAGCTGTCGACATCTGATTTCACAAAAACAATGTTCTTTTCTTCTCTGTCCCAAAAATAGTTACGTTAAGACGGAGCCAAAGGGCTTCCAAAAGGCAGTTTTGAGGTTTCTTTTAAACCAAAAATGGTAATTCCTCTCGGCGTTGAATCAACACTTGGAAAAGAAATATCAGACTTCTGTACTCACTCTGCAGTAGTGTATTGCCGAAGGGAGCACCTTAAACTAAATGTTTGGTCCAAACTGAAGCTACAATTTCGGGCTTTTACCAACTGCAATACATAAAAGCAACAATTTTAAAAGTCAGAGGGGTCAAAGCAACAAAATACAAGTTTACGATAAAATATGACGAAAGGAGAAATGTCTATTTAAACTAGAAGAAGTCATTCAAGTAAAGGAGAAGATACCCATGTCACATGTGTAATTAAGATTTTTTTTGCACCAAATTGATATGAGAAAAGCTGCAACTTATAGTACTTTTCATGTAATTTTCAAATATATAAATTTTAATATTAAAATATTAAGTTAATCTAATCCAATTTAGCTTCAAAATTTAGTCAAATTGACTCTCGAAAAGCGAAAAGTGTGACAGAGGGAGTATTTGTTATGTACAAAATAAAAATCTAAAAGATCACATAACTCATATCACATGTCTAATTATCAATATTTTCATGTAAAGAGAAGTGCATTCAGATTCGAGTAATTTATTCTAACAAGGTTCCTGATAAAAAAATCAATAACAGAACACAATCTCAACTCAATCATAGAACTCAACAAGCATAAATTGAATTCATAGCTTCAACAAGCAGAAATCAGTGATTAAGAAATACTACTTATTTAACCTACGAACATTGAGTTCAAAAACTTCAAATACAGAGAAATGAGAATAATAATTGTAATCACGTATTCAACAAGCAGAAATCACGCTTCGAACTAGTATAGATTCAATTATGGTGTGTATAGTTGAGTTCTTTTTAAGTTGAAAATTTCAACAGATTTTTCTTAATATTCAATTGCTTCTATTGAAAAAGGTAAGACACAATGATGGAAATTACCTGAAGACGAGTAAGACAGGAGAGCAACGGCAGGGGACAACCGGAGGCGGAAGGCGGCAACGGGCGGCGACAGCGGGCCCGGCAGACGAATGGGACTTAATTTGGAATCCTAAAGGCCTAAACAGTACGTATACATTCACTAAAGAAAGAGTAAAGTGCCAATGGGCTATATTTTGGGCTGAAGGCTGCAAATTTATCAGTTATGTATTGGGCCTATACATATGTCCAGCCCAGTTATCCAGAACTCATTTTAAAAATATGTTAACCAAAATCGGAGCTTCAAGACCAACTACCGAACCAATCATCCAATTTATAAATTTATCATGTGCATTTTTTATGATTTTAAAAAATAAAAAGATATGGTGCAAATAAAAAATTGCACACATTAGGGTGTAAAATACAAAAAACTCTCATTGTTACTCCCACCATTTTTTGTTATTCATCACTTTAGTGAACAAATATATATTGATCCAAAATACTATTTGTTATTTTAAATAAATGACAGATATTAAGTAGTTATGTTATTTGATTTCACTCAACTATTGTTTCAATTGACCAACACCTGAGATCTAAGTTGGTTCATATTTTGGCACTATAATTCAATTTTTAGTTCATTTCGCTTTGCCGGCTTATTAAACACGACTCACTTGAAGTTCTTAATTTTGTGGTGCAACTTTACAAAATAGTTATATCGTTCTACCTATTTTAAGTTTTAAAATTGCATTAAAATTCTGGACCAAAATATGATAATTGACGAGCTTAGCAATAGTTATTTTTTATTTACTCCCTCCGTTTCATAATAAGTGGTATTTTTAGCTTATTCACATCCCTTAAAAAATTGCCCACTTATAAAAAATTATGAGTGTTTTTACTAACTTACTCTAATTAATGACTAAGAAAGAAAAACTATTTAATAATTCTTGATTATATAAATAAGGATAATTTTAAAAGAATAAGGTCAACTTCTTTTTAAAATCTAAAGCATCACTTATTTGAGAACAAAATAAAATACATAAAATACTATTTATTATGGAACGGAGAGAATAATAGTTTGTCCACTACTTGAAAAACATATAGTCATTAATTACTCATTTACTCCTACAAAAGGGATACAGATAACTTAATCAAATAATTATATATTTAATACATTTCTAATTGGTGTATCAAAAACTCTAAATTCAAATAAAAAGTACCGGAAGGTGAAATCTATGAGCTCCTTCCTTCTTCTTCTTCCCGTCATTCAGTGTTGGAAGGAAAGGTTAAATCAGTCATTTCGTAGTCCCTTTCAACTGAATTGCTCTCACTTCACGCATCATTCATGAAGCTCTCCCCTCACACCCTGCGCCAGAGAATCAAATCATTACCATACGTGGGCCCCAACCAAAAGTATTTAAAATTATGATTTAATAACACTTCTAGTCCCTGGGTTATTAATAAATTCTGATTTTAATTTTAAAGATATTTAATTAAATATATTAAATCTTCAATTTATTGAATTATGCATATTTGATCTCTTTTCTGGTAAATATTTGCAAGCTTATTTCACCACTTTTTTATTCAATGTGTTAAGTTTATAGTATTACTTCAAATTTGACGATAATATAATCCTATAAATAATTAAATATAACATACTTTTATACATACAACAACAACATACCAAGTGAAATCTCACACCGTGGATCTAGTGAGGGTAGAGTGTATACAAACCTTATTTCTACCTTGATAGATAGAGAGCGACTGTTTTCGGAAGACCCTCGACTCAATTTATAGCACCATTATAAAATAATAACAATAATAATAGTTAATTACTACCTCTATCCTAATTTATATGACACACTTTTCTTTTTGATTAGTTAAAAAAAGAATGATATTTTTTTATTCGGCAATAATAAGGACCAAAAATATAAATCATCAATAATTTAGGGACTAGAAGTGCTATTATCTCAATATCATTAATTTGCCGTAGTATTACTCAATGAGTTGCCGATTATATAATTTCCTCCGGCACCATATACACGGTGGCAACTTATGTAAGAAATATTTCTGCCACGTCGATGACACGTGGACTCCAAGCCTTTTGATCCAACGGTGGCGAAATCCCGTTTCTATAGTCCGTAGATAATGCGACGAGGTAATAATTTCCTTACTAATATTCCTTTTAAAACGCAAAAGAAAAGAGAAACAGTGTGTGTGTGTGTGTGTGTGAGTATCAGGTAATCAAAAACCGAAAGCTTCGGTTTTTCCGTTTGTTAAGCAGAAATATTCTCAGCTCTTTAAATCGTTACTATTTTGGTAATAAAAAAATTATTCTTTTTTTCAGTTATGAGTAGTTGCAACACATTATAAGCTGGATTAATTTAAGTTTTTCATGTTTCTCTGTTCTTCGTTTTCACGATTGATAGAGTGTTGAAGTGAGTGATTTACAGTGTGTTTTGATTTCTTTGTTTTCTGCATTTTGAATTTTGTTTTGTTGATCTGAGAAAGTGTGAATAAAATGTACATTTGATCCAAATAAATCCGAATATTAATCTATTTTTTTTTGTTGATGAATGGAGATGGTACGCTTTTTTTCTATTTTATTTGATGTGAGTACTTTGCGTGTGTGTTGTCTTTCTCTCTCTCTCTCTCTATCTTTTTGGGGTTGATGATGAGTAGTACGAGTGCGACAGAGCTACAGAGATAGTGGTTTTTACTTTTATTACGTGAAGAACCCGATTCGTTTGTACATAAAAGGACCATTTTCACTTTTTGAGTTTTTTCTGGTAATCCTTTTAGTACAATTTCTCTTTCTCCTTTACCTCTATTAATGTCAGTACTGTAAAACCCAAAAAAAAAAACCTCTAATATTTGCAGTATTGGGTTCTTCTAGATTCACTACCAAAAGTTCTGAATTTTTGGAGGTTTTTTCTGTGTAAATTGTTTGAAGAATAGAAAAAAAAGAAGATTAATTTGTTTTTTTCTGTGTAAATTGTTTGAAGAATATAAAAAATTTGGGCCTCGAAAGCTGTTTTCAATTTAATGTTGTTGCAGATATTTGTTTTCCCAGAAATGGACAAGAAAAAAGATGCGAGAGGATTTTTTTTGTTGTGGGTGGAATTGGTAATGCTATAAGCGTGAAAGTGAATTTGATGAATATATTTTTTTAACTCATCAATGAACGGTTACTAAACAACAAAAAACTCATCAATGCGTTTATTGTTTGTTTCTGCAAAATATTCTTTATTCTTATTATTCATCCGTATATGTGGATTCATTTTGGTGTTTGCGAGGTTGAGTAACGCGTGTCGTTTTGTATTCCTCCTTTTCTTTTTCTTTTTCGTTATCTGTTATAGTAGTTCTCTATCCTTCTTTTTGTTTTGTTTTTCTTAGAATTTTCTGATAATATTACTGGGTTTTGCTTTGAAGGAGTTTAGATTGTTAATGGAGGAAATGTCATAATTGCAAAGAAATTGAAAAAAAATGGGCCAAATTTTATTTTTTATTTTCCTGTAAGTTCCGTTTACTCCAAATTCACTGATAATACATTAGTGGGTTATGCATTGAAGGTTTAGATTGTTAATGGAGGTAATGTTATAATTGCAAAGAAATCGAAGAAAAGAGGGGCGAAATTGAGTGGTGCTGGTGAAGTCTAATCAAGTATGAGCAACATTAATGAGATGAATCCCAATGTTTCTGTTCGAAAGCGGTTTAAGATTCCTAAAAAGGTTTGAAATTTTAGCTCAATTAGTATATACTATCAGTTTATAATTGGAAAATGTTGGATATGATATTTAGTCAGTTTATTCATAACCCGTTTTGAATTTGCAGTTTTTCGATGAGTGTAATGGTGTAGATCATGCTTATGTTCCTCGGAAACTTCGTTCAGGTTTGTATTTTGGTGTAATCAATTTGGAAATATCTGACTTGCTTATGTTTATTGGAGCCCAGTGTGGGTCACTTGTTGCTTTCTTTTGTTAATTATAGTAAATTCCTTATCACTTCTTCTTTCTTTTTTAGCATGAGGATGATTCTGTATGTTTAGTCTTCTTGTTCTCCTATATTTTTAATCCTTTGGAATCACTAAAAGGTACAACAACAACATTATATCCGGTATAATCCCACTAGTGGGGGTCTGGGAAGGGTAGAGTGTACGCACCTTTAACCCCTGGGAGGTAGGGAAGGGTAGAGTGTACACATACCTTAACCCTACCTTCGGAGGTAGAGAGAGGCTCTTTCCGAAAGACCCTCAGCTCAATAGACAACATAACAAAGAGGTCAGACAGGAATCACTAAAAAGTACTTTAATCTAAAATTGGATGATTGTACTGGCCAAGTTTCTGATTTTACTCTCTTTTAAGGTGAAACTGTTCTTGTTTGAGTTACACTTTTCCAATTCATCATAAGTTGTTTACACGGATTCGAATAAATTCTCTTCGTTGTTTTGTTTCTCTTCTGTTAAAAAATTCCTTTCGCTTTGTAGCTATCAAGAAGAGAAGTCGCCAGTCCATCTCTCCACCTTTGCCAATTTCCAAAAAGGTGAATCATATGTCAGATGGAGCTGAAACACTAAGGAAATATGTCAACAAGTCCAAGCTTAATTTGGTTAGAGACTAGTAAATTTTGCACCTTTTTTCCTTTACTAGTTCTTTTTTCCTCTATGGTTCCTCCATCAAACGAATGAATGATAACGAGTTTTAAATGCAGACTCATTGTGGCTCAAGTCGGTGTATAAAGGAGCTTGAAGGCCCAATCACCAAAGATGAAGAAGAAGTGGCTGAAACTTTGTATGCTTTGGCTGGTATGATACCAGACACTGAAACCTTGAGCAAAAGCAAAATAAATAGTCAACTGCCAGAAGTGAAACCTTTGCACTTACCAGAACCTGAGACTTCTGTGATTGCAAGTGGAGGTCTGCTTGTTGGTTCTTTGATTCTATGTTAGTATCTTCCATAATTGGTCATTTTCCAAACTAAGTTTATTTCATGAATGGTGTAGTTGTAACGGAAGATTTGGCTGTTTCTGCTGGAGAAGCTGCTAAATCAAAATTATTTGAGGATGCTTCCCGGTGTGATACATCCATCAAAACAGAGCAGCTCGAAATTTCACTGCAACCAGTAAGTTTTATTTGGACATTTATACGTCTTTGGTTAATACGTTACATAGATGCTGATCCTACAGTTCTGTAATTCAGGTTGTTGTTGCTTGTGGATATCAAGCCAATCAACAAAACACACACAAGGAGAAGAGGAATAATGGTATAACCCGCAAGTTCCTGATTTTCTGATAAATGGTTGTAATATATCAGAGATAATGTCATCCAAATTACGCGTATTAATATCTACACTAACAGAATTGTCGTTTTGGTTATCAGGTTCAATCTTGTGGCCAGGCTTGTCTGCAGTAGGGTCATCTTGTTCCGACATACTTGATTCTTCACGACAGTAATTTCCCATTTCTTACAGCACTCTTTCTTACCTACGAATATTGTTTGGTCTCTTATGCGCCGAGTAATGATAGGTTTCCAATTGCCAAATTTCCTGCCTGGTTTGGAAGCGCTGGTTCTGATCCTCAAGCTCAAAACGTGGAATCTTATCTGCCAACTATGAAGGTGATTCAGTTACTCTTCTTTACTTTGTTCCGCTCTGAACAATTATGAGGATTACTCAATTGATTTGATTCTGCAGGATTCTCATGTTCCGCTTGATTTGAGGAAGTCATTTAAGAGGTGTGCTGCTCATGTTTATATAAGTCAGCTGACTAAAGTCTTACAGACTGCATCTCATCATTCTCAGTCTTCATCTCCCGACGGATTGAAGCAAGAGACCCGCATAATTCAGAACAGCATAACTGGAAAGGTGAATGATATGCATGGAATTGTTTCTACTGCTGAGAAGAATCCAACTGAAGTTAGAAATGCAATCCTTTTGCACAAAAGACTCCTTCAAGATCAGCAACAGGCTACTACAACATCTGGGTTCAATTCTTTAGTAAAGCAGGTTAGTTATTTTCAGTAAAGTCTGATATTCTTTGTTCATTGATACACAATAACAATCCACTTCCTATGGCAGAATGTAGATTTCCTTTCATTGTCAGCTGGAAGTTATGAGATGAAAATTGCTGGTCATAACCTTGAAGCGCCCGTAATCTCACATAAACATCCAGCCATGCATTTCTTGCTGCCCCAGAATGGTTATTCATCTGCATCTTTCCGTTGCCATCCTGCAACAGCAACAGCTCAGCAGGTGATTTCTAATTAAAATTGTTTTGCTGCATTAGAAACATAACTAGTTTGTCAAATTTTCAGTTTCTTGACTTAAAATCATTGTTAAGATACTGCACATTCTTTCACTGTGTTGTCCTTACAAACCACAAGTAAATGGAATATTTAGCTAGCTTTATGTAGTATCAGAATGAGAACACCACAGATACATACTGAAATCTGGACCTTTGTGCCAACTACAGCTATTATAGACTATAAGATAGTTGTCTACATAAACACAACTGCCAACACAAATACATATTTACACGTTTATATACAAAAGCTTGCATTAGATAACACTATTTTGCGTCCAACAGACTGGCCAGCACCATAGCTCAGTTTGATCCCTCTTCTTTTTGGAATGTTCAACAAGTGTTACAGTATAATCTTGTCATGAATTGCATTTTACTGGTTAGTACCTTTATAAAATGACTCAGGAATAAGTTTGTTTATGTTGTGAGACTACTAATTAATACATTGCTTCGAAGATTAAGTTGATTCTTGTATGACTAGTTGCAGGTTCTGATGCCTCCATATTTTGGAGGTGCATCAACTCGTCTTTCAGCAGAAGCTACCTTGGCCTTACCAAGACCAACATTGCAGCAGAATGAACTACAAAACACTCATTTCACTGCTCAGTACAAGTTTGGACACACTGCTTCACAAATGAGAGACTGGCAAAATGCAGTGAGACAACAAATGCCTAATTTTGGACCTTCTCAAGCTCAATTTGCAGCTTCTTCTTCCTCCATGGAAGCACTTTCTTCCAAGTATGTCCCAGCCTTGTTGAACGGGCAGGAGCTTATGTCCGTTTCTACGTCACAAGCAAATTCAAGAATCAGAGGACAATATTACAGTTTCCCTTTTGGCTTGGAGGTTAATGGACATGGACTTTACCCTAATAATCTGCCTTCATTGCAACTTCTCTGCAATGATCGTCGTTAATACTGAGAGCCATGGGACCTCCTGCAAATCATAATTGATTTATTCTTTTCTTTGCTTATGCATGAGAGTAGGTGTCTATTCTGTTAATGAATATATCAAGAGGTGGAACAAAAAAGGGGAGGATATAGTAAATTTCGGGTCCCTTATTAGACGCTTTGGCTTAGTATAATATCATATATTAAAAGGCTACTTCTGTTTCACTTTCAATTAATTATAGAGGAACAACTTCGGAAATGGTTGTTTGTTTCCGCCTAGATGGATTCTATATATATAAAAGAGCAAAGGTGCAAATATACCTCTCTAACTTTGTGATTTAGATTTAGAGTAGATATACTTTTCATTATAAATATCTCTCTAACTTTGTGATTTAGAGTAGATATATTTTTCATTATAAAAGTGGTGGCCTCTGCCGTTATAAAATGGTGTAAATATAACTCTGCCACTACATAAATGGTGCAAATATACCCTTTTAGTTGACGGAAATTTTCTAAAAAATGATTTAACTTATTTTTTAATTAAAAAAAGTGTCTCATCACTTTAAAAAAGTCTACTCATTTTTTTAAGTATACATTTTTTTTAAATCATATGGTATTTTTTTCCTGGTGGATTGAGTCTGATTTATTTAAATAAATATCTTCATAGCTTTAAGAAAAATAAGTCTATCCATTTTCTTAAATGAATCAGACTCGACCTACCAAAAAAATTTTTATTATGTGGCTTTAGAAATATACGTCTACTAAAAAGATGGGTACTCTTTTCTTTAAAGGCCCATGACTTTTTTAATAAAAAATAAGATACATAATTTTTTTTTTAAATCTTTCAGCAAAAAGATATTTTTTTTATCGAATGTTTCCAAATGAACAACAAAAAGGGTATGTTTGCACTATTTTATAATGGCAGGGGTATATATCCACCAATTTTATAACTTGGGACATATCTACTCTAAATCACAAAGTTAAGGATATATTTACACTTTTGTCCTATATAAAAAAGCTTATTTGTGCAAGAAGAAGAAAGGGTCCAAATTTACCTTCTATTACATGAAAGTATCTGAATTTTATCATTTGTTATACTTTGGGTACATAAACATTTGTCCATTGCAAGCCGTTCGTAATTGCCTGCATGTTTAACAGAGCTCCTGAATTTCACATGTCAAAATACTTTGGAAAAGAAAGTCTACTTTTGAGTTTTGAGTATGCTCCTTCTTACACTTACTTCAGTTGGAGCTTTGGTAAAGTCAAGGCGAATGTAAGACGATTTGACTATGCAAGAGTATATATGGTCTCAAAGTACAACATCATGTAAAATACTTCGTAGAGGTATATTTAAACTTGGTGAAGTTTAGTACACAGAAGTATGCTTCAGCAACAGGCAAGGGCTGGTTCACCAATATCACGTGGCTTCCTGAATTGGTACGTGGAGAACAATGATATAGCTTGACAAGTTCTTTTGCAAAACCGAACCACCTTTAAATGTATGAATGAACAAATTATCGATATAAATAAATGAGGCACAGCAACATGAAAGTATCAACAGGATACAGAATTTCAAATGTAGTAAATACAGCCAGCCAGAAGAGAAGTGCAAACTATGAAGGCAAAGGAAAGTGTCTATCTCGAGCAAGCACGAAAATCTTCACTCCTGCTTTTCCAATTCTCCCATTCTCTCGATAATTGCCTGTCGTATGGAAAAAAAGGTTGTTCAGTGCAAACTCATATATAATAATAGAGTCGAGGCAGGATCAATTATGCATCAACTTCTTTTTTCCTTTGGGCAGGGTGCGAGGGATGAGAGCCAAGGAATATGTATAAAAACCAAAACATCATCTGTCTTCTCATGGATGAGGGACAAACAACACCTAATATCTAGTTACCCTGCTTCGGCAGAAAATGTTAACACCAGAGCTAAATATGCTTTTCAAAATTAACACCACGAAATTAGTATATACATGTTCATATACAAATGTGCGTACATATACATGTGTGCGCGCGTGTTTATCAAAGGAGGTGATCGGGATAGCATGTTTCTTACCCTCTTACTTGTTTCCTGGAGCTCCCCAGCAAGAATAAACTCGTCTAATATCAGATATACCTGTAAAATTGATCATAAATGATACAATGAGTCGGAACAGTGGCCATCAACTCTACTAATGAAAAGCATATTTCTTCACTTATAGCAAACTAGTATCTTTAGTTAGTGCACATGATGAGGCATGACGACATTACAACTTTTTCCTGGCCATTTGATTCTTTGTTGAAAGAATGACTTACCAACCGACCAGAGAAACCTAAATTCTCACTTATTCTAATCCCTGTAAATCTAAGTTTTGTGAACATCACAAGCTTTATGATTTTCAGAGAGGAAACCTTTAACTCTTATAGTAAAATACCACAAGTTGATGAGGAAGGGACACTTTCGAGTTTTCATGCAGGACATAATGCTGATAATGGTTACAGATGGTAATGTTGGATGGGAAGATGAAATCCTCTTATATTAGTCGCCAAGTGGGACAATGAACAAGCTTGGATACCACTCATTATGGTACCCACCAGTTTCTACAACAACAACTCACAAAGTGGGGTCTGGAGAGGGTAGAGTACACAGACCTTACCCCTACCTTATGAGATAGAGAGGTTGTTTCCGGTAGACCCACCAGTTTCTACCTTTTAAGAATTTTTTTGATAAGGATCTTAACTTGAAACCATGTTCAATGTGAACCATATGTTCACAAAATAATCATAACTCCAATTCTACTATGAAGACCCGGCATGGCTCTTCAAACATCAATTGAATAATGAAACTTCAGTTCTTCTAAGTTACTTGTGCTACTGGAAGATCATGCAGAACCAAGGGGTATATAAAGCAATTGAGTTTAACCCAAGCTGCAGCAATAAGTAGGTATGTAACATATAACATTCCAGCTAAGATTTGACGACAAACACTAAGTTGGAGGACTGGCACAAAAAATCTAAAAAGAAAAAATACAGCAGCATTTAACAGGCATCTTAGAAGATTCAACGTGAATATTGATTGATTTACAACCAACCGAAACCATTGAGCCACAACAGAGGTTGCAGGAAAAGAAAGATGTTATAAGTACAATTTACCAGTTTTCAAAAAAAGAAAGATGTTGTAAGTAGCAATGTTTGATGTGAAATGTCTAACCTTGTGGAAATTGAAAACCAAATCCAGCTCACAGACATTGCTGAAAAAGTGATCCAAAATCTCCACAAACAAGTGGATGGACTCCAAATAAGCCAACTCGTTGTCTGTGATATCAACACAAAGTGAAAAAAATAATCCTGCGTATCTTCTGTATATTACCTTGTGGGTACGGAACTGCAAAGAGAAGATCACAAGCAGGTGCTAGTTATTAGTGACTTATCAAGGAACATATCTTTACAAAAACTGAAAAGTAGTAGACAGAGAAAACTAAATCTTGGATGCTGCATCGAGATGACAAATATGTCTTTAACTTTTTCTCCGATAAGTTTGCCAGTATCCTAAAGACTACTGAATAGTGAATATGCTCGTTCAAACTTCAAACTTATTTTCTCTCCCTTCCTTTGCTTTACCTCCCCGTTACAGTTCCAATCATAAATCACTTATTTAAGAAACAAATTATGCTTTCCAATATCTTGATTTGTACTATTTGCCACTAAGAGTTTTCTAAACAGTTAGTTATGCTTTCATGAAGCGTCTGATGATTACTCAACAAAGTTAAACGCAATGCATATTTTGTTTCCTTTTGCAGGTTAAGAATGTAATGCACAAATCTAAATGCCCGATTCTTTAAGAAATCAGATCCAGGAATATAACACCAATATTGAAGCCAAATTTAATGCATAAAAAAGGTAGTCAATAAATGATTCTCAATAAATCCTCTTGTCATGCACAAGCAAAAGCGAAAAGGCTCTTCTTTCTTGATCCTTCCCCCGTATCCTTTAAACATTTCACGAAGTACTTCCTTAGATACCGATGTAGAACAAGTATTTAAGACGCAATGGTAAATGAAATAATTGAAAAAGATAAATATGATAACCCTCTTAAAATTATTTCACCAACAATATGAAGTGACAGTATGTATGATAACGCACTGACATAAGGACGGGCAAAACAAAATAAAATTTTCCACCAAGACGACATTTTACACTCACACTATAAGATAGTTTAACATTAAAACTTCTAGAAAACTAAAGACTAGCAAAAAAATTTGCCCTTTGGCTTAGCACAATTGCATCAAATTTGCTTATTATGGTGTTTTATAGATCGAAAAGAAAGCAAAATAAGAACATCTAATCACATTTTAGCCTTTTGTATTTCAAGCTGATCAAGTTAAACTCAGGGTTTAAAGCATAAAAATTATAGCTTTCATCAACTGAGGCCTAAAAAATATCTGAAATTAAAGATTTTGAAACGTTATTACCTCAACAAAGTTGGTGAATTTGGGATCTCTATTCACCACCAATCGATGAACCTACAGGGGCAAAATTGACTATATATAATCTAAACTTAGCAAATTTACTTAATCAAATTAGCAAACGAGAAACTAAAATACCTCGTATTCCACCTTGTGCTTCTCGGATTCCTCGAGAGGTATGTAATACTTGGCCAAACGAGTCTTTCCTTGCCTGTTTTGAAGCAATATGAAACGGATCTACCCATTTTTTAAATGACCCAGTTGAAAACAAACGATTAAAAATTAATGAAATGAAATTGAAAATAGCAAATTCTTGAAATTGAATGGAAACTGAAAACCAAAAGATTGTACTTTTGTGCTGCCAGTTATTTTTCATTGAGATCAAAGGGAGGAAGAAAAAGTTACCATTTTTTCAGAGAATCTGTACGCAAATGAGAGTTAGGGAGCTGAGAAACTCTCTTTCATTTTTATTTTTTTATATCCAGCCGGCTTAGAACACCACTAACACTAAATCGGGATGCACGTGCAAGGTACTCCAGAATCAGAAGTTCAGAACTGAGGTGCGAGACCAGAATTTTCACCTTGTTTTGAGAAAATGACGAAAATGGTCCCTTATGTTTAGAGTAGGTTCAATATAGTTCCTAAAGTATGCTATTAAGAGTTTTAGTCTTTTAAATTTATCAAAAGTTAACACATTTAGTCTTTGCCAAGTATTTACCAAACTTTATTTGTTATATTTGACGGAAATTTATGAGAAAAAAAATTAGCGGGAACTCACATTTAGAGGTACAATTTTAATTTTTATTTATTCTAGAGTCTGATGCAGCTTTTTGAGGTGTAATTTCTCCTATTTCTTTTTTATATTTTTTTAGTGTCTTGTTGTTTATGGTTAAACCTCTTTTACCACTGTTTTCGTCAAATCTAACGAACATAAAAGTTAAATATTTGAGCAATATTAGAAGTGTTAAACTTTTGACAAATTTAAACGGCCAAAATGTTCCGTACATATTTAAGAAACGTTTGAACCTACCCTCAAATATAAGGGAACATTTTAGTTATTTTCTCCTAGAATTTTCTCGTAATAAATATGTTTGAATTATTTAACATCTTTTACGTCTTGTTAATTTGTGAGGAAATGGCAGAAAATATTTGATGATGCGCAGTTTGTGAATATATGTAAAGAAAGAAAAGGCATGTTGTAGTATTAGTATAGTACGTAGTAATATATAGGTGAAGCCGTGAAGGGTGTTAATCTTTTTAAAAACTTTATTTTCACCTCAGAAATAGTATAATTGCACTTCTAAGGATAACTACATGAGAAATGGTGCAACATTATGTGAGACTGCCCAATGAATATTTATTCTTCCTTTTCTTTTTTGGGGGAAAACTTAGGAATCATATCTGGACTTTAGATCTGTCAATGTCATATAATTTATAACTTCCAAGATATTGTTATTTATCAAGTTCTGGTTGTATAAAGAAGAACAACTCAACTTCTACCAAGATGTGGTTGTATAACCAATCTAAGAAAGAAAACTCAGAAAATTCTCAAATACTAGATGTGCTTATTTATCAATTTATAAGCAAACAAGATGTTCTATATTTACTGATACATATGCTTTTATCACATAAATATTGCACTGTGCATAATACAACAACAACAACTACGCCTCGGTCCCAAACAGGTTGACTCAGCTATATGAATCCCCACTTCTTCGTAATTCACTGTTGCATAATGGGAGTACAAAAATGGCATCACAAACAAGAGCCTCTACTTAAAGAATGAAAAATCCAATAATCAATCCTTCTTAGTCCATTCTAAATTGCAAGAAAATTACAAATGCTCTTTACCAGCCATGTAAAAAGACATGAACTTTAGCAATTTCCTAAAAATCATGTTCATACTTTGAGTTTGCAACAGCTAATAATGCAGCTCCAATTCCTGATCCATCTTTTGAATGTTCTATCACTACATTTTTCGAAATTTCCGAGCCTAGAAGCTCCGTGACAGGTACCCTCTGTACTGAGGATGGTGCTCGTATAAGCCTCCGTCCATTGCTACAACTGTTCTCTTACCAAAAGACGAGGCCTTTAGAATCCTCCTCCATTTTCTGTAGAATCCCAACAATTCCTGCACCAGCCAAACGACCCCCTCGTTTGGCAATAGTATCACATATGTCCACGACTGTTTTCCTTGCACTTAGATCGGATTTTACCTGAAAACGAATAATTGAAGGCAGATTGTGAAATCAAAAGGTTTGTAGACTTGTTTTCGGTACTACATTTCATACACTATATGATATGGAGAGTCAGTCTCTTACACTAAAAAAAAGGATATTTTTTTCTAAAGAACTTCTAGTGCTAGACAAACTATTTATTTTAAGAATATTGGACTGAGACGGGCTTAACAAAAACATGGACGATGAGAATTTGTATGCTGATCCAAACTTGCTTGGGATTGAGGCATAGTAGTTGTTGTTATGTGTTTAAAGTTTAAACTTATAAACAGAACTGTAAAAAGGTTCTATTTTTGTAGAAATAGATGCTAAACCTATCCTTTTGAATGTTGTCTTGTCTTTGGAATGAATATGGATCTTCAAATGTAGGGTTCCTCGTGAATTAATCTATCGGAAAAAATAGGGGCCTAGAACAGTGGAGGATCCAGTATTTTCACTCAGGGTGTTTGTGTTTGAAAAAAACAACAAAAGCTAAACATAAAAAATAATATTGTCCTTGAGAATCGAACCTAGGATGTTGGAGACAAATTTGAACACCCGGGACCACCTGAGCTAACTTTTTACATTGATTCAGGGTGTTCAAAAGTTAATATATGTACATAAACACAGAAAATATACAGTGTATTTTTTGCCGAGGGTGTTCACCAACACCAAAATCCGCCCCTGGCCTAGAAGATACGTGACTAGGAAGAGTATTGCAAAGTAAGTTAAAACACTAGCTAAAGAATATACCCCAGCTATATCATAGAGGACAGACTCAACAACTTCAAGATCTCTGGATGTATCCTGCTGCATGGCACATATATCAGGTGTCCTATATGATGCAGATCAGGCCGAGTGAGCATAATCAGGAAGAATAAGAGACCAGTTAATACATAATATACAGCATTATAACTAATAAAAAGGGTAGCCCGGTGCACTAAACTCCCGCTATGCGCAGGGACCGAGGAAGGGCCCGATCACAAGGGTCTATTGTACGCGTGCCTTACCTTACATTTCTGCAAGATGCTATTTCCACGGCCTTGAATCCGTGACCTCCTGGTCACATGGAGGCAACTTTACCAGTTACTCCAAGGCTCCCCTTCATTATAACTAATACTTCCCCAAAAACATTTGCATCATCAACTGCTGATATAACATATGTAATTACCTCAGCGCAAATGGAGTGACTAACTTTTCCGGAACATAGCTGCCACCAAATAGGCCGCCAACCTTGGCCATTTTGACCAGCACCCGTCTTACAATTTCTCCAAGGTACATACCCGAGATTGTCTTCTCAAAAATCTTCATTAAGAAATATTACAGTAGAAAAGATCATGAAAAAACAGTGATTCCAATTATACAAAGAAAAGAAACTTTCATATTTTGGGTCAAAAAGCTTGCCTGCTCACCAGGGTTAATGCTCTCGGCATCCATTTCTCTATCAAACTCAGTTAGTGGAAGGCCATTAGAAAATGCTCGCCATTCAGTATTCACAATCTAAAAGACAATCATAGATCGGATATTATCTGGAACTCAATGGTTGCTAAAAAGATAACTTGACAAAGGAGATTTTGAACTCTAGTTACCATTATTGGAGACTTGCATCCTTTTTGTCAGTTTAGGAATAGCGTCCGCTCGTTCTACATAGCAAGCATTGGTTCCAGTCCCGAGAATGACAGCAACCATGACATTATCATCCCAGTATCTTGCTCCGGCAAGTGTTCCCACAGTGTCATTGACCTAACTTGACAATAGACAGAAATCATGAAACGGTTGAACTAAGGACTGGCAGGCTATTCTCTGACATCTCTTCGATATGCATGAACTGAAGAATGAACCTACCAGGGCAGACACTTGCATATACATTCCCTGCCTTTCCATGGCTTCATTTAAACAAGCAACAACATCTTTTCCTGCCTGTTTGTTATGACGGAATCAGTTAGGCTAAATCTGTATGATGTCTAAAATCTGCCACCTTTACACAAATGAGAGAGTCAAGAGTACTAACAGTTCCCGAGACAGCAAATCCCTTTGTCCACTTGATTAGGATGCCAGATTTAATTGAAGTCTGTTTCACTGGAAAAGAAAACATGAATCCTATTTCTCTTGTCCGTCCTTGTGGCAACTCAAACTTACCACCTTCCTTTTGTGCAAATTTCCTTAGCGCAGAAGCTATGAAATCGAACAGTTCCTAGAATAAACCAATGAAAAGTTTGGAAATTTGCCTTTGGTGGGGAGGTTGCGTCCACCAATATTTAATGACTTACACTAGGGTTCCGCATGTTGGAGGTTTTGTCTCTTCACACGTGCATAATCTATTAAGTGAGTAGATGACCGTAGGGCCAAGGATCGTCAAATTTCGTTAAGAAATGAATGAGATATTGGGTCCACGAAGTAAGGTGTTTGAGCCATGAAAATATGGTGGGGGACAAATCTACTACATCGGTGGGAAAAGGAAGAATTGTTCTCTTTATAAGCCTCAAAAATGGATAAGGATTTGAAACCCAAAGGGGTAACCCATGTGTTTGAAGGAGGGAGGACCTAGATGTGTTTGGGTTCGAGGCTAGCCCCACACACGCGCAGCCCGTCCGGCTCGGTTCATGGGTCATGGGTCATCTTTTGGACCCCAAACCATTTAGTATTTACAGTTTGGTCCATGGAGTTTCAGGAATGGTGGTCAGCAGCCAGAAAGCCAACAATTTATGACATTAAACTTCTGAAACGTTTTGCACTTACAACAAAACGTTTCTGGCCATGAATGTGTCTATTAAAGGACCTCTTAATCACCTCTCCTCCTCCTAAACACTATATATTGCCTGAAACAGATTTGAGGTAAAAAGGGAGGATTAAAAAGAGAGCAGAAACAGTGGAGAAAACCTATAAAAAGCAGAAAACATAAACTCTTCCTTCCTTTTCCTCTAAATTTTTCATTCTTTAGCAAGTCGTTTCGTGTTTGTTTTCTTCGTCAGAATCAACCTATTTGCTTTGTAGTGTTGATTAGTTGTTGTTTTATCTTGGGAGACTATTGTCCGCTAACGTAAAAGCATATATACGGGGCAATCTTGTCTTAAAGACAGAGAGCCATCTCTCAACTCAGCCACAGTTGTAACAATCCAGATTTAGTGTTTCTTGATTTTAGGTTATCAACATTCAAGACTCAACAAGCTTGCGGCAATTATAATATTGGCTGTTTGTTTATCCTTTCCAACACTTGTAATATTTATTTACTTCCCGTACTGCAATTATATCCAACAAATACAAGATTAAAAAAAGATAGTATAGGTTAAGTCGCATTATAACAAGAAAAACTAACCAACCTCGGAGGTTGCAAACATCAATTCTTGGGGTATAGAGACTTGCTCACACTCAGTGGTGATTACACGCTCTTCTTTACCACCTAGTTGCACCCTTAACACTCGGAAATTTGTACCACCAAGGTCCAACGCATAAAACAAACATTTCTCGTTCCTTCATAAATCATTAAAAGTTGTAGCATATATTGTTGAGACATACATACTACTCCCTCTTATCTATCTTACTTTCCTTTTTAGCCTGTTTCAAAAAAATGTTACTTTCTACATTGGGTAACTCTTTAATCCCAACATCTCCATCTCATGTGAGATGTTTCAGACCACAAGATTCAGAAGACATTTTGATACATTACAAACATCTATAATTTAAGACCATAAGCCTCAAAAGTCGTCTTTACTTTCTTAAACTTCATGTCTAATCAAACTAGAACACATAATTGAAACGAAGAGAGTAATATATAATTAATTCACTAAAAGTGTGCTCTTTCTATCAGCTCAAACTTTTAGACGAGATAATCACACACATCAATATGCAGTATCATAGCACACAAAAGCCGTTGGTTCAAATCTCATCGCCACCCAAAAAAACGTGTTTGCCCCGTGAACAAGAATCAGGCCCACATGTGAGGGGCGCGCGTAACATTATACAAATATCCAACTTTAAGCTTTAAAATGAGATGGCCACCCATTTTATCGCGAAAAAGATTAAGTCTTTAAACCCTGTAACTCCTTATGATTTCTCCCTTCAAATTGAACTTCTCAACTACACTAAATACTCGAAACTACCAATAGCTAAAAAAAATAGGTAAAAATAAATGTAGGCAGTAACTCAAACAAAAAAGGTCAACAAACAAGTAGAAAATTCAGTAGCTTACCCAGTTGGCAAAGTGTCGACATAACTAAGGATCATCTTCAGATCACTACTGCCGTTGACGGCAAGCCCGGCCCGCATATCAGCGGCCATTGCATCAGCCACGTGGCGCAAAACAGGTAGAGGAGTAGCACAGTCTTTCTGCAACTTAGTCAAAATTGGTGTTACTCCTAAACTATCACTAGATCGGACGGCGGACATAATGACACGTGGCTTAGAGACCCCTATTATGAGATGGTGATCGTGAAACATAGAAGGATCGGACGGCCGGCGAGCTAAAGGTGACCGACATCTTGGGGTACGTAGTAATTAAATTAAACAGTGAGATCAATGGAAGCAACGTGTGACGGAGAAAAAAAGGAAGGAACAATAAATTGTGAAGTTGAAACAGAGCATATAGTTGTGAATCTTTTAACACTTTGTGGAGGGATGGTAAGTTTGAACAGTTGGATTTGAATAAAATAATGATGAAATATATGTTGAGAATTTAACGAAGAATATACGAATTTGGTATGGCTAATAGCTAACTACCCAACTGCTCGTTAGTGCTGGACCAGTTTTTGGATTTTGATTTTAATTTTTTTTTAATGTAAATGCATGTCAAACATAATTTTAAATTTTAAAAATTACAATTTAAAAAACTCAAATTTTAAAATTTTAAATTTCAACATTAAAATCTATGATGAAACAGTAGTTAGTAATTTTTCAATATTTAATAGCACGAAATTTGATTAAAAAGACAATTTATATGTCTTACCGTCTTAATTTATATGTATTTAGTAATTTTTTAATTCAAACATCTCAACCGACAAAGTTTAAAATTATAAAATTCAATAAATATTTTAATATTTTATTATATATATTTTAAATTTAAAATTAAAATAAAATAACTTTTAATTTTTAGATTCATGTTCT
The DNA here is from genome assembly GCA_029783415.1 of Anisodus acutangulus. Classification (NCBI taxonomy): domain Eukaryota; kingdom Viridiplantae; phylum Streptophyta; class Magnoliopsida; order Solanales; family Solanaceae; genus Anisodus; species Anisodus acutangulus. The sequence continues at coordinate 1,848,869 of CM056503.1, forward strand.
GTCAAACTAAAACACGAGGGAATAAGACTCATGGCACATAACAAGTACTTTTACAATTGACCTTCTTAAGCATTAGTAGGAGTAATATTTTTATAGTTATAAAAACATATCATAATGGTAAAGAAGAAGTTTAAAATTTTAAAAAAAAATCAAATATAAGAAAGTATCATTTTTGTAACATACTAAAACTGATAGTAAGTGATAAGAGTGCCAAATTATAAAATGGTGTAGAGTAAGTTTCTCCTCGTTGTGGCGGACAAGACGATGTTGACAAGAGAATAAGTAGCTGGCTGCTTGGATTTTTCACTTTTTTTTGTTTGCTTTTGGTTTTGTGTCGGAGATTCAAATGTTTTCCTGATGACTTGTTTGACCTGCTGATTGTATCCTCATCATTGTGGATAAATATCAATTTTAAATACTAGTTTGGATTATTGAAATGAAAAATTAACGGAAATATTCATGCAATCAAAAATATTATTCTAACAAGAAATATTTTACTTTATACTTATTTTAAAAAAATATTTATAAAATATTAGAAGGTATATACATGTATACGTCTGGCTAATATAATTCACGTGATATATGTTTTGAACAGTATACAATAACGTGATTCAAATATTTTTACTTGGTATACCTTATAGCATACAATTATGTGAATTGCATACCGCTAAAGTATCTAACGCATAAGCATATTTTTTAATAGGTGAATTTTGTAAATGGGTATACTATACATATGGGTAATTTTCTTATCCATAGTCCTTTAAAATGGTAGAAATAACACTCAGTAGTTATTTTTCAATCATATCTTTAAAAAAATAGCCACTATCATGAAACTTCAGTTGTGATAATAGCTTATTCTCGATTATAGGGATTGAAATATAATTATTTGAAAATTTTACCTTGCAAAAGTCCCTTCACGTTTAGTAAATAAGTTTCTTATTTATGTATTATTTGTATGTCCCCCCCCCCCCCTTATAATCATGTGGGTTGGGCTCAAAGTTAAGAATATCCGCTTCCTAAGTCAAACTCAAAGTTGGCCCACCAAATGAACCACAACATAGCCCATACAATCCAGCCCAATTTGCCTAAGCTTGTACTTGAATCAATCCTTCTATCTTTTAGCAAAAGAAAGAGGTCCAAGGCAGAATAATTAAAGTGAAGTGGACGTGAAGAAACGAAGCTCCACTTCTCCATCTTCTTTGTTTCCACTTTTTAAGCTCTTTTATAGTCTCTCCTTCAACAAACACACTCATACAAACATAACATATATACATCTGATTGATAACAGTGTTAAAACTGATAATGAAGAATATGAAAGAATTATCAGAAGGAGTGACAACAATGGGGAAGGGGGAAATCGATACGAGGGCTCCGTTTCGTTCGGTTAAAGAGGCAGTCATGTTGTTCGGAGAAAGAGTTCTTGCTGGAGAGCTCTACTCTCCTAATAAGATTAAACAGGTACTCCATTTACTATCTTCTCCACTTCATGTTATCCCTTTCTAATATGAATAAAATTTAACTTTTATATACGAATAATATGAATAATTTTTTACACTATCAGAATACTTTTGTATTTGCAGCACGTAATTTTGCTTGTTATTCATTCACTTATTATAGACAATTATATATAGCTGTCTCTTAGGTGCTTAATTAAACTTTGTTATCTATGGCTATGGGTAATGGAAGTTTTGTTAATGCTTGTTAACTTACTCTTTGTACTTCAGTTAAATATATTAGCATCAAGTATGAGAACAGCAAACTTCATTACTACAATAGAACTTTAAGAATTTATAGCATGATAAGTCATATATAATATGTTATTCATTGTGAATTTGTGTAACATTGGAAAGAAGATGAAGGATACGAGATATCCCTACTAGTCACTATGAATGTATTCGTTCAATTGACACATCTGAAAGATTCAATTGTTGAATTATTGGATCCAATAATTATGAGATCAAATCTCATGTTATTCCTTAATCAGTAGTTTAGTGATAGAACAATTGACCATTGATGAAATGATCATAAATTCAAATCTTATTTGAAGAGATTTGATTGATATTCAGAATCTAAGGGGAAGAAGAACAAAATGAACTTTGCTTAAGCGGCAATACAAGTATACTATGTTGGAGAATAAAGACTGAATAGTGAAAGAGAGTGAACCGACTAGTCAAAGTATCCTTTAAAGAATAATTAAACTCTGGAGAGATACTAGATCAAAGATTCTGATCAGTCTTTAATCTTAAAACGTTGCATTTTATCTTTTTTTAGTTCAAGTATCGTACACTTTCACTAATAGTATTGAATAATATAAAACTCATTAGACCAAGTTACCTGCAACAACACGTAATTAACTCATATTTGTGCTAACAAATATAATCTAATTATATATAATTAACTATGATATATTAAATTTTGTTGATATTATAAAAATATTTTTTACACTATCAATGTACATAACTTAAATTTCTTTTATTTGTCTAAAATAGAAGAAGCACGAGGGATCGAGTGAAGACGACAGCGACGACCCGTTTAATAACGGGAAAGTAACTGATGATGAGCTAAAGGAGACAAGGCAAAGACTAGAAATGGCAAGAGAGGAAAGGTTGGTAGTGGCTACTTGTCTCTCTTCATTAGAAGAGGAACTCGAGCGCACGAGAAATGAACTTGATAAGCTAAAAATTGAGCAACAACAAGTTATGGTATCAGAAATTGATGAAGACCTAAAATTTATCGAGAAATCACAAATTATGGCACATGAAAATGTTGAGCTTCAGAAAAAAAGATATGTCACATTTGCAAACCCTCCACAAGGTGATGATGATGTTGTCTTACAAAGCCATCCTTCACTCCAGAAGAAGAAGAAAAAAAAATTGCCCCTAATTATTCCATTGATTGGGGGCATTTTTTCTAGGAAGAGAGGTAGTAATTCTGATAATATTCAATCTGCTCGAGTTTGAAATGAGCAAAATATGTCAGTCTATCTCAGGGCTTCCGTTCAATTTGGTCAATTTTCACAGCTTGATGCGCAATGAGTCATATAATCTTAACGAAATTGGTTTCAACGTCTCAAGGAGTAATATATGCAATTTTCTACATATATAGCTTATAATTTCCAATGGTTTTCCTTAAAATCTGTGTGAAGTAAGGTTGGTTATACATGCATGTTTGAGCTGATGAAATATATTTTTTTGTGTAAACTTTTCAATAAGGTTATACTAATACTTGAATGATAAGTAATTAATTCCTTTTGCTTCTTGTTCTAATTATAAATTGAGAATGAGTTTTACAAATTTGAAGAACTACTTAAATTTATGCTTTGGTTATTCATATTCACCATCAACTAGGAAGCCAAATTTACTATATATGGTATCACTACTAGAAAATAGTAAATTGAATTCCGTCAAAAGTTTTACGGAAGTCGTCCGAAAAGAAGCCCTAATTCTCACTAGGTTTAATTTTTTACTGTGCCATCGAATCCGTCGAAAATCCTTTGACGGTTAGTTAGAAAAGAAGAATTTTCCGACAGAGTGAATCCATCGAATATCAAGGATTTCCAACGACGTTCAGACGGGACGCACCATGGGAAAATGGCGTCCTAGTACTGTTAAATAATCCTTGCTGGAATTCTGAAATTTGACAAAGCTAGGAACTAATAACAAGTAAGAAGTCTCTTGAACTCGTTAAATTATAAATAAACCTTATGCTGTTTATCTTAATATCATCACATAAAATATAACTTGTGATCTGGACATCCCTGAGAAGTGTCAACTGGGCTTGTAATTACACAACTATCACATGAAAATGGACATGAGATATATAATATCTTCAAAGATCAATTTACTTTTGAAAATCAATAAGCTACTTTAATAAAATTAAGCTGAAGATATTCCACATATATACTATGTTTAAATTTACAACATCAGATTAATTCGAACGCATAAAATACAAAAAATCAACACAAGCTACAAGCATGGTTGCTCATAATTAATCACTTTAGTAAAAGAAGAAGAAAAAAAAAATCACACAATAACGTCCGATTTTCTACCACTGAAAATTCCTTGATCTTGTGATGACTTATTGAAGAACTCTATACAATCAGCAATAGCTTCATTATAATGAGAAGTTGATGAGTAATAGGAGCTACACGAGGTCTTAGGGGGGTCGGGCCGGTCGCACGAGCTCCTCCGCTGTCCCGACCCCGGCCCGGAGGCCGACATCGCTGTCCCAGCCCGACTCGGCCTCCTCCTGCCCGACGTAGGGACGGTAAAAACGAACCGCATGACGATCTTGCGGAAGCGACCAAAGAGCTTCATGGCGGAGAAATTGATCAATTTATTAGAAGAAGGCCTAATAGCATGTGAAGATTGAAAATTTTCTGAAACTTGTATAACAAAGCTTTCTCTTTGAATAGAGGCACTGTTAGTGTACATTATTGTTCTTCTCCTTTGATATTAGAAAATTTTCAAGAACATAAAGCCTTTGTATTTTTGTTCTAAGTTCTGGCTATAAGGTTATATATATATATTCATGACAAGGAAAAAAGGTGATGTCTCAAATCTTTAACCATGTGACCAAATCATATGTATGGGGTTTTGCTGTCCTTTCAAATTACATTTGTTCAAATTACATTTGTTTATTTAGATTGTTAATTTCATTAACTTCCAAGTAATAATCATGTCGTGTACCATGATATAATATCAGTTCACTCTGAAAAATCAGTGTCCTGATTCAAATAATCATGTTAGCATTGTAATAATTTCCTTGTTTCCAACCTTTTGAAAATAACTCTTACGAATAGCTATTGACAAACGAGAGGTAGAGACAGGATTTGAACTTTACAGTTCGAGATTTTGTATATTGAATGAATTTCTTAAGATAAATATGGAGTTTGGACCAAAATTAATGCTTTTGGTCGAATCCATAAGCTAGTCTAGCTTTGCCCCTGCTCACAGTCATATATGCACGTTCTAGCATATGTAAATTCATAATTTTAAGTTAATGAGTTCAAAATGAGTGTGATTATATTACATGTATATATTTTTAATATTTTTCAATGCATAAGTCGATCCAAAAGTAATGGATTTAATTGAACTCAGAACTCGCCCTATATTCCTATGTATATTAGGGGGTGCTCCCCATGATCAAGTTACAGATGCATGCATGAAAAATATCATCCAATCTCAAAAAAAGGTGAATTCTTGCACTAGGTAACTACAAAGCTTATAAGGTGATTATCTACTTGCAATTTCTGAGATGAAAAAGCTAAGATTGTATATGATGACTTGCTAATCACATTTATATTTAAATGATTAAATTAGTAGTAGACAGCAAGTTCACTAAGACATGATTGACTGGACTAGTTTCTAATTAAAAGAAAAGAAATTTTAAAAGTACGACATCAATGAGTATGTATGAATAATAACTTGCTTTTTTTTCCTAAGATAATATTCTCTAAGAATCACTCCCAAATGAGTACTGCATGTGCAAGGGCCTATATCATACGTCAGAAAATATGTGTTGCTTCGAGTTTAAATTCCATGAGATGGTTTGTTTAATTCATTTGGCTTTCCCATTGGATGTAAACTCATTTCATTTAAAAAGTTGCTTCGAGTTCAAATTCTATGATTATTTTGTTTGTACCACAATATTGTATCGATCTAGAAGGCTTGTGAAACTACGATATTCTGTTGCATCATAGAGTAGAAGCACTTTCCTTCACACTAAGTGTGAACTTCCGATTTCAGGCTGCGCTTTTCTCACTATCTATTCAATTCAAAATGCTCACTCTCGATTATTTCACCAAATATCTATTGTCTCCTACCTCAACTATCTTATATATTATATCTCTCACACCAACACAAAGTGACAAGGTTACACTTTAACTATTCCACAAGGTATATGTTGTCTCCCATTACCACAAATATCAAATAACTCTACATGTCTATTAAGGTTCTGTTGTATTCCACCACTATAAGTATCAGCTAAATCATGTCAAATACGATTATTCGCGACTCTTCAAATATTTATCAAGTCACACAAAATGTGATGTAGAGAGTGTGAGAACATCACAAAATTAGTGTTGTTCTTTTTTTTATAAAGTAAGAAAATTAAGGTAGTTAATTGGTGCTAAATCTCACAAAAACATCAAAATGTATGATAGAATTTTAGTAGAAGCACTACTTGTAATAATTGCCTATATATGAAAATTTTCTTAAGAAAACAAAAGAATGAAAATAGAAGACTAAACTTTGATTGGAAGATGTGGGGTGGGCCTAATGTAGCAGGAAACCTAAACCCAGCCCATGGAATGGAACAATCTTTTCAGAGTCCAATCCTAAAGACAACTTGAAAACCTTGGTGAGCACTGGCCCAAGATATGCAGTCTAATGTTGCACATAATCGAATCGGGATCTCACTTCTTCGATTCATTATAGCATACTCCAATGAGAATGGAAAAGAGCAATGTTGCATTGTTTTATTAGAGACCTCCAATTGCATTAGCATGAGAATGAGTTATACAACTTCAGAGACTAACTATGTTAGTTTCCAATTTGAATGTCTGAAGTTGATTGCCATTTAAATTGAAGTTTTAAAATTAGATATATGAATCTGAAGTTAGGTTCGGACAAGCCTAAGGCCAAACTCATATGTATGAAATTTCTAATTTCATATCTGAAATTTTCAACTTCAATCTCATAAGTTTGAAGTTGATTTAGTAAAGCTAAACATTGAATATTTTATAATTTTCTACTGCTATAGCTTAAATAGCAGCCTTCCTAGTGGTTCTCGATCTATGCACTTTCCCTGATTCAACCTCTTTAACATAATGTAATAAGTTGTTACCATATTAATTGCCACATTCAACATCGTATTGGCCGATTCTAAAAATGTTGCTCACCTTATTAGATAGATTGACATACATATTTCAATGTAAATACTAACCTATAGTTTGTTGTTATGTGAACTAAGTACTCCAATTGTTAAACATTTTTATATCGCATAATTAATCTCAATAAATAGTTTTAAAACAACATAATAATAGTACTGTGAAGGCCAGCTCAGTGATCAAAACAAGTATGAGTATTTAACAATATTAAAGAACAAATTGCCAGAATGCTCGATACATGTACTATATTATAACAATGAATGCGAATCTCAGTTGTCAAAAATCAAAATATTGAGAGGGAGATGTTTCCTGTTCAAACTATACAATTTAATACAACAAATGTACCCATCATTTTGCACCATTTAAAATAAGTAAATGCAAGATATTCAGTGATCTCCAATATTCATAATGTATCACAACGATAGGGTGGAAACCAAGAACGACGACTCTCGTCTATTTTAAATACTCTGATAAATAAGCAAAAACAAATGTTTTGAATTAATATTATATATTAAGAGCTTATATTTTGTCAGTTTTGCGTACGGATTACGGTAAAAAGAAGTACGACTTCAAGTTAAGTTGACCTAGGAAACTCTTCATATCAATTTTAATTCTCTTTGTCATTCTAATATAGTTTGAATCGATATAAAATTTAAAAATAAAAATTGTCATAATGTTATATGGCTATTTAACTTTTTAAACCATATGGCCTTAAAATGACATAACATTTGTGCGGCTACAAAACTTGTCATTATTGATAAATATATCGTGATATACACGGTATATACACTGCTATGCATATACCGTGTATATCACGGAAACACAAAAACAACACAAGCTGTGTATACTTGTATATTTAGGTAATATATTGTTGTATTTAATTAGCATTATACACTTACCATAATTATAGAATTCTTGTACAAATAGAATAGGTTTTTGGAGTAAAATAGGAATAGAATTTTCCATATTATGGAAATTATAAATTGTATATATACTCATTCATTAATGAAAATAATCAAGGGATTATTTCTTTCATGGTATCAGAAGTCTAGTATTACTTCCGCTCCTCTCCCAATTTTTTCTCGGTTTCCGACCATCCCTTCTCGGCCGAGACTACCTCGAACTCCGTGCCACATCTCGGATTTCGTGCCAATTTTACCTCCTCTCTTCCCAAATTTTCTTCCCAATCCCTTTGGTCTTTCGTTATGTCGACGTCAAATAACTTGTTTCATCCTGCCCTTAGTATTTCTAACATCAAGAACAACATCCATATTGTTTTTGAGATGGAAAACGTCTAATATGTGACGTGGGCAGAGTTGTTTAAAATTCACGCAATCTCACATCAAGTCCTCCATCACATAATTCCTCCCGCTATCCCTCCTTATGTGGAGGATCCTCAGTTATGGATCACTCTTGATGCTATCGTCCTGTAACGCCCCGTATTTTCGGGTAGCGGTTGAACTCGTAACGTAGACCCGGACCCGGGAAATTTTTCGTTGTACATGTGTATATTAATAAGAGGATTAGTATATAAAAGGGCGTGGTCCCGAAATAATTTTGGGATTTAGTAAGAGTGATGACGGAGTGGAATAATAATTGTGTGTCCCCGAAGAGAGTATACACTGATATTTTTATTACGGGAATTATGATATTGACATATGAGGATTTTAGTAATCGTCGGGATTTAAATAATTGGAGACCGGAAATTTAATTGTGTGTATAATTAATTAATTGTGGGATTAATTAATTAGGGAGGGGACAATTTATAGTGGGAGTTGGTAAGTGTAATTTTATATACGATTTGGGGTGACCAAGCCCCCAAACCGATCGACCGACGGCTCCCATAAGCCCTTCTTCTCCAATTTCTTTTCCATTTCTTCACTCCATCTCTTCCACCATCGATCCTTCAATGTGCTCTCTTCATCTCTACCGAATTCCTTCACCAAATTCATTTCTAGCAACAAGAGTAAGCTCAGTTGATGGTTTTCTGAATTTTTCGACCAAAATTGGGGATTTCCGTGAGCTTTCATATATAACCAAGCGAAGGAGAAACTCAAGGTGTTCTGGGCTTTGATTCCAGTAGAATCGAAGCCAAGAACGAGCTTAGAAACTCAGAAGCTAAACAAGAAACCTTGAATGAGAATGGATTCCGGGGCGAATCGATTTTGGGGATTCTGTTTGATTTTGTCAAGTCATTGGGATGACAGGTTCGACGACACTCGTCACTGCGTTTAAGAGAGGTAATCTTCTTTATTCTCTAAGTTTGTACAAGTTCTAGACTTGATTCTTGCTATTAGTTCTAAAGACGATTGTCGAAAATGCGAATTTGGGTTGGGTATCGTTATGACTGCTGTAATTGGGAGTTACTGGGATTGCATGTGAAATTGTGGTACTGTTTTGGAGATTGTAGTAGTATAAGAAGGAGGATTAATAGAGTTGGATGTTTCACTACTTACATAGATTTCGATATAGAAGGAATATAGGTTCTACGCGTTCAAGGTGTTCGTCAGAATGTCCCTAAGAATCTGTTTTAATGTGTTGATTCGATTGTGATGAAATTCGTCCGTATGATGTAGATAATCATTCATAGAGCTTACAAGGACCCACAGAACTTAGATAAATTCGACGACAAGGTTGAAGTTCTAAAACGAGGCATACTCTAATATTGAGTTGATTAGTTCATCTAAGAGGTATGTGAAACTCTTACTTCTTTCTTTTTGGCATGATTTAATGAAAGTACGGCGGACGTACTTAATTCTTATACAGTTTTATTCCTAATGAAGATTGTTATGAGAAGTGCCTATGATTTATCAGCAAAGAGTTTATTATGACTTTATTACAATGATTTTATTGAGGGTCAAATGATAATTTTTACTTACATATGGTTACCCATGATATCTACTCGTGCTAAGTGTTACTACATCACCTCACCGAGTCCCGGGCCGGGTTACGACTCGTGCACAGCCTTGCATTGTTCACCGAGACCCTCACTAGAGGGCCGGGTTACGTAGGATGGATCCATAGATGAGAGATGATTTACCGAGTCCCAGCATGGGCCGGGTTATGATATGATTCCACCGAGTCCCGCACTAGTGGGCCGGGTTACGTTACAGGTATATATATGTATATGGACAGGCATTCATGTTTTCTTGCCTTGACTCTCATTTTTATAAGGCACAACTGACTTTTATGGTTTATGGCACAGTTGGATTTGGATCCTGATTTTTATACTGATCTTCTGTTTCTGTTGGCTAATTATGATCTCTTTTACAGCTTCATGTTTTACATACTCAGTACATTATTTTCGTCGACCCCCTTTCCTCGAAGTCGCGTTTCATACCCGCAGTACATGTGTTCGATTTGGTGAACCTCGTGCCTAGGTTCCTACTCGGCGAGTTGGAAAGCTCCTTTGATCCAGGGCTTTGTCATTTTGGTACCGAATCTCTTTTAGACTTATGTTCGTATTTAGGGGCACGACGGGGCCCTGTCCCGTCATATGGCGTTATTCTTCTTATAGAGGTCTGTAGACAGTGGTGGGTTGTACTTATGTAAGGGTTATGACTCTATTTTGGTCAGTCATGTTATTGTATTCTGTGTTGGGGTGTTTCTATGTATATACGTTAGTATCTGTTGGCAGCCTTGTCGGCTTATCTGTTATATTGTGTTGGCTAGTTGTGACTCCTAAGGAGACAGGTGCATTCGGGGGTAAAGGCAGCCTTGTCGGCTTGCCTACCCTGGCATATGTTGTTATTGCGACGTTATGCTGCCGGATTTCAGACTCATTAAGGGTTAGTTGGATTATGTATGACAGGTTGGTATAATGACGTCATTAGAGCGGTTAGTCGCGGCCCGTCGGGTCGGGTCGTGACACGTCCTTCAGTGGATTTACTCCACTATTTCTACCGACCTTTTACAGACGATCATTGAACCAGATATTACGGCTATGACTACCTAGAATAGATTGTGTGATATATTCCAAGATAACCAACATTCCGTGTTGTCACCCTTGAACATGACTTTTCCCAAGTCCGCATGGACGATTTTCCAAATGTTTCAGCTTATTGTAAACAACTCAAGGAATTGGCAGACCAACTCCGTAACGTTGAAGCGCTTGTTACCAATAATCGTCTTGTTCTACAAATTGTTGCATGCTTATCTGAGGCCTATAATGGCATTGAGACTCTCATCCGTCAAAGTAATTTACTTCCACCTTTTTATCAAGCCCGTTCGATACTCACGTTGGAAGAAGTCGGCCTGGCCAAAAAGGCGGCTACCGGCGCAAGTTTCATGGTGATGATGACTTCATCCAATAATTCTCAAAGTTTTATTGACAATTCGGGTCAAAATCGTACTCACAGTGGAGGCAAGAAGAATCGTAAACAAATGGCAGAAATCGCAGTGGCAATCGTGGTGGTACCGACGGTGGTGGGGGAGGCCACACAGTGGTAGCGGGCCTAGGCACGGTGGCAGTGGGCCGCAGGCCAACTGATCCCAGCCATGGCCCCTTAGCAGTGGGGTTGGGCCAGTGGCCCAACAACACCTATTTTCTAGCCTCAACTTTCCTTGGACAGTGGGGCACCCAGCAGCCTTTCAGGCCCAATTATTCCCATCGATCCAGTGGTTTCTAAAATAGTGTTGGGTCTGGACAGCAAAGAGGCATGCATGGGCCTCGGCCCCCGCAGGCTTTCCATGTTATGGGCGCTAATCCGATCCCGATACCTACAAATATTGAGGTCGCAATGCATACACTTGGATTGAATCCTCCATACGTGAATTGGTACATGGACACGTGCACCACTTCTCACATGACATCCGACCAAGGTACTCTCTCGTCTTATTCCAATTTGAGCAAAAATTATGGCATAATTGTTGGTAATAGCAACTCAATTCCAATTCGTGGTTACAGTCATACAACTTTGTTTCCCCCCCCCCCCCATACCCATCTTCTCTTGAAAAATTTCATTCATGCCCCTAACTTAATTAAAAATATGGTGTATGTCCGTAAATTCACCACTGATAATTGGATTTCTTTTAATTTTGATCCTTTTGGGTTTTCTGTGAAGGATTTCAAGATTGGGATACCTCTCATGAGATGTAATAGTAGGGGAGATCTTTATCCAATCACGTCCGCATCCAGTCTCTTGAGCCAAGCATTGCCATCTACTTTTGCAGCTCTAACTCATTCCTTATGGCATGCACGTTTGGGTCACCCTGGGTCGTCTGTTGTTTCTTCCTTGCATAAAAATAATTTTAATTCTTGTAAGGGTACGCGTAGTACTCCAATCTGTCATTCATGTCCTTTAGAAAAATATTATAGATTGCCATTTGTAGCCTCTACTTCTCGTACTTTAATGTCATTTGATATTATTCATAGCGATTTATGGACATCTCCCGTTTTAAGTTATGTGGGCCATCGTTATTATGTTCTATTTTTTGATGATTATTCTAATTTTTTATGAACCTTTCCGTTAGCGAAAAAATCTCAAGTTTTTCCACATTCTTAAATTTTCAAGCATTCATCCGTACCCACTTCGAACGGAAAATCAAAAATATTCAATGTGATAATGGCAAAGAATATGATAATGGGTTGTTTCGTGAATTTTGTGAAACTAATCGCATAGTTTTTCATTTCTCTTGTCCTCATACGTCCTCACAAAATGGGAAAGCCGAACGAAAAATTCATACCTTTTATAATATTGTCCGAATTTTATTGGTCCATGATTCCGTACCTCCTTCCTTTTGGCATCATGCTCTACAAATGGCTACATATCTTCTTAACATACCTTATACAAAAGGGTTGTCATATGTGTCTCATTTTAAAGTCCTCTATAATAAGAATCCTTCGTATTCACATCTTAGGGTATTTGGGTGTTCATGCTATCCACTTTTTTCGGCAACTACTATTAACAAACTTCAAGTCCGTTCTACCGCTTGTGTCTTTTTGGGTTATCCATCTAATCATCGTAGTTATAAATATTTTGATTTATCATTTAATAAAATCATCATTAGTCGTCATGTTATTTTTGATGAAATTCAATTTCCGTTTGTTAAAGTGAGTAGTCCCGCGCCTAGTTTGTATAATTTTGGATGACGCTGTCTCCCCGTACATCGTGCACCACTTAATGGGCCGATTCAGTGACCCGCCACAACCCACTATTTATGCCTCTATTTCTGCTGTTGGGCTGGTTGCCCATCCCAATACCAAAACTGCTTCTGCCTCAAGTTCTGCTTTTGACCCGGCTTCGGTTTCCAGTGTTGGGCCAGCAGGCCCCCTGCCTGCTGGCCAGTCCGTTACCCAACCTATTTTTTTCAAAATCCACCAAATTCTCCCCCGAGTCACATATCGGTCACTTGTAGTCAACAAGGTATTTTTAAACCAAAGAGACATTTTAATCTAAATTCTAATGTTCTTAAATCCACATACACTGTAACCATGTGTCTGCATTAAATTACCCGAATTGGAAATTGGCTATGAACGATGAATATGATGCTCTTATTGAAAATAAGACGTGGGAGTTGGTGCCCCGTCCTTCAGGTGTTAATATTATTCGGTCTAGGTGGATTCACACTTTCTCACTCTGGCTCTTTCAAAGGCATGGCCCATTCATCAGTTAGATGTGAAGAATGCTTTCTTACATGATAATCTTAAGGTAATCGTTTACATGCATCAACCCTTGGGTTTTCGAGACCCCAGATATCCTCATCATGTTTGTTTATTGAATAAGTCCTTGTATGGGTTTAAGCAGGCCCCACGGGCTTGGTATAAGAGATTTGCATACTATGTTTCGTCTATTGGGTTTTCTCACAACATGTCTGATAATTCGTTATTCATATATCGTAGTGGTACTTCCCTGGTTTATATTCTCTTATATGTGAATGATATTATATTGACTGCCTCATCTGATGTTTTGCGCACGTCTATCATGACACTGCTCAGTTCTGAGTTTACTATGAAAGATTTGGGCCCATTGAGTTACTTCTTGGAGATTACTGTCACTCGTCATGCAGGTGAGTTATTCTTATCACAATGAAAGTATGTCGCTGAGATAATTGAAAGGGCTGGTATGTCCTCGTGTAAGTCTATTTCCACTCATGTTGATACTAAACCCAAGCTGGGTACTGCCTACCCACTATCGCAGTCTTGCAGGAGCTCTTCAATATCTTACTTTCATGAGACCAGATATTACATATGCAGTACAACAAGTGTGTTTGTTTATGCATGATCTTAGGGTTGAGCGCATGAATGCGCTCAAACGCATTATACGATACATCTAGGGAACACTTGACTATGGCTTGCATATTTATCTTCGTCGACTTCTACACTTGTCTCGTATACAGATGCTGATTGGAGTGGTTGTCCGGATACCAAACGCTCCACGTCTGGCTATTGTATTATTTTGGTAATAACTTGGTCTCATGGTCTGTGAAACGACGGTCTACATTATCACGCTCTAGTGCGGAGGCCGAGTATCGAGGGGTAGCCAATGTGGTCTCCAAATCATGTTGGTTACATAATCTTCTCTTAGAACTTCATTGTCCCATTGAGAAAGCTACCTTGATTTATTGTGATAATGTTAGTGTCGTGTATCTTTCTAGTAATACGGTTCAACATCAGCGCACTAAACACATCGAGATGGATATCCACTTTGTTCGCGAAAAGGTAGCTCGTGGACAAGTACGCGTCTATCATGTCCATTCAAGGTATCAAATTGCAGACATCTTTACGAAGGGTCTTCCCTCGGTTCTATTTGAAGATTTTAGGGACAGTCTCAGCGTACAAAGACCACCCGCTATGACTGTGGGGGTGTGACAAATATATCGTGATATACACGGTATATACATTTGTCTTATGTATACCGTGTATATCACGGAAACACAAGAACAACACAAGTCGTGTATACTTGTATATTTAGGTAACATATTGTTGTATTTAATTAGCATTATACACTTACCATAATTATAGAATTATTGTACAAATTGTATAGGGTTTTGGGAGTAGAATAGGAATAGGATTTTCCATATTATGAAAATTGTAAATTGTATATATACTCATTCATTAATGAAAATTTCTTTCAATTATTGATAAAATGAAAAATATTGCAACGTTAATTGTTTTCAAATGTATTTGTCATTCTTATTGGAATGGACTAAAAGAAAAGTGTCCCATAAACTCACACAGAAGACTATTATGGTAACCTAAAATACAAAATAAAGAAAATATTGTAATAAGTTAAATTGCATTGATTGGTAGTGTAAATATCCACTAAATAATTATAAGTTTTTTTTACTGTAAACTCAATTATTATTGTATATTAACTTACGGTTATTGTAGGAACCCATAAATTTTGAATCTGACTATGTTACAATTAGGGACGGAGTCGGGTAGCTGTGTCGAGCCCCCTTTACGGAGATATACATTGTATATAATAGGTTTAATAATTTCTTATTATATATAATAGACGTTGAATCACCTCGATTTCTTTGTATGTTTACTTCTTCACATTTTGAACCCCTTAATGAAAATCTTGATTTCGCCACTTGTTACAATGTTAGTATATAATAACTTAAAACTCATTAGTCAACGCTCCGGTAAAACTTAATCACACCGGTGTTTACATTATAACAAATCATTATCTTTTACCATCATGATTAAGTCAAAATTAAGGTAAAAATATGTAGTTAATTATGATTTTAGCAATAGGAAAATATATTAAGGCATGTACTACGCATGCATTCATTGACTTAATACTACTCCGTATAACATCGCATGCGAGTTAGTTTTTACTACTCCTTCCTATTTGGTTTTAATAAACGAAAGAAATGATAGTCAAAACTCAAAAGAAAGAAACATAGCAATTTGTGCATATGCAATTGCATGTGTAAGCAATAATTTTACGCGGTCATGGTGTATATTTTTAGTTCCTCACTGCAGTCAAAGTGTTATCATCTCTTTCTATTCTAAAGTTTATTAATTTCTCAATGGTCCCAATATTGACCCCACGTGCCCTTCTTTATAACCAGCTCATCCATTAATAACATCAGGAAAAAAACACATTTATGTGATTGATTGATTCATGCGGTTACTAGTTACTACAACAACTTTTTTCCTTAATTTTGGTAACACTAATAAGAACTGTAATTAATTATCAATCAATCAATCAGGTCCTTCAATAAAATTACTACTACCAAGTACTATCATCATACTGTCTTCTCTTTCAGTCTTTTTTGACTCATTTCTGGGCCCAACTCTGGAGAAATCATCCACAGTTCATACTATGATGCCTCCTTTACCCTACTTCTATCCATATCCTTCAGTAGTTTCTTTACCTTTAGTTTTTGCAGCTTTAGAAGAAGAAGAAAGAAAACCTTATTAAATAAAGAATAAGTTGTGTGCACCATCTGTGTATAAAATTTATAGACCATCAGGTTAAGTTCACTTACCATACTAGGTATAGATCTTTGTAGTAAACCTGATATTATAACCAGAAAAATAGACGAGTAACTTGATGCAACCGGTTAAATTGATATGATCGTGTAACAATTCTTTACACTTCAATGACTAGTTCAATGTAGGACGGCATTTTTTCGGAGCATAAATTGAGGGGCCATATTTGAAGATATTTATTGGCACAGTTGGGTAGCTCAACTTAAGTTAAACATCAATCCATTTACTCACCTCAAACTAACATTATGTAAAAAGCAAATAAATAAATATATACAAAAATCATAGTTAGATCAGCATTACCTCATCCAACTATGTTTGGTTTTGGTACTCACTAGGGTTACAATTTTAATCAACCCGAAATTAGTTACATAAATTAAAGGACACAACAAAAAAGTGACAACAAACTAAACCGTACAAACAACTGAAGTACGAATAAAAAATACGTTAAACCTAAGATTCCAACGCTTCGTATATCACGACAAAGCATGGAAGTATTGCCCTTGGATTAAATACGTATAATTCCTCAAGATTAGAGTAGATACCCGCATACCCGGCTATGGAATCGTATACGGCTGAGCCATCAACCGATAAGCCAGAACCAGAACCAGAACCAGAGCCAGAACAGTTCTCCTCATCCTTTGCCGGAGAAGTCGTTGAATCCTTTGTCGTTTGCTTAACTCGTCCGGCAATAACCCGACACACCAACATCGCCCTACGTCGGGTGCCATTACCGAGACAGTCGTGAGCCCGCCCGCTACTTGCAGTGGTGTGGACCCCAGTAGTCTTGTTTCCTTGGAAGCCTTGGCGTATGGTTGTGCAGACTCTGCAGCCAGGTACGGAGCCGCACAAGCTAGACGAGCCGCGTGCGCCCAGGGAGCACGTAAGGCTCGTGCAGTAAAATCTAAGTAGCTCATTTCCATCAGCAGCGCATCTTGGATTTTTCTTGCCTGTAGCGACCGCATGTATCTTTACTGCGTCCCTGCAGTCCTCGAACCGTTGGATCGTGCGTTTGGTGTTGTGGACTTTTAGTATCCGTTCGATCGTGCAGATTGGATTGTCCTTCTTGAGCCAGCTTGATTTGAAGATTATCTCCACTATGTTTCGACTTGAATCTTCCGGACCCAATTCTGACACTGAAAATATAAAGTCCTTTAATTATAGTTTAATTCAATAATACAGTTAACCTTTTTATATACTTACAATCTTCTATGATAATATTTTATTATAATAGCCAAGCTCCAAGCTTTTTTGAAATTAATTATTCATGATATGTCATATTATATATTATGTATAACAGTATTTGCTTATAGCCGTCAAAAATATTAAACAAATGACACCATTATATAAAAGATTAAAAGTAATTCACAACATTATAAATTGACATTTTGACTTTTTTTTAGAAACGACAGGGGTACAATCCATAAACTGTGTCTTATTTGCAATCAATTATATTAATTTTTATATCCATGTTGGTTGATCAGGTAAATTTCATTCGACAATAATAATGTATGAACAAGAAAGGAAGATAAATATATGGGGTCTCACTTCTAGTTGGTAAGCTATCAAATCTTAGTACTGGCCAACTAGCAATCAATTATAGGTGTTAATGTTATTAACTAATTAGGAAATTAGTTAGGAATAAGTTTCTCCAAATGTTGATAATTCAAAGACAAGTAGTATCTCATTAGAAGATTCGATTCTTCTTATATGTGCATTAAGTTTGGTTTAAACAAACGAAAATAATCTTCAACATTATAAAACCAAAAATAAAAATTAAAAAAAAAATTAGTAGGAGAAATTTAGGGTGTCATACTGTCGGTGGGGCAGATGATAATAAATAAAAAGAAAATAATTATGGCCAATTAAATTTTTCCTCCACGTAATAGTGTACAGTTCTTTTCGATTTTATAAATAGGTAGTTGGAAAATGTTACTAGATGGTCCTTTAAATATTCAAGTGGTGTATATATACTATATAGTACAGTGACTGTTCCGCAAAAGAAAGGCAATAATTAATTGGGGGTTCAATCAATGTATCACAAAAATATATTTAACATTTAACGTACTTTATATGAATTTTTTTCTTGTTTTTTGAAGAAAATTACTAAGTCCCTTGGCTAAAATGCATTAACAATTCCGTTTTCCCTCCAGTAACACAATTTGAACCTTGGCTAAAACAATTCAAAGCTTAAATCTTGTCTATAGCTTGTCTCCTTTTACAAGATTTGAATTATGCTTTTTCAAGTTAAATATGAGTAAATTGAGAAGCAATATGATGAATTCACTTCTATTCCTAGAAGTAAGAAACTTTTTTAAGAAGATATCCAAAAAAATAGAGAAGGTCGGTCAAATACTAATTAAGGATTTAAGTTATATACGCCGATGACATAAACTTTTTTGTACTATCACTAAATTTTAAGTTCTAGCATATTAAAAAAGTTAAATTGTTGTATGTTTTAGTTTAACAATATCACTTAGGAATGTCATTTGTTATATTTTTTTTTAGATAACTTGATGGTATGAAAATTAATATGTACGAGTAAAATATAAACAAGAAATTAAGAGCAACTTAACAAGATTACCAGCATGCCTAACTGCTTGATGATGTTCCAAGCTCTCAATTTTGGGGAAAACTTCTCCACATTGAGGGCATGCACATATAGTTGACCTTGGCAAAGGGTACCTATAATTTTTTTATTTTAATTTCACTCATTAATACATAACAGATAATCACAACAAAATTTATAAAAAAATATGTAAAATTGAAAATTAAAATATACCTGCTAGGATCAACTATCATGTGACACTCATAACATCCAGATAGCTTTCGGAATTGCATTCCTCTTGAAGAAGTGGTGTACGTGGAACTAGCACTACCGTTAGATCTAGCAAGAGACCTCGAACTCGAAGATGATGGGCCATGATGAGAAGTTTTACTCTTGCTTAGAAGACGAGCTTCTTGGCCTAAACTGCTACTTTCTGGGGAATTATCAGCTCTATGTACAACTCTTGTGTTACCATGTACAACATCCCTGATATTGAAACATAATAAATTATAATATCATTAACAACTTATATTTGGGCAAAATTTATAAATAACAATTTTCAGCTCATATAATAGAAAAATAGTCATTATCAGTTCCAAACTTTAATTGTGAAATTCCCAGATATTATCATAAAATTTCAAATATAAATTTGAAAAGTTTGCTTGTAAAATAAAGACCTTCAAAAACAAATATGGACGAGGAAGAGAAAGGGGAAAATAGTAAAGTCGAAGCACAAATTGTAATCCCTCTCGACCCGGTTATTCGACTACATCATGATCTTAAAAACTTGAAGATCTAGTCTAGAGAAAAATCCGAATTATATTGGGTTAGCTTTCTAGTAAAAAAAAGGCCACCATAGGTAGAAATAGCTATTAACAAATAGATTCACATACGAAATGTGAAATTTCATAATAATATTCCATTTGTCCCAATTTATATGATATATTTTTTTTAATCAGTTAAAAAAAGAATGACATATTTTCTTATTTGATAATAATTTAACTTTAAACTTTATATTTTGCGCTTAACATCTATAAACACACAAATATTTTTGATTTATTTTAGACCACAAGACTTCCTTTATCTATTAAACTGCGTACCGAGTCAAACTATATCATATAAATTGGGATGAAGGGGGTAATAATACTAATTTTTTAATTACAAGAACGTAAAATAACTAGAAATTCACCTATAAAATTTGAAACTTGTAATAATGATTATTTTTCAATTATAGGACCATAAAATGACCGGTAATGTTCATACAATTCAACATGATACAGAATGTTGTGTTTGAATCATAAGAAAAGAATCAGGGTCGCACATTGTTGAGACGTAATATAATTAAGTAATTAATACCTGAAACTACATATGGAACTGCAGGAACTCAACTTGGAATAAGCTCCAGCAGCAGTAGTAGAAGGGTTCTTGGAAGCAGGGTCATGAACAGTTGAGTTTTCAATTTGTTTGCAAGTCAACAAGTTCTTGAATTGATCCCATGAAGATGGTTGTTTTTGTTTCTCCTTGTTCTGTTTTTGCTGTTTTTTCCTCCTCTTAGAAGGTTGATTTTTTTGGGTATTTTCTGATTTTTCTGGTAAAAAAGTTAAGAGTGTCATGAAAAGCAGAGAAAGAAAATGAAAAAGAAACAGAGAAATTGTGGAAGAAGAAGAAGAAGAAAATATTTTTTTCATATGAGAAAAAAAAAAAGAGGAGAAAGAGAGAAGTTTCTAACTTTCTCTATTACTCTGAATGTAAAAGAGTGTGAAGTTTCTTTCTTTTTATTAATGGAGGGGGATCCAAGAAGGGGTGGCAAAAAAGAAGTTGGGCTTCCTTACTATCTACTCCCTCTACTGTATTTAATATTCTGTTTGCTGCTTCTTAGCATAAAATAATCATGCTGCATTTGTCTTTTTGTGTTTGTTGCTCATTTTTGTATTGGGTTTGCTTATTAATTCGGGATTAAGTATAAGGTCCATTAAAAGGGAGAATTTTTTCCCATCAGAACTTTTTCATACTGGTAATACAAGACTTCTTATTAAGTGGAATAAACCTTATCCATCCTATCGTGCCAGTAATGTCCATTAAAGAGAAAAACATTCTTTACCAGTATTTTTTATATATTCAGAATCTGAGATTTTTTATTAAGGGGGATTAATCTGGATTCGTGTCGGATAAAACCTATTAAAAGATGAAGCACTTCTCATTGGAACTTTTTTCATACTAGAATGCGAATCCGAGATCATTAGTTAAGTATGATGAGATATCCCACTGCAGCTCTTGGTGGTATATATAGAGTTGTCCCTTTTATTTAGCTTATATATATCTTGATTAATCTATGATAAATCAAAGTGATTTGCCCTTTAATGATTTCTCAACCTTTAATTAGATTTGACTTTTTGGCAAGACCAATTTAATTGATAGTTGATCAACTATGGTGAAGTTACGATGAACTATGAAGTGACTTAAATAGTTAAATGTACACATTCAACTTTAAAAATGTTCACTGTCGGCTTAGGTTGATTTCCTTTTAAAGTATTGCATTAAATGTAATACACTCACACTAGAGGCAACTTCAGTTAATACTTCTTTCCACTCTTGTTTTCGTTTAATAAATCACTTTTAAAATACTTTGACGGGCAGATTCATGTAATTTAACTTGTATACGATATTTTTATACAATGAGTATGATTTAATTTGTTATACTTGTTTATAAACCTTATTTTTTAAGTAATTAATTTTACTTGCTAAAAACAATTACTATTTATAGTTATCCTTTAGGTTATGTTATAATTTTTTTATGTTGTCAATATATAAAAATAGTGACTTCGTCTCAATAATTACTCATGAATCGGCATGTATTGTGTGCTTGAAGGGTAGACCTCACATGTGGAACGGTAGGTAAGAGGGTTAATTAACTTGGTTGTGTTGTTGCTATTTTGGTGCACGGACGGATATACCTTATTCCAAGAGGCTTATGTTGGAAATTTGTCTTTGGCGGGGAGGTGCGTCCACCCATATTTAATGAATTAAACACTAGTATTTCGCATGTTGGAGGCTTTGTCTCTTCACACGTGCATAATCTACTAAGTGAGTAGATGATCGTAGGGCCAAGAATCGTCAAATTTCGTTGAGAAATGAAAGAGATATTGGTCCATGAATTAAGGTGTTTGATGCATGGAAATATGATGTGGGACAAATCTACCACATCGGTGGAAAAAGGAAGAATTGCCCTCTTTATAAGTCTCTAATGTGGTTAAGGGTTTGGAACCCCAAGGGGTATCCCATGTGTTTAAAGGAAGGAGGATTTAGATGTGCTTGGGTTCAAGGCTAAGCCCACACGCGCTCCGCCGCAGCCCGCCGGTCCGGGCTTTGGGCTTTGGGCTTTGGGCTTTCTGATATTATCTTTTTGGACCCCAAATTGCTTAATATTTACAGTTTGGTTCCTAGAGTTTCTGAAAAGTTGATTTTGAGAATGACGGAAGGCAGAAAGTTTCTGCCTACCGTTTGAGTTATTTTTTGGAGCATTAACCAGCAATTACTTGGTTGTTAACTCCTCCATTCAATATGAACAGCCTCACTAATGGCATTAAACCTGCCATTATCAGCCTCCCTAATAGTCATTATCAGCCCTCCTAATGACTATTAACAGCCATGTTTGTGGCAGTTGAGGAGTCCCTCCTCCATGCTATATATTGATGTCTTTTGGCTCAATTGTGTTGCACATACAAACACGAAAATAGCAGCACAAACAGTGATGAAAAATAGTGAGGAAAGACACACATATACACAATATATACACAACAGAGACACACTATATACACAGAGACAAAACCGAAGAGAAAGTCAGTCCAAAAAAACGTTGGACGAAAACAGAAACTCTTCCTTCCTTTTCCATTTCTTCAGCAAGTCGATTCGTATTTGTTTTCTTCGTCAGACTCAACCTATTTGCTTTGTAGTATTGAGATTAAAGTGTTGTTTTATCTTGGGAGACTATTGTCCGCTAACGTAAAAGCATATATACAGGCAATCTTGTCTTAAGGACAGAGTGCAATCACTCGACTCAGCACACAGTTGTAACCATTCAGATTTAGTTGTTTCTTGATTTCAGGCTATCAAGATTCAAGACTCAACAACTTTGCGGCAGTTCTGAAGATTGACTATTTATTTATCTTTTCGAACACTTATAATATTTATTTACTTCTCGTACTGCTTTACAATAACAACCAACATCATACTGATTAGTATTTAGCTTTGTTACCTTACTTCATGTCTGAGCATCTAATAGTAGATGCAGATATAGGCGGGTTATGTGGGTTCGTTTGAACTATTTATATATACAAAAGAACTCAAGAAGTGTAAGTATAATGGAGTAATATAAGATTATACTCACTCTAAAACCCGCTAATTTTTAAAAAAATTGAATTTACCTGAACTAATAGTAACCAACTTCCTTATACTATCTTGACAGGGGAAAGGAAACAACAGAAAAATAAAAACATTCACACAATGCCCTCGAAAAAATGCATAATTTTAGTTTTTTTGCTTAGAAAAGATCAAGAATCAACACCTTTGAGTGTAAAAGAAGAACCTTTAAGAAAGAACAAATTAAATTCATTTTCCAATATTTGACATTATCTTACTACTTTAGAGTATATGACATATCTAATTATCTTATGGGATCTGTCTCAACTTTTGGAAGCTTCTCATTGTTTATAACTACGCACTTAATTTCTTGTATGCAATACACTACTAGAAAATTACTATTTTTTTATTAAATTTTTCACTGAAAAATGTTCAGCGATTATTCTCACTGAATATCGGTGTGAAAAACTTAAATAGTAGTATGAACACACGAAAAAATTAGTAAGTTTTTCATTGTTTCAATGGGAACTTGTTTCCAACCATGCGTTTTTCCAGTGATTTCCCAATGAGCTGGTTCGATGGGAATGAAGTGGAAAAATAATATTTTATAGCACAAATTTTTCACTGAATATCGGTGAAAAATCCTTTTATTTCTAATAGTGATATTAGTTTGGACCGATAAGTGCATTTTGTAATTGTGTAATTTAAGAAAATTTATAAACATTAAAGAGATTTTTAGTCCCCTACCCCCACCCCAAATTATCGATGGACTCGATCGGTTTTTAATATTGACGCGCTACTTTTCGACAACCACAAATCAATCAGTTTTAGTCGGAATTTCGGTTTTTGCCGTCGGGAAAGGCAGTATTTTCAGTGGTATATATATGTTATATGGGATCACTCTCAAACTTTTGGAAGCTTCAGATTGTTTGTATGTACGCACTTTCTCGTTAGTTTTGGAATGACTAGTCAATTTGAGCCTCGTAACACATGGTGGGCTTGATCCAGATTCCAAGAGTTAGCAAAATGAGAATTGGTAAATGCCAAGAAAATTAAGTAAACACTAACAGGTGACTGACTTTTATGAATGAATAAACATATCCATACAGGTTCCTCAATTTCAACAAATTGCTTCTATCTTTTCAGTACATACTACCAAAAAACATCCCTATTATAAGTTCACATTGTCTCCAATCTTTTTCGCCACTATAGGTTTTTGGCACTTAGCAACATGTGAAATTGTAACATGCTTTGCCTTGACAACTTGCAGTTTAAGTGGAGGGCCAGCAGATAAACACAAAAGCTAAGGAAAAATACTTACTTAATACTTGTTCCCTAATTAAATACATTATTATTACTAGTTTTTTGGTTATGTACTCAGAACATTCTGGTGCAGAAAGCATTCCGCTTTCATGAAAGATCTGAGGAAGGCCGGCCGGCCGCAAATTAAAGAGATGTAATGTAGGCAATTTATCCTGAAGCAAGTAGTTAATTCTACTGTTTGAACTTGTGATTTAATTTATAGATCGCATGAAGATAACTTTATACCAACTATAAGGCTCCCATTACGGATATCATTTTCTATGATTTGTTTATGTGTCAAGTTAATTGAAAAAAAAAAAGAGAATCTTAATGGGAGTGGTTAGAAGTCAGATGTTGATTTGGCCAACCATTCACTAAGGAAGATATTGCAGAAGGTGTTCCCTTGTCGTCCCAAAATATGCGGACCTGTTCACCATTTCCCTTCTTTTCTGATCCACATACAATTGTTAATTAATTCACTCATGGACACTATATATAAACAACTCATATTAAAAAAAAAACAGTTTTAAGTTGTATACATAGATATTGTAAATAACTTTTATATTATCACAGTAATTATTACTTTATTGTCTAATTTATCAATATATATAAGATTTACATGTTATAAGTTAATTTAATATTTATTTTTAGAAATCAGTCAATTCCGATGGACACGTATTCATCGGAAATCTATTGGTGATTTGAAGTTTTTGACGTTCTCCACGAATTTCTAACGGGACGTCCTTCGGAAATTAATTGATTCCTAGTAATGTTACATAGCTTACATGGCAACATAAAATTTGTTATGCTATTAATGCACAAAATATACATAATAACATGACTACAAAAAATGGGGCTCGTAAGATATTTGGTATTTCGTACGTGTTGCGACTACATTAATATATCCGTTAATTAAGGCTATACTGTATATCATTTATACCAAGTCTAAGTCTAAACATTTCATCTTTATTTACTTATATGATGCATGTATATTTCAGAATATAGCCTTAAATCTTAATTTCTAAAAGAAAACAGCAGATGAAAGTAATAGAATCCATTTTTTGCTTTTGAAAACATAGTGGAAATTAACTTTATTGATCTTCTTTTGATGATAG
Source organism: Anisodus acutangulus (assembly GCA_029783415.1). Lineage (NCBI taxonomy): Eukaryota > Viridiplantae > Streptophyta > Magnoliopsida > Solanales > Solanaceae > Anisodus > Anisodus acutangulus. Next base: position 1,874,524 of record CM056503.1, read on the forward strand.
ATTTTTATTGCAAGTTTGCAAATTGCAACGGATAAAAGTGTATAGTGTTCTTAATGTTCATAAAGTGATTCTTCTAAAATAAGGAAATCTTGAAAAGTATCTTTTTATTTTTACTATATTATAGAAGAGTGAGTTGAGGTCCTTGGATCGACATTTGTGCTTCTTATAATAAACTTTTTTTTATATCCAGCTTTCCAGTTTAAGCCAGACTATTCCTGAAGATAATAGTCCCGGTTCCTCAGCACTACTATCAGTAAATCGCGGGATGTGTATGAATGACTAGGGTTTGAGAACAGAGCAACATTGCAACGGATAGAAGTGTATAGTGTTCTTAATGTTCATAAAGCGATTCTTCTAAAATAAGGAAATCTTGGAAAGTATCTTTTTATTTTTACTATATTATAGAAGAGTGAGTTGAGGTCCTTGGATCGACATTTGTGCTTCTTATAATTAAGCACTACTATCAGTAAATCGTGGGATGTGTCTGAATGACCAGGGTTTGAAAATAGAGCAATTGATATCACCTACAAGGTGCAAATTGCTCCCACCAGAGTTTGAACCCACGCTGCAAGACTCCAGCTGAATTTTAAGTTTTGGTCAATTGCTTGGAGTGTCTCATAAGGACTGCATCATAATATCAAGGGACCCACAATACTCCTGCACAATAAATTAGTCATTATAGATGACTTTATATTTTATTTGAATAGTAGAGTATAGTAGTATTCAGATGAGCTAGTCTAAATATAAGTAAGTATTGGAAACGTGGAAAATTATTATATAGGCATGCATATACTTTAAGTAGGAATATTTGAAATATATTCTGTATTTCTTTTCGTTGTGTTGATAAAATTATAAGTTTTTAATTATGTTCATTTTTTTTGCAGAAGGTAAATCAAAGATGTGCCGTGATCAGTCAATTCAGATATGAACGAGATTTATTGATATAAATATACTTAATAAATTATATGCTTTTTTTAGCATAAAAAGTAAATATGAAAAAAAATATTACGTATTAATTAGGAGTTTTTGCAACTGTAAAAAATAAACTACTCTTTTAGCTCAATTGATAAGCTTAGTGGAAAATTCATTTAGTTTTTGCTTCTTAATACTTATTCCATTTTGTAAATAAGAAGTCGAAGGAAAAACCTTGTGGACATAAATATATCTGTATAGCTCAGCTAAAGGTAGTGTATTTATCTTTGTTAAATTTGAGTTTTACTCACAATTAAAGGTATCAATAGTTTACCTGAAGCATATTCTAAAATTATATTACATGATATATGAGTTTCTTTTGTAAATCATATACTACTAAAATTATATTATATGATGATTTTTTGTTCTGAAATTTAATACAATAAAAGTTATAGCGGTTAACTTATTTCAAAATCAAGCAACAAGAAAATTCTCTACTCCTGAATTGTATTGGTTACCAATTCATTAATTAAAGTATTAAAATCAACTGATAGGACTAGAGTCCTAAATCCCTTTTTACACCAATGTTGGGATAGCACGGGCAATGACATCTAGTACTTTTAAGTAAGATCATTTTTAACTCCTATTTAAAACTGTCAAGCCTAGAATGGAATCAAATATACCTTATATTCTAATTCATATAAGAATAGTCTGGATAAACAGAAAATACAGTTTCCAACTATTGTAACCATTTGATTACCCATATGATAGTCAGGGCTGCTCAACAGAATTGGTGGCCTAAAATCGATCTTTAAATAAAAGCCTTAAATTTAATTAATACATTTTTATATCTATTTATTTGATTTCTTTTCTTTTTTTTCGCTATGATGATGTACGAACCATCTTGTACATATTCAACCACCAATTAGTTCTCACTATCGTAGGTATCTAGTAACTTTATTTACCAAACATTCGCTAATATTTTGTAAGGAACATCACGATTTAGATAACATTTTTATAAGTTCTTTTCATCTAACAATCTCTATTTAGATAACATTTTTGGATGCGACAACCAATCATCTTTAAAGGTACCTATGTAATTAATCCAAGTATTACCATATTTAAAGTGTCTTTTCAAGGGGAAAATCTACTTATTGATATTGAGGTGAAGATACTGTCAATTTGGAGGCTTATAATGTTTATTTGGAAACTCTTAGTAAATATAGGAGTCAGAAACTTAAATGACCCAAAAAATGTGAAAGTGAACCAAAATAACTCAAAAAAAAGTTACATTAGTACCTTTTGCATAGTAAATTAATGTCCAATAGGGGTATTTTAAACGCCCATCGATTTCTTCCCAATGGTCCCTCGCTTCACTTTAAAAAATTCAAAATCGTCATTAACATGAAAAAACCGAGGTCCCACATTAGAAAAAGGTCATTTTTGTGTTAATTTTTAACCTGAAAGACAAGATTCTCGGTATATTCAAGTCAATGAACAAGTTTCGAAGTTTGAATTTCGGAATAAAGCGTCGTAAAACTCGAATCCAAAACTAAAAAACAACATTGAATCTAGGTATTTTATTATGAAATTTCTAATTATATTGTTAAATGCATTATAATCTTAAGCATGATTAATGTTTCATAGTGTCGAATTTTGAAAAAGTTGTGTTTTTCGCAATTTGTTAATTATTTGATTAGAAAAAATTAATTGCTAATTATTTGTTAATTGTTTGATTATAAAAAAATATAGTAATTTCCTAATAATTTTTTATTTGTTAGTTATCTAATTGTTTATTTATTTATTTGTAAAATTGTTTATTCCATGTAATTATTAATGCACTAATTAGTTTTCTAATTTTATGTGTTAATTTGTAATTATTAATTAGAAATAGTTAACCCTTAGTTTAGGATTGAACATCATCAATTTGAGATTAAAAACATCATTAGTTTAATGTTCTGTTAATTGTAGTTAGTATAATAAGTAATTATTAATTATTAATTAGAAATAGTTAATCCTTAGTTTAGGATTGAACATCATTAGTTTTGGATTAAAACATTATTAATATAATGTATCATTAATTGTAGTTAGTATAATAATTAATTATTAATTAAAAATAGTTAATCCTTAGTTTAGGATCGAATATCATTAGTTTGGGATTAAAAATATTATCAATATAATGTTTCATTAATTATAGTTAGTATAATAATTAATTATTAATTAGAAATAATTAATCTTTAGTTTAGGATTGAACATCATTAGTTTAGAATTTTTTGATAAAATATTTGTTAGTTAATGTAATTTCCTAATTATTCATAAAAATATAATACAACATAATTATTCTTATTTGCAAATTTAGATGGTTAATATAATTTTCCGATAAAGGATTAGTTAGTTGTATAATTTTTTCGATAAAGGAATAGATAATTAATATTACCGGATAAGGAATAATTTAAACATTAGTTGTACAGATACAATACCCCCATGGACCCCAACGTTCAACCGGAGCCAGTTGGGAGTACAACATATGAATGTCCCCAAGACAACGGGATTTGTTGCCCAGATCAATCAGGTAGCCGAGTTGGGTCTTCAACGGCCACAAGAGGTCAAACGTATGCATGAGCATGTTTTAGAGCCCGTATCAGACAACAGATGATTGTGGTCATGGTCGTGGTAGTGATCATAGAGGCGATGGTGACATAAGGGGAGGTGACAGAGGGGGTGGGGCCAGAGGGGATGGTAGCCGAGGGGATGACAAAGTAGGTGGCGGCAGAGGACTCCATCTAGTAGATGAGCCCGACGAGCATGTTGTCGATCCCGCTCCAGTCCAACAACATCTGTTGACTTCAGACGTCCCGTCGACTTCAGACGTCCCGTCGACTTCTTCTTACTGACCGTCAACACCTACATATACATTGACACAACTATTTTCAGATGTACCCGGGTCTTCATTCCAGCATAGCCATAATGCGTACGTTGGTGTATGTCATGACATAGTTTGAGCTTCATATGACGCAACAGTGCGTGCTCACCTGCCGGTTCGTGATGTACAGGGTGGCAAGGAGCTGCACTAGGACTTATCCTTCATAGACTTCAAGGATTTTCTTGCCCCATGATTTAGTGTTTAAAATTCTTATTTTAAAAAATTTAAATACTTATATTGATTATTTCATAATTTTCGTGTCTTAGTATTTGTTGACTGCTCCAGCTCTAGTTCCATCTCCATCTCCATCTCCATCTCCAGCTCCAGCTCCAATTTCACCCATCCAAAATCGCATTTATGATGCTACTTCGGATCCTACACCAGACCTCTCTCAGGAGTCCATCGACACATAAGTTTAATTTTTTACCAAAAATTAATGTATAAAATATAAATTAAAATTGAATTTAAATACTATTTCGGGTTCATCCTTCTACACCTATGATCCTGTCTCTTGATGAGGACAATGACGTCGATCCCAACATACCTGATATTCTGAGTGTACCATCCTTACGTAATCTCAAGAAGAAGCACATTATTGTCAAGGGCGCAAATAAGGGAAGCGAGGATGATTATGGCTTAGATCATCCCTATTATTAAGAGGAGCAGGGGGATGAAGATGACGGCGAGGGTGGTGGGATCGTATAAGCCTTAGGCCTAAGTTTACTATAAAGTCTATCACATGTTGGATCCATTAGAGATTGTGTGTGTGTAATTAAGTTATATAATTTAAGTTAGTATTATATTTTTTGCGTCTTTTTCTTAATGATAATTAGTTATCTTAGTCTTTATTATTGTTTATTACTAACTAGTGCGACGTCCTAAATTACAACAACAACATATCTAGTGAAATCCCACAATGTGGGCTCTGAAGATGGTAGATTATACGCAAACTTTACCTCTACATTGGTAGGTAGATATGTTGTTTCCGAAAGACTCTCCGCTCAAGAGAAAGCATAAGCAAAAGCAAAAGAAACGGTCAGACACATACAAGAAATAAAGCAGTATGAAAATGAAAGTAACAAAATTGAATAAGCCATGATAAAGTATTCTGAAAAAAGAAGAAGTAGTAACTACCTTAGGTAAATAAGATAATCGAAGTACATGAAACAACAGATGGTAGCAAAAATCAAAGGACATAGAACTATAAAACAATACTGCGCCTACTAGTATGATCAGCTAAATTAATTAGAAAAAAAATCTCAACATATTCGAAATAAAGTAATGCCTTGACTAAACAATAAAATGCTTAAATCAAAGCCCTAAAAAGTAAAACACTTAAATCTAATGATAACAAGTTTCCAAACAAAATTTACTTCTGGCAGTTTACAACTCCTAAAACAATGTTCCGAACGTTTAGGTATCCTTGATGTAGTGAGCCTAAACTAATGTTAACATAAAAAATATCAGGTTCTATATAAAATATTGACAAGCTAGAGTCTTGAGACATGACTAATCATTGATCAAAGTGAAAAAAACGTGAATTTCAAATCTTTTGAAAGTATATCAAGCGGTGGAAAAAATAAAAAAATCCTATTGCGCAATCTGCGCAAAAGGTACTAATGTAACGTTTTTTTTTAAAATTATTTTGGTTCACTTCCTCACTTTTTGGGTTATTTAAGTTTCAGACTCATAGATATAGTAGGGGACCAATTTGTTATAGCTTTATACATCAGGAAAATTTAAAATCTAATTTCTATTAAAATTAAATCATTTAAAATTTGGTTTGATCCTAAAACATTTCCCTTCACAATAATATTTGATATTTTATCACTTCATATGCATATAAACATCTTAAATTTATTATATTGTAATACTTCAACACGCAGTATGTTAAAAATAATCTAACTCAATGAAATGAATAAATAAACTCTCGTTCACCATATAACATTTAATAATAAAAAAACCAGATACAAGTTGAACTGAAATAAGTCTAGATCTAACATGATTTGAGTAGACCCTTAATATGATATTGACCATGGTGGGATTGAGGTCAACTGGAAGTCAACCTTCAAGAGTCATGGGTTTTTTCTGCTACTATTAAAAACTTACGAGGATGCTTGATCAAACACCTAAAATTAGAGGGGGCAAGTTGAATTTACCCTTTCGTAAATTATCCCCAAACTTAATCCCCCGAGAATAAACCAATCTGTTACCCAAATATTCATTTACTTAAATGACAGTCCCTATATTGTAAGTTCCCATTGAAGAACGAAAATTAATCCCCGCTTTAGGGTTCTAGGGTTTAAACTAACAGAGAAACTGAAGCTTATAGTGTACAACTTCCTTCGTTTAAAGCTTAAAGATTGAATTTTTACGAGCAATAAACACCAATAATGTCGATTAATAAAGCAGTTGATGAAGATTCAAATCAAAATATTAACAGTAGATTAACCTGGGAAAGTTGCAATGTATTGCTTGACATCAATGACGGTGACCGTTTGGTTTTTGCTCGTCTTACTGCTGCCTCGTAAGTAATTTCCGTTAAAGTTTCTGTTTGCTGCATTTAGTTTTGTATTGTAATTAATTTGAAGTTGAGATATAGTTGATTGATTTTTGTGCATAAAGAGGCAATTTTTTTTTGTTTTTTTTTTTTGCTTTTTCTGGATAAATTGGTTTTTGATTGACGGAGAGGTTGAATTGTTAATGCAGGACATTGAAAATTGGGAACAAGAAGTGTTCTCTTCAGCCTTTGATTGGTTGTCCATTCGGGTCTCTGTTTCAAGTGGAGTCTGGAAAAGAAGGACCCATTTTGACTCGTTTTGTTCCAAATGCCGAAGGTATTCTTATGATTTAGCTTTTGAATTTGCTGTGAATGGTGTTACTCTTATGTATTACTAAGCTCCCTCAACATGGGGCGGTGGTGTTTACTGGGAGTGCTTAGTATTGGGAGTAACTAATTGCCCTATTATGTGTAATGTTATGTAATTATAATCTCTATCGGGAAGATTTCTCTTTCCTATGTATGGAACATCATCATCATACTCTTTTAGACTCGGAGGAGCTAGCATGATTAACATATTTTTTACTTGATAATAAGGACAATTATGTGCAGGACTTCTACTATAATAGATGATATTTTTGCCTATCTGCACGACTTTCAGAGTTAACATTCTAGGGACCTTCCCTCCACATTGAACATACCTTGTTCTTGAATAATGCCAAAGGATGAGCTCTTGCTTTCTATGATGCAGTCAAACTTTTTTTCAGTAAAGTCAGAATTAGTCTTCTTTTTAGCTTTTGTTTATTCGCTATGGTATGTTTCTTGCATTTTCTACCCAAGCTTTTGGGAGAAAGAACCAGTTGAAAAGGGACAAGCAAACAGCAACATATCCAGTGTATCCCACACAGTGGGGTATGGAGAGGGTAGGATGTACGCATACCTTAACTCTACCTTTGCGGAATAGAGAGGCTGTTTCCGATAGACCCTCGGCTCAAAATTGAGAAGGGACAAAAGGATTGGGATACAGAGGGGGTATATAGATCATGGACCAAGCTAGTCTGCAAAGATAGACCAAACTAAATATGCTTATGCATCTTGTATTACTTTAGGTAATTGTTCTCTTCATCTCTTAGCAAATTATGTGGAATTGATAGTAATTTTTGTGCATTTTCATTATCAGGTAACAACCTTGAAGAAAAAGATGTGGATGGATCTAAAGACAACCGTGCATTAGTTGATAATAACACTGCTCAGAGTCTCACCAGTGAAGATATAGACGAGATGAGAAAGTAAGAGATTGTCAGAGGTTCAGGGTTTTATGTGGTACTTTTATTTAATTTTAGTGGGCAGTAGCATATACTTTTCTTCCTCCCTATGGGAAGGAAGGACATTATTTAGTGGATGTTGATAATTTCTACTTTCAGTTAATAGAAGGCCTCTAAGTTTGGGAACTACAAACTAGTTTGGAATGGTGGTATGCATCCTCTGCCTCCGTTTCAGTCTAGTTGGACCAATTTCATTGAAATATTAACAGACAGATTAGAGATTTTCTGAATTTAGGATTTTGTCTAACTTTATATGTTATATTTTCTTCCTATATGTTTGAACGAGATTTTGGTTACAAAAGAGTTCTTAAGCAAAAGAAAAAGGGGCAAGATTTAGGGATGGGAAATGGGGCGGGGCGGTTGTGGGGCAAACCCGCATAAACCCGCGAAGACACAAACCCATCCCTCCCCGCCCCCGCCTAGCAAAAAATATGTTTATACCCTGCCCGCATAGAACCGCCCTGCCCCGCATAATTTTTTAATTCTTTTTTTAAAAACTGAGTTTGATACTAAAAAAGAAATTTATAAAATTCTTTTTCATTTTCATGCTAAGTAGTTGTATTAATTTAATAAAAGGTTAAACCATAACCAATTGTAATTGTTAATATGAACCATAAAGTAATTTTAGGTCCTTAATATTAATTTCTTATTAGGTTGAATCATACATAAGTGCGGATAAACTCTTGATTTTTTTTACTGTATATAACATTACTCATTATATATGAAAATGCTTTTCAACAGATTATCATGCCAAAAGAACGAGGCGGTGGGTGTTTCGTTCAGTTAGTTACAGTAGTTTATGTTACAGTAGGTTACCTTATTGGAAAAATCAAATTTTAGTTTTGATTTTAAAAGATTAAAACCCTCAACTCGCGAACCCATCCCGCACTATCTTTTTTAAAATTGAACCCGGGCCGCTCCGCTCCACCCCCGCAAAAACTCAAACCCGCCCACCCCGCCCCGCCCCGTTGCCACCTCTTGCAAGATTCTTAGCTCTTCATTTAGCAGTTTTGAAGAAAAGTATTTATCTTACTATGTTGCAGGCAGGGAGCAAAAGGGGATGAAATAGTTGAAGCACTCATTGCAAACAGTGCAACTTTTGAGAAGAAGACATTATTTTCACAAGTGAGCTTGGCATTTTTGGTGTTGATTAGTATTTCTTTGAGAAGATATGCTGAACTCTCAGTGTTTGCAGGAAAAGTACAGGGTTAAGAAACAGAAGAAATATGCACCTAGAGTACTACTGAGGCGTCCCTTTGCACGAAGGTTGTCTCCTGTCTTTAAATTCATTTTGCTATTCTGAAGATCTCTATTTAGACATACTACTTCTCAAGTTTCCTTCATCTACGGCATGGTCATTGGGGAAGGGGAGGGCAGAGACAAGATTGAGTAATGTTTTTACTGCATTTCTTTTATTTCTATCTCAGGAACTAAAACTCTAAGGATGGTAACGTAATCAAAATTAAACAAGTTACTTTCATATACTGCAAAATGTAGTCCGACAACCCCAAGTGGAAGAAGGCAGTATTAACTAACTGTCAATTTGTTGTAACTAGATTATACCACTTCATTCATGTGGAACACTCGGTTTTACTTTGGAATTCTGAGTCTGTCCTCTTATTTCTTTTTGATAAGTAAAGCATTTTAGGGCTGGTGTGGATTGCATTTCACTTTCTATAATATTTTTAGTCAAGTGTTATTTTCGTTTCAATCATACGTAATGATAGTTCTTCATTAATATCTAAGCACTATTGTTCTTTCAAGCATATAAAATGATAGATGCATTTAATTTCTGGACTTGAAATCCCCCAAATGATTAGTGGTTTCTAGTTGCAAATGCCTTAGTCGTTGTGTTCCTCGATCTTATCTTTAAGTTCTAACATATATCTTGCAATTTTCAGCATTTGTGAGGCCTACTTCAAGAAACATCCTGACAAAATCGGGTAATAATATGGTCTTCTCTTGCTTGTCAAATATCTTCATATGTTTTTTTCTGGTTGTGATTTTATCTTTTTGATGGGAGGGAAAGACAGATAAACTTTGATTACTTATTTTAGAATCAGAAAATCTTGAAATCTGATTTATTCTTGTTGATGTTATTTGCTGTTGGTATGGCTGTGCTCATGCAAGTGAAGAATATAAATAAATATGTAGTCCAGATGTTCATTGTAGTCTAATAACCCTAAGTGTGTCATATCACGCTCATCTGACATTGCATGATTTTGGGTTTTGGATACTCGGGGTTTGATTTTATTTTCTTTTAATTCCATCAGGTTCATGCGAGTGGATGCACTATCTCTACTGCTCTGCTTGGGTAATGTTACTGCAAATGCAGATGTACTTGTAGTGGACATGCTCGGTGGTATGATTACTGGTGCTATTGCGGAACGACTAGGAGGTACGTTTATTTGTTCTTCACTGTAGTTAACATTAAGTACATCAAGGGCTATTTGTGATCATTTCTTTATACACATTAAATTATATTATGCAGCCTATACTACTGGAATTCGTATCGTACCTGTGGGTTATTGCTATTGTTGTCACTGATACTGACCCTATAGTTGTCATGATGTACAGAACACCGATGCTTCATAGTTGTGATTGCAAAACCATGTTAGAGCATGTTATTATATTGTCAGATACTGTTAATTGCTATGAAGTTGATGACTTTATAGACTTCTAATGACAATGATCATAGCAGGTACTGGTTATGTGTGCAATACTTATCGTGGATCGTCACCATATCCTGTCGATATCGCAAGGATGTTTAATTTAAGTGATGAAATCTGTAAAAGGTACTCTTCCTTTGCAATGAAATGGAAAAATAACCCAATTACAGTATGTGACAAGCTTTTGACTATGCTAAATTTTTAGGGACACCTAATACTTGGTACAAAACGAGGAAAAAATCTGTATATTTCAGTGGATAGCTTATAGCTTCATTTTTTTAAAAATCGTCTAAATATGTTTATTGCGTTAGCTAACTATGATTTTGCTGTTTGTCCGCGGGTCTAGAATTGTGCATGCATCACTGACCGACCTGAATTCATCTCAAACTGGAGCTTCAGTGTCCGAGAATCAGGTAAAATCATGTTGTAATATCAAAAGTTGCTCCCTTTTTTGTGTAGATTTTTCTTATTTCTTAACAAAATGCGCGTGTATGTGCATGTCTTTTTTAAACTTCTCTTTACAACATGTTCCTGCAGGAAGAAACCTTAGCTGCCACTCATTCTGGCGGTCTAGAAGAAGTTGGTGTGTCAGCTGAAGATGCTGGCATGGATATGACACCTGAGAAAGTTCCTTCACCAATAATCAAGCCTTGTAAATCTATAAAAGCAGGTCAGAAGGCACCCCTGGAGGCCATCAAGTTGTGGAAAGAAAATGGGTTTTCCAGGTTTGGATATAATCTGGTTTTCATTCTTTTCTTTTGCCATATTATATTGCTGCCATCTATCTTATTTCCGATTCATCTTTTCAGCCTAATAATTGCTGCTCCAGAACAGGACCCATGGGGCATTACTAAAGAAGTGCTTCCTCTTTTATCATTTTCAGCCCCTTTTGCTATTTATCACCAGTATGCTCAGGTATTGTTCTTAGCTTGGCAATCTTATTTAATGTTCTTAGTCTGCCAGACTGCTCATTATTTGTTTACACACACAAGCCCTTTCTTATCCACTTATTTATTAGCCCAACTTCTGCATTCTTTATACGTCAAGAGGAATCTTCTGCGAATTGAGTATAAATAAACATGTTGGATTGTTAAAAACCTTAAGTTGTTGGATTTAGGCACCCTATAGTGATCATGGTAGTAATTCAACTACCTTTTATCTGCTCTTTATTTTATTGTTCTGGGAGGAGATCCCTCAATAGGATCCAACACTTCTTATAGAGTCATGATTTCTTATCTGACTTTCTATGTTGGTACCCAATCACAGAAAAGGCGATTAACTTTTGTTGCTGTTCTTCAATCATAAAAAGCAATCTTGGTAGAATAACTGTGTAAAATGTACTCTTTGTTGCATGTTCAAGTAGACATTTTAAGCTTTGATATAAATTCATGAATCCACAATAATACTTCGGCTACATTTGTAAAAATAGTCTGTTTTCTCCCATAAGTTGGTGAGTGCGTGTTTATGTCTTCTATTGGATAAAAAAAATTGATGCCCACTCTGTCACACTACCCTCTTCTGTTGGAGAAGTAAGATAAAACTGATCCTTTGTTTTAATTGCAGCCTCTTGCTACGTGTATGCACAACCTGCAGATCGAGAAAATGGCGATTGGCTTACAAATATCTGAACCTTGGCTACGTGAATATCAGGTTTGTTTTAATTAAACCTGAACCACCCCGAAAGGGTGGACCTGCCCACTTTACATGATTAATTTATTCTTAGTTGCATTCTTCTGAGACTCAATCCAGCAGATTTTAGAAATTTTATAATAGCTCCACTTGAAGAAGTTTCCAGAAACATGCATATGCATTTTTTTAGTGACAACTTTTTCTATACTTGCTATCAGAATTTAAGATTTATAGACAACATGTTTAAAATTAGTTTTTTGTATGTGTACTTATGGGTCGAGCCAACCCGCTCTAGATCTGCCTCTGCTTGCTAGCTTGTTAAATTGTGGCTGAGTTACTAATTAGAAAACATGCAGGTACTCCCATCAAGAACCCATCCACATATGCAGATGAGTGCTTTTGGTGGTTATATACTAAGTGGCACGAAAATATCCAGCAGCGAGCCCGTAGCCAGCTCAAACTAGGATAAGATATTTGGCATCTCTCTCTGCTTGGTTGTATATGTCGCTTGGCGATGCCCCTTCCCCAAATTTTTGAGAATATTGTCCGTTAGAATAGATGTAGGAATATCGTCTTTTGTCTGGGCAGAAACAAGGTAATTCATGTTATACTGATTGATGTATTACTTGAATAAGCAATTCTTTTAATTATAAAGACTTGAAAGTCTCTTTTTTCTCCTACTTTATGTTATATAAAGTATTTGAAGATTAAATGGTAAGTCATAGAACTCTTACCTTATATCGTTGCCCTCCCATTCCCTCCTCTCTGAGCAAACAATTGAAGCATATTTTGATAAAGAAATATAAAAAATGTAATACAACGTTAACTATTCTTCAACCAAACAAATCGATGCTAGCTAGCTATATGAATCATTACTATTTCTATCCTAGATATTAACAAAAAAATAATTTATTTTATCACTTGAAGTTCACGTTTTCTACGGAAAATGAAAGAGCATGGGCAGGGGAGGATTCACAATTTCACATGGGTCATAAACCCGTTGAACTGAACCGAATCATGATTAACTGATTCGTTCTTTCGTATTTTTAATGAACCGAATCGAAAATCGGGACAAATATATAATTAATTTTATTTTTTATTTTAGGCTATTGCTATCTCTCAATCAATTTGTGTTTTCCCCAAATCAGTTTCTAATTTTTCATTTTTTTAGTAAACATCTCACGATATACAATATATTTCAACGTCGAAATTTCGTGGTAATGTAGGTGTGAATGTCAATTTCAGTGTTGGAAATTCAATTTTTGTTTAAAAAATTCTCCGACCCGGCCCGTTTTATTTACGTGTTGGACTTTTATTTTGTGGGGATGTAAACTTTAATTTGGAGTTTTTTTTATATGTTTTAAGAATATATGTGATGCAGACTTTATGTTTTTGGACTTTAAATTATTTTTTTGGACTTTATATTTGATGCGAAAAAATCGATATAAACCGATACGTTCGGCGATATAAATCGATATATCATTTTTTTAAAAAGTTTGATTCGGTTTTATTTTAAAAAATCAAATTTTATTCGGTTCACATATTTTTGATACAAACCGAACCGAAACGATATACGCCCGGATCAATCTGTTTTGTAGCTTTTGACAAATTAAATTGTAGTTTTATAATTTTTTAAATAATTTTCTTTTTCACAGAAGAGATCTAAAAGAATTCTCTATTTGAGTTCGTTTACATTGTCATTCCATGCCTAAATAAAAGAAGAGGGTTGCGATAAAACGGCAACCAACATAAAATTTGTTAGTTCATAACAAATCTTCATCATACATAAGAAATCTAAAAAGTTACACGAATAATCTTTGCAAGATTATTTTCTTTCATTCGAATGGTGAAATATTTTTTCCACTCACTCCCTCAAACTCACACGACTTGTTCAAGGATATTAAGGGAGTAGAAACTTAACATAATGACGAACAGATTGTGCGGAGTGCCGCCAAGATTTTAGATTACAGCTTTTGAAATTCAAAAACCAATGAGTGTCAGTTTATCACACACTTGTCATGACTCATGCCATGCTTTTGGAGGCGTAGACAAGTTTGTTAGGCTTCTGTTAAATTTACCTGACATAATTTGATTAAATACGTTACAATGATTACACTTAATATTATATTATATATTCCCTCCGATCTATTTTATTTGTCATATTTATCTTTTGAACTAAAAGGATAATTTAACTAAATTATTCAATTTATTCTTTGATTTTAATTTAATACTCTCTCTGTCCAAATTTATGTGACACAATATGAATTTTGAGAGTCAAACTTCTTTATTTTGACTGTGAATTTAAACATACAATTTTTAAGTTTTTTTGAAAAATAATTTACATATTTAAAAACTACATATAAAGTACTATAAATCACAATAATTAGCAATTTTAAATATATATAGGGCATACAAATAAATCGTGGTAAAAAATTCACCTAATTCTAAAAAACCGAACTATATCACATAAATTAAGACATAGATAACATTACTCTTTCTTTCACTACATTAATCTCTCTCCACATTTATTAGCTTTAGGGCAAGGTGAAAAAAAAACTAATCCAATCTTAATTTTTTAAAATAACAAGTATTTCAGACCAGTTTATATTTAATAACCATGATCAGTAAAACGGAACGGAGGAAAAAAAAGGAACGGAAGAAATACTGAGTAGGCTAAAAATGTTTAAAGATCCCTGAGATCTAGCGTTGTTTATTATTGCCATCTACACCCAAGTATATGGGCCCAATTACTAGCCTGGGCCACATATTCATAAAAGGTGGGCGCGGAAACGGGCCCTCGCTTATTCGAATCGACACTTGACACGCTCCATTCCTATTCATTCCCGCTGTTTTGTTGCAGCCCTCTTTTCTTTTCCCTCTTGCAATACACCATTGATTAATAATTTTTGCTTCTTCATAGCTGCCTCATTATGTATACTACTGCCAGTGATAGTGTGGATCTCAACTTATCATTAGCATCAGCTCCACTTCATCTAAGGTCTTCTCCTTCTCCTTCCGCCATAGCTTCTGCCAGCTCACCTTATCTGAGCCGTCGGGCTTTGTTCTCTAATGTTCCTAAAATTTGCTCGGAATCTATGTCAGGCAATCCGAGTGCCTATTATACATTGATTTTTGCTCCGGTGAGTTGTGTTGTGCTTTCTCCGATTTTAAAATTATGTGATTTCCGTACTGTTGTGCGAATCTTAGTTATTTTATTGTGTATTTGTTATCTCGATCAACATAGATACCGGAGTAACTCTGTCAATCTAAGCTTAGAAATCTTCTACATTCATTTTTGCTCAGGTGAGCTGTATTGTGTTTTCATCGCTTTCTCGTACTTTTAAAGTACGTGATTTCCATACTGTTTTATACTGTTGTGCGAATCTTAGTTATTTTATTGTGTATCTGTTATCTCGATCAACATTGATACGGAGTAACTCGGTCAATCCAAACTTAGAAATCTTCTACATTCGTTTTTGCTCCGGTGAACTGTATTGTGTTTTCATCGCCTTTTCTCCTGTTTTTTAAATTACGTGATTTCCGTACTGTTTTGCACTGTTGTGCACATTGCAGTTAACATTTTATTGTGTATGTGTATCTGTTATCTTGATCAACATAGATATAAAGTAACTCTGTCAATCAAAGCTTAGAAATATGAGATGGAGGAGTTCACTTATCTTCCTATGCTTAAATTTAATTGCCTATTCTACATTCGTTTTTGCTCCGGTGAGTATTGTGCTTTCATCGCTATCTCCTATTTTTAAATAACGTGATCTCCGTACTGTGTGCGAATCTAAATTATTTAATTGCATCTAAATTATTTTATCACGTACCTGTTATCTCGATCACAGATATAAAGTAACTCTATCAATCCGAGCTTAGAAAGATGAGAAGAAGGTTATCTCTCTTCTTTTTATTTTAAACTTGTCTTCTATGTTTACATTTAATTGCGTCTTCTACATTCGTTTTTGCTCCGGTGAGTCTTGTGTTTTCATCGCTTTCTCCTATTTTTATATAACGTGATTTCCATACCGCTGTACGCATCTCAATTGTTATAATTCTGTATCTGTTAATCCAAGTTCAGAGATATAGCTTAGAGTTATGTATCTCCATAGTTGAACATCCTTCCATCGAAAAAAGAATGACGCTTTGGAGCAGGAAATTCAACTTATCCACTACACGCACACTCCTTATTTAGTTGCCTTATTTACCAAAATTTATCTCTCTTGAACGTTCACTTAACTACTTAATTAACACTTCACTCATTAGAACATTAAGCCTTTTTCTTTTTTGAAACATCAAGTGTTTCAGTTTGTCAAAAGAACGAATTATATGAACAGGTGGCAGTAATTTTCTTTAGTGTGGACTAGACAATGATTTCTATTAAAAAGGGCATTCCGGTGCACAAAGCATCTCGCGTTAGCAGGGTCTGAGGAAGGGCCGCACCTCAAGGGGGTGATATAGATAGTCTACCCTAATGTAAGGGTTAGTGACTGGTTGCACGGCTCGAACCCATGAGCTATAGGTCACATGGAGAACTTTACCGTTGCTCCAAGGTTCCCTTAACAATGATTTCTATTGTAAAAATTTATTAAAAGCTACATGAAAATTACTAATCTAGTAAGGGAGCTGCTGTTTATAGAACTGTGTTGGTTGCTACTGTCTATCACTTGTCTATGGAGAGGAATGCTGTGATATTCAGGCTTAGTCTGGTCCCTAAACTTGCAAGCTATGTTCCACATTTAAATTTCTATTCCCTGTAGTAAGGTGCTAAGTACTGGATAGTAGTCTAGAAGTATTGAGGTTACCTGCTGTTATGTGCACTCGACTGGGGCCTTATGTCCAGTTAGGTGGTGCAAAAAATTATTTTTTTCATCTTGAGCTGTAAATATCTCACTTGGTAATAAATAAATACGTCTATTTACCAAAAAAGAAAACTAGTACTATAATGATACCTCTTTATTATAACGAAAACTACAACAATACTTACTAATTCAGTTGTTCTAACTTATATGATAAACTTCTCATTGTAGGACTATGTTGGAATAGATCATTTCTGTACGACTTTCACAATTTTCAGAAATTTAAAATGTAATTCAAAATTTAAACAACAACAACATACCCAGTAAAATCCATACCATGGGGTCTAATTCAAAATTTAAACGTTGATATGAATTTTTTTTCTATCAATAGAGAAAGGGAAGTCTGCGAGGGGAAAGGGTTAAGGATTTACCCGGTGTGAGATATCATATTATTTGAGGAACCCTAGATGTTGTCGGAGTAAAGGATCGTCAACAAGGGCATTCTAGTGCGTTGTAGATTCTTATCCAATACTTGTATCATTTGATGATGCCATGTGAATTGTTGGAAACATGTGAAGTGTATGGCTAACCTAATAACGATAGTTCCGTAATGGGAATGGAGCAGACAACCACGAGACAAAAGATCTTCTTTCTAAAGAGATTCGATTCAATTCTCTTATATGCAAGGTTATTGAAATAATTTCAGAGGTTTCCCTTGACTTTGTCTGTGTCAACAAACAATTCGAATACCTCAATTTTTTTAGAACATGTCCGAATCAAATAGCAATGATTTGAAGCACTTCTTTGTACACTATTTCGGAAACCCAAGGACTCAATCGTATGGATGTGTAAAATACAGGATTTCCAATCCTAGCAGAAAAGGTAGGGAAACGGATACTCAATTTAAAGTGAGTAAATAGAATTCCATACTCGATCTATGTAGATGTGATAATTCATGTTGTTTTTGTTGGGATGTTTGTACCTTAATTAGTGAAATTTCTTCTAATCTCTTTCTAATTATAGAGATACTGTCTTAATTTGCATAATTTAGTACCTCAAATCCTATAATGTCCTCCTGTAATTGTCATACAGTTGAATGATTGGATCACCATTCATTCCAAGTTAAAGTAGTCTAATCCTTTAGAATGAGGATTTCTTAGAACTTTTCTGGTGATTATACATACCTTTCTGCTAATAAATGTTTCTGTTGATTCTTTTTTGATCATTTCCCAGTTCTGAGATCGTACAATCATAAAATGACACGAGATTGCATGATACTAAGTGGTATTTGACCTCTATATCTTTCTTACTAATGGAGCTCTTTCTTTGATTGAAGCAGAAAAATGAAACTGAAAAGTCTAAGGATTACAGTTGTGGATATGGAGTTAGTAAGAGGAGTCTTGCAGCCAACCATTCTCCCCTTAAACAAGCTGCTAGTGCACGCACTAAACAATCCAGTAAAGGAAAGGCTTCTAGAGATGCCGTATCAGCTGCTACAGGAATAAATGCAGGTCCTAGAATGAGGCTGTCTGGAGTACTAAATATGCATTGATTTGCAGGCCAAGTTTGTTAATGTATCAATTTCTTTCTTTTTCCTTTTAACGCAGATCTGCTTGATAACCTGAATTTAGGTGGCAATTATCGGTATGACAACTCTTTGGGTAAGCTACTTTTGTAAATATAATTTATAGGACCAGGTGCTTCTGTTCTTGCCGATGTTTGAGTTATTGACTAATAAATATGCCATTTCTTGACAGGCTTGTTGACGAAGAAGTTTATTAGTTTGCTTCAGGAGGCCGAAGATGGAACCCTTGATTTGAACCATTCTGCAGATGTCTTGGAGGTAAACTTTCCCCTGCATCATAATCTAGAGAAGTTACATGTTAATATAGGTTTCATGAATATGGATCTGTAAGATTAGTAGAAAATATTCTTTGTTCTTTGTTTTGCTTCATTTGGCTCCCTTCACTTCATATGGATACTAATTTATTTATTTTCTTGTTCTACAGGTGGCAAAGAGGAGAATTTATGACATCACAAATGTCCTTGAGGGAATTGGATTAATTGAGAAAACTACGAAGAGTCGTATACGTTGGAAGTAATACTCTTGTGCATTTGATTCAGTTTTTTATGACCTTACATGGTAATGACCCCTGGATTTATCGTAAACAGAGGGTTTCGGTCAACCAGATCTCGAGGGCTGGATAATCAAGCATCTACACTAAAGGTGCTTATAAATTGCTTCATTTGATGGCTGTTGTATAAACAAAAGCACTGTATTTTATAAAGCTTCTGGGTTAGATCTATGAAGCAAACAATTTAACAGTATGCCTTGATTAATCTCGTAAAATATAAGAGTGAAGCAGAAATATTTGCTTGCACCTAGCTACTTGTAATAACTTTTGAATGGAGGAAGGAGGGTGGATGTTCTGTTACTTTGTATATTCATCCATTCTGATTCTTTAACTGAACCCAGCTTTCCAATTAAATGACAGGGAGAAATTGAATATCTAAATGCAGAGGATTGCCGACTTGATAACTGCATAAGGTTTGATAACAACTTGTCATCAATGAGAGAAATGTTTCTGAACTTTCTTACTTTATGAATGTGAAACAATTTTCAATACAGGGAAAAACTAGAGCAAATAAGGACCCTGGAATCTGATGTGAATTGTCAGAAGTATGCCCTTTTTCTCCTGATGCAATTCTTTCTATTCTGAACATGTGATCAATTTCTTAAAATCAATATGGTTCGACTCTTCAGGAGCCTCTTTCTGACTGAGGAAGATATCATGAGCTTGCCTCATTTCAGGGTATGTAATAACCATCTTACATGTGCGATTCGTGATGCTGTTTCAGTTCTTCATAATGTTTGTGGCATTTATCACAGGATAAAACTGTTATTGCTATAAAAGCTCCATATGCTAGTTCTATTGAAGTTCCTGATCCATGTGAGGTGAGTAGCCTAGTCTTTGGAAACATTGAGAATTACAAACAATGTGCTAGACTCTGATCCCTTATTTTGTTAATAGGAGCTTGATTTCTCAGAAAGGCAGTATATGCAGTATAGGCTTGTTCTTAGAAGCACAACAGGGCCGATAGATTTGTTCCTCTTGAGGTATCTCCACTACATGTCAAGCTTCTGTCCTCTTGTAACAATTGTTGATGTATGTATAGCTTGGCAGGTTCACCAATTCTCTTTTTAGTCTTCCCTTAAAATGAAAGGGATTATCTACTGTACAAAAAAAAAAGAAAAAGAAGAGAACTTCAAGGCCCTATCAACTGACATAACTATCAACGAGTGCAGCAAACAGGGTAAGCAGCATGAGGACATAACCATCAAACACGAGAAGCCCTTGGATGCAGTGTCTGCTGCAGACAAGATGGATGATGCTTACCTATCTCTACGTCCTTGCTCTTTAAACTCAACGGCCTCAAAGCTCTCGGGTATTCACAAAATCGTACCTTCTCATAACAGTGTAAGTATATAACTGAACCCCTCTCTTCCCCTTGCATAAGTTGAAATATATTTGAATCAGTGTGATTAAACGCCATCTGCCTTGTCATTTTAAGTGATAAAGTAATTCGAAGCAAAGGGATATCTCTCCATGGGTTATGAGTCATGCACTTCAAATATTAACAGGCAAAGTTATCCAAACAATAAGCAGTCATTTTTTGAATCTCAACTCGTGAGGAGTTGGATAAACAGTAACTTCTTGTTTTGATTGCAATATTATTACTATAGTACTAAATTCATATATGTTTTCGCTTTTAAAAACACTAATTCTGATCCACAACATGCTCTTCCCTTAAACTGCAGATAGATGATGATTACTGGTTGCGCTCAGAGGAGGAGGTCAGCGCTACTGATCTATGGGGCATTTAATAATCTTAAAAATGGAATGCCCTGGTTAACAACTCCATATATGGATTCCAGAAGATACACAGAAATAAGGCTCCTAGCAGACCTGTAAATATCTTTAAATAACTAAAAAAAAAAAAAAAAACTTTACCTACTTATATCCAGATTATAGAAGCAAATAACTGGGTTTCGGGGAAAATCCTGCAACTTTGGCGTATAATTATGGTGATTTATATCAATGTGGTTCACAGGAATGCCAGTGTTAAGATTAACCAATATTGGGACTTGGGACTAGGCTTATCTATGAATTCATTGAACAATTTTGGTTGGCAGCTATGTTATTGTTAGCTTATGCTAAACATTAAATTATTCTGGATAATATTGAAGTGAGTTGATGTATTTACACAATATTGAATCTTGAATATCGTTTCTGGTTACTGTGAATGAGCTATACATTTTACATGTACATTTCTTTTTTTAGTAAACGAGATTACAGTGAAAGGTAAACGTTTTTTTCTTAGACCTTCCCTTTCAAATAAAACTTCGGCCTACAGTAGTGGCAACGAGAGAAGGGTGATTTGGGGAAAATTATTATGCAGAAGCAACAATCTACTATTTTAGTGAGGCGAATCGACGTGCCAACTTTATAGCAACTGACTGGCATAAGCATGATGACGATTGATAATCTGACGAAATGGCAAAAACAAAAATAAGATAACCGATGAAAAATAAAAGAATATCTTTTACATATCGGTCAAATTTATCAATTTTTTGAAAAATAATAAAGAGAATATCCATATTGTCACTCCAAAAAATGCTCCCCAATGAACTGGACAATCACTGTGTTTCTACCAACAAAGAAAAAAGTAAAATTGTTATAGAAATTATTATGTTTCTGTTAAGAGTCCCACATCGGATATGGAATGGAACATGGACTCCTTATATGGATTTGGATAATCCTCACCTACAAGCTAACTTTTGGGGTTGAGTTAGGTCCAAAATTCATTCCTTATATGGTATCAGAGCCAGACTCATTTTAATTCTTTATTCACCGATGTTGGATCTCCAAATTATATCATACTTGACTTCAAGAAAATTTCCCCTCTACCGGATTGCATAGGCAGACAGACGTGCAATTTTGCTACCGGGGAGAAAAAAATAACGGACCAACCTACATGAATCCAATACAAACGAGCTCCAATAGGATACGAGAAACACTTAGCATCTTACGTCCAGCCATCAACTCCAGTATTATGACAACATTGGCCCTTCGAATAATAGCACTCTCAGAGCTACCACACCAATTGAAATAAGAAAAATAGTGAAAAAAACAAACTACATCCAGCTTATATTAGGGGTGGCCAGTGATCCGGGTTCGGGGCGGGTCCCAACGGGACGGGACCTGGAGGGACTGGATTGGGTTGGGTTCGGGGATGTGGCGGGACCGGTGGGCCGGGAAGGCTGTCCTCCCGTCCCGTCCCTCATCCAGCTAAAAAAGGGGATCGGTATTGGCGGGGCGGGGTCGGGTTGAGACCGTTTTTTTCACTTAATATCAAAAAAGCTGTGAATATACACTTCAATCAATAATTGAATAAGGTAGTGTAATAAAAATGATGTTTCTGTGCATCTTATATTATTTAATAGAAATATGACTTTTTTTTATAAAAAACTTAAATTGAATTTCCAACGCTGAAATTGACATTCACATCTACACTACCACAAAATTTCGACGTTGAAATCTATTGTATATCGTCAGATCTTGACTAAAGAAAATGGAAAATTAGAAACTGATTTGAGAGAAAATTCAAATTGTTAATTAAGTTATGACCATTTAAAGTTGCACCAATTTACAACTACTTTATCTCCCTACGTTTTTCTCCAATTGAATTACACTTTTAACAACTACTCATGTCGATGTTTCCGTGATATGTTAATTAAGTTCATGCCGCATTCCGTAATATGTTAATTAAGTTCATGCCGCATTTAATAAAATAAAATATTTAATAGGCTTGTAATTATAGACTTGTAGAGAGATAGATTGAGAAATTAAAGAGATTGTAGTAGGGGTGAGCGGGTCCGGGTACCCTAACATTTTTTAACTACCCGGACCCTACCCGGTAAAAGATCGGTTCCTAAATTTACTACCCGGAACCTACCCGTAGCAATCATTACCCGGAGGGTCCGGGTAGGTTCCCGGGTACCCTGTAAATAAAAAACACAAATTAAGCAATAATTTTTAAGCCTATGAGAATAAAAAAGAGTTCTAAAATAATTTCATCAAGTAGTTTTTTAGCCTGCAATCGGAGTTTTTAGTACCCTTATAAGAAGTTTTAGAAAACTAATTCTGTTACCAAAACCTAAAATTGCAAGCCAAATTTGACACGCAATTAATTGAACGTGTTGATTTCAAAATAAATTTGAAAATATCTTAATTAAACTTATTTTCGTGTTCATAAGCTCATCGATACAAAAGAAAAGTTTTATTATACTAGTAAATTCCTAAATTTCATCTTCACAACTATAAAAATATACACAAATTTTAAAAATAGATTTACATTTCAAATAAAAAAGTAATACAAATTGAAGATGAGTATCGCCTGAAATAGAACAGAAGCATAAAGGGGTGAAAAAGATAAAATATTTACGTCTTGGGGTGGGGAAAATCAATGTGCAGGCGTGCAACAAATAATTTTGGAAAAAGTTAAAAGTGGTCCAAATGTTTCTAAAAAAAAATTAAAATATTTAATATTTTATAGGTTCAGGAGTATCGGTTAGAATTAGGGTACCCTGTCTCTATTTTCCGGAACCGGAACCGGACCCGACATTGATCGGTTCTTAATTTTACTACCCAGACCCTACCCGCTATTATAATATATCTACCCGGAACCTACCCGTTAATGTCGGTTCCGGTCGGGTATCTGGGTACCCTGTACCCGTGCTCACCCCTAGATTGTAGGAAGATTTGTGAGATAAAATGAAGAGAAAATAAGTTATTTATAGTTGAAAATTGAGTTAGAGTGTAAATATACCAACTTAGGGATTAAAAATAAATATTAAGGGGTAGGGTGTTTATATGGGGGAATGGCCGTTTGGACCGGGATCAGGGCGGGACGAGCCCGGGTCCCATCCCGGTTTCGAGTCCCGACACCGTCAATTTTTGTTAATTAAGGGGGATCGGGGCGGGGCGGGTCGACCCGGGCCCACTGGCCACCCTTAGCTTATACCAACAGAGGAAGAGGAGGGAAAAGTTAAAGAGATACAATTATAGAAGCTCAGTCCCATATCAATTACCATTCAGTACTTCAACAAGTCATCCCACGAATCCAAATGTTTATATGTACATTGATCCTCTAAGATAACTCTGGCTACATAATCCCTGAGCACAAAATAAGTAATTTAATTTGGATATTTAATAAATGAATGGTAATTGCATCTGGCAGTCTCCTACCCACTTGATCCTCATATTTTTCAAGCCATGCTCAAAAATCATGGACAACATAAGTAATGAATGAACTGAGATATGCCAGATGTACATTCAACTCAGTAGCCTAGAATGAATCCTTTTTCCGGCGTTTATAAACCACATATTTGATGTCACAAATCAAGGGTTGCTTCCGGCCCCTGTCTTTCTTGATCTGGCACGAGTTACTCGGACTGCTTCCTCCAGGGCTATCTCAGCAGAAGGGTTAACACTTTCATTTGCTGAGGAAGGCACTGAATTGATCTGCATCACTCGCGTTTCAACAGATGTCGAAGATTTCGTGGTTTCAGCAAGGGCTTTGGATGGAGATGCTTTTTGTGTGTTCAGAGAAGCAGCTGCACTCGAAACCAGGGATTTGGATGGAGTTGTTTTTTGTGCGTTTGAAGCTGCAGTGGAAGCCGGTGGAGGAGCTTTGGAGGATTCCACCTCTTCTACTGTATCTGCTTCATCTTCGCTTGAGGATTCAGAAGAAATTGCTGGAGCGGATGATCTGCGATTTAGTGTTGCTGGAGGTTGACGATCTCTACTGCTTTCCCTTTGTGGCTGCAATTTTGAAAGACGTCTCAAATTGATATTTTAAGACTGGGATCAAATTCAGCTCCCACAATCTTACAGCTAATCAATAAAAGACCACTCGACATTACCAATTGAACACCGGAAGCTCTTGTAGTAGGTTAGGTTACAGTTCTTGTCTACTATTATCATCATCAATATTTTCTTTCTTTTTGATAGGTAAAGAGGAAAGGAACATAATTCTTGACTATTATTGTTCGAGGGAAAAGGAAAACATGAATGGTTGTTTGCCTTTTATCCAAAAAACACTGAAGCCACAAAAATCATTTGTGCACAATTTTGTATAGGTGACTCTAGGTGGGAAGTCATGCAGTCAACAAGAGGCATGAAAAATACACACCAGGTCACCAGCAACAAAATTTCCCCTTAGATACTAACCCCTATACATTCCAAGCTCCAGCCAAAAATAACTTCCCTGACTGGAAAATTAATTAGCAAATCCTACTTAGAATGGCACCACAAACAAATCCACTCAGCAAAGCCAAAATTAATGCAACAGTTTATATTATCTGTAATCTGGCTACTACCTAAATGTGAATGATGAACCCCCAACGCCCTCCGTGGGCCTTGAAATTACCAATGTAATTAGCAAATTAAGCCATCAAAACAGTAATACAAAATAGGAAAAAACAGTTGGAAAAAACTTTACTAAATACAGGGTGTTCGGTTGCCCAGAGATAAAGAAGATGATTACAGGATTAGATGCTTAAGCTTAAAAGATTAAACCTATCTATGAAGCCCCAAGGCTGGCTACACATACTTCCCAAGTATGTGTTATATAAATGAATATTTAGGTTCTGATGAATCATCACTCCTTAACCTTCAAATTATGCAGCATGGACAGTTAGAGAAGGATTTTCCGGAGTTGCTTCACGACACAGATTTTTGGACTCATAAGCACGCAGACTCTAATACGAATAAGATCTTCAGATGTCAAACATACTATAATTTAGTAAAAAGCATTTCTGAAATGCTGAATGATTGGGCTTGCATATAAACTCGAAACACGTCTTAATGAAAACCTGAGTGCGGGGAGGTGGACTCGACTGCGAAGCAATATACTGCAAAATGTCAAAAACCCTCGTCTGACCATAGCTAGCAGCTTTCTGCCAGTATAAAAATAACATATCTCCTGCTCTGGTCCTCAACTCCAACAAATTTTTATCAATCTCGGGTTCATGCCTTAAAATCACGGGTCTAAAAAAGGCATCATAGACATATGTAGTTCCCTGCGGTAATTTATGATAAGATGAAGAACCAATTAGATTAATATGAAACTGAAACCAATCAAAGACTAAATATTTGTTTTTCCAATAGAGAAATATACATATGAATACCTTAGTTTTGGGGCACCACAAGTAAATGACGAATGCCAGCTTAGCTTCACTGTACATTGGAACCCTTAAGAAGAACAAAGTATACATCAACACAATTAATCAAAATAAAACAAGTTGGAGTAACATAAAAACGATATGACAGGCCACGTTTGTTTATGATTACCATGAAATAAAAGCATCACCAAACCTCTCACAAACTGTCATCATAGCAACTAAGATCCTGAAAATTGGAGGAAGGCGGTAGTTAGAACCGAGATCCACAACAAGACAAATTGAGGTCTAAAAAGCAAATGTAACAAGATACCAATATTGGCACCAAAAGCAGAGTTGCTGAATATCAGGTTTGTTCATTTCCACAGTTTTGAAGCACTCATAAGCTGGATAAGCATAACCAAAAACCATCCTGCATTAGGAACACCAAAGATCACAACTTTAGAAACTCAACCAATCGAAAATCCAAGACTACTAGTCTTTAAGAAAGCTTTATAAGGGTAGTTCGAAATTTACACAAGCCCTCGGGTGATAAAAGATCCAATCATCTTGAATTCCTGACACAGAAAAAAGACAGCACATGTTAACCAAGATTGAATTTTTTAAAACAATTTTTCGTAAAAATTGTATCTTTATCCGGGAGCCTCGAAGGAAAGAAAAATCGTTCAAATTAATCTAGAAGGATTGAAATGAAATGGGTATAAATGGATGATTCAAATAGCCTACCCAATTAAATTAAAAATTGAGGTGCAGTTGTTTTTTTTGTATAAAAATGAATATCAAAATTACAAATGACTTGAAAAAAAAAAAACTCTTGAGCTGAGGGTCTATCGAAAAAAGCCTCTCTATCTCCCGAGGTAGGGGTAATATTTGCGTACACTCTACCCTCCCCAAACCCCACTTGTGGAATTACATTGTGTATATTGTTGTTGCAACTGACTTGAAAATGCAACACAGAATACTATCTCAATGCTACTCAAAACCTAGTCCATTCTAAGTAATTCCACTAAGAATGTTAGAAAACAAAAATATACACTAAAAAGATTTCTTTTTTTCTTTCCATCTGCTTTATCACCCATTATTTAATGTTTATAGCAAGACTAAAAATACCAAAATCCCTAAAAAGATTGAAATTAAAACAATGTCAAATAAACACTAAATATCTTCGAAAGTATCTAATAACATATATGACAAATA
Source organism: Anisodus acutangulus (assembly GCA_029783415.1). Taxonomy (NCBI): domain Eukaryota; kingdom Viridiplantae; phylum Streptophyta; class Magnoliopsida; order Solanales; family Solanaceae; genus Anisodus; species Anisodus acutangulus. The sequence goes on from CM056503.1 coordinate 1,901,725, forward strand.
TGAGGATTCTAGAAATGGTTGAATTAAAAATATTAAGTTAAATAGTACTTATAAACTATGAGCTGCAAACCGATCAGTACCTTCTGGTGATCAATCCAAATCACTGGTAAACTGATAATAAACGGCGGCGAATTGCCGTTACTTAATAGAGGTAGAAGCAAAGCAGACAAGTTAAGGGAGTTAATTTTTGAGATGTTAGTAGCGCCGCCGTAACACTCCGGCGAACCGTTGCGATGTCGGCGAAGAAGAGGAGAGAGAGAAACGGAGTTCCTAGATTGTGTCGTTTTGGATTTTTCTCAAACCATTTTAATGAGTGTATTTTACACGGGTGCGTATTTAAATTGGATTTTTTTGAGTTCAAAAATAATTTTTTGTAGTAAAAAGTTTTTCAATTTTTCTTGTATGTAATTGTTTTTCATCTAAACATCATCAATAATAACATATTCAAAAAATATACGCAAATTTTAAAAATCATTTTTGATAATCTTTTAACTCAATTAAAATATTAAGGAAGTATCATTTCTTAGTTTCCAAACATCAAATAAGATTTTTTTTCTTAATTTTTATAAATTGAGAAGTTACTCACAGTGAAAGTTAAAATTACGTTTAAATATGATTTACTTTAGGGGAAAAAGTGAGTGAAATCTAAAGATTTGTGAGAGAAAATTAAAATTTCAAGTGAGAAATGTGGTCAAATTTATAATTGAATATTTTCCTTGAAATTCAAATACTTCATTTGGTATTTATAATTATTCATAGCTAAACTAGCACTTGCAAATACTGAAATAGTAATAATCTTGAAATGAGATAAGAAATCTCAATTTAAAATATAATAATTTAAGTTTAAATTTTAGTGTTATCTTTATTATAGTGTCGGCTAAACCTTTCTATTCTATAGTATTCTGATCAATCATGTGAAAATTGTCAAGAGCAATCTTTTTTGTCATTATGCAAATTATTGCTGAATTTGATTGATTTTTGGAGTAAACTTAGATATTGATAAATTCATTATAGTTAATTACTAAAACTTGTAGATGTAATTTAAACGCTCAAATTTGAAATGACAAAATATAACAACTTGAGATTAACAAAGGAGTATATTTCAGGAAGGATGGACTACAATACTTTTGGATTTTGTTTATATTTAGCTCACAATTACTAGGAAATTTTCTTATTTTTTGCTAATAAATATTGGTATCTGGGTCCACAAATGGATTGGAGAAATAGAATTGGGATAAGTGGATAATGTGCAAAGTATATTATTTAACCGTCTCAAAAGCGATATGTATAGCAGAAAAAAGAAAAAGAAATAAAGAATATTCTTAAATTGATGGGAAATAATACTTCAATTACACTCTTTGTTTACAACTGACATACTTGCCCACCAAAAGGTATTTGCATATTATTTATTTCCCCATATATTTCTTTAAGAATTTAATGGTACATTGCTACATATAAAAAAAATTATAGTATCAAGTCACTTAAAAATATTTGATGATAAACCTTCTTAAAGTATAGATATTGTAATTTTGAAAACAAGATAGATTATCTATTGCGCGCAACATATAAATATACTCTGACGATGTAAGAAATGTTAGAGAATATATAATTTAAATCTTTTTTTTTAATAATTGTTTGAGTTTCTTTAATGTCAGTCTCAACCACACTTTTATTTGGAGCTCTCCTTGCTTTTTCACTTCACCCCTAGTCCCCACCCTCTTGGCTACTTTGACGTTAATTTGTCATCTCAAACATCCAATTACTTGTTCAAGCTCTAATTATAAGAAATTATATATTGTGATTTTTTAGATAACTAATTCTAGTTAATATTAATAGTTATTTATAGGTATTTTTAGATAAAAACACATACAATGTGCGCATAATAATTGAATTAACTTGTTCAATTATTTTAACAATCCGACGTGGTGAATTTGGGTTTGTTTCGAAGCCTTTAAAGTGTGCCTCTAAAGTTTAATTTAAGTACGTTCATAGGGGACGTATCTATATAATTTACCAGAAAAGTTATAATATATTATTTTGTGGTCGAAAAAGTTTCTTCGACATTTGAGGTTCATTGGACGATATTTATATGTGGTCACACTCGCACAACGGCTATATATGAGTTATGACATTCTAGAATTATGGACTTTCATGCACTTATTTTTTATAGAGTAAAATTTTACTGTAATTCAGTACTTAGGGAGGTAAAACGTATCCAAAATAGTCTTCTTTTCATATATATATTTTTAGGAAAAGATAAAACTAAATTTTAACAAGATGAAAATTATATAGAGAGACAATAAATTTGAGTGGCACAATCACTTTTGATCTGTGTGATTCAATTAATGAAAATTTCTTAGAGAAAATTCATGGTAATTTTTCCTAAGATACCTTTTATTACTTACATTGAATAAAGAACCTTCCAAGAATAATATAAATTGTTACCAAATTAGATAAAAACAAACAGTGGCTTTCACGAATATCTCTTTTTTATTATCTTGTAAACGAACGACATGCCAATCACACCACTCTAACTTTTGGCTATAATATCGGAGGAATCATTTTAGTTCGATAAGATAAACAATACTTTCCGTTTTAAATTTATATATGACATAATTTCAATCGAAACAAATTTTGAGAAATAAATAAATAAATTTAAAACTAGTAGCTTAAAACATGTTACAGCAGTTGTGTTATTATAAAATTTGTTATTTTAAAATTTCATAACATTTAGAGAAAATAGCCAAATGCACTCCCGATGTATAACCGGATTACCAACTACACACCTATTATTTATGGGAGTTTTATTCGCTTGACACCTGTAAAATTTAATTCTTTTTGATTTATTATTCTGTCTTTTAATTTCTTTTTCCTTTTCTTTCTTTTATCTTCCTCAATTAAAAATTTAAAACCTCTTTTCTTCCGCAACACCCTAAACGCCGTAGCTGGACCTTTTCCTCCTCCGTTAACACACACACATTTAAATTCATCTTCAATTATACATTTCTTTTCAAAAAATCGACCTGTGTTTGTTTTCTCCTTTTTGATACAACTCTATTTGGGTTCAAGAAATCTTCGTCCTCCTTCCTCAGCTCCATCATGCCATGTCATCATCCTCCACCTCCGGCCAAGTTCTCCTTACTTCCACGTCGAGGTAATGCACCCTCAATTTCTACAATACTACGAAGCCCTAGATCTCGCAGCCCCAAACGACGTCGCTCAACTTCTTTTGCCCGATTAACGAAACCCATTTGAAAAACCAGTACCGCGGAGACCTTCACACGTACCTCTTCATAAATCTCTTCCGTTCATTTATTAACGACATAGAATCCGAAATTGACCTCGAAATACTCGACAAAGAACAAAGTTGGCATGTGGTTATGGCATGGAAGAGCCCGTCGAAGAGATTGACGAATCGGGTCGATGAGTGCGGGTTAAGGCTAATGGTGCGCGCATGCGGCGTTCGTCGAGAAATTGGCGGCGGAATGGGGGAGGGTTGAAATGTGGAAGGAGGAGATGAAAGGGGTAGTGGCAGAAGCTGCGGCGGCGGAGACGGAAGAGCTTGTCGGCGTTTGGTGGTGATGGTGCACAGAATATCCCAAAAAAATAGGAAAAAACTTTTTAGAATTGAGATAGGAGTAAATAAGGAAACAATAATTAAAAATACATATATTTAAGAAAAGTAGTATTAAAAATAAAAATTTAATAGTATTAGTTTTGGTGCTCACTCTCTCAAGAAGAGTGAAATACATTCACTTACCTCTCACATAAGTATTTAGGGAGGTAAATATTTCATTTTAAAACCGTTTAGGGTGTAATATGTCCTTATAAAGAATAAATGTGTAGTTGGTAATCCGATTATACGTTATGGGGCATTTGGCTATTTTCTCTAATATTTATGTAGTTATAAAAGTTTTTCATTAAGATAAATAAAATTTTATCAAATTTTAAGTATGTCATGATACTTTTTTAGAGCGAACTAAAAGAAAAAATCATGTCACATCAACCGGAACAAGTACTACCTTAAGAAATCACATATGAATTTCTGGCACACTCCACGATTTACTGATAGTACTGCTGAGGAATTGAGATTATTATCTCCAGAAATAGTCTGACATAAGCCGCAAAGCTGAATATATAAAAAAAATCACATGATTTTCTGGAAGTTAGGGTTATACCTAAGCTTTGGATACTACTATCTATTTTGCTCGCGTTCTTCAAAAAAAATTGTTGTTGTGTGTCGTATTGTTAAAAAAATCTTTTTCTTTTTCTTCTTCTTCATGTTTGTTCCAATTTCCAAATGGACAACTCCTTAAAGGCCCATATTTAAAGGCCATAATAATATGGGAAAAGAGAAATCACTATGTTGGATGGAGGAGGAGGGACTAAGGAATGTGGTCACACCATCACATGCTTTGCAATAATGGCACTTTGATGGCCTATCACTATTGAGCCTTCTTTATTTTATTTTATTTTTCAAATTTTCATCCAATATCCGATATTTATATTAAGATATGTCTAATTTGAATCCACATGGCATAAGGTTCATTTAAAGGAAAATACTTCATAACATAATTTTTTTTATATCCAGAACTTTAATTTTTTCTATATCCAGAACTTAAAACTGAAAACTCTTACTAACAATGAAAGATCAAAAATCATATTCATCCCACCACAACCTTTTGATCTTAATCCTTCTTTATCCATATTTCGCTTTTACGAACAATTATCGGTCCCCATTCTCCTCTTCGGTTGGTACCTTTACTCTGTGGTTTTTAGTTATATTTATTCATAATATGTATGTAAAGTCTTGTTATATTAGCGTTACATTTAATCTATTTTAGCAAGTTCAATTTATTTTCTCGATTAACATAGAAAATCGATGTTATATCATGTCTATTTAAGGATTAATTTATTGACAATCTAAGCTAAAAGGATGTAATGAACAAGAGATTGGTCTCAATACATACATCAAAGTATCTCTATTTGTTTCCTCCTTGCCTGTTTGGTTTCATTTTCAATACTTCAACACGTTCCGACAGGAACCTAGATACTTTGAAAATAGGCATAACTGCTCGGCTGATTTACTCAAATATCCGTTCTTCTGTCCACCACTTAAATTTTGTCCTTATATTTAAAAGTAATATATGAGTGTCAGTTTTGGAGTAACTAATAAAATTGATGTCATGTTATCAAGAAGTCAAATGTTCAAGCCGTGTAAACAATCTATTGCAGAAATGCAGAATAAGGTTGCATACAATAGATCCTTGTGGTCCGGCTCTTCCTTGAACGCCGCGCATAGCAGAAGCTTAGTGCACTGAACTGTCATTTTTTATTTTATTTTAAAAGTTATATAAATATAACTCTTTCGAAATTACTCGTCTGGCTAACGTTAGACTCGAGTCTAATATTTACTCATATATGCTCAACTTTAAAAACAAAATATTAGAGTATTGTCTAATTTACAATAACTTATAAATTAAAATTTTAAACTGTGGTCTACCTTTTCTCATGAGATTCAATTTGCTCAAATATCTTAAATCATGGTTTAAAATGTCTATATATAACAAAAGCAACAAAAAAAAATATTTACTAAATAGTTATCTCAAAAATGAATAATTTAACGAGAATTTCACTTACTGCTCTGCTCGATAGCTACACATCTGAATACATCAAAACATGCCTAGGTGGGAGTGGTCTTAACAAGTTGAATGAGGGGCAGGGCGGGGCGGGGGGGGGGGGGCAGCCACGTGTAGCAATTACGGCTGTTTATGGTACGGTATGGAAAACTTTAGTGTTAATTTTGATTTTTAAAATTATTACTATATTTATTATTAAATTAAATTATTTCGGTATAGTTCTATATTTTTAAGTTTAATTTTGGTGAAGTGCGATGCAATAAGTCGATAATTATAGTTGTTCGACTTTAACTTGCATATCATAATGAATGTTGTCTTTGACTTCTTACAAAAATATCTCATTTTTATCCTATTACTAACACCTTACATTACATGTAAAGAAATATTAAAGGAAGGCAAAGCAATTTCCTTCGTTAACATAAAAATTACATTTCAATCAATACAAAATCACAACTACAAAATCATCGACTAATATGACATCATTCTTAGGGGTTCTGATTTCCCTAAAAGTCCTTCTGCTCCATATGAAGATTGATACGATGAAAGAAAATACCTGTATCTCCATGATAATTTCACATTTCTAAGAAATACTTGGATCACACTCGAGAAATCCTCAGGGGGTAATCTTTTCTTCTCAATATGATGTCGCTTGTGGAATGAAATCCAGAACCTAAAAGATTATGCTAACAAGAAAGGTCAATACACAAAATTGTGAAATGAAATTGGCGAGGTGATAAAATTTGGGATAATAAAGTATGATGATAATATAGACACATTTGTCAAATTTCTCCAACTTGAGAAGTGAACATTCTTATACTTTATCAAATCAATTAAAAATGCCTATCAAATACTGAAGGGTGTCAAAGTCTACGGAAAGTAAAAACAAGAGATAAAATAAATCGAATGCCGATTTTATTTCCGAATGTCAGCGATAATGTCATCTGACACAAGTGACAACACTTCGATAAAACAGAAAATCTTTAAGAGTAAAATGCAGCGGAAAAATAAGAAACACAAATTTTTAAAATTTTCATAAGTTATATATATATATTATATAACTTATGATGGTCAATATCCAAATGTATTGTATATATATTATATACAAATATACAAATTTCTTTCTTTACAGATTTACAAGATAAAACGGAAAGGAATTAAAAGTTGAAGTAGCAGATGACTTCTGCCTGAAAAATCTAACCAAGTAGACATAGACAACATCTCATTACAATCGCTCAATACAAAAATAATCTAGAATCTAAACAACAATTGTAATGTTGGACAGAATGTTGCCGACACACTCAGGCAACACTTGTGATCCAGATTTCTGAGATGAAATCCCGAGAGCTCTCTTGGTATTTTTACATTTCGGTTCTAGATGTCGATACACTGTTGTGGCCTCTCTATTTATAGCAGAGAGTTCCTTTGAAAGACTCATCGATTGGTTGTGGAGGTTGGAAAAAATGTAGGCAGCTTGTGGTAGATGATTAAGGAGTGAAAATCTCAACAAATTTGATTTGTCCTTCCTCGACTTCTTCCCAAGCTTTGACTATTTCTCCCACGTTTTACACATCTACAATTCACTACGCCAAAATCATTTTTACCTCACAATAAAATATTAGTATATTACTGCTTACCGTGAAGTAAGACAAAAATGTTCTAAAAAATGTTAGTCCGAATGTTATGACATTTGTCCCAACATTTTTATACATTCAAATCTGTATATGTTGGGTCAAATATCATAACACCAAACTCAACATTATCAAATACTCCAAAATTTCTATTTGGATACATAATTCAGTACATATCAAAATATGCACCGCCGTGGCAGCAGTTAGCTCCGTTTTAACTACTTTTGTTTCTGGACTATTTTGCCCTTCAGCTTTGGACATATTACTATATTAGTGGCTTGCAATGGAACGAAACGGATAGGAGTGGAAATGACAAAATTTGGGGAACTCACTTACAGCCTCTCACTCATTTCAAAAGCAGAGACCGAGAAATTGCAATGGAGAGCGCTCTTCGTTCTGCTCCCCGCTTCGCTAATACTCTGCGCAGTAAGCAAATTCTGAAAATCAAAATCTGTTAAGTGCTCGTTTGGCCATGGAGGAAAAACTGTTTGGACATAGAATTATTATAATTTTTCAGATTTCGAAACTATTTTCACTAAGTTTACTTTAAAAATGTCTATGCCTGTCGGGGATTCTATTGTGGTCGATCAGAGTTCATCGGTCTTGTGTGGTTTGTATTGCAAACCAACTTTTGTTTTGTATGTTAACAGAAGCAGAAAGAGAAGTAAGTGGTGGGTCAATGGCTGTGAGGAAATTGCAGAGCTCATTCTATGGCAAAGAGATTAATAGTCATGCTCTTTTCACCAGAAACTTCACTGCTGTCAAAAATCTCACAGTCATATCAGTGGTTAGTTAATTCATATTTCTCTTTTTCTGTTTTTCATTCTATCTACTTTTGCATTTGGACTTTGGATAGGATTCCTCATGAGAATTATTATTGGATTAATAGCACCTTTGAGCCCTCAATTATAGATAAATTTTAATTTTAGTCCTTGTAATGACTAAGCATAACTAACTGTCAATTAATCAAAATGCACATTTTTTGTCCTTTTGCTTGTGAACATCCACAAACTTATCAAAATTATTAGTTGTTCCACCATTTAATTACCCGTGTTATGTTAAGCTTGTAACGTAACTCCATATCTAACAGTAATATAACATATATCCTACATAAAGGGACCAAACTTACACATTTTAATTAGTTAAAGGTTAAATATGATGAGTCATATATCATAAGGGCCAAAACTAGAATTTATAATAATTAAGGGACCAAAAATGCTATTATTCCACTATTATTACTAGTATCTAATTATAATTGCCTTGGGAATTTGGGCTAATGTTGATGTTTGGCAGATGCGGAGGAAACAAATTAAGGAGGAGACTGTTGTTCCTGATCCCGATTACCGAATTCCAATTGTCATTCTAGGTGCATTCTACAATCTCTCTTTCTCCGTTAAGTCGCATTTTAAAATTAGCCTTGTGTGGATAGTTGTTACCTGTTGTATTGTATGTGTTGTTATTTTAAATGCAATGTTGTATCATATTATTAAATCTGTTGTTATGTGATGTTGGAAAAATTCCATATAATGTAACTGAAAGTATGTATGTCCTAGAGACAATCATTATTAGGGACAAATGTACTTGAACACATTCGTATTATTAATAAAATTAATATTTATGACATTTGTAATTATTGAATTATTATTTGATTGTTTGTAATTATTCATTAATGTGCATCCCTTGAGCTTACGTTGTCATTAATAGAGTGATATATTGATGATAGAACGTAACTCTAAAATAGCCTCGACTAATGATCATCGAGAATGAGATATCGATGATATGTTATAAGTCGACATGTGGTCTGCATCACATTCTTAGAGAATGTAGTGTGTCTTACCTGCTACTAGTAATGGTTACTAGTGATGGACACATGGATACTCTTGGAAAGTATTGGTATACTCTGCTGATAAACTATTTGTTAGACATCTCTAGAGTGTTATCGGCGTATGGGAGATAAAGGTCCTTTGACTTGAGGTCAATACGCACCTTGTTTACAGAGTAATGTACTTTGACCCTGTCCTAGGCTTAAACTCATTATAGGATAAGATACGGCTTGTGTTGGGTGCATTATGATGTAAATTAAGGTGGTAGTTGAGCCAAGAATATGATTCATTCCTCGATTGGATATTCGAGAGAACACTCAACTTCTCAGTGATATTAGGTCGATCAAGCCATTGGCCAATGCAAGAGACATATTTAGAATATGGTCTAGTTGTCGACTAATATGGATGAGATAAAGTGATCAAGCCATTTGGATAGACACATGGCAAATCCTAAGCTTGATCGAGTGTGTCGCGAATGAAAGGAATTTATTATCTCACATAAATGTTATGTTTGCTGGATTCATGTAAACGTACTTCATATATTGAGTTCGTCGTACGACGCAGTCTAAGAGTTTCGTATGGACATTAATTGGATTAGTGTCGATATATGAAGGCCTATAGGGTCACACTATGTCGATTGTCTCTTCCATCTAAGGTATTGAGAAAGCATTAAATATTCGATTTAGAATAGAGATATTTAAATTGATAATGACTATGGGATAATTTCTATTAGATGGAAGTTATTTAATTAAATCAAAATTGGATTTTGGATTTAATGTGCTGAAAATATATATTAAACGAAAAGACGGGAAACACCATTTTGACGTGAGGCGCAGAGCTGCAGGCGAGCGCCGCCTTGACCAAAGAATGAGGCCCGGTCGGTTGGGCCTTGCATCTCGTTTTGGGCCAAATTTGGAGTCCAATCCAAATCTGAATTTTGCCATAATTTGACCTATATATATATAGAGCACCCCTCATTCATTATCACACACAAGAAATATACATACACTAAGATTACCAATTCTCATAACAATTCTCGACTTAGAGTCTAGGATAAAACTCTCTCAAACCTCTGCCAATATTTCTTGACTTTCTTGATAGAGGAATACACCGAAGCATAGTGCTTGCAATCGAAGGGACAATCGCGTGTACTCCCTAAGTAAAGACTCCAGATAATACAACCTATAAGTGTTCATGTTTTTTGTTACATGTTTTTTATTGTCATATAACCATACAAGAAGAAATTGTTGGGGTAAGTAGAACAAAATTTTAAACTTCCGTTGTGCCTACTTATATGTTTTGAACCCAACAAAACCCTACAGTAACAACTTATTTGGTACGATCACGTGGTATTACCTTATTTTTTTCTCATCTTACCCTTAGTTTTGAATTTAATAATCATATTTAACCTTTTACCCTATAATAATTCTACCTCGTACCCTGCTTTTTCTTTATATATTGTAAGCTTATTCTTCAAATTGTTGTTGCGTGTGGTATCATGATACAATCTATCAAAATGTTGTATTTATCAAAACAATACGGTATAATATATTACAATACAATACAATACATCATGAAACAATATATAACAACCATCCAAACAAGCTGTTATCCATGAAGAATTTCCCTCCGTCCCTCCCCACTTTCATTTTTGCTAATTTATACATCTTTTTCTCTAGTGTCTTTGTCCTAATTTTTTACATTTTGGTATGAACTGTAAGAATAATTATGGGACAATCCCATAATTATTTTCAATCTCTACTAATTAGGATGTAATATTATAATTAGGAGTGTAAATCAATTTGTCATCAATTAGTTAGATTAACATCTTATATTTTAGGTAAACTTAGATTAGTACTACATTGTAATATTGTATATATTTGCTATCATTTGAATGAAATACTCAAAGAATTAATCTTCCTACATGGTATCAAGAGTCAAAGATCCTTTGCCCTAATACCTCTCTCCTTCTAACCGATTTCTTCTTCTCCTAAACCCTAAGTATTTCGGCCACCCCTCCTCAAAAACCCTAAACTACTTCCTAAACCCCTACCGACAACAACCCCCCTCCTCCGTATATCCTCGTATATGTAGATGACATCATTCTCACTGTATCATCTACCTCCTTTCGCCAGCCTATTATGTCCCTTCTCGCAACAGAATTTGCGATGAAGGATTTGGGTCCTTTAAATTATTTTTTTGGGCAGTGCTGTCACTCAATATGCAGGTGGTCTGTTTCTAAGTCAGAAGAAATACGCCGAGGAGATACTTGAAAAAGCCGGTATGTCATCCGGCAGCCATCGCACAACCCAGTGGATACAAAAGACAAATTGAGTAACACTACAGAGACTTCATACAGTGATCCTACACACTACCGCAGTCTCGCAAGGGCTTTGCAGTACCTCACTTTCATGAGACATGATATCTCCTATGCTGTTCAGCAGGTGTGTTTGTATATGCATGATCCGAAAGAGGAACATATGGGGGCTCTCAAACGGATTCTGCGGTATATCCAGGGTACTATTTAGTTTGGATTGCATTTGTATAAATCCTCCATCTCGACTCTATCCTCTTATACCGATGCGGATTGGGGTGGATGCCCGGACACACGACGTTCAACCTCGGGTTATTGTGTGTTTTTGGGAGATAATCTGATTTCATGGTCATCCAAACGCCAACCAACTTTGTCTCGGTCAAGCGCTGAGGCAGAATACCGGGGGTGGCCAATGTGGTCGCTGAATCATGTTGGCTCCGTAATCTTCTCTTAGAGCTCCATTGTCCGATTGAGAAGGCAACCGTTGTTTATTGTGATAATGTGAGTGCGATATACTTATCCGGTAATCCTGTTCAGCATCAACGCACAAATCATATCGAAATGGATATCTTATTCGTCCGAAAAAAGGTTGCCCGTGGACAAGTCTGAGTTCTCCATGTACAGTCCCGTTATCAGATTGCAGACATCTTCACGAAAAGTCTTCCGCGCGTACTGTTTGATGATTTCAGGGACAGTCTCAGCATCCGAGAACCTCCCGCTAAGACTGCGGGGGACTGTAAGAATAATTATGGGACAATCCCATAATTATTTCCAATCACTACTAATTAGGATGTAATATTGTAATTAGGAGTGTAAATCAATTTGTCAACAATTAGTTAGATTAGCATCTTATATTTTAGGTAAACTTAGATTAGTACAATATTATAATATTGTATATATTTTGCTATCATTGGATTGAAATACTCAAGGAATTAATCTTCCTACATGAACAGGGTTATCTGGTGGTTTATTTTATGCGGAAAATCTACCAGCAGCGGTTCCTATTGGTCTTCTTGGATTACTCCTGTTATTCCAGGTACATATCCTTTTTTTTTTTTACCAATGAGATGGACAGCAAAATCATTATTGCCTTATTTAGAATGAAATTGTGTGTTACTGCTGTTTTAAGCGGTTTTGTCCTGGATGACAACTTAAAAAAATTCATCCAGTCATGCTCAGGGGCACCTGTGCTATGGGAATCATAGACACTGAGGTTTTCCTATACTTGATGCACATGTTTAAAGTTTGTGGCTCTCAACAAACGAAAAATTGTGAGGTGGTATTCAATGATATATACTGAACTTTTCCTAGCCTAGTGTGGTACGTGAATTTTACCTAGACAAGATTCGTAGAAAAGATTTTTGCTCTCATTGCCTAAAGAAACTTGAGAAAGTACTTCAGAAACCAACATAGAGATTCTAGGCTCGAGACCCACCTGCAACACCTGCTGCGAAATCACCAACTCTAAATTGGTGGATTACTTTGGCAACTTGTGCTTCTGAGTTGAATAGGCTGTTTGATGGATGGTCGTGGTGCGCATAAGCTGACGGGATGAGCAACAACCCAAAAACAAAAAAGAAGGAAAATCACTTTGTCTTCTGTTATAATGGGAAGCTTCTTCTATTCCACCTAATCCCAGAGCGGGTCATCTGTTCATTCTATTTATTATGTTGTAGTTTCCCTAACCTCATTCATTCATGCAGCATCTATCGAGCTGGACTTTCTCTTTATTGATTCACATTGTTTTTCCCTTGCAGACAACAAGAGTGAGATTTGTCTTTGATGATGAAGCTCTGGTGTGTTTTCTTACTCCTTCAGCAAATGATGCACTCTTTTAATAATGCATGCTCAGATAATGAGAAGATAAATCAGATAAAACATTCAGTTTCATGATCCTTGTCCTTGTTCAGCTGGCTAATGAGTTGTGCAATCTGTTAAAAAGCTGATATAATTGAAAATGAAAGCATGTCTGATGTCACTTGTAAAATGATTCCCTCTTGCATTTTATTTCTTAAACTCCAAACTTAATTCAGTTTGGAGTGGTAAAAATAGTGTTTCTGTCAAGCTTAATACTTATATGGTCAACCTCTCTATAACAATATTTCACTATAACACCCATGTTTTTTGTGGAACCAATCTTTCATGTTATGTTATCTTATATGTTCTCTAAAACTGCATTTCGCTATAGCAACCGAAAATCATCAGGACAAACGATGTTGTTATAGAGAGGTTTGACTGTATATGTAATAAGGAATACAATTACAATGTGTTCATATCATCATATTTTCGACCTTTGTGATAAGGGTGTATGTGGCATGAAAATAGGTGTCCCAAAGTCTACTTGATATGTCCTTGAACTTTAGAGGGATTCTCTGATTTGAATAATTACCATTGCAAGTTTACGTTCTTGTGTTGGCTAATATGGTAGTGAAGCACATCTTTGTATAACATGTGGTTACATCCTTATTTGTATACATCTAATATAAGCAGTTTATATTACGTGGTGTATTATTTGTTCTTTCTAATTGCTATGTTAACTTCATTACAGGAGGTGAAAGTTGGGGAGCAACTTGAAGAGTCAGGTGAAAATGTTTTTGTGGGTGGAAAGAACCGTTGGAAGTAAGTAGAAGGCAACCCTTGCTTATAAGTCAGTTTGGCCAAATGACTGATTCAATGATGTGAACAGATATTCGACATTTGTGAACTGGGAGCTATGGTGGCCAAGTTTTCCGATTTTGGTTTATTTTAAAGAGAAACAGACAAAACCCGAGGGACAAATCCATTTTTTCCCAGTAATTTTTGTAAGTATTTAATAGTTCTTTTAAACTTGGAATGTGTATCATGGGGGTCAATAATGTAATCTGATTAAATTTCATAAATAGAACGGGAAGCAACTGTATGGTGCTATGGTGGAGAGATGTGGCCCTTCAAAAACTAGCGGACCAAAGTAGTTCAGCATGAGCTCCAGGCGAAGACGAAGATGAGCCAGACAAGCCATAAGATCCGATTTTGTGGCAAAGATATGAAGCGTAAAGAGGTTAAGGAACTTGTCAGTTCAGTCACAAAATGTGATTTAATGTAATCAATTAATGTATATTCGTTTTCATGTTTCTACTCATCTGTAAAATTATAAAAGATAAAATAATGCTCGCTCTGAGTTTTGGTGTTGCAAATACTTGTATTATCACCATTACATTATGAAAGGCCGTAACTGAATATATTGCAAACTTTCTGTGTTCACATATGAGATGTGTAACAAGTTCTAGCTCATATTTTCTGTCATACGTTTTACAGTTCTAATAGCTCGTTTGGTTTTCATTCTCTTGAGAAGCCCAAAAGTTAACATAAATCCAATAAATTAATGATTTGACTTTATGTTATGCTTGCTATATTTTAGAAAAGGCTTCGTTAATAATGTGTCTTTCATTACTCATAAATCTAATGTCCCTCTATGTAATGCTACATATTTATAAGGAAAAATACATAATTTGCGCCTGTAGTTGTAGGGAAAAGTCATTTACACACTGATACTTTATGGGTAACCTAATACCCCTAGTCATGTTCGAAATGAATTTAGTATCCCATTGTGAAGCATAATACGACTTTCATGGTGTGAGGTGCTTCAGACGTGTTGTCCTAGCATTGTTATAAATAGAAGGGTTCTTGATCCCTTGCTCCACTCATACATACACACTAAGAAAGTTTTAGCTGTAATTCTCCTTCACTTATTGCAAGCATAAATGTTTAGAGAACAACTCGTTTAGTTCATCTTTTCATAATAAAAAATTAAGAAAAATGAAACAAATGAAGACATGAATTCGATGTAAATCAAGTTCCTCATGCCAAAATTCAAATAGGTAGCTTATTTTTCATTTGATTGATCCGAAAATGAACGTATTGCAAATAATTACGAAAAGATTGCGTGGTTTGAATTTTAAAATGTCGGTATCCGGCGGGTTTAATGGAAAACGACGGTCATCAAAACCATCAGGAATAAACTCTTAGAAATACAGGGTGATCCACAGTTGAAGGAACCACAGGGGACCGGCTAAGGTATCCAGATTTTTGGAGTCCCTTAACCTTGCTTGGGCATCGCCAAGAGCCATATAAAGATAAGTCAGGAAGAGAGATGCCCAACCGTGATTTTTGTTCGAATTTTGTATGATAAAGAGAACTTAGAACTCAGTCTTGGAGAAACTAATACTGAGAGTGTCATTTTCTCTTGGACAGGGAGTTTAAGGACGACGATTAAGGTATGGAAGAAGATTCACCATGGATGCCACAACTTGTTTATTGTCTAGAAGGCCTGTCATTGACCCGGATATATTGACAAAAATTTCTGTAAAATTCATTTATGTTTATCCTCTCTCTCTACCTTTCTCAGTTTTTACATATTCCTTTTGTCTTTTGTTCTTACATGTAATCGTTAACAAATGGAGCAGCAATACATGATTGCTTTACCAGCTTTATCCAATTGCTAGCTGTTGTAAAAGAGCCAAAGTTAGTGTGTTTGGAGTACAGTTGAGGCAATGAAAAGGAGCAGTTGTGTGTATTGCATTTTCTTGTAAATATCATTTATTAATCTTCATAACGCGACTGAGTGCTATTAACTTTATATGAAAAAATTAACTTTGTATATACAATGTGCTTTTTCGATGAAGGGGTCCTTCCATCCTTGCTCCGCTCTTGAACCACACATTAACAAGAATGTTGCCCCTTAAAGAGACGAACCTAATTGTTCAAGCCACGATATATACGTGCAAGATATGACTAATAAAATTGTTAAAATAGGACAAGGTAGATTATAAATAACATCCAAAAAAAAATGTCTCGTAAGACCCACAATATGTACTCCATGAATACTTAATTGAAAACATGATGAGTGAAAGTACAGACTCTATAAAGATTAACAATCAACTATTATCACTGCATTAGAATAAAATTAGCCTTCCAGAAGAAAAAAAAGAACAAAAGTAACGTCAATAGCAGCGTTCGAACCTGCGCGGGCGAAGCCCAACAAATTTCAAGTCTGTATGCTTAACCATTCGGACATATCGATTTTGTTATGACCTTCGAGCAAACTGTATAAAGTATTCGTTATAATTGGGAGACTAATTTACACGATTTCTCTAGGGTTTAAATTCATCGTCTCCCTCATCCAACTGAAAACAAGAACTCCAAACCTGCTTCTCATACTGAATTTGTGAAGCAGCATCAGTAATTTGAAATATAAGCAAAGAAAAAATCATGCTGTATATAATAGGACTTGGATTGGGAGATGATAAAGACATAACTTTGAAAGGTCTTGAAGCAGTAAAAAAATGCAGCATAGTATACATGGAAGCTTACACTTCACTTCTCTCTTTTGGTCTCTCTCCCAATGGCCTTTCCAATATGGTACCAATAAAAGCTACTGTATTTTCTTGTAATTTCACATTCAGTTAGTAAAAATTACATGGATCAGGTAAAAGGCTAGTAGGTAGTAGTGTGTGTCGCGCTTCGTATTTATTCTTGTAGTTTGTTGTGTCTTGTACTTCGATTGACATATGATTTTGTGGTAGTTGCGTTATTGTTTGCATTTCCAGACTCCTTTGTCATTCTCTATTTAGCATTTTTTCATGGCTTTGTTTATTTCTTTTTCTTGATTGCTATGGTTTGCTTTTCTTTGCGCCGAGCGTCTATCGGAAACAACCTCTCTACCTGCATGGTAGGGGTAATGTCTTCGTACAGTCTACCTTTCCCGGACCCTACCTATGGGATTACACTAGGTATGTTGTTGTTGTTAGTAAAAAAAGTGATTTTGATGATAAAGTTTTGATCTTTTTCAGGAAAATCTTTATGGAAGATCAATTACACTTGCAGATAGGGAAATGGTAGAGGAAAAAGCTGATCAGATCCTTAATGAAGCTCAATCTTCAGATGTGGCTTTTCTTGTTGTTGGTGACCCTTTTGGGTATTCTTTATTTCCCCCCCTTATATTTAGTTTTCTTCAATGCTTATATGCTTATTTCTGGTTGCTTTCTTCAATCTTGTTTCACTTTGTAGTGGTTAATTTCGCAAAGAAGTAGATAGACTATGAATGATTGTACCAATTTTGAAGTGAACATTCACCTGTATTCTCTAAAATCAAGAATAATAATAGGTGGTTCTTTGAGTTTTGATCATGTGCTATCAGATCGTTGAACTTTGTTGCAAAATACCAAGTAAATTATCAATAATTTAGTGGTCATTCCTTAATTATAACCTTCAAAGTTAACTTAGGGGTGTTTGGAATAAGGAATTTTGTGTTGTTTTAAGAACTATGGTAATGCATTTATCTTTCAATATTAGTTATGGCTTCTGTTTTGAAACTAGATAGGAGAAATCGTGTAAATGTTGAGACTCTCATTCTAGGATACCTAGAAGCTATGTTGTTGCATCTGTGTCGGATCCTCCAAAAATGTACTACTTTGGAGGATCTGACACGCACCCGTTGATATTTTTAAAGAGTCCGAGCAACATAGCTTAAAAGTATGGGATGATTTGCAGAATTCTGCTAAAATGATCAACTTTGTAGATATATGTTGGCGAACGCTTAATCCGGTATCTTCCTTCAAGGCGGGGGGGGGGGGGATTTTCTGATGCTTTGTTTTGTTTTGCTTTGCTTGTGGATTTAGTAAAGAAGTAAAAATATGAAGATGATTCTTTTTCATGTTGTCCGGTAGATACTCTTTCACTTATAAATGTTACCTTTTCAAAAAAAGAAGAAGATATTCTTTCACTTATCTACTTCCTTTTCTCTCCTATGTATGTCAATATTCCAATGCAGAGCCACAACCCACACAGATCTTGTTGTACGTGCAAAGAAACTAGGTGTGGATGTTAAGGTTATTCACAATGCATCGGTGATGAATGCTGTTGGAGTGTGTGGCTTACAGCTCTACCATTATGGAGAGACAGTTTCTATACCGTTCTTCACTGAGACCTGGAGGCCTGATAGTTTCTATGAGAAGATTAGAGAAAACCGAAAGCTTGGACTACACACACTCTGCTTGTTAGGTAAGTAGCTTTTTAACTACATTCTTTTTTTAAGTGGATATTGGTGGTGTCCAGGACAACTAACCACCGAGCAACCTATTAAGCAGATGCTAAATGGGCTCGCAACAGAACTTGAGATTGGAACACGACATCTCATTACTCCCATGCCTTAACCACAAGGCTGTTCCCATTGGGGATTGCTATTTAGCTACATTATAAGTATTGGTTTACCAAATATATGCCATATGTAAGACAAATAAGATTGCAATTGACAGTCTATAATCTTTTGCTTCTAGTGGAAGCCTTTCACTCAGCATACTTCTGGACTAGTTTTCAGAGGGTTCAACCGTTGAACACTGTTGTAGTGTTGAGATGCTCTTTGTATACTTTGCTTGTTACTTATGGAGTTACAAGAATCATGAATTTGATCTTTTATTGCCCTATTTTACATTCTGTTTTCTCTATTTCATTGCGTCTTCATCTTCTGATTTGCAGATATACGAGTGAAAGAACCCACCATTGAGTCTCTTTGCAGGTTAGACTTCATTGTCGCTTCTGTTTATTCTTAGATGAATTACTTGATGTGGTTTGTGACCGTGATGTTATTCTCAGAGGGAAGAAGCAGTATGAACCACCCAGGTTTATGACAGTTAACACTGCCATCGAGCAGCTCTTAGAGGTTGAAGAAGCCCGTGGAGAATCTGGTATGTTCATGAGTTTTATGCTTTTGCTTGAGAAAATAGTAATCTTCAACATAAGCTATCTTGGCTCTCTGGCAATTGACTAGTATTAACCTTTATCTTAGCGGAAAAAGTGACCATTGATAGCCTATTTCCCTTAGTTCGTCCAAGTTTTCTGAACTTCACGCTGGCAACACTTGTGATCAAGATGTGATTTACTTGATATAGAATTTTATGACCTGCCCCTTCAGACTTCAGTTATCTCTATGTTTCCTTGTAAGATCCTCACTTTGTGCTTAATTTGTACATAAATCTCATTTACAGTTAAAAAATTCTCCTCTTCAGTGAAAAACAGAATCCAGAGTACTTGTGTAAATGTTTGCCCAAACTTACCCGTACATCATCCATATGATAAGTTCCCTTAACATGACTAAGAGAGCTTGCAATTCATTTTCCTGCTTTTATGAGCTCAATCAACAACTCAAGCTGAAGTGAACTAGTATGATAATGGACATGGTTTAGATATTGCAAATATGCCTCTAACCCACGCCTAAATTACAAACATGACATACTCATTGTATAATTGATATATGGTTTTGTTTTAGTCCCGGGTTTATGCCATTAATAGTTATAAGGATGTTCATTGACATTTATGGTGACTAATATTTCATTTTGTTTCATGTTTTCATAATTGTAGTATATGGTGAAAATACAATTTGTGTTGGTTTTGCGCGGCTGGGGAGTGAAGACCAGAAGGTGGTTGCTGGTTCAATGAAACAACTTCGGACAGTTGATTTTGGGCCTCCATTGCATTGCCTAGTCATAGTTGGCAAAACACACCCTGTTGAAGAAGAAATGTTGGAATTTTATGGGCTTTAGAAAATTTATCACAGGAAAGAAGGTTAAGTTATAGCAAACTTTATCAAATGTTGTATTCATGTGTTACCTTTGTACCATTCCAATTCTTTTTGGTGACTATTTATTTAGGCATTAGATGAGTATGGTAATATTTTGCTCTGTAAACACTTCCATTCAAGTGACTAACATATTTTCAAGAATTCTTGAATTTAAGATTGATTGATGTTTTCCAGATTGTTCATTATTCTAGTTTTTTCACAAGTATTCTTATTATTATATCAAAACATTTTGGTTAGAAAACGTTAGTAATATCGGTATGTGCCAGAACTTATATACACTATGATTCACAGTTGGCTATTGTAATAAGTTAGAAAACATCGTAGGTAATATGTCTTTCTTCTTCCGACCAAATTGAAAATTACACGGGAAACATTTTCCGTGAGGAATTATATAGGTGACTCTAACTTGTTTTAGAGCTTGCAGATGTATTACAAAGTGTGGAGTTCATTAACCATATAATGGTTAAATGATGTATATTTATTAGTATTACTATATATCATTGTTTTAAAGGATAGACTTTTATGAATTGCTAATGTGTCATAATCTCACTTCTGTCAAGTATATTCCCATCAAATACTACCAAAAACTTAGGTTGGGTGCAACATAAAAATCTAGTGCATTAATTGATTCCGACATGTAATGAACTCATATTTATGGTAGTTGTTGGATGTAAACAGTAAAACAAGAAAGACAATGACAGTTTACTATTGGTAAATGCCTAAATGGTAGTAAGTAACATTGATATATTCAGCATGAATTATTTTCTTCAGAAAATCAAAGGGAAAGTAGAAGAGACAAGGAAAAATCAGAGTATTTCTTCTAAAATCATTATAAGATGAAAGTTTTATATTAACTATTTTGATTCGCATGTGGGGTTTACTGAATATGTTATTGTTATCCACCTTTTGTGCTATATCAACTTTGTCAATTTAGCAAAACTTCATTGGAAAGTTTAATCTTGAACTGTTCAACGTAAATCTTTGAAATAGAATAATTTTTCTTGTTACCTTGTTGGAAAAAACCTGCTCATTACTTAATGTTTATATTGATTTAATGTGATTAATTAAAAATAAAGTGAAAATAAATACTTATTAATTATGATTAAATAATAAAATGCTATAATAACAAACATACTTATGTATTAATCGGTTTAATATAAGCATGACACATGTGTCCGACATAGCTGTATGGCAAAGGAGGAAAACTTAAAATCCAGTTGGAGGCCTGCAGCGTGGATTCGAACCCTGGTGGGAGCAATTTGTTATCTTCTGGGGTAGAACCTTATAGGTGATATCAGTAGAGTCACATCTCGTGATATACTGATAATAATGCTGAGTGACCGGGATTACTATCTCCAGTAATAATACGTAAATTGGGAAACTGAATATCAAAAAAATATATAAGACTATTTCTTTTTCTGGCCAACTGACACTACTAGTAGCAAGTAGCTTTCGATGCACATGAAGTACCATTCGAAGAAAATTACTATTTGCCCCAAAACACCCCAACAAGGCAACAGCATTTTAATTAAGCTCAATAACAACCCAATCATTCGTATGGAAATTCTAAAATAGAGAACCTAAAAAAAAGCAAAATTTACCATCCAATTGTAATTCTTTTTGGTTTTCCACCGGGAGTATGATTTCCCCTTCGAATCTGATTTAATTTGATTTCTAACGGAATTTTTTCACTTTGATTAAAACACTTTCCATCACAGATGATTTTATTCTTTAAACTCGAATATAAAATATTTAATTAATAATGAAGGCACATTTAATATCCACCATAACCTTTAAGTGAGTTCGATTATAATTTTTGAAGTAATTATTTCATTCGATTATTGAGAATCGAATAACAAAATTAACCATCATTGCGAATTTTGTGTTATAGGACAGAAAAATTAACTTGTAAAATTATTCATTTTCTCTCTATTATTAGAAAATATGGTTTAATTTTTATTTTTAAAAAACTAAAAAAATTGTCAAATTAACTCCCTCTTAATATGTTTCCACTCTCTAAACTTGGTCTCTAAACTTGGTCTAAGGTTTCATTACATTTTCAAAGGTTGTTGGTTGATATTTCCCCAAAACCAAAGTCAACATTTTTCCTCTTCTACAAATCTCGTTTAAAGATTCTCCAAAAAAAGAAAAAAACTAAGGACATTATCGTCATTCTTCCAAACTATGAGAAAAACATCTTGAATCTGATCATCTTCAAAAACAAAAAAGTGTCGGTGCCCTGTTCTATCACATCTACCTCAAAACTCTCTTTTCCCCTCGTTCAAATAAAACCAAATTTTCTGTTTTTTTTTTTTAATTTTTTTAAATTCCATTCACCCACATTGCCTATTTCTAATAGTACTATAAATTTTCCTCTGTCAAAAGAAGCACCCATATAGTCCCGCATTGCTGTATGCGGGATCATTTTATCAGGTTTGAAACATACCCTCTTCTCATTTTCTTGTTTAAATTAATATTTATTTCAAAGATCAATTTTTTATGAGATCTGAATGATAAAGTTTGCATTTTTATGTTTTCTTGATAATAATGCAGGTAAATTTGTTGAGTGAATAAAGGATGGGAGTGAAATCAAGAAAAGGTGGTTGGTGTGGATGGATTATTGCTTTGATAGTTGTTGCTGCGGCTGCTGGAGCAATTGTGGCACTTGTTAGGAAGAAACATAATGATTCTACCCCTGATGCTCCTGGAAATCCTGGTTCACCTGAAAAGAAATATGCAGATGCTCTCAGAACTGCAATGCAGTTCTTTGATGTACAAAAATGTAAATTCCCTTGTCCCTTGTGATATTTTGAAGTAGTTTTTTCTGTGTGTTTTGTGGTTATTGTTTAGATCCTTGCTGAAGATTTTCATTTCCATTAATGCAGCTTACTTGCTTGATATAGTACTTAATAGGAGTGCCTTTTAATTCTTTCTTTTTCTTTGAGTACATCTTGTCTTTTATTCTTGATTGTCTCCAAGATTTATGTTCTGTTATACTCCCTCTGTCCCAATTTGTGTGACACTTCTCGTTTCCTAAGAGTCAATTTGACTATTATGCTAATTGGATTAGATCTACTGAATATTTTAAGATTAAAATTTGTGATATTAAAAAACTATAGGAAAAGTATGGTAAGTTGCAATTCATTTCATGTCAATATGATAAAAGAGTACATTTTTAAATGTAGGTCAAAGTTTACATAGTTTGAATCTCTAAAAGAGAAAAGTGCCACGTAAATTAGGACAAAGGGAGTAATAAACTTAGACATTTCATATGGATGTTGCACCTTATTATGTCTTGAATATTCATTTCTCTATTTAGTAAAGATTATATCTATGCTGTTGGTGGGCTGAACTCTTTGTTGAAGTGGCATTTCGAGTTTTCTGTTAAAGTTGGTATGATGAATGGGTTGTCACTGATGCTCCTTGTGTGGTATTGTCTTGCCTGCACGCCAGTGTAGAAGGATTTGTGGTGAAAATGTACCCTATAGGATGAGTAAGTTTAGGGAGCTTATTAGCTGTCTAAACTCTGTCTCATGATAATGCGGAACAAGGTCCAAATGTCGCTGGTATCAACAGAGTTCCTAGATGAGGAGTTTGGGAAGAGGCACATTGTCTTGTCTCCTTTAAATGTTGGACGAGGTCCGAAAGTTATGATATCAAAAGATCTAGGTAGTAGTATCATTTGAGTCTCCGACAAGGGGTTCGGGAAGTTTCTTCCGATGTGCGACAACGTCCTATAGTAATGGTATCAACAGTCACATTTGCTGACAGACTGATGGTTTAAGTTTCTATGGAGAAGGTTCCTACCATAATTTATTGTCATAGTTATATCTAAACCATGCCTTTCAGTATTTGCCCAGCTATTACTGAATATTGATCTAAAAACATACTGAAGTGTCATTGGTGCTAGTTCTAACTGGTAGTGCCATGGATTCACTGTATTGTTATCAATCTTGGCAAACACATTTCCCCCAGAAAAGGAAAGATAGTTGAAAAAATAAATCATTAATCTTAAGTTACTTAAAACAAAGACATGACTTCATCAGAGTTAATGGAGAATTCATCATCGAAAGCAAATAGATTGTTTCTTTTTTTACCTTATAAAAAAAACATATTGTTGCTTTTTTGTAACTTGTTTTCTTGGAAACTTTTCTAGTTTTTGTTCTTTTGAATTTGTCTGTTGGGCTCATTTTATTAATGTTTCAGCTGGGCAGTTGGTAAATAACAAGATATCATGGAGAGGCGATTCAGCTCTGAAAGATGGAAGTCAAGCAAAGTTAGACCTCAGTAAAGGAATGTATGATGCTGGGGACCACATGAAATTTAATTTCCCAATGGCTTACACTGCCACTGTGTTGTCGTGGGCCATTCTTGAGTATGGTGATCAGATGAAGGTTGTGAACCAGTTGGAACCTGCTCAAGACTCGCTCAAGTGGATTACCGACTACCTTATCAATTCTCATCCTAAAGATAATGTTCTTTATATTCAGGTTTTGTCTTAATTTCCTCTTTCTACTACATTTTTCTTGCTGCTGCTGCATTCAAGACTTATAGGCTTCCATCCTTCCTGCCCGCTTTAGGTTCCAAATTTGTCTGAAGTATGCTTTTAAATTTTAATGCGTGAATAGCTTGCTGGCCTGTTTGCTAAGTGCTTAGTGCTTACATCATTTAATATAAGTGAAGTGATAAGACATTGGTAGGTATTTTCTAACGTGAAAAGAAGGCCATTTATAGAAGGCGTGTCACTTAAAATTCCACTTAGTCACTAAAAGAGGAAGATTATATTACTTAGAAGAAAATGACAGACATCTAGTAAACTGTAATTTTTACAGGAACATCTTCAAATTACTTGTCAAAGTTTGATCGGCATCCATTATGTTATGGATATACTTTTTTAATATGTTAATTAATAATTCCATACTAATCAAGAATGTGTAAGCTTCAGTTCATCTCATTAAATCATAAAGGAGAATTTTGAGTTTGCATCAAGTGATCTGGTTCAGATTATCAATTCTTTTAGTTGTTCGACAGTGCTCCCCCCCCCCCCCCCCCCAATTTTTTAATGTCAATCATGGTGATGCTTCATTTGATCAAATGTGTCTTACTGTTTGTTTAACAAGCTCGATTCTTTGGCAGGTGGGTGATCCTGATGCCGACCATAAATGTTGGGACAGACCCGAGGTCATGACTGAGGCGAGGCCTCTAATTCAGATAAATACTACAGTCTCCGGGACTGAAGTTGCAGCTGAAACCGCAGCAGCTATGGCAGCAGCATCCCTGGTGTTCAAGTCGAGTGACTCCACGTACTCGAGTGACCTTCTTAAGCATGCTAAACAGTTGTTCACTTTTGCTGACAAATATAGAGGTTCCTACAGCGAGAATATTCCTGAAGTCGCAACATATTACAACTCAACTGGATATGGAGATGAGCTTTTGTGGGCAGCAACTTGGCTATATCATGCAACTGGGGATCAAACATATTATGATTATGCGACTGGGAAAAATGCAGATTCTTTTGGTAATTTTGGCAATCCAACTTGGTTTAGCTGGGATAACAAACTAGCTGGTACTCAGGTATTTTATTTTGCTTCTGAGATGCCTGAATTTGAATGCTTCCCAATAATTGATTTAAGAGCAACTATATCTGCGAATTCAGCTGTTTGAAGGTCCTAGAGGAACTATAGAAAGTTATTAAATGGACCAATTTTATCTTAGTATATTTAAGCAGTGTGTCTATTGGATGTGAATTACTCACTTTGTTTTTGATGTTTTACACTGAAACATATTCAGAGTAAACAACTTAAAAAAGTCAACTGCTTTTTTCATTGGACAATTTACACATTTGGCCGGTTGACCAAAAATAATTACATTCGCTAGCCAAATATACAAACAATATACACTATTATGTATAAAAAATGTATATTTTATGTATATTATACATTAATATACAAAATATATACAATTTCTGCTATTTATGTCAATTTCTCTTTTGCATTCTCAAAAAAAGAAGTTAATGACTGCTTTAATTGCAGGTTCTTTTATCCCGGGTCAGCTTCTTTAATTCAAAAGCCTCAAACTCGGATACACTTCAAGAGTATAGGAAAACTGCAGAAGCCGTGATGTGTGGTCTCTTACCAAAATCTCCCACAGCAACATCCAGCAGAACTGATAGTAATGACCCATCTAAGCTTATTTTATTAAGCTCTATTTTGTATTCTTCCCTATCAACACCTATGAGAGTATTAAGCTTGAATGGTACACCAACTTAAAGCATAAGATCAGGTGGTTTCAACCTCATGAAGTCCATGGATCGTAAACAAAATTTTGACGGTCTTTATACCACTATGATGGATGGT
This sequence comes from Anisodus acutangulus, assembly GCA_029783415.1. Lineage (NCBI taxonomy): Eukaryota > Viridiplantae > Streptophyta > Magnoliopsida > Solanales > Solanaceae > Anisodus > Anisodus acutangulus. The sequence goes on from CM056503.1 coordinate 1,928,099, forward strand.
TGGAAAAGTACTAGTATATGCTTCTCTTATCATTCATTATATTTAGTAAGAAGGAAAACAAAACTGATTGTGGTTTTAACTCTATCACGAAGCCTGTCCTAATGTTTTCCCTAAATGGAACCCTTTACAATATCCGCCTAGTAAGAAAAGATATGAGCTTAAAAGGATAATTGTACTGATTTGTTACTTAATTCATTTGCTTTTCATTTAATTTTGTTTGTGTTTTTTTTCCTTTTTCTTCTCTTCTTTAACTCAAGTTTATTATTCATAAGAGAAGCTTAACATTAGTGTTAGTCCAGTATCAGAAATTATATTATTACTTATTTGGTACCTAGTTTTTTTTTACTCATTTCAAGCAAATGTTAATGCAGGTGGTTTAATATGGATAAGTAATTGGAATGCGTTGCAGCATCCTGTAGCATCTGCCTTCTTAGCTGTGTTGTACAGTGATTACATGCTCACTTCCCGGACTGCAAAAATAACTTGTAATGGAGATGCATATACAGCATCTGATCTCCGGAAATTCGCCATCTCCCAGGTGCCCTTCTTGGTCTTTCTACTTACAGAAAAGATACTTTTTTTAGATATTTGGGGTGTGTTTGGTATGAAGGAAAACGCAAAAAAAAAGTTCCTGGAAAGAAAGTGATTTTCTTACTTATTTTCTTGTGTTTGATAAGTAGAAATATTGTCTCAAAAGCATTTATATATAATCTAGAAAAACATTGGACCTAAATAAACATACCAACATGACTAAATCTTAATTCCAACTAATTAGTGTTGTTATGTTGATATTGTTGTAGTGTTGCCTATATAGATCTTTTTCTTCCACTGCGCCCTAGTTTTAGCTTGGTCTACTTCAGAATTTAGTTGCTAACAGTTTTGCAAATGTATCCCACCTTTTTTAGGCTGATTATGTGTTGGGCGACAATCCATCGAAGATGAGTTATCTCGTGGGCTATGGGGACAACTATCCGCAATATGTTCACCACAGAGGGGCTTCCATTCCTAAAGATGCCGATGTTGGTTGCAAGGATGGTTGGAAGTATCTAGACTCAAAAGAACCAAATCCCAATGTAGCTACTGGAGCTCTTGTTGGTGGACCATTTCTTAATGAAACATATATTGATTCAAGGAACAACTCAATGCAAGCAGAGCCAACCACATACAATAGTGCTGTCCTTGTTGGCCTTCTTTCTGGTTTGGTTACCACTTCCTCAGTGGCTACGTCTTTCACCTGAGCTGGATATCGGCTTTTCATTCGTGTGCCACCTCATGTTGTATGGTTTCTATAGTACGTAGCTACATACATAATTTTTTTATTTCTTGCCTTGAACACATAAAGGTGCATTATATATCTGCGTATGTTAGTGTGTACCACATTAATTGTCCTAGTGTACTAATATCCAATATATGTGCTCAACAAGCTTAAGAGTTTTTGTAGTATTAGTTTGCTCGAAAATGTTATGCAAACTATCTCGTGTTGTTTCTCTCCATCACGTTAAATTGCCAGATTGTGAGAATGAGTATTTGAGTATTTGCAAGCACTTTTTTAGCCAATTAGCTTTATCATTTTCATAATCGTAGTGTCTGGGCCAATTTGCGCACACCCCGATTAATTAGTCATCTAGCTTTAGTTTGATTGGAAAGAACAAGGACCAGTCTCGGTCACCACTTTGTTTTTGCCGTTTTGATTTGAGCTTTCATGAAAGTTTGTTACTTGTCCAATTCAAACTATGTGAAACAGACCAAAGGGAAACATGGTACATATGTGTCACTCAACTATGAAGCTAAGCTAACCCCAAAATCTGAAAGAGAGCAAAAAGAATACTTATAAATAAAGCAGATAAATCAATATACCAAGTAGCAAACTGGATTTGTCTGTCCAATAAATGCAATCCACTATCCACTGTTTTGTTGTACCCTTATCTTGTTCCTAACGTTGGTACACTACTGCTAGCATTATGCATGTGTTAAAAAGTTAAGAAGGGACACCCTCCTGTTATAACTCTTTCACAAGTCTACCATTTCAGAACTTCAGACATGCTATGTTTGAAATTTTACATGGCTAAAGTTCGGGTAAAAATGATTGAATTCTGCTATATACGACTGAAGTTCAGGTAAAAATGACTGAATTCAGCCACATATGACTGAAGTTCAGACAACATGATTAAATTTCAACTATATGAAACTTCAGACACTGCATGTCTGAAATTGTTCCGAAATAAGTAGACTTGCAAATTTTTACTCACGCCTGCTATGGCTTAATGGTGGTCCCAGAATTGAGTATATGTTACTAAGTAGCAAATTGGAGTGGTCCGTTCACATATGCAATCCACTGTTTAGCTGTACCCTTATCTTGTTTCTGACTTTGGTGCACTACTGTTAACATTATTCATGTGTTAAAAAGTTAAAAAGGGACACTCTGTTATATTGTGTTTTCTCACAAGTTTTATTCACACAAGGCAAACATAGTACCCTTATCTTGCTTTTCTCTTTTGCTTTTGCCTTTTTTATGTTGTTGTAACTCTAAGTTTCTTTCTTGGTCTAGTCAAATGGTAGATTCATCTGCTCTGTTCTGTTCTTGTTCCAACTGTTCAATAATATTAACTAGTTAACCAATCACATGGGTAATACTTTTCCTTCACATGAGGTGTAAAAATAAATCCATTAATTACGCCTCAGTTCCAAATTAGTATGTGCAAGTGTCGATCAACCTATTGCAACATTCGATAAAGGGAATTGTATTCATGTTCTTTTCCCCTTTCTCACGGATATAAAATCCTAATCCTTTGAACACATAGAGTGGATTGACTGAAGCGTTAGGAAGTGAGATAATTGAGTTAGAACATTAAGAACCTTACACGCAAGAACGCAGCTAAAACAATAAAGAAGATCAAGAATCGGTTAAAAACTGCTTCAGACAGACAAAAGCCCTATGCTGATCTAGGTTATATTTTGTGAAGTTCACATAGCTAAGTTACATAAAGTGTTAAAAATAAAATATGACAATTAAGGGTAGTGGAATATCAAGTAGGAGAGGATACAAGGACCCAATAGTTATGAGAGTTTTATGTGACAAAAATTAGAAAGAACTTCACAAATTGAGATACATCAAATCAACATCCTTCCCCCTAAATTTATAGTATACATGTTACCATATGCAAGAGTACAACTTTGGAAGAAACTAATTCATAGCCTTAGCCCCACTCTCCTCAACCTCCAACCATTTTTGCCACTTTGATTTATACTTTTCATAGTGGACTTTGAAACTTCCTCTTCTAGTAGTATCACTTTTTTTTTTCTTTTCAAACTCAAGATGCCAAGATGACATAAGAATACTTGCATTGCTTCTAAGAAATTCCTAAATTATGTTGTTCTAGCCGAGGTCTCCCGGAAACAGCCGCTCTACTTACCAAGGTGGAGGCAAGGTCTGTGTACACTCTACCCTCCCCAAACCCCACGGTGTGGAATTTCACTGGGTATGTTGTTGTTGTTGTTTAATGTTCTTACCTACATCATCCATGGTCCTTGCCTAAGTTTTTGGATCTTGATGTTCACAACCTAATTATGAGTATTTTCTATACTTCTCTCATGAATGATGAGTACATGTCTCTCTCAATATTCTCATATCATGCACTTCACTCAAAGAAAAATAGTCATATCAAAGTATAGTGGTGGAACAAGAAACTATTAACAAAAGAGATTAAAAAAAGTTGGTATATCACACCTGAGATTCAAAACTTCGATGAGTTTATATAAACCAATTTTTGATATATCATTGCCACTATAATAGAAGCTTCTCATATGTTAAGGAGATCAACAATTCATATACGTACAAAAAAATCCCTTATTGCACAAGTATTTTTTCGACGAAGAAAATTTAATTGAACTCCTTGACCAAGTAGTCTATTAATTGCCAGCCTATGTACAAATTGAGCACAAATGCAAGTAAAGTTTGTTCCAAAATAAAGATCCATTTCTGCTAATAAGAGAAGCTTACACGTTTTCATTAGAGGAAACACAACCAACTATAGAGTGACAGAGGAATTAATTTACATGAGCAAACAATCATATACAGACAGAAAAACAATTACTTGTACTACACCAACTTTTCCTATTTAATTAGGCTTTTGATTAGCCTAATGGACAAAAATGAATCAACACCATCAAATAATTACGCAATATTTTTTTCCTTAAACTAATCATCTAATCAACAGCAAGTTAAAAGTGCTGTGAAGCTACTAATTCCCTGAAGCTTTTTCTCATCAACATCTTGCTTTGTGGTAACTCATAATTGATGAATTTAAGTCCTCAAAGAAATTTACTACACTTCTCTATAGATATTAATCTACCCATCATTTGAAAATTCAACGAGCAATTTCCAATTTTGTTGTTGTGTAGCCAAGTTGTTGCTCCATTTCCCAACTTAATTTTGGTGCCACGCCGTTATGTTTGGGGACATAATCCTACATATGAAAAATCAATTCAACATGTTAAACTTGGGATATTAACTGAGGCTAATTCAAGATTTCAAGTTAGTAAATACATAGTATTACCATACTATGGGCATGATGAATCATGAGTAGTAAACTCGGCATATCAACAGGCTAATTCAAACTTTTAAGACAATGAATGCATAGTATTTCCATACGGGCATAATGAATCATGAGCAATAAACTCGAATACTAATAGAGGTTAATTAAAAATTTTAAGGCAATGAATGCATAGTATCACCATATGGTCGTGTTGAATCATAAATATTGAACTCGAGATACAAATAGAGGCTAATTCAAGATTTTAAGTTAGTAGTTGCATATTATTATCATACGGATGTGATGAAGTATGAATAGTAAACTTGAAATATTAACAGAGATTAATTCAAGATTTTAAGTCATTACTCGGGATTCGGCTAATTCAAGATTCTAAGTCGGTGAATGCATAGTATCGCCCACACGGGCATGGTGTCATGAGTTGTACCTCAAGCTTGGACATGAGTTCTTGGGCAGTGGGGGCAGAAATAATGATGTGGCGGGCAGCGGGTGTAACGAAGCCTTCATCAACAGCTTTGTCTATAAATGACAATAATGAATTGTAGTACCCATCTACATTAAGTAAACCTACCTGCATTTACGTACAACACACGTTAATTAGATATCTTAAATGGCAATAATGAATTGTACGTAGTATCCATCTACAATAATGATTTGTTGACTGACATTAGAGAATTCAAGAGAACAATTCTTATGGTCCTACAATTAGAAAGAAAATGCTCTACATCTGATTTATATTATATTTGTCTTTTAAGATTTTGTACATCTAGAAAATATATTTAATAGCCTTAATTATAAGGTAAATGATCAAATTTAACCCTGAATTATATCAAAAGGAAATAACTTTGTCCTCCGCTAATAGTTTAGATCACATATACCTTTATCGTACAAGTTTTAATTTTGCCACGTGACATCGCTAGATGTTAAATATTGTAAAAAGAAACTAATTTTATCTAATAGTTGACAGTGTCTTTAAGAGCAATATTGAACCGATTTGGTAAAAACAAAGGTATAAGTGACTCCAATTATTAACGCAAGGCAAGTTTATTCCGTTTCACATAATTAAGAAGCAAATTTAACTCTTTGCCCTTTAATTAGAACAGCATTTATCTAAAATACCGTTAATATTTTTTTTTAAAATCTCATTTTATTAACACTACAATGATAAATTTGCACAAAAAAAAAGAAATGATTTTTTCTTCTAAAACATCAACTTCTTAAATGAAGAAACATGTTAAGTGAGATTCATATGGCCGATCTGAATTTATTTATAATTGAACGTCAAATATTTTAAAACAAATTCAGCTTATAAAATGATTAATATTTGTCACATGATATAGTAATTTTCAAGTCTATACGCGTTTATTAGCCACAAGCAAAATAATTACTAGTCATTTACCTAATTTGTAATTAAAAACAAAAACTGGGGAGTAAAAGACAAGAGATGGTACTGGTTTATCATGAATGCCTAATTGAGCCCAAGTGATGACTTCTAACAGTTCTTCCAATGTCCCATAGCCACCTAAAAACATTAATTAAATATTAGCTGTTTCCCAATTAGCAACTGCTTTGAAATTAAATAAAGTGGGCACGGTAATTGACAAGCCTGTTTTTTACTGTTTCCATACTTGTGAACATTTTTTTGGTCGTCCACTTACGTTATTGATTGATACATGTGATAGCAACTAAAGAGTATGATGTAATAACTCTTTTACATCATGATTATGAAAAATCATTAAATTAACTAATTAATTTACCTGGTAAGGCTATGAATGCATCAGCTTGCCTTGCCATTTCTGCCTTTCTTTGATGCATCCCAGACACTGCTCTTACTTCTCCAACGGTCTCTCCAGTAATCTGTAAAAATAAAGTATTACTTCATTAAGGATAAAATTAGAAAAAAATCAAATGGCATTGCAAAAGCGTCTAGTCTTTAGTGTCTTTAAAATAGGCTTGACCCGTGAGTCTGACCCAACAAGTCAGCCCTCGATCTCATGAGGTCAACTTTAAAAAGAAATGTAATTGATTTTAAACAAGAAACATGAAATATATGAATGTTAGGAAGAAATGAAAAGGTTTCTACTTTCTTGCAAGTGTATCTAGGCAATTTTAATGGCCCGACAAGTGCGATTGAATTAGCATTTTAAAGGTCCTTTCAAATGAAGGATTAAATTAAGCTGACTTGTTAAATTCTCCAGCTCGCCCAGATTGTGTCTTAATAAATTATTTAAAAAATATGTGTTAATAGATATTACCATAGTTTGGTTGGACCAACTAGACTTTAGTTGGACTAATCAGACCGTGGTAAATTGTAGTTTAAATTGCAAACATTTCGATCATAACTATTTACTAGTAGATAAGGATGATCATTATTTGACTAGTAAAAATATGTCAAGAAGAGACTAGAAAGTACAAAAAGTATTTGTACCAGATGAATTATTAATATATCCAAATACAGGTACTAGTCACAATAAATGGAGAACATAATTATCACAGTAATAGAAAATTTCTCAAATATTCTTTCATTAATTATATATCTCTTATTTTAGGTAAAATTGTATTCGTATTATAATTAGGTCTCCTATTTAGGTAGAATTATATTTTCTATTGTAATTAGGTTGATTAGTTACATAGTTTAAATATTCTTGTACTAATATATATATCGTACATTATTGATGAATACAATCAAGGAACATATTCCTTTATGGTATCACTAGCCTAAAAATATCCACCGCTGCCGACCATAGCTCTCGGCCGCCACCCCCACGAAACCCTAATATTTTTTTCTCAATTCTCTCTCCCGTCTCCTCTTAAATTTCATCTTCCATGGCTGACAAAATCAAATTTCATCCTGCACTTGCAGTAAACAACATCAAAAACTTCATCCCTATCACCCTTGAGATGGGAAATGGTCAATTCTCCTAGTGGGCGGAGCTTTTTAAGATCCATTGTCGTGTTTACGAAGTTATTGACCACATCATCCATCCTACACCGAAGTCCACAGACCTACCCCCAGCTTTGACTTCTGATGATGCACTCTGGTCTCGTTTGGACGCAACCATCCTCCAGTAGATATATGACACAATCTCTAATGATCTGTTGCACACCATCATTGAGACCGATTCCACTGCCCGCCAAACGTGGGAACGTTTGGAAAGTATTTTTCACGACAACAAAACTCAACGAGCGTTATACCTTGAAAATCAATTCAAGGACGTTCATCAAAACGATTTCCCAAACGTGTCTGCATATTGTCAAGAACTCAAAATATTTGTCGACCAACTCTCCAACGTCGGCGCACCAGTCACTAATCAACGATTGGTCATGCAACTTATTGCATGCTTGAATGAATCCTATGACGGCGTTGCCACCATCCTTCAGCAATGCACGTTGTTACCTCCATTTTATAAGGCCTGTTCGAAGCTTATTCTTGAGGAAACCAGAAATTCAAGCGCAACACCACTCAGGCCAGCATTGCCGACGCCGGCCTCACCATCACCGTCGGGCCCTCCGCCGACGTCAGGGCCTAAACTCCGACAACTAGAGCCACCGGCCCGAGGACCTACAACAGTCAACATTCACCTGCAATAACCGCTGGAGCAGGCAATCCAGCAAGGGCCAAGACGGATGGATTTCCGGCAACAACGATGGCGGGAAGGGGTAGTCCTTGCCGGTAGGAAACATCCATCAGTGACCGCGGCAGTGGCAGCAGTCTCCGTCGTGGGCTGCCTACCAGCCGTGGGCCCCACTATCATGGGCCTCTCCTCCTAGCTCGTAGCCGACATCCTCATAGACTCCACCTCAGAACCGACAGGCCCACACTGGCATACTTGGCCCACGTCCCCAACATGCCTACACAGCACAGGCCCTCCGCCCTCAACTTATGCACCGACTTGACATTGAGACAACTATGAACACAATGTCACTCAACGCTCAAAACAAAAATTGGTATATGGACATATGCGCCATATCTCACATGATGGCATCACAGTGTACTCTCTCGTCTTATTCCAATTTGAGTAATTTAAATCAGAATATTATTGTTGGCAGTGGACAAGGCATTCCCATTCGCGGTTTTGGTTATTCATCCCTTTTCCCACCACATCCATCGCTAATCTTAAAAAATATCCTTCATGCCCCTAAACTCATTAAGAATCTAATCTTTGTGCGACGTTTCACAACTGATAATAATTTTTCCCTTGACTTTGATCATTTTGGTTTTTCTGTAAAGGATTTTACGACAGGGAGACGAATAATGAGATGTGACAGTACCAGAGATCTCTACCCTATTTCAAACATCGTCAACAATCCAGTCTCAGTTCCATCAACCTTTGCTGCTCTTCCGTCTTCCTTATGGCACTCTAGATTAGGACATCCGAGAGATTATATTTTACGCTTCCTTAGGAAAAATAATTTTATTAATTGCAACCGTATTTTTAGGACTCCTATATGTGAATCCTGCGTTTTTGGAAAATATGTTAAATTACCATTTTCTACATCCACAAATTGTACTTTACAACCTTTCGATATCATACATAGTGATTTGTGGACGTTACCTATTTTAAGTGCGGCTAGCCATCGATATTATGTGTTATTTTTGGATGATTATTACAACTTTCTATGGACTTTTCCAATTGGCAATAAATCTCAGTTCTACCCCATTTCCCTCATTTAGTGTTCTCGTAAAAACACAATTTGAAAAGAGCATTAAATGTTTTCAATATGACAATGGCTTAATAATAATCCATTCAAACAATTTTTCTCCAATAACGGTCTTACCTTCGTTTTTTCTGCCCTCACACCTCCTCCCAAAATGGTAAGGCCGAACGGAAAATCCGAACCATAAACAACCTAATTCGTGTTCTACTTGCTCAGGCCTCAAATTCCCCTCAATTCTGGCATTACACACTCTCCATAGTCACCTATCTCATAAACATAATCCCAAATAAGCCTCTAGCTCAACGGTCACCCACTCAAGTTCGGTTTTATAGGAACCCCTCGTACCAACACTTGCATATCTTTGGATGTCTCTGTTATCTTCTCCATCCGACCACTCACAAACTTCAACCCCGGTCTTCTCCGTGTGTGTTTCTGGGTTACCCCGCCAATCATCGTGGTTACTCGTGCTATGACTTGTCAAGCCGTAAAATTATTATTTCACGCCATGTCTTATTTGATGAGTCTCAATTCCCATTTGCCTCCTTAAACTCGTCACCTCGGTATTCCTACGACTTCCTAGATTATGGCATGAACCCTCTTCTAATTTATCATTTACACAGTCCGTCGTCCTAGACCCCGACACCCGCCCCACCTCGGACAGTCTGGGATACACTACCCACTCGATTCTGCCGACAGTGGCCCGGAACATCCCATCTCAGGGTGATTCCGCAGCCACCTCTTGGCAAACCAAGCATCGGCCAGCCGGTCCCGCCACCCCTGCCCTTCATTTTCTTCCCGGCAGTCCCGTGGCACACTCCCCTCCCATCCCGCATCCTAAGACACGCTCTCAGACCATGGAAACCCGTGCTATGCACGGAATTCATAAACTTAAATGGTCATTTAACCTATCCGTTTCAGTTGTCCCTTCCCCTGTCCCTCAAAATCTGAAGGATCCGACCCTAATTGGAAAGCCGCAGTGATTGATGAATATAATGCTCTTATTGATAATAAGACGTGGGACCTACTACCCCATCCACCTGATGCTAACATTATTCGTTCTATGTGGATTTTTAGACATAAAAAGAAATCTTATGGTTCTTTTGAGAGGTACAAGGCTCATCTTGTAGGTGATGGCAAGTCTCAACAGGTGGGAGTGGACTGTGATGAAACGTCCAGCCCGGTCGTAAAGCCCGCAACCATTCGGACTGTCCTCAGCATTGCTCTATCCAAGTTTTGGCCTATTCATCAGCTTGATATCAAGAATGTCTTATTACATAGGGATATTCATGAAACAATATATATGCATCTTCCTATGGGTTTCAGAGATACCTATTCAATCGGATTATGTGTGTCTGTTGCGGAAATCGCTCTATGGACTGAAACAGGCTCCTCGAGCATAGTACCAACGGTTCACCGATTATGTCATCTCTATTAGTTTTTCACACAACAGATCCGAGCATTCCCTGTTCATCTACAACAAGGGTACATACATGACTTACCTAATATTATATGTTGATGACATCATCTTCACTACATCATAAGATGCTCTCCACCGGTCCATTATGTCTCTCATTTCCTCTGAGTTTGTTATGAAGGATTTGGGCCCATAGAGTTATTTCTTGGGCATATTTGTCACTCGACATTCTAAAGGCCTATTTTTGTGTCAGAAGAAGTATGTCGAAGAGATCCTTGACCGTGCAGACATGACATCTTGCAAACCATCCCACACGCTAGTAGATACCAATTCCAAGATCAACGCTGATTTCGGCCCCCATATTCAGACCCGACTCACTATCGTAGCCTGACTGAGGCCCTACAGTACCTCACATTCACGAGACCTAACATATCTTATGTCGTGCAACAAATCTGCCTACACATGCACAATCCGACGGAAGCACACATGCATGCCCTCAAACGTATTTTATGATACGTCCAAGGTACACTTCACTTCGGATTACATCTATACATGTTCTTGCTCACTGGTCTCACTGCTTATTCTGATGCTGACTGGGGTGGATGTCCTGACTCCCGACGCTCCACGTCTGGTTACTGCGTTTACCTCGGAGATAACCTATTGTCTTAGTCTTCCAAAAGTCAACCTACACTATCCCGATCCAGTGCCGAAGCAGAGTACAAAGGTGTTGCCAACGTCGTCTCTGAGTCTTGTTGGATCTGTAACCTACTTGAGCTTCACTGTCTGATTCAAAAGGCAACACTGGTCTACTGCAATAATATTAGTGCGATATATCTTTCCGGCAATTCCGTCCAATATCAGCGCACTAAACACATTGAGCTGGACATTCATTTCGTTTGCGAAAAAGTGGCTCGTGGTCAAGTTCGTGTCCTTTATGTTTCTTCCAGATATCAGATTGCGGACATCTTACCAAAGGACTTCCGCGCATACTATTTGATAATTTTTTAGTCAGTCTCAGTGTTCGTGAACCTCCCGATTCGACTGCGGGGTATTCTTTCATTAATTGTATATATCTTATTTTAGGTAAAATTGTATTCCTATTGTAATTATGTCTCATATTTTAGGTAGAATTATATTTCCTATTGTAATTAGGTTAATTAGTTACCTAATTTAAATATTATTTTATTACTATATATATATATATTGTATATTATTAATGAATACAATAAAGGAACATATTCTTTTATACCGTTATGATTGCTGTTATTAAAAGCTTAAAAGACAAATTACCTCTCTTGGCATAAGAGTTTTAGGAATCACCCTGCCAAGTTAAAAACAAAAAATGAGTTTTATTTTAGTGGAGAAGATTATAAAAAGAAAAAATAAATAAATTAATACTGGGAAAAAATAAAAGAAAAATTGGGTACCCTAACACGTGGCGGCCACCATTGAAAACTGATTGAGAGACTAGACCCATCAAGCCAACACTACCACCTCCATAAACCAAGTCGATGTTCCTTTCAACCTGCCAAAATATTAGTATAATTTAATTTAGATTTTAATTAGGACAAGTGTTTTTGTTTTATTTATTTTAATTAGGACAAACATTGCTCGTCTAAGTTGCTTACTCCACTACATTCAACTAAGGCTGGCCAGTGGGCCGGGTCGGTCCGGGACACTGCCCCGGTCCCGCTCCGAACCCAACCTTTTTAAAAAAAATTAAAATTTCGGTATCGGGACTCGAACCGGGACGGGACATGGTCTCATCCCGACCCGTCCCAGGCCCGCCAGTCCCGACCCGATCCCGGTCCCGCCCGAAACCTCCCATTTTGCAAAAATAACCGTTGCACCAACAACCATTTTACATTTTGGCCGTTGTACAACGGCCATTTTTGGCCTCCCCCCTATCCCCTTAATATTTATTTTTAACCCATAAGTTCTTATATTTACATTTTAACCCAATTTTCCAACTATAAATACTTCATTTTCTCTTCATCTTTCTCACAAATCTTCCTACAATCTCTCAATCTATCTCTCTACAAGTCTACATTGTCTACTAAATATTCAATTTTATTTATTCATTTGGGAATTGGGAGTGAAGTTGACAACTAGTTTGAGGATCTTCCATCGAGCAAAGTTTCAATTTTCAACATCTCGATTACACGTCGACGTTACGTCGGTATTTGGTACATTCGTTCATTCATTAAATTATTATTGTTTGTTTATTTTATTTAGTGCACTTAATTTTATTTACTTTAATTATTTATTAGTATAATTATAAATTTATAATGGAAGGATTTAAATGTATGCTTGCAGGTAGGGGTCATGCTTCTTCTAGTAAGGGAAACAAGGGCAAGCGTACTTCTTCTAGTCATCCTATTTCTAGACAAAATCTTATTCCTACACAAGATGATTTTGTTGATACTGAACATTTTCCTACAATACCATTAGCTTTAGACGAGGAGCTATTTTCTGGAACTCAAGAAGACTTTAATTTAGACGATGATCTAGATGATACACCCACTAATGTAGATGACAACACACCCACTAGTGCACCTTCAACTGAAATGCCTCCTATTGTCCCTAGTATGAGACGAGGTCCAGCAAAACGAATATTAAAATCAGATGCATGGACATTTTTTATAGGGACGTAGAGAATCAAGTAGCTAGATGTAAAATTTGTAAAGATGTTTTAAAATTTAAAAATGGAAAAGGTCACCGTGGGACGGGGGGTTTAATGAGACATGCATCAATGGCTCATCCAGCTAGGTACGCCCAATACGAGGCTTCAAAATCGGGTGTGCAAACGTCCGCTCCATCGGGACAAGATTCACATACTGATACTGTCCCGGACCAAGTACAATGTCAAATTAACCCTATGACGGGGGGAATTGTAGGCCCTAAATACAATAAACATAGAGATAGAGAAGCAATAACAAAATTGGTTGTTGTGTAATCATTTCCTTCATCTCCCGATTTTATTCATTACATTAGAGATATGTATAATCCTGCTTTTAACGGTTTTCCTAGATCAACTGTTAAGAGAGATGTATTTAAATTCGCGCATGAATATCAACAATATTTACGTTATTCATTATATCATTTTAATGGAAAAGTGGCTATCACTTCTGATATAGGCCGTAGTACTAACGGCCATGATTATTTAACGGTGACTTGTCATTTGATAGATTATAAATGGTCTATGCAAAAACGTATCTTAGCGTATAGATATATAGATGATAGGCACACTGATACTTTTATTGCATAAAATATTTATCAAGTGTGCGATTATTACGGAATAATTGATAAAATTATTACTATTACACTAGATAACGCTTCTTCTAACAATTACGCTATTAAAATTTTAAAAAATAGTTTAACTCCATCTTTTTCAGATCATTTTCATATAAAATGTGCGTGCCATATATATAACTTAATTGTAAAAGATGGTCTATCACTTTTTGAAGACATTCTTAGTAAAATGCAATTTGCTATAAACTTTATTTTAAAAAATAATAGAATACAACGAAGAAAAGAATATAAACAAACTTGTCACGATTGCCAACTACCTTATAGAAAAATTCCAGAAGAAGTACCCACTAGGTAGAATTCTTTATACGAGCAACTATTTGTTACTTATGACTATATAAAACCTATAACTTTATTTTTTAACTCTCATAATCAAAATCAGTTGATATGGTTGTAGTCTTGTAAATAGGATTGGGAAATTTTTTTGAACTTATTGTATTTTTAGAGAAATTTTTTCAAGCAACAAAAGAATTTTCCGGTATATATTATCCTACTATTTCAACTATGTTGTTTTATATAGCTCTAATATTTTTATTACTTAGTGGATATATGAAAAAACCTGCTTATAAGGCAGCTATTAAAAAAATATTTATCAAAATAAAAGTAAAATTATTCCTATTCCCACTATTTATATTATTGGTGTTGTATTAAATCCGACTATTAAAATAGACGGCACTAAATCACTTATTGAAACTATTTACGATTGTATAGAAGTACTACCATCTCCAAGTCCCAAAAATCCAAATCACCCACCACCTATTGAACAAACTAAAGAAGAAGTGTTGTCTAGCGTAGAAGACGAATGCAAAAAAGTATATAGGTTTTACCAACAAGAAAATGCTAGTAACCTACCGGCTTCCATACCATCTTCTTCTTCTTCAACACAACCTCACAAAAGACATGCTGTTTCTGCTGCTAGTATTGAAAGCCTCATAATAGAATGTGCGGCCGTACCGCTACTAACCAAATTAAGGAGTTTGATATTTTTGTTTTGCAGGGTTCTGTACCGTACCAAGCAATTCTCAATGAAGAAGGACGTGAAGACTTACTGAAATACTGGAGGGGGAATGAGAAGACCTTTCCGACATTTTCAATGATGGCCCGAGATGTTTTGAACATTCAAGCGTCATCACCGGCGTCTGAAAGCGCTTTTTCTGCCGGCAGATATCAAATAGGAGAGCACAGACACTCATTAGCCGGAGACAGCTTGGAAATTGTAGTATTATTCAGAGATTGGATACGAGCGGAGCGAAGAAGGTGCGGTCAATCGGAGATCAACGAAGAAGAAGACGAAAACTACAATGAAATCTTATCCGAATGTGGTGGAAGCGACGTGGAGCAATTTGACCAACAAATACCAATTCCAACCGAAGAACCACAAGAAATTATCAAGAAACTAGAACATGTTTTTTTCAAAATGTAATTTTTTAATTGCAATTTTACTATGTAATTTGCAACTTTTGAACAACACCACAAAGTTGCAATTTTGACAATTGTATTTGTATTACAAAAAAAATCATATGTCTATTAAATAATATAAGAGACACAAAAGCAGACTTGAATGTTTTTATTACACTATCTTGTTTAATTATTGAGTTTTTTATATATATGTTATTAAAAAAAAAGCCGCCCGGATCCCGATCCCAATCCCGCCCCGACCCGGTCCCGACCCGATTCCGACGGGATCGGGACGGGACTTCTGTAAATCCCGCCAAACTCGGCCCGACGGTCCCGAGCCCGGCCCACTGGCCAGCCAACGTGAACCCCATATTAAAAAAAATTACATCACGTTAATCTTACTCATCACAACTGCTTTAATTTTGTAACACCAAATTAACCCAACATGATTTCTTAAGGCAAAGCCATGAAAAAAACAGAAACAAGAGTGCGGAATTATATAATTGCACATAATAATTTCTTTTTCTCTTTTTGCTTTGTAGTTACACTCCGCTTTCTCTGTGTTAATGAAGTCTCTTATTACTCAATAGTACAGTTGAAAAATACAAGTACTTGGAATTCTAATTAGTTTCTTCCATGCATATTGCAAAATCACATGAATTTCAAGAAAAATTATGATAACCTATCTTTCTAAACAAAAATTAAGAAGAAAGAAACACCCTAATCGCCAAAAAGGAACAAAAGAATTGTGTGATCTAAACAGAATGCAAAAATATTAGTTAATTTATTTATATTTGTCTAACTTTCAGTGGACGGAGTTACCCGAGTTAGTGGTTACTGAGAAGTAGTAGAAATTCATGAAATTAATCGAACTGCGAGCACCTGGTCAGGACACCACGATAATAAGAAAAAAGAAGGTATGATTTGAGGACAAAAGTAGTCTATGTTTCTAATGTTTAAATTTATTTTCATGCAGTCGTGAAGAAAATGAAAAGAAACAAGAAAAACTTAGACGAAACGAATTCATGATTTAGAATTAGTGAATTTAAAAAAATGCGATCTTATTTTATGTGTATATATAAATTTTATTATGTGTACATAATTCAGTTAAACTCGCAGAATTTAACAGAGGAATAATAGAAGATATGTACCAGTTGATTTCCAAGTTGAATAGCAGCAAGTTGATAACTGGGCTTTTTCCCTGGACTGCTTCCACAAAAAACACATATTCTTTTGAATCTTGAGGGCTTAATGGGCTGAGAAGAAGGATTAATTTGTGGCTGGTGATAGTTTTCCATAACAAGGAAATTAGTTTTCCCTAATTAACTCTTATGATTCTAAAGTACTTTTATTTAAGAGGAAAATAAAGAAGGAATTTGAGTTTCAGTGGGAATTTGGTTGAGTCAGCGAGTTTTACAGAGGAAGTTGTAGTAGGCAAAGAGGGAATGTGATGTGTGAAGAAATGCTATTATTGGTCCTTTTTTATATCCATAAGCCCATCCACTTTCAGCCTATACTTTAGAATCATTTTACCCATGTTTTTGGAATTTGGGTATATATTATTCTAAAAGAATTTACGAAATGGGGAAGATGCTAGTCATTAGCATAGTTAGGGAAAAGTTTTCTCCATACGCGAAGCCAGGATATTTAGTTTATAAATTTTGAATCATATTTTTATTATTTACTGAGTTTTGAATAGATTATTGTGTTTTAGTATGAAGGAAAATATTTTAAAGGAAAGTAAGTGATTTTCTTTGTTACTTTTCTTTTGTTTAAGTTCAAAATATTATCTCAATTTAAAAAAATATAATTTAGGTAAACACCAAGGTGGTGGTGAAGGGTAAGGTGGGTGGGTGGGTGGGTGGGGGGGGTTAATGGAGGTGGGTGGAAGGAGATAATTAGGGGTCGTTTGGTAGGAAGGATAATAAAAAATAGTCCTAGGATAAGAATTTTGTAATTCCGTATTCCTTATTTGGTTACTAATCCTGTAATAAGTTATCTTAGTACTATTTTTATTCCTGCGATAACTTATACCTGACATATGGTGAAATAAGTTACCTCGAGATATGGAAGAAACTTCTTTTTAGTAATTATCCAATGTATATCATTTTTAATCCAATATATCAAACAGTCAATAAAAAATAACTCCAGGATAACTAATCCCAATATAATTAATTCCAACATAAATAATCACAGCATAACTTATTCCGGAGTAATTTATTTTCGAACCAAACGACCCCTTAGTGTCAAATATCTCTCTATTTTCACTGAGGAAGTCATTTTAAAGAAATTTGTTATTCTAGAAAAAATGTTTATCAAAATATTTGACTAACCAAACATGAGAAACTTGAATTTCCATTACCATACATACCCTAAATAAAAATTTGAATACAAATACAGAATTTAAGTCGAAGTTATTATGTTTTATCAAATCTGTAACTTAAAGTAGTCGCTCCACCCCTACCTCAAGGATAGTCGATGGACAAAAGATCACAATTCGAACAGTAAAACTCTAACAAATGATATGTACAACTTATTTAAAAAAAGCATGTTTGAAAAAAAGAAGAAGAGTAATTTAATTAAAAGATCACAATTCGAAAAGAAGAAGAATTGAAATTACTAGAATTGGAATTTAAAAAATGCAAAAAATTGTCACTTTCAACCTAAAGGCAAAGGAAGATGCAAGGAAAGGTTGTGTGATGAAGACGGTCCACCTGTCCCTCTCTTCTCGTATCAATTCGCAATGGCAAATTGGATTTAACAACTTTTATTCATTTTATGTATTTCTTTCTCTTTCTCCTTCCATCTCTCTTTCCTATTTTTCTTTTTTTCTTTTTTCTTTTCCCCCTCCCTTATTTGTTATTCTATTCGTTTTATTTTATGTGTCTTAGTATGCGTTTGGCCACATAAATCAACTATTTTTTACTTTATTTGAAAATTTTAAAAGTTGGAGTTGAAGATGAAGTTATTGGAAATTTGCCTTTGGTGGAGAGGTACGTCCACCCGTATTTAATGACTTAAACACTAGGGTTCCGTATGTTGGAGGATTTGTCTCTTCACATGTACATAATCTACTAAGTGAGTAGATGACCGTCGGGCCAAGGATCGTTAAATTTCGTTGAGAAATGAAAGAGATATTGGTCCACGAAGTAAGGTGTTTGAGGCATGAAAATATGGTGTGGGACAAAACTACCACATCAGTGGGAAATGAAAGAATTGTTCTCTTTATAAGTCTCAAAATTGGCTAAGGGTTTGGGACCCCAAGGGGTAACTCATGTGTTTGAAAGAGGGAGGACCTAGATGTGCTTGGGTTCAAGGCTAAGCCCGTACGCGCAGCCGCCGCCCGCCCGTCCGGTCAGGGCTCGGGTCACGGGCTTTTTCTGATAGACCCCAAATTATTTAATATTTACAGTTTGGTCCCTGAAGTTTTCGGAAAGATGAAATTGGGAACGACGGAAGGCGAAAAGTTTCTGCCTACCGTTTGAGTTAATTTTTGGAGCGTTATTGCACATTAACCAGCCATTACTTGGTTGATTAACTCCCTCCATAAACAACCATTACTTAGTTGATTAACTTCCTCCATAAACATTCATTACTTGACTGATTACTCCCTCCTTCAATGGCCATAAACAACCATTTCTTGGCAGTTGAGCAGCCTCCCCTTATGCTATATATTGCAGCCTTTTGGCTCAAGTGTGGTGACAGAAAAACGAGACTAAGATATATACACAAAAACAGAAGAGAAAACAACACACATTCTGTCCAGAAACAGTGTTAAAAACATAAATTCTTCCTTCCTTTTCCATTTCTTCAGCAAGTCGTTTCGTCTTTGTTTTCTTCGTCAGAATCAACCTATTTGCTTTGTAGTGTTGATTAGTTGTTGTTTTATCTTGGGAGACTATTGCCCGTTAACGTAAAAAAATATATACGGGGCAATCTTGTCTTAAAGACAGAGAGTCATCTCTCGACTCATCCACAATTGTAACAATCCAGATTTAGTATTTTTTGATTTCAGTTTATCAAGATTCAAGACTCAACAAGCTTGCGGCAGTTCTGAATTGCCTATTTGTTTATAATTTCGAACACTTATAATATTTATTTACTTCCCGTATTGCTTTACATATCCAACAGAAGTTGTGTTTGATTATAATTTTTGTAAAGAATATTTGGTTGTTTGAATATACCAAAAGTGAAAAATAAAGTTTTAGATGTTTTTCAAATTCCAAATACAACTTCAAGTTGTATTGAAATGTTCACGGCAAATGTTAATAAAGTGAAAAAGTTTTAAAGAAAAAGTGAATAATTCTCATGACCAAATAGACACTTAATTTAAACGAACACATAATTTTAACAAGTAAAAAGATATTTGAATTATATATTATTAACTAAAGACGTATATAGTCAATAGTATACTGAAAGGCTTTTTGATTTTGTGATTTAAACAAGCCAATTTTGAACTAAAAGAGTTACTATTAAATAAATATATATATATATAATCATTTTTGTTTCTTGAAGCAGATTAAAAAAGAATGAAAAATATATAAACGGAAACAAAAAGAATAAAATGATTTTCCTTATTTGTCCTCCATATAGTTTTCATTTGAGGGTAGAGAGACCAAATCAAATGAATACAGCACAAGAAGAGTCGTAGTGGATGAAATTTTTCACATCACTTTCGAAAGAGAATTGCATATGAATGAGAAAACTATTAAACTATTTGTTCTTTCTGTCAGTTTCATTGCATCTTTTAACAATCATGTGACTATCCAAGACATATAATCCGTGTTGAAGCAGGATTTTATTAAAATAATTTAAAATATAAAGACGTAAATATATGAAGAAGTGAAGAAAATTCAACATATTCTATATTATATAAAAGATAATATTAATTGTATCTATATAGTATAATTTTCGACGAAAAAGGTTCAGATGAATCTCTTTCGGTACCCTAGCTCCGCCCATACAATTAAACAAATATATATTTCTATCAAGTTTCTTTTGACGATGAGACACATTGTACATATGAAATAAGAATGTAGCAGGATAAATTTGAAGTCAACATACGTGTGAATTACATTAGCTCCATGTAAAATGTGTGAAATTTACAAAATTTTAAATTTAGAACACCACTAATGTCAAAAAGACAAATCATATACATGTACTAGAATCAAGCAAATCGAATAACTAGTATAGTGAATTTAAATCGAGTTAACTAATTTGATTTTAATGTGTAAACACGTTTTAATTAGTTTGAATTGATGTCACAATTTGGAACTAAAAAGGATAATTAAAGGTAAAAAGCAAAAGTTGAGACCTCTTTTTCTTCTTTTTTCTTTCCAAAAAAAAAAACAACAATGAAATAATGCCAATTGTCATGGCACCTAAAAGACTCAACGGTCGCAGAGGATTAGTACGAAATGGGCCAGGAAAATGGTGGGCCGGGCTTGAATTGAGTAAAATATTAGGAACAAATACATTCTTTGACGGTGGGGGCATTAACAGAAATGCTCTTATTTCGGGATGGTCTTTAATTTTTATCCATTAAGTTGAAAATCTTTAATATTTATCATTTATTTAAAAATCTCTGAATTCTGAGTTCACACCGCAGCCTATTCAAAAATTAAAGAAAAATTGCAGGCACAATTTGGATTTGTAGACAGAATTTGCACAAATTATATCTTAAAAAAGAGTTTGCTTTAAGACGGAGTTTGTCTTACACTATCCATCGATGCATCAAAAAGCCCTTTTTAATTTTAATCTTTCTCTCGTTTTTTTTGTTGTTAGATATATGTTCTCCTAGTTGCATTTATTATTATTTGAAACAAGAAAAAAAACGTCAGAACCAAACACGTGTTTGCATGTGATAGTTGATAATGCGTTCTAACTTGTACAATAGTAGACAAAGACAAGATAATTCAGAAAAGTATTCAAAGAAACACAATAGTTTAGCTCCTCCGAAATGATAATATATGACAACCAAAGATTATAACGAAGTGGCAAGTATTAGAAAATTATAATGAGAACAGAATGAAACTTGAGTTGTGTTTTCAAAAAGTAACTTGAATCAGGTCTCCCGTTTATATATTGCGTGCAAGGGGGATGTGAATGGACTGATTTTTCCTGCGGCCCAGCCATCTTGTGAGCTCGAGCCTAATCCCTTTTCTTGTTGTTTACAAGCCAATTAGAATGACAGTTCTTTATAAAGTGAAAAAAATGAACTCTTTCTGATCAATGAGGGACACTCCCTTTGTGATATTCATCAGTTTATTTAATTAATAAGTACTTTCTCATTCCCAATCAAAGATATAAGACGACATTGGGACTTCTTGGCATGAATCTAAATCAGTGGGGCTTCAAAATGAATATCGAACACAGAGATGGAAAATAAAAAAGGAATATTCATCATATGTCAAAGTGCAATTATCATTTTACTATAACGATGTAAAAAAGAAGTTAAAACAAGTCAATAGCTAAGAATTATCCCATTTCAAATTGGGTACTATGAAAATCATGAGAACTTTTTTTTTGGCGAGCAAAAATAGATATGAATATTTTCATTAAATAAGCAGCAGAAACTAATCAACCAAATGTTACTTTTTTTCAGGAGAACTCGATTAATTTCTAGAATTTAATGATACAAATATTCATAAGTCATAGCCAATGAGTAATATTAATAATTTCTTGCAAATAACTGTTTTCCAACTCAATATATGATTACCTGATAAGCACTTAATTAGTTTTCCCCTTTTCTCAGAAATTTCCAAGGTAAATTTTTTTCATTTGCTTGGCCTCAAGAAGTCTCTTTCATCTAAATTATGGTCAATATTGTTCGTTCATTCTATGGCTCTATCCTTCATTTATTTTATTTTCATTCTAAGGTTTATAGAGAAAAAAAAAACAGTTTTGGAACTTTAAAATCCTATGAAACGTTGAATTTCGACACGTCCGTCAAAAAATATAATGGGTTTGTATAAGGAGTCCGTATAAGTAGTCCATGTTCCCATTCCATTTCCAATGTGAGACTCTTAACACTCCCCGCACGCCAAGACCTCGTTAACTGGAGCGTGAACAATATAATTTGGGGGCCCAACATCGGTGGACAATTAATTGGAATGGGTCTGGCTCTGATACCATGTAAAAATGGATCTTGGGCCTAACTCAACATCAAAAGCTAGCTTATAGGATGAAGATTATCCAAGTCCATATAAGGAGTTCATGTTTCCATTCTATTTTCGATGTGAGACTCTTAACAAGAAAGATATTTGTTACCAGTAGTAGTCAATTAAGCTTTAGATTTATATGTCAATTTTGCAAGACAATGACATCTTATCACTCATAACCGGAATATATTTTCAAAAAGCATAAATTCTCAAAAGTATTGAGTAATCAGACCAAGAGAATTCACGATTTTATCTAGTCATTAATCTTGGATTATTTGGATAACCTTTTCTTGTAAAAACTTTTACATAAGTTTTACCAAGGGCATTTATAATTTTGACCAAATATATAAACTTTACATGGATTGGTGAATAGTTGAATGACTTTAATGAGATATAACAAAGAATAGCGACTTTCCAGCAATATATGGATGTCACTCATGATAATGGTGTTTTATGGCTTGAGGATCGGATTTGTGTGTCTAATGCGGATGACTTGAGGAAGTTGATATTTGAAGAGGCGCACAATTCACGCTATTATGTTTATTCAGGGGCTACAAAGATGTATTGTATCTTAAATGAACATACAAATGGCGAAAGATGAAGAAAAACATAATTAATCATGTATTGCGGAGTTTGAATCGCCGACAGGTCAAGTGTGAGTATCAAAACCCTGGTGGTTGACTCAACAAATAGCTATACCTGAGTGAAAGTGGAAGCAAATTACCATGGACTTTGTGAAAAAGCTACCACGCATTTTGGATAAATTTGATGTCTGGATCACTGTTTACATGTGACCAAATTCGCACACTTCATACAGGTCTAGATTACCTATACTTCAGAGAAGCTGACACGAAATCTATGTTCATGCGATTGTAGTTAGGTTGCACAGAGTACTTCAAATCATTTCAGATTGGGATACACAATTTCCGAGCAAAAATATATCTGTTTCGCGGTGATTGAAATAAAAAATTTCAGTAAAGGCATTTTTAGTTTAATATATTGTATAGTAGATACTAATTTGTAACCTATATAAATAATATAGTTTCTCGCAAAATAGACTATAATAATAATGAAAAGAAGATAAGTAGGGTGTGAAAATTGGAAATGATTGGAGTAGAAGTGGGGCAGAGTTGAACTTGGTTTGCACGTGGATCAATCTTTGTCCCAAATCACTTGCCTCTCCTTTGCTGTATGTACCTTTCCTCTTCTCCAAAGCGATGTTTCAAGTTTCAACCAATAATTCATTCAGAAAATGATAATTCAGTAGTACTACTACTTTTTGGTCCGTCTCTTTAAAATATGCACTTCCTTTATATCCATCGAAATAAGGGTCGGAAATTTACTAATATGAAATTAAGTTTATTCTATTATTTATAACTCGAATAATTAGGGCCCCGCATGTTAGAAATATCGTTTTCACACACGTGCAATCTTAGTGCCAAGTATCGTAAATTTCATTAATGAAAGAGATATTGGTATGTAAGTTAAATATTTGAGACATAGAATGATGACCGGTTATTGGCTAAATAACATGTGTTCCACGTTGATAAACAAAGGAAGGATTGTGCGAAGTGTAAGATAGTACGGGTCAGAAAAGGGCCGCAGAGCCGAGAAGGGTCGCGGCGCCTCCCGAATTGAGCGTCGCGGAGCCTGATTGGCAGTGAGCATCGTGAGTTTCTGGCTGAATTAGCGCCGCGACGCTAATGTGGCAGAGCCACGGCGCTTCATTGGCAGTGACTGCTCGACGGAATCCCAAAGGTTTGGCTGTTGAGGTGGTTTTAATGGCATTGAATCCACCCAATAATGACCATTATGTTGTTGCATTACTTGGGGGTTAAATGACATCCATTACATGAAAATTGAATGCCATTATGAGGCATTTGAAAGGCCCCTATAAATTGAGGCATTTGGCTCAATTCTATAGATGAACAGAAATGAACAAGTGAACATACTTTCAAGTTAACAACACCACAAAGAGATCAGTTTTTCTGATAAGCAATCCTTCTCTTAGCAATCTTCGTTATTCGTGTTCTTCGTTGGGATCATTTGTGTAGACTTTGCATATTTGATAGTTTGTTGTTTCATCTTGGGACACTATTGTCCACACTTCCTTAAAGCCTATATACGGGGGTAATCTTGTCTTAAAGACAGAGAGTCATCTCTCGACTCAGCCTGTGGTGTTGTGATTATCTAATTGGTTGCTAAGTGTTTCAGGTGTGAACTTGATTCTCAAAGGACTCTAACCGTTCGGATTCTCAGCGGTTCTATAAGCCACAAGTGTAGCAGTTCATGTTCTTGTATTTCTGAATACAAGATCCAGATTTGGAGTTCTAATTCAAGATCAAGAGTTTGACAACTTGTTGTAATCTCTGTTGTTTATCCTTTCGATCACTGTAATAGTTATTTACTATTCCCGTACGTGCTTTACATGTCCAACAATAACAATCGCCTTTCTTAGGAGCGTCTTTTATTTTTTAAACTAAAACTTTTCGATACTAATTCAAATTAGTCGTGCTCAATACCATAATGAAAACTAAACTTAATTGAACATAATATGCATTAAATAAGAGAAAGGTTGCACTAACATACGTTCAATCTTCACGCTGAATTATTTTAGCTAGTAAAAGCATCTCAATCAATATATAGTGAAATCTGTGACGTTCATGACGGAAGGCCAGCCTTTCCGCCTATCTATTTTTTTTCTCTTTATTCAAAGTAAGCAGATCGAAAGCACAAAAAGGAATATCTTAGCGAGGGCGAGTTACATAGAAGAACTGAGAGACTTTTAGGGTGACAAGCTTATGAAGAAGAGGTATCCATGATACCTTATGCGAATTTTCTACTTTGGAATGTGACAGAAAAATAAAGGGCTTTGTAAGTATTAGCACATGTACATGTATATATATTTAGCCATATTTAGTCTTGTGTAATTATGGTAAATATAATATCCCTATTGTATGAGGATTCCACATTGTACACCTATCTATATTTTGTATTAATAAGAAAAGCTCCTGAGGGAGATTATTACAATCTTACATGGTATCAGAAGCCAAAACCTAAACCCTATTTTTTATTCTTCCTTAGCCGACGGCTGCCTATCAATCACTAAAAGCAACAATTCTTGCTTGATGTATACTCATTCGACCAAAGCAACAATTGTTGTTTTCTGTCTTTTCATTCGACCAGTGACGGCTCACTGCCAACCTGTCCTCTGCTTTATTCCGCTGCCCAAGAAACAATTGTCTCTGTTCTGTCTCTGCTTTATTTTCTCTCTACCCGAAAATAATCAGAGTTTTATTCATTACCCGAGAACAATCAAATTTTGTTTCTTTTTCCCATCCACTATAATGACTCCTTCCACATCTCAGGCAGCCTACCAGTCAGTTCCAGGCCTCTCCCTATCCAATTTGGGTCTGATTTTCTTCACATTGACTTCTCGATAGCCCGATAATACAGTATATGGATATTGGCGCCACGTCTCACCTCACCAATAGTTCTGGTAATCTTCCTCAACTATGAAGTTTAAATATTTCACAATCTATTATGGTTGGAAGCGGTCTTCGCATTCCCATTCAAGGGTTCAGCCACACACTAACCCCACCACTGCATCCTCACTTCTCTTTAAATAACTTCCTCTATGCCCCAAATATTATCAAGAACCTAATATCCGTTAGATAATTTGCCACGGATAATTTCGTATCAATCAATTTTGACCCGTTTGAGTTTTCTGTAATGGACCTACGTACCGAGAAACTCCTTACGAGATGAAACAGTGATGGGGACCTCTATCCTTTCCTATCCACGCCCCCGCTTTCAGTGTCACTCCTCCCACGTCTCTAAATGCCCAAGTCTCTCTTCCTACCGCTTTAGCAACTATCTCTCTGTCAACCTGGCATAATATACTTGGACATCCAGGGGCTCCTGTTTTTAATTTTCTTCGGAACAATAATTTAATCTGTTGTCCTAGTGGAAAATTTGCCCAACCGTATTTTTCTTGCCCTTTAGGCAAACACGCATGCCTCCCTTTTCAGTCTTCCTTAAGTGTTACGATTTCTCCGTTTGATATTGTTCATGCAGATTTATGGACATCTCATGTTATTAGTTCATTGAGTCACAAATTCTATCTTGTGTTATTAGATGACTTTTCTCACTTTCTTTGAATTTATCCTTTAAAATTCAAGTCTGAAGTTTTTACCAAGTTTATT
Source organism: Anisodus acutangulus (assembly GCA_029783415.1). Lineage (NCBI taxonomy): Eukaryota > Viridiplantae > Streptophyta > Magnoliopsida > Solanales > Solanaceae > Anisodus > Anisodus acutangulus. The sequence goes on from CM056503.1 coordinate 1,954,794, forward strand.
AAGTTTCGTAACTTTATCAAAACACAATTTGAAAAATCCATTAAATCATTACAATGTGACAACGGTCGTGAGTTTAATAATTCTGTGTTTCATAATTTTTGCACCAAGAATGGCATGGTCTTCCATTTCTCGTATCCCCATACCTCACCCCAAAACAGAAAAGCCGAACGAATCATCCGTACTATCAACATCATGGTCCGTACCCTTCTTTTTCATGCCTCTCTCCCCGTCATTCTGGGTCTATGCAGTCAAAATGGTAGCCTATATCTTTAATATTTTACCTACCAGTACTCTTCAGAACAAAATCCCTACCGAAATTCTCTACCGTCGGATCCCATCTTATGACCACCTTAGAATTTTCGGTTGCCTGTGCTACCCAAATCTTGCCTCCACTGCTCCCCATAAATTAGCACCTCTCACAGCTCCATGTGTGTAACACCCCGTATTTTGGGGTAGCGGTTGAACTCATAAACATAGGTAAGTGGACCAGGCTCCGGGAAAGTTTATGTTGTACTTCGTAGGCTAATAAGAAATTAGTTTATAAAAGAATGTGATCCCAAAATAATTTAGATTTAATAAGTTGATTTAATAAGTGTGACGGCGGGGCCTAATAATAATAATAGTTTATCCCCAAAGAGATTTTAGATTGGTATTTTATTACAGGAATTATGATATTGACATAAGAGGATTTTATTAATCGTCGGGATTTAAATAATTGGAGATCGGGAATTTAATTGTGTGTATAATTAATTAATTGTGGGATTAATTAATTATAAGTGGGGACATTGCATAGGGGGAATTTACACGTGTGGTCTTATAACCGATTTGGGGGTGACTAAGCCCCAAATCAGTCGGCCGACTCTCTCCTCTATAATGAACAACCATCGGACCTTCAATGTTCTCTTCATCTCTACCAATTTCCTCCATCAATTCTATTCTAGCAGAAGGAGAAAACTCCGTTGGTGGGTTCCCTAGAGCTCTCGATCGAAGTTGGGGGAAATACCGTGAGCTTTCGCACAACCAAAAAGGAGAATTCGTGGTGTTCTGGGTTTAAAATTCCAGTAGAACCGAAACCATTAACAAGCTTAGAAACTCAGAAGCTTAACCAGAAACCTTGAATGCGAAAGGATTCTGGCGCGAATTAATTTTGGGTTCTGTTTCTGTTTGTCGGAAGCTGATTCGAGCAAGTGATTTTCCAACGATTCTCTTCATTGTAGTTAAGAGAGGTAATCTTCCTTATTCTCTAAGTTTGTACAAGTTCTGGACTTGATTCTTGCTATTAGTTCTAAAGACGATTGTCGAAAATGCGAATTTGGGTTGGGTGTTGTTGGGACTGCCGTAATTGGGAGTTACTGGGATTGCATGTGAAATTGTTGTACTGTTTTGGAGATTGTAGTAGTATAAGAAGGAGGATTAAGAGGGTTGGGTATTTCACTACTTACATAGATTTCGATATAGAAGGAATATAGGTTCTACGCGTTCAAGGTGTTCGTTAGAATGTCCCAATGAATCTGCTTTTAGTATGTTGATTCGATTGTGATTTAAATCATCCGTATGATGTAGATAATCGTTCATAGAGCTTACAAGGACACGCGAAACTTAGATAAATTCGACAACAAGGTATGCAAGGCTCTTTCATTCCTTCGGCATAATTCTATGTGTGAAACATAACCATCATGTTGCTACATAAATTACTCTACTCTTAAGTAGTTGGGAAAAATCATGTTATTGATTCTGGTGTTAAAAGCATGTTTCTAAAATATTTCTAAGTCTTTATTGAGGTATACGGAAAATGTGTTGATATTCACCGTGTTAGCCAAGGGTGCAAGGATGTTATGTCACTCGGGGTATTTTATTATCATTCATGCATTTTCACTTGCATTGCATTCATCTATTACCCTGGACCACTGGTGCTATGCACACTACTATATGATAAATATTATATATATATATATATATATATATATGTGTGTGTGTAAGGGATATGGAAAAAGAGGGAAAGGCGTTATATACGCACACCACCTGCAGCTGGTACAGACTATCACAAAGGAGCCCTAAGAGGCCAATATGATGTGACGTGATGCCTATATGGCTTATTGGGACGGGTTGCACGATCCGCAACACTAACATTGGGACGGGTTGCACGATCTGCAACACTAACATATATATGATATATATATATATATACCGCATGTGCATCATGCATACATTCATTAAACATCATATGCTATGAGGCCCACAACGGCTAATATGGTAAGAAAGATGCCCAAAGAGGCCGATATATATGTGTATACTGCATGAAGCATAACATTTAGGCATGTGTATTAGGGCCCTCAGAGGCATTTACCGATGTCCAGTTGTTTCTGTTTCAGACTATGATATATCTCTACTATGTTGTTTCTTATGCCTGACATACTCAGTACATCAGTCGTACTGACGTCCCTTTTGTTGAGGGACGCTGCGTTTTATGCCCGCAGGTTCATACTAAGAAGGTGACGGTTCACACTAGTAGGTTGCTGGTTCAGCTGGTGTCCAGAGCACTCTATTTATTTCAGAGTCGCGATTTGGTCGTGGTATGTTCTTCTCTGTAAAGGCTTGTAGACAGGTGTCATGTGGTTAATTGTCATGTATGGCCTTGCCGGCCCTGGTATGTAAACGTGTAAATTGGGTTTTTTTTTGGGTTGGAACCCCACTATAATCTATCATGGCTCAGTCTGTATTGAAATGTAGTTAAGGGTGGAGTGATAATGTGGTGCCCGGCGGGTAGGGTCCGGGTGCCCGTCCCGGCCCTCCGGTTTGGGTCGTGACAATGTGTCTTCGTCGATTTTTCGCCAAATCATAGAGGCTATCTGTGCTATGACTTGTCTACTAGTAAAAAACACGTCTCTCGTCATGTCACTTTTGACGAGACGATCTTCCCATTTTTGAATATCTAAAAATTCCAAAAAATGGATTACACGTTTCTCGATGAGTCAGACCTCTCCCTCATCGTCAGCTCACTCGTCCGACATGACACCAACGGCCGAAACACCTTTGCTCAAACCTTTGCTAGTATCTGCGATGGCGCCGCCTTGTCGAAGTCGTCCATTCCTGACGTTAATCCAACCCACCGCCGCCTCCCAAATTCCGGCGACCATCGCCCACTACGGGCGATCAACGATCGGCGTCGACCAACCACCGAGTCCATCATCACCTCAAGCGGTGTCGATTGCATCAACGTCACCGTCGTCATCTCTGCCTCAGTCTCACTCGTCGCCGACTGTCGCCACTCTGGAAGTCGACACCCTATCACTGTTCACACCTCCAGTCACCAGAACCCCCAACACTAACTCGTTGTGTCCCCGCCACCAGACAACACCATAGCCAAACCTCCACTGCACCACACATCCCCTGCCATACCTTCAGTCACCGGCACATCGTACCACCAATACCACAGTTCGGCCCCAACCCACCACCGTCGCCATATCCGACATTACCTAACCCACACCCTAATAACTTACCTACGTGGACACAACCTATAAACCCGACAGTCACCCCCACACCACCACACTCTCGCGTCATCCCTAACCAACCACCGACCTCACATCCCACATATCTGCCCAGATTGGCGTCCCCACCACACCCACTGTCATGCCCAGAAATCCCACTCCCGACACCTCCTGCCCTATCCACCGTATGAAAACTCGTGCTCAACATGAGATTTTCAAATCCAGAGTTCAGTTTAACTTGTCGTCCCAAACCGTTTCACCGATTCCCAAAAACCCAGAATTAGCCAAACTAGACCCAAATTGGAATGCGACCATGTGTGAGAAATTTAATGCTTTAACGAAATAACACACTTGCGATTTGGTTTCTAGACATGAGGGGTGAATGTGATCCGATGTATGTGGCTTTTTCACCATAAATACAGAGACAGTGGTGACCTTGAGAGATATAAGGCAAGACTTGTGGCTAATGGCACAAATCAGTAGGAGGGTATTGAATGTGGTGAGACTTTCAGCCCGGTTGTTAAACCGGCTTCGCACAGTTCTGAGTATTGCTATGGGTAAGCATTGGCCAATTCATCAACTTAATGTAAAGAATGCATTTCTACATGGGGATTTAAAAGAAACTGTTTACATGCACCAACCGCTTGGTTTTATCCATCCTGCAGCCCCTCAGTATGTATGTCGTCTCCGTAAGTCACTTTATGGCTTGAAACAGGCCCCTAGAGCATGGTATGATCGCTTTGCACAGTATCTTATGCAGATTGGGTTTGTATGTAGCAAGTGTGATAATTCTTTATTTAGTTTTCATAGAGGTAGTAGCATTGTATATTTGTTATTGTATGTGGATGATATTGTGCTCCCTGCCTCATCTGAGTTGTTGAAAAATGAGATTATTGCATTGCTCAAAATAGAATTTGTTATGACTGACTTGGGGAAGTTGAGCTATTTTTTGGGGTGACTAGATCTGCAGACACTATGTTTCCTTGTCAGCGTAAGTATACAGAAGAGATTGTGTACATAGCTAAAATGACAAATTTTCTACTCCAGTTGACTCTAAATCAAAGCTCAGTGCTTTGGATGATGATCCAGTGTCAAATCCCACTCTCTACCGGAGTCTTGCATGTGCCCTATAGTATATTACTTTCACCAGACCTGATATTGCTTATGTTGTTCAGCAGGTATACTTATTCATGAAGCCTCATTTTACTGCCCTTAAACGTATCATTCGATACGTTAAGGGCACACTTGATTATGAATTACATCTCTACCCCTCAACACCGACCAGGTTGTTGTCATATACGGATGCTGATTGGGCAGGCTGCCCGGACACGCGATGATCCACCTCAGGCTATTGTGTGTTCTTGGGGGATAATCTCATTTCTTGGTCTGCCAAGAGACAGGCCACATTATCCTGTTCGAGTGCAAAAGCAGAATACAGAGGTGTTGCTAATGTTGTTGTTGAGATCTGCTGGCTCCGAAACCTTCTTTTGGAGCTTCAGTGTCCATTACGTAAGGCGTCATTGGTTTATTGTGATAACATATCCGCCATATATCTATCTCATAATCCGGTTCAACATCAGTGAACCAAGCACATTGAGATGGACATCCACTTTGTTCGTGAGAAGGTTGCTCTCAGTCATGTCAAGGTATTGCATGTGCCTTCTTCATATCAGTATGTGGATATATTCACAAAGGGTCTTCCTAGACAACTCTTCCTCGACTTCAGATCCAGTCTTAGCGTCTGGCCTCCTCCCGCTCCGACTGAGGGGGTGTATTAGCACGTGTGCATGTATATATATTTAGCTATATTTAGTCTTGTGTAATTATGATAAATATAGGATCCCTATTGTATGAGAATTTTCACATTGTACATTTATATATATTTTTTGTATTAATAAAAAAGGCTCTTGAGAGAGATTATTATAATCTTATCATAAGATATAACTGTGTTTTTGGACTCGATGATTAGCCTAAGGAACAAATACTTGAGAAGTGAGACCTATTATTGGACCAAAGCGGACAATAATGTCAAGAGCTTAGGTCATAACCGAATCCGGGTCGTCCCTTATTTCTACAACGAACCTTATATTTTTTAACCATCTGATTTCTGAAGCATTGATAGTAATTATTTTCCTCCACGTGAAAAAACCAGAATTCTGTTTGATCATATAATTGAACCTAATACACTCTTGCATTTCTCTCAAGTTCATTACTTCATATAAACGATATTAAAATCTTTACTATAAAGTATTATATAGTGAAGTAGAATATGCTACGGGAAGATTCCTATCGATCTGTTTCGGGTATATTTGTATATCATTTCTTACTTAGATTCAATTGTTATTAGAGATAAAATGAAGTATGTTACTTTTGTCGCTAGATTTGCGGAGTGACTAAGGACTTTTTTCCTGTCTCCTGTAATATTACTGCCTCCCTATACACTGCACACCTCATTGTGGCTCAATTGTATAAAATACAACTTCTATTGTCATGTAATATCCATCATCACTTGAACACAAAATTAATAATTAATCGAAAGCTTAGTACATCAGACTATTTTTTTTAAGCAATCAATCAGCAAAATAGTTAAACAGTTCAGCTTATATTTGTTAGTATAATAATTAGTCCATAAATTATTCACCTTCTCATGTTCCTCGAAGTCGTTTGACATACATAAGAATGACGATGGCAGGTTGCGAGAAAGAGGCGTGCATCATTATAGTAAATCCTATTCATAAACTGTATTAATATTCTACTCTAATTTATATTTATTCCTTTTATTAATTAATATAAGACAGAGACAATCTTTACCAAGGAGTTTATTATTTATTTATATATACATAAAAAATATTAACCTTATACCAACATTATAATTTTCTATTCGGATAAACCCCTCGTCCCTCTAATTCTTCCACGTACCAATTAATCAATAGTTTGAAATTTTGAATGACCAACCATATGACAGAAATAAAAGGCTTTTGGATAATTGACAGTACTTTTTTTCTTTATAAATGTCGCGTTTATATGTAGAATAGTGTAATTCTTCTTGATGAAATTCTATTATTAATGTCATATATATATATAGTATACAATTGTAGTCCTAATAGAATTAAGATCTTTATTTTACCTCAATTACAATTGTAGTCCTAATAGAATTAGGATCTCTATTTTACCTTAATTACACTAAATATTAATTACAGAATATATTGTGAATATATATGGAATTTATTCACTATCACACCCCTTCAGTCGGAGCGGGAGGAGGCCGGACGCTAAGACTGAATCTGAAGTCAAGGAACAGTTGTCGAGGAACCCTTTGTAAAGATATATGCGTACGGATATGAAGAAGGAACATACAACACCCTAACGTGACCCATTGCAACCTTCTCACTAACAAAGTGAATATCCATCTCAATATGCTTGGTTCGCTGATGATGAACCGGGTTATGAGACAGTTACACAACAGATAAGTTATCACAGTAAACCAAAGATGCCTTACGTATGAGACAATGAAGCTCAAGAAGGAGATTTCAGAGTCAACATAGCTCGGCAACAACGTTCGCAACGCCTCGATATTCTGCTTCTGCACTCGAACGGAAAAGCGTGGTTTGCCGCTTGACAGACCATGATATGAGATTATCCCCCAGAAACACACAATAGCCGGACGTAGAGCGATGGGTGTCCGGAAAGCCTGCCCAATATGCGTCTGTGTAGGAGAGCAATCTAGTCGGTGCTGAGGGATATAAATCAAATCCATAGTCAAGAGTGCCCTTAACATATCGAATGATACGCTTAAGAGTTGTAAAGTGAGGCTCCCTAGGAGTGTGAATGAACAAGCACACATGCTGAACTACATACGCTATATCTGGCCGAGTGAAGGCGAGTTACTGAAGAGCACCTGCGAGATTCCTATAAAGAGAGGGATCACTGACCGGATCCCCATCATCTGCACTAAGTTTAGACTTGGAGTCGATGGAGTGGACATAATCTTGCAGTTTTCCATTTTAGCCCTGTAGACAATCTCATCTACATACTTACGTTGACACAAGAACATGGCATGTGCGGATCTAGTCACTGATATCCCCAAAAAGTAACTCAACTTACCCAAATCTGTCATAGCAAATTCGGACTTGAGCAGGGCAATGATCTCGTGTTTTAGAGTATCAGAAGAAGTTGTCAGAATAATATTATCCACATATAAAAGAAGATAAGTCGTGTCAGTACCTCGATGAATAATAAATAGGGAATGATCACTCTTGCTGCACACGAACCATATATGTATGAAATATGTACCAAACCTCTCATACCAAGCCCTAGGTGCTTATTTCAAACCATAGAGTGACTTACGAAGACGACAGACATAATGAGGAACCTCCAGATGCACAAATTCAGGCGGTTGATGCATTTAAATGATTTCTTTCAAATCCCCATGTAAGAAAGCATTTTTTACATCAAGCTGGTGAATATGCCAATTTTCCCCATAGCTATGCTCAACATTGTCCGAATGGTGGCAGGTTTGACCACCGGTCTAAAAGTCTCACAACAATCAACATCCTTCTGCTGACCAGTACAATTAGCCACAAGTCTTGCCATGTGGCGTTCAAGCTCTCCACTATCTCGGAATTTGTGACGCTAAAACCACATCAATAAATCACATTCACCCCTTATGGTTTCAGAATAAGATCCCAAGTGTTCTAATTGGTTAATGCATTAAACTCCTCACACAAGGCCTCATTCCAACTTGGGTCGAGTTTGGCTAGTTTTGGGTTTTTAGGATTAGGCGAGATGGTTTGAGTGGATAGGTTAAAGTGAACTTTTGGTTTGAAAATCCTGTGTTGTGCATGGGTTTTCATTCGGTGTGTGGGGACGGTCACGAGTGGGGTAGGGGGTTGGGAGGTCTTGGGTGGGTAGGCGGTGGGGTCGAGGCTTGGTAGTGGAAGCGAGGCGATGGAGCAGGCGGTGGCGGGGGTTGGAGTCTTAGGGTGGGCGAGGATAGTTCTTGGTTGGGGTGGCGATGGGATAAGCGGTCTGGTTTACGGGTGGGTAAACGCAGTCCAGTTGGGGTAGTGGCCAGGCGATGGGGTGGGGTCGATGGGATGTGTGGTGGTATGGCCGAAGGGTGCGAATTTTGTAGTGCATTTCGGAGTAGAGGGGAGGTGTCCGAGTCATCAAGGAAACAGTAATCAGTGTCTCAAAATTTTTAGATGTTGTCAAACGGAAAAACGTACTCAACAAACGTGACATAGCGTGAGATTAAAATTTTGTCTGTGGATAACTCATAGTACAAGTACCCCTATGGTTCGACGGGGAAACCTAGGAAGATGCATGGAGTGGAGCTAGGTGCTAGTTTATGAGGGACCGTGGAGGCCAGATTTGGGTACCAAAGACAACCAAAATTTTGAAGGTGATCACAGGAAGGGATCTGACGAAAGAGAATTTCGGTGGGTGTCCTATTTTGGATCGTGCAGGTAGGTAAGATGTTAAGAATGTGTTCTACTATTTTTAATGCATACACCCAAAATGTAGGGGGGAGACTCATAAAAAAGAAGGGTACGAATCATATTGTTAATTATGCGAAGAATCTTTCGGCTTTACCATTTTGAGGGGATATGGGGGCACGAGAAACGAAAACCATGCCATTAGCCTCATAAAAATTATGAAAAAAAAAGTTATTGAACTCATGACCATTATCACATTTAAATGTTTTGATGTATTTTTCAAATTGCGTTTTAACCAATGTACGAAATTCAAGGAGTTTAGAGTAAACTTGAGACTTAAGTTTAAGAGAATAGACTCAAAGGAAGTGAGATAAGTCATCCAAAAATACCAACTAATATTTATGACATATGTTGCTGGTTATAGGAGATGTTCATAAATCTGCATGAATAATATCAAATGGAGAGAAGGTAACACTTAAAAAAGACGTAAACGAAAGTCTAACATGTTTTCCTAGATGACAAGAGGAGCAATTATGGGTAAGGTTCCCTTTATTACATTTAATTAAATTATGGTTTCTAAGAAAATAAAAAATATGAGTCCCGGGGTGTCCAAGTCTACTATGCCACGTTGAGGAGGATATGGCAGCTAGATATGTGCGAGGATTGACACTAGCAGCGGACGTGGATAGGAAAGGATAGAGGTCTCCCTTACTATTGCATCTCGTAAGAAGTTTCCCGGTACGTAGGTCTGTTACAGAAAAACCAAATGGGTCAAAATTATTGGATACATAATTATCGGTGGTGAATTTTCTAACAGAGATTAGGTTCTTGATAATGTTAGGAGTATATAGGACGTTTTTAAGGAAGAAGTGGGGATGCGGTGGTGGAGTTAGTGTGTGACCAAACCCTTGAATTGGAATGCGATGACCATTTTCGACCATAATATATTGAGGAGTATTTAAATTTCGCAGTTGAGGAAGATTACCAGAATTATTGGTGAGGTGAGACGTGGCGTCCGTATCCATATACCACGCATCATTGGGATGCTGAATTTTTAAAGAACCGAAAGCATGGCCAAATCTGTTGGAATGAGGCTGGACGGCTACTGCTGGGCCGCTGTGTAGTGGGTCTGAGAAAGGTAAGCCTGATGCGGTTGGTCCGTGTAGCGTGGGCCTGGTGATGGGCCCAGGATGTCCGGTTGTTGGCGATGCCCAATGATGTGGGTCGGGGCTCTCGATCTCTCGCTTCAGAATGGATACCCAAGTACTTGATTATCGGTCATTAAGGATGGGTCGCGGAATGAGTGTTGGGGGCGGTCAGAGTTCCTTGGGCTACCTCTTTGGAAGTGGAGAGAGCCTACTAACAATTCTCAGACTTCTCGCAACCAGGAAAAGGCTCCACTAATTAGCCTACTTCAAAGCGAACTGTTATTATTAGACCAGTAAATGACAACAACTTGTGCAACACTGATGTTGCTGCAATTCCTACGAGCTTTAATGCTCAGTTGCCTAACGAAGAAAAAAAATAGGGGAGAGAAAATTAGGTTTTGGCTTCTGATACCATGTAGAATAGTGTAATTCTCCTTGATGGAGTTCTCTTATTAATGTCATATATAGAGAGTATACAATTGTAGTCCTAATAGAATTATAATCTCTATTTTACCTTAATTACAATTGTAGTCCTAATAAAATTAGGATCTCTATTTTACATTAATTACAAAATATATTGTGAAATATTTTCACTATCACTATCCAATATCACTTCCTTTTGCTTCAAGTCATTTGACTAATTAATATACATTTATTCTTTTTGTTCTATTATACAATCATTATTAGAATAATTGATTTAAAAGTACTTGATGATGTGGTTAGGAACAGAACACATCTCTTAAAACTCAAAAGTGGAATTAATTCCTTTTTTTTTCAATCTTTATGGATTGGAAGGTAGAAGAAGGAAGAACCTAACCACAAATGGGGAAGCATACGTTTGGATTTATTAAGTGTGGATCCTTAATTAATCAACAAATTTAATCACTTTGCAGTTTGTGTGGCCATTTTTTATTTAGGAGTCCAAATCTGATGACGCATGACATAAGTTGTGCTGTATATTATTTAAAACTTTAATTGGTCAGATTCAGACCTAGGCCATTTATAATTTATAAAACACAATTGGAAATATGCGCAGTATAATAATAAATATACAATACAAAGATCGCCGAATTATATGACTGATTAAACCAATATCCACGTGTAAGTTCATTCCTTATTAGAAACTGCATTTTTTATTATACGTAACGTAATAAAATGCATCTACCAAGCAGCATATGAAATATGAACACCAAACATTATTATTTTAAGTAGGAGCAGTTATGGGGATTATATTATAAAATAAAAAAAGAGTTACAAAGTTGAAACGCGACATTAGGATTAGTGTGGAAGCGAATATCCAAATCTGTTTATGTTGTACTATTATTATACACATTCATTTCATTTTTATTAATCTTTTACCTTCGTTAAATACAAAAATATAGTCTCATAATAATTAAATATCCAACTAGTTTAGGATTAAGACATAATTATTTATTTGTAATAAATTACAATTTTTTTCATGTTATTTACTTTAAGTGAAAGTCCATTATATTATAGAGGTCTTTAAACTATTGTAAAATGGACAATTTCTACATTAACTAATAGTATAGGTCTTTTTAATTTGATCCATGAATGTCACTTCCTTTATAAATAAATAAAAATATTCATAATATAGCCCATAATAAAATGTTAAATATACATAATATACACATGATATACATGTGTATATTATGTATATTGTTGCTCTCGGATTCCTCCTCTAAACCGTATATGGTGTACATATTTAGGTAACATTGTAGTCTCCTAGTTTAGGTAATATTATGGTGTAATTAATATTGTAAACTTACCTTAATTGTATATTCAGTATCCAAATAGAATAAGGTTTTAGGAGTAGAATAGGAATATGATTCTACTATTATGGAAATATGCAACTTGTATAAATATTCTTTCAATTAATGAAAATAATCAAGGGATTATTTCTTTCATATAAAACTTATAGGGAAGTATTTTATTAGATGCATTCCAAAATTTAAACCGACAATTAAAATTGCTTTTGTATAAAATGTCAAAGTTGATAATGCGTCACCAATGACTGCATGGTGGATATATAAAGTGTTTCTCTTTCCAATAAAAATATGTACTTAAAATGAAGTTTATATTTAATTACTTCATTTCTCTTTAAATAAACAAATTAATTAAAGATTTGCCTGTTGCTGGGTGATATCTAGAAACCTTGCCTGTCGTGCTTTATGTGAATACCTTGTTGAAGAGGTCACAATTTGACTTGCAATTTATGTGAATACCTTGTTGAAGTTGTATCATCAAGAAGAAAAAAAAAAGAAAAAGTCAATTATATCACACTAATTTTCATATAAAACATGTACATAAATATACAAGAATCTTGATAACGATGAAAGAATATTGTCAGATATGGATTGTATCTTTATTAGTGAAAAGGTTCATATGAAAATATGGAGAAAATCTTGAACCCTTTTTAATAACCTAGTATTATATATTTAGTGCATATTCTTTTTCATTATCTCATAAAGTATATATTAAGAAAAAAAGGAATATTTATTATCCATTAGAAACTCAGAGGAAGGTGACCTATTGGAGGATTGCAAATCAAGGGTTATTGTCTCCACAGCTGTGGGAATGTAGACATTCTACCTAATGACTAACTATGACACATGTAGACTAACATCTCCAAACCAATTCAACCATTTTTAAATGAAAAGAAACTGATAGGTTCATTAATTTCACAGTGTTTGTAAATTATATTTTTGCTGTCTACCCCTTGAAACTCAGAGGTGAATCCGCGATTAGTTTCAATGTTATTAGTTCGAGCATAGTTTATTTAATTTACTGAGTTCAAAATTTGTTATGTGTACACATTCACTGAAACTCATAGGTTCATTTCTCCATGTGTGAACATGACAACATCCATTTTTGTTGTCTTCTTCTAGAAAGTCGGAGTTAAATTCAGGATTTGAATATTATTGGTTCGTGTTAGGATTTTACTATAACCCACTAGATTTACTAGGTCGAAATATATTATTTATACTTATTTAACTAATTTTTGACATATATACGAAATTCAAACCAAAAATTTCTCAGTCCAGATGAACCATAAGTTATTAACTACATATGCACCTACTTAAAGTTGAAGTATCATATTTCCATAGGCAGATACTGAATTTAGTCTTAACGCATTCAATTTTAAGGTTTTTAATCTTAACATATTAAATTTTTAAAATTATGAATTCTGAATCTAATATTTATCCAAATTTTAATAGTTTTGCATGAACAGCAATTTCTTATCAATTTTTCATGTCAAGATTTAGGTAGTCTTTTCTAAAAAATAATACATATTGTTTCGAGCCGCGGAAATAGTCTTCTGTAAAAATGCAGGATACTGCTACGTACAATAGACTCTTATGATCTGATCCTTTTTCGAGCCCTGCGCATAGAGAAAGCTTAGTGCACCGAGATGCACTCTATTATATCTCATTTCTTTATTAGGGAAAATAATATATACCTTGCTCGAGTCTAATATTTATCAAGTCAAATGTGAGTTTGAAGTTTGAACTCCAAACTAATAAAGCTATAGGCCTACTATACTTTTAGTTTGTTGGACATATATAGATAAAGTCACTAAGGGACCCTCCAAATATCCTAACCATCCGACCAATATAAGCTGCGATTACAATGCACACGCGTGGGTTACATTGGTCCACAAAGCCAAACAAACAATACTATAAAAAACACATACAAATTCAAATAGTACATTCTTTCTATCCTTTGACTATCCTTAATTATTTAATGAACCACATCACATGACTATCATCCTTGTTGGCTTTTTCTTCTTGTTTTTTTACTTCCTTTCTTCTTCTTCAAACTTTGCTTCCTTAGAGATAAAAAGAATCAGCAAATAGAAATGGGATAAGGTTGTACATGTCTAGAAAAGTTTACCCCATCAATTTCGCATATTTTTTGTACTTCCATCAATGAAAGTCTTTCTCATAGAGATTACAGTGTTAAGTATGACACTTATATATATAAAAAAAAAATGAAGGTTTTAACCAGAATTTTAGGGGCTCAACTGCCCCTTAATGTAAAAACAACTAAATAATTTTGGCACTAAACAAATTAAAATACAAGTAAAACCAAAGCGGTTCTACTGCTACCAAGAGTTAGTGCCGAGTTCCCACATCGGCTCTTTAAGGATGTGATGGTTTTTAGATGGTAATGATCAATACTCACCTTATGAACTAACTTTTAGGTTGAGTTAGGCCTAAATTCATTTCTTTATTAGTCACAATTCGAATCTAATTGTTATGAGCAAAAATTTAGATCAATTCCTGACCATCGTAGACCTCTTGTTCTTTTCCCGGTCTAACCATCTGAAGCATTCTAGACCAACTAATTTAGATTAGTGTCGAAACCGCTCCTTACATGTGGGAGTTTCTTTTTTACTAATCAATATGTCTTGTAGGAGTTTCTATAATATTAGAGGTCGAACGCAATATGTCTGATTAAAAGGAAAGAGATCTCATTTGAATCGCAATGTTAGGAGTACTAGATAGATCTCCTGACCATTGTTAAACCTATTTGCTGATAGAGAGGACGTAATATGCTCATGGGCGTGGCCACGACCCATTCTTTCAGAGTAAGAAGTATAATCAATGTGGTTTCGAGGCTTGAACAATTGGATTACATCAGGGTATCTTTATGGGAGCATTTGTACATTGGTCCTTTTTTAAGCCACAAATTAAATTATATGTTAGCTCAGTGGGTTAATTTGTCTGCAAAAGAATTTTCATCCAGAATAGTGTAATTTCAAATGTGAGATATAACCACTAAACTAACAGGGACAGAATTTAAAGAATATCCCCATCCACATGTCGTTAAAAGAGTAGTGTAGACTAATATAGCTATCCGACTAATTAATCACATGCCTAATGATTACTCAGGCTGGTTTTTATTCCCATCTAAGGGCCAAATTGTCCGCCTTTTCCATTTTTCCAGAAGCCCCAGCTGTCCCAGTCCGTGATTAAAAAATACATACAGGCATAATTGTCAGAGTTAATTATACAGTTCCAAAAATTACATCGTATACATGGCACCATGAATGAAATGAACAGGAAAGAGATACACATCAAAGTTTCTTTCAATAAACAAAAAGCACGTCACAGATAAAGCTCATAGCTCATGAGAAAATTACATAATCTTATTCAGCCAACATTTGACCTTTCTGGAATAGAATGTCATCTTTCAAATAAATGAAGCTCAACTACATCTTAATATTGAAAGGAAGAGAAAAGAATACGGGTAAAACCCTGTAGCTAGATACTTATATTGTACAACATCACCATATGATGAACAAGCACCGTAAAGTCGCCTGATCTTACATATTGACCAGCAACATCTGTTTGTTCTCCACCTGCGTTTTCTTTTCTTTTTCTGTTCATCTACATGCTTTTTAAAGTATCGAGTCTGAAACATTACCGATTACATGCAAGAATTTCTCATTAGCGGCAATTATGCTGTCCTGTGTTGACCTGGCTAAAATGATGATACCTCTATCGGTGATAGCCCGAAGGTTACCTCTATCGGTGATAGCCTGAAGGTGGCCTTCTATCTCTTCCCCTTCCTAAAGCCGAGAAGTTATTACTGGAAGGACGTGGATTGCTATACCCCTGAGCAACATTTTGGTTTACTTGAGGGGTCCATCCACCACCCCGTTGGTTATAGCTTCCTGCCTCATAAGTTTGATAATTCACGTAATTACCGTATCCACTCTGCTGGCGAAAATGATCATTTGGTGGTACTGGTGATTGGCTAACATGCTGCGAACGAGGGGCATGAGAAGAATAACCATATCCAACATTTTGCTGATATCCATGTCTATGATAATCCCTGCTAGGAGGGGCAGGTTGGCCACCCCTCTCATTCAGAGGAGGCAGCCTACCATAAGGATCAACAGCAGCTGGGACATAAGATTGGTTATAACTACGATCATAGGGATAAGGCGCAGCTATGTCATCTCGAGCAGAATGGCCAAAACTAGCTCGAACATGTTCCTGACCATTATATCTGTGAGAGGAAGAAAAAGGACCATAACCAGCAGGATATGCTGCTGCATGTTGAGCATGTGTATTATCACCATGACTACTCCTCATCTGCAAACTATTAGAAACCAGCCTGTGTGCTGCCTCTCCAAGGTGACGACCAGTGTTTCCGCCAGAGTGGTGATTCCTGAAACGAAGCACACAGCAACATAAAATCTAATGGACTAGACATACGAACTGCAATGCATCATTAGACACTTCATCCATCCAATCAACATATAGCAACATACCTTCCATTTTCCCAAGGTTTCCTCCCAGAATCCTCATGCCACAACACAGGATCAGGTTTCATATCACCGAATGTGACCAACTGCAGAGTAATGACGCAGCATCAGTCAGGAGGAATGAAAAAGAAAAAGAACTATATTCTCAAGAGACGTTTTTTACCTTATTCAACTGGCTAAACAATGGGCACATAAAAACAGCTGGTTTTTTACTCTATACAAAGGTACAATTAGAACAATATGATAATTTACAAGAACCATTCTCTATCTTTTTTTAAACAATGATCACTAACTATGCTGGTATTTAATTCTATACAGGTCCAAGTATATATTAGAAAAAATAAGGTACTCAAATACCCCCTCCCCCCCACCTCGCCCCGCCCCCTACTTGTTTTAAGTGAGCATCTACATAACAAACTAGCTTTCACTCTTCTGAATGAAACAATTCGCTCAGTGGAAATAAAGTGTTAGGGTTAAAAGAAAAACACTAGCCCGGAACCACATCTCTATAGCCCCAGTAGGGCTCGACTCAAAGCCCTAACCTACTTTTTTTAAAAACTAAAAGTCCTAACCTCTTACTATGTTTACCATATAGGAATAAGTAAATTTCAGAATCAGGTTGAGCTCAGAACTCCAGCAGAGAATACAAGTCAATTCCTTGATCTGTATCTTCAAATTTTGGAAGAACAAAGTTCCGTCAAACCTTGACAATGAACCTACAAGAACCTTTTCCCTCTTATTTTCTTCTCCCTTAACATGTGAAAGTGGAAAAAAGGGTGAGGATTGTGTGGGTGGTTGGGTGGGGAGGACCTCTTTGAGGCAATGGTGTTGAAGGGACAACCTCAATGGGAAAAGGAAAGGAGCAGGCTGGGAGGGGGAGATTGTGGAGTACCTACCTCCTGAGATTCAAATTCAAAAAGGAAGCACAGGTCGAACTCACAGGTAAGCTAATTTTGCTAGCTCATACTTGATTTAACTACTATTAGGAGAAGGCCTCGGGCAAACCTCGGCGGAAATTTATTTAACTACCCCAATATAGTTAAAAAGCATGGCAATATGTATATTAGCTACCAGCCCATTATAAAATTATGCTTCAGGAATCACTTTCATGAACTCGTTCTGTCCATATTTTCCCAAATTTGAGTTTCAAAGATCAAAATAGGCTTTGGTCAAAGCCATTTTTATGACTCGTCTTTTTAATTCTTAATACAAAAAACTCCATCCGTTTCAATTTGTTTGTCTGGTTTTGACTTGGCACAGAGTTTAAGAAAGTAGAGAAGACTTTCGAATCTTGTGGTCTTAAACTAAAAATATGTAAAATGTACCAAAATGCCCCTTAATCTTGTATCAAACATACCGCGTGGATAAGTTAGTATTTAAGAGTTTCCAAAAAAGGAAAGAGGCATTCTTTTTTAAATAGACTAAAAAGGAAAGTAAGACAAACAAACTGAAAAGGAGGGAGTAGTAATTATGATAAATGATAGGATATATATTTTCATGCAATGGGACTAGAAAGATCAATATTATATAAATATATTTTAAAAGGCGTTTGACAAATACCTGGTTTGATTATTGAAAAAGTTAACAAGGACAAATAATCTAGGACAGAGACAGCATTCACAAAAAAATGATATCCTTCTAGTCAAGAACACAGTATGGTCTTCCACCTTACCCTCCCCCAAAACGAAGGGACAAAGCGTGGACTCTCTCATTACCTTCTTTGGGAAAATAACCCCATTAGGTGGCCGTGTGATATGCTTATGGGGGTCCGGGAGTCTGTATATTGCACATCTGAAAACACAAGAGCCAGAAAGCTGATCAGAAATTGTAAAAATATTCTCATTTCATGTACCATCAATTGGTACACAGATGCCGCAGCCAAAAGCTAGGTTTCTTACATGACTTGATTGTCCATAATATCTTCCATCCCATCAATAGGTGCTCTAAAAATTGGAGGACAAGGATCTCCCCTGCAAAGGGATATGTAGCCATTCATCCCACCACTGCATGTAATGTTTGAAAAAAAAAATCAGAAGAGTCCACCTAGGACTTGGACGATTGAGATTCGAGCTAAGTTTTCATCACAATAGACAATAGTAACAACGCAGATTTAGTATGCAGAAAAAGACAAAAAACCAAAGAATCATGTAGAAAAAGGGAAGACAAGAATTTAGCTCGGACAGAGAAGACACTAAGGCTAAAATTTGAGGACAAGGACCTCCCACGCAAAGGGATATGTAGCCATTCATCCCACCACTGCATGCATTGCTAGAAAAAAACCAGAAGGGCTACCTAGGACTTTGACGATTGAGATTCAAGCTAGGTTTTAATCACAATAAACATTAGTGGCGATGCAGATTAAGCATGCAGAAACAAGCCTAAAAACCGAAGAATCATGTAGAAAAAGAAAAAACCAGGACCTAGCTCAGACATAGAAGACTAATGCTAAATATTGGAGGACAAGGATCTCCCACGCAAAGGGATATGTAGCCATCCATCCCATCACTGCATGTACCATTAGGAAAAAAATCAGAAGAGTCCACCTAGGACTTTGACGATTGAGATTCGAGCTAGGTTTTTATCACAATAGACAACAGTGACGATGCAGACTTAGTACAACAACAACAACAACATACCCAGTGTAATCCCACAAGTGGGGTCTGGGGAGGGTGGAGTGTACGGAAACCTTACCCCTACCTTGGGAGGTAGAGAGGCTGTTTCCGATAGATCCTCGGCTCAAAGAAAAGCAAACAAAAGCATGATGCAGATTTCTTATGCCGAAAAAAGACTAAAAACTGAAGAATCATGCAGAAAATGGAAAACAAGGATCTAACTCAGACAGAGAAGACTAAGGCTTCAAAATACAATTAAAGGGGTCCGAGATGGAGTCACTAATAAAAACTTGGATCACAAACATAGCAAGAAGAAAACCTCTCAGAAAACAAAGCTGGAGACACGACGGTGGTCTTTGACATAACCCCCCCCCCCCCGACCCCTGAAAAAAACCCTCCTATGTTTAGATTGATATTAAGAGCCATACGCAGTTTCAATTTTTATATTCACATACACGTGCATGTGTGTGAAACTGGGAATGAGCTATTGTCATCACATATCCCGGTAGATGAAACAAGATTCAAGTTCCAAAAATTTAAAAATACCTCAAGGGACTGATAGTTTCACATAGTATCCAGATAAAGAGTTGAACAATAGCAGGCTGAGTAAAATTTTACAAATTACTCAATACATGTGCATGTATGAAGAGGGGCAGCATCAATGTTTCCAAATATCAGGGTAGATGATTGAAGATTCTAAATTCAAAAACTTTATAAACACAGTAGTGAAGAACATATGGGCTTCGTAGGTAATCCAGATACTGGGGTGAGCAACAGGATACAAGATGAGCAGATTTTGAGTATCATTACACCTCCACAGAAAATTGACAAATGAGATGCCCAACTTAACCAAGAAATGCTCCGACTTTGTCATTTAGAGTAAGATTTTCTTTTCAATTTCAATTGATGTCCTTTAAAGTCCAAATTAATAGGAAGTTCATTTACACATAGGTCATATAGCACACTTTACCTTGCTTTTGGGTCCAAGCGCTCCTTCACCTCAACACGTTCATTGTCTGTAAGCTGCTTACAACGATCATCAAGAGAAAAAATGTATGGAGACAAAGGGTGAGATAATGACACAAAAAGCATATCATTCATCACACTGTTTCTTCGTGCTTCTTCCTCCTGCAAGAAAAAATGGCTTAATTAGAAAAATGGATATTCTCAAAGATAGTTTAACTTAATTCAGAAGCGACGCCATTATACCGTCAAGGTATGTTCAACTTTTGCAACCTCTGCAAGGAGCCGGGCTTCATCAATGAAAGGTAGTTTGGCAATACCCTTCACATTAAGAAAGATGTCAGTACAAAGATACGAGGATACAGTTCTTAAGAAAATTAATTTAACAAGTACCTGCCATGAAAAGCGCTTCCCATTCATGTCCACCTCAAAATCTGTCAACAACATTAAGGTATGAGATATTTTAGTCTGAGAATACATTTAGAGAGGAAAAATGTTAAGCAAGATACTATACCGGCAGATGAGATACAAGTTATCTTGTATTATTAAGTAATTTAACAGATTTACAGTAAGTTACTTGTCAAAATGAGAAACAAAATGTTCATACCAGAAGGATAGAAGTCGATAATGGCCGAGTTTGGGTCTGTCATCAATCGCCTATACTGTTCCGGAAGAGCATGTGAACTGCATATAAACCTAGTTAGTACCCTCTAGCAAGACATCTAGTTTGAGAAACACAAAAGGTGAGGTATAAACCTGGCAGCAGGAAAAACTCCCAAAAGCTGATTGAATGGTTTGAATGGAGAGCCTAGTTCAAAGGTGATATTCAACTCCCCAAGATCCTTGAGGTCAGAAGCAAAAGGAGCATAATGATAAGGATAAAACCACTGCCAGGAACAAACACCTTCGTAATAATAGTGCATAACCCAGCACAGGCCTTCTGTGTATTTCAAGACGATGTCCTTCCGTACTTCTTCCATCTCCTCAGGGGTCTTTGCTGACAATTTTTCCTCATAATACCTTTCTTTCCATCCTGGCACTCCCAGTTTGATCTTGTCTTCCTCAGGATTCTCTGAATTAAAAACATCATTTTTCTCACGGATCAGCTTGTTTAGCTTTGTTTTCAGCTCTTCTTTGTTTTCTAATACTTCATTTTCAAGGCTATTCTCAGCTTCAACAATTGCAGCTCCTATAGTGGCCCCAGAACTCAAACGTGCAACTTTTTTGGCGCGAATAGATCCTTCATCATCAACAGTCCCAGAGTGCTCACTCTGAATGTCAAGGATGGAGAGACTTGATGTGCCATGCCGAAGTTGGTCACGTCTTGAGGTCCCCCCCTGTTGATAGGGAGAAGGCGAAGGACCTGAAGCAAGCCGAGAACCACCAAACCGAGTAACTGGAACCAAAGATTTAGGTTCAGCTCGAGGAGCGGAATCATCTCCTCTTTTTGACTGGGCCTTTTCACGCTTGATTCTCTCAGATTGTCTCTGATGTAAGCGAGCTCTTTTCTGGAATATCTTATCTTCATATGATCCCACAGCCTGGATAAAATGCTCTACCCTGCTAAGATTTGGCTGGCTACCATCAGTTAGATACCCTCCCATAGACTTAAACTCCTTCTTATAAACAGCCAGCAACAAATTTATTGCACCCTCACGGATCTCAAGTGTAGGCATATGTGGGAGAAAATCATTTCCCACAAAGAAACAGATAAATATGAAGTCGTCAATGATCCGCTCGAGATCGATCTCAAAAGGAGGATTTGGAATTCTCATATCAAATTCTAAATACTCCCGCAGAGTCCATATGTTGAGGAACTGCAACAGATGCACAAGATTAGTAAAGGAAATTCCAGATATTACTTGTCAATATCTTCTACATCTAATTTAAAAGAACATCTTCTACATCTATTTTCCGTAGACAGAAAACTCATCTTGAAGCGGACGTGGACGTGAGACTTGACACACAGGTCATCCCCAAGAGAGGAAGTTTCAAGTACCTGGGGTCATTTATCCAAGGTAATAGGGAGATTGACGAGGATGTTACACATCGTATTGGGCGGCGTGGATAAAATGGAGGCTCGCTCCCGGTGTTTTGTGTGATAAGAATGTACAGCCAAGGCTTTAAAGTAAGTTCTAGAGAGTGGTAATTAGACCAACTATGCTATACGCGGCGGAGTGTTGGCCAATCAAGAACTCCCATGTTCGGAAGATGAGAGTAGCAGAGATGCCGATGTTGAGATGGATGTGCGAGCACATCATAAGCGATAAGATTAAGAATGTAGATACTTGGAACATAATCGGAGTGGCCTCGGTAGATGATAATATGCGGGAAGTGAGGCTGAGAACGAGCATGTGAGGAGAGATGCAAATGCTCATGTAAGAAAGGTATGAGAGGTTAGCCGGTGTGGGGTTGAGGAGGGATAGAGGTAGGCCAAAGAAGTATTAGGGTGAGGTAATTAGGCGGGACATAACGCAACTTCAGCTCACTGAGGACATGCCCCTTGATAGGAGGGTGTGGAAGTCGAGGATTAGGGTAGAAGGGTAGTGGGTAATCATGCGCCTTTCTTTTCCGTTCCTAGAGTTTTAGCATTATTCTTGAATTTTCTTATTTTAGATTTCTATTACTATATGTTGTTTCTTTAGCCTCGGTTCTTATTATCTTGCTATTTTATCTCATTGTCTTGCTATTGTTTTAACCTGCAGTTACTGCCTGTTTTTCGTCTTTCTATGAGCCGAGGGTCTCCTCCCAGGAAACAACCTCTGTACCTTCCCAGGTAGAGGTAAGTTATGCGCACACACTACCCTCCCCAGACCCCACTTGTGCAATTTCACTGGGTATGTTGTTGTTGATGTTGTTGTTAGAAAACTCAATTGTTACCTGGTAAGGTTTTTTTGCCACAACGTCAGCATTGCCTTTCTCATCAAATTCTCCCGCTTTTCGTTTCGCCTTTCCTTCACAATCTGCGGCTAAGTGACCCATTTGACCACAAAGGAAACACTTATCCTGCTGACCTGGAGTAAATACAACCTGTCACATAGATGCAAAGAAGATGAGCAAGAGATTTAAAAAGAGATTCAAAATATGACAAAATGTTATGCTGAAACAGAGCCACAATTGATAGAATTTAAGAAAAATGAGGGAAAACGAGGAGAATCTTCATTATCCAACTCAAAATAGGGTTCCTTGTGAATCCTTATAAAAATGGGTTCTTTGTGAATATAAAGAACTCCAGTGTTCTTTTCCAAATCATTTCTAACCAGAATGTTGATGTGTAACTAGAGAACACAAACAAGTTGAGCGTCAAACCTCTCTGAGTATAGAGAAGTGAACTTCATGAGTAGCCAAAGCCAACATGATTAGATCTGCGTCCTGTCATGTGGAACCACAATCAGATATATAAGTTATCTAACATAAACTTGACGAAATCAGAAAGAAGTTATGAGTACAAATTGCAAGTAAGTTTTAAAAGGACATACCAAACCATAGAGACAATGGCGTGTATTTGGGTCAAAACCAGGAAGATTTCTTTGGAGGCGAAGGTAGGACATAATTTTATGCTCCCCTTCACCAGGAACATTTGCATCAGAAAGTATAACCTTCAAGCAGTAGTTGAAATAATAAGCAAGGTAAAATTTCAACATTGTAGACAGGGCAAAAACAAGAAAGAGTATCCAAAGAAAACAGACAATGAAAAATATAAAAAGAAAGGATTTACATCAAGGATACCTTGACATTTTTCCATCCTGGATCATGGTTTAGTCTAAGATGAATGTAGTACTGAAGAGCGATTGACAATGTGCCCATGAATTGAGTCCCAGGAGTGATGACATTTGAATCAAAAACTTGTGATTCTTGCTTGGGGGGGAGTTTCCTACCCTCTCTCTCAAATTCCTCCCGCAGCTTTTCCTCCTCCGCTGCCTAAAAAAGATTTAGCGAGATAGAACCCTAAAACATTTTGAAGTTGAAAATAAATTCCTACATAAACTTATAGGTGCACGTACCGCATCTGCTGCATCTTTTGCTGCTCTAAAACGTCTAGATCTCTGCTGATTCATTTTTGCCCTTGGTGCAACACCATCTATCACAGATATCAGTAAATAATTAGAACTAAAATCTTCAATCAACTTATAGCTATGTAAAGTACGTCGATTAAATGTATAGGGACATTATTCAAAAGGAAATCAAAATATTAGAAAAGGAAACAATTTTAACCGATAAAGGAGAATATGATCTAAGAAGTGGGAAATCCGCATTAAGGAGTGAATTAGCACGCATTTTAGATCCCTTTTACAATACCATTTTTCCTTTATTCCCTATTTACAAACTTTTGAGAAAAGAATTCTTTTCCATCATCTAACTTCCTGTTATGGAATTCACTTTTATCCAAAATACAGCATCCATACTATCATTAAAAGGTATTTCGACCTTATTACCCACCAATAGCCATATATAGCAGCTTTCGAGGACGCACCATAGAGAAAAGCCTGTCTATGTAGTCAAACATGCACTGAAAGACCTCCTCAAATGTCGTTGGAGAGGGCTGCATTAAAAGTATGGTAAGTTAGAAGACAATGCAGAAGATATGGCAATAACATACACATCACACAGCTATAAACAAAAAGTCCAGCATCCTCCAATAGTATCCAATACATTCGAAAAAATTGGCCATCAAAAGAGCACAACTTCCCCACCTCTTTTCATATTTCCCCTTTTATTACAGAAGGGAAAGACAGGTGGATATTAGGATATATTCTTGTAGTTCAAACAAGGCATCCCAAAAGGGAACATAACTAATTGATAATGCAGGCAGCACAGGAATCTACAATTAGGCATATGACTGAGTTCGAACAAAACAAAAACCATCATGTACAAAAAGAAAAGCTTCTATCAATCTATGTCCGTCTAAAATCTATCGTGGAAGTAGATAGGTTTCTCACTAGAAAAGCTCAACATTAAAGCAGTAGAAAACAAAGATAAGCATGCCCAAACTTATTTTTCTATGATACCATTTATTTCTTCAAACAGAATCTGACCAAATCTTGAAGCCTCTGACAGGACAAACGAAGTCCAAAATGGATACATCCTTTTGCTACAAGTTTATCTATGCACATTCTTGTTACAAAAATTAATATGATCCATGATAAAATGGACTGGAAAATTGCAGCAAAGCAGTGAGAAATCTCCATTTTACATTTTTCATTTTTCATTCAAATATAATCTTCTAGACTAAAAATATCATCAATACACAAGCATGTTTTAAAGTGAAATGGAAATGATCCTTCCCAGACAATCAATCAATCTATAGCTCAATCCAAATTAGTTGGGGTCCACTATATGAATCTTGTTTTTGTCCGTGTAACTATTTTTACTGTGGCCTCAACCTGCTGCAATAGTACTAATTTCCACCACGCACAAGATATCTATACATAAGTAACAGTGCAATATTTTCACATTGCCCACCAAAAAGCTTAAAATTTCCTTCTTGTTCCTTAAACCAGGGAACAAATTTCTTTGTTTTACACATAAAATTTAACCTCAAACGAATGACAGATCATTCGTTATGTATCCACATTTCTAATCAATTATACATAAACTCAGACAATTCAAAAGATCGACAAGCAAACCATTAACTGTAGTTCAAAAGATATATACAAATCTCCAACACCCACAAGATATATATACATTGAGCAGACATATTAGTCGTCCCAAAGCTTTTTCAAAGCATAGCAGTATTTTCATATTGCCCACCAAAAAAGCTTAAAATTTCCTTCTTGTTCCTTAAACCCGGAACAAAACTCTTTGCTTTACACAAGAAATTTAACCTTGAACAAACGACAGATCATGCGTTATGTATCCACAATTCTAGTCAATTGCACATAAACTCAAAGACAATTCAAATGATCAACAAACAACCATTAACTGTAGTTCAAAAGATATATATACAAATCTCCACCACCCACAAGATATATATACATCAAGCAGACATATTATTTGTCCCAAAGCTTTTCAAAAGCAGAGCAGTATTTTCACATTGCCCACCAAAAAAGCTTTAAAATTTCCTTCTTGTTCCTAAAACCCGGGAACAAAACTCTTCATTTTATACATAAAATTTAACCTTGAACAAACGACAGATCATCCGTTATGTAACCAAATTTCTAGTCAATCGTACATAAACTCAAAGACAATTCAAAAGCTCAACAAGCAAACCATTAACTTTATCTCCGAAATTCAAGAACCAAACAACTAGCTCCAAAATTTAGATAAAACAAAAAGGTTTAATAGCACTTTTGGTCCCCCAATAATTGGTAAAATATAATTTTGATCCTTGTGATATTTGACTAAGCACATTTAACCTTCAATTAATTGAAATGTGCACTTTTAATCTCTTTTCTTATGAATATTCAAAAATTTACCATAATTATCAGTCGTTCCACAACCTAAATTACACGTGTTGTGTTAAGCTTGTACTGTTCTACTCACTCCATATTTGACGGTAACATAGTTCTAAAAGTAATTCAAATACATACTTCTTACAGAAAAAGGACTAATAACAGACATTTCAATTAATTGAATGTTAGATGTGCTTCGTGAGATATCACAAGGACCAAAATGAGAATGAACCAATAATTTAAGGGCCAAAATGATATTATCCCAAACGAAAAAGGAATCCTGGACTATAACTACTGAACAAAAAGAAAAGAGTAAAAAGTACGCACTCTGTCTTCAGGGTGAAAACATGGATGGATAATACCATTCATGTCAAGATACAAATTATCATACTCGATTTTATTGGGATTAGGTTTACTCGTATCCACCGGAATTTTAACGCCTTCGATAACGACGGCTTCTTCTTCAATCACATCAATTATAACCATTGGATACTTCTCAGCTAACCATCGATAAAATGCCGGAACTCCCATTGTTATGGGATTCACAAATTCCCTTCAATTTACTTCACAAGCATCTAAATTCAATGAAATTATAATTGAAAATTGAACAAAATAAGAAGCGAATTTAGAAACCCTAACCCTAACCCTAGCAGACGTTAGGGAAAAGAATATGCGAATAACGATGGCGGGCTCCGATCCGGAAGAGTGAATGGATCTTTTAGGGCACGAAATTACTAGGACGATAATATCCTTCTGTCTGTATGAGCATGAGATATTACATAGGGTTGTTTTTGTACTTTACTCAAGTCGGTAGTTGATTGTTTCGTTTACGGGTACGACCTGTAATAGTACTTGTTATAAGTTTGCTACTTATAAATGAAAAAAATTACTTGATGATAATATAAGCATAAAACACATAATCATTTTATTATAGGTTGGTTAAATGTAATGTTGAGACATGCATGATTCTTTTTTGCGTCTCAAGATATAACAAAATTTATTGTATTTTGTCGTGGTGTTTGACTACGTGATTTGCTGACAAAGTTGCAAGATGTTGAAATCTAGCTAAGGTTTGATCATAGATTTTGAATCAGATTTTGAAAATTTATCTTCAAATAATATTTATTTGATTATAGATTTTGGAGCATATTTTGAAAATTCGTCTCCAAAAAATTTCAAGTTTCAAAAATTGGTCCAAACAAGTTTTTAGGTTTTTGAAATTTCCACTCACAAAACTTCAATTTTTTCCAAAGTAAAATGCGAACACAACTTCAAAATCTCAAATTTACAAGTTTCAAGCTTCAAGTTTCAAATTTCAACTTCAAAATCTATAGCCAAATGGGAGCCTAATATTAGAAGTTCCGTTATCTTCTTTTATTATGGTCATTTTAAAAGTACTCTTACCCATTTAATTGGTACACATCTACGTAGATGCAAGAAATTTCATCATAAACATAACATGCAAATCGAAGACGATGCATAAAACTCCATAACTCTATCTGTTCTTGATCATTATAGTTACTAGCAAAAGTCAATACTATTTTATATACTTTTCAAGTTATGCGAGTAACTTTTTAAAATAACTAATTATTCATTCTACAAGTAGTTATTCCATGTTAGCAATGTGATTTTTTCATAGTTTTTACCTCTTTAATTCATTGGGAAACTAGAAATGTAAATTCGAATAATTTTCTGTATAGTTTTTGCCTCTTTAATTCGTAGGAAAAATATCAAACTAAATTCGAAGTTAGAGAACAATAATTTAAGACAAAAATAGGACGATAACCAATTAGCACTTAAATGATTTGGAAAGCGTGTTGAACCCTTCAATACAGATTTGTCAGTGCATCCATTAGGCCTACAATATTGGGCTCGTGAAGACCCATCAACAATTTGGATGATTATTGGGCTTCATATTTATTGGTCTGTTCCACCATCATCACCATTTTTTTTTGCACGGATGAGCCTTCTTATGGACTGGTATTTAATTTTTGTCCCTCAAATTACTGGTTTTAATTTTTGTTTATGTTTCTCATTTAATGAAAATTTGTGGTCAAAGTACCCTTATTCGTTGGTCTATGAAATCAAATATTGTGGGTTCGATCCCCATAAGAGTCGGAAAAAAAACTCTCAAAGCAAAGTTTCATAGAAACTATGTATTTTCGGGCAGAGTTACATAGAAACTTTGTCTTCGTTCTGTAGGAATTAAGTTATTCGGAAAAAATATTCGCATGACAAATTTTCATAAAACTATACATTTTCAGACAAAGTTACATAGAACTTTGCCTTGTCTGGCATAAGTTCGGTAGAAATTAAGTTATCCGACATAACTTAATTCCTGTAAAACTAGACAAGACAGAGTTTAAATGTAACATTTTCCGAAAATGCGTAGTTTTTATGAAACTTTGTCTTGCGAAATTAGGTTATAAATAAGGGTAGGCCGGGTTTTTTCCGATGTCTAGAGTATTTTCAAATTTTTTTTTTTACTTTTAAAATGTTGAAAGACAAAAATTAAAAATTACCGATTTAAGGGGCAAAATTAAGGACCGCCCAAAATAGGGGCGTTCTTTCGAATGGTCCCATCATCAACGTCACTTCAAAATGTTGTTCTTGAGAAACTACTTTAATTTCTAGCCAATATAAACTATAAACCTTGGACAATTTATTTATTGTTCTTTTTTTGCCTTTCCGATAAGGTCTGTTATTGGTATACTAGCAAATTTTTGTAGTGTATTAGTTCTATTTTTGGATAATTGCATCACGGAAAATAAATCAAGAAGTGAGATTGTAATTAACAGTATTTTTTTGGTATTCGTCTTGGAGGTCAATTAATTCGGATTCACTTTACATAAGTCATATTAAAGAAGAAAGCGATCTCCAATGGGATTTTTTTCATTCCAAATATAGAACTCGTAATTTTTTATATTAAGGGTGAAGAGATTTATCCATTCCACCGCAATACAGTTAGTTTTTAGAACTAATGATGACACCATTGACCATTAACATAAGTGGTAGATAATACATTGATACTTCAAGTACATTGTATCATAACAAGTTATAATAAGTTTATTGAATGAAAAAGTAAATTATAGGAACTTAGTCGCCTTCGTTATTTAGTTTTCATGCTATCAAGGAAATTATTGAAATCATTTTTGGGGAAGGAAAACATAACAAATGCAATAAGTTGTGTGTATCTCATCTTGTTTCGTGGCTTTACATGGATACAGTAGTCTTATTGTGTCTTATTATGCAGTAACTAAACTTATATCCCGCGGAAAATTTGTTTGTTATGAAGGAAAAAATTAAAAACCAACACAAAATAGCTCAGAAGTGCAAATGACCTGATTTTCTGCATAGCTTTTACCTCTTCTTCAAATATAGATTTTCCAGTGAGCGTCCGTTAGTCTTTCAGTATTGGGCTCACGAGGGCCCATCAACAATTTGGATAATTGTTGGGCTTCAAGGTCGTTGGTCTGTTCCTCCATCAACGTTCTTGAGAAACTACCTTAAACTCTAGCCCAATAAAATTATAAAACCTTTGGCAATCTATTTATTGTTCTTTTTTTTTCCTTTCCAATAAGATATTGTTATTGGCATAGTAGCATATTTTAGTAGTGTGTAACTATTGTATTTCTTGGGTAATTGCTTCACGCGGAATAAAGCAAGAAGCTAGATTGTAATATTTTTCTTTTGGATTTTTCACCAAGTATTCGGTACTCACTTTGGGTCCCGACTAATCCAGAATCATGCTACATAAAGGCCTGAGGAAATTACTCCTTATCAGAATTTTTTTAATTCACAAGTTTTGAACCCAAAGGGTGGATGTATCATATCTATTTTGTCACAATCCTCGGTGACCATTGTAATAGTTGATTGTTAGAATTGATGATGATGCCATTGGCCATTAGCATAAGTGGTAAATTGAGGTAAATATATATTTATTTGCATCTATTGTTTACATCAAATCATATAACTTACTATAGTTAAATGATTTAATGAGGTTATAATGCATGTTAATTAATCATAGTTAAGTGACATATAAAACTCTATATGCAAACACATGTACTATTTTTCCATTGATTTCCAACTGAAAAATGTTAGTGACATTTTTCACTAATGTCGGTGCGAAAAACCTAAAGAGTAGTGTTTTCACACGAAAAAATTAAGAACTTTTCAGCATTTCAATGGGAACCCGTTTCCCACCATGCATTTTCCGAGTGAGCCGATTCCGTTGGAATGCAGAAATCATGTTTTATAGCACAAATTTCTCATTGAATGTCTGTGGAGAAAACATCAATTTCTAATAGTGATGTCATTCATCTATTGATTTGGTATAAATATCGGGTCCGTGTGTAAGTTTTTACTGTAAATTGATGCTTCCAGTACATCGTATCATAACAAGTTATAATAAGTTTATTGAATGAAAAAGTAAGTTATAGGAACTTACTCACCTTCTTTTTTTTAGTTTTCATGCTAGGAAGGAAATTATTGAAATCATTTTCGGGGAAGGAAAATATACAAATGCAATAAGTTGTGTGTATCTCATCTTGTTTCGTGGCTTTACATGGATACAGTAGTTTTATTGTTTCTTATGCAGTGACTAAAATCATGAAGAAAACAAGAAATATGGATGATTCATTAACCCTAGTTGGCCATGGACCCTTTTGTCGAGACTATGTCTCTTGAATTTAGTTCTTTATTCAATTGCAACATAATTTTAAACATATAGTTCTTCATCCCCTATTGTCTTTGGCTTTGATAATCCTTTTTGTACCAAAATGTTAATAAGATAGCATTATGAAATGGTAAAAGTTTATCAGCACCCGACATTTATATCAACTAATAACTACGAGACACGTGTCTTTGTAGGTGCATTATCACTTAAAAGGGTCAGTCCGGTGAACTAAGTTCCCGCTATGCGTTGGGTCTGAAGAAGGGTCAGACCATAAGAATCTATATTGTATGCAACCTTACCCTGCATTTTTGCAGAAGGCTGTTGCTTCCGCTGCTCACACCCACCTCGTTTTATCACTAAATCATAATAGATTAACAAATTTATGACCAAGCATTGACCATCGATTCTGTACCTGACTCATATGCCATGAATTTACAATTGCTTAACCCTAAAACTCCATTAGAGCAATTAGAGAAGCTTCATAGAAGAAGAGAGTAAAAAATCTTTATTGAGCTAAGAAGATCAGAATCAGTTGTAAAATGATACAATGCTACTGTGCAGATATTTAATAAGCACATGTGTCAACTTAATTTCACTAACCGCCTATTCTAACTAACTAAAATAAAATGACTAATTTGCCCCTTGTTCCTTATCATCAAGTTATTTTCATTTTATCACTCCCCGCAAGATGGTGGGTGCAAATACATTCAACACACCAAGCTTGCTCACCAAAAACTTATGTTGTGCTCTTGGTAATCCTTTTGTCAATATATCTGCTAATTAATTCGTTGAGTTCACATGTTCTGCTGAAATCAGTCATTTAAGAATTTTCTGTCTAACAAAATGACAGTCAGTTTCTATGTGTTTTGTCCTCTCATGGAAAACTAGATTTGCTTATCTGTAGTGCTGCCTTACTATCACTATATATCAAAACTGGCTTTGCTACTTCATTCCCCGGCTCTTGCAATAATGCAGTTAACCAAACTACCTCAGACACAACATTTTCTATGTTCATGTACTCTACCTCAGCTAAACTCCTAAAAACAACATTTTGCCTATTTGATTTCCATGACACTAACGAATCTCCATGCTTGATAAGAAAACATGAGACTGACTTTCTTGTGTTAGGTCAAGAAGCCCAATCTGCATCACAAAACACAGTTAGTGTGTTTGATACTGTATTACTTAATAAGATCCCCAATGCTGGTTCTCTTTTAATATATCTCATCACTCTAATTGTTGCATTCCAGTGTGACCTCTTAGGTTGCTGCAGTAACTGACTACGAGTATGTACTGAATATGCTATGTCATGTCTGGTCAAGGTTAAATACATCATCTTCCCAGTTAATCTTTGGTATTGTCCCTTGTCTTTTAAGGCTTCATCATCTACATCAGCCACTCCATCTTCTTCATGTAGTAATTAATCAAGTTCTTGTGTTGTAAGCTTCAAATTGGGTTCCAATGGTGTCCTACCTGGTTTAGCTAATCCCATACCCAATTCTGATATGATCTTTAGTGCATATTGTTGGATACAATTATAGTACGGGAAGTAAATAATTATTACAAGTGTTCAAAAGGATGAACAAACAATCAATATTCATAACTACCGCAAGCTTGTTGAGTCTTGATAACCTGAAATCAAGAAATACTAAATCTGGATTGTTACAACTGTGGCTGAGTCGAGTGATGACACTCTATCTTTAAGACAAGATTGCCCCGTATATATGCTTTTATGTTAGCGGGCAATAGTCTCTCAAGATAAAACAACAACTAATCAACACTACAAAGCAAATAGGTTGATTCTGACGAAGAAAACGAACACAAAATGACTTGCTAATTTAGAGGAAAAGGGAAGGAAGAGTTTTTGTTTCTGTTGTGCTCACTTTTGGACTGATTTTCTCTTGTTTTCGTCCTCTCTTTTTTTTACCTCAAATCTGTTTCAGAAGTTTATATAGTATTTTTGGAGGAGGATGATTAAGAGGTCCTTTAAGAGAGGTTTAATCATGAGTATTCATGGCCAGAAACGTTTTGTTTTGTAGTAAGTGTAAAACGTTTCAGAAGTTTAATGTCATAATGCCATAAATTATTGGCTTTCTGGCTGCTTCTTGAAACTCCAAGGACTAAACTGTAAATATTAAATAGTTTGGGGTCCAAAAGATAAGAAGAAGCCCACGACCCTAGCCCGGACGGGAAGGGACGGGAGGGCAGCGGAGGCGCGTGTGTGGGGCTAGCCTCGAACCCAAGCACACCTAGGTCATCCCTCCTTCAAACATATGAGTTACCTCTTGAGGTCCCAAACCCTTATCCATTTTTAGGCTTATAAAGAGAACAATTCTTCCTTTTTCTGCCGATGTGGTAGATTTGTCCCACACCATATCTCAAACATCTTACTTCGTGGACCAATATCTCTTTCATTTCTTAACGAAATTTGACGATCCTTGGCCCTACGGTCATCTACTCACTTAGTAGATTATGCACGTGTGAAAAGACAAAGCCTCTAACATGCGAAACCCTAGTGTTTAAGTCATTAAATATGGGTGGACGCAACCTCCCGACCAAAGGCAAATTTCCAACAATCCCCTCTTGAAAGAGATTTTAGTGCACACACAAGGTGCCTACTTTCAGCAATCTTTCAGAGAAAAGATATTACATCAGGAGAGGTAGCTTCTGCTTTGAACCTTCCCTAGTTGAATACCACCGGACTTACTGCGCGGTAAACGTGATGTCTTGAACCGTCAGTGTTTAGTGTAAGCCAATACAATGATACCAATACAGTAACTCCCTTTATTCATTTTCATTCTTATTGTTCTGTACGTTGTGGTCGTGGACACACTTGGATTCTTAAGTGCGTTCATTTGAGGCGGCTTATTCTCACACTTAAATAAGTGATCTCCTAGAAGGTATCCTGCTATACCCCACTTCACAAGTGTTAGAAATCATTAAAAGTTTTTCCAACCTTAACCTCAACCGTTTGATAATCGTTTAAAGGTTTGGAAGCTTAACCTTTACCCATCATATAGGTAGCACTTTAATGTCTATCGCGGGAACAATTTTGGATTCATGTTTCCTTACAGAACTCATCATCCCAAGTGCTCTTGCTTCTACCGAAGCACTCAACTGAACCTTTTATAGCTTAGTTTTCCCATTGAACCAAATTCTTGGGATTTCCAGTCAATATGGTAGGGTTACCACCGCAAAGGTTCGTATTATTTTGGTTTTAAGCCCATTCCCCTAGACATGCAAAATTCTTGATCTTCGGGTAGTCTCTTAGTTAAATGGTTCGCTATATCCTTTGATTAGTAATGAAGGAAGTGTCACCCGTGATGATCAACTGCCATACAATCATATGTCTCCTACAGATCCGACAGATATGTCCAGACACCGTCATTCGTGCCCTTCCTGAAGTGGACCGACTAGCCACAATGTATAACTGTCGAAGGCACGGGTTTCTCCCAATAATAAACATCATCTAAGGAGTCGTAAAGTTACTCAACTTCTTCTCATGCTTTGGTTAAAGCGATAAACTCCGATTCCATCATGAATTGGCCGATGCAAGTTTGCTTAGAGGATTTTTCAAGACACACCATACACATCTACTTGTGGCTTTGGTGTTCTTCATATCTGATGTCCAGTTTGCATCACTGTGTTCTCCCAGAACCGCTGGACATCCAGAATACCATAATCCGTAGATAAGCGAATATTTCAAATATCGTCATATCCGACTTAACGCCTTCTATCGATCATTTTTAGAATTATGAGTGAACCTTAGTTCAACTGATCTGCTTTGTAGGCCGATTCCAGGTCCGTTGTAGTATGTACAATACATTAAATTACATGTGACCTGCGCATATCGCTCCTTGTATATGGATACACCATGATTCCAATCAGTTCTATGATTCATATTCATTGGTGGCTTCAACGAGACTGTCAACTATCTCACAACTGAGTTTTGAGTTAGACCAGTCCGTTAGATGTTTTAGAAATCACAATTCCTAAGATGTCATATGTGATACCTATATATTTCATAACGAGACTTTTATTTCAATATGACTTCCACTTTCATAATGTTGGTTTTCCAACTATTGGCTTTCTAACTTCAGAGTCAATGTTTCAGTTGTCAGATTCATTGTTTCTGTTTTACCTTAAACTTCCAGGACCAAAATGTAAACATTTCAGGGGCCAAAATGAAAGTTCAGGAATAAGTCCAGCAGTCCAACAAACCAACTCTGATCCTCCCCTTTCAACTCTCCGATTAGAAAGGTTGTTTCAACATTCATGTCACGCAAGACTGCAATGGCCCTGGATATTAAGCTATTCACAGAGGAGCATATGTATAAGTAGTCGAGGCCTTATACTCGTCAGTAGATCCATCTACTTGGTACTCACTTTTGAGTATCCACTTTCACAACCCAAAGGTTCTTTTCCCGGAGGAAGGTCAACCATTACACAAGTATGGTTCTATATGATGGAATCTATTTTTCTCTCTGTAGCTTCTTTCCAAAGCATCGCTTATGGAGATGACAATTATTTGTTAATTGTCCATGGTTCATTCTCAACCATACAAGCTAGAAGGCCTGAAACAAGTCTTTGTCCCCTCTTTGCTCCATCTCAATTCAACATCTAGAATCCATGAGTTCTGTAGATCTGAAATATTAAGTTCCGGATAATCAGCAACTTTCGAGTCCTGTAGCTCTAGAACGTCTAGTTCCGGACAATTACTTCTTTTTTCTTCTCAAGGAAAGTTATCTTCAAAGAATTCAACATTCTTTGACACCAAGAGGCGTTAAACACTATTGTTATTTGCAGATCCAGTGGATATGCAATTTACAGTCTTAGGTCAAACTTGACCTGTTTCGGTATTCTAACCTCTACCAAGCCACCCACATCACAATATTTGTAGGTGGGATCCTTTCCATGTTTCACACGAAAGGTTATCATTATCCTTATGCGTAGTTCTATTAAGAATTGCATTAGCGGTAAGGATCGCCTTGCCCCATATATTTTGGGCGTACGACATCGCGCTTGGCTAACATCGTTATACTGAGGTGAGTAATGAGCAGTCATTTGATGAACGATGCTTCACATTCTCCCCCTTTATCACTACAAATTCCTCAATCTGTAGGCTTAGTTGATTTTCAACTTTTGCTTTGTAGTGCTTATCCGCTTCAACAGCTTTATCTTCGCTTTTCAACAAACAAAGGATGTAATACGTTGTACCATCATCAATGAAGGTCACAAAGTACTTGTCTCCCCCCTTTATTTTGTATAAACTTCAAATCACCCATGTAGGTGTGACTAAGTTCTAGAGGAGCGGTGCTTCTTTTGTTATTCCTTTGACGGAATGGAAATGTGATTTTACCTCTTTGCCTACCTCACATTCATTTTGAGGATTTATATCGACAGAAGGCAACAACCTCAACTTCGTTAGCTTTTGAATGACTTTCTATTTAACGTGTCTTAATCTATGATGGCATAGATGCACGAATTATAAATATATCATTCATTTAGCTACAGACATACTGTACCATTCTTATTATTACAGACCTGTTGGACTAGTCTCAAACCAGCTTGACCAACAGCGTCCCTTAAACCAAGTTTGGGACATGTATCACCTCCCTTTAGAGTGATCACATTCCCTGAAGTCCTATTGAGGACAACCTCTCCAACCCCTTCTACTTTAGATATGGCGTTGCTTCACATTAACAACCTCTTACCCATGGTTAGGGCGTAACCGGATCATATGTGATCTGGATACTCTGGCTCACTCCAGTTGTTTTTGGCAGACTGAGTGTCCAATTTCTTTTATGCCTTTCTTTTGACATTCAGATCATTTAAGACCTGGAAATTCTGGCCCACCTCACTAGGTGTCCATTACTTTTCTACCTTTCTTTTGGCCTTCAGATCATTTAAGATCTGAAAATTCTGGCCCACCTCACGAGGCGTCCATTAATTTTCCTATCAAATGAATTCTGAATTCTGGCCCCACTCCAGTCGCCCGTAGGCTTTGTATGACTGAGTGTCCAATATTATCCTATCAAATGAATTCTGGCCCACTTTAGTCGCCCGTAGGCTTTGT
The DNA here is from genome assembly GCA_029783415.1 of Anisodus acutangulus. Taxonomy (NCBI): domain Eukaryota; kingdom Viridiplantae; phylum Streptophyta; class Magnoliopsida; order Solanales; family Solanaceae; genus Anisodus; species Anisodus acutangulus. Next base: position 1,991,881 of record CM056503.1, read on the forward strand.
ACGACTGAGTGTCCAATATCATCCTATCAAATGAAGGATTTTCTGTCAAATAGTGTGACATGTTCAACATCTTAAGATAAGCCATTATCTTTTAGTCTTCTTCCCTTGTGATTGGTGCCCATGGAAATCCCTGACGCTTACTTAAGAGCGATAATAATTTTCGCACAGTCAGTGGATCTCTCTCTTTCGTATGTGCGAACATACTTTACACACTTTTAATAATTACACCCAAAAGAACGGATCTTTTAAGTTTTGTTTACAATAGTCCAATCTTTAATCGGGAAGGAAGAATATTCAATATCTGATTTTAGAGTGTATGGAATATAAGTTTGTAATGAAAATACTTTCATATTTCCAGCCTTGCTTTACACACTTTTATTCAGATATTAACTAAACATATTATAGATAAGGAAAGATAAATTAACTTAGACCTTTTGGATTCTGTCCCACTTCAGTTAAACTGAGTGTCCATATCCTCCTTACCATAATTCAGATCCTTTGTCTGGGACAGATATATGCCTTTTGCTACATGATAGAACATCATCTTCAGTCTTCTCCTCTTGTCCCAGTTGACATTCTCAGCCTCTTATGGGTGCTTGTTTCCACCACTCTCGGGTGCGGTGACACCATGAACACCTTGACCTTCAACAACATAATCAAAATTGTCTTCTACCAGAAAACCACAACCATATTCAGATTTGGTCAAACAACTGTTGACCGACATCTTTCGAACACTACTACAATCTTGTCTAAAAATTGTTGGATATAATTGCAGTACGGGAAGTAAATAAATATTACAAGTGTTAAAAAGGATGAACAAACAACCAATATTCAGAACTGCCACAAGCTTGTTGAGTCTTGATAACCTGAAATCAAGAAACACTAAATCTGAATTGTTACAACTGTGGCTGAGTCGAGTGATGTCACTCTGTCTTTAAGATAAGATTGCCCTGTATATATGTTTTTACGTTAGCGGACAATAGTCTCTAAAGATAGAACAACAACTAATCAACACTACAAAGCAAATATGTTGATTCTGACGAAGAAAACAAACACGAAACGACTTGCTGATTTAGAGGAAAAAGGAAGGAAGAGTTTTTGTTTCTGTTGTGCTCACTTTTGGACTAATTTTCTCTTATTTTTGTCCTCTTTTTTTTTTACCTCAAATATGTTTCAGAAGTTTATATAGTGTTTTTGGAGGAGGATGATTAAGAAGTCCTTTAAGAGAGGTGGAATCATGGGTATTCATGGCCAGAAACGTTTTGTAGTAAGTGCAAAACGTTTCAAAAGTTTAATGTCATAATACCATAACCTGTTGGCTTTCTGGCTGCTTCCTGAAACTCCGGGGATTAAATTGTAAATATTAAATAGTTTGAGGTCCAAAAGATAATGTCAGAAGAAGCCCATGACCCGAGCCCGGATCGGCGGGCGGCGGCGGCGCGCGTGTGGGGCTAGCCTCGAACCCAAGCACATCTAGGTCCTCCATCCTTCAAACACATGGGCTACCACTTGGGGTCCCAAACCCTTGCATGGTTATGGTCGATCTTCGTAGTCGCCATTTCTATTTACCCAAGCTAATTCAATGATCGATTACAAAGAAGAAGTGGTCGGATCGACTAACACAACACACTTCGTGGTTGCTTCGCCCTTACACCATCATGAATTCACAATTATTTAACCCTAAAACTCCATTAGAGCAGTTAGAGAAACTTCATAGAAGAAGAGAGAGAAAATTCTTTATTGAGCTAAGAAGGTCAGAATCATCAGTTGTAAAATGATACAATGCTGCAGATATTTAATAAGCATAGTTGTCAATTTAATTTCACTAACCGCCTATTCTAACTAACTAACATAAATGACTAATTTGCCCCTTGGTCCTTATCATCAAGTTATTCCCATTTTATCAATATGTAGAAAATTATTCCGGCCCTTTAGATGAAAGTCTACTTTAGTGATCCAACGGAGTAGGCCGGAAGGACCAGTACACATTCCATCATAATTTACTACTTGATGTTAGTAAATTAGTATGATTTTGCGCTGAACATATCTATTCTCTAAACCAGAACGAATATCTACTAAGAGGATAACTAGATAGATGGAATAATGATTGACCTTTTAAAGGACCAGGAGGATATATTTACGTGACGATAATGTTTAGGTACGCTGTACGTCCGTAGAGTCCTTTGGTTCTCAGGATTTCAAGGACTTAGCTGTCTTTTTTCTTGGGTCCATTCCTCAATTACTACTACTTCCTATTCTTTTTTCTATCTACTTTCTTGAATGATTAGCTTTTTCCTCTAAACTACTAGTCTGCTCGTTTTCTCATCTTGTTTTATCTTTTCACTTATAATTTTTTGTAATTTCACATGTTGCTTTTTGAAATGTACAATCCCATGAAACTTCTTACCAATTGTTGGCTTACTTAATCTTTGCTGTGATAATGTGATGTCTTTATTCTCACGTTGGTTATCACTATAAATTTGCTATGTTCAATTCTAAGGTCTATCTCCAAAGGACATATCAGACGTGCATGTAAAATGAGTTTAAGTTATACATATCGTCACTGTACAAAAAAAAATATCGTCCGTAGGTCACATCCACATGTTTTATCAATTATTTATATCTTATTTTTAAGATTATAAATCTCACATTTTAAGAATACTTAACATAGATATATTTTTAATCTTTAAATGACCTAATAGTATAAAAAAATTGCACTAACCGTATATATAACTTAAAACTCATGGAAAATAATGCTAGTTCATGCACCGGAGCAAACTCTACTTGGAGTAATCTATATACATCACTACAAAAATATTATTACTTTTAGTTGGTTGGTATAAGATATTTCAAGAGTTCGGTGACAATCTACTATTTTTTAGCAAATTTGGAAACACATCCAACAACTTATTATAATCCTCTCTTGTGTTAGAAGCATGCACGTTATTAGTTAATCTTTATGTCGAATAAGACATGTCATCAAAAACTCCATGTGATTTAAACGTGGGATTTTATTTAGTATTTCCTTGGAGGGATACAAGAAAATGTCATGGACAAAAGCAATCATAGTATCTATGTGATTTCGATACCTTACCATTTCTATACTAGCTAGTTTTTTATTTTATATCTAACTTCCCGACTTACGCTAGACTATTCCTGGAGATAGTAGTTCCGGTCCCTCAGCACTATTACCAGTAAATCGCGGGATGTACCTGAATGACCAGGGTTTGAGAACATAGCAACTGATATCACCTACAAGGTCCTACCCAGAAGAGAGCAATTGTAGGTACCCTATAACCTGGTTAAAAAGAAACATATTTTGAAAGAACAAATGGTTAAGTTGTCTTTAAAATGACAAGGGAGGCAAGAGTAACATGACTTTCATGTGTATCAAAAATAAAAATAAGAACTTTAATACTCTTATTTCTTTTTACTCGATGAATGATCGAATTTGGTATTCAAATCTCGTATAAATTAAAACTTTAAAATCATTAGAACGTTATTCATCTAGGTATTTCTATGAAGAGTGACTTCATCGATCGCTAATCTATACATTGTAATCACACAACGACCCTATCAACCTTTAGCGCATAAATCACCACTACCAACAACTATCATTAAAGTTGCAACTACACGACCATATGACCACCAAACACCTCAACAACTAGCCACCACTTCAACCACTTACACAACTAATTACATCCATCATCAGTCATCACTATACCAATGCCTTCACCACCAGTTGTTGTCACCACTGGCAACTCCGCACCCAACTATTAGAGGAGGATTGAAGATTTGAAGCTTATGAGTTCGAATTTTATTCCGTTTGAGTTATTAGTTCTGAAGTAATAATTTATACACATTAAATAATTTTTTTAAAATAAAATTAGTTTGAACAAAATTACTAGGTGTAAAGAATGGATATTGGGTTTAACTCAACTTCAAAAGTTAGCTTGTAGGGTGAGGATTGTCCAAGTCCATATAAGGAGTCCATGTTCTCATTCCATATTAATTTGGAGGCCCAACATCGGTAAACAAAGAATTGGAACATGGACTCCTTATATGGAATGGGAACATGGACTCCTTATATGGACTTGGACAATCCTCACCCTACAAGCTAGCTTTTGGGGTTGAGTTAGGCCCAAGATCCATTCTTTACATGGTATCAGAGTCAGGTCCATTTCAATTCTTTGTTTACCGATGTTGGGGCCCCAAATTATATTATTCACGCTCTAGTTAATAAGGTCTGGGCGTGTGGGGGAGTGTTAAGAATCCCACATCGGATATGGAATGGGAACATGGACTCCTTATATGGACTTGGACAATCTTCACCCTACAAACTAGCTTTTAGGGTTGAGTTAGGCCCAAGATCCATTCTTTACACTAGGTTCTACTGAATTCACTACCACCACTCTGACTCCGCCCCTGCCAACCACCGCCACCAACCACCATCAATGATCACCAACAACACTACCACCACTACTAACTATTACTACTTAGCTACCACCTTTAGCCACCACCCTATAACCGTCAGTCACTATTGCACAATTATAACCTCACAACAATTATCATCGACGATCACTAATGCTACTAGGTTTTAGAGCATACATCAAACAAACAGTTTTTACGTTACCACATAGATTAATTTTTTCTTTGATATGCATTTAAAATTAAAATATACGATTCTTGATAAAAATGAATGTGGCCTAAAACATTAAATTGTGGTAGCTTTGTCATTTCATTGGAAATTGGACATTGCCAAAAAGTTAAACTGCTAAGTGCTAACTGCCTTTCGGCGAAAGAGTGGGGCCTATTTCTTCCCCTATTCTCTAACCAATCTCTTTCACAGAACATGGGCTTTGCCTTCCGCAAACAGCCCATTTCCTGGCCCACTTTCTATTTTCAATTTCCAATTTCTCTTTTCATATTTTAGTAACAACAAAATACAGTAATTATTTGCCTATGTGAGTTACTTATAACATATTCCAAATCTGAATTAAAAAAAATAAGGTTTTGTTACTTTGATTATGACTAGGGTAAAAGTAATCTAATTATAATGAAACCTGAATGTTAAATTGAGTTTTAAGCTATACGTGTTGTTAGTACAAAAAAAATCACACTATCATATCATAGTTATCTATTGTAGTAGCTAAATTGCCGCATTTTAAAAAAATTTAAATTTTTACTTTTTTTATGGAAACTTATGTGTAGATATTCTTTGTGTGACCTAGCCGTGCAAAAACAATCTATACACAGTATATATAACTTAAACTCTACTAAATTGCTCGATTTGAACTAAAAATGAGCCAGTGAGTTACTTAAAACATATTCCAAATCTGAATAAAGAAATAACGTTGTGTTACGTTGATCATGACCAGTGAACAGTGATCTAATTATGATAGACTCGTCTAAATATTTAATTGAGTTTAAGTTATATACGTTGACATTATAAAAAAATATATATTATCAGGTTACATTTGCATATTGTAGCAGATATATTGCCATGTTTTAAAAACTAAAAATTATATTTTTTATGAAAACTTACGTGTAGATATACTTTGTGTGACCTGCTAATGCAAAAATCTTTATAACTTAAACTCGACTAAATTCCTGGATATGAACTTAAAACAACCTAGTGAAGAAAAGGGAAAGAAGAAAAAGATGGTGTTCAATGTTCATAGGCATAACTTATAAATGTATCAACCGTGATTTAAACTCCTTAATTAATACGTGAATTATGAGAATAGCGATATAACATTCAAGTTTGTAATTAATTGCACTTTAATTGGTGTATACATAAGGAAAAAAGCCCATCTTTGAAGAAATATTCAAATTGACCTATTTATGTGAGTAATACAGACAACGAAATTCTATCGTCCAAATAATTAATTTGAAATAAAGGTTTGTTGGCAAGTAATATTTCCAAAGGATTTAGTGCACATGGCTATGAGATATACGTACTCTAATCATACAAGTGTCAGATAAAAATTGAATTGTACATAGTAATAGTAGTACTAATTTATAATATAGTTTGAAGTTAATGAAAGACACCACATACATAGAGAGAGGACAGAAAATAAGTGTACAAGGACAAAATGGCCGGACTAGAGCCGTATGAAATGATTTTTTGGGTCGGGGGTTGTTTTTATTTCATTGGAGACGATTGCTTATTCTCAGCCTTGGAACATGGTGGGTTGCCTTGGCCTTAGCTTTATTATTTTGTATCAAAGTTTAAATTATATATATATAACTTTTTAGATTATCAAATCATCCAAAGAATACTATCGTTAAGACTCGTTTGAATATGTGATTTGTATGTTGAAAGTAAAATAAGATATCTGCTACAAAAAGTAAAGGTAATCTGATGGTGTGAGTATCTCTTACTGACGTATGTATAACTTAAACTCTTTTTATAGTCATTTAAATTCTAGCTCCTAAAACTCATTAATTCGATTAATTTGGATTCATTCGGTAAAAAAACTTACTATGGGGGGATTTTACAGCTCATGATCAAAGGAGTTCCATTATCATGGTTCGAACCTGATCAAGACCTCTAGTTATGGTTGAGAGATTTATATCGTTTTATATGTGTATAGAATTGAATCTGGAGTACAATATATAAGTTCACGTAAATTTGATTCAGTAGTTATTTGGCCAGACTCTATACTATATAGATGCATACATAGACTAAGTTATTATTATATTATTAACTTAAGATCGCTATTAAAATTATAAAATTTTAAATTTCAGCTCCCTCTATATGTGTCCTCGGGCCTTATTTGAAGAATCTTGCTGATACTAATGCTTCATACCTGTGTGGTTCCTCTTTCTCTATTGCTCATACAATTACAATATCTTTTTGATCATGCCCTGATATTCTAGCTTATGAAAAATCATTTTCACACCACTAAAAAGTAATTTATTTTCCACTATATGAAAATTTATAGGTTTTGCAAGCTTATGAGTTCTCCTATGTAAATGTCCAAATGATCGATGTGAGTTTTAATTTTTTTGTACATATTATTTATAATTTATATAACTTAAACACTTTGTTATTATAGTTTAAATTTGAAAAATGGGATATTATCCTTAAGAATATGAGACTTTTATCCTCCCCTCGGCGAGTAGGTGATACTCAATTAATATTCTAGATTAAAAGTCCTTATAATTTATCAATTGATGAAGTGTAGAAATAATGCTAATAGAAGCTAATTAATTAATTAATCATGTGATTCTGAAAGAGATTTTTGCAATGCAGCCACATGCAACCAAATGTGGTACATAGCAGTTATTTTAGGTGAACTAATAAGATAGATAAGAGAAAAGAAAACGAAAGTGAATTTGCGAAAAAATATGAAACACAAATATACGAAGCGATGTATGACAGTATGAGTAGTAAAAAAGAAAAGAACGGTAAAAGTTGAGGCCATATATAAACACGTGAACGTGAATTCCGCGGGTGACAATACTGTAGCTAAAGTCAAAACTTAATAAAATGTCATAAACCTTTTATAAAATTTTGTACATTTGTATTTAAAATGCACTCTTTTTAAAAAATTTCTGGTTTAGATGCAAAACTATAAATTTATTATTTTAATAATTAATTCCTTCAAACATATCATTTAATGAACAAACAAAATACTTGATTCAAATCAATCGAGTTTAAATTGACACATGAAACTGTAATAAGAAGGAAAAAAATAAATGTAAGGGAAGAAGGAAAAATCAGAATCCTTATTCCCAATTTCAGGTTTTAATTTCAATATCTCAAATTATAATTAACTTTAATTTCCAGCAAAGTCCTTTTTGTCGGTGTTAACACTCAAAAATGTTTAGCTGAATCAAGTGACAACCGAAGATGGAAAATGATTCTAAATCGGTAACTGAGCGGAATCATAGCCGAATCCGTTAGTCCCTACCCTCTGCTAGAAAAGCATCATCGACTATTACAGTAGTCTGGCCGAGTCATAATTCCGAGGAACGGTTGAGACCCACACATACTCGGGCACCTCGAAGATCAAGTCAAAGGACCTTCTAGAAAAGGTAGCAACCAACAACAGCCTGAAGGGAGTGCCATCAATCGTGCTAGAGGTCCAGGCGAAAAAATCGGTACCACCTCCTCATAGTTGGCTAGTGGATTTCGTGGGTAGTTCGATGGCTAACATAGGGGGTCACATTTATTTTTCTTGTACTATAAATGTAAAATCACGTGTACAGAATAGAACAAACACAATCAATCAAAAATCTGATTCTTACTTATCTTCATTCTACCTTTATCGCTTTTATTTGCACTCTAGTTGTATTTATGTTTCTTACCACTTAGTTTACTCACTCACCATCCTAACGCTTTCTGGAGTAGTTGGGGAACCCATTGCTGAAAGTTAGAGTTCCGCTTCCGGCCCAAATCGCTTAGTTAATGAATCAATTTGTCATCCGATTTCGTCAGCCGATAAAACGGCAAACACTTCGGAGGGAAACAAATTTGGCACGCCCAGTGGGACCATAGGTGATCTCATAGCGAAGTTTGATTCTCCATGCCAGGATCACACTTGGCGTATGCGCCTAAGGTCTGGTAAGAAAATGAACCAAAAGTTCAGTCCACATCCTAAACAAAATCCTCCCAGAAGGAACAACGAGTCACCATCTTCTTCGGGTATGCCTACATCGGTTGATACCCCTCCACTTCCTCCATCAACCCAAGATGTGGGTGAACCTAGTCAATCTGATGGTCCAACTGTTATGACCACGTCATTCATTAGACAACAGGTTGACTTGGGCATCCACGACATCATGTACCAGGTTTCTAAACAATTGACTGACATTGTCAAGCCAATGGTGCATAATGAGGTTCAGCAGGCGAGAGAACTGGAAGCTAATCGACTGCATCTCGACTAGTTCTGCCATCCCTATGACGAATGGCGTTGTGCAGCATACAACTGTGACTCCAGGTGTTATTCCTCAATCGAATGTGTATTAGTCAGTACCTACTCAGGTACAACTGATAACACACCTAGGAGCTCAAGCCCAGTCACTTGGTAACCAATCTACTGTATGGTTGCCACCAAACACTTGGGACAAGCTGTGCCAATCGACCAAGCGAATCTGCAGTATAGGCAGATCAATATGGCTCGGAGACCAGTTCAGACATTCGGACACCTTGGTTTGTCGCCCGTTATGCCCTACGCTTATGAAAATGTCCCTACGGTACAGACGACCAATGTTGGCTAGCCGATGGCCCATGGCTATGACTCGCTAGGCTATCTGGTGACGCTGTTTACAGCGGGACACCAGTCCATCAGTCAAAGTCGGTACCCAATCCATACCATCCAGGAAGCATAACCTTTTTAAGAACAACTGATGTCCGAGGAGAGCAGACATGGAACATTGTTCCACCTTATCCTCAAGTTCCGTCGGTTGTCCTAGGAGCTCAGGTTGCAGCCTTTGGTGGCTATGCCTAACAACAACAATGAGGATATACTCCACCTATTGGTAATGGCAAGCAGATCACCTAAAACTTTCAAAATCCTATTCAACAAGGTGCATCATGGAGGCCTCCAGTTCATAACACCTACCATCCGATTCCAGTTGAAAATCGGCAGGGGACGCCATAGCTGATGAACCCTGAAACCATTGCAAATACCATAAGGAGGTACTTTGGCATCCAACTGAAATCTTGGACAGACCTTTTTACAGGAAACCCTATCCCGATTGGGTAGATCGGGTAGCACCACTGCCAAGAGGTTTCAAAACGCTTGATTTTGCCACATTCTCGAGTGATGACGACAAATCTATCATTGATCACATCGGCAGATTTACCGCCCAATATGGTAAAGTTGGCCAAAATGAGTGCCACAAGCTGTAGTTATTCCCTGTTTCTCTAACCGGAATGACATTTGCATGGTACTCATCATTGGCCCCCGATTCCATGCAAAGTTGGACTGACATGAAGCGTTGTTTCCATGATAGATTTTATTGGCCCCAACCTCAAGTCACTGTGATGGATTTGACGAATCTCAAGCAACAAATCAAAATGAGCTACCGATTATATCGAGAGATTCAGAATGAAGGTTGGGAAATACACTGTACACTTTCCTGAATCAGAATGTGTCCACATGATAATCAACAACATGCATCCACAACTAAAGGAGAAATTAGTGGGACAATTTTGCTCTAACTGAAAGCAGTTAGCCGAGAAGGCTAGCCAAATAGAGCAGTTTATTCAGGAGAAGGAGAAAAAAAGAGCTAACCGAAACAGAGACTCCCATTTGGTATCCATTATTAAGGCAGATAAGTCTGACTCAGAGTCAGCCGATTGCACGACAGAGATAATGGTAGCCGAGATAGTCATGGGTAAGGTTTACTCTTGCCCAGCCCTGAAAGCTACAAAGGGCAAGGAGACGAGTTCGACTGATAACAGGTCGGTTACTCGTTTGACATTACGAAGGCAGGTCGGATCTTTGATCATCTGCTTAAAGATAAACAGATTTGGCTGCTTGATGGCCATAGGATTCCGTCTGCCAAAGAACTCAATGATAAGAAGTATTGTAAGTGGCACAATTCATATAGCCACACTACTTCTAATTGTGTGGTCTTCAGGAAGGCGATTCAAAAGGGCATCAAGGAGGGCAGGTTCAAGCTAGCCGATAAAAGCATAGCTGAAATATTTGTTGATACTGACCCCTTCTCTGCAATACCGATATCTATGGTATCCTTTGCCAAACCAGATCAATCAAAGGACGTCAAGGGAAAACAACCGATGAAAACCATATGGGTCCTAAAGAAGCCCACTAGTAAGGAGGGGGTCACCAGGACCTCTGTGTTTGACCGGCTAAGCAGCTCACGTGACATCTATGAAGACTTGGGCAGCCAGCCAGCTAGAAGCAGTTTTCGTGGCCGCCCTTATAAACCAGAGCACATGGCTTAGGAATCTCACAGATAGTACCTGGTATTCAAAAGGGACCTAGCAGGCCTCATGAGCAGGCTTGGAGGGTAAGCATGGCCGCCAATCGAGGAGAAGCCAAGCGTGCCCCAGATAAGTGAAGAACCACTACCCATGACTAAACAGAGGGTGGCTGAGTTCAATGTGAAGGAAGGCATTTCTTCCCTACGTATCACAGTAAGGGATGAAGGTCAGCTGAAATCCCGGAGGATGATCAAGCCAACCGCCAATATAGAGGAAGGAAAGTGGTTCGTCAATCAGGCTTTTGGAAAGAAAGAGGCATCATCGGGTGTCATGTCCAAGACGCAGAAAAGAAGGATGCAGCGTACCAAAGCCTTGCGCAAGATGAAACTAACGTTGCACATGATATCCAGTGTTGAGGCAGCCGATAGACAGGAAATTCCTGAGTCTGCCGTGGCTGAAGCTATAGAGCGGGCATTCAGCTCAGCCTCTTCAGAGACAGAGCCGTATGAAGGAGAAGCTTTGGACCAGCCATAATTGAGCATACAGTCGGGTGACGGCCCAAAAATGGACTTCAGTAGGAGACTACAGTTCTGAATGAATCTCTAGCCAAAATGGTTCCACAAACCATGCAAAGAATCCAAGCATTGGAACCTCAGTCATCTCATATATGTCTCCAGGATATGGAAGGTATTAACTTCTCATCAACCGAATTCGACGAGGTGGGAGATTCCATCCTTGATTTATTTAAGCAGGATTCGGTCGATAAAATCTTGGCAGCTATTGAAATGGTCAGCCTGATTCCATGTGAGTTCTGGGCTGGTCGCCCTCAGCTGGACGACCTAGAAAACGATGTATGTATGGAAGACACCGAATGGGTGACATTAGCTGATACCATGGCTAGGGATGCTTTGAGCACTGTATTTTATGCACCTACGGAGGAGATGGTTAAACGCCTCAAGCCCCTCTATATTGATGCTTACATTAACGATAAAGCTTTTAGCCGAGTGTTTGTCGACAATGGGGTTGTGCTGAATGTGATATCGCTGCTTACTTTGAAAAGCCTCAATAAAACCAGGGAGGATCTCATCCCAACTAACATGAAGATGGTTAGCTTTATGGGAGAAGCCTCTGAAGCTTTGGGGATTTTAGTAGCAGAAATCACCGTAGGTCCTAAGACGATCAGATCTGCCTTCTTTGTGATAGATGGAAAGTCGTCATATGCCATCCTGTTGGGCAGGGATTGGATTCACACCAGTCGATGCCTTCCTTCCACCATGCATCAAAAGCTCATTTTCTGGGAAGGAGACAAGAAAGAAATCGTCTCAGTCGATGATAACCCATTTCAAGTAGGGGTGAAAAACTTAGAAGTTGTCTTATATTCACCCTATGTGGCTCCCATAGTTGTTGCGGAGCAGTATGAAGAAGGATATTGGGAATACTGCAATCTTACTTCACAAGGTTTTGAAATAAAATAATTAGTCAAACCACGGCTTACCTTGGAAGAGTTAAATAATTGAAGAGACCCAAATCATACATGACATATGGCATCGGCTGATTGCTTTAAATTATGAAGCAAGGAGAGCCGAAGCATCACAGGTAGAGGGCTAAAACAGAGAACCAACACTAGCGACCGATGACATTGAGTTGCCAGTGAAACTTGAATCGCCCATAAGGAAGGCTATGCCTAGTTTTGAGTCTCAGGATCCCTTGGAAGATATCAACTTGGGTACTGAGGAAGTCCCTCAGTTAACATATTAGTGGCTTGCTGAAGAATGATGATAAATGAAGCATAACAGCTATTCTACTGCAGTATAAGGACTACTTCGCGTGGGATTATCACGAGATGCATGAGCTAACACAAACTTTGGTAGAGCACATATTGCCAATTAAATAGGGTTTCACGCCTCATAAACAACCGCCCAGAAGATATCACCTTCAGTTGATACCTCAAATTAAGGCCGAGATTGAATTACTACTGAAAGTTGGGTTTATCAGAACGGCTAGGTATGTAGAGTGGTTGGCCAATATTATGCCAGTCAAGAAGAAGAATGGCAAGGTTCGAGTATATATTGATTACAAGAACCTAAATCTACCCACTCTCAAAGATGAATACGTCATGCCTATAGCCGATATGCTAGTCGATTCGGCGGCCGCAAACGGAGTGCTGACATTCATGGATGGATACTCCGGCTATAATCAGATAGCAGTAGCCGATGATGATATTCACAAGATCGTATTTAGGTGTCCAGGAGCCTTGGGCATTTACAAGTAGGTAGTTATGTCGTTCGGTCTGAAGAATGCTGATGCTACTTATCAGAGGGCAATGAACCATCTTTCATGATTTGATCGGCAAGACTGTGTATGTCTACATTGATGATGTGGTAGTAAGGTCTAAGGACTTCAAAGATCATTTAGCCGATCTGGAATAAGCACTAAAAAGAATGAGGATTCATAATCTTAAAATGAATCCAGCCAAGTGCATGTTCGGGGTATCGGCTGGCAACTTCCTCGACTTCTTGGTACATAAGAAAGGTATTGAGATAGATAGAACAAAGTCCGGGCAGTAATGGAGTCGGCACCACACAGAACAAGGAAAGAGTTACAAAGCCTGCTAGGGAAGATCAACTTCCTAAGACGGTTCATATCTAATTCAGCTGGCAAAATTAAGGCTTTCTCACCTTTGCTTAGGCTTAAAGGGTCAGAAGAGATAGTATGGGGCCCAGAACATCAAGAGGCATTCGACCAAATTAAAAAGGTTATAGCAACTCCTCCCATGTTGGTACCTCCTATGTTAGGGAACCGAAAGGGTAGTTTACTATCTTAGCTGAATGCTCAATGAAGCTGAAACTAGATATACTCCTATAGAGAAGCTTTGTTTGTCCTTATTCTATGTTTGTACAAAACTTGAACATTATTTAATGCCACACGTGGTTCATATTTTGTGCAAGATTGACATCGTCCGGTACTTATTGAATAGACCTGTTTTGCAAGGACGACTAATGAAATGGGCAATGAAGCTCACTGCATTTTCCCTCTAATACAGGCCACTCAATGTTGTTAAAGGTCAGGCGGTAACCGATTTCTTGGCAGACCACCCTTGTGTAGATGTGAAGGACCAATGTGCCTCATCTACTACATGTATGGACGTCGTCCCTTGGACTCTGACTTTTGATGAGTCAAGAACCCAGAAGAGAGTTAGAGCCGGGATAATAATAATCGATCTTAGAGATGAAACATAGAGGTTCTCTTATCGGTTAGATTCTGACTTGATAAATAACCAAGCTGAATACGATGCTCTCATCATAGGACTCAAACTCCTAGTCTCTATGAAGGAAAAGTACATCAAGATTCACGAAGACTCTCAGTTGGTTACTAAGCAACTGGCCGGGGAATATGACTGCAAGGATCTAAATTTGTTGGCCCGTTACGAAATGGCTAGCAGGTTGCTTAGTAGGTTCGCATCATCTACGTTAAGTCATGTTCCTAGGGGCATGAATGTTGAGGCTAACGATTTGGCACAAGAAGCTTCTGGCTTTATGAAGTCTCTACTCACTCTAGAGTATAATGAGCTGCCAGCCGAAGTGTTAGCCATGGACCAGATCGACTCGTGGAAGCAGGCATTAATCGGCTACTTAAAAAATCCTTTCACGTGCAAGGACCTTAAGTTAAGAGGAGGGCCTTAAAGTATGCGCTCATTGATGATGATCTTTACAAAAGGAGTGTAAATGGGATGCTACTCAAGTGCATTGATAAAACAGATGCCTTAAGAGTCATGGGAGAAGTTCATAAAGGAATCTGCGGATCACACAGAGCCGGGCCAATGATGAAGTGGTTGATTTATCGCCATGACTATTATTGGCCTACCATCACCGCTGATTGCTTTCAATACGCAAAAGGTTGTGAAGAGTGTCAGAGACATGGACCAATCCAATGGATACCAGCCGAGGTATTACACCTGATCGTGAAGCCTTGGCCTTTCAGAGGATGGGCTATAGACCTCATCGGCGAGATTCACCCGCAATCGGCTAAAGGACACAATTTTATTATAGTGGCTACCGATTACTTCACTAAATGGGTAGAGGCACAGCCGATGAAGAGGGTTCATCAAACAAATATCATTCAGTTTATCCAACACCAAATCATAAATAGATATGGTATTCCTGGGATGATTATAACTGATCAAGGGATGGTGTTCATTATTTCTAAGGTGACAGCCTTTGCTGAGAAGTTTGGGATCAAGATGATCACATCTTTGCCTTATTACGCACAGGCGAATGGACAAGCCGAGACAGCCAAGAAGCTAATTGTGGACATAATCAGTTAAAATGTGGAGGATAAACCGACAGTATGACATCTCACTCTGGATGAAGCTATTTGGGAAATCAGAAACTCTAAGTCTACCCCTACGGGGACAACACCTTATCGGCTAACCTATGGCCAAGATGCAGTGTTACCCTTGGAAATTTATGTTAAGTCATTACGAGTGGCCAAACATAATTCTTTAAGCTTGGAAGAATATCAGCAGGCCATGCTAATGGAGTTAGATCAGCTAAATGAATATCGACTGATGGCCCTAGAGAAAATCAAAGCCGGCAAACGGAAAATGGCTAAAGCATACAACAAACATGTTAAACCCAAGAGGTTCACCGAAGGATACTTGGTTTGGAAAATCGTATTGCCGCTTGGAATGAAAGATCGTAAATTCGGCAAATAGTCGCCAAATTGGGAAGGACCCTTAGTAGTAAGCCAACGGATTGTTGGCAATGCGTATCGACTAATAGACATGCATGAAAAAGAGCTTGACAGAAACGTAAATGGCAAGTATCTAAAAAAGTATTACCCTTCAATTTGGGGTATGCATGAGTAAATGACATCCACATACCGACTGTTTGGTCACAAAAATAGACCCTTCGATTTGGGGTCAACAAAACTGGAAAGCCAAGTTGGTTGGCGTTTCACTAGCCGGGGGTTGCTCTACGTTATCAAGATTAGACAAATCCATGGCTGCCTAGTCACAAAAAACGGACCCTTCGATTTGGGGTCAAGAAATGGTCTGGTCACAGTCACATGAAAAAGTACTTCCCTTCGATTTGGGGAAGACAAAAGTAAACAACAGCCACAGACCGACCGCTTAATCACAGAAACAGGCCATTCGATTTGGGGTCGATAAAGCTAGGGAGCCGAGTTGGTCGGCATTCCACCAGCTAGAGGTTGCAATATGTCAACAGTAACAGAAGTCTCAGGATTAGCCGAGTCCACGGCTGCTTGGGCATCTTGGGTACCTGCAATCTCCCTTTCTCTCTCAACTGCAACAACGGCTACTACCTCAGCCGCTCCCGCTCTTGCTTGGACCTCCCCTTCAGCACCCAGCAAAGGCTCAGCCACTACAGTCGATGGGGCCTCGGTAAAAGCCTGAGTATCGGTCGATACCTCTTGAACAACAGAAGAAATGATGGCTTCGAATTGCAAGTCCATAGGGGTATCGACTGACAACTCAACAACATGATCAGCTAGTAAGGGAGTATTGATTTTTGGCATTGCTTGAACTAGATAACTTATCCACTCAGTCCATTCATTCTCCAGTTTGGCCAGTCGTTCGCTACCAGCTCTCTGATCCAGTTCTCGAACCACATGCTGGTTACCGAGCTCCCAAATTTTGTTATCCAATTGAAGGCTCTGCCGAAACAAAGAAGAACTGGAGGTCTGAATGCGGTTCTTCTTTAGACAGCTGTTCCTACAAATAATAGCCCCGATCTCCACATGGATCCGCTCCAACTCAACTCGCAGTTTAGACAGCTGTTCCTACAAATAATTTTTTCGGTTGACATTTTGTTGCCTTTCTACATTCACCTCGTTGAAAGAAGTCTGAATGCGGTTCTTCTTTTGCCGAAGAGACCCCAAGTGTTGCAGAGCAGCGACAACCTCATAATAGCTATCTTTGGCCGTTCTATGTAAAGAAAATAAATCATTCAGAGCCAAAGCCATGTCATTGCAAGTGGTTGCCAGAGCCGGGGAATCCGTTGTTTCTTTTGACAATCGGAGCAAAGAGGCCCTCAGAGCATGGAACTCTTCTTTGTTGGTTGGAATTCCCCTGGCTAGAAACTCCTCAACTCGATCTCGATGGATGCCAACAGGCTAAGCTGGTGGAGATGCAATGTCGGCTGAGCCAAAGTAGCGCAAAAGCACATCTTCCGGGATAATTTCGATTGGTACCGCTGAGTCGTCAGTTGGGTGGGCTGCAGCCGAAGGACTTTCTCCAGCGGTCTCCTGTACAAGAAGGACATTTTTAGTATAGAGGTAAGATCCCAGAGGCAGTGAAAGACCATCATTGCATGCATTTAAGGCAAAAGTGATTGAAATGACACCTACGACTGCCATACAAAACGACGACCATTTTGGAATACATCAACTCGATAGCCGCACTTGAGTTAATGTAGGGGCAATTGTTAACGCTAAAAAATGTTTATCCGAATCAAGTGACAGCTGAAGGTGGAAAAGGATTCTAAATCGGTAACTGAGCGGAATCATAGCCGAATCCGTTAATCCCTACTCTCGGCTAGAAAAGCATCATCGGTTATTACAGTAGTCTGGCCGAGTCATAATTCCAAGGAACGGTTGAGACCCACACATACTCGGACGCCTCGAAGACCAAGTCAAAGGATCTTCTAGAAAAGGTAGTAACCAACAACAACGTGAAGGGAGTGCCGTCAATCGTGCTAGAGGTCCAGGCGAAAAAATCGGCACCACCTCCTCATAGTTGGCTAGTGGATTTCGTGGGTAGTTCGATGGCTAACATAGGGGGTCACGTTTATTTTTCTTGTACTATAAATGTAAAATCATTTGTACAGAATAGAACACACACACAATCAATCAAAAATCTGATTCTTACTTATCTTCATTCTACCTTTATCGCCTTTATTTGCACTCTAGTTGTATTTATGTTTCTTACCACTTAGTTTACTCACTCACCATCCTAACGTTTTCTAGAGTAGTTGGGAAACCCATTGCTGGAAGTTAGAGTTCCGCTTCCGGGCCAAATAGTTTAGTTAAGGAATCAATTTGTCATCCGATTTCGTCAGCCGATAAAACGACCAACACTTCGGAGGGAAACAGTTGTGTTGGTGTTTCCAGAATTTTCTGACAACAAAAGCTGGTTTCATTTTGGGAGACACGATTAGAGTTCATTTCGGCTTTTAAATTTAAGCTACATTTTCGTTTTCCGAGATGAAATCGGTAAGCTCTACTCACAAGTTTTGCATATTTGAATATTTTCCCATCATCCTGATGTTTGTTGGTTTCAATGGTATTCATTTGATCAGTTTCTTGTTTCTCTTTTTTTCAATCATTTTCAAAGTTTTTTTTCCATAGTCTACAATGTTAAGTTGCTATTTTAGTTTGTTGATCGACATTAACAGTGATTTTTTTAGAATACAAATAGAACTCATGGAATGGTCTGATTTCATGTTCATCAAATATGCTATAGTAAGAAATGAAATAAGAAGATTTTAAAGCTTGAAGGTGCACTCTTTTTTTCAAATGGGTGAGTTTTTTTTCAAGTGCAAATAAAATTAAAATTGTCTAGACAGATTTAGATATTTTTTTAGATTTAGTTGTGTTTGGGATTGTTTTGTTTGCATTAAATAATTTTATTTAAAATATTGATGAAACTTCTTGCATTGTGAGTTTGTGGGCGTTGAACCTCCCAAATTGATTCTTACTTGAAAACTCAGCACCCTCCTATTGTCGTTTGTGAATAATACTACTTATTACCTTTCAGAAATAATACTAAACTGAGAAGGTAATAACTTACTTCTCCATTTTACGTTATTCAAAATTTATATTAAGTGTTACAAGAGAAAAATCTCCCGCAAAATAATTAATCCTGTGGGAAAGGCAGGATAAAAATTCTTCCAAGTTTGAAAATCATGATACGGTTTAGAAATATGGTTAGCTAAGAGAAGTAGTACTCTTTGTTTCCGGAGGTGTGCATGGGAGTTGAGTTAGTTATTTACCTACCAACTAATACTTTTTATATTTGAGTCTAATAAGTAGTTACTTTATTTCTCCTAAGTTTCATTTTTTCTACTTTGACCCCTAGGTCTTATGTATCGAGTTTACCATTTTCAAAGGCTATGAGTGAAATTATCATTGGTCTTCTTAGCTTAGCTTAGCATTAGTTGTAGCTTTTCTTCTTCAATTCATAGCTCAAATTTTATCTTGAATCTAATGACTTAAAACGGAAATAAAGGCAAACAAAATTGATCGTCTTAAAACATGTAATATAAACACTCATAATATATTTCTTCTCACATAGGAGTATTTTTTTTTTTTTGGGTGTCTTAAACAAAATCGACCGTTACGCACCAGATCATATAGGCAATTGTAGTTGTATGTGCCCCCACCAGGAAAGCACCTACTACAAGGACCAGAAATATGAATCATGAGAGCGAAACAGAAAATTGAAGCGAATATTAAAGAATTACGTTGAGAAATTTACTATTAAGAGCACTTTCACGTTCAGTGAAGGAGACTTGCTGGCATTATCCCTGCAAGACACCGACCTTTTACAGATGATCATTGAATCAGAAACTACGACTATGGCTATCTGAAATAGATTGCGTGATATATTTCAGGATAACCAACATTCCCGAGTTGTCACCCTTGAGCAAGAATTTTCACAAGTCAGCATAGAAGATTTTTCGAATATTTCAGCTTATTGTAAACGACTCAAGAAATTGGCGGACCAACTCTGTAACGTTGGCGCGCCTGTTACTAATAATTGTCTTGTTCTACAAATGGTTGTAGGCCTATCTGAGGCCTATAATGGCGTTGGGACTCTGCTCCGCCAAAGTAATCCACCTCCCCCCTTTTATCAAGCCCGTTCGATGTTCACGTTAGAAGAAGCCGGCTTGGCCAAGAAGGCGGCTACCGGCGTAAGTTCCATGGCCATGATGACTACGTCCGATAACTCACATGGTTTTGTTGACAATTCCGGCCAAAACCGTAACAATGGTGGCGGCAAGAAGGGTCAAAATCGTAAAAATAATGGCAAAAATCGCGGAGGCAACAACAACGGCGGATGGAACAGTAGCAACGCCGGCAGTGGGCCTCGGGGGTACTGGGCTCCTGCTGCCAATATAGTTGTTCTATAAGTTTGTTTATCTTACATAAGCAAGAAAGAAAGGATATCAAGTTCCTTGTAGTTTGATGATCTTAAACGACTGTTGGCTAATTCCTAGAAGTGCATCATGGGAGTATTTTGATGATCTTAAATTACTGTTGGTTAATTCCTAGAACTGCATCATGGATATACTTCCTCCATTTCACTTTGTTTATAATAATTTTATCATCAAGACGACGCCATGTCGTGTCATCAACCTCATATGACTTTAAAATCTGTTAAGTCATGTCTATATGGAACATATATATATAGCCATGCACCCTTTAATTAATTAAAATTCAAACTCGTCTCCAATTACTACCTACACTAACAGAGATATATATAGGCTCAATATCAGTGAACGATGTAATATATTTGTGGTTTTACAAGAATAATGGGTCGATATCGTCTGGGTAAGAATGTTTGCTACATTTTTATTAGTAGTGGTCATTATTGTAATTGAGGTCCCAGAGGACAATGTTTGTGTAAAATGAACCTTATTCAACAGAGTGAAATGGACATAACAGAGAAGAGGGATCATAATATATGTCAGAAATCTTAATCTCTTAGGATATGTTTTGCAATATTTCTCGTAAAATGAAAGCATTTAGATAAACATATATACACTTTCGGCGCTGCAAACATCTTTGTCAACTTGTTATCTGTAGCATCATGCTCACTTCTTAGTTTCCAATTTCAGAGGCACTCGTTTTATAACTCCCTCAGTCCCATAATAGTTGGCAAATTTTTGCTTCTTGAGTGTCAATTTAATCAATCTTCAAATCTAAATTAAATTAAATTAAATTAAATTAATATTTTCAAAAACTACATAATAAGTACTACTTATAAATTTCATTTTTTCTTATATCAGTATAATAAAAAAAACATATCTTAAAATATTAGTCAAAGTTCAAGTAATTAATTTGACTCTCGAAAAGTCAACGTGGACGGAAGGAGTACTATTTTCTTCGCCTTGAAAATTATATAGAAGCTGTTTTCACTACATTTTGAATTAAATAATTGCATTTTCTATATACAAATATCATTAAAAATTGTATATTATAAGTACAATTTACCGATTATGACAAATGATTTCTCTATTTGTCATGTTAGTATATCAAACTTAGTTATATAAGATGACATGTTATTGTAGGTTAATTTACTCTAATAACCTAAACTTTATATGATGTGAGTGTACACAACTTAAATTCTTAAACCAAATGCCATTTTTGTCCTCTTGGAACAAAGAGATCAATTCTTGGTAAATTGAACCTTTTGGAATGGGAAACTAATACATTTCTTCCTTTCTTTTTTCATTTTCCTTAGTACCAAACATTTTTTCCTTTATCAAATGCAGCTAATTGTAATACATAATTTTTGTTTTTGACAAATTAACGCGTCCAATAAGGTCCAAATTTCAACTTCTATTATAATGACATTGGACTTAGTAAACTAATCCAAATTTACGGCAATTTAAGCTCCATCAAATGAATTTGGTCGTACATATCGAAATTGATTGCATACTATTGGATGTTGAGAAAGTTGTACTTGGTAACATTTACAGATTTGTTGACTTTGAAAAGTTAATTGAGATGCTTAATTTTCAAAAATTAACCATATTTTGCTGTAGACAAGATATTTTCTTGTTAAGAAAAGAAGTACTATTAGAAATCGAAATTTCAAATCAACTATGTTGTGTATAGTCAAATCAATAACAAAATTAAATAGGCAAGTTAGGAACAGTCGTATTAGTCTCTGCTTCATTTTCTATTTTATCACAAGACAAATTAAAAGAATGTGGTTGAGAAAAAGGAAGTGCATAACAAAACACTCTTGAAAATTGTTAGGAAGGTTCTTAATAAGTTGAAACAGGAAAACCTCTTTCCCCAATGATGTGATTTGAATTTCCTTTGTCTGTTATATCTTTCTTTATTATTATTTTCCAACTTTCCTCGTTTCACAAAAAAAAAGAAACAATACGACTTAACTTATATACGACTATACGAGTAAATAAAGAAGTAATAATGTAAAAATCTTTTTGCACTCTACCTTATTTTCTTAAGTCAATAGTCTTATAATTTATGAATCGTCACTTGGAATTTTTTTTGCTTCAAGCATCACTTGTCGCGAATTCACTAACCACAGTAATTTGAATTTGTGCAATGAAAAAATCATCATGAGAGATTTTAACGTTTCTATTAAAGATGATATTATTCTCTTCAACTTCAAAATCTTTAATTAAGAGTGAACATACTTTTTTATTGGTCTCCCAATTGGTGCCTTAACTCGCATGGGGCGCGACTAATCCAAATTTGCATGATGTATAGCCCATTAAAGACAAAAAATCTCTTTATTGTAATATTTTTTCCGTTTTCAGCGGTTTGAACTCAAAACTCTTACTAAAAGGTGGAGAGTTCATAGTCATCCCACCAGAACTTTTGTAGTTAAGGGTAAGTGAACATTTTTCTTTGATTTCGCACTTGTGTCTGATACCCGTAATAAAGTCCCAACTAATTCGGATTTCCGTCAGTAATGTCCATTAGAGAGGAAAATGCTTCTTATTAAGATTCTTTTAAAACTTAGAATTTGGACCCGAAATCTCTAATTAAACGTGAATAAATTCTGTCTATCTCATCACAATCCTCTCTGAATAAGGGTGAATTGACCTAGATCATTCACCACACCCTGATGAAATAATTTACTAATACTACATTAAACTCTTATAGAAAAAAAAGTCAAAAGGAACCAACATGTCCTGATGAAAGGCTACAACAGGTAATAAACCCAAAGCCTTTGGCCCCCAACATGCACATAGGCCAGTGGGCCGGTCCGAGGCGGGTCCCGATGGGACGGGAAAGGGTCGGGACCGGGGCTCCGGCGGAATTAGCGGACCTGGATTAGTGGGACAAGCACATGTCCCATCCCGCCCCACATCCCACCGAAAAAGGGGATCGGTGTTGGGGGACGGGGTGGGGTAGGGTCGATAGGGGGATTTCAGTTTTTTTAGATACTTAATTTTAAAAAAAAATATATATATATATAAACACTTCAATAATTGAACAAGATAGTGTAATAAAAACATATTAAAACTGTTTTTGTGCCTCTTATATTATTTAATAGAAACATGATTTTTTTTGTAATACAATTTCAAATTGCAACTTTCTAGTGTTGTTCAAAAGTTGCAAATCACAAAGTAAAATTGCAATTAAAAAAATTACATAGTTAATCATACTTTTTCTAATTTCCTCACAATGTCTTGAGGATCTTCGGTTGGAATTAGAAGTTGTTGGTTTTTCGACGTCGCTTCATGTTCCCTCTGACAAAATTCTGTTGTAGTTGTAGTCTTCTTCTTAGTTGAACTCCGGTTGACCGCACCTTCTACGCTCCGCTCGAATCCAATCTCTGAATAGAACTGCTATCTCCAATGTGTCTCCCGCCAATGAATGGTTGTGCTATCCTATTTGAAATCTTTCCGCAGAAAAAGGGCTTTCAGACGTTGTTGATGACGCTTGAATGTTAAACACATCTCGGGCCATCTTTGCTAGTGTCGGAAATGTCTTCTCATTGTCCCTCAAGTATTTTAGCAAGTCTTCATGTCTTTCATCATTGACAATTAATTTGTACGGTACAACACCCTGCAAAACATAAACATCAAATTTGCTAACTTGTGAAGAAGTTGAACCACTAAACATTTTATTTCTAAGGCCTTGAATACTAGCAGCAGAAACCGCATGTGTTTTATAAGGTTGCAGCGAAGTAGTAGAAGATGGTACAGAAGCCGGTTGATTATTTGCAATTTGTTGTTGGTAATACATATATACTTTTTTGCATTCAGTGTGTCTGTTAGATGTAACTTCTTCTTTAGTTGGTTCGTGAGTTGGTTCTTCATTTGGACTTGGAGGTGGAAGTACTGCTATACAATTATAAATCGTTTCAACAAGTGTTTTACAATCGTCTACTTTAATAGTCGGATTTAATACAACACCAATAATATAAGTAGTGGAATAGGAAAAAAGTACTTTTTAAAATTTTTAAACATTTTTTCAATAGATGCCTTATAAGTTTGTTTTTCAATATATTCATTAAGTAACAAAAATATTAGAGCTATATAAAATAACATAATTGAAATAGTAGGATAATAAATACCAGAAAATTCTTTAGTAGCTTGAAAAAATTTCTCTAAAAATTCAGTAAGTTCTAAAAAAAATTCCAATCATTATCTACAAGCATATCCCTTGGATTTTTATTATGAGCGTTAAATAATAAAGTTATAGGTCTTCTATAATCGTAAACAACAAGTAGTTGTTCATATAGAGAATTCCACATAGCCGCTACTTCTTCATGAATTTTTCTATAAAGTAATCCACAATCGTGACAAGTTTTTTTATACTCTTTTCGTCTTTGTATTTTATTACCTTTAAAAATAAAGTTTATAGCAAATTGTATTTTATCAAGAATGTTTTCAAAAAGTTTTAGGTCATCCTTTACAACTAAGTTATAAATATGGCACGCAATCTTATATGAAAATGATCAGAAAAAGATAGAGTTAATCGAACTTTTAAAAGTCTTATAGCATAATCATTAGAAGTAGCATTATCTAATATAATAGACATAATTTTATCAATTATTCCATAATAATCACAAATTTCATGAATACTTTGTGCAATAAAAGTTTCAATGTGCCTATCATCAATATATCTATATGCTAAAATACGTTTTTGCAGAGACCAATTATGATCTATCCAATGACATGTTACAATTAAATAATCATTACTGTTAGTACTACGGCCTATATCAGAAGTGAGAACCATTTTGCCAATAAAATGATATAATGCATAACGTAAATACTGTTGATATTCATTTGCAAATTTAAAAACGTCTCTTCTAACAGTTGATCTAGGAAAATCGTTAAAAGCAAGATTATACATTTCTCTAATGTAATAAATAAAATCAAGAGAGGAAGGAAATGCAAAAGGCAAACCCTCCACCGCAACTAATTTTGCCATATTTTTCCTATCTTTGTGTTTATCATATTTAGTACCGAAAATTCCCCCTGTCATCGGGTTAATTTGACCTTGTACTTGGTCGGGGACACTATGTGAACCTTGTCCCGACTCTGAGGGCATTGACACACCCGATTTTTTAGCCTGGTATTGATTCCACCTAGATGTGTGCTCACCTTGTACATGTCTCAATAAGCCTCTCGTCCCACTTTGATTTTTTCCAGTTTTAAATTTATAAACATTTTTACAAATTTTACATTTAACTACTTGATTCTCTTTGTCCCTATCAAAAAAAATCTCATGCAACTGATTTAAATTTTCGTTGTGTGAGGCCTCGACTCATACTAGGGGGAATAGGAGGCATTTCAATTTCAATTTGAGGCTGAGACTCAATCTGAGCTTGAGGTTGAGGTGCACTAGTAGGTGTGTCATCAACATTATCGTCAAAATTAAAGTTTAGTTCAGATGCATAATATACTTCATCATCTAATGGTATACATTAAAAAATAGTTTCATCTATATGGATGAAATCAATCAAATCATCGGGACTATGAATAAGATTACTAGAAGAAGTACCCTTACCATTTTTACTCCTACTAGAAGAAGCATACTTACACTTACCCTTAATCATACGTCCAAGGCGTTTCATTATAATTATGCAAATAAATAATTAAAGTAAATGAAATTAAGTGCGATAATTAAAATTATGTAATAATAATAATTTTAAAAAGGAACGAATGTACCAAACGCCGACGTAACGTCGAGGTGCAATCGAGGTTGAAAATTGAAACTTTGTTCGATGGATGATCTCCAAGCTAGTTGCCAACTTCACTCCCAATTTTTGAACTTTTATATAAAATGAATAAAAAATATATAATATTTAGTAGGCATTGTAGAATTGTAGAGAGATAAATTGAGAGAATAGAGAGATGGTAGGAAGATTTGTGAGAAAAATGAAGAGGAAAATGAGGTATTTATAGTTGAGAAATAGAGTAAAAGTGTAAATATACTAACTTAGGGGTTAAAAATAAATATTAAGGGGGTAGGGGGTAGTTGCAACAGTTATTTTTACAAAGGGAGAGGGGTGGCGGGCGAGGCGAGGAGGGTGCAGTTGGGGCGGGTCCCTACAGGATCGGAGCAGGTGGGGGCAGGCAGGTCGTCATCGAGTTGAACCCCGACACCGATATTTTTAGGGGATCAAGGCGGGGGCGGGTATCGAAACGGGTCGGGTCGGGATCGGGCTGACCGCCCCACTAGCCAGCCTTACATTTTACATTTTGTCCTTGAACCTTACCCAAACTAAAAGCCGTGTTATGTCATCTCTCTCTTAATTTTCCACCCCAACCCCACATGCTTTTGTTTCTCTAAAAAAAAAAAAACTTTTATTTTTCTTTTAAAATTCTCCCCTTCAAATTTCTCTATTTATATACCCCTCAAACTCCTTTCATTTCCACCACACTCATTTTCTAAATTCTTGAATACCCCCTCTTTCCTCTCAACTCAATTTTCTTTTCTCTAAAAAATGGCTATTGGAAAATCATCAAACAAGTTGTCACAAACTGCAGTATTAAAGCAAATTCTAAAAAGGTGTTCGAGTTTGGGAAAGAAAAATGGATATCAAGACGAACAAGGACTTCCAATGGACGTACCAAAAGGTCATTTCGTAGTGTACGTTGGAGGAAACAGAACAAGGTACATTGTTCCAATTTCCATCTTGTCAAGGCCCGAATTTCGGATACTCCTTCAACGGGCCGAAGAAGAATTTGGATTTGATAACGACACGGGCCTTAGAATTCCTTGTGACGAAGATTTTTTCGAATCTCTAACTTCATCAATGCTAAGGTAAATAAATGACGAAAATTAGTCGAGCCAGTAAGTTACGGGTACAAGAAGATGATGAAGGAATTGGAGTTAGTTAATTATAGGCGGAGCTAGCTGGATTGTCTGAAAGAAATTCTTATAACAGAAGTTCAGGAATCTACTTTATTGCTTCTTCTTTTTTTTAACTTTTTTTTTTTGGCTATTGGGATCTTGTGTTTATTGTTAACTAACTGGAAACCTAAGGGGTGTGATAGGTTTCTGTTTGTAATTATCTCAAAAGTCTGTAATTTTCCTCATAGTGGTGTTAGATACTACTACTAATATTTGTACCTTGCGAGAGAATTAACTAATTATATATAAATTTTATAATATTTGTGGCTATTATATAATGTTTATCAGATTTATCTTTCTTTGTAGTTGTCCATTGTACTTCAATGATCTTAAGGTGTACATGTTGTTTTTATTTATGAATGGCAACTCCTATTGCTATCAGATACTATTAATGTATTCTTTGGATTACCATTCTAATAGTAGTTTGTTTGAAAAAAAATATGAGTATAGCTAAAGCTATCAAGTATAGTAACTACAAATAAATGTGAGTTGGGAAGGGCTTTAAGTTATTGCAACTTTCATATAAGTAGAAATTGAAGTGGTCTTATTATAAAAAAAGAAGCGTTACTTATTAGACGTTTTGCGGTTCACGCGATTTGAAATTAATATCTCTAATTAAGAACAAAGAGTTACTCCCTCCGTTTCAATTTATGTGAATCTTTTCAAAGTAAGAGGGTCAAATTTTATAACTTTGACCGTAAATTTTGACATATATTTATCAATTAGTTTTATTAACCGTGTACACATCATTACCATAATTAGAAGATATGTCATATATTATGTAATATTTAGTGATGTATAATTATGGTAGATATATGATCTTTATTGTAGGAAGATGCCTCATGTACACTATATATATTTATATTAATGAGAAATGTTCTCAAAGGGAGATTAATACAACTTACAAGTTTATTATAAATTAAACTACTATAAGTCATGATAATTTATAATTCAAATAATTTAGAAAGAAAATATAAGGAAAACGTGGTCAAAGAACCACCTCGTAGACTCCCCGAATAATAACAAGTTCGCATAAATTGAAACGAAGAGAGTATTTTAAAGAGTCTTTTAAGTGTAAATAGTTATTTTCAGAAGTAAGTTTTTAAAAGTTATTTTCAAGATTTTTAAGTGTGGTAAAAATAATTTTTCAGTAACGAATCAATGTGTGACTTGATATAATGAACCTTTTAGCATGCTAGATAACAAATCGATGTACAATTAAACTTTTACACCAAAAAAATCTACAAAAAATGTAACATTTAAAATTATGTCGAAACTAAAAAAATCTTACGTTCTATTTGTGATTAAACCATGAATTTTGTGCCCTAGTGCGTGTCAGAGGGTGTAATCTGCATAAATTAGTGCTAGTGTCAATATTTAAATATCTTCATATATACTACTTGACAAAATACAAAAAATACTACTTCACGTGAATAAATATTTCTACTGTAGTAAGATGTAGATATAAATTACAAGAATTCTAAGAGGAATGGCCATATAAATGAAGGTTGCATGTCTAGAATGATTCTGAAATTCTAGAGAGCCCACTTGGAGGAGACTTTATTTTGCAGTGAAATTATGCTACGAGGATAAGACTCACAGAGGCTTTAAATTGTAAAATGGTATGGCAAAAAATAATATATAGTACTGTAAATATTTATCGGAGTCGAATTCATAATTTAATTTGATAAGTTCAACTTTTATATTCTCAGAGTCGAATTCATAATTTAATTTGATAAGTTCAACTTTTATATTCTCATATTATTGAATCTATTGTGCTATTGCAATTATGAGTACTATAAAACTTAACATTAGTTGATATTTAGTGATATTTTACGCACATATTCATATAGCGTAGTATACTAGGTTCAGTTAAATCCGTTGAATGTATTTTATATCCATCTATTTGTCTCACCATCTTTAATCCCATCCGTTTATTATTTGTTCCTTTCATCAATATGGGCTGGATGTGGTCCATTTATACTGGGCCGACTTTTAGTGGGCCAAAGATATCCGTACTGATCAGATAGTCCTAGCCGCTAGATCTAAAGATGCTCTTGAAGTATTTGACTTTGACGGCATGAACTTTATCATAATATTTCGTTTGTAATGACTAAGAGCTATATAGTACATCTTTAGTGTATTTTTTTATGTTGTAACAGTATCCTATTTTATTTGTAAAATTACATTATATTTTAAGAAGACTTATATGTTAATATTCTTTGAGTAGCCTGATAATGTTAAAACTTCTTTATACACGGGTTATATAACTTAATAACTCAAATGAAAATGATTTAACTTATATGTACCGATATTGCCGGAGAAAATGATAAAAATGGTCCCTTATCTTTAGTAGTAGATTCAAAATAGTTCCTTTAAGTGCCAATTGAGCAGTTTTGATCCATTAAGTTTGTCAAAAGTGAGCACATTTGGTCTCCATATTGTAATTGTTATTTTTAGTCTATTTCAAGAGTTTGTTGCACCTTTTGAAATGCAATTTCTGTTATTTTTTGTATTTAGTGTAGTTTTTTATGTTGTGTTTTTGGAATTTTGACGGAAATTTCTAGTGTTTTTTGCTTTAAAATATTTTCCACGGTTCCGATTAAATTTAACAACCAAAATTTAGTAAATATTTGATGGAGATTAAAAGTGCTCATTTTTGGCAAACTTAAAGGACCAAAACTGCTCAATAGATACTTAAGGAACTATTTTGAACCTACTACTAAAGATAAGGGATCATTTTTGTCATTTTCTCGATATTGCCGCATAGGAAAATATTACTACACTATCAGTTAGGGCAGATGCAGTTTATGTCCACTGGGTTGAACTGCAGAAATGTTCCAATATTTACTAGGAATAACCTAAAAATATAATTTGTTCAGTACTAATAATAATCTTAAAGGTTAATTCTATCAAGTTTAATCCTAGATATCTCTATTTATAACTATATGGTTTAACATGTTATTTGTTGCATTTAAAGTTCTAAACATGTTACTGTGTTTCAACAACTTGAAGCAGTACTGCAAACAACTTGAATTATATAAAAGAGGAATAAGGAGAATAAACCATAGTGCACCAAAGAACATCCAATGGTACTTCTATAAATTATAATATTAACTAATACATCTTACATCATGTTTTTTAACCTATTTATTGTTGTGTATTTAAACTACTTTTAAAATGAATCTATCGTGTTGTTATAATAAGTAATTTTAAGGACATATATATCTGTTTTTGCTTCAGTTCGACGAAATAATGTTTCTTTTTCCCTGTTGCCAATAAAAAAAAAAGATTCCACATATGTTTGTCTTCAATTTGATTAGCAACAATATTAATTAATATTTTCTAATTGCTTCTTGGCACAAAAAAGAAAGATAATATGAATGATAAGGTTGATGACTTCATGTAACTGTTATTGTAACTCCCTTTAACTTCCTGTTGACCACAAAAATCAATTGGGAAGTTTATAATGATATCCTCAAAGACAACAAGAATCGAGAAAAAAATTGGAGTCAAAACTTATCTTTCAAAATATTATATAAGCCAAGTTGAAGCTGATACCACCGTAGGATTTTGTTGGTTCAAAACATAAGTAAGGCACAACGGAAGTTTAAAATTTTGTTCTTACTTACCCCAACAATTTCTTCTGGTATGGTTATATGACAATAAAAAACATGTAACATAAAACATGAACAATTCCAAGTTGTATTATCTGGAGTCTTTACTAAAGGATGGACACGTGATTTCCTTTTCGACTACAAGCATAATGCTACGGTGTATTCCTCTGTCAAGAAAACAAGGAAATCTTGACAGAGGTTTGAGAGAGTTTTGTCCTAGACTCTAAGTCTATAATTAGTTTATAGAATTGGTGTGTATTAATTAACAATGAGAGTGTTGTATTTTTAGTTAAAATTAGGTCACAAATCATATTAGGGTTGGGCTCTAAGCTTGGCCCAAAAACCGAGGTGCAGTGGGTCAGTCTGACTGGGCCCACTATCGGGTCGGCGCCGCGGCGCCTTACGTAAAATTATGTTTCCCGTTTTCATTTAATTTATATATTCAGCACATTAAATCCAAAATCTAATTTTGATTTAATTAAATAATTTTCATCTAATAGAAATTATCCCATAGTTATTATCAATTTAAATATCTCGATCCCAAATCAAATATTTAATACTTTCTCAATATACCCTTAGATCGAAGAGATAATCGACATAGTGTGACCCTATAAGCCTTCATCTATCGACACTAATCCAATTAAGATCCATACGAAACTCCTATATTGCGTCGTACGACGAACTCAATATATGAAGTACGTTTACATGAATCCATCAAACATAACCTTTATGTGAGATGATAAATTTCTTTCATTCGCGACACACTCGATCAAGCTTAGGATTTGCCATGTGTCTATCCAAATGGCTTGATCACTTTGTCTCATCTATATTAGTCGACAACCAGACCATATTCTAAATATGTCTCTTGCGTTGGCCAATGACTTGGTCGACCTAATATCACTGGGAAGTAGAGTGCTCTCTCGAATATCCAATCGAGGAATGAATCCTATTCTTGGCTCAATTATCACCTTAATTTACATTATAATGTACCCAATACAAGTCGTGTCTTATCCTATAAGGAGTTTAAGCTAAGGACAGGGTCAAAGTACATTACTATGTAAACAAGGTGCGTATTGACCTCAAGTCAAAGGACCTTTATATTCCATACGCTGATAACACTCTAGACATGTCTAACAAATAGTTTATCATTAGGGTATACCAATACTTTCCAAAAGTATCCATGTGTCCATCACTAGTAACCATTACTAGTAGCAGGTGAGACATACTACATTCTCTAAGAATGTGATGCAAACCACATGTCGACTTATAACATATCATCGATATCCCATTCTCGATGATCATTAGTCGAGGCTTTTTTTAGAGTAACGCTCGATCATCAATATCTCACTCTATTAATGACAATGTAAGCTCAAGGGATACACATTAATGAATAATTACAAACAATCAAATAATAATTCAATAATCGCAAATGCCATAAATACTAATCTTATTAATAATACGAATGTGTTCAAGTACATTTGTGTCTAATAATGATTGTCTCTAGGACATACATACTTTCAATCTCCCACTTGGCCTAGAGCCAATCTCCGATGTATCTAATACCCATGTTTTCAAAATGACCATTATGCTTAACTAAGCTTAATGATTTAGTAAACGGGTCAGCTAGATTATCATCTGTGGGAACATAGTCTAATCTTATTTCTTCAGTTTACACCATCTCTCTGAGTATGTGGTATTTCCTCGGTACATGCTTGTTTCTGTTTATTGATCTTGGTTCCTTAGCTTGCGCAATCACACCAGTGTTATCACAATAAATCGTTATTGGACAAGTGGCACTTGGAACAACCCCTAGTTCCTTCAGAAACTCAGATATCGCGACAGCTTCTTTACCAACTTTCGATCCAGCAATGTACTCGACTTCAATTGTCGAATCAGCAGTTGTAGCTTGCTTAGAACTTTTCCAACTCACTATTCCGCCATTGAAAATGAAGGCATATCCAGATTGAGATTTGAAGTCATCAAGATCTGTTTGGAAGCTAACATCAGTGTACCCAGTACATCCTAGCTTCTCTTGTCCACCATAGACTAAGAAATATTCTTTAGTTCGTCTAAGATACTTAAGATTACTCTTGACTGCTTTCCAGTGTTCTTCCCCAGGATTCTGCTGGAATTTGCAAGTCATACTAAGTGCATAGGCCATATCTGGCCTCGTACAGGTCATGGCATACATGATAGATCCTATAGCTGAAGAATATGGAAATTTTTTCATGCGTTCAAGTTCTGCAATAGTAAAAGGACTATCCTTCTATGTATATGGACTGTGATAGCCCCAACAATCTATTAGGTCTATCTCTATAGATCCTAATTCCAAGAATGTAGCAGGCTTCACCCAAGTCCTTCATCATGAAGGTGCTGGATAACCATTCCTTGACTGATTGCATGATAGTCTTATTATCTCTCATTATTAATATATCATCTACATATATAACAATGAAGACAATACTCCCTTCCTTGCGCTTACTATAAATGCAATGATCTTCTTTGCTTCTAACAAAGTCAAACGATTTGACAGCTTTGTCAAAACAAATATTCCAACTCATTGAGGCTTGCTTAAGTCCATAAATGGACTTATGTAGCTTGCATACTGCTTTGGTCTTAGTCTTGGATGTAAAACCCTTAGGTTGTATCATATACACCTCCTCAATTAGGTTACCATTGAGAAAAAACAGTTTTAACATCCATTTGCCAAATGTCATAATCATAGTATGCGGTTATTGCAAGCAAAATTCGAATGGACTTAATTTTCGCAATAGGTGAAAAGGTTTCATCATAATCGACCTCAGGCCGTTGATTATAACCTTTAGCCACCAATCTTGCCTTATAAGTTTGTACCTTGCCATATACATCAATCTTCTTCCTGAAGACCTATTTGCATCCTATGGGTCTAACCCCTGTTGGAAAATCAATCAAGTTCCAAACTTGATTGATGTACATCGAGTCCATCTCAGATTTCATGGCTTCTTGCCATCTTTGCGAAACAATGCTCTTATTAATAATATGACGTGGGATTTGGTGCCCCGTCCTCCTGATGTTAATGTGATTCGGTCTATATGGATTTTTAGTCATAAAGAAAAATTTGATGGTACATTTGAGAGACATAAA
The DNA here is from genome assembly GCA_029783415.1 of Anisodus acutangulus. Lineage (NCBI taxonomy): Eukaryota > Viridiplantae > Streptophyta > Magnoliopsida > Solanales > Solanaceae > Anisodus > Anisodus acutangulus. Next base: position 2,025,619 of record CM056503.1, read on the forward strand.
GATGGTTTTGGAGAACGTAGAGTATATGCAGACCTTACCTCTGACTTGTGAGATAGAGAGGTTGTTTCCGATAGACCTTCGACTCATAATAATATTTGAAGTCGAAGACTAATATGTGAAAATTAAAGTTGTTTAAATATATATTTCACTTGAAAAAAGATTAAAATCGTTATGAGGGACAAAAATTTCAATTGAAAACTGATCACAAATTTGAATAACTCATCTTAACTAATCAAAAAGATATAACCAAATAACGTTTCGAAAATATTTTTGTGAAAAATTTTATAATAAACGGGCCCTTAGTTTAAATATGGGCCCATGCGATGACCATCACGTTTTCTTTCACCAGTGTTCGTGGGGACACCGGAGAAAATGGTCCAGGTCTCACATGGGCCAAGGCCCCATTACATATTTTCTAAAATATCGGAAATAGTATTTATGTTATGACGTAAATTTTTCCTCTTAGAGGAAAAAAAAACATTTTCGAAATAAATTGCCAGGGTCATTGAAATTTTTTTTGGCGTGCCGAGATTCTAAAAATATTTACCTCTTCACAATTTTTTTCATTTTTTTTATTCTATTTTCGAATAAACGTTGATTGAAGATATCTGCAAGAACTTTAACTTATAGATATTGACGGTGCAAAAATTATTACATTATAAATGTATCTTAACTTGTTGTAGCAGTAACGTGCTTTAATTCCAAGTTACTCATCTCACATTATATGATTGATTACATGTTAATTATCTTTTAGAAGTAAAAATTCTTTTATATTTATCCTTATGTTTTATAATATAGTGTCTTAAGTGGTATTATTATGTCATTTTCCCTATTGTTAATGTATAAAAGTTCCAAATTACAACTCTATGACGATGTAAAAAAAGTTTCGTTCTGGTTGTCTTGGTTTGCTTGAAACAAATTGCAGAACCACATCCCACGGCCCAATTCCAACCTCATATGGCTTAATCCACATTCTATAGCCCAATTCTAACCTCGAATGGCTAATACCACCTTCCACGGCCTAATTCCAACCTCGTATGGCTAATACCACCTTCCACGGCCCAATTCCAACCTAGATGGGGTCATTTGCATGTTTGGACCTATTTTGTGTTGGTCTTTAATTTTTTCCGCTCGAGACAAACATCTTTTCGTGGGACATAAGTTTATATTTTCACATCACAATATTTCACAAGTTATGTTCGCATCTTTAAAGAACGTATGCCTGCTAGGTGTGGATTCAATTTTGAAGGGTTAAAATTAAAGACCAACAGATTGAAGGGAAACAGTGCAACTATTTATAGCACCACTGCTAGGATCATTCGCACAGATGCTCATCAAACCAGACAGCAAATTAATTTAGGATCTGATTTCTTTATTTTCATTAAAGATTTTGTATACGAGAAACAATTTTTTTCATACTAAATTGAGTTTTTTGCGGGGTCCATTTGGATATGAGTTTTTTCTTTTCAAAATAGTTTGGTTATTTATCAGAATGATTTTTTGGTAAATTATTTAAGACGAATTTGATCACAACTTTTCATCAAACACAACTTCAAATTTCGAATACCATTTTTCAACTTTAACTTCAAATACTATTTTCTTTTTTCAAATATTACTCAATTTGTGTACAAATGCCTAATAAGTAAGCGTTTGGGCATGAATTGTGTGATATTTGTAAAAAATATATATTTAAAAAGTAAGTTGAAAATAGTATTTAAAAGTTGAAACTTTTGTGTTTAAACATGCATTTCACTTGAAAAGTAATGATAAGTTTTTGTGAATAAGATTTTTTACTTGAAAACAATTCTTTTTTCAAGTTCGGTCTGAAAATATGACACAATGTATAGTATGACCCAACAGGTTTTTTTTTTCAAAAAATCATGTCACCTTAAATCAGTTACCATTTTGTTGGTGAGGGGCGGCTCTGTGGAAAAGAACAATGGGGAGAAGCAAGCCATTTCCACGGTCATGTCATACAACTATTATTTTATAGTAGTCACAAAAACATCCCTTCATACAAGAAAACATACAAAATGGCTTCTTCATTATGTAATTTCAAGGAGCAGTATCTACGTGTACAAACATTTCAAGAACATCACTACACAAAATAATAAAATAAAACATAGCTGCTAATGAACCAGAGAAATGTTTTTTCTTGTATAACCTTTAGCCTCAACTGGGGGGGGGGGGGGGGAATTCCAATGTGTGAAATACTTCATGAAAGAGTTGCAATGAAGCAAATTGACAAGGTGTACCTCGTTATCTACAATAGTCAAGTCAACATTTTCGTGCCCTTCGAATCTTTATTAATTGGCACACACAAGCCTGCACGCTAATATCCTCCGTTCTCACTTTGAAGAAAAGAATCGGCTGATACCACGAGATTGTTTTTCAGGCGTAGGGCCAGAAGACGAAGAAGAGACGGACTTAATAGGCCGGTGTTTCGGAGACTTTGAGCCGATTGGTGATCTCAATGGATTATTTGCTTCAGTCTCCGACGGACTATACGACACATTATATATATCCACCGGGGACACACAACTTACTTTTACGGAACTGGCAGTGTCCATCTCAGCTAGATCATTGTCGTGCAAGTTCATGCTAGTGGTTGTCGGTTCTTCCCGAAAGCCCTCGCCTTTTGAACTTCTATCAATGTATGGAGACCCCATAAACTCTGTCTGAGGACGTAAAGAGTTCAACTGTTTTCCAAGAAGAAATATGGTTTCTTGACACTCAGCCAGCTTCTCCGCTGCAGCTGTTAACTCTTTCTCCTGGAGAAAATTAACACTCACTTTAGATTGAAAAGGGCATCATTAAGTTGACACAAGGATGTTAACACCAAATCTTTTATACCAACTTATTTCAATTACTCATAAAAGTTTGGTGACACCTGAAAATTTATGTTGTAGGTTAATCTATCATTGATAAGCTATTTATTCTTATTTGGTAATCATGGTATCGGGGTCAACTCGCGCGCACCTCGACTAATTTCACAAGATACCTTCCAGGTAACTCTATCCACTAATTAAGGCTTAGACAGATAGGAAGAAATCACTTGGTGTTTTTGTCTCCACTAGAATTTGAACCCGACACCTCATGGTTCTCCCCCCACTTCATTTACACTAGACCACTTGATAAGGGGTTCCAGAAAGTTAAGACTGGCTAGCAAGGAAATTAGGAACTTAGGATTCAATTGTATAAGTACCTTACGAAACTCCATATTTACTAAAAACTATGTCAATTTCTTCCCCAGACCCCACGTTGTGGGCTGGGTATGTTGTTGTATGTCAATTTCTTATCGGGGTCTCCAATCTCGTTCAACGGCCACTAATTAGACAATGCATAGATAAAAGAATATTATTCTTTTACTATTTAATTAATGTCTCCGCCAGAAAAAGGGATCAAATACTTGATTTAACAGTAGTCTTTCAATGAAAGGTATATACATGATTCTTTGAACTCTAGTTCCGTACGCATGGTGAGACTTAAAAATCACCTAGATATCTTATTTTCTTAACATTTGCCCACCTAGGTTTAATTTGCAAATCTTTTCATATGCATTGAAACCTCCATCACTGAAACAGAACATAGAGAGATGGTGCAAAACAAAGATCTATTTGCTAGCAGCAATAAAATGCCAAAGAATAGAGGTAAACCTTATTTCCAAATTCAGTTGTATAGTATCACTACCACTGAATGAAGTTTTATCATCTTATATTGAGTTAACGTGAAATTAGACCAAAAGTTCAGACAATCCATGAGAAGCACAATCTTTTCCCCACTAAATTTAGCGCTATAAACTACTGCATAAGTACATTTTCGAAAGGTACCTGGTTAGTCTTGGCATCAAGATCAGCAGCTGAACTCTCCATCCTGATTCAAACAGCAAATTAAACTAAATACAGAAACTGTCACTGACGTAATCTTACATCAACATATAAGTTGCTATATCTACAACTCTGTGAACAACACTAGTGAATAAGAACCAAGAACGATGAATTTTACTGGATGTTATCAAATATTTTATCATGAAACAGTGCTGATGAACAGAGCGAAATAAATTCTACTGGCCATTATCCTTTAAGGGGATACGACTCATTCACAAGCACAATTAAGTAAATGAAGATTTTTTTTTTTGAGAAGTAAATGAAGAATCTTAATCAGGGTAAGATTGAGGGTGAAAATTCACCAAAGACCCTGACATAGGACCAGCTATTAATTATTGAAATCACATAAAAACATGATTATTTTCCCTTCTACGTGTTACTCCCTCTGTTTCATTTTATGTGGGATATTCGGTGTATGATGGTCAAACTACTTAATCTTCGATGTGAATTTAGACATAGAATACTCATATATTTTTTTAAAATAAAATTTTACATACTTAGAAACTACAAAAGTACAATAAGTAAAAAAAGATAACAATTCAAAACATATTAAAAACTATTTGACGAGACCGTGGTCAAAGAAAAACCTCTTTGGCTCTCCAAATTAGTAACAATGCCAAAAAAGTGACCACAGGAAGTACTTTCTTTTTCATTCAAAGACTAGGGGGTTTGAGAAAAATTTCACCAATGCATGAAAACTTCAAGTATACCAGATTTCATACTAAACTAAATCCGTTTGATAAGGCAAAACACAATGTAATATAAACCACTAACCTTTGCAGTTGCTCTTTGAGATCCTTGCTTCTAGCTAAAGCTTCCTCGTGACTCTTCTTTTCCTCTTGAAGCTCGTTATCGAGACTTTCTATCTTTCCCTGAAGACAGTTGACTTCACTTTGCAACGCCTCAGTCCGAGTTTCAAGTGAGTTATATGACTCTGCCATGCATTTGAGCTGGGTTTCAGCCAAACTGTTTGCCTTTTGAGCAGATACCAATTGTGACTTAACCTCTCCTAGAAGCTGCTCGGTTTCAGCCAATTGCGATTTAGTGCTTTCCAGGTTCTCGGAGTACCTAGCAAGATCGAGAGCCATATTTTCTTTCTCTAATTTCAATTGTTCAACTTCCTCCAACGAGCACTTCAACGAGGTCGATGTTGACTCTGAAGTGGGAACGAGATTTCCTTCATGAGGAATGTCCGAATCAGAAGTGGAATCAGAAAAATGAGCACAACCGTTTGCATAGACCTCGTCCGAGTGCTGAACACCTTTATTTTCTGGCAAAGCAACCTTGTCTATGCAATCAGAAGTGCTTATTTCTGTTTCGGAATTCTTGTAACCGAGGATATTGAAGTGTAGTTCGCTCGCATTACTCAGTACACGAGAGAGATCAAGGACAAAATTCACCATACTCAACCTGCTGCTTATTACCTCAACATAAGTGGCAGAGAAAACATCTAATTTTTCATTGATTCCACTTCCATCAGGGGCTGTTCCCTGGATAGCCTTTGCTTCTTTGCCCACAAAGAGTACAAAGTCATGAATTTGAGACATAGCATCTGCTAATTCTTTGCTAATGCCACTATCTTGTGAGACAGGAATTTCCTTTTCTAAGTTTGCTTCACCGTCATCAAGAGAGGGCTGAGATTCAGTTGCAGTCTTAGAGGCGCTGCACATTTCCTGCACAATCTCTCGGAGATCCTCTTGAATTCTTTGAATGTCAGCTTCCTTAGACAAAGACTCCAAAACCGTTGAAATTCTTGATTGAAGCTTCATGAATATGTATGTATCGGAAAGAGGTTGATGACTTTGTGATGATACTTCCTCTTTGGGAGATTCTTGATTTCCTGATATACTTGTCTCATTATGTTCTTTCAGCTGAGAATCTGGACTTGTGGTGTCAACTTTTGTAGTTTCCGGGCTTGCATTATTTGGACTTGAAACTGGTCCGTTTGTGTCACTGGACTGATAAGCTAATTTCTCCATCTCCAAAAAGTCGTCCATGAGATCCAGGTGACTTGCACTTTCAGATTTATGTGGACTGTCAAAGTTCTTTTCCTTCATTAATGCTGTTGTCCAAGAGCTAGCACAACTAAAAGTATCATCATTTCCATCTTCAGACATGGAAGTCAATCTTGGAAGATGATTTGCTTCATGGATAAAGGTGGGCTTTGGTGGGCTTTTCTCTTCAACGTTTGCTTGAAGCTGTGCTTCCAAATTTTGAAGCTTGCTGGCTGTCTTTGCACAAATACTCCTCGAGGTCTGTAATTCACTGTTCCGGTGTGCCAAGGCTTCTTTCAACATCTTTGTTTCCTCCTCCATTGCCAAAAGGCGTTCCGTTAGTAGCTCATTCTCTTTATGGAACTTCTGCACACTATCAAATGAAAAATCTGGCAAACTTGAAAACTGTGGACTAGAAGGCCTTGCTTGAGATTTCTTTACACGGCTGTCGCCGTAATCTCTACCCAAACTCTCAACCTCAATCTTCATCTGGGCCAAGGCTGCAGGCCCAGGCAACTTCTTCCGGACAAGCCCACGTAATCTCTGACACTCGGCTTCCAATTTCGCAATTTTCTTTACTCCCTCCAGGTGTTGCTTGTTTGCTACTTCTGCAGACCGTACGCTCATATTTTTCTCCTCATTACGAATTTCTAGCTCCTTCGCGGCAATATGGAGTTCATATTTCAGAGAATTTATTCCCTTTTCACATGACTCGATATTGCTCTTCAACATCTCTATTTCTGCTTCGGCTTGGGATTTTTCTTCACTTAGCTGTATCACCATGCTAGAACGCTCCTGCAAAGACCTCGAGAGCGCAGAATTTTCTGCTGCGGACCTGAGTAACTGTTGGTCCAAGTTAGCTAACTTTGCTTCAAACTCATGCTTCATCTTGTCAAACTGTTTGATTTTGCTCTGAATCACATCATGCAACTTCTGTTCATGCTCTTCTTTCAAATTTCGGATCTGCCGCATGCACTCCTTCAGTGCACCATCCAGATGTGATGCCCTGTCTTCAGCAGTAAGTTTCAAAAGAGTGACCGATTCCAGGTGATTTTTCAGTGTCGCGGCTTCTGACTCAGCCTTCTCCCAACCTGTCCAGAGAGATGTCAATAAAAGAACTCAATACTAATAGTGTGTTTGGCAAACTTCCAAAATCTGCTTATCCTAAAAAGTGCTTTTTGTCAGAAGTGTTTTTCGAGAAAGTACTTTTGGAGAAAACCAGTTGTGTTTGGCTAGCTAATTAATTTGAAAAGCACTTTTGCAATATTAGAGCAGCAATTTGTGCTTGGCCAAGGTTTTAAAAGTGCTTTGGGGGGAAGAGCTACTTTCTTTAGCTTCTGAAAGACGGCTTCTAGTACTACTCAAAAGCACTTCTTTTTTTTTCTTAAAAACTTAGGCCAAACACCTCAACCCTCTATAATAAGCATTTTTTCAAAACAAAAAAGAAGCACTTTTGGCTTCTCAGAAGGCTGGTCAAACAGGCCATATCTTGTGTAATATTGTAGCAAGAAAAGTACTAGGTCAATAAGGAAAACTTACCTGAGACAGCTTCTTCAGCAACTTTAGCGTGCTGTTTCACCAGGTTCTCCTTATTAGTCATTTCTGACTGTGCAGCAGACAACTTCTCATTCAAATCCTTGATTTCATCCTCTAAGCCGTTCACTTGTTCCTCAAAATACTTAACTTGATCCTCCAGTCCAGTCAAATGTGAATAAGATTCAATGGAAATTTGCACATATTTTGGTTTCTTGATTTCCTGTTTACTCTGAAATACAATGGAAATCAAAACATAAATTACAAAGACAACAAATTTGAATGAAGCTTTCTCACAACGTATCATTGTAAAAACATTCGACGACTCATTTACCAAATTGAAAACTATGGCTTGCCCTCTTTAGCACCAAAATTGCAGAACTGAATGAAAACTTTTAATTTGTCAGGTTAAAGATATAAGACTAGCATCCACCAAATCCCAACTTAAAGCTATAATCCTCATAATTTAGATAAATGTAGTAGTTCTTTGCTAGTATCGACCAAATTAAGCAGCAATTTTTTTATATCCTCGTACATTAAAGGTCAACAGGAAACCCTTGTTGTAGATGCAAACATATTGGCAGAAATTGACTTTTACATATCCTTTCTAATTATATATATATATATATATATATATCAACTAACACACCTGATCAACCTTTGATTCAGTTGAATCTGAAGGGGCGGATGCTGACTCCACTGTAAGAGCTGCAGGTTTCTCACTTGCTGTCTTATCTGATGATTTCTTCTTCCAAGGCCAACTCCGACGATCCATTGTACACTGCTGGACAAGGAAAATATCGGATAAATTTAGTTAATGAATTATGAAAGAAGGGAAACGAGAACTGTCATAACTGAAAAGCACAAAAAATGCATCAGAACACTTGACAGGTGATACTATTAGAGTTCACATTAGACCTCAAGCTTCACTGGTGGTAAACACATGATATCAGGAACAATATAAGCTATATTTAGAAACTGTCCTCCTAATAATTCACTGAAAAGAAGCAACATACACAATAATTTCACCACCACTAGCTCAGATCACATCAAATATGTTGCTATACCTGAAAAAATTTAGACTAACTTCCGACGGAACTCTATTACCTCGTTATGAAAATATCTATATCCCGCAGCTCGGGATACTGGCATGAAACTACAATGCGACAAGAATTTGGCAAAGAATTAAGCAAAAAAGGAAGAAAACTGAGAAATGACACTAAAGTGAAGGTAAGATACAACTCCAGTGCACTTCTGATGTGGCAAAATCAGAGTAGAGGGAGCTGAGAAGGTAATGGAATCTTTTACAAGCAAATAAACATAAAGGAAAAACACAATAATACAAGAATGTGGCACCTGAGAGGTCCCAAATAGCTAAATCACAAGTTCAATTAAGGAATATATTCACATCAAATGCTGGTGATTGCATTTCCATAACAAAGTCAATTATAAGGCACAAACCTACCCCAGATAACATAAAATAGGCAAATAGGCACACCACCATAAACATTAAAAACTAAACATGAACATCACATTTCCATTTTTAACAAGATGAATACCAAATCAAGAATAAACATTACAAAGCCAAGCATCTCATCATCTCCATTGCTAAAATATGATCCATTCCTCAAATTTTTTTTCTTAGAACCAACACACATTAACCTATTCCCCCCACCGCCCCACCCCCAACAACAACAACATACCCAATGTAATCACACAAGTGGGGTCCGGAACAAATAGCAATACACACATACTTTTAGCACCAAATAAAATCAACAAGACAAAGGGACCAAAGCTTCAAGAGCAGCAACTACACAAATCATAGTAAAACTCAAAGTTTTAGCACCAAAATAAAAAAAAGTCACATACCCAGAAAAGCAAAGACATATTACAACCTCTAATAGCCAAAAAAAACCTTAAAAATCAAATCTTGGAACAGATGAGCTACTGAATTTAGAAGGACAAAAGAATTACAATTTGTCTACAAAACATAGAACCAGAAAAACAGCAAATCCCAGCAAAAATGTCTATTGAAAAATGAAATTAAATTAAAACCCACCGACATAACATGAGGTAGAAGATAAGTATATGTAAGCAAAAAAGGAGAAAAAAAGACTCAAATGGGAACAAAACTAAATGCAAACAACAAAAAAATATTGTTTATAAACCCCATTGACTCCATCATCATCAAAACAAATGTAACCGAAGGAAAAACCCAGACATCCCGCAAATAGATTAAAAAAAATTATACTTACCACTAACAATGCAGCTTCACTGCAAGTAAAAAACAAGAAATAACTATGACCCAGATGGTATTTTAGTTAAATATTTAGGATCTAGTTGATAATTTGAGTTGTTGAAAGATAAAGTTTTGAGTCTTTTGTAACAAAATTATAGAGAGAGAAAGTTTTAGAGAGAGAAAATGAGATCGCCGGAGAGGTGTGAAGGTGGTGTTGATGTGTCCAATTCAAGTCATCCAAGGCTCTTTCGATCTCGGAACCGGCGGAAAGAGGGGGTCAAAAAAAATAGGTGTATTCTCACTTAAAAGGCGAGAAGTTGGAAAGAGCCAAAAACATTCAGGTTTTTTAAATAAATAATTAAATAAAGGGAAATGGTGAAGTTCATTAAATGAAAATATACAACAAAATTATTGTATCTGGTTATTTTATGTCTGACGTAGAATCTGGATAGAAGTAAATTAAATAGAATACTACTTGGCGATGATATAAAAAGACAAGTTTAACCTGGAAGATATAGGTAAAAGTAAAATATCGTTTGGCCATATATTTTGATGTTAAAACTTGAAACTTGAACATTTTAAATTTGAAATAGTAATTTTTAAAATTTAAAATTATGTTTGGACATGCATTTTACTTAGAAATAATTTGAAGTTTTGAATGTGAAAGTTTCAAAAACTGATTCAGAACTAATTTTTGAAACTTTTTTAAAAAATCTATGGCCAAACAGAAATTTGAAGATAAATATTTTAAAATCTGATCCAAATTTTATGATAAAAAAAGCTAGCTAAAACTCTTGACATTTTAAGTACATCCCAAAATCCTTGGATTACTCAAATAATTTGATAGGTTACGGTGGAATAGATGAAAATTATTAACCCTTGTTTAAATGATTTGAATTTGAACTTTGAAAATAGATAAAGTATATGTTTTCACCCCGAATTCTGCCTTCTGCCGTTTTATCGACTGATGAAATCGAAAGACAAATTGATTCCTTAACTTAAGCGATTTGGACTGGAAACGGAACTCTAATTTTCAGCAACTGGTTCCCCAACTACTCCAGAAAGTGTTAGGACGGTGGTGTGAGTAAACTAAGGGGTAAGAAACATGAATACAACCGAGTAAAGTAAAAGTAAAGGATAAAGTAAGGGAAAAAGGATAAAGATAGATAAAATTTGAGTTATTTGATCGATTGTGTGTTTCGTATACAAAGAATGAGTATTTATAGTACAAAAATGAAGAAAAATTGTACAAACATGCCCCTCCAAATGTCGGCCATCAAGTAACCCACTAAGCTCAACGACTGACTATGGGGGAGGTGGTGCCGATTTTCTCGCCCTTTACTCCTCTTGCTCGGATAATGGCCCTTTCTTTTAGCTGTTGTTGGTCGTTACCGCTATTGGAGGTTCAAAAACCCTTTTGACTTAGTCGTCGAGACGTCTATATCTGAGTGGGTCCAGTCGTACCTCTAACCAACAACTTCGGCTAAGATGCCTTAATAGCCGATGAAGTTCTTGAAGTCGAGGGCTAGGAGTAAATTCGGCTCCGAAATAATTCGACTGTCACTGAATTCGGCTAAACACTTCAATTATTTTTTAGTGTTAACAATCGCCCCCTTACATTAACTCGAGTGTGACTGTTGGGTTGATGTATCCGAAAATAGTCGTCGTTTCAGTCTGACAGTCGCGCATGCCACTTCAATCGTCTTGTCTACAGTGCATACAATGATGATAACTTCTGAATTGGGTTTCCCCTTCAACCGATGTGTCCTTGTTAACCAACTGTCACTAGACTCTTGCTTTTCTTCTGAAACTGTCTTTTTTCTGTACATGAGATCGTTAAAGGTAATCCTTCTATTGAAGCCCACCCAACTGACGGTTCAGAGGTACTAGCCGAGATCATTCCGAAAGATGTGCTTCTATGCTACTTTGGCTCAGTCGACACTGTATCTCCACCAGCTTCGCTTGTTGGCATTCATCGAGAGTGAGTCGAGGAATCTTTCGCCAGGGGAATTCCAACCACCAAAGAGGAGCTACATGCTCTGAGGGCTTCTTTGCTCATATTGTCAAAAGAAATAGTGGATTCCCCGGCTCTGGCAGCCACTTACAATGACATGGCTTTGGATCTGAATGATTTCTTTGCTTTATATAGAACGGCCAAAGATAGTCACGATGAGGATGTCGCTGCTCTGCAATACTTGGGGTCTCTTCGGCAAGAGAAGAACCACACTCAAACTTGTTTCAATGAGGTAAATGCAGGAAGGCAACAGAACGTCAACCAAAGAAATGATTTGCATGAGCGGTTGCCCATACTACGAGTCGAATTGGAGCGGAGATAGGAGCTATTATTCCGATCTACCCAATCGGGGTAGGACTTCTTATAAACATGCATATCCAAAGGTTTCAGTTGGATGCCGAAGTACCTCCACGTGGTATTAGCAATAATCTCCGGGTTTATCAGTTGTGACGTCCCCTACCGATTCTCGACTGGATTCGGTTGGTAGGCGTTCTGCACTGGCGGCCTCCATTATGTACTTCGTTGGATAGGGTTTTGAAGGTTATAGGTGGTCTGCTGGCCATTTCCAATAGGTGGGGTAATGCCCCATGGCTGCTGTTGGGTATGTCCACCAAAGCCTATAACCTGAGCTCCTGGAATGGCTAACGGAATCTGAGGATAAGGTGGAACGGTGTTCCATGGCAGCTCTCCTCGGACGTCGGTCGTTCTTAGAAAGTTTACGCTTCCTGGAAGGTATGGATTGGGTAATGGCACTGACTGCTGGAATGGTATTTTGATGTATACAGCGTCACCAGATAGCCGAGCTAAGTCATAGCCAGGGGCCATCGGTTGCCAATTCGGCAGGCCAACATTGTTCGCATGCATCGTATGGTCGTTCGTAGAAACGTACGGCATAACGGACGGCAATCCAAAGTGTCCTGGAGCCTGAACTGGCCTCCGAGCCATGTTGATCTGGCCATACTGCAGACTCACTTGCTCAAGTGGTACATTTTGACCCCCAAGGTTCGGCGGCGACCATGCAGTGTACTGGTTGCCAGGCGATAGGGCTTGTGTTCCTAGGTGCGCTATCAGCTGTGCCTGAGTGGGCACTGGCTGATGCACATGCTGCTGAGGAACAACACCGGGAGTCACAATCTCATGCTAAACATCACCGCTCGTCAGAGGGATGACAGAACTAACCGAACATTCTCCTGGTGCATTCGGTTGGTTTACATATCCCTCGCTTGTTGAACCTCATTATGTACCATCGGCTTCACAATGTCAGCCAACTGTTTAGAAACTTCGTACATAATATTGTGGATGCCCAAGTCGATCTGTTGTCTAATAACAGACATGGTCATTTATGATTGGACTTTCAGATTGGCTAGATTCTTCCACGACTTGGGTTGATGGAGAAAGTAGAGGGGTATCCACCGATGTAGGCATACCTGCGGAGGATGCTGGTTCGTTTTTCCTTATGAGAGGATTTTTTTTTAGGATGTGGACTCGACTCGAGGTTCATTTTCTTACCGGACCTTAGGCGCATACGCCAAGAATGACCATGACTTGGAGAATCAAACTTTGCTATTAATTCACCTATGGTCCCATTGGGCGTGCCAAAATTATTCTCATCCCGAATTTTGCCTTCTGCCATTTTATCGGCTGATGAAATTGGGAGACAAATTGATTCCTTAAGTAAAGCGATTTGGGCTGAAAGCGAAACTCTAATTTCCAGCAATGGGTTCCCCAACTACTCCAGAAAGTGTTAGGACGGTGGTGTGAGTAAACTAAGAGGTAAGAAACATGAATACAACCGAGTAAAGTAAAAATAATGGATAAAGTAAGGGATAAAAGATAAAGATAGATAAAATTTGAGTTGTTTGATTGAATATGTGTTTCGTATTTACAAAGAATGAGTATTTATAGTACAAAAAGGAAGAAAAACTATACAAACATGCTCCCCCAATGTCGGCCTTCAATTAACCCACTAGGCTCAACGACTGACTATGGGGGAGGTGGTGCCGATTTTCTCTCCCTCTACTCCTCTTGCTCGGATAATGGCCCTTTATTTTAGTTGTTGTTGGTCGTTACCGCTTTTGGGGGTCCGAAAACCCTTTTGACTTGGTCGTTGAGGCGTCTGAATCTGAGTGGGTCTCAGTCGTACCTCTAACCAACAACTTCGGCTAAGATGCCTTAGTAGCCGATGAAGTTCTTGTAGTCGAGGGCTAGGAGTAAATTCGGCTCCTGAATAATTCAGCTGTCACTAAATTCGGCTAAACACTTAAATTATTTTTGAGTGTTAACAGTATAGTAGGTCTGTGTTGAAAAGGCTTTATTTGTTTCAAAGAAAGTTGCTACTAATATTTAATGTAGCTAGCAAAAATTAGAAAAAAACAGTGTTTGTAAGGCTTTATATTTTAAGATCGCAATGTCGAATTTAAATTTTAATCTAATTATTTAAGATATTATTTTAAAATCATAACTTTTTAAACAATTAAGACCATTTTTTTCAGCATCTCAATGTTTAAAATTTACAATATTTATTTTTTCAAACTTTTTAAGTTACTCTCTCTCTCTCTCTCTCTCTCTCTCTATATATATATATATATATATTACTTACCAATAATTAGTCTTAACTCGTGTTTTATGGCTTTCATTGAAGTAGTCAGAAAAGTTTAAGAAGAAAAATAAGTATACGTAGAGTCGTGGATGCAACTAGAACCTCTATATCTACTGGTGAAGTTAAAATTTGAAACTTATTTTTCTATCAAATCGTTTAAATGTGAGCGGATTGCATGTAAAAATTTATAATAATTTTATAATTAAGATAATAATATCACATAAAATAAAAAGGTGGGGGAGTGGGGTGTAAGAGATAAATAGGGAATTGTCAACTAACTGTAGTCCACTCACTCCAACTCATTACTTGTGTGCTCTGTCTATCACCCTCTGCTTTTCAAAGATACCTCACTGTCTACTGCTACTATTCAACCATGCCCATAATTTTATTTAATTATTTATTCACTCAACTAAATGGATAAGTTGTATATTTGATTCCTTAGTTATTGCAATTATTTTGACTTTCGTATTTATAGTATTTCATTCCCTACAATCTTGAAAAACATAATAAGTTGTTAGGTTATAGATTTTGTATCAGATTTTGAAATTCTATATTCATATCTCTATTTTATCATGAAATTTGATCAAATTCGGATCAGTTTTTAGGAGAAATTTCATTTTCACTCACAAAATATTTTTCAAGTAAAAATGTATGTCCAAATACAACTTAAAGTTTAAAAAATTACTGAAAGAAATAATCCCCTTGATTATTTTCATTAATTGAATAGATATTTATACAAGTTACAAAATAGGAGAATCCTATTCCTAATCTATTCCTAAAATCTTATTCTACCATAACTCTAACTATACAATTATGGTAGGTGTATAACTCTAATTATGGTAATCATTATACTACAATATTTACATTAATATATACTCCTAATATACACTAAAACCCTAAGGAGGGCTGGTAACCTGTTTGGCCGAAAGCTCATCAATGGTCGCTCCCTGTTTGGCCGAAGCCCATCGGGTGCTTCCCTGCTTAACACACCCCAGTCATATCATGGCGGTTTCAACGCTAAGATGTCCCTAAAATCTTCAAAGAGAACCACTGGTAGACCGCTTTGTAAAGATGTCCGCAATTTGATAACGAGACGGGACATGGCATACACGAACTTGACCGCTTTGCAACCTTTTCACGGACAAAATGAATGTCCATTTCGATATGCTTAGTGCGTTGGTGCGAATCGATTACCTGACTGTAGATGGCACTAATGTTATCGCAGATACCAAGGTTGCCTTACGAATGGGACAATGAAGCTCAAAAGCAAATTACGTAGCCAACATGATTCGGAGACCACATTCGCCACCCCTCGATATTCTGCCTCCGCACTTGAGCGTGATAAAGTTGCCTGACGTTTGGTGACCAGAGACCAAGTTGTTGCCAAGGAACATACAATGGCAGTCGGCCGATGCGGTGTCGGGACACCCACCCCAATCAGCATCCGTGTAAGAGACAAGTGTGGATGTAGAGGATGGATACAAGTGCAACCCATAGTCTAGTGTCCCCTGAATATACCGGATAATGCGTTTGATTGCATTCATGTGCTCAATTCTGGGATCATGCATGAATAAACACACCTGCTGTACTGCATACGTAATATCTGGTCTGGTGAAGGTAAGATACTGGAGGGCCCCTGCAAGACTGCGATAGCGGGTCGGGTCCTCGTATGGTGCACCTGCTGTGGCACTTAGCTTTGGGTTTGCATCTACTGGCGTGGAAGTGGACTTACATGATGACATCCCAGCCCTTTCTATGATCTCAGCAGCATACTTCCGTTGAGACAGAAATAAGCCACCTGAATGACGTTTGACGGCAATCCCCAAAAAATAACTCAACGGCCCTAAGTCCTTCATAGCAAATTCAGAACTGAGCATGGCCATGATAGACTGACGCAAAGCATCGGAGGAGGCGATCAAGATGATATCATCCACATATAATGTAATGTAGGCCAATGACGAACCATCATGCGGTAGATGAACAAAGAATTGTTGGACCTGGCTGTGTGAACCCAATAGTCGAAACAAAATCAAGAAATCGTGTATACCAGGCACGTGGAGACCGCTAAGCCCATATAAGGACTTTTTCAATAAATGGACATGATGAGGGCGGTGGGATCCTGAACCCCAACGGTGATGCATATAGATCAAGCTTCTCGAGATCTCCATGTAGAAAAGCATTCTTGACATCTAATCGATGAATTGGCCAAGTCTTTGAAAGGGCCAAGCTAAGGATCGTGGCGAATGGTAGCCGGTTTGACCACCGGACTAAATGTCTCACCACAATCAATACCAACCTCGCCGAGTCTTACCATCACCAACAAGTCGCGCTTTATGCCGAGCAAAGGACCCATCTGAATTCTCCTTGTGAGCAAAAATCCACATAGACCTGATAATATTAATACCATATGGACTGCACCAACTCCCACGCCTTATTATCAATAAGAGCATTATATTCATCACCATAGCAATTTTCCAATTAGGGTCATTTAATGCGGACACAGATTGCGGGCAAGGGGATTTAGAGACATCGAATGTAAATTAAAATGTCTTTTAGGTGTAAAAATACCCACGACTACGAGTGACCGGTCTATGACTCGAAGAAGAATTAGTGGAATTTTGGGAATTTTACGGGCCGGACGGGTGGCAGACAAGCGATGGGCTCTTGGCCCAAATCGAAAATGGTGGACTCGCTGGACCGATTCAGACCAGGTGGGCCGGCCCGATTCTTTGGAACTGCTCGATGGCTGGAAAAGTGGGTGTGGCGATCTTGTTGGGCCGGTAGGCGATGGGCCCATTGGAGGATTTTGGGTACGGAGATGTCCGAAAAATTACGAATAATATACGATATTTGGTCATCCAAAAAATTATACGACTTAGGTTCGGGAGTATGAACTTTTTAAATGGGAATTGAAGTTTCATCAAAAATGACATGGCGATTGATTAGGATTTTCTTGGAGAATAAATCAAAACACTTATAACCACGATGATTCGACGGGTAACCCAAAAACACACACGGAGTAGTCCGAGCCTGAAGTTGGGTAATTGTGTGGGATTGGAATAACGGATAACACAAGCACCCAAAGATCCGAAGATGAGAATAAGACGGGTTTTTATTATATAAGATTTTGAGAGGGGAAGAATATGTCAGACCTTTAGACGGAATTATGTTAAGAAGGTAAGTGGCCATTTGTAGAGCATGATGCCAAAAAGACGGAGGTATGGAGGCATGGATTAGGAGAGTTCGGACAATGTTATTTATGGAACGAATTTTGCGTTCGGCTTTCCCATTTTGTGAAGATGTATGAGGACAGGAAAACCGAAAATTTATCCCATGATTAGCACAAAATTCTCTAAACTCCTTATTGTCATACTCCTTCCCATTATCACATTGAATATTTTTATTTCTCTTCGAATTGAGTACGTATGAACGCTCTAAATTTTATGAAGACGGAAAACACTTGTGATTTATTCGCAATTGGAAACGTCCACAAAAATCTAGAATAATCATCTAAGAAGAGAACATAATATCGATGACCCATTGAACTAAGAACCGGAGATGTCCATAAGTCGCTATGAATAATGTCAAATGGCATAGAAGTATGTGAATTGGAGTCTACAAATGGCAACTTAACAATTTTTCCTAATGAACAAGACTGACAAATTGGAGTACGACTCGTACCCTTACAAGAAATAAAGCTATTTTTATCTAAAACTGATAAAATGGAAGATCCCGGATGACCCAAACGAGCATGCCACATGGCAGGAGAGATGGTCGCAAAGTCGATGGCAAGGTGGACTCGATGGATCGACACCGGCATGATAGGATATAGATCCCCCTACTATCACACCTCATGAGATGAATCCCGCCTTGAAATCCTTCACAGAGAAACCGAAAGGATCAAATTCAATGTAAATGTAATTGTCATTTGTGAATTTTCGGACAGACACTAAATTTTTAATCAATTTAGGAGCATGTAAAGTATTTTTCAAGAGAAGTGGTGGATTGGGAGGAGACAACGTTTTCTGACCATATCCTAGAATTGGAATTGAACTGCCATTACCAACAATTATTCCCCGAGGGGTGCTCAAATTGTAATAAGATGAGAGAGTACCTGATTCGGAAGTCATGTGAGTAGTGGCCCCGGTGTCCATGTACCAATTTGGGTCCGGTTGAGTTAATCCCAATGTGTGCATCGCGGCCTCGATATCGATGCGAGTGGGGCTCTTTGCATGATGGGCTTTGCGGAGGCGGGGCCCAAGGACTCTGGCCGTCTTTGGGCTGGTTACCGCTGTGGGGCCGTTCTTTGGGCCAGCTGGCGATGGGCCGCCAATGCCGGGTATTGGGCTCTTTGGACCCGACCATCGCCATTGGCGTAACTCTTTGGAGGTGCGGGTGCCATCGCCCCAGCCCCCACTGGGCCCACGGTGGTGGTGTCCCACCGTACTCGAATGGGTCCCATCGCTGTTTGTTGCTCGCCAAATCGCCACCATAACCACCTCGTTTGCCGCGGTTTTGTTATTTTTGCGATTATTCTTGCCGCCACCATTATTATGGTTTTGGCTGAATGATTAACAAAACCGAAGAACTAGGAGAGGATGCCACCATGACAACCGGGCTTGCTCCGAGTCGCCTTTAGACAAACCGCTTCTTCCAATGTCGGCATGGAGCGGGCTTGATGAAAGTCGGGAAGAGGGTTGCTGGCGAATGAGAGTTCCAACACCATTATAGGCCTCCAAAGCCCGGCAACCAATCAGAAACTAGACGATTATTTGTCACCGTGCTCCAACATTACGGAGTTGATCCGCCAATTCCTTTAGTTTCTTGCAATATGCGTAAACGTTTCGGAATACGCCCATTCGAACGAGAGAGAATTCACGCCGAGTGTGACTATACGGGAATCTTTGGTTGTCTTGGAATATGTCACGCAATCTATTCCATGCAGCCATAGCCGTGGTATCGGGCTCCATAATCGTCTGTAGAAGGTCCACGAAATAGTGGCGTATATCCACCGAAGAACGGTAGCATCAAGTGTAATCCATACCTCAGGATCCTCCGCAGGAAGGGGTCTAGCGGGAGGAATTATGTGGTGAAGAACTTGATAAGAGATAGCGTGAATTTTAAACAACTCCGCCCACGGTGCATATTGAACGTTTTCCATCACAAGGACAATAGGGACACCGAGCTTGATATTGGAAACCGTGAGGCGGGGTGAAAATTGTTCTTAGACATATTTGAAAGATCAAAGAAGGAGGATAAATTTAAGAGAGGTTTTTGAGAGCGGAAGACGAGATATTTGGAGAGAAAAACACCCGAGGGAGGGGGGGGGGTTTCTCGGCCAAAGAAGAAGAAGAGGCAAAAGTTTGAGAGAAGAAAACTTTTGTTTAGACCTAGTCTCTTGATACCATGAAAGAAATAATCCCCTTGATTATTTTCATTGATTGAATAGATATTTATACAAGTTACAAAATAGGAGAATCCTATTCCTAATCTATTCCTAAAATCTTATTCTACCATAACTCTAACTATACAATTATGGTAGGTGTATAACTCTAATTATGGTAATCATTATACTACAATATTTACATTAATATATACTCCTAATATACACTAAAACCCTAAGGAGAATTTGGTAACTTTGTTTGGCCGAAAGCCCTCTTGTTTGAAATTTGCTCCCTGTTTGGCCGAAAGCCTACTGGGCTGCTTCCCTGTTTAACAATTACAACTTTAAAAACTCAAATTTTCAAGTTTCAATCTCAAAATCTATGGCCAAACCAAAGCTTAGACCATTTGGATATTTTTTTGGCTATGTGAGATGAAGTTATTTTTGTTCCTAATTAAGAATAAATGTTTGCTTAATCTGAAGAAATTAATTAGAAATCATTTATTAACTACACCCTTTATGTTTCTTTCATTAATTTTGTTTTTTTAAAGAGTAATATTCCTTAAAATGGATTAATTTAAAAGGAAAATATCGCTCCTCTTCATACGGCCCGCACTATATATACACTAATAAGAAGCCATAACTGTGTATCTCAATAAATAACTTTTGGATTATATCGCACTTATTGGATTCTGTTGTCGTCTAAATATATTCTTTTAATTATACTTATGACTAGTGTATGTGCTATAAACCTAGTGCTAGAGCCTATAAACTAGCTTAGCTTAATTAATACCGAAATTAATTCCAAAGGGGAAGGAAACTTTTGCTTGTGTGTTTCTCTTAGTTTATTAATTTTTTAAAGAGACTTGTTAATTACCTGCATTATTATCAAAATCGACAAACTAAAAGGCCAAAAAAGGGATAGATCTTCGTAAAATTGAAACTTTTACATGCTGTCGTAATATTCTGACTTTGAAGTAATCACTATTTTTTTTATACATCTTATGCTGTCATTAATATCGTTTTTCTTAATCATTATATTAAACATATGACTTTTTTTATCTCAAAATTTTCCTAATGCAACAAACATAAAGTTTACAACTAAAAAGTTGATAGGGTGAGATTTTAAAAAAAAAATCATGTCTAATTTGCAAACAGTATCAGGCGTATATTAAGTTACAACATTAAAAGTCAAAAGTGTTACCGTAATTAAAGTGTGTCATCAAAAAATGTCTTATCTCATTAAACATTATTTGACAGTTCCCATTATTTTATTTCTATAAAATTTAATGTTAATATCTCACTATGTTGTATAACAATAATACTACATAATGTTCTAAAAGGGACTACAAAAAATATAGTTCCCTGGAAATATTGTTTGATTTTCTACTCAAATTGTATCTTGTCTCATTATATTGTAACCTTTTAACCAGTTTTGGAGTAGTTGCTTAATTAATAATCTATTTAAACATAACTAAGAAACAAATGAAACCACAACAATTAATACCCAATGTGTAATGCTCCAACACATTACTAAATTTGTTTGCAATACCTTATTAAATCCTTATCGTGTAAAAATAAAAGCTTTAATTGTCAACAAAAAATATTACTAAAATGTTGGTTGCTTATTTGATCTTCAATCATATTCTTGATATTTCAAACATTGCTTTTCTCATCTTATATTTCGTTTTCACAAGCAATGCCGTTATTGCTTTAACGTTTTTAAAGGAGATTGTTTTGTTTTCATTTGCGGTATAGTGCTTTCTCTTAAATAGAAATAACCCTTTCAAATAAATACAAAAGGGTGGAAAACGGAATATTATTACCATATTGGAGGGGGGGGGGTGTGTAAATTAGATTTGAGGAAATCTAAGGCGTAATAAAGAGGACATATGTGTCGTTTTCAAGTAATTAAAAGGGTTATTTTCGACCACTTGATAAAAATGAGTGTTAAAGGCATCAAAATAGCAAAACATGTGCATTGGATACAGTACACTAATTGCCACTCCCACATGAGTGCAAATTGATCTTCTAAGGAAAAAAGTGAGGATGTAGATGTGGTGCTTCTTTTTAAGCATTTACTTTGGCCATATAAATTACTCCATCTATTTGTTTTATTATTTACTTCACCAACTTTTCTGGCTCCCAAAAATTAGGGTATAAATTATTACATTTGTTTAATTACGCTCACTGAAAAACAAAGGAACAAGCTCGTCCTGAATTTTATTTTATCCATTATATATATGATATACTTTATAGTTTATTCACTTTTTGTACTTAGAAGACTTGAATTGCTTTGAAGTTCGAAATTGATTTACTGACTCCTGCATAGCTCACAGAACCCTTAGTCTTACCTCTTGCAGTTTTTATTTTATCTTTTTTTATTGATTAAACGGTCTTTTTTCCGTCATATGTGTAGGTAAGACGAGAAGATCATGTTTTTTTACTTTTCATTCGTGGTACTTTTCGTAATATTTTCTCTAAAAATTAAAAAGATTGCTCGATTTAGACCTGTATATCAAAATTCGGAACCGACACTAACGAATAGGTTCCGGGTAGATATATTATAATAACGGGTAGGTTCCGGTAAATAGAGACCGGATACCCGGACCCTATGAACCCACCCCACATTTAAATTATTTAGTTTTGGACTTTGGGGCGTTTAAATTTTTGGCCCAGTCCGGTTGATAGGGTCCGACCAACCCCTAAGCCCCACTTCTGTTTCTAAACTAAAACACAAATACACAGAAGACGCCCTAGTTTTCATACGCAGCTTGCCATTACACAAATACACAGAAGACGAACTACGTAGCGTCGCAACCTCGCCATTACGCAGCTCGCAGTAGCCTCGCACTCGCAACCTCTCTTCTCTCTTGTTGTCACTGTTCCTCACTCCAGAAGCTTGACAAAGGTTACGGTGTTGCGCTCGAATTCCTCTCGGTCTTGTTAAAGGTAATGAGTAACCCTTAAAGTTGTTGCATGGTGAAGAACATTAGGTTTTTGCATGTATTGGCTTAAATATCAAAACTGCATGAGATAGATTTGGTCTTGTTTGTGTTAAATAGTTCAGCTTTCTGATGATTCAATAGAGAATAGTCTGAATTAGTTTGGGTTGATTTCTGTTAGTTTAGATTGAATTAGTTTGGGTTGATTTCTGTTAGTTTAGATTGAATTAGTTTGGGTTGATTTCTGTTAGTTTAGATTGAATTAGTTTGGGTTGATTTCTGTTAGTTTAGCCTGAAGTAGTTTGGGTTGATTTATGTTAGTTTAGATTGCTAAATTAGATCCTCTGTTAGTTTAGATTGAATTCTCAATGGATTTAATATACAAATGCTATAAGGATATTGGTTGCCATCATAAATTCCCAACTGAATTTAATTGCTAAAAGAGAGGCATAACTCCCTTCCTCATGCTGATTATCAGTAATTCATTATTGATGAGTAATTCATTATTGGTGGTGATATGTAATGGTTCTTGTACCCAATATTGTGCAGGATACGTTTCTCCTTGGAACTTTTTTTGAATTACTACTGTAGTACCGATGGATGAGCTTATGTGAGTGATGCATTATCGGACAAATGCTTCCGAAGCTCTTGTCTCTCATCCTTTGTTGCAACCGATAACATTTTCATGTTAGTTAAAATTATCTGAGTTGCTTGGACTGCAAACCTCTTTAAGACATTGGTTGTAGTTGCTCACTATCACTAAATTTAAGGTTCTTGGAATTGAAACATTGAAGTATTAAACTTTTCAGCACGATCACAGGAAAAGACCAACCTGTAAGAGGATAAATGGTTTACAGGGTACCCGGGTAGGTTCCGGGTAGTAGATTTAGGAACCGGTCATTTACTGGGTAGAGTCTGGGCAGTTCAAAAAAGTTGGGTACCCGAACCCGCTCACCCCTAAGCAAAATAGTTCATCGAAGCACAAAGGTTTGTTTTAAAACTTTTACTATATAAACATTACATTACCACCTCTTTATATTATATAAATAGAAATTGACTCACTCTATAAATAAGTGTGTAAATTTCAGGAATCTGATTCAAGATTACTTGACTATAACAAAAAATTGAATAAGTAAAAGTATGTCTCATATTTACTTTTCACTTTCAGCTAAAATTAATTTCAAAACGATAAAGTAATAAATATTAAAGGGAACATTGGAGTGATAGCAAAATGTGTCGTGGTGATCATGAAATTACAAGTTCAATCAATAGAAATAATAACTTATAGAAATGCAAAGTAAAATTTTGTACGATTGATATATTATAATACAACCCTTCCGTATACCCAGTATTATGAGTGGAAGCTTAGCGAGGATTTTTTTGTGGTTGAAAGATGTTAGAAAATTTTGCCACCACAATGATACATCTATATTATTTTGTCCACATTATTTTTTCATGTTCTCAAATGTATGATTGGGATCTAGACCTAATTATAACAATTGGACCACACCACAAAAAATTGCAGTAATGAGGAATCATGAAAATGAGGAGCTCCTTATTGTGAATGCGTGACATGTAGGAAATCTGCAAAAATGAGATTTTATAAGCCCACCAATAATGATTTTATGATTATCTTTTCGATTTTGCCAAATTTTGAAGATTTGGTTATAAATCATAGTAATTGTTAAGGATTAAAAAGGCAAAAGTTTAAAGAAAAAGATCCTTGAGATTTTTGTCAATTCTGTAATTAGCAGTGTTCATGAGATTTGGAACTACTTTTATTTTATTTGCTACGTTAAGAAGTAGCAAAAAAATAGATTTTTCATACTTTAATTAGTAGAAGAAATTAAAGATAAAAATTCCTCTAGTGTCTTTATCATAAATGACATTTTTAACGCATTTCCATTTTCTAATTTAAGTATAATGTTAGATTACTTGGTAATTTGAATACTATGGACATTATATGTACTAAATTAAGGACTACGAAAAGGAAAGTTAAACTCCACTCTCCAACAGTGGGCAATTTACTGATCTGACTAATATACATTCTCAATACTTAAGGTTTATTTGAGAGAAAGTACTTCTCACGAAAAAATAATCATTTTTTGGTGTTCAAATTTGAGATTTTTGATCACCTATGAAGAGATATCATAGTTAATCAAAAATTTAGAGTTTGAACACTAAAAATGATTTTTTTAATAAGAAATATTATGAAGACCGAAGAGAGCTTTAGAACAACAATAAATTTATTTTCGTGTGATTTTTTGGTTAAAGGTCCGAACCGTGAAAATAGTCACTAACGTGTTGAATTAGAATAGACTGTCTATACAACTTTTTGTATTGCGGTTCTATTTTGAATTCCGCTAATAAAGAATGCTTTACGCATCGGACAACTTTTTTTACAAAGATATATCATATATTCCACCACATTATCGGCGGTAATTACATACACATACGTTTAAAAGTGTTGACAATTTTGCAATAAATTGAATCATTCTCTTTGGGAACTGTGGCATCGCCTCATAGGTATAGAGTCCTATTCTGCCAGATCCATTAAATCTAGTGTGTTGTTTACAAAGATCAATTTTTGGGGTTTGAGAACATAACAACTGATATAACCTATAAGGTATTATTTTAGAAGAGAATAAATTATTTCCATCAGGATTCGAACCCACGCTGCAAATCTCACGTTAGATTTTAAATTCCCCTCTTTTTACATCCCACTATGCCGGTGGACAAGATGGCCATTCTTTTAAGTTGTACTATTGATGGATCTGACTTTTACCTTCATTCTTCTGCACACAAAAAAGTTTAGCCATGACGCTCCTCATCAGCCTTTTTCTTTCTTTAACCTTCTATTTACTGTGTATTTCCCCACTAGTCCTAGGTACAGTGATTCACCGTTTATGGTAACTTTTTCAACAATAAAATCATTTCAAATAAGAAATGGAATAATGGTTAAGTCATCGAATTTCTCAAATTTACTTGTCTAATTAATTTGGATTTGCACTATAGAAAGTCTACTACAACAACAATATCTTATCTAGTATAGTCCAACAATGAGGTACGGGGAGGGTGAGTTGTACACAAACCTTACCACTACCCTTGAGGGGATAGAGATTAGGGCATATTTAAGAGGTGCCCGCAAAAAATGACATTGTATAAATATGATATATTTTTTTGTGTCTATGTACATATATTAACTTTTAAATATCATGAACAAATGTAAAAAATTAGCTCAAGTGATTTAGGATGTTCAAAATTGCCTCTAGCATCCTAGGTTTAATTCTCAGGGACAACATTATTTTTTATGTTAACTTTTGTTGTTTTTTTCGACCCCTGAGTGAAAATCCTGATTCCACTACTGGATAGAAAAGTTGTTTCTGATAAACCCATAAAAATTTTGTTTTTGATAAACGACTCGAGAACAAGTTTGAAAGAGGATCAAGAGTAAAAAGCAATGATAAAATTAATGAAGAAAGAAACTTACGGACAGTAAAATAGTATATGTAGCCAAAATAGATTAACTATAGAAAGTCTAATATGAGGCAATTTAGTGATTTCTATCAAGGATCATACAATTTCCATAGCTCGAATTTGAATTGTTAACTAAAAATAGAGCAATCGTGACTGTTTTATCACGTCTTTGGATGGTTTAATTAAAATATCACTTAATTAAAGAAAAAATAAGAGATGAGTGAGTTGTTTTTTGACAGCTTTCACTTACTTGAAGCAATCATAAGGTGCAAGAACTGGCCATTCACTGTAGGTTAGATCGGTGCAGGCTTTTAATATATGCAATTCTACTATACTACTCCCACTATTTCAAAAATTATTGATAATGAAATAAATAGAAGACTAGAGTTATAGTTGGATCAAGTGTATTTTTACGAGTTCGAATTCTAATGATCAAAAGGGTATTGTTCCAATTCCATTACTAGACCTTTCTTATTCACTTATTATTCCTAATAACGTGAAAAACAAAACTTTAATAACAAATGATGAATGATGGGAGAATTAAGTGTAATTCGGCGGACTTAGCCCCAACTATTCGGAAAGAGCCAAGACATGGACATACAATTCTATACCGCTTCTTTCCCAGTTTATATAAAAATGTTTGATTAGGTACATAATTTATGAGAAAAATGAATATTTTAAAAATTTGTGGTTTAAAATAAACTGTAGAAATTTCTCTGTCTACAAAATTATTTCAATAAGATAAAATGAAAAGTTTGAAATTAAAACTAGTATAGAAAGATGACATTTTTTAGATCGATAAAAAAGAAAAAGAGTGTCATATAAATCGGTACGGAGGAAATACATATCTCTATGTAATGCCAGTCAATTTCCATCAATTCATTAATTGAGATATTAAAACACAAAAACTAATTGTATTAATAAATTCTTCCAACAATATAAATATTTCAATTATTTTCTTTAAGTTAATTAAAAGTGAAAAGAGTGAGAGAAGAAAGCAGGTGGGTGACAACAGAAGTTATCCCCAAAATTTGGGCAAGAGCAACAAATGAAATAAATCACTACCGTCAGAAACAGTCTTTCGCGACAACATGGTCCGGTTGTTATACGACCAATAAACCCTGTGGAACCTCGAAACTTTAATGTTAGACAAGCCAATACTAACCTCTAGTCCTAACAGAAGTTGTTATCGATCTTGGGCTTAAAAGCATTTCAAGCATGGCCAGTTTAATATGGGAGCTTAATATCGAAAGCGGGAATTGTGACAGATTATACTTCGATTATATTTATATATATAGATATTGGATCTAACTCAATCACAAAATTAACTAAAGAGGTAAAAATTGTCTAACCCATATTAAAGAGACCATCCAACCGTTATATGGATGATGTGAGACTCTTCACAAAAGCGAATCCAGAATTTTAATTTGTGAGTTTAACCTTTTACTTATTAGTATTAAATTAATCATATTTTTGATACTATGAGTTCAAGTTTAATATTTATCAAAAAATTTAATCGGCTAATTATGCTCCACGTAAAATGAAAGGCTTTGATGAACCCCTCGCCATTGAATGTCGAAGGGTTAGATCGTCCCTGTGCTAGAGACGTAACTAACCAGCAAGGGCGGCTCAATAAAAATGGTGGCCTAAAGTCAAACTTTAATGGGAGGCCTTATTTTTTTATAAAGAAAATCATATATACTTTTATTATAATCGTTCTATAATGGATTAGCACATCTACAAATCGATGATCAATAAGCCGAACCAATAACATTCAAAATGAACCAAACCATTTAATAAGCACCCTAATTCGAGCCTCATAATAAAAAAAGTCTTGCTAGGGATGTTTCCTCTTTAATCGGTCTTGCCTGTCTCGAAATCGAATTAATAAAAAAAATTAACATATATAACGAACACAAATAAAATAAATTGGACCCCCTAAACATTTGGGGCCTAAATCTTTCGCTTCAATGGCTTGACCTTCCGGCCGACCCTGCTAGCTAGAGGAAAGGCATTTTAAAGATCAATTTCATTATTTGAAAAATTAAAATGTGTAATAGGATAAAATATTTTTTTTGGTATATAACGATTGAATTCTTTTAATATTAGTTTTATTGTAAAGGGTTAATAATTTCATTCATATAACCCAATTATGATAATTTAGTAATTTTTTTAATCTTCTTATATAAATCCTTGATTTCGCGACTGTCTTGAGCCTTATCTCTTGCAATTTTTTTCTTGTTTTTAGAGATTTTGCAGAAAAAAACCAACCGTTGACTAGATTTTTACACAATATTTGATTGAAACTATTTAAAAAAATAATAGTATTTGAAGTGAAGTTAGAAAAAAAAATTGGATTTTGATCGTTTTGTCTCTTCGCCCAAGCATTGGCCTTCTGGGTTTTGGATGTATTTGGGTGCACCTTTCTCAGTGAGTAGAGTACTGCACGGAAAGCCGTGTGGAGACCACCAATTACACGTTCACTGAAGAACTTCCATTTTATTTTAGCCGCGTGATGTGTATTTTTGATATTTTTTTTATCCTATGTTTAGTACTTGCATCATGAGCTGATTAATTATGTGATCACATTAGAATTTCACATTGGGAGAGATAAGTTATTCTTAACAAAGACAATTTTGTACCTAACAACGCTCGAATGAAACTTCTAATTAAAAATAAAAAAAATATAGTTACCAATCACCACAAGCCTCGTTGGTATTTCAGAGTTATATATATCACCACAAACTGAAGTCAATCTAGTTTCATGTCGAAAAGATCCAAGGAATATCCGGATTACAAAGATAAAATGTTCAATTTCAGTTTGGAAATTGGACATCATTTTGTATAGTTGACTCCTAATATAATATCTAATATTTAAAATATTGTAATTAAAATTAAATCATTCCAAAAAAGATTTTTTAATTCTTTCTATCCTTGTGGTAAGAAAATTTTGCTCTTTTAGTGTATAGAGTATTGGTAAAAAAAAATTTGTGATATATGATTAAGCATATTTAACCTTCAATTATTTGAAATGCGAACCTTTGATTCATCTGCTTGTATATCTTCATAAATTTAATGAATTATGACCCTTAAATCATTTAATTGCTTATGTATTATAATAAATTTGTATTTCTACTTCATATTTGAGAGAAACATAATCATAAAAATAATATGAAAAACATAATTCCTATGTGAAGTAACCGAAAGCACACATTTAATATATTCAAGATTAACTAGGATGAATGAATCAATATGAGGATCAACATTGAAACCTATCTAGGGATTAAAAGCGTAATTATTCCGTACGACAAATAAAGTAAAGGGATAAATTAGCATTTCTGATCCCCACGTTATGAGTAAATTTTATTTTTATCTTTTTGACTCCGCGTATTTAATCTTTTAATTAATTAAAATATATGTTTTTAATCACTTTATATAGAAATATGCTGTAGTTAACATTTAACAATTTAAATGTATATATATTACCCTCAAATGTTAGGCTTAGTACTTTGATAGTCCCTTAAATTTGTCAGTAAATTCTTTTAGATATCCGAACTACAATTTATTCTAATTGAGCATTTGATTACATGATAAAAATATTTCTATTCGACACTTTTTGTTCAAATTCTAGAACTTTTTTGCACATGTTCTCAAAGTCTCACTACGATATGCAAGTTAACCACTTAAAATATGTCACTTTATTTAATTATACGAATTAACCTCCATAAGCTTTAAAACCTCAAACATATTTCAATTGAAGATAATGTGTATAATTAAAGGAGATGACATATTTTATGTGGTTAAATTATCTACGTAATGGATATTGAGAACACGCACAAAAAATCAAAATTTGGATCAATTCCAATAGGAATACTTTATCATGTGTTTTGATGCTCACCGTAGTTTGAGTGTCTAAACAAATTTGTTGACAAATTTGAGGGGTTATCTATGTATTAAATCAAATTATTAAATGGTGAAGTGTTTAATACTTCGGAAAATTCATGATTATTTGCAATGAAAGAAATCAAAAGTACGCATTTTAAATAATTAAAGAGTATGTGTGCTTTGTTAAATATCATAAAAATTAAAATTAAAGATTTTGAGTTTTAATTCTAAATATAAAAAAAAAAATATTAGAAAGCATTTCTCCATTTAATATATATTATGCGATGGAAAGTCTAATTAATCAAGACTCCAACACCAACCAGGAGTAAAAATAAAGGGAAAAAAAGAGATGTAGTATTGTATCTTCGGATTCTAGTGGGGACGAAACTCCACATTTTGAAACTCCACATTTGTAGTTAGCAGTTACACGCGTCCCATGAAAACGACCAGCTTCCTCATAAGCTGTGTTTGGTAGCTCTTATTCACCCAAACAGACCCTTGTCGGTGTTCGTCGGCAGGGTAAAACTAAAGAAGACCATATTCCCTCGTACAAGGTAAAATAAAAGGCTATGAATATAGAGTAATATATTGGAACTTAGGTTACTATATATAGAGGGTGTATGGAAAAAATTACACTATTGATTGATGAATGTTAATATGTGATACTTTTGTGTTAATAAGGTAAGGTGTTCCTGCTTTTTTAAGGTATGAGGTAGAGAAAATGTTTCGAGCCAATGATCGAATATCAAGTTCTAGGGTGTTGAAGTAATCTATGTCATATTCACGGGAAAAGCTAGATCGATTTTGACCAAAAGGAAATTTATATCTGAAACCAATGCAGGTGCATAGGTAGAGTATATCTAGGGACGTGAAACAATTCTCTCTAAGGAACTTTGTAAAATAGCCCCGTAACTTCGGGAGAAGGGGTGCATAACTCCTCACAAAGAAGGTTGCAATGACCAGACTCTGGCAACTGATTACCAAAAACATAGGTATTCGCAAAATGGTAAGACCATATGTATGAGAGATTATTTTTTAAGCAATTTAACTGTAATTACCTAATAGGTACTTTATCGTATAAATAAGTTGTACACATACAAAACACAAAACATAAAGATGAACTTTGCAAAATTTATGTCACATGTATAACCAACAAAAAATTGAATTAACATATATAACACGAGTTTGTAAATAACTTTCTAAAGTTTGTATTTCAAGCAGAGAAATTGTAAAATTTACAACATTGGATCTTTATGGAATTAAGACATCAACTGATGAGGGTTGTGCTTATAAACCATATAACTAAATTAGGTAAAAGCTAGCTAGCTCAAAGAATTACTAATTATTAACTTTAGCATTCTTCACACATGTCTTGCTTTAATTCCCACATGGAACAAAAATTAATTAGCTCTCTTAGTACTAGGCATGCCATCTTCTACATTAAAAGTCATTTGCACTCTCCCACATAATTTAGTGGTATTATTTGTACTTTTGTTTCTTCATTTTGCACTTCAAGCCATTTCATAATGCATTTTTACTCCATTCGTCTCAAATTTGAAGCGGTTATTAAAAATAGTTGTTTTAAATTATTTACTGTTTTAGAAGTTCAAGGCATAATTAATTATTTTTTCTTCATTTTGTCATTTGTCATTAATGAAGATGACACATAAATAAAATAAATATTTAATGGAGATAGATTATTACTTAGATATAAATAAGGATAAAGCAGGTCAAATAACCCTCTTCATTAAAATTTCTTAATAGGAATGTAAACAGAAAAAAATGATAAATAATTTGAGACGGAGGAAGTATGAACTTTGATTGGTGATTTTATATATATATGATACATATTGTTCGCTTTGGGGTCAGACCCGTATGAATTTGTATTTTGGGTTACGTTGTATCGAGTTCCAAAAATATGCATACCATGCGAAATTGAATTATATCTTATAAAGCTCATAGTTTTACGTTTCCATTCTGATATGAGATTAAAGGTGCCATGTGCACCTCATTTTCAGGAGCCTATGCTAACCTAAAAGCCCACCGGTCTTTCTTGATCCGCCCTTATCAACTCTCCCTCCGTCAAGAACGTCACATTTACAAGTTACAATTTGTTCGTGCAAACTCATTTTTATACCGCTTAGGTGTAGAGTTCATAAAACATGTCATTACTTTTGTTGAAAAAGTAGGTTTAGCGATACAAAAAGAATCCATGAAGAACAAAAGGTACCAAATTATGGAATTCCCAATAATTGACAACTAAACTTTAGTGTCCCTAGCTAGTTTATTTAGTTAATTTCTGTTTGGTACCGCAACATTGTTATTGTAAAGAATGGATCTTAGGCCTAACTCAACCCCAAAAGTGAGCTTATAGGGTGAGGATTGTCAACGTCCATATCAGGAGTCCATGTTTCCATTTCATATTCGACGTGGGACTCTTAACACTCCCCCGTGTAGAATTGTAGGGGAGCCTTTCTCATTAATACAAAATATATATAGGTGTACAATGTGGAATCCCTATACAATATGGATCCTAGTTCTACCATAATTACATAACCCTAAATATGGTAAATACAATAGTGGTACACACGTGCTAATACCCAGCACGCTCAGATCTTGTTAACTGAAGAGTGCATAATATGATTTGGGGCCCCAACATCGACGAACAAATAATTGAAATGAGCCTGGCTATGATACCATGTAAAGATATGACACATTGGACCTAACTCAACCCCAAAAGCTAGCTCCATATCTTTACATGGTATTAGAACCAGGTCCATTTCAATTCTTTGTTCGTCGATGTTAGACCCCTAAATCGTATTATCCACACTCCAGTTAACAAGTTATGGGCGTGCGGAGGAGTGTTAAGAGTCACACATCGGAAATGGAATGAAAACATGGACTCCTTATATGGACTTGGACAATCCTCACCCTACAAGCTAGCTTTTGAGGTTGAGTTAGACCCAAGATCCATTATTTACATTGTATCATAACCAGACTCATTCTAATTCTTTGTATACCGATGTTGGGCCCCCAAATTATATTGTCACGCTCCAATTAACGAGGTCTGGGCGTGCGGGGAAGTGTTAAGAGTTCCACATCGAAAATGGAATGAGAACATGGACTCCTTATATGAACTAGGACAATATTCACTCTATAAGTTAGCTTTTGAGGTTAATTATGCGCAAAATTCATTCTTTACGGTTACACTAATTAACATTAAAAGAATTGCCATAGACACTACTTTATGTTAGTTCAATATATAGTTATAGAATTGCCATTTTAGTGAAAGACTATAAGTCAATTCAAATTAAGGCCCCTCAACTAAAAGAACAAATTAACAACTCTAATTTGAAAGTGTGTTAACTGCACATAAATCAGTTGACAGTGAACTGATATATTGTTTCTTGAAAGTCCTTTCATTCTCATTAGTGGTAATAATGTACAATAACTTTCAATCACCTTACCCTAGCTTTCTTTACAATTGGACAAGCCACATAGTTTCTTGTCAAATGTACAATCTGTCTCACCAACAACATGACAAGAGATTAACCTCTCCACTAAGCCATCTCTTTGTATCTCAATCATAATTAAACATTAAAAAGTAGAATTAGTTTCAAAATTTGTCCCAAAATTCTCTCATCCAATAACTCGTAGGTAACATAATTTTTTTGATAATTCATCGTTAAATAGGATTAGCGATATATTTTGTTGTTTAACGACATAATTAGTTATCTATCACTAATTACTATTTTTTTTGTGGTATTATAGCTAGACAAGTAATAAGATGAACTTATAGATTAACGAGTTTTTAGCTTTTTTTATTTGAGATTTATAAAGTACATACATTAACGAATTTTTAGTTTTACGTAGTGATTGTAAGAAATATTATACAATCATGTCATTTTTAAGTTATTACCGGTAAATCAATTCTGTAACATACACCAATAAAAATAGTAAATAACCTATTAATGCATGTTGAATATATATACACGGTATTAGCATTTGCTTTTGTCCCACATTGGAAAAACATATTTGTATCCCATGTAATAGACCCTATATAAAGGGTTTTACTTGCTTTTCTTTTACTTGCACTTTTAGCTCTCAAGAATAATATTATTTTATTATTTTGTTATTGCTTTGTAAGAATTCATGTTATGAATAAAAGACTTTCATGAATTCTATCATGGTATCAGAGCCAAGAGCACAAGTTAATATTTTTAGCTCGATCGCGGATTCAACTTCGCGGTGAGTTAGTTGGGGGTTCGTATGCAGCACGCCCCTGGTATCATTTAAAATTTTTTTTTTGGCTTGTTTTGGAAGCTCGTGCTCGTTTTGGCTGCTCGTGCTCGTTCTGATCTTGACTTCCACATCTGGGTTTCGTCTTTTTGGCTTCCGCATCTGATTGGTGAGATCTGCCATTTTTTTTTATTTTATTTTGTTGCTTGGGATTGCTGCTTGTTATTTGGGATTGCTGCTTGTTATTTGGGATTGCTGCTTGTTATTTGGGATTTTCTGTTTAAAATTCATAATGGCTGGAGGTGATGATTCTTTGCAAACTGTAGCTGACCAATTTCAGAAGTTCCTCGTCTTCCAACAGTTTCAACAAAATTCTCAGTCTTATGCACTTTCTGTTCCTTCCGGCTCATCACCATCTATTGGTTCATGTATCATTTCGCCTTCTTGGATCTTGGACTCTGGAGCTGGAAATCATATGTCTCATGATTCTTCCGCCTTTGTATCTATGTCTTCTGACTCCCCTTCCACTTCTGTTGTGACTGCTGATGGCACACCTATGCCATTGACAGACATTGGCACCATTCATACATCCACTATATCATTACCTGATGTTTATTGCATTCCAAAATTACATATAAATCTTGCTTCTGCTGGTCAAATATGTGACTCTGGATGTTTTATTGGACTCTTCCCTAATTCTTGTTATGCAGTGATCTAAAATCCAAGAGAGTGATTGGGACAGGCGTAGAAAGGGGAGAGGTCTATATGTTTTGGATGAAATGCATCTTCCTACTCATGCAAAGAATTATGCTTGTTAATCTGTCTTCTTTTCATTTAACACATTCCTCTTGAAGTTTTATTTGTGGCACTCTAGACTTGGTCATGTATCGTGTTCTCGCTGCGTTTATGTGTAATCTTGGTGTTCTTGGTGATTTACAATCCGATGATATTTCTGATTGTAGTGGATGTAAACTTGGAAAATTTTCTGCTTTGCCTTTTAATCTTAGTACTTCTACTTCTTCTGCACCATTTGATCTAGTTCATTCAGATGTTTGGGGGCCAGCACCTATCCCTACTAAGGGTGGCTCCAGCTATTATGTTTCCTTTATTGATGATTATACTCGTCATTGTTGGGTTTATTTGTTGAAAAGACGCTCTGATTTTGTTCATACTTATGTTGAGTTTCAAGCCTATGTGAAAACTCAACATTCTGCCATTATTAAATGTTTTCGGGCTGATTTAGGAGGTGAATATACTAGTGGGGATCTTTCTGGTATTTTCAAAGCTGATGGTACAATACATCAGTCTTCTTGTACTGATACACCACAACAAAATGGGGTAGCCGAGAGAAAACATAGGCATATTGTTGAGACAAATTTAGATCCATGCTTTTGTCCGCTAGTGTACCTAGTGAATTTTGGGGAGAAGTCGCCCTTACATCTGTTTATCTTATTAATAGGATCCCTACCTCTCATAATTACGTATTTCTCCGTATGCTAGACTATTTGGTCACACCCCACTATATTCCCATTTGAGAGTTTTTGGTTCTACATGTTTTGTTCTACGCCCACATGCAGAGCGTACTAAGTTATCTTCTCGTGTCGCCATTTGTGTTTTTCTTGGATATGGGGTTGGGCGTAAAGGTTATCGTTGTCGTGATCCGATTTACGGAAAATTGTATGTGTCTCGTAATGTTTCCTTTATTGAGCATGTTCCTTTCTTTTCCATCCCACCTACCTCACATGGTATGACAAAATCGACCTTATTGATATTGATCCCTTTGATGCCGATTGTCCATCCGATTCTACATCTATATCATATGTTCCTTCTCGCCTTCTGGCGGGTCCCATGATATTGATACTCTCACCCTCCTACGCCTATTTCGTAACCTCTTGTGGTTGCAGATCCGCATCCACCTCGCTATCCTAAACGCACTCTGCGATCTACTCAGGTATCCGATTTTGATTATTCTTGCTATAGTCCATCATTCGCTTCCTTTCTAGTTTCTATTAATTCTCTCTGTGAGCCTACATCCTACTCTGAGGCAACTCGTGATCCTCTTTGGCAAGAGGCTATGAATGAGGAACTGGTTGCTTTGAACAAACCGGTACTTGGGATTTGGTTTCTCTACCGACTGGTAAGAAAACTATTGGTTCTCGATGGGTGTACAAGATTAAGACAAAGTCTGATGGTTCTATTGAGCGATATAAATCTCGTTTGGTTGCAAAGGGTTTTGCTCAAGAATATGGTATGGATTATGAAGAGACTTTTGCACCCGCTGCAAAGATGACATCTGTCCGGTTCTTATTGCAGTGGCCTCTGTTCGTCATTGGCATATTTCACAAATGGATGTTAAAAATGCTTTTTAAATGGGGATCTTCAAGAAGAAATCTACATGGTCCCTCCACCTGGTGTTTCACATAGTCCAGGACAAGTGTGCGAGGCTTAAGAAAGCTCAGATGGTCTCAAACAAGCTCCAAGAGCTTGGTTCGACAAGTTCTCCAATCGTAGTATCATCTCTTGGGTTTATTTCCAGCCTTTCATGATTCGGCGTTATTTGTTAAATCATCCCTGCAGTTGTATTTTGCTTTTGTTGTATGTTGATGACATGATCATTACAGTGATGATATTGATGGTATTGCAAACCTAAAATCTACTTTATCTCGCCGTTTTGAGATGAAAGATTTAGGTCATCTACGTTACTTTTAGGCATTGAGGTAGCTTATTCTGAGAAGGGATATCTTCTCTCTCAGTCTAAGTACACGGCAGGTATTCTTGACCGGGCCCGTCTCACGGATACTCGTATAGTTGACTCTCCTCTTGAGGTTAATGTTCGATATACACCTACCGACGGGATCCTCTTCCCGATCCCACTTTATATCGCTCGATTGTAGGGAGTCCGTGTACCTCACCATTACTCGCCCGACATTGCATATCTTTGTTCACATTGTCGGTCGCTTTGTTTGCTCTCCTACATCCGTACATTGGGTCGCAGCTATGCGTATTCTTCGCTATCTTCGAGGAACGATTTATCGTAGTCTCTTGTTTCCATCGACCTCATCCTTGGAGCTTCGTGCATTTTCTCGATGCAGATTGGGCCGTGACCTAACCGATCGGAAATCAACTACGGTTATTGTGTATTTTTAGGAGATTCACTTATCTCTACGGGAAAGTAAGAAACAAGATGTGGTTTCTCGCTCTTCAACCGAGGCGAGTATCGTGCTATGGCTTCTACTACGTGTGAGATTGTATGGTTACGCTTGCTATTGGTTGATATGGGTGTCATCTTTCTTCACCAACACCGATGTATTGTGATAATAAGAGTTTTATTCAGATTACGCGACAACACGCTCTTTCATGAACGTACCAAGCATATTGAGATTGATTGTCATATTATTCGATATCATCTTCGGACTCTATCCTTGCCATTTGTCTCATCTTCGATGCAACTTGCAGATTTCTTCACAAAGGCGCATACCTTAAAGCGTCACCGGTTCTTTCTTGGCAAACTCTCGATGCTTCTGTCTACACCATCGCGAGTTTGAGAGGAGATATTAGCATTTGCTTTTGTCCCACATTGGAAAAACATATTTGTATCCCATGTAATAGACCCTATATAAAGGGCTTTACTTGCTTTTCTTTTACTTGCACTTTTAGCTCTCAAGAATAATATTATTTTATTATCTTGTTATTGCTTTGTAAGAATTCATGTTATGAATAAAAGACTTTCATGAATTCTATCACACGGATAGTGTAAAAAAATCTTTACGTCAATATATTTTAACTTAAATCCTAGATAAACTTCGCATCAGAGGATGAATTAATTTCTAATTTATTTTCAATGTCCCGTTTCAGATTACTTGAACTTAAAGACCTGTCAGGAGGGGGGGGGGGGGGGAAATCATTTGATCATTTGGTCACATTTATTGATTTAATTTAATACTATAAAATTTGTTTGGTAAGTTCCTATTGAGATGTCTATATTATTTAAAAATGCCTTGATTGAGATGAGTTATTTGGGTCACTGAGGACCACGTAAGTTGAGGAATAATCAATTACTAAACTAAATTACAAAAAAATAATGAATAAAAACACTATTACCGATTGAGACAGTTCATTAATAAAATTAATATAATAGGATTATAAAACTTGATTTGACGTAATACTAAACAAGTATCCTAATCCTGTTGGCTACATATATTTGATGGTATTCATGATTTCATTAGTTTTAAAACATGGGAGTTTTTAGCTGGCGTTATTTTTAGGTAAAATACATATGTTACCCCTAAATTATATTTAAAATGTTGAGTTTATATTCTAATTAATCGATAATTTATTAATTTCTTGATTATTTTGAAAGTAAATTTATTATATTCCTACGAACTGATGTGACATAAAATATAAAAATAATTATAAAAGAAGCACGTTTTAGTTAAAATTTATTCACTTTCCCTTTTTTAATTGCAAAATTCCAGATTTTTATAATCACTCATGACTCACCCCACCCCCTCTCTTCTTCTTCTCCATTTTTTTCTTAGCAAAACCACCCTTTCTTGCTACGGCTGATGGAAAAAATGGTTCCTTCATGATTTCTGAGAGATAGAAAGGGAGAAAACAGAAAATAACAACTCATCAATGGCAGATCACCCATTTTCTCTACCCATCTCTTTCTTCCATTTCAACTTGCAATATTTTTTCATTTCCAGCACCTTCGAAATCCCTCCCATAAAACATCCAACATTGCCAAAATAAGAACAAAAAAGGGTGCATTTTACCTTATGAGCTTTCATTTTACTCAGCTCTTTTGTGGTTGAAATTAAAATATTTAAAATCATCTAAATAAACAGTTCTTGCTTCCGGAAAATATGAAATTGTGTATATAAAAAAAGTGATGGGTCCTAGTGGTGTGTTTGTTTGATATTTCCACTCACATAATGCCTTAAACATGATGGGATTCGCCAATCGAATTTTTTTTCGGTGAGACTTCTGAAATTGATGGTTTGATAGTGTGATTTTTGGTGGCACTAATGGGTAGTGTGATATTTGATGATGGGTGCTGCAATTATTGGTGGTGGTGGAATTGGTGGTATGGCAGATTTGCAGGGGTGGTGAAATGGTGGTGGTGAACATGGTGTTTCCAGTGAGATGGGGTGGTGGGATGATTTAGTGATGGTTAATGAGGGATTAGTTGGTGTAAATATAATTAATAAAAGAAAAAATTAAATTAATAAAGAAAAGAAAATGAAAGATTATAGATTTATGACGTGGCGTTTTGTGTAACACCTCCCCCTCTGCAATCGATTATATCTGAATTAGGGAAGTATTAAATTCACTTTTAAGATGGTCAGGGTAATAATTGTTCGATTAGTTGGAGTGTGAACTTGACATTTTCGGCATAATTTAGGGTGCAATCTATGTATTTTGTCATCATATCATATACATGCATGTAGACTATTTGATACTCCATTCGTTTCAATTTATGTGATGTACTTTCATTTGGCATACTTTAAAAAATAAATGATGATTTTTGAATTTTATGATCTAAAATAAGTCAAAGATATTTGTGTAATTATATTTCATCTTGTTTTTCAGTAAAGATTAAATTTAAAATTAAATTATTATTAAATAAAGAAATATATCATTTTTTTACGAACTAAAAGAAAAGAAAAGTGAGTAATTTTCTTGGTACAGGGAGAGTACTAAATAACAGACAACTAGGTATATCTTAATGGAAAAACGTATCAAATTTGATCTAATATTATTTCACGTTTAGGAATAAAGAGTTATAGTATTTTTTCCCCATGAACTCTAACAAGCTTTAACTTGAGGGTAGTTTGAAATTACAAGTTATAACCAAAAGTGGGAGTGTAAGGTGCACTTTTTCCGCAAGAATTTGGACACTCAACGTACTTATTTCAGGTTGGAGCTCCATTATTAATAATAATAATAATAATAATAATAATAATAATAATAATAATAATAATAATAATAATAATAATAATAATAATAATAATCTGACAATAAGAATATGAATGAAAGAGAAAAATTAATGAAGGACAAAACTGAGCAACTTCGTGTAATACCTATGGGCAAATATTGAATCATTGCCTACATTAAATAATGTAGTTTAATATATTAATATCAGAATTTTATTTTTCAGGTTACTAATTTAATTTGGTGTGAGTAATTATTTATTTAATATTTTAAAAATAATTTGTTGGATATATAAAACATGTACGGGGATAGTAAATAACTATTACAGTGATCGAAATGATAAACAACAATGAGGGCAACAACAAGTTATCAATATCTTGATCTAGAATTGAAACTTCAAATATGGAACTTGTATTCGGAAATACAAGAACATGAACTACTACACTTGTGGCTTGTAGATCCACTGAGAAAACGAACGGTTAGAGTTCTTCGTCTGTTAAGTTGATATCTGAAACACTTAGCAACCAATTAGATAATCACAACACCACTGGCTAAGTCGAGAGATGACTCTCTGTCTTTAAGACAAGATTGCCCCCGTATATAGGCTTTACGGAAGTGTGGACAATAGTGTCCCAAGATGAAACAACAAACTATCAAATGTGCAAAGCCTACACGAATGATCCCAGCGAAGAACACGAATAATGAAGATTGCTAAGAGAATGATAGCTATCAGGAAAATCTGATCTCTTTGTGGTGTTGTTAACTTGTTTTTCTGTTCATGGTCCTCTATAGAATTGAGTCAAAGGCCTCAATTTATAGGTGTGCAAGATGACCTTTCAAATGCCCTATAATGACAATCAATTGCCATGTAATGGATGCCATTTATCCCCCAAGTAATGCATCAACATAATGGTCCAAGTAATGACCATTATTGGGTGGATTCAATGCCATTGAAAACCCCTCAACAACCAAACCTTTTGGGATTCCGTCGAGCAGTCACTGTCAATGAAGCGCCGCTGCTCTACCACATTAGCGTCGCGACGCTAATTCAACCAGAAAACCCACGCGCTCACTGCCAGTCAGGCGCCGCGGCGCTGCTAGGGGCGCCTCGGTGCTCTGGTGCCACGGCCCAGTCCGGGAGGCTCCGCGGCCCTTCTCGGCTCCGCAACCCTTTTCCAACCCGTACCATCTTACACTTCGCACAATCCTTCCTTCGTTTACCAACGTGTAACACTTGTCATTTAGCAAATAACCGTCCATCATTCTATGTCTCAAACACTTCACTTACGTACCAATATCTCTTTCATTAACGAAATTTACGATACTTGGCACTAAGATTGCACGTGTGTGGAAACGACGTTTTCGACGTGCGGGACCCAATTGTTCGAATCATAAATAATGGGATAAATTTAATTCCACATTAATAAATTTTCAACCTAATCTAATAGTGTAAACGCTTGAATTCAACAACTCAACTATTCTCTCCTATTTCATTATTTAGCTCCATACTGAACATTTTCCCATGAAAAAAAATGAAA
This sequence comes from Anisodus acutangulus, assembly GCA_029783415.1. Taxonomy (NCBI): domain Eukaryota; kingdom Viridiplantae; phylum Streptophyta; class Magnoliopsida; order Solanales; family Solanaceae; genus Anisodus; species Anisodus acutangulus. The sequence goes on from CM056503.1 coordinate 2,067,286, forward strand.
TAAGTGTACCAAAAACATATTGTTATTAATTTATTACTACTTGCTGTAGTATTTACCCTCCTCAAACTTGTAGATGAGACTTTGTGGAAGAAAATGATTACAAACAGTGAAGCTGACTTCCTTTTAAAAAAATAATTTTCACTATGGTTGAAAATTTCAACCTTTGCTTTGTTGATACGAAATCATATATATTATGGGAAACCATAAACTAAAGGGGAGAAAGAAGATATTAAAAGTTGTCATATTAGGAGATAAGAAGAATATGGAAACAAATTATGCTCATTGGGACCCCTTCACATAATACAAATATAGCTTCAATCTACCACCTCAAGACCCCCTACTATTAAAAGCCAACTATACTTTTTTTGTAGTAATAAATGCAAATTTATCGGATTGGGTCAATAATATATTTTTTCCCACGTGTTAATAGTAAAAGTAGTTTTGATTCTTATGGGATTTGATCATACACAATCAACTTTTAATTAATAGAAATATTCATATTTTGATCAATTTTTGTGTGGACGTTCATAATTTACTATATTTATTAACTGATCCATCACTTAATTATAAATATATTATGTTAAGTTTTTACTGTTACTTCATATTTGACGATAATATATTATAAATATAGTCAAAATATAACATATTTCATATATAAGAGATCAAATACATACATTTTAATCAATTAAAGATTAACTATATTGAGTCATATATCATAACTTGTACATAACCAAAGTGTTAGTATCCCCATTGTGTACATGTTTAGAATTTTTACTAATATATTTAGGTTTCACATCAAAAGTACTGAATGTCCCTATATTCTCGACATGTTGGGCCAGTTGATTGGTAAATACTTATCTGCGCACAATATTTATACCACTTTAAAAAATTGACCTTACAAATCAAAATGAAAATATATACCCTCTGGTTCAAAAAGAGTGGTCACTTTGTTCATTTTTTGTTCAAAAAAAGTGTTACTTACTAACTCAAGAAACAATTAATCTTTATTTTTTTAGATTTGTCGTGTTAAGTGAGCAAATTCCTATACCTACTTAATTAGGGATAGTTTAATCAAATTATCTTTTTTATCTAAAGTTATCATTTTTATTAAGTGGTGTACAAATGACTAATTAGACATTCTTTTTTAACCGAAGAAAATATTATTTATTAATCATAATTAAATAATAATGTTTATATATAAAAAAGATTAATATCTTGCATTTATTAACTCGGTAGGTATACAAGGTGCTGATAAATTTTATTTTAGGTGAACATACCGTGGTTAGATTTTTTATCTTTTAGCTCTATTATTTTATGCCTAAACCATATAATAGTGTTTTTCATCGGATTCGATTTGCCTTGTGGTACTTTAGTTTGGAGGTTCATCTCCTCTTTTCACTAAATTGCCCTGTTTAATGATAATCTAAGACAATCATTTGTCATATCGTTTGTTGCTTCCTTGTCTTGTTTCTCAAAATTTTATTGCCACGTGTCACTATTAAATTTATGATTAGTTAATTTAACCACTGACCAAGAATGATAAAGACAGAAAAGTTATATAGTCATGATTCTAAGGTTGGAATTTTGTTATAAACTTTCTAAGAATAATAAAGAAATCATCAATTCCTCATTAACATCTCATAGATTTTTTAAGAAATTTTATTTTGAGGTGAATTATAGTTTCTTGACAACTAAACTGTGATTAAGTGAATTGTGTAAAACTATTAGTAAGTTAGAATATAAAGAAAGTAAATTTATGAGGCGTAAAAGTTTACCCGTATCAAATGTTCAAACCTGACAAATAAATCGACTACATGTGTGCACATATACATTTTTCATGTAATCATGATCAATTATTGCATTTTTATCTCATTAATTTTTTAAATCATATAAGCTAGTACAGTTTGGTGTAAACTCCCAATGAATTCAAATCTTTACTGTAATTCAAATTAGAGGCAAAACTAAAATTTTAAATTTATACATTCTGAATTTTAGAAAAATCATCTTACCTACTATGTTCTTGATAAATTATTTATATATATCAATACGGAGTCTTAAACACAAATATAAAATATGAGTCAAAGCTAATGAGTTTGTCAATCACCAAGTCACATTAAATTCCGCCTACATTTACCACTTCACTAAATTCTCAAGCACTTAGACGTGCACCCAATAATCATATATCACACTTATAATTAGGCTTATTTATGAACTAGCATAAAAATAACGAAAAAAGGTCAAAAATATTCTTTTACTATCCAAAAAGGTATAAATATATCCTTCATCTATCTATTGAACTAAAAATATCCATCCACTCACCTTTTTAACTCATTTATGTCCTTTGACTAAGAAAGTATTTATTTAAATTTCACTTGACAACTTTTTATTGGCCTAAACTATAATACATTGACCCATTAAACAGACCCACCCGTTTTTCGCCCTAATCCTACCCGAACAAAAAATTTAACTAAAAAAGGAGACCCACTTCCATCAAACTCTAAGGAAGTTGTGGATAAAGAGGGAAACAACCATAATCATAGATTTGATTATTAGATGAATTCAGCATGCTTTTCTGCAAGTGTTGGGTTTTGCATATTGCCAATCCCAGCTAGTATGACTGAGTCTTGACAATGAGCAGACCTAGCTAAAGTGTAATACATCAACTAAGCTTTACTTCCAATTATTTGGTACTATCTTTATGGATCCTTTGCTTCCAATTAGTTTTTTCATGTGTTAATTTCAAAGGCGAAACCGAGTGCTAGAAGGCTCTTTATTCACAACTTCCATGAGTTTTTGCTTTCATGGAGTTTAGAAATGGATTTTTTAGTTAGATTTTTGTTCGGGTGGGGTTAGTGTTGTCCGAAAAATGGGTGGGTCTTTTTAATGGGTCAAGGTTTTTAAATTTTAATCAATAAGGAGTTGCGACAACAACAACAACAACAACAACAATCCAGTGAAATCACACAGTGTGGTGTCCGAGAGGATAGAGTGTACGTAGAACTTACTTCTATCTTGATAGGTAGAACTGTTGTTTCTGAGAGACCATCCACTCAAAGACAAAGCATAAGCACAAGTAAAACAAAATCAAAAGTAAAGTAAGAGCAAACCAAAAGAAACGGTTAGACCCGATTGAAAAAAGTTAAAGCAATATGAAAATGCTGATAACAAAAAAGAATACGTCATGCTAGCGCATTCTGAATAAGGAGTTGCAATGTGTAATTTAAATAAATATATTTTTTAAATTTATTATTGATTGTTAGTCAAAGGGTATAAATGAGCCAAAAAAGTGAGCGGATGATATTTTTAGCTCAATAAATAAATGAAAGGTATATTTAAACCTTTTCTAATAGTTTTAAAATATTTTTTTACTCTTTTCAGTAAAAATAATATATTTAAATATAATAAAGTACTATAGATAATGTATCCCCGTTATTTCCAGTTCCATCATCGAAAGTCAAATATTTATAGTAGGATATATTTGGGGTTGATTTATTCAGTTATTTTTCTCTTTTTAGTTTTTATAGATGGGGATGAGCAAAGCAGGTAAATTAGGGTCCGAGAATTTTCCTAGTTTGACACTGACACAAACCGAATCTCATGTAAAGTTGTAAACTAAGCCTTTTGGGCTTTTCTGATTAGTACTTTGCATCATTCTCAAGGAAAGATGATTCCATTTTGACACACAAATTAAAGAGACGAGAACATTTAATAAAACCATTATAAATGTTATTCAAGAAAAGAGAAGTGTTTAAGTTGATATAGAAGAAGTGAAATTTTTTTCGTTAATTTCGCAAAAGAATAGTGAGTGCAATAATTATATGATACTTCACACTCGAGTGACCTCGCAAAGGTAATTACCATATTATTAACCTATTGAAACTTTAATATAAGCTTTTATAATCCCACTTGAGAAGGACCCATATAATACGAGAATCTCTTTCACGTTTTTCGATCAATCAAAGGTGTGTATTCCCGTTCTACCTGGATCCGATATAATACATTATATTGTTTCTACTATTTCGGAAAAATCAGGTTTTGAGTATCTAGGTCTCCCATGTGAAGCTAATATGTCCGACTACAAACAAGTATAACTAAATCAATATGAGATCGGACGGCCGTTCAGAGGCCGCAACAGGACTACAATAGAAAAGCCCCCCCCCCCTCCCCTCACAGCCCCAGTTGATCCATTTTCCAACTCTTTAGATAAAATCTAGGAGTTCTTTACTTAAACGATCAATAGTAGGTGAACATAATCACATTTATTACGTTTATCGTATAAAAAGAGTCACTTATCTTTTGCTATAACACTCAAAATATCACGTACGCCAAAAAAATGATATATCCATCAACTTTTTAATGACATGACACTCAATCTTTTCAAGCCAAAAAAAAATAAACATTAAAATCAATTCATTTTATCAAAAAAACACTCTATCTGATCCAATACCAACTCGTAAAATTTATTTCTATGCTAAAACAAATCCCTTTCTTTTTTGCTTTAAGGAAAATTCTTCCCACTAAAAACCAGCCCAAATTATTTGCCTTTTTCAGTGGCATTAAGTGACTAGAATGGTGCCAAATTTAAACAGCGGAGAATAGCCTTAGAGGACCACAGAATGCAGAAATTCATCATTAAATAGATTTGTGGAAATTCTCATTATGTTTAGGTTTCATTTCCTGCTTCTTTTGGTAGTAAAAAAGAAAAGTCCAAAATATTTGGCAGGCTTTTTATGCTGATACATAAATGGGCACTAAACTATATATATAGGGTATCTTTCTGTTGTTTTGTTGTTGGTATGTAGATGGACACATATATATTAGTACTGTATATCAGTATGTAAGTGTTAGGCCCAGTAACCATTTGTCACTGGTTCACATGTGCTCACTCTTTTGACCATTCAATCACGTGCTTGCCTTCCACTTTAGTTTATTTTTATGGTACTTTCATTTATGGTGTATGTATTTCTTTTAATATCAACGTAATTTAATATGTTATAGCATGTTGATTGTTTTACTATATGTAACTAGTTTCACCTTTTTTGAGATTCAATTGAGTGTGCTTAGCGTTTGATTGAAGTGACTAGTGAGACGCCTCGGTGATGCGCAAAGACCCAAAGAGTACTAGTGAGACTCTTTGGGTCTTCGCGCCTTAGTGGATGTTCCTTTAAGAATGTCAAATTGATATCATATTCATATATTGACATAACTAATTTCACTTGTTATTATTAGATACTTATAATTATTTTTTAGGTGATTTGATAATGTGTTTGGTTATTAGGTACTATAGAAGTTAGACTCAATTTTATGCATTGATGTTGCTAAAATTCCTTATATTATACTACAAGAAACTGTCTATAATAATTATAGTATGTAAATTAATAACATGCAAAAGAGGATAAGTAAACGTAAACCTAGGGGTGAGCATGGGTACAGGGTACCCAGATACCCGACTGGAACCGACACTAACGGGTAGGTTTCGGGTAGATATATTATAATAACGGGTAGGGTCCGGGTAGTAAAATTAGGAACCGATCAATGTCGGGTCCGGTTCCGGTTCCAAGAAGAGAGACAGTGGTACCCTAATTCTAACCGATACCCGGAACCTATAAAATATTAAATATTTTTACTTTTTTTAGAAACATTTGGACCACTTTTAACTTTTTCCAAAATTGTTTGTTGCACGCCTGTACATTGATTTTCCCCACCCCGAGACGTAAATATTTTAGCTTTTTCACCCCTTTATTCTAGAATGCTCTTTGTGCCCTAAGAGAAAACACCCAAAACTCTCTCAATAACAATGTCATTTTAGCTACACCACCGAACTTCATCGTCGTCGTTGTTGAAGCTTTCTCTCAGGTACTTTCATCGCTGTCGTCATTGAAGCTTCACATTTGCCTCTTTCTCTCCCTTGGTTGTGTTCACGTCATTCCTAAAATGCATATGAGTTCATAACTAACTCTTCAATTTCTTTTTAATATCATATGCTTCTGTTCTATTTCAGGCGATACTCATCTTCAATTTGTATTACTTTTTTATTTGAAATGTAAATCTATTTTTAAAATGTGTGTATATTTTTGTAGTTGTGAAGATGAAATTTAGGGATTTACTAGTATAATAAAGCTTTTCCTTTGTATCGAAGAGCTTATGAACACGAAAATAAGTTTAATTCATATATTTTCAAATTTATTTTGAAATCAACACGTTCAATTAATTGAGTGTCAAATTTGGCTTGCAATTTTAAGTTTTGGTTACAGAATTAGATTTTCTACAATGAATAAGTTTTCTAAAACTTCTTATAAGGGTACTAAAAACTCCGATTGCAGGCTAAAAAACTACTTGATGAAATTATTTTAAAACTCTTTTTATTCTCATAGGCTTAAAAATTATTGCTTAATTTGTGTTTTTTATTTACAGGGTACCCGGGAACCTACCCGGACCCGCAAGTTCCGGGTAATGATTGCTACGGGTAGGTTCCGGGTAGTAAATTTAGGAACCGATCTTTTACTGGGTAGGGTCCGGATAGTTCAAAAATGTTAGGGTATCCGGACCCGCTCACTCCTAAGTAAACCTCATAGAACTAGTTAAATTACACTGCAAAAATTTCCTTATTTTATCAGTGCAATTAAAATTACACCCTATTCTCAAACATGTTAAAAGTTGGCTATATCAGTATAATAGAACTTTTAGGAGACAATCTGAATCAGAGCTTTCTTTAACTCACTTGTGTACTACTTTCAGAGATTGAGCCTACTGGGTTATTTTTGTAAGATGTGAGCGGATGCTATTTTCAACAAGATGACTATCAAGTTTCCAATAATGGAGCCATGAGTTTTACTTGGGCTATGTGAGCCCAATAATGCTTACTCTAATAACCTGGTAAAGGGTCCATCCAATTTTATGTCTGATTAAGGATTTAATTCATTGAACTTATAATGTTCAGCCCATTCTTGATTTATTATGGATTAGGCATCAACAATGTTAATGTTAAAACTCTAGGAAAACAATGGCCTCAAAATCTAGGATAAGCCTCAAAATATGGTAGGATACGTATACATGGGCTTTTGAGGCCATTTTAATAAGTTTGACCATTGACATAAATGGGCTTGTCCAACTCTTTGTAGTTGTCTCTGTATTACTCCATTCTAGATGCAGCAATTGAACCTGATAGGCACTTTTTACATTACTATTTAAACTATATCCATTTATGCTCCTCCTCCGCTTCTCCAGTTCTCCTTCAAAACTTTGCTCGGTGTTGGTAAACATATTCCATGACACTGAGTGCTATTCAACCAACATATGTAATGCTCTTTTTGTTCTCAGTGTTTCAATTATTATGTTGTAAATCTTCTTAAATAACGGTTCTTAAATCGGCGATATATGTACTTGCTCCACTTTAGAGCTATACATGCAAACATGCAAGCTTTAGAAGGTTAGATATTGCTATTGCTATTAATGACCGATGAAGATATTTGGGCCATGTAAGTCTTGACCCATCGAAATGTAAAAGTTACAGTAATTACAATTACTTTCGTAGTGGGCTTGTTGTGATGTCCAAAGACGTTCATGTCTTTTTTCTTCAGGCCCATTAAGCTGGTAAGGCCCAAAGACTTTCATGTTTTTCTTGGCTGGATCATTATTCAATTGATAATTAAGTAGCACAAAGAAGTTGAACTAGAAGAAAAAGTTTAATTTTAATTTAAAGTCAAAAAGTCTCAACACATGAGCTGTATCTTGTATGCCAGCTTTATTTATTAACTTCTTTTCTGCAAAGAATATATACGAGAAATTATTCCAAAACTAACTTCATCATAAACGTTTAATCAGTAGCCTTCCTTTAAGACCTACATATTTATAATAAAAAGATGTGTTCTTTTCTTTTTCTTTCTATTGATTCTTATCCTATTTGCCAGTGTGTCAGTCAAGCACAATAATGTAACGATAAAAAAGTTATTGTGAGATGAAAAAAATCCCATTATTCTTAATTAGACATCTTGATTTCGAACTTGCCAATAAAAAATACACTTGTAGAGAGCGTTTTTCTTGAAATAAGCCATACGTAGTGTGATTCCAAATTAGTCTGTGAACCAATGTGTATATCATATATTTGGGGGGGGGGGGGCACCAAAAAAGAGCTCAATAATTGTGACAAAATGAAGAATCAGAGCTGCATTATTTATACTTAGAATTTCTAAACGCCACCCGAACTTGTATCATAATTGCAACTTTGCTAGGTTCAAATACTTGATGTTTTTCTACAGAAAAAAAAATATTTAAAAGGAAAAATCATAATAGATGTTCGGCAGTCACTCCTCAAAAGAATGGTCCCAAGAAAATATATAAGTTTTGACTATTTATATAAATGTTCTGTAACAATGACGGTAAAGTATGGATCTTGAGCATAACTCAACCCCAAAAGCTAGCTTGTAGGGTGAGGATTGTCCAAGTCCATATAAGGAGTCCATGTTCGTATTCCATTTCCGATGTGGGACTCTTAACACTCCCCCACACGCCCATACCTCGTTAACTGGAGTGCGGACAATATAATTTGGGGGCCCAATATCGGTGAACAAAGAATTGAAATGAGCTTGACTCTGATACCATGTAAATAATGGATCTTGGGCCTAACTCAACCCCAAAAGCTAGCTTGTAGTGTGAGGATTGTCCAAGTCCATATAAGGAGTCCATGTTCTCATTCCATATCCGATGTGAGACTCTTAACACTCCCTCGCACATCCAGACCTTATTAACTGGAGCGTGGATAATATAATTTTGGGGCCCAACATCGGTGAATAAAGAATTGGAATGAGCCTGACACTTATACCATGTAAAGAATGGATCTTGGACATAACTCAACCCCAAAAGCTAACTTGTAGGGTGATGATTGTCCAAGTTGTCTATGTTTCTTTTCCATTTCCGATGTAGAACTCTTAACAATGACTAGCAGTAAAACAACTAAAATATTATCTGTTTTTGTAAGTAACTTAATGAATGTTGCAAAATACCTATACAACGTCAATGCACCCAAATTTGTTAAATTGGTCTCTCGTATGGACCTTTTTTTTGGGAGAAGGGCTGACCCTCGATGGATCGTGATAATAATGCTACTTTGCTATTTACAATATCTAGTCTACATCTTACATGCAATTTGATGTCAAAGGTATGCTACTTTGTCACTTACAAAGTCTAGTCTACATCTTACATGCAATTTGATGTCAAAGTTGTCGTAGGATCTTTTAAATTGTGTGCTTTTAAAATTAAAAAAATTTATTAAATACAGAAAAAAGATATTTTTTGAGAATCGATCAAAAAAAAAATAAGATAATTAAATTGAGATGGAGGGAGTAATGGAATGTTTTGTCAAACCGAAAACGTCATTAAATTCCACTCACCCCGTACGAGAGAGAGTACTGTAGATTTTCACATGGGGGTGTTATTATTATAACTTCCACAACTGCCTGCACGTTACTACTCAATTATTCGTCATTACATACCAACAACAAAAATTCAGACAACATTTTTCTCTACATGTTTCCATTCATAAAATCAACAATAATCACGTTACACAAAAATAAAATTTACATAAGCTAGCAATGATCCAATAATTAATAGGAGTAATCAGTTGCTGCTTTTTCCATTTCGCAAATTTCTGTCTCTCTCGTCTCTGTCTCCTTGAGTTTGACTCCCAGTCGAACCCGGGACGACTCAGTGGTAAAAAAACGACTCGCCCACCGTTTTGCCATCTCCAATCACATTCTCCGGAGTACACATGACTCGACTCACCCACCCACCCCATAGTAACAAATATACATAAAAAAGGATTTAACTTTTTTACTAATGGGCGTAAATAATTTTTACACAACCAATGTAAATCACTTGTTATAACAAGTTAACCATCTTATTTTTCATGTTACTAGTTCCTTAAAACATAGACAATTATTTATGTTTATCTTTTACGTGACCCGATAACAACAACAACATATCCAGTGAGATCTTGTACGTGACCTGATATGTAAAAATAATCTTTTAATTACAATATCAGATCACGTAAAAATAACTATAGATAATTTGTTCATGAAAAGTTGAATTAGTAACTTTGAAAAATAAGATGGTTAATGTGTTATGACATGTTAAAAATACACTAACAGTGCAACAATTTAATACGATCAGTATATACGAGTTAAATCCTATAAGAAAGACCTTTAAACTAACCGGCAAATTTTAATACCGGTAAGCAAAGAATAATTCCTTCTCAATTAGTAAAGAAAAAGAAAAAAAAGAAGCGAGACTATTGAACAAACCGAGTCAAGTGAGTAACTGTGCAGGCGAACTAACTCGGACGAGTCGAACCCGGGTCAAAATCAACAGCATCTTTATTTTATTTTTTTCTTAGTCCTCCAAAGTATTCATAATTACCAAATGGACTTATCGGAAATTCCATTCAAAAGTGGTCTCGAATCAGCCCAAAAATCAATGTTACTACGAATACCCACATGACAATATCTCTGAAAATCCTCAAAATTAATGAAACATCCAATGTTATTCTTGTCCGATTCGGAACGAGCTAGGTAACATAGTATTTCCTCGAATAATGTCTCGTCACAAGGAATATATAATGGGCCTGAGTTTGAGAACCCGTATTCTTCCTCGGCCCGTGAGAGGAGCTTTTTGAATAATGGGTGGTTTAAATACGTCGCTCGCACCACGAATCTTTTGCTATCAGTGCCCACGGTGACTGCCACGTGTCCGGAAGGTACATCGGACGGTACACGGCGAGCTGTCATCGCGGCTTTCTTCCTCCAACGCCGTAACATTTGACGGAGTCGAACAATGTAACGGATTTTACTGCAAGCTGACATTTTCTCGAGAAAGTGCAAAGGAAAATTGTGAGTTTTTTTTGGTGTTGGTGTCGTTTCAAGTGTAAGCGATTGTCGTTTTGGTTCTGTTGCAGTAGGAAAAAGAGTGTTTTTTTTCCAGGGTTTTCAGAGAGTGGATTTCGCGGGTTTATATAAAAGTTTGACTTAATTAATAACCCATGAGTTTTGCAATATTTACGAGCTTTGCCATTTTTTCTAAATACAGTAATTTTACGATCTTTGCCACTGAATTATGCAATTTGCAATTTTGGCATGAAAAGTTTTCGGGGTTATCAATTTCGGCGTTTCACTTTCTCTACAAGGCAATTCTAGGATAAGATATCTTCTCAAACAATCTTTTTAACATAGTTATAGATATTTATTCACTTATCAAGATAAATGTATAGTTATAATTTTGGAAAACCTTTATTATGCTTACAGGAATAAATAGAGGATATATAAAATTCAAATTAAGATGAAAAATTTGTAAAGTAACATTCACTCGAATTCCTTAAATCAATTTGATTCATATTGAATTTGAGAGAGAGCAAATCCAAAAATATTTATCGCTAGGGACATTGTGTTATTTCTCTATCGTCTTATATTTTTAGGAGATATATTTATGCACTTGCTTATAACACACTTTTCATTTCGTTCTTAATTTTTTATGGTATAGGTACAAATTTTTATATAATATAACTAACCCCTCTTATCTGAATATTTTACACTGGTCTTTCTCCTTTGACGGGTTTGGATTTTTTTCCACTTTTATCGTTTTAGATTATTGTGGTCGACAAAGAAAGAAGAAAGGAACGAAGCCTCGTTATACATAACAAACATATTAATTAGACGCATAAATATAAGATAATCTTTTACACTTGATGCATAGTTTTTATTAATTCATCAAATTCTTTATGTGCTCGTCTATAATCTTTATAACTATGATAGGAATGTCAAGGTTGACGTCACTAGAAAAGAATAATGCTCATCGTATTGCAGATTATGAAGAAAATATAATCCTCTTTATGTGGCTCTAATGTTTTACGTAATCTTTAATATATATTATTTTGGTTGCAATGTTTTACGCAATCTTATAAAACATGCATATCCCTTTCAATTTGAAAATAAAAGGCATAATAGCTACTTATATCGACAGTAAACAAAAAAAAGCAAATTTAAGTAAACACGAATCATCCACTTTTTGTTCTCTTTTCGTTGTCCAGTCTGTATGGAGGATCATTCACGATACTGATGCCACATTCTGACTAGTAGAGGCCATGTCCCCTTACTTTGAAATATGTTTTATTTTGATTTTAATTTGCTTGGTTTATTAAGGCTAATTAGTTCATAATTTTGTACTTAAAGGAACTACAGTATTAAAGTGAAGTTAGGAACATGTCTAGTTGAGCAAAAGTTGATTGTAGACTAGAAGTAAATTATTAAATGTTCGGCTGGTGAACACATTATATTGGGATTATACTGTGAAAATTATAATATATGATCAAATAATGATGGAATATTCAATATCGACGTTTGGTTCGTTGGACTGAAAATGAGATACACTGATTTGAACCTTGATTTTTATAAAGATTTTGGGATATTCACTTTGGAGAAGTGAACTTGTGCTATCTGGTTTATCTCCTAATTACTAATCCTGAAATTGATCTCTCACAAAGAGTATGGTATAAACAATTTCGCGATTCCTTATATCGGAATAAAAAATGTAGAATTGCATTAATCTCCTTTGGGGAGTCGTTCTCATTAATACAAATATATATAGTGTCTACAATGTGAAATCCTAACACAATAAATATCATATATCTACCATAATTATAAAACACTAAATATTACAAAAGATATGGTGTATATTTGTGGAATATACGTTAATACACCCCCTCAGTCGGAGCGGGAGGAGGCCGGACGCTAAGACTGGATCTGAAGTCGAGGAAAAACTGTTTTGGAAGACCTTTCGCGAAGATTTCCGCATACTGATATGAGGAAGGCACATGCAACACTTTAACATGATTGAGAGCAACCTTCTCGCGAACAAAGTGTATATCCATCTCAATGTGTTTGGTTTGCTGATGCTGAACCGGATTATGAGACAAATATATGGCGGATATGTTATCACAGTAAACCAACGACGCCTTACGCATGGGACACTGAAGCTCCAAAATAATGTTTCGGAGCCAACAGATCTCAGCAACAACATTAACAACGCCTCTGTACTCTGCTTCTGCACTCGAACGGGATAGGGTGGCCTGCCTCTTGGCAGACTAAGAAATGAGATTATCCCTTAATAACACACAATAGTCGGAGGTGGAGCGTCGTGTGTCCGGACAGTCTGCCCAAATCAGCATCCGTAAATGATAACAACCAAGTCGGTGCTGAGGGGTATAGGTGCAATCCATAATCAAGTGTGCTCTTAACATATCGAATGACACGTTTAATGGCAGTAAAATAAGCCTCCTTGGGGGCATGCATAAATAAGCATACCTGCTGAACAACATAAGCATTATCAAGCCTGGTGAACGTGAAATTTTGTAGTGCACCTGCAAGACTCCTGTAAAGTGTGGGATCGGACACATGATTACCATCAACACTAAGCTTTGATTTAGAGTCAATCAGAGTGAATGGGCTCGCACTCGTTGAATTCACTTTATAAGTCGTGCGAGTGAGTAGTGACCGTACAAGTTTTAATTTTGACCAATTCTAGATCTAATTTAGAGCAATAATTTCAATAAAGGCCAGCCACACCAACTTACTATTAGTTCAAAACAAAAGACAGTACATAAAATGAGTAATTAGACTAATTAATTAATAAATTAATTAGAATTTCGTTTTGATCCGAAGCTGCTAGTTGACATTTCAAGAATCAAGAAAACATAGTCCTCCCGGACATAGCTGGATGGCAAAGGAGGAGACTTAAAATCCAGCTAGAGGCCTGCAGCGTGTGTTAGAACCGTGGTGACAATAATTTGGTCTCTTATGTAATAAGACCTTGTAGGTGATATCAGTTGTTCTGTTCTCAAACTCTGGTCATTCAGGCACATCCCGTGATTTACTGGTATTAGCGCTAAGGAATCGGGACAACTATCTCCAGGAATAGTCTGGCGTAAGCCGGGAAGCTGGATATAAAAAAAAAAACATAAAATTATAAGTAAGGGTTGTTGCTGGAATCTTTGGTACAGTACTGAACTTTTATCTTCCACTAAAACCAGCTATTATATGATCCTTTATAAAATAAAAATTGCACTACCAATATCAACAACTATATCACCAATCCTTAATTCATTTTTTTAAGAAAGTGAAATTAACATTATCTAATTAAGATTAATTTGGTAATTAGCGGCTTGATTAGAATCCCAGGCTTGCTTGGGAACTAAAAGACAGTAGAGAACAGCCATATAGTGGAGTTCGTGTACTTTCCAAATGCTTTTCGAACGCACGAATTGTCGGATGTTGAAGCTCCAAAAACTCTGCTTGCCAAATTCTCCATGGGTGCAGGGGTCGGGGCGGAGGGAAAAGATCCGGTGGGGATGAGTTTTAATTTCGACCAATAAGGAGGCGTCATGTAATAAATAACAAAAATAAAAAATAAAAAAAGGGAGTTGTAATTTTAAGGGCACGAGTGAGCCAAAATAGGTGGAAGAAGAGTATTTTTAGCCGAATAGATGGATGTAGGGTATTTTTTTTTGTGCGAATTGTTCTTCCTTTGAGCTGGTCTTTAATTTTTGCCCATCAAATCACAGGTCTTTAATTTTTGCCTCTAATTCGCATTTAATAAAAATTTATGGGTCAAAATATCATTTATTCACTGGTCTACGAAATCAGAGATTCTGGGTTCGAATCTCAGCAGAGTCAGAAAAACAAAAAAAAAATTTGCAAGACAAGATTTTTATAGAATTTATTAATATTCGGCCAAATTTGCATAGAGATTATGCATTAAGAGACATAGTTTTTATGTAACTAGCCGGACAAGGTATAATCTTAATTTTCAACGAAAATTTGTCTTCAGGCATAATTACATCGAAACTTTGTCTTAAGACATAGTTTCTATATAACTTTGGCCGAATATGCATAATTCTAATGAAATCTTGCCTTGCGAATTTTTTTTTTGCTTTGTAGTTAATAGAAATTGTGCCCCTTAAGCATAGTTACTATACAAATTGGCCAAATAGATATAATTTCTAATGAAATTTTTCCTTGTGATTTTTTTTCTTTTGACTCTGTTAAGATTCGAACCCACAAACTCAAGGTATTTTTCGGTCATTTTTTAAGGAGAAGGAAAAAATTAAAGAACACTAATTTGAAGGGCAAAAACTAAAGAACACCCTAAAAAAGGGACAATCGTGCGAATTGTTAAACCTTTTTGAATAGTCCAAGGGGACCTTTTCCGTTGTTTAAATGACATCTTTTAGCTCATGTTCATATTCTAGATAATATCCAGAACTGATGTGTTGATTATTTCTTAGTTCTCAAAAGAAAAGAAGGATAAGAAAGATATAAAGTAGAGATAAAAATGAAAACTTGAGAGGAGGATGACATTAACAACTAATGCATTTTCTGTAGACATTAAAAATATTAAGTGTTGATATTCTCTATTGGAGCTAAGCTGTAGTATCATTTTAAAACTGTTATGTACTTTCAGGTGTAATGGTATGAAGGAAAATATGTCGAAAGTTATTTTAGTGAAAAATAACATAATAAAGCAGATCATACTTGTATCACAGGGACTATGTTGCTTGCGAGTTGTATAGAATAGATTTTGTGCCTTTGACACTGCTTTTATTGTGCAGTATCTGCTGTCAATTTGAGCTCTTTTCTTAAAGATTAAAAATAGAGTAGAAAAATATTAATAGTGTTTTGTTTGATACTAAATAGAACTACTTGTATGTTTTTCAAGTGAGGTAGTAGTCCCTGGTGCAGTAAAACATGAAAAGAATATGGCAGTGGAAGGGAGAAACCAAAAGGCGCTTGGTGATATAGGGAATTTAGCTACAGGTCATGTAGTTGTAGGAAACCACTTCTTCAAGGAGCTTTTGTACACAATTGTTGGTTAATAATGCACAAGAAGCAGCTGAAAATCACAAGGTTATGACAAAAAAATCATATTCTTTTCAATCAGTACTGATTTTGGTTGTTCTTTTTACTATTTGCAGAAATCTAATTGTTAATGTAAAAGGAGCAAATGTTGCTAAAGTACCAAAACCAGCTCAAAAGAAAGCCACAGTTAAGCCAAAGCCTGAGGAGATTATTGTAATTAGTCTTTAACACTCGTGAAAAACTGATGAAAAAAAATGCAAAGGAAGAAAAAAGCGGTTGAAGACCAATTAAAGAAGAAATCAACTCTTACTTCAACTCTCACTGCTCGAAGCAAGGTTCTATATTTGGAATTGAGGCGTAATCTTTTTTTAGTTGTTTTGTGTATTACATAAGAGGAATGTCTGATTTTTTGTCAACTTTTTGTAAAGGCTGCATGTGGTCTGTGTAAGAAACCAAAAGAGAAGATTGTGAACAATGAGTTGCAAACTAACTTGCAAATACATTCAGTTAACAGCATGCCGACCTAGACGACTGTCTGATTCTCTCGTGTTATTTTTGCCAAAATGCAGGAAAATATGACTCGGATGTTGTTGGTTACAGATGTTCAGGACATCATAAAATGACATCAAACTCAAATTATTACCTCACTGAAGGACCCTGATATTAGGTTCTTTTGTTTTTCTTTTCAACGTATTTAGATATCTCCTCTATGGAATGAAAATATTGAAGAAGGTAAAGAAAAAATATGAAAATAGTTCAATAGTTTACGGTTGATGGTTTTTCCAGGCTTGTAATTTTTTTTATCTTTATCTTTCTTCTAGTTTGGTTATGTCCATGTGAATTTTGGATTTCATAGCCATCCGTTAAGTTCTTGGTACAACTCTTTCTCCCTGGGGCTTTACTACACTTTTTAATGGCTTATTCTTTGTTGTTAATATAACACAATTAGTAGATGTATTGCATTGAAGTAACTTTCCTCACTACAAAAAAAGAGGCTATTTTCAGGTCTCCTGAGCAAATCATTTCCATTTTTTGGCTTATACCTTCTGTTTGCAGTGATTGCTGTGATACAACAATCACTACAACAAAGGGGTAAATTCTCCTCGCAAAAAGGTTCAGCTCAAACTTTTTCTGTTTGTATACATATCTCTCAATGCATAGTTTATAAGCTCTATTATTGACTTGCTTGCTTTATTATAAATCATCTTTTAATAAATTAGCATTGGTGCAGTTTCTTTTTTTGTTATAAGGTATGTATGTTGGATGAATGAGTGTCTAACTTTTATACTTGTCTTTGTTGGTGCATGTATGATGCGCGTGACACGCTGTGGCAGAATTGAGCTTTTGAATGCCATATGTGTAACTCCTTTTCTTTGGGTAAAATTTAGTGCTAATTCTGGAGAGTAAAAGAAGGGTAGTTTCTTACTTGGGAGCAAGGAAGACAAGCTAAAAGCAAACGATAGTCTGAATGTTTTATGAACCTCAACTTATTGCAGACTTCTCCTATACTGCTGGCTATGAAAGATGCTGTTGGTGCTGCTATTCGGAGGAAGGGAGTAAATCTGAAGATGGAAAGTATTTTTCTTGATGTGCAATATTTGCTCGTAAAGTGCTTGACGAAGGCACAGTTTCGAGAAGTTACCCAAGGAGGCTAGAGTACTAGTGATTTTATTAAAATATTATGTATTTACATAGATGCATTGAAATATTTTATCATTTTTTTTTATCTATGGGCATTATCTAGAATCTGATGACTTGTGACATTGCTAACATTTTTATGATTCAATTAAATATTGATGTTTCTTATTAAAAAAAATTACATTTATTGATTTTATTATAATAATGATTGTATAGGTGATGTAATTATAAATGTATGTTATATATGCATCAGTTGTGAGTTATTGATAAAAAATACAAAAAAAAAATCTAAAATGTTTGATAGACTGCGGAGGCATTGCAAAATGAAATGTAATTTTTTCCCGAAAAAAGTTGTGGAGGTCAAAACTCCCGCAATATAATAAGAATATCGTAAAAAAGGAATGGCGGTTTGCTAACCCCCACACATAAACCACCGCAAAATGGTTCCAACGGTTCCTTAATAACCACCACAAACAATTTGTGGTGAACATAATAACGGGATTTTTAGAAACTGTCATAATAAATTGCTGGGGTTTCTAACCCCCGTAATTTGTAATTTTAACCCCCGCAATTTGAGCATTTTTTTGTAGTGAACAAACGACCTGTTAGAATGTTTCAACTATATACATCACTAGAATTTTATTTAACACTTATCGTAATGATAAACGGCTCGTCCGTAATAATCTTCTCTTGAATTCTCAAAAAACAAACTCTTGTTGCTCCGTCCCAATTGGGATAGAGAATTCATCATTATCTCGGTTGTGCTACCAATGGTTCCGGGAAAGTTGGAATAAGAGAGCATTCATTTTAGATGGGCTAACCACAATAGTTATTTGCTCCACACTTGATCAACCAGTATTATTTCTAGTGGGAATGGCAATTGGTACATTAAAGGTGAGTGAATCCTTCCCGATCTTTCGTACTACGGAAAGATCGTCTCGTACTAGACGAGCATTTTCAAGAGAGAGACGACAAATTGAAAATTGCTATAATAATAAAGTATAATGAAAGTACCTTTAGTTATGCAATTTTTTTTCTTAGATATGCAAATCTTTTTCTTACACCAACATATAAATGGACTATAATATGTTGTTAATGATGCAAATTTTGGAGATTGTATGTTTAAAGTTGGTATTTACGATTTAGTAAATAAATATGTTTATGTTGAGTAACGGGAGCGACCTTGAGACATGCATGGAGGTGAAGCTTGGTACTCAGGTCATTCCAAAGAAAGAGAGCTTCAAGTATCTCGGGTCTATTATTCAAGGGAATGGAGAGATTGATGATGATGTTACACATCGTATTGGGGCAGGGTGGATGAAATGGAGGCTTGCATCTGGAGTCTTGTGCGATAAAAAGGTGACACAAAAACTTAAAGGCAAGGTATATAGAGTGATGGTTAGACCGACTATATTGTATGGGGTGGAATGTTGGCCGGTCAAAACTTCGCACACCCAAAAGATAAAAGTTGCGGAGATGAGGATGCTAAGATGGATGTGTGGGCATACAAGGAGGGATAGAATTAGAAATGATGATATCCGAGATAAAGTGGGAGTGGCCTCGGTGGAGGATAAGATGCGGAAAGCGAGGTTGAGATGGTTCGGGCACATGCAGAGAAGAGACACAAATGCCCCAGTGCGGATGTGTGAGAGGTTGGCTATGGACGGGTACAAGAGGGGTAGAGGTAGGCTGAGGAATTATTAGGGAGAGGTGATTAGACGGGACATGACGCAAGTGGACATGACCTTAGATTATGGAGGACACGTATTAGGGTAGAAGGGTATTAGATCTACATTGGATCTCACCCGAATCGCCCCATCTATCCTCCTGAGGAGGAGTTTGGTTTCAAACCCTGGTTCGAACATGAGTCTTTTAGTAGTCAATCTTAAATGCCTTTGTCTCACTTGAGAAAGAGAGGCGGGAAGCTGCTCAACTTATTTGTTTTTCCATAGCAAGCGTGTATCAGTCTCTCTAGGCGACGAACAACCCCCAAGATAGTAAGTTCGATGAACGAACCTGCTATAGGCTCAGGAAGCAAACAAGAACTGTTGCTGTCTCACTCGAAGTGCAGTCATCACTCTACGCTATTTCCTCTTTTCTTCTTCCTCTTGAAAGTTCTCTCCCTTCATTGATTGATCTCGTTCCCACTGAAACCCTCTACTTCAAGGGGAATTGAAGAAGACACTGAAAGATATAGTGAAACTGGCAGACGTAGTCCTGCCTACGCTTACAAACTGGTAGTTGTAATATTATTATTGTAGGCTCGCCTAGCCTAGCATACTAGTAGACACAATATTGTCATATAGTTACTTGTCTATTGATTTATGATGCTATGTGTATTTTGTTTGTCTTATTTATTGCTTCATTTTGCTTTTTTCTCTTTTAGAATTCGTTATAAGGACTTACTCACTTTGTTTGTCTTACTTTGCTTAAACTTGTGCTTTGTCTTGAGCCGAGGGTCTCTCGAAAACAACCGCTCTACCTACCAAGATAGATGTAATGTCTGTGTACACTCTACCCTCTCCAAACTCTGCATTGTGGAAGTTCACTGGATTTGTTGTTGTTGTTGTTGTTGTAGTATGTTTTTTATTTGTTTATAATCCAAATTGAGACTCTGACTGTTTTAATTTGATTACCTTAGCAAAGTAGCTGTGCCAATCGGTAGATGGACATAAATATACAACAAGATGCTCTTGTTCTACTTTAAATATCATTATTTTTACTTTCTTATTGAAAAAACAAATTAAAATAAAGTTGATTGTTTTTACATTTCTATAAAAAAAAATTGGAGTTCTCCATATCTGACCATTACCCATGTGCAAGGATGGCCCATCTTTCCTTTATTAATTTCTTTAACAATATTAAGCTAGCTTCCAAAATGTTTTTCTCCTAATCTATTATTCTATGATAGCCCATCTTTTTCAATATCTGAATTATATTTTAAGCTAAAATATGATTGGTTCAAGGCTTCAAGCATTGTCTAAGCCTATTTTCTTTTAGTATGTTCATCCAGAATTCTCTATAACAGTTAGTATATTTTATAATAAAATTTTACTGTAATCGTCGAGTTATTTTTGAAACTGATTTTTGGGGTCCATTAAGTTTGTCCTCTCAGATGATATTCTTTTAGTAGTGTTATGATAACATTTCTGTACTCACACATATGACAGTTGTTATAAAAAGATTGCTCGTATTTTGGTCCTTTGAAGTTTGAACACGAATCCTATAACATGTGCATGTGTTTTAAACATCCCAAATTCGAAAATAATAATGCAGAGGTTTTTGGATGTTTCAAAATTAATTGGGTCAAATTAGAAATAATAAAAAGTATCAAGAAGGGCTAGTAGGAAACAAATTATGGCCCCGCATGCCTAAGGAAGATACAAATTCATCCCCCCAGGAAGTCTTTAACTGCATAAATTGCCCCCACTTGCTCCGATATAGGGATCACTCTTCATTTATCCAACATTTTATTTATTTATCCAACATTGTTCAATGTTTTCTGCAAATATACCTCCAAACTAACAACAATATTTCCTAAATTAAAAACCTATTTCTCCCCCAACATGCAAGTGTCCATTTATAGATTAATCCTTGTTCAATATATCAAATTGTGACGAATATTAAAAGTTTTTTTGTTTTTGATTGAGACATATATACTACACCTTTATGAATTATTGAGTGGTAGAGGCAAATATATTTAAATGGATTTTGGGAATATATGTTAAGATTGTGAAGGGTAATGCCAATATGACTGTAAATTATTTGGGTTGAGTGCATGAATTTTGATTTCAACTGTGTGTTATAGATTAGTCTTTTGCATTGTTATGTTTGTGGATAGATAGGACATCTAATCTTTAATTAAAGATTTCGAATTTAAATTTTAAAAAATAATTTTTTTGTTAAGCAGTTCTTTCCCTTATAATGACATTATGCGCACCGAATTAAGATTAATCGAAGCTCAATGTGCATCCGGAACATCAAAGGGGAAATTTTAAAAAGGCAAAATAAACTACTTTTCCCTATGTTCCAATTTATTTTACATTGCTTTCTTATTAGTTCTTTCAAAAAAGAAAGAATTTTTTTATATGAATAACTAGCTTTAAGTTTCTAATTTTTACCCTTAAAGAAAAGTTCTATAATCACATAAATATTATGATATGTTTAATATAATAAGTGACAAACTTTTGATAATTATAATAATATTATGACTTGTTTTAGATCATACACTTTTCAATTTTTTATTTTTACTTTTTACATTTTGATTCGAGTCAACCTACATCGGATAGATTATACTCAAAGTAGTCCACTACTGCTATATTTTATATGGCTGCTTTCCTGTTAGAACACAAAAGTGAAATTTAAGTGTGATCCAAATAAATAAATAAAAAGCTGAGCAACTATTAATTGATGGATTAAAGAAATTTCAAGGACCAACATGGATTGACGTGCGATAAATATGATTTCTCTATCATTAACTAGAGGTCTTAAATTGGAGATTTAAAAATGAAAAAATTTATATTAGGGAGTACAAGGTGTTACTCAACGCAAATCAAGTTTAGTTAGAATGCCAATGTCGGTTTAGGTTTAGTGGTACCAAATTAAAATAAAAAGGATTGCAAGGGGGTCGTGTGGGTGCGTCCCTTGGGCTTGACTCGTTGAAGCAACAAAGAGTCCACTATTCACTACTTATTTGGCCCGTTTTTCAAGGAATACCGTTATATCACGTAAGCTCCAAAAGCTGACATGGCACCTTCTTGGAGCTCCTATTTGAGGTGGGACCCAACTTACAGACCCTTCAAATGGGCCAATAAACAATTCTTTTGAATATAATATTAGCCCAACAAGCCAATTTCTCAAATATTTTAACAGCCCACGTTAAAACAGTTAGGGGCTTTTCCTTTTTAAGAAAAACGTCTAGGTTCGAAGAAGCTTAGTTGTACTGAACAGTGTCACGGGCCTCCTACTGGCCCACACGGGCCCGTTTCCAACTTTCTTGTACGGTCCAGTTGTAATTTAAAATTAAAGTGAAAAGGTAAAAAAACGTGGGGGTCAGATTAGCCGTATGTTGCTCCGTGATCCAATCACGGCCATAACACTACGTTTTTGTACTGGGTTCTCAATTTATCCTTTCTTTGTTAGCTTGTATTAAATTAAATTAAAATGGAAAGTATTTGTGGGAAAGTATAGTGACTTCTCTCGCTACAAGTCTATAACAATCCGCCTTTATAGTAGTATTTATTATAGCGATCAAGTTTTTTTTACCTGATTTTCATATTATGTAATATCACGTGTTTGTTATAGCAATATCTCACTATTATAACTAAAAAAATTCGGACAAATTATGTCTTCATAGACAGGTTTAACTGTATATTGAGCCACATCACTGAATATATGTTATTTCTCCTTATATGATTTTGAATAATCTTTGTTTCATGAATTAATTTCTGTGATTAAATTGGGCCAAGATATACTTTTCTTATCAAAGTATGATGGTAAAATATATATATCAACGAAATCGGAGTTACAGTGTAGTAATTGCTACTTCTTTCTACACTTGCATCCGATGCTTCCATTAAATCAACAAATATATAAGATGTGTTTTTTATATAAAAATTGTAGTCACACTTTAATTTGCAACTCTTATTATAAATTATATGGTTAAGTACTGTAAAGAATGGATCTTGGGTCTAACTCAACCCCAAAAGCTAGCTTGTAGAGTGAGGATTGTCAAAGTCGAGCGTGGATAATATAATTTGGGGGCCAGCATCGATGAACAAAGAATTGGAATGAGTCTGTCTCTGATCATGTAAAGAATGGATCTTGGGTCTAACTCAACCCCAAAAGCTAGCTTGTAGGGTGAGGATTGTCCAAGTCAATATAAGGAGTTCATGTTCCCATTCCATATCCGATGTGAGACTCTTAACAAGTACGTATAAATATCAAGTGAGAACAAGTTTTTCGGTAGTGTTATATGTTAGGATTTACGTCCCAAATCTTACATAATCAGAAAAATAGTAAATAAGCGAAGAACAAATAACACACACAGATTTATAGTGGTTCACTCTCAATGCGAGAGCTACGTCCACTTTGCCACTGCAGATTTTACTATAATGGATTTTTGAGTTTACAATTCTCTCTTTCTCTCATTTTCGATCACTCTCCTGAAAGAAAAACGGCGCCCTAGTTTATATATAGTGAAAACTAGGGCGAACATAATATAAGTGTCGACGGTCAGGTCGATCAACGTTCCACACTCTGCGTAGGGTCTTCATAGTGTCGGCGGTGAATTAGGCTCCACAACTCAACAGTCTCCCACTTGGAGACTAATTTCAATCATTTGTCTCCATCTGCAGCGGCGTCTCCGATCCTCATCCAAGAAGTCCAACTAAAGTTGCACACAACTTCAGTTTATAATTCGGCACGACCTTCGTCAGCATGTCTGCTAGATTCTTATTCCATGGGATCTTCTCAAGTACTAATACTCCATCTTCCAAAGCTGATTTGATGTAATGGTACCGGAGTTGCATGTGCTTCGTTCGAGCATGGTATACCGGATTCTTTGCCAAATGAATGGCACTTTGGCTATCACAGTATATCATACTCCCCTCGTGGTCCTGATCCAATTTCCGCAGAAAAGATTGTAGCCACATCATCTCCTTCGTTGCCTCCGTCACGACAACGTACTCAGCCTCACAACTAGAGAGAGCTATTATATTCTACAACTTTGAAACTCAACAAATCGCAGTACCTCAGAATGTGTAAACATACCCAGAGCTACTATCTTTTGTCTTCTTTGTGTTGTCAACAACATCGGCTGTATAACGATAACTTGTCATCATATAAAGAGTACCAGTTTTCTTACCTCGATCAACCACCATAACACCATTTGTCACCTTCCAGGTCCCGTTACCAAAGTTAACATTATGTCCTTCACTATCAAGCTGACCCACTGAGATCAGATTACGCATCAGCTTTGGCACATGTCTGACCTTTGTGATCTTTGACACGTGTCCATTTGACATTTTCAAATTAATGTCTCCAGTACCAACAACATCTAAAGGCTCACCATCTGCCAAATAAACTTTGTCGTAATTCCCAACAACGTAATTCGTCATTATATCACGATGTGGTGTGCTGTGGAAAGACGCTGCTGAGTCAAGCACCCAAGAGTCGATCGGGCTGTCAACAGGCAACAACAGCGCATCACCAATATCTTCAGTGGCAGCATTGATTCCACTCTCTTTGTGGCCTTCCTTCATCGGTGCCCTGCAATTCTTCTTGATGTGACCCAGTTTCCCACGGTTCCAACACTTAAGTGTTTTCCATGATCTGGATTGACTCATGTCATTCCTTGACTTCGACTTGCCCTTATTTCAGTTGTAGTTTCTGTCATAATTTCTGCCTCTGTTCTCAACATTCAAAGCAGAACTTCTCGATGCTTCACCAGAATCTATCCTGCAAACCTTCTCATCAAGGATACGATCTCTAACATCGTTGAATTTCAGTTTATCACTGCCAACAGAATTACTAAACGATGCTCTCATCGGCTCTCACCTATTCGGTAGAGACGCCAGCAAAATTAGGGCTTGCACTACATCGTCAAACTCGATTGCAATATATGACAATTGATTAATAATCGTGTTGAATTCATTCACGTGCATTGCAACAGGAGCACTTTCCTCCATCTTTAGATGAAAGAGTTTCTTCATGAGAAATACTTTATTGTTTGCCGAAGGTTTCTCATACATGTCAGACAGAACCTTCATCATGGCAGCAATGGTATTCTCCTTCCCCATGTTGTGAGCAACGTTCTTCGACAGCGTCAATCGGATTACTCCCAGAACCTGTCTGTCAAGGAGATTCCAATCTGTATCATTTATCTCCTCTGGCTTCGGGCTTCGGACTCAGTGGTTGATAAAGCTTTCTGCCGTACAAATAGTCTTCAATCTACATTCTCTAAAACGCATAATATGTACCATCGAATTTTTCGATGTCGTGCGTCGAACCATCTTCGCCTCCCATTGTTTTCTGAATCGCAAGACAACATGTCGCTTTGATACCAGTTATTAGGATTTACGTCCCAAAACCTACCTAATCAGAAAACAGTAAACAAGCGAAGAACAAATAACACACACAGATTTATAGTAGTTCACTCTCAATGCGAGAGCAACGTCCAGTTTGCCGCTGCATATTTTACTATAATGGATTTTTGAGTTTACAATTCTCTCTTTCTCTCCTTTTCGATCACTCTCCTGAAAGAAAAACGGCTCCCTAGTTTATATATAGTGAAAACTAGGGCGATCATAATACAAGCCTAAAATTCTCAAAATACCCTCCACTAAATAACATTACATTATAAAAAAACCAGCCCCCTACTCCCCCGGGATGTGCGTTTACCACCCCTCTTCCAACCCCACGTCGACTTGACCGCTCAGGTCGATCAGCGTTCCACACTCTGCGTAGTGTCTTCATAGCGTCGACAGTGAATTTGGCTCCACAACTCAACATTATATATGTAATTCAAATTTTAAGCATTAGATGATGATAGATTCTTCTATACGAATAACTCCTCTATTGTTTCCAAAATTCTCTCAACTTTATTCAAGATTGTATTATGTATATATTTTTCTTGTAATTTCTTGTTATAGGAATGCTTTTTGGCAGTATAGGAAAATCGAACTCGAAGGGGATATACTTGTACTATGACCATTTGGGTCTTTTTACTCTCTAATTAATTAAGTGAAAAAATAAATATGTATCCGATAAGATTTAATGTTAGTTGCACAGATATTTTTTTAAGGTAAAATTTTGTTTGTTATGATTTGTGCGTGTGCATGCCTTTATTTTGGTTGTTTCTTCCCTGTTTTGTTTTGATGTATGTCTGGAAAAGCACAGCCTGTAAAAGGATTTGGTAAGTTGAGAGAATTTGGAAAGAGGATAACACAAACGATAAAGCACAATGGATAAAAATCAAGAGAAAAAAAAAAGAATCGCATGTTAAAATTTAAATAAGTAGAAGAAAAACAATATTAAAAGATAAATGCAAGGATATTTGAGAGGTAGAGAGGTGACATGTGTTATTTTTAACTTTAAATCCTAATTAGAAAAATATTTTATGTTGGTTGTTTAATTTAATTCGTGCTAATGCTTTCTTCAAGAATCTTTTTTATCCTTTTGGCTTTTACGTTAATCATGTTGGATTAAGCCCGACAATCTCGGCTAATTAAACATGTTACATAAGTATTTTCTAATCACCAAGAAGCTGGCAAATCCCATGCGCACCTTACATTTCAAAGCAACAACATCAAAGTTCACAAAAAACAATTTTTCTTATCTTAAAGTTTATGTACGATGATGGTGTAAATTTTTACACTATCATATAATTTAACTCGCAATTATATGTTTGTAGTGATTTTTATCAGGTTATAATTGGCTCAATGCTTATCATAATAATTTACCTTTAATTACCTCAAAAATCATTTTATTGTACATGTAAGTATATTCACATGCATTGGTGCATAAAACTAATAGCTTGTGTGATCAACTTTTTAAAATTGGCTTATTTTGAAAAGTATTTTTGTCCAAAGGATATTTTCAAAAAGTACTTTTGAAAACTAATCGTTTGTGTTTGACTAATCCATTTGTAAAAGAGATAATTACGATGTATGAAATTTAGGGTAACAATGCTATCAAAATTAACCCACCTTTTTAAATTAGACAAAAAATGACCAAAACTTTTCTCTCTCTCACTCTCTATCGCTCTCTCTCTCACTCTCTCTCTCACTCTCTCTCTCTCGGCACCACCGTCGTCTCGTCGCCGCAGAGATCACGCCGCCGTCGCCGCGGGTTCTCAGATCTAGTGGTGGTGAGTCGTCGTCTCCGCGGGCTCTCAGATCTGGTGGTGGTGAGCCGGATCTCCGGCGATGTCTGGTAGATGTTGATGCTCCGTCTCAAATCTCAGATCCGGCGATGGTGTTTATGGGTATATATGGAGCTATAACTTTGCATTCACCACTACGAAAATCCAGTTGTGGAGTGCATGTGACGGCGGTGGGGGTTGTCGGAGGTGGTTGAGGTTAGCGATGGAGAAATCCGGAGGGGCAGGGGTAGTGGGTGTATAATAGTGTATATGAGTGTATAAAGGTGTATATGGTGGTATATGGGTGTTATGTATATAGGTGTATAAATATGTACACACCTTCAAACACCTATATACATAATGTACTTGTCTTTTGTATATAAATGTATAATACTGTGTAAAAGTATTTTTGGGCCAAAACTTTGCAATGTAAATTTTAAGCTATTTTTTTCAATGTAAGTGAGCAAATTATATATTTTGAAATTTCCTCTTTGTAAAACACTGTTGTCAATACTAGAACAACAATTTGTAGTTCTGTTCAAAAGAGCTATGGTGAAAAGACGAAAAGCAATATTTTTTTAAAAAAAATTGAAAAATAAGTTGTACTACTATGTACTCAAAAGTACTTATTTTTTCTTGAAAATTTAGCCAAACACATCCACTTAAGAAAAGTACTTTTAAAAAAGAAATAAACACTTTTGATTTTCAAAATGTCCAGCCAAACAGGGAATTAATCAAAAGAAGCTTATTAATATGTACCCAAAGGAAAGGTTATTAAAAAAAATTCTCTCTGAGTTGTGTTTCGATTTTCTATAACAATCAATTTTGGCGTATGCAGCACCGCACGAGGGGGGCAATGCCAGATGTCTGTTGTTAGAGATATATAATTAAGGATTTTAAGGTTTAAGGCAAGAATTAGACACAAGATAAGATCATAATCCAAAATTATATATCTTGATGTTTTTTTGTAAACAGGTTCTGATCATCACATGGTTTTGTGATAAAAAAAGAGAAGCAACATTTTTGCTACATTATGAAAAACATGCATGCATTGTTTGCAGATCAGTGAGTCCTACTAATGTTTTATGATTGTTGTCCTAATTGAAGGTGTTTATAAGCTACTAATTAATGATGTTCCATGAATATAGCACTCCAGTTATTGTTGGATTTGTAATCTTTGACTACAAGATTTTGTTTGCAGAAACCACATGCTCTTAATTTCTTCTTAATAGAGAGTTAATGCTTAACTCAACAGATCTCATTTGGCTCAATGCATGCAGCATGCTGGAATCAGAGGGAGAATTTGGCTATTAATCATAGATCAGAATTCTCAAGATTTTTTTTAAAGATTCGTTGGTCCTCTTACAAAATTTAACCTAGACTAAAATCAAGAAACATCTGTTTATTTTTCCTTTTATATTTTTTTTGGGTGATTTACAAGAATGATCAAATTAGGAAGGGGTGATCTTGAATTTTTATATCTGCTTAAAAAAGTTATGAAAAATGACCTCACTTAAAAACGTTGGACATAAATTGTGGCATAAATTAGTGTTACTTCTACTTGAGGTATATATGAGTTATATAATGACATTTCAATAAGTCATAGACCAACTCAATTGGCCCAAAGGGAGGTTGCATATGCTTTGATCGATTGCTCAGATTGATGAGCAAGCTTTATACTGTTTTTTCTACTTAAACTTATCGTGTTAAATTGATCAAAAGTTAAAATGTATTGGCAAAAATATCCTGTATTAGACACTTGTTTGGACCTTCCATGATTGTTAATTACATGTCTTTGTATCGACAGGAAGTTATGTAGATCGATTTATAACCGGTTGATACTTATAGTTATGTGGTTTCACATTACCAACCATTATGTACTTGTTATGGGAGTAATTTTACACATCAAGCTTGATAAAATAATTTAAAAACTAAAGCAATAACTTGTCATAAATAGTTAAATTGATCGAAAAGATGATTTAAAAATTAATTATACTATTAGTTATAATAGACATTTTTCCATGTTGAATGAGCGTTAGCGGAAAGGGATGATATTTTGACTTCTAGGTAATGTTGGGATTTTTTGTTCGAATAATATTGTGGAGGATATATTTAAATATTTTGAAATAACAGAGAGATAAATTTGACCAATTTCTCTTATTAGATAAGAGGGAGATAAACTCCTCTCCGTCAACATGTGTGCTTCATGTAATTCCAATTTGAATGAGTTCACAATTTGGTCATTTTAGGTAGTTCTTAATGCTACTTGTGCTTGTACAAAGTGCACTGCTGCTTTTTATGGACATAAAAAGATAAAAAAGTCGAGAACTTTCACTCAACTGCCATGTGTGTCCCACCTTTTGCAGTAAGAGTCCAGGAGGTTATTTACGTAAATGCATTAAAATTGGAGTGTTGTAATTACTTGTAATTGGCTAAAAAGGTATCTTACTGTAGCTACACTACAATATAAATAATTATACGCCTTGACCGAATTGCCCTTCTTATATCATGAGAAAAGTCATTTCATATAGGGACTCACCCGTATAGTAATAATTAATTATACTTCTCCTATATTTGGTAGAATTATATTTCTCTTGTAATTAGAATTGATTAGTTACCTAGTTTGTAACAAAATAAATATTTCTTATAACACTATATACATATATATAATCATTAATGAATAAAATCAAGGAAGAATATTTCCTACATGGTATCAAATTCTAGGGAAAGATCTTAAACCCTAAAACTTTTCTCTCAATATCGTTACCCCCCCCCCTTTCTTTCTTTCTTGTGACGTCGGCCTCCCTTCTCCGTCCAACAACCATGTCTGACTCGAAATCCAATTTTCACCCAGCCATTGCTGTCTCCAACATCAAATCTCATATCTCAATCACTCTTGAGATGGAAAACGTCCATTATGCGACATGGGCGGAACTCTTTAAAATCCATTGTCGTTCACACATGGTTATCCATCACATAATTCCGTCAAAAAAAAGTAGGAGAAGGTGCCGAAGACCGATGATAAGAAGAAATTATGGTTGACCCTTCATGCAACGGTCCTCCAGTGGATCTACGCCACAATCTCGAGTAATTTACTACATACTATTCTTGAGCATGATTCCACAACTATGGAAGCTTGAGAACGTTTACGTGACATATTCCAAGACCATAAGAATTCCAGGGCCGTCACACTTGAGCAGGAATTTTCCACCACTGAAACGGCGGATTTTTCAATGCGTCTGCATACTGTCAACGGCTCAAGGTTCTGTCAGACCAACAAAAGAACGTCGAGGAGCCGTAACTAACAATCGGCTCGTGTTACAAATGGTTGTCGGCCTTACTGACGCGTTTAGTGGAGTAGGTATGCTCATTCGTCAAAGCAATCATCTTTCGCCATTCTACCAAGCCCTTTCTATACTCATCCTCGAAGAAGCGGGGTTTGCCAAGAAGACAACCACCGTGTCAAATTCCGCCTAGGTTGTCTCTCCGTCCGATGAGAATTCGTCACAATTTGAAATTTGCCGCCAAATTGTGGCCAGAAGGGATAAAACGGTGGTAACGGAAGCAAAAACTACGGCGGTGACCGCAGTGGTGGAAAAGGTGGTGACAACCGCTGCGATAGAGGTGGCGCCGATGGCGGCAGGGGCAGCGGCCAGCAGCAACAACCAACCCAGTGGCAGCCGCCAGTCTAGTAGGGTAGTGGGCCAGTACCGTGGGCCTGTCAGTGGCCCTGGGCCATGCCTCCCTGCCCATTCCCCGCGGGAAATTGGGCCAGGCCCACGGCCAAGCCAGCAGCCTGGGCACAACGGACCAGCCAGCATGCCCAATAATCTGGCGCGAGAATCCTTGGACTACTGTCGAGCCAGTGGCAGCAGGTCCACTCAACAGTGGCAACCCCGACAGATATTGCACGCTCTTGGGCTTACTCTGCCCGACGCAAATTGGTACATGGACACCGGTGCAACGTCTCATATGACGTTCTCACAAGGTAATCTCTCGTCCTATTTTAATTTGAGCAATAATCGTGGTATACTTGTCGGAAATGGTCATTCAATTCCAATTCGTGGTTATGATGCTACACACTTATCTCCCCCGAACCCACCGTTAATTTTGAAAAATGTCCTTCATGCACCTCAATTAATTAAGAGCTTGATTTCAGTTAGAAATTTTACCATTGATAATTGGGTTTCTGTTGAATTTGATTCTTTTGGGTTTTTCGTGAAGGATTTTCAGATGGTGATGCGTCTCATGAGATGTGATAGTCGGGGCGAGCTTTATCCAATCACCACAACCACATATCAAGCCAAATTACCATCCACTTTTGCAGCTTTAGCTCCTTCTTTATGGCATGAACGTTTGGGTCATCCGGGAGCACATGTTTTTGCTTCCCTTAAACAAAATAAATTTATTAAATGTACTAGACCTCGTAGTTCCCATGTTTGTCACTCTTGTTCTCTTGGAAAACATGTTAAGATGCATTTTGTTGCTTCTAAGTCTCGTACTGTTATGCCTTTTGATATTATTCATAGTGATATTTAGACATCTTTCGTTTGAGTTCTTCAGGCCATCAATATTATCTTCGGTTGTTGGATGATTACTCTAATTTTTTTTGCACGTTTCCTTTGTCTGAAAAGTCACAAGTTTTTTTACATTTCTATCCTTTAGAGCATACATTCACACTCAATTTGAATGAGATATTAAAAATATTCAGTGTGACAATGGTAGAGAATTTGATAATGGACCTTTTTGGGATTTTTGCAAAACTAATGGTTTGTCGTTTTGTCTCTCGTGTCCACATACATCATCTCAAAATGGAAAAGCAGAAAGAAAAATTCAAACCATTAACAATATTGTTAGAACCTTACTTGCCCATGCATCTCTACCACCGTCATTTTGGCATCATGCGTTACAAATGACAACATATCTTTTAAACATACTTCCGAGCAAACAAATAGCCTACCAATCCCCACTCAAAATTTATACCTAAGAGACCCGTCATATTCTCATTTACGGGGTTTTGGGTGCTTATGTTATCCTCTCTTTCCTTCTACTACCATCAATAAACTTCAACTCCGTGTTTTTTTGGGATATCCATCAAATCATCGTGGTTACAAATATTTTGACTTATCCTTTAATAAAATCATCGTAAGTCGTCACATAATTTTTTATGAACAAATTTTCCTTTTGCCAAATTATATTGATACGGGCCTCCTATCTATGAATTTCTTGACGATAGCATACCCCCGAGTCTCGAAATTCTTGGCCCAGCGAGCCTATCGTTGGCGACCCATTTGTCGAAGGTCGATGGCGAGCGATCTCTGAATTTTGGCCCATCATCCGGCTCAGGCGATCCACCACCTCTTGCCCGACCAGTCCGATCCTTTGTCGACCAGCTGCAAGGCGATCTGTCACTCTTGTTCAGTCCGACTCTAATTCCAGCCTAACGGCCTGTCACTCGTAGTCAACACGGGATTTTTAAGCCAAACAAAAAATACGGTCTTCACACCCATGTTGTCAAGTTACAGTTGTCCCGTAATCATGTGTCTACCTTTAATGACCCGAATTGGAAAATGGTTATGGATGATGAATTTAATGCTCTTATTAATAATAGTACGTGGATTTTGGTGCCCCGTCCCCCTGATGTTAAAGTGATTCGGTCTATATGGATTTTAGTCATAAAAAAATCTGATTGAATATTTGAGAAGCACAAAGCCCGTCTTGTAGGTGATGGGAAGATTCAACAGGTTAGTGTGGATTGCGGTGAGACTTTCAGTCCAGTGGTCAAACCGGCAACTATCAGGACGGTCCTCGATCTGGCTCTTTCGAAGGCATGACCGCTTCATCATCTTGATGTCAAAAATGTCTTCCTGCATGGAGACCTCAATGGAATAGTTTACATGTATTAGCCCATAGGGTACAAAGACCCTACTTATCCTAATCATGTGTGCCTGCTGAAGAAATCATTACATGGGCTCAAACAATCTCCTAGGACCTGGTATAAGAGGTTTGCAGATTACGTTTCACATATTGTGATTTCTAACTGCAGATCTAATCATTCTCTATTCATCTACCTTCAGGGTAATGATATTTCTTACATTCTTTTGTATGTGAATGATATTATCTTAACTGCCTCATCTGATTCTCTTCGAAAGTCTATTATGTCACTGCTTGGCTCTGAGTTTGCAATGAAAGATCTAGGGCCATTGAGTTACTTCTTGGGGATAGATGTGACACGTCATGCATGTGGTTTATTTTTATCACAAAAGAAGTATGCAACAGAGATTGTTGAACGAGCTGGCATGTCATCGTGTAGGACGTTTGCCTCTCCGATTGACACTAAATCGAAGTTTAGTGCTTCTTCCAGCAAGCTATATGCCGATCCATCACATTACCGCAGCTATGCAGGGCCCTGAAATATCTCACATTCCCAAGACCCGACATCTCTTATGTTGTGCAACATATTTGCCTATTCATGCATAACCCGATGGAGGTTCACATGCATGCTCTCAAACGCATTGTGTGTTATATTCAGGGTACTCTCGATCATGGCTTGAATTTATATCCGTCTTCGACAACCACTCTTGTTTCATACACAGATGTCGATTGGGGTGATTGTCCGGATACCAGACGCTTCACGTCTGATTATTGTGTATTTCTTTGTGATAATTTGGTCTCTTGGTCCTCAAAACGGCAAGCAACCTTATCCAGATCCAGTGCCGAAGCAGAATACCGAGGAGTTACCAATGTGGTGTTGGAATCTTGTTGGCTACGGAACCTTCTTTTAGAGCTCCATTATTCGGTTCCGAAGGCAACATTGGTTTATTGTGATAATGTTAGTGCAATTTATCTCTCAGTGAATCTGGTTCACCACCAACGCACTAAACATATTGAGCTGGATATTCACTTTGTTCGCGAGAAGGTTGCTCGTGGACAAGTACGTGTCTTACATGTCCCATCACGTTATCAGATTGCCGACATTTTTACAAAAGGTCTTCCGTTGATTTTATTTGAACTTTCGGGACAGTCTCAGCATACACCGACCTCCCGCTTCGACTGCGGGGGTGTAATAGAATGTTTCCACAATAATGAATTGTGCATCTCCTATATTATGTAGAATTATATTTCTCTTGTAATTAGGATTGATTAGTTACCTAGTTTGTAGCAAAGTAAATATTTCTGTAATATTATATATATTATAAATCATTAATAAATAAAATTAATGAAGAATATTTCAGAGAGTATTAAACACATGCTCATTTGAAATTGCTATCTCACACAACTCTCAACTCTCAGTTGCAGCCTCTAATTATGCATGATACTTCTGTATTACTTTTTGGTTTTCGGTGACTATTTAGCTAATATAGAAGGACATGCAAGTTTAGTTATGAAATATAAAAACTACAAAATAAAATAGCTGAAAAGGAATAAAGTAGTACACCGCTACCAAGTACCAACCAAACCTCACGTAAACAAACGAAAATGTAAAATTTAAAATCAATAATTTTCAAATGTGTCATAATTTGAAGGTTTATGTTTTACGGTTTAACATTTAGTAGGCATTTGGACATAGTATATGATATTTGAAAAGAAGTAGTATTTGAAGTTAAGTTGAAAAAACATTTAGTAGGCATTTGGACATAGTACATGATATTTGAAAAGAAGTAGTATTTGAAGTTAAGTTGAAAAATAATATCGTGAAGTTGAAATTATATTTGGACATGTATTTAACTTTTAAGAAAAATTAAAATTAGATTTTCACTTGAAAATAAATTTTCAAAAAAATCAATCCAATGTGTATAACCAAACATTATTTTGGATTTTGTTAAAAAAACAAAAAGAAGATGAATTGAAAATTTTACAATTTAGAAAACGTCGAAATTGGGCCCGTGCACAGCACAGGTAATTCCTTACTAGTTTTCAAATAAGACACATATATATATATAATTTAAAGCCCCACGCACAAAACCGAAAGCTTTTGAAAAGCCTTTAAGCAGCTTTATAGGAGCACACGTCACACCTTATAAATTTGGACGGTGAGATGAGAATCTATCTCTATCTATAAGCTATAAAAATGTATTCACTATATATCACATGCTATCATATTCTTATAACATTAATTTATACTCACTAAACATAAAAAAAATTGTCGCAAATTTTATTTAACCATAGATCACCGTAAAAATCATGTTAGTTACTAATTAGCGACGGATTAAATATCGATAAATTTCGTAACTATTTTTTTTACAATGTTAAAGTCTTCCTTGTTGAAATCGTACGTTAGTGAAAAATCATGCATGCCCTCTATTTTTTTTTTTTTTTTTGTTGACGAAGGAACCCGCAGCCGCTACTCTCTCGAGTGCGCACAGGGTAAACCCCGGACTGACGCAATAGCCTGCAAACCACGTTAGCCGATTAACCACACTTGGCAAGCCATGTGTGACAGGCTCAACCAAGAAGGTTTATGCAGGGGATCGAACTCGCGACTATGGCCCCGCGCTTCATCAAGCATACATTAACTTAGCTACCTGCATGTTATGCATGCCCTCTATTTGAAGTTATTGGCTGGATATGTCAAAGGAAATAGCAGATTCACATGTAAGATATATTTTGACAGGCAACACACGATGCAAATTGACAAATTAGCTATATCCTAGCTTCTTGTTAATTGGTTATCGTTCGCATCCTCAAATAATCCTCCCTGGTGCGCACATTGGAATGAAAACCAGGCTTCATTTTGATGTGACATCGTTTATATATCCACGTTCAGCAACATGCTAAAAAATATCGAAGCTTCTACAGCAACAACAAACACATAGCTTGGCTGGCTCTCTTGAAATTCAAACATTATATTATATATATTAGAATTGTGTAAATAATTAAGTTGCTTGTTCCCAAGAAAAATAATATTAGAGGATTTGATATTCGTCTATGCATCCATATTGATTTAGTTCCCATAATATAGATCGAGCATGTTGCGCAGCCCACAGCATTCATTTGAGCACACGCCCCTTGCCATACCTTTTGTTACTCTCACTTTTAGAAGGTTTTCTCATTAATATAAATATATATAGTGTTTAATATAAAATTTTAATATAATAAAAATTATATAATTATCATAATTATACATCACTAAATATTTACATAATATATGGAATATATTCTAATTATGGTGTAGGGATTGTACACGTTAATACACCTCCTCAGTCGGAGCGGGAGGAAGTCGGACGTTGAGACTGGATTTGAAGTCAATGAACAGTTGTCTCGGAAGAGGGCACATGCAATACCTTAACATGACCGAGAGCAACCTTCTCACGAACAAAGTGGATGTTCATCTCAATATGTTTGGTTCGCTGATGTTGAATCGGATTGTGAGATAAGTATATAGCGGATATGTTATCACAGTACACTAGAGACGTTTTACGTAATGGATACTGAAGCTCCAAAAGAAAGTTTCGGAGCCAACAGATCTCAGCAACAACATTAGCAACTCCTCTATACTCTGTTTCTGCATTCGAACGAGATAATATGGCTTGTCGCTAGGGATGGCAGGTGGGTATAATTTTGCGGATTCCGCACCGCACCCGCCCCAATTGGGGCGGGTATGGGTATAACTTTGGCGGGTAGTAGGCGGGTATGGGTATTGAAAATGTACCCGTCACGGGTAGGCGGATAGGTGGTGGATTTGCAGTCATATCCGCCTACCCGCCCGCCTACCCGCCTACCCGCCCGCCCGCCCGCCTACCCGCCTAGCTTATATAGCTAAAATAATAACTCAGTTTTGTCTACATTTGTAATATATAGTTATTTGGGTGGATAATTTTTTGGGTTTCTTAGAAATTTTATTTTCTTGATTCTTTGTTGTGCAATGGGGAAGAGGTGAAAAAAATGGGTGGCGGGTAGGCGGACGGGTAGGTAGGTGGCGGGTAGGTGGCGGGTATGGATGTTGAAAATTGTACCCGCCACGGGTGGCGGGTAGGTGACGGATATAATTTTTTTTGGCGGGTACGGGTGCGGGGGAGGGGGTACCCGCACCCGCCCCGCCCAATTGCCATCCCTACTTGTCGCTTGGCAGACCAGGAGATGATATTATCCCCCCAAAACACACAGTAGCCGAATGTGGAGCGTCACGTGTCCAGACAGCCTGCCCAATCGGCATCCGTATATGATAATAACATGTTCGGTGCGGAGGGGTATAGGTGTAATCCATAATCAAGTGTGCCCTTAACATATCGAATGATATGTTTAAGAGTAGTAAAATGAGGCTCTCTAGGCATGCATAAACAAGCATACCTGCGGAACATCATAAGCAATATCAGGCCTGGTGAAAGTGAGATACTGAAGTGCACCTGCTAGACTCCTATAAAGAGTAGGATTTGTCACTGGATTACCATCCACTGCACTAAATTTTGATTTAGAGTCAACCGGAGTGGATATGATTTTGTAATTTACCATCTTACCCATGTACACGATCTCTTATGCATACTTACGCTCGTAAAGAAACATAGTGTCTGCAGATCTAATCACTAAGATACCCAAAAAATAGCTCAACTTCCCCAATTCAGTCATAACAAAGTCATAGCAAATTCAGTTTTGGTGCTGCGGTGACTATACAGTGGTGGGGATGGGGACCGTGAAGGCACTGAGAGGGTGGGCCAATTGTCGGTGGTGGTGGTAATCAGCAGTGACGGTGATAGAGAGTGGGCAAGTGTCAGATGCGCCGACGTTTGTGATGTGGCGGCGGCAGTAATTGGTAGAGATTGGTTGGTGCTGGTGGACTGACACAGTTCACAGAGGGTGACTGGAGAAAGTACGGACTTGTCACGGAAAGTATAGTCCGATTTTTGGAATTTTTGAATGTTTGAAAATGGAAATGTGGTCTCGTCAAATGTGACGTGATGAGAGACGTGAATTTGATGAGTCGACAAGTCATAGCACAGATTACCCCTGTGATTCGACGGGAATCCTAAGAACACGCACGGAGTGGTACGAGGTGCTAATTTGTGAGGGCGGTGGAAGCGAGATTTGGGTAACAAAGACAACCGGATATCTGAAGGTGATCATAGGAGGAGATCCGACGGTATAATATTTCGGTTGGGGTCATGTTATGAAGAGTACTGATGGGTAAAATATTGAGGACGTTTTCTACCATCTTTACTGCATAGACCCAAAATGAGGGAGGGGGAGAGGCATGAAATAGGAAAGTACGAACCATGTTATTTATGGTGCGGATGATTCATTTTGCTTTGCCATTTTGAGGGGACGTGTGAGGACACGAAAACCGAAAGACCATGCCATTATTTTTGCAAAATTTTTAGAATGCGAAATTATTAAACTCACGACCATTATTACATTGAAAAGATTTTATAGCTCTTTCAAATTGTGTTTTGATAAAAGTGCAAAATTCAAGAAATTTGGCAAAGACTTCCGACTTAAATTTGAGTGGGTAAATTCAGATAAAGTGAGAGTAGTCATCTAATAAGATTAGATAATATTTATGACCCAGAGAGCTAGTAATAGGAGATGTCCACAAATCAGCATGGACATTATCAAACGTAACGCTAACAGATGATTTAAATGTAAGTCGAACATGTTTGCCTAATTGACAAGAAACACAGTTTTGGGCAAGTTTTCCATTACAATGAATAAAGTTATTGCTTCTAAGAAAATTAAAAATAGGAGCACCTGGGTGTCCAAGCCTATTGTGCGAAGTTGACGGAGACAGAGCAACGAGGGAGGTATGTGGCGGGAACTGGCAACAGAAGATGGTGTGAAGGGATAGAGGTCCCATGTGCTATTGCATCTCATAAGAGGTGTCCCCGTACATAGATCCTTCACAGTAAAACCAAAAGGATCAAAATCAACAGACACATAATTGTTACGAGTAAATTTTCTAATAGAGATTAATTTTTTTATAATGTTTGGGGCATAAAGGACGTTATTAGGGAGAAAAGTGGGTGAGGCGGTTGAGTGTAAGTGTGACCATAGCCTTGAATTAGAATGCGATGATCATTGTCAACTGTAATAAATTGAGGAGACTTTAAACAAAATAATGAGAAAGAATACTTGCAGACCGGGTGAGATGAGATGTGGCTCCCGAATTCATGTACCAATTTTTATTGGGCTGCTGCAAGTTTAAACTGCTGAAGGCCTTGCCCAAGTAAGTGGGGGCCAGATCATTGTCATTCTTTCATTTTAGAAGAAAAAAGATGCTGAAAATTGAAGATATATTTGGAGATAATAATTATTTTTTGAACATTTGTGACTGTATTTTAAGTGGAATAATAGCGGATTATTAAATCTGCTTTTCATGTTATTTATCTAAGAATTTTACATGTTATTATTGAACAGTGTGCATGTTACTAAGTTTTTTTACCTAACATGCAAAATTACGATATGACAGTAGACCAAATACTAACATAAAAAGAAGATGAAAATTACCTCAAAGGAAAAAGGCTACAACAATTAATTTTACTATAGAGAAATGGATACGAATTTTTCTTGTCTAATTATTTCCTGTTTTACTTTTGGTTCCACTTTCTGGCTCAAAAAAAGAAAGAAGGAAAAGGTGAACAAATGGATAATACAGTTAGTAGTTAACAATTTAAAAACGGCTTTAAGCGACTCATTGACGTGATTAAGAGACACAGTGATGCAACTAAACGACCTTTACTGTGACACTAGTGATCATGAAATTGTTTGAGTAATAATCATAGGTTTGGTGGGTATGATGTTTAAACTTTAATTAGTCTCAAACTTCAATCATTTTTACAATATATTTTTTTAATTCTTTTAAGGGATGGAAATGATTGAAAATGATTGATTCACCAAATTATATATGGTTGCTTTAGAAGATAGATTATTTAATAATCGCTTATTATATTTAATGACATAGTTGACTGATAGTCAGAGCTTAGAGATTTTCATACTAGTTTGCATGCATTAATTTGCAAATCTTTCTATTTCTTCTTTTTACAGCCTTTAGTAGAACAATGGAGCAAAAAGTATTTCATTAAAAATAGGAACTTGGTTTTAATGAATTTAAATATTTAACATAAATATACTATATTGTTGTCTTCATGGCGACTCTAATTTATGTTCTTTTATAATGCTACTTATGCCTAACATCGGTGCGAGTTTAGGCATAGTTACGAGTAAATGTTTCATCTCAACTTATCTCAATTTTTTTGTGATAAAAAGAGAGAGATTATTAGTTCACAACTCCAAAAGCAATGAAATTCATTAACCTAGATATAGTGCATTACATTTCATTTAAATATATGCGAAAACCAAAGTTACCATTTATTGTCACAGCATTAAGTCATTTGCAGATCACATCTATCGAAGATATAATCTATTTTCGGATTATTCTTTTACAAAAACCTTATTATAAAATTTTAAAATGCCATAATTCA
The DNA here is from genome assembly GCA_029783415.1 of Anisodus acutangulus. NCBI lineage: Eukaryota > Viridiplantae > Streptophyta > Magnoliopsida > Solanales > Solanaceae > Anisodus > Anisodus acutangulus. The sequence goes on from CM056503.1 coordinate 2,108,097, forward strand.
CATCTGCAAAGATCTTAAAGATCTGTGGTCATTACATAGTGTCAGAACTAACAAGTGTGGGTCAAAATTCTCAAACTTATAAACCAAACCAAACAAAGATTCCAAAATAGGCTTAACTACTGCTCTATTCTCATTTCAAACTGAAATAATATATTAATTCTTATGATTACCTCTTATTAAAAAAAGAGTAAAAATCAAATACTACATAAAAGGACAACCCGATGCACTAAGCTCCCGCAATGCGCGGGATTCGAAAAAGGAGCGGACCACAAGGATTTATTATACGCAATCTTACCTTGCATTTTTATTTTCACTGCTTGAACCCATAACAAAATACTACATGTTAAGTTAATTAATTAAACCTATCAAGAAATAGAAAGATATCGGCTATTTTGATTCTCTGATCATTGAGAGAGAGAGCGCATAAATAATGAGCATGGAAGCATGTTATGAGTCCGGATTAAAGGGGTATTTTTGTTTTCTTTCTCTCTTTTTTCCCCCCTTAAATATTAAAAATTCAACCCCTCACATGGGAGGAAGATGCATCATTTGTCAAACATCAAATAAATGTATAGATCTTTTTTCCCTTCCCTTTTCAGACTAATGCATTTATTTATGGCAAGAACATAGATTGACTCCTATTATATCTGAAATTTCGATATCACACTCAAACTATTAAAACGATCTATTACATTTCAATACATTTAAAATAGTAAATTTATTTAACCCTGATACACATATGATTGCATAAATGGAGGTGTTATACACTCGCTCGTCACGTCATCACGATGCATGTCAGCGTCATGTCATAAATCTTTTAAAATTTTATTTTTATATTCTTTTCCTTATTATTCATTTGATTATTCTTTTATTAATTATATTTACACTAATTAATCCTTAATTAACTATTAAAATTCTCTAATAATTATATTCTTCATCACTAAATCATCCACCACCACATATCATCGGAAACACCATATCCGCCACCCCACCCCCAAACCCTTCGTCTTCATCATTTCACCACCAATACCCCCCCCCTCCTCCACCTCCACACTACCCCACCCCTCTCGAGATTTCGGGTATAATTTTGGTTTCAATCTATGTCTTTTCCCTTTATTTATTTATTTATAACAATAGTATATGTACTAGCCTTGCACACCTTTAACATTTCCAATGGATACCAACTATGTCGTGCCAGTCATTTACTAAGCTAGAGAGCAAAAAATTACAAAGTATATGCATGGTCGAGTTCTTTTATATATATACAACAAATTATGAACTCGCTCGACAAAAATTCTGCCTCCACTATTACTATAAGCATGGTACGAAGTTCGCTAAAGTTAAGCATAGGGGACAAATCACTTAACGTTTTTCGTCTTTGATGAAATGTGAATTATGATATTTGATAAGTTTTATCCAGTTTAAATGACCACTAAATCACACTCTTTAGTGCGACCAGAGTTGCGGCGAAATTAGATAGAGGAAAGAGGGTTCTATTGAATTTCGTACATTAAAATTATACTGCACAAGACTATTGAATTTCTTGATATAAAGGGAAAATTCTAATAAAATGGCAAACAAAGTTTTTAAAAAATCCTTAATTCTATGTAAATCTCAAGTGTGATATTCTGATATTAATTTAGATATCCTTATATAAATTTTTTATTCCACTTCTGATTGACAGCTACTCATGCCTGCTACTATCATTTTTATTATTAAAAGTAGTATTGTTTTGCTTTGGAGTTTGGAGCTTTCATTTTCATCTGGATTTTGTGGATGGTCCCATTATTAAGATTAAAGATTTTGGGGGCCCATTAAGGAATATGGGTTGTTCTTAAAAGAAACCAATATCCAATTGACTCCCCTGTATAGTAACAGTGAAATTTATTTCCATTTTTAATTTCTCCCATTCTCTTGAGTCTTGACTAATCATTATGTACAATGTACTTGCATCTACCAAAAGACATGATCTTAATATGACATTTTTGAGTGCACAAAAAGCAAATATTTTGAGTGTTTAAGTTCTATACTTACACAATCATGTCAAATATAAAATAACTTACAAGTAAAATAGTAAATTCTTACTCTTTATGAGCTTTAATAGATAAATATCTCAGATTAAAATGTACTGAAAATTGTTAAAATTTTTACTCTTTTACGAAAACCAACATCTTTGAGATTTTCCTCCGATATGTGAAGTCTTGCAAGGCAAAATGAGAAATATGTGTGAAATTTTCTTCAGTGTCTTTTTTGGTAACGACTACATAATAAAAGACCATTTTTTATTTTTCTTGCAACTCATGGACCTTTATTTCACGATCTATTTTTTTTGCACCTTACAAGAAAACGTTAGATCACATATATTCGGTGAGCTAGAAAATGGTACACCACATTTAATGAACGTCTGTAAAGCTGGACAAAAAGTGAGCAAACCCAATCTACATTGTCTTGAGTGGTAATTTTACAACGGTCATAATTGGAACTTTTTTTATAAATAAGGACAAAATCTAAATGATGTCCTAGAAAAGAAATATTTATTTAAACCAAATTGTGCACGTCCGAGATGGGCCTCTATTAACAAAACAGTACTATTCCCTATTACCAAATGAATATGATTTCTTGGCCCATTCAAGAGACCCAACAACTCCGTTGGGCCCATAAAAGTCTGTGAGATGCAATCCACTATATACGGTCCACACATTATATTCCATCTGGGCGTATTAACTTGTCAATATTTTAACATTGCAGTAGATATATTTGAGGATGAAATCTTAAATTAAAAGTTTTGTACAACCTTTTGTCTCTTATATCTTTATCAACAAATAATAGGCAAAAGATCGTCTATGCCCCCCTCAAACCAAACTAATTATCCGTTCATACCTTCATTACTTTCGTACCCCCAGAAAAAATTAAAACTATTAATCTGAGATGTCTCCTAATTATGATATCAACATGGTATATAAATATACATAGATGGTATCATGGAAGATTGTTCAGTCCTTCTCTTAGTCCTCCATCATATCATCATGGTATATAAATATACAGAGATGGTATCATGGAAGCTTGTTCAGTCCTTCTCTTAGTCCTCCATCTTATCATCATGGTATATAAATATATTGAGATGGTATCATGGATGATCATGTTCATTTATTCAAAAGGACACTTTTCTCGAAATAAACCTCTATGATACCATTATCTTATATACATATACCGTGATAGTATCATGGAGGACTGCTTCAATTGTGTGATTGCATTTCACCTAGCCATTTGTGAGATTCTTTTGGCCCAAAAAAGCAGACCATGCATGGGTGAATTTGTATGGGTTGTGTAGTCTGTTCGACCTCAGCAATTTAGGCTTTGGGCCAAGACCCATTCTGTAAACTAACCACAAATATGTTTTTACTCGTAAAATATACTAATATAAGCATATAGTTTTATAGAAGTTGATTAAAGAAAAGGGAACTTACATAATGTAGCCTTCGGTCATCTCATTTACCAACATGGCCTAAGTATACACTACCTATAGTCCTATATACTTCTGCTATATATGTTGTGTATATGTATACATAATATATGTATAGTGTATGTATATTATATGTTTGTGTATGTATATTTAGTATAAAATATAAATATACACTACCTATATATTATGTACATATTTTGTAAACTAAATGATCAAATGGTATTTGGATGTAATTTTCCCTAAAGAAAAAGCTAAACATAAATGTCAAACTCTCTTATGATTGTGGATATGTAGAACTCTCCAACTATACTAAATCTATCATAATATGTGAAACTTTATAATAAATAAATTACATAATGTTATACTATCATTGTAAATATCCAACTTTTGACCCTCCCTTTATTTTATAAATATTATATTAAATATTTAGTGTCAAACGCAATCTTTGGAAAACACTGAAATTACCAACATCATTGAGCCTTCATCTTTTTCCTTGACCCCTCCTGTATTTTCTTGTTTTACCTTTATTGTCTGCCTATGTTGTGCATTATTGATATGTTGTAAGGGTTTTGGTGTTGTCAATAAAACAAGAGTATAAGATGAGAACTCAATAAATTGCCTGCATGGGGGAGTAGGGGACTCAATAAATTGTGATACAATTTCAAATTGAATCATTAAAATGAGGTCCTAACTCCTATGTAATACTAATAACTATGAAAAGACATTGCTCAATGAGCCGAGGGTCTATCCAAAACAGTCTCTCTGCCTCTCAAAGTAGAGATAAGGTATGTGTACATTTTATCCTCCCGAAACCCGCTTATGAAATTACACTGAGTATATTATTGTTGTTGTATGAAAAGATATTGCTATTACAACAAAATTACACGATTTTACTTAAGTTTTGAATACAACTGCATCATGCTATCTATTGTAAATTTGAAATTAAATTAAATATAGCTTATTTTATGTCTTATTATAAAGTTTTTTACTTTCCTTTCTTATTTCAGTTTGGGTCGCCTACGTATCACGTATACCCTTTCTTTAGAAGCTTGTCATTCTAGAAGCATGTCTATCCTTCCATGTGATCTACCCTTGTCAACACGTTTTATGTCACTAGCTTCACATACACTCCCCCTGGGGACTCAACATGATGGCTGAAGTTTGCCCCACCACTGAGAGAGTGTCTCGCTCTGTTACTATATTCATCACAATCAACTCATGAGACGTATTATCCGCTTTGGTCTAACATGATATAACGGGCCTCACAAATTTCTTCATTGGCCTCAATAATGACATAGTCCAATGGATAAATCGGTGAGACCTATTGAACCGAAACAAATAATATTGTCATAAATTTGAATCATGATAATAACATAGCACACTACTCTATCAATATTTTTCACCACTCCAAACCCACGATACATATTGTCTGTTTTGGTCCAGCAGGCCTCACAAATTTGTCAATTGAGCCCGATGGTAACGTAGTCCAATAGATAAATTGTGAGACCAATTGGACCAAAACAGACAACACCAGATATCATAAGCTTGGATCGTGACAATAACATAGCGCATTACTTTATAAAAAAAGTAATTAAATACCACAATTTTTACAATATTTGCTTGTTTCTAGGAATAAAATTACGGCCACAACAAGAAAATGACCAAAGTGAAGATTGCATAAATAGAGAGAATAAAAGAAGAATTGAGTTACGAGAGGGACAAAATGAACATAAAACAGAGAACAGAAACAAGAAATGTTTCCTCACTTCCCTACACTTTATACTGTTCTTGTGTCCCGCTCGCAGCACGCCCAATTCCCTTTTTTGCCTAAGTTCTTTCACTTTCAATCATCACTAGTGGATCCCTTTCTTCTTCTTTTTTTTCCCCTCCTCCCCATCCAAGGGAATAATGCACTTTATTTGTTCCCCGAGGCATAGCTGGATGGCAAAGGATGAGAATTTAAAATTCAGCTGGAGGCTTGCAGCATGGGTTCGAACTCTGGTGAGAGCAATTTGTTCTCTTACGGGGTAGAACCTTGTAGGTGATATCAGTTACTCTGTTATCAAACTCTGGTCATTCATGCACATCCCGTGATTTACTGGTAGTAGTGCTGAGGGATCGAAACTACTATCTCCAGAAATAGTCTGGCGTAAGTCGGAAAACTGGATATAAAAAAAATGCACTTTATTTGATCAATCTATTTACTCCTATGATAGTACTCCACTATTCTTCTTTTATATACTACTATATTTTTCACCTTTGTTGATTATCTTAATGAAATCTTATAATGATGATCTTAATCGTTTGCCTGTGCCATAAAGTTCAAGCACGTAGGTGACTAATCTATGAAATTCATATCCAATAACACATCCTTCTCAATTACATGTTTTATTAGTATGACAAAATAATAAGTATTGTTTTTCATTTCTCTATGATTTTTTGCGCTTTTTTCTTTTTCACTAAATCGATTGAGGAAAAGGGAAAATTGCCATCTAATATCAGGAGAAAAATTGACACATAGATATGTTACTTATTCTTGAATATCGAGAAGTAAAAAATGAATTAATTCACCAATGTAATGTGTGAGATTGATCCGAGAACTTTAACAATTATCTCGTAGCTTCATATTAGTAATTTTATTATCTAAAATACTTTTTTGTTTGATTCCTTTTAGTTTTATATTATTTCAATGTAAAATTAGTTTAGGAGATTTACATGTTCTTCCATGTGGAAGCGAATTCTTTGCAATCATTACTTGAAATACTGATCGTCATAGGAATTATAGTAAAACGAAGAGTCCTTTACTTTCCACCATTAGATATCCTAAAGGAAGAAACAGAACCTTCTTAAACCCTAGTCGTCATCTTTAAACTATTTTTTTAATACTCATAAAGATGTATTTATATGTTATAAATAGGTTTTAGGAGAAGAACCAGCTAATACGCTAACGGCTAATTACTCGTCCTTGTGGATGAACCCGGTCTAATAGCAATTTCTCAACCGTTTAACGAAAACATTTTTTGCCCAATGAAACATCATTAACCAATAACTTCACTTGTCAAATGATTAACAAACTATAAACATCAGGATGAAGAATACTATTTATGTTCTATGGAAATAAATTACCCTTTTATGGTATGTAAAATATGGTTCAAAAAAGATGTATGAATGGCAACAAACAAAATTTGTGCAGCCGATGATTTTGCGTTGGTTATAATAATCAATTATAAGAACAAGATAATATGGATAATAATTAATCACCAATCTTTTTTCATCATTCAACAATCTCAAATTATTAAATATTGACCAAACACCAATTATATATGCATATTTTTATTTTTTTTCTTATAGGATAAGATATTTTCAGATAGTGATAATTGACTCTCCACTCTCACTTTTTTTTTTTTGTTCTTTTTCTTGATACGTATCTCACACTATAAGAAAGTGCTTTTGCTTTAATAGAAGCAATCTAAGGTCAAAGAAAAAGAGCACTACATGATTAGTTGATTTATAATTTAGCCAGCAAGCTGGACTTAATATTACTTCTTTTTCTTCAATAACTCTTCTTTTTTCTTTTTGGTGAAAAAAGGTTCATCTTTACGTACTTCTACTGATAACATTGTGGGGTTTGTACCATTTTCAATCATAGTGATGGTTGAAATATAATTTCTATGTTTTGAGATTATAGTATAAAATTTAATAGGTGAAAAATAAAGTCAAATATCAAAAGTTTCTTAAGCTTTAAAATGATTGTTGTCACTAATGATCTTTGATTAGGATGTGTCAAGATAGTTTTTTTTTTATTTAACAATAGTATTTGAGTTAGCTTGTGCACATTTCGGCTATTTTATGAGTAAGTTTCAATCTTCTATAATACAAATGTCAAATAACTCCACCTATACATAATATTACTTAAGTGCTTACCGAGTTACCGTGCAGTTCAACTATAAGTCTATAACAACAAACTCATAGTTTCTGTCTTTCTATTATTAATCACTATCATAATCATTTTGAGGAAATTTTTGTGCAAGATGTGTTTTAAATATCTACCATCATGTAACAATTTGTTGAGTTCGAGTCTTAAATATGAAAAAGTTATAATAAAAAGCACTTTTAAAGGCTTTTCGTAACACAAATCTATAATAATCGAGACTCTAATATGAACGTCAAACATCAAAGGAGAAACACAAAAAAAAAAAAAAAGAGAAATTAAGGAAATCAAATAGGGTTTGTGGATAAATTGAGTAGACCATATTTTTCGTACATAGACACTTTGATTTATTTTGCCGAACGAGTGGATTAGTTTTTACTACTTTCGGTGCAAATGTTGTTTGTTATCGGGAAAAATATGTCCTATTCTCTGAGACAGTTTGACTAGGTAATTGAGTTTCAATTTTTAATTTGTTTTCAGTGCACTCTCTATTTTGTTTTCTTTTTCTATTTGAAAATTTGTCTTTTATCGTCCTTTTTCTGCTAGAGTTTCGGCCCCTAATAATTTAAAAGGATTCAATAATTGAGCATGCTAAATTAGCCTCAATGTTTGGTCCAATAAGACTAAGGATAAAATTATTGTGGTCAATTATGGCAATACTTCTTTCTCAGCACCATTATTAACTTAATTAGTGGTAACTTCACTTTTGGTTTTGGCTGCTAGTACTATAATTTTATTTTTACTTTTCAGGTTAAATTATTAAATTAAGATACAATTATCATCATTATATAGTCAAATATTGACAATTTCTTAGTCATTAGATCTAAGTTATAAATGGAACATTGTAGTCGCCCAAAATTTTGAGAAAGAAAAACAACAATTTTTTAAAGATAAATATATTAACAACACTATTGTTAAAAAAATCTTTCACAAAATTAACATAGGAAGGTTAGTTGAACCCATAGTTGTAATTCGAATTATAACTTTTTGACTACCAAATTGTCCTCCTAAACTTGTACTATACTACACTCAATTTTTCCAATACATATTAGATACAAAATTATTATTCTACCTGTCCCGGTTTACATATTATTGTTGCTTTTGTATTTTACGAGCCGACAAATATTTTATGAGGAATTTTCAATTATTTATCAAATATACGTAAAGAACAATAAATGTACTTTATAATAGTACTTCCTCCGTCTCAAATTATTTATCATTTTTTATTTACATGCCCCTTAAAAAATATTAATTAAGAGGAATATTTGACCTACTTTATTCTTATTTATATCTAAATTATAATCTCTCTACATTAAATGTTTATTCTATTTATGTGGCATCTTCAGTAATGACAAAGGATAAAACAAAAAACAAAAAAAATTAATTATGCTTTGAACTTCTAAAATGATAAATAATTTAAAATAACTATTTTTAATAACCATGATAAATAATTTGAAATGGATTGAGTAATTAACTTTATCGGAGTAATGTTATGTTTAGAAATAAATTCAATTTGCGAATGCATACAAGAAACTTAGGTAGCGTTTGCCTGAAAAAAAAGGTCAGCTTTTGCGAATCTCGTGTTTAGATAAAATCTTGTTTTTGTGAAAAGCTGAAAACAAAGCTCCAAAAAGAGTGTGCTCCCTCTAACCCAATTTATATTTAAAATTTCCAAAATTAAAAATAACTTAATCTTAATATTTTAATTTTATTCTTAATAAGATGCTCTAATTCGTCAAATTCGTCTACATCAACAAAAAACTTGACAGCGTCGACGAGTTTTGCAGCTTGAGTTCGTCTTTCCTCGTACCTAACGGGCAAATTCGTGAAGGTCATAGATTTTAAAGTTGAAATTTGAAAATTAAAATTTTCAAAGTTGTGATTTTTAAAACTTGAAGTTGTGTCTGAACATACATTTTACTAATTTTGTGGATGGAATCCCAAAATCCAAAATTTATCTAGACCGGTTTTTGAAATTTGAAAATTATTTAAATACAATTTTCAAAATTTGCTCAAATCTATGATTAAGTAAATATTTAAAAATAAAATTTTAAAATTTATGACCAAACACTAGCTTAATGTTTGGTTCGATATGATTAAGAAAAAGAAAGTTTGGCGCGAATTCTGCTATAAGAGAAAAGAATGACTAGAGTATAAGCTCTGAGTAAGTATTTTATAGTCGTAAAAATATCTACTCCTCATATTACAAAATTTAAAATAGAGAATATAATAGGCTATTCGTTCTAATTTATGTATCATCACTTGATTTGATATTGAATTTAAAAAATAAATAAAGATTTTTAAAATTATAGTTTAAAATAAATTTTATATAAATATATGATTATAAATCATCTTATAAAATTAAATTATTTTTAAATATAGAAAGGTAATAATATTTTTGGGATAAATAAAAAAGAAAAATGGAGTATTAAACTTCAGGGTAATTTCCACGTCACGAAATCAAAATGCGTCAGCGATCAACCGCCTAAATCCATGAGGAAATGTTCTTGGGGACCCACAAGTTAGTTTGACGGGCTAGATGATCGACACGTGTATTAGAATCAACGGTTTAGGGAAGACGAGATTTTGAAAGTATAAATGCGAAGAGAATAATGTACAGGGAAATGCGGCGAGTTTAAGTTCCAAAGGACCATAGAAAGCTGCGCTAAATGGGCCCTACTTACACAAAAGACTTCAGTATTCTGTAATGGTATTTGGGCGTGCTATTGGGCCAATCTCAATGAACTCCATTTTGGACGGCTGTGATTCAGTTATAATGCATGCGTGCATGATAATTCGTGGTCCTTCATGCATATTTTCACGTGCTTCTTTCCGGGATTAGTGCCTTTCGTCCTGTTCCTTACCTGTGCTACAATCTCTAATCTTGCCCCAAATTAACATAAATAATTATCTGAAAAATATTCACTCAGTTAATTAATACACGGGACCGTTTGACCATAAGAATAATATTTATTTATTTTTCCGATTTTTTTTAAAAAAAATTAATGTTTAGTCATGAAAATTCTAAAGACAACTTCAAGTTGTATTTGAAATTTGAAAACTAATCAAAATCTTATTTTTTACTTTTTTCACCACCAAAACCTTGTTAAAAAATACATTTCAACAACAAAATATTATTTGCGAAAAACTATGATCAAACACAACTCCAACTCCAACTTCAAAAAAAAAATTGATTTCTATGGCCAAACGCCTACTAAATCAATAAATCCACGTCTTAATTTCATGAGAATTTTTTGCATTTTGTTTGAAATAATTTCACTTTATTTTAAAATCATTGTTTCGTTATAAAATTTTGAAATTCAACTTGAAGTTAAATTTCAAATTTGAAAAGGTGCTCCAAACCTGTTTTCAATTTTTATCTTCATAAATTTAAATAAACTATTGCTTTTTCTTTTTGCAAAAAGTATAATAAAACACGACTTATATTCAATCCCTACTTCAAAAAGTTTTAAATACAATAAAAAGTGTTTGATATATATGCATGGTCAAATGCCTACTAATTCTTGCTCAGTTTCATTAATATACAATAACAACAACAACAACATACTCAGTAAAATCTCATAAGTAGAGTCTGTGAGGTAGAGTGTACGCAGAACTTACCCCTATCTTGACTCAGTTTCATTAATATGTCTTCTTTATTAGGCACATATTTTAAAATTAGTAAGGAAACTTTTAAAACTTATAGTCTTAAATTAAAGATATGTACGATTAAAAGGTGGATCCAAGATTAAATTATACGAATTTAATATTTATGTATTCTTAGCATTAAATTCATTATATTCTTTAAAGAAATTGGTCTAGAGACCTAATATTTATTACTCCCTTAGTCCAATTTTGCTTGTCACATATTGACTTGGCACGTCTGTTGAAGAGTCAAAAATAGAATGAAAAGTATACGACATCATCCCTAATTATTGTTAATTGTCTAATGATTGAAATCAATTAAAGTTTATCAAAAAAAATGTGCAACAAACTAATTAATTAATGAGTTTCAACAATTCACATATTCCTCATAAAAGGGACTAAAGAGTGGAGCCCAAAAATGAATTGAAAATTTTGACTTATTAATATTAAGAGTAAAATAGGAAAAAAATGATCAATTATCTCTTGGATTTTTAAAATAAATAAATAAAATTGAATAACTATTTTTAGTATAGTGGACAAGTAAAGTGAATTACATATCAATTTATATTTCGCGTCAAAAATATTGAGTTCAAGTGAATCTGTAGCTAAATAGTTACATTCCCCGTATATGATTTATCAAAGTATATTTTAAATATTGTGATCTCAAACATACCTTATCTCATGTTGAAATCAAATACTGATCTCAAACATACCTTATCTCATGTTGAAATCAAATAATGATCTCAAACATACCTTATCTCATGTTGAAATCAAATACTCCTAGCTACTAAAATAAAAGTGACATTTTTTAAAACAACCTATAAAGAAAAATAAGATATATAATAAATTAGAACACAGATTATCATTTAACACGACAAATTAGCATAGTTTGATGCTTTTAATTTGGTGACGAATCTAACTAAGTATTTTCTGCCGGATCCATCCACTCAACAGCTAGCTGGTACAAAATTAAAATATTACTTGTACAGCTCTAAATAATTCATACATCTAATCCCAACTCCCAACTAAGTTACAACTGAATCATAATTGATGATAGTTGACCAAAAATGAAATAGGTTTATTTGAACAATTGTCTCTTATATATAAAAAAAAAAACAAATTCGAGGATCTATTCAGCCTCTCTGAACCATAAAGATAAAGATGAAGTATACGTATATCCTATTTTTTGTAGATCCACTTATGGATTATACTATATTGTTGTTATATATAAAAATAAATATTAGGTAATAGTATTTGAAAGACTTATTAATTGTACGTACTAACTATTTTATGCTTCAATCTGTTCAATGGCAGTATGGCTTCACATGTTTTGAGTACTTGGAGTAACCATAATTTATGGCTATAGCAAAGGAAAATAGTTCCCAGTGCAGAGAAAAACAAATATTGTGATGTTCTCTTTGTCGTTGTGAACAGTGGAACCAGTACCAGGTATTTTGGATTCTTATTTAAAATAATCTTATGCAAAATTTATTCTTTTAGATCGACTTAAAAAATTATACTATAGTATTAATAATGTCTTTCTTATCTGCATTACTTATTGTATATGTACATTTGTGTGTATATGTAAACTATTTTTTTTTGTGAAGAAATCACTCGCTACTCTTTCAGTCTTGCAGGAGTAAACTCCTGATCGACGCAATAGCACAAACTACGTCAGCCGATTAACCACACTTAGCAAGCCATGTGTGACAGACTCAACCAATAAGGTTTATGCAGGGGATCGAACTCGTGACCTTGCAATCCCGCACTCTACTGCTACACCAACTTGGCTACCCTTGCGGATTTATATGTAAACTTTATGAATATAGATAAGTGGAGGACTTTAATTTACTCGTACGATTTCTTTTAAAGAATCTTAAGACGAATTAGAAATTGCAAACAATTAAAGTTGTTATTAGTAAATGTCACAGTTCGAGATCACGCAAAACATGGCTTCTCTCACTCTTAAGATAAGTCATACGTATATTTTTGGTTTGTGTACTTCTTTAAGTAGCTTCCATGTCACAATATATCAGCAATACGTACGTAGAAATATATACTTGGCCTGTACCAGTTTACATATCATACTTTTCTTTTTTAATTCAGTTAAAAAGAACACATTTTAAAGTTAAAACTAATTAACTTATACTTCTCAATAAAAGCTTTTATAATTACATGCATGTTATCATAAGTTTAAAAAGTCTATCGCTATACAACTATTATTACATATTTAAAATTATAATTAAAAAAATTGTTTATGTTAATTTAAATTATATCACGTAAGTTAAAATAAATATAGTTATTTATATTCTCACTCTTAAAACATATCCTCTTGCTTTGAGATTGAGAACAAAAAACACGCGCACACACAAAGAGGTCAGCCATGTGAATGCCTTTTGCGTTCTATCTTCTTCGGCGCCTCATTTTAGGCTTCTCTAAAAAAAATCCCTTTTGATTTTCCTAATAATATCAATTGTTGTTGGGTAAGTGATTTACTTTTGTTAGTTATACCCGTATATCAATTGTTGTTGGGTAAGTGATTTACTTTTGTTAGTTATATTCGTGATATACATAGGTTTGTATACCATATATATCGATGTTTCACAAGGTAAATTACAATATGTGAAATCGTGATATACACGGTATATAAACCCGTGTATATCACGATTTTTGGAAGATTTTAGTTAGTGTAAATATTGTATTAAATTAGTATTGTACATTTATCATAATTATATGATTCTTGTACAACTAGAATAGAGTTTTGGGAGTAGAATATGAATATGATTTTTGTATTATGGAAAATTATAAATTGTATATATAATCTTTCATTAATGAAAATAATAAAGGGATTATTTCTTTTATGGTATCAGAAGTCTATGTCTCAAATTCTCTCCCAAATTTCCGTCCACTTTACATCAATTTTCGAGCCTTTCTTCTCAGTTTTTCGTACCCGATGGTGCATTCTCTCTTCCCAAATTTTTTTTCACTATCCCTTCATCACGTCTTGCGTTGCGATTATGGCTAAGAACATGTTTCACACTGCCCTTACTGTTTCTAACATAAAAAATATCATCACTATCATTCTTGAAATAGAAAACGTCCAATACGCGACGTGGGCCGAACTATTCAAAGTTCACGCACGCTCGCATCAAGTCCTCCATCACATTATCCCTGTGGCTTCTGCGGATACGGAGGTGCCTAAACCCGAGGATGATCCTAAGTTGTGGATGACCCTTGATGCTACCGTTCTTCATTGATTTTACTCCACTATCTCTACCGACATGTTGCAAACGATTATCGAACCAGACGCTGCGGCGATGAATGCTTGGAATATAGTGCGTGATATTTTCCAAGATAATCAAAATTCTTGTGATGTTACCCTTGAGCAGGAATTCTCTCACGTCAATATGGAAGATTTCCCTAACATTTCAGCATACCGCAAAAGGTTGAAAGAATTGGCGGATCAACTCTGCAACGTTGGTGCGCCCGTCACCAACGATCGTCTTGTCCTTCAAATGGTTGCATGCATATCTGAGGCCTATAGTGGCGTCGGTACACTTCTTCGTTAGAGCAGTCCTCTTTCGTAGTTTTATCAGGCTCGTTTCATGCTCATGCTCGAATAAGCAGGCTTGGCTAAGAAAGCGACCACTAAGGCCCCTTCGGTCGTCATGGTGACCGAGTCCAACTTTTCTCCCTCTGTCTCCAACAATTACGACCAAAACTGCAACAACGATAGCGGCAAAAAGGGTCAAAATCGCAAAAATAATAGTAAAACCGTGGTAGAAATCGATGTGGCAATAACGGGGGTGGCAATGGGCCTCAAGGCAGTGGGCTGCAAGCCAATTGACAACAACCTTGGGGCACATGGCAGTGGAACTGGGCTAGTGGGCCTGGGCCAAACAACCCCTATTTTTCGTCGCAACATTACCAGGAAAATTGGGCCCAAATTCCCCCCAACAACATGCCCAATTTTTTGGGTCGTGATGTGGTACCGAGAGGCGATTACGAAATTTGGGCGACAGCGGGTGTGCTTGGGCCTCGGCCTCCGTAGGCCCACCATATAGCGGGCCCCACCCCTACCGACATTGAAGCCGGTATGCACACACTTGGATTAAATCCCTCATACGCAAATTGGTACATGAACACCAGAGCCACTACTCACATGACGTCCGACTAAGGTACTCTCTCGTCTTATTCCAATTTGAGCAACAATCGTGGCATAATTGTTGGTAATGGTAACTCAATTTTAATTCGTGGTTACGGTCATAAAACTTTGTCTCCCTCCCCCCATCCACCTTTTGTCTTGAAAAATGCATTTCATGCCCCTAACTTAATTAAAAATTTGATGTCTGTCCGTAAATTCACTACTGATAATTGAATTTCTGTTGATTTTGATCCTTTTGGGTTTCCTGTGAAGGATTTCAAGACGAGGATTCCTCTCATGAGATGTGATAGTATGGGAGATCTTTATCCTATCACGTCAACATCCGGTCTCTCGAGTCAAGCCTTGCCATCCACTTTTGCAGCTCTAGCTCCTTCTGTATGACATGCATGTTTGGGTCACCCTGGGGTGTCTATTGTTTCTTCCTTACATAAAAATAATTTTATTTCTTGTAAGGGTACGCGTAGTACTCCAATTTGTCAATCATGTCCTCTAGAAAAACATGTTAGATTACCATTCGTAGCTTTTACTTCTCGTACTTTAATGTCATTTGATATTATTCATAGCAATTTATGAACATCTCCCGTTTTGAGTTCTGTGGGCCATCTTCATTATCTTCTATTTTTGGATGATTATTCTAATTTTTATGGACCTTTCCATTAGCGAAAAAATCACAAGTTTTTCCACATTCTTGAAATTTAGAGCATTCATCTGTACCCAATTCGACCGGAAAATAAAAAATATACAATGTGATAATGGAAAAGAATATGATAATGGGTTGTTTCGGAATTTTTGTGACAATAATGTCATAGTTTTTCGGTTCTTTTGTCCTCATACGTCTTCATAAAATGAAAAAGCTGAACTTAAAATTCGTAGCATTAATAATATTATCCGCGCTTTATTGGTTCGTACCCCTTCTTTTTGGCATCATGCTCTACAAATGACTACTTATTTTTTAAAAATACTTCTTACCAAAGGATTGGCATATTCCTCCCCCCTTCAAATCCTATATGACAAGAATCATTCGTATTTTCATCTTAGGGTCTTTGAGTACTTATGTTATCCCCTATTTTCATCAACAACAATTAACAAACTTCAAGCATATTCTACCCCTTATGTGTTTTTGGGTTATCCATCTAATCATCGTGGTTACAAATATTTTGATTTATCGTCTAATAAAATCATCATTAGTCGCCATATTTTTTTTATGAAACCCAATTTCCGTTTGCTAAAGTAAGTAGTCCCAGGCCTAGTTCGTATAATTTTTTGGATGACGAGGTCTCCCATATTTTATCCACCATTTTTCAGACGTGTCCCGCACCCAAAATCCACTAGCGGGTCCACTGCCCGCTGGCCCTGCTATTCTGTCTAACCAACCCAGTGGGCCAGACTCCCGGCTAAGTATCGATCTCGGTACTGTTCTAGTGGTCTAGCCCACTGCCCAGTCACCGTTCCAGATCCAGTTTCTGTTATTGGGCCATCAGGCCCACTGCCTACTGGTCAGTCCGTCCCCAGTCCGTCACTAGCCCAAAATCCACCCGCTTCCTCTTCGAGTCAAGGTCCAGATACTCGTAGTCAACTGGGCATTTTTAAACCAAAAAAATATTTTAATCTCAATTCTAATGTCTCAAAATCCCATCTACCACGTAACCATGTGTCTACCTTAAATGACCCGAATTGGAAATTAGCTATGACCGACGAGTATGATGCTCTTATTGTGAATAAGACGTAGGAGTTAGTCCCCCGTCCTTCTGGTGTTAATATTATTCGGTCTATTTGGATTTTTACTCATAAAGATAACTGTAATGGCTCTTTTGCGAGACATAAGGCTCGACTTGTAAGTGATGGTAAAACTCAACAGGTTTGTGTGGATTGTGCTGAGACATTTAGTCTGGTGGTCAAACCGGTTACCATCCGTACTGTTCTCAGTCTGACTTTTCCAAAGCATGGCACATTCATCAGTTAGATGTGAATAATGCTTTCTTACATGGTGATCTTAAGGAGACCGTTTACATGTATCAACCTTTGGGTTTTCAAGACCCCAAATATCCTCATAATGTCTGTTTATTGAAGAAGTTCATGTATGGGCTTAAGCAGGCCCCACGGGCTTGGTATAAGAGATTTGCAGACTATGTTTCATCTATTGGGTTTTCGTACAGTAGGTCTGATAATTCATTGTTCATATATCGTCGTGGTTCTGCCCTGGCTTATATTCTATTATATGTGGATGATATTATCTTGACTTCCTCTACTGATGCTTTGCGCAAGTCTATCATGATCATGCTCAGTTCTGAGTTTGCTATGAAAGACTTGGGGCCCTTGAGTTACTTTTTGAGGATTGTTGTTTCTCGTCATGCATTTGGGCTATTCTTATCTCAACGAGAGTATGTCGTAGAGATAATTGAAATGGCTGATATGTCCTTTTGTAAGTCTACATCTACGCAGTTAACACTAAACCCAAGTTAGGTGCTGCGGACGGCATCCCATACAAGGACCCCACTCACTATCGTAGTATTGTAGGGGCACTTCAGTATCTCACTTTTACGCGATCGGATATTACGTATGTTGTGTCATGTATGTTTATTTATGCATGATCCTCGGATTGAGCACATGAATACACTCAAACGCATTATCTGCTACCTACAAGGCACTCTTGATTATGGGTTACATATATATCCGTCGTCGGTTTCTACACTTGACTCTTATACATATATTGATTGGGGTGGTTGTACGGACACCAGACGTTCTATGTCTGGTTATTGTATATTTCTTTGTGATAACTTGGTCTCATGGTCTTCCAAACGACAAGCTACCTTATCTCGCTCTAGTGTAGAGTTCGAGTATCGAGGGGTGATTTCTGAATCATGTTGTCTCCGTAATCTTCTCTTAGAGCTTCACTTTCCAGTTCACAAAGCTACCTTGATTTATTATGATAATGTTAGTGCGGTATACCTTTCTGGAAATCCGGTTCAACATCAACGCACTAAACACATTGAGATTGATATATATTTTGTTCGCGAAAAGGTAGCTCGTGGACAAGTACACGTCTGTCATGTCCCTTCTAGGTATCAAATTACAGACATCTTTACCAAAGGTCTTCCGTCAGTACTCTTTGAAGATTTTAGGGACAATCTCAGCGTACGAAGACCGTCACTATGACTGCGGGAGTGTGTTAGTTATACCTGCGATATACATGGGTTTGTACACCATGTATATCACTGTTTCACAAGGTAAATTACCATATGTGAAACCGTGGTATACACGGTATACAAACCCGTGTATATCACAATTTTTGGAAGGTTTTAGTTAGTGTAAATATTGTAATAAATTAGTATTGTACACTTACCATAATTATAAGATTTTTGTACAACTAGAATATGATTTTGGGAGTAGAATAGGAATAAAATTTTCTATTATGAAAAATTATAAATTGTATATATACTCTTTCATTAATGAAAATAATCAAGGGATTATTTCTTTAACTTTGAATTATATTAGTCTATTAGCCACGTTATTTATAATTTTTGACGCATTTCATATACTTGAAGGCTCCGCTTATACTATATGGAGTAAGAGAGATACTTCTTTATTGATAGTGATAACTATAGTTGTGCTACCTTTTCAATCAAATTATGCTATTATTTTGCTTCTCCCGATCAGCAAATGACCGGCTCGACTTTTCATTTCATTTCATTCTTTTTCTTTACCGTCGTTTGAATGAGTAAATATATATAATAGACCAAAGAGTGTAAGTAGCAATTACCAACTCTATCTTTTGATGATATCCTTAATTAGGAGTATTTTAGTCACGTAAGTGGCATGGCCCATTCATTACGCTCAACACAAAGTCATTACTCAGTTCATAGTATGTTAAAATATCGTGTACTTGAGGCTGTCCTTGGCTATATAAATTAATATAAGGTACTCATGTGGATTCATAATTTTTACTTGGGGTACTACAAGAAAGTCTTGAATTGATCATAAAAGTTTAGTAACAATAAAAATGTTGTTGCTAAAAAAACGTAAATGACAAAAAGAAATAACTCGTTGTGAAAACTTTTCGCATTGAAGGTTATTATAACGGCATGCAACAAGTTTTGTTATTGCGAAAAATACTTTTGTCAACAACATCCAACGTATGACAACAAAAACTGTTGTTGCCAAATGTTTTTCTTCTTGTAGCGAGGGTTCAAAAAAAAAAGTAAAACGTGAAAAATAATGTTATTCCTATAATTTTGAATGCACTGGACCATTTGAGCTAATCTTTTGTATTTGTTCATGATATTCAAAAGTTAAAATATGTACATAAACACATAAAATATATCCTATATATACACTATACTTGTGTTCGGGTGAACACCCTGGGAAGCCTCTAAATCCGCCCTTAGGTACTATATATATATATATATATATATATATAATTTCATCAGAATTATAAAGACTATTGCATATGTAATTAATTACGAATATGAAAATTAAAATATATTGCTACGTTTACTTTTTCCCTTTACAGGGCTAGTTGAAAGTACAATTCAGCAATGTTGGAATTAAATCAAGATTAATAATTTAAAATTAATTAAAATTTGATATTTGATAGTTTATTTAATCCAAATCTAGTTATGATCTATTTATCAAAGTCATATAGAAATAGATTTTCTAGTCCTAGTTTATGTTGGTTTTCTAGTATTATAAATAAGGGTACTCTTATACATATTTTCTCAAGATACAAGAGTTTTGAGTTATTGAGTAAAGTCTCCTACCTCATCTCTCTATTTTGATAAATTTCTTCTATATAACCATGCTTATATTATTCCTTCGAGTATTTTTATTTCCTTCAAAGTGGTATTAGAGCTTGTGTGAGATCTGATCAAAGCCTCGTGTTAGATTCGACACATATAAAATAGTATTGATATTCCATATTTACCAAATTGTCATGTGTTTTTGTGTTTGATGGCAAAACTAATTTTGAGAGTTAGTATCATCCGATGAAGAGTTTCTTCAATATAGTTGGATTATGATCCATTTTTTATACAAGATTCGTGAAAATCCTAGAAGGCACAACATTGACTGATGGAGAAGCCACACAACTGGAGAAAATAAGACAATTGAATTATAAGGCACGCTTTTACCTTGACAGCAAGGCCGAATTGTACGTATACAACAAAATTTTATATGCAAAATCTGCAAATAAGGGTTGGGCAACTTTGGTGAAATCATATCGACGTGTTGCAGACGTGAAGAGAGTATGAGTTGGCCCAGATGAAACCAACATAATTTTCCCTTTGCTATTCCCTTTCGCTATCTGGAGTCAGTTTTTTTTATTCTAGATAACGTACGCGCATGTGATCTATCTAATTAATGGACTAGCTTCACCAAAATTCATTCGATATTCCATAGCGACTTTCGGACCATTTCATTCACTGTCTTCTTCTCAACCTCTCCTCAGTCACTGAAATGGGTTACTAAACTCCGCCTTCTCTGAATCCCATTTCAGAAAGTCAAATCCGTCAAAGAATTTTTTACAAAAATTACATAAATTATTAATGGTATGAAGTTCAATGGGGAAGTTTTGAAAGAAGTTAAAATTGTTGAAAAGATATTGAAATCTCTTGGATTGGAGTTTCACACCAAGAAGACAATTCTTGAGGCTATCCAGGATCTTAATATTTTGAGACTTGATGATTTAGAAGATGAATTGGTCACATACGAGATGTCCCTGAATCAAGAAACATATGAGATAGTGGAGGAGGCATTGCAAATAAAGGATGATCAACCAAAAGAAAAAGATGAGTCATCGTATCTGGCATAATTAAATGAAGAAGATCAGAATTCAGAAATAGTGGAGAAAAAAAAAGAGAAAATAGAGGTAATTTTTGTTGTGGTGTAGATGTCTTTGATTGCAAAGTAGACTCCAATAATGTCCAAATTGATTTATGAATGATTTATGAGATGACTAAAAAGGATAATTTGGTTAGAACTGATGCTCTGTCAATAGAAGCTACTAGTGTTTTAAGTCGGGAGACATGTAATGTACATGATTGGTCTATACAATGTGGGGTTATTTAAAAAGAAATAGAAGTATCCGCCATTATTACACAAGAAAAAATATTTGAAGGTATTGAAGATGAATCTAGTGATGAGAGAAGAAAAAGAATTCACCAAGGGAAAGTTTATGATGATCTAGCCAAAATTGAAGCAAAAGTAATCAAGGATTCAGATCCATAATTGATGTGCATGATTATGGATATTGAAGATACCATAAACTTTGAGCCATTATTTGAAATTCTAGGCTTTGAAGAGCATGAAAAATTGTTAGTTGACGATGCTATTCTATCACATACAAAAAGACGAATTGAAGTTGAATGGCACGCAAGGTCAAGTACAAATCAATTGAAGAAATAGATGAATTTAAATCAAGACTAGTTATTGAAGGATACAACAAGAAGAAAGAATGTGATGATGATATTTCGAAGTTGTTTAACATGGAGAAAGTGAAATTAACTTTGAATCATGTTGAAGAAAAACTTAAGATGACCAAAGATGGCACACACAATTTTGTTGACCCTACATATTTCAGGAAATTGTTCCAGAGTTTACGGTGGTTGACTTCTAAAAGATGTGATATTATTGTTCATGGCACGCTCAAGTTTGAAAATTTTGGTTTAAGGGAAGCTATGTTGGAATTAAATAAAGATTAATAATTTAAAATTAATTAGAATTTGATATTTGGTAGTTTATTTAATTCAAATCCAGTTAGGATATATTTATCAAAGTCATATAGGAATAGATTTTCTAGTTATAGTTTATGTTGATTTTTTTATTATTATAAATAGGTGTGCTTTGTTACATATTTTCTCAGATTGAGAGGTAGATTAGATTGTAGTGAGATACAAACGTTTTGAGTTATTGAGTAAAGTACCTCCTCTCTCTAGTTCGATAAATTTCTTCTATATAACCATCGTTGAATCTTTCACTTGTGCTTATATTATTCATTCGAGTATTTTTATTTCTTTCAAGCAATAAAATGATATACTAATTATTATCAAATTTTTTCTAAACGGAACGCAAATATATATATATATATATATATATCTTAGTCAATTTGTTCAGACTTGAGAAGGATAAAATTATTATTTTAGGCATGTTTCTAACCCATCGAACTTTTTCCCGTTCTAGTGCAATTGCTGAAGATAGTAAGTATCCAATGAGAGTGAGTAGTCCACCAATAATCATATATTTGTTGGTTAATGAAGGTTAATTTAAAACAAAGAAGAATGATTTACTTGGAACATACTAATACGGGAATGGAGTTTATTCTCCTATTAGACCTAATTATTTCATGAAGTTTATGAGATGGACCGTACACCTAATTTTTTTTGGATTATAGTTCAATTGATTAGAATACCACCATGTTAAGGCAGAAGTTTGGAGTTTAAATTTTTTTAAAAAAGATTCCCATATTTGTAACTTGTTTGGCAAATGTTTTAAAAAATTGAGTGAAGGAGTATCTTAAGACATTTTAACCAAAAAACTTCTTACACTCATAAAAATTTCAGAAACTTTAAAAATCTACCAATCACACACATTTTTCTTCCGTAGAATTTTTTTTTTCACCAAATGCATTTTTAATCTATCTAAAAGGGTATCTAGTGACGCCAATAACGGCGAGGATGAGTCAAGAAAAAAAAAATAACAAATTTCTAGACTAACAAAAATTCAAAGAAAGAGTACATATTACACCTTAAACATATCTCATATCAATATAAGAAAGAAAAATAAAAAGTTTTATAAGCTTAATATTATGAGACAACTAGAATTAAAATAATAATAATAATAATAAAAAAAAACATAATTTTACTTGGAAATCAGCACGAGGAAGAAAAGTACAATTTATCACCAATTCTTATTATTTAATAAAAAATAAACATTATAAAGCAAGTAAAAATGATGCGCAAGCTTTTGAAGTCAATAATAACATTGCGTGAAATTGGAAAATACATAACATATACTACTTAGGCGTTAGGCCATGACCCATGACATAATTTCTAACTCTTTTCCTGGTGAATTCTCCAAAGCACTTTCCAACTCTAAAAAATAAAACCTTTTAAAATTCAACTAGCTAATGCTAAAATGCGCCGACGCCGTGTACCGCACGCGTTGTGAACGGTCAAATATCAAGCTGGGGAAAAGTCCAATGGATAAAGCAAATGATGGAGATAATTTCTTCTTAGGTTTATACCAAATACACACCATCGTTTAGCTTTGGCAATATCCTCGTAATCCACCTACTAAATTACGCCTTTTTCTCTTTTGTCATTTTCTTCTTTCCACATGAGAAAAAAGAATGTATATTCCTCCTCTCTACCACTATTGACTTGTTTGTTTTTGTATCCAAATATCAGGAAAAAAATTGACATAAATTTGCATTACTGTATGATTTTTGAGGATCATCTCGCTTAGTTTAATTAATAATTCTATAACTTATGAAAAAATTGTTAAAATATACTCTAATTAACTTAATCCGAAAGTTAGGTCATGGCATGAAAATTACTTAAAAGACATTATAGAAAAACTACCGGCTATACTTATAATTATTGTGTTAGTAATACAATCAGATCTTTCTATAATAATATTTTCACTATAAGAGCAGGTATTTTTTTAAAATTAGTTTTTTCATGTTATATTATATAATATTATATATTTTCTACAAATAACTTTTTGTTATAACAGCAAAAAAATAAATCAGAATCACGATGCTACTATAGAGAGGATCTATATATCTAACTTTGAAATCATATCAAGAAGTATGAACGTTGAGTATAACATATATAATTTTGGAAAAATAACTAATAAGGTGAATTTTTCCCATACCTCCAACCAATACGAAAGCTTAGCAAAAAGTTATATAACTTTTTCATGCAATGAAGAATACAACAACAATAACATATTTATTGTACTCTCATAAGTGAAATTTGAGGAGGGTAAGATGTATGCAAACGTTATTTCTACCTTTGTGGGGGTAGAGAGGCTGCTTTCGATAGATCCTCGGTTCAAAGAAACGTAATTGATATAGGATTGTAAGAAAAATAAGATAGAAAAATGTCAAGATATAAAACAGACGAAACAACGTACAATAACACACACTGAAGAGTAAGTAACTATGCGATACTTAGATAATACTACTAAGAAAGAAGACATAAGGCTAGCCCCTTACCTCTCCTACCCAAAACGTGACATTATTCCAAATCTTGTTATTTAAGGTTATGTGTAAGATATTTGTTGAACTAATGACTCATAATTATAGCCTTCCCTCCATTTCTTTATTAAAAGAAAACGAGAAAAGAGAATCTATCAATAATTATGATATTTTCATTATATTACTACTGCTACATAATTAATTCCTCGTAATTGCACACTATGGGGTTCAGTTATTTATGTCTGTAACACTGTAGTAGTATTGTGTAAAAGTGTACGTTTTTCTCATTTCTTTATTCAATTCCTGACTTTCTTCGTTGCAAGTGTTATACGTATTTAGTACGATTTCGTGTTGGCTTAGCTTTCCCTCTCTGTTCCTTTTTCATTTCTTTAGCTGCAAAATTTATCTCCTCTCTAAAAGCTGCAACGGGATCAACCAAAATATACAGAGAAAGAAAGTGTGCACAGGATAACACCATGCAACACTCTTTCCACTTTTAACAAATACTACTAATATTTCCACACTAGAATAAAATTAAAAAAAAATCAATCTTTTTTTAAAAAAAAGAGAGAGAGAAAAAGGTGTTTTTTTTTATGATGATCACTTTCATCGAAAGGTCGGTTTCTTTTGATGCAAATATCATTATAACTTTGGTCCGCGTGCTTTGATGGAAAAATAAACTGACCCCTCTTTGTTTTTTTTTTGTTTTTTGTTCCTTATAATTTGCAAATTTGTTTTCTTTTTTATACTATTTGGTTTGATGGGGTTGTTGATGGAGGGAGAGCAGTAAGGCCCACTTAGATTTTTCAGACCCTTTTTGCAGGGTGGTGTTTGTTCTTCGGTTTTGGATTATTTGGGCATGCTATGCTCTCTGTCCAATTAGAATTGTTTTCTTGCATATTTACTTAGATTCTCTCTCACCTTTGTCTTTTATTCTCTTAGTATGTTTTCGTTCCTTTGAAGAATCATAATGTGATTTTACTTGGATGGGTTGGCAGTTATGTTAGTTTTTAGTTGTTTGAACTAAGAAAAATGTCATCTTGTTGACTGGTGGGTTAGTGGGGGTTTTTTTTTGTTGTTGCAAAGATGGGTTCTTTGGTTGTGTTTTTGGGGTTGAAGTGAAGGAAATTTTGAAAGTTTTTATGGGTACTGTTGAAGAAAAGAGCAAGCCAGGAAGTTTGGTTAGTGGAGCACATACTCTACTTGAAGAAATGAGATTATTGAAAGAAATGCAGGATCATACTGGTCAGTTTTTTCATTGTTCAATTCTTGATTTTTTGTTGTTCATTGCATAAAGATGAAGGCTTTGGAGCAGTATATGAGCTAGGCTAAGCTAGAAGTTGAATATTGAAATAAAAATTGGATTTTTTTTGTTCTCTTGTAATAAAAATTGGATCTTTTGTTCTCTTTGTAATAAAAACTGAATCTTGATGCACTATAGGAGCAAGGAAGCTAATAAATTCAGAGTTGTGGCATGCTTGTGCTGGCCCACTTGTAACATTGCCTCAAGTTGGAAACCTTGTGTATTATTTCCCACAGGGACACAGTGAACAGGTTTAATCTTTTTCCTCTTATTGTTATTTGGTACTACATTTTATTGGTATTTCTTTTCAAAATTGTGCATTTCCTGCTTACATTCTAGGCAAGAGCATTCTACTTAATTCAAGAACTCAAATTTGTCA
The DNA here is from genome assembly GCA_029783415.1 of Anisodus acutangulus. Classification (NCBI taxonomy): domain Eukaryota; kingdom Viridiplantae; phylum Streptophyta; class Magnoliopsida; order Solanales; family Solanaceae; genus Anisodus; species Anisodus acutangulus. The sequence continues at coordinate 2,134,176 of CM056503.1, forward strand.
GAATTTGAAACCTTTAACATTGGTGTAAGAAGGAATCATTTTAGTATGGTTCTTCAAACCCTTTATCTGAAGAAATTGCTTTAACAGCTTGTTGAAACAGAGAAAATAATGTCCACGATTCCCCAGTGATATATGAGTTTGTTTATTATGTCCAAGTAAACTCTCTCTAATCCTGCTGGTTCAAACAAAAGTCCTCAGGTGAACTGTTTTGTTCTAAGTTCCTTTTGTTTTGTCCTATTAGAACGCTGAAGAGAATCACACTACAAGTTGTACATCCTTATTTGTAGAATTTTAACTTAAATTTTGTTGTAGTTATGTATAAGAGTATTTTATCCTTCTAGGAATGTGCTTAAACATTTCTTATGGAACTTAGTTGTACAATAATCATTTGTTCTGTCCTTTCGCAACTTGTGCTTTGTTTGTTGTTGACATAATACCATCACTGAGAGCAGCTAATAAAAATCTAACTTGTTGAAACAGGTGGCAGTTTCCACAAATCGAACAGCGACTTCACAGATACCTAATTATCCTAATCTTGCTTCTCAGTTGTTGTGCCAAGTTCACAATGTTACCCTGCATGTATGTGCTTTTAAAAGATATATGCTCTTAATATATAGGAATACTATCTGCAGTTGGAATCATATCATACCGTTGTTTTCTTGTCCTGTCATTTATAGGCAGATAAAGAGACAGATGAGATCTATGCCCAAATGAGCCTCCAACCTGTGAATTCTGTTAGTTTTCTAATCTATTATTTGTACTAAAATTTAATACTGAAGGAGGTGAAGAGTGTTTTTACTATTGAAAATGTGTTGAAAATCAGGAGAAAGATGTCTTCCCCATTCCAGATTTTGGACTGAAGCCTAGTAAGCATCCGACTGAGTTCTTTTGCAAAACTTTGACTGCCAGTGATACAAGTACACATGGTGGATTCTCAGTTCCTAGAAGAGCAGCAGAAAAGCTGTTCCCACCCTTGGTGAGACTCATATTTTGTTGAATGAGTTTACATTTGCCAACTTACCACAAAAAAGGAAGAAAAAAAAACTTAAAAGTTTTTCTGACTTACTGTGTTGTGCTTACTTGCTCTTGTAGGATTATTCGATGCAACCTCCAACACAAGAGCTTGTTGTACGAGACTTGCACGATAATACTTGGACATTCCGTCACATATACCGTGGTGAGCATGCTGAAATTGGATCATACGAAATTCCATTCTTTTGTTTGCTCTGACGAACAATGTAGTTGCTTGGCTATCAGTTTAATGTTTTCTCCACCGGTTTGTCTTTTGTGTAGGGCAGCCAAAGCGACATCTTCTCACAACCGGATGGAGCATGTTTGTTGGAGCAAAACGCCTTAGAGCTGGTGATTCTGTTCTATTTATCAGGTATTTAAAAAAAAAAAAGCAATGGAAGTGCAGCTGCATGAATTATTCAATGTTGAGAAATATGTTCTCATGCTGATCAGACTTTACAAAATTCAAAACATCGTGATGGCAAGAAAAGTATCCCTTAAGTTGCATACAGCTGATTCATATTTTGAATTTTATTGCTTTAGGGATGAGAAGTCACAGTTACTGCTGGGAGTGAGGCGTGCTAACCGTCAGCAAACTTCATTACCGTCTTCAGTTCTGTCTGCTGATAGTATGCATATTGGAGTACTTGCAGCTGCTGCCCATGCTGCTGCTAATAGAAGCACATTCACAATATTCTACAATCCCAGGTATGTCTAAAAAGCCAGTTCCGTTTGACTATTAGCTTAGCAGTTCACTCATATATTTGCTTATAGCCAGGAGCTTATTTTTCTACAGGGCATGCCCTTCAGAGTTTGTCATTCCTTTGGCCAAATATAGAAAATCTGTGTATAACACACAACTATCAGTTGGTATGAGGTTTGGAATGATGTTTGAAACTGAGGAATCGGGTAAACGTAGGTAAGTTTGCTTTCTGGATTCATGGGATCACATACTAATATTAGATTTGTTAATCAATATTCTTCTTCTCTTCATTTGACTTTGAAGTCCTATTGTCCTCTTTCTCAGATATATGGGCATTATTGGTGGCATCAGTGACTTGGATCCACTGAGATGGCCTGGTTCCAAGTGGCGGTGTCTTCAGGTCATTAAAATTTCACTCTGATTACAGCTAATCATCATGTGTTTGCTAAATGTGAGCTAATTACGCAGCTTCTGTAAACAGGTAGAGTGGGATGAACCTGGATGTGGAGACAAGCAGAATAGAGTTAGTCCATGGGAAGTTGAGACACCAGAAAGTCTCTTCATATTTCCTTCCCTGACCGCAGGCCTCAAACGACCTTACCAGTCTACCTTTTTGGGTAAGTTGATCCTTACTGCTTTCTGTCATTTGACTCATTATTCAAATTTCCTGACAGTTCAATTTTTTATTAAAACAGGAGCACAAACTGAGTGGGACAGTTTGATGCACCGCCCTTTCATGCGTGTTCCTGAAAATGTATATGGGGATCTTCAAAGTTCCTCAATCTCAAACTTATGGTCAGAACAGCTAATGAAGATGCTGATAAGAACTCCTGGTGTTAACGGTCTTCAATCCGTGCTCCCCACCGTACAAGACATTAAGGTTGCACTACCTCAAGAAGCTGCTAGGAATATAATACAGGCAGCAGGAAACCCGAAACGTGAGCAAAGTACTGTAGAAGATACATCTGCACAAAGTGAAACAAATTCTCAAGTCATCCTCAATCAGCCTAGTGTTGTGAACTCTATGTCTTCACCGCAAGCAACTCTGCATGCAAAGTCTCAACCTCGAGAAAAAGTAGGAACTGACACTGTAGGAATAAGTTCCGAGCTGACAAAAGAAACTAGTGCTTCATCAGATAAGTTAGAGCAATTCCAATCGACGATAAAGCCCGCAAGTCCACAAACTCTTCCAACTGATGCAACAGTTTCCCACCAGAACAGCTTATCTCAATTGCAAGCTAGTCCATGGCTCATCCAGGCACAACTGGAAACACAAATTCCCCATAACCCTCAAATTGAGTCCAATAATATCCTTCTATGCTCCAATAATAATGAGTGGAATCTGCCCACTTTGACGAAACATGAGCGTTCTTTTATGTTGCCTGATACTGTTGGTACTGGACTAGCTCCGATAGGCCAGGATTTATGGGATCATCAGTTGAATGATGTGAAGTGCTTTTCCCAGACAAACCTTCAGCAGGTTCCACTAGACATAACTAACATGCAGTTCCTACCTGATTCATATGGTTTTAAGGACTTATCAGAGGAGAGCCATAACCAAAGTGATATATATAGTTGTCTTAATTTTGATAGTAACAGTGGGAGCACAGTGATTGATAATTCTGTTTCAGGCACAGTGTTAGATGAGTTCTGCACTTTGAAACATACTGATTTCCAGAATCCTTCGGATTTTCTATTAGGCAACAGTTCTAGTCAAGATGTTCAATCTCAGATTACATCAGCTAGCCTTGCAGATTCTCAGAATTTCTCTGTAGTACAAGAATTTGCTGACAACTCGGGTGGCGCATCATCAAGCAATGTAAATTTTGATGATTGTAATCTCTTGCAGAATAGCTCATGGCAGCAGGTTGCTCCACGTGTGCGGACATACACAAAGGTAAGCAGTTTATATGTCAGGTTCTGTGATTGCTAACTGCTCTAAATGTATTCTTATTACATTTGCTGGTGTACAGATTCAAAAGGCTGGATCCGTAGGAAGATCAATTGATGTCTCCGGTTTTAAAAACTATGATGAACTGCGCTCTGAAATTGGAAGAATGTTTGGACTTGAGGGGTTGCTGAATGACTCAAGAGGCTCTGGCTGGAAGCTGGTATATGTGGATTTCGAGAATGATGTACTTCTTGTTGGTGATGATCCTTGGGAGTAAGTTCTCTTTGACAAACTCTTTCATAGCAGATGAAGCTCATACTATATGTCTTCAACATGCATTCTTCCACTGCACTTTCACTTGACTCTTACTGCCTAGATTAATAATTTTAGATGCATAATCAAGAAACAAACTCTTATGTTGTTCGACTAAAATCTTTGGATTGGTCGTGCAGGGAATTTGTTGGATGTGTTCGATGCATCAGAATTTTATCGCCTACAGAAGTGCAGCAGATGGGAGAGGAAGGAATGCAGCTATTGAACTCTGCTGGACTGCAAGGCATAAATAGCTCAACATCAGAATTTCCAAACTGAGCTAAAAAACAAGTGATCTATGAGTTCACAGTGACTGATCACTAGTTGCATGGAACAACATGCAAAGTAATGTTGTTGAACAACTTAAGAAGAAGATGATTTACTAGGTTTCTGTTATATTAGCTTCTGCTTTTGCAGAGTTGGAGTTGTAATTTATGAGTGTTGACTCTGTAAGAAACAGCTTTAGCATATTGAACTTTGCCTTCCACATATTTGAGTTGTTTTTAGCTGCATCTTGTTTTTCCTAAAATCCTGTTTCTTGATGGGGAGAAAGTTGTTATGACTTGGAAATGAAGAACAAAAGATAAAAGGGTAAGGGATCACTTATAAACTAGGAATTCCCCAGAAAAGCTCTTTTTGAAATTTTACCTGTGATCCCCAAACTACTACTCTTAACATTTCCACAGTTCAAAATATTGTAGTTGGTCTTATCAAGATTACACTCATTTCATTTACCTCCTCACACCCAAAAAAACAAATAGCGCGACCCTCCACTAAAATGGGATAGTATGCATGTATGCCTAATCTCACATTGCTACAGAGCTGAAAAACCTTCTTGCAGCACCATCTGCTTCCTTTTGTAAAGATTCAAGAACTGGGATCACTGAAAATGGTGGCTTGTGTTGGACATTCTTGTGAGAAATCTCTGGATTTGCTGTCTCAATTCATGAATTACAAGATCAGTGGACCCTTTGCCTAGTGTTAATCTTTTGGGGAATTTTAATATTACAAAATATTATTATTTAAAGTGCCATATTATGCCTAATTACTCCTATAAGTTGGTGGCCATAAAAATGGCAGAAGTGGCTTTCATTTCTTACTTTTCTTGTTGGCAGAATGTGCCCACAAGTTGGCCTTAAATTGTTGTAACCTTCAACCCTTTTACACACCCACATTCTTCCTCTTTACTCCTTGTAACTCTCATGCCATATTTCTTCCATTATCTACCTACTTTATTACCCCACTCTCCTACCTCCCATCCAATTCAATTCAAGGATGAAAATTTTCACCTATAAATAGATTGCAGTGTATGAAAAAAGTGACTTAAAAGAGAGTTTTATTTAGTTGAAGGAAGGTGTTTCTTTTTTGTGGAGCTTTGGACTCAACATCTTTTTCAGAGTTTGTTGAGTTATACGACGTGATCGGACTGTTATATCATGAAGGGGACAAGTCAAGAAGATTATTGTTGGACCGGTGAAGTTTTGCTGCGGTGGGCTTGAATCTCCTTAAAGAGAGCGAGATATCCGCGCCTCAGCTTGAAAATATTATTTTCAATTGTAATTATATTTTTAGTTGTAATTTCACCAATACCTATATTATTCCAAAGTTTGGTTTACAATCTTTTCCTTATTCACTTTAGAAGAATATTAGTGAAAACGTTATAGTTGGAGTGGTCTTGCTTGTAAGAGTTTAGCTTGTTAGAGTACTATAAAATTAAATAGTGATTGTGCTGGTTGTTTTGGTATAATAAGTGGTTATGAGTAATTTTTATAAGAATTAAAAAGAAATATAAGGAATATCACTCCCGGGATTCAAGTTTTATGGCCTGTAGCAATTTTTGAACCTTCTCGGGAAAGAGAAAGAGGGTCTTATGAAGGGAGGGGGAGGGAAAAGGCTTGGGCCTACCTATCCCGATAGGACCCCATAAAAGAACGGAAGCTGTTGAGAGGTTCCATATTGCCGAGACGAAGGACATCACTTCTGTACGTGATCATAGTATGTCACGTCGTCTCGTTCCCGGTGCATCGAAGAGTACCTATGCACTATGTTCCGGTTCATACAATCATCCAAGAAGGTGATTTCAACCATTTGGTTTCCTTTAGGTCCGTTGATCTAATTGTACTTCCACCTGTTAATTCTGTTATCTTGATTTATTATCATGGAGATATGTAGCTATTTATATCCTTTCTTCTGATCCTTGCCGTAATATTCTCTTTTTAATTTGACAAATACTAGTCTACTATTTGCTTAAGACAATTTCATCTAAATCCACTCAACTTTTTACTACTATTAACATACCTATTTCTAGCGAAGAAGGATGGGTTTATGGTAAAGATTTAATCTCAACCTATTGAATCAAGCATTCGGATCACATTGGGAACATATAGTAAATCAATGGTAATAAGAATAAAGTTTTTAAAAAAGGAATAAAAGTAAAAAGGGAATTGAATTAAGATGGCTTGATGTTTATTGATGAATGATTTACAATATATAGAAGATTATAAAAATATTTACTTTGAAACAAACTATGTAACTAATTAACCTAATTACAAAATGATTATAATTCTACTTAAAATATGAGATATACCATTAATACAATTAATGAAAGAATATTGGGAAATATTCTATTACACCCCTGCAGCGAAGCGGGAGGTTCACGAACACTGAGACTAGCTCGAAAATCATCAAATAGTATGCGCGGAAGTCCTTTGGTGAAGATGTCGGCAATCTGATATCTAGAAGGAACATGAAGGACACGAACTTGACCACGAGCCACTTTTTCGCGAACGAAATGAATGTACATCTCAATGTGTTTAGTGCGCTGATGTTGGACGGGATTGCCAAAAAGATATATCGCACTAATATTATTGTAGTGGACCATTGTTGCCTTTTGAATCGGACAGTCAAACTCAAGTAGAAGGTTACAGATCCAACAAAACTCAGAGACGACGTTGGCAACACCTCTGTACTTTGCTTCTGCACTAGATCTGGATAATGTAGGTTGCCTTTTGGAAGACCAAGACATTAGATTATCTCTGAGGAAAACGCAATAACCAGACATAGAGAGTCGGGTGTCAGGACATCCACCCCAGTCAACATCAGAATAAGCAGTGAGACCAGTGAGAGAAGACATGTATAGATGTAATTCGAAGTGAAGTGTACCTTGGACGTATCGTAAAATACGTTTGAGGGCATGCATGTGTGCTTCCGTCGGACTGTATATATGCAAGCAGATTTGTTGCACGGCATAGGATATGTCTGGTCTCGTGAATGTGAGGTACCGCAGGGCCCCAGCCATGCTACGATAGTGAGTCAGGTATGAATATGAAGGGTCAGAATCAGCGCTGAACTTAGAATTGGTGTCTACAGTCGTGTGGGATAATTTGCAAGATGTCATGCCTGCACGGTCAAGGATCTTTTCGGCGTACTTCTTCTGACATAGAAATAGACCGACAGAATGTCGAGTGACAGAGATGCCCAAGAAATAACTCAAGGCCCCCAGATCTTTCATAGCAAACTCAGAGAAAAAGAGAGACATAATGGACCGACGGAGAGAATTAGATGATGTGGTGAGGATGATGTCAACAACATACAATAATAAGTAATCCATGTCTGTACCATTGTTGTAGATGAACATGGAATGATCAGATCTGCTGTGTGAAAAACCGATAAAGGAGACATAATCGGCGAACCACTGATACCATGCTCGAGGAGCCCGTTTCAGTCCATAGAGTGATTTCCGCAACAGATACACATAATCCAGATGAATAGAATTCCTGAAACCCATAGTATTATGTAAACTTATTATGCATTTGGTACATGCAGAGTATGTAAACTTATTATGCATTTGTTAAATGCATAGTATGTAAAACAAGTGCTAATTATAATTGTAGTATTAAACTTATTATGCATTTGTTAAAACCATAGTATGTAAACTTATTATGCATTTGTTAAATGCATAGTATGTAAAACACGTGTTAATTATAATTATAATATTATGTAAACTTATTATGCATTTGTTAAATGCATAATATGTAAACTTATTACACGTCGACGTTACGTCGGCGTTTGGTACCTTCGTTCCTTCTTTAAATTATTATTGTTACTTTATTTTAATTATCGCACTTAATTTCATTATTTTTAATTATTTTTTTGCATAATTAAAATGGAAGTAATTAGACGTATGATTAAGGATAAGGGTAAGGGTGCTTCTTCTAGTAGGGGCAACAAGAGTACTTCTTCTAGTCATCCTATTCCTAGTCATGATGATTTGATTGATTACACTCATATAGATGAAACTGATTTTTTTAATGATACACCATTAGATGATGAGATATATTCTTCAACTGAACCAAACTTTAATTTAGACGATAATCTAGATGATACACCCACTAGTGCACCTCAACCTCAGGCTTAGACTGAGTCTCACCATGAAACTGCAACTGTAATGCTTTTTATTCCCCCTAGTATGAGATGAGACCCCACACAACGACCATTAAAATCACCTGCATGGTTATTTTTTTATAGGAACAAAGAAAATCAAGTAGTTAGATGTAAAATTTGTAAAACTATTTATCAATTTAAAATCAGAAAAGGTCAGAGAGATTTATTAAAACATGTACAAGGTTTTCACAAAGCTAAGTGGGATGAATACGAGGCTACAAAATCGGATGCGCTAATGCGCTCGGGACAAGGTTCACATAGTGTCCCGGACCAAGTACATGGTCAAATTAACCGACGACGGAGGGAATTGTATATCCTAAATACGATAAACACAGAGATAGAGAATCAATAGCAAAATTAGTTGCGGTGGAGGGTTTGCATTTTGCATTTCCTTCATCTCCTGATTTTATTCATTACGTAAGAGATGTGTATAATCCTGCTTTTAACGGTTTTTCTAGATCAACTGTTAGGAGAGACGTTTTTAAATTTGCACATGAATATCAATAATATTACGTTATGCATTATATCATTTTCTTGGCAAAGTATCTATCACTTCTAATATAGGTCGTAGTACTAACGTCAATGATTATTTAACTGTAATATGTCATTGGATATATCATAATTGGTCTATGCAAAAACGTATTTTAGCATATAGATATATTGATGATAGACACACTGAAACTTTTATTGCACAAAATATTCATGAAATTTGCGATTATTATGGTATAACTGACAAAATTATGACTGTTACGTTAGATAATGCTTCTTCTAATAATTATGTTGTGAGACTTTTAAAAGATCTATTAACTCCATATTTTCCTAATCATTTTCATATAAAATGTGCGTGCCATATTTATAACTTAGTTGTAAAGGATGATCTATAACTTTTTGAAGACATTCTTAATAAAATACAATTTGCTATAAAACTTTATTTTTAGAAGTAATAAAATACAAAGAAAAAAAATATAAAAAAACTTGTCACGGTTGTGGATTACATTTTAGAAAAATTCATGAAGAAGTAGCGACTATGTGAAATTCTCTATATGAACAACTATTTGTTGCTTACGATTAGAGATGGCAATGGATCTTGGACCAGGTCCGGATCCGGTGGATTCAGATCCGTTTTATAGGATATGAATCTTCAAAATTTGGACCCGACGGATCCGGATTGGACCCGGATCCATTTCTGACAGATCGAATCTGGATATGGATCTTGTATTTGAGATCCGTATCCGATCCAGATCCGATCCGTGGATCCTATTTTATTAAATATATTCATAACCTAGAATGTAATTTTATAAGTATTTTCTTAAATTTTTTTCATAATTTATGTTTTGGGTAAAGGGTTGAACCAGTATAAGGCACAAGTCACACAGCCATGTAATTTGTCTTTGAAGTTTCATTTCTTTTACCTATATGCTCTCTGCATTTTTTCATATTTTCATTTCTATAAAAAGAAAAAATTATCACTCTTCTTTAAATTTCCCTTTCTTGAATCTGCTAGCGGTAAGCTTTAAGTATCTGTCTCTCATTTGTTTGATCAGCAAAAAAAAAATTGGGACTTTTGATATATGACTGCCTTTGTTTTATGTTGTTTAATGAAGTCAATCAGTAGAACTACAAGTGGAGCATCACTAACGCCTCCAAAAATTAGCTCAAAGTTGCAACCTGTTTGCATCACTAATGAAATCAATCGTCTTTATTTTCTTGTGATGCTAAAACTTTGTTCAGTATTTTGGAAGAATGGTGTCATGTTTGTGTATGTTGATTGAATGAACTCAATCATTTTTTTCAATCAGATTGCGTTACATTTTGTCATAAAAGTTTCAACATGTGAGAATATTATTGAAGCCAAAAAAAATTACATGTAGATCCAGATCCGATGGATCCGGATTTGGATATGATTTTTATGGACCCGATGGATCTAGATCCGGATATGGATCCAGATATGAAAAATGGATCTGGATCTAGTAGGATCCGGTCCAGATCCGATCCGTTGCCCCCTACTTACGATTATAGAAGACCAACAACTTCCAATTCCAACTGAAGAACCACAAGACATTGTGAAGAAATTAGAAAAGATATTTTTAACTATGTAATTTTTTAAATTGTAATTTTACTATGTGATTTGCAACTTTTGAACACCACCACAAAGTTGTAATTTTGAAATTGTATTACAAAAAAATCATACTTCTATTAAACAATGTAAGAGACACAAAAATAACAATGAGATATTTTTATTACACTATCTTGTTCAATTATTTAGGTGTTTATATTCATAGTTTTTTTGAAATTAAGTGTTAAAAAAAACATGAAATCCCGTACCCGACCCGACCACGCTCCGCCAACACCGGTCCCCTTTTTCGACGGAATGTGGGACGGGATGGGACATCGGCCATCCCGCCAGTCCGAACCTGCCAGTCCCGCCGGAGGACCTATCCCGACCATTTCCCAACCCCGCCGGGTCCCATCCCGCTGGGACCCGCCCCACCCCGAACCTTGGAGACAGCCCCTAGTCTAAACTTTAAAGTAAAATTTATGTCGACTGCAGTTTATATTTTGATACAGTGTACCAAAAAAAAAAACAAATAATGTTGATAACTTTTCAATCTTTCAATAATAGTCCCCAATTATTTTATTGTCTTTTCGGTGGGTTAAAGAGCCATATCATCGAAATGTATATAAATGTCATTTATACGTGTCTTGTCTCTACAATTCCTTGACACACTGAACTTCCAATCTTCCACCGACGACGAACTTCATTCAGTTAAGCAAAAAACAGAGAGAAATGGGGCAATCTTCATCGGCGGAGCAAGTATCGCCGGAGCAACGGGAAGCAGAATCAATAGCAGCATCAACAGGAGCTCTTCCTAAGCTCCAAAAAGCTTTTTCTCTTCTTTCTGATCCTCAAACTCACTCTATCCCCACCCATTCCCTTCAGGTAATTCTTGTTTTTCCGCTGATAAAGCTTTAATCTTTTTGCTTATCTGAGTTCAATTTACATTTTGGTGGCTCTTTTGGGGACACCCACAAGTGGGTTTGTAGCCAAAGATGGAATTTCTGGATTTGGAACTTTACCCTTTTGCTTATCTGAGGTCAATTTACATTTTGGTGACTTCTTTTGAGTCACCCACAAGTGGTGTTCTAGCAAATGTTTGAATTTTCGTGGAATTTATGGATTTCCCATTTCCGTTTTTGAGTTATTTTTTGGGGCTGTACTATGATTTTTACATTTAATACACACTTTTTTTGCATCCCCCTGCAAAGTGCTTTTGTGGCAAAATTTGGAACTTTCTTGAGTTCTGTCTTCAATTAGGGGTCGTTTGGTTGCTGGTTAGGAAGTGAATTATCATGAATTAAAACCAGCATAACTAGTATTATTTTGGTAGCATTTTAGTTGCTATATATAAAATTCATTGCATCAAGTCTGGTGTTTAGTTACCAGTTTACAATCCCGCATAACTAAAACATGAATAAGTTATGAGTCAATTTATATATTATTTAAAGCAGGGTAGAATATGGAATAACAAATACATGAATAACTAAATCCTGCATAACAAATTTCTTCATTACTAATATCTGCATAACTCTAACCAGCAACCAAACGACCCCTTATTGTTTTGAGCTGTACGGTGATTAATTTGTGTTGTTGGTTGCAGAAATATTTTGGGTTCTCAATTGAGGGATCAACAATTGAAGACTTGACAGTGCCAAAGGAATTTCCAGTTTTGCTGAGTCATTTGAGTTCTTCAATAGTTGACTTGTTTTTCTTGTCTGAAAAGGGAGGTATTACTTGGGTTGAATTCCTAAAAGGCTATATAAAGTGTTCTGGAAGGACATTTAGTTCAGCTTCACTCAATAATTTGTTAAGGTTATTTGGGATGATATCTGTCAAGGCAGATCTTCCAGAAAAACTACAGGTCGTTTCCGATGAGGAGGATAGCAAGATTAGTGGATTTTTATTGCCTGTTGATCTGCAGATGCTTCTTTCTATGTGTTGGATTATGTGGTGTGATTCAAAGAAGTTGAGGGCTTCATCTTGTTTAGGTGGTTCTGGTCTTCCTGATGTTACACATTTGGTATTGTCAGCTATAGATTCTTGTGTTGAAGCTGATAAAAAAATTGATTTATGGGAGAACAGTAGCATTTTGGACCTGGATATACAACTTCCTGTTTCAAAGATTATAATGTGGGCTTTGAAGACAGTGCCAAGCCTTGCGGATTGCTATGGAGAATTCGTTCATGCGAGACTTTGTTACATAGCTGCTCATGAGGTGTGCTCATTTTAATTTAAAAGTATGCGGATGTGTTTTTCGTTGATTGTTATTTTGATATCATAAAGATTCATAGCTAATTGTGCATTAAGTAACAGGGTAAAGTAGGTTTTCAATATGCTCAAAGGCTTTCACAAGACTAAATTCTCGTGGGAAAGAGAAAATGTCATAGTATTTATTTCCTTAACGAAAGAACAATTAAGCTTATGAGTATCCTGCAATCAGTGTTTTCACCATGGAGTTTCTGCTCGTTACACGTGTTTGATAAGCTAACCTTTCTTAGTTGGATATAGCACGACCTCATAGTTCTAATCTCAAACTAGACGGTAAGCATCCCAAATTTAATTTGAATCATTTGTCCTCCTTTTTTTAATTTTCACATCTCTTGGCCGTTCTCACTGCTAAGTTCATGACTTGGTGCTGGAAGGGGGGAAGAACAAAAAGAAAAAAATGTGAACTATAGTCTTGAGGTCTATATTTGCTTTTTTATATATTTGACGAGGAAAAAACATATTTCTAGTGCAAGTAGTTTTTCTATTTTGTATGTTTTTTCCTTGTTCAATTCCATGCATGTTATGCCTCATGTAGTTTTCTCGCATGCGAATAGAATCTCTATAATATAAAGAGAAAATACATCAAATCACCCCTAAACTTGTCTCGAAAACTCACTTTAATAATGTAACTTTAGGGGCGTTTAAATACCCCCATTCTTGTCGATAGTGTATTAAATATCCCCCTAAGACGTGACATGGTAGAGAGAGTGAAGTCACCTTCCTAGAAGTGAGTGAAAAGAGAAATTCATAGACAAAGCGGATTCGGAATTGTTCATTCCCAAGCATAACTTGTATCCATGCGCTTCATATTCGCCCGGAGTTCGCTCCTAGAAATATAGCCATCCCTGCCCCATCAACATAACAATAACATTATAAAGCAATATAGGCATTTATCCCATCCATCCACCGAGAAATACACCTGCCTTACACTAAAGTTCACGCGCTTCTTTATTCAAAAAAAAAACATTCTGAAAAAGGTTTAAAAGCTGATAAAACCACACACGTCATTTTTTTAATGGACAACATATAATTAATACTCTTTAAATCTTAATATTCTTTTCTTGATATATTAATATATATATATATATATATATATATATATATATATATATTATTTTATATATATATATATATATTATTTTATTTTAATTATAGAAATTTGCTTATCTTGAGAGCTATTTCTGACGGATAGCTATGTTATCTAGGCCACCTGCCTGATCAGGGTTTCCATCCGAACTAGTGCCTTAAGCGGGAAGGCAAATGCAATTTTGTGGTAGGGTATCGTATATAAGAGAAAACTTGCTTTTAGGAGTGATCTTTTGCCTTTATTGAGGAGATATAAAACAAGCTTACTTACTAATAAAGCAGCAAGAAGCACCTTCTTTCTCAAGTCAACTTTCTCTCCCTTTTTACTGGTAGTTGAGGAAATGAAATTTGTGGGTCCCACTTTTTCTTTAAATTTTTTATTTTTTGTTTCTTTATTTATTGTCTTTTCCAATAGTATCTTCTTCTCCATTGCCACAAACTCATCCATTCTATTTACAATTTATTGCCATGACGACCATTGTTGAACTAAATGTTGGAGGGAAATAAATTGATGAATTAGATATAAAATTTCATGACTTTTGTGAAGGAAAAAAAATTAACACAAATTTTGTGCAAAGAAGTTCAAACTTCATACATGCAGAATCGTTAAAGCCAAAAAAGTAGAGAAGATGAGAGTTTGAAACAGAAAAGGAACAAATAAACAACAGAGCAATGTACAGAGAAGCTCAGATTTCATAAAATGGTCAAAAATGAACAAGTGGGTTTACTAAAACAGTAAAACAGAGCAATACACTGCATATTTTTATTTTCAATTTCCACTTTCTCTTTTCAATTCTTGGCTAACCATTTCCATTTCTTGGTAATGGGTCTTTTCCCTTTTGCATTGATGGAATAGTGAAGTTAGGGATTTAAGATCTTTTTTCTTGATTGGGTTTATAGGGAGTTGACGGCGTACTATTCAGAGGTGGGGAAAGTTGTTGCTTAGATTTGTGGGTTTCAGGAAGGACGAAGGGCTGGGAGGGGGTTTAAAAGAAAAAATGAGCTTTTGACAGGTGGAGGTGTGTGTAGAACCTCCCATTATAAGTGTGGTTATGTACTAGTTAGGATATATTAAATTCACTTGAAACGAAATTAGGGGGGTATTTAAACACCCGTAAAGTTACATTGCTAAACTAAGTTTTCGAGACAAGTTTAGGGGTGATTTGGTGTATTTTCTTTAATATCAAATTGGCATGGCTTTCATTGAATCCTTTTTTTTTTTTTTTGGTATGTATTTCATTGACTCCTTTCTTTACTGAAAAAGAGTAACGCCTAAACATTTTTCTGTACATCATGGCACTTTCTTGGTGCTCATATGAATATAGTCTTCTACTTATCACCAAAAAGAAAAGAACAGGAACTGCAGTTATTCTGTTTCTTTTTTCTTGCTAATTTGCTATCAATAGGCAGTCTCTTTATATGATATATATTTTGTCTTGCATCACTATCTTGAGGTCACTTTTACATCTGTATTTCATGTCTTTTGAAATTCCTAAGCCCATATGGTGTCTTGTGACAGTTTTGCATTCGTTATTTGTCGCCCTTGATGTCATATTACATTTGTACACTTACTGTGCTGTGATCAAGAAACTGGAATTCTGCAATTACTAATTCTGATGTTGAACTAATAGCAGGAAAAACTTGACCAAGCGGACCTTTTCTTGCATGATATTTCTGCAAAGGAAATAAGCGTTGGCCATCTCCTTAATTCTGGAAGGGCTTGGGCTATCTCACTTACATTGAGGGGCACTTTAAGTGAAGAGATTTCAAGGGCATGCTTTCCTAGTGCTGCAGAGGAAGTAGATGATTACCTACTTTACCGGTTTGTGCTTTATCTGTCCTATTTCTGGAACATGTATTACTATCTGTACCTTTTGAATTGATTGTCATTTTCTCCCAACCTATAGGTCTTCCTGTCACGGAAAGGGTCTGAATAGATTCTGGTCAAATGTTGAAGGATATAATGGTCCGCTGCTAATTCTTATCTCTGCTCATGAGGTCAATAACGATGCAAGGAGATGGATTATTGGTATTCTCATTCATCAGGGTTTAGAAAATCATGACACTTTCTATGGGACGTCTGGTAGTTTATACTCCATTAGTCCAGTTTTTCATGTATTCACACCTTCAGGTAGTGTATCTGGTCTTGCCCATTCTTAAAGAAAAGAAACATGAACAATGTGCAGTAAGGCTCATAGTTGTTGTTTGGCAGGAAAGGAGAAAAACTTTGTTTACAGCCACTTGCATGCAACCGTTAAATATGAAGCTCATCCGAAGCCTGTGGGACTTGCTTTTGGAGGATCCTCTGGCAATGAAAGAATATTTGTGGATGAAGATTTTGCTGAAGTTACAGTTCGTCATCATGCTTGTGACAAAACTTACCATCATGGTCCTCTTTACCCTGACCAGGTTAGCTAGATAAGTCATTTAGATGCATTTTTTTTTAGAAAAAAAAAGTTGTTTGTGTCCTTTCCCGCCTGTGTTAGTCTCAAACGAAGCCTCATGCTTTAATTCTTGATCAGAAAGAAGTTGCTCTTGGCATTTAATTGATTGATTTTGTCAAGTGCTTTAAATTTTGCAAAACTGGCTTGGAGTCTGCAACACATGGATCCGTTAAAAACACAAATCATTTGTTTAATGTGCTTTTGACTTGATTAGCGGTAACTTTTATTTCTTTTCACAAGTACCAAGGAGAAGAATGCCTTGTGTAGTAAATGGTAATACTTCAAATGCTGATGATTGCTCTTTCGAAGTTCTTGTTGTTTCTCTTCTGAAGTTCACAATCATCTCAATGCCATATTCAGGGGTTCTTACCAGTTGAAGCTTCGATAATAGACGTGGAGGTTTTGGGATTGGGAGGAAAGAGGGTTAGAGATATTCAAACATCGTACAAGAAGAGGGAGGAACTCTTTACTGAGCAAAGACGAAAGGTAAATCACTTGGTGGACATATATTCACTATTTCCTCAAAAAGTTATGAGCAGCATAATAAAGTTAATTTCTTTGTTTTTTCATTATCTATCTTATCTGCAGGTTGACTTGAAAACATTTGGAAATTGGGAAGATTCCCCTGAGAAAATGATGATGGATATGGTTTCTGACCCTAACAGAGTTCGTCGAGAAGATCGATGAACTAATTCTTCACTAGAAGAGATTTCATATGATCCAGAACTTTTTTCATAATGTATATAAGGAAATGCTCAATTTTTCCTTGCTACTTCACGTTGGAATAAGATTGTTGTATGTTTGGCTTCATATGTCTATTCATACACTTGCTCTCTATGATCTCTAGTGTCAAAGTGGGAAGTTTATGTAGTACAGAAACATAATGTACTTCCATGAAGGATGTAGATGTATAAAAGATTTGAGATCTTTGGCTGATATTATCTGTCTTCTAAGATATTTGCCCAATCCTAGATAATACATTTAATAGCTTAGTTATAAGAGTATTTGTCTAAAGTACCATTTCTTTCCTTCTTCACTTAATTGATACTCCCTCTATCTCAAAATACTTGTCATGTTTTGCTTTTCGAGAGTTACTTTGACTAATTTTCAAAGCTAAATTGAATTTTGGTTAATTTATACGAAAAGTACTATAAGATACAATTCTTTCAATATCAATAATGTTGGTCACAATTTATATAGTTTGAGAGTACTACACTAATTGGAACAGTTTGCATAAAGTAATATCAATTACTTCGAAACAAATTTTGTTTACCAAAACCACTAATATTTGGAATGGATGAGTAAACATCTTAAAAGAAAATGAACATACCATTGTTTACTTCGAGGACAGTATTAGAGTCGATTCCAAAATGAGATCAAATCTTTATGAAGTTATATTATTCTTTTTGCAGGGACAAAGGGTAGAAGAAATGAGGACTCTCGCAACACAATGGAGAACAAATTCATGATCTAGTACAGATCTAATATTCTTGTAACATACATCCAACAAGAAAAGCTAGCTTTGTTCCTATTTGAAGAGTCCATCTCTAGAATAGAACTCTGTAATGTCATGTAGCTGATCTAACGCTGAGAAAATGCCCCAACGACAAGCTAGCTGTGAGTAGCAGTGTTTACTGCTTCTCTTCTGCTTTCTTTGGCTGAAAATTTGTAGATCAATACAGTTAGAAGACTAACCAAATAAATAGTTAAGAATAACAAATAGACTCACAGTCACACACTCATTGTTGGTGCAAGTAGCTAATAAAAGATTCTCTCAAATAGGCAACAGTTCCAACAAGTTCTTAAATCTAAGCAGCACCAATGTGGAACAAAGTTGTGCTCAATTACGATCAATTTCAAAATATTTGGGCAGCAGAACGTTGTATGTGCTAGATATAATTTTCTTAGAAAGCTAAAAAGTTTCCTGAAAGAAAAACCGGATAGAGAGAAAAGTTTATGATTCATAATTCTGGAAAAAAAGAAATGCATATGATTCTAAATGTCCGAATCTCTTTCATATCAGACCGAAGAAGCACAGTTTTGGGACAAGCAGAACAGAGGGAAAAAAGAAGTGAAAAAGAGCAGGAAACAAGAGGGAAAAGATGAAGAAACCCCATAGCAATAGCCAAACTCGGTATGCAAATGGTCCAAATGAAGAGCAACACGACCAAAGGTACAGAAATATAGGAAAACAAACACACATTAGGCTAGTGGTTTTTCGATAAAAGGACACACATTACACTAGTGTCTAAGGCATGTTCAAGACCTAAAAGCAATTGATAAGGACTGTCTGAGTTTAATTTGGTGTCTGTGCTTCATAGGTTTCAATATCTAAAAGCAGAGATCTATTCCTAACTAACACTTCCTACCTATACCTTCTGGACTCTTGTTTTATCCTCAGGTACACTTAGCCTTTTCTTTTTGGGAAGGACCACAGTTAACTTGGCCTAATCAACAACTTTATGGACATAATAGAGAAGTTCGTCCCATTACGAAGAGGGAAGTGCTCCCAGACTACTGTACCTTCCTAGACTAGTGCTAACAACTGATCTTAAAGCATACCAACAAGAGTAGACTCTTCAATGTCAACAAATCAGTATTAACTACCAATAAATATGTTCTTGTTCTTATCAATGATCCGCCTAAAAACAGAAAGCTCCGCAAAGACAGTCTCTTATATTATAACTTAATTTTTTCAAGGATCTGATTTCAATCCATAAAGCTCCTCAAAAGAAAAAGCCACTCCATTTTCTGTTGAAATTAATAAGTGAGACATAAAAACACCTTTATCGCAGCACCTCTAATCACAACTCTGGACATCGTTTAGATTCCACTGATTTTGTTAGTATTAACTGATTAATGCAGTTTTAGATCCATCAAGGTGATTTCTTTGGAAAACCTAAGCGATACATATTGACACTTAGAAAGGAAAATACCTCGATTGCATCTCCTTTCATGATATAAAGATCCCTTCTTTAAAAATGTCTCGCATATCATTTTTCAAACACACACATAGCCACACATCGGCATATAGTCGAGCTGGTAAATGCAACATTTAGCTTACAATATCAAGGGGATCTGGAAGTGTTTTAAGAATATCAACCTGTTATCCTATTCATCCAAAAATTATCAGCCTGTTATTCTTTGTCTACAAATTGTTATGCGAGGGATCTTAAACTTAAGTCATATGCAAATAATTAGGTAAACTTACTATTACAAGATGGCATCTCACTGTTCTCCTCAAGTTTATGCAAAGCGGAAGGATTCTTATTAGTTATGTTTTAGTTGACTTTGATGGGCAGTCACAGATGCCAACAAACCAAGAAAGACATACAAATCAGGTAAAGATCAGAAAACAGAAGTTCCAAAACTTGAAAATATAAACCATCAGATAAGAACAATAAATGGTTTAAATAAGAACTCAATTAGGACTGAGTATACAAAATAGCAATATTCACTAGAGCGCTCCAGAGTTCAAAATACAGGACGACCTACAATACAGTAACAATAATAACGAAGGCAACAACTTTAGTACCTTGGTTATATTTCATCTGTTCTAACAAGTTTAGTAATGAGAATAAAACCCTATTGTTCCGATGGAGAGAAGAACCTATGATTAGCTTTTCAGGAAATTCCCAAACGAATAATTTCAACGAAATATTTCAATTTCTTATTTTACCATGTTCAACTCTATGTATTGCTCTATCCGTAGAGTACATTGAATGTAAAGAAAGGGCTATAATAGGTTTCTCTTATCCGTATTAAGAGTTACTCTAGGGGGAATGTTTTTCATGTGGTGCTAACTATAAAAAAGTTCTCATTTCATCATCCAATTTTGACAGGCCAGCTATATAGAATCACAAACGAACTCTATCATCCTTTAAGAAGCATATCCATCCAGAAAGCAACACGTTTCAGAAAATTATAGAAAGAGATCATAATCTCCTCAACCCCCCACCCCCACCCCACCCATGGACGGAGCTAGGGGGTGCAAGGTCTTCATCCAAACCCCTTTTACTTGGAAACTATACTGTACTCTTTGACACAGCTGAAAAGATGGTGCCAATTAAGTCCCTTAGTCCGGAACCTAATCCAGATGCCTTAACCTCCTTTCAAAGAGCTCCTCCATCACAATTGACTTTAAAGCGGTCATTTGATGCAAAAGGGAAACTATAGGTTATCGCTAATGCTTATACCAATACAAGGGTCAGAATTATTTTTCCGTATATCTAATAAATAGTAGCATCTTATTTGGCTTCTTCGTGTTTTTACTTCTTTATATTTTGAATCTCTCCACCAAAACCCCCACTAGTAAAAGCAATTACCTTTATTCCAAGAAAGGGTTGTTTGAGTTCATCATCAGGAATAATAACGGGCCACTTCTCACCAGCTTCACGGAACATCTGTTCAGTCTCAAGATACTGACCCTTTTCAAGAATCATCGTACGGATGTTCTGTGCGGGTGTCGACGTGGCATCATAGGATTGCTCGACTCCGTTAACGAAAGTGACGGTGATTTGAGGTGGGTGGTCATCTGTGCGGCGCTTGACCTGTACTTGGCAACTTGGGTTTGATTCTTTAGCTTTAGGAGCATTACATTGAGCCAAAAATTCCATACATGAAGCTATACGTGGGTCTAGGGCATTGAATTCGATTTTCACCTTTGACAAGAATTTCAACATCTTCTCCCTGATTTCTGCTTCCCACTATATGTTTCGTTTTTATTTTCATTTCAAGTGTGCAATATATTCATTTCACATTTGAATTTTTAGCTAAAATTATACCTTATTTATGGGAATAGATATATTTTGATCCTTCAAATAAAATTTTGAACATTTTTAATTTCTTAAATTTGCTAAAGTGGAGTAAGAACCGACTGAAAAAGCGATCTACTCGGTCGGTTTGTTTCCAAAGTTTTATATTTAAAAAAAAATAAGTTTGACTGAAATTTTGACCAAAAAACAAATCGAGTTGGTCGGTTTCAAAATATTTTATTATTTATAATAAAATGAGTGAGCTTGGTCGGTTGTACTAAAAATGTTTTTGCAGAATATATAAACAACATAGCTCGACGGTCTTTTATTTTTGTGGTTTTGACGCAAAAAAGTCTACCGACTTTGGTCAATTTTATTAAAAGAAATTGGGATCGGATTGATCGAGTCGATCGATTTTTTAGATCGGTCCAAAAGTCGATTGGTTTTTCTCAATTGATTTTTAGTAGTGTTTTTGATAGTCATTGTTAATTTTTGAGTTTATTTTGTTAGTTGGACTAAATGTGGTCCTTTTTAACAAATTTAAGGTATTAAAAATATTCAAGGTTATATTTGAAGGTTTAAAATAGACCTCGGGATACTTTTGGCTAAAACCTCTAAATTAATGTGTATATCTTTTGCATCGTGTATCACCCATGATGCATGTTTAGGTGCAGCTTCTCATACTTGTCTACCTTTTCATAAGGATAATTATAATGCACATATACTTATTTAACTTATCCTTCTTCTTGCATAGATTCTTGAGAAAGGGTTAAAAATATTCCTATAACATATCTTACAAATATTCTTAGTTAACCTTTTGATCTATAAATGTCTTTGCCGTTTTCCTTTTGGCTAAAATATACCTCTACAAATGACGGACCAAGTTAAACGAGAAGGCATAGGGATCGTGGGTTTAAGTTGAAAATTAAATAGGTAACGTGTTGGCAGCGTGGCAGAGCCAGTAAGGGCGGAGGGTTCATCCGAACCCCGTTCGGTGAAAAATTATACGGTTAAAATTATTTTTTATATATATTTTTCGTATGTTTACTTATTTACTATATTTTCAAATCCCTAGCTAGTAAAAATTCAGGCTCTGCCCCTGATTGGCGGGTTGGTTTTCAATGTTTTAGAGTCCAACATTTATTTTAACCTGGTCCTTTTAGTTGTTGGGGGTATATTTGAGTCTTCATAATTAAACCCTACATGAATTAGGTTTACGTAACAATGGCGGAGTCAGGATCTCCACCTTCGTCATCAGTCCATATTGATCTGACTCGAGACGAGAAGGAGATATTCGATCTTCTTCTTAAAGTTATCAATCATTGTAATCTCGCAACACATCTTCGTGTTGCTGGTGGCTGGGTTCGCGATAAGCTACTAGTCTTACAGGCCAACGATATCGATATTGTTATAGACAACATGACTAGACAACAATGGAGAAAAAATTGAGGCATACCTAACATCACCTGGAAAAATAACTGTCATAAAGTCCAAACCTGATCAGTCAAAACACTTGGAAACAGCAAGGATGCGCATGCAGCTTACTTCTGGATCAACGTATTGATTGATTTTGTTAACTTAAGATCAGAACATTACAACAATAGTCGTATCCCTACAACAATGAAATTCGGTACTGCATTAGAGGATGCATATCGTAGGGACTTGACAATTAATAGCTTGTTTTACAACATTCAAACCAATTCAATCGAAGATTTTACGAAACGAGGCATCGAGGATTTGAAGTCGAAAAAAATTGTCACGCCACTAAATCCAAAGGAAACTTTTATGGATGATCCGTTAAGAGTACTTCGAGCTATTCGTTTTGGTGCAAGGTTAGGGTTTACGTAAGATGAAGAATTGAAAAATGCAGCCATAGATGAAGATGTGAGTACTGCGTTTTGGAATAAAATTAGTAGAGAACGTATTGGACATGAAATTGATCTTATGATATCTGGCGAACAAGCGAAAGATCCAGTACAAGTAATGACTTATATTGATGACTTGAATTTATTTTGGGATGTGTTTAGTGTTTCGTGTGATTGTATACTATGTTGTTTGGACTCTCCAAAAGTAGTGCATTTTTGGAGGATCTGACCTCCAAAAATGCACTACTTTTGGAGGATTCGACACGCAACCATCAGTTTCCGAAAGGCAGTGCATTGCTTACTTGGATTCAGCTTTGAGGCTTTCGAATTTAATTGGATTTTCTGATGATCAAAAGAGACTTTGCCTGTATGCTGCTTTACTTCTTCCATTCAGAGACACCATTTACATTTACAGAAGGAAGAATAACAAAACCAAAGAGATTCAAATTCCAGTCGTCAATTATATTGTTGGCGATTCTTTCAAGTTGAAGATGAGTGATGCACAAACAATCATAAGCTTGTATAATGCAGCTAACAAGTTTGTCACCATAATTCCATCACTTGAAGTTGTAGAAGTTGGACTGCTACTTCGAGAAATTAAGGAATTTTGGCGCATCGCGCTTCTTCTATCTATGCTTTTGATGCATTCTGATAAAAACATCGACAAGAGAAGCAGATTATTCAAGAGAGTATAGGATGCAATTACTACAACTCTAGGTCTGGAGAAGGTTTGGGAAATGAAACCACTGGTTAATGGAAATAAAATTATGGATGTTTTGCAGATTAAAGGAGGATCAATTGTTAAGGAATGGCAACAAAGAGTGATAGTGTGGCAGCTTGAACATCATCCTTCTGGTACTGCTAAAGAATGCCTTGATTGGATGAAGCGAAAATTCAATGAAAACGAACAAGAACCGAGTAGTTCTCATTTCTCAACTCGCTCGTGAGGGACAAGTGTAGTATTCTCTAAACGGCGATAAAATTAGTTTTAGGAAGAGAGGCAAAGCAACTCACTTTCAAGTCATTCTTTTGTTCTTTACAAAATTGCATCTTTAATCTAACAGTTTATACCCTTTCATAAATATTTTGTTTGTACTTTTGTTGTTCAAGATCCAAGCTAAAGGGTGTTTGGGGGGGGGGGGGGGGGTGATAGCACCTTCAGCTGAAAACAACTCTTCCAAACTTCTCATTAGCAGTCAGAAATACATCAGCCAGAAAATCACACAATATAAGATACACACAACTGTGATGTAAAGATAAAAAGAAGAACAAGCATCTCAAACAAAATCCTTGAAAAAGGAAAGGGGGTTTGAGTAGGCATGAGCATATAGTAAATTTACAAGAAAAATAGCTCTTTCTAGATTTCTTTTCACAAATAAATAATAGTCCAGGGCATGGCTTTGCTTTGGAGTTCCTAAGAGCAGATGACCAGCACCAAAGGAAGTGCCAATAAGCCACACCCATCATACGCCATCCGTTAGTTGTGTCACGGAGGAACTCTACTCATCTCTGCCATTTCCTCTCTGAAAAAACACATTAGACACAGAAAACATTACACATGAGAATTACATAAAGCTCATAAATGGAAGGGAAAAAAAAGACAAAAAAACGAAGCAAGCTCAAGGGTCAAATTTTTAACGATAATAGGTCCTCTAGGGGGAGTATGGTTCACAATCGACATAGTAGAGTAGTTACACAAAACCAGAAAGATCAGAGTTAAAGGGGAAGAATAAATGCCAGGTGATCGACGTGTGATATGAAAGAATTGGTTGTGTAAACAGTGCTGCAATTGAGAAACATGTCGGGTTCAAATAGGTAGTTGGTACTTGATACCATTTGTTAGTCGTTAAACTAAGGTCTTTACTCATCTATATCATTATGACACCATATCAGCACAGTGTTAATAGTTTTCAGGTGACTAGACTCTGGATATCATACTTGATCCTATCTTGATTCTATCCTAGGGGGAAAGGAGTTGGAGTACGGGGTCATAACTCCAGTCAGAAACTCACGTTAGTTTTCATTGCACTAATCAATAGCAATGAAACAGCCTCTTGCAGAAATGCAGGGTAAGGCTGCGTAGAACCCTTGTGGTCCGCCCTTCCCCGACCCCGCACATAGCGGGAGCTTAGTGCACCTGCCCCTTTCATCAATAGCATAGATTGTTTGCAAGGTATCTGAAGGTTTAGGACGTACCCTGTGGAGATTGAGTTCCATTTCCCTTTGCTGCATCCTGCTGTGCATTAGACAGAGACCGCTGGATACGAGGTGAACCCTGCCTACCATTTGAACCAGGGAGGGAGTGTCTCTTTTTGATATATTCATCTTTATTGTGGACATCTGGACTAGATCTCGGAGAGCTATTTGGGATAGCTTTGGCTCTTGCAGATTCTGTTGCTTGCATGTAACTTGGGAGAGTACTGCTACTACTGCTATCTCTAGCCTCCTGATCGAGGTGTCCAGATTTTGTTGAACCGAACGAGTTCCGTCGCTTCCCATTTTTATGATCCTTAGGTAATTGTTCCGAACTAGTTGTACCTGGAGAATGGTTTGATTTTGAAGGAGACTTTTTGCCAGCAGGTGCAGCAGAACGGCGCTTGGGAATTGATCCACCTTTTTCACTTTTTATCTTCTTAGGATTCACTGACACTTGACTAGAAGGTGTCCCTTGGGATTCAGGGACAGTTATATGGCTCCTTGGAGATGCGTCTGGTGATGACTTGTATATCCGATGATCTGTCTTAGCTTCTTGCTCTATTTGAACATTAACTGAATTGTTCTCTGGCTTCTGCTCTTCGGGTGATAGATCTGAACTGACCATAACATCTACATGCTTCGCATCATCAGTAGGATCCTCTCTCCCTTCTTGAACATAGTCGGAGTGTGACAAGTCATTTGTACTATCATCTTCAATGTGAGGGTATCCATTGCTCTTATGATGGTCAGTTTGCTCAAATACATGAGCTCCGACTTCAGACCTATCTGGTGAATCCAGAGTAGAAGAAATAGAAAGCTCCGTGCCACATTCCGAAGAACCACCGACTTGAGCTCTTGTACTATGAGGAACAGAATTTTCTGACATTGCAGTTTCCCTTGCCCCAAATGAATGATCAGTGATAGATGAAAACGTATCTTCACTAGATTCATCTTCAGCTTTATGATTCGGCAAACTAGACACTTTGGTCGATTTAGCTACCGAAGTGAGTTCCTCAAACTTCGTCTGAGCAGCAATAAATGCAGGATTACTTGCCTTTCTTGATCCATGTAAAGCCTTTTTGCTCTCCGTCTCTGGAGGTTCAAGGGAATGATCCTCTCTCTCAACTTCAGTCTTTGCAGCAAAAGAATCGGGCTCCGTCTCAGGGAGCACACTGGACTCCTTAATTTCAGTAGGAATAGAACAAAAAGTGTCAGCTCTAGAATTTTTTTCATCAACATTCTGAGGCTGAGGAGGTAGTGATGGTTTTTCGGCTTGCAACTCTAAGCTGTCTGCATCACAAGTGATCAAATTTTCATCACTTTCAGATGGCGCTGCAGACAACGATGCCTCTGGCTCAGAATCAAGCTGAATTTTACTTTCCACAAGGTTGCTGGGGTGCTCAAGAGTTTCCTCCTGCTGCTCTGCAGATAATTCCGACAGTGGTGACGGTTGATTTCCTGGTGATGAAACAGACATCCACCTCTCCAACCATTTCCAGGCGGAATCGGATTTGGAAGGGTCACACTTAATATTAATACTTTTGGTCCTTGGAGTTGATTCAAGGAGCTGCTTGCACCAGAGGAGAAATAACAAATCAGTTTGGACAGGAAATGATATGTATTTAAAAAGATTGTCGCATATTTCATGTCATATTAGCGGAAAATGACTGATATACCTGTCGAGCAAAGCTATTACTCAGTAGCTTTGAAATAGAAGTATATGTGAACTCTGGTTTTGTTCCTGGGTTCTCCTTTCCCTGAAAGAAATATACCTTCAAATTTATTCTTGAGCAAGAAATATTACCAATATAGTTTCACGCTCTTCATCTTTCCAATACTTACATTTAGCTTCTTCTTGATACTAGATCCTTCTGCAAAGCGATCAGCCTGATGTGCTCGAACAAGAGCTTGCATTTTGACAATAGCTTGGACACATCGTAGAGTTCCTACAGCATGCCTGCGAACTAAATGTCCACGTACAGCAGCTTGCAATTTAGTTATATGTTTTTGCTTCAGTTGAGCTTTTCGTGCCTAGGAGAAGGAACCATCAAATACAAAATTAACTTTATAATTGCCAAAAGCTTTAACCATAAAATGGTCACGCCAATTGGAAGAAGAGAAAGCAAAATTGAGGTACCAGAAATGCTCTGACTGCAGTCTGGATAACAACAACATGTTCATCTGGAGTGACATCACTTTTACCATCATTGACTATAGTTGTTACTGACTCTGATAGCTTTTCATCCACCAAGGCTGAGACCGGGGGTTTCTCTTCTGATGAGACGGGGACGCGCTCATCTTCAGAGACCTTGGGCTTCTCGTCTTCGGAGACCAAGGGCTTCTCATCCACTGAGACGTCCACCGAAAGCTGGGACTTCTCTTCTTCAGGGCCCTGGGGCTTCTCGTCTTCCGGGCCCTGGTGCTTCTTGTCTTCCGGGCCCTGGGTTTTCTCGTCTGCCAGCCCCTGGGACTTTTCAATCGTTGAAAATTGGGGTTTCTCATCTGCCCATTGAATGACAGATACCTTCTCTGGAATGGTAGAGTTAGATTGTGTTTGCGGGTTGGCATTAGCAGATTCTGGCCAGTCTTTGCTCCCAGATGGTGTTTCTGAAACTACGGTATTGCTTAATACACGATGCCTGGTGGATTTCTTGCGGAAACTCCATCCACGTTTGTCGCTTGAGCTCTTACTCTAGGAAAATGTATCAAATAAATTCATCCAACAAAGAATAAAGATGGTAAAAGAAAAAGATAAATTCTGCAAAATTCTTCATTAGAATTGTGTAAGATATTTAACTGGGCATCCAATATGGTATATAACTTTTATTGCAAGTAGCAGAGTTTAGCAACCCCCCACATTTATGTCAATTTCTCCCTTTACCATAAAGTAAAGATAGAAAGAAAGGGCGACATGCAGATTATAGATTGAGCATTTATGGAATCAAGTTACGCACATACGTAGATGAGTCGTGATGCATATAGTAGGAAGATCTGAAAATCAAGCTTCTAAGAATAAGAAAAATTATGCCCGGAGGCCTAAGATAGGAAATTGAAACCATTGACAACAAGATCTTCTTTATAATATATTCACTTTTGGAACAAATGAAATTTCTTTCTTTTTTCCGTCTTCCTCTTAAAACACCCCCCCCCACCACCACCACCCCACCCACCCCAAAACCCCCAACCCGAAAATGAACTATTACATACTCAACTTGACATTATAATCTAGATGTTAAATTTACACTGAAAATTTGAAAAGGCAAATAAGAGCAAGTACAACTCAATTAACGAAACTAAATTTTGACAAACACAAATCTGGTAAATTGGATTGAGGCAAAGTTGATTGATTGACAGGTCCAGCGGACTCGTGCGTTAACTTTGCAGTCTCACAAGAGGCATGGACACCAGAAATGAGTTGTTTCAATAGCATTTATCTTAAGAAAACAGTGCCCTCATTGATGGGTCACAAATTGAATCAATTTTCTTTTCTTTTGATTGGTAAATTGCATCGATATTTTTTCATTCACCTCTAAACAAAAGAAAGCCACTTACAATAGCGAGATTCAATTCATTTCCGTTAGAGAATCATAGAATCCATGCAGTACACAGCTTCCTGGAGTAAATGGTTTATATCTACTGACTAAAATCAAGCCTTTCCTAGGTGTTGGCCGTTAAATAACAAACAACATCCAAAATGAAAGTACATAATACAGACAATTCCATTTAACCTTGATGTGAACACATCTAACCAGGGGCAGATGCAGAGTTGCAAAACGTCGGGTTCATCCCAGTACTTTCGACGTGAAGCACAAAGTTGTGTGTAAAAATTCATTAAAACTCCAACAAATGGTAGGTCTCAACCCATAATTTAAAAATATAACGGGTTCATTGCTAAGAACCTTAAAGACTGAACCAATAGAGTTTAAATTATGGATCCACCTCTCCATCTAACAACCTCCCAAACAAGCTACAAATCAAATCCAACCTAATCACTCTACATTTGACAATCTAGCACCCCTAATAGAGATCCAGTAGCAAAGTTCAAAACTTTCCTACATACCTTCCACAAAGCAAGCTCCTTTATTCAAGAAAAAAAATTAGCTCAACTTATGGGTCAAAAATGAACTCCATCATCTCAAAAAAAAAAAAAATCAGACTCCACTGTTTAAAGGGGTTGATCCAAGATTCATTTGTAACCATTATCTCACAAAAAGATTCAATTTTTAAGATACATTATCAATTTTGCAATGGAAAAAAACAGAAAATAACAGCTGAAAATTTGATCTGATAAAAAGGGGTTGATCCAAGATTCATTTGAAACCATTATCTCACAAAAAAAAGATTCAATTTTTAAGATACATTATCGTTTTTTCAGTGGAAAAAAACAGAAAATAACAGATGAAAATTTAATCTGAGAAAAAGAGGTTGTAGATTTGTTACGTCAGGAGGAGCTTCAAGTTCATCAGGGTCAACAGAATCACTGCCACAAGCAATGATCTTGAAGCAAGATGAAGCTGTTGATTTTCCCATTTTTCTTCTTATTCTTCTCTTACTCACTGATTGATTGACCAGTCTTGCTTGCTCCAGTGTTGTAGTGGATATTCTATATTTGTTGGAAATTGTACCTGTGAAGAGCTGATAATAACAAAAATTAAAAGTAGTAAAAAAATGAAAGATTAAGTACTAAGTTTTTTATGAACACGGACCTCAACACACTCCTAAAATCTACCTTACTTTTGCATTTTGAGGTCCGTGGCTTCTGTTTTTCCTTCTTTTTTTTTTACAGGTCCCAGTAGTCTCTTTATAAAAGAAAATTAAAGAAAAAGATATTGAATTAGTAGTATATATTTTCGTTGAGACTTTAAGACAAAAATTATCTGATTTAAGAATCCAAGTTCAGATCTGCTTATTCTATTTCTTATACTACTAAATTTCAGGTACCCCGTATTAAAGCCGACTAAAATTATATTCACATTGGTAAATTCCACGTTAAAATTAAATCACTTCCTAATAAAAATAATTATATTCTTAGGGTTCGAACTTCAAAAATCTGAAAAATATTTATCACTGCTCTAAAACATTTTTTTTGTGAATTTGATATGTAGCTTTTCTTTTGATTTTCCACCAACTGTTCGGTATTCATTTTAAGACCTGACTAATCTGAATTTGCATTAGGAAGCCCCATTTTGAAAGTAAAGCGCCCCTATCAAAGACAACTCCGGTACCTAACGGTCTAAGTTGAGACTCTGGTTAAGAATAGAGGTGTGCGTATCCCTTCACTTTAGAAATTAGCGACGAACAAATTTTGTAGCTAAACAATAAAATTCATCGTCAATCCTATTTAGTGACTGATTATCAAAAAATTATATTAGGGACAAATAATTTAGTAAAGTTAGTGACGAAATTCGTAGCAAATTCCATTTTTTTAGTGAGATCTGTAGTTGTTTTGTCATTCCTTCTCTTTATTGCTTTCATATCTATAACCTCTATTGAGTTGAAAATGATTTTTCTCTTTACTATATTAAATGTTTAGATTTGAAAGAAATAGTGTACAATATAGTTAAATAAATGAAAAGGTACAAAAAAAATAAATGAAAACAGTAATAAAAAAACTTTAATAACGCAAAACTTATTTCAAACTGTGAAATTGTATTACTCTCCTTTGAGGAGGCTTTATCATTAATATAAATATATATAGTGTACAATATAAAACTCTAATATAATAAGAATTTTATAGTTATTATAATTATACATCACTAAATATTTACACAATATATGGGATATATTCTAATTATGGTGTAGGGATTGTACACGTTAATACACCTCCTCAGTCGAAGCGGGAGGAGATCGGACGCTGAAACTGGATCTGAAGTTAATGAACAACTGTCTCGGAAGACCTTTCGTGAAGATATCTTCGTACTGATAGGAAGGGGGGCACATGCAATACCTTAACATGACTGAGAGCAACCTTCTCACGAACAAAGTGGATGTCCATCTCGGTATGCTTGGTTCGCTGATGTTGAACCATATTGTGAGATAAGTATATAACGGATATGTTATCACAGTACACCAGAGAAGCTTTACGTAATGGACATTGAAGCTCCAAAAGAAGGTTTCGGAGTCAACAGATCTCAGCAACAACATTAGCAACTCCTATATACTCTGCTTCTGCACTCGAACGGGATAATGTGGCTTGCCGCTTGGCAGACCATGAGATGAGATTATCCCCCAAAAATACACAGTAGCCGAATGTGGAGCGTCGCGTGTCCGGACAGCCTGCCCAATCAGCATCCGTATATGATAATAATGTGTTCGGTGCGAAGGGGTATAGGTGTAATCCATAATCAATTGTGCCCTTAACATATCGAATGATATGTTTAAGAGCAGTAAAACGAGGCTCCCTGGGGCATGCATAAACAAGCATACATGCTGAACATCATAAGCAATATCAGGTTTGGTTAAAGTGAGTTACTGAAGTACACCTGCTAGACTCCTACAAAGAGTAGGATATGTCACCGGATTACCATCCACTGCACTAAGTTTTGATTTAGAGTCAACCGGAGTGGATATGATTTTGTAATTTTCCATCTTATCCATGTACATGATCTCCTCTGCATACTTACGCTGGCAAAGAAACATAGAGTCTGCAGATCTAGTCACTGAGATCCCCAAAAAATAGCTCAACTTCCCCAAGTCAGTCATAGCAAATTCGGTTTTGAGCAGTGCAATTATCTCATTTTTCAGCACATCGGAAAAAGCAGTAAGAATAATGTCATCCATTTATAACAACAAATAAGCAATGTTACTGCCTCTATGAAAAATAAATAAAGTATTATCACACTAGCTACATGTAAACCCAATTCGCATAATGTATTGTACAAAGCGATCACACCACGCTCTAGGGGCCTGTTTCAAAGGGGTTGCTGGATGGACGAAACCGGGCGGCTGGTGCATGTAAACAGTTTCTTTTAAATCCCCATGTAAAATGTATTTTTACATCAAGCTGATGAGTCGGCCAATGCTTACCCATAGCAATGCTCATAACTGTATGAATGGTAGCCGGTTTAACAACCAGACTGAATGTCTCACCACAATCAATGCCCTCCTGCTGATTTGTACCATTGGCCACAAGCCTTGCCTTATATCTTTCTCAGTCACCACTGTCTCTGTACTTGTGACGAAAAATCCACATGCAACGGATCACATTCACCCCCTCCAGTTAGGAACCAAATTCCAAACATGTTATTTCGTTAAAGCATTAAACTCCTCACACATGGTCGCATTTCAATATGGGTCTAGTTTGGCTAATTTTGGGCTTTTGAGAATTAGGAAAATGGTTTGTGTAGACAAATTAAATTGAACTTTGGGTTTGAAAATCCCGTGTTAGACACGGGTTTCCATACGGTGCGAGGGTGCTGGCTGGGTATGGTTGTTGGGTGTCGGTTCGAGTGTATTGGGTTGGTTTGGAGTCTGGTTCTGTTCACTGTGTGGTCTCAGAATTGGGTGTGGGGGTGGGGTGTCGACCTGGTCACTAGGTACACGGGGGTTGTTAGTGTCGTCGTCGATCTGGGTTTGTCGAGACCAGGAATAGTGGCTGAGTTGGGTGGTATCGCCGATCTCTGTAGATCGAGACTGGCTGAGGTTGGCAGTGTGGGGTACAGTGTCGGAGGTAGGAAGGTACCGATGTTCTGGTTAGGTGGTGGGAAGCCAGGTGTAGAAGGTGGGTTGTCGTTAGTTGGTATGGATGTGGGGTAGTGTTGGTGTTGCGGTGACGATACAGTGGCAATGATGGGGACCGGTGAAGGCACTGAGAGGGTGGTCGATTACATGTGGTGGTGGCAATTGGCGGTGACAGTGACAGAGAGTGGGCAAGTGTCAGAGGCGCCGAAGTTTGTGTTGTGGCTGCGTCAGTAGTTGGTAGAGATTGGTTGGTGGTGGTGGACTGACACAGTTCACGGAGGCTGACGAGAGAAAATACGGACTCATCAAGGAAAGTATAGTCCGGTTTTAGGAATTTTTAAATGTTTGAAAACGGGAATGTGGGCTCGTCAAATGTGGTGTGACGAGAGACGTGAATTTGACGAGTGGACAAGACATAGCACAGATAGCCCCTGTGATTCGACGGGAATCCTACAAACACGCATGGAGTGGTGC
Source organism: Anisodus acutangulus (assembly GCA_029783415.1). Taxonomy (NCBI): domain Eukaryota; kingdom Viridiplantae; phylum Streptophyta; class Magnoliopsida; order Solanales; family Solanaceae; genus Anisodus; species Anisodus acutangulus. The sequence goes on from CM056503.1 coordinate 2,167,362, forward strand.
GGGGTGCTATTTTGTGAGGGGCGGTGGAAGCGAGATTTGGGTAACAAAGACAACCGAATATCCGAAGGTGATCATAAGAGGGGATCCGACGATATAATATTTCGGTTGAGGTCATGTTATGAAAAGTACTGGTGGGTAAAATATTGAGGACGTATTCTACCATCTTGATTGCATAGACCCAAAATAAGGGAGGGAGAGAGGCATAAAACAGGAAAGTACGAACCATGTTATTTATGATGCGATAATTCGTTTTGCTTAGCCATTTTGAGGGGACGTGTGAGGACACAAAAACCGAAAGATCATGCCATTATTTTTGCAAAATTTTTGGAACGCGGAATTGTTAAACTCACGACCATTATCACAATGAAAAGATTTTATGGCTCTTTCAAATTGCGTTTTGATAAAAGTGCAAAATTCAAGAAATTTGACAAAGACTTCCGACTTAAATTTGAGTGGGTAAATATCAAACGGAGCAAATGTAACACTAACAGATGATTTAAATGAAAGGCGAACATGTTTGCCTAATTGACAAGAAACGCAGTTTTGGGCAAATTTCCCATTACAATGAATAAAGTTATTGCTTCTAAGAAAATTAAAAACAGGAGCTCCTTGGTGTTCAAGCCTATTGTGCCAAGTTGACGGAGACAGAGCAGCGAGGGAGGTGTGTGAGCGGCAACTGGCAGCGGAAGAGGGTGTGAAGAGATATAGGTCCCTTGTGCTATTGCATCTCGTAAGAGGTGTCCCCGTACGTAGATCCTTCATAGTAAAACCAAAAGGATCAAAATCAACAAACACATAATTATTACGAGTAAATTTTCTAATAGAGATTAAAAAATTTATGATGTTTGGGGCATAAATGACGTTATTTAGGGAGAAGAGTGTGTGAGACGGTTGAGTGTAAGCGTGCCCATAGCCCTGAATTGGAATGCGGTGACCATTGCCAACTTGTAATGGAGGGTAAAAATAGTCGATTTATGAAAGTAGAAGGGTATTTTTGACCATTTTCTCTTTAAAAATTATATAACTTATTTTTTAATAAAAAAATGTCACATATCTTTAAAAAAAATCTAGTCGTTTTAAAAAATTGGATAGACTTATTTTTATAAAGTCATAGAGATATTTTTTAAATGAAGCAGACCCTACCCACAAAAAAATTATGTGGCTTTAAGAAAATAAATCTACTAAAATAATAGGCAAACCTATTTTTTAAAGCCACGTGATATTTTTTTAATTAAAAAATAAGCTACATGATTTATTTATTTTAAATGTCAGCGAAAAGGGCATATTTATCGTAATTGACAGGGGTATATTTACACCATTTATGTAATGACAAGGGTATATATACAACAAACAACAACAACATACCTAGTGAAATCTCACAACATGGGGTTTGGAGAGGGTAGAGTGTACGCAGACCTTACCTCTATCTTGGTAGGTAGAGCGGCTCAAGACAGAGCATAAACATAAGCAAAGCAAAAGCAAAGCAAGAGAAACGGTCAGACCCGGTAAAAAAACCAGTATGAAAATGTTGGTATCAAAAGCAAATAAGCCATGATAGCGCATTTTGAAAAAGTAAGCAGTAACTTGCGTAGGTAAATAAGCTAAACAAAGTACGCCAAATGACACTTAGCATGAGAAATCAAAATACATGGGACTATAAAGCGATATTGCGCCTATTAATATGATAGGCTAAGCGGACCTACAATAATAACACTACAACTATCAGTTTGTAAGCATAAATAGGACGACGCTCGACTAACTACTACCCTTCTACCATAATTTGTGTCCTCCACAACCTTCTATCTAAGGTCATGTCCTCAGTAAGTTGCATCTGTACCATATTCCGTCTAATCACCTCTCCCCCAATACTTTTGGATGTGCAAAGTCTTGACTGGCAAGCACTCCGCCCCATATAATATAGTCAATCTAAGCATCGCCCTATAGAACTTGCCTTTTAAGTTTTGGTGACACTTTTTTGTCGCATAAGACTCCAGATGTGAGCCTCATTTTCATCCACCCTGCCCCAATATGATGTGCGACATCGTCATCAATCTCTCCATCCCCTTGGATAATAGACCCGAGGTACTTGATGCTTTCTTTCTTTGGAATGACCTAAGTACTAAGCATCACTTCCACGCATGTCTTAAGGTCCCTCCCGTTACTGAACTTGCACTCCAAGAATTTTGTCTTGGTCCTACTCAGCCTGAACCCTTTAGATTCCAGAGTCTGTCTCCAAATCTCAAACTTAGCGTTCACTCCGCTGCGAGTCTCATCAATCAGGTGTATGTCTTCTGCGGATAACATACACAATGGCACATCCCTTTGAATTTGTCGCGTCAGTCCATCCATCACCAAGACAAATAAAAATGGGCTAAGAGATGATCCATTGTGCATCTCCATCATCACTGGAAAGTGCTCCGAGTCTCCTCCTATTGTCCGTACCCTGATCTTGGCTCTATCATACATATCCTTGATCGCCCTAGTGTACACCATAGGTACACCTCTAACCTCTAAACATCTCCATAGAACCTCTTTATGAACTTTGTCGTATGCTTTCTCGAGGTCGATGAAAATCATATGTAAGTCTCTCTTCCTCTCCCTATACTGCTCCACCAACCTTCTAATAAGATGAATGACTTCTGTGGTTGAACGCCCCAGCATGAATCTAAACTGATTCTCAAAAATAAACACGCCTCTTCTCACCCTCATCTCCGTGACCCTTTCCCAAAGTTATTGCAACTCTAGATATCACCTTTGTTCTTGTACAAAGGGATTATTGTACTCCACCTCCATTTTTTGGGCATTATCGTCGTCTTAAAATGACGTTAAACAACTCAGCCAGCCACTTCAAACCTGCCATGCATGCGCTCTTCCAAAATTCAATTGGGATCACATCAGGCCCGGTCGCTCATCCCCTACGCATCCTGCGAACAACACCCTTAACTTCCTCAGCCTTAATGCTTCTACAATACCCAAAATTCCGGTACCTACCAGATTGCTCCAGATCTCCTAGCACAATTGATACAACAAAGTGGCAAAATTTAACAACAAAGATAAGGATAAAGAATAGATACGGGCAACCGGAGGTACCAACTCCAGTTGAATCGAACCTGTTTGTCGGCGAAAATCATTGTTCACATGTATTGTTCATCGGCACCGGAAGTACTGTTCACTTGAGTTTTCACCAAAAAAAGTCGAGTACTTGTGTAGATCGAGGAGAAAAGAACAAAAAGAAGAAAGAAGGAGAGAGACGAAATGTTTGGCCAGGAACATTGCCGATATTGTTCGCCGGTACTGTTATCAGTTCTTTCATCGGGAAATCTAGTACCTGGTCGGAGCATCGACGTACAATTGTTTGGCGAAGTTCACTAACGTAAGATATTTTTCACTGTCGGAGAATATTGTTCACCGAAAAGTCACTGCCGGATTACTGTTCTATGCCGGAAAATCATTGTTCGCCGCTGGAGCATGTCGGAACAATTGAGACATGTGCAGATTTGATCGGAAACCTGGTCGGAACACAGTGATACCCGTCGGCGAACGGGACCTTGGTCACCGATCACCGACCGGAGTGGCGCACCAAGATGAGATTTCCGTCGAAGAGGGTGGGGTTAGGGGTTGGGGTGGGGTGTGTGTTATCGTTGTGGGGAAGGGAGAGAGGATTGTAACAACAATAGAATGTTGTCACCTTATTAATATCTTGAGGGAGAAACTCGGAGATCTGAGAAGAAAAAGATTAATTGTGACAAAAGTATATATACAACACTTTTTAACAAGAAATATAAATGCTTTAAATCGAAAAGTTAAGAGGTATATTTATATTTTTGACCTACATTCAAAGTCTCTTTTTTCTTTGAGCGAGTTGGTGACAGGTATTTTGTCCGCATTAGGCAAGTGTTGCCGACCCGTTTTCTTACAACTGACGGCGTATGCGAATCGGTGAGTTTCTTTAATTCTTCTTTTATTTGTTTTGAGAATCAGTGGACTACACATGTTCATGAGATTTATTTAACCAAAATGATTAACGGATAATTCCTATAAAAATATAGGTGTTGATCTTATCGATACACCAACAAACACAAGTTTCATGAGTTGTAATTAATAGATTACTGAGTTTTACATGCTATCAATGAATTTCTTGAAAAATAATATACTGCATTCCTGAGGTAGTTTGACTAAGTACGAAATTTAAGAAATAAAGAAACACTTTTAAATCTTATAGTCTAAAATAAGTCAAAGATATTTGTGTGGTAATAGATCATCTTTGTGTAAAAAATAAAATTTAAAGTTAAATTATTTATTAATAAAGAAATATGTCATTCTTTTTAGACGGACTAAAAAAGAAAATAGGTCATTTTCTTTGAGCCGGGGGGAGTATTAACTTTAATAACAAATGAGATTTGATTAAATACACAAACATATATAAAGAAGTAAATAGTAGATCAAAATGAGATCTCAGGAGTTTTGTAAACAGTAATGCATAAGACAATATAAAGCTTCAACAAGTGTTTTATACAAGTAAGCCCTAAGTCGCACAATCAATACAAGATACGCAGATTAGCTTAAACTGTTGAATAAAGTGCTAATGTATTTAATATAAAGTAATTTTACTATCCATTTCAAAAGTGTCTCATTCGTAACCCTGTCATTAGTCAAATGACCCAAATTTGCTATTATTGGCTAACAAAATTTGTTTTTCATATTAAATTTAAAATTACAAATTACTTTTTTCAGATTACAAAAAGGCCACTTATTAATAATTAAACCCCCATTCCATGTTCAGTTGCACATTGAACACGTAATACATTTGACTTTTTGTCTGTATAAAAGAAAAAAAGGAAAGGGAAAACAAGTAATGCAAAATACATTCCAAAATGTGATTGGCTATAATTATTTGTTTACTTGCAAAATGACGATTTGAGTCCCATTTTGGGCATAATTGACCATCTCCTCAATTATTTAAGTGCGTAATGTATTAATTTTAGAAAATAATAAAACAATTATTAAGCTTAGACAGAGACTTCTACGTTGAAGATGCAAAGCCTGGGCGCTATAAGGCGCTCTGACATGGGACAGCGTGGGTTCGATTTCCCGCAAGCACGAAGAAACTCTGCATGTTGGGGAATTTGACCTTGTTTCATTGATCAGTTGTACGCTCCCAGAAAACTGACCACCGGAGCACATCCCGCGATTTACCTGGTAATAGTGTTGAAGGGCCAGGTCTTTATTACCTCAGGGCGTAGTCGGTATGGCGCAGAGGCTGGATTATCAATGCAATTAGAATAATCCAAGAAAATATAGCAAAAATTCCACCTAATGGATCATGCTGTCCCTTCTTCCCTGGACAAAATTATGTGCATAACATAGCCTTTTTTAAAATGAGAAAGAAATAAATGTTTTAGGTAAGACAAGAAAGGAACTTGTCACCAATGGATTAGGCTAATTGATGGCAATAATTACTGAACAGTTAAGAGTGGTTAAGAAAATGAATTAGGAACCTAATTTAACTAAAAAGATTAGTTTATGAGGTGAGAGAAGTCAAAGAATCTTTTAAGGACACACCATCTTATTCCTAAATTTTATATATGTTAAAGAATTCACTTAATATGTATAAATAATTTATTAATTTTTTTTTTAGAATCTAGAATTCATAAATTCAAAATTCAAACTCCGACTATGATGTGGTGCAATACCCTCACCCCACATACACCCGCTATAATTGGAAGGTAGATAAACAGAGGAACCCAACATTGGGCAAACTAAAATATTGATAGGTCTGGTTCTGATTTCATATTTTGAAAAAAATCTTTGAGTTTTTTTTTCTTAAATGGGGTAGGAAAATGGAGGAGGGGATTACAAGATGGAGAATCGAATTTCACCAATAAGGTGAAAGTTCAGGTAGTCAATCAATTGATCTATTAAGATTTCTTAATAAATTTTTGAGTTTAATTTAACCTCAAAAATTAATTTATAATATAAAAATTATTCAAAATTATATAAAAAGAACAACAATCAATTTTCTCAATTGAAACTAACAAATTCAGTCAAACAAGGTAACATTGTACAAGGGAAGGACCAAGCTAAAAATAATGGATATGTGGGGTTCTAGTCCTACCAAAGATTCTTCCTTTTCCTCTATTATTCACAGCCCCCCCCCCCCCTTCTCTCTTTCAAAAAACGTAAAAAGTTAATGAAAACTTACAAGATTTGTTCAATTTTTAATTGTTCCTTCAAGACTTTAATTAGGTTTAATGGTATTTTCAGGTCCTTAAATAGTAAGTTATTATAAAATTGAGTAAAAATTCTAGGGGGGAATTGAAACTTACTTTGAAAGCATAAGTTCATTATTACAATTTCACAATTACTTGTAGGTTGAGAAACACAAGAGGGCAATTGAACACTAGAAGACAAAGTTTCACTCACACAAAAATGTAACTTTTTACTTGTATAAAAATGAGTGGTGGGTGGGCCTTAGGCACATGTAAAAAAAGTCCCAATCATTAGAATTACACAAAAGTAAGTGAACTCTTCTCATTCTTCTCACTGGTGCTCTGTAAAATCATCACAGGAAAAATACTATGTTCCCTAGGCAAAGAAAACCCCACAACATTTTTTTTCATAATTTCTTTTGTCTACCCAGTATTACTCTATTTCAATTTATATGACACTTTTCTTTTTAATCAATATAAAAAAAATGATATATTTTTTTATTTAATAATAATTAAAATTTAAATTTTACTCTCTATCCCAATTTATATAATGTAGTTTGACTAGGCACGGAGTTTAAAAAATATAAAAAAAAATTCTAATCTTGTGGTCTAAAATAAGTGAAAGATATTTGTATGGCTATAGATCATCTCATTAAACGTAAAAGATAAAATTTAAAATTAAATTTTTACCCAATAAGAAAATGTGTCATTCTTTGGGGACTGACTAAAAAGAAAAGTGAGTCATATAAATTGAGACAAGAAGAGTATTTTTTTACGCTTAACGAGATGATCTATAAAACTCAAATATTTTAAATTTATTTTAGACTGTGAAATTCAAAAGTATTTCTTTATATTTTAAACTTCATGTCTAGTCAAATTACATCATATAGATTGAAACGGACCAATGACGCCATCACCAAGTACGTTTACACAGTAACAATAACAAGAGGCTATAATGCATCATAGCCTTTCCTCTTATTATTAGAGAAAGGGTAAATGGGCCTTTTCTATTTGGGGCAAGGGCTCTTAAGGCTATAGAAGTACAACGATAACATATCTTGTATAATTTTATAATTTTACGGGTAGATTCTGGAATGGATATGTTGTACGCAAACTTTATCCTTATCTAACATTTGTAGAAGAGTGGTTATTTCGAACAATACAACTATCATGAAATTTTGTAATTGTTTTGATTGATCAGTTTATTATCATGATCAAGGCATTATTCAACCTTAAGAAAACTGTTCCTTTTTTTTTTAGAAATGCAACTCGAACTTTAAGCAAGTTATCCTCGCGCATCAAATCATGATAATCTTTTCTGTACCTTAAGGAACAATCCTAGTACTCGGTCCTCCGTGCTCTCTCTTTTTTGTCGGGGGGAGGGGGGGGGGGGGGTCTTTTCTTTTTTCCTTGGGATCTTCTTCTGTTTTTTCCACCACCAACAAAAAAAAAGCGGCAGGAATGTAGTAGCTGTCGAATGATTGAATCAAAGGTTATGGTAGAAGTTAGAACTATTGACTTAGATCTAAGATTGAGACATAAACTTAAATTCCCTTCATTTTCTTTTCTAAATTTGGCCCCCCACCTTTGCTCCCTACAAAGAGAAAAGTCACTAGCTTTCCATAAATGAAAGCAACGAGACGTCTGGCTTGTAGCTGCTATCCATTCCATGCTTGACAAGCAACCACAATTAAAACTGTAGGGACCAAAACTCAGACATCACCATAATTATATACTAAACTGTACTCATTGGAATCACTCCAACGTACATTGCAAGAATGCCTTAGAACAATATTCAGAACATTCTCTTTTCTGGGTTTTTAAGCTCTTGGACGACCTTTTATTGTTTCTCCAAGTAGACTCCAAACATGCTCATGATATAGATCAAGAAAGACTCCAAACATGCTCATGATGATCAAGAAAGACTCCAAACATGTCCTTGTGCCAAGGGTCTATCAGAAATATCCCCTCTACATCCCAAGATAGGGGTAAGGAGTACACTTTACCATTCCCAGACCCCACTTTGTGGGAGTTGTAAAGACTCCAAACATGCTCATGATATCACTCTCAAGATGATTCTGAACGGGTTGGGTCAATTTTGGGGTGTCAAAATAATGAGTCCCCAATCCGCCCAAAGTTTGCTTGGGCCAAAATTGGGATAATGAAAGAGGCCTATTTCCTCAGAAAATTGAGATGATGGTCTACTCTATTTGCTAGCCTCGACGACAATCAATAACTAGCAGAAGGGCAAAGGGAAATAAAAGGAAAATAAATCACTATTATTCCTAACTTGTTTGGGATTGAGGAATAGTTGGTATAAATCACCATACTTGAACAAAACATGACTAACAATAATAATCATCTACAACAAAACATTCCTATTATTACTTCATTTACACAATATTATTTCAGAACAGATTTGTTAGAGTTGCATCACAAATTTGCTCAACCTGTACAAACCTTTTAGACTTGTTCCAAGTAAAGTTGCAACAAAAATAGCCATCAGAGAGACAATATGGTGCAACTCTTAAGGTAAGTGAAGAAAATCCAGTACATTGCACGGTCAGAATAGGTTTTTACTTTCCTCTTTTTCTCCCCAAAAACGAGCTTGACCAGGTACAAACTCAGGACAAACGCCTCCGCCTTGGAGGTCAATGATCTATGTCAATACAGGTTATAAGTTCAATGCAAATGCTTTACACTTGCTAAATTTCAGAATGTCGAATGAAAATTTGATTTACGTTAAATTGCAACTAATTAGCCAATGGAGAATAAGATACATTCATCATATTGAGAAAGTTGTACTCTTACGATTTCCTGGGCCTTCCTCTTTTACCCGTCGATACTTTCCCTTCAGGCTGGGAGCTTTTATTTGCTGATGGAGGCCGACCCCTCCCACGACCAGTACCCTTTTTAGCAGCCTTTCCTCGACCTCTGCCGGAAGACTTAGCTCGCCCATTAGATTGTTCCTCATAGTCATCACTCTCATCATCATCACTATTTTCCTCCTCATCTTCAGACTCCGATGCATCTTTTGACTTCTTCCTTTTATTTGACTTTGCAGGCGCCTTAGCAGACCCTTTTTTGGAAGCCTTTTGAGAAACTGGAGATTCACTCACAGGTTCTGCCCCCACTGCAGCAAAGCCAATTTGCAACTAAAGTAAGAAAAAATTAATGTAAAAAAAATCAATAAATATATACGGCTTCATGCCAACTATCTCCTCAGTTCAACAAGAGAAATCTAGCCTTTCGCTTGGCATCTGTGTCTACTTAACAAATTTTCAAAACATCCTAAACCTGCTGGAAATTGAGCACAAGCAGGAATTACAGTCTAAAATTAAGGAGCTAGCCGCAAGGATTACTTTATCCCAAAACAAATTGGGTAAATTTGACGCAATATGTGCTCTTTTTGATTGGACCCTCCTTTGCTCTATCTAACTCGGCGTGCGCTCCTTCCGGCCCTGCGAGAATATATTCGGACACGTGCACTACTCATATCGGTACTAGAAGCCCCTATATCAGGCCTAGAAGACTATGGGCCCCACCTTCTGCGAGTGAGCCGAATGATATTTTGTTTAGAATGTAGCTTTCTTGACATGAATTTATCACGTCAATAATAACTATTCTTCAACCATATATTAGTTGAGTTGGTTATATGAATTGTCTGTGTCTAGTCTGCCATATTCAGGTCACAATTATAATTCTAATATGAGAGATTTGTCTTTTAGGAGAAATTAAGGATGCTCTACCACTAGAGAATCTGCAAATCTCACACTTACCCTACATAGAAATACAAGTCCTGACCAGAATAGAAAAGAAAAATCCTAATAAACAACTACGTGGTTAATCCAAACTAGTTGGTATCAACTATATGATTCCTTTTCTTTCATGTAATTTGTTACGTGTTAGCTAAGTAAACATTGATTTTGATAAATTGTAAATTTTTATAAGAAAACCAAACACATAATCTCAAGTCTAGCTCATTATTTTCAATCATCATTATAAATAAAATTCAAGCATACTGTTGCACGTTTGAATTACCATATTTGTTACACCTATGGGTGATACATGTCGAGGTATATGTAAGACATGGCAAACGCATCTCAAGTGATCTTCTCTATGTTTATCCTCTATATGTGCTACTACCCCCACCCCCCAATTCAATGTTGTCAATTTTTACGGCATTCTTACAGACCTTAAATTCGCTCCAATATATAAATAGCCTCACAACCGTTCTTTAACACTTGACTTTAGCTTGTTAGATGTCATCCTATCAAATAGCACAACCATCACACTCCTTTATTTTAGTTATCCTACTTTTCATTCTATTTGTTATATTGCATCTATCATTATATATTCCTAGAAAACTGAATGTACATATTTGATGCTGTACTAGGCACCATAAAAAACCATCTAATTTCACTTCACTTTCACCTAATCATGATATTCTCCTTGTTTTAGCCATCAATTTTTGTTCTACCCGTTAAATCTCCATATATCAAGCTATTCTCCTTGAAATCTGAACAGATATATTGTCTGGATGTAGATATGACAGCCCCATCAAATATCACTTCACTTCTTTTTAGGGGGGGTTAGGGCTAAACTTGTGTGTATATATTTCATCTTCAACTTTTCTTAAAAGCCTAATTATGTAGGGTTCTTGGTTAACTCCTTGGAAGCTAGTCAGTTGACACAATATCATTTGCAAATAGCATGTATTATGAAACCTTATCCTGCATAGTATAAAACAAATAAGGGCACAAGGACAACGGAGATGAATTGACCATGGCTACTTGAGTCAATTGCCCTTTAAGCAAATTCAGAGGAAAACTAAAGTATATTTTCCCAAAGAAATCCTACAATTAGCTAAAACTTATGGAGATACATGAAGCTTAAAGCTATACCTTCCTCAGAAGCCTTGCCATCATATACATCAAGCTGTCAGGTAAAATTGGAGAAATTAGACAACTTACATGAGCAAATAAATATAAATAACGGAAAATCAAGTCCAATGTTTGTATCACCCCCCCCCCCCCCAAAAAAAAAGAATAGGAAGGAGGTCCAAACTATCTAAATAAATATTACACTCAAACCAACAACTTATATATATAAACTGCAAAAATCGTATGCTGATTCTCCTAAAGATGAATAATTATTGGGTTAGCATAACACCTAGAGGGGAAAACATAAATTATAACCGTAACTTTACCTGCTCAAGTCGATCCTCAACATTTGTCCTATCAATCACAACCATGGAGTGGGCAAATCCGCAAGCAACACTAAACAGAAAAAGAAGATGCTAGGATTCAGCCTCTGAGCTAAAGTCCCATCCTTCAAAATTTATTTTTTAAACAGAAATACACTAACCTGATAACATGCATGCCATCTAAAATGTCTACCTTCTTAGGAAGTGCGGAAGATCTATAGAGAAATAGGTAAAATAAATGAGTAAAGCGCACATAGCTAACCAAGAAAAAAAATATTAGATATGAATGAAACCTACTTTTGTCCATTTGGTCCATAACCCAGCTCCCCAGACTGTGCATGACCCCAACTTATGCAAGAGGAATCAGCACCAACAAAGTGGTGCATATTGCCAGAATCCATACATCGTAGGTTCCATCCACTAAAAATACAGAATATATCATACAAAAATGAGTCGAGTAGACTTGCTGACAAAAGAAAAATATTACGCTTCTGAAAAGAAAAGATCCTTTTTAATAATCCAAGCCAATGATCGTGTTGGCAGAAAAAACAATACACCATTAACGGGTGGTTGCCTTTAAAGATAATTCCTACATGAAAAGTGAATGTTATAACTTGAACACAAGACTATAAGACTCTGCTAGGACTTCGCAGTGGAATCACCCATTACCCCCCAACCGCAAGACAAAAAAGAAAAGAAAATTCAGGTTCCATCTTCATTGATGTATTGTAGATGGCTGTAACCCGGACTTGGATAAATAATAATTCACCCAAATATAGAAATTTATCACACATGCAACTCATGCTGTTGTCTGATACCATATGAGCGAAATAAAATGGTTGAAACGCAAATGCTGTAAAGAACAGAACCTCAAATCCAGAAGAGGTTTAGGATACATCGAATCATCTCCGGTGCTCTTTATTTTGCCCCACATGTAAAGCTGTCCTCCTCCTGCACAAGAAAACATTATTAGAAGTGTAAAGTCATAGATGTCTATTTTGTCAGGCAAGTCATAGATGTTTATTGTTAATCATGAGCCTACTACATTGCAATTAGTAGAAAGTGGCCTGATCATATCTTGTGTAGAATGACATTACTTGCAGAGCAAATCTCAGATATACTTTATTGCCACGACAAAAATTATGCCTCAATCCCAAACAAGTAAAGCGCGTTGGGGCCAGCTATATGATTTATTTTCTCCGTTTAAGCTCAACTCATGTCATCTATCATACCAAATAAAAATAAAGTGAAAAATGAGCAATAGGTTCAAAACCAACGTACTAACAAGACAAATCCACGTAACTAGTTAGATGTCACCCATATGGATCTTTTCTTCCATTGTGCCTTATCTTTAAGCTAAGTATGTATAGATTGATTAGAATCCAAGAAATTGTAGGTTTTTCGTGACAACTTCCTTGGACCAACACAACCGACCCTAACTTGCTTGGGATTGAGGAGAAGTTTTAGTTGTTGTTCCACCCAAATCAAAGTGGGTCAGGTATTTTGGTATCATGGTTCTTTCTATTTTTTTTCTTTTAAGACCTTTCATCGATGATTACTAAACTGTAGAACCACTAACTCCGCCTATGTAAGCTTTGCAAAACATATCCAACACCAAATTTGGATTAAGGAGGATTGCAATAAATTACTAATGTGAAAATACTCAAACTAGGATAACTCTTTTGAATGTATGGATGGATACAGAGGATATATACCATAACTAATTTGGGATTAAGGCATAATTGATTGGTTGAGTATTCAGAATTTAGACACTAATTGAACTTATTAAGCATTAACATGGATTGATTAGCCTATAATACAACTTTTACTTATTTTCACAGGTAATCCATAATTCAAACCCATAAATAACCGGAAATTAATTTTGCTCGCTTTTTACATGTAAATTGACAGCTAGCTAGATGCTCACACATCTCTCAAAGCAATAACTAAACGAGGAAGCACTATATATAATCATAGTCGGCTTCAAAATATAGATTTAATGAAGGCAATTAACTCATGTGAATACACACCTGCAACACGTTTGGACAACTTGTGGAAATAAATTATTGAAAGAAAAAAAGGTGTACAAAGAGTGTAGCTAGTAGAGATATCAAATATGATGTCATCTCAGTAAATTATAATTGCACCGGATAAGATTTAAAATGACGTCAAAACAAAATGGAGACATAGTAAAGAGAACAAGACAAATCATACCGGCAGTACATGCTGAGTTGACAGAACCTGCTGAAACTACTGCATCTGGAGGCAAGACATTTTGTCGCGTAAAAATGTCAACTCGTCGAGGAGCAAACTCGTCCTTCTGTTCTCTATGACCCAGCCTGCAATAAGCAAAATTGAACCACATGTTTATGTTTATAGTTATAAGACCCAAAAGGAGGGAGAAGACAAAGTGGTGCGCAATGGACGTTCAATTGCATAGACCTTAATATGCAAATATGAAATAGAATGTACGAACCTCCCATAACCGCCAAATCCCCACCTAGTATTTGTTTGTCAAAACAGAGTAAAGAACGAATCAGCTTCAGTATATATGGGCAAATCAAAGCAAAAAACTAAGGTGGAACCTTACGTGTAAACATATCCATTCTTATCCACTGCAACTGAAATCCAGAAAAATAAAAGGTAAATGCAGTTAACAAATCTGAAAGAAGACAACACAAAATTGTTAAATTTAAGTTGAGATGAACCTGTGTGATTTGTTCCACAAGCTACTTTGACTATAGTCTCTCCAGCAAAAGCAGCTATAGGTTTAGGTCGGGGTTGAGCTTCATAAGCTAGCTTTACAGAGCTATCTTTGGTATTATACTGCATGTTACAGGACATCCTTAAATCAATCAAATAAAGCAACAACTCCCAATTCAAATATAGAGATGGTGAATACCTTTATTACAGTAATTTCCAAATTTAAACATCAAGGGTCTTGTCATGAAAGGGGAAAATATTGGCTATGGTCTTCCAGATTACAGATTTGGTGCATTTACATTTAGGATTCCACACTTAATTTTGGAGAAATTTTACACCCGAGATCATCAGGAAACAAAAGCCCAATATGAAAGTATAAAAGAACTCCACTACGAAGGAGGACAATACTGATTTTTGTAGAAATAAATAAGTGCCGATTACTTTGTGGAAATGTGATATTCACATCCCTTACCATCTACATGTGACAGATCGATGAGAAACATGTCAGTAAAATATAAAAATAGAGATTGGATAGACAAGGAAACAAGGAAAGGAAAAGGTGGAGACATGACTGTTTTTTAAGTGGTTTGATATGGCAATAAGCACTTGACATCAGCATGACTGCTTATCATAATCACGTAATACAGGTACACAAATAAACAAATAAATAAACACAAAATAATTAAAATAGTTCAAGTAACTATCCTCCTACAATGCTGCACAGATCACAAGATAGTATAATAATCTCCTTAACATCATGTGCATAGAGCAGGAAGAGAACAAGGAGAAGGGGAAATACAAAAGTCAGCAATTACAAACTAGACCTCATGTGGTAAAAAATTCCACTTCCTCTGTTAACATAAGTTGCAATGGACAAAAAGGCCTTGCTCAATACAAGATAAATTGGAGAAGATAACAACTACGGTCATCTGATTGCCTGTTAATTGTGATTTCAATATATGTAAAAGTATCACCAAAGCTGCATCATTATCAATTAAATTGAACAGATGATCTTGTCATGACATATTGTTGCAGGTAAGGAAATATTGCAATTTGAGATTGTTATACAGCACGGTAAAGTCCAGAACTCCCGATATATAAAAATAAAATGTGGTAGTCTTTGTCCATGTCACAGAAGATAAAGTAAAAATAACTGGGAGAATTTCTTTAAGTGTACCTCGTTGTCAGTACCATGACCAAGCTGACCATACTGAGGCAGACCAGCAGTTCTAGAAGCCATGAAATAACATGAAAATCAGAGTGCAAGAAAAGTAGGAGTTGAAAATGTCACAACCAAAATCTTTTATTTGTACACAGCATTATCAGGGTAGTAGAAAGTGAAAACTTCACAAACCATACAATATAGAAGCTCCTTCAACTGAGGTTAGCCAGACAGTAAAGTCAGCCCCACAAGCAGTAGTTTTGACTTCAGTGACGGCACACCGGACTGGAGATGGTTCAATTTCTGCAACAATACAAGAAAGTGATGATCTTAATTAATTTTATAAAAGAAAGATAAACCAGCCCAAGATAGAAGAAATCAGTGGAATAATATTGCAAGGAAATAAAGACAATAGGTTGCTTAAGGCAATTTTTTTGGTTCTTTCATATACTAGCTTATATTTTTTTTAATAAGGTCCTACACTAGCTTATATAATCATGAATTTCTTGTTAGTGTATGCTATGTTACACGACTCATTAACAAGTAGGTACTGCTATAGGGGTGATACAAGTATCTGATACATGTATTTCTAGGTTTTTGCTAACTTTCAATGTATTTGACGAATCCGCAGGAAGTTACCATACCCTTGTTACTCCAGTTTCAACATGGATTATAAAAAATAAATGAAGGATCCATGTGACCTTAGGTCATATCTGAAGAGAAATGCATATGATCAAAGAGAGATGAAATAATGTCCATGCAACTAAGGCAGAACTTACCAGACACTTCTAAAAATATCAATCTTCAGAACATACCGAATACTAAAAGAAGGTCTTTTCCTTTGGTGCAAGTGAGACAGAAACAGCGTAGGTAAGGAGCAACGGAGGGTGACAAAGGGGCTCACCATTTTTCGCATTGCCTGTGCCGAGCTGCCCATGTTTATTCCAACCAAAAGCAAAGGACTGTCCATCATCCGTAACTACCACTGTGTGGCTCCTTCCAGCTGCAGCTCTAACAATTTTATGCCTGGAATGAAATTCTTTTAAGTGATGCCAGAAATAAATACGTGATACTTGATAGACATAACGGTTTCAGGAGACATGGACTAACCATACAGGGAATATAAGAAGGATATTGGAAGCGTTTATTACTTCTAGAGTATAAACACTCAGTTTTGAGTTTAAAAACCAAACATTACTGTCCATCAGAATATTCACCATTATAACGTTATTTTCTTTCAATCTCACTTTACATGTACCCTTGAAACAAGGGTTGCTCCAAGGCTTTGGTCAAGTGAGAAGAGCACAATGCGTAATTTATGGGTTGGGTGCACATCACTGGTTCGAACCGTCTTGCAGACAAAAGCCCGGTTTTAAGTGGAGAAGTCTATAGGGGACGGCCCATTGACCACCAAGTTTCAAACCATGTACCACTGGCCCTAGATTCTCTTGGTTATCAAAAAAAAACTCACTATGTGTACCTAAATACATCAAAATTAGACAAGAAGGGCATAACCATTCATTTAATTATGCATAAGAAACTTGTAGCATGATGGCATCTTATAATTATCAAATTTGATTTCCTCCTGGCTACAGAGGCAGTTTTTTTAATAAAGGATATAGAGGCAGCTAATCTTTTGCAAAAGTGCATAATAGACCTTAATCAATGACAAGAAAATAAAAAGGTAGGTTCTTTTTTTCAATTTGTCTCAATGTTTTCGAGATAAAGAGCGAATCAAATAACCATGAGCAGAAAAAAGAGGGCGAACATAGGATTTTAAGTTGTGGGTGTGGTATAGCTATGCAACCTATACTCCTCTGTTGTATGGGTTTGAACTTAATACATATTTTGAAACTTATACTACTATATCTGCCACTGATGAAAGATACAAACCAAGAACAACTTACTTTGAGAGTTCTGAAACAACAGTCGGTCTATCACGTGAAATTTTATCTCCATGACCAAGCTGCCCTTTCTGCAAAGCCACAAAAAGTTGTAACCAAGAAACAACAGTCGGTCTTCCAGCAGCACAAAAAGTTGCAAAAGCAAAAAAAAATAAACACACGATAGACTTGCCTCATTCCTTCCCCATGTATAGCAACGGCCTTCAGTATCTAGTGCTACACAATGACAAGAAGCTGCATTTCCACCAGAAGTGAGAAAACAAATCAAAAACGGACTTCACATAACACTTCAATCACATAATAGCACAACAACAAAAACAATAACTCCGTATCAATCCAAACTAAATAGGGGGTCGACTATATGAATCCTTAGTATACATTCAGTATCTAGCGCTACACAATGACAAGAAGCTGCATTTCCACCAAGAGAGAAAGAAAACAATCAAAATACATAACACTTCAATCACATAAAAACTACTCCCTACTTCCCAATTTAAGTGACTCTTTAATTTTTAGTCAGCCCAAAAAATAATGACATATTTCTGTATTTAGTAATAATTAACTTAAAATACCTAATTTAACCTTAATGAAATGATCTATAGCCACAAATATGTATGACTTATGACTTATTTTAGACCACAAGTTTTACAAGTGTACGGTCAAACATGTTCACATAAATTGGCAAGGAGGAGTACATAACTTTGTATTAATACAAACTAATTGTGATAGTCTATATGAATCCTCAACACACATTCCACAACATTTTAATATGTTTCATCTCTAAACAAACTAATAAGACAAGAAAATACAAATGTAAGTCTACCAACACAACTAAGCAAGAATTTTTATATAAAAATGGAGCCAAAAAAAAAGTGTATACCGCAACCAGCTGCAACAAAACAAATGTCGACACCAACTAAAGGACGAAGTCTCGTCGGCGAAATCAAATTCCCTTCCGGCAACACTTTCCGGCGACCAACGGCATCCCAACTAGTACATCCACAAAACAACAGCTCTCCACCCTTCACCACCCCCTCCTTTTTCTCTTCTACCTCCGACATTTCCGGCGAACTTAACGGTTGAAACTGAACCGGGAAACAACTAAACCGGTGGAGATCGGCGGGAAAACGGAGATTCGAAAGGAATCGGCGGCAAAGGGTTTAAGCAAAACAAGTGATGGAGTTTTATCTGAAACCCTACAAAACACACACAGTATTAAAACCAGAATTATTTTGTGTATTCCGAGAATGGGAGAGCTTTTATTTATTGGTGTAATAAAAATACTGCTTGCTTTTCTTTTTTTATCTTTTAGTTTCTTTCTCTGTTTTCTTTTCCTTTAACAATTAACTCAATTCTTTTAGGAAAATTAGAAGAAACAATTTCGGGTAAATAACATATTGCAAAATACATTATAAATTTGCGTATAATATACTCTAATGATCTCCTTTGTCTTATTTATACTCTTCTTCAAAATGATCCGACACTTTTCTGAACCAACCATGTACATGACTTTAGCGCACCAAATTATCCTTTTCAGAAACAATTTATGCTATTATGCTATTTGTAGGGTTTAAGGTTCCGCGGGGTATTTGGAAATAAGGGAGTTTCCCAATAAGTGGAGGGCATATGCCCTTATTTTGTCATTATCCATATTCTATTGTTTTCTTTTTTCTTTTTTGTTTTTTTTGTGTATCGGTTACAAATTGTAGTGACTACCCTATGGGACATTTTTCACGTGATTAACAACAAAACAAGGGATTCTTAATTAAGCAGTAATGGTTTTCAATTGTTTGTTTGAAAAAAAGGCATAATAGCTCAACATTTTCGATAGCTAAATGATTATTGGTCCTAGTTAACCCTTATACGTAACTACTTAGTAGCTTTCACCCCTGGACGACCTCAAATTTATTTAGGTTTATTATCATGTTGATTGTTAAGAAAATAAATTTTGAATTTAATTCGACTTTTAAACCTAACAAGAATGATCAACAAAATTTCATTGTATAAAGTATAAACAATGTTGCTCTTGGTGCATTTCCTTGTTCCCCGCCTTTTACTTCACGTTCTCCTTGTTTCATCTAACTTTCCTTAATGGGTTGGAACAAACTTTAAATTAGACAAAACTAATAGTATATTCATAACCCACAAACACACATTTATAGAAACATTAAATCTTTTGTAAAAGTTGCAACTTTAGCGAGAAGGGGAGCCCCATTACCTCAATGGAACGAAAAAAGTTGTATCTGTGTAACCTATATGTCATGGGTTCGAGTGGGGGTGTTCATGAGTCGGTTTTTTGTTAAAATTAAAATCAAACCAAACCAACTATATTACATATCAATCGGTTTGGTTGTTGTCAATTTGGTTTGATTTTCGATTTTAAAAAAAACTTAATGGTATTTCTTTTTTTCATTTTTTCCTACAATTAAAAAAGACTTTTTCATTATTTTCCAACTTACAATATTTTATTATTCTATTTTTTTTTTATTGTGGGAGCTATAATTTTATTGGATTAAGTAGAAAATATTTTAAGATCTATAGCTTTATCAAGTGAATAAAATTTATAAGAAACAAATCTTTTTTTAGATAAATCTCATGAATGTTTCTTTGAATTAATGAGATTGAATTTCATGGATCTCTTTTAATAAGAAATGAGCTTAAGCTATAAAGTTCATTAGCCTATTAGAGATAAGAAAATTTGATAAAAAAAATAAGCAAAATATTTAAAATTACTTATAAAAATCAATATATCTTATACTTATAATTATATATATTATGTGTATGATTTGTCGGTTCAGTTCATTTTTTCCGGTTTGTTTATAATATAACCAAAATCAGATATTATCGATTTTTAAAAATTTAAAACCAAACCAAATCAAATCCAAACAACTATTGATTTATTTAATCGGTTTGCTGTTTGGATTGGTTTTTAACCAAACTGTGAACACCCCTAGTGCTTTTGTTAACGCGAAATGATTTGTGCAACAAAATACTTTTTGCAATTTTATTTACTTTAATTTTCTAATTCTTCATTGAAGACGTAAGGACGAAAAAAAAGAATTAGACAGTGGAAAGCAAGAAAGAGGCATTAGGGGTGACATTGTTTGATTACTATGATCTTTTTGTCTGGTGGTGCTAGTCCCAAGGAACCAATGGCACGGAGAATTGGCCCTACATCCTAATATTATATCTTATTTCTTAGTAGTACCGGTCATTCAACATTACTACCAGTAAATCATGGGATGTGTCTGAATAACCAAAATTTGAGAACATAGCAAATGATATCACCTACAAGATCTTATCCTAGAATGTGCCTGAATAACCAAAATTTGATAACAGAACAATTGATATCACCTCCAATGTCTTATTCCAGAAGAGAGCAAAGTGCTCCCACCAGGATTCAAACCCGCAGGCCTCCGGCTGAATTTTAAATTCAGCTCCTTTGACACCCAGCTATGCCCAAGGGGATAATATTGTACCTTATTTGTGAGAGGAGATATGGTCTAATACTTTGCAAGTGCAAATTAACAAGGAATACCACCAGGTAAAAGGCTAAAAGTTTACTTAGAACTAGAGAACAGTATAGGAGAAAACATTGGCTCAATGTTTTGACTCTAATTTATTGTTACAGTCATTTCCAATGAACAAGACAATGATTCACTACATATAGTATAAAATAACCAGACACACATAAGAAACCTATATAAATACTAATATCTGAAAGCTTAGTTACTCAGCGTTGTGCGTAACATGTGAGACCAATAACATAGGTAACAAACTTTTTGGCTTCATGTAGAGATTATCTTCACCTCCTCAAGGCTCTGTGTCGTCCACTAGGCGGATGCAGGTGTTGCTGAAGCGGCAGATGCTTTGCCAACAGATAATTGTTGCATTTGATTAGGCTGCTGACGTTGCATCTGGAACATATTATGCTTCACTGGCATCTGCTGTGTCATGCTATTAGGCAACCGTCCTTCCTCCCTAAACTCCCCAGCGGCAAATTTTAAACGCTGGACTTCCGCAGTTAATGCCTCATGAAGAGCTGCAGCGAAAACTAAAGTTATGAATGTCCATCTTTATGGGTAGGTGCATCAGAAAGACGTTCATAGAGTATCAGCATATCTATAAATGTTGAATGTCAAGTATAAGATGTGCTTGGACCTTGTCCTCGGTTGATCCAAAGCAGGCATGACTAGAACAGCATAACTTGCCCTACCTTCAGAATTACGTACTATTTATCCTGAAGTAATCAAACAAACACAGCCAAACATGCTCTTGAAAATATAATGGTTTTCAAATACCTAAGACTTCAGATATTTCAGAAAGGAATTTTTTGGCACAAAAATTGCAACTTCCAAGAGAAACTTCAACCCTAATAAACTAGTAAACAAAAATACAAAATATGGAGAAAAACATGTATGCAGTACAGCCTACTTATAGTGACATGTCCATGAGGACAGAGATGGTATGAGCGGAACTGGGAAACACAATAAAACAGACGGTGGTAAAGAGAATTTAAATACCAGAGACGAACACAAACAGGTCCTGCTGGAATATCTTACTTCTTTGACTGTCGGTGAGACAGCATTTGGTAATATTGAAGTTGGGGTATTTATCAGTAAAAGATGTTGATGTTGCAGTACAACTGTTAATGAAAATCATGCTTCCTGAGTAGGCCTGCTCGTTACTGGTTAGAATCAAATAATCCTACTGAAATGACTGCATCAATTATTTCCCCCTACTATATGCATTGTAAACTAATTTATTATTCTTTCTTTTGCATCTCACATAGAAGTACTTCACAAACCCACCTACTCATTATGAATTCACGACCACCATTAAAATCTCCTTCCTCCCATTTTCTTCAAACAATAGCAACAAAATCAATATGTAGAAGGCTAGAGTCATGAAGCTCATCAAGTCAAGTTGCAAGCTTTTCTTTCTATAACAACTCAAATTGCAAACTTCTCTTTCTACAGAACTTATTATCCAGCTGTATTCAGTAAACACCCAGATATCTCTAAACCTCTCCAAGTTTTATGAATTTATTTTTAAGAGGTATTTGTCACATTGAACGTATAACCAAAATAAAATGATTTTTTTGACGAAGTAAGGATGTTATTAATCAGCATACGGTGGATGCAAGAAAAATACAAAGGAGCTGTTTTCCCTATTCTGATAAGAGGTTCTATGCTGACATATTCGTTTGCCAAAATAAAATGAGATTTATCAGCAGAGAACTTCTCACCTAGAAAGAATCCTGCAAATGTATTAGTTGATTATAAGCTTTATTTAAGTTCAAGACAGATGGAAGCCACCAATGTATAAAACAATAAAAATGAAATTAAGTTAATACTTCTAGAATGTACTTGATTGAGAAATCATATCTTTTCAAACTACATAAAAGGAAATAAGGAGACCAATTAAATTTGGAAAGCTTTCCAAAAATTTGTGAAAACTCCAAATGATTGATCTCTTTGGCGACAGTGTTCTTCAGAAAAAAGATACACACTAGAGTGTATTATAAGAAGTAAAAGATTATACTACGGAACATTTTATTTCAATAACTACCCATTTGCATCAACTAGATATCTTTTCGCAACACACTAGGGACTTAGAAACCAAAAGAAAGTGGAAAGGTAATACCATCTCTAAGTTGTGCCTGTTGTTCCATGGCTTGAATGCGAAATTTCAGCTCACTGTTCAGGCTTGAAATGTCAGTAAAATCTTTCTGTAACAAGAATGACAATCCAGTAAACAAACTTAAATTCATAAAAGAAGCACTGAAGGAAAACAATAATATTTTCTATAAGCACCTGCAGGATGGTAACTTGTGTGAATAAGGTAGTTGCTTCTGTCTGTAGCTTTTGAACCTTATTTTCCAATTCTGAGATGTAACGCAATTTACGCTCCTTGGATCGAGCAGCAGACAGACGATTAGCCAATATCCTGAGGAAAGAAACTATCAGGTATGATTTGTAAATATAATGCCCCCTTTATTATTTTTCCATTTTTATGGACAACTCAACCTTATGCTTCTTAAAGGGATCAAAATATAAACTAGAATCCTTTAGCAGCAAGTCTCCATACCTTTTGGCACGCTTAGGATCTGAAACTGCAATCTCAGCCAGTCTTTCATCTGCCATAATCTTCTTCATCTCAGATTCACTAAAGTCAGCATTTCCGAAGTCAAAATTGTGCTTGCTCGAACTCTCATTTCCTGAATTGCTTGGTGAAAGCTTTGGTAAGTTTGGTGACTCGTCGCCATAATGAAAACTTCCAATTCCACTATCCATGGACAGACTCCTAAAGTGACGTGCAGCTGGAGCAATATTCGCATCGGCGCTCCTCTTGGTTCCTTCCCTTAAACTTGTTGGTTGGATCCTAATTGTGTTCCCTTTCAACACACTTTCTGCTTCGTTATTGCTACTGTCACAACCGCTTACCTTTGTTCCACTGACCATACTGTCCTTATCTCTATCCTCAGTGCCAGAAGAGTTCAATGCCTCTATATTTTCTAAATTCATAGAGGAAAACAATAACTCCTCTGTAACCTCTCCCCTTGATTTCCTCTCACCAATCCCCTCTACATCAGTCTTTCCATTACTACTCACTGCTCTCCCCAAAACTTTCTGGCCACTTATGGGCATCAACTGAGGTGAAGACTGAATCATAGCCGAGAATCCCAACGGAACATCACTATTAGATCGACGATGCCCCTTCCGAGGAGGAAGACCATCACTACCCCGAAACGTGTTTTCCCTTGTAGTAAAGGAATACACAGCCGTTGGACCACCTTGAGAATTCACATCTACTTCCTCCATAGATGTGTCCTTCAAGCTAGAGTGAGGCGACACCATCAAAGGCTCAATGGGAGGAAAAGGGCTTAACGGGGGCAAACAACTATTCGCAAAAATGCTCGGTTGAGATAAAGACCTCGCATGAGAAGCTCCAACCCCAAAATTGTGACACGTAGGTGGCTTAGAGTTAGACTGAGCCATCACAATCAATCAATAAATAACAAAACCAAGCCCGTAAAACCTCAAAAGATTCAATTTTTCTCACACCCCAAGCAAACTGGAACAACCTAAACACAATTATCTCAAGAATGATCAAATAACAACACCACGCCCGTAAAACCCCAAAAGATTCAATTTTTATCACACCCCAAGTGCTACTATCTTTGGACTGATCAAAGAACTTCAGCAATTCCCATCAGATTAATCAATAAATACACCACCAAACCCGTAAACCCGCAAAAGATCCAATTTTTTCGATACCCCAAGTACTATTATCTTTGGAATGATCAAAGAACTTCAGTAATTCCCATCAGATTACTCAGATTTCAGCTCCAAGAAAACCCTAGAGAGACTGATTAAACCCAATTCAACTAATTAATTTCAGCAGGGACAAATACCCTAACAAAAAAAACAAGAGAGACGAAGAGAACAAGGAAGAAACTAAATTACCTGAATTTAAGTCAAATTTTAAGGAGCCACAGTGCAAATGTGAAGAGAAAAACGTGCAAACGTTGATGAAAGTGAAGGTGTGGGGGTGTGGGGGGGAGGGGAGGGGGTTATAGGGGAAAAGGTGAATTTCCCGCTGAAAATGGCGGTGATTACGGTTGAATTTGTAAGAGAAAAATAATACAGTAGAAGAGTAAGGGACAAAACTTTGGATTTAACATAAAAAATGACGGGTTATTGTTTTTATAGGGGGTGGAAAAAGCGATATCTTTTCTCTACCCTCACCACTCAGTGTCTAAATACACCAATGCTACGTACGACAAATACACAATTTTCTCCGATCCTCACTTTAGATTTGACGATTTTTTTATAAGCTATTCGATATTTTCAAGTTTTGAATATCTACTACTGTGTAAAACTTGTGGGTATAAGGATAGTGTCTCCTGTCAAACGTTTCTTCTTTGTTTTTTCCTTTTATAACTAGTATGATATTTGGGTTAGTTTGGGAGTATCGATTAATTGAACGTGGTATTTTTTATCCGTGTCACACTGACGCTCATAACTCTATTCACAAAGATTTGAACATTATGAAAAAAAATTACTTAATGTATTTTTAGCTTCTGTTGGTCCTTGAACTTAAAATATTATGATTCTCAACCTTATCCTTGAATGCATATGATTTATTATCTTTCCATAGTTCAAACAGTGGCTTGCCTAATTTGAATTTGCATTATGTGAACCTCAAGACGGAGGGCGGGTGGAAAAGAATGAATGACTTGCTTTTAGATTGGTAAACTTTTGAAAAAAGGTACATGTTACACTTTAGGAAATTCTCACATCAAAATAGGAGAAAAAAGTAAAAGATTTAATAAAATATAACATAAATTTCACATGATACACCCATTTTTTTGCTCAATAATAGTATAGTCCGAAAGATAAATCTACAAAGATGTGGTAACTAAAGCTAATAATATGTAACATGAATTTAGATGGTGATAGTGTAATACTTGTGAAAAGAAAAACACCTTCTATCAATAATTTTTGCTACCATTTGACAGTCATTTCATGCCATTTGGCAATTCCATTCCACTCAATGGTATGTGAAATTATACATTTCAGGCCGGCCCAAGTCAAAATTAATCATATGGAATCTTTTTTGTCCAATCTTGTGGTATTTCACTTTGTAGTCCAAATCGGGCAATTGTAAAGTCCATCATCATTTTATGTTAGAAAATTAAAAATGGGAAAGTGAAATATCCGTTTTGGACATAAGAAAGAGGGAGATCGTTACATGGCAAAATTTTCTTTGCTATTTTAGAGGTATAATATCTATTAAAAAATTGAAGAAGTATGATAATTGTTTTTTCTTAGTCTTTTTTTTATTATAATTGCGTCTCTGTCAACTACTCATTTTTTTTCGAAAAGAATAAAGGGATCACACTACAAACACCAAAACCTCCTAACTTTTTGTCTCAATTTAAGTTGATATTCTAATTTTAAAGAAAATAAATTTCATAATGAAAAAATATGTAAAAAAAAGTATTATAAATTGTAGTAACGTTTTATAAATATAATATTTGAGAAAATATATTAAATTATTTGGTAAAAATACTTTATGACTCCCTGATAATAATATTTCATGTGAAGCGGAATGGATTAATTAATTTTAATTTATTCCTTTTTAGGAATAAAGAATTGTATTTATTTTAGTGTTAAACTTGAAACAAGAGAAAGAAACAGTGAAAAGTTATACTTACTAGTTTCTTCTAGAACTCTTTTCATCTTTTTCTTACAGTTATTTTCTCAAACTCCAAACAAGCGAAAGCAAGATATTTGTCACCTTTCTCTACCCGGGAATTATTCACTTTTTCATAATTTTTTATTTGTGTTTGATCATGAAAATTTCATATACAGAAATTTAAAAAATTATTTTTTAATTATTTTTTACAATTAAAAACTTGTTGAAAAGTATATTTCAACAACAAAATATTATTTATAAAAACTGTAATCAAACACAACTCCAACTCCAACTCTAATTTCAAAAATTTCAAAAAAAAGAATTTTTTTTTTATTTCTATGACCAAACACCTACTTATTTGCACCACTAAATCAAGAGAATGAGACACATGCTAGCAAAAGCTTTAAAGTCATAAAAGACAAAAAATACAGTTTAAACTTCAACATTTTTTCACGCATTTTAAAGTTTAAACTATGGCGGTTCAAAGCTTCATGAAATTTTCTCAAGTTTGATATATGCAGCTCAAACTCCAATAAAATTTCTTATATTTTCGTGTTTTTATAGGATTGTATTAATCTATCTTGCGAGTCTTTCTCATTAATACAAATATATATAGGTATACAATATTGAATCTTTCTATAATAAGGATTTCAATCCTACCATAAATATACAGTACAAAATATGATAAATATGTAACCTAGTACACTTATACACATGCTAATACACCCCCTCAGTCGGAGCGGGAGGAGGTCGGACGCTAAGACTGGATCTGAATTCGAGAAAGAGTTGTCTAGGAAGGCCTTTGATGAATATATATGCATACTGATATGAAGAAGGCACATGCAGTACCCTAACCTGATCAAGAGCAACCTTCTCATGAACAAAGTGTATATCCATCTCAATGTGCTTGGTTCGCTGATGTTGAACCGGATTATGAAATAAATATATGGCGGATATGTTATCACAATATACCAAAGACGCCTTACGCAAGGGACATTGCAGCTCCAAAAGGAGGTTTCGACACAAGAGGACCGGACGCTTATATCTTCGGGATAGGAGTAAGAGAAATTCAATTTAATATTCATTATGGATCAACTCATATTTCCATTCTATTTTCATTACACAATCTATCACTTCAGGATCGGTTGCTAGCCCACCCAATTTGTACTTTATGTTACACGATGGACGTATATATATAGATTCCACCGGGATATATCAACGTATACAAGAGCATAGTTGGACAGATGTGATCCCCAAGGCTTAAAATAGAGAAGGCCAGCAAAAAGAAGCTAATTACTGTAAACAGAGCCAAACATCTTATATATCCATCACACTAGACATTCAATAAATTAACAATCAACGTTGTTGCAACAGAAAGTGCCCTGAATACAGGGCTACTTCTTTACAGTTATCTCCCGTTGATCCAACTCCGAATCGAGGTGATGAATTAAACAGCTGACACTATAGGCCGAACGACAAACTTACATAGGAGGGATAAAGGAATGTGGTGAACGAAAACACGTTCATGATATGTAAATGACGTTTAAGTACCGTCCTAGATTGAAGACTTCGAAGCAATTATTTGATGGTGATGTAGCGATTTGTCCCATGCTTTGCCCAGTGGTTCTTAAGATCAACTGGATTTGATAAATCATGGTCTTCTCCAGCCAGACGACTGAACAGCTTGGTAAACACACTTCCACTCATTTTTCGACCACCAATTCGGGCATGACGTTTGTTGGGGACAGCTGGCAGTGGATACATCGACAAATTAGTCGTGCAACACGAGGACTGCCAACCTCCATTTCCCCATTTATAGCAAGGTCTTAAAACTCCGGTGCAGGAACAAACTGGAACTGGCATTGTTTCATCGTAAGCAACCTGGTTAAGCCCTAGGTCCTGATCCTTCCAATCAGGTTTTGACACATCATCACTTGCACCGCTCATTTCTTGTGCACCCTTCCACTCCTGAGACTTGCCAAACGATGTTTGGTTAAAATCTTCGGTTTCCTTTTTAACTTTCTTGGATGCTTTTGGAGTCTTCTTGAGACCTGTCGCAGCTTTTGGCTCCTTGGCTCTTTTGTTCCGACGGGGCTTTGTGGGCTCCGCAGCAACTGGTGAAACTAGTATGGCTTCATTCATATATGTTGGTTCTCCCATATGTGGCTGATGATGTACATGTTGTTGAGGATGGTGCATGTGTTGTTTCACTCCACGGGCAATCTGACCACCACTCATCGAGTTTTCTCGATACTGAAGAGTAGCAATGGCGTTATCCCGCTCCA
Organism: Anisodus acutangulus; assembly: GCA_029783415.1. NCBI lineage: Eukaryota > Viridiplantae > Streptophyta > Magnoliopsida > Solanales > Solanaceae > Anisodus > Anisodus acutangulus. The sequence continues at coordinate 2,196,035 of CM056503.1, forward strand.
TGATGGCATTATTTCGGTCTGCTATTGCGGAATCCCGCTGCAGGATAGCCATGTCACGCTCTGCCAAAGCAGCCTTTTTTTCAGAAAGGGACAGATTCCTCTCTTGTATAGCAGCATCTCTTTCCGCCATGATGGCCATTATCTGCTTCATTGATGGCTGATGCTGCATCAACCACTGAAATATGGAAAACTTAGCATCTATGCACTGAAACACTTCATTTTAGTGCAGAAACGACCGTTCATATTTAAGATTAAGGAAAAAGGGTCAAAAATACCCCTAAACTATTCGAAACAGATTAACTTTTACCATCCGTTACGTTTTTGGCTCAAAATGTCCTCCAACTAGCCAATCTACTAGTATTGGCTAGTTGGAGGGCAATTTTTATCCAAAAATATAACGGAGGGTAAATTTAACCTATTTTGAATAGTTCAGGGTATTTTTTACCCTTTTTTCTAGTAACTAGTGCGGATGTAGATAAGAAGGTACGGGTTCAACTGAACCCAGCTTTTTGACACGAAGCTTAGATATATATGCAAAAAATTACTAAAATTTCAATAACAGTACATTTTGAACCTATAATTTAAAAGTCCAATGGATTCAGTGCTAAGAACATAAAGATTGAACCGATCAAGTTTAAATCCAAGATCTACAGCACCTTGGATCGTACTTAAGATCCAAACTAAGAAACTAAACTTTAGCAATCAACTCTAACTGCTGCTACATACCTGACCCTGAGGCGGTTTATGCCTTCCATTACCACGATGCCCGCTGTCATCCATATGATATATGCAGGGAGTTAATCTGTAAATGTCAAAATCAGTGTCAGCCTTCAATCCAACAAAACTAACATATACTCATCAAGGAAAAACCAACCCCTGTAGCCAAAATTTAGAAAATCAAATAGGTCATATCTTTTTCGTGGCAAGGATAGTGTCTGTGAATACTCTAAGACAGCAATTAAAGTGCATTAAAGTAAATGACACAAGTATATTATACTGGTTGCGTACTAGTCTGGTACCTACACCCAGTTTCCCTTGGGCTACGAGGGTTCCATTAGATCTTTCAATTTCAAGTCGATTACAGCCACAACGGTTTTTCTTGCGCTTACCACAAATGTTTACACCTTTGGTTTTCTCTCGCTCAGTGGCGGATCCAACGTTACGGTACCAGGTTCATATGAACCTAGTACTTTTAACGTGGAGCATAAACTTATGTAGAAAAATTCAATAAAATTGCAACTGATAGGAGATATGAACCCATAACTTTTAAAAATATAGGGTTGAATACGAAAAACCTTAAAAGTTGAACCCACAAAATTTAAATCCTGGATCCGCCTCTGCTCTCGCTAACCAACAAAGATGATCTACACAACCTCTCAATTTCTCCCTTTCTCTCTATCTTATCTCTCAAATAATTAAAGAACACGTGAGCAGGAAGAATCAACAGTCAAAGCCTTAACCTTCAAATGCTATTAACAAAAGAAAATAAGGGAAATAGAAGAGTCGCAAAAAAGGTAAAGTATCCAAAAAAGTTAATCCATTCCATTTCAGGAAGCAAACACATACATAAACGAATCCAGCAAGGACATACTTACCAACTACCAATAAACTCAGATCTGCATTCTTTAGTCAAGGCTGAATCATAAAGAACCTGAAAGGAAAAAACACATCATTAGCACCACTGGCCTTAATAGAACATAAGGAAGCAGAGATGAGAAACGAACACAAGTTTGTAACGCTTTGGTGATGCTAGAGACCCACATATTTGTTCCGTTATATAGGTAGATGTCCGAGATTGCAACAATCCGGACTTCACATAAGAATTTAATAAGTGTCCATCCCAAAAGGGGAAAATAAAAGTGCATATTAGTTATGATTTATGGCAAGTAAAGTAATCCGGAAGCAGATCTCAACCGAGTAAACAACAACAACAACAGACTCAGTGTGGTCCCACAAGGTGGGGTATGGGGAGTGTAGGATGCACGTAGACCTTACCTCTACTGAGTGACACACATAAAAATGTGTAAAGTTAAATTCATAGGAGCTGTTGAAAAGCAGTACAAATATGACTAAGCTAATCCGGGATGAGAGTACTTTAGGCCTAAATTAAAACTATTATTGATGCTAAGTTATCTAAGTTCCTATGGGAAAAGAAAAAGAAAAAAAAAAACGTAGAAAGAATATCTATTTAAACAAAAAGGGAAGAAGCTTAGCACTGTTTTATCTTGTCAGTGTCATCGACAACTGATTTCAAGATGAAATTCAAACTAAAATACAGACTGAAAGGAGAATTTTTGCCATATTAACTTCTGAAACAACATTGCAGCATAGCTCATAATTCTTGATTGAATGAGACAAAATGATTTCATAAATACAGCTTAACTCCATATGAAACTATCAATTGCCCGTACGAAAAATGGAAGCTCAAAGAATTAACGATAATCTTGGAAAAGGCACACTTTTTAGTGACCGTTGTCTATTCACCAAACATGAATGATCAATTCGGGACATATTTCAGTTTCTTGAATTTGTTCCTCTTGACTGGAAGAATGGGTAAAGCTATTTAACATAGTATTCTCTCCGTCCCAACTTATGTGACATTCTTTCCTTTTTAGTCAGTCCTAAAAAGAATGACATCTTTCTATATTTAGTAACAATTTAACTTTAAACTTCCCATTTTACCTTAACTGAGATGATTTATAGCTACACAAATATATATATTGCTTATGTTATACCACAAGTTTCAAGTCTTCCTTTCATTCTTAAACTCCGTGCCTAGTCAAAAACCTTCACATAAATTGGAACGGAGAGAGTAATCTTTTTGCTCGTGCTAAAAACTGGCAATAGGATGGACAAACACAATAGTCATTAGTTATCTTCGACGACTACAACTTACTATGGACTTACATTTCCATCCAGCAAAAAAGCTGCTCTGATTTCAACCAAGTATACAGAGAAATACTTGCACCAACACCAATTATCAGTCGCCTTAAGATTTCAGTACGAGCAATTTAACCTAAAGAGTAGCTCATGCCCGCGCCCACCCCCACCCCAAGAGGAAAAAAAGAGAATAAAAATCAGAACTTGATGATTATCTCCTAACAGCATGCTTAACTCCACTAGCTCTTTCCTCCTGCTAAACAGTGTTCATTGTATTGGCTAAAGCATACTTTCTGCAGTAAAAAATGGAGAGGTTTTAAGGCTGAGTATTTCACTACACAATGCCTTACTAAACTAAAGCATAAAATGAAGACTTCTAACCTATGTTACTCGGACTCTTCAAAAATGCGACGGGTACTATACTCCAAGAGTAGTTCATTTTTGGAGGATCCAACATGGGTGCGGCAACCATTTTGGAGAGTCCGGGCAACTTAGGTTCTAACCAAAAAAAAAGTCTTTCAGCATAGAAAGAACCAATCTTTATAACCAAGAAAATAGCAAAGCCAGAAATGGGCACTATAAAAATGAAATCTTGCAGATCAATCATACAAACAGGAAATGAAAATGAACTTCAGTAGCAATTACACAATCAGTTAATCAAGATTCTGAAAAAACAAATTACACCCACTTCAGATAAGTAAAACCCCAAAAGGCCAAAACCAAAGCAAGTAAAAAACAATTAACAAGCCCAAATTCAAGCTCAAACCAACTCATAAACAAGCTGAAACTCTCATCAAAACCTGCAAGTTCAGATTTTTATTCTACCCCAACTGAATTAGGTATGAACAAATATCAACTGCCCAAAAACAGGGGGAAAAAAAATACACCCATTAAAGAAGCTTACATAGCAGAGCTGGTACATAATTGATAAAGAAAAATCAAGAAAGAAAAGGGTCAAAACTGAAAACCCTAACTTTAAGGAGATAAATATCAGTGAAGAAAGAGCAGTAGTTGAAAGAAAGAGCAAAGAGGAAGAGTACACACCCACATTGACATCACCCATCAACTCTTTTTTTTTTTTTTTTTTTTTTGAACTTTTCATTAAAAATTTATTTTTTACCTGTCAACACCAAACACCACCCCCATACCAGCATATTTTTGTTTTCTTCTTCTCTCTTTCTTGAGTTTCTTTATTACCCTTTGGGAAAAAAATATTACTACTCACTCAACTACTTTCTTTATACTATATAGTATAGTGTTTTCTGAAAATTGACTGCAAAGCCATGACTGAGTGGAAGGTTATATTGAGATTTGTGCTGATAAGTGAAAAAGACAAACTTTTTTATGTGTCTTTTTCATTTGCTTGGTCCATGTTGCTGCTTACTAGTGGTGGGAGTACATTTTATTGCTAAAAGTTTATCTTTCACTAATATCACCTGAATATGATAGTGCGCTTTGAATAACAAAAGCCATGCAAGCATTAGGAAAATTCTGCTTTTTAATAATTGGGGTAGAGAAAGATCTTTAAATTTGTGAAAAGTTTCATTGCCGTGAAACGAGTGTTTTAAAAGAGGGACACATCACAAGAGAGAAAATGACAAAAATAATACTTGCCTTATATCTGGAATTAGTTTAAAGTTGCCCTTTAAATATACTCCTAAGTAATTCTAATTCTTAAAAAAATAAAAAAATGAGCACACTTTTGGTCTATGTTAAATAAACTATACTATGATTGTTAGATTAACATGAGTTGTGGGAAAAAAGAGTACTACTTAACATGAACTCGCATGTGAAGGTGTGCAGTTTATGCTATTTTAGTGTATTTTTGGAGTTTAGTACAATTTTTTAGATGTATTTTTTGCTACATTTTATCTATTTTTTTTGTGTGTTGCAATTTTTAGTGTTATATTTTTTAGATTTATCGAGACTTTCATTATGTTCTAGTTAAATCTTTTATTTTTGTAGATTTTATAAAATCTAATAGTCATAATTTGTTAAATATTTGATGAAAACTAAACATGTTCACTTTTAAAAAATTTAGAAGATCAAGATTGTTCAAGAGTATATTAACTTAAGGGACCATTTTATATTTATCCTCAAACATAATTGACCATTTTGTCGTTTTCTCAATCATAAGACGCCATATGTAAAGTCTCACGAATTTTTAATTCAAAAGTGCTATTTCAAGAATATGTTAAAATTATTAAATTCTAAATTATGAAACAATGCGTTATGTAAGTCTTGGTAAATTACTTACATTAAATTATTACGGGATATACAAGGTGAAAAATTAAAGGCATAAAATGCTCATGAGGCATTCTTAGGACGAATTGGATCATTGAAAGTTGCCTGACCACAAAACAAGTACTGAACAATTCCCAGCATTGCAGTATTACGAGAGCAGCAATATTAACATAGACCACAAATGCTATATATGTTGATTTTAAGCCATATATTCCACAGTAATTTATGTTCAGGCCAATAAAATCTACATCTGATATTGGGCTCACACCTACAAAGCTAAACAATCAGGAAATTGATTGCAGAAATGGAAGTTAAATCCACTAATCCAGAAAGGCCGCTATCTAACTTGTATGAGTTTTCTTCTCTATGCTTGACTTGCTCAAAACAATAACTCCAAGCACAATTAGTGAAGCACCTGCAAACCACTGCAAAAGTAATATCTTTGTTTAAGTTTAATAATAAAGGAAATCGGTATGATTTTCTCTCTTCTATTGAACTATGGAAAACACTTTATAGTAGCGACACAGATTCACCACAATTTATGATAACAATAGACCAAATGGCATAATTTTCATCATATATGACAGGTCGATCTACAACAACATACTCAGGTCGATCTAACATATGGAATTATTCGGCCTAATCAATTTGTCCATACAACAATGGGGATGTATCTAAGTTTTAGCTGATGTAAAAGCGTTAGATGCTGGGACATTATTCATTATTATGAAGGGCAATTAATACTCATATAAACCATGTAGGCATTTAGTCACACATTTCTAACTTAATCAAAACTTCAGGCTCATCTTTACTAGCTACAAGTTCTTTGGCGTTCTATATCAATCATTGCCGGGCTGCATCTACTTGAGGGGGGCAATTGTTTGGGGAGACTCTATTGGTACCCTGTACATTTTCATTTCAAAATTGCTCCTCCCTCCCCCTAAGTGGAAAGAAGGGGCTCAAGACTTGAGAGTGAAGGCAACGAGAAATAAAAGATGCATGTTATGTGTTAATTACAGAAACAACATTAAAAAAATTAGACGATGGTGACAAAATATTTATAATTTTTTTGTAACCTGATTAGTTTTTAATGTAAAGACATGATATAGTTGGGCATTCAGAAAAGGTTGAAACACATCTAAGGTATTGCATAGTGTTCACCACCGTAGTCAAATATCCAAGATTCACCCCGCTGTCATTTGTTTTGCTGTTTAACTCTGAAGATAGTTGAATGGGGGCTAGCACCAGTGTCTCATGTTCCTCCGAAGAGAGATTTCTTCTTCGAAGGACTACAAACCAAGTAAATATTTCCTTTACACAGAGGACAGCATTAATTTCACTCAGCCTTTTTGATTTTATCAGTTGATGAAAATCCGTGACTAGAGAATTCATGGAAAAGTAAATCCAGTTTAATAGGTTCTCAGATGAAACAGCACAACAACAGAAGGACTTCCATAAAATAGGCAGAGAGGAGTGAACAAGAAACGGGATCTAAAGGCTCATACAATGACTAGAGAAATCACAGAAAAGTTAATCCAGCTGCCCGGAAAAAAATCCAGCTATGGTAATAGGTTGAAAGATGTAACAGCGCAACACAGGGACTTCCATAAAATATGAAGAGAGGAATGAAAAACGGGGACCGGAGGATCATACTATGTTCCATAAACACAGAAGCACAAATTTCAAAAATTACCTGCATTGGTAGTGGCTCCCGAAAAAGCAAAAATCCAGCCAATCCAGATGATAAAAAGTTGGTGGCAAAGTTTGTCACAGTAGCTTGTAGAGATGATAGAGCTTTAAGGCTATTGACATAGCATCCCCACATAGTGATGTTGAATAATATGACACAGCCATATTTGAAAAGCTGTAAATTTGAAAAGGATCACACTAGAGTAAGCAAAAACAAGGAATGAGTACAAATGACATGATTGTGCAAATTTACATAGGTAATAGACATTAGATATTTATTGTGGCAAAGATTTAAACCCAAAATTTACCACGAAAAATCTAGGATCTTAATGGGCGGGGATCCGTTACCTACACGAGTATAATACTAGGAATTAATCCAAATATAACATAATCAATCCATAGACATGATGCAAAGAGAAGCATCAATCCAGTTTGCAGTTGACAAAATGTACATCACATGTAAACAGACTGAATCAGATAGCATAGTCCCACTCTTCCATTGCAATAACCTCCCTCCCTCCTCCTTTAACTAAGAATATAAAAAATGAAAAAGAAAAGGCATTCCCCTGATGACTGATAATCCTTCAAGTTGCACAACACAATGCAAATACTACAAATATTACAAGATCCATGTGTCGAAGATTTACATTTCCAGCTATCTATACTGTGGAACATGGGAATGTTGCAGGAGTCAAACAGAGACTTCCGAAGACAATGTAATATGGCACAATTTGGGTCCAAAACAACATACAGACAAAAATTATTCCCTCCGTCCCAATTTATGTGAAGGCTTACTATTTCGGGAGTCAAACAATTTTTCCTTTGACTATAATTTTCTCAAACTTCTTTAAATTATTTTGAATCATTAGCTATGTTGACTTGTAGTACTTTTCATGTAGTTTTTAAATATGTAAATTTTATTTTAAGATATTTGAAGAATCTATACCCGAATTCATGGTCAAAATTAAGTGTTTTGATCCTTGTACTCCGAACACCAAATTGGGACAGACGGAGTAGCAGTTTAAATAGCAAAGGGTGATTTAATCGTGTCCTGAGCGAAGAATCTTCACAAAATAATCCATCTTTTCCGGTCTATTATGTCTCAATTCATCCCATTTCATCAAATCCGGGTCTATTTGGAAAAAAATCTAAAGTTCATTTCAGATTCACTTAGGGCATTTCATCATCTGTAAATGGACCCAATTCAGAATTTCGGATCCTACGGCTACAACTTTAACCTCAATCCCAAACCAACATGAATTCTCTACGTCAATTCAGCTCTATTGAGTACTGGATTCATTTACCATTATTCTTTTTTCTTTTTTCTTTTATTTAACTCCTTGTTCCAACATACTGAAAAAATGTATCAAAATTCATGCTTTCGTGTGAATGTGAGAATATGGAGAAGAAACAAATAAAGAATGTTTCAAATTCCCAATACGGGATACTCACAGCTAATCATCACAATAAGAAATAAAAAAGGGTAAAGAAGGAATAATTAGTGAAAGTTTATCACCTGATAGGAGAAGAATTTGGCAGAGATGGCTGCGAGAGCAGCGTTCAGTCCAGCGGCGATTGCCCACATATAGCCCTCCATTGATACTGTAGATCTTTCTTGCACTTTTGGGACACTTCAAAACTATTTATCTTATTATTATTTTTCTCAAAATATACTAAACACATAAAACTATTTATCTTTCTTGCACTTTTTAAAACTATTTAACTCACTCAATCCATTTAACCAACCAACCATGATATTTAAGCAATTGTATGCTATCCAAATTTGCATTCATGATCCATCTCTTCTTTCCTGGCCCTGAACTGTTTCATTTTTAACAATCTTTTAAAAATATTTTTAGTATAGTAAATAAGATGTTAATTGTTTCTTGATAGAATATATGTAATTTTATTTTTTTGATATAATTAGTGATTTTTTATATCTGTAATTATTGTAGCAATTTTTTATATTAGTTAGGTGAATATTTAATTTTCGTAATTATAGCCTAGAATTATTATTTGTATATCATGTATATAAACTATTTACATTAATGAAATCAGCAAGTGATTATTCTGTTTCATGGTATCAGCAATCTAGAGCAAACTTTTTCCTTCTCCACACAGCTTCTGCCGCCCTTGGTCTCTCGGCCATCCCTTCCATTTTTTCCCGAAACCCTAATTCTCCTCTCGATCCTCAATCATGTCAACCACAAAGAATACATTTCATCATGTCCTTGCAGTCTCCAACATCAAGAACAACATCCCTATCGTCCTTGAAATGGAGAACGTCCAATACGCGACATGGACAGAACTTTTTAAAATTCACGCAAGGTCTCATAGAGTCCTCTATCACATCGTCAAACGAACAAAGGCAAGGAGAAGGTGCCTTCCACCGATGATGAAATAAAGTGGTGGGCAACTCTTGATGTTACGGTCCTCCAATGGATTTATTCCACTATCTCTACGGACCTCTTACATACAATTATCGAACCCGACGCCACAGCAATGGAAGCTTGAAATAGGTTGCATGATATATTTCAAGATAACAAAAATTTTCGTGTTGTGACCTTTGAGCAATAATTCTCTCACATAAATATGGAGGATTTTCCGAATGCCTCAGCATATTATCAAAGGCTCAAGGAGTTATCGGATCAACTCAAGAACGCCGGGGCTCCTGTCACAAATAATCTTCTCGTTCTTCAGATGGTTGCAGGCCTCTCCGAGGCGTAAAATGGGGTTGGAACTCTTCTTCGCCAAAGCAATCCTCTCTCGTCATTCTACCAACACGTTTCATGCTCACCTTAGAAAAAGCAAGGTTGGCTAAAAATGCGGCAACCTGAGCCAATTTCGCCATGATGGTGGCCACGTCCCGCGAAACCGTTCAATCATTCTTCAAAAATTATGGTCAAAATCGTAACAACATGGGGGCAAAATTGTCAAAACCATGGGGAAAATTGCCGTGGCGGACGTGGAGGCTATAATGGCGGTCAGCAGGGGGCCGGGCCACAGCACCCCTGGCAGCAGACATGGACCTCGGGGTAGTGGCCATGGGGCCTACCTTGGGCCAATGGGCAATTGCCCATGACGCCCTGCCCGTATCCATCTCAAAACTGGCCAGACCAAGTGGACGACAACAACAACAAGCCTAGAATGGGCCTGGGCCTCGCAATTACACGGCTTAGCAGCAACCTAGCCTGTTCGGGCCTCGGCCATATCAGGCTTTCGTTGTAACGGGCCCATCCAGATCTCCGACACCCACGGATATCGATGCGGTAATGCATACATTTGGGCTAAATCCTCCAGATGCAAATTGTTACATGGACACCGTGCTACTTCTCATATGACATCCGCATCAGGTAATCTCTTGTCTTATTTCAATTTGAACAAAAATCATGGCATAATTGTTGGTAATAGTAATTCAATTCCAGTTCATGGTTATGTTCACACAAATTTGTCTCCCCGAACCCACCTTTAGCCTTGAAAAATGTCCTTCATGCTCCTCACTTAACTAAAAATTTGGTGTCTGTTCGGAAATTTACAACTGATAACTCGGTTTCTGTTGACTTTGACCGTTTTGGATTTTCTGTGAATGATTTATGGACAGGGATACCTCTAATGAGATGTGATAGTCGGGGCGAGCTCTATCCTATCACCACCACCACCATCACTAAATAAGCCACACCATCAACGTTTGCCGCTTTAGCACCTTCATCATGGCATGCACGTTTGGGTCATCCTGGAGCGTCTTTTTTCTCTCTCTTAAAAATAATAAATTTATTGAGTGTAATAGTGCTCGTAGTACTAATATTTGTCCTTCTTGTCCGCTTGGAAAACATGTTAACTTGTCGTTTGTTGCCTCAAATTCTAGTACTTTATTGTCATTTTATATTATTCATAGTGATCTTTTGACATCTCGCGTTTTGAGCTATTTGGGCCACCGTTATTATGTGTTATTTTTGGATGATTATTCTAATTCTTTGTGGACATTTTCCTTATCATAAAAGTCAAGTTTATTCCACATTCCTATCATTTAGAGCATTCACCCGTACTCAATTTGAACGAGAGATTAAGAACATTCAATGTGAGAATGGAAGGGAATATGATAATTTTTAGAGAATTTTGTAAGGTTAATGGTATATATTTTCAATTTTCTTGTCCACATACGTCATCACAAAATGGGAGAGCCGAGAGATAAATCCGCACCATTAATAATATTGTTCGGACATTACTAGCCCATGCTTCATTACCACCTTCATTTTGGCATCATACATTACAAATGACTACTTACCTTCTTAACATACTCCCTAGCAAAGGATTAGCATATCAATCTCCACTCAAAATTCATTATCACAAAGATCATTCGTTTTCTTCTTAGGGTGTTTAGGTGTTTGTGATATCCTCTCTTCCCCTCCACTCTAATAAACAAACTTCAAGCCCGCTCTATCGCTTGTGTATTTTTGAGTTACTCGTCTAATTATTATGGTTACAAATGTTATGATTTATCCTTTAATAAAATCATAATTAGTCGTCATGCCAATTTTGATGAAACCCAATTTCCGTTTGCTAAGTTGCATAATTTCGTGTCCAATTCTTATAATTTTTTGGATGATGTTCTCTCACCGTATGTGGTACACCATTTGGTCCATCCCACACCTCGGCTTCCGGACCAGCAAACACCGGCAGTCCCACTGCCTGCTGGCCTAGACACCTCCCGTCCTCAAAATCTGCCAGCGAGTTTCTGCCAGTAGGCCCACTGCCTGTTGGATTGCCGTCACCCAGCCCAGGTCCTCCCAACTCCTATCCAGCCTACTTCTATTCCAGGATAAGGGCTCGTTACTCGTAGCCAACAAGGTATTTTTAAACTAAAATGACATTTTAATCTCAACTCTAATGACACTAAATTCCCCTACCACGTAACCTCGTGTCTGCCCTTCGTGACCCCAATTGGAAAATGATCATGGATGATGAATATAATGCTCTTATTGAAAATAAAACATGGAAGTTGTTGCCCCGTCCGACTGGTGTCAATGTGATTCGTTCTATATGTATTTTTACTCATAAAAAAAATCTGATGGTTGTTTTGAGAGGCATAAGACCTGTCTTGTAGGAGATGCAAAACTCAACATGTTGGCGTGGATTGTGGAGAGACATTTAGTCCGGTGGTCAAACCGACAACTATTCACAGTGTTCTCAGTCTAGCTCTCTCAAAAGCATGACCCATTCATCAGCTGGACGTGAAAAATATGTTCTTACACCACGAACTCAAGGAAACTGTATACATGCATCACTATTGGGTTTGAGGGACCCCGATCATCCTAACCATGTGTGCTTGTTGAATAAGTCCTTATATGGGCTCAAACAAGCTCCTCGGGCATGGTACAAAAGATTTGCATATTATGTGTCTACTCTTGGATTTTCTCACAGCATGTCTGATCATTCTCTGTTCATCTACTGTCACGGTACTTCTCTAACATACATTCTGTTATATGTGGATGATATTATATTGATTGTTTCTTCTGATAAACTGCGTAAGTCTATCATATCTCTTCTCAACTCCGATTTTGCTATGAAAGACTTGTAACCTTTGAGTTATTTTTGGGTATAGTTGTAACTCGTCATGCATGTGGTCTATTTCTATCCCAGAGAAAGTATGCAACAAAGATTATCGAATGGGATGGCATGTCATCCTGTAAGTCATCTCCTACTTCAGTCGACACTAAACCAAAGCTAAGTGCTACTTCTAGCACACCTTATGAGGATCCCTTCCACTATCGTAGTCTTGCGGGGCTCTTTGGTATCTTACGTTTACGAAACCCGATATTACTTATGCGGTGCATAATGTGTGTTTATCTATGCATGATCCGAGGGAAAAACACATGCACGCTCTCAAACGCATTGTGCGTTACATTCAGGGCACTCTTGATTATGGTTTACACTTATATCCATCATCAGTATCTACATTCATGTCTTATACGTATGCTGATTGGGGTGGATGTACAGATACTAGACGTTCGACATTTGGTTATTGTATGTTTCTTGGTGATAACTTGGTCTCTTGGTCGGCTAAACGCTAGGCTACTTTGTCGCGTTCCAGAGCGGAGACCGAATATCAAGGGGTAGCCAATGTAGTGTCTGAGTCCTATTGATTGTGTAACCTTCTCTTAGAGCTTCATTTTTCTATTCGAAAAGCTACCTTGGTCTACTGCGATAATGTTAGTGCAATATCTCTCTCTGGGAATCTTGTCCAACATCAGCGCACTAAACATATCGAGATGGATATTCACTTTGTTCGTGAAAAGGTAGCTCATGGACAAGTATGTGTCTTGCATGTCCCTTCACGGTATCAAATTGCTGACACATTTACTAAAGACTTCCCTTAGTTATGTTTGAAGATTTTAGGGACAATCTCAGCGTCCGAAGACCGCCCGCTACGACTGTGGGGGTGTGATAGAATATATGCAAATATATTCTTTTGATATAATTAGTGATTTTGTATATCTGTAATTATTGTAACAATATTTTATATTAGTTAGGTGAATATTTAATTTCCATAATTATAGCCTATAATTACTATTGTATATCATGTATATAAATCATTTACATTAATGAAATGAGCAAAGTATTCTCTTCCATTTTTATGACTATAAACCACTAAAAGAAAGCTTCAAAAATGTTTTAGGGATCTAGCGATATGTTTCCCCAATAAATAAATAAATATTGATACCAGAATAATTTATCCCAAAGCCAACCCAATTACCAAAAGTATGCAAATTCAGCTGAATATTATCCGTGAACACAAAAGATAAGTGGTATATTTGTGGAGGGGAACATAAAATTATAGAAAGCAATCGAGGATCCTTTTTTTTTCTCATTAAGATAATGTAAATATATGTTTTTTATAAGCTCTCCAGAATTGTTAGTGAAAGGATGTCTAGAAGTTCGGCCACCTTTCAGGAAAAAATAGTCCAAAAGAAATTACAGGAAAAAATAGACGTACAGAGAGGATATGATGGTGTGAAGGGGGTCAGACCAAGGTAAATTGGGATATAAATGGGTTTGGTTAAATGGATCTCTGGGTTGAGTTTAGTTAAATAGATTGGATGAGTAAAATATATTTTTTTTAAAAAATAGAATTATATATGATATGGCATGTCAACTAGGAGAGAAGGTGAGTTTTATGTGTTTATTATATTTTGAGAAAAATAATAATAATAGTTGAGTGATATTCTAATCTTAAAAGAAATAAAAGTGTAGTGGACAATTCTCAATACATGATGACCTTTTAAAAAATTTACTCGTAATTATTTATGTGAAAAATGAAAAAAAATTGTTATCCATTTATTAATAGTGATGAAATGATTGGTTTGTTATGCATGCATTGCTCAATTTGCATTTGATTTTCAAATATTTTCATCTTGGTATTTTTATTCTACATTATATTTTGTATAAAGTAAATATATAATCCACATGTGATAGTATAAACCAAACACCAATAATTGATGGGCGCATAAGAGGTAGAGTATATGGTTTAATTCGATACAAAACAAAAAATCTTATTAGACTTGACATGTCACAAATCCTCTTGAAAGAAAAAATGTGTCTTTTAAATGCATACATAAGCGGTGCATGGCTATCAACAACTCATGTTAAAACACCTTATGCCGAGTTAAGTCTCGAAGCAAGTGCAATTGTCGTGTTTAGTTGCTACTCTTGAGCTTGAAATTCTTAACAGACTACCGATAATAAGTTGGATGAAAGTGATATTTATGTCAATCAAATACTACATAAATTATGCAGGAATTGCATACAATATACCCATTGTATTTTCATAAGTGGGGTATAGAAAGAATAAGATGTACGCATACCTTACCTCTACTACTCTTGACTTAAAAGAAATGTATTTAATGCATGATTAATACTCCTCGACTTAAAAGAAATGTATTTAATGCATGATTAATACTTCTCGACTTAAAAGAAATGTATTTAATGCATGATTAATACTTCTAACCAAACATATATTATGTATGCAAAATTTTATGTTGTGTTTATTTGAACGGGAGCTTTGGAGTAACTGATAAATTTGTTGCCATGTGATTAGGAAGTCATGGGTTTAAGCCGTGAAAACAGCCTTTTGCAGAAATGTGGAGTAAGACTGCGTACAATAGACCCTTGTGGTTCGGTTCTTCCCCTAACCTCGCATAACGGGAGCTTAATGCACCTGACTGCCCATGTTGTTCCAAATTTTGGGACGATGCAAAAAAACACTATTAAGATTGTTGGGCCAGGAAAGAAATGATATGGCTGGTGCACACAAAATTGATCAAGCAAGAATTTGACTTAGCCCGCCCAGTTCCAAGGCTTGGTATCTGGCCCATATAAGACGGCCCTTTCCAAATCCCAATCAAAACCTACTTAAAACCCGACCCCCCAATATATAAACCCTTATTTCCCTTTCTTTACGTCTCATATCTTTTATTTCAGATTTCAAAATCAAATTCAAATTCAAATTCAAATTCTCCCTGCAACTCTTTATCAGGTAATAGTTCTGGCAATCTTCTTTCCTTTTTTATTTGTTGGACGTTTTTTAATTCTTATTATTGGTGTAATTTTTCATAAATTTTTCGCTTGTTTAATCAATTTCCAGATTGTGAAGAAATGGCTCGTACGAAGCAAACAGCCCGTAAATCTACCGGTGGAAAAGCTCCAAGGAAGCAACTTGCTACTAAGGTCCCTTTTTTTTCTCTTTATTCTGTTATTTTCTGTAATTTATGATTGGTTTTTCAAATATTTCGTTCCATAAGCGTCGAATGTATCTTATTGGTTTTTTATTTGATTATTTACAATCTCTTTAATTAATTAACGCTAACGGGTCAAATAGATTCTTGATCTTAAGATAAAGATTTGGCCTAAGCTTAGTCGAGTTTAAAGATTTATTTGTGTGGGTATAAGTTTTAGATTTTGCAATTTTTTGGACGAATTTTCTGTTTATTATGCTGATTAGGGTTTCAAAGGTCGGTTCTTTTTTTTTTTTAAGAGAGAAGTTATTCTCTTATTTCTGTAATTTATGATTGGTTGTTCAAATATTTCTTTCCATAGACTTCATAAGTATCTTATTGATTTGTAATTTGATTTCTTACAATCTTTTAACTAACGCTAACGGGTCAAACAAACTACTGACCGTAAGATGAAAATTTGGCTCAACCTTAGTCAAGTTTTAAGATTTATGTGAGTGTAAGTGTTAGGTTTTGCAAATCTTGGATGGATTTTCTGTTTATTATGCTGTTAGGGTTTCAAAGGTTATTTTTTTTCAGAGAGAAGTTACTTTTTTATCTGTAATTTATGATTGGTTATTCAAATGTTTCCGTGCTTAAGCTTCGAATGTATCTTATTGATTATTTACAATCTTTTTAACTAAAGGGTGAAACAAACTCTTGACCATAAGATGAAAATTTGGGTTAAGCTTAGTCAAGTTTTAAGATTTATGTGCGTATAAGCGTTAGATTTTGCAATTTTTGGACAAATTTGTTGTTTATTATGCTAAATACGGTTTCATTTTCTGATTTGGTAGGCTGCGAGGAAGTCAGCCCCTACCACAGGAGGAGTGAAGAAGCCACATCGTTACCGACCAGGAACTGTTGCTCTCCGGTATTTATTCGTCTCCCTTCTTTTGACATTGACACATTGTTCTTTAATGATTAATGAATCTCCGATTTAATGATTTGTTACTGTGTATGCTATAGTGAAATCCGAAAGTATCAAAAGAGTACTGAGCTTCTCATCAGGAAGTTACCATTCCAAAGGCTTGTCCGTGAAATTGCTCAGGATTTTAAGGTAAATGTAAAACCTTGTGATGATTAGAATATCAGTTAGTTACTCGGTTGCTCCCACCACACCAACTTATATGCCATTGTCTTTTAGTTGCTCCCAACATTCCAATTCATATGGCATTGTATCTAGTTGGGACGTTTCAAACTGGTTGACGCTGTTCTACTCATAAAATATGTTCGATACCATTCTATTTCTAATACAACGTACAAGAATATAAATTCATTCGATTATTTGCCCTTTAATTTTGATATGATGTTCATTCTTTTCTCAGTACTGCTTTGGTATTTTCTTTCGTTATGGATTACTTGGTGCTAAGTGAAACATACCTGGAGAAAATTAAATGGAGGGAGTATCTTTTGTGTGCTTGCAAAAAATAATTGGATTCGGATGATAGTAACACCTATTTCGTTTTGTATTTGTAAAACAGACAGATCTGAGGTTTCAAAGTCATGCTGTGCTTGCTCTTCAAGAAGCTGCTGAAGCATATTTAGTTGGTCTCTTTGAGGACACCAACTTGTGTGCCATCCATGCTAAGAGAGTCACCATAATGCCCAAGGATATTCAACTTGCAAGGCGGATTCGTGGAGAACGAGCTTAGGCTTATCACAATATTAATGATCAAACTCTTTTTGGTTGCCCATGTATGATTTTAGCATTTAAGTACCGAACTAGTATCTTTTTTTGGTGCCTGGAATATGGATCAGTAGATGGTTATCTCAAGGACCTTATTGTGTTCTGTAAATTCTAGTACTGGGTTTGGTGATACAGTACATTGATTAGTATGAAGGTGCTGTTTCTGAGTAGGTTCACTTTATTAATCCTCTGTGCTGATATGGTGGTTTCATTGAGTTCCATTATCGTATTTGGCTTGCTCGTAGCTTTTGGCAATTTGTTGTGAACCTTTCTGATTATCCATCTCGCGTTGAACATATTTCGTTGTCATTCGTTCACACAGCATTATCGAAAAAAGAGGATTGCTATGCCCCATATCCTTTTTCCCTTTGAACTGCTTTCATGTCACTGTGTGGTGGTTTTGGATCTGGTGCATTTTGGTTCAGTCTTGTGAAATCTGAAAGATAACTAGAAAAATGAAAAGAAGAAAACCGAGTTCAGTCGGGTGTCCTACCATATTCAGTTGAAGGTGGGACAAAATAGGAGGTATATATACATGGGACAAGATAGGAGTGTATACTGCTTATGTACTTGAAGCATATCCAATGTACTTGAAACATATTCTTTTCGTTTGTACAATTATCTATTGGAATATTGGAACGAGTGGAGTAAAGTAATTCACAGTAGGGAAATTGTGATAATTGCGACACTAGTAACATACACAGATGCATCAACGTAAAAATGAAACTTGAAATCAAATTGTAGCTCTACAAGTTGGCATAGCAACAAGTAGGACGTGTTAGCTTCTTGACAAACACTTAGTCAAGAACGACAATTACCTATTTCAAAATTTCCTTCGTGAAACTTGATCATATGGTACTGCTTACACTTTGAAGCACGACAGCCAATTGCTGGCTCTGAATAACCAGCCCAGCAGAGAATCAGTTCTTACAGTGCCCGGAATTGGGCAAATGAATGAAGATGGCATGAAGCCGATAGCTGCTTATCCGGATCCGGGCTTTCTTTCTTTCTTAAGGCGGAACCATTTCCTAGAAGGACACGAGGCAGTTACTTGATTTTAGTGTTATATTCGTCTTGGCTCACAAATTTTCAACTTTTATGAACTTTTGTTTTGTCAAATAACGTTAATGTTCAAACATATTCAACTTCAGCCTCAAATATTCTTTATTTTTTATCGGTTTCAAGTCGAATATTATCCAAACGCCTACAAAATGTATTGAGTATTAATATTAGTTGAAGAGGGAATCATTTCATATCATATAAGAACATACGAATACATAAATAGATAAATAATTAACGAAAACGTCTAGGTTTAGGATGCAAATTTTGCCACATAATGCTATGGAATGGGACCTTGGAAAATGTAATAGTTTCCTCCTAAATAGGAAAATCCTTTTTGAACTTTTTTTTTTAAAAAAAGAATTTTCTTCAGCATGACACAATGTGGATGAAAGCATAGCTTAATTGTGTTGGTACTCTATTGTACTTTATAAAACAGTATGGGAAGTAAGTAACTATTACAAGTGTTCGAAAGGATAAATAAATGGTCAATCTTCAAAACTGCCGCAAGCTTGTTGTGTCTTGAATCTTGATAACCTTGCAAAGCCAATGTTGAGAACTGCCGCAAGCTTGTTGTGTCTTGAATCTTGATATCCTGAAATCAAGAAACAACTAAATCTGGATGGTTACAACGTTGTGTGTTGAGTCGAGGAATTGCCCCTGTCCTTAAGACAAGATTGCCCCGTATATATGCTTTTACGTTAGCGGACAATAGTCTCCCAAGATAAAACAACACTTTAATCTCAACGCTACAAAGCCAATAAGTTGAGCCTGACGAAGAAAACAAATATGAATCGACTTGCTTAAGATATGGAATAGGAAGGAAGAGTTTCTCTTTACTCTTTTCTTTTGTCTCTGTGTATATAGTGTGTCTCTGTAATGTATATCTTGTGTATATAAGGGTGTTTGGTCAGTGATTTTCGTCACTGGTTTGCAGTGTTTCTGCTCACTGTTTTGTGTGCAATATTGCTGTTTTTTTCAGTCTATATCTCTGTCACGAATTGAGCCAAAGGAGGCTCAATATATAGCACGTAGGAGGGGCTAAACAACTGCCCAAAACATGGATGTTAATGGCCATTAGGAGGGCATTAAACAACCAAGTAATGGCTGTTAATGGCCATCAAGGAGGCTGCTTAAATGGACATGAAGGAGGGTGAAAATGGAGGAGTTAATCAGCCAAGTAATGCTCCATAAAACAGTCCAACGGAAGTTTCTGCCTTCCGTCACCCCAAAACCAACTTTTCAGAAACTCTGGGGACCAAACTGTACATCTGGAAAAGTCCTATGGTCCACCCGCGACCGGCGGCGAGCGATGCGCGTGTGGGCTTAGCCTTGAACCCAAGCACATCTAGGTCCTCCCTCCTTTAAACACATGGGATACCCCTTGGGGTCCCAAACCCTATACCACATTAGAGACTTATATAGAGAGCAATTCTTCCTATTCCCACCGATGTGGTAGATTTGTCTCACACCACATTTCCATGCCTCAAACACCTTACTTCGTGGACCAATATCTCTTTCATTTCTCAACGAAATTTGACGATTCTTGGCCCTACGGTCATCTACTCACTTCGTAGATCATGCATGTGCGAAGAGACAAGGTCTCCAACATGCGGAACACTAGTGTTTAATTCATCAAAGATGGGTGGACGCATCTCCCCGCCAAAGGCAAATTTCCAATAAATTGTTCAATGGAATGTTTAGTCTGAGTATATATGACTCGGTTCTATAGCTTATTTTATTTCGACAGAATTATTGACGTTCATTTTCTCAACAATATCGCTACAGAAGAATATTAATAAGAAAAATAGGTAGGAATTGGTCTTTCGAATCCATAAATAAAGGTCAAATTTGATTCAGGTAGATAGAAACAATTGGTCAATAGTATTTTATATAAACATAACATTAATATGGTTCAATAAAATAATATCATCACAACTTCTTTTCCGCGGGCCTGTTATATAGCTCCTTTGAAGACTTCCAACCTTCACATACGATCGGTATAAAAAAAAAAACTTTTTTCAATATTTTAAAAAACGATACTATAGTTGCTCTTCACGCACAAATAACTTTTATTATTCGTGCTACAAGTAATGCCTTATATTATTCAGAAGTACAAATAATGTCAGTATTTTGAGCGAAATACATATTCTATTAGATTATTTGATCAAATCCAAATCCGAGCCGAGCGACAACGATGACGCGAGAGAAGACTCTCTTCTCAATTCTTTATGAGCTAGAATATGTGCTTTTATATATAAGCACACAACTCTCCTTTTCTATCACTAATGTTGTACAAAGTTCACATCCAAAAAGAACTTTGCTCAAATTTTCATTTTTTCCTTTCATTTCTCATTCATAACACCTTATCTTTAAAGTCCAACAATGCATCGAATAAACACTGCCAAGTTCATGAGGAAACTAGAACTATCGTGTATACCGAGTAAACGATATTAAGTTCAAAGGTAATTAAGACTAAAAATAATTCAAATGTATCTAAATAAAATATATCAAGTTAGGAGGTGCCGAGGTATTGTACCAAAAATATATACACACGCACGAAAACACGAAAATATGTATGTATTATGTATATATCCTTCTCGTTTTTTAAGTAATAGAGGAGAAGTCTTTCACAAATTGAGAAGGTTTACGTGCATTCGTCGACTTTAGATGAAGGAGCGATACAGCACTGTTGAACGCCATTTTGCCAATTATTGGATTTTTTTTTTAAAAAAAAAAGTGACCAGCATTTTAGAGTGTTGAAGAAGCATGTGAAAACTATATTCAACGGAGACCACAAACTTTTTTTAAAAAAAAAAAATCCCATGCCACCACGTATATAGATTGTGACAATCACAATATAATTCCTCTTAGTCATAGTTTTGGCATATTTTTAAAGAAGAAAATATATAATTGTAATAAGATAAGAGGAAGTTTAATGAGGGCAACACGCCTTTCGTTATTGCAACAGACTTCAATATTTTCTATAATCAATACAAATAGAATCGAATTTGTCATGCTTACAACGACCTCTCAAGAAACAGAGAAAGAATGTCTCCTTCTCACCTAATATTAAAACAGAACAAACCTCTTTTTTCTCTTTTCTATTCGCCCAATCTAGGGAAGAGCCTGACCATATTAGACTTTATGTACACATAACTTTACCTTACATTTCTGCAAAAAAATATTTTTGACGGTTTGAACCGTAACTTCTTGCTCACACGACGTTAACTATCACCATTACACCAAGGAAACTAAAAGATAAGAAGACCTTTATTTATAAAAATGAAAAAATGAATTTTGTACAAAATTAAATAAGCAATTATTCCCACACAATTAATCCAACCTAGTTACTGAATCCTGATCCAAATTCCTTCACTTGGTATGTCTTGATGAACCACAAATAACATATAGTAACCTGCTGGTGCTAAATTACTCGAATTTGGAAAGACCGAGTTGACTTTATAAGTTGATCTTGCAACTCGTGTTACGTTTCCACTTGAAAGCACAAGCATTCTTTGGTTCATAGTAAATGAATGTGTATTAAATCCTGGTGCAACCATTGTCACCTTGACCAAATTCCTGTTTATCGACCCGAATACGGTAAATCGCATGTTGACCCGTCCCCCGTACTTGACTTTACGTCGGGAAGCAGGTGAAATAATCTGTGGGCGTGAATTTGCGGATTCAGAATCCAAATATGAAGGTGAAAATGCCTGCAAGCTTAATTCTGTTGGAAAAAGAACAGTGAAATTGTAACGCTCATGTGGATTACTACCACCAACCAGAACTCGGCCATCTCGAAGTAAAATTGATGTTGAGTGGTACATTCTAGGTATAGTATTTGGATTATGTACCTCAAATCTTGAATCAGATGAGTTATCGGGACGGTAAATCACCGGACTTAAAACGGGGCTCCTACCAAGTTCCCATCCAGCAGTGCCCGCCGCCGCTCCATTGATGATCAAGATGTTTCCGTTTGGCAAAATCACCATGTCACCCATTGTCCGAGCCAGTGGCATGGTCTCCACTGTCCACTGTGGATTCGGGTCGGTAATTATAATCCGACCACAAGTATTTAATGCACCCAAAAAGTTACCTCTTTCGGCACTAAGGTATGAGCCTCTCTTTGTTCCACCACAAACCAAAACCTCAGCTTGAATCGATTGTGCTCGCAAGTTCTTTAATGGAAGAAGAACTGCAGAGCCCGTGTTTGGATAATTTCTTGGGTCACCACCAGGGATTTGTGGATACGTCTTCACCACCGTGTTCTTCGCATAATCAAATAAGATGGCTCGGTTGTTTGCAAAAATGAATAGATTTCCATCCACATTAAGAAAAACAAAAGGGTAAAGATTGTTCTCTTCTCTTGGATCACTAGTCTGCTGAAGAAACGGCAGGCTAAATACGTTATTGGTAGAAGTAGTCTTGGGATAAAACTCGTAGTCAAAAGCATCACGACCGCCAATGATAATCTGTCTGCCATCCGGCAACACATGATTGGTGGCGTACCAACGACTTTGAATTAGGGCACCTCCTATTTCTTTCCAATCACACGTGGTGCTATTTCCATTGCATGGTTTAAAAACTCTTATAACGTTTTCACCGTCGTTGAAGCCACCAGTTTGGACCAAAGTACCATCCGAGGTGGTTGAGCCAGAGGAGCACCACACGTCGGTCTGGACCATGAGGGGTCGTACAGAATTGGTGGACACGTCATACTCAACAGAGTGGGCAGTGCAGTCGACTTTCAAGGCGAGGTCATTAGGGTTGTTGCGACATTTGCCATTGGGCAACGACATGTTGGATGCACCAAAGTCAGTACGGTCGTACATGATGATTCTGTCGTTGTTGAGGAGTTGCATGTGCATGGCGGAAATTCCGATGTTGGACATCAGTAAATCCCACTTGCCACCGGCCGCGTAAGCCAAGTCCCGGTGACTAGGCAGTAGTAAAAGCAGAAGCAACTGACAAAGGATCAAGAAAAGAAAATTTGTTTTTATCATTATTTAGGTTGAGATGTGTGTATGTGTGTGTATATATATGGTTAAATGAAGAGATTAAGGTGGATATGTACTTTATATGCTACCAAGTTGGAGAAGATGCAATCAATTAATACAATTAAATACAGTATTGTTTATTAGGGAGAGAAAGAATATTGGTTGAAGATATTGTAATCTTTGTAATAATATATATTGTGTGAAACAAATCTTTGCTATCAAGTAATGCGGAGCACGCATTGTGTTTACAAACTTTACATTAATCTTATCAGGTGACCTTTCTGTTGACAAGGGAAAGGGAGTTGAAGGGGTCAATTGAATTAATATATATTACTGGATAATTATTGTGTAAAAAAGGTAAATTTTTTTTAATTATATATGAATCGACAAACTGTTGAATTATTTTTATAAGAAAATATTTTAGTGTACTGGTTAAGAGGGTTTAAAAATGACTTTCGATCAAAAATTTAAATCTTTATGACACTCTAGTATTTTTTTAATCTTCTCATATGCATTCCTGAATCCGTCACATATAGTTATAGTTCAATACTTGCTATTGTAGTAAAGAAATTGTATACGTCATGGGATCGAGTCGTGGAGGCAGCTACTAATATCTTCATTAACGTAGACTATCTACATCACACATCTTGGAGTGCGACCCTTCCTCGAACCCTGTTAACACGGAATACTTTGTGCACAATGCTATCCTTTTTAATGGCTAGTGTATTTGCTAATTACATATGAATTCATCAACTGTTTTTGGGAATTCTAGCTGTAATTGTCAAACGTAATAGGTTAGCCCAGCCCAATTTTAGCAAGCTAATGGAATTCAATAGCCCAGTCCATCCTTTCATTTGGAAGGCTTTAGGAAATGTTAATCTATTATATGACCCTCAACAGGGAAAACTTCAAAAATAGTCACTTCATTCCCCGTAATTGAAAAATAATCATTATTATGGAGTTTTAAATTTTACATGCGAATTTCAAGACATTATCTAAAGTTTCATTTATAAAATTTAAAACTTCATGACAATAATTATTTTTCAAAAATAAGGTAAAAAATGACCAGTAAGCCAATTTCAACCTCTCAACGTTACCTCTTCCATCTGAAAAAAAGGACAAACAAAAGAAATAAAGAGAAGAGATAGAAAGATGACACAAACAACAAGATAATGATATATTAGAGTTGAAACCTCATTATAATGTTAAAAATTCACTTACCTTGGTCAAAATTAACAAGAATGTTAATTTGCCTCCTTTTACCTTTTTCTTCTTCTCACTGTTTACTTGAATTCTTTGAGCCAATGGTCTATTGAAAACAATTTTTATACCCCGCAAAGGTAGGAGTAAGATCTGCGTACATCTCAACCTCCCCAGACCCCACTTGTAAGAATACACTATGTTGTTATTGTTGTTACGGTTCAGTCAAAATAAGAAATTGAATCGTGGGTGTTAACTTTCAACATGACAGTTCAATTGAGGCATACAAGAAATTAATAAATAGCACTTTATTTGGTTGTATAATTCAAACGTACTTTTAACTGGGTCCCGATTTATCCCTAAAACAAAATAAAAGAATAATAATAATTGAGAGCTAGAGAAGAGCTTAAAAGAATTACTCCATTGTCAAAGATCTCTCTTTTGCTCTGTCTTGTAGTTTGTGATAATCATTAGTTTAGTTCGTTGTTTAGACATCAGCTAATTATTTGTTTAATTAAGTTCTTAGTATACGCTCACATTCCCTTAGAATGTTTTAATAACATAATAGGATGTATAATACAGTTAGGATACATAGTGTTATCATATAAAAAAAGAATTAGCTGGACCTAAGTTGCAAACAAACTGAAAAACCTTTAGCGGAAACAAAAGTATCATTAATGAATTGCATATGCTTGCGATTATTAGACAAATCGAATGTAGCTTATGTTAGGTAGTTTATATTTTCAATATTAATTACAAAACGAGGAGTGCCTGCTTACAACTTTTCCAAGAATAAGAAAAAGGATGTTTCATTCACTTTATTATAATTCTGCTGTTTTTTTTCCCCAGAAAAGTGACGGACTCCGTTGGATTTTTTTCAATAAAATAAAACAATATTAATAATTGCAACGGAGTCCGTTGTTTTTTTTAAAAAAAAAAAAACATTTGAATTAAAATCAATGGAGTCCGTTGATTTTTAATTATATAAATAATATTTATTTAAATATATAATAAATAAATAAAAATAGAGACAACAACAACATACCTAGTGAAATCCCACAACGTGGGGTCTGGGGAGGGTAGATTGTACGCAGACCTTACCACTACATTGGTAGGTAGAGCGGTTGTTTCCGAAAGACCCTCGGCTCAAGACACAACATAAACACAAGCAAAGCAAGAGAAATGGTTAGACCCGGATAAGAAATTTAAAGCAGTATGACAATGATGGTAACAAAAGCAAATAAGCCATGATAAAGCATTCTGAAAAAAAGAAGCAATAACTAACGCAGGTAGATAAGATAAACAAAGTACACGAAAGAACACACAACAGCAGGAATCAAACGACATGAGACTATAAAGCAATAATGCGCCTACTAGTACGATAAGCTAAGCATGTCTACAATAATATCACTACAACTACAAGTATGTAAGCTTAAGTAGGACTACGCTCAACTACCTACTACCCTTCCACCCTAATACGTGTCCCCCACAATCCCCTATCTAAGGTCATGTTCTCAGTAGTTGCACCTACGCCATATCCCGTCTAATCACCTCTCCCTAATACTTCTTCGACCTACCTCTACCCCTCATGAACCCGTCCATATACAATCTCTCACACCTCCGCACTGGAGCATTTGTGTCTCTCCTCGACACATGCCCGAACCATCTCAATCTCGCTTCTCGATCCTCCACTGAGGCCACTCCTACTCTATTCCGGATTTAATTATTTCTAATCCTATCCCTTCTCGTATGCCCACACATCCATCTCAACATCCTCATCTCTGCAACTTTCATCTTTTGGATGTGCGAAGTCTTGACTGGCCAACACGCCACCCCATACAACATAGTCGATCTAACCACCACCCTATAGAACTTGACTTTAAGTTTTGGTGGCACCTTTTTATCACACAATACTCCAGAAGATGCCCGAATATATATCACGAAAATGAAGCTGCCCATGTGAGGCCAATATTGATGCCCTTGTGTGGCCAATATGCTAATGAAATGATGCACACAGAGGTTGTTATGGAAAGGAAGATGCCCTTGTGTGATCAATATTTATATGTATACCGCATTTGCATTGTGCATAACATTTAGGAATATGTATTAGGGCCTTTAGAGGCATTTACTACTAGTCAGTCATTTCTGTCGGCTGTTGGTGTTGTAGACTGTTTCTATCGGCTGTTCTATCAGATATCCTTGTCGACTGTTTCAGTTTCAGATTATTATGTATCTGTGTGATAATATTTCTTATGTCTGACATACTCGGTACATCAGTCATACTGACGTCCCTTTTGTCTGGGGATGCTACGTTTCATGCCCGCAGGTTTGCATGGGCAAGGCGATGATCCACGCTGGTAGGTTGCTGACTCAACAGATTTTGGAGCACTCCTATTATTTCGGAGTGTCGGTATAATTTTGGTACGGTATATTTTTGGATGTATATATGGGTATGGCGGGTCCTGTCCCGACCTTTTAATGTCGTATACTCTTTAGAGGTTTGTAGACAGATGTCCTGTGTATAGTAGTCATGTATGGCCTTGTCGGCCTTGGTATAGATATATACAAAAATGTGTTGGGATTTTCGGTTAAGATTTCACATAACTTCTTTTTTGGCTTAGTCCGTTTTTAATTATGATTTGGTGACGATTGTATGTTTAGTGGTACTCGACAGGTAGGATCCGGGTGCCCGTCGCGGCCCTCCGATTTGGGTCGTGACATCCAGAGTCTGTCTCCAAACCTCCGGCTTAGCGTTCACTCCACTGCGGTCTCATCAATCAGGAATATGTCATCTGCGAATAACATACACTATGACATCTCCCCTTGAATTTGTCGCGTTATTCCATCCATCACCAAAGCAAATAGGAATGGGCTTAGAGCCGATCCCTGGTGCAACCCCATCATCACTGAAAAGTGCTCCGAGTCTGCTCCTACTGTCCGAATCTTGGTCTTGGCTCCATGATACATATCCTTGATCGCCCTAGTGTATGTCACATGTACACCTATAACCTCCAAATATCTGCATAGAACCTCTCTAGGGACTTTGTCGTATGCTTTTTCGAGGTCAATGAAAACCATATGTAGGTCCCTCTTCTTCTCCCTATACTGCTCCACCAACCTCCTAATAAGATGAATGACTTCTGTAGTCGAACGCCCCGGCATGAATCCAAACTGGTTCTCAGAAATAGACACGTCTCTTCTCACCCTCATCTCCACGACCCTTTCCCAAACTTTCATAGTGTGGCTTAGCAGCTTGATACCCCTATAGTTGTTGGAACTCTGGATGTCATATTTCATCTTGTATAAAGGAATTCTCGTACTCCACCTCTATTCTTCGGGCATTCGTGCCGTCTTAAAAATGACATTAAACAACTTAGTCAACCACTCCAAACCTGCCCAACCTGCACTCTTCCAAAGTTCAACTGGGATCTCATCAGACCCGGTCATTTCGTCCTCTGCGCATCATGCGAACAACACTATTAACCTCATTAACCTTAATACTTCTACAATATCCAAAATCCCGATACCTTCTGGATTGCTCCAGCTTTCCCAACACAATATCTTTATCTCCTTCTTTATTCAAGAGTTTATGAAAGTAAGACTGCCACCTCAGTTTAATAAGAGCGTCCTCCACCAGTACTTTGCCTTCCTCGTCCTTGATGCACCTCACGTCCTTGATGCATCTCTGTCTTTTTCCTCTAATTCCACATACATGCGTTCAAAAGCTGTCGTCTTCCCCGCCGTAACCGCTAGCTTTGCCTCCTTCCTCATCATCTTATATAATTCCCTATTCGTCCATTTCTCTACCTCATTCTTGCTTTCTATCAATTTCGCATACGCCACTTTCTTTGCTTCCACATTCTCTTAAACTTGATCATTCCACCACCAATCCCCTCGTTGCCCACCACAGCTACCCCGCGAGACCCCTATCACTTCTCTAGCTACCTCCCGAATGCAACTGGCTGTACTATCCCACATACCGATAGTATCCCCACTATTCCCCCAAGCCCTCTGGCCATCAACCTCTCCCCCATATCATGTGCACTAGCCAAGGTCAAACTCTCACATTTGATTCTTTGCCTGTCATCCACAACCCTCATCTTCTTCTCTATCTTGATCTCTAAATCCATCACCAAAAGCTTATGTCAGGTTGTCAGACACTCATTCGGAATAACCTTACAGTCTTTACAAAGACCGTTATCAACCTTCTTAAGGAGCAAAAAGTCTATCTGAGTCTTAGCCACCGAACTACGGAAAGTCACTAAATGCTTCTCTTTCTTCAGGAACCTCGAATTGGCTATCACCATCCCAAAAGCTTTAGCGAACTCCAAAAGTGATACGCCTCTCCCGTTCCTGTCCACGAGGCCAAAGCCTCCATGCACGTCGTCATAGCCCCCGAAAGTGACTCGATATGTCCATTGAAATCCCCTCCTACAAATAACTTCTCAGTATGTGGTATACCTCCCACCACCCGTCCAAATCCTCCCAAAAACACCTCTTCTCTTCCTCGTCTAAGCCCGCCTATGGCACGTAAGCACTAATAATATTCATAGTGGCTCCTCCAACTACCAACTTAATCACCATCATCCTGTCATTGACCCTCCTCACCTCTACCACATGATCCCTTAGCTCGCTGTCTACTAAAATGCCTACCCCATTCCTATACCTCAACCTACCCGACAACCATAACTTATACTCGTCCACATCCTTAGCCTTAGGTCCTACCCATTTGGTCTCCTAAACACATGCTATATTAATCATCATCTTCTTAAGAATCTTAACTAACTCTATGGACTTTTCCGTTAAAGTCCCAATGTTCCAAGACCCTAAGCCTAGCATCTCCATTACCCCACCTACCTCCCTAACCCTCGCCCATGTCCCCGACCGAGAACATGACCCCAGTCTACCATCATTCACCAAAGCCACTAGAGTAAAAAAACTAATCAAAGGTTAACGCTAACACACACGAGAACAAATACTAACACACAAGTTAACAAGAATCTAGAGGTAAGTCATGCTACTTTAAATCGGATAGATAAAACAAAGGACAAGAATATAATGTCAAGATTTAATACAACGCAACAAGCAAAATTTAACTTCAAGGACAAGGACAAAGAATGAATACGGGCACCTGGAGGTACTAACTCCAGGTGAATCGAACATGTTCGTCGCCGAAATCCATTGTTCAACAACGGGAGAAATGTTCCCTGCTGGAAATATTGTTTATTGTCGGAGTTATTGTTCACTGCATGACCTTGCCGGAAAAGTTTAGTCTTGTGCAGACCCGACCGGAAACTACTCCGGGTGGTTGTAACCTGATGGGTTGCCAGAAAAGTTGTCGGAGCTTTGAAGCAGTGGATGTAGGTGCAAAAAGCACAGGTAGGGTCGGAACGACCTAGCAATACACGAGAAAAAACAGATCTAGAAAATACCACCGGAAACTCACCGGAATAGATCTGTTACGCCGGGAAAATCGCTTTTCGGTACTCATATAGTTACAAAAAAGTTGGGCTAGCCTCGGAAAAGGCCTGCGACTCCGACAGTTTTTTTATTGTTTGAAAAAAGTCATCGGAAAATGGTCCACTCGCCGGCCCGTCGGATCTACGCGTCACCGGCGTTGGACCTGTTATTGGCACGTGACGGCGCGTCCGGTGGTCTCCGGCAGGGTCCGTCGATTTTTAATTTAATTATTATTTAAAAAATAAAAGTGACCGCTAAAAATAGCGACGCGGTCCGTTGGCAAAAACCAATGCAGTCCGTCAATTTTTAAAAACCAACGAGATGAAAGCCGATGGACGTATTTTCGTCGGTTTTCCATCTGTTTTTTCTAAAAAAAAAACGAAAGGACTCCGTCGGTTTTTTCTAAAAAACGAACAGACTCTGTAGGGTTTTCCCGTCTATTTTTGATCATTTTAAGTAGTGTTTATTCCTATTCCAAACTCTTACAGACTCTGTCGGTTTTTTCCGTCTATTTTTTATATTTTTTAGTAGTGTTTATTCCTATTCCAAACTCTTCGAGATGTGTTTTCTGAGAGTATTCCTTGATCAGTTTGTTGAAGAAGAGACCATCTACTAAAAAAATGCCACTATCCCTCTGTAAAGATGTACTCTGATTACATTGTATTTTGATGCCTTAGCTTCAAGATTGTGAATCAGCTTGATCGTGAAATATTCACCAATTTAGTTATTATTATAATTATAATTATAATAATAATAATAATAGTAGTACTAGAAATAGGATAAAAGTCCATAAAAATTTATTAAGTGGATTTGTCAAAGATCTCTATTTTTCATTATAAACCCATAATTTTGCTCGTTGTTTCAATATCATTTAGGCACTTATTTGTTTTCATTCTTAAGATGAATTTGATTCTCATGGAAATGTAAAACTACCTTTAATTCCGGCATGCAAATATGCTCTTTCGTTGTATCTATTTTTTAAAATACTTTTTGGCACGATCCAAATAAATCTAGGAGACGAGTGATCAATTTAACATAAATAAATGCTGCACGTAATAGCGAATATTTTTGCAATTATTTAAAAAGCATTGAATCCTGTAGCTTTTTAGTTTATCAGAATATGAACTATTATTCCAATGTCCAAGTTCATTTCTCATTCACCTTCACATTCTTGATATTAATTTTACCATTGTTTCCGCTAATTGTTTTTAGTTTGCTCCCAGGACCCAGCTTATGGTACAATATTGTATTTTCGATCATTGTCGACCAGATAATGGATAATCTGAATTATTAAGGAGCAGTCTGGGAAGATTAATTGGCCCTCAATCATTATTTAGGTATGGAACAAAATTTTCCAACTGTTGTTTTGTTTTAAGCAACTAAAAGTTGATAAAATTGTCAATACAAGAATTTGAAGGTTAAAGTTAGGTAAGAAATGTTGGATACGTAAAGCGATACGAGAAGCAAATAAATATTACAAATGTTCGAAAGGATAAACAAACAAGCCAATACAGAACTGCTGCAAGCTTGTTGAGTCTTGAATCTTGATAACCTGAAATCAAGAAACACTAAATCTGGATTGTTACAACTGTGGCTGAGTCGAGAGATGACTCTCTGTTTTTAAGACAAGATTGCCCCGTATATATGCTTTTACGTTAACAGACAATAGTCTCCCAAGATAAAACAACAACTAATCAACACTAAAAAGTAAATAGGTTGATTCTGACGAAGAAAACAAACACGAAACGACTTGCTGAAGAATGAAAAAGAAAGGAAGAGTTTCTGTTTTCTTCCACTGTTTCTGGACAGAATTCGTGTCTCTCTTCTATTTGTCTCTGTGTGTATATTTTGTCTCGTTTTCTGTGTCACACAATTGAGCCAAAAGGCTCCAATATATAGCATAAGGGAAGGGACCTCTCAACTGCCAAGATATGACTGTTAATGACCATTGAAGGAGGGAATTAAACAACCAAGTAATGACATGTTTATGGCCATTGAAGGAGGGTTGTTTATGGAGGAGTTAATCAACCAAGTAATGGTTGGTTAATGCTCTAAAAATCAACCCAAACGGTAGGTAGAAACTTTCTGTCTTCCGTCGTTTCCAAATTCAACTTTTCAGAAACTCCAGGGACCAAACTATAATTATTAAATAATTTAAGGGTCTATCAGAAGAAGCCCAAGACCCGAGCCCGGACTGGACGGGCGGGCGGCGACGCGCGTGTGGGCTTGAACCCAAGCACATCTAGGTCCTCCCTCCTTCAAACACATGGGTTACCCCTTGGGGTCTCAAACCCTTAGCCAATTTAGAGACTTATAAAGAGAGCAATTCTTCATTTTTCCACCGATGTGGTAGATTTGTCCCACACCATATTTTCATGCCTCAAACACCTTACTTTGTGGACCAATATCTCTTTCATTTCTCAACAAAATTTGACGATTCTTGGCCCTACGGTCATCTATTCACTTAGTAGATTATGCACGTGTGAAGAGACAAAGCCTCCAACATGCGGAACCCTAGTGTTTAAGTCATTAAATACGGGTGGACGCACCTCCCCACCAAAGACAAATTTCCAACAAGAAAAACATGGTTTTGGCCTTATATGTTGAGAGTGAACTTTAAAATTTTCATGAATTTTGTAAAATAATTTTCAATCCAAAAACATGAAAAGATATGATGTTTTGTCCATATCCATATAACATTTCATCAGGCTAAGCCAATTATAAGCTTTAATCGTCGTATGGTTTCATATTGGCAGGACATGCATGCATTAGATTATAAGCTTAGCTATACCAAATTAATCACCTGATTAATCGATATTTACTAATTAATGAATTAAGTGCACAATTATCCCTTGAAATGTCATAATCATAAGCTCTTGCATGCATGCTCGTTTTGTTTCTTGTCATTTTTTACAATCCTTTTTCATTATTTTCTTATGTGTATTTTGACATGCATGAACAGAGAATAAAAAAATTATGTATTATTTTAGATACTGGAGTACTACTTAAAGAGAGGTGCTTGACGCTAGAATAACATTGGTAAATTATAATATTTTTTTGTTTATTTAGCAACTCCGCCTTTCTTTTTTGTAATTTTGTAATTATGCATATCAATTAAGAATATTACTCCTTTTGAACCCAAAAAAAGAAAAGGAGAGAGAGAATAACTTTGGCAAATGTCTATGGTTTTCGGTTGAAAATTCCTGAATAAAGGATGAGGGTTAATATCACTTTTGGCTCCTTAATTCTCGGTAGATTCAGATTTAATCCTTATAATATCTGACTAAACATATTTAACTTTTAATTAATTGAATGTGCACTTTTTATCCCTTTGCTTGTGAATTTCATAAATTAACTAGATTATCAACTGTTCCACTATTTAATTACATATGGGTTATGTTAAACTTATATTAATATTTTATATTTGAGGATGATATAATTTTAAAAATAGTCAAAACATAAATATTTCTTACATATATGGACTAAAAATTCGGGTTTAATTGATTGAAGATTAAATGTGTTGAGTCATATACCATAAGGATCAAAATCATAATTAACTCATATTTGAGGGATCAAAATTGCTATTATCCGTTTTAGATTAAGAGATAGTATATGCTTTACACTGAAATTAACTTTGGCAAATGTCTATGGATTTCTTTTCTTCTTTCCAACATGTCATCGCATCTCACCGAAAGATGAAAATAGCCATTTGCTGGATTTTTATGCAACCACAAAAAAAGTATGTTTGGATGAAAAGCCAACAATTATAATGGATTTTTTCATGGACAAGCTTTTAACTGATTAAAATTTAATTTTTTCTCCTTCTAAAATGAAGCTACTAGCCGAAAAAGGAGACTTAGTGCGTGTTTGGTATGACTGAAAATGTTTATTTTCCTGAAAAATAAGTTATTTTTCACTCATTTTCTTGTATTTGGTACACAAGTTAAAAAATATCGTTTTAAGAATATTAGAATATATTCAAAGAAAACCACTATCATGTTTTTAAATATGGAGTGCAACTTTTCGTGGTGGAAGGTAGGGGCGGTAGCTGCGGGGGTAAGGGTTAGGCCAGGGGTAGGGATAGGAAAATGGGGGTGCATGGGGTAGGCAGGTAGGGTGGGTGGTGGATAGTGCGGGGAGGTCGGAGATGCGTCGGTGTGTTTTTATTAATCCGAAAAATGTCTTCCGACAGATTTAAGGAAAATATTTTCTCCTGTTTTGAAAAAAAAATATTTTTCAAGATATTTAGTGCAACCAAACAAGGAAAAATAGAAAAATATTTTCCGTCATACCAAACACACCCTTAAATGGAAAACAAGCAATTGCTGATCAAATGTGAATTTTGATTTCTAAGAGAATAAAAAATGTGAGAACCCGGATGATCAAGTATACTATGCCATGTAGAGGGAGATGTGATTGTTAAAACGGTGGAAGGAGTGACACTAGCAGCGGATGTGGGTAGGAACGGATATAGGTCCCCCTCACTATTGCATCTCGTAAGGAGTTTCCCGATGCGGAGGTCCGTTACGGAAAATCCAAAAGGGTCAAAAATAATTGAGACATAATTACCGGTGGCAAATTGTTTGACAGAAATTAGATTTTTGATGATGTTTGGTGCATAAATGACATTTTTAAGAGAGAAATGGGGATGCGGTGGTGGGGGTAAGGGTTGGGCAAAATTCTTGAATTGGAATGCGATGACCACTACCGACCATAATAGAATGTGGTTTGGTAACTGGCGCAATTGAGAAAGATTACCTGAATTGTTGGTGAGATGAGACGTGGCGCTCGTATCCATATACCACGCATTATCGAGCTGCCGAGGAGTGAAAGTGCCTAAAGCTTGGCCCAAACTGGATTGGGGATGGCCAAGAACGGACGGGTTGGCTCCCTGAAATTGAGCATGATTAATGTGACCCATCGGCTGTGCTCCCAGACTGCTGGGACTCTGCTGGGCAGCAGGAAAGTGTCCCATCGAATTAAATGAGGCGGACTGCATGACTTTCGGGAAAAAAAATTCTCAGGAACGGAAAGAAAAAAAACATACAAAGAGTTCCTGCTTCGGTAGAAAGCAAAGAAAACACGCTGTTTTGGCAGAAAAATTGGGTAGCTTGTTGTCTCGGGCAGTGTAGCACCGAAAACAGAAAGCAAACGCAGACAACTTGCTTAAGAAACCGAGGAGCAAACGCAGATAATCGTCTTCGTTCTGCTGTTCATGGGAAAAAAAACACAGAGAGAAAGCTGAAAAAAGTTTGGAAAGAAAGAGGAAAAACTGAGTTTCTCGGTGCAGAAATTCTCGAGAAAGGAAGAACAAAAAAATAGGGTTTAGGTTTTGGCTTCTGATAACATGTAAGATTATATTAATCTCCTTTGGAGAGCCTTTCTCATTAATACAAATATATATATGGTGTATAATGTAGAATACTCATACAATAGGGATCCTATATTTATCATAATTATACAAGATTAAATATGACTAAATATATTAAATGTACACGTGATGATAAGACATATTTTTGTTTGATTCAATAAAAAAGAATCCAATTGTTTGCTTACAAGTTACAACAGCGTTCCA
Source organism: Anisodus acutangulus (assembly GCA_029783415.1). Taxonomy (NCBI): domain Eukaryota; kingdom Viridiplantae; phylum Streptophyta; class Magnoliopsida; order Solanales; family Solanaceae; genus Anisodus; species Anisodus acutangulus. Next base: position 2,231,600 of record CM056503.1, read on the forward strand.
AAATAAAAAAAAAACTTGTAAATATAAAAGCAGGTCTTTACCAACACTTGGTAAGAAAAAAAATCCTGAAAGAATTTGCAGAGTCAAATGTAATTAGTAGATCCTGACCCAAATTCCCTCACTTGGGATATCCTGATGAACCACAAATAGAAGATAGTAACCAGGTGGTGCTAATTTGCCCGAATTTGGAAACACACAACTCACTTGATACACAGATTTTCCAACCTGTTTTACAACTCCACTTGGAAGGACAAGCATTCTTTGATTCATAGTATTTGAATGTGTATTAAATCCGGGTGCAACCATTGTTACTTGAATCGAATTTTTGTTTAGTAACCTGGAAATAGAAAATCGAATGTTAGCTCGATGTCCATACTTGAATTTATGGCGAGAAACGGGAGAAATGATTAGTGGTCGCAGATTAGCAGATCTCGCATCCAAATAGGATGGTGAGAATGCCTCTAAACTTAACTCCGTTGGGAAAAGAACTCTAGTGAAGTTGTAAAACTCATTTGGGTTACTACCACCAACAAGAACTCGTCCATCTCTTAGTAAAGCTGCTGTCGATGGTACATTCTTGGTATTGCATTCGAATTTTGTACCTCAAATCTAGAATCAGGAAGGTTATCTGGTTGGTAAATCACCGGACTCAAGACCGGGTTCCTACCTATTTCCCATCCGGCAGCGCCCACGGCAGCTCCATTAATGATCAAAATGATTCCGTTTGGTAGAATCACCATGTCACCCATTGTCCGAGCCAATGGCATGGTCTCCATGGTCCATTGTGGATTCGGGTCGGTAATTGTAATTCGGCCGCAAGTATTTAATGCACCCAAAAATTCACCTCCAACTGCTTTAAGGTAAGAGCCTCTTGGTGTTCCACCACACACCAACACCTCAGCTTGTATTGTTTTTTCTTGCAAGTTCTTTAAAGGAAGAAGAACTGCAGAACCCGTACTTGGATAATTTCTTGGGTCTCCACCAGGTATCTGTGGATACGTTTTCACCACTGTGCTTGTCGTGTAATCGAACAAGATAGCTCGGTCATTAGCAAATATGAATAGATTTCCATCCACATTTAGAAAAACAAATGGGTATAGATTGTTTTCCTCTCCGGGATCATTGGTCTGTTGAAGAAATGGTAGGTTGAACACATTACTGGTTGAAGCGGTCTTGGGATGAAACTCATAGTTAAAAGCCTGACGACCGCCAATTATAATTTGCCTGCCATCTGGCAACATATGATTGGTGGCATACCATCGGCTTTGAATTAGGCCATTTCCCATTTCCTGCCAGTCACAAGTGCTCTTTTTTCCAGTAATGCACGGTTTGAAAACTCTTACTACATTTATACCATCGTTGAAGCCACCCGTTTGAACCAACGAACCATCTGACATGGCGGAGCCAGAGGAGCACCACACGTTGGTCTGGACCATGAGGGGACGTACAGAATTGGTTGATACATCGTATTCGACAGAGTGAGCAGTGCAATCGACTTTCAAGGCGAGGTCATTATTGTTGTTGCGGCATTTGCCATTGGGCAACGAGATGTTGGATGCGCCAAAGTCAGTACGGTCGTACATGACGACTCTATCGTCGTTGAGGAGTTGCATGTGCATGGCTGAAATGCCAATGCTGGACATCAGTAGCTCCCACTTGCCACCGGCAGCGTAAGCCAAGTTACCGCGACATGATAGTAGCATAAGCAGAGGCAGCTGCCAAAGCATGAAACAAAGAATAATTGGTCTTCTAATCGCCATGAGCTATGATTTTTAAGGCAAAATGCAACGCCTTAGTAGGCTACAGGGTGTTTGTGTATATTCAATGTGAATGTATATGGTTAATCGAAGTGATGATGCCATTTATATACAAGTATTAGTTATTGTGGTATCTCTACATAAAGCAAGTACTGCTAATGGTTTAAACTTTAAATAAATAATTGCTGCATGCCGGTGGTAGTTGTGCGATCAGGGGAAGAAGGAACAATATCGGTAAGATATTTTTTTAATGCAAATCAGACTTTGGGTAAATACTTAACTATGTTCCGATCCTTTTTTTTTTACGATCCAAATCCTTGTCACAAATTGTCTGCTTTGACCAAATGTCCCCTGAGCTACGTTAGTATCAAGATCAAAAGAGTGCCTGTCATTTGAGCTTGTGTTATGTATTAAAGTATAAAGCTTTTTACTTTCATTTTTCATTTTGATTTATATGAGATTCTTTTAAGGTATTATACATGTGCACCCCTCATTCAAAAACTTGTTAGTTTAAAAGTTTGTCATATCCTTTTCTTTCACCCGCCCTCGTAAGCCCATTCTAAAAGAGTGCGTATATGTCCATTTGATCTTGTGTTATGCCATATAAAGCTTTCAACTTTCATCTTTCATATTTTTTATATGGGATTCACCTAATGTATCATGTGGACTCCTTCTTAATTCAGAAGCTTGGTAGTCTAGAAATCTATCAGTCATTTGTGATTTGTCATCGTCGGGCCGCCTCCGTCAGGAGCGGCATATTTTTAGAGAACAAAATTTGTCGTCTCCGTCTCCCCCACCATCTCGCAGGAATGAAGAAGAAAACATTGTTTTTCACTAATTGAAGCATAATTATTACTACTCATGACTAGCTAAATCATTTATAAGGATGCGTAGTTTTTCACTTTCTCTAAATACTACGAATGTTTGTAACTAGATGCACTTTTTACCATCATTAAAAGTTATAAAAATTACAAATTTTTTTTACTATAATAGAATATAGCACTGCATACGTTACAGAACTGATAGAATATACCATATTGAAAGAATTAATCACTTGATTATTCTTATTGAATAAATAGGTATATATACAAGTTACAATCTCCAAATATGAAAAATTCTATTCCTACTAAACTTCTAATATCCTAGTTCTACTTGTACAAGAATTTTACAATTATGGTAATTATACAACATAATTTAATACTTCTATTTATGGTACAAGACTAGTCGAAACTGTGTATATCATAGGGATATACACATCATATTCTATCACACACCCGCGGTCATAGCGGGCGGTTGTCGTACGCTTAGACTGTCCCTAAAATCTTCAAATAAAATTATAAAACTGAGGGAAGACCCTTCGTAAAGATGTCACCAATTTGGTATCGCGAGGGCACATGAATGATGCGTACTTGTCCATGAGCTGTCTTTTCGCGAATAAAGTGAATATCTATCTCGATATGTTTAGTGTGTTGATGTTGGACCGGATTGCCAGAAAGATAAACTGCACTAACATTATCACAGTAGACCAAGGTAGCTTTCTGAATAGGAAAGTGTAGTTCTAACAAAAAATTACGCAGCCAACATGATTCTGACACCACATTCGTCACGCCTCGATACTCGGCCTCTGCATTAGATCTTGATAATGTAGCTTGTCGTTTTGCAGACCACGAGACCAAGTTATCCCCAAGAAACATACAATAACCAGAAGTCGAGCGTCAGGTATCAAGACAGTCACCCCAATCAGCATATGTATAAGACACAAGTGTAGAAACAGACGTAGGATACAAATGCAAGCCATAATCAAGTGTGCCCTGGATGTATCGTATAATGCGTTTGAGCACATTCATATGCTCAATCTGTGGATCATGCATAAACAAACACACATGTTAAACTACATAAGTAATATCAGGCCTTGTGAAGGTAAGTTATTGAAGTGCCCCTGCAAGGCTGCGATAGTGGATGGGATCCTCGAACTTAGTGTCAGATGTAGCACTCAGCTTCGGGTTAGTATCAACCGTAGTAGAAGTAGATTTACACGATGATATACCAGCTCTTTCAATGATCTCAGCGGTATACTTCCTTTGTGATAAAAATAGACCACATGAATGACGAGTGACATCAATCCCCAAGAAATAACTCAAGGGCCCTAAGTCTTTCATAGCAAATTCGAAACATAGAAGTGTCATGATAGACTTATGCAGAGTATCAGATGAGGCAGTCAATATAATATCATCAACATACAATAAATTATATGCCAGAGAAGTACCACGACGATATATAAGGAGAGAATGATCAGACCGGCTGTGAGAAAAACCAATAGAAGATACATAATCTGCAAACCTTTTATACCAAGCCCGTGGGGCCTGCGTAAATTCATACAATGACTTTTTCAGCAAACAGACATGATGAGGATGATTGGGATCTCGAAAACTCAAGGGCATATGCATATAAACTGTCTCCTTAAGATCACAGTGTAAAAAGTCATTTTTCACATTCAACTGATGAATGGGTCATGCTTTTGAGAGAGCCAAACTGAGAACAATACGAATAGTAGCTGGTTTGACCACCGGACTAAACGTTTCACCACAATGGAAAAGCCGAACGAAAAAATCGTACCATTAATAATATTGTCTGAACTTTATTAGCTCATGCTTATGTACCCCCTTCTTTTTGGCATCATGCACAACAAATGGGTACTTACCTCCTTAACGTACTTCCTACCAAAGAATTAGCATCTAAATCTCCCCTTAAAGTTCTCTATAATAAGGATCCTTCGTATTCTCATCTTAGGGTCTTTGAGTATTTATGCTATCCACTTTTTCCGTCAACTACAATTAACAAACTTCAGTCCCGTTTTACCGCTTGTGTGTTTTTGAGTTATCCGTCTAATCATCGTTGTTACAAGTGTTTTGATTTATCATCTAATAAAATCATAATTAGTCGCCATGTTATTTTTTATGAAACTCAATTTTCTTTTGCTAAAGTGAGTAGTCCAATGCCGAGTTCGTATAATTTTTTAGATGACGATGTCTCACAAAATTCCCGAAACAACTCATTATCATATTTCATGTCATTACCATATTGAATACTTTTAATTTTCCGTTCGAATTGGGTACAGATAAATGCTCTAAATTTTAAGAATGTGGAAAAAAATATGAGACTTTTTCGATAAAGGAAAGGTCTAAAAAAATTAGAATAATCATCCAAAACGGTAGAATTTTCCTCAGGGGTTAGGCACCTCCTCTGTGCCAGGTGTCGAGGAAATTATGTGATGGAGGACTTGATGCGAGCGTGCATGAATTTTGAATAATTTCGCTCATGTTGCGTATTTGACGTTTTCCATCTCAAGAACAATAGGGATGTGGTTCCTGATGTTGGAAATTGTAAGGGCTGGATGAAACATGTTTTTTGACGCATACATAACGAAAGAACAATAGGGGAATTAGGGATTTAGAAGAAAATTTGGGAAGGGAGGAGGAAGAAGTCGGCCGAAAACCGAGAAGGGTACTCGGCATTTGACCGAGAGTAGCGGAAGAAAATTGGGAAGGGAGGTAATTTAGACTTCTGATACCATGAAAGAATTAATCCATTGATTATTCTTATTGAATGAATATGTATATATACAAGTTACAATCTCCAAATATGAAAAATCATATTCCTACTAAATTTCTAATATCCTAGTTCTACTTGTACAAAAATTCTACAATTATGATAATTATATAACATAATTTAATACTTTTATTTATGATACAAGACTAGTCGAAATCGTGTATATCATAGGGATATACACCATATATTCTATCAAGAACAAAAGTAGTATTATATAAGGCTGGCTAGTGGGCCGGGACGGCCCGACCCCGACCCGACCCCGTCCCGAGCCCGCCCCGAGACCGATAAGTAAAAAAAATGGTAGCGGGACTCGAACCGGGAAGGGACAATGCCTCGTCCTGACCCGTCCCGAGCCCGCCCCTTGTCACCCCTTTGCAAATATAGTCGTTGCACCAACGGGGCAATGGCCATTTTTGGCCTCCCCCCTCCCCCTACCCCTTAATATTTATTTTTAACCCATAAGTTATTATATTTACACTTTAACCCAATTTTTCAACTATAAATAACTCATTTTCTCTTCATCTTTCTCACAAATCTTCCTACAATTTCTCTAATCTCTCAATATATCTCTCTACAAGTCTACATTGTTTACTAAATATTCAATTTTATTTATTCATTTGGGAATTGGGAGTTAAGTTGGCAACTAGCTTGAGGATCTTCTATCGAGCAAAGTTTCAATTTTCAACCTCTCGATTACACGTCGACGTTACGTCGGCGTTTGGTACATTCGTTCCTTCATTAAATTATTATTATTTGTTTATTTTATTTAGCGCACTTAATTTTATTATCTTTAATTATTTATTATCATAATTAAAATGAAAGGATTAAGATGTATGTTTAAGGGTAAGGGTGCTTCTTCTAGTAGGGACAACCAGGGCAAGAGTACTTCTTCTAGTCATCTTATTTCTACACATGATGATTTTGTTGATACTCAATATTTTCCTACAATACCATTATATTTAGACGAGGAGCTATTTTCTGGAACTCAAGAAGACTTTAATTTAGACGATGATCTAGATGATACACCCACTAATGTTGATGACAACACACTCACTAGTGCACCTTCAAATAAAATGCCTCTTATTCCCTCTAACATGAGACGAGGTCCAGCAAACCGACCATTAAAATCAGATGCATGGGTATTTTTTGATAGGGACGTAGAGAATCAAGTAGCTAGATGTAAAATTTGTAAAAATATTTTAAAATTTAAAACTGGAAAGGGTCATGGTGGGACGGGGGTTTAATTAGACACGTAGTAAGTGGTCGTCCAGTTAGGTATGCCCAATATCAGGCTTCAAAACCGGGTGCGCAAACGCCCGCTCCATCGGGACAAGGTTCACATACTGATATTGTCCCGGACCAAGTACAGGGTCAAATTAACCCTATGACGGGGGGAATTGTAGGCCCTAAATACAATAAACATAGAGATAGAGAAGCAATATCAAAATTAGTTGCTGTGGAGGGTTTGCCTTTTTCATTTCCTTCATCTCCCGATTTTATTCATTACATTAGAGATATATATAATCCTGCTTTTAACGGTTTTCCTAGATCAACTGTTAAGAGAGATGTATTTAAATTTGCACATGAATATCAACAATATTTACGTTATTCATTATATCATTTTAATGGCAAAGTATCTATCACGTCTGATATAGGTCGTAGTACTAACGACCATGATTATTTAACGGTAACTTGTCATTGGATAGATTATAAATGGTCTATGCAAAAACGTATCTTAGCGTATAGATATATAGATGATAGGCACACTGGTACTTTTATTGCAGATAATATTTATCAAGTGTGCCACTATTATGGAATAACCGATAAAATTATGACTATTACATTAGATAACGCTTCTTCTAACAATTACGCTATTATAATTTTAAAAAATAGTTTAACTCCATCTTTTCCAGATCATTTTCATATAAAATGCGTGTGTCATATATAACTTAATTGTAAAGGATGGTCTATCACTTTTTCAAGACATTCTTAGTAAAATACAATTTGCTATAAACTTTATTTTTAAAAGTAATAGAGTACAACGAAGAAAAGAATATAAAAAAATTTGTCACGATTGCCAACTACCTTATAGAAAAACTCCAGAAGAAGTATCCACTAGGTGGAATTCTTTATACGAGCAACTACTTGTTGCTTATGACTATAGAAAACCTATAACTTTATTTTTTTAACTCTCATAATCAAAATCCAGCTGATATGGTTGTAGATAGTGATTGGGTAAAAATTTACGAACTTATTGTATTTTTAGAGAAATTTTTTCAAGCAACAAAAGAATTTTCCGGTATATATTATCCTACTATTTCAACTATGTTGTTTTATATAACTCTAATATTTTTATTACTTAGTGAATATATGAAAAAACCAGCTTATATGGCAGCTATTAAAAAAATGTTTATCAAAATAAAAAAATATTTTATTCCTATTCCCACTATTTATATTATTGATGTATTCGACTATTAAAATAGACGGTACTAAATCACTAATTGAAACTATTTACGATTGTATAGAAGTACCACCACCTCCAAGTCCCAAAAATCTAAATCACCCACCACCTATTGAACAAACTAAAGAAGAAGTGTTGTCTAGCGTAGAAGACCAATGCAAAAAAATATATAGGTTTACCAACAAGAAAATGCTAGTAACTTACCGGCTTCCATACCATCTTCTTCATCTTCAACGCAACCTCACAAAAGACATGTTGTTTCTGCGGCTAGTATTGAAAGCCTCAGAAATAGAATGTGCGGCCGTACCGCTACTAACCAAATTAGAGAGTTGGATATTTTTATTTTGCAGGGTTATGTACCGTACCAAGAAGTTATCAATGAAGATGGACATGAAGACTTGCTGAAATACTGGAGGGGGCATGAGAAGACCTTTCCGACACTTTCAATGATGGCCCGAGATGTTTTGAACATTCAAGCGTCATCAACTGCGTCTGAAAGTGCTTTTTCTGCCGACAGATATCAAATAGGAGACCACAGACACTCATTAGCCGGAGACAGCTTGGAAATTGCAGTATTATTCAGAGATTGGATACGAGTTGAGCGGAGAAGGTGCGGTCAACCGGGGATCAACGAAGAAGAGGACGAAAACTACAAAGAAATCTTATCCGAAGGTAGTGGAAGCGACATGGATCAATTTGACCAACAAATACCAATTCCAACCGAAGAACCACAGGAAATTATCAAGCAATTAGAACAGGTTTTTTTGAAAATGTAATTTTTTTAATTGCAATTTTATTATGTAATTTGCAACTTTTGGACAATACCACAAAGTTGCAATTTAGAGACAATTGTATTTGTATTACAAAAAAATCATATGTCTATTAAATAATATAAGAGGCACAAAAACAGCCTTGAGATGTTTTTATTACACTATCTTGTCTTGTTTATTGAGTTTTTTTTTATACATATGTTATTTATTTATTTTTTTTAAAAAAAAACCGCCCGAACTCGCCTCGATCCCGTCCCGATCCGATTCCGACGGGATCGAGATCGTGACGGGACTGGAGCAAGTCCCGCCAGACCCGACCCCGCCAGACCCGACCCTCCAGACCCGAACCCGGCCCACTGGCCAGGCCTAGTATTATATGAGCTAGATTAAAACAAATAAGTAACTAAAAAGAACAACATGTGGAATAAAGTGGGAAAGAAAAGTGCACGTGCGTGAAAGATCAATTTTGTGGGCGTTATCTTTTCAGCATGACAGGTCAATTGATGCAAGGAATATATGCCAAGGTTGTATACTTTAAGTACTTTTAACCTGGTCGAATATTAATTTGCCCATTCACAAAATTATTAAAATTGAAAGAAAAAAAGAGTTCATGCAATTTATTGTAAATGGATTCGTCAAAGATCTCAGTATACGTAATTATTTATTTTCATTCTTTAATATTCATTTGATTCCCCTGAAATGTATAAATACGCCTATAATTTCGGAAAGCAAATATGTTCATGTAGTTTCAATCTATTTTCTATAATATTCATTAGCACAATTCGAATAAAGCTTGCACCTGATGAGATCTATTTTAACATTTTAAAAAGTTTTGCTTGGCTAGCTGCACGTAGTAGAGAATAGTTGCCCAATTATTTTTAAAAAATTGTATCCCCTATAGCTTTTTAGTATATTGGTACGTATAATTGTATATCAATTACCATATTCAAATGTCTAAGTTCATTTCTGGTACATAACTGAGTTGTTTAATTAATCTCAAGCATGAAATTGGTCATTTACCTTTGTCTCCGCTAAATGTTTTCAGTCTGTAAGTCTCAGTTTATGGTAAAGTACGTATATAATCATATTCCTTGTATTAAATATATACTAGCAAATATGGTATATCCTATTTTCGATCAATATTTAGTAACCAGATAACAACTAATGAGTATTAAAAGGTTGGTGGTCTCCATTATGTAGGAGTGGAACAAAGCTTTTCAATTATTGTTTCGTTTTGGGGTTGATAAATTAATTACTAATACATTTTCATGATTTTTTTATGAAAAGAGTTAGAAGTTTTATGAATAAATGATGTAAACAATATGGGGCAAGGACATAAGTAGTCATCCGGTGAAAATACTAACAACCGGATGGCCACACAAAATTAAAAGACATATTGTAGCTAAAATGTATATTATACATTCCATATATACAATTTTCATACAATATATATACACACCTTATATAGATTTTTTTTTGTATAATCAAAGTATACTCAGTATATAATGTCTACACACTAATTATACACATAGTATACACAATTTATACAATGTATAAATGACGACAAACTTGGCCAAAAAATATATATATTCTCCGATAGTGTTTTAGATCTAGTTAATTTTTAGCCAAATCTGAAAGTTTTAAGTGTGGTTTCGATGAGATTCACGACGGTGTGATGATGTGGATGTAGGAGATAAAGAAAAGAGGATGTGAGTAGAATTTTCCATCTCTTAATTTGGTTGGGAAATGTGGCAGGGATGGGTCGTTTTCAGATCTGAAAAATGATTATGCCCAACAAAGGAAGAACGATACAACTGGCGAAATTCCAGCGAAAAACTCTAGCTGGAGCAGGGGGAAAACGGTGGTGAAACGCGGAGCAATAATGGTGCATATGATCAGATTCCAGCGAATACCGGCTAAATCTGAAATTTTCTCCGACTATCATCAGAGATTCGAGCAATCGAAGGAGAAAGAGGCAAAGGAGGGGAAACGAGCAATGATTTGTGCGTCATCGTTGGTTACTTTTCGCTAGAGCTCAAACGTTGATTTGCCAGAAAATAAGGTCGAGTCGGTTGTTCTCCAAGAAAATGAAAAGAGAAAGTGTTTTAGGGATTCTAAATTCTGAAAAGTAGGAAAAGGGTGTTAAAATGTGTATTTAAATTTTATGATTTGACTATAATTTATCTTTATTCGAGGCATAAAGTGTATTTTTTATCATAGAGTTTAAAGTTGGGTCATTTATATTTACTGTTGAGTTCTTAAATCGGCATGGACGTGGATCATATACCTCTTTATATTATGCAATTTTCACTTTATGAGCTATTCTTTTGTGTTGAATTAGTTTCAAGTTTTATTTTCTCGGCATGTTTCAGAACTAATCTCATTCTAATTAATGATTTACCTGATATTGAATTTCTATCTTATATGTCTACGCTCCAATTATTTAGCTTTGGGCATACGAGGGTGTTGAGTTCCACATTTCTAGATCAGTTGCCTCCTTATATGATCTTGAAATACTAACGTTATTAGCTAATATTTGGGGTTAAATTAGACCAAGTTGATTTTCTCATCATTTACAAAATAAGATTACTTGGAAGAAAATTTACAAACAAAATCATTGATTTGTAACCGACTAAAAAGTTGTAGTAAATAACTTTTAAATTTCATTCTAAGAAAATATTCTACACAACACCATCCACCCACACGTTTCTCTAAGTCAGACTCTTAACAATTATTAAACTTGCATATTTAAACTAATTTCTTCCTTAACCCTGCAAAAGTCAAACAAAGGCATTCATTTTGAAAGGGAATGTCATGTTTTTTTAAATAAAATAAATAATTAAATTACTAAATAAAAAGATTTGATGTTTTCTCCATATCCACATATACATTTCAGGCTAAGTCAATAATTACACTTTAGTCATTGTATGGTTTCCATAGCTATACCAAACACCAATCTGGTTGAGCTTTAGGAATTAATTAAGTACACAATTATCGCTAATGCTTTCATATATTATTATGATCATGGTAATTATAATAATTAAGCGGTTTTTGCATACACTAACATTTGTCATTTGACAATTCCTTCACCAATTCTTTGTGTCGTTATTTTAATTAACACAAAATTAGTGAGTAGTGAAAAAATATCAATTTCAAGCGACACATTAGTTAATGTGCTTTTGGCATTTCGAGTGTTCCCTCACCACTTTTGATCAATCATAACAGGACCAGATCTAAGATTTTAAGTTTATGGGTCTTGGATCACAATCATTTTTATTTATTGGGTTATAGATAAATTATTTAACTACATTAAGTGAATTTCTTAACACAAACTATTACATTATCTTATGGACCCTTAATTTCAACTACTAAGATATGCCCTTGCCTATAAATAACGAAAATCATAAACATGATCTAATTCATCCTTTTGGCATCCCTAATCATAATAAGTAACCTTAGTACCTTACATTCCCTCGCAAAAGATAAAATCTCAACTAATTAGCGATATATTATCAAAGATCCAATCTTTACCATAATTTTAAGGTTAATTCTCATTTCTCTAACCTATTCCGTGGATCAAAACTTACCAAGATCGATGATGAAACTTAAAAGATAACAAATTAAAGGAGAAAAAGATATGAAAGAGAGATGCATGACAACTGTTTGGTCCAAAGAGAAATGAAGAGTTGACTAGATAAAGTTTGTTTATTCTTCAAATTTTCTACGTAATACATTGGCATATATTACTCATACAATATAATATTCTTACTCGTGATGAAATAAAGCAGAAGTAATTGAAAATACAATTATGACATTGTGCACTAAGCTGCCATGACTAACCACCATGATCAGCATGTCGACAAAAATTCTATGTATTGTAATCGCATACTTATAAATATACATATTGCGAGGGAATGAGTGCAAATTAAGAAGTTAAATAAACAATTCTTTGATACCTAAATAACGAACAAACAAGAGATATATTTGACAGATGGGGAATTAAATTAATAAATCTATAAACTTACTATTATTGTTATTATTATTATTATTTCTTTTTTGGGATTATGGACCATATTAAAAGTACTTGAGATATATATACATTCCCCGCATGCATCAGTTGACCTGTTGTGCCGGAAATTTTCACTCATACACCCAAATATTAAACCAAAAAAATAATATTATGTATTAAGAGCCTGTTTGGCTTAGCTGAATAATTTCTTATGTTTTTATCGATCTCTCTCCATCTAGTTTTTTTGCTTTAATTGAAGTGTGTGACACTAAGTAATTGAGAGACACTCATATAAATGAAGATCAGTTGGTATGGTAAGAAAAGGGAATTGAACTTGGCAGCACATGTGCAAAGTTAAAGTCATACATACAAAAACAAATAATAGCAATATATAAAGAAATTAAATGAAACTTGAACCTAACTCGATCACAAAAATTAGATCGCAAAGTGAGAATTTATTGAGACTAATTACCCCCATCTACAACCGAGGTGAGACTACTCTAAAAGAAACACAATATATGTGGAGGTTATATAAAGGAAGAACTTGTTTTCTAAAGAAACGGAATCAAAAAAAACCCTGCAACTTTATTGAGAACATAAATTCAATGTACTGATAAAAAATTTATACTATATTATACGAGTATATATTTGTAATTGGTTGTGAACTTGTGATAGATAGTGAAATTTTCATAAAGAATCACTCTCAAAAGCAGCAAGGTTCAGTGCAATCAGACACTACAAGGAGAGAAAACTAGCTAGCTGGTCCATGCAATAACCTGAGTTGACTTTCTATGTTGTTTTCATTGGAGATGGTGTTGACTAAATCCTTCAAAATATTCCTAAGCTCTATTTCACATTAAGAAATGTCATGCTAATATTCTTTCTAGTTTCTTCTCCAGACAAACTGTCACCAAATGAAATCATTTTTGCAAACTAATTCTTTGATCCTGGTACTATCAATAACATATTTCAAATAATACAAGATACCATCCCAACAGTATATAAAGGACATCCCCCATCTCACACTTTCATAACACTTTCTTCCTCTCCTCAAAGCTCACACTTCATCTGTTCCTCTCCTTTTGTCTAAAATGCATAGCTAATGGCGACTAAAACAACAAGTGTTGTTTTCAACATTCTTTGGCAGCTTCCTCGGCTTCTGCTAATACTGTCATGTCACCTGAACTTGGCTTATGCCGCCAGTGGCAAGTGGGAGCTACTTATGTCCAACATTGGCATTTCTGCCATGCACATGCAACTCCTCAATAATGACAGAGTCGTCATGTATGACCGTACTGACTTTGGCGCATCAAACATCTCGTTGCCCAATGGCAAATGTCGCAACAACCCTAATGATCTCGCCTTGAAAGTCGATTGCACTGCCCACTCTGTCGAATACGATGTGTCCACTAATTCTATACGACCCCTCATGGTCCAGACCGACGTGTGGTGCTCCTCTGGCTCTGCCACCTCCGATGGTACTTTGGTCCAAACTGGTGGCTTCAACGACGGTAAACGTATGGTGAGAGTTTTCAGACCGTGCAACACTTGTGACTGGCAGGAATGGGAAATGGCCTAATTCAAAGTTGATGGTATTCTACCAATCATCTGCTTGCCCAATGGTATTCCAAGACTGATTCAACCAACAAAGTATTTAGCCTACCCTTTCTTCAACAAACCAATGATCCAAGACAAGAGAACAATATTTACCCGTTTGTTTTTCTTAATGTGGATGGAAATCTATTCATTTTCACCAACGACCGAGCTATCTTGTTTGATTACACGAAAAATATGATTGTGAAAACATACCCACAAATACCTGGTGGCGACCCAAGAAATTATCCAAGTACAGGCTCTGCAGTTCTTCTTCCGTTAAAGAACTTGCAGGCACAAACCCTTAAAGCTGAGGTTTTGGTGTGTGGTGGAGCACCAAGAGGCTCATACCTCAGAGCAACAAGAGGTGACTTTGTCGGTGCATTAAACACATGTGAGTGAATTACAATCACCGACATGAATCCACAGTGGACGATGAAGACAATGCCACTGGCTCGGACAATGGGTGACATGATAATTCTACCAAACGGTAATGTGATGATCGTCAATGGAGCCACAACAGGCACTGCTGGATGGCAAATTGCTAGGAACCCAGTCTTGAGTCCAGTGATTTACCGACCCGATAACCTATATGGTTCTAGGTTCGAGGTACAAAACCCGAATACTATTCCCAGAATGTACCACGCAACATCAGTTTTACTTAGAGATGGACGAGTTCTTGTTGGTGGTAGTAATCCAAATGAGTGTTGACACTTAATTTTGTCCCCTCTCTTCCGATTATTTGTTTGCGATTTGAAATATTTTAACACTTCATTTTGATCATTCTTTTATCTTTAATTAATTTCACTATGTTTCTCTGTCCTGAAAATTCCTCAAAAATAAGTTTTGAATATTTTCACTAATCACTGCATTAATTTTAAGATGTTACTCCTCTAAAATTAAGATATTTTTTATTTTACTTTTATAATTACTAAGCATTATGTTTTATAACTAAAATCACCTAAACATAGTTTTTTTTATATTCCAATATCAATATTAGTATTGGTATTTTTTTATCACTAAATTAATCGTTTAATCACATTACACTATTTTATTTTAACTAATTACAGATGTTAAATTACTTATATTGTAATAAATATATATATTTAGGTACACATTTTGGAAATTAATTAGGATGAGAAGCATATTTTAATTAACTAAGTAAAAAAGAATTTTGAAAGGAAATGAGATTTTTCTTAGTCATCTACATAACACATCTCTATTTTTTCAAGACAAAAAATCGTGGCCCAAATTAAATACCTGATCCGGCCTGAACGGCTAAGTAAAAGCCCCAAATCAATTCTCCATCTTCATTTGAACAATGCACAAACCAGATGGTCTACAAGACCAACGGAAAACCGGATAAACGTCTTCGCCAACGGCTCTGCACCTTTGAGTTGTCCTTTCACTGTCATCTGTCACCTCCCCTGTCAAGACCCCATCCCTTTCTCCCCTTTTTCTTCAAGAAATCCTCTGAAAAGGTAGAGAACTCAGACCATTTTCATCATTTCCTCTTCTTTTTGGCTGGAATTCGAATTTCAAATTTCAGCTTCTTGGGGTCTCAACTCCATGCTATAAATACAGCCTTCTCTTGGCTGTTTTTCGAGGGCTGGAAATCCCTCACTGGAACAAGCTTTTCTTATTCACTATTTTTCAGAAGTTTCTCAGAGGGAAAAACCCCTTCCTTTCTCACTACAAATCAGATTCTTGCAATCTCTACTAGTTCAGTTTTCTAACTTGATTTAATGATAAATCACTCTGAGCGGAGTCAAAGTGGGTTCGTCTATGATTCACCTTAGTTCGCTGCCCCGGAGAAGTCTCGTTCGCTGCTTGACAAGAGGCGATGATGAAAATATACAAAAACCCCAAGGCGGGGAGCGAAAGAGATTGTCTCTTGGCAAGGCGAATTGGCAACACTGTCATTTCCCTGTATTTGTGAGCCTTGTTACTTCACCACAACAGTTGTTTCAGACTTGGCTTGACGATTCAATACTCACAGGTTGTTTCTCTCCTTTTCAATTCTGATAAAACTATTTTCTTTGCCTCGTTGGTGTTTGTCATTGTGTATTCCTTTATGGTCTTTCCGACTCTTGGTTACTATTGCTAGTTGCCGCTTTCGCATCGCTGATTCCATATTGTATTTATCTTTGGTGACCTTACCTGCCTTGTGTATGTGGTTGTCTTAGCTGCTTTGCTCTGAAATCATGTCTATTTCTGTATAAGTTTTGCTGCCTTACACTAATTTGAACAGAGCTACATTGCACTTGGTCTTGTCTTTCCCCTTTTATTTTTGTTAGGAGAAATAATCATTACTATGGCTCACATTATTTGATTTACACTTCTGATGATAGTTTATTGGTGTAACTTTGATATGAATATACTCCTTGGTCCTTGTTAGTTATCTCTTGAGTTGATAATTTTGTGGGAATCTGAAACGAAGTTGACAGAGTACAACTCAATAGATTTCATATGTAATGTTTATTGTACAAAGTGACTTGCTGTTAAAATGTCAATTACTGCTTTGAAGTGTTTTAGATTATGCAATTAGTATAATGCTTGGGAAGCATATATATGAAGTGCAGAAAAGTTATTATTTGGTCACTGTAGTGCTAGTATCCTAACTTAAGGATTGAGGTCACATTATTTCTGTACATTATTGAAAAATTATTCCCTTTGCTGGTAGTACATTGTTATTGCTGTTCAGTTGGAATTATTATATGAGCTTATTCTTAAAAAAATAGCTTAGAAACAAAGTTTTGGTCATTTTTCACACTTCATTGTCCTTACTCTGAGTATGTTAATACCATTTGATAATGAATCTGTTTAAAAAGGCATCAAATTATGGCATGACAAACTTTCCTTCTTTTGCTGATGTCTATTCTGGAGTCTTGTCCAATGGAGTTCAGTAGAAAACTAAATAGACTTTGCTCTTTGTCTAACTACTTATTTCTAATACAGTCTCTTTATGAGTTTACTTCAATCAAAAGTAACTTTTCTTAAAGGAAACACATTAAAATTTACATATTTTGATTTTATTTCCTTCAATCAAGTATTTGGAATGTACGTACTCTCACCTCTTTGAATATTCTTTACATGTGCGCTGCAACGGAGTGACCTCGCTTGGAGTTCAATCACGGCAAGTGGCACGAGTCCACGCACAAAGTGGAGATTAAAGAGTAGTCATCGCCCCAAGCAGGACCCCATGTACGTGGGATATGATGCCAACGGCAGGCTAGCGACTTCTTGAATGAAGCACATAGCTTTACCAAAAGTAAAGCAATATTAGTTCCTCATTTTTCAAACTTGATATGTCATTCTTTTAAACGTTCTAAGGACTTGACCACTTGCATTAATTTTCTTAAAAAGGAAACACCTTCGACACACTTTACACTTCTTTAAAAATGGGAAACAAACCATTTTTTAGCTCTAACATTTCTTCAAAAATGAAGAACAAACCATTTTGATTAGATTTGCACTTCCTTCAAATATGGGAAACAAATCATTTTAAAACTTCTTTTTCATCTCGTCTTAAGAATGTTAAGAGAGTTGATCATACAAAATAAAATGAGGGAAAGTAACATCGCATTGGGCCCTTTTTCGCCTTGCCTCGCCTTCTCCTGAACCCCCCTTCTCTCTCTCTCTCTCTCGATCTCGATATTCTATTCACTTATTGGTTGATTCTGTATTTATTTACTTGAGTCACTTTAATTACTACACTTTGACATCTCATTTCGAGAGTGATTTGCTGTTGCTACTTGCCTTGCGATTGACATACTTTATTGCAAATTGTTGCTACAATTTTGGGGCTGAAAGATGCCACACATTGAGTAAAGTTGCTGCAGCGTTTTTTCCAGTTTGCTGCTGCATTTAGGGGCCATATGTTTCCACGAGTTCTGAGCCAATTTACTACTGTTTTGAGGCTCTTAATGTGCTGCACTTTGAGTGATATGCTACTGCACTTGTTATGGATAGTATCATAGCAGTCAGGTTGCAGTTGTACCAGGGAGGGTAATCACTGATACCATCTTGTTAAGCCATGAACTGTTGAAAGGATAGGTTAAAATTGGAAATTTGTCGCTAGTTTATTTATTTTAGGCTCGTCATGCATGTTTAAAACTTTCAAAATAATTTGGTCATCCTTTATTCACATTATTAATCATACAAATAAGGTTGTGTTTTATCCGATTCGCGATTTAAAATGACTTTCATATAAATCACTTTATTTACATTACAAACAATTTGCTTTTCTCCTTACTATCAATTGCCAAAAATAGGTATTTTATAAATAATGTCATACAAATGCATGCTTTTATCCAAAAAAAATAATTTTACATGTATTTTTATAAACAATGCCATGCATACTTTTTCGGATTTTAGGCCGGGAATTTATGTCTCCGAACCACAATCACTTTTGCGAGACTCCTCAAAAGAATAAGTGGTAAAAATCTTTACGTTGTCAAAATGCATCTTTGAATTAACTACTTTCAACATCCTTTCACTTTATACTTTTAAACATGCATTTTTTCCTTAGCATAATAATTAATCTTTGACCGGATAACCGTAGTTAGCGGATCTTAAAGGATGTCTAACTTCTTCCTTTAGGATAATAAAGAACCGTTACCTAGAATTTCATAGACTAGCAGACCATTAATCAAAGTTCATTTTGCAACATTTATATTAACATTTAGGTGTCCTAATTCACTGTAGAATAATTAGTAGGTGGTGACTTCTTAAGCTTTAATTAATTTAGAAATCACCAATATGTTGCGACCATGTCGGATCCCCCTCATTCGCGGGCGGGTGGGGTTAAAAACGGGTGCGACAATGAGTTTTACAACTTCACTCGAGTTCTTTTTCCAATTTAGTTAAGCTTGGAGGCATTCTCACCATCCTACTTGGATTCAAAATCTGCTAATTTATGACCACATATCATTTCTCCCTCTTCCCATAATAAAATCAAGTATGGACAACGTGTAAACATTCGATTTACTGTTTCCGGGGTACTTAACACAGATTTGGTAAGTGACAATGATTGCACCTGGATTTAACACACATTCAAATACAATGAATCAAAGAATGCTTGTGCTCTCAAGTGGAAAGGTGAGAAAGATTGGAAGGTTCACTTACCAAATCAATTCGATCTTCCCTAACTCGAGTAAATTAGCACCACCCGGATACTATATGTTATTTGTGGTTCATCAAGACATACCAATTGAGGGAATTTGGGTCAAGATCCAATAATTGGATTTTTCATTTCCTGTAAACATACCTTTTCTTGACAAAGTGTGTATCTTGAACACATATATCGGTGTAACTGTATGTGTGAATCTCACTCTCTAATGACATGTCAATGAAACTAATCAATTAAAGACACTTGTCATTTTGAAAAATAAAATGTGACTGGTGTAATTATTTACAGAAAAAAAACTATTTAAAAAAAATGTAGAATATCACCCCAATCAGGGTCGGGTCAAATGCCTTAGGCTCCCAATTTTGGGGGGGCCCAAATTTTACCAAAAATAAATTATGAGTTAATGTTTTTTAAAAAAAATTGATTATTTGTGAGAAAAGAATAACATTCTTTTTTGGCACGAACAAATGAGGAAACAAGTTCACATAAACTGAAACGAAAGGAGTATTATTTTATTATCTTTAACCTTTTTCAAATAGAAGAAATCAAGAAAATGTTATTTTGCCTTCTTACATTGTGTACGCTAACACTCACATTATTTTATTCTCTTTAACTTCGTTTGGATTAGAGATGACAATGGATCTTGGACTCAGTCCGGATTCGGTGGATCCATATTCATTTTATAAGATATGAATCTTCAAAATTTGAACCCGGCGAACCCGGATCCATTTCTGACGGATCGTATCTGGATCTTGTATTTGAGATCCGTATCCGGTCCAGATCCGATCCGTGGATCCATTTTTATTAAATATATTTCATAACCTGGAATGTAATTTTATAAGTATTTTCTTACATTTTTTTCATAATTTATGTATTGGGTAAAGGGTTGAACCATGATAAGACACAAGTCACACATCCATGTAATTTGTCTTTGAAGTTTCATTTCTTTTACCTAGATGCTCTCTGCAGTTTTTCATATTTTCATTTCTATAAAAAGAAAAAATTACCACTCTTCTTTAAATTTTCCTTTCTTGAATCCGTTAGCCATAAACTTTAAGTATCTTTCTCTCATTTGTTTGTTCAACAAAAAAAAAACTGGAACTTTTGATATATGACTGACATTGTTTTATGTTGTTTAATGAAGTCAGTCAGTAGAACTACAAGTGGAGCATCACTAAAGCCTCCAAAATTAGCTCAAAGTTGCAACATGTTCAGCATCACTAATGAAATCAATCGTCTTTATTTTCTTGTAATGCTAAAACTTTGTTCAGTATTTTGAAAGAATGGTGTCATGTTTGTGTAGGTTGATTGAATGAACTCAATCATTTTTTTCAATCGGATTGCGTTTCATTTTGTCATAAAAGTTTCAACATGTGGAAATATTACTCAAGCCAAAAAAATTACATGTAGATCCAGATCCGATCCGTGGATCCGATGAATCTGAATCTGGATCCAGGTATGAAAAATGGATATGGATCTAGTAGGATTCGATCCAAATCCGATCCGTTGTCATCCATAGTTTGGACTCACTTTCTTCAATTCTCTAATAAGTAGAGTAATACTCTATCAAAAATAAGATTCACTAGTCGAAAAGTGTTGAACAAAGTGAATTATAAATTCTCTTTTTGTTTCTTCTTAAGTTTGAAAGCATCACATCAAGCATATTAAAGTGAGGTATACCAAGTTACCAACTTTTTGAATCAGATTATATCCTTCTAATTTTATTATATTTATCTAAAATTTGTCAACTTATTGCTTATTTATTATGTTTACCGTTCCTGTAATTGTAAGACAAGATGGATGTTGTTCAACATTGAAATTGACAAAATGTTATCTAAATTAACAATTTAAAAAATTACTCGAAGAAATCGATTATAAAAAACTATGAAGTGCAGGAATAATTTTGCATTTAAAAAGGTTAGAAAAATAGATTTCAAATGAAATAAGTATGAAATTTGTTTGACTTTATCCTGTAATTAGAATTTCGCTTTAGGCCTTCAATTATGTCGAGTCGCCCCTGACCCAATCTTCTTTTTCATAAGTCTCGTCCAATCTTCATCTTTAGTAACACCCCTTCGTAACCCTCCTCCCCCGCATATGTAGTACAAGGCCAACTATCTCCCAATCCAAATACAACTAATTTGGACATGTGAAGCTCCAAATCTCTAACGACCTCTAGAACATAAAAAAAATTAGGTCGTCAGTTATAACACTAAGTACTTCAAATTCCTCAAGATCATCATTAATCATTCATGTTCCCTTATGAGCTACGTGAAATAATTGATTTTATCAAGAATACACGAGAAATTACTTGAGGTTATGAAATAAGAGTTAAAGTAATTTAGAAACATAACCACATATTTACATAGACCAGCAACATCTATAATAAAATAATAAAAATATGTGAATACCTTTGTCCGTCATAGCAACGCGCAATTGAAGACGAAGTAAGTCCACCCCTTTAGCTTATGACAAATGCACCTTATGAGAAACGTGTTAGGTTAAGTCAGGAGATGCGCCTAGCCTCATATTTATAGGCTTAAACGCCTTCACCTAGTGGGCCTCCCCCATTACGGGATCATTGGTTGACCTGCACTATTTTCAACTATTACATCAAACGATACATGCCCATCATAGAATCCACATAAATAAACAACTTTTAAACTGAGCTATTAGATCCCTACGTGTTAATAAGTTAAAATTAAGTCCACATTTAATAAATAATTCTAACAATTTGTTATTGCTATAATCAGAAGAGTTAAAAAATTGTTACATGTGCTAGGCCTTTTTCAGAAACTTTGTTTGAAGTTCTTTATAACATTAATGAGCAACTTCAAAAATAGATGTTATTGATTTTCCCCTAAAAATGTAAAAACTAACATTGAGGATTTATGGCAGTAGGTGGTGGTGGAAGGGGTGGAGCTATTGGGTCGGAGTGAAGAGATCAGTGATGAAGGTTATTATTGGGGAAACTACACTGATGTCCCCTAAAATCAAACTATTTATCCTTGCACGCCCTCTTTTTTCATATCCCAAAAACTATTTATTTTAATACTCTTTATAGTTTTCGTAGGTAATTGTCTCTTTTTTCTTTCTTTCTTTTTTATTTCTCTACTTCTTTTTTTCTTTCCCCCTATATCTCTCTTTTCTTTTTTTTTCTCTTTTTTTTCAAATCACAATATTCTTTATTTTCCTTTTCACAATAATCTAATTTCATATTTAATTCTAGCTCCTTTCATTTCCTTTTTTATATATATTTTCTTTTTTTAAATTCTTTATTTCTTCTTTTCTATTTAATTGACTCTTTTTTCTTCTTTTCTTTTAAAATTTATCTACTTCTTAACTTCTTTTCTTTCTTTTCTCTTTATCGTTTTTTCTCCTTTTTTGTTCATTTATTTTTTCATACTATATTTTATTTTCTTTTTCACCATGATTATGATTCTATATTTAATTCTATTTTTTATTACTTGTTTCTTTTTCAATAGCAGTTTAAGTACATTGTTGCAGTATACTATGATACCCACATGGTATCACACAAGATTGACGATTCATTATTTCACGGAAAACACTCACTCCTCAATGATATAACATGATATATATCATATACTGACATAGTATCATAGGGGACTAATTCATTCCTTTAAGAAAAACACAACTCAATCTTCTATGATATCTACATGGTATATCATATACTGACAAGGTATCATATAAGACTGACAATTTATTTCTTCAAGAAAAAAACACTCAGTCCTCTAAGATACCATCATGGTATATACCATATATTGATATGGTATCATAGATGACATATTCATTACAATATGATGCTCATACAGTATATATCATATACTCACATGGTATCATAAAGGATCAGTTCATTCTTTAAAAAGAAAACAATCTTCAGTCCTCTATGATACTCACATAGTATATATCATATGTTGACAGGGTATCATAGAGGACTAGTTCATTTATTTAAAGAAAAACATAGCTCGATCATATGTGATACCCACATTGTCTATATATCATATACTGACATGGTATCATTGATGACTGACCCATATGATATATCATATATTATATATGATACTCGCATGGTATATATTGTATAATGACATGATATCATACAAACTAGTTCATTCCTTAGAAAATACTCTCAGTCGTCTATGATACCAACATGGTATATATCATATACCGACAGGGTATCACAAATGACTGATTCATTCCTTCAAGAAAAACTCATTAGTCATCTATGATACACATATGGTATATATCATATACTGATATGGTGTCGTAAATGACTAATTCATTCCTTAAAAAAATCTTAGTCCTTTATGATACTCATATGGTATATATCATATACTGACAATGTAACATAAAGAAGATTAATTCTTTCAAACGAAAATTATAAAAAAATAAAATAAATAGAGTTTAGGCTTAATTTTAATATTTAATATAATTTTTAGCAAGTTAAATTTTATAAAAAAAATTACAAAAAGTGGAATCATATTTTAAATATAAATTTTATATTAATATCATTAATATAAAAACACTTAATTAATATTTTATCTTTATATTTTATTTTATTATTCAAAAGAAAAATAAAAAGACAACGAACAATAAAAAGGATAAGGACAAAATAGAAAAAGAACAAAAATCAAAATGAAAAAATGTCACACAAGCCATGCAAACACACAAATAAAAAGAAAAAAAAAGGAAGAGAAACTAGTCATAAAAGGACAATGTAATTAATGCACACACACAAATAGAAAAGGAAAAACGAAGAAAGAGAAACTAGTCATAAAATGACAATGTAATTAATGCGCCGAAGGACACCACATGGGATCCCGGGTAAAAAAATTCTAGGTAGAGGGAATTAAGTGAAAATAGTTTGGGAGGGGGCATGAACGCGTAAATAATTTGAATTTTAGGGGCAGTAAGTGTAGTTTTTCCATTATTCTTTCGGTGAAGAAAGTGGAATTATTGTGAAAAAAAATGTGGCGTGAAGCTCTTATAAAAATTAATTTACCTAAAAATGGAAAAAATTAACTAAAGCCTTCACACGCTATAATTCGAGTGAAATATACATGATTCTCCATTTCAGTTGATGTGTCACTAGATACGCTTTTACTAACGAGAGGTGTCTAGTTAGTCAGTTGGTCAATTGGGATGTCAATCTGATTATTGTGGAAAACTTAAGGGAACATTTTTTTATTTCGCCAATTGTTAATAGTACTGAATCTGACATAGCTTTAACCTGAGCCATGGAATACATAATCCTAAAACCCTTCAAGTCCCAACTTTTAAAGAAATTAAACATAGAAAAAATTAAAATACATTTTAAGACGTCTCTTTATTTCTTCAAAAACATCTTTGTACATTATAACTTACCTTAATTCAATAATGCAAAAATATGTCATGATATTAATTTTAGCAGTGCGGAACACAAAAATATGTCATGATGTTAGTTTCAACTGTGCGGAACGCGAGAGGAAGAGAGCACAACAATATCATGTCAGTTGAGTTCCTCTGCGCAGCTTGGAGAGCCCAACAATTCCAAACAATGAAGCCGTGAATATCGTACTTCGAAAGTTCCAGAAAATAAATAACCCAAACTTCATAAGGAATATAAAATCATTTATAGATTGAAACTTTCCTTTACTGATAGATCTCAAGAAAAAATTAAATTTTTTTAAGACGTCTCTTTATTTCTTCAAAAACATTTTTAAACATTAGAACTTACCTTAATTCAATAATGCAAAAATATGTCATGATATTAGTTTCAGCAGTGCGTAACGCAAAAATATGTCATGATATTAGTTTCAACAGTGCGAAATGCAAGAGGAAGAGAGCACAACAATTTCATGTCATTTGAGTTTCTCTGCACAGTTTAGAGAGCTCAACAATTCCAAACAATGAAACCGTAAATATCATACTTCAAAAGTTTCAGAAAACAAATAACCCAAACTTCATAGGGAATATAAAATAATTTATAGATTGAAACTTTCCTTTACTGCTAGCTCTCACGAAAATAAAAATAGAGGACCAGAACTCTGTCTTAAAGAACTTAACTAACCGCATACATATTACTGCAAAGATGATATCGAATGATAACGCCATGACATGGGAGACTGATGAGCTCATAATTAACTGTATTGTTATACGAATCAGGATATCCATACAATCATTAAGGCTGCTGACTGATCTTAATTCTTAATAACACACCAATATGCTATGTTATATTAGTTTCACCGGTGCGGAACGCGAGATAAAAAGTGTAAGTCAGTATCATGTCAGTTGAGCTCTTATGTGTAGCTTGGACAACTCAACAAATTCAAACAAATGGAGTCATGAATATCATATTTCAAAATTTTCAGAAAATAAATAACTCGAACTTCATAAGGAATATAAGATCATTTGTAGATTGAAACAGCCCCTTATTGCTAGCTCTTACGTAAATAAATCAAGGATCAAAATTCTATCTTACATAATTTAATTGACTGCATACAATGTTCATGCAAAAATGATATCGAACAGCATTGCCATGACACAAGAGACCGATGAGATCATAATTAACCATACTGTTATACAAATCAAAATATTCATACAATCATTAAGATCGGTAATCGATTATAGCAATTCAACATTGTGTTTTTTATTTGGACTAATCAAGCAACATATGCTTTAGTAAAAACAACTATTACACATGCTTAACATAATCTATATAGCCCATACAAAAGATTGAACTCATATTATAGGGAAAAAAATTAAAGTGTTTTCCTAGATCTTTGTTATTCCATGAATTTTTTATTGCTAATCTTTTACAACTTCCATATAATTTTATTTCAAGAATCCGATTTTCTCTATTCACTTAACTTTCTCGTCTATCTCAACTTTTCCAACAAGGCTTTAACACAAATTAAGCGTCATATCATATCATATCAACGTTTCATTGACAGTAGGCGCCGTGTGCTTAGGGCCGTGGCCGAACTTCTCTTCCATTAGCCGGTGACGCTAACGTGGGCAGCTCCCCCCCTTTTCTTCACTATCTTTCTAGAAGATTCCATTCAGGTCCGATCCTTCGGTTTGCCCCTTTAAAAAACCCTAGTTTTCTGGTAATTTCATCTCAATTTTGAGCTGTTATGAGTTTTTTAGCTTTGCCTAGATGAGGTTAATTGAATGTTTTTTTAGTTACTGAAAACTGAATGCATTGTCTTTAATTGTTGTTGTGCAAAGGAAGAAGATTCGTATTTTGGATATGAATGTTGTTGTGTTTATGAAATTGGGATTTGTTTTGCTGATTCAGTATCTTGGAATGGTTGTGTGTTCAATGTGAGAAGGAATTAGGCTAGGGTTACTGTGGAGGTAGGAAGTATAAGTAATTTTGGTTGATGCCCTAAGGGTTTGTAAGATATGGGGGAGGAAGAGAATAATGTTAAATCAGGTAAGCGAATCGAGATGAAGTTTGATTCAGGAGATGACGAGCCTATTGGGTCTTTGTTGAAGCTAAAAAGTAAAAAGCACTCAAAGAAAGTCAAGGTGGAATTAAGTAGTAGCAAGGCCGTGGTTCGTAAAACAGCGGTTAAGGATGAAGATTTGGTTGGTATGGATGATACCTTAGCTAGTTTTAGGAAGAAGTTGAAGGGTCCTAAGAAGGATTGTGGATCTGTGTCGATTATTGGGAAACGTTCGAGTAGCAATTCCAGTAAGTTAACAGTGAAATCTCCAGATGGGTCTGCGAAGGTAGTGACAAAGATTGTGGAAAAGGGTCAGTCGGATGAAGGTTTTGAGAAAGGGAATAAGAGAAAAGGTAAGAGAGCAAAGGTTGCTTCGGAGCTGAAGAAATCGGAGATATCTGGGGATATGTCCTTGCAATATGACAAAGAGAGTGGAAAAAGCTCTCCTAATAGCATGGATGGTATTCTAGAAGATTCACTATCAGTTTTTTTGAAGAAAAAAGCACAATCTGGTTTTATTAAGAAATCCCACAGTTCTTTCCAGTCGAAAAGAGGGAAGGAAAGTGAAGTTTTATGTGATGTTTTGAACTCTAGCGCTACTGCAACAGAAACCTTTCCGTTCATATCCACAAGTATGTGCCAGAAGCCAGTTGAAGAAATTCCTGAATCCAATGAGAGTGTGCATGTGGCACTTGATAGAGGTTCCGTAGATATGCAATCAAAATCAGGTGATTTATTGTCTGAAAAGGAAGAACGTGATCAGCACATTTTTCACTTTGATTCAAGGCCAGAGCTTTCTTCGTATGCATTGAACAATGATGAGTTGTTGAAATCAAGCATTGACATAGATGATGCATCTTCCATGGAAGGATCTCAATTAACTGTACCGGCAGGTCTTCATAAGGTCGCAGGTGTCCTAGATGGTGAGATCAAATGTCACATTAAACTCAGTGAGGAGGAAGCTGCTACTGCAAATAATATTGTGGAAAACTGTAAGGATCTTCATGATGAGGGTGTCTTGAAGAACTGTTCTATTCGTCATGAACAATCTGCTTCCAAGGATGGTTTTAGTGATCAATCAATGGCAACAGGTCGTGAGAATATTGAGAAGCTTGAGAAGCTTGAGTTTGGGCATCCTATGTCAGAAGCCAAGTTCAATGCTGATATGGATGTGAACGAACTTGATGATAAATCACAAGGAAGCGTCGGACATGTGTTTAGTCAAACTTTGATGTCATCCGCCTCCCTGTTGGAAGGCTCACCTGCAGCCAAGGAGAAGACAGGCGTGGAATGTTCTGGGTATGCTCAAGTTCTTTTGATGCCTGATTTTGTTGCAGCAGAGAAGTGTTCAGGTGACTTTGATGATCAGCAGCCAATTTCTAGTGATTCTGCTGATGAGCAAGCTTGTGCTCCAGTTTCTTTGTCAAGGGAGGATGGTCAATTGCTTGAGGGTGGGTTATCTCCAGTGTCTATAGGAAGGAATCAGCAAGTCAGAGTTGCCAGCCAGATGAAGCACGGAGACCAAATCATGGAGAATGGGGATGACTTATATGATTCTTCTAGACAAATGACTATTGATAATTCTGTTAGCTCATTGCGCAAATGCAGTTCTGATTTCCATCAGAGTCAACTAGCTGAGGAGAATTGTGAAGGTGCACATCATCAAAGTCGTGAGTTTGTTTCTGGAGATGATGAGGGTGATGCCACATCTTCTCCATCAATTACTCCAGAATGTGATGAAAGTGTTGCTGAAGAGACTGAGTCTAGGCTGGCCGCTGAAGGAAAAGAGCAGAGACTCTTTTCCGGTCAACGCGCTCCACGTAAGACCAAAAAGCGCAGGCATGGGGACATGGCCTATGAGGGGGATGTGGATTGGGAAATTCTGGTGCATGGGCATGATTTTCGTCTCAGTCATCAGGATGGAGATGGTAGACATTCCTTCAAAACTAGAGGGAAGCTTGATTCGTCATTGATAGTTATGGATACTGAAAATGGCGGGGTAGCAGCAGTATCTGTTGGACTGAAAGCTCGTGAAGTTGGCCCAGTAGAACGAATCAAGTTTAAGGAGGTGCTGAAGCGCAGAGGTGGACTCCTGGAATATCTGGAATGCAGGTAATTACAGATTTTGCACTCTGAATACCATATCTGGTCTTCTAATATTACAAGAGATTATCCATGAGATAAACTAAATTATTTTTATGATTTTTCCTTCATTTTTATTTCTTTGGGGTCATTCTAATCTCTGTTTCAGTTTATTATTGCAAAAACTTGAACTAGTCCGTGGCTATTTGAACAGAAAAATAAATATGCTCCTGCTTTCCTTGAAAATCATTAGATAGAACTATTACTATGAGTTTAACGATTGAAAAAAGAACTGTTCTAAGAGTTAAACTAGGGACATCCTTCTGAGGGCAAAAGACTTACAAATAAAGTTCAAAGATAGTTCTTTGTGAAAGGTAATGGCTATGTACAACCTAATTCATATGGGTTATCTTTGTTTAGTCTACTGCGATGATATTGCAAAAAAATCTTCTTCTCTCTTCTAGACAGGTGACGTTGCAAACAATTCCTCTTTTCCTTCCTGACATTGAATATCATTTGTTACATTTTACGCGTGTGCTGGTTTTGATAGCTATGGTGCTGAATTGAATGCATCAGTAGAGAAATTTTGATAAAGCTGAATATGCTTTTGTTTAGTATTTTAGATAATTTTGATAAAGCTAAATATACTTTCTAGTTTATGGAGGACTTCAAAAAAAGACTGAAAAGTAATTTCTATATTTTTTTGACAAGGTAAATCGAAAAGCACCTTCTTTATTAGTATGTGTAAAAGCACTTGGTCGGATAAGGAGGTTTCCGCGCTCCCTTGTGTGTATTTTCATTCAGACCCTGGTGGTGTGTAAGAGAAGGGAGCAAGTAGTTTCCTTCTTGAATGGGTTATTAGTTTCAAATCTATCTAGAGATTCAAAGTACCAATTGTTCCATGATGCATCCGACGAGAATATCATTAGACTCTGTTTGGCTCCCAAAAGGGGAAGGGAGGGTACTAGACAGAGAAGCTAACTAATTTACGTCCTTCCTTCTTTGGTGAATAGTGATTATTTTATTGTGGGTTGGATATGATTGCTACTTGTAAGGGAAGTAAAAGCAATTTCCTTTCTCATTTCAGTTCAGTTCTTGATGGACTTGAAAGCTGATGTGTAGGGAAATCCAACCCTTCCCTTTTGGTTGTATCTCAGCAAACAAGAGATATAACCTGACACTCCACTTTTACTTCCGCTCCATCCCTGCATTTCTTCTCAACAAACATATTGTTCACGAGCATTGTAAATATTCGAATTAGCAACATGAGAGGTGATGATCCATTTAGGATGGTGATAATATAAGGCTAAATTTCTAAATGAAAAAGAGAGTTTAAATTTTTTATGTAATGCAGGTGATGGGTCTTTAGGGTTCTCACCTTACCCTAACTGCAGCATGTACTGGAACTTATATGCGCCCACCTCACCTCTTCTCATATAATTTATACAAAAGCCACTCTTGGGAAGGTAGGCTTATGCATGTGCATGCATAGACAATTAGTTATTGCTCCGGATATTCTTCTTTTTAACATGTTTTCTCTCTTATTACGATGTAGAGGGGCACACACATACACCCCCGAGTTTCGAACCGGTGCACTAAGTCGGACCAGAAGCCCATAGGGGATTTCTCCAATATTAAAAAAAAACTCTCTGATAACTATTCCTGGAAGCTTCTTCACTCTGTAAATTATCTGTTAATGGGCAGTGGAAGTCTAAGTTTTGTGACTTAAGGAGTTTGGTTTTGGCACTTTCCATTGTTAACTTGCGTACGGTTGGGGATCAGAATTCAGAGTGTTATCTGCATGTTGACTTTCCTTTATGATGCAGTGTAATCGTCTTTGTTTTTCATATTTTCATAATTGACTCTACTTCTCTTTTGGTTAATCTTTTTTGCGGCGCAGGAATCAAATTTTGACCCTTTGGAATAAAGACATCAGCCGCGTCTTGCCTCTTTCAGAATGTGGAGTGTCTGAAACCCCTTTATCGGATGAGTCACCTCGGACTTCTTTAATTAGGCAAATCTATTCATTTCTTGATCAATGTGTAAGTTCTTTCCAATCCTCCAAGTTCACATTGGAACTTGCTTAATCATGTTTTACAAAGGAGATCTGCCCCTTCTTTTTTTAATATGATCTTTCTATGCTAAACTATTTTTGGTTCATGAACTTCTCTTTGCTTTCTATTTTTGAACTTCTCATTCAAAGAACTTCTCTTTGCTTGCTTGTTTATTATTGTTTTTCACAGCTTAACCTCTTTTAAACAGGGCTACATAAATTTTGGAATTGCTTCAGAAAAGGATAAAGCTGAAAATGGTGTCGAGCACAACTTGAAAATTTTGAAGGAAGAAAAAATTGTAGAAAAATCTGGAGCTCCTGTTGCTGATACAGACGATGGAGTTTCTTTTATTCTTGGGAGGTCAAAGAGTTCTGAGATTATCATACCAGAGAAGAATGATATCTTATCTGATGAAGGGAAAAAGGAAGAAAAATGTGGAACTGATTGCCAGCACATTGATAGGCCGGCCGTAGAGTTATCTACTCTAGCAGAGCTTCGAGAATGTCCTGTTGATGATTGCAGTGTAAATGGTTATCTTGATATTCAGTCTCCGCGTCAACCGTTTGATCTAGGTTTAGTTGCTCAAGTGCCTTCAAGTGAAGTTAAGGATGGTGAATTACAGAATATTGTCTATCCCAGCTATACAGAGATTGACGGTAGCAAAGCTGATAAACTTCTTGTGATTTCAGAAGATTCTTGTGAGTTCCTACCTGACTCATTAGGGAGTCAGAGGCTAAACACATGCTGTGATGCAAAAGGGAAAAAAGAAATAATTGTTGTTGGTGCTGGTCCTGCTGGCCTAACTGCAGCACGACACCTGAAGCGCCAAGGTTTCCATGTTACCGTGCTCGAGGCCAGAAGTAGAATAGGTGGACGTGTTTTTACAGATCGCTCGTCTCTCTCTGTCCCGGTGGACCTTGGTGCTAGTATTATTACTGGTATTGAGGCAGATGTGGCAACTGAAAGAAGACCAGATCCTTCTTCATTGATTTGTGCACAGTTGGGTCTTGAATTGACTGTATTGAACAGTGATTGTCCCCTGTACGATGTAGCTACTGGCCAGAAAGTACCAGCAGATCTGGATGAAGCATTGGAAGCAGAATTCAATAGCTTATTGGATGACATGGTACTGTTGGTTGCTCAAAAAGGGGAGCATGCGATGCGGATGTCCCTGGAGGATGGTTTAGAATATGCCCTTAAGAAACGTCGCAAGGCCCGTTTTGCGAGAAATCATGTGGGTAATGAACCACAAAAATCATCAGTGACAGCAGTGGAATCCATGACACTTCCTGATGGTGGAGTCCCTCAAAATCATAATTCTAAGGTAGAGATCTTGAGCCCCCCTGAGAGGAGGGTAATGGATTGGCATTTTGCCAACTTGGAGTATGGTTGTGCTGCATTGCTTAAAGAAGTCTCTCTTCCTTATTGGAATCAGGATGATGCATATGGAGGTTTTGGTGGAGCTCATTGTATGATTAAAGGCGGCTACAGCTCCGTTGTTGAATCACTGAGTGAGGAACTTTGCGTTCACTTGAACCACATTGTTACTGATATTTCATATTGCAAAGAAGATGTTCCGACAAAAAATGATTTGTTTAGCAAAGTCAAAGTTTCCACGTCAAATGGACGAGAGTTTTCTGGAGATGCAGTCCTCATTACAGTTCCATTAGGGTGTCTTAAGGCGGAAGCCATTAAATTTTCACCACCTTTACCTGACTGGAAAGATTTATCTATCAAACGGCTCGGTTTTGGTGTTCTTAATAAAGTTGTATTGGAGTTTCCTGAAGTATTTTGGGATGATTCTATTGATTACTTTGGTGCGACATCAGAAGAAACAGACGAGAGGGGCAGATGCTTTATGTTCTGGAATGTCAAGAAAACAGTTGGGGCACCTGTTCTTATAGCGTTAGTGGTTGGAAAAGCTGCTATAGATGGCCAGGAAATGAGCTCATCTGACCATGTAAAGCATTCGTTACTGGTTCTGCGCAAGCTTTATGGTGAGAACAGGGTACCTGATCCAGTTGCTTCGGTGGTCACCAACTGGGGAAAAGATCCTTATAGCTACGGGGCTTACTCTTATGTGTCTGTAGGGTCATCAGGAGAAGATTATGACATATTGGGCAGGCCTGTGGAGAACTGTTTATTTTTTGCGGGTGAAGCTACCTGCAAGGAGCACCCTGACACAGTTGGTGGTGCAATGATGAGTGGTTTACGGGAAGCCGTGCGCATAATTGATATATTGACTACAGGCACTGATTACACAGCAGAAGTAGAGGCGATGGAGGATGCAAAGAGGCATTCGGATGTTGAAAGGAGTGAAATAAGGGACATTATGAAGAGACTTGAAGCAGTAGAGCTCTCAAGTGTTTTGTGCAAAAACTCTTTGGATGGGGTGAAGATCCTGACTCGCGAGAATTTGTTAAGGGACATGTTCTGTAGTGCCAATACAACAGCAGGAAGATTGCATCTCGCAAAAGAATTGTTGAAACTTCCGGTAGAAGTTTTGAGATCTTTTGCTGGAACTAAAGAAGGGCTTAGCACGCTTAATTTGTGGATGCTGGTATGATTCCTCGCATATTCTAGTCTCATGCCATATTATCGAACACAAATTGCTTGTTGTCTGACTCATGTTTGTTGGTCACAGGACTCCATGGGCAAGGATGGGACCCAGCTCTTGCGTCATTGTGTTCGTGTATTAGTACTTGTTTCAACTGATTTGCTTGCAGTCCGACTGTCAGGTACATTCCCCTTTGGAAAAGGAACTAATCCCCCTGCTCTCCTTTTGGTTCTTCTATTGTTAAGCCTTCTTTGAGCTTTTGTTTTGGGCGGGCGGTCGTTGGAAGAGGGAGTCGTGCTGCCATTCTTTGAAACTGTTCAGCTTTATTCCCATGCTGTTGCTATAGTTTACTTGCACATCCCACTAGGGGAATCGATATTCTCTGTTACCATTTCATGCGTTTCAGATTCTATGATTTAAACTTAAAATATTTGCTTTGTATATCTGTTAATGGCTAATGATCCTTATAATTTTCATGTGATTAGTGCATTTGCTTAGTCTTTGTTGAGTTTATTGATTATGCTTGTCATCTTTTATTCAGGTATTGGCAAAACTGTTAAAGAAAAAGTGTGTGTGCATACTAGCCGTGACATACGTGCCGTAGCAAGTCAGCTTGTCAATGTGTGGGTTGAACTTTTCCGAAAGGAGAAGGCTGCTAATGGTGGTCTGAAATTACTAAGACAATCCACTGCCACTGATACTTCGAAGAGCAAACACACTGCAGCACCTGGAAAACCGCCGATTCGCAATCCTCCTTCAGCAGTAGACAGTAAACGAGGTCCTAAAGTTTCTTCATCTGCTGGAAATCACTTAGCTGTTAGTGTCAACAAGAAGCTGAATGTCAAGCCAGCGACGTTAGAAACCATTCCAGATGTTGAACCATCAACCTCTCAAGCTTCAGTAGGAAGGCAAAATGACACCACTGAGGAAAGTCAAGATTTCCCCATGTCTGAGGAAGAAAAGGCTGCGTTTGCCGCTGCAGAAGCAGCTCGTGTTGTTGCTCTAGCAGCTGCTGAGGTTAGTGCCTTATAATGTATTATCCCCTAGATTTATTAATCGTATTGATTCATTTGTTCAATATGGGAATGTGCTGCAAGTTTTGCTGATTTTTTCGGGTTATTCCTCGAGTATGTAAGTTATTAAAAAGGGGGAAACACACAAAGTTGGATTCTCTGTTATGTTGCTTTGGGGCTGCTCTATATTGCAGATGTTTTTTTGAAATGAAAGAAACATAAAGACCGATAAAAACATTTGCGATATAGAGCAGCTCAAAAGCAACATAACAGTGTATGATCCCCTAGATTTATTAATCGTATTGATTCATCTGTTCAATATGGGAATATGCTACATTTTTACTGTTTTTTGGTTATTCCTTGAGTATGTAAGTTATTTAACAAGGGGGAACACAGAGTTGGATTCTCTGTTATGTCGCTTTTGGGATGCTCATATTGCAAATGTTTATAGCTGTCTTATGTTCTTTTTCCTCAAATAAATCTTGGTTTCCTCTTTAAGAATCTGTACAATGATTACCCCTCATTGCAGGCTTATGCTTCATCTGGTGCTAAGTGTAACATGCCACTGCCGCTTCCTAAGATACCCTCATTTCACAAATTTGCTAGACGGGAACAATATGCAACTATGGATGAGTCTGAAATCAGAAGGAATTGGCCTGGTGGTGCAGTAGGAAGGCAAGATTGCTTATCTGAAATTGATTCTCGCAACTGCCGAGTGAGGGATTGGTCTGTTGATTTTTCTGCTGCTGGTGTGAACCTTGACAGTTCAAGAATGTCTGTTGATAATCGCTCGCAGCGTAGCCTGTCAAATGACAATGCATGTCAGTTTAACTTTAGGGAGCACTCTGGAGAAAGTGCACCTGTAGATAGTAGTATATTCACCAAAGCGTGGGTTGATAGCTCAAGTAGTGTAGGGATAAAGGATTACAATGCCATTGAAATGTGGCAATGTCAAGCAGCTGCTGCTAATTCAGATTTCTATGATCCAGTGATGCATGTCACTGATGAAGAGGATTCAAATGTGAGTTCCAAAATGCCTATGAGAAAGCATGATGTGTTGGTGTGTGAGAGCTCTGCTTCACAAATTACTGTAAATAAGGAGATGTTAGATAATCAACCGAGAGGAGCAGAAAGAATTAAGCAGGCTGTTGTAGATTATGTTGCATCTTTGCTGATGCCTCTTTATAAGGCGAGGAAACTCGACAAGGAGGGGTATAAATCCATAATGAAGAAAACTGCTACAAAGGTCTTATTTTTGTCCTGTCTCACCCCAACTTACCTAGCCTGATGGATTCTTTAATCTTGTTTCCCCATAATTTTGGTTCTTTGATCTTTTTATATAAATCCTTCGCGGACTGATCTTGTTCCAAACTCCAGGTAATGGAACATGCCACAGATGCTGAAAAGGCAATGCTTGTGTACGAATTTCTTGATTTCAAACGTAAAAACAAGGTATGAACTACTCTCAGTTGATGTCACCTTTTTGCATCATTTAATAGGTTCTAACTGCTTATTGTTGTGCTACTCGTAGCATTTCAGAGGTGACACGACACTAATGAAAGTTGTTGGTTACATTAAATGCAAATGAGCGTAACCAAATGCTAAGATAGGAGTAAAGAGTGTGGAAGACTGACCCTTCTTTTAGTGTAGAAAGTTCAACTATTCCAAAATTTAGTATGGCCAAAGACCTTTCATGTCAATTCCTTTAAATTCATATGGCAGTTCACCAAGGCTAAGTGTTAAGAGTGTGGAAGACTTGTGCCTTTTTCTTAGAAAAGGAGTTACCCCTTTTTTGTGGAAAGAGAAGGTTTAGAAGTTAATCTATTGGTGGGAACTTTAGGTGAGATTTATCCTTGACAATGTAGGTTCCTGTCATATAAAAGAAAGCTGCTCTTGGTCTAGTTCTTGGAAATTTGGCAAACATTTATTGGTGTTTTTTTAAACTTGCAAAAGGAAAAAAGACATCTGTTTTTTCTTATGCAAATGACTCCTTATGTCAATTGCATAAGAACTTTTTTGTGTGTGGGTGGGTGGGATAAAAAGTTGAATAATAGTATAAAGATCAACTAGAAAACCCACACACAAAAAAGTTCTTATGCAATTGACATTATTTCTGCTTGATCTTTAATATCTTATTATTTAAACATTTTTTGTCCAAAATATTACTCCCTCCATTTCAATCTATGTGATTTAGTTTTACTCAGTAAGGGGTTTAAGGAAAAAAGAAATACTTTTGGAGCTTGTGGCCTTAAATACGCCATAACATTTGTATTGTTATTGGACTTTTTGAATCTATTAGTCTTAAACATGCTAGTATAACATTTGTACGGCTATAAAACTTCTCATTAAGAGTAAAATGAGAAGTTTAAAGTTGAATTATTTCGAAATATATGTCATTGTTTTTTGGAATGGACTAATAAGAAAATAGTGTGAGATAAACTGGAACAGAAGGATTATCTTATTTGAACATTACACTTACATTAGGTATGGTGTTTACATGGTTTAGTCCATAGGGATGAGTGTGAGGTATAGAGAATCTTTAATTTTAGGTTTAGTCTTTAATTTTCCTTACAAGTCAAATTGTCTAGTATTGAAATGACGGGCTTGAGTGGGATTGAGGCATAATTAATTGATTGAATATGAGATTGTTGAATAAAGGACAAGCTTTCCTACCGTTCGTTGTTGTCAGATAAAGTGCCTTTAACATATTTCTGAGATTTTGTTTTGGGGGAAATT
Source organism: Anisodus acutangulus (assembly GCA_029783415.1). Classification (NCBI taxonomy): domain Eukaryota; kingdom Viridiplantae; phylum Streptophyta; class Magnoliopsida; order Solanales; family Solanaceae; genus Anisodus; species Anisodus acutangulus. Next base: position 2,268,823 of record CM056503.1, read on the forward strand.
AGGCCGAGGAAGAGAATGGAAATGGAATGTAAAGGACCACGATTATAAAAGAAAAAAGAAAAAAAAGAAAGGGAAATGGGTAAGTGGAGGAGATAGTGAAAGGGAACAATTTTCTCTTGTTTGGTTTGAGAGTAAGAGAGGAGAGAAGCCTGATGACGATTGATGACGATGTCACACATCATATTGGGGCAGAGTAGATGAAATGGAGGCTCGCATCTGGAGTCTTGTGCGACAAAAAAGTGCCACCAAAATTTAAAGGCAAGTTTTATAGGGCGGTGGTTAGACCGACTATGTTGTATGGGGCGGAGTGTTGACCAGTCAAGACTTCGCACATCCAAAAGATAAAAGTTGCGGAGATGAGGATGCTGAGATGGATATGTGGGCATACGAGAGATATGATTAGAAATGATGATATCCGGGACCGAGTGGGAGTGGCCTCGGTGGAGGATAAGATGCGAGAAGCGAGGTTGAGATGATTCGGGCATGTGCAGAGGAGAGACACAAATGCCCCAGTGCGGAGGTGTGAGAGTTTGGCTATGAACGGGTTCAGAAGGGTAGAGGTAGGCCGAAGAAGTATTGGGGAGAGTTGATTAGACGGGATATGGCGCAGGTGTGCAACTTACTGAGGACATGACCTTAGATAGGGGGTTGTGGAGGACACAGATTAGAGTAGAAGGGTAGTAGGTAGTCGAGCGTAGTCCTACTTACGCTCACAAAATGATAGTTGTAGTGTTATTACTGTAGGCTCGATTAGCCCATCACACTTATAGGCGCAGTATTGCTTTATAGTCCCTGTAGTTTGATTTCTGTTGCTATGTGTTTCCTAGTGTACTTTGTTTATATTATTTATATGCGTTAGTTACTGCTTCCTTTTGTCAGAATGCGCTACCATGGCGTATTCGATTTTTGGTATCAACATGTTCAACTTTAATTTTTTGTCTCTGACCGTTTCTCTTGCTTTGTAATGCTTGCTTGATTGTGATTATGCCAAGGTAGAGGTAAGGTTTGTGTACACTCTACCCTCCCCAGACCCCACGTTGTGGGATTTCACTGGGTATGTTGTTGTTGTTGTTTGTGGACAGGACAGCATGTAAATAGCTATGCTGATTGATCCTTTCCTGTCCCTTTTTAATAACTTCCAAACGATAGATGGCAAAATCTTAAAACGTTTATAATGAGTTCTCTAAGTTTCCAGTGATAGTGGTTGTTTCTTTCTTCAGTTAAACTGGGATGTGGGGCAACTTGCAAACCTTTGTAGTTGATTACCCTTCTAACTTCTCAAGTATCTTGTCAAACCTTGCAAAGTATGACTAATCCCCACAGTAGAAAAAGGAAACAAAACATGAAACATAATCAGAGAAACTAATATTTGCTCTTCTTGCCTCTGTCTATGGTCTTCTGGTGACATGCTATAAAAATGGAACAATACAGAGAAGATTAGCATGGCCTGTTCGCAAGGATGACAAGCACAAATCACCTTTCATGTATTTGCCCTCAGCTGAAAACATTGCTGAGAGTGAATATTATACTCTAGCTCTTCAACCTTTGTGTAAGTGAAAAAATTTAGTGTTGGAAAAAAAACTTGATCCTTAGTCTTGCATTATTTCCACTGTTTCCTTTTTCTTGAGTCCTCAATAGTATGTAATCTTCAAAATGGTTGCTTTTATTCCAAATCTGCCGTTCATCACAACAAACGTTTCTATGGGACATGAAAACCTTTTAGCCGTGGTGACTATTTTTGGGAGAAATTTGAATACACATGATAATCTCTCGCATCTCAAAAACTGGGGAAGAGCAAATATGATACAAGATATGGGAATTGGAATACAGGGATATTTTTCTTATGCTTCTGTCGTTACGTCTCCCTCCATGCAGACCTTTGGATAGGTTGGATTATTATGATAAAATAAAATGAGACTAAAAATTATGTGGATCTGTTTGGAAATATACTCCAAATAAAAATACTTGTATTATGTATAGCATTTGCTCAATGTGCTTGGTATCTATTCTCTTTTCATTGCTTCTCTGCCTTTGATTTGTTGTATTGGTAAATCTGCAGATTAGAGATTTTGTGGACAAGTTGATTGAAAGGCATCTACAGATGAAGCCGGGTGCAAAATCATAATGGACAAAGGATGAGTATTCGTCCTTATTGATGCTTTGCCACAGGGTGATTAGTCTGATCAATTGTACCACATTCATTGGCGAGTGAGGAATGCCGTCTTCATCAAAAAATTATCACCTTGCTAAGCTAGTTGTTGTCTACAGAGTTGCAGTCAAGAAAGTTGACTGTTTTGTTGAGCATATTGTGGATTGTTTATTGTAGAGACTGATTAATTGTCCTGCAAATTTGGCACTAGCAGTGTGCCTGCAAGAAAAACATTCTCAAGGTGGTAAAATCGGGTGAAAAGACTTAACATGTCTGCCATGTGAATGTTATACTTCTACTCCTGCTGACAGACGTGAATTTCTTCAGAGATAACAAGATTAGGTTTAGAATTGGTAGTCAGATTTGAAGTTGTATTATATAGGGAAAAAGTAGCCCTTTTTTTCTTTCAGTTCAGGGTTCCCCTTTGTTGAACAATCACTTCTGACTTTTCTTTAGTTTTGGTATGTGTACAGCTCAGGATTATTATCATTGCAACAAATATACAGAACATTTTGAGGGCGTCATATGCTTCCCTCATTTTGAAATATTAATTTCTCAGAATAAGTAAAAACAAAACTCTCTTTCTATGCCCCCCCCCCCCCCCTCCCTTTAAAGAACTTTTTTTTTTTTAGTGAAGATGAAATCTCTTATATATGCTATATATTTCTCACTGATCTGTGGACTGCTCCACACAATCAAAGAGAACATTGTTGAGATGTGTGCTTTTGGTGATTGTTTCCAAGTGGCTTGATCTTGGTTCATGAGGTTTCCTAATATGCATTATCCAGTGGAGGAAGCAAAAAGAAGAGGGTTCAAAGGGAGTACACAAGTGAGTTTCTATATCCCCTTCTCCATTTTTTCCTTGCCCCTAGTGAGAAGAATGATCTTTATTCTCTCCAAAGGCGAGTGCCCAAGTTTCAGGGTAGTACATGTCATTTTATGTTGAAAGTGAGGTGATTGTTGCCCCTTGTTATGTTCTATTCTGTCGATGGAAATGTTATGTTAGCCAAATGTATTTCATTCTGCATTTGAAGTTTGCGATTGATGAAGAGATCTATGCTTAAGAATTTTATGCATGACACTAGTAATCCCTTGACTTCTCACATACGCTATCTGATCTTATATATTTCCTTTATTGTCAGGTTAAGCATATAGCTGAGAGAATACTTGGCAGCAGGTGGAGAGTCGTCTCCTTGGACTTGCTATTTCCAGTCCTTATAGGTTGGTTTTCTTGATTTCACTGAGCCCTTCGGGTTCATTGGCTCGTTATATGTTCCTGATCTATTTACATTTGATGAGTTGCTTCATTTTTTGTATTACCAATTAGAAATTGTGGTCACTTCTAAGATTTCGAGGAGATTGTCTATCCACCAGGCAAGAAGTATACCCTCTGTTTGGGGTTGGTGAAATTTGATCATATACAGTTCTGCAGAAGCATATAACTTATCATATTGAACATCTTGGAATGGAGTACTGGCAGTAGATAAAGATGAAATTATCAGCTATGCTGTTCAGTCCAGTACTATTGATTGTACATCTTTTTTTCGACATGTCCAAGGCAGTTGATAAAGATAAAAATATAAATCTTCTGATGTTCAGGTCAGGAAGCCATACACGGAGGAAGCCTGAATTCTTTAGGCCAGTGATCATTGTTCATGTTACTGCCAAATTGTAGTATTGTGGTCTTTTAATTAGCCAATCTATCTACTGTTTTTGCTGAATCCTGTTTGCAAAAGTAACAATGTCCACTTCCATTATTTAGTTCAATGTCAGATTTCTTTGTACTAGTGTGAAAGTCAAATTTTACATGATTTTCTTAGCATGTGAGAGAGCACTGCAGTTCATAACTTCACCTCCTACATCTGTTGTCTGCCTCGATCTACTGAGAAGCGCACACAAGATCTATGTGCATGTAATTCTTAGTTCCTCTGCTTGCTGTCATTGAGCACAAGCACTTACATGCCAGTAAAGATTTCTGTTACAAGATAATTGATGACTAGAAGTTTCATACCAATTGCAGCTGTTGTTTCATCTTTTCAGTTGCCTCTACAGATATTATGGTATTATCTCCCTTTCTCCCCTGATATTTGCCCCTCTGATCTTTGCTTATTAATGGTGCATTAATGCAAATAGTACCTCATCTTTCTGATTTTGACAGTGCACACTAATGGTGTGCTATGATTGTCAAGGTTGAAGCTTGAAGCTGAGAAGAAAGCCTTGCTGATGAAGCTTAAACGTGGTTGCTGAAGTTGAAATGACAGTGCTTCTTGTAAAGTAGTCTGCGCACATTTTGTTTTCTAAATTGGTACATTCTTTCGGTTTGTTTCAGTTTTTTATTTCTTACTCTTTTCCACGTTTTGGTATCAATTTCTCCAACTTGGTTCTTTCATCAAGTCGAGTTAGCTCCAGTCTACAACCTGACATTCCAACACAAATCACTTTAGGCAGTTAAAGGCCAGCGATTGTATGGATTGAGCATTAGCGCATTGGCATTATTTACTTATGCAATTTTTGTTTCTTGCAATTTGATGTTCGCTAAACGGAACTGTGCAGACCTTTCTAAACTTAGATGCTACAAAGGTTATGTTTGCAAAGGAAAGAAATGATTTTAATGGAACATTTGTTGTTACCTAAGGTAGTTAAATGCCCGAGGGCATTATTTTATTGGTATTCTTTAAACCAACATTTTAAACAAAATACTTTTTGAACTTTAATACATGAAATTTATTTGCATAAACTATAGTTTTCTCCCTCTAGAAAACACATCAGCCGAATCATACTATGCCAATGTTTCTCATTTAATAAGCCGATATCACTTGAGATTGGATTGAGCCATAGTTATTGTTGGTGTTTCATATAAAGGAGTTTAGGATTTAAGTTTTATCTGTTAACGGTGTGCTCAGTGTAATTTCAATTTCATAATCACTTTTGGGAAGTATATACGAAACATAATTCGTACTAATTGGAAGAAAAATCACACAATATGTCCAGTGGGCTAAAGTTCGAAAACTGTTTGGATTGTGGCGTAAAATTTTCATGGCGCAATCTATTTAGATGTTGTCATTTAAATAATAGTCAGTGTTTTAAATTTTGTGCAGAAATATTCCATACGAGTTCGATGAAAGTATCTGAAGTTTGTTTGCACAACAAATGTCAAATTTCAGAACTTTTTTTGTATGCAGTCTAACTTTAGAGTTTAGACAGTCATATGTTTGAAGTTGAAGTTAATTCTGAAGCCACTAAACTTGTAAATTTTTACTTAGTATAGTTATGGCTTAAATGATGGTGGCTTAACCCGACACACATCCTTTAGCAACAATCGGGGCAAGGCCCAATTTCTAGCTCCAGTCGTGAACGGTTGACCATCGCAAAATGTTTATTATGACCACAACATTTCAGATCAATCAATCAAAATCTTAAACTAAGAACCAGACATTCATAATCTCCTCAGATTCAATAATTCCAAGAAAAAAATAATGGCTTCGACGTTTAGCGGCGATGAAACGGCACCGTTTTTCGGGTTCCTCGGCGCCGCAGCTGCCTTAGTCTTCTCATGTAACCTCCAATTTGAATTTTCCATTAGATCTAGGTCATAATTAGTTAAATCTAATTCTATTATTTTTTTTGTTAATTTAGGTATGGGTGCAGCATATGGTACAGCAAAGAGTGGTGTAGGAGTAGCATCGATGGGTGTAATGCGACCAGAATTGGTGATGAAATCTATTGTTCCGGTTGTTATGGCTGGAGTTTTGGGTATTTATGGATTAATTATTGCTGTGATTATTAGTACTGGTATTAACCCTAAAACGAAGTCATATTATCTCTTTGATGGATATGCTCACCTTTCATCTGGTCTTGCTTGTGGTCTTGCTGGTCTTTCTGCTGGTATGGCTATCGGAATAGTTGGCGATGCCGGTGTTAGGTATATTTTTGATACTTTTGCTAATTTTATGTATCGTGTTTGATCGTCGTGCTACCTTAACACCTTGTTTGGATGATTGTTACATATGTTTCATAATGTATCGTATTATATTGTATTGTTTTGATGAATACAATGTTTGGATAGATTGTATCATTTGTTGTCATTACATAATGTCACACATCTTCAAATTGAAGGATAAACCTACACGAAAAGTAGGTAACGACGCGATCACACCAAATCGGTTGTTTCATAAGATATGACTTTTTCGTCGTTACGTAACGATGGATTCAACGATATGATACAATAAAATTTAAGTAACAATCAAAACAAACATTGTATTTAAACTAACAACACACTACACTACAATACAATAGGTAACAACAATCCAAACTAGGTGTAAAATAGTAATTATTTAGGATTGGAATGAGATATGGCTGGACATTGCAGAATGGATATAGAGAGTTCATAAAGATATAAATGATTCATATAGAGGATCACAAATATTTTGATATTGCATAGTTGGTTGGTTAATTGTGTTTAATTATATGCTGGTATTGGAATAAATTAAAGAGCATGTGGATTTGGATCTTTACTCAATTCTGCACGATTTTGTTACCTTTTGGAATTTCTATGTAATGATCTGTCCAGATTTACTAGCCAAGCTTTTATCGGTTGTCCTTTATTAAAAGTTTACTCTTTTTAAGTATTTTCATGATTTGTCTTAAATGAGCAATGGTGAATTGTGTATTTGTCTGAGAGATTTGAGGATAACAAAGATTATGGGTTGTTTCTTTCTCCTTTCAACTTAATTCTCGTTGCAAATTCCTCAATCTTCACTCGCATGTGGATAATTGTGTTTCTTGTGATGAAAAGAATAGTTGACCTTTTGTGAATGAATCGATTCTGGGTTGATTGAGTTAATCTATTGTTGGTTATGTTTTAAGGGCTATAGAACTGTTCTTCATGACTTGATTGGAAAATGTTTCTTGGGTGTTCACAGATGAATAGAGTGGATGATTGGTGTATATGGGGGAAGGTGGAAATTGGGGATACCGGAGAGTGGTGGTTTAGAACTTTGGGTTGTAGCTAATTTTGCATGTTGGGTTGAACTGGAAAATTGGAGATAAAATTCACTTTAAAGATTGTATTTTTTTTCCTTTTCGTTTCATGAAAAAAGGGGCTTCTAGAGCGGCTTTTGTCTAGTGGTAAGAGCGCAACGCGTGATGTATGGGTTAGGCGTATGTCACAAATTCAAACCTTGCTATTGGCTTCATATTTAAGTGGAGAAGGTGGAGGGGCGGGTCCATTTTTCACCAAGTTCCGAACCATGAGCCACTAGTCTCAGGGATATCTCGGTTACCCCCCCAAAAAAAGGAAAGAGTAAAAGGGGTTTCTAGTCATCTCTTTCTTTGTTGCTTATCTATTGCACCTTTTAGCCTGGGTGGCTTAACTGAGATATTTATAGTGTTGCAGTTATGGTGTAGGTTTTGTTGGTTGACTAATGTAGGTTCAATGGTCACAACTTTACTGCTCTTACATTAGGCCTCCTTGTGTATTATATTCCCTTTTCTTATGTTACATTCACAGTTCTGCTGACTTCTTCATTTATCGTTTACTAAGGAATGAGCTTTCCTTATACTTGAGGTGAGAGAAGAAACCAATTAATTGTGCGTCTCTTTGATTACAGAGCTAATGCACAGCAGCCAAAGCTTTTCGTTGGAATGATTCTGATTCTTATTTTTGCTGAAGCCTTGGCTCTTTATGGCCTTATTGTCGGTATCATCCTCTCTTCTCGTGCTGGTCAATCTAGAGCAGAGTAGAGAAAGAGCGTCATCTGTTCTATAATTGTGAATTATCTTTGTGTTCTTCCTCGTTGACGAGCTAGTCTGGCTGTTGAATTACGTTTTGTTTAGTTTTGGCCTCCGAGATTATGTATTTGATTGCTTGGCTAGAAGAATTGGTTCGTTTGTGCTGATCAGATGTGGATTAGATCTCTCAATAAAGATATCAGCTCTTCTGATGTTCCATTTTTCAAAGACAACAATTGGATTGTTGTAAAATGTTCCCTGTATTAATTTATCTTAAATTTACTTTTAAGCTTTTATTTGTTTTTGGATTTCTTTGCTCTTTTCTCTCTCTTGATTTTGCTACTTCGTGTCAGCTTTGAATGGTATTTACTCTTCTGCAGTCTGAATAATTCAGGTGACTCAAGTGCCTGCATTTGCATGTCAACTTTAGAAAAGGTTGATTGTGTTTCAGTTAGTTATTGCAGCATATACTCTCGAAATATGCCTTATTATCTAATTTTTTGAACTATGATGAGTTAAAATCTATGAAGAGCCTACAGTATGTGCTATTATAATAAGCCCTCAGCAGCATTATGTGATCTGCTAACACTTGGCCATAATTTGTTTGATGAGTACTAGAATGAGCTCTCATAAAATTGTAAAAACGTAATGTTGCCACAAGCTGTAAAGCTATGGGTATCTAGCAGGACCAGTGTAAGTTATACTATGTTCCGTACTAGCAGGAAGAAAAAAAAAAGAAGGGAACTTAATATTGGTGTTTGGCCATAACTTACTCGCAAATACTGAAGTCATTATTTGCAATTTGAATTTGGATCTATTGAATTTCAGGATTCGATATATTGGTAAAATATTAAAAATTTGGTTGAGGATTTAAGTGAAAAAATGTTTCATTCACGAAGCTTCAACTTTTTCTCCAAGTAACATTCATGTTCAATAACAATCAAAATACTCTTTTTTAACTTTAACAACACTTCATTAAAATATTGACAAACGCCTTAGCGCCATTCAGTATGCCGCCTATTACTAGGAAGCTAATAGGAAATATTACTCATGTCGTTAGAGATTATTATAGAACTTCCATTGAATTTGCATGACCTTGCAGTATTGAATTACCTTCAGTTCTAATTCAAATGAGAAAGAAATACTTGTCGTGGGACTAGTCAGATAAAATCTCGAAGGCACAATTATGAAGCTACTTTACAACAAACTAATGTAACTGGAGCTTCAACTTCAGGGGAAATTATCACCTAACATATGAGTAAAAGGCCCACAAGCCAGGGGTGGACTAGGGACCGCAAGGTGGTTCATTTGAATCTCGTTCGTTAAAAAATTACATGGTATATATCCAAATCTCCTTACTGGAAAATCTACCGCTCGTGCTTGTCCTTATATTTATAGTAGGTGTTGTATTTTCTTGACTTCTTTCCGTGTTTATTTTCTTAATTTCTGAATTCCTTTGTGAAAATCCTAACTCTGCCGCTGAAACAAGCTACGATCACTAGGGACTTATTGTACAGGAAATTGCAGAGCCAGATCCAATGGCAGAAGAGTACGACATTCATTTTGTTGTTGCTTTACTTGAGTCATATTGAAATTATTAAATCACGTTACCATCTAATCTAAAAACTTTAAGCTGTTAGAGGGAACATCATCCTGATAAATAAGAGTTTCTTTAGTAATGACTACTTCAAAAGTCGTAAAAAGCACTGAATAAGCAGCTAACATAAACTAATGTCGTACATTGCATCCCATGAGCGTCTCACAGAGCAACTCTCAACGAGGACGTTGAGACCGTTAGGGAAAAAAGATTTTTTTCGCTAAAAAATCTGCCTTTAATATATAAGCGAGACAAAAGTCTCATTGTTCGTTGTATTATAATGAATTCATTGGATTGGATGATTATAACGTTTAATTTATTTAATGGGTGAAGTGTGAAGATGAACTTGAATCTATGAGCATATGTGTGCTCTGATCTCATGTTCTACAGTGATGCATGATTCTACTGTATGTCTGTATCCACATGGTACATGGAGTATATCGAATAAATATTGTCAAAGATATTATTTTCTTGGATTATATTCTATTTAATATCACGGGTCAAAGATATTATTTTCTTGGATTATATTCTATTTAATATCACGGGCAACGCACAACTAATTAGTCATAATTAAGTATTAGTTAAAGTTTAAATAAAAATTCACATGCTATTCAATACAGTTTTCGCAAAGACTCATTATCCTTAAGCTGCATAATTCCAGTATGCCATTTCGACCGTTAAGCTAGTTGCTTGTTGAAACTTTCATGTATACTTCTTTTTATGAATTTTAAAATCATATAATTATAAAAACAGTAAAATGATGTACGTATATATATATATATGGCATATGTAACAATTTAAATATCTTTTCGACTTGGGTAAAGAATGTGACTATAAAAGGACAAAGAAGTGGTGGTTTTTTGTAAAAACTAAAAAGTGGTGAATCAGAATATAAATAGGCAATAAATAAAGATTCACCATAGGTTAAAATTTAGTAATTTACAGCGATATAAATTTTTTGACACTGACCCATCACTTCAGTCAAGTACTTGCTGATGCTATAGCCCATAGCCAGTGTTCTGAAGGCTCATAATTCACGCTGTCAGAAATTCACAAGACATGGTTTTTATTTTCAGCTGTTCTCCTTCTCCCCCATATATCTGTATTTTCTGCTCTTCTTTTCATTTACGTTGGTCCCTTACTCAGGAAAAGTAGAGGAGTTTGGTCATGAAAAAATATTTTTTTTTTTGAATTTTAAAGTTGGAGTTGTGTTTGGTTATGATTTTTATAAATAATATTTGGTTGTTTGAATGTACTGAAAGTGAAAACAGGTTTTTACGTGTTTTCCAAATGAAGTTGTATTTGAAATTTTCATGATCAAACGCTGATTTTTTTTAAAAAAATAGAAAAATAAAAAAATTCTCATGGCCAAACGGGTCCTAAAATTTGATGTTTACAAACACTCAAAGGTCATTTGATTTACGACTTAATTAAATACTCTCAATCTCAAATTATGTGACGGTGTTTGACTAGACACTCATCACATCAATTAAGAATTAAAAATCTATATTTTAGATCAAAGAAGGGCATAGTTTAAGAATAAGGAAGATTTTGGAACCAAGAGCAGATCTAGAATATTGATTGCGGGTTTGACCGTAGCCAGTAGCTTAGATCCAAATTTTGTATTCGTTTTAAAAATTTATTGGATATTTATAAATTATTAATATATAATTCAGTAATTTAAAAGGATTAAAATCTCGAAGCCATAAGCTTTAAATCTTGGTTTCGCATCTGTGACTGAAACTTGTGATCCAAAATAAGTCATAGATATTTGAAAGAGAATAATCACTTGATTATTTTCATTAATGTAATTGATTTATATACATGATATACAATAGTAAACCTATCATATAATTACGGAAACCGGAAACTTGACTTTTACATAATTAAATAGAAAGAAGACGATTCTTGGCTTCTCCTCGATGTAGTTTGCTTTCTGTTCTCGCCCCGAATTCTGCTCTCTGCCGTTTTATCGGCTGACGAAATCAGGAGACAAATTGATTCCTTAACTTAAGCGATTTGGGCTGAAAACGGAACTCTAATTTCCAGCAATGGGTTCTCCAACTACTCCAGAAAGCGTTAGGACGGTGGTACGAGTAAATTAAGAGGTAAGAAACATGAATGCATCTAAGTACAATAAAGTAAATATTAAAGATAAAGTAAAGGATAAAGATAGATAAAAGTTGAGTTGTTTGATTGATTGGTTGTGTGTTCTATTTACAAAGAATGATCCTATTTATAGTACAAAAAAGGAAAAAAATTGTACAACGTGGTCCCTCCATGTCAGCCATCAAGTAACCCACTAAGTTCAACGGCTGACTATGGGGGAGGTGGTGCCAATTTTCTCGCCCTCTACTCCTCTTGCTCGGATAATGGCCCTTTCTTTTAGCTGTTGTTGGCCGTTATCACTTCCGGAAACCCTGTTGACTTGGTCGTTGAAGCGCCTGCATCTGAGTGGGTCCCAGTCGTACCACTAACTAACAACTCGGCTAAGATGTCTTAGTAGCCGATGAAGTTCTTGTAGTCGAGGGCTAGGAATAAATTCGACTCTGAAATAGTTCAGTTATCATTGAATTCGGCTAAACACTTAAATTACTTTTGAGTGTTAACACTTTCTTGGTTCACCTGTCCTACTACTCGATTTGGAAAGCGGGCTCAACCTTAGTGACTTCCTTCACTTCATGCCTTTGCTCTAACGGAATGAATATTCATACCGATAAATATACATTTTTCTAATACAAAAGATTACTATCATATTATTGATGTATAAGATCACTAATAATATTAATGAAATATACATAGTATATTCTATCAATATGGTAAAAACTTATCTGTATAGCTGTTTTCATAAAATTAATAGATATGTTTTGATGTAAACAATCGAGTAAAATTTACCTTCAAATATTGTACATCAATAATAATTGTAAAAACCAATATATTTTAGAATAAACTTCTCATAATAAGACACGAGAGAGGACCACATAACTTGGTCAAAGCCGTAGCGCTTATTTCCGTAAATTCCGACGTGGTTTCTTATTTGGACCAACCAATTCCCCAATATCAGTAGCACTACTCACCAAATTATTAATAGTAATAAAAATATTAGTCCAAATTCCCATAAAATTAATTAAAATTTAATAAAATTTAACGACAGATACAAATGCCTGGGACTTTGTGACCCCCACTATATTCCCTTTCCCGTAAAGGGTCTGACTTCAGTTTTCACTGTCACATTAACGGCTACTTTCTTATTTTCCCTCTCAGAATATTTTCCACTTTGTACCTATTTCTCTCTATTCATTACTCTTTTGGCGGGAATTTATTTTATTGGTCCCACCTGATTCCCTGAAACCTGAATTATAAAAAAGTACACAACATAATTAGCAGGGTGTATATTTAAGAAGTTACTATTCCTCCGTTCCAATTTATGTGACTGACGGAATATGAAATTAAATTAAGAAAAAAAGACTTTAGAATTTGTAATTTAAAGTAAATTCTACATATTTATGCGATAATAAATCATCTCATTAAAGTAAAATGACAAATTTAAAGTCAATTATTTAATATAATAATGATCGTATGACACATAAATTGAAACATAGAAATAATAATTTAGTGTAAAATAGAAAGGAAAAAGAAGGTTGAGACATAACCTTGAGATTATTGAGTAGTAATGGTTGGTGATATCTATTGAATTGATTCACACATTTTATTATATAATCAAGACAAAATACATAAAATCACCTCTTAATTTTTTCAAAAACTCACTTTATCAATTTAATTTTATTAGTGTTTATATACCCCTATATTTGTTTGTGTGAAATTAAATATCCCTAAAGGGTGACGTGTCAAAATATTTACCATCAACTGGCTACAAGTGCGTGAAGAGGAAAAAAGCAAAAAAAATTAATTCAAATTATACACATGTCATCTGTCAATTGGATGACATTTAACTAATTTGTTTAATATCTCCTTTTCAATTTAATTTTTCTCTTTATCCGTTTTCTTCCTTTATCTTTCTTATTTGTTTGTTCATTGCCGAGCCATCGGAACAGTTCTTCCCAAGATGGGGAAAAATAAAGTCAAGAAAATTTAATGAATCCTCCCTCCATATTCAATAGTAGGTCAACTTTCTTACATTTTCATTGACATTGCTTTACATCTGGGTTTGTTAATTTGTTTCATCGATTTAGCTTGAAACTAAAATGTTGGGTGCTGGACTTTTGAAACCCCATAACACAGTGACAACACTTAGCATAAAAGGAAGGCCGTTAATTCATTCGGGAAACAAAATTAACAAAAAATCATTTGGACCCAAAATAGCCTACCGAGACGTTTTATGGCCATTGCTTTGTGGGGTGGAAATGTGGGCGCCATTGAAGGTGATCGGAGAAGGGGAAGGTACAGAGGAGAAGAGATAGAAAGCATTTGGAGTTAATGAGAGATACACGTAGTTGTCGATGTACTACCTGGAAACGGATTCGGATATTGATTGTTCGTCGAATGGGGTTAACGGGTCATCGGTTCGCCGGAGAATGTGTGTTTCCGGTGGGACGATGAAGATAGAGAAGAGTTGATTGAGATATAATTATTTAAGGTATTTTAATAATTAATTAATGTGAAAATAATGAATAAAAGAAAATTTTTGAATAAAAAAAGAAAGAAAAATAGTAGAATTAAAAATCAATAGATTTCTGACGTGACACTGATGTGGCTTTGACATGGCAGAGTTTTAGAGACAAGTTAAAGAGGTGATTTTATGTATTTTTTATAATCAATTAAAAACATTATCCTGGGCATGTGCCTAATGAACTATAAATTTGCTCCTGCTTACAATGTTGAAGAAGGTTGTAAACAAAAAGAATCAAAGGGTTGCAAAAGCCATTGAGAAAAGTAGACTTCAATTTAATACTTGCACACAATTAACCAACTCTAGAATGAATAATGTACAAACTTTTTTTGTTTTTCTGAAAAGAAACTAGTTAATATTAATGATGGAGTAATAATACATTGAACAGATACATGAACAACATTGAACTGAGAAAATGAAGGAAATTTTCTTGCAAAGAATTGAATTTCATCACATTGGTGAAGGAAGAGTTGTAGGATCAGCTGAAGAGGGAATATCCGGACCAACTCGGCAGCCTTCAAGCATGAATACAATATCAGTCATCGCCGGTCTTTCTAGAGGATCGGGCATGGTGCAAAGCAAACCGACTTTGATTCCTAACAAGAACTCTTCCCATTCTGATGATTCAGGATCCAATTCAAGCAACCCCGGCTCGAGCAATTCTGAAATTTGGCCTCTTTGTAGTTGTCTCTTCACCCACTTGACAATGTCCTCATCCCCGTTGAACATTACTGGCTTTCTTCCTGTTAGTATCTCTAACAATACAATTCCAAAACTGTATACATCAGCTTCTTTTGTAGGTACTCCAGTTAATGTCACTTCAGGTGCTACGTAGCCGAGAGTTCCAACTGGGGTGGAAGATGTTGAAGTCTCTGCTATGGTTGGGGTTGCTACTAGGCTTAGTTTATCTAAACCAAAATCAGAAAGATGCGCTTCAAAATCTGCATCGAACAATATGTTTTGTGGTTTAACATCGGCGTGAACTATTGAAACTGAATGAAGGTAAGCTAAGCCACGAGCAATGCCAAGAGCAATGAGGTGGCGCATCGGCCAATTGAGTACATGGCCATCCTGATGAGATGCCTCTAGTAAAAGTGTGGCGAGATTTCCATTAGGCATGTAGTCGTATACAACTAGTCGAACATCAGGTGGTGGTCCCACATAGTATCCACGAACAACGGTTAAATTGCGATGTTTCACCTTGCCAAGGGATTCAGCTTCCTTGCGGAATGTGTTCACTTCGATCGATGTATCAGGAAGGCGGCGAATAGCCAAGACCATTCCATCTGCAAAAGTGGCTTTGAATACTAGGCCATATTTTCCACGGCTCAACACATTTTCCTCATCAAATTGTCTTGTCGCTTCTAAAGTCTCTGCATAAGTGATCTTGTTGTTGAACATAACAAGCTTTGGACCGCCATTTTCTCCACTTCCACGGCCCGTTGCTCCTCCTGAGCTTGCACGCCCCGGGCTTCGTTTCTTCCCTCCAGCTGCACTTCCTCTTAACCGTTTGTGCCAAAGTATAAGGCCGTATATGTACCCATAGCAACACACTGCCACAAGAAAAGCCCCTACTGCAGCCAAAACAATGAACAAAATTAACTTTTTTCTTTTCCTTTTTCCATTATTGCACCCTACCAATGGCTTTCCACACAAATCTTTATTCGCAGCAAATAAAGAAGGGTCCTTGAACAGAGAACCCAACGCCTCTGGAATCTCACCCTCGAGATGATTATGGGAAACATTCAAGTACTTCAGGCTGGAAATCAGAGACAAATTTGAAGGAATTGATCCATTCAAATTATTTGAAGAGAGATCCAGCATTTCCAAGTCTGATAATCTCGACAATGACACTGGTATTTCCCCCGTTAATCGATTCTGACCCAAATCAAGCTTCATTAGATGAGATAAACGTGAGAAACCCTCTGGAATTCGACCTTTTAATTGATTTCCTCGAAGCTCAAGCACTTGAAGGCTGGAACAGTTACCTAACTCTGCTGGAATTGAGCCATTAATACCACTTTTAGACAAAGAAAGAACTTCCAAAGATGTAAGGAACCCATACGTCTTAGGAATCTGTCCGGAAAAGGCATTAGATGACAAATTCAAATATTCCAAACCAGATAAACTGCTAAAACCCTCAAGAACATCCCCAGTTAACATGTTTTCTTGTAAAGCCACAACCTTTAGACTTGGCAGCCCGAAAATATCAAAGGGTAATTCACCAGATAGGTTTTGCTTACTCATATCAAGAGTTGTAAGCCTCAACAAACTTCCAATACTACCCGGAATTTTTCCCGAAAACCCACAATTACTAACATTTAAAACCTCTAACCCATGCAACCTTCCAATTTCTCTTGGAATTTCACCCGAAAAAACGTTGCTAGACAAATTCAAATAACTCAAATTGCTAAGCAACATAAGGCTTTGAGGCACACTCCCATTCAAACCATTCATGCTCAAATCCAAGAACTCAAGCTGATAAAGACTCCCAAAACTAACCGGAATCGATCCAGAAAACCGATTACCACTAAGAGAAAACATTCTCAACCCTGTCAAATTACTCAAGAACTGTGGAATCAAACCCGAAAACCGATTGCCACCAAGATCAAGAACCCTCAATGAAGCAAAATTCACAATACTAGCAGGAATTTCACCAGTTAATGAATTGTTACTCAATCTAAGCTCCTCCATTAACCTTAAATTCCCTATACTGTTAGGCAGAGTTCCAGAAATTCCATTCCCAGACATATCAAGAACCTTCAACTTCGAAAAATTCGTCAACCAAACAGGAAAAATACCATTCATGTGATTCCCGTGAAGGCTTAAAACCTCTAAAACACTTGAACACGTTGTGTTCCCGGGTTTAGTTAAACCCGTGAGTGCATTAAAACCCAACTCAATTATCCGAATAGCATGTGGAGCATTAACTGACCCATTACAGAAAAATGAAGTAGGGACCACCCCGGAGAGTTGATTTCGCGACAATGAAATTACCTGTAAACTGGAAAGTGAACCAATTGTTGCTGGGATTAGTCCTTGTAAATGATTATCACTAGTGCTTAAGTGTATTAATGAAGAAATGTTTGAGATTGAGGAAGGTATAGTGCCGTAAAGTTGGTTAGAGTCAAGCAAAAGATACTGTAAGTTCGGTAAAGCACCGATACTCGCCGGAATCTCACCGGAGAATCGGTTGAACGACAAGTTTAACAGTTCGAGCTGAGAATCGCCGGTAAATTTTGCCGGAATGTTACCGGAGAGTAGATTAGAAGAAAGATCGAGAAACCGGAGACTTGACTGGACATTGCCGGAGATTTGACCGGAGAGAAAGTTGTGAGCTAGGTTTAAGACTTGAAGATTAGTGAGGTTGGAAATTTCCGGCGAGAGTTCGCCGGAGAAAGAGTTGTAATGTAAGTAAACGGAGCGTAGCAAAGCACATTGAGCTAAATCGCGTGGGATAGAGCCATTAAGTTTATTAGAATGGAGGCTTAACCTACGCAACTGGCGTAAGTTAGCTAACTTGTCAGTTAACGGGCCAGTTAATTGTAAACCAGGTAGGCGGAGTTCACGAACTCTACCGGAATCACAAAGAATGCCACGCCAATCACATGGTGCTGATGACGTGGAAGAATCCCAACCGTCTAATACGCCAAGTGGGTCTTCTAAATTACGTTTAAATGATATTAACGCTGCGATTTCTGTTTCTGTAACGTTATTAGGGATGGAGTAAACGGTGGTACATAGCAATGTAAGTGTTGCCACCAGTATCAATGGAGGAGAGAGAACAAAACTAGCCGTTGACATGAGAGGAAGAGTGGTGGTGGGTGATAATGGAGGATGTTGGGGAAGTGGGGAAGAGAGGAGCGTATAAGCAAAAAAAATTTGTTTCAGTTTTTCACAAGTCTGCACTAACAAGACGAACGCCATGTGTTGCGCTTGGCACGGTCGCTTTTCCTTGTGTTTTTTTTTAAAATTATTTCTCATCCGTCTGGGCTCACGTTTGAATTAGCTGAAAAAAAATTATAACTAGTTATGTATTTGGATAAAGTGTTAAAATTGAAAAAAAAAACGTTGTTGATGTATTTGATAATTAAGTGTTGATAAAAAAAATATTCAGTTAAAATGATTGAAATATTCTTAAATTTGTTAAATCATACAAAACTTAACTACTACCAAATTTTTAAATCTTAATTAATTCAAATAGGGAATAATTTATATTTCAATTAACTTTCAAAACTGATTAGCTAAGGTAATTTTTATAAACACAAATTACTTTTAATGTTTAAGCATTAAAAAATTAGATTTCTAGGCAATTGTGATACCTCATATTAGAGAGAGAGAGAGAATATAAATCAGAAAAAGTTTTGAAACTCTTCTATACTTAACATAAATATCCATCTGTTATTAAAAGAATTAAAGAAAATTACTTCATCCTTTAAGCAAAAAAAAGAGAGCATTATCTATTGCTAACCAAGAAAGTGGGCATCTCAGATGGAGAAAAGAAAGAGTAGACAAGAGAGGTGAAGAAACGACAGGAGGAGGAGAAAGAAGCAAGGAAAGACAGAACGTAGGTCTAGGCTTTTGTAATTGAGGTTAATGTTGGAATTACAAACGTAAAATTATTGGTCAAACTCAAAAGAGCTTAAAAGTCAAAAACAAATAAGTTGGACTTATAGGCTATAGCTTATGTTAAGCACTTTTTAACTTATTTTAAACACTTTTTAAACACTTATTTACAGTGATTCACTCTTAATGCAAGAACTACGTCCATTTGCCGCAACAGATTTCACTATAATCAAAATAGGGAGTTTGTGTTTACAATATCTGCCGAGGGTCTCTCGAAAACAGCCGCTCCATCTACCAAGGTAGATGTAAGGTCTGCGTACACTATACCCTTCACAGACCACACGTTGTGGATTGCACTGGGTATGTTGTTGTTGTGTTTACAATTATCTCTTTTTTCTCTACAAAGAAAGAAACGGCAACCCAAAATATATATAGCGAAAATTAGGGCGATCATAATACAAGCCCGAAATTTCCAAAATATCCTTACATTGTGAGCAATTCAGGTTGATCGGCGTTCCACACTATGCTTAAGGTCTTCATAGTGTCGACGATGAATTAGGCTCCACAACTCAACATATCTCTCTTGTCAGAAAGGTCATTTTTATTCGCAACAATAGGAATATGGTGAGGTTACTATAATGTAATTGTTACATAGATTAGATAAATTTATCCGAGGGGAGATACATTTGGAGGAAAATGATCAAATTTGTTCTTAAACTTTATAAATAGATGGCCTTTATCATTACTGAAACAGATTGAACTGAGAGGATGGAAACTTTTCTAATATGTGGCTTTATCTTGAGCCGATGGTCACTCGAAAACAATCGTTCTACATATCAAGGTAAATGTAAGGTCTGCGTACACTTTATCCTTCCAAATCTCATGTTGCGGACCTCACTGGGTACGTTATTATTATTTTTTATCAAGGACCGAAACTTTTCTAATATGTGTGCCTTCTACAATGGCAAATTGTCAAATGTATACTTAAGCTATACGAAATGATCTAAGATTTATCAGTGAATTTTAAAGAACAAGTCACAATTCTACTACTGCAATATCATCTTCTTCACTCTAACGGTCCCACAAATTCATTCAACCCTTAGAACTTCTAACGGTCCCACAAATTCATTCAACCCTTAGAACTTCTAACGGTCCCACAAATTCAAATTAATAAAAAATCTAGCTTCTTCGTACTCATAAATTAAGGGTTGAGTTTAATCAATATCCATTATAACATAGTACTACTACTAATCTTTTATATAATTTAACATGAAAATGTGGAGTCTTTAAAGGGCTGAAAAGAAGGGCTACCTTTCTGCGACTTTTGACAAAACAGAGTTATTATT
Source organism: Anisodus acutangulus (assembly GCA_029783415.1). Classification (NCBI taxonomy): domain Eukaryota; kingdom Viridiplantae; phylum Streptophyta; class Magnoliopsida; order Solanales; family Solanaceae; genus Anisodus; species Anisodus acutangulus. The sequence continues at coordinate 2,288,841 of CM056503.1, forward strand.
CATTCATTAATTGACAATATAAATGAGGTAAAAGGGCATTGGGCAATTATTAAATGCGACTGGATTCTTTGTGTTTTCTAGTTGAGGGTCACGTAGGGAAAAACATGTTACCAAATGTATAGTGTCCATTAAAGCCGAAGTTCACTCCTTTAACCTGATTTGTGATCATGATTCCTTAAAGTTTAGATTGATTAAAAAAAGGCATTTTTCTTTTCATTTTTGCAATTAATATCATGAATATAGGGCCACTTTGGTGTCCAGTTACTCTTTCCTTTATTTCATTTGATTTTTATTATTTGCATCATAGTTCGACTAATTAAAACTCGCACCACGTAAGGCTCATTAAAGGGAGAAGCACTAGCTCCCTACTATAAAAATTTCAGGGGACAACCTGGTTTAACACCACTATATGTGTATGAGTTTCGGCCATATGAAACTTCAGAATTGTGTCTGACGTTAGACTTTGTCAAAACTAACTTCAAACACTGCATGTCTGACGTTGACATATATTGTTCATAAGTGGATACACATGCAAAAAATTTGAAAAGCGGTCAAAAATAAATGACGACGTCAAAATCAAGTATTCGTGTACTTCACCTCTCCCTCTTGGTAATATTTTTATTATACTTAGAGATTGAACCTGAAACCTCCTAGTAAATGTGAAAGAAACCAATTCATTCTATCACAAGCCTTTATGGTGGTATACAATTACTCCATTGTCATTGCTTCTTTCAACTCCATCACTTTTAAGATGTGAGCAATTCAGGTCGATCAACGTTCCACACTCTGCATAAGGTCTTCATAGTGTCGGCGATGAATTAGGCTCCACAACTTAACAAACTCCCACTTGGAGACTAATTTCAATCATCTGTCTCCATATGCAGCGGCGACTCCGATCCTCATCCAAGAAGTCCAACTTAAGTTGCACACAACTTCAGTTTATCATTCGACACGACCTTCGTCAGCATGTCTGCTGGATTCTGACTCCCTGGGATATTATCAAGCACTAATACTCCATCTTCGAAAGATGATCTGATAAAATAGTATCGGAGTTTTATGTGCTTCGTGCGAGCATGGTAGATCAGGTTCTTTGCCAAATGGATGTCACTCTGGCTATCATAGTATAACACACTCCCATCATGGTCCTGGTCCAATTCCCACAGAAATGATTATAGCCACATCATCTCTTTCGTGGCCTCCGTCACAGTAACATACTCAGTCTCACAACTAGAGAGATCTATTATTCTGCAACTTTGAAACCCAAGAAATCGTAGTACCTCCGAATGTGTAAACATACCCAGATGTTCTCTTTCTGCTATCAACATCACCGCCATTATCAGCATTAACATATCCCTGCAACTTCAGGAAACACAACGTTGAACTTGAGCTGCCCTTCAGATACCTGAAAATCCACTTCACAACTTCCAGTGTTGCTTTCTCGGATTGCTCATAAACTTGCTAACAACTCCCACTGCATGTGCAATGTCTGGCCTTGTACATACCATCGAGTACATAAGACTGCCAATAACAGAGACATAAATGACCTTATCCATATGTTCCATCTCGTCCTCGGTCACATGCGACTTATCTTTGGACAAACGAAAGTGTACAACCAATGGAGTACTGACTGGCTTGACAGCGTCCACGTTGAACCTCTTGAGAACCTTCTTCACGTATTCTTCTTGTGAGATATTGAGGCTCTCCTTACTTCTGATGATTCTCATCTCGAGGATTTGGTTTGCGGCTCCCAGATCCTTCATTGCAAATTCTTCTGACAACTTCTTCTTCAGCCTATCAATCTCATGTAGGTCTGATACTACGATCAGCATGTCGTCAACATAAATGAGCAATATCATGTAGGAGTCTTCAAATCTATTGAAGTAATAACAGTGATCCGCTTCGCACCTTATGAATTCAGCTTTCTTCATAAAGTTGTCAAACTTCTTATACCACTATCTTGGAGCATGTTCAGTCCGTACATGCTCTTTTGAAGCTTGTACACCAGCTTCTCTTTTCCTTTGACCTCAAATCCCTTAGGTTGTTTCATGTAGATTTCCTCCTCTAAATAACCGTGAAGAAAAGCAGTTTTCACGTCCATCTGTTGAAGATGTAGATCTTTCTTTGCTACCAGCCCAAGAACATTTTTGATTGTCACCAACTTTACTACTGGAGAGAAAATCTCAGTGTAGTCAATGCCTTCTTTATGTTGAAATTCCTTCACTACCAGCCTCACTTTAAAACGCTTACTTCCATCATGTTATTCATTTATCCGGTAGACCCATTTGTTTTGAAATGCCTTTTTCTCATTTGGTAACTTAGCTAACTCCCATGTATGATTTGACAACATTGAGTCCATCTCATCTTTCATTGTCAGCTCCCACTTGATCAATTCATCAACTTGCATCGCTTCTTCGTAACATTCCGGCTCTCATCTGTTAGTGAGCAGAATGTAGTTGAGGGACGGAGAGAACTTGTGAACCAACTTACTGATCCTGGATGATATGTGTAATTATGTGATCGACGTCCGTTGATTTATTTCAGAATCAATATTTTCATCAACTCACCATCACTGCCTTGTCGGCCTTCTTCTTGTGCTGCTTGTTCCTCTGCCGCAGTAGTACCTTGTTGTAGCTTGGGTGCTAAGAAGTCTCTCAAATCAACTGTTTCCGATTCCTTGTTCTTAGAGAATTTGCTTTCTGAACTCTTCTGCAACTTGTCCTTGTACAACACCTGTTCATTGAAGACGACGTCCCTACTTCGGATGATCTTCCGATTTTGAACATCCCAGAATCAATAACCAAACATCGTGTCGCCATAGCTAATAAAATAACACTTCTTAGATTTCAGATCAAGTTTACTTCTAGCAGCAGCATCAATATGAACATAGGATAAGCAACCAAACACTTTCAGAAAAGAAAGATTTGCATTTTTTCCACTTCAAGCCTCTTATGGAATTCTGAAACCCAAAAGAACAGACGGTCATCTTTTAATCAAGAAGGCTGCGGTATTGATTGTATCTACCTAGAATGTCTTGGGCAGTCCAGCGTGTATTCTCATATTTGTGCACGCTCGTTCAATATTCGATTCATCCTTTCCGCTATTTCATTTTGTTGGGCGTTCCAGGAATAGTCTTCACCGTCTTGATCCCATTATTTGCACAATACTGTTTGAAGTCACCATCAATGTATTCTGCACCGTTGTCGGACCTCAGGCTCATCAACTTGAGGTTTGTCTCATTCTCGACCATGGCTTTCCACCTTTTGAAGACATTGAACACGTTGGATTTATTTTTCATAAAATAGACCCATAGCTTCCTGGTTGAATAATCAATGAAGGTCACGTAGTAATGTGATCCTCCGAGTGAGGGGACAGTAGCAGGTCCCCACACGTTAGTGTGCACCAATTCAAGCTTCTCAGCTTTCAATTCTCTACCTGCATTTGAAAAACTTACTCGCCTCTGTTTTTCGAGAATGCAATCTCTCACACATATGATGATCCACTGACTTCAGCTATGGAATCATGTCGTTAGTCACCAGAAGCTTCATCAATTTCTCGCTCATATGCCACAGCCTGCAATGCAACAACTCTGTCTTTTTGGTGTTGTCAACAACAACAATTATATCACGACAGCTCATCGTCATATAAATAGTATCTGTTTTCTTACCTCGACCAACCGCCATAGCACCCTTCGTCACCTTCCAGGACCCATTACCAAAGTTAAGATCGTGTCCCTCATCATTAGGCTGACTCACTGAGATCAGATTACGCATCAGCTTCGGCACATGTATGACCTTTGTGATCTTCCACACGTGTCCATTTGACATATTCAAATTAATGTCTTCAATACCAACAACGTCTAAAGGCTTACCATATGCCAAATAGACTTTCCCGAGATTCCCAGAAACCTAATTCACCATTATATCACGATGTGGGGTGGCGTGAAAAAATGCTCCTGAGTCAAACACCCAAGTGTCGACTGGGGTGTCCACAGATAACAACAACGCATCAGCAATGTCTTCAGTGGCACCATTGACTCCACCCCTCTTGTTGTCCTCCGTCTTCGGTGCTCATAAATTAAGGGTTGAGCTTATTCGTACTCATAAATTAAGGGTTGAGTTTAATCAATATCCATTATAACATAGTACTACTACTAATCTTTTATATAATTTAACATGAAAATGCGGAGTCTTTAAAGGGCTGAAAAGAAGGGCTACCTTTCTGCGACTTTTGACAAAACAGAGTTATTATTCATTCAGTAATTGACAATATAAATGAGGTAAAAGGGAATTTGGCAATTATTAAATGCGACTGGATTCTTTGTGTTTTCTAGTTGAGGGTCACGTAGGGAAAAACATGTTACCAAATGTATAGTGTCCATTAAAGCCGAAGTGCACTCTTTTAACCTGATTTGTGATTATGATTCCTTAAAGTTTAGATTGATTAAAAAAAAGCATTTTCCTTTTCATTTTTGCAATTAATATCATGAATATAGGGCTACTTTGGTGTCCAATTACTCTTTCCTTTATTTCATTTGATTTTCATTATTTGCATCATAGTCCGACTAATTAAAACTAGGGCTGGCCAGTGGGCCGGGACAGTCCAACCCCGACCCGAGCCCGTCCCGAGCCCGTCCCGGTCCCGCCCCGACCCCGCAAAAAAAAATAATAAAATACGGGGCGGGACTCGAACTCGGGACGGGACGATGTCTCGTCCCGCGAGACCCGAGCCCGCCCCAGGCCCGCGAGACCCGACCCGCTTGACCCCGACTCCAGGCCGATTTTGCAAAAATGGCCGTTGCACCAACGACTATTTTAGATTATGGCCATGGCCAACGGCCATTTTAGCCCCTCCCCAACCCCTACCCCTTAATATTTATTTTTAACCCATAAGTTATTATATTTACACTTTAACCCAATTTTTCAACTATAAATAACTCATTTTCTCTTCATCTTTCTCACAAATCTTCCTACAATCTCTCTAATTTCTCAATATATCTCTCTACAATTCTACATTGTTTGCTAAATATTCAATTTTATTTATTCATTTGGGAATTGGTAGTGAAGTTGGCAACTAGCTTGAGGATCTTCCATCGAGCAAAGTTTCAATTTTCAACCTCTCGATTACACGTCGACGTTACGTCGCCGTTTGGTACATTCGTTCCTTCATTAAATTATTATTGTCTGTTTATTTAGTTTAGATCACTTAATTTTATTGTCTTTAATTATTTATTTATTTATTTATTATCATAATTAAAATGGAAGGATTAAAAGGTATGTTTAAGGGTAAGGGTAAGGGTGCTTCTTCTAGTAGGGGCAACCAGGGCAAGGGTACTTCTTCTAGTCATCTTATTCCTACACAGGATGATTTTGTTGATACTCAACATTTTCCTACAATACCATTAGATTTAGACCAGGAGCTATTTTCTGGAACTCAAGAAGACTTTAATTTAGACGATGATCTAGATGATATACCCACTAATGTTGATGACAACACACCCACTAGTGCACCTTCAACTGAAATACCTAGGGGTGAGCACGGGTACAAGGTACCCAGATATCCGACCGGAACCGACACTAACGGGTAGGTTCCGGGTAGATAAATTATAATAACGGGTAGGGTCCTGGTAGTAAAATTAGGAACCGATCAATGTCGGGTCCGGTTCCGGTTCCGGCAAATAGAGACATGGTACCCGGACCCGGAACCGATAAAATATTAATTTTTTTTTAAACATTTGGACCACTTTTAACTTTCTCCAAAATTATTTGTTGCACGCCTGCACATTGATTTTCCCCACCCCAAAACTCTCTCAATAACAATGGCGTTTTAGCTACACCACCGAACTTCATCGTCGTCGTTGTTGAAGCTTTCTCTCATGTACTTTCATCGTTGTCGTCATTGAAGCTTCACCTTTGCCTCTTTCTCTCCTTTGGTTGTGTTCACGTCATTCCTAAAATGCATATGGGTTCATATCTAACTCTTCAATTTCTTTTTAATATCATATGCTTCTGTTCTATTTCAGGCGATACTCATCTTCAATTTGTATTACTTTTTTATTTGAAATGTAAATCTATTTTTAAAATTTGTGTATATTTTTGTAGTTGTGAAGATGAAATTTAGAGATTTACTAGTATAATAAAGCTTTTCTTTTGTATCGAAGAGCTTATGAACACAAAAATAAGTTTAATTCAGATATTTTCAAATTTATTTTGAAATCAACACGCTCAATTAATTGAGTGTCAAATTTGACTTGCAATTTTAGGTTTTGGTAATGCATTAGCTTTTCTACAATGAATAAGTTTTCTAAAACTTCTTATAAGGGTACTAAAAACTCCGATTGCAGGCTAAAAACTACTTGATGAAATTATTTTAGAACTCCTTTTTATTCTCATAGGCTTAAAAATTGTTGCTTAATTTGTGTTTTTATTTCTGAGTGCAGGAACCTACCAGGACCTGCGGTCAGTAGGTTCCGGGTAATGATTGCTACGGGTAGGTTCCGGGTAGTAAATTTAGGAACCGATCTTTTACCGGGTAGGGTCCGGGTAGTTAAAAAATGTTAGGGTACCCGGACCCGCTCACCCCTAGAAATACCTCCTATTCCCCCTAGTATGAGACGAGGTCCAGCAAAACGACCATTAAAATCAGATGCATTGACATTTTTTGATAGGGACGTAGAGAATCAAGTAGCCATATGTAAAATTTGTAAAAATGTTTTAAAATTTAAAACTGGAAAAGGTCACGGTGGAACGGGGGGTTTAATTAGACACGTAGTAAGTGCTCATCCAGCTAGGTATGCCCAATACCAGGCTTCAAAACCGGGTACGCAAACGCCCGCTCCATCAGGACAAGGTTCACATACTAATATTGTCCCGGACCAAGTACAAGGTCAAATTAACCCTATGACGGGGGGAATTGTAGGCCCTAAATACAATAAACATAGAGATAGGGAAGCAATATCAAAATTAGTTCTTTGTGGAGGGTTTGCCTTTTTCATTTCCTTCATCTCCTGTTTTATTCATTACATTAGAGATATATATAATCCTCGCTTTTAACGGTTTTCCTAGATCAACTGTTAAGAGAGATGTATTTAAATTCGCGCATGAATATCAACAATATTTACGTTTTTCATTATATCATTTTAATGGCAAAGTATCCATCACGTCGATATAGGTCGTAGTACTAACGGCCATGATTATTTAATCGTAACTTGTCATTGGATAGATTATAAATGGTCTATGCAAAAACGTATTTTAGCGTATAGATATATAGATGATAGGCACACTGGTACTTTTATTGCAGAAAATATTTATCAAGTGTGCGATTATTACTGAATTACCGATAAAATTATGACTATTACATTAGATAACGCTTCTAATAACAATTACGCAATTACAATTTTAAAAAATAGCTTAACTCCGTCTTTTCCAGACCATTTTCATATAAAATGTGCGTGTCATATATATAACTTAATTGTAAAGGATGGTCTATCACTTTTTGAAGACATTCTTAGTAAAATACAATTTGCTATAAACTTTATTTTTAAAAGTAATAAAGTAAAACGTAGAAAAGAATATAAAAAATTTGTCATGATTGTGGACTACCTTTTAGAAAAATTCCACAAGAAGTATCCACTAGGTGGAATTCTTTATACGAGCAACTACTTGTTGCTTATGACTATAAATTACCTATAACTTTATTTTTTAACTCTCATAATAAAAAGCCAGCTGATATGATTTTAGATAGTGATTGGGAAAAAACTTCCGAACTTATTGTATTTTTAGAGAAATTTTTTCAAGCAACAAAAGAATTTTCCGGTATATATTATCCTACTATTTCAACTATGTTATTTTATACAACTCTAATATTTTTATTACTTAGTGAATATATGGAAAAACCAGCTTATAAGGCAGCTATTAAAAAAATGTTTCTCAAAATAAAAAAATATTTTATTCCTATTCCCTCTATTTATATTATTGGTTCTCTGTATTAAATCCTACTATTAAAATAGACGGTACTAAATCACTAATTGAAACTATTTACGATTGTATAGAAGTACTACCACCTCCAAGTCCCAAAAATCTAAATCACCCACCACCTATTGAACAAACTAAAGAAGAAGTATTGTCTAGCGTAGAACACCAATGCAAAAATATATATAGATTTTATCAACAAGAAAATGCTAGTAACTTACCAGCTTCCATACCATCTTCTTCATCTTCAATACAACCTCACAAAAGACATGCTGTTTCTGCGGCTAGTATTGAAAGCCTCAGAAATAGAATGTGCGGTCGTACCTCTACTACTAACCAAATTAGCGAGTTGGATATTTTTGTTTTGCAGGGTTCTGTACCGTATCAAGAAGTTATCAATGAAGATGGACATGAAGACTTGCTGAAATACTGGAGGGGGAATGAGAAGACCTTTCCGACACTTTCAATGATGGCTCGAGATGTTTTGAACATTCAAGCGTCGTCAAGCTGCGTCAAAGCGCTTTTTCTGCAGCAGATATCAAATAGGAGACCACAGACACTCATTAGCCGGAGACTGACTTGGAAATTGCAGTATTATTCAAAGATTGAATACGAGCGGAGGCGAGAAGGTGCGGTCAACCTGAGATCAACGAAGAAGATGATGAAAACTACAACGAAATCTTAATGTAAGGTAGTGGAAGCGACGTGGATCAATTTGACCAACAAATACCAATTCCAACCGAAGAACCACATGAAATCATCAAGCAATTAGAATAGGTTTTTGAGAATGTAATTTTTAATTGTAATTTTATTATGTAATTTGTAACTTTTGGACAACACCACAAAGTTGCAATTTAGATTTTAGACAATTGTATTTGTATTACAAAAAATCATATGTCTATTAAATAATATAAGAGGCACAAAACAAATTGGGATATTTTTATTATACTATCTTGTTTTGTTTATTGAGTTTTTATACATATGTTATTTTTTTTTAAAAACCCGCCAGATCCCGACCCGAGCCCGCCTCGACTTAGCCCGACGGATCGGGATCGGGACGGGACTTGCTCCACCCCGCTGCAGACCCGCCAGAGCCCGCCAGACCCGACCCCGCCCCTTCTCCCGCCCCGACCCCGACCCCGACCCCGCCAGACCCGAGCCCGGCCCACTGGCCACTCTTAATTAAAACTCGCACCACGTAAGGCTCATTAAAGAGAAAAGCACTAGCTCCCTACTATAAAAATTTCAGGGGACAACCTGGTTTAACACCACTATATGCGTATGAGTTTCGGCCATATAAAACTTCAGAATTGTGTCTGACGTTACACCATATGTCTGATGTTGACATATATTGTCTACACGTGCAAAATTTTTGAAAAGCGATTAAAAATTAAATGACGGCATCAAAATCAGGTATTCGTGTACTTCGCCTCTCCTTATTAGTAATATTTTTTTATTATACTTAGAGATTAAACCTGAAACCTCTTAGTAAAAGTGAAAGAAATCAATTCATTCTATCACAAGCCTTTATGGTGGTATACAATCACTCCATTGTCATTGCTTCTTTAACTCCATCATTTCTAAGATGTGAGGATGTTCAATGCAATAAAGAAAATTTTTGGACCACTTTTCATCATCACCCACTACTCGAATTCTTATGGTTGGGATATGTGATATTTAGTTGGTTTCATGTTGATATGGGATGAAGTAGTATTACACCGATGTAGCTACTAGTACAAAGATACACATTGATGTCATTTCTGTTACTCCCAAAATAGTCAACCAATTCGAACAAACCAAACATCATAATATTAGTAGTATAAATCCGTTATCTCAGTCTATAAGGGATCGCTTCGTTTGCCACACTAACAAAATAATTCCAGCAAAAAATTCTGTATAAATAATACTCCACTGTTTAGTTGATCTTTAATATTTGTATAAGTTATGTATGAAGTTTGTATGCTATTTTATGAAGGATGAGGACGTGAAATAAGAATTCATGTATTAATAATACATGGATAAGAGTAACTAAATTTAAAATACCCTTTGAAGTAAGTGGTAAAGCCACAACCATGGAAGGGTTCAATTGAATCAACTTCTTTGAAAAATTAAACCACAAATAGAGCTAAATCAAATTTTGTTATATATATATATATATATATATATATATATATATATATATATATTAACTTTTGAATCCTCTTATAGTAATAAGGTAGTTAAAAATTACTTGAGATCATAATTTTGATTTTTTGAATCATTTTATTAAAATTTATGGTTTCACCAATACTTGAAGTAATTAATCCCCACATAACAATTTCTACGTTATAATCACCATATAATTAGTGCTTGAACCAAACATGAAACAACTATATATATTGATGATGGTATTACTTATACAATCAGGTGGAATGGCACAAGATTCGTCTCTATTTTAAAGACGTCTTCGAGAAAAAAACAATAAAGATACATCGGAATAAGGTTAGGCTACATTTTTAAGATGTTGCTAATTATAAGATGCATGCATTGAGTGAATCAAATGACTTGAATGTCAATTGTGACAAAAGAAATTGTGTTGCTAATGGACAACTCACTAATAATTAGGATTAGCAATGAGATTGCACTATTCACTAGTGATTTTGTGAACTCAACTTGTCCATTATTTCTGTAGTTGAAGCATTCATTATGGCTGGAAACAAAACGCAAATAAAAACATTTTGAGATGTTGGGCAAAATTTGAGCCGATATTTGGTAAAATCTTATCCGCATCTAATGTTCACATCAAATTAATAAATGATATACTATATGTTTGCATATAAATTTCTATCACTAGTTGTGATTAGTTAATATGCATTCTTACTTTATTTAATCACTTAATCATGATAAGTTAATGTGATTTGGTGTAAACTTTGAATGTAGAAAACTATTTACCGCCCGCAAAAACATGATGACAAAAGTATAGTGAGATTTTTATTCATTCATATAAGGAAGTTAACTTGTCCTTATTATTGTTGTACTTGCAGAATGTGAGATTGAAGTTGCCTTCATGTTTTGTCAATGGCGATATGTTCCATGCCATCTGGTTTTTGTGCTTGTCAATAGAAGTGGTCAATTTAAACATTGCAAGTAACTTCTTAAGCTCTTTTCTGTCTGTTTTGTCTAAGCAAACCATAATATTGAAGAGGAATTTCCTTACGAAAGTGAAAGAAAATACTCAGATATGGACTATTAACTCTTGCAGTGGGTGCTTTTGATATGACAGAAGACATTCTTTTCATAAAATAATGATATCATTTTATAATGTCAAGTTACGTGAAATTTTTTCAAAGAAAATATTCTTCCATTTAAATTATGTGAGAAATGAATACAACGAAAATTTTCTTTTGCAAATATAACAAATATTACTCCACATCCTTGTCTCTAATCTCAACAAACATTTAGACGTTATTATCAATCTTTAATAGTAACAAATATCATAAAAAAATCATACTTCGTTTTACACTGCATATATATATATATATAAAGATGATGAAAAAAACATTTCAATAAAGCATTTTTCTCCCTACCAAACACATCCAATATATCTCAAAATTTTAAGTTAACTCAGATTTCAAGCCTAATTAACCCTCCGAAATAACCCATAGTAATATTCATAATTATCTAATACTATTAGGAAATACTTCATGATGGAAAAATACTAACAATGTGCATACATGGCGCAGTATATACTCTATAGTCTCTATTCGTTTTCTTCTTCTTTTTGATTAGTAGCATATATAGTGTCGGATAAAGTCCATGATCAATTTAGAGGTTGTTGATTTGGAGAATGTTACACCAATATGTTCATTGGAAATAACTCATATATACAACTCACACATCTAGTTTACAGTCATGTCGCCCATTATATCATCGATGTATAGATAATAGTATATTTGTAATATATAGCTATATATAAATTGCTCAACTTTTTTCTAACTTTACATATACATTCTTATACATTCTTATACACTATTATACACTACATATACATTCTTATACACTTTATATAATGTATAAATACTGTATATGTTTTGTATAACAATATATAAACATTATATAACTGTATAAATAATATATTCCCTTGGGTTTAAAAAATTCCTCTCAAATTTCATGAGAATAATATTTCTTGAACAAAAAACCAAGTTACCGTTTTACATTTACAAGTACAAAATATACAGCAAAAACCAATCTTGAATCTCGCTCTTTTGTGCAGGGGTGTGCATATTTTGGATAAACCCGAAATTCAAACTAAAATCCGAACATTTTAAACTTATATTTTGAAATTTTCAGATTTTGGATTGAGTTTCGGATTTAATTTTTTAAAAAATTGGATTTTGGATCGGATTTGGATTTGGAACTTTGAATTTTTGGATATCCAAAAATCGAATTTATACCTTATGTTTAGGCTACTCCACTATCCACTAATATATTAGTGCATTACTATACGTCCAATCTAATAAGTCAAATATACATTACTCATTACATATCAACCACTATATTAAAAAAAATTACTAAGTTCAATATTTTTGGATTTGTTAATTTTAAATATGACTACTTTTTAGATTTCTTTTTTGTTTTCATTGTCAGTATATATTTTATGTATGTGATTATTTTTCTAAATTGGACTTGTTAATTCACAGGACAATGCTTCTGTTGTATCCTTGTCAATATTTTTATTGCTTGTATGAGTATTTTATTTATATGATGTGATGACAACGAAAAACTATATATTAACGTAATTTTGTATAAATATTTTATTTAATTGTTCACTTTGTAAGAAGGAGAAGAAGAAGCAATTCAACTTATAAGTCGAACAAAAAATCCAAATTATCGAAATCGAACTTAAAAAATCCGATCCAATCCGAATGTATTTGGATTGGAGTCGGATTACATATTGCGAAATCCGAAAACCGAAGTTATAATCCAAATTATATTAAGCCCGATCCAAACTGACCAATGAACAAGCTTACTTTTGTGAGGAAGAGCAATATGAGGATTCTTTCCCTTTCTTCGTTTCATCTTCAATATTTTTAAATGTTTTCCTCATTTCTAGATGTTGTAGTATTGAAGTTGTATATTTTAGTTATTTTGTTTTCATATGATTTGTGCTTCTTAATTTTGCAGAAGCCATCGAACATGAATATATACATCAGCTTAATGGGGTAAGTAATTGATTGTTGGGCTAATTTGACAAACTAGATGCTTAATGAACACAGCTTAATTTTACCTTCGTCAAATGTGATGGGCCAGTTCTCAAGCCCAACAAGAAATGTCTAGCCCAGATTAAAGAATAAGCCCAGTGAGAACACAAAATATCTGAAAGGAAGTAGTAAGCTAAAAAACAACCAATTATGAGCACATTTTGAAGAATGGAGGCATTAACACATTTAAGCTTGGGCATTTGCACTCCACGCCTTTCACCACCATTTCAACTCCCCACCGGCGTTAGTAAAAAGCCACCGCGACTCAATGCCGTTACCGGCGGAGCAACTAATTTCTCCGCTAGTAAATGGGCGGATCGTCTTCTCGCCGACTTCCAATTCCTTCCGTCCACCACCACCACCACCACCACCTCCGACTCACCGGATTTCCAAAATTCAACTTCCACAACTCTTCCTCCACCTCCGCTATCTACTCCAGACCGCCACGTGTCAATGCCGATAGACTTTTACCGAGTGCTTGGTGCTGAAGCTCACTATCTCGGTGACGGTATTAGAAGATCCTACGATGCTAGAATTACAAAGCCGCCGCAGTACGGCTACAGTCAGGAGGCATTGATTGGGAGACGACAGATACTTCAAGCTGCTTGTGAAACCCTAGCTGACTCTACATCTCGTAGAGAATACAATCAAGGCCTTACTCAACATGAGTTCGATACTATTCTAACTCCTGTCCCCTGGGATAAAGTATCATTTTGCCTTCAATTACTTAATTTTTTACTATTAAAATTCTTAATTGAATTATCTTTTAGCTAATTGACTATAGTGAGTTTGAATTTTGATAGTTCCATTTGTTATTGACTTGGATTTAGGTTCAGTATCTAGTTTATTGTGTTAACTTAGGCTCGCCAAGAAAGTCATGTTATATATGTAGTAAATTGTTAAAGTTTGCAGTTTTAAGTTAATAGACAGTGAGAGCTTGGGTTTAAGTTATATATGTAGGTTAATCTTAGATTCTTGGGTTTAAGTTATATATATAGGTTAATCTTAGATGCTTGGGTTTAATTATATACACAGACATTGTAAGATCATTTTACATTACCAGTATAATTTAGCTAACAATTGTAGCATGTTACTTATCTTATTTTCCAGATTACCAATTGCAAGTAGCAGTAGTTAAATTGTAAAAGTTTGCATTTTTAAGTTATATGCAGTGAGAGCGCCCCCAAGGTTTAGTTCAAGTGGCAAAGGTTGAGGGACTTGTGAGTTAGGTTATAGGTAACCAGCCCTGCGCCATGCGAACTAACCTAGTATTTAAGTGGAGAAGGATAGAGGGATAGGCTCATTATCCCCGAGTTTTGAAGGCTGCTGTTGGTCCTAATGATTGCCCCTAAACGAATTTCGCGGTCATAAGAAAAGGTTATATACAGCGAGAGCAACATGATCAACACAGTTTAATCAATTGTAGCTTGTTGATTACCTTATTTTCTAGATTACCAATCCACACTTACTATAGGTAAAGGTAATTGTTAAAGTTATATAAGTGAACATAAAAGATTTTGTACATGACCAGTGTAATTTAACCAGTTGTAGCTTGTTGCTTACCTATTTTCCAGATTACCATTCTACACTTACTACTGGCAACTACTTGTAATTAGCTCTTACTGCTTAACTCACTGATAGTGTAATAAAATTTGTACCTGGGTTGTTTATAAAATGTAAACCCTGCAAAAGTTTTAGTGGGATGCAAAGAATTTAAAGAATTTCATGGATTATACAGGTTCCTGGAGCATTATGCGTTTTGCAAGAAGCTGGTGAGACTGAAGTAGTTCTTCAGATTGGGGAAAGCTTGCTGAAAGAGATATTGCCGAAGTCATTCAAGCAAGATGTGGTCTTGGCTATGGCACTTGCATATGTTGACCATTCACGAGATGCCATGGCTCTTTCACCTCCTGATTTTGTTAAAGGTTGTGAACTGCTTGAAAGTGCGCTTAAGCTGTTGCAGGTATAATGACTTCTCTTGATATGATTCAGTTAAAGTGAATGTGGTCGTCTATCTGAAGTTCTATATAAAAGGGAACGCACACGGCAATAGCTGTTTTCTATATTTTATGCACTATAGCCCAGCTTTTACAGCGCAAATGTCTTTTTAGCAAACGACTTTAGTGGTGGAAGGGGGTTTCTATTGTTGTACTGGTTCCTGACTCTTCATTCTGATTTACCTAAGAATGAATATAATGTTCTTCTTGGTCATCCATCATTCAATAGTCTTAGATATTAGTCATATGCAAACACTTAATGTTACAACTTACATCTCTATTTGATTGTCTTGTAATGTTTGTGTGTGTGGTGTGTGTGCGCGCCTTTTCTTTCTCTCTCGTCTGCTTTAATGCATACCTTTTTTGTGGTGAACTGTAAGCTAACAGATAATGAGGAACTTTCTGCCTTCATTTTTCAGGAAGAAGGTGCAAGTAATCTTGCCCTTGATCTGCAATCCCAGATAGATGAGACATTAGAAGAGATAAATCCACGCTATATACTTGAACTTCTAGATTTTCCTCTTGGTGACGAATACCGAATGAAAAGAGCAGAGGGTCTTCAAGGTGTGCGCAATATTTTGTGGGCTGTTGGAGGAGGAGGAGCAGCTGCCATTTCTGGGGGGTTCACACGAGAAGATTTCATGAATGAGGCCTTCCTACGGATGACAGCTGCTGAGCAGGTTGGCTTGACTTTATTTCGTATGTTTTGGTTTCTTTGTAACTGTTCTTTTTACTCCTTTTCTTCATTTCGCTCTTTTTTTTAAAAGGTGGACCTCTTCGTTGCAACGCCAAGTAACATTCCTGCAGAAAGCTTTGAAGTTTATGGAGTGGCGCTTGCACTTGTTGCTCAAGCTTTTGTTGGAAAAAAACCTCATCTCATCCAAGATGCTGATAACCTTTTTCAGCAGCTTCAGCAGACCAAAGTAACAGCTTATGGAAGCTCTGTGTCTGTCTACACTGTTAGAGAAAACCGTGAAATAGACTTTGCTTTGGAGAGGGGCCTTTGTTCACTGCTCGTTGGAGAAGTCGACGAATGTCGCTCATGGTTGGGCCTAGACAGTGAGGACTCGCCCTATAGAGATCCATCTATTGTGACTTTTGTTGCAGAACACTCAAAGGATGACAATGAAAATGATCTGCTCCCTGGACTATGTAAGCTTTTGGAGACCTGGTTGATGGAAGTGGCCTTTCCCAGATTTAGAGAGACAGAAGATATCACTTTCAAGCTTGGAGACTATTATGATGACCCTACTGTTTTAAGATATTTGGAAAGACTGGAAGGTGGTGGTGCTTCACCTTTAGCTGCAGCAGCAGCTATTGCAAGGATTGGAGCTGAAGCTACAGCTGTGCTTGATAGTGCTAAGGCTAGTGCAATTCAGGCACTACAGAAATTTTTTCCTGCTGGTGATGGGGAAGGCAGTGTAAGACGATATGGCGACAATGACATGAACGAATTTGATATTGCTAATCCATTTGAGGATCTTGGAGAGCTTCGTGATCAAAATCATTTTGTCACGACAGTTGAGGATCCTAAGAGAATAAGTTCTGACCATCAAGAGCAAGAGTTGATAACTGACAAGATAAAAGATGCAAGTGTGAAGATTATGTATGCTGGAGTGGCGGTTGGATTCTTGACTTTGGTTGGGTTGAAGCTATCTTCCTTTAGACATGGGTCGTCAGTTCAACGTAATGCTACTAGTTCAGCCGTTGCCTCAGATGCCATCAATGTGGGTACGACTCTCTGATCCATTGGCCAAATATATGACCCATGGTGTCACACTCTTTTTCTTTTCTCTGCTGCTTCTGTCAATAACCTGGACTCGAGAGCAAATATCTTTGTAATTTGTTACAAGTGGTTGCTGTAAAGCTATCTTATAAAGATATAATATTATCTTCTTCTATTATCATTGTTATTATTATAATCTCTTAATTATGGACTTCTTTTAAATTTTTGAGTAAGGGGCTCAGTTCTGCTTTCTTCATACAACCTTCCCTTTTTTCTGGATATCAGAAACTTTATCTCCAACTGCAGGTGCCTCGCTAGTTGAAAATCCTCTTGAGGTTCCTAGAATGGATGCAAGGCTTGCAGAAAGTATAGTCAGGAAGTGGCAGAATATCAAATCCCAGTCTCTTGGAACTGATCACTGTCTCAACAAATTGTCAGAGGTATGAATATGCAATGCCTTTCTTTTATAATGTTGATTTACATTTCACTAGTATGACATGAAAGGACAATAAAATTTGAAAGCCTTGAGACCCACAGTAGTCGCCTTCCATTAGATACCACTCACTGAAAAATATAGTTTGCCACTTCGCCTGAATCAAACCTTACCACCTTTCTTAGGCCTTTTCCTGGAATCACAATCAATTTTAGCCAATAATCTGACAGATTCCTCACTGAGAACCTCAGCAAGGAGGAGTCCAGCAATCTATGATATTGTCTATACAAGTTGCGGCTGCCTAAGTGACACAGGCACCAGCTATAGCATCACATGAGAGATGGGAGAGTCTGCAAATTAGACGATAACATGAATAGGGACACACAATTATTACAATTCTTGTATTTCCCATAGGTACCCCAAACTGATATTTTTTTGAGATTGTAACATATTACCCCAAACTTATATTTGTGAACAGCCTTACGGAACATATCAAAACCCATTCAGAATGAAGAGTAGGAAAAACCTTCAGAAGATCAATTACTCCTAAATTGTCTATGTTAAAAGGACTAAATTTTCTCTTCTAAAAATCTAAGAGGAAGTAATGCCTTTTTGTGTGCAAAAAGAATTATGAGTCTCCATATGTTAAAAGAAATGGAGAAAAAATGTTTATGGCATGACTATTACTTGGCATGCCAACTATAACTCATCTTTCCCCTTTTTCAGAAAAAAAGAAGAGAGAGAAATAATGAATTATGGTTTGGCATGCCAAGTAGTATGCATCTGATTGAGTTGGTTCTGAACTCCATTTGGTGGTAATCTGTCTCAAGAACCTTCTCTTATAGATCTCCTTGTTTTAGACTTATATCACTAGGATGCGCAGTCTTTAAATTGGCGTCAATTATCAGTGGTTCCTACCTCTACCACTAACCTCTTGGTAGTTTCCAGAGTTGCTGACAAATGGTGTTTCATCTCTTTAACTTGTATGAATATCTACTAATGAGATGCTAAGAATGTGGAACATGGATATATTCTTTTTTTAGGGAACATGGATATATTCATTTTTCGTTGAAGCAACATATAGCTTAGATTTGGGGTTGGTCATTATCAAAAAGAAAAGTTATAATTGCCGTGGTTACAGTTTAGTACTAGACTAGATTCCAAGAATTATTTTAAGTTTTGTTCATGTCGAAACTTCATTGCCACTTAAATCAAATTGAACCATTTGAAAGAACTAATGCGTACCAAAATTAAGAACGTAATTCTGAATAGACGATACTTCCTGCCAAAGCAAGGGGTAGGATTGTGTGTTAGCTGTTCTGTTTCAGTTGCTATACAATGTTACTCCATGATATTGTCTTTTTAACAAATACCATATGCACAACTATTTGTAAGAGCCAAATGATTTCTTGTAGAATGTAGCTGTTCCACATGAGTTGTTTTGCAGTGCAAGTGAAATTTTTCGTAGTAGACAAATGATTATTTAGTGGCTCCATTGAGGAACTACCCAGCATCTTTTTTGTTGTTTGCTGTTGTCCAAATGCAGTTTATCCACCTCTGAAATTGTTGGTGTCATCTTTGCGTGTTGCCTGAAAATAATGTTCAAAATGCCAGGTTTTGGATGGTCAGATGCTGAAGATTTGGACAGACCGTGCAACAGAAATTGCCCAGCATGGTTGGTTTTGGGAGTACAAGCTTTTAAACCTTGCCATTGATAGTGTGACTGTCTCAGCTGATGGACGACGTGCTATTGTGGAAGCTACTCTTGAGGAATCAGCAAGTTTAACTGATGTAGCCCATCCAGAGCACAATGACTCATACAGTACTACCTATACAACTAGGTACGACATGTCCTGGGCAAACTCCGGTTGGAAAATTATGGAAGGAGCCGTTCTTAAATCATGATAATGGATGTATATGTTGGTTTCGTGTAAAGTGCATCTTTTTTTTTTTGTTTATTTTGCTTTACTGTCGACATCGGGTAAATGGTTAGTTTTGGCTAATTGTAATCTACCTTGTTTGGATTATAGAGTTGCTGAATGTAGTCATAAAAATTACCAGGATTTGTCTTGAGTTGAATGCTATACTGAAATCCAACGAGTTACCAGATTAGTGGTGATCATGGTGTGTAAGTTCTTATTTTAACCAATTCACGGGGCTTAAGCCTCACGAATTTTTACTGTTTGATATCTTTAAATAAATATAAAGAAGCAGCACTTATACTGAACTAAAATGCTAAAATTCAAAAGAAAAAGTACAAAAAGATTGATTGAAAAATCTAGGCATAATATTTTACCTCACTAGATGTTTAGTTATTGAATCACATAATATAAGTTATAGTCAAAACTTTTTTAGTAAGTTAAAATTAAAATATGCTGAGGCGTACGAGGAAAACCAAACAGATAAGGAGAGAAGGAAAAGAAGGTTACGTGGATTTATATTCCAACCAGAACAAAAAACTGCAGATATGATTCCTTTTGAAGACAATTATCCTATGCGTCCCAATGATTTTGAGTCTCTTATTTTACATACATATAAGCTGTAATATATCTTCCACTTATATCTACATAATACAAGGATGACTGTCTGAACTTGAGATCTCGAGGTTGTGGATTGAATTTACATAATGTACATTGATAAAGCTCGTGCAACGAGTAGGGAAGAAGGTGTATTAAGTATCAGTATGGGACACCTTTTGTGTATGTTCAGATACTAGAGGGAGGTTAAGCTTCTAACATTTACATGAATTATGGGGGTCAATTCATATTGAAGCTACTACAATGCTTCAAATAATCCTTAAATTTTTTGCTTTAGATAATCTTAGGCTTTTCTTGGCTTCCAGCTGAAAGACCTGAGATTCTTTGGCCCAGGCGAGAAGTTAAGTTCAAACATCTCTTTTGGGACTTCGCTTTGTGCTTCGAATCCAACTAATTTTGAGATGAGTGCTGCACTCTCCTTAATGTGATCCATGTCTTTGGTATCTTTCCATAACTTATGGCAAAGTTGGAGTCTTCTCTTTTTAGTTTTTAGACCGATGCCCCATTTCTCGTATAAGTTGTCTCTCTCCTTTGAGGAAAACTTCTTAAGAAGCAGCTTGCTCAGCATCTCCTTCTCGCGATTCAGAGCACTTAAACTGTTCAAAGGATAAGAGTACTTTTGCATCAATTTTTATCACTTTCAGATAGAGGAAATTTACATGCTTTAAATATATTATAAAGGGAAAACGTCTAAATCTACCCTTCTACTATACGAAATATCTTAATTTTACTCTCCATTATACTTTGGATCATTCATATCCTTCCCGTTAGCAAATTGTCTCATAGTATTTGTCCTTGACTTTAACAGAGCTCTAACGTAGACTAGGTAGACTCCACGTGTCAAATTACTTCGAGAAAAAGGTCCAAATTTACCCTCTATTTTTATACTTCATGTTAGAGCTCTGTTATGATCAAGGGAAAATACGAGACGAATTGCTAAGGAAAGGTATGAATGATCCTAAAGTGTAACGGATAGTAAAATTAAGATATTTCAGATAGTAGAAGGGTATTTTTGACTTTTTCCCTATATTAAATGATTAATTATACTACAGCTTGTCTTGTCTCTTTGCTTGTGAAAACGGAACAGGAACTCAAGACATAGCAGCCCATGCTAGAAATCTCCAAAAACTGCAGGAAATAAAAAGGTACAATGAGTACCTTGCTGCCTGTGAGAAAATGTGACCGTCTTTCACTACTTTAGCTCCTAGAGAGAATGCATTCTTCAGATAAGACAGTCTTCTTAGCTCCACTTCCATGTAAACTGAGTCAGTTGGATCGCCATTGAAGAGTAGGAAAAAGTATGTTCTGTGAACCAGGAGCACATTGCATGCATCCCATAGTTCTATTATCTCTTGCCTTTGTTTTTCAAATTCCGTCGACTGTCTGGAAGGAGATAGCTCTGATTCATTTTCTGAATTCAAGGAATCACCGATAAAGTTACCCAAATCCTTGGAGGCTGGCTCATTATCCTGGACCTAGCAAGAGAAAATTAGTTTTTTAACAAGTGAAGAATGCCAAGTTGATGTTGAAAGAATTAAGCCGACCTGAACAGTTTGCAGACACGGTCTTTGACAGTCTAAAAACTTACTCCCTCTGTCCCAATTTATGTGAAGGTGTTTGACTGGACACAAAATTTAAGAGAAAAAGGAAGACTTTTGAGCCTTGTGCTCTAAAATAAGCGTTAGAAATTTGTGTGGCAATAAATCATTTCATTAAAGTAAAATGAAAAGTTTTTAGTTAAATTATTAGTATTAAACATGAAAAAATGTCATTCTTTTTTAGACCGACTAAAAAGCAAAGAGTGTCACATAAATTGGGACGGTGGGAGTATTCTAATTTCTTATTATCTCTTAACAAACTTACTAAAGTATGAATTGATCAGGTATCGCTAGAAGAACACTTAAGGATTTTTTTTTTGAGGGGGATGTGAAATTCTAGCTATTAATCTCAAGCAGCAAGTTAGATACTTACCAAATTATCCCCTGATTGCTTCTCAGGCACAGATTTGGCAACCTCACCTTCAACACAAATTTTTTCGCTATCTTCACATGACTTTTTGAGTTCCTTAGCAAAAATCTTCTCACTATCTTCACCTGACATTTTGAGCTTTACTTCGATCGTAAAACAATGGTTGCTGGGTTCTTTTGTTAACACCTTAACACTATCGGCAGCAAGCTCTGGCTGGGAAGGCTTCTCCTCAAGATCAATCTTTTTAATAGATAACTCTTTCTCAGATTCACTTGATATGTCCCCATTTTCCTTTACTACTTCAGACCCTTTTATTACTGGCACGTTTATCATTATTGCTTCACTGCTTCTGCTCCTCCTTGGTAAGTTATTTGAGTCAGAAGAAGAATCTGTGTCAGAAGAAGATTGTTCATTGCTAGTCTGCTTTGGTTCTTCATCATTATGATCAATGTTAATGAAGCCTGACTCATGATCACCCTTTCGAGGTGATGAACTTTTATCAGAGCTCGTATTCTTTGTGTTAGAATCCACTTCAACGCATTGAACTTCCTTGCAGTTATCTTCCAAATTTTGAACAGTTCTTTGAGCGATATTTTCCCATCCCTTACATGGATCTGGTCCGAAATACTTCTCGATAAACAGCCTCGGTGAGGTGTCATCACAGAGATACTGATCTTCTGGAGGTTCAGGAATCTGTTCTCCTAGCTTGTTAGAATTAAGGCCTTCGGATACACCATCAGGACGAAAAGGATATACACATTCTGATACTTCTGATGGTGCATAGTCATCCAGCCATTGGGCTTTATCAGGAGATGACACACTACTCAGTTCAGTCTACAGGAGAAAAAGAGAATAGATTAAGATCCCCGATATATTATGAACTGAATAGTTTATGAGCTCTTTCAAGATAAATACATACCCATGACCCTGAACTTGCTAAATTGTGAACACGAAATTGAGCATGATCACGCTGCTTGGTTAACTCCCTTATTTCTCTGCTCATCTGCATCATCATACAAAAAGGGACTAGGTTATGGATGTTTTCTCTTGAACAAAAGCCACTATAATTAGATCGAAGTTCAAGCAATTAAAGTTAGATAAATATTTAATCAATGAGAAACACTGAATCTCAATTCACATCCATGACAAATACTAAAGTCCTGCGCCCAACCATATGATTTGAGATCCATCAATGCCTCAATCACGCAAACCAAAAAATAAATCATCATTGAGATGTCAAGTTTTGGAACAATTCTTGTCTTGCCATGTCTTATAGCCATGATGGAGAAGCCGTAAGAGATATTCCCTCCGTCCCATTTTATATGACAATCTTTCCTTTTTAGTCGGTCCCAAAAAGAACGACACCTTTCTATATTTGGAAACAATTTAACTTTTTGAGATGATTTACAGCCACAAGTATCTAAGACTTGTTTTGGATCACAAATTTCAAAAGTCTGCCTTTGTTTATTAAACTCCGTGCCAAGTCAACCACCTTCAGATAAAATGGGACGGAGGGAGTAGAAACTAGGTTGAAGAAGAACGCATGAAAAAGATATTGTAGGACTTCCCCAGAATATTAGATATTTGTGAAGGTTAAGTCAGAATTGCTACCTTTTCTATAAGAGCTTCCTTTTCTTTCAGTGCCTCTGCAGATCCACCTGCGGCAGCAAGTGCCGATAAATTCCTTAGCTCAGCCTCCAGTCTAGCTAGTTCTTTTCGTAATTGTTTCACCAGTGCCTTCTCTGACATTACCACGTTAACTTTTGCATTAGTAATGACATTCTTGGCACATGTTGCAAACAATAGAGTGTTCCTCGATTGCTCAACATGGATATGTGCAGGACTCATGGTGCAAATGATGGCTGTTCTGGCATTGCCTCCCAAGGAATTCTGTAGTATGCGTGTCAGCTTCGAGTCTCTGAAAGGAACATGTCCATTTCCTTTTTTGCTGATGAAAGTAAAAAAATATATTAATGAACAGGGTTTATCGGAATAGCCTTTTAGCATTCTACGGAAGAAGCCAAATCAAAGACAAAGTTGAAGCTCAGCAAACTGTTGTTATGTGGCAACCTTAATTTGCGAATAACAGTTCCAAGGGTCAGTAAACTGCGATTAATGTGGCTGCCTTCTTTCAGTCTGACATTTGCAGATAAGGTTTGAGAAGTACGCTCACTTCCCGCAAGATCAACAAAATTCTGTACGAAAGAAAACAAAATACTTTATCACTCATTTTAGTAATCCTTCCAAGTGCTGTTTGTGAAGAGGTAATTTTCCTCACCACTGCAGCTGTCAGAGTGCTTGAATTGTGAAAGCTAACAATTTTCTTAGCGGTACTTTCAACTGTCTGCAAAAACGATCATTTATTGGTCAAGTCAAGAAAATGATATATTTCCTTCATATTATGATGCATAAGCAATCTTGTAAATAATGCACTAACCAAACGTAGAATCTGGTGAGATCTTGAGCTCACTTCGTTGAGAGCAGTTTCTCCTATTTTTCTTTGAGCTGCAAAAATGGTAACAATTGAAGTTATATCATATGTTATCTTTCAGGAACACTACAAATATAGCAGTCTCAGCCTTTTACCTTCACATACTGAGAGCAGTTCCTTTAGATGGTTCCAGTCCTTCAATGTTACCTCTGTAAGTTTTTCAACTACAGTCCCTTTCTGCAAAAGAAAGAGTACAATTACTTGCATAAAATATCGTCGGTGAATAATACAAAACTTGATCATGCTTAAAACATATATTCACCTCTGGATCATCGAGGAGTCTAAGTGGAGTATCTTCCGGTGTCAGAAGGTCTCTAACAACTTCATTGTATATCTCCATGGCAGAGAATTTAAGTGTAAATTTTCTGTCATCATTCTAAAGAATTTAAAAGAAAAAGGCACATTAAGCATTAGACACCCTGAATTCCATACAACATAAACAAATTAAATAGGAGAATAGGAAAGTTTTACACACACTGGTTATATGATCATATATATCTGCTAATGTGTATTCGGTGATTCCAGACATAGTATACGTTTTTCCACTACTTGTCTGCCCATATGCAAAGATACTTGCTGCAAAGGCAGTTCAATTATACTGTAACATCATTACTTAGAGCAGAAAATAGACCATGAACAAGAGCTAGTACTTACAATTAATACCACCAAGAACTGAAAGAGCAACTCCTTTGGCGGCTTCCTCATACACCTGCCTTGTGGAGCAGTCGTACCCAAATACTCTGTCTGTTCCATCGCATATACCAATTTTAAGGAGGAAAACACATGGAAGATGAATAGCAGGGAAGAAACTATTGCAAAAAAATCATGATACACACTGGTTTAAGAACTAAAAAGTTTCATGATAGGGCCCAGAAAGAATATTTCTCAAAATATTAAAAAGCTAATCTCTTTTCCTGGTGCTAGAGGATTTTTACTTGCTATTACATCATTGAAATTGAGTAAAATCTTGATTAATCAAAAACCTTTTTCATGATATCAGAAATAAAGAAGCAATCTTTTCAATTCTAAAATAAAAAAAACGATGCAAAGGAAAATGAAAATGTGCAAAAGCTTACCATATACACAAGCAGTTGGAAACAATGAACGTTCCGATAGAGTATTTTTATACAGAATTGTGGTGTTATTGATGCACTCCCAATCCGAGACATCATTGTTTGAAATTTCCCTCTCATTTAAAGGCCTCAATCGAACTGCAACAAAGATCTTCTCTTTCTCTTCATGTGCACCTGATCCGTGATCGTCACCACATTGAGACGCTCCACATTGAGATGCCTCCTCCCCGTATACTGAGCTCATTTTTAGCACCCTCTTTCTTTCCTTGAATCAATGCACTCGAAGAGGACCAGCAAAAGAGATTATATCAATGAATCACAAATCTTCATATGGTCCCTCTCTTTATGTTAAAAGAGAGGAACTGCCTATAACACCTCCCTACCCTCTGTGTATGCCTAATTTGATCAAAACCCCGTATATAATCTTCTTATCTGCCAAAATTCAAGACCAAAAAAAACTTAACAAAAATATAAATCAGAGAACCTAAAAATAGGTTCTTTAGCTCACAAATATGCAATTCTTGGATGCATTCTGTCAAACAACACAACGCCACAAACTGAAATAAACAGTAATGGAAAGCTATGCTGCTCGGACTCTTCAAAAATGTTGTTGGATGCATCTCGGATCCTCCAAAAGTTGTGCATTATTTAAGGATCCGACACGGGTGTGTCAGCATTTTTGGGAAGTCCAAGCAACATAGATGGAAAGCACCTAAAAATGGGTTCTTTAGCTAATAAAAATGCAATTCTTGAATGCATTTTGTCAAACAAGTCAACCCCACAAACTGAAGAAAAAAAACAGTAATTGAAAGCACCTAAAATTGGGTTCTTTAGCTCATAAACATGCAATTCTTGGATGCATTTTGTAAAACAACTCAACCCCACAAACTGAGAAACATAGTAACAGAAACTCGACCCCACAAATTGAGAAAAACAGTAATGTAAAGCACCTAAAAATGGGTTCTTTAGCTCATAAACATGCAGTTCTTTGATGCATTTTATCAAACAATTCAACCCCACAAACTGAATCAATTATATGCAGATAGTTCTTTTTTTTTTTTTTAATTATTGCCAATCCCCAAGAATAATTGTCACCTTGCTCACCTTTGTGCTGGTAGTGGTATTTGAGAATTTGCTCTGGCAAACCAAAGTACAGCTATTAAAATTTGTGTGGTTATGCAAGAAAAAGAAGAGAATGATGATGAATCTTTTGGGAGAGTGAAGATGATGAATTGATGATATTTGCGGTTGTAGAGAAAATAAAGAAAATGAGGTGAGCTTAAAACTCGGAATTTCAGATTTATGGTGGAAAAAATGCAACAAATTTGAGCACACAAATATTCTGCAACGCTCATTGTTAGTACTATTCTCTTCCATTCTTAGCGGTGTGTAAGGAACTTCGAAATAAACAGCTACGGCTAATGTGGAGCGTTGGAAAGGGGAGACTTACATTTTTTATTCATTTGCACCATATCAGCTTTTTTAAGGTTACTATTTAAATTAGTTCATTTGTAGAGAAATTTGCTTGTTGGATGGACATAATTTAAATTGTAGCCTCAATAAAGGCTATTTTTGCAAATTGACTAAAGCACAGTGTAGGATCATGATAGGTGAAAAATGAAGGATTTTAACAAATAGGATTATTTCAACGTCGCTATTTAACTTAGGCTTGTTTAAATAAATTGTGAAAAAATAACTTTCAGGTCAATAGTCATGGATTGTCAGAAAACTTGTCTTGTCAATTTTCACGACTCATGGTAATTGTCTTGCCACAATTCGGGATGGATTATCTAAGAATTTCTGATGGACTAGGAGGTGAGTATGATAATATTATAACTCTAAAACAAAGTTTTTACAAATTCTAGTTGATCGCTAGGAGTTTATGATAGATGAATTTGCCACAGATGTTAGCGGATCATCAAGATTTTTGTTACAAATTGTCTCATAATGTTTTAACTAATTGTCCACAATTTCTGAAAATAATTTTTGTCATATCACCAGAAGCTTTTGAGACACTTCATCAACACAGTTTCGCTTCAAATCAAATTGATCCAAATATGATATCTAACATTCTAATGCCAATTTCAATAATTTTGTGCTTAGATTCAACTCACATGTTAAAAATTGATAGATTTACTCTGTCTTCAAGAACGATCAAGCTCAACAAAACCTAATAAATATTTTCAAAGTTTTTTTTTAAAAAAAACTAAATCAATCACAAATAGGCAACGCATTTTTTTATTTTTTCGGGATGGAGGAGGAGGAGGAGAAAGAAGAATTTCTTGGTGAAAAGGCAACTAAAATCGCAAAGAATTCCTTTCGCCCCTTTTCCCATCAATTGAATAATTCTAGAACATATTATGCCTGATTGATTTTTTTTCTTTTTATTGAGTATTATATGACACCTTGTGCTTCATGTGTATAATTTTTAGTTGACATATCTAAGTAACACTATAATAGAACTTTTAAGATCTCGAGAAATGCTGTATCAACAATGACTAAAATTAGAAGATAGAATTAGAAATAGGATTAGTGGCAGTCATGAATTAGAAGAAAACTTCATTATGAGAGTAAACTTGGGATTGAAGATTGATTCTAGAGTTGAATTTTATTCATTGCTCAAGTCACCAATCAATATCACTGAAATATACTAATTATTAGTCAATTTTTCACGAATAAGTTAACAACAAGGCCGAGGTTATGTCATTCAATGTAAATTTCAAGGAAAGTATATGCATATGCATATTTATATATATTATTTTTGACTTTCATTTTTCAAACAGCAAAACTAATTCTAAATAAGGGTAATCCAAAATGTTATTGTCAATGTCAATGCAAATGGCAGAACTTATGTAAAGAAGAAAAGGAAGGGTAAATAATAGATCTTGGACCTAAGTCAACCCCAAAAGCTAGCTTGTATGGTGAAGATATATAAAGAGTTCATCTTCCAATTTCATTTTTGATGTGAGACTCTTAATACTCCCCCGCATGCCCAGACCCCGTCAACTGGAGCTTGGATGACATAATTTGGGGACCCAACATCGGTGAACATAGAATTGCAGTCTGACTCTGATACCATGTAAAGAATGGATCTTGGGCATAATTCAACCTCAAAAGTTAGTTTGTAGGGTGATGATTGTCCAAATTCATATAAGGAGTTCATGTTCCCATTTCATTTACGATGTGAAACTCTTAACAAGAAGACCTAACTTTTTGAATAAATGTGAGATTTTTTAATACAAATTTAAATTAATCGCGTCAAAATAAATAACAAACATGTCATCAAGTAAGAAAGCAGGAAAAAACTTTCCAAACAGAGTAAAACATGGTTTCATATATAAATATATATTTTTATTGCGAAAGTAAAAATATTTGCATACGTAAGCCTTGTGTTTTGGAATTGTATAAGAGTATTTGATAGTTTATTTTATACCGCAGTCTTATCGAAATAACATAGCTGAATTACCCTTTTTTCAATAGTGAAGCTGATTAGTCAAATAATTCTTAGTATGATCACTATATTTTTTGATATACCATCATTTAGTATGTTATATTTAATTAATAGATGAAGTAATGGTAGATGTAGACGTTACTATAATAGTTACTACTTCGTATTTGACATCAATAGTATCATAGTGTGCCTTCATGAGAATGATTAAAATCCAACCAAACATGAAAATAAATAAAAGTGTAACGAAATGCGTAAAAAATAAATATGATTTGTGAAGCATCTAACTGAAAAAAAAACTTATAAACTTAATGTGTGCACCAAAATAGTGAAAATTAACATGCATTGAGTGTATACACGTACCTAATAAATACATGTCTTATATCTTTATAAACATAATTATCATTATCTCATAATTATTAACACATTATCAACTAATATATTGCTTAATCATGATAAATTAATATAACTTAACGTAAACTACGATAGGAATAATTTTTGCCGCACCAAAACAAACTCTGCATGACATT
This sequence comes from Anisodus acutangulus, assembly GCA_029783415.1. Classification (NCBI taxonomy): domain Eukaryota; kingdom Viridiplantae; phylum Streptophyta; class Magnoliopsida; order Solanales; family Solanaceae; genus Anisodus; species Anisodus acutangulus. Next base: position 2,318,251 of record CM056503.1, read on the forward strand.
GACTAGGGGTGTTCACAGAAAATTAAAACACTGAAACAAATCAAAAATCAAACCAAATCGAAGAAAAAACCCCACATTTTTTGATTTTTAATTTTAAAAACTGATAAAATTTGATTTGGTTTTAGTTTTAAATAATAATAAAAAAATTGAACAAAATCGACATATAAATACCTATTAAAAATTTATAATTGCACATATATATAATATATTAAATTTTATGGTACGTAATAATCTTTTTCACTCTTGGTTAGTAATCTATATATTTGTCTTTATGGTAATTCAAATCTTTGACTTTACTTTCTAGTTTGATTTATAGTCTTTATTTTGATAATTTTGAAAATCTATTTCATATCCAAAATAACTTGTGTTTGAGTCATATAATTATCAAATCATTATTAAATTTAATTATCATCAAGATAATTTGATAAATCACAATTCATTAATTTTTCCACAAAAAATTAATTTTATGAAGTTTCTTTAAAATGACTAAATGTTTGGACAATGCATTTTTTTTGTTGAGAAACATACCTACATAACCTGATTACATAATTAGTTCATTCTTTTTAAATTAATTTGATAGTGTTATGATGTAATATAGTTAATCTAATATGTTCTTGATTTTAGAATTTTTTTTATTTTCGGGTTTGTCTCTTTCGACATAACACTTGAAAGACTATTGTCATATTTTTTTTTTAAATCAATTAAAATCGAAGCTATGAAAAATTGACTTAATTAATTTAGTTTGATTTCAACATTTGAAAAATCCACTTAATTAATTTGATTCTCAAACTGACCCCTAATACCCTAACATTGATATGTGTTGTGTTTATAACTAATCATGATTAACTCACATGTTCTCATCTACCAATTGAAATGTCAAATCTCAAAATTCACTTTTTCTTTTTCTTGTTTTTAACGATTTTTTTTCTTTGAAAGTTTGAACTTTATCTCATTTTAACCAAATTAGAAAAATCAAATAAAGTGAATTTTGATATCTCGGGTGATAGCTAAATGACAAAGAAACGAACTTACAATTTAAATTTAGTGAGCCTGAGTTCGAATCCTTTTGGAAGCAATTTTGCTCAATTCTATATACGACTCAGTTGCTCATTTTCCAGTCACTCTACCCCATCATCATCATCATCATCATCATCATCATCATCATCATCATCACAACCAAAAGAAGAAAATGTAAACACAAAAACACAGTTGTCTTGTTCTTCCTCTTCCATCTTTTCCTTTTTCTTTCTCCAGATCTAATGCTATCATCTTTCTCCAATACCATTTCTCTCTCATTTCCCTAATTTCAATTCCTTGAAACCCTAACCCTAAAAAAATCCCCCTTTTTGCTCTCACTATAAACCCCTAATTTTACCAATTCAATACCCTGAATTCACCAAATTTGAATCTTGATTGAGGTTTTAGACACCCTTTTTCGAGAAACCTTAGAATTGGTGGTCAATTTTGGAAAATGGCTACGAGGGGAAGCAGATCGGAAAAAGTGAAGAGAATTTTCCAGCAATTTGATGGTAACCATGACGGCGGTCTTAATCGAGAGGAAATGGCGGCGTTGGTGGTGGCTGTAAACCCTAGGGTTAAGTTTAGCGATGAGCAAATCAACGCTATCCTCGACGAAGTTTTCCGTACGTACAGCGAGTTTATAGATGGTGAAAAAGGACTTACTTACGACGGACTTTTACGTACCTATGATGACGGGGCAGGTGACGTGGACCGTGACTTCGACGCGCTAGGGCTTGAGTTGATGAAGCCGGAGGACAATGCTGGAACTTCCATAGCTGCTGACGTGGCGTCATCGACTTCCATTGTTGATGGGAGAGTAATGGAGCCACATAAGAAACAGAGGACAGCAGCTTGGGCAGCTTCTCCGAATCACGGCATTGTGTTTGATGACACATGGAAGCTTGTAGATGATCTTGAGATATTGATTAAAAGGCTTAAGTCAAAACAATCGAAAGACGGGAAGGTTAAGAATGATAATTCGGATGTGTATTCGGAAGGTTGGTCGAGAGAATTAGGTCCTTCTACTGAGCTTTCAGATAAACGTGTCGCCTGGGAGGAGACTGGACATCACTATGGTGTTTTTGTGAAGGAGTTGGGTGTCTTAAGGTCGAGGGCCGATGGGTCGAGGTCAAGGGAAGAAGCTTTTGATGGTCACATGGCAATTGGTAAAGTTTTATATGACCAACATTTGTTTAAGGAAGCATTGGTAAGCTTTAAGAGAGCTTGCGAGTTGCAGCCTGCTGATGTTAGGCCACATTTTCGGGCTGGAAATTGTTTATATGTGCTCGCGAGACATAGTGGGTCGAAGGAAGAGTTCTTGTTGGCGTTGGAGGCTGCTGAAGCTGGCGGAAGTCAATGGGCATATTTGCTTCCTCAGATTCATGTGAATTTAGGAATTGCTCTTGAAGGAGAAGGTATGGTTATTAGTTCTTGTGAACATTATAGGGAGGCTGCTATTTTATGTCCAACTCATTTTAGAGCTTTGAAATTATTGGGTAGTGCACTATTTGGTGTGGGTGAGTATAAGGCAGCTGTTAAGGCATTAGAAGAGGCTATTTATATGAAGAGTGATTACGCGGACGCACATTGTGATCTTGCTTCTGCGTTGCACGCAATGGGAGATGATGATAATGCAATTAAGGAGTTTCAAAGAGCTATTGATTTGAAACCTGGTCATGTTGATGCTTTATATAACTTAGGTGGACTTTACATGGATATGGGTAGGTACCAGCGTGCTTCAGAGATGTACACTAGGGTGCTAAGTGTTTGGCCGAATCACTGGAGAGCACTGCTCAATAAAGCTGTGGCATTATTGGGGGCTGGGGAAACTGAGGAAGCTAAGAAAGCTTTGAAAGAAGCTCTAAAGATGACAAACAGAGTGGAATTGCATGATGCTGTAGCACATTTGAAACAGCTTCAGAAAAAGAAGTTGAGTGGGAATGGAAATGGCAACGGGGAGGAGGCGTTTATCATTGTTGAACCCTCAAAGTTTAAGACCGTGGGGGAGAAAACCACGTTGAGAGCGGATTTATCTACTGCTCTTGATATTAGAAGTTTTCAGAGGATTACTCGTCTTAATCGTTGTGATGTTGAACAGATAAAAAAGGAAATAAATGAAACTGATGTGCCAATGTCGTATTCTGGTGGTGTACCTGAAAAGTCGATACGCAAGGCTTCACTAGAGGAGATCCTACGCAGATTGCTTAAATTCTTGAACTCAGAGACATTTATAGGAGCTGTTAAAGCCATTAACCAGAAAGTTCTTTCGGTTTTAGATGAGTCAGAATCAGGTCGGCTTGATCTAGGCATGTTTTTTGCCGTTCTTGCTCCCGTCTGTGGAGGATCTCCAGACAAAAGAAAACGTGTTGCATATGAGGCTCTTTTGTTGCGTCCTGTGAATGAGGGTAGCAACCAGATAAGGAAAACTGATGCTCAGAGGTACATCAAACTGCTACGAGCTATTTATATTCCTTCTCATGGAGCAAGTGAAATACTGGAAATTCATGGGGAGATGGACACATCATTGGTGTCTTTAGCAGAATTCACTGCGATGTTTGATGATCCTGATTGGGGTTTTGGTATTATGTCCACATTGCTGAAGCTTGAATTTGGAGATAGGAATCGTCACGGTAGCCATGTTTGTGCAACTTGTCGCTACCCAGTCATTGGGTCTCGCTTTAAGGAACTGAAATCACATTTTAGTTTGTGCAGTCAGTGTTACAGTGAAGGAAAAGTACCTCCAACCAGCAAGCTAGAAGAGTACAGATTTAAAGAATATGCTAGTGAAGCCGAGGCAGTGAAAGATAAGTGCATGTGGTTCGGAAAATGAGTGTATGTTTTCTGATGTTCAGGGTGTGAATTATATCTAGCTTATGAAACATGTTCCTCTTGTACAATAATCAAGTTGTCACCATCAATTCTTTGTTTAAAAGGCAGTATTCTAGGGACTTGTAGTTCTTTGTGGGTGCCTTCATCTTTTTTTTTTTCTGATTACTTTGAGGGATTGTATCTCCTGTAAGTTCATCAGTGTAAAGTTCTATGTTCTCCTCTTGATTTCACTTTGTAGTATTGGATGTGGCTCTGGATGGAGTTCCTTGCATTTATCCAACAATTGATTCCACTTATTAGCACAACAGTATTTGTTCATAGATTTCTTTAGTGTCTTTATCAAAGTTTAAGAAAAGCTAAAGGCACTTGCAGGTCGCCACTTCTCCCAGGACCGGAATGATTATCCCTGCCCGATGGGTCTACATCCATCCCTGAATGTCGTCGGGTAAGCGTGGATTCAATTTGTCGGGAATAAAGCCATTCCTAAAATAATTAGCATTTTTGCATGGAAGCTCTTATTTAATTTTGTACGCAGGGATTCCAGAATCAATTAAGGGAATAAATTCATACGAAAGGTGTTGTTTGGAGCGTTAAGGGAATAAATTCAGACTAAAATTATAAGATTAGCAAGTAGTACTAGTAACTTACTAATCTAAAATATTTTAACTTCCTTTGTTACTATGCTGGAAGCTTTCCTTTCCTTGTATTAATGAGAATCAACGACCATTATATATACATAAAGAAAAAAATTCACTTGCACACACTTTAAGTTCTTAATAAAGGAGATTCAATTAATCATTTTTGGGTCAATATAGTTCTGCAACTGCCTGACAAGTGTATATAGGAAGCCATAAATGTAATCAATTAAAAGGGAATGTTGGTGAAGTGTCTAGCCGGTCTGGACTACACAAATCATGTGAAAAAGAGAATCTTGGTATTAAAGAATTGGTGAGTCTGAAGCAACAATAATTAATCAATCAGACAATGATGAAGCAGATGCACAAATGGCAAATTGTATTCACCGAGTCACTAGGCAAATTATTTGTTAGAATATAAAAGCAAATGCTTGTTTAATATGTCCTCATTTATTTATTATTGCTTGATACCATAGCTGGAAAATACATTTGGCATCCAGATAAAACTTTGCTACATTTCATTTTTATACATGAATTTATCGGTTAACCATGTTAAAAGTGATACTATTTTGTATTTTTAACTGCTAAAACTAAATTACTTGATAGTGTAAGTAAACATTGAGTGCCATAATGGAAACAAGACTATTTTTTATAAGTAATAAAAAAAAAGTGAAGAGAAAAGGACATAAAAAGGCAGTGGGTGTTTTAGATTTAAATGATTAGTGTGGCTGGCGAAAGTGTATTTGATTTCTAATCGGCTGGAACATCTACGTTACAATGAGCTTTGCTGCTATTTAAAGTAGTTCTAGTATTATAGTGGAATGATTACAATTAATACAGACATAAATATATAACTTGGCAGGTACCTCATTCTCATTATGAATCATCATAGTTCATGATCTTCTTTGTCATTGGCCTTTTTCTTTAAGGCTTATACCAAAGGTATTCTAATTAGGGAAAAGGTCTAAATTTGCTACTTTACTATTTAAAATTACTTAGTTTTGTCCTATGTTATAATTTTGATTCATTCATATCCTTGACATTAATAAATACTATCATTTTTACTCTCTATCATTAACGGAGCTCTAGTACTTTCCCCTGCAACTTTTGAGTTTAGTTCAAAAAATTAATTTCAGGGTAGATCTTTGTTAGGTAAGGGCAACAACAAGCCTTTTTTTAATAATGGTGTAAATATTAGATAAAAAATTTAACGGAAAATAGTACATGAGCAAATTAACCTTTATGTTTCGTAGAGACACTTTGTGAAGTAGAATAGATTCTAATGATGATGCTCTATGAGATCTAACAATTCCTTTGTAGTCTAGTTGGCTAGGATACTCGGTTCTCGCCCGAGAGACCCGGGTTTAAGTCCCGGCAACGAAATTAATAATTTTTAGAATTTTCAATCTTTTCTAAAATGCATTAATAGATGAACAATTCGTCTTTTGAGCTAAATGTATATTTGTCTGCTTAAAGATTTCTATAACTTTCTCCTCACCTACTCTGAACCTGACCACAAACTAATAACTGCATTATTATATTGAGTCCCTTCGATAAACTAGTTTTGGACCAGAAATTAGCGATGGTGGATTCAATTTTCCTCGTCTCAAATTTGCATAGATGTTTCACTTGTAAATTGTAATTATAGTTGCAGTAACATATTAAGGCCATTTGTGGTTCTGGAAGGTGAAAATGATGTTTTCAATAAACAGATTTGGAAAATTTGAACTTTGAATTCTGACACTTTATTGATGAGTTACTATTCAATTCTCAGATATTATTCAATTGAAAATTGCAATGTACGAATATGACCAGCATACTCCCAAACTTCATAAAATTATGGAAATTTCTTTTTACATACTTTTGATTAATTAGAAAGCATTTAGTAGTACACAAACAAGAAAAAAATTAGGTGTTTCCCAAAATTGAGCATGCAAGAACCATGATTATGTCACCCCCCATGCATGAAACACAACAAATATTAGTACAAGTTCAACTTAAACATCAGACAAAACTCATCCTACAATTTTGTAAAATAAACACAAACAAAACGAGGCGCAGTTTAAGCACAATCTATACATCAGTTCCTCGTGTCAATCTTTACTGTAAGGTCAGTCATGCATATTCTGTGCATGTTGGTTATTATAGTACTATCCATGGCTACAGAATTGCCATTGTCATCACCATCACCTGCATCGATGATGTTCCAACTCGAGGAAGAAGAGCAGCTCAACGACAATTATGCCTCAATCCAGGGACAACTAAACAAGTTCAAAGACGTCGAATCTCAATTTCAGACAGAACAAGAGTTTCAAGATTATGATTTCTGGGATCCTGCACCATATTTTGGCGGAGGTGATCCAGCTCCCATTCCTCACGGGAGAGGCCATATTGGAAAGGAGCAAAAAGAAAAGTGATCAGGACAGTCTCTAATTCATTTAAGTAACTCAGTAACTGCAATCATCGTTTAGGTACACTTACATTTGTCTCCTGACAAAGGTTATAAAGCATAGTAGATGTTGTAAGAGTTTTAATGTGGTTGATTCAGATTTTTGCTTTGAATTGATACCAAATAAACATCATACCCAATAAAATTCCACAACATGAAATCTGGGAAGGGTAGAATGTACACAAACCTTAACTCTACCTTGGTATCGGCTCAAGACAGAGCATACCAAATAAATGCATACAAATTTATGGTGCCATTAGCTTATGAACAGAGAAATTCAACAAAAGCCATAAATGAGATGATCCCATATATAAGTTTCAGTTATAAGCAGCTCCTTCAAATTTTATAATGAAACCATATTGCAAATATAGCTAGGCACTAAAAAAACCAAAGCCTGAAGGTTCAGTTTCAGTAGCTGACTTGTCCTCCTAGCAAATTAACTCAAGAGTAATATTAATTATCCAGTACGTTTATACGGAATTCCAAGGATCCAATTCCAATCAACAATCATAAACTTTACAGGAATGAAACTCATTTTAAATAAAAATGCAGGACAATGAATTTTGCAAACTGTTTAAGAAGCTAATGAGAACGTCAAAACTCCAATAACATCATAAACTGTAAGCAATATAGAATGTCAACACTCCGCATTCGACAAATTAATTAAATAAAAATACATCAAGCTGCAACTCTGCTTCACCACGCACATCAGTTTACGTAGCTGATAACTGTCTTGAGGATCTATCATGTATTATATACCATCTAAGAGGAGAAAAGCTACCCAACTTCGTCTTGCTAATTGAAGAGGACGTGTCAACCAAATGCTCCCATTTTGGGCACAACAGAGGATCAACTTCAGCTGCCAAGGCTCGACTTTGAAGTACACATACCAAAACAATGTCACCTGTGAGAATAAACAGACCAAAGATTCTATCAGTTTTCTTTTTCAAACCACAAGCTACTCCACCATTATATTTGAAACACAATTAAATATTTGACAATTGCCATCATCAAATTTACATTATGAAGCCGACTATAAATTACATTTAGTGCTTCCTTGAGTTTTCGTTCTTTTACATTTCTGAGGGAAGAGAGGAAGAACACCATTATTAAAACATCACATGAAGTTGATGAATACCACCAGACGAAATATTAACATCCAGCTAGCTGTCAAGTTACATATCAAAACTGCGTAATATTGAAGTCTGTTAATTTATGGTTCTTAAAATTAAGTGAGCATTTCAAATTTCATGTTATTTTGTTTGTCCGCAGAGGAACTGCATGCTGTAGAAGAGTTAAAATCTCAAAGGGAAGCTGTAGTGTTTGGAGTCTTGAGCTAGCCTGAGGAACACCTTTTTGCCGTTGGGAAAAAAACAAAGCTTTAAACCAAACAAAATTTCAAAAATATAAGCCCAGATATGAGAAGGGGTTGTGAACACCAACTCAGGGAGAGCAATTTTGCTATTAGAAAGAAATAATTTCAGCAATGATGATGCAGAAGAAATTGATTAGAAAGAAGTTAAGAGTATAATGGGAGAAAGAAGAATTTTATAAGAATAGGACACTTGACTATAGAATGAAGTTAAGTATAATGGGAGAAGAAGAATTCTATAAGAATAGGACACTTGACTCTAGTAAATGCACAGTAAGGTAAGGCTGAGCAAAGCACCAAGGATCCAACCAAAACTCACCCAAAGCCCTAGTAATCTACTGATTCTTTTCCATCACTGAATTACAAAACTACGGAGGCACATTAATTCCCCTTGAATTCTGGCTTACAAAAGTATATAGGCATGTGTACATTACCAGAATTTGAAACACATTCTGAAGGGATACTCACATGAGATGTATGGCAGATGGTCCAGTAAAAGCAGCAACTTTCTGAGCACGATGTGCTTCACACTTGTATAGCACCTTCGTCTCTTTTTTCATACGACGTGCCTCACGCCGTTCTTCCTTCACAGCAGCCTGCAAAGGTAGAACCACAACGTTAAAACAGTATATCATATGAGTTATGCACAAAAGAGGGGGGGATCCAAAAGGAGCAAGCAAAGTGAAGAACGAGGTCAGGAGAGAGAGAGAGAGAGAGAGAGAGAGAGAGAGAAATGCGATTTCACAATAAATAATATTGATATACACCACATACCTTTCTTTCTTTCTTTTCCTCCTTTGACTCTTGACCATGTTGCTTTCTTTTGAGTTGCTCTGCGTTTGAGTTCTCCTTTTCCTCCTTTTCTGAACCTTGCTTTTTCTTATCCTCCTTTTTCAAGGCATGCTTTCCCTTGCTCGGCAAATATTCGACAGGAAGCTTCTCTTTTCCTCTTAGGGATATTATAGGCGAAGCTTCAGAAATCGCAGGGAGCAAATTTTTTCTCCTACCTTCAGGAGCTACAATTTTTCCAGGGTGGTTATCAAGATTTGAATACGTTGACACTATAGTTTCACAATCCCATACTTCTGAGTCACTGCTGCTTTCTTCAAAAAGAGCCTCCTCTTCCTCTGGAATTTCATTTTCATACTTCTCAGCATATTCTCTGCACCGGTTTATGACATCAGCTTCAGGTTCAAGCAATTCCCCATTATCTGGTCCATTATTATCAAGTCCCAAGCCATCAATGGCACGCTCCTTAAATGCATGATTAAGCTTTTCTGCAAGGGATTCGTGACACTCATTTTCCTCCATCATATCAACATCATACTCATCTTCGGTTTCAGAGCCATACTCTTCAAGTTCAAGCTGAAAAGAAAGGATGCAAGACAGTGACAAGACAACTATCAATCAAAAATATCAGAAAAGAAGCACAAACAATATCTTAAAATAGGCAGATATTATCATGAAGAAACAATAAACAACCTCAAAATATCTCTAGTGAATAAAAAACTTACAAGAGACTTAAGGACTCTCAAGACTTGTGTTAAATTTACAAAGGAGAGCTACTCCAAGCAGACTATCTTATTCTTCTACCTAAAGGCAAGTAGACTCCAAATTTACAAGGAAACGACATATCAATTAACCACCTAATAAAACAAACTCTACTAAAATTACTACAAAAATAGAAAATTACCGAACTACTATACATATTACAAGATTAACCAAATACCCTAAAACCAAGAAGTAACTAAGAAGTGAATATAAAAAATAAACCTAAACCTACAAATTAACACATATGGCGCCAATGATGTAAAGAGAAATAATTTCTCTCATTTTCCTCTTTCAGCACATAACGGTTTATAACTTTTTTCTAGCACAATCATCAGGCACAACCATGGTATGAACCCAGTCATCAGAACAAAAAAGGTCAACGAATGAGTCTAACAGCTTGCTGAAAACAATAGTGCAAACAAACATAAACTGCATGAAAATACAAATAACCTTTCAAATAGTAATAGTTTAAACTTTGACTGGATGTACTATTAGAAGTCATTTTGAGGGGAAAAGAAAAGAGATTTAGTGGAAATACTTAATACTTATAAACTTAATCTTAGCTATGGCCTTTACCTTATCAAAAAGAAATTATTTTAACTCATTTGTACAGTATCTAAAGTTGTATCAAGTGACGCTGATAAAGGATAATACTAACATTTCTACGAGCAATCACCAATATAAGACACAAAAGGTGGCTTAGATTGCCTCTATTAGCAAGAAAAAAGAACAAAGGAGAGAAAGAACTTTGAAAAGGAACAATGTCTTGGAAAATGCTGTTCAGCCAGATACTGCAAATTTACACCTTATGGGGTGGCCTAGCGGTCAAAGAGTTGGGATTCAAACCTTGAGAAACCCAACAGAGAATACTAGGTAAATTCCTTTTTCTTTTTTCTTTTTGTGGTGCCGAGCCAAGCCTCCCACCATGACTAGGTAAATTCTTCCCATCTACCTAAGAATCGTGGGAAGAGATACTCACTACTGGTGCTAGTGCGAGATAGAAACTAGAAAGTAACCCAATGAATTGATCAAGGTAAACACCAGGTGGACCGGAACCACATTATCAGAAAAAGGACAAATCATACCAATTAATTGAACACGGGATGAGGTCCTCATATAACATACTTATGGTCTCTTTAACTAGTTTTCTTTTTGCAGTAATTTCTCTCTCGTAAATTGTGATCAGGCTAGTAAAAAAGATAACCTCACGTGAAGATAGTTTAGATTTGTACATGTAAAAAAGGAAAATATAGAACAAACTGCTTACCAGATCAAACTGTTCATCCAGAGGACGGCGTGCTCTTGACTGCTCTTCGAAAGTTGCAAATTTAGCTTCATTTCTCTGCACATTCCCAGCCGTATCATTGCTTCCCACTTTGTCAGTGTCCAATTTATCTGGCAAGCTTATATTCTTGTCAAGTTCCACATTAACTGTCCCATCAGGTAGGTTTGCCTTAATCACAAAATCTTCTTCTAACTCTAAATCCTCCACATCAGACCCAAAACGTGACAAATCACTGTCATCTAGCAAAGCAGCAACTTCAGGGTCCACTGCCTTCTGAACTCTTACCCCTACCGTCTTGGCTGCCACATTGTATACATACTTCTCATTGGAATCATCATTCACTTTCGCAACCTCGACTTTTGAAGCATCATATGCCTAACCAAAACCATAAATTCATTAACTGGAAAAGAAAAGCTACAAATCTACAGTCTTTAAAATCATTAATCAATTCTTTGTTTCCCATTCCTTTCAATATACTACTCAAGATCCGAACCAAAAGGCTGAGCCAAGTAATTCTTATGATGAGTATATTATTCATTGAGCCTCAAAGAGAGCAGAATGGATACTTATAAAGGATTTATATAGCCAGAGGCTAAGTCAATAGGTATTGAGCATAGTTGATTGTATAGTTATACTAATTCAACCAAAGCTGACATCTTAATACTAATTCCATATAATTACATAATACAAATAATATTACTGCTCTTTTTTAAGCTGGAGTCATAGCTTATCGAAATTCTTATTCCCACCCCTACAAGGTCTTTAAATAAAATGAAGATAAGACGATAACTTATCGTCCGCATCTATGACTACTATGACTCAGTCTCAAACAAGTTGTCTCCAGCTATATTAATCATGTTACTCTATTTAAACTCATCCATAATACAAAGAATACTAATTCGATATAATCATGTAATTGTCTTGCATATAGGAACTTTGTGCAAAAATCATCATCTACATTGCTCTATTCCGGCATTGACACTGTTCGGAATATTACAATTTTTATTTTTTGTGGGGGGGGGGGGGGGGTAAGATTAAGAGGTGGCCTTTTACCTGATTTATTTGGGAATACATATCACATTAGACTTGGAAGCTTTAGTTATATTTTATATGAGCACTTTATAATAATTACTTGACATAACAAGAATTTTCATTTTGTAGCAAATTAAAGTCTAGTTCATATATTTTTTTAATATAGAAATTAGAAATGTCCTAATTTGACCAAAGCCAACATTTTCAGGCAGAAAAAGTATAACTTATTGCATCTATAACTACTATGACTCAAGTCTCAAACAAGTTGGCCCCGGCTATATTAATCATGTTACTCTATTTAAACTCATCTATAATACAAACAATACTAATTCGATATAATCATGTAATATAGAAATTAGAATATACTAATTCGACCAAAACTAACATTTTTAGGCAGAAAACATAAAAGCAAAGCTTTAACAACAAAAACTATAACCCAAATATTAACTCCCAAGCAAGTGTTAAACATAGTTCAACTGAACATTAAGTCATAGAATTAAACGAACCTTAACATCATGAGGAAGCTCATTAAGCTTAGCTTTAGGATTCTCATAATAAGCAGATCCACCACCAGTATTTTTAATCTCCCTTAAGTGTTCTAAATAATTATACCCATCATCAGGAAACCCTAATTCCAATATCTCCTTTCTAACATCATCAGTCAACACCCCAATTTGATTTCCATTACCCGAATCAAACCCGGCCCAACCCACTGCTTCATCTTCCGGAGCATCCGCGAATATTGAATTCGGGTCATCCGGGTCGGGGCCGTCAAAGGCGTCGATTGAGTATGAGGTATTGTTGTCAACTCTGACGAATACTCTGTCGGCGCCGGATGACCCGGATTCGTAAACCGGATCCGAAGAATCACGGGCGAATAATTGGAACGTAGCTGCTTTCTTCTTGTCAATGAATTTCTTCTTCCCCATTTTTTGATACTATATTTTAGAACTCTATTTTAGCCCTAATTTGTAGAGAAGAAGCTTTTGTAAAGCTAAAACCCTAAAACCACAGAGTCACGTGACATTTGTGTGACTTTGTGAAAATAATATAAAATTAACTTTAAAAAACTTAGATGAATTAATCTAAATAACTAATTTTCGACAACTAAGGGTTGTTAAAGTACCTCCCCCACGACCTATAGGTCCAAGCTTCGTGTGGAAACACTGAAGATACCTCAAAATGGGGGTTAAAAAAATAGTCAATTTCCCACTCGTTTAAATTAAAAATAATTGACGGATATATTATATGTTTGTATAATTAGTGTGTAAATATTTGTATACCGATTAGAAAAATAAATATTGAACCCGCCGGCTATTTATGTAAAAATATCACTTAGAAGAATTGTCTAAATAGGTGTTCTCAATTGTTTATATTAAAAATAATCGACAGATATATAATATATGCATAGTATATTATATGTGTATAATTAGTGTGTAATCTGCATATGATTAAATAAAGTGAATGGTGAATTCGACTAACTATTTAGGTAAACATCCCCAACACTTATCTCACACTATATCATGTGATTACATTTGATAACAGACTTGAGAATTATTACGATTAAGTAATTTAATAAGATAAATTATAATTAAGTGAAAATATATTAGTATGTATAAATACATGAGATGAGTCTATTAATTTTATTTAAACATATAGATTTATCAATAAAATACTTTATTTTCTATTCTTTTTTTGGTCACTTATTTTTTTCTGCCACTGCTATTCTAATTTCTGAACTACCAAAGGAGTTGAATTAGTTTATGAATAAGATTCTATTTAAAAACCACATAGCTGTATTCAATTACTAGCTTTGAATTTTGTTAAGTTGGACGTAGTTGATTCAATATAATCATGTACGAGTTTAACTTTTGTAAATATATTTTTACATTTGATCATCATGCTTACTTACAGGTAATTGGTTTTCTAGTCCGTTACACATTTGTTTTTAGTTGTATATCTTTTCTAACGGGAGATTTTTATTGTTTCACATAAAACATAAGAAAACAGTAACATGAAGAAATCTGAGAAGGGGTGCGATAATACCAATACTAACACATCAGTGGTGGAGTCAGGAATTTGGCAAAGAATGTGCATATTTTTTTTTCACTTGTGTTAAGGATGTACAAAATTAAACACATACTCATAATAGTTAACCCACATGTGGGATTTCACTGGATATGCTGTTGTTATTGTACTCATAATAGCTAACATTTAACCTATGTACACTGCGTAATTTTCCGATGAAGGGTGTGCACCTTACCACTAAACATTCTTAGGAGAGGGTAGTACTAGGATGTGTGATCCCCTAAGAAGTCCTCGTGTTGCATTCCTCCTGCCGAATGTCTATTATAAACAATCTCTTTACCTCCATGGTAGGAGTAAGGTCTAGTCCTGCCCGTCACCACCCAGCCCCCAGCTCCACCCGTGACCGTCCCCACTCACCGCATGAAAATCCGTGCACAACACGGGATTTTCAAACCAAAAGTTCACTTTAACCTATCGACTCAAACTATCTCACACATTCCTAAAATCCCACCCTTAGCCAAACTTGACCCGAATTGGAATGCGACCATGCGAGAGGAGTTTAATGCGCTTACTTCAATGCGCACTTGGGATTTTGTTCCGCGACCTGAGAGGGTGAATGTAATCTGTTGTATGTGGCTATTTCGTCATAAATTCAGAGATAATGGTGCCCTTGAACTTTACAAGGCAAGACTTGTGGCAAATGACACAGGGCAGCAGAAATGTGTTGATTGTGGTGAGACTTTTAGCCCAGTGGTTAAGTCAGCTACCATCCGCACGGTTTTGAACATTGCTATGGGGAAGAATTGGCCTATTCACCAACTTGATGTAAATAATGCTTTCTTACATGGGGATTTGAAAGAAACCGTCTATATGCATCAACCGCTAGGATTTGTGCATCCGGAGGCTCCTCATCATGTTTGTCGTCTTCGTAAGTTGCTATATGGGTTGGGGTTTGGTATGAGCGGGTTGCTACATACATCATACAGATCGGTTTCATGTGCAGCAAGAGTGATAATTCATTATTCATTTTTCATCGATGTACTGACACAACTTACCTTTTGTTATATATGAATGCTATTGTTCTGACAGCTTCTTCAGATGGCATGAAGCACGAGATCATTGCTCTACTCAAGTCCGAATTTGCTATGACTGACTTGGGTAAGTTGAGTTATTTTTTGGGATATCATTGACTAGATCCGCACATGACATGCTCTTGTGTCAGTGTAAGTATGTAGAGGAGATCGTCTACAGGGCTAAAATGGCAAATTGTAAGATCATGCCCACTTCATTCGACTCCAAGTCCAAACTCAGTGCAGATGATGGGGATCCGGTCAGCGATCCATCTCTTTACAGGAGTCTCGCATGTGCTCTTCAGTATCTCACCTTCACTCGGCCAGATATTGCATATGTAGTTTAGCAGGTGTGCTTGTTCATGCACGCTCCTAGAGAGCCTCACTTTACAACTCTTAAGCGTATCATTCAGTACGTTAAGGGCACTCTTCACTATAGACTTTATATATATGAATATATCCCTCAACACCGACTAGATTGCTCCCCTACACAGACGCAGATTGGGCATGCTGGCCGGACACCCGTCGCTCTACGTCCGGATATTGTGTGTTTTTGGGGGATAACATCATATCGTGGTCTGCCAAGCGACAAGCCACACTTTCTCGTTCGAGTGCAGAAGCAGAATATCGAGGCGTTGCGAACGTTGTTATCGAGCTATGTTGTCTTCGAAATCTCCTTCTTGAGCTTCATTGTCACATACGTAAGGCATATTTGGTTTACTATGATAACATATCTGCTGTCTACTTGTCTCATAACCCGGTTCAACATCAGCGAACCAAGTATAATGAGATGAATATTCACTTTGTTCGTGAGAAAGTTGGAATGAGTCACGTTAGGGTGTTGCACATTCCTTCTTCGTATCAGTACGCAAATATCTTCACAAAGGGACTTCCTCGGCAACTGTTCACTTTAGATTCAGTCTCAGCGTCTGGCCTCATCCCTCTCCGACTGAGGGGGTGTGATAGTGAATATATTCTATATATATTCACAATATATTGTGTAATTAAGGTAAAATAGAGATTCTAATTCTATTAGGACTATAATTGTATAATATATATATATATATATATATATATATATATATATATATATTAATAAGAGAACTCTATCAAAGAAATTTACACTATTTTACACACGCTTTTATTCAAGGTAGATAAAACTAGAGTTGGTGCTCGTGTTTTACAACTTCTCATTAGTTCGCTGCTAGGGCATCATGCGCGAAAACTGATTGCAAGGGCCAGATTTTTTAGTACGACTTTTCAATAATTCCACTAATCTTAGTTGTTGCGTGTTTCACAAGGATGACGTTTGCCCAAACAAAAAAATGAGGTGGCTGTTGGTTGTATAATGTTGGGAGATTTTGAGAGACCGAAGATCCCAATCCTTTTCCACAACCAACTACTGATTTGTTGGAAAATATTATTTCTCTCCCAAATGAGAGGTCTATTTAGTTTTACACCTAGTACTCCATAACTATTGTATCATAATTATTCTAACAATTTTCTTACCTTGCAGAAACCGTTTTCTACTAAAACATTTGACATGTGAACGTTAAAGTGAGAACAAATAGGAGAGTTGTGGATTTCAATATGATGAAAAGCACCAAATGCACCACATATCTATCCAATTCGCTACCTTCCTCCAGCTAAGGTTATCATCTTGCGTTTCTCTCTATTTGATGATAATTTTTTTGACAAGGTTACTGTTGGAAATTTGCCTTTGGCGGGAGTTGCGACCGACCAACTTTAACGGCTTAAACACTAGTGTTACGTATGTTGGAGAATCCGGTTCTTCACACATGCATGATCTACTAAGTACGTAGATAATCGTAGGGCCAAAAATCGTCAAATTTCATTGAGAAATGAAAGAGATATTGGTTCACGAAGTGAGGTGTTTGAAGCATGGAAAGTGTTGTGTTGTGTTCAATTCTCCCTCATCGGTAGAGGAAGAAAGAATTGTTGTGTATATAAGACTCGAAATTGGTTTGGGGTTTGGGACCCCAAGGGGTATCCCATGTGTTTAAAGGAGGGAGGACCTAGATGTGCTTCGGTTCAAGGAAAGACCACACGCGCGCCGCCGCCGCCCGCCCGTCCGGTTCCGGGTCCACGGGTCGTGGGCTGTGGGCCTTCTGATATTATCTTTTTGGGCCAGAAGTACAGTTTGGACCAGAAGTTTCAAGATGTACAGTTTGGTCCCTGAAGTTTTCCGAAAGTCAGAATTTCGACGGTCATAACAGAAACGCCAAGCACTCAATTCAGCCATTTATTTTGGCTGAATTACTCCTCCTATAATGGCCAAATCCGTTGGTCTTTTCACCATTTATTTTGGTGACTTTACTACCTCCATAATGGCCATTATTTGGCCAATAATGGTTGTTATGGAGGCAGTTAAACAACCCTCCCTCACCTATATAAACACCCCCTACACCATTGTTGAGAAGCACATAAAATATACTTGCTATATACACAAAAATACACAAGCAAAACAATTTCTTCCTACATCTTCCTTGCATCATTTCTTGCTCAATATTCTTCAAGGTAGCTCTTGAGTTTCTTTTGCTCAAGTGTTCCATTGCTGTTTTATCTTGGGAGACGAATTGTCCAGGACGTATAAAGGATACATACGGGGCAATATTGTCTTAAGGACAGAGTGCCACACTCGACTCAGCAAGCAAACAAAAGCAGTTTTTCAGTTTTTAAGTTTTTCTTGTTCATCTTTGTAATTTTTAGATTTCTAGTTGAATTGTAATTTCAATTCTTACATTAGCAGTTGCTTGTAATTCCCGTTTCCTGCAACCTTTGTAATAACCAACAACTTAAGACAATATTTTGTTTACTACAACTGCTATAACATGGCTGAAAATACAACCGATGTTGTCGCTCTTGCCGCTCTCGAGGCAACGTTGTCGCTTTCCCCACCATCGCCGCTCTTGCTCAAGCGTGCAGAACACCGCCACCTTCACCGATGCTTTGCCGCTCTTTGTTCAAGCGATGCTGCACCGCCGCTTTCCAGTGCTGAGCTCCACCCTCTTCTTCACACCACCATGATCGCCTTGAAAAATTCATGGGATCAGAATTCAAAAGATGGCAGCAAAAGATGCTGTTTTACTTAACAGTTATGGGTATGGCCCGGTTCCTTACAGAAGATCCTCCACAAGCTGGAGATGAAATGGACTCTTCGCCTAATGAAACAGGTGAAGGGGGCCTTGGTATCCATGTCGTTAACGGCATGAAGATGGTTCATGATGCGTGGAATCATAGCGATTTCATGTGCAAGAACTATATCTTGAATCGCTTGGCGGACCCTCTACACGGTCTATTCTACCGTTGGCACCGCCAAAGAGTCGTGGGAAAAAGCGCAAAGAAGTACAACGCACAAGATGCGGGTACTAAGAAGTTCATCGTTGGGAAATTTCTAAAATTCCAAATGGTGGACAGCAAGACAGTGATGTCCCAAGTCCAGGAATTCCAAATGATTTTACATCACCTGGATTTAGAAGGACTGAAGCCAAATGAGCAGTTTTTGGTTGCATCACTAATTGAAAAGTTACCTCCTTCATGGAATGAGTTTATGAGTTACTTGAAACTCAAGACAAAGGAGATGACCTTTGAAGAGCTTGTTATCAAACTGTAAATCCAGGAAAATAATAAGAAGACCTTGCCAAAGGGTAGACAACATGCTGAGGCAAAGGCAAAGACAAATCTGGCTGAGGCCAAAGGGAAAACAAGCAACAAGCGGAAGTTCCACAAAGACGGCAAAGCCCCCGTATCGGAGACGTTCAAAGGTAACTGTCATCACTGTGGGAAACCTGGTCATAGGATCAAGGAATGCCGCAAGCTCAAGACTGAGCAACAACAGAAAGTCAAGTCGAAAGGCAAGGCTCAAGCTAACGTCGTCAAGGACACGCTCCTGGATGACATGATTGAGGATCTCTCGGCCGTGGTGCTAGAAGCCAACTTGGTTGAGAATCCGATGCAGTGGTGGGTGGACACAAGTGCAACAAGACACATCTGTTCCAACAAAGATGCCTTCTCCACGTACACTCCGGTCTCCGACAAGAAGCTGTTCATGGGCAACAACGCTTCCTCGGACGTGCTAGGGGTTGGAAAGGTGGTCCTGAAGATGACTTCCGGCAAGGAACTCACTCTGAAGGAAGTGATGCACGTCCCAGAAATTAGAAGAAATTTAGTTTCAGGACCTTTATTGGTTAATGCTGGTTTTAGGCTAGTGTTTGAATCCAATAAGTTTGTACTCACTAAAAATGGCACATTTGTAGGGAGAGGCTTCGTCTGTGAAGGCCTCTTCAAAGTGAATGCCATGTCTGTATTGCGTCAAGGAAATAAAGTTGAACCTTCTTCTTATTTGCTTGAGTCTTCTAATTTATGGCATCATAGATTATGACACGTTAACTACAAGTCTATTCAAAGGCTGGTAACGATGGAGTTGTTGCCGTCTATCGACGTAAACCCTCAACATAAGTGTGAGGTGTGCGTAGAGGCAAAACTTACTAAGCTTCCTTTTCGATCCGTCGAAAGGAATACCGCTCCTCTAGAACTTATTCACACAGATATATGTGATTTGAAGTTTGCACAAACTAGAGGGGGGAACAAGTACTTTGTGACTTTCATTGACGATAACACAAGGTATTGTTACCTTTACTTGTTGAAAAGTAAGGATGAAGCCTTTGAAGCGTTTCGACGTTACAAAGCAGAAGTTGAGAATCAACTTAGCCTACGGATTAAATCCATTCGTAGCGATAGAGGGGGAGAATATGTAGCGCCTTTTGAGGAATACTGTGCCCAAAAAGGCATTATTCATCAAACGACGGCTCCATACTCACCTCAATCAAACGGTGTGGTGGAACGTAAGAACCGCACATTAAAGGAAATGATGAATGCCTTACTTATCAATTCCGGTCTTCCACAAAACATGTGGGGAGAAGCCGTCCTTACCGCTAATACGATTCTTAACAGAGTCCCACATAAGGGTAAGGACAAAACTCCATATGAATCATGGAAGGGAAAGAAACCCACCTATAAATATTTTAAGGTGTGGGGTTGTCTGGCAAAGGTTGAAGTACCCAAGCCAAAGCAGGTCAAGATTGGGCCTAAGATTGTAGATTGCATATTCATCGGATATGCAAATAACAGTAGTGCTTATCGCTTCTTAGTGCATAAGTCAGATATTCCAGATATCCACCAGGGTACAATAATGGAATCAAGGAATGCTCTATTCTTTGAAAGTACCTTTCCTAGAAAGGAGAAAGACATAACCTCTCGCAAACGGTTATGCACAAAGCTCTCAAGAACCGGAGTCCTTGATCGCCGGATCTGAATGGTTCAGATCTAGCGAATCTCGAGGTGGTGAACATTCGAATTTAGTGTTCAGATTCTCGAACTTGGAGACTCCGGAGATGGATCTAAGGCGAAGTAAAGGGCTAGGAAGGATAAATCCTTCTGGTCGACTTTGTAGCTTATATGGTTAATGATGAACCAAGGACAATTGCTAAGGCGTTGTCAACTCCAGAAGCACCGCTCTGGAAAGAAGCTATTGAGAGTGAAATAAGCTCCATTCTGCATAACCATACTTGGGAGTTGGTTGATCTTCCTCCGGGAAATAAACCGTTAGGGTGTAAGTGGATACTCAAACGGAAATACAAGGCAGATGGGTCTATAGAAAAGTACAAGGCCAGGTTGGTAGTCAAGGGCTATCGACAGACAGAAGGCTTTGACTACTTTGACACATATTCTCCGATATCCCGGATGACATCCATACGGGTATTCATTGCGATCGCAGCTTTGCGTGACCTTGAGATACATCAGATGGATGTTAAGACAGCCTTCCTAAACGGTGATTTGGAAGAAGAAATTTATATGGATCAACCCGAGGGGTACGTGGTTCAAGGGCAAGAGAAGAAAGTCTGTCGACTTATCAAATCTCTGTACGGGCTGAAACAAGCCCCGAAGCAATGGCACAAAAAATTTGATAGTACTCTACTATCGAAAGGGTTCGCCATTAATGAGTGTGATAAATGTGTTTACACGAAAGGTAACTCTGACTCGTTTGTTATGATATGCCTGTATGTAGACGACATGTTAATCACAGGAAGCAGTCCTAGGGTAATCCTAGAGACTAAGAACATGTTGAAACAATGCTTCGACATGAAGGATATGGGTATCGCAGATGTCATCTTAGGGATTAAAATCTCTAAGACGTCTGACGGACTGGTCTTATCTCAGTCTCACTACATCGAGGATGTTTTGAGAAAGTTCGAGATGTTAGACAGTTCACCGATAAAGTCACCAATGGATTCAAATCAAAAGCTTGATAAAAATCTTAGTGCACCTGTATACCAGGAGCGATATGCACAGGTGATCGGGAGTTTGATGTATATAACAAACTGCACCCGACCTGATATTGCTTACGCAGCCAATAAGTTGGCTAGGTTCACCCGTAATCCGAGTGATAACCACTGGAAGGCGTTGAATCGGGTATTACAATACCTGAAATACACGATAAATTACGGGTTACACTATTCGAGATATCCAGCTGTACTAGAGGGGTACAATGATGCAAACTGGATATCTGATATAGAGAACACCAAGTCCACCAGTGGGTATGTATTTACAATTGGTGGTGGGGCTGTGTCTTGGAAATCCTCTAAGCAAACTTGCATCGCCCGATCCACAATGGAATCAGAGTTTATCGCTTTAGACAAAGCAGGAGAAGAAGCTGAGTGGCTTCATGACTTCTTAGAGGATGTTCCGTGTTGGAACAAACTCGTACCTTCGGTAATGATCCACTGCGACAGTCAGTCGGCTCTAGGAAGAGACGCGGAATGCTACGTACAATGGCAAGTCTTGTCATATTCGACGGAGGCATAAGACCGTTAGGCAACTGATCACAACAGGTATAATATCTATTGATTACATAAAGTCAAAGGATAACATAGCATACCCGCTGAAAAAGGGTTTACCCAAAGATCAGATGGCTTGCCTGTCTAGGGGAATGGGCTTAAAACCCAAAATATAAGGACTAATACAGCGATAACCCAACCTTACTAACTGGAGATCCCAGTAATTTGGTTCAATGGGAAAACTAAGTTGTAAAGGTTCAGTTGATCGCTTCGGTGGAAGTATGAGCACTTCAGATAGTGATTTCTGAAAAGAAACACCAAATCCAAAGTCGTTCCCACGATAGACTTTAAGTGTTATTTGCAGTGTGGGTAAAGGTTAAGTTTTCAAAACCTATAATGCTCCTCAACAGTTGAGGTTAGGTTTTGGGAAACTTTTAATGGTTCCTAACACTTGTGAAGTGGGGTATAGCAGGATACCTTATAGGAGACCACCTATTTAAGTGCGAGGACGGGCCGCCTCAAAATGAACGCACTTAAGAATCCAAGACGTTGTCCATGGCCAAAACGGACAAAACATTACGAAGAAGAGAGTAAGGGAATTTGTTGTGTTGGTACCATTGACTTGGCTTACACTAAACACTGACGGTTCAAGACATCACGTTCACCGCGCAGTAAGTAAGTCCGATGGTATTCAACTATGGAAGGTTCAAAGCTGATGCTACCTCACCTTATGCAACATCGGTCCGCTGAAATATTGCTGGAAATGAAAAAGGCACCATGTGAGTGCGCCAAAATCTCTTTCAAGAGGGGATTGTTGGAAATTTGCCTTTGGCGGGAGTTGCGACCGACCAACTTTAACGGCTTAAACACTAGTGTTACGTATGTTGGAGAATCCAGTTCTTTACACATGCATGATCTACTAAGTACGTAGATAATCGTAGGGCCAAAAATCGTCAAATTTCATTGAGAAATGAAAGAGATATTGGTTCACGAAGTTAGGTGTTTGAAGCATGGAAAGTGTGGTGTTGTGTTCAATTCTCCCTCATCGGTAGAGGAAGAAAGAATTGTTGTGTATATAAGACTCGAAATTGGTTTGGGGTTTGGGACCCCAAGGGGTATCCCATGTGTTTAAAGGAGGGAGGACCTAGATGTGCTTCGGTTCAAGGAAAGACCACACGCGCGCCGCCGCCGCCCGCCCGTCCGGTTCCGGTTCCGGGTTCCGGATTCCGGGCTCACGGGTTCACGGGCTCACGGGCTCACGGGCTGTGGGCCTTCTGATATTATCTTTTTGGGCAAGTCAGAATTTCGACGGTCAGAACAGAAACGCCAAGCACTCAATTCAGCCATTTATTTGGCTGAATTACTCCTCCTATAATGGCCAAATCCGTTGGTCTTTTCACCATTTATTTTGGTGACTTTACTACCTCCATAATGGCCAAATAATGGCTGTTATGGAGGCAGTTAAACAGCCCTCCCTCACCTATATACACCCCCTACACCATTGTTGAGAAGCACAGAAAATATACTTGCTATATACACGAAAATACACAAGCAAAACAGTTTCTTTCTACATCTTCCTTGCATCATTTCTTGCTCAATATTCTTCAAGGTAGCTCTTGAGTTTTCTTTGCTCAAGTGTTCCATTGCTGTTTTATCTTGGGAGACGAATTGTCCAGGACGTATAAATGATACATACGGGGCAATATTGTCTTAAGGACAGAGTGCCACACTCGACTCAGCAAGCAAACAAAAACAGTTTTTCAGTTTTTAAGTTTTTCTTGTTCATCTTTGTAATTTTCAGATTTCTAGTTGAATTGTAATTTCAATTCTTACATTAGCAGTTGCTTGTAATTCCCGTTTCCTGCAACATTAACTCTGAAGTTAGAAAGCCAACAGTTGGAAAACCAACGGTCTGAGAGTGAAACTCATATTGAAACAAAGTGTCGATATGAAAGATATGTGTATCACAGATGACATCTTAGGAATTGGATTTCTAAGACATCTAACGGACTGGCCTATAGTTGACAGTCTCGTTGAAGCCACCAATGGATATGAATCATAGAACTGATTGGAATCATGGTGCACCCATAGACAAGGAGCGATATGCTCAGGTCACGTGTAGTTCAATGTATTGTACACACTACAACCGACCTGGTATCGTCCTACAAACAGATCAGTTGAACTAAGGTTCACTGATGATTTTAATACATGATCAATAGAAGGCGTTAAGTCGGATATGACGATATCTGAATTATTCGCTCATCTACGGATTATAGTATTCTGGATGTCCAGCGGTTCTGGGAGAACACAGTGATGCAACCTGGATATCAGATCTGAAGAACACCAAAGCCACAAGTAAATGTGTATGGTGGGTCTTGGAAAATCCTCTAAGCAAACTTGCATCGGCCGATTCATGATGGAATCGGAGTTTATCGCTTTATACAAAGCATGAAAGAAGTTGAGTAACTTCACGGCTCTTTAGAGGACGTCCCTTATTGGGAGCAACTCGTGCCTTCAGCAGTTATACACTGTGGCTAGCCGGTCGGCTTTAGGAAGGACACGGATGACGGCGTCTAGACATATCTGTCAGGATCTGTCAAGAGACATAAGACCGTATGGCAGTTGATCATCACGAGTGTCACATCCTTGTGTACTAACTAAGGGACTACCCGAGATCAAGTGTTATGGCTTGTCTAGGGGAATTGGCTTAAAACCCAAAATATACGGACCAATACAGTGGAAACCCAACCTTACGAACTGGAGATCCCAGTAATTTGGTTCAATGGGAAAACTAAGTTGTAAAGGTTCAGTTGATCGCTTCAGTGGAAGCATGAGCACTTCGGATAGTGATTTCTGAAAAGAAACACCAAATCCAAAGCCGTTCCCGCGATAGACTTTAAGTGCTATCTGCAGTGTGGGTAAAGGGTAAGTTTTCAAAACCTGTAATGCTCCTCAACAGTTGAGGTTAGGTTTTTTGGGAAACTTTTAATGGTTCCTAACACTTGTGAAGTGGGGTATAGCAGGATACCTTGTAGGAGACCATCTATTTAAGTGCGAGGACGGGCCGCCTCAAAATGAACGCACTTAAGAATCCAAGACGTTGTCCATGGCCAAAACGGACAAAACATTACGAAGAAGAGAGTAAGGGAATTTGTTGTGTTGGTATCATTGTCTTGGCTTACACTAAACACCGACGGTTCAAGACATCACGCTCACCGCGCAGATGAAGTAAGTCCGATGGTATTCAACTATGGAAGGTTCAAAGTCGAGGCTACCTCTCCTTATGCAACATCGGTCCACCGAAATATTGCTGGAAATGAAAAGACACAATGTGAGTGCGCCAAAATCTCTTTCAAGAGGGATTGTTGGAAATTTGCCTTTGGCGGGAGTTGCGACCGACCAACTTTAACGGCTTAAACACTAGTGTAACGTATGTTGGAGAATCCGGTTCTTCACACATGCATGATCTACTAAACGTAGATAACCGTAGGGCCAAGAATCGCCAAATTTCATTGAGAAATGAAAGAGATATTGGTCCACGGTAAGGTGTTTGAAGCATGGAAAGTGTGGTGTTGTGTTCAATTCTCCCTCATCGGTAGAGGAAGAAAGAATTGTTGTGTATATAAGACTCGAAATGTGTTTGGGGTTTGGGACCCCAAGGGGTATCCCATGTGGTTAAAGGAGGGAGCGCCTAGATGTGCTTCGTTCAAGGAAAGAGCACACCCGCCGCGCCGCCGCCCCGCCGTCGGTCAGGTTCGGTTCGAGTTCCGGGTTCCGGTTCTCGGGTTCACGGGTCCACGGGTTCACGGGTCCACTGGTCCGTGGGTCGCGTGGTCGTGGGTCAATTTGTGGGTGGGCCTTCGATATTATCTTTGGGCCGTAAAACTTTGCCGTAAGTACAGTTTGATCCCGAAGTTTCAGATGTGCGCTTGGACTAGAATTCTTTCAGTTCTGCAGTTTGATCCCTCAAGTTTCAAGATGTACGATTTGGTCCCTGGTTTCAAGATGTACAGTTTGGTCCCTAAAGTTTTGAAAGTTGGAATTTCGACGGTCAGAGCGAAACGTCAAGCTCTCAATTCAGCCATTTATTTTGGCTGAATTACACCTCCAATAATGGCCAAACAGCTTGGTCTTTCTCCCATTTATGTTGGTGACTTTACTACCTCCATAATGGCCATTATTTGGCTATTATGGAGGCGATTTCAGGCGATAAACAGCCCCTCCCTCTCCTATATAAACACCCCATTACACCATTGTTGAGCACTAAGACATATGCACGAAAAACAAGAAGAGATGCAAAGAAACAAAGGTACGAAAATACACACCAAAAACAGTTTCTTCCTACACCTTCCAAGGCATCATTTCGTTACTCAATATTCTTCACGGTAGCTCTTGAGTTTCCTTTGCTCAAGTGTTCCATTGCTGTTTTATCTTGGGAGACAAATTGTCCAGGACGTATAAAGGATACATACGGGCAATATTGTCTTAAGGACAGAGTGCCACACTCGACTCAAAGAAAAACGATTTACATTTTTTCCGTTTTCTACAAAACCGAATTTCCAGCTTTTACTTGTGTAGCAATTGTAATTTCAAATTACTAGTTGAACTATTGAATATTTGTTTATCCTTTCAATACTTGTAATAGTTATATACTTCCTGCATCGCTTTATAAAGTACCATAGAGCAAAAATAACCAACAACTTAAGACAATATTTGTATAGTATTACTATTAGTGTTCGAAAGATGTCGGTCAAAAGTTGTGTGACCAAATCTGAATATGGCAATGGATTTCTGGTAGAAGAGAGTGATGATGATGAACGTATTCATACTGTCACCGCTACCAAGACTGGTGGGAACAAGCGCTCTCGAGAGCCTGAGGATGTCAACTGGGACAAGAGGAGAAAACTGAAGATGTACTTCTATCTTGCAGCAGAAGGCCTGTATCTATCCCAGACAAAAGATCCGAATAATGGTAAGAAGGAACTGGACACTCGGCCGATGAAGTGGCGAAGTGAGCCGTAATCCAAATTGGGATAAGTATTTTTCTTACTTGTCAAGAATAAAGATTAGATGATGAGTATTTTTCTTACTTGTCAAGAATAAAGATTAAATGATGTCTGATTAAAAATGGATTAAAGTAAGGAGGAATATGAAAATAATTTATATTTCTTACGCTTTAAAAAAAAATCAGAAGTTTAATCTCATCTTCTTTTCCGTTTAAAGATTGGATTGTAAAGCAACTTAAAAAGATCCGTTCTTTTGAGAGTAATTATTAAAAGTGTGTAAAGTATGTTCGCACATACGATGGAGAAAGATCCACTAACTGTGCGAAAACTGTTACCACTCTTAAGTAAGCGCCAAGAATTATCTGGGCACCAATCTTAACGGAAGAAGTCTAAAAGTTAAAGACGTTGAGCCTGTCACACCATTTGGCAGAAGATCTTTCATAGGATGATATTGGACACTCAGTCATATAAAGCCTCCGGGCGACTGGAGTGGGCCAAAATTCTTTTTCATATGATGATATTGGACACTCGGTCATATAAAGCCTCCGGGTGACTGGAGTGGGGCCGGAATTCATTTCATAGAAAAAGTAATGGACACCTAGCAAGGTGGGCCAGAGTTTCCAGGTCTTAATGATCTGAAGGCCTAAAGAAAGGCAGTAAAGAAATTGGACACTCAGTCTGCTAAAGCAACTAGAGTGGGCCAGAGTATCGAGATCACATATGATCCGGTTGCGCCCTAACCACGCGCAAGAGTTTGTTCATGTGAAGCACAGCCACCTCTAAAACCAAAGGGGCTGGAGAGGTTGTCCTCAATAGGACTTCAAGGAATGAGATCACTCTAAAAAGAGGTGTTACATGTTCCTAACTTGGTTTAAGGGACGCTGTTGGTCAAGCTGGTTTGATACTACTCCAACAGGTCTGTAATAACTGAGAATGGTACAGTACGTCAGAGTCGAATGAATGATATCTTTGTAATCCGTCCATCTATGCCATCATAGATTAAGACACGTTAAATAGCAAGTCATTCAAAAGCTAACGATGTTAAGATTGTTGCATCCTTTCGACATAAACCCTCAAAATGAATGTGAGGTAGGCGAAGAGGCAAAATCACCTTTTCAAATTCCGTCAAGGAAATAGCGAAAGAAGCACCGCCTCCTCTAGAACTTAGTCACACCTACTTGGGTGATTTGAAGTTTATACAAAATAGAGGGGAGACAAGTGCGTTGTGATCTTCATTGATGATGGTACAACGTATGGAATCCTTTGTTTGTTAAAAGCAAAGATGAAGTTGTTGAAGCGGATAAGCGCTACAAAGCGTAAGTTGAAAATCAACTAAGCCTATGGATTGCGAAATTCATAACGATAGAGGGGAGAATGTGAAGCGGCGTTCATTAACCGACTGTTCATTACTCACCTCGCCTAACGGTGTTAGCCAAGCGCAAACCCGCACGCCTAAATTATGTGGGGCAAGGCGATCCTTACCGCTAATGCGATTCTCAGCGAACTCCGCATAAGGATAAGGATAACTCTCCGCGTGAGACATGAAAAGGATCTCACATACAAAAGTTGTGATGTGGGGTGGCCTGGTAGAAGTTGGACTACCGAAACAGTCAAGTTCGACCTAAGATCGAGATTACATATCCACCGGATCTCAGAATAAATAAGAGTACTTATCGCCTCTTGGCGTCAAAGAATGTTGAATTCTTATAAGATAACTTTCCTTGAAAAGGAAAAAGGAGTAATTGCTCAAGGTTAACAAGAACCCGCGAGGGTTCGCTGTCCTAACTAGATGTTCCGTGATCTACAGACTCGAAAGTTCTTTGGCTATCCAGAACTTAATATTCCAGATCTGCAAACTCATGGATTCTAGATGTTGAACCAAGACGAAGCAAAGAGGGGACAAGGACTTGTTCCAGTCCTTCTAACTTGTATGGTTAAGAACGAACCATGGACAAATTAACAAATAATTGTTATCTCCAAAAGCGCTGCTTGGAAAGAAGCTAAAGAGAGAAATAAATTCCATATATAGAACCATACATGTGTAATGGTTAATCTTCCTCCGGGAAAAGAACCTTTGGGTTGTAAAATGTGCTCCCTCAGCAGGTAGCCTAACATCCAGGGCCATTGTAGTCTTACGTGGCATGGATGCTTTGAACTAGCCTTCCCAACCTGAGAGTTGGAAGAAGAGGATCGATTGGTTTGTCGAATCTGTTGGGCTTCTTTCTCAACTTTCATTTTGGTCCCCAAATGTTAACATTTTGGTCCTGAAAGTCTCAGATAAAATGTAAACAATGAATCGACCACGTAAACATTAACTCGGTTAGAAAGCCAACAGTTGGAAAACCAACGGTCTGAGAGTGAAACTCATATTGAAACAAAGTGTCGATATGAAAGATATGTGTATCACAGATGACATCTTAGGAATTGGATTTCTAAGACATCTAACGGACTGGCCTATAGTTGACAGTCTCGTTGAAGCGACCAATGTATATGAATCATAGAACAGATTGGAATCATGGTGCACTCCATAGACAAGGAGCGATATGCTCAAGGTCACGTGTAGTTCAATGTATTGTACACACTACAACCGACCTGGTATCGCCCTACAAATGCATCGATTGAACTAAGGTTCACTGATGATTTTAATACATGATCAATAGAAGGCGTTAAGTCGGATATGACGATATCTGAATTATTCGCTCATCTACGGATTATAGTATTCTGGATGTCCAGCGGTTCTGGGAGAACACAGTGATGCAACCTGGATATCAGATCTGAAGAACACCAAAGCCACAAGTAAATGTGTATGGTGGGTCTTGGAAAATCCTCTAAGCAAACTTGCATCGGCCGATTCATGATGGAATCGGAGTTTATCGCTTTATACAAAGCATGAAAGAAGTTGAGTAACTTCACGGCTCTTTAGAGGACGTCCCTTATTGGGAGCAACTCGTGCCTTCAGCAGTTATACACTGTGGCTAGCCGGTCGGCTTTAGGAAGGACACGGATGACGGCGTCTAGACATATCTGTCAGGATCTGTCAAGAGACATAAGACCGTATGGCAGTTGCTCATCACGAGTGTCACATCCTTGTGTACTAACTAAGGGACTACGCGGAGATCAAGTGTTCTGCATGTCTAGGGGAATTGGCTTAAAACCCAAAATATACGGACCAATACAAATGAAACCCAACCTTACGAACCGAGATCCCGGTAATTTGGTTCAATGGGAAAACTAAGTTGTAAAGGTTCAGTTGATCGCCGGTGGAAGCATGAGCACTTCGGATAGTGATTTCAAAAGAAACACCAAATCAAAGCCGTTCCCGCGATAGACTTTAAGTGCTATCTGCGGTGTGGGTAAAGGTAAGTTTTCAAAACCTGTAATGCTCCTCAACAGTTGAGGTTAGGTTTTTGGGAAACTTTTAATGGTTCCTAACACTTGTGAAGTGGGGTATAGCAGGATACCTTGTAGGAGACCACCTATTTAAGTGCGAGGACGGGCCGCCTCAAAATGAACGCACTTAAGAATCCAAGACGTTGTCCATGGCCAAAACGGACAAAACATTACGAAGAAGAGAGTAAGGGAATTTGTTGTGTTGGTATCATTGTCTTGGCTTACACTAAACACTGACGGTTCAAGACATCACGTTCACCGCGCAGTAAGTAAGTCCGATGGTATTCAACTATGGAAGGTTCAAAGTTGAGGCTACCTCTCCTTATGCAACATCGGTCCGCTGAAATATTGCTGGAAATGAAAAGACACCATGTGAGTGCGCCAAAATCTCTTTCAAGAGGGGATTGTTGGAAATTTGCCTTTGGCGGGAGTTGCGACCGACCAACTTTAACGGCTTAAACACTAGTGTAACGTATGTTGGAGAATCCGGTTCTTCACACATGCATGATCTACTAAGTGCGTAGATACCCGTAGGGCCAAGAATCGTGAAATTTCATTGAGAAATGAAAGAGATCTTGGTCCACGAAGTAAGGTGTTTGAAGCATGTAAAGTGTGGTGTTGTGTTCAATTCTCCCTCATCGGTAGAGGAAGAAAGAATTGTTGTGTATATAAGACTCGAAATGTGTTTGGGGTTTGGGACCCCAAGGGTATCCCATGTGTTTAAAGGAGGGAGGACCTAGATGTGCTTGGTTCAAGGAAAGACCACACGCCGCCGCCACGCCGCCCGTCCCGTCTGGTTCGATTCCGAGTTCCGGTTCCGGTTCTCGTTCACGGTCCACGGGTCCACGGGTCCACGGTCCACGGGTCCACGGTCCGTGGGTCGTGGTCGTGGGTGGGTCGTGGGCCTTCGATATTATCTTTGGGCCGTAAAACTTTGCCGTATACAGTTTGATCCCGTAAGTTTCAGATGTGCGCTTTGGACCAGAATTCTTTCAGTTGTGCAGTTTGATCCCTGAAGTTTCAAGATGTACAGTTTGGTCCCTGAAGTTTCAAGATGTACAGTTTGGTCCCTAAAGTTTTCAGAAAGTTGGAATTTCGACGGTCGTAACAGTAAACGTCCAAGCTCTCAATTCAGCCATTTATTTTGGCTGAATTACACCTCCAATAATGGCCAAACAGTTGGTCTTTCTCCCATTTATGTTGGTGACTTTACTACCTCCATAATGGCCATTATTTGGCTATTATGGAGGCGATTTTCAGCGATAAACAGCCCCTCCCTCTCCTATATAAACACCCCATTACACCATTGTTGAGCACTAAGACATATGCACTAAAAACAGTAAGAGATGCAAAGAAACAAAGGTGCGAAAATACACACCAAAATCACTTTCTTCCTACACCTTCCAAGGCATCATTTCGTTACTCAATATTCTTCACGGTAGCTCTTGAGTTTCCTTTGCTCAAGTGTTCCATTGCTGTTTTATCTTGGGAGACAAATTGTCCAGGACGTATAAAGGATACATACGGGGCAATATTGTCTTAAGGACAGAGTGCCACACTCGACTCAGCAAAAACGATTTACATTTTTCCGTCTTCTACAAAACTGGAATTTCCAGTTTTTACTTGTGTAGCAATTGTAATTTCAAATTACTAGTTGAACTATTGAATATTTGTTTATCCTTTCGAATACTTGTAATAGTTATATACTTCCCGTACTGCTTTATAAAGTACCATAGAGCAAAAATAACCAACACATTATTCTTTAATTTGGGTGCAAGTAATATATCAGTGAGGACTAGTTTATACACTTGGGAAAATAATTATGGACTTGTTATTCTCCCTAACATACTGGTGCCATGGCGTGACTTTTTACTAGTTTGCTTTTGCTAATGGTCAATTTGGCTAACTAGAAACCATAACACCTTCAACTCCATTGAAGAGCATATTCCCCTAAAAAACTCTTCTACCAGAGTTCTCGAATTCCATTTGTTAGCGGGCAATAAAACTGTCTTTGTTCAAAATGGGACTGCGTGTAAGATTGGTTGGACACCTCCAAAAGGGGGCTACTACAAACTAAACACGGATGGCTCGTCACATGGAATCCTGGTAGGGAGGCGGAAGTGTAGTGATACGTGATTGGAAGGGAGATTGGGTAGCTGGTTTTATGATGAGCTACATGTATATCACTAACACTAATGCTGAATTACAGGCCCTATTGCAGGGGCTACAACTTGCTCTGGAAAGGAAACTCACTCCTTTGGCAGACTTACTAGCAAGGGAAGGTGCAAAGTCTCAATCTTTTGGAAGAAGTATGCGGTGGCCAGCCAAATTGACTGTTGGGAACATCTTTTCAAAAGTTAACTGACAGTAATCTTCAGCAACTCCATTACGTTTTAAGGAAAAGAATAAGAGCACCTAACAAGCAAATCAGCACAGAAATTTGATGTCTTCTTCCAGCATCACCATAGGACCATGAGCTGTTTCTTCTTTTCAAAAATATATTTTTTACGTATCAGATATTTGTTGGAAATTAGCCTTTGGCGGGGAGATGCGTCCACCCATCTTTGATGAATTAAACACTAGTGTTCCGTATGTTGGAGACCTCGTCTCTTTACACATGCATGATCTACGAAGTAAGTAGATGACCGTAGGGCCAAGAATCGTCTAATTTCGTTGAGAAATGAAAGAGATATTGGTCCACGAAGTAAGGTGTTTGAGACATGGAAATGTGGTGTGGGACAAATCTACCACATCGGTGGGAATAGGAAGAATTGCTCTCTATATAAGTCTCTAATTGGTAAAGGGTTTGGGACCCCAAGGGGTATCCCATGTGTTTAAAGGAGGGAAGACCTAGATGTGCTTGGGTTCAAGGCTAAGCCCACCACCAGCGCGCCGCCGCCTCCAGGTCCGGTCAGGTTCAGGGTTAGGGTTCCAGGGTTCAGACTCAGGGCTCTCTCAGGCTCGTGGGCTCGTGGGCTCATGGGCTCGTGGGGTGTGAGTGGTATGGGCACATCTAATACTATCTTTTTGGACCAGAGAACTCGCCAGATGTACAGTTTGATCCTCAAGTTTCATATGTACAGTTTGGACCAGAATTCTTTTATATGTACGCTTGGTCCCCTGGTTTCAATATTTACGCTTGGTCCCTGCATTTCGAGACGTTTTCTGTCTACCAATGGACTGCGTTTTGGAGCATTAACCAGCCATTACTTGGCTGATTAACTCTCCATTAACAGCCATTACTTGGGGCATTTGGGCAGCCTTCTTCAAGGCCTTAATAGCCATTACTTGGCTGTTTTAATGGCCTCCTTTAAGGGCCATTACAGCCTTGTTTGTGGCTGTTGGACAGCCCCTCCTCTTGCTATATATTCAGCTTCACTTGGCTGAAAAACAGAAGCAAGAAATAGGCAAGAAAACGAGCAGAAAACAGGCACAAAACAGACGAAAAAGCCACAGAAAAACTGACTGTTTTTCAGCACAAAACAGTGCGAAAAACAGCCTCAAATTAGCACAAACCAGTCAGTGAAATTCAGCGAAAATCAGTGCAATTTTCGACTGAAAAACAGTGACCAAACCCTCACGTATACACAAGATATACACTACAGAGACACACTATATACACAGAGACAAAAGAGAAGAGTAGAGAGAAACTCTTCCTTCCTATTCCATATCTTCAGCAAGTCGAGTCATATTTGTTTTCTTCGACAGGCTCAACCTATTGGCTTTGTAGTGTTGAGATTAAAGTGTTGTTTTATCTTGGGAGACTATTGCCCGTTAACGTAAAAGCATATATACGGGGCAATCTTGTCTTAAGGATAGAGGGCTATCCTCGACTCAACACACAACGTTGTAACCATCCAGATTTAGTTGTTTCTTGATTTCAGGTTATCAAGATTCAAGACACAACAAACTTGCGGCAGTTCTCAATATTGGCTTTGCAAGTTGATCAAGATTCAAGACACAACACATATGCGGCAATTTTGAAGATTGACAATTTATTTATCCTTTCGAACATTTGTAATAGTTATTACTTCCCGTACTGCTTTATAAAGTACCATAGAAACTCCAACAATATTTGGTATGCGCTTTCTCCGGACCCCATTTGTAGATTATACTGTGTACGTTGACATTGTCGTCGTTTAGTATCCGCTGTGAGGTCCGAATGATCTTGATTTGCATAAAAAAAGTCTTTACTTGGAATAGTAAAATACTCTTTATCAAAAACGACTTTATTTCTACATTTCGAACCCGAGAATTATTATGAAGGATGTAGTGTACTTGCCAGCCACCACATCACAATCTTTAATGACGAGTTGCTTGTCCTTGTTACCATCCATTACCAGAGAAGTAGAACTTCATCCAATAACATGCATGAGTATTTATTTGTCCTTTGCACTGTTATTTTGGTTATTATTCTATTTTCTAAGCTTATAGCTTCCCAAAATTAAATCCAAGTCCATCAATACAATTTCAAATTGTTTTGACATGAATTATTTATGCTTTTTCATTAACTTTTGGAGAATTGAACCAGTTGTATCCGACTAGGAAGGAAATGAGATTGATTTCGAACACTAAAATTGTATTTGGAAGGAATTATTTAGCCATTGCTTATTGATTTATTATTAGATATGTATTTTATTCTTTTGAACAAACTGAACTTTATACTAACACCCCCTGCAAGCCCTTTATCTATTAATTTATTTATTTAGGCTAGAAAAAAGTTTAAGAAGTGTAAAGAATTGGGGTGTTGTATTTTACCCCAGAAGGTTATCTTGACATTGGCAAAATATGCTTAATCGAATTCTTCTTGAGATAAATTTGCTTCTATTCTAATGTTTTATTACACCGATTGATTAATGTTTATTGCGTATTGATTCAATCACTTTGAATGATTCTTGCTAAGATGATTAGGATATTACTAACAATCAAGTTTCTATCGAATTGTAGGGGATTCATCTATCAATTAGTGGTGAAGTTTTGAGAAAATATTTGTTGGATTTTTTTTTATTTTTTAAACAAATTTTCTAGTTTTTGTACACATCGAAATTCTCTCTCTCTATACCCATAGTCTTAATTGAATTAAATAACTGGCAAATATATCGAAGACTCGTATTCCTAGCTAGTTACTCTCCACATGTGCTAATAATTCTTTAAAATCAAGAACCAAGCTTAAAAAAATTAATATATATATATATTTTAAAATAATTACTTCACTTATAACTAAAAGCCTTTAAAAGAGAATATTAAAGCACGATTTCCCCCGGACGAATGAACAAATGGAAACAAGGATATATCAGACATAAAAATTGAAATTTTAAGTATACTAATAATACACTCTCTATTTGCAATATATTACACCGCATATTAGAGTATACAAATATAACACTTCTATCAGGACTCTAACTCGTGCAAGTATATTATAATTAGGTTAATTAGTTCTTTAATTTCTCTTATATTTGTGCTTATCTACAAGACTAGAACTGAATAACTGATCGCTATTTTCAAGATTTTGATGAGCAATATTCTCATTCATATTGAATCTTTTTCTTTTTTGTAGAGTTGATTACCCTCTTGTAAAATAACCAATTATGCGATCAACTAGCTGCCATATGACACATTTTCATATATAAACATTCTCTCTGTTGGAGTTCAATTAGGAATAGGAGTCCTCCGATACTATATATCTAATTCAACTAGGACTAGGGGTTCTTATTCCCCTTTTATCTGCTATATATATACTTGAGATTTTCGTTAAAATATTCATATTTATTTATGGTCATGGCGGTCGATCTTGAGCATTGTTCAGACACTGTGCATATGTATGGGTTTTTAGCGAAAATTTTCGGAAGCTTAGCTTTGGTTTCCTTGTGTGCATTATTACTCTTTGGAAATGCCATTTTCCCTAATAACACACGCAAACAAACTTATTTATTGATCATCCCTTTTTTCTTTGATTTTTTGCTAGTCTTGTTTATTTGCTTAATCATTGTAACGTGGGCATTTGGGGAAGCATCTTGTTTAGACCGGACGAGTGCAAGTGTCGTCCCGATACAAGGAGAAGTTTAAAATCTTTTCTTGTTTTTTTTATTAGCATCTAGTAATAGTTTTTACCGTTTTCTATCTCTGTTGTTTAATATTCTTGTGTTTGATGCTTGACATTTGAATTGATCTTATATATATTGGTGTCCCGCTCATCTTAAAATCTAGCCGAAGTACATGATACTACAGTTCATGATCTTCTAAAACCGTCGTTCGATATTTAATTTGTTTTAGTTTATGAAGAATTCATGTACTCTTTTCTTATTATATTTAGAAATTGTGCCATATATGTATAAAAATTACTATAACGTTACGGAATCAAAGATGGCTATAATTCATCTACCACAGCTTTAGTTTAGTTTACTGCATATTCATGATCTTTGTAGTGTACAATGTCACTCTCCTGTTGGTGTTATTCCCAGACCAAAAGTGATAACTAAGGGTCGTTTGGAGGTAAAAAGTTATTTCAGAATTAATTATTTCACGATTAGTTATTTTAGAATTAGTTATCCCATTATCATATAGAATTAAAAATTATCCTACAATTCCGGATAACTAATCATAGAATTAGTTATATCTTAATTTTATTTCAACCAAACTTGAGATAAACAAATTTAAAAATTAATTCCGGGATTAATTATCCCTTATCTCTCACACCAAACGAGCCCTAAAAATTCTTTAAGTGCCTTTCTTAACTGTCACATTCTTTGATTCATATCAACGTTATAAGAATTTCATTAATGTCTTACAAAATAGTGGAGATCCATTTTGTAGTCCTTTACAAATGGTTTTTTAAGTGAGATAGCTAAAATATAACACAAGCGCATCGGAATTTTTATAGCTTATAACTAATCATAGAAAGATTATTGAAATACGACATGACATGTGATTGTTTCCTAGGTCCAAATTTGATATATATTTTATGATTTCACTTCATGAGATTCAAAAAAACATAAAAGATATTTACAACGCGGAGGAGACCCTTTTACACTAGCACAATAATTTCAAGAACACAACAAAACAAGTTATATTGAGCACAAAAGAGAATTGGTGTTCAAAAAAAAAAAAAAATTTGCTCAAACTAAATCAAGTAAAGGCAAAAGTTACCCAAAAATAAAGAAAAAAATATTTGTTTATTTAAGTAACAGAAAGCTCTGGTTTTAGTATCCGATGTGAGGTCCGAATGATCTTAATTTGCGTAAAAAAAGTCTTCACTTGGAATAGTAAAACACTCTTTATCGAAAACGACTTTATTTCTAGATTTCGAATTGGAGAATTATTATGAAGGATGTAGTGTACTTGTCAGCCACCACATCACAATCTTTAATGACGAGCTGTTTGTCCTTGTTACCATCCATTACCAGAGAAGTAGAACTTCGTCCAATAACTTGCATGAGTATTTATTTGTCCTTTGCAACTGTTATTTTGGCTATTATTCTATTTTCTAAGCTTATAGCTTCCCAAAATTAAATCCAAGTCCATCAATACAATTTCAAATTGTTTTGACATGAATTATTTATGCTTTTTCATTAACTTTTGGAGAATTGAACCTGTTAAACAGAGCAATATACCCGTGATATACACACAATATACAGAAGTGTATATCACGGGCAATGCAGTGGATTCGGCAGTGGGCTTTCCAGCAGCCCAGACCCAGCAGTGTGGCTGAGGCCCATCACGTTCTAAGAGCTTTGTAGGCGTGTAGGATATTGTATATTAGGAAAGTATATTTGTAGTATATTGTAGTGTAAATGTTACCTTAATTAGTCTTATACACTTACCATAATTGTATAGTTAGAATTATGATAGAATAAGATTTTAGGAGTAGAATAGGAATAGGATTCTCCTATTTTGTAACTTGTATATATACCTCTCAATTAATGAAACTAATCAAGGGGATTATTTCTTTCATGGTATCAAAGCGTATAAAGAGGCTAGAGCATCTCACTCGGGATTTGACCCGAACCGAGGCTCTCCGTATAGCACATCCTTCGTGCACGAGGCATCAACCTCGGTTGCCAAGGATCGCAAACTGATAGGTACCAGTCGTTGGGTCCTCAAGGTACGCCTTTTCAGGCTCTTGAAACTGAGACGATCCGTTCCGCGGTACAAAATGGTATTGGGGATTGCCGTCAAACGTCATTCAGATGGTTTGTTTTTGTCTCAAAGAAAGTATGCGGTTGAGATCATCGAGAGGGCTGGGATGTCATCCTGTAAGTCCACTTCCACTCCAGTTGATACAAAGCCCAAGCTTAGTGCAGAGGCCGGCGCACCATATGAGGACCCGACCCGCTATCGCAGTCTTGCAGGGGCCCTTCAGTATCTTACTTTTACAAGACTGGAAATTATGTATGCCGTCCAGCAGGTGTGTTTGTTCATGTATGATCCCCGAATTGAGCACATGAATGCAATCAAACGCATCATTAGGTATATTCAGGGTACATTGGACTATGGTTTGCATTTATATCCTTCCTCGCCATCCACACTTGTTTCATACATAGATGCTGATTGGGGTGGTTGTCCAGACACCAGACGGTCGATGTCTGGCTACTATATGTTCCTTGGCAACAACTTGGTCTCCTGGTCTGCGAAGCGTCAGGCGACTCTATCCCGCTCAAGTGCCGAGGCAGAATATCGAGGGGTAGCTAATGTAGTCTCAGAATCATGTTGGTTACGTAACTTGCTTTTAGAGATTCATTGTCCCATTCAGAAGGTGACCTTAGTGTATTATGATAATATTAGTGTCATATACCTGTCCGGTAATCCAGTTCAACACCAACGCACTAAGCATATCGAGATGGACATTCACTTTGTCCATGAAAAGGTTGCTCGGGGTCAGGTACGCGTATGTCATGTCCCGTCAAGATATCAAGTTGTAGACATCTTTACAAAGGGTCTTCCCTCGGTACTCTTTGAAGATTTTAGGGACAGTCTCAGCGTTCGAAGACCGCCCGCTATGACTGCGGGGGTGTGTTAAACAGAGCAATATACCCGTGATATACACCCAATATACAGAAGTGTATATCACGGGCAATGCAGTGGATTCGGCAGTGGGCTTTCCAGCAGCCCAGACCCAGCAGTGTGGCTGAGGCCCATCACGTTACAGTAGCATGTAGGCAGTGTAGGATATTGTATATTAGGAAAGTATATTTGTAGTATATTGTAGTGTAAATATTACCTTAATTAGTCTTATACACTTACCATAATTGTATAGTTAGAATTATGGTAGAATAAGGTTTTAGGAGTAGAATAGGAATAAAATTCTCCTATTTTGTAACTTGTATATATATCTTTCAATTAATGAAAATAATCAAGGAAATTATTTCATTCCTAATCAGTTGTATCCGACTAGGAAGGAAATGAGATTGATTTCGAACACTAAGATTGTATTTGGAGTATGTAGCCATTGCGTATTGATTTATTATTAGATATGTATTTTGTTCTTTTGAACAAGCTGAACTTTATACTAACACCCCCTGCAAGCCCTTTATCTATTAATTTATTTATTTAGGCTAGGAAAAAGTTTAAGAAGTGTAAAGAATTGGGGTGTTGTGTTTTACCCCAGAAGGTTATCTTGACATTGGCAAAATATGCTTAACCGAATTCTTCTTGAGATAAATTTGCTTCTATTCTAATGTTTTATTACACCGATTGATTACTGTTTATTGCGTATTGATTCAATCACTTTGCATGATTCTTGCTAAGATGATTAGGACATTACTAACAATCAAGTTTCTATCGAATTGTAGGGGATTCATCTATCAATTAGTGGTGAAGTTTTGAGAAAATATTTGTTGGATTTTTTTTTATTTTTTAAACAAATTTTCTAGTTTTTGTACACATCGAAATTCTCTCTCTCTCTCTCTATATATACCCATAGTCTTAACTGAATTAAATAACTGGCAAATATATCGAAGACTCGTATTCCTAGCTAGTTACTCTCCACATGTGCTAATAATTCTTTAAAATCAAGAACCAAGCTTAAAAAAATTAATATATATATTTTTTAAAATAGTTACTTCACTTATAACTAAAAGCCTTTAAAAGAGAATATTAAAGCACGATTTCCCCCGGACGAATGAACAAATGGAAACAAGGATATATCAGACATAAAAATTAAAATTTTAAGTATACTAATAATAAACTCTCTACTTGCAATATATTACACATATTAGAGTATACTAATATAACACTTCTATCAGACTCTAACTAGTGCAAGTATATTATAATTAGGTTAATTAGTTCTTTAATTTCCCTTATATTTATAAGGTCAACTAGCTGTCATATGACACATTTTCATATATAAACATTCTCTCTGTTGGAGTTCAATTAGGAATAAGAGTCCTTCGATACTATATATCTAATTCCACTAGGACTAGGGTTCTTATTCCCCTTTTATCTGCTATATATATATATACACTTGAGATTTTCAGGAGATTTTTTTTTCCCGGAAATTGTCAAAATAGATAGAATCAGTCTAATAGTAAAAGTAATGAATGATCTTAATAAGAAGATCTGTTTAAATTTCTCACTATGTATACAATCAACTTGGCATTTGAATTTATTCTGTTAATCTGTAATATCTTAAATACTATATTGGAACTTCTCTTACTTGCGTTTTCTTCAATATCCACAATTCGTTTACCGTTTTTATCAATCTGTTAAACATGTAAATATCACTTTTGATTTTTAGAATTCCTTCACTATTTGTCAACAACAAATGCACTAGAAATCTTACGTATAGTTATACTTTTTGGATAGTTTAAGAATGACATAATCTAATTCTTCTCAATAAATAGGATTTTCACACGACTAGATTAATTAGTTCTTTAATTTCTCTTATATTTGTGCTTATCTACAAGACTAGAACTGAATAACTGATCGCTATTTTCAAGATTTTGATGAGCAATATTCTCATTCATATTGAATCTTTTTCTTTTTTGTAGAGTTGATTACCCTCTTGTAAAATAACCAATTATGCGATCAACTAGCTGCGATATGACACATTTTCATATATAAACATTCACTCTGTTGGAGTTCAATTAGGAATAGGAGTCCTCCGATACTATATATCTAATTCAACTAGGACTAGGGGTTCTTATTCCCCTTTTATTTGACTATATATATACTTGAGATTTTCGTTAAAATATTCATATTTATTTATGGTCATGGCGGACGATCTTGAGCATTGTTCAGACTCAGACACTGTGCATATGTATGCGTTTTTAGCGAATTTTTTCGGTTGCATAGCTTTGGTTTCCTTGTTTGCAGTATTACTCTTTGGAAATGCCATTTTCCCTAATAACACACGCAAACAAACTTATTTATTGATCATCCCTTTTTTCTTTGAATTTTTGCTAGTCTTGTTTATTTGCTTAATCATTGTAAGGTGGGCATTTGGGAAGCATCCTGTTTAGACCGGAGGAGTGCAAGTGTCGTCGATGCAAGGAGAAGTTTAAAATCTTTTCTTGTTTTCTTTATTAGCCTCTAGTAATAGTATTTTACCGTTTTCTATCTCTGTTGTTTAATATTCTTGTGTTTGATGCTTGACATTTGAATTGATCTTATATATATTGGTGTCCCGCTCATCTTAAAATCTAGCCGAAGTACATGATACTACAGTTCATGATCTTCTAAAACCGTCGTTCGATATTTAATTTGTTTTAATTTATGAAGAATTCATGTACTCTTTTCTTATTATATTTAGAAATTGTGCCATATATGTATAAAAATTACTATAACGTTACGGAATCAAAGATGGCTATAATTCATCTACCACAGCTTTAGTTTAGTTTACTGCATATTCATGATCTTTGTAGTGTACAATGTCACCCTCCTGTTGGTGTTATTCCCAGACCAAAAGTGATAACTAAGGGTCGTTTGGAGGTAAAAAGTTATTTCATAATTAATTATTTCACGATTAGTTATTTCAGAATTAGTTATCCCATTATCATATAGAATTAAAAATTATCCTACAATTCCGGATAACTAATCATAGAATTAGTTATATCTTAATTTTATTTCAACCAAACTTGAGATAAACAAATTTAAAAATTAATTCCGGGATTAATTATCCCTTATCTCTCACACCAAACGAGCCCTAAAAATTCTTTAAGTGCCTTTCTTAACTGTCACATTCTTTGATTCATATCAACGTTATAAGAATTTCATTAATGTCTTACAAAATAGTGGAGATCCATTTTGTAGTCCTTTACAAATGGTTTTTTAAGTGAGATAGCTAAAATATAACACAAGCGCATCGGAATTTTTATAGCTTATAACTAATCATAGAAAGATTATTGAAATACGACATGACATGTGATTGTTTCCTAGGTCCAAATTTGATATATATTTTATGATTTCACTTCATGAGATTCAAAAAAACATAAAAGATATTTACAACGCTGGAGGAGACCCTTTTACACTAGCACAATAATTTCAAGAACACAACAAAACAAGTTATATTGAGCACAAAAGAGAATTGGTGTTCAAAAAAAAAATTTGCTCAAACTAAATCAAGTAAAGGCAAAAGTTACCCAAAATAAAGAAAAAATATTTGTTTATTTAAGTAACAGAAAGCTCTGGTTTTAGTATCCGATGTGAGGTCCGAATGATCTTAATTTGCGTAAAAAAAGTCTTCACTTGGAATAGTAAAACACTCTTTATCGAAAACGACTTTATTTCTAGATTTCGAATTGGAGAATTATTATGAAGGATGTAGTGTACTTGTCAGCCACCACATCACAATCTTTAATGACGAGCTGTTTGTCCTTGTTACCATCCATTACCAGAGAAGTAGAACTTCGTCCAATAACTTGCATGAGTATTTATTTGTCCTTTGCAACTGTTATTTTGGCTATTATTCTATTTTCTAAGCTTATAGCTTCCCAAAATTAAATCCAAGTCCATCAATACAATTTCAAATTGTTTTGACATGAATTATTTATGCTTTTTCATTAACTTTTGGAGAATTGAACCTGTTAAACAGAGCAATATACCCGTGATATACACACAATATACAGAAGTGTATATCACGGGCAATGCAGTGGATTCGGCAAAGGCTTTCCAAAGCCTGCACTCCAAAGAAAGGTGGCTGAGGCCCATCACGTTACAGTAGCCTGTAGGCAGTGTAGGATATTGTATATTAGGAAAGTATATTTGTAGTATATTGTAGTGTAAATGTTACCTTAATTAGTCTTATACACTTACCATAATTGTATAGTTAGAATTATGATAGAATAAGATTTTAGGAGTAGAATAGGAATAGGATTCTCCTATTTTGTAACTTGTATATATACCTCTCAATTAATGAAACTAATCAAGGGGATTATTTCTTTCATGGTATCAAAGCGTATAAAGAGGCTAGAGCATCTCACTCGGGATTTGACCCGAACCGAGGCTCTCCGTATAGCACATCCTTCGTGCACGAGGCATCAACCTCGGTTGCCAAGGATCGCAAACTGATAGGTACCAGTCGTTGGGTCCTCAAGGTACGCCTTTTCAGGCTCTTGAAACTGAGACGATCCGTTCCGCGGTACAAAATGGTATTGGGGATTGCCGTCAAACGTCATTCGGGATGGTTTGTTTTTGTCTCAAAGAAAGTATGCGGTTGAGATCATCGAGAGGGGCTGGGATGTCATCCTGTAAGTCCACTTCCACTCAGTTTGATCCAAAGCCCAACCTTAGTGCCGAGGCCGGCGCACCATATGAGGACCCGACCCGCTATCGCAGTCTTGCAGGGGCCCTTCAGTATCTTACTTTTACAAGACTGGAAATTATGTATGCCGTCCAGCAGGTGTGTTTGTTCATGTATGATCCCCGAATTGAGCACATGAATGCAATCAAACGCATCATTAGGTATATTCAGGGTACATTGGACTATGGTTTGCATTTATATCCTTCCTCGCCATCCACACTTGTTTCATACATAGATGCTGATTGGGGTGGTTGTCCAGACACCAGACGGTCGATGTCTGGCTACTATATGTTCCTTGGCAACAACTTGGTCTCCTG
Organism: Anisodus acutangulus; assembly: GCA_029783415.1. Taxonomy (NCBI): domain Eukaryota; kingdom Viridiplantae; phylum Streptophyta; class Magnoliopsida; order Solanales; family Solanaceae; genus Anisodus; species Anisodus acutangulus. Next base: position 2,362,827 of record CM056503.1, read on the forward strand.
GTCTGCGAAGCGTCAGGCGACTCTATCCCGCTCAAGTGCCGAGGCAGAATATCGAGGGGTAGCTAATGTAGTCTCAGAATCATGTTGGTTACGTAACTTGCTTTTAGAGATTCATTGTCCCATTCAGAAGGTGACCTTAGTGTATTATGATAATATTAGTGTCATATACCTGTCCGGTAATCCAGTTCAACACCAACGCACTAAGCATATCGAGATGGACATTCACTTTGTCCATGAAAAGGTTGCTCGGGGTCAGGTACGCGTATGTCATGTCCCGTCAAGATATCAAGTTGTAGACATCTTTACAAAGGGTCTTCCCTCGGTACTCTTTGAAGATTTTAGGGACAGTCTCAGCTTTCGAAGACCGCCCGCTATGACTGTGGGTGTGTGTTAAACAGAGCAATATACCCGTGATATACACCAAATTTACAGAAGTGTATATCACGGGCAATGCAGTGGATTCGGCAGTGGGCTTTCCAGCAGCCCAGACCCAGCAGTGTGGCTGAGGCCCATCACGTTACAGTAGCATGTAGGCAGTGTAGGATATTGTATATTAGAAAAGTATATTTGTAGTATATTGTAGTGTAAAGGTTACATTAATTAGTCTTATACACTTACCATAATTGTATAGTTAGAATTATGGTAGAATAAGGTTTTAGGAGTAGAATAGGAATAAAATTCTCCTATTTTGTAACTTGTATATATATCTTTCAATTAATGAAAATAATCAAGGAAATTATTTCATTCCGAATCAGTTGTATCCGACTAGGAAGGAAATGAGATTGATTTCGAACACTAAGATTGTATTTGGAGTATGTAGCCATTGCGTATTGATTTATTATTAGATATGTATTTTGTTCTTTTGAACAAGCTGAACTTTATACTAACACCCCCTGCAAGCCCTTTATCTATTAATTTATTTATTTAGGCTAGGAAAAAGTTTAAGAAGTGTAAAGAATTGGGGTGTTGTGTTTTACCCCAGAAGGTTATCTTGACATTGGCAAAATATGCTTAACCGAATTCTTCTTGAGATAAATTTGCTTCTATTCTAATGTTTTATTACACCGATTGATTACTGTTTATTGCGTATTGATTCAATCACTTTGCATGATTCTTGCTAAGATGATTAGGACATTACTAACAATCAAGTTTCTATCGAATTGTAGGGGATTCATCTATCAATTAGTGGTGAAGTTTTGAGAAAATATTTGTTGGATTTTTTTTTATTTTTTAAACAAATTTTCTAGTTTTTGTACACATCGAAATTCTCTCTCTCTCTCTCTATATATACCCATAGTCTTAACTGAATTAAATAACTGGCAAATATATCGAAGACTCGTATTCCTAGCTAGTTACTCTCCACATGTGCTAATAATTCTTTAAAATCAAGAACCAAGCTTAAAAAAATTAATATATATATTTTTTAAAATAGTTACTTCACTTATAACTAAAAGCCTTTAAAAGAGAATATTAAAGCACGATTTCCCCCGGACGAATGAACAAATGGAAACAAGGATATATCAGACATAAAAATTAAAATTTTAAGTATACTAATAATAAACTCTCTACTTGCAATATATTACACCGCATATTAGAGTATACTAATATAACACTTCTATCAGGACTCTAACTAGTGCAAGTATATTATAATTAGGTTAATTAGTTCTTTAATTTCCCTTATATTTATAAGGTCAACTAGCTGTCATATGACACATTTTCATATATAAACATTCTCTCTGTTGGAGTTCAATTAGGAATAAGAGTCCTTCGATACTATATATCTAATTCCACTAGGACTAGGGTTCTTATTCCCCTTTTATCTGCTATATATATATATACACTTGAGATTTTCAGGAGATTTTTTTTTCCCCGGAAATTGTCAAAATAGATAGAATCAGTCTAATAGTAAAAGTAATGAATGATCTTAATAAGAAGATCTGTTTAAATTTCTCACTATGTATACAATCAACTTGGCATTTGAATTTATTCTGTTAATCTGTAATATCTTAAATACTATATTGGAACTTCTCTTACTTGCGTTTTCTTCAATATCCACAATTCGTTTACCGTTTTTATCAATCTGTTAAACATGTAAATATCACTTTTGATTTTTAGAATTCCTTCACTATTTGTCAACAACAAATGCACTAGAAATCTTACGTATAGTTATACTTTTTGGATAGTTTAAGAATGACATAATCTAATTCTTCTCAATAAATAGGATTTTCACACGACTAGATTAATTAGTTCTTTAATTTCTCTTATATTTGTGCTTATCTACAAGACTAGAACTGAATAACTGATCGCTATTTTCAAGATTTTGATGAGCAATATTCTCATTCATATTGAATCTTTTTCTTTTTTGTAGAGTTGATTACCCTCTTGTAAAATAACCAATTATGCGATCAACTAGCTGCGATATGACACATTTTCATATATAAACATTCACTCTGTTGGAGTTCAATTAGGAATAGGAGTCCTCCGATACTATATATCTAATTCAACTAGGACTAGGGGTTCTTATTCCCCTTTTATTTGACTATATATATACTTGAGATTTTCGTTAAAATATTCATATTTATTTATGGTCATGGCGGACGATCTTGAGCATTGTTCAGACTCAGACACTGTGCATATGTATGCGTTTTTAGCGAATTTTTTCGGTTGCATAGCTTTGGTTTCCTTGTTTGCAGTATTACTCTTTGGAAATGCCATTTTCCCTAATAACACACGCAAACAAACTTATTTATTGATCATCCCTTTTTTCTTTGAATTTTTGCTAGTCTTGTTTATTTGCTTAATCATTGTAAGGTGGGCATTTGGGGAAGCATCCTGTTTAGACCGGAGGAGTGCAAGTGTCGTCCCGATGCAAGGAGAAGTTTAAAATCTTTTCTTGTTTTCTTTATTAGCCTCTAGTAATAGTATTTTACCGTTTTCTATCTCTGTTGTTTAATATTCTTGTGTTTGATGCTTGACATTTGAATTGATCTTATATATATTGGTGTCCCGCTCATCTTAAAATCTAGCCGAAGTACATGATACTACAGTTCATGATCTTCTAAAACCGTCGTTCGATATTTAATTTGTTTTAATTTATGAAGAATTCATGTACTCTTTTCTTATTATATTTAGAAATTGTGCCATATATGTATAAAAATTACTATAACGTTACGGAATCAAAGATGGCTATAATTCATCTACCACAGCTTTAGTTTAGTTTACTGCATATTCATGATCTTTGTAGTGTACAATGTCACCCTCCTGTTGGTGTTATTCCCAGACCAAAAGTGATAACTAAGGGTCGTTTGGAGGTAAAAAGTTATTTCAGAATTAATTATTTCATGCATTGTACACATATATACGTATCTATTTTCTACGGAGCCGCACTATAGTCAGACGGGTGCAACACTTATACGTGCATACCACTGCAATTGGGTATGTTATGATGATTCACCCCACATTGAGGCTTGATATGGCCTCTTAGAGTGTCCGGTTTTACTATTATGCATATGATCATGAGTATGTCTGTTGTACGTCCCCAGTGGCAGTTCTGAGTTTCAGCTTGACTTTTGTACCCTTCACTTATATTACATTCTTATATGCCTTACATATTCAATACATTCTTTCAAACTGAAGGCCCTCTTGCTCGGGACGTTGTGTTTCATGTCCGCAGGTGCAGGTAGACAAACATGTCGTTCTATCATAACATTATATTGAAAGAAATGTCAGTTTAAAGCTTAGATATCATAACATTATATTGTTTAAAGCTAATACGTTTAGAAAGAATGACTTAAAATTTATCTATATATGTATGAGATTCTAATGTCCTAAGGAAACGTTCTGTTTACCTAAATGATTTGTGAATTACCTATGAGTAGTTTATCCATATAGAAAGTTTGTCTATGGTTTTAAAAAGAATGTTAAATATCTATCCTCTAATTCTCTGTATGTATGACTGTTGGTTATTGATTCTTTAATTTTGTTGAAACATACTACAAAGCTTTTCATGTTTAAGCCACATTTAGGTCTTATGAATGCTAGGGACATGATTTGAGAATGTGTGCCAGCTTGTGCTATGGGAATTGTTTACCTTCACTGTTTCCAAGTTCTCTTTGATGTTTGGTCTGAATATTTAGACATGATGAATTATTTGAACCAACAACTAGTATTAGACTTTGTAAAACCTTATCACATACATCTACGAGAACTAGAATGCATAGTCCCTTTTCCGGTTGTATTTAATAATAATTGCAGGGGCTATGAATCTGCATGTTTAGTTGTTTTTTCCTGATAAAATTGGGAACTAAGTAAACACAGAATACATGTCTATAGGGTTGATGCTTTCAATGTTTCCTACGAATCATGCTTGAGCCATGATTGGGTTTTAAGTTCAACTTTGTATATTTCCTTTTGAATCAATTGGCAAGTTTAAGACCTAGTTGGTTACTTATCATTACTGGGACAACAGTTGAATTAATTCTAATGTATAGTTCTTTAAGACATTAGAAAGATATATGAGCCTCTTGTATTCTATCGTGTTTTGGCATCTGTTGTATATGCACTCAAAATCGAATGTTGGTGTAAACTTTGATGCTTGCTTATCACAATAAACTTCCCACAAGATGCCTGTTAAAACTCAATGGAAATTGATATCCCTATTGACTGCCATTACTGTGGAAGTCCTAAGACCGCTTACCATATTTTTATCTGTTAAACAGAGAAATATACATGTGATATACACTAAATATACAGCAGTGTATATCACATATATATCACTGGATTAAAGCAGTGGGCTGAACAGCAAGCAGCAGTGAATTGTAGGCAGTGGGCTTTCGGCCAAGTCCAGCAGAATTGTGTTCCAGCAGACTTGGGCCTAAGCAGTGGGCCTCTCGGTCAGATCTGCAAAATCCAAGTAACATTAGGATATTGTATATATGGTATATATATTTGTAGTATATTATAATATAAAGGATACCTTAATTAGTGTTATACACTTACCATAATTGTATAGTTAGAATTATGGTAGAATAAGGATTTAGAAGTAGAATAGGAAAAGAATTTTCCTATTATGAAAATATGTAACTTGTATATATAGTCTTTCAATTAATGAAAATAATCAAGGGAATTATTTCTTTCATTATCGAACATGGAATTTATTCTCCCTAACATACTGCGTGACTTTTTACTAGTTTGCTTTTGCTAATGGTCAATTTGACTCCGTTGAAGAGCATATTCCCCTAAAAAACTCTTCTACCAGAGCTCTCGTGATTGCAGGGGCTAAAGTGTAGTGATACGTGATTGGAAGGGAGATTGGGTAGCTGGTTTTATGATGAGCTACATGTATATCACTAACACTAATGCTGAATTACAGGCCCTATTGCAGGGGCTACAACTTGCTCTGGAAAGGAAACTCACTCCTTTGGCAGACTTACTAGCAAGGGAAGGTGCAAAGTCTCAATCTTTTGGAAGAAGTATGCGGTGGCCAGCCAAATTGACTGTTGGGAACATCTTTTCAAAAGTTAACTGACAGTAATCTTCAGCAACTCCATTACGTTTTAAGGAAAAGAATAAGAGCACCTAACAAGCAAATCAGCACAGAAATTTGATGTCTTCTTCCAGCATCACCATAGGACCATGAGCTGTTTCTTCTTTTCAAAAATATATTTTTTACGTATCAGATATTTGGTATGCGCTTTCTCCGGACCCCATTTGTAGATTATACTGTGTACGTTGACATTGTCGTCGTTTAGTATCCGCTGTGAGGTCCGAATGATCTTGATTTGCATAAAAAAAGTCTTTACTTGGAATAGTAAAATACTCTTTATCAAAAACGACTTTATTTCTACATTTCGAACCCGAGAATTATTATGAAGGATGTAGTGTACTTGCCAGCCACCACATCACAATCTTTAATGACGAGTTGCTTGTCCTTGTTACCATCCATTACCAGAGAAGTAGAACTTCATCCAATAACATGCATGAGTATTTATTTGTCCTTTGCACTGTTATTTTGGTTATTATTCTATTTTCTAAGCTTATAGCTTCCCAAAATTAAATCCAAGTCCATCAATACAATTTCAAATTGTTTTGACATGAATTATTTATGCTTTTTCATTAACTTTTGGAGAATTGAACCAGTTGTATCCGACTAGGAAGGAAATGAGATTGATTTCGAACACTAAAATTGTATTTGGAAGGAATTATTTAGCCATTGCTTATTGATTTATTATTAGATATGTATTTTATTCTTTTGAACAAACTGAACTTTATACTAACACCCCTGCAAGCCCTTTATCTATTAATTTATTTATTTAGGCTAGAAAAAAGTTTAAGAAGTGTAAAGAATTGGGGTGTTGTATTTTACCCCAGAAGGTTATCTTGACATTGGCAAAATATGCTTAATCGAATTCTTCTTGAGATAAATTTGCTTCTATTCTAATGTTTTATTACACCGATTGATTAATGTTTATTGCGTATTGATTCAATCACTTTGAATGATTCTTGCTAAGATGATTAGGATATTACTAACAATCAAGTTTCTATCGAATTGTAGGGGATTCATCTATCAATTAGTGGTGAAGTTTTGAGAAAATATTTGTTGGATTTTTTTTTATTTTTTAAACAAATTTTCTAGTTTTTGTACACATCGAAATTCTCTCTCTCTATACCCATAGTCTTAATTGAATTAAATAACTGGCAAATATATCGAAGACTCGTATTCCTAGCTAGTTACTCTCCACATGTGCTAATAATTCTTTAAAATCAAGAACCAAGCTTAAAAAAATTAATATATATATATATTTTAAAATAATTACTTCACTTATAACTAAAAGCCTTTAAAAGAGAATATTAAAGCACGATTTCCCCCGGACGAATGAACAAATGGAAACAAGGATATATCAGACATAAAAATTGAAATTTTAAGTATACTAATAATAAACTCTCTACTTGCAATATATTACACCGCATATTAGAGTATACTAATATAACACTTCTATCAGGACTCTAACTCGTGCAAGTATATTATAATTAGGTTAATTTAAGGTCAACTAGTCATTTGTCATATGACACATTTTCATATATAAACATTCTCTCCTGGAGTTCAATTAGGAATAGGAGTCCTCCGATACTATATATCTAATTCAACTAGGACTAGGGTTCTTATTCCCCTTTTATTTGACTATATATACTTGAGATTTTCGTTAAAATATTCATATTTATTTATGGTCATGGCGGACGATCTTGAGCATTGTTCAGACTGGAACAATCGTGCATATGTATGCGTTTTTAGCGAATTTTTTCGGTTGCATAGCTTTGGTTTCCTTGTTTGCAGTATTACTCTTTGGAAATGCCATTTTCCCTAATAACACACGCAAACAAACTTATTTATTGATCATCCCTTTTTTCTTTGAATTTTTGCTAGTCTTGTTTATTTGCTTAATCATTGTAAGGTGGGCATTTGGGGAAGCATCCTGTTTAGACCGGAGGAGTGCAAGTGTCGTCCCGATGCAAGGAGAAGTTTAAAATCTTTTCTTGTTTTCTTTATTAGCCTCTAGTAATAGTATTTTACCGTTTTCTATCTCTGTTGTTTAATATTCTTGTGTTTGATGCTTGACATTTGAATTGATCTTATATATATTGGTGTCCCGCTCATCTTAAAATCTAGCCGAAGTACATGATACTACAGTTCATGATCTTCTAAAACCGTCGTTCGATATTTAATTTGTTTTAATTTATGAAGAATTCATGTACTCTTTTCTTATTATATTTAGAAATTGTGCCATATATGTATAAAAATTACTATAACGTTACGGAATCAAAGATGGCTATAATTCATCTACCACAGCTTTAGTTTAGTTTACTGCATATTCATGATCTTTGTAGTGTACAATGTCACCCTCCTGTTGGTGTTATTCCCAGACCAAAAGTGATAACTAAGGGTCGTTTGGAGGTAAAAAGTTATTTCATAATTAATTATTTCACGATTAGTTATTTCAGAATTAGTTATCCCATTATCATATAGAATTAAAAATTATCCTACAATTCCGGATAACTAATCATAGAATTAGTTATATCTTAATTTTATTTCAACCAAACTTGAGATAAACAAATTTAAAAATTAATTCCGGGATTAATTATCCCTTATCTCTCACACCAAACGAGCCCTAAAAAATATTTAGGTGCCTTTCCTAACTGTCACATTCTTTGATTCATATCAACGTTATAAGAATTTCATTAATGTCTTACAAAATAGTGGAGATCCATTTTGTAGTCCTTTATAAATGATTTTTTAAGTGAGATAGATATAATATAACACAAACGATCGGAATTTTTATAGCTTATAATAACTAATCATAGAAAGATCATTGAAATACGACATGACATGTGATTGTTTCCTAGGTCCAAATTTGTACGTATTTTATGATTTCACTTCATTAGATTCAACAAAATATAAAAGATATTTACAATGCGGAAGATGCCCTTTTCCACTAGCACAATTATTTCAAGAACACAACAAAATAAGTTATATTGAGCACAAAAGAGAATTGGTGTTCAATTTTTTTTTTTTTTGTTGCTCAAACTAAATCAAGTAAAGGCAAAAATTACCCAAAATTAAAGAAAAAATAATTAGATCCAACCACCAAAGAGTTCTTGATCTTTTGAAGGAAGTGGAAGATGATGGGTTGATTTGTGGAACAGCAAAAGAATTGTCATCAATCTACCAAAAAAAAAAAATGTGTCTGATTTTGCTGAGGAGTAGGTGCTTGAGGAACCCAAATACCTATACTTTCTGGTGAGAATGAATTCAAAGTGCTCTCAATTTCAGTATCCCAAGTTGGAAACACATCATTATTGTCACCAATCTACCAAATACTCTGATATACTCTGAGCAAACCTTACAGAAACCATTAGCAGGAATGTTTAAGAAATTCTTCAACATGCCATCCAGGTAACATCTCTAAATACTCTGATATACTACTTGTTAAACTATTTCCCCCCATATCATTAGCTCCAACTTCCATTTCTTGACCATAAATAGGCAAAGTCAAAGGCTTGTTTGTTGAATCTTGATTTTTTGTATTTGTACTAGATGAAGTTGTTGATGGAGATAATTGTGATGAAGAGTAAATTGCAGAATTTGCTGAAATTTTAACACCTGTAAGGAGAAATCTGTTATGTTTTTGTGTATGTTCATTAGCTTTGTGTATTGAAACATCACACTCTGTGCATAGTATTGCCCTGTCTTGCTGACAAAACAAAAAAGCCCTCCTTTCCTGTAAGTAAACACATATTAACTGTGTGCCCCTCAAATTTTTATGATGACCTCATCACCAAGAAAGTGTACTTGGAAGGTGATGCCTCCACTACTAGCTACTTCCTAGCTGGTGTTTGTTAGGATGGAAGAAGAGAAAGCTCTAAAGAAGAGACTTAAGCCTCTATGGTTGTTTGGTCACATAAACGTGACAAAATTGAAAAGAGGAAGTAGGAGTGTCAGAGAGAGGTCACTGGCATAAAGATACTCTTTCAGAGAGAGGTAACTGGCAAAATAATTGTACATCATTAGACGTGTCAATAATGCAGTTCTGCGTAAGAAGTTCATCTTCATCATCACTTTGTTATTTTTCGTCTTCCGATCACTAAGCCCAGTACTAACGCTCAGATTCTATGGTTTCATTCTGACTCCTAATGACCATTGTTTTATCAGTAACGATCCTGTAGGGAACAAATTACAAAAAGGAAATGCTGAAATATGTACTTATGCTCACCTATTTTTTTTATATATATGTTTGACCTTACTGTCTCAGTTTCAGTATTGTTTGAACTTTTTGTATTAAGTTTGCTTCATATGAAATACCTAATAATTTGCAAGTTTGGATCAGACTACTGAAATCTTCTATCATCTTGGCCTTTCTCGCCTTTGCAACTTATTCTTATCAATTTTCTGTTAGTGAAAGGTGCTCGCTTTCCCTCTCTGCTTCAGTCATCTGATATTCACCAAAGCCATAACAAATATTTTGATGGTCCGGTTAGGTTCTATTTTGCATTGTGTACACTTTTAGATGTTCATTAGTTTATCTCACTTGGAGATCATAATACCAATTTCAATTAAAATTTCTTATTTTTAACAGTTGCGAAGAGGGACTCTAAGGTGAGTGTTGGCTAGATTTAGACATGGAAGTGCAAATTGCAGCCAAAATGTTTCTGTTTGATCAGAGAAAAATAGCTTGGCTTAAAGTCCTTCAATGAAAATGCTACTACCCACCAGGAAATCCAACCTAGACAGGAGTGACATTTTGGTAAACACTTATTTCAACATTTTGGTATGTTTAAGGAAGGCCATTCATTTTTAGTGGAGAGTCTTCTTATTCATATTTCAATATGCTTGTGAATAGACAATCTAATTGTCTATACCATGAGTCTGCTCCAATTCAGTGAAGGGCATAGCTTGTTCACTTGGTTGTTGGTAAAATAGGATTATACAGTCTCTGATGTCTAGAGTAATTTGTCGGCCCTGTCCTGCTGTTATCTGGATTTTGCTCTTTATACTGGTAGCAAGGTCTTTTCAATTTTTTTCTGATGTATTGCTCCCTCTTTGAGCACTCTCTGGTGCCATCCGGACCACTGCTGGTTTTTGGTAATCTCTATTGGATATTGTTATGCTTTTGATGAATTTTTTCTAAGTTTCTTGTTGGCAGAACATGAAAACTTTACATTGTTATCTCTCTGCCCTATGGTTTTTGGTGCCTCACTTGACCATATTTTAATTCCCAGAAGTTTCATTTTCTCAGTACCAGATGCAAGCCGGTCCCTGGATGGAGACTTTGGGCATGGTCTCTCTGACCTTGCAGACAGTGTTGAGAATGAGAGAACAGTATATGGCATCTCAAGTTTTGCCCTTTATACGTGGCGATTCCATTTGGACAGGCAGCACTCATGTACCAAATTTTTTGAGAAAAAAATGCTTATCAAGGCAGAATTTTATCAAAAGATACAGTTATCTTAGATGCGATTGCGGATAAGTTACTTCCCAAGTAATTAATTGTCCGCTCAGCTGATCCAAAGTCATGGTAAGAGCTTTCAAGTATGAACAACTACTACCTTTAATTTTTTCTGTGAGCAGCTGTACATAGCTATTAAATCTCATCTCACTAACTTTTATTCTACACGACTATATACTTTCATCTAGAGTGGGTTGTTGGCTTATTGTTGTGGAATTTTGAAATCAAAGGAATTCAAACAGGTAGATTCAATGTAGGGCAGTCGTTCAACTGCATAACACCACTTCTCTTACTCATATTCAGCTCTTTGGAAATGCTTCCGCGATAGTTGGTTTTTGAGAATGACTGTGCTTGTTTTGTTTGGCTTTTGAATTTTGTTGTTACCCGCAATCTCAATATGATAATCATAATGTAAATGACTTAAAGATGACATCAGTGATGTCGGTTCTCTCATTTCGATCTGCTCGTTTTGTTGTTAATTCTATGGATTCAGGTTCTTGGGAAGCTAATTGGTCTTGGATGATGATTTGGAGGAAAAAAAACTCTCGTTAAAGAAGCATGCTTTGGTTGGATTGCAGGCCGGAAAGAGGTTAATCTTCAAAAGAGAGGTTTCTCCCTCGCCAGCTGATGTTATTTGTGTGAAGAGGATCAGGAATCAATAGAACATCTATTTCTTCATTGCAAGGGTGGGATTTATTTTTAAATATTAGTGGCATTCCTTGGAAAATGCCTGATAGCATAAGGGGTTTGCTGGAGTGCTGGCAGGGGCAGGGAATTCAAAAGGACCCGTAGCAGATTTGGATCACTATTCTTCTATGCATCCTCTGGACTCTAAGGTTGGAAAGTAACAAAGCTCGTTTGGAAGGCCAAAAACGTCATATTTCTAGACTTAAGGACAAGTGTTTGAACAATCTTTTCTTCTGGTGTAAAAAGTAGGCAAATTGATAGTATGAATCAGTATTTATGGATTTCTACAACTGATAGGAGGGAGCAGTTGCATATTTGATGTAGTTAAGTATCTTTTGGTCTTTGTAGAGTCCTATACTTTTGTACCATCTTGGTACCTTCATTAATATTCTGATCGACTCGCATAGCTGAAGGTACTTAAAGAGTTTCATATATGACACAACATAATCTATGAATGTTAACCATTTTACTTGTGCCATTAATCTTTAGTTTATTAAAATTTAGACAAAACATGCTAGCGTACTAAGACGTCAAATTATAGCTTCACCGAATATAACAAAGAAACAAATTAGATTAACCATTCACAAGCAATCCATTCAAAGTGAAATAAGAATTGGCATGTAGTGAGTCTGAGTCATTAGGAAACTTGGCATTATAAATGCCAAAAATAGTAAACATGCGAGAACCAACAAGTGCTTCGGCCTAAGCCATTGGAGTAAGCAAACAGTACAGGTTCGAACTACAACTACAAACTACTACAGTAGACTAATAATAATAATCCAAATACTACCAATTCAGAACAGTGGATAAGGAATTGAAAATTTCCACTGTTTGTCTTTGGTGGTGCTACCATCTACGTCATAAGCTTCACAAGTTTGGTCACAAGCCTTCTTTGATGATCATCGTTTGGACAATCGCACTCCTCATAATATACTGCTTTAGTCCACAAGGCAAGTTCCTTTCCCTATCAAAAGAATAAGATATATACACTTAAACCTATAGTTACACCAAAATAATTTCTTAGAGAATAACTAGAACTTGGATAATCAAACTTTTTACCTCTGCATAAGTAACAAATGGCGCATTGGTAGGGTTATTCTCCATATAGCCGTTCCTTTGAGCTGCAAAACAATAGAGTATGTTAACTTTAAAGAAAGAACGAAAAAAGACATACTTCATCTTTCATTCCTTACCACGGTCAGTTCCAATCAAGATGATACGAACACCTGGAGCGTGTCCCCTCAACAATGGAATCCACTAAGTAAAAAGTAAAATATCAGATATCACGTAAGAAATATACCACAAGCGTAATATATAAATAGAAAAAACCAAAATGAATCAAACTCACTAATGCCCTGACAATTCCATAGCTGTCTCGGTTTGCCAATGAAAAACGGAGTAGAATAAAATCCACAGAAGGTATACTCCAGTTTGTCTCCGCAATATCTAAACTGTGTCTCATATCCCACATATTTAAAGTTATGTCTCCTCTATTATTTGTGGCCACAATGGTACTCCAAAGATCAAAACTTTTGAGACTGAAAGCCTACAAATTAAACACTGCAAGTCATATATATAATACAATGGGATAAAACAATACTCCCTCCGGTTCAAAATAGTATCCGCTTAGCATTTTGCAAATCCCTTAAAAAAATACTAACTCCTAGAAAAAATAGGTATTTTGACTAAAATATCATTAATGAAGTATTACCTAATTAATAAAATTTCTTGATTACATAAAAACACTTATCTAGATAGGGTAAATTTGGAAGAAAATAATTAACTCCTTCTTGATTATGTAAGTGGACACATATTTGAACCAAAACAAAAAGGCTAAGTAGATAAATAAATTTCATATAGGATGATTAATTAACAAACAATACCAAGTAAATAACAACACACATATTTATGGTCACAGTGATACTCCAATATTTAAAGACTTGTCAAATTCTAAGTCTAAAAATTAAACACTAGCAAGTCCTAATTAATGGGATGAAACAACAATAAATTTCATATAAGGTGCTTTATTAACCAAGTAATTAAATAAGAATACACATACCGGGTGGTTGTTGTTGTTGTTGTTTAAAGGATTAAGACGAAGCAGAGCGTTTATAAAAGGTGATGGATTTGGAAATAAATTTGCAACTTGTTGTGGTCTCTGTTCCTCATTAACACCACCAATTACCATAACATTCACCGAATTCACAAGATTTTGCTCAATTGCAGCCATTCTGACTGACCAAGTCGCTATAGCAAGGGCTAGAGGCACGAGAGAGAAGTCACTCTCAAGAACATATACGGGAATAATAGAACTACCGTCTCGACGGCTTCTAAACCTCACAACCGTTTCAACCAACCGAATGGCAACTTGCACTAGTTGAATAAGAATCCCCCAATGGCATACATGCCTATATAAATATCTTATACGCTGCATTGGAACTACATTCTTGTACCTTTCATAAGTGTCCCAAAACATACAACCTAAGGCCAATATAGCAGAGATTGTTGTCAATACACAATTAACCTTAACTATATTAAAATCGTGGTTGAACTGACATCTCATTGCCACCCCAGATTCTATGGCTAGATTTGCCACAAACATCAACTCAATCACAAAACGCCTTCTCTTTTTGCCAATTAACCGCAACGTCAGCCATCCATGAATACCAGTGAGAACAGCCACTGCAAACACAGGAACCACCCAAGAAAAACCAGGGGGAATATGCGTGGAGGGGCAAGGTGGTGACGTGAGTGCAAGTGGCCTGCCCATTTTGCTAGAAAAAGAGCTAAGATGGATCTTCCCTACATGAGCAAGAATGTGTGTAAGCAAACAACATATAGTATGCTATATTTACAGAGAAATACATGTTCCATGAGGTGTGAGATTACGCACCAAAATTAAAATTGGCTCTTTTTTCTAGTATTACACTGTAGATACTCATAGAGTACCGAAAGCAACAATTAGAATGGACAACCACTTAAAGATAAGTTTAACTCTTATCTGCTTATTTTGTTCCTAGACATAAGGAATTATGCATGCTCAAAGTACGTAGATCGCACAAGCTGGCCAAAGAATTCATTTTAGTGCTAAACATTTAAGCTAATTAAGGGGACGTGAATGGCAACTACTTTTCAAACATCATCTATTTCTTTTAACATATTTACTTCAACAAGTAATCTTGTAGAATAAGAAGCAGTTGCAAGCCAAATATTACGTAAAGATGCAACTTTTTTTACAAGGCAAACCCATTGTTTCCACCTAAGCATTGCATAAAAAAATGAATCCATCGAGAAATACAGAAGATGAACATATATACATACAATGAATAATCTGTGAAAGGAAAGGAAGCTAACCTTTCAGTAGACGTTAGCCTGTGAATGGAGAGAGAGAGAGAGGATGAATGTTGGTTATGGAGAGCAACAATAAAATTCAGTACAGGGGGGGGGGGGGGGTACGTACCGTAGTAGTGAGGTGGCAAAAATTAGTTAGAGAAATTTTGTCTTTGCTATAAATCCAATAGTCCAAGCCAATCCACTACTTTTTCTTGCTCTCTGGACCCCACTAAGAACCACCAACCCGCAGCCTCGAAGGCATCTCAGTTCAAGTTTTGATTAGTCCATTTGAAAATATGATCTCTCCTTTCCATTTCTTCCTCTTAATTTTCATCTTTAAATCAGGTTTATTAATTTCAATGCTCTATGTACAGTTCATACAGTCTGATGTGGTTTTGATTTCGAGAGAAAAGATTACGTGTTAATTCTAGTTTGTAGTACTTCCTCCGTTTCAATTTGTGTGTCATCATTTTCTTTTTAATTTGTCCCAAAAATAATATCACATATCTATATTTAAAAACGATCCTATTCTTGATAACTTGAGTTGCCTTGTTTTCTATTCCATTAGAGTATATGACTCTAGTTTGTCCCTTGTCAGGATGTGTGTGTATATATATATATCTTGTTGATTGATGAAAGTCGTAGTTACATAATGATAGTCGGAGGATATCGACCCTCAGTCACTCCGACAAAGTTTTATGATGTTCCTTGAGGTCTTTCATGCATTGTACACATATATATGTATCTATTTTCTACGGAGCCGCACTATAGTCAGACGGGTGCAACACTTATACGTGCATACCACTGCAATTGGGTATGTTATGATGATTCACCCCACATTGAGGCTTGATATGGCCTCTTAGAGTGTCCGGTTTTACTATTATGCATATGATCATGAGTATGTCTGTTGTACGTCCCCAGTGGCAGTTCTGAGTTTCAGCTTGACTTTTGTACCCTTCACTTATATTACATTCTTATATGCCTTACATATTCAATACATTCTTTCAAACTGAAGGCCCTCTTGCTCGGGACGTTGTGTTTCATGTCCGCAGGTGCAGGTAGACAAACATGTCGTTCTATCATAACATTATATTGAAAGAAATGTCAGTTTAAAGCTTAGATATCATAACATTATATTGTTTAAAGCTAATACGTTTAGAAAGAATGACTTAAAATTTATCTATATATGTATGAGATTCTAATGTCCTAAGGAAACGTTCTGTTTACCTAAATGATTTGTGAATTACCTATGAGTAGTTTATCCATATAGAAAGTTTGTCTATGGTTTTAAAAAGAATGTTAAATATCTATCCTCTAATTCTCTGTATGTATGACTGTTGGTTATTGATTCTTTAATTTTGTTGAAACATACTACAAAGCTTTTCATGTTTAAGCCACATTTAGGTCTTATGAATGCTAGGGACATGATTTGAGAATGTGTGCCAGCTTGTGCTATGGGAATTGTTTACCTTCACTGTTTCCAAGTTCTCTTTGATGTTTGGTCTGAATATTTAGACATGATGAATTATTTGAACCAACAACTAGTATTAGACTTTGTAAAACCTTATCACATACATCTACGAGAACTAGAATGCATAGTCCCTTTTCCGGTTGTATTTAATAATAATTGCAGGGGCTATGAATCTGCATGTTTAGTTGTTTTTTCCTGATAAAATTGGGAACTAAGTAAACACAGAATACATGTCTATAGGGTTGATGCTTTCAATGTTTCCTACGAATCATGCTTGAGCCATGATTGGGTTTTAAGTTCAACTTTGTATATTTCCTTTTGAATCAATTGGCAAGTTTAAGACCTAGTTGGTTACTTATCATTACTGGGACAACAGTTGAATTAATTCTAATGTATAGTTCTTTAAGACATTAGAAAGATATATGAGCCTCTTGTATTCTATCGTGTTTTGGCATCTGTTGTATATGCACTCAAAATCGAATGTTGGTGTAAACTTTGATGCTTGCTTATCACAATAAACTTCCCACAAGATGCCTGTTAAAACTCAATGGAAATTGATATCCCTATTGACTGCCATTACTGTGGAAGTCCTAAGACCGCATACCATATTTTTATCTGTTAAACAGAGAAATATACATGTGATATACACTAAATATACAGCAGTGTATATCACATATATATCACTGGATTAAAGCAGTGGGCTGAACAGCAAGCAGCAGTGAATTGTAGGCAGTGGGCTTTCGGCCAAGTCCAGCAGAATTGTGTTCCAGCAGACTTGGGCCTAAGCAGTGGGCCTCTCGGTCAGATCTGCAAAATCCAAGTAACATTAGGATATTGTATATATGGTATATATATTTGTAGTATATTATAATATAAAGGATACCTTAATTAGTGTTATACACTTACCATAATTGTATAGTTAGAATTATGGTAGAATAAGGATTTAGAAGTAGAATAGGAAAAGAATTTTCCTATTATGAAAATATGTAACTTGTATATATAGTCTTTCAATTAATGAAAATAATCAAGGGGTTATTTCTTTCATTATCGAACATGGAATTTATTCTCCCTAACATACTGCGTGACTTTTTACTAGTTTGCTTTTGCTAATGGTCAATTTGACTCCGTTGAAGAGCATATTCCCCTAAAAAACTCTTCTACCAGAGCTCTCGTGATTGCAGGGGCTAAAGTGTAGTGATACGTGATTGGAAGGGAGATTGGGTAGCTGGTTTTATGATGAGCTACATGTATATCACTAACACTAATGCTGAATTACAGGCCCTATTGCAGGGGCTACAACTTGCTCTGGAAAGGAAACTCACTCCTTTGGCAGACTTACTAGCAAGGGAAGGTGCAAAGTCTCAATCTTTTGGAAGAAGTATGCGGTGGCCAGCCAAATTGACTGTTGGGAACATCTTTTCAAAAGTTAACTGACAGTAATCTTCAGCAACTCCATTACGTTTTAAGGAAAAGAATAAGAGCACCTAACAAGCAAATCAGCACAGAAATTTGATGTCTTCTTCCAGCATCACCATAGGACCATGAGCTGTTTCTTCTTTTCAAAAATATATTTTTTACGTATCAGATATTTGGTATGCGCTTTCTCCGGACCCCATTTGTAGATTATACTGTGTACGTTGACATTGTCGTCGTTTAGTATCCGCTGTGAGGTCCGAATGATCTTGATTTGCATAAAAAAAGTCTTTACTTGGAATAGTAAAATACTCTTTATCAAAAACGACTTTATTTCTACATTTCGAACCCGAGAATTATTATGAAGGATGTAGTGTACTTGCCAGCCACCACATCACAATCTTTAATGACGAGTTGCTTGTCCTTGTTACCATCCATTACCAGAGAAGTAGAACTTCATCCAATAACATGCATGAGTATTTATTTGTCCTTTGCACTGTTATTTTGGTTATTATTCTATTTTCTAAGCTTATAGCTTCCCAAAATTAAATCCAAGTCCATCAATACAATTTCAAATTGTTTTGACATGAATTATTTATGCTTTTTCATTAACTTTTGGAGAATTGAACCAGTTGTATCCGACTAGGAAGGAAATGAGATTGATTTCGAACACTAAAATTGTATTTGGAAGGAATTATTTAGCCATTGCTTATTGATTTATTATTAGATATGTATTTTATTCTTTTGAACAAACTGAACTTTATACTAACACCCCCTGCAAGCCCTTTATCTATTAATTTATTTATTTAGGCTAGAAAAAAGTTTAAGAAGTGTAAAGAATTGGGGTGTTGTATTTTACCCCAGAAGGTTATCTTGACATTGGCAAAATATGCTTAATCGAATTCTTCTTGAGATAAATTTGCTTCTATTCTAATGTTTTATTACACCGATTGATTAATGTTTATTGCGTATTGATTCAATCACTTTGAATGATTCTTGCTAAGATGATTAGGATATTACTAACAATCAAGTTTCTATCGAATTGTAGGGGATTCATCTATCAATTAGTGGTGAAGTTTTGAGAAAATATTTGTTGGATTTTTTTTTATTTTTTAAACAAATTTTCTAGTTTTTGTACACATCGAAATTCTCTCTCTCTCTATACCCATAGTCTTAATTGAATTAAATAACTGGCAAATATATCGAAGACTCGTATTCCTAGCTAGTTACTCTCCACATGTGCTAATAATTATTTAAAATCAAGAACCAAGCTTAAAAAAATTAATATATATATATATTTTAAAATAATTACTTCACTTATAACTAAAAGCCTTTAAAAGAGAATATTAAAGCACGATTTCCCCCGGACGAATGAACAAATGGAAACAAGGATATATCAGACATAAAAATTGAAATTTTAAGTATACTAATAATAAACTCTCTACTTGCAATATATTACACCGCATATTAGAGTATACTAATATAACACTTCTATCAGGACTCTAACTCGTGCAAGTATATTATAATTAGGTTAATTTAAGGTCAACTAGCTGTCATATGACACATTTTCATATATAAACATTCTCTCTGTTGGAGTTCAATTAGGAATAGGAGTCCTCCGATACTATATATCTAATTCAACTAGGACTAGGGGTTCTTATTCCCCTTTTATTTGACTATATATACTTGAGATTTTCGTTAAAATATTCATATTTATTTATGGTCATGGCGGACGATCTTGAGCATTGTTCAGACTCAGACACTGTGCATATGTATGCGTTTTTAGCGAATTTTTTCGGTTGCATAGCTTTGGTTTCCTTGTTTGCAGTATTACTCTTTGGAAATGCCATTTTCCCTAATAACACACGCAAACAAACTTATTTATTGATCATCCCTTTTTTCTTTGAATTTTTGCTAGTCTTGTTTATTTGCTTAATCATTGTAAGGTGGGCATTTGGGGAAGCATCCTGTTTAGACCGGAGGAGTGCAAGTGTCGTCCCGATGCAAGGAGAAGTTTAAAATCTTTTCTTGTTTTCTTTATTAGCCTCTAGTAATAGTATTTTACCGTTTTCTATCTCTGTTGTTTAATATTCTTGTGTTTGATGCTTGACATTTGAATTGATCTTATATATATTGGTGTCCCGCTCATCTTAAAATCTAGCCGAAGTACATGATACTACAGTTCATGATCTTCTAAAACCGTCGTTCGATATTTAATTTGTTTTAGTTTATGAAGAATTCATGTACTCTTTTCTTATTATATTTAGAAATTGTGCCATATGATCATGAGTATATCTGTTGTACGTCCCCAGTGGCAGTTCTGAGTTTCAGCTTGACTTTTGTACCCTTCACTTATATTACATTCTTATATGCCTTACATATTCAATACATTTGTAAAGTCCCAAAAAAAAAAAAAAACAAAAAAAAAAAAACAAAAACAACCCACTCCCTCACGTCCCCCCCTAAACCAACCCCTCTCTCCCTCAACTCCTCCTTCCACTCCCTCACATCACAAAAATCTGTGCACACATACACTTTTATATTCAACACACACATACACTTTTATATACAACACACACACACACTTTTATATAAAACACAACCAAAAACGGAAATACAAAAGAAAAACAGCAAATCAGAAACAAACAAAGGAAAAAATAGAAGAGAATTAAAGAGAGCAATTAAGGAGTTCCAAAAATGTTTGGTTGAAGTTGAGGTTTTGTTCGTGGTTACGAAGCAACAAAGGTGAGTTTTCTCACTCAAAGTTCTTAGTAAAATCCTTTATTTTTAAGTTGCAATACATGTTAGAATATAATCCGGTTATTGAAAGAATGAGCATGAAATTTATGATTGTTTAACGACTAGTTTGGATTGTGCAATTGTAATCTGTTATACTGGGCGGTACTTGTTAGAATTGGATGAAATTTTACATAGTTGTACATCTTTATGTTACGGTCAGTTTGAGACTTACGGGGATAAATCCGACTTACGGTTTGAGAGTTATCGCTGTTTGAACATTCTGCCTCGGATCAACCGAAGTCTGGAAGGACAGAATGTATAACGTAAAAACTGTACAAATAGGTAATGAATATGAACGTTTGTGATAAATAAAAGTTATAGATTATTGTGTCCTTTACAGTTTGAGACTTTACGGGGATAAATCCGACTTACGGTTTGAGAGTTATCCCTGTTTGAACATTCTGCCTCGGATCAACCGAAGTCTGGAAGGGCAGAATGTATAACGTAAAAACAGTACAAATCGGTAATGAATATGAAAGTTTGTGCTGAATAAAAGTTATATATTATTGTGTCCTTGACAGTTTGACACTTTACGGGGATAAATCCGACTTACAGTTTGAGAGTTATCTCTGTTTGAACATTCTGCCTCGGATCAACCGAAGTCTGGAAGGGCAGAATGTATAACGTAAAAACTGTATAAATCGGTAATGAATATGAAAGTTTGTGCTGAATAAAGGTTATAGATTATTGTGTCCTTGACAGTTTGAGACTTTACGGGGATAAATCCGACTTACGGTTTGAGAGTTGTACCCTTACAAGTGGAAAGGGCGAAATATTGAAGGAAGAAAATATTATTTTGAGCCTTTTGAACATATGACATATTTAAACAACAAATAAGTGCATTGGATCGGGTTGCACGTACCGCAACAAAATAAGTGCATTGGATCGGGTTGCACGTACCGCAATAAATAAGTGCATTGGATCGGGTTGCACGTACCGCAACAAATAAGTGCATTGGATCGGGTTGCACGTACCGCAACAAATAAGTGCATTGGATCGGGTTGCACGGACCGCAACAAATACATAAATGCATTGGATCGGATTGCACGGACCGCAACAAATATATATAAATGCATTGGATCGGGTTGCACGTACCGCAACAAAAATATAAATGCACTGGATCGGGTTGCACGTACTGCAACAAAAAATATAAATGCACTGGATCGGGTTGCACGTACCGCAACAAATATATAAATGCACTGGATCGGGTTGCACGTACCGCAACAATTATATAAATGCACTGGATCGGGTTGCACGTACCGCAACAAATATATAAATGCACTGGATCGGGTTGCACGTACCGCAACAAATATATAAATGTACTGGATCGGGTTGCACGTACCGCAACAAATATATAAATGCACTGGATCGGGTTGCACGTACCGCAACAAATGTATAATATGTTATATGGGAAAAAGAAGGAATACCGATTAAACTAAGTTGTTTTTTTATGACGAGTGGGGAGAAAATTTTGCACGTGAATATTTATTAATTTATTTAATAAAAGGGTTGAAATCTGTTTATTTCAACATGCTTATTATTTTCTTATAATGTGATTGTAATTAAAAATATTGTGAGGTTACTTTGGACTGTAAGGTGAGATTTCCACTCAGCCCCAGATGGTAGGGCTGACTCTTTTATTTAACATATTTCAGGAAGACGCGATAGAGGAAAAGCTCCGCAAGAGGGCTAGCGATCGTCCATGACCTCATCGTACCACCAATCCATTATTTCGGATTTGGTGAAAATTACTCTAGACTAAGTTTGTTTAAAGAATTAAGTTTTATTATCTCGGGGAATGCCCCACATGAGATTGTTCTTCGTAAACTTCAAATTGATTTTTATATATATTATTTCCGCAAATACCTGTCTAATTTAGGAAGAAAATGAAGTAAAGGGTTCGCCTGGAAAGAGATAGTTGTCCAGGTGCCATCACGTCCTAAAGAAAGACTTGAGAAAAGTCGGGGCGTGACAAGTTGGTATCAGAGCTAAACCAGGTTAAGAGATCTTAGGAACTTTCTTTGAGTGGGGTGTTTGAACGATTACTTATTGCGACGGTGTGCGCGCCACCTTAGTAATAAGTGAACGGAATAACATCCTAAACAGTTTCCCTTCTTTCATACTCTTCTCGTGCCTATCTTGAGTCTTTTTAAAGACTTGATTCTTGTACTACCTCTTTAAAAAGGTCTTGGGGAAGGAGAGTACAATGATAAACTAACTGAAAGAGTTGTTGACTACTGCACCAGTCCTAACCTTACCATCGGGACAAGAAGGGTTCATAGTCTATTGTGATGCCTCTAGGGTTGGGTTAGGATGTGTCTTGATGCAATCTGGAAAAGTTATTGCGTATGCATCTCGACAATTGAAGATACATGAGAAGAATTATCCAACTCATGACTTGGAATTGGCCGCGGTAGTGTTTGCCTTACGAATATGGAGACACTATTTGTATGGGGTGCATGTAGATATATTTACAGATCATAAGAGTTTGCAGTACATAACCACGCAAAAGGATTTGAATCTCCGACAAAGAAGATGGTTAGAGTTACTTAAGGATTATGACCTTAGCATTCTTTACCATCCTGGAAAAGCTAACGTGGTGGCTGATGCACTCAGTAGGAGATCAATGGGCAGTTTGGCCCACTTGGCAGTACAAAAGAGAGGTATTGTCTGTGCAGTACAAAAATTGGGGAACCTCGGGATTAGTTTAACTGAGGTCGGTGAAGGTAGGGTAGTGGTACATGATACCTCGCAGTCTGCCTTAACTTCAGAAATAAAAGAGAGTCAGTTTGAGGATATGGAATTTGTTAGGTTTCGGGAGAGGATTCAACAAGGAAAACCTTCACAATTTACATTAGGAAGAAATGATGGTACCATTCGGTATAAGGGTAGGTTATGTGTTCCTAAGGTAAGGGATCTAAGAAGAAGGATCTTAGATGAAGGTCACAATACCAGGTATTCCATTCATCCAGGATCAACGAAAATGTATCATGATCTCAAGGCAAATTACTGGTGGAAAGAAATGAAGAGAGATGTTGCAGAGTTTGTCGGAAGATGTCTTACGTTCAACAGGTGAAAGCCGAACATCAAAAACCCGGCGGCCTACTTCAAGACATTGGCGTCCCCATGTGGAAATGGGAGGCGATTCACATGGATTTTGTGACCGGTCTACCAAAAACACGAGAAGGTTATGATTCTATATGGGTGATTGTAGATCGACTTACAAAGTCAGCCCATTTCCTACCAGTCAAGACTACATATCGGGCACCGCAGTATGCACAAATTTATTTGAAAGAAATAGTGAGGTTACACGGGATTCCATTGCAAATTATTTCGGATAGGGGTTCCCAGTTCACCTCACACTTTTGGCAAAGTTTCCAGCAGGGCCTCGGGACAAAGGTCAAGTTGAGTACGGCTTTCCATCCGCAAACCGACGGACAAGCTGAACGAACAATCCAAACATTGGAGGACATGCTGCGGTCTTGTGTGTTGGACTTCCAGGGCAACTGGTTGGACCATTTATGTCTAATTGAGTTCGCCTACAACAACAGTTTTCATGCTAGTATACATATGGCTCCGTTTGAAGCATTGTATGGGCGAAAATGTAGATCTCCACTCGGGTGGTTCGAAGTGGGCGAAACACTACTGTTCGGACTCGAAGTCATTCAAGAAACAAACGATAAAGTTCAGATAATTCGGGAGCGGATCAAGACAGCTCATAGCCGCCATAAGTCTTATGCGGATCATCGCAAAAGAGATCTCGAATTCCAAGAAGGGGAGAAAGTGTTTTTAAAAGTCTCTCCAATGAAGGGAGTGATGCGATTTGGCAAGAAAGGAAAATTGAGCCCAAGGTTTATTGGACCATATGAGATCTTACGAAGAGTGGGAAATGTGGCTTACGAACTAGCCCTTCCACAAGAATTAGAAGCGGTGCATCCGGTGTTTCATGTGTCAATGTTACGAAAATACTTGCATGATCCAAGTCACGTCATCCAACCCCAAGAAATAGTCATGAATGAAGAGCTTCAATATGAAGAAATGCCGGTAGAAATACTGGATAGACAGATTAAATGTCTTAGGAATAAAGATATTGTGTCTGTGAAGGTCCTATGGGGAAATCACTCCACAAAAGAAGCAACCTGGGAAGCCGAAGACGCGATGAAAATCAAATATCCTTTCCTGTTTGAGTAAGGTAATAAAATGTGTTTAGTTATATTTCATGTGTGTGCAGTTTGTGTGTCTATGTGCATGTGTTACGACCTTATTCACATTCGAGGCCGAATGTTGTTTAAGGAGGGGAGAATGTAAAGTCTTGGAAGTTGTGTTTCATGTGTGTGCAGTTTGCATGTCTATGTGCATGTGTTACGACCTTACTCACATTCGAGGACGAATGTTGTTTAAGGAGGGGAGAATGTAAAGTCCCAGAAGTTGTGTTTCATGTGTGTGCAGTTTGCATGTCTATGTGCATGTGTTACGACCTTACTCACATTCGAGGACGAATGTTGTTTAAGGAGGGGAGAATGTAAAGTCCCAAAAAAAAAAAAAAAAAACAAAAAACAAAAACAACCCACTCCCTCACGTCCCCCCCTAAACCAACCCCTCTCTCCCTCAACTCCTCCTTCCACTCCCTCACATCACAAAAATCTGTGCACACATACACTTTTATATTCAACACACACATACACTTTTATATACAACACACACACACACTTTTATATAAAACACAACCAAAAAGGGAAATACAAAAGAAAAACAGCAAATCAGAAACAAAACAGTGAAAAAAAATAGAAGAGAATTAAAGAGAGCAATTAAGGAGTTCCAAAAATGTTTGGTTGAAGTTGAGTTTTGTTCGTGGTTACGAAGCAACAAAGGTGAGTTTTCTCACTCAAAGTTCTTAGTAAAATCCTTTATTTTTAAGTTGCAATACATGTTAGAATATAATCCGGTTATTGAAAGAATGAGCATGAAATTTATGATTGTTTAACGACTAGTTTGGATTGTGCAATTGTAATCTGTTATACTGGGCGGTACTTGTTAGAATTGGATGAAATTTTACATAGTTGTACATCTTTATGTTACGGTCAGTTTGAGACTTTACGGGGATAAATCCGACTTACGGTTTGAGAGTTATCGCTGTTTGAACATTCTGCCTCGGATCAACCGAAGTCTGGAAGGGCAGAATGTATAACGTAAAAACTGTACAAATAGGTAATGAATATGAACGTTTGTGATAAATAAAAGTTATAGATTATTGTGTCCTTTACAGTTTGAGACTTTACGGGGATAAATCCGACTTACGGTTTGAGAGTTATCGCTGTTTGAACATTCTGCCTCGGATCAACCGAAGTCTGGAAGGGCAGAATGTATAACGTAAAAACAGTACAAATGGGTAATGAATATGAAAGTTTGTGATGAATAAAAGTTATATATTATTGTGTCCTTGACAGTTTGACACTTTACGGGGATAAATCCGACTTACGGTTTGAGAGTTATCTCTGTTTGAACATTCTGCCTCGGATCAACCGAAGTCTGGAAGGGCAGAATGTATAACGTAAACACTGTATAAATCGGTAATGAATATGAAAGTTTGTGCTGAATAAAGGTTATATATTATTGTGTCCTTAACAGTTTGAGACTTTACGGGGATAAATCCGACTTACGGTTTGAGAGTTGTAACCCTTACAACTGGAAAGGGCGAAATATTGAAGGAAGAAAATATTATTTTGAGCCTTTTGAACATATGACATATTTAAACAACAAATAAGTGCATTGGATCGGGTTGCACGTACCGCAAAAAAATAAGTGCATTGGATCGGGTTGCACGTACCGCAACAAATAAGTGCATTGGATCGGGTTGCACGTACCGCAACAAATAAGTGCATTGGATCGGGTTGCACGTACCACAACAAATAAGTGCATTGGATCGGGTTGCACGGACCGCAACAAATACATAAATGCATTGGATCGGGTTGCACGGACCGCAACAAATATATATAAATGCATTGGATCGAGTTGCACGTACCGCAACAAAAATATAAATGCACTGGATCGGGTTGCACGTACTGCAACAAAAAATATAAATGCACTGGATCGGGTTGCACGTACCGCAACAAATATATAAATGCACTGGATCGGGTTGCACGTACCGCAACAATTATATAAATGCACTGGATCGGGTTGCACGTACCGCAACAAATATATAAATGCATCGATCGGGTTGCACGCATCGCAACAAATATATAAATGTATCGATCGGGTTGCAGCATCGCAACAAATATATAAATGCACTGGATCGGGTTGCACGTACCGCAACAAATGTATAATATGTTATATGGGAAAAAGAAGGAATACCGATTAAACTAAGTTGTTTTTTATGACGAGTGGGGAGAAAATTTTGCACGTGAATATTTATTAATTTATTTAATAAAAGGGTTGAAATCATTTATTTCAACATGCTTATTATTTTCTTATAATGTGATTGTAATTAAAAATATTGTGAGGTTACTTTGGACTGTAAGGTGAGATTTCCACCAAATTTGATGGTAGGGTGACTCTTTTATTTAACATATTTCAGAAGACGCGATAGAGGAAAAGCTCCGCAAAGAGGGCTAGCGATCGTCTCCACCCCTCATCGTACCACCAATCCATTATTTTCGGATTTGGTGAAAATTACTCTAGACTAAGTTTGTTTAAAGAATTAAGTTTTATTATCTCGGGGAATGCCCCACATGAGATTGTTCTTCGTAAACTTCAAATTGATTTTTATATATATTATTTCCGCAAATACCTGTCTAATTTAGGAAGAAAATGAAGTAAAGGGTTCGCCTGGAAAGAGATAGTTGTCCAGGTGCCATCACGTCCTAAAGAAAGACTTGAGAAAAGTCGGGGCGTGACAACATTCTTTCAAACTGAAGGCCCTCTTGCTCGGGACGTTGTGTTTCATGTCCGCAGGTGCAGGTAGACAAACATGTCGTTCTATCATAACATTATATTGAAAGAAATGTCAGTTTAAAGCTTAGATATCATAACATTATATTGTTTAAAGCTAATACGTTTAGAAAGAATGACTTAAAATTTATCTATATATGTGAAAGAAATAATCACCTTGATTATTTTCATTGATTGAATAGATATATATACAAGTTACAAACCTTTTCCTACCATAATTCTAACTCTACAATATGGTAAGTGTATATCCTAATTATGGTAAGTGTATAACCTAATCTAGGTAACAAATATACTACAATATACAAACAATATACTTTCCTTAATACTAAAGATTTGCCAACTGTTTTGGCTACCAAAGAGCTCATCGGACGCCTGCTTAACACACCTCAGTCATAGCGGGCGGCCTTCGAACGCTGAGACTGTCCCTAAAATCTTCAAAGAGAACCGCCGGTAGACCCTTTGTAAAAATGTCAGCAATTTGATAACGAGACGGGACATGGCCTACGCGAACTTGACCGCTTTGCAACCTTTTCACGGACAAAGTGAATGTCCATTTCGATATGCTTGGTGCGCTGGTGTTGAATCGGGTTACCTGAAAGGTAGATGGCACTAATGTTATCGCAATATACCAAGGTTACCTTCGAGATGGGACAATGAAGCTTCAAAAGAAACTTATGTACCCAACATGATTCTGAGACCACATTAGCTACCCCTCAATATTCGGCCTCTGCACTTGAGCGTGATAGAGTTGCCTGACGCTTTGCCGACCATGAGACCAAGTTGTTGCCGAGGAACATACAATAGGCAGGAGTCGACCGTCTGGTGTCGGGACAGCCACCCCAATCAAAGATCCGTAAGAGACAAGTGTGGATGTAGAGGAAGGATACAAGTGCAACCCATAGTCTAGTGTTCCCTGAATATACCGAATGATGCGTTTGATTGCATTCATGTGCTCAATTCTGGGATCATGCATGAATAAACACACCTGCTGAACCGCATATGTAATATCTGGTCTGGTAAAGGTAAGATACTAGAGGGCCCCTACAAGACTGCGATAGCGGGTCGGGTCCTCGTATGGTGCACCTGCTGCGGCGCTTAGCTTTGGGTTTGCATCAACTGGCGTGGAAGTGGACTTACAGGATGACATCCCAGCCCTCTCGATGATCTCAGCCGCATACTTCTGTTGAGACAGAAACAAACCACCTGAATGACGTTTGACGGCAATCCCCAAAAAATAACTCAACGGCCCTAAGTCCTTCATAGCAAATTCGTAATCGAGTATGGCCATGATAGACCGACGCAAAGCATCGGAGGAGGCGATCAAAATGATATCATCCACATATAATGTAATATAGGCCAATGACGAACCACGGCGGTAGATGAACAAAGAATTGTCCGACTGCGTGTGTGAACCCAATAGTCGAAACAAAATCAAGAAATCGTGTATACCAGGCACGTGGCGATCGCTTAAGCCCATATAATGACTTCTTCAACAAACAGACATGATGAGGCGGTTGGGATCCCTGAAGCCCAACGGCTGATGCATATAGATCAAGCTTCCTTGAGATCACCATGTAGAAAGGCATTCTTGACATCCAACCGATGGATTGGCCAAGTCTTTGAAAGAGCCAAGCTAAGCACGGTCACGAATGGTAGCCGATTTGACCACCGGACTAAACGTCTCACCACAATCAATTCCAACTCTTTGAGTCTTACCATCACCAACAAGTCGCGCCTTATGTCGAGCAAATGACCCATCTGAATTCTCCTTATGAGCAAAAATCCACATAGACCTGATAATATTAATACCATATGGACGGGGCACCAACTCCCACGTCTTATTATCAATAAGAGCATTATATTAATCAGTCATAGCAATTTTCCAATTAGGGTCATTTAATGCGGACACAGGATTGCGGGGCAAGGGGGATTTAGAGACATCAGAATGTAAATTAAAATGTCTTTTAGGTGTAAAAATACCCCGCTGACTACGAGTGACCGGTCTATGACTCGAGGAATAAGTGATGGAATTTTGGGAATTTTCTGGGCTCGGGACGGGTGGCGGCGGTGGGCTCTTGGCCCAAATCGGCACAAGTCGGAAGTCGATTACGGGGCACCGCCGGGTTGGGTTTACGGACCAGTTCGAGTGTGGGCTGGCCCAATATGGAACTGCTCGATGGCTACAGCGAGGCGGCAGATCTTGTGGGACCAGGCGATGGGCCATTGGAGGATTTTGGGCACGGAGTTGTTCGAAAAATTCAATAATATACTGATATTTGGTCATCCAAAAATTATACGACTTAGGCTCGGGAGTATGAACTTTCGTAAAAGGGAATTGGGTTTCATCAAAAATGACATGACGATTTATAATGATTTTCTTGGAGGATAAATCAAAACACTTATAACCTCGATGATTTGACGGGTAACCCAAAAATACACACGGAGTAGACCGAGCCTGAAGTTTGTTAATTGTGGTGGATGGGAATAACGGATAACACAAGCACCCAAAAATCCGAAGATGAGAATAAGATGGGTTCTTATTATATAAGATTTTGAGAGGGGAAGAATATGTCAGACCTTTAGACGGAATTATGTTAAGAAGGTAAGTGGCCATTTGTAGAGCATGATGCCAAAAATAGGCGGGTATGGAGGCATGTAGTAGGAGAGTTCGGACAATATTACTTATGGAACGAATTTTATGCTCGCTTTCCCATTTTGTGAAGATGTATGAGGACATGAAAACCGAAAATTTATCCCATGAGTAGCACAAAATTCTCGAAACTCCCTATTGTCATACTCCTTCCCATTATCACATTGAATATTTTTTATTTCTCTTTCGAATTGAGTACGAACGAACGCTCTAAATTTTATGAAGACGGAAAACACTTGTGATTTATTCGCAATTGGAAACGTCCACAAAAATCTAGAATAATCATCTAAGAAGAGAACATAATATCGATGACCCATTGAACTAAGAACAGGAGATGTCCATAAGTCGCTATGAATAATGTCAAATGGCATAGAAGTATGAGAATTGGAGTCTACAAATGGCAACTTAACAATTTTTCCTAATGAACAAGACTGACAAATTGGAGTACGACTCGTGCACTTTACAAGAAATAAAGCTATTTTTATCTAAAACTGATAAAATAGAAGATCCCTGATGACCCAAACGAGCATGCCACATGGAAGGAGAGATGGTCGCAAAGGCGATGGCAAGGTGGACTCAAGGATCAAAACCGGCATGATAGGATATAGATCCCCTACTATCACACCTCATGAGATGACTCCCGCCTTGAAATCCTTCACAGAGAAACCAAAAGGATCAAATTCAATGTAAATGTAATTGTCATTTGTGAACTTTCGGACAGACACTAAATTTTTAATCAATTTAGGAGCATGTAAAGTATTTTTCAAGAGAAGTGGTGGATTGGGAGGAGACAACGTTTTCTGACCATACCCTAGAATTGGAATTGAACTGCCATTACCAACAATTATTCCCCGAGGGGTGCTCAAATTGTAATAAGATGAGAGAGTACCTGATTCGGAAGTCATGTGAGTAGTGGCCCCGGTGTCCATGTACCAATTTGGGTCCGGTTGAGTTAATCCCAACGTGTGCATCGCGGCCTCGATATCGGTCTGAGTAGGGCCTGCTGTATGATGGGCTTGTGGAGGCCGGGGCCCAAGAACTCCTGGCCGTCTTTGGACCAGGCCCGTGAATCGCTACCATCGCTTTGTTGGGCCATCGGCGATGGGCCGCCATCAGCTGAGCATTGGGCCTGGATTGTTGGCTGACCACCGCCGGAATTTCTGCCGCCGCCGGTATGGGCCGCCGCCCACGGTCCATCGCCATCGCTTCCATCGCCATGGCCCCCACTGCTGGGCCGGTGGGGGTGGTGGGCCACTGTTCATTGGATGGGACCCACCGACGTTTTGCTGACTGCCGGAACCTCCACCATTACCACCGCGTTTGCCCCCGCGGTTTTTGTTATTATTCTTGCGATTATTCTTGCCGCCACCATTATTATGGTTTTGGCCCGAATTATTAACAAAAGCGACGGATTAGGGAGAGACGTCATCATGACTATCGGACTTGCTCCGTAGCCGCTTTTTAGCCAAACCGCTTCTTCCAACGTAAGCATTGGCGGGCTTGATGGAAGTCGGGAAGAGGGTTGCTTTGGCGAAGGAGAGTGCCAACACCATTATAGGCCTCCGAAAGACCGGCAACCAATTGTAGAACTAGACGATTATTTGTTACTGGTGCGCCAACGTTACGGAGTTGATCCGCCAATTCCTTTAGTTTCTTGCAATATGCGTAAGCGTTTAAATACGCCCATTCGAACGAGAGAATTCCTGCTCGAGTGTGACGATACGGAATGTTGGTTGTCTTGGAATATGTCACGCAATCTATTCCATGCAGCCATAGCCGTGGTATCGGGCTCCATAATCGTCTGTAGAAGGTCCATCAAATAGTGGTGTATATCCACCGAAGAACGGTAGCATCAAGTGTAATCCATACCTCGGGATCCTCCGCAGAAGGGGTCTAGCGGGAGGAATTATGTGATGAAGAACTTGATAAGAGATAGCGTGAATTTTAAACAACTCCGCCCACAATGCATATTGAACGTTTTCCATCTCAAGGACAATAGGGACACTGAGCTTGATATTGGAAACCGTGAGGGCAGGGTGAAAATTGTTCTTAGACATTTTTGAAAGAACAAAGAAGGAGGATAATTTTAAGAGAGGTTTTTGAGAGCGGAAGACGAGATATTTGGAGAGAAAAAAAACCCGAGGGAGGGGGGGGGGGGTTCTCGGCCAAAGAGGAGGCAAAAGTTTGAGAGAAGAAAACTTTTGTTTAGACCTAGTCTCTTGATACCATGAAAGAAATAATCCCCTTGATTATTTTCATTGATTGAATAGATATATATACAAGTTACAAACCTTTTCCTACCATAATTCTAACTCTACAATATGGTAAGTGTATATCCTAATTATGGTAAGTGTATAACCTAATCTAGGTAACAAATATACTACAATATACAAACAATATACTTTCCTTAATACTAAAGATTTGCCAACTGTTTTGGCTACCAAAGAGCTCATCGACGTCTGTTTAACACACCCCCGCAGTCATAGCGGGCGGTCTTCGACCGCTGAGACTGTCCCTAAAATCTTCAAAGAGAACCGCCGGTAGACCCTTTGTAAAAATGTCAGCAATTTGATAACGAGACGGGACATGGCATACGCGAACTTGACCGCTTTGCAACCTTTTCACGGACAAAGTGAATGTCCATTTCGATATGCTTGGTGTATTTGGTGTTGAACTAGGTTACCTGAAAGGTAGATGGCACTAATGTTATCGCAATATACCAAGGTTGCCTTCGAATGGGACAATGAAGCTCCAAAGCAAATTACGAGCCAACATGATTCTCGAGACCACATTCGCTACCCTCGATATTACGCCTGCACTTGAGCGTGATAGAGTTGCCTGACGCTTTGCCGACCATGAGACCAAGTTGTTGCCGAGGAACATACAATAGCCAGAAGTCGACCGTCTGGTGTCGGGACAACCACCCCAATCAGCATCCGTGTAAGAGACAAGTGTGGATGGAGAGGAAGGAGACAAGTGCAACCCATAGTCTAGTGTCCCCTGAATATACCGAATGATGCGTTTGATTGCATTCATGTGCTCAATTCTGGGATCATGCATGAATAAACACACCTGCTGAACCGCATATGTAATATCCGGTCTGGTAAAGGTAAGATACTAGAGGGCCCCTGCAAGACTGCGATAGCGGGTCGGGTCCTCGTATGGTGCACCTGCTGCGGCGCTTAGCTTTGGGTTTGCATCAACTGGCGTGGAAGTGGACTTACAGGATGACATCCCAGCCCTCTCGATGATCTCAGCCGCATACTTCCGTTGAGACAGAAACAAACCACCTGAATGACGTTTGACGGCAATCCCCAAAAAATAACTCAACGGCCCTAAGTCCTTCATAGCAAATTCAGAACTGAGTATGGCCATGATAGACTGACGCAAAGCATCGGAGGAGGCAGTCAAAATGATATCATCCACATATAACAGAATATAGGCCAATGACGAACCACGTCGGTAGATGAACAAAGAATTGTCTGACCTGCTGTGTGTGAACCCAATAGTCGAAACAAAATCAGCAAATCGTGTATACCAGGCACGTGGCGACTGCTTAAGCCCATATAATGACTTCTTCAACAAACAGACATGATGAGGGCGGGTGGGATCCCCAAGCCCAACGGCTGATGCATATAGATCGCTTCCTTGAGATCACCATGTAGAAAGGCATTCTTGACATCCAACTGATGGATTGGCCAAGTCTTTGAAAGAGCCAAGCTAAGCACGGTCACGAATGGTAGCCGGTTTGACCACCGGACTAAACGTCTCACCACAATCAATTCCAACTCACGAGTCTTACCATCACCAACAAGTCGCGCCTTATGTCGAGCAAATGACCCATCTGAATTCTCCTTATGAGCAAAAATCCACATAGACCTGATAATATTAATACCATATGGACGGGGCACCAACTCCCACGTCTTATTATCAATAAGAGCATTATATTCATCAGTCATAGCAATTTTCCAATTAGGGTCATTTAATGCGGACACAGGATTGCGGGGCAATGGGGATTTAGAGACATCAGAATGTAAATTAAAATGTCTTTTAGGTGTGATAGTAGGGGGGATCTATATCCTATCATGCCCGGTTTTAGTCCTTCGAGTCCAGCCTTGCCATCAGCTTTTGCAGCCATCTCTCCTTCCATGTGGCATGCTCGTTTGGGTCATCCGGGATCTTCTATTTTATCAGTTTTAGATAAAAATAGCTTTATTTCTTGTAAGGGTACGAGTCGTACTCCAATTTGTCAGTCTTGTTCATTAGGAAAAATTGTTAAGTTGCCATTTGTAGACTCCAATTCTCATACTTCTATGCCATTTGACATTATTCATAGCGACTTATGGACATCTCCTGTTCTTAGTTCAATGGGTCATCGATATTATGTTCTCTTCTTAGATGATTATTCTAGATTTTTGTGGACGTTTCCAATTGCGAATAAATCACAAGTGTTTTCCGTCTTCATAAAATTTAGAGCGTTCGTCAGACTCAATTCGAAAGAGAAATAAAAAATATTCAATGTGATAATGGGAAGGAGTATGACAATAGGGAGTTTCGAGAATTTTGTGCTACTCATGGGATAAATTTTTGGTTTTCATGTCCTCATACATCTTCACAAAATGGGAAAGCCGAACGCAAAATTCGTTCCATAAATAACATTGTCCGAACTCTCCTAATCCATGCCTCCATACCTCCGTATTTTTGGCATCATGCTCTACAAATGGCCACTTACCTTCTTAACATAATTCCGTCTAAAGGTCTGACATATTCTTCCCCTCTCAAAATCTTATATAATAAGAACCCGTCTTATTCTCATCTTCGAATTTTTGGGTGCTTGTGTTATCCGTTATTCCCATCCACCACAATTAACAAACTTCAGGCTCGGTCTACTCCGTGTGTATTTTTGGGTTACCCGTCAAATCATCGAGGTTATAAGTGTTTTGATTTATCCTCCAAGAAAATCATTATAAATCGTCATGTCATTTTTTATGAAACCCAATTCCCTTTTACGAAAGTTCATACTCCCGAGCCTAAGTCGTATAATTTTTTGGATGACCAAATATCCCCGTATATTATTCAGAATTTTTCGAACAACTCCCGTGCCCAAAATCCTCCAATGGCCCATCGCCTACCGGTCCCACAAGATCGCCGCTGCTCCAAATATTGGGCGATCCAGCCCACTGAATCTGGTCCGAAACCCACCCCACCGGGCGGTTCTGAATCGCCTTCCATGCCGATTTGGGCCAAGAGCCCACCGTCGCCGCCATCCGCCCCGAGCCCGTAAAATTCCCAAAATTCCATCACTTATTCCTCGAGTCATAGACCGGTCACTCGTAGTCGGGTATTTTTACACCTAAAAGACATTTTAATTTACATTCGATGTCTCTAAATCCCCTTGCCCCGCAATCTCGTGTCCGCATTAAATGACCCTAATTGGAAAATTGCTATGGTGGATGAATATAATGCTCTTATTGATAATAAGACGTGGGAGTTGGTGCCCGCCCATATGGTATTAATATTATCGGTCTATGTGGATTTTTGCTCATAAGGAGAATTCGGATGGGTCATTTGCTCGACATAAGGCGCGACTTGTTGGTGATGGTAAGACTCAAAGAGTTGGAATTGATTGTGGTGAGACGTTTAGTCCGGTGGTCAAACCGCTACCATTCGTGACTGTGCTTAGCTTGGCTCTTTCAAAGACTTGGCCAATCCATCGATTGGATGTCAAGAATGCCTTTCTACATGGTGATCTCAAGGAAACAGTCTATATGCATCACCGTTGGGCTTCAGGATCCCAACCGCCTCATCATGTCCGCTTGTTGAAGAAGTCATTATATGGGCTTAAGCGCCGCCACGCGCCTGGTATACACGATTTGCCGATTTTGTTTCGACTATTGGGTTCACACACGCAGTCGACAATTCTTTGTTCATCTACCGCCGTGGTTCGTCATTGGCCTATATTACATTATATGTGGATGATATCATTTTGACCCTCCTCCGATGCTTTGCGTCGATCTATCATGGCCATACTCGGGCTCGAATTTGCTATGAAGGACTTAGGGCCGTTGAGTTATTTTTTGGGGATTGCCGTCAAACGTCATTCAGGTGGTTTGTTTCTGTCTCAACAGAAGTATGCGGCTGAGATCATCGAGAGGGCTGGGATGTCATCCTGTAAGTCCACTTCCACGCCAGTTGATGCAAACCCAAAGCTAAGCGCCGCAGCAGGTGCACCATACGAGGACCCGACCCGCTATCGCAGTCTTGCAGGGGCCCTCCAGTATCTTACCTTTACCAGACCGGATATTACATATGCGGTTCAGCAGGTGTGTTTATTCATGCATGATCCCAGAATTGAGCACATGAATGCAATCAAACGCATCATTCGGTATATTCAGGGGACACTAGACTATGGGTTGCACTTGTATCCTTCCTCCACATCCACACTTGTCTCTTACACGGATGCTGATTGGGGTGGTTGTCCCGACACCAGACGGTCGACTTCTGGCTATTGTATGTTCCTCGGCAACAACTTGGTCTCATGGTCGGCAAAGCGTCAGGCAACTCTATCACGCTCAAGTGCAGAGGCGTAATATCGAGGGTAGCGAATGTGGTCTCGTAATCATGTTGGCTCGTAATTTGCTTTTGAGCTTCATTGTCCCATTCGTAAGGCAACCTTGGTATATTGCGATAACATTAGTGCCATCTACCTTCAGGTAACCCGATTCAACACCAGCGCACCAAGCATATCGAAATGGACATTCACTTTGTCCGTGAAAAGGTTGCAAAGGGTCAAGTTCGCGTATGCCATGTCCCGTCTCGTTATCAAATTGCTGACATTTTTACAAAGGGTCTACCCGCGGTTCTCTTTGAAGATTTTAGGGACAGTCTCAGCGTTCGAAGACCGCCCGCTATGACTGCGGGGGTGTGTTAAACAGACGTCCAGTAGGCTACTGGTAGCCAAAACAGTTGGCAAATCTTTAGTATTAAGGAAAGTATATTGTTTGTATATTGTAGTATATTTGTTACCTAGATTAGGTTATACACTTACCATAATTAGGATATACACTTACCATATTGTAGAGTTAGAATTATGGTAGGAAAAGGTTTGTAACTTGTATATATATCTATTCAATCAATGAAAATAATCAAGGGGACCTACTGGACGTCTGTTTAACAATATGTATGTGATTCTAATGTCCTAAGGAAACGTTCTGTTTACCTAAATGATTTGTGAATTACCTATGAGTAGTTTATCCATATAGAAAGTTTGTCTATGGTTTTAAAAAGAATGTTAAATATCTATCCTCTAATTCTCTGTATGTATGACTGTTGGTTATTGATTCTTTAATTTTGTTGAAACATACTACAAAGCTTTTCATGTTTAAGCCACATTTAGGTCTTATGAATGCTAGGGACATGATTTGAGAATGTGTGCCAGCTTGTGCTATGGGAATTGTTTACCTTCACTGTTTCCAAGTTCTCTTTGATGTTTGGTCTGAATATTTAGACATGATGAATTATTTGAACCAACAACTAGTATTAGACTTTGTAAAACCTTATCACATACATCTACGAGAACTAGAATGCATAGTCCCTTTTCCGGTTGTATTTAATAATAATTGCAGGGGCTATGAATCTGCATGTTTAGTTGTTTTTCCTGATAAAATTGGGAACTAAGTAAACACAGAATACATGTCTATAGGGTTGATGCTTTCAATGTTTCCTACGAATCATGCTTGAGCCATGATTGGGTTTTAAGTTCAACTTTGTATATTTCCTTTTGAATCAATTGGCAAGTTTAAGACCTAGTTGGTTACTTATCATTACTGGGACAACAGTTGAATTAATTCTAATGTATAGTTCTTTAAGACATTAGAAAGATATATGAGCCTCTTGTATTCTATCGTGTTTTGGCATCTGTTGTATATGCACTCAAAATCGAATGTTGGTGTAAACTTTGATGCTTGCTTATCACAATAAACTTCCCACAAGATGCCTGTTAAAACTCAATGGAAATTGATATCCCTATTGACTGCCATTACTGTGGAAGTCCTAAGACCGCTACCATATTTTTATCTGTTAAACAGAGAAATATACATGTGATATACACTAAATATACAGCAGTGTATATCACATATATATCACTGGATTAAAGCAGTGGGCTGAACAGCAAGCAGCAGTGAATTGTAGGCAGTGGGCTTTCGGCCAAGTCCAGCAGAATTGTGTTCCAGCAGACTTGGGCCTAAGCAGTGGGCCTCTCGGTCAGATCTGCAAAATCCAAGTAACATTAGGATATTGTATATATGGTATATATATTTGTAGTATATTATAATATAAAGGATACCTTAATTAGTGTTATACACTTACCATAATTGTATAGTTAGAATTATGGTAGAATAAGGATTTAGAAGTAGAATAGGAAAAGGATTTTCCTATTATGAAAATATGTAACTTGTATATATAGTCTTTCAATTAATGAAAATAATCAAGGGGATTATTTCTTTCATTATCGAACATGGAATTTATTCTCCCTAACATACTGCGTGACTTTTTACTAGTTTGCTTTTGCTAATGGTCAATTTGACTCCGTTGAAGAGCATATTCCCCTAAAAAACTCTTCTACCAGAGCTCTCGTGATTGCAGGGGCTAAAGTGTAGTGATACGTGATTGGAAGGGAGATTGGGTAGCTGGTTTTATGATGAGCTACATGTATATCACTAACACTAATGCTGAATTACAGGCCCTATTGCAGGGGCTACAACTTGCTCTGGAAAGGAAACTCACTCCTTTGGCAGACTTACTAGCAAGGGAAGGTGCAAAGTCTCAATCTTTTGGAAGAAGTATGCGGTGGCCAGCCAAATTGACTGTTGGGAACATCTTTTCAAAAGTTAACTGACAGTAATCTTCAGCAACTCCATTACGTTTTAAGGAAAAGAATAAGAGCACCTAACAAGCAAATCAGCACAGAAATTTGATGTCTTCTTCCAGCATCACCATAGGACCATGAGCTGTTTCTTCTTTTCAAAAATATATTTTTACGTATCAGATATTTGGTATGCGCTTTCTCCGACCCCATTTGTAGATTATACTGTGTACGTTGACATTGTCGCTGCTTAGTATCCGCTGTGAGGTCCGAATGATCTTGATTTGCATAAAAAGTCTTTACTTGGAATAGTAAAATACTCTTTATCAAAAACGACTTTATTTCTACATTTCAACCCGAGAATTATTATGAAGGATGTAGTGTACTTGCCAGCCACCACATCACAATCTTTAATGACGAGTTGCTTGTCCTTGTTACCATCCATTACCAGAGAAGTAGAACTTCATCCAATAACATGCATGAGTATTTATTTGTCCTTTGCACTGTTATTTTGGTTATTATTCTATTTTCTAAGCTTATAGCTTCCCAAAATTAAATCCAAGTCCATCAATACAATTTCAAATTGTTTTGACATGAATTATTTATGCTTTTTCATTAACTTTTGGAGAATTGAACCAGTTGTATCCGACTAGGAAGGAAATGAGATTGATTTCGAACACTAAAATTGTATTTGGAAGGAATTATTTAGCCATTGCTTATTGATTTATTATTAGATATGTATTTTATTCTTTTGAACAAACTGAACTTTATACTAACACCCCCTGCAAG
Source organism: Anisodus acutangulus (assembly GCA_029783415.1). NCBI lineage: Eukaryota > Viridiplantae > Streptophyta > Magnoliopsida > Solanales > Solanaceae > Anisodus > Anisodus acutangulus. The sequence continues at coordinate 2,402,780 of CM056503.1, forward strand.
CCCTTTATCTATTAATTTATTTATTTAGGCTAGAAAAAAGTTTAAGAAGTGTAAAGAATTGGGGTGTTGTATTTTACCCCAGAAGGTTATCTTGACATTGGCAAAATATGCTTAATCGAATTCTTCTTGAGATAAATTTGCTTCTATTCTAATGTTTTATTACACCGATTGATTAATGTTTATTGCGTATTGATTCAATCACTTTGAATGATTCTTGCTAAGATGATTAGGATATTACTAACAATCAAGTTTCTATCGAATTGTAGGGGATTCATCTATCAATTAGTGGTGAAGTTTTGAGAAAATATTTGTTGGATTTTTTTTTATTTTTTAAACAAATTTTCTAGTTTTTGTACACATCGAAATTCTCTCTCTCTATACCCATAGTCTTAATTGAATTAAATAACTGCAAATATATCAAGACTCGTATTCCTAGCTAGTTACTCTCCACATGTGCTAATAATTCTTTAAAATCAAGAACCAAGCTTAAAAAAATTAATATATATATATATTTTAAAATAATTACTTCACTTATAACTAAAAGCCTTTAAAAGAGAATATTAAAGCACGATTTCCCCCGGACGAATGAACAAATGGAAACAAGGATATATCAGACATAAAAATTGAAATTTTAAGTATACTAATAATAAACTCTCTACTTGCAATATATTACACCGCATATTAGAGTATACTAATATAACACTTCTATCAGGACTCTAACTCGTGCAAGTATATTATAATTAGGTTAATTAGTTCTTTAATTTCCCTTATATTTATAAGGTCAACTAGCTGTCATATGACACATTTTCATATATAAACATTCTCTCTGTTGGAGTTCAATTAGGAATAGGAGTCCTCCGATACTATATATCTAATTCAACTAGGACTAGGGGTTCTTATTCCCCTTTTATTTGACTATATATACTTGAGATTTTCGTTAAAATATTCATATTTACTTATGGTCATGGCGGACGATCTTGAGCATTGTTCAGACTGCATAATCGTGCATATGTATGCGTTTTTAGCGAATTTTTTCGGTTGCATAGCTTTGGTTTCCTTGTTTGCAGTATTACTCTTTGGAAATGCCATTTTCCCTAATAACACACGCAAACAAACTTATTTATTGATCATCCCTTTTTTCTTTGAATTTTTGCTAGTCTTGTTTATTTGCTTAATCATTGTAAGGTGGGCATTTGGGGAAGCATCCTGTTTAGACCGGAGGAGTGCAAGTGTCGTCCCGATGCAAGGAGAAGTTTAAAATCTTTTCTTGTTTTCTTTATTAGCCTCTAGTAATAGTATTTTACCGTTTTCTATCTCTGTTGTTTAATATTCTTGTGTTTGATGCTTGACATTTGAATTGATCTTATATATATTGGTGTCCCGCTCATCTTAAAATCTAGCCGAAGTACATGATACTACAGTTCATGATCTTCTAAAACCGTCGTTCGATATTTAATTTGTTTTAGTTTATGAAGAATTCATGTACTCTTTTCTTATTATATTTAGAAATTGTGCCATATATGTATAAAAATTACTCTAACGTTACGGAATCAAAGATGGCTATTATTCATCTACTACAGCTTTAGTTTAGTTTACTGCATATTCATGATCTTTGTAGTGTACAATGTCACCCTCTTGTTGGTGTTATTCCCAGACCAAAAGTGATAACTAAGGGTCGTTTGGAGGGAACGAGTTATTCCATAATTAATTATTTCACGATTAGTTATTCCATTATCCTATAGAGTTAAAAATAATACTACAATTCCGGATAACTAATCATAGAATTAGTTATATCTTAATTTTATTCGAATCAAACTTTAGATAAACTAATTTAAAAATTAATTTCGGGATTAATTATTCCTTATCTCTCACACCAAACGAGCCCTAAAAAATATTTAGGTGCCTTTCCTAACTGTCACATTCTTTGATTCATATCAACGTTATAAGAATTTCATTAATGTCTTACAAAATAGTGGAGATCCATTTTGTAGTCCTTTATAAATGATTTTTTAAGTGAGATAGATATAATATAACACAAACGATCGGAATTTTTATAGCTTATAATAACTAATCATAGAAAGATCATTGAAATACGACATGACATGTGATTGTTTCCTAGGTCCAAATTTGTACGTATTTTATGATTTCACTTCATTAGATTCAACAAAATATAAAAGATATTTACAACGCGGAAGATGCCCTTTTCCACTAGCACAATTATTTCAAGAACACAACAAAATAAGTTATATTGAGCACAAAAGAGAATTGGTGTTCAATTTTTTTTTTTTTGTTGCTCAAACTAAATCAAGTAAAGGCAAAAATTACCCAAAATTAAAGAAAAAATAATTAGATCCAACTACCAAAGAGTTCTTGATCTTTTGAAGGAAGTGGAAGATGATGGGTTGATTTGTGGAACAGCAAAAGAATTGTCATCAATCTACCAAAAAAAAAAAATGTGTCTGATTTTGCTGAGGAGTAGGTGCTTGAGGAACCCAAATACCTATACTTTCTGGTGAGAATGAATTCAAAGTGCTCTCAATTTCAGTATCCCAAGTTGGAAACACATCATTATTGTCACCAATCTACCAAATACTCTGATATACTCTGAGCAAACCTTACAGAAACCATTAGCAGGAATGTTTAAGAAATTCTTCAACATGCCATCTAGGTAACATCTCTAAATACTCTGATATACTACTTGTTAAACTATTTCCCCCCATATCATTAGCTCCAACTTCCATTTCTTGACCATAAATAGGCAAAGTCAAAGGCTTGTTTGTTGAATCTTGATTTTTTGTATTTGTACTAGATGAAGTTGTTGATGGAGATAATTGTGATGAAGAGTAAATTGCAGAATTTGCTGAAATTTTAACACCTGTAAGGAGAAATCTGTTATGTTTTTGTGTATGTTCATTAGCTTTGTGTATTGAAACATCACACTCTGTGCATAGTATTGCCCTGTCTTGCTGACAAAACAAAAAAGCCCTCCTTTCCTGTAAGTAAACACATATTAACTGTGTGCCCCCCAAATTTTTATGATGACCTCATCACCAAAAAAAGCAATGTGTGGTTATGAAGTGCAATCTATAATAGTTAGCTAAATCATTAAGCATTATTAACTCATAATACATTCATGAGAAAGTTCTGCAACTCTACTTGTGAAGGAAAAGAGTCGAATCATTTGTAGAATGGATTTGAGTGTCAGGGAGAAAGTTGAATTTCTGGCTTGTCTCCCCATTCTCTTAGATGATTTTTAATTCCGTTATATAGAAGATCCATAAAGATAAATGTGGTTGACCTGGTTATTTATTGAGAAGCGTTTCAATTGTTGCGTTCAATTGAACACATGTCCAACTAACAACATTCAACACAATCATCATAGACTAAGAACTTTAATATGAATTCCTTCATATTACCATTCCAAAGAAAATGGATAAGCCGAGCAGGGGAGAGAAAGAAATAGTCTGAAATTATGATTTTCGGAAATTCTAAGAAAAGTAAATGAAAAGGAAGAGAAGCCTATAATGGGCCATTGGAAAAAAAGACAGAAAGGAAGAAAATGAACCCAAACTCGCGTGCGTTAGCATTTTAAGGTGGAGTATGGGTATCAAGATTCTTCACTCCATCTTCGACTATCTTATTCTCTGATTATCTGCCTGCTTCTCACCGTGATTGCTATCTTTTTTGTCCAAAAAGTTAAGCAAGTGCAAAGAAATAAAATAAATGAATTACAACAACAACAACATACCCAGTGAAATTCCACACCGTGGGGTCTGGGGAGGGTAGAGTGTACACAGACCTTACCTCCATCTTGTTAGGTCGAGCGGCTGTTTCCGGGAGACCCCCGGCTCAAGACAAAGCATAATCACAAGCAAGACAATCAAAACAAAGCAAGAGTAAAATGTAAAGCAAGAGAAACGGTCAGACTCAGATACGGAATTAAATCAGTATAATGTGCATTCGAACAACATGGTGTAGTAGCTAACACAACTAAATAAGCTAAACAAAATACACTAAAGAACACACAGCAGCAGAAATCAAACTACAGTGGATTATAAAGTAATAATGTGCCTATAAATGTGATAGGCAGTAAAAATAGTAATTTCAAAAGATAAAGCTCCTGGTCACTTTATAATTCTTTGGTATTTATACTAAATTCTACTTCATGATTTGATGTATAAAGTATTAGTGAATCACCTTTTATTGCCAAAAGTTTCATGTAAATGTAAATATCCTACATAATTTATTGTCCTATTGAAGTTCCTGTTAAACAGAGGTGATTGTTATATATTAGGAGTGTATATTGATGTAATATTGTAGTGTACACTGTAAAGGTTATCTTAATTAGTGTTATACACTTACCATAATTGTATAGTTAGAATTATGGTAGAATAAGGTTTTAGGAATAGAATAGGAATAGGATTATCCTATTTTGTAACTTGTATATATATCTATTCAATCAATGAAAATAATCAAGGGGATTATTTCTTTCATGGTATCAAGAGACTAGGTTTTTTCTCTCAACTTTTTCTACCTTGTGGCCGAGAACCCCCCCCCCCCCCCCTCGGGTTTTCTCTCCAAAATCTCGTCTTCCGCTCTAAAAAAAACCTCACTTAAATTTTCCCTCCTTCTTTGTTCTTACAATATGTCTAAGAACAATTTTCACCCTGCCCTCACGGTTTCCAATATCAAGCTAAGTATCCCTATTGTTCTTGAGATGGAAAACGTTCAATATGCAACGTGGGCGGAGTTGTTTAAAATTCACGCTATATCTTATCAAGTTCTTCATCACATCATTCCTCCCGCTAGACCCCTTCCTGCGGAGGATCCCGAGTTATGGATTACACTTGATGCTATCGTTCTTCGGTGGATATACGCCACTATTTCGGTGGACCTTCTACAGACGATTATTGAGCCGGATACCACGGCTATGGCTGCATGGAATAGATTGCGTGACATATTCCAAGACAACCAACATTCCCGTGTCGTCACACTCGAGCAAAAATTCTCTCTCGTTCGAATGGACGAATTTCCGAACGTTTCTGCATATTGCAAGAAACTAAAGGAGTTGGCGGATCAACTCCGTAATGTTGGCGCACCAGTAACAAATAATCGTCTAGTTCTACAGTTGGTTGCCGGTCTTTCGGAGGCCTATAATGGTGTTGGAACTCTCCTTCGCCAAAGCAACCCTCTTCCCGACTTCTATCAAGCCCGCTCCATGCTGACGTTGGAAGAAGCCGGTTTGGCTAAAAAGGCGGCTACCGGAGCAAGCCCAGTTGTCATGGTGACATCCTCTCCTAGTCCTTCGGGTTTTGTTAATAATTCAGGCCAAAACCATAATAATGGTGGCGGCAAGAATAATCGCAAAAATAATAACAAAAACCGCGGGGGCAAACGTGGCGGTTTCGGTGATCAACAAGCAGGCGGTGGGTCCCATCCAGGGTACAGTGGCCCACCACCACCGTGGGCCCAGCAGTGGGGCCAATGGTAGTGGAACCCGTACCCTCCAAAGAATAGCTTCAGGCCAGCTGGTCGCCAACAGTCCAGGCCCAATACCCAGCATTGGCGGCCCACTTGCTAGCCGCCCAAAGAACGACAACCACAAAGATTCTACGACCCGGCCCAAAGACGGCCAGGAGTTCTTGGGCCCAGACCTCCGCACGCCCACCATGCAGCAGCTCCAACTCAGCCCGACATCGAGGCCGCAATCCACACGTTGGGATTGACTCACCCGGACCCAAATTGGTACATGGACACCGGGGCCACTACTCACATGACTTCCGAATCAGGTACTCTCTCATCTTATTCCAATTTGAGCACCCTGAGGATAATTGTTGGTAATGGCGCTCTATTCCAATTCTAGGGTATGGTCGAAACGTTGTCTCCCCAATCCACCCCTCATCTTGAAAAATACTTTACATGCTCCTAAATTGATTAAAAATTTAGTGTCCGTCCGACAGTTCACAAATGACAATTGCTATACATTGAATTTGATCCTTTCGGTTTCTCTGTGAAGGATTTCAAAACGGGGAGTCATCTCATGAGGTGTGATAGTAGTGGGGATCTGTATCCTATCATGCCCGGTTTCAGTCCATCGAGTCCAGCCTTGCCTTCAGCTTTTGCAGCCATCTCTCCTTCCATATGGCATGCTCGTCTGGGTCATCCGGGATCTTCTATTTTATCAGCTTTAGATAAAAATAGCTATATTTCTTGTAAGGGTACGAGTCGTACTCCAATTTGTCAGTCTTGTTCATTAGGGAAAATTGTTAAGTTGCCATTTGTAGACTCCAATTCTCATACTTCTATGCCATTTGACATTATTCATAGCGACTTATGGACATCTCCTGTTCTTAGTTCAATGGGTCATCGATATTATGTTCTCTTTTTAGACTCTATCCCGCTTAAGTGCCAAGGCAGAATATCGAGGGGTAGCTAATGTAGTCTCAGAATCATGTTGGTTACGTAACTTGCTTTTAGAGATTCATTGTCCTATTCAGAAGGCGATTTTAGTGTATTGTGATAATATTAGTGTCATCTACCTGTTCGGTAATCCAGTTCAACACCAACGCACTAAGTATATCGAGATGGACATTCATTTTGTCCATGAAAAGGTTGCTCGGGGTCAGGTACGCGTATGTCATGTCCCGTCAAGATATCAAGTTGTAGACATCTTTACAAAGGGTCTTCCCTCGGTACTCTTTGAAGATTTTAGGGACAGTCTCAGCGTTCGAAGACCGCCCGCTATGATTGTGGGGGTGTGTTAAATAGAGCAATATACCCATGATATACACCCAATTTACAGAAGAGCATATCACGGGCAATGCAGTGGATTCTAGATGGGCTTTCCAGCCCAGCACTCAAAGAAGGTGGCTGAGGCCCATCACGTTACAGTAGCATGTAGGCAGTGTAGGATATTGTATATTAGAAAAGTATATTTGTAGTATATTGTAGTGTAAAGGTTACATTAATTAGTCTTATACACTTACCATAATTGTATAGTTAGAATTATGGTAGAATAAGGTTTTAGGAGTAGAATAGGAATAAAATTCTCCTATTTTGTAACTTGTATATATATATATTTCAATTAATAAAAATAATCAAGAGAATTATTTCTTTCCGAACCAGTTGTATCCGACTAGGAAGGAAATGAGATTGATTTCGAACACTAAGATTGTATTTCGAGTATGTAGCCATTGCTTATTGATTTATTATTAGATATGTATTTTATTCTTTTGAACAAGCTGAACTTTATACTAACACCCACTGCAAGCCCTTTATCTATTAATTTATTTATTTAGGCTAGGAAAAAGTTTAAGAAGTGTAAAGAATTGGGGTGTTGCATTTTAAGCCCAGAAGGTTATCTTGACATTGGCAAAATATGCTTAATCGAATTCTTCTTGAGATAAATTTGCTTCTATTCTAATGTTTTATTACACCGATTGATTACTGTTTATTGGGTATTGATTCAATCACTTTGCATGATTCTTGCTAAGATGATTAGGATATTACTAACAATCAAGTTTCTATCGAATTGTAGGGGATTCATCTATCAATTAGTGGTGAAGTTTTGAGAAAATATTTGTTGGATTTTTTTTATTTTTTAAACAAATTTTCTAATTTTTGTACACATCTAAATTCTCTCTCTATATATATACCCATAGTCTTAATTGAATTAAATAAATGGCAAATATATCGAAGACTCGTATTCCTAGCTGTTACTCTCCACATGTGCTAATAATTCTTTAAAATCAAGAACCAAACTTTAAAAAATTAATATATATATATTTTTTAAAATAATTACTTCACTTATAACTAAAAGCCTTTAAAAGAGAATATTAAAGCACGATTTCCCCCGGACGAATGAACAAATGGAAACAAGGATATATCAGACATAAAAATTGAAATTTTAAGTATATTAATAATACACTCTCTATTTGCAATATATTACACCGCATATTAGAGTATACTAATATAACACTTCTATCAGGACTCTAACTCGTGCAAGTATATTATAATTAGGTTAATTAGTTCTTTAATTTCCCTTATATTTATAAGGACAACTAGCTGTCATATGACACATTTTCATAGATAAGCATTCTCTCTGTTGGAGTTCAATTAGGAATAGGAGTCCTCCGATATTATATATCTAATTCAACTAGGACTAGGGGTTCTTATTCCCCTTTTATCTGACTATATATATACTTGAGATTTTCGTTAAAATATTCATATTTATTTATGGTCATGGCGGACGATCTTGAGCATTGTTCAGACTCAGACACTGTGCATATGTATGCGTTTTTAGCTAATTTTTTCGGTTGCATAGCTTTGGTTTCCTTGTTTGCAGTATTACTCTTTGGAAATGCCATTTTCCCTAATAACACACGCAAACAAACTTATTTATTGATCATCCCTTTTTTCTTTGAATTTTTGCTAGTCTTGTTTATTTGCTTAATCATTGTAAGGTGGGCATTTGGGGAAGCATCCTGTTTAGACCGGAGGAGTGCAAGTGTCGTCCCGATGCAAGGAGAAGTTTAAAATCTTTTCTTGTTTTCTTTATTAGCCTCCAGTAATAGTATTTTACCGTTTTCTATCTCTGTTGTTTAATATTCTTGTGTTTGATGCTTGACATTTGAATTGATCTTATATATATTGGTGTCCCGCTCATCTTAAAATCTAGCCGAAGTACATGATACTACAGTTCATGATCTTCTAAAACCGTCGTTCGATATTTAATTTGTTTTAGTTTATGAAGAATTCATGTACTCTTTTCTTATTATATTTAGAAATTGTGCCATATATGTATAAAAATTACTCTAACGTTACGGAATCAAAGATGGCTATTATTCATCTACTACAGCTTTAGTTTAGTTTACTGCATATTCATGATCTTTGTAGTGTACACTGTCACCCTCTTGTTGGTGTTATTCCCAGACCAAAAGTGATAACTAAGGGTCGTTTGGAGGGAACAAGTTATTCCAGAATTAATTATTTCACGATTAGTTATTTCCGAATTAGTTATCCCATTATCCTATAGAGTTAAAAATAATACTACAATTCCGGATAACTAATCATAGAATTAGTTATATCTTAATTTTATTTCAACCAAACTTGAGATAAACTAATTTAAAAATTAATTCCGGGATTATCTCTCACACCAAACGAGCCCTAAAAATTCTTTAAGTGCCTTTCTTAACTGACACATTCTTTGATTCATATCAACGTTATAAGAATTTCATTAATGTCTTACAAAATAGTGGAGATCCATTTTGTAGTCCTTTACAAATGATTTTTTAAGTGAGATAGATAAAATATAACACAAGCTTATCGGAATTTTTATAGCTTATAACTAATCATAGAAAGATTATTGAAATACGACATGACATGTGATTGTTTCCTAGGTCCAAATTTGATATATATTTTATGATTTTACTTCATGAGATTCAACAAAAGATAAAAGATATTTACAACGCGGAGGAGGCCCTTTTACACTAGCACAATAATTTCAAGAACACAACAAAACAAGTTATATTGAGCACAAAAGAGAATTGGTGTTCAATTTTTTTTTTCTCAAACTAAATCAAGTAAAGGCAAAAATTACCCAAAAATAAAGAAAAAAATATTTGTTTATTTCAGTAACAGAAAGCTCTGGTTTTAGTATCCGCTGTGAGGTCCGAATGATCTTGATTTGCATAAAAAAATTCTTTACTTGGAATAGTAAAAACTCTTTATCGAAAACGACTTTATTTCCAGATTTCGAACCCGAAAATTATTATGAAGGATGTAGTGTACTTGCCGGCCACCACATCACAATCTTTAATGACGAGCTGCTTGTCCTTGTTACCATCCATTACCGGAGAAGTAGAACTTCGTCCAATAACATGCATGAGTATTTATTTGTCCTTTGCACTGTTATTTTGGCTATTATTCTATTTTCTAAGCTTATAGCTTCCCAAAATTAAATCCATGTCCATCAATACAATTTCAAATTGTTTTGACATGAATTATTTATGCTTTTTCATTATCTTTTGGAGAATTGAACCAGTTGTATCCGACTAGGAAGGAAATGCGATTGATTTCGAACACTAAGATTGTATTTGGAGTATGTAGTCACTGCTTATTGATTTATTATTAGATATGTATTTTATTCTCTTGAACAAGCTGAACTTTTTACTAACACCCCCTGCCAGCCCTTTATCTATTAATTTATTTATTTAGGTTAGGAAATTTTTTAAGAAGGGTAAAGAATTGGGGTGTTGCATTTTAAGCCCAGAAGGTTATCTTGACATTGGCAAAATATGCTTAACCGAATTCTTCTCGAGATAAATTTACTTCTATTCTAATGTTTTATTACACCGATTGATTACTGTTTATTGCGTATTGATTCAATCACTTTGCATGATTCTTGCTAAGATGATTAGGATATTACTAACAATCAAGTTTCTATCGAATTGTAGGGGATTCATCTATCAATTAGTGGTGAAGTTTTGAGAAAATATTTGTTGGATTTTTTTTTTATTTTTTAAATAAATTTTCTAGTTTTTGTACACATCGAAATTCTCTCTCTCTCTATATATATATCCATAGTCTTAATTGAATTAAATAACTGGCAAATATATCGAAGACTCGTAATCCTAGCTAGTTACTCTCCACATGTGCTAATAATTCTTTAAAATCAAGAACCAAACTTAAAAAAATTAATATATATATATTTTTTAAAATAATTACTTCACTTATAACTAAAAGCCTTTAAAAGAGAATATTAAAGCACGATTTCCCCCGGACGAATGAACAAATGGAAACAAGGATATATCAGACATAAAAATTGAAATACGACATGACCTGTGATTGTTTCCTAGGTCCAACATTGATACATATTTTATGATTTCACTTAATTAGATTCAACAAAATATAAAAGATATTTACAACGCGGAAAATGCCCTTTTACACTAGCACAATCATTTCAAGAACCCAACAAAATAAGTTATATTGAGCACAAAAGAGAATTGGTGTTCAAATTATTATTTTTTTTTGCTCAAACTAAATCAAGTAAAGGAAAAAATTATCCAAAATTAAAGAAAAAATAATTAGATCCAACTACCAAAGAGTTCTTGATCTTTTGAAGGAAGTGGAAGATGATGGGTTGATTTGTGGAACAGCAAAAGAATTGTCATCTCTCCACTTTCTTCCGGACTTGTTGCTTGTGCCCCCCTTTGAATTCTTGAATTCAATTTGCCTCCCAAAGTTTATATTTTGAGGGAAAATGTGTGTCTGATTTTGCTGAGGAGTAGGTGTTTGAGGAACCCAAATACCTATACTTTCTGGTGAGAATGAATTCAAAGTGCTCTCAATTTCAGTATCCCAAGTTGGAAACACATCATTATTGTCACCAATCTACCAAATACTCTGATATACTCTGAGCAAACCTTACAGAAACCATTAGCAGGAATGTTAGATGAATTAAGAAATTCTTCAACATGCCATCCAGGTAACATCTCTAAATACTCTGATATACTACTTGTTAAACTATTTCCCCCCATATCATTAGCTCCAACTTCCATTTCTTGACCATAAATAGGCAAAGTCAAAGGCTTGTTTGTTGAATCTTGATTTTTTGTATTTGTACTAGATGAAGTTGTTGATGGAGATAGTTCTGATGAAGGTAATTGGAGCGACATGATTAGTGAGAATTCATATAGTTAATCTAACTTGCTTAGGATTGAATTGTTGATAAATTATTTAATCAGCAGAGTGCATTAATCTGCAGCTAGGATAATTAATTCTTGTGCAAAATTAGAACTATACCGTAATTAAGTAACCGGAAGTAGGGTTAGACTCTGTTTACGAGAAATTCGTAGCCATTCACATGAATTGGACATTTACCAATGTTCAGCAAGTGGAACACTCCATGAGCATCCATCTTTTATAATTGCCTAAATCAAGAAAAGTAATACAATACATAAACGTATGAGTATCGTAGAAAAAAATAAAGTGAATTTGTAAGCATAGAATGATGTAGATCAATGATGGATTTGGACAATCCTCACCCTACAAGCTAGCTTTTGGGGTTAATTTAGCCCAAGATCCATTCTTTACATGTTATCAGAGACATGCTCATTCCAATTCTTTGTTCACCGATGTTGTGCCTCCAAATTATATTGTTCATGCTCCAGTTAACGAGGTTTGGGCGTGCGGGGGAGTGTTACGAGTCTCACATCGGAAATGGAATGGGAACATGGACTCCTTATATGGATTTGGACAATCCTCACCCTACAAGCTAGCTTTTGGAGTTGAGTTAAGCCCAAGCTCCATTATTTACACTTATGAATTTGGAAGGAACAAAAAAAAAATAAGCCAGATCACATATGAAGCATTTTTAATGATGGCATCTCATGTGATCAGGAGGTCACGGGTTTGAGTCATGGAAATAATCTCTTGCGGGGTAAGACTTCATACAATAGGTTCTTGTGGTTCGGCATTTTCCAAGACCCCGCATAGCGAGAGCTTAGTGCACCGGGCTACCCTTTTTTATCCCATAATCGAGTAACAATAGATAAGTTTCACATACCTGAGTTTTTCTAATAAAATGTCTCGAGTGACGGCCATGCAGAACAGCAATAGGTATTTGCGTACGAGCATCAGGAGCCCACTTTATCCTGTTAATTGTCCTCTTAAGCTTTTCAAGCTGATACTTCATGCCTGCAATAAAAGAATGATACCAACCAAAGAAAGAAAAATAAAGTTCACAGTAAGAGTGTTAAGTTTGGTGAGTGGAAAATATATTCCAGACAAGTATTTAATGATAATATTAGCAACTAAAAGAGTGTTTTAATGAAACTTTTGAGTTCTAGAGATTGATAATTAATGACCAAGTGTTAGTCGAACTAAGTAATATGACGTTAAAAGTTAAGATAGTTAGAAAAATGTTTTACGCCCATAAGTCAAGTCATTTTCTTCCTTTTGATGGAAAATGTTTTCATGAAAAATGACTTCCGTCATATCAAACACTAAAAAAAACTTCTCATGTGAAACATTTTCCAGAAAATGACTTCCCGCATACCAAACAAACAAATCAAATTCACCAGAAGGCCACAGAAGTAAGAATATATTGTTTAATGAGGCTACTGAATACAGATCTTTTCCATTTGGGCTCAAATTCGTATCAAGGATCTGAAGTGATAAAAGGAACTAGTAAAGGTCAACAGATCTCTGTGAGGAAAATACAATTCACATACCAGAATAATTGCGCTCAATAGGTTGATGTCCCGTCATGCTAGAAGAAATATGGGAAGGTACATGACTATTCTGTTCCCGTTTCTTCAAGAAATTCCGTTCATGATGAGTCTTCACATTTTCTTTATGCACCATCAAAGCAAAAGATGTTGACAATGTTTTGACAGGAAGAAAAATGTCGTCATTGTTAGGAACCTCTAGTTCCTCGGTGTTTAATGTGCAATTTATAACTCCACCCTGCACTTCAGTAAGTGCAGGATCGACTGCCAATGGTGATGATTTCATTGGCTGTTGATCTGGAGCTTTTGAAATTTCAGAAACACCCTTATCAGTCCTGTTATCCTCAACAGGAGTATCCAACAAGAATGAGCGGAAATCAAAACTAGACGCATCACTCATCTCATGATCATTTCCATCAGATCGTGTATAAACCAGCTTGTCATCATCGTTAACGTCTAACAAAAAATTTGATAAGTCAGCTATGTATTCATCAGTATTATGTGATGAATTTCTCAAAATATCACTTGAGATTTGGTCAGTCACAATACCACATCCTGTATCCATTTTATTCGCATGCAGATTTGGGACAGGAGCATCTGGTATTACACTCCAGTCTGGCAGCTGGGATGGAATAGGTGAATAACCGACATTCTGAAATGACGAGGCACTTTCAGGAAATGCAGTCGAGAAGACCTGGCTTTCATCAAACTGACTAACCATTGCTGGCATTTCATCAGGTTGAAACAATCCCCCAATAGTGGGAATCGTTTCGTGATTCTCAGCAGGGGGAAGAGCTGCTTCAATTCCATACGGGAATTCTTGAAAGCTAAAGCTGTCTAGGGAAACATCGTTATAATTTTGCCCAATGGGGAAAGCTGAAGAAGCAGTTTCACCGTCACTAGCATTAATGAAATCCCAAGCTCCATATTCCTGAATGTCATTAGGCATGACGTTAAAATCAAACTGTGTATTGTTAAACAAAGAAATATACCCGTGATATACACCCAATATACATCAGTGTATATCACGGGCAATGTTGCTATGTATTTCGGCAGTGGGCTTTCCAGCAGCCCAGCACGGTAACATGGACTGGAATAGGCAGTGTAAGAATAGTGTATATTAGGAAAAAATATATGTGTAGTATATTGTTGTGTATTTGTTACCTAAATTAGGATTATGCACTTACCATAATTGTAGAGTTAGAATTATGGTAGAATAAGATTTTAGAACAGAATAGGAATATGATTCTCCTATTTTGTAACTTGTATATATACGTTTTCAATCAATGAAAATAATCAAGGGGATTATTTCTTTCATTGTATCAAGAGACTAGGTCTAACAAAGTTTTCTCTCCCGACACTTTGTACCTCTCGGCCGAAACCCCCCCCCTCGGGTTTCTCTCCCAAATTTTCGTCTTCCGCTCTCAAAAACCTCTCTTAAATTTCCCCTCCTTCTTTGTTCTTTCAATATGTCTAAGAACAGTTATCATCTTGCCCTCATGGTTTCTAACGTCAAGAACAGTATCCCTATTGTACTTGAAATGGAAAACGTCCAATATGCGATGTGGGCAGAATTGTTTAAAATTCACGCTATCTCCCATCAAGTTATCCATTACATAATTCCTCCCGCTACATCTCTTCCCATGGAGGATCCTCAATTATGGATTACGCTTGATGCTACCGTTCTCCAGTGGATCTATTCCACTATTTCGGTTGACCTTTTACAGACGATTATTGAGCCGGATACCACGACTATGGCTACCTGGAATAGATTGCGTGACATATTCCAAGATAACCAACATTCACGTGCCGTCACACTCGAGCAGGAATTCTCTCTAGTTCGCATGGAAGAATTTCCAAAACGTATCTGCATATTACAAGAAACTCAAGGAGTTGGCGGATCAACTCCGTAATGTTGGCGCACCTGTAATAAATAATCGTCTGGTTCTACAGTTGGTTGCCGGCCTTTCGGAGGCCTATAATGGTGTTGGAACTCTCATTCATCAAAGCAACCCTCTTCCCGCCTTTTATCAAGCCCGCTTCATGCTTACTTTGAAAGAAGTCGGTTTGCCTAAAAAGGCGGCTACCGGAGCAAGCCCCGTCGTCATGATGGCATCCACCCCAAGTTCTTTGGGTTTTGTTAATAATTCGGGCCAAACCCATAATCACGGTGGAGGCAAAAATAATTGTAAGAATAATAACAAAAACCGCGGGGGCAAATGCGACAGTTCTGGTGGTGGTTCCGGTGGTCAGCAAGTATGCAGTGGGCCCCGTCTAGTAAATAGTGGCCCACCACCCTACTGGTCCCAACAGTGGGGCTGGGGCAGTGGGCCGTGGGCCAGCAGCCCCTATGCTCCAGCAGCGTCCAGCAGCCAGTGGGCTGGCCAGCCTTTCAAGCCCAATAATCAGCAGTGGCGGCCATCGCCATCGCCCAAAGAACGGAAGTTCCAGCAGCCTACGCCCACCCCGCTTCACGGAATTCTTGGGCCCCGGCCTCCGCAAGCCCACCACGCAGCAGGCCCCACTCCCACCGACATTGAGGCCGCAATGCACACATTTGGGTTGATGCAACCAGATCCTAATTGGTACATGGACACCGGCGCAACGACACACATGACCTCCGATCAAGGTACTCTCTCGTCTTATTCCAATTTGAGCAACCCTCGTGGTATAATTGTCGAAAATGGTAACTCTATTCCAATTAAGGGTTATGGTCATAAAACATTATCTCCCCCCAATTCACCCCTTATCTTGAAAAATACTTTACATGCCCCCAAATTGATTAAAAACTTAGTGTCTGTCCGCAAGTTCACCACTGACAATTTCGTTTCTGTTGAATTTGATCATTTTGGTTTTTCTGTGAAGGATTTCAAGACGGAGAGTCCTCTCATGAGGTGTGATAGTAGGGGAGATCTATATCCTATCACACCCGATTTCAGTCCATCGAGTCAAGCCTTGCCTTCAGGCTTTTGCAGCCATTTCTCCTTCCTTGTGGCATGCTCGCCTTGGTCATCTGGGATCTTCTATTTTATCAGTTTTAGATAAAATAGCTTTATTTCTTGTAAGGATACGAGTCGTATTCAAATTTGTCAATCTTGTTCGTTAGGAAAAATTGTTAAGTTGCCATTTGTGGACTCAAATTCTCATACTTCAATGCCTTTTGATATTATTCATAGCGACCTATGGACGTCTCCTGTTCTAAGTTCGTTAGGTCCTCGATATTATGTTCTTTTTTTGGATGATTATTCTAAATTTTTGTGGACATTTCCAATTGTCAATAAATCTCAAGTGTTTTCTGTCTTCATAAAATTTAGTGCATTCATTAGAACACAATTCGAAAGAGAAATAAAAAATATTCAGTGTGATAATGGGAAAGAGTATGACAATAGAGTGTTTCGGGAGTTCTGTGATAATAATGGGATCAATTTTCATTTTTCGTGCCCTCATACATCATCTCAAAATGGGAAAGCCGAACGCAAAATTCGTTCCATAAATAATATTGTCTGCACCCTCTTACTTCATGCTTCCGTACCCCCATATTTTTGGCATCATGCTCTACAAATGGCAACATATCTCCTAAACATAATTCCTTCCAAAGGTCTGACATATTCTTCCCCCTCCAAATCTTATATAATAAGAACCCGTCTTATTCTCATCTTCGGGTCTTTGGGTGCTTGTGTTATCCGTTATTCTCATCCACCACAATTAACAAACTTCAGGCTAGGTCTACTCCGTGTGTATTTTTGGGTTATCCGTCTAATCATCGGGGTTACAAATGCTTTGATTTATCCTCCAAGAAAATCATAATTAATCGCCATGTGATTTTTGATGAAACCCAATTTCCATTCACGAAAGTTCAAACTCCCGAGCCTAGTTCGTATAATTTTTTGGATGATGGTATATCCCCGTATATTACTTACCATTTTTCGGACATATCCCGCACCCAATATTCTCCAATGGCCCATCGCCTACCGGCCCCACTGCTCCGAGTCCAGCTCGTCGGCCGAATAGTTCCAGCAATTGGGCGATCCGGCCCAGTGCAGGCCTGGTCGATTCGACCCAGATACCGATTTGGGCGGCCAAGAGTTTGTTCTTTGGCCATCCGTCCGAGCCCAGCAAATTCCCAAAATTCACTAAATTCTTCCTCGAGTCATAGACCGGTCACTCGTAGTCAGCGAGGTATTTTACACCTAAGAGACATTTTAATTTACATTCTAATGTCTCTAAATCCCCCTTGCCCCGTAATCATGTGTCCGCCTTAAACGACCCGAATTGGAAAATTGCTATGACCGATGAATATAATGCTCTTATTGATAATAAGATGTGGGAGTTGGTGCCCCGTCCATCTGGTATTAATGTTATCATGTCTATGTGGATTTTTGCTCATAAGGAGAATTCAGATGGGTCATTTGCTCGACATAAGGCGCGGCTTGTGGGTGATGGTAAGACTCAGCAGGTTGGGATAGATTGTGGTGAGACGTTTAGTCCGGTGATCAAACCGGCTACCATTCGCACTGTGCTTAGCTTGGCTCTTTCAAAGACTTGGCATATTCATCAGTTGGATGTCAAGAATGCTTTCCTACATAGTGATCTCAAGGAAAGAGTCTATATGCATCATCCGTTGGGTTTCAGGGATTCCAACTGTCCTCATCATGTCTGTTTGTTGAAGAAGTCCTTATATGGACTTAAGCAGTCTCCACGGGTTCATCCTTGGCCTACATACTGTTGTATGTGGATGATATCATTCTGACTGCCTCTTCCGATGCCTTACGTCAGTCTATCATGACCATGCTCAGCTCTGAGTTTGCTATGAAAGACTTAGGGCCTTTGAGTTACTTTTTGGGGATTGCTGTCAGGCATCATTCAGATGGATTGTTTTTGTCTCAACGAAAGTATGCTGCTGAGATCATAGAAAGGGCTGGGATGTCATCCTGTAAGTCCACTTCCACTCTAGTTGATGCAAAATCCAAGCTTAGTGTCGTGACAGGTGCACCATACGAGGACCCGATCCGCTATCGCAGTCTTGCAGGGGCCCTCCAGTATCTTACCTTTACCAGATCGGATATTACGTATGATGTTCAGCAGATGTGTTTATTCATGCATGATCCCAGAGTTGAGCACATGAATGCAATCAAACACATCATTCGGTATATTCAGGGGACACTAGACTATGGTTTGCACTTGTATCCTTCATCTACATCCACACTTGTCTCGTACACAGATGCTGATTGGGGTGGTTGTCCCGACACCAGACGATCGACGTCTGGCTACTGTATGTTCCTTGGAAACAACTTGGTCTCCTGATCGGCAAAGCGTCAGGCAACTCTATCACGCTCAAGTGCAGAGGCTGAATATCGAGGGGTAGCGAATGTGGTATCCGAATCATGTTGGCTACGTAATTTGCTTTTGGAACTTCATTGTTCCATTCAGAAGGCAACCTTGGTATATTGCGATAACATTAGTGTCATCTACCTTTCAGGTAATCCGGTTCAGCACCAACGCACTAAGCATATCGAAATGGACATTCACTTTGTCCGTGAAAAGGTTGCTAAGGGTCACGTTCGCGTCTGCCATGTCCCGTCTCGTTATCATGTTGCAGACATCTTTACGAAGGGTCTACCCGCAGTCCTTTTTGAAGATTTTAGGGACAGTCTCAGCGTTCGAAGACCGCCCGCTATGACTGCGGGGGTGTGTTAAACAAAGAAATATACCCGTGATATACACCCAATATACAACAGTGTATATCACGGGCAATGTTGCTATGTATTTCGGCAGTGGGCTTTCCAGCAGCCCAGCACGGTAACATGGACTGGAATAGGCAGTGTAAGAATAGTGTATATTAGAAAAATATATGTGTAGTATATTGTTGTGTATTTGTTACCTAAATTAGGACTATACACTTACCATAATTGTAGAGTTAGAATTATGGTAGAATAAGATTTTAGAATAGAATATGAATAGGATTCTCCTATTTTGTAACTTGTATATATACCTTTTCAATCAATGAAAATAATCAAGGGGGATTATTTCTTTCATGTATTACCAAAATCATCTATTACTGGATCGTCAAACATGCAATCCAGTAACTGAAGATCATCATTGTTTCCTGCTCCACCAAGATCATTGACATCCACCGAGTCAAACATTGCATGATCCAACGTATTACATTCAAATTGTGTTGTCGAAGCAGAATGCTCAAGCTCATATAGGTGAGTTTGCCATCGATCTTGCAATTCTTGAACAGTATATATCCGGGAAAATTGAACAGCACCATTGGCAAGTGATTCCAAAGAAGCACCAACCTGGAAAAGAAGGATGCAAAAAACTATATTATCATGGAAGGAGAGGTAAAAATAATAGTAACAAATAATAGATCATATAGTTCGTTTTTCACAACTTAGTCAAAGGATTAATACCAACTACTACAAACCTACGACAATTCCACAAGTGGGGTTTGGGTAGGTTATACCCAAACTTTATCCCTACCTTGAGAAGTAAAGAAATTATTTTCAATAGTCTATCGCCTCATAATAAAGCAATAATAAAGCAAATAGATATAGGAAAAAGAAACAGTAAAGTCAAAGGATTGATAGCATGCCAATAAAATTAAACCCCTGCCCCTTTCAATGAAAAGTTTTTAAAAAATGATATGGCGGGTTAACAAATTATGTAAAATTTATAACTATCAATCTTTAATTCTACCAAATAAAATAACATTTTAGGAGAAATTAGAGTAAGATTTACTCACATATGGACAAACAAATAATAAAAAAAATCATCTTCTAAGCATAAACTTTTTATTTTAGGTAAAAGTTAGAATGAATTAATATAGAAATTTTTAGTTTAAATACTTTCTCATAATTTAACAATAAATACTACAGACACTATTAGAAAAAAATAAGACATAATAAGTAAGAAATGATTAACTAGACAATTAGTAATATATTAGATTTAAGAATTTCTCATTTGAATGATCTAGGGCTGGCCAGTGGGCCGGGTCGGCCCGGTCCCGTCCCGAACCCGAGTAGTTAAAAAAAATTGTGGTATCGGGACTCGAACCGGGACGGGAAAATGTCTCATCCCGGCCCGACCTAATCCCGATCCTGCCCCGGTCCGATCCCGATCCTGCCCCGGTCCCGACCCGATCCGGCCCGAAATCTCCCCTTTTGCAAAAATAACCGTTGCACCAACGACTATTTTACATTTTGGCCGTATCCTCTTTTTTTGCTCCCAGAAAAAGCACCAGACAATATCAAAATCCATCCAATCTTAATGACTATGTTTTCAAGCTTTCTTTTTCCCTTTTATGTTGTCTAATTTTGATATTTCTCCTGTTCTGCTCACTGCATCAGTTGAGCCTCACTCAGCCTCACTCTTATACTCAGGATGCTGCCAGCCCTGCTTGTCAATAGGCTATGAGAAAGAGTTTGTGGCCTTAGCGACTAATAATACATGAACTCTTGTTCCTTTACCTGTCGGAAAGAAACCTATAGGGTGTAAATGGGTCTATATGTCAAACATAGGGCTGATGGGTCAGTGGAAAGATATAAAGCTAGATTAGTTGTTAAGGGTGATACCCAAGTTAAAGGAGTTGATTTTCATGAAACTTTTTCCGCTGTTGTGAAATATGTACAATTAGATGTTTAATTGCCTTTGCTGTCAAGAAACAATAGTCTATTTTTCAATTAAATGTCAATAATACCTTTCTCTTGACTTTCCTTTGCCAAATAAATTCCACGTATGAAGCTCTCGGATTACGTACGAATCATTCCCGCTATACCCAGCCGATTCTCAAGGACAAAAGGTATAGCATTACATTTTAACAGACAGATGAAAGCGAAGCCCGCTTGCTTCGGAGTGTGCTATTGCGTGAAGCCGAAAGGGACAACGGAAGACCACACCCGTTCCTCCATGGTGACTTGGATGAGGAAGTGTATATGAGGTTGCAACCTCAGGGCATGTCCTTTGCTTTCTCTTCTTCTTCTACTTCTCTATTGGTCTGTAAGTTACTGTTGGGTTTAAATGATAGATTGAATGAGAAATGGAGGGAGTTCCCTCTTGCTCTATAAAATAATCATTTGTCCCACATCGGTAGTGGAAAGAAAAGTGGAGTTGTCCCACATCGGTAGTGGAAAGAAAAGTGGGAGTTGTCCCACATCGGTAGTGGAAAGAAAAGTGGGAGTTGTCCCACATCGGTAGTGGAAAGAAAAGTGGGAGTTCTCTCTTGCTTTATAAAATAAGCATTTGTCCCACATCGGTAGTGAAAAGAAAAGTTCTTCTACTTATAAGTAGAATTACTCCTTCTTGTCAATAAAAGGGTTGAGGGGGCAAGGACCCCTCGCGCCGTCGTCGTCGCTCGGCTCGGCTCGGCTCGGCTCGGCTCGGCTCGGCTCGGCTCGGCTCGGCTCGGTCAAATGATTTGATTGATAATCTTTTTGGACCAAATTTTCTTTAATTTTTAATTATTTAATTAATTATTATTTAATTAAATTAATTAACTTATCCAATCCTACCCGTTAGTAACCCTGACCCGCGACACGGCCGGATCCGCATGTCTGACCCGCGACCCGGTTTCTTTCCCACATTTAAATTTTCCACCAGTTTTAGTGACTGTTCAGAAGGGTTGCAAACCTTCAGAAACGGTACTTCCATGGTTATAAATTCGTTTGATTCCTCAGAATTTTACTCACTAATTTTCTGAACTACAAAATCTTCTTCTTCTTCTGCACGAATAAATTCTGTGTGATATACTACTGTTGAGTGGTTCGCCGCTACCAGAGTTTGGAGTACTACTATTCTGGTAAGATAATCGTTCTATCCTGGGAGGGGATATTCCATCAACCTCGAGTACTGTGAGGGGAATAATTTCCTTAAGGACACACTTTGAACTAAGTGGGCTCGATTATATTCTGAAAAATTATTCTTATTTTTTCAACACTGATTCTGTTTATTTTCAGTGTTTATTCTTTACTGGTTTTTTCTTGGAATACAGATTAATAACAATCTTAAGGAAATTATATTTTTAGATTAATCTGTATTTTGTTTTGGAGACTAAAACCTGTGTGGTTTTCTACTCCGTATGAAATTTCATATTCTGACTTGAAGACATAAAAACTTCGTTGGAATATTAAAGTTCATACTTGTACAACGATTGGAAAAAAACATAAAAAAAAACTTCATCGTTGTTGTATTCTGGTTTGAAGATTAAAACTTGTGTAGTTTTCTACTCCATATGAATATTAGTATTCTGACTCGAAGATATAAAAACTTCGTTGGAAAACTAAAGTTTCATAATTATACTGCGATTTGAAGAAATAAAATCTTCATCGTTTAAGTCTGTGATTGAATTGATATTCTGGTTTTATTAACTAAAACAGTTTGTCAATTTGACAGTGACAAACGAATAATGGCAATTGAGACTGGAACTACCTCTGCGAATACTGCACCAGCGGTTACTCCTACAACCCGTACCGCTGTGCCACCGGCTGAGAAACCTGCGAAGTTCACCGGTGCCAACTTTAAAGGATGGCAGCAAAGAATGTTCTTTTGGCTTACCACCCTTGGTATGCAAAAGTTCACCAATGAGGACCCTCCCGTGCCTGCCGCCGACATGCCTGACTACCAACAGTTCATGGATACTGAGGCTTGGAAACATGCTGATTTTTTGTGCAAAGGCTACATTCTGAGTGCCTTAGAAGATGACTTGTACAACGTCTACAGTACAGTAGAGACCTCCAAAGAACTATGGAGTGCACTTGAAAAGAAGTACAAAACTGAAGATGCTTGCTTGAAGAAGTTTGTGGTTGCCAAATTCCTAGACTACAAAATGGTGGATGGAAAAACCGTTGGAACCCAAGTTCAAGAGCTTCAACTTATCTTCCATGACCTTATTGCTGAAGGTATGGTAGTAAATGAAGCGTTTCAAGTGGCTGCAATGATTGAGAAATTGTCGCCCTCATGGAAAGATTTCAAGAATTATCTTAAGCACAAAAGAAAGGAAATGAAGTTGGAAATCTTGTGATTCGTCTCAAGATCGAGGAAGATAACAAAACCGCTGAGAAGAGGTACCGTAAGACATCACCAATTGAAGGGGCAAACATCGTTGAAGATCTTTGCTCACGAAAAAGAACAAGAAAAGGAAGAGGCCTTCTGGAAAGGAGAAGGATTCCAACAAGAAAAAGTTCAAGGGCAACTGCTTTAATTGTGGGAAAGCTGGCCACAAAGCCCCAGATTGTCGTCTCCCGAAAAAGAACAAGGGAAAAGGACAAGCCAATATGGTGGAAAAGAATGATGATATTGATGATCTATGTGCAATGCTATCGGAGTGCAATTTGGTTGGAAACCCAAAGGAGTGGTGGCTTGATTCTGGTGCCACTCGACATGTTTGCGCTACAAAAGAAGCATTTGCAACCTATGCTCCCGCTGGACCCGAAGAGGTACTGTTTATGGGAAATACCGCAACAGCCAAGGTTGAAGGATATGGGAAGATACTTCTGAAGATGACTTCCGGCAAGGTCCTGACTCTCAACAATGTTATGCACGTTCCAACAATTCGGAAGAATTTAGTTTCAGCCGGACTACTCGTCAAAAACGGGTTTAAATGTGTGTTGGTTAGTGAGAAAATTGTAATAAGTAAGAATGATTTGTTCATAGGAAAGGGCTACCTCACCGAGGGCCTTTTCAAACTCAATGTAATGGTTGTTGACAGTATTAATAAGAATTCAGCTTCGTCTTACTTATTGGAGTCAAATAATTTATGGCATGTTCGTTTAGGACATGTCAACTACAAAACCTTGCGAAAATTGATTAATTTAGAAGTATTGCCTAAATTCGAGTGTAATAAATCTAAATGTGAAATCTGTGTCGAATCTAAGTTTGTTAAACATCCATATAAGTCTATTGATAGGAATTCAAATCCTTTAGACTTAATTCACACAGATATATGTGATATGAAGTCAATACCATCTCGCGGTGGGAAAAAGTATTTTATAACTTTTATTGACGATTGCACTCGATATTGTTATGTGTATTTGCTTAATAGTAATGATGAAGCAATTGATGCATTTAAGCAATACAAAAACGAAGTGGAAAATCAATTGAATAAAAAGATAAAAATGATTAGAAGTGATAGGGGTGGAGAGTACGAATCTCCTTTTGCAGAGATATGTTTAGAATATGGAATTATTCATCAAACTACTGCCCCTTACACACCACAATCAAATGGAATTGCGGAAAGGAAAAACTGAACATTAAAGAAAATGATGATTGCCTTACTAATAAGTTCCGGTTTACCGCAAAACTTGTGGGGGAAGCTATCCTTACAGCTAACCGAATACTCAACAGGGTGCTCCACAGCAAAACACAATCTATTCCATATGAACTATGGAAAGGAAGAAAATCCAACTTGAAATATTTCAAAGTGTGAGGGTGTTTAGCAAAGGTCCAAGTTCCTTTGCCCAAAAGGGTAAAAATCGGACCAAAAAACTATGGATTGTGTTTTTATTGGTTATGCTACAAACAGCAAAGCTTGTCGGTTTTTGGTTCACAAATCGGATAATTCCGAAATTCATGTTAATACGGTAATTGAATCAGATAATGCTGAATTCTTTGAAAACATTTATCCGTATAAAACTGAATGTGAGTCATCAAGTGAAAGATCTAAACGACCGCGGGAAAAACAAAGGAAAATACACCAAGTAAAGCGGATGCAAGGCGTAGCAAACGTCAAAGGACATCTACTTCCTTTGGACCAGATTTTGTGACATTCTTGCTTGAAAATGAGCCTCAAACATTTAAAGCAGCGATGTCTTCTTCTGATTCAGCATTTTGGAAAGAGGCAGTCAATAGTGAGATTGAATCAATTTTGAACAACCATACATGGGAATTGGTTGATCTTCCTCCTGGAAATAAACCTTTAGGATCAAAATGGATTTTTAAAAGGAAAATGAAAGTTGATGGCACTATTGACAAATATAAGGCAAGACTTGTGGTCAAAGGTTATAGACAAAAAGAATGCCTTGATTACTTTGACACATACTCGCCGGTAACAAGAATAACATCTATTCGGATGTTAGTAGCACTGGCGGCCGTATATGGTCTTGAAATCCATCAAATGGATGTCAAGACAGCTTTCTTAAATGGAGAATTGGAGGAAGAAATTTACATGGAACAACCTGAGGGCTTTGTGGTTCCTGGTAAAGAAAGGAAAGTGTGCAAACTTGTTAAGTCACTTTATGGACTTAAACAAGCACCCAAACAATGGCATGCGAAATTTGACCAAACAATGTTGGCAAATGGATTTAAGATTAATGAGTGTGACAAATGTGTTTACATTAAAAATACTCCAAATCATGAAGTCATTGTTTGTTTATATGTTGATGACATGTTGATAATGAGTAGAGATATTACCGATATAAATGCTACGAAGCGTATGCTGGCTAGCAAATTTGATATGAAAGACTTAGGAGTTGCTGATTTGATCTTAGGCATCAGAATTCATAAAACTCCACAAGGTCTAGCATTATCGCAGTCTCATTATATTGAAAGAGTACTTGACAAGTTTAAGTATTTAAATTTCAATGTTGTAAAGACTCCAATTGATGTAAGTTTTGCACTTCAAAAGAATAAAGGTGAAAGTGACTCACAATTGGACTATGCACGAGTTTTGGGAAGTTTGATGTATATTATGAATTGTACACGACCAGATATAGCATGTGCTATAAGCAAGCTGAGTCGATTCACGAGTAATTCCAATCAAACTCATTGGATGGCAATGAAACGAGTCTTGGGGTATTTAAAACACACCCAAGACTATGCTTTGCATTATAACAAATATCCCGCCGTGATCGAAGGATATAGTGATGCAAATTGGATCACCGGATCATTTGAAGTTAAATCCACGAGTGGTTATGTTTTCACAATTGGGGGTGGATCAGTGTCTTGGAAATCATCAAAACAGACATGCATCGCCCGCTCTACAATGGAATCTGAATTTATAGCTTTAGACAAGGCCGGTGAAGAATCTGAATGGCTCCGGAATTTCTTAGAAGATATTCCATTCTGGCCCAAACCTTTGGCTCCTATATGTATACATTGTGACATTCAAGCAGCAATAGGTAGGGCAGAGAGCGTAATGTACAACGGAAAATCTCGTCACATACGACGAATACACAATACCGTTAGACAACTCCTCTCTAGTGGCGTTATCACAATTGACTATGTAAAGTCAAGAGATAACGTGGTGGATCCGCTTACAAAAGGCTTATCTAGAGAGGGAGTTAGTAGATCATCAATGGGAATGGAGTTAAGGCCGAGGACAAGTCATCATGACGGTAACTCTACCTAGCAGACTGGAGATCCCAAGAGCTAGGTTCAAGGAGATCAAACAAAGTTGTGACTGACGGTTCAACATTGTCAAATAACTCAACCCATTCTCGGATGAAGACAATGTTCAGAAATAAGGATAAAACCTTATGGCTTGTTAATGAGTTAATAAAGCATTAAGGTTCTTTAATGATTATCTAAATCTGGCAGTGTATGACCAGATAATGTGGCTATAGGACCACATGTTTAGAAATCACCTATGAGAGTGTTAAGTGTAAGCCGCTTTAAAGGGGAATGACAGTAAAGGCCCATTCTCTACACACTCATGAAACCAGGAGGTGTTCATGGCTGAAACGAACACAACCGTGAGAACCATAAACGGTTGAGGGTTGATTGTGTGACTTATGTTGTCTAGGTATACAACAAAGTTCGACGGTTCAAAGATATCAAATCTACCGATTGATCGAGTATATCCGATATAAGTTCACTACGAAAAGTTCAAAAGGAAACCTACTTATCCAGATGCAGTCAATTCTCGCTTGTATATCACACTTGTCCGCGCATTCCTTTATCTTATAGTCATTCCCCATTCATGTGGGGGATTGTTTGGTTTAAATGATAGATTAAATGGAAAATGGAGGGAGTTCCCTCTTGCTCTATAAAATAATCATTTGTCCCACATCGGTAATGGAAAGAAAAGTGGGAGTTGTCCCACATCGGTAGTGGAAAGAAAAGTGGGAGTTCTCTCTTGCTTTATAAAATAAGCATTTGTCCCACATCGGTAGTAAAAAGAAAAGTTCTTCTTCTTATAAGTAGAATTACTCCTTCTTGTCAATAAAATGGTTGAGGGGGCAAGGACCCCTCGCGCCGTCGTCGTCGCTCGCTCGGCTCGGCTCGGCTCGGCTTCGGCTTCGGCTTC
The DNA here is from genome assembly GCA_029783415.1 of Anisodus acutangulus. Classification (NCBI taxonomy): domain Eukaryota; kingdom Viridiplantae; phylum Streptophyta; class Magnoliopsida; order Solanales; family Solanaceae; genus Anisodus; species Anisodus acutangulus. The sequence continues at coordinate 2,430,251 of CM056503.1, forward strand.
GGCTTCGGATTCGGTCAAATGATTTGATTGATAATCTTTTTGGACCAAATTTTCTTTAATTTTTAATTATTTAATTAATTATTATTTAATTAAATTAATTAACTTATCCAATCCTACCCGTTAGTAACCCTGACCCGCGACACGGTTTCTTTCCCACATTTAAATTTCCCACCAGTTTTAGTGACTGTTCAGAAGGGTTGCAAACCTTCAGAAACGGTACTTCCATGGCTATAAATTCGTTTGATTCCTCAGAATTTTACTCACTAATTTTCTGAACTACAAAATCTTCTTCTTCTGCACGAATAAATTCTGTGTGATATACTACTGTTGAGTGGTTCGCCGCTACCAGAGTTTGGAGTACTACTATTCTGGTAAGATAATCGTTCTATCCTGGGAGGGGATATTCCATCAACCTCGAGTACTGTGAGGGGAATAATTTCCTTAAGGACACACTTTGAACTAAGTGGGCTCGATTATATTCTGAAAAATTATTCTTATTTTTTCAACACTGATTCTGTTTATTTTCAGTGTTTATTGTTTACTGATTTTTTCTTGGAATACAGATTAATAACATTTACAAAAATCTTTGTATGGTCTTAGACAGGCCTCTAAAGAATGGTATGTAAAGCTTTCTCATGCTCTTTGCTCTAGGGGTTACACTCATTCTTTAAATGACTGCTCTCATTTCTTCAAAAAATTCACTACTTCTAATGTTTTTCTTGCTGTCTATGTTGATGATATCATCCTCACTAGGATGACTTGGATGAAATCTCTTCTTTAAAGAGTTTTTTGGATGACCAGTTCAAGATAAAAGATTTGAGGTTGTTGCACTACTTTCTAGGGATTGAGGTTTTCTATCATCCTTCTAGTGTGTTATTGCACCAAAGGAAGTTTATTTCTGATCTTCTGTCTGGATTTGATTGTGTTGATGTTACTCCTGTAGTCTCTCCTTTGGCTTTGACTGTTAAGCTTCATGCTTCTCAGGGTGATTTTCTTCCCAGGCCTGATTCCTATAGATGTCTCATTGGTAAACTCAATTTCTTTATCCATACTAGACCTGATCTTTGTTTTGTTGTTCAACACCTTAGCCAGTTTCTTCAAACACCTAGAGTTCCTCATATGGATGTTGCATTACATGTCTTGACATACTTGAAGGGTACTCTTGATGTTGGTATTTACTTGAATAGCTCTTCTAATTTTTCTCTGGTTGGTTGATGTGACAGTGATTGGGCTGCTTGCCCAAATTCTAGGCACTCTATTACTGTGTTAAACAGAGCAATGTACCTGTGATATACACTGAATATACAGAAGTATATATCACAAGTATACAAAAGCAGTGGCCCAGCAAAGCAGTGGGCAGTGGCCCAGTTCAGAAGCCCATCACGGGCAGTGGCTTCAGAAGCAGTGTTGTATATATGGAATGTAAATTGTAGTGTAAAGGTTACCTTAATTAGTCTTGTACACTTACCATAATTGTATAGTTAGAATTATGGTAGAATAAGGTTTTAGGAGTAGAATAGGAATAGGATTCTCCTATTTTATAACTTGAATATATACCTTTCAACTAATGAAAATAATCAAGGGGATTATTTCTTTCATACTGAATTTTGTGTTCTTTTGGGTAATAGTCTCATCAGTTGGAAATCTAAAAAACATTTTATTGTGGCTTTGTCATCTGCCGAGACTGAATATAGAGCCATGAGTAAAATTGTGGCTGAATTATCTTGGCTAGTTCGACTCTTTATCAGATTTGGGCCTAGATGTTGGAAAAGGGGTTCCTGTCCTTTGTGATAGCCAAGCTACCATTCATATTGCTAAAAACCTAGTTTTTCATGAGCGCACGAAGCATATCGAAGTCGATTGCCACTTAATTCGCACCAAATTGGCTAAGGGCCTGATTTCTTTGAGTCATGTGCCTGCTTCTTCACAACCTACTGACTTGTTTACGAAGTCCTTACCTGGTGCTCAACATCAGTTCTTGCTAGGCAAGTTGGGTGTGTACCCACCCTCCAACTTGAGGAGGGTGTTGGAATTACATAGTTATTTTCTGTATCGGCCCCAACCCAGTTGATTCTTTATTTTATCTGTATTACCCGGTTGTACCCGAATAACTTGTATTAGTTTAGCTTTTACTTTTTTTTCCCAACTATATAATACCTAAAGAGGACATTTGTACATTTTTCAGATCGATGAAATAAGAAAGACTGATTATATTTAGTGCTCTTTCTCTCTCTATATAAAGTACGAACCCTAGCTTTAATTTCTTCAGATATTTCCACAATTCGTCGATCTGAACACATACTTTCACATCATTATAAGAATGTAAGATATACATTACACATTAAAAGAAACATAACACTTCCATCCAAAAACCATAGAGTTTGAAGCCCTTGTAGGTTTTAGGATTTAACACTGAAAGCAAAAGTAAATAGTCCAAAAGAGTCAGTCTCATGCATGTCTAAGAAACAATGCATGTGATTATTTAGAGAACATTAATATACTAATAGGGAAATTATAATATTGCAATAATGTTAATTACTACTACTCAAGCTAGACCAAAAGTAGTAATATCAGAGCCTCCTCCACTGTGAAGATGATGATGATGGTTGTTTGGTTGAAGTTGTAAGGCTAATATGCGGCCTCCATTTGGGAATCCAAGCATAGAATTGTAGTCTCCACCTTGCTCAACCAACCCACCATATGGATCCTCTTGCCTTGCATCCTACACCAATCAAAATTAATCCATCAATAACATAGCCGGGGGCGGAGCTAGAGGGACAGATATAATCATTATATAATAAAGTCAAAAGTCTTTTTATGTATGTATAGTAGATGTTGAATCGGTTAAAATTTTAGTCAAAAGTCTTTTCTCCTAAACTGGTTTCCACCTATTTATTTTTTTGTATTAAACATGCAACAGTAATTTTGCCCAAATTAAGATATGTCATCAACTATCCTCAATCCCAAATTAATAAGAATTACTATAAGATAGTGACTTACATCTAAAAGATAATAGTGTCGAGCTAGTTTGTGTGTATTTCAATTATTTTATCGGATACTTGCTATCTCTCATCAACGTAGGTACAAGATAACTATGTCTACCATGGCAAGAAATCACCAATATTTATAGTATTTAAGTCTAAGAGAAGGACATTTCATCCTTTCTAATTCATGAAGTCCTCTAGTGACCGTGAAAAGATCACTAAAAATTGCAAAGGTATAGGGGACGAGCAATTTCAAAATGAAACACATTATTTTCATCATTCTTCCTCAAAGAAACACCAACTTTATCTCAATAGCCTCGCATACCTATATCCAGCTTTAAAAAACAATATAAATCCCTAGGCAAATGCTTTTGCTTCTTCTAAGAATACATCACCAGGCAATATGGGGAAAAGGGGTTGTGGATGAACTTAATTTCTATGCAAAAACATAAAAAGGCAGCTGGAATTAATTTAATAAGTTTAAGCACTTACAAATTCAAGCAGGAGATTTCTATGTATTTCTTCCACATTCCTGACCTGCAATCAACCAAAATAATGAATTCACTCAGTTTTTAATTTTTTGGAAATATGAATTATTATTTTTGGGGGAAATATGAATGCACTTTCATGAAGAAACTCAACAGAAAACAAGCTCAATAGAAGAGGATGACCAAAAGTTTTAGTTACCTTCTTCTTAAATGTTTCAATCTGGTTGCCAATCACCTTATACTGTTCTTTCACAAGTGAAACCAAGTTAGGCATTTCTTACACAAAGATGCATTCTATAAATCTTCAATTGACAAACAAGACTAAACTGTAAAAAGAAAAGTATTAAGACATGAAAAAGGGGTGATGTTCTTTTAATTATTATATCCACTTGCTTGATCTATATTTAATATTCTATGGACTAGCTCAAGTTCTTGAATGATAGGTCTACTTATTTATGAGAAGCTGAGTTCCTTAGGGCTAGTGAAGTATAGTCCAAGATGAAAGAAAAAAATTTCATTAGGTAGGATTTTGGATATTTACTGAGTGATATTTGGAAAAAAAATTGAAGTTAAAGTTAAAAATGGTATACGGAAGTTGAAGTTGTGTTTAAATGTGCATTTCACTCGAAAAATAGTTGAAACTTTGTGTGTGAAAAAGAATTTTACAGGAAAAATTGATTTTGAAAAACGCATCTTCAAATACTAACCAAAAAAACATTTTAATGAGTAACCAAACATTATTTTGAATATATTATTTTATAAAAGGAAAAAATAGTGTCTAAACGAGCCCCAAGTATATGCCAGCTACTTAATTATCAATGAAATTAAAAAAGAAAAAAGAAGAGGAAAGCAAGAACATGGGGATATTCTGACCTATTAAGCTAAATTGTCATAATCATCTGAAAGAACTCTGACAATAATTAAATAATGTAGCAAATCTTTCCTTCTCCAGTTTTAAGATAAGACATTTCCTAGTACCCCTTTTGCACTTTAATTATTTTAAGGCAATTTAACAAAGTAAAAATGTGAGCTATAGTTGATTGAAGATCTATACTCATATTGTGTCTAAGCTTTCTTTTTGCTTATAATTTTTTTGTTGATATAGATGAAGAGTCAAGTAGATCTTGACAATTATAAAGTGATTCTTTTACAGTTAAGTTAATTTTAGTTTGATAATTATGGAATTAACCTTTCTTTCACGAATAAGATTGAGAGAATTGTCCACATTTTCCATGAGTTCTTCCAACTGTTCATAGTTCAGATCGTTTAGGCTTTCTCCCATCCTCTGCCTGTCCATCCATTAATTAATATCAATACAAATTAGAGAGGAGATAAATAAAAGATTTTATTTATTTATATCAATTAAAAGATCATAGATTCATAGTACTAAAATTAAAGATCCAGTAAAGCTAGGTCAGTATCTACCTGATCTCTCTTCGGAGATTCCTATTAACATCCTTTAGCTTCCTCAACTGCTCTTGCATTTTCTGCAGAATATTAAAAAAAAAAATCTGAAAATACCTCAAAAGATATTGCATATATATTTAAGTAAATAAATATATTTCTAAGTGTTTAAACTTTTAAATGAGATGTTAATATAGTTCAATATCATTTAGAGCAGAAGAACAAATTCAAGATTTAAGTTCTATGGCTTTAACCTTGCAATTTTAGTAGTAGTAACTTTACGCAAACAAAAAAAAAGGTTTGAATTGAAGTATGGGGCTCAATTGAACCCGGTAATATTAAGTTGCATCCGCCCATGAGAGCAGGGAGATCGAGATCTTGGGTAATTCATATCTCATCTCTACTTATTATTTTAAGAATTTTTGCGTCTTTTCGCTCATGAAAAAGAATTAAGTTTGAAAGTGATGGACTTGAAAATATAATTAAGTAAATATAGGTATGCTCTATCTCAAATATTTAATCTTTTATATGAGATTTGTCACATAATTTAACAAAAGAGGGGAAATTTTCACGATTTTAGAAAGGAAATTAAAGAAAACCTCATAGTGGGAGTTCCAAAGATCAACTCCAACAGTCTTTTGGTACAGATCGAACAACTGCTTGGTCCTAAGGACACAAAAAACAACATCAAAATAATCAACAGAAACACAAAAATTAAAAACAACCCAAAAAAATAAACAATCTTTGAATACTTACGTGATAGAGGGACTTATAAATTCATGAAGCTTGCCAGTACTAGAAATCATGATAATTGAAACATTAGCATCACAAAGAACAGTGAGTTCATTAGCCTTCTTGAATAGCCCATTTCTTCTCTTTGAATAAGTCACTTGCCTGTTTGTTTGGTTCTCTATTCTCTTGATTTGGATCTTCCCACGAGCCATACTTTTTTTTCTCTTTCTCAATTTTTTTTCTAAGTTCCAAACAGATCTTATAAGTACTCAAACCCTAAAAGGTCTAGTTATATTTTGGGGATAAGATATTGGAGGAGGAGAAGAGAGGAAAGAGTCTTAGAAAAATGGGGTTACTAAAAATGGAAAGGGTTGCCAAAACGGTGAAAGGTGTTGCAGAATTTGATAAAAGTAATTTAAGAATCAATCAAGTCACTTGTCGTTGTTGTTGGGAATAAAATATTTCCACAATAATTAATTGTACATCTCATATATTAGATAGAATTATATTTTTCTTGTAATTAGGATTGATTAGTTACCTAATTTGTAACAAAGTAAATATTTCTGTAACATTATATATATTGTAAATCATTAATGAATAAAATCAAGGAAGAATATTTTCTACATGATATCAGATTCTAGGAAAAGATCATAAACCCTAAACTTTTCTCTCAATACCGTCGCCCCCCTCCCTTTCTTCCTTGCGCCGCCGGCCTTCCTTCTCCGTCTGAAAACCATGTCTGACTCGAAATCCAATTTTCACCCAGCCCTTGTTGTCTCCAACATCAAATCTCATATCTCCATCACTCTTGAGATGGAAAACGTCCATTATGCGACATGAGCGGAACTCTTTAAAATCCATTATCACTCACACCGGGTTATCCATCACATAATTCCTTCGGAAAAAGGCAAGGAGAAGGTGCCGAAGACCGATGATGAAAACGAATTATGGTTGACCCTTGATGAAACGATCCTCCAGTGGATCTACGCCACAATCTTCAGTGATTTACTACATACTATTCTTGAGCCTGATTCCACGGCTATGGAAGCTTGGCAACGTTTACGTGACATATTCCAAGACAATAAGAATTCCAGGGCCATTACACTTGAGCAGGAATTCTCCACCAATGATATGGCTAATTTTCCCAATGCGTCTGCATACTGTCAACGGCTCAAGGTTCTGTTAGACCAACTCAAGAATGTCGGGGCGCCGGTAATTAACAATCGACTCGTGTTACAAATGGTTGTCGGCCTTACTGACGCATATAGTGGAGTAGGTACGCTCATCCGTCAAAGCAATCCTATTCCGCCATTCTACCAAGCTCGTTCTATGCTCATCCTAAAAAATGTGAGTTTTGCCAAGAAGACAGCCACCGTAACAAATTTCGCCTTGGTTGTCACTTCGTCCGCTGAGAATTCATCACAATTTGAAAATTTGTCACCAAATCGTGGCCAGAAGGGCCAAAACTACAGTAACGGGAGCAAAAACTGCAGCGGTGGCCACGATGGTGGAAAAGGCGGCAGCAACCGTCGCGGTGGAGGTGGCGGTAGGGGCGGCGGCCAGCAACAGCCAGCCCAGTGGTAGCTGCCTGCCCAGTGGGGCAGTGGGCCTGTACTGTGGGGCTGGCAGTGGCCCTAGGCCGTGCCTCACTGCCCATTCCCCATGGGAAATTGGGCTAGGCCCATGGCCAGGTCAGCAGCCCAGGCACAGCGAACCAGCCAGCAGACCCAACAATCCGGTGCGGGAATCCTTGGGCCACTGCCGAACCAGTGGCAGTAGGCCCACTCGACAGCGGCGGCCCCGACAGATATCGAGGACGCGATGCAAACCCTTGGGCTTACTCCGCCCGATGCAAATTGGTACATGGACACCAGTGCAATGTCTCATATAACGTCCTCACAAGGTAATCTCTCGTCCTATTTTAATTTGAGCAATAATCGTGGTATAATTATCGGAAATGATCATTCAATTCCAATTCGTAGTTATGGTACTAAAACTTGTCTCCCCCGAACCTATCGCTAATTTTGAAAAATATCCTGCACGCACCTCAATTAATTAAAAACTTGATCTTAGTTAGAAAATTTACCACTGATAATTGGGTTTCTGTTGAATTTGATCCTTTTAGATTTTACGTGAAGGATTTTCAGACGGGGATGCGTCTAATGAGATGTGATAGTCGGGATGAGCTTTATCCAATCACCACAACCACATATCAAGCCAAATTACCATCCATTTTTGCAGCTTTAGCTATTTCTTTATGGCATGAACGTTTGGGTCATCCGGGAGCACATATTTTTGCTTCCCTTAAACAAAATAAATTTATTGAGTGTACTAGACCTCGTAGTTCTCATATTTGTTACTCTTGTTCTCTTGGAAAACATGTTAAGTTGTCTTGTGTTGCTTCTAAGTCTCATATTGTTATGTCTTTTGATATTATTCATAGTGATATTTGGACATCTCCCGTTTTGAGCTCTTCAGGCCATCGATATTTTCTTCTGTTATTGGATGATTACTCTAATTTTTTGTGGACGTTTCCTTTATCTAAAAAGTCACAAGTTTTTTCCATATCTCTATCCTTTAGAGCATACATCCGCATTCAATTTGAATGGGATATTAAAAATATTCAATGTGACAATGGTAGAGAATTTGATAATGGGCCTTTTTGGGATTTTTGCAAAACTAATGGTTTGTCGTTTCGTCTCTCGTATCCACATACATCATCCCAAAATGGAAAAGCAGAAAGAAAAATTTGAACCATTAACAATATTGTTTGAACCTTACTTTCCCATGCATCTCTACCACCATATTTTTGGCATCATGCGTTACAAATGACAACCTATCTTTTGAACATACTTCCGAGCAAACAAATAGCCTACCAATCCCCACTCAAAAATTTATACTTAAGGGACCCATCATATTCTCATTTACGGGTTTTCGGATGCTTATGTTATCCTCTCTTTCCTTCTACTACCATCAATAAAATTCAACTCCGTGTATTTTTCTGGGATATCCGTCAAATCATCATGATTATAAATATTTTAACTTATCCTCTAATAAAATCATCGTAAGTCGTCACGCAATTTTTGATGAAACAAATTTTCCTTTTGCCAAATTACATTGTTCCGGGCTTCCTACCTATGAATTTCTTGACGATATCATACCCCCGTATTTGACCCATAAATTAGCCTCCCAAATAGGCCCAACGTGTCTCGATGTCTCGACCCAATTACCGAGCCCCGCGGCTGCTGGCCCAGCTGAGCCTCTCGTTGGCGGCCCACTGCCGAGAGGCCCAGTGGCGGGCAGTCCTCTGGGTCTCGGCCCACCATCCGGCTCGGGTAACCCACTATACCCTGCCCACTACCTGGCAGTCCAGTCACTGTCAGCCCACTATCGGGCAGTCCGTCACTCTCGTCCAGTTATACTCAAATTCCAGCCCAACGGCCTGTCACTCGTAATCAACACGAGATTTTTCATCCAAATAAAAAATACGGTCTTCACACCCATGTTGCCAAGTCACCATTGCCCCGTAATCCTGTGTCTGCTCTTAATGACCCAAATTGGAAAATGGCTATGGATGATGAATTTAATGCTCTTATTAATAATATGACGTAGGCTTTGGTGCCCCGTCCCCCTGATGTTAATGTGATTCGGTCTATGTTGATTTTTAGTCATAAATAAAAATTTGATGGTACATTTAAGATGCACAAAGCCCGTCTTGTAGGTGATGGGAAGACTCAACATATTGGTGTGGATTGCGGTGAGATTTTCAGTCCGGTGGTCGAACCAGCAACTATCAGGACGGTCCTCAGTCTGGCTCTTTTGAAGGCATGGTCGCTTCATCATCTTGATGTCAAAAATATCTTCCTGCATAGAGACCTCAATGAAATAGTGTACATGTATCAGCCCATGGGGTACAGATACCCTACTTATCCTAATCATGTGTGTCTGCTGAAGAAATCATTATATGGACTCAAACAAGCTCCTAGGACCTAGTACAAGAGGTTTGCAAATTATGTTTCACATAATGGGTTTTCTAACAACATGTCTGATCATTCTCTATTCATCTACCGTCAGGATAATGATATTGCTTACATTCTTTTGTATGTGGATGATATTATCTTAATTGCCTCATCTGATGCCCTTCACAAGTCTATCATATCAATGATTGGCTCTGAGTTTGCAATGAAATATCTAGGGCCACTGAGTTACTGCTTGGGGATAGTTGTGACACGTCATGCAGGTGGTTTATTTTTATCACAAAATAAGTATGCAGCAGAGATTGTTGAACGAGCTGGCATGTCATCGTGTAGCTCGTCTGTCACTTCGGTTGACACTAAACCGAAGTTGAGTACTTCTTCTAGCAAGCCATATGTCGATCCATCACATTACTGCAACCTTACAGGGGCCCTACGGTATCTCACATTCACGAGACCCGACATCTCTTATGATGTGCAACAAGTTTGTCTATTCATGCATAACCCAATGGAGGATCACATGCATGCTCTCAAACGCATTGTGCGTTATATTCAGGGTACTCTCGATCATGTCATGCATTTATATCCGTCTTCGACAACCACTCTTATTTTATACACATATGGCGATTGAGTGGTTGTCCTGATACTAGACGCTCCACGTCTGGTTATTATGTATTTCTTTGTGATAATTTGGTCTCTTGGTCCTCAAAACGGCAAGCAACCTTTTCCAGATCCAATGCCGAAGCAGAATACCGAGGAGTTTCCAATGTGGTGTCTGAATCTTGTTGGCTACGGAACCTTCTTTTAGAGCTTCATTGTCTGGTTAAGACGACATTGGTTTATTGTGATAATGTTAGTGCAATTTATCTCTCAGGGAATCCAGTTCACCACTAACGCACTAAACATATTGAGCTGGATATTCACTTTGTTCGCGAAAAGGTTGCTCGTGGATAAGTACGTGTCTTACATGTCCCGTCACGTTATCAGATTACCGATATTTTTACAAAAGGTCCTGGTTTTATTTGAAGACTTTCGGGACAGTCTCAGAATACGCCGATCTCCCTCTTCGACTACGGGGGTGTAATAGAATATTTCCATAATAATTGATTGTACATCTCCTATATTAGGTAGAATTATATTTCTCTTGTAATTAGGATTGATTAGTTACCTAGTTTGTAGCAAAGTAAATATTTTTGTAACACTATATTTATTGTAAATCATTAATGAATTAAATCAAGGAAGAATATTTTCTACCGTGGTTGTCCCACCTCAGTTATCAGTCACTTGTCACCCACCAGCATTTTGTTGTAATTGCTTGGATGCCTTTCTTTCACTTGGTTTTAGAATTTAACTTTTGTACTCCTATTTTTACCATGTTTAAGGATTAATTAGAGTATGTGATCGTCTCATTTTAAAACTGAAATTATTAAGAGAGACTAAACCTTTATTTTGGTAATTATTTTATAATAATATCTTCAACATGTCCTCCTCTTACATTTCTTTTATCATGAGTACATACAAAAATTTGATAATGGATGGTGGTTAGATTGAACCCAGATCAATCTCTGTCTGCTCTAATACCATGTTAAAATGTATAACCACACATTCTTACTGGAGTTTCTACATAAACACGGTGTCCGGATAGTTACCACGTACCTCGACTAATTATATGGGTACCTGATAACTCTCACCAGCACAGGTACCAAGTATCTCTGTCCACCTAGGTTTGGACATATAAAAGAACCACCTAGTATTTTGCCTCCAATGGGGTTTAAACCTGATTAGACCTTATGATTTTCAACCTTCTACATTACAATAAGTTAAAATTTACTACTGTAATCAGTACTTAATTAGTATTTTTCTACAGTCACTAAAATTAAACCTGCAATTGGCTTATGTGGCCCCATTAAAGAACGGAACAAAGGTCTTGTCATTCCCCTTGGTTACGTTACTTGGACTCAATTTTTGTTGTTAGTTTGACTATAACAGCAAATGAATATTTCTTCAGCATATCAGCTTAAGATTCTGTATAGTATTAGACTATTAGTATAGCAGCAGGTTTGGATGAACAAAATGCAAATAAAGGACCATTGTGTTAAACGAGTGATTGAGGTCTCTTTTTTATGTTTGTTGTACCAATTACAGCTATGTCATATGCTCTAGCTAAGTTTTAGGGCACTACTTTATTGGAAAGAGGTAAAAACTACTTTTATGCGAATATTGATTATTTCGGCTATTCTGTGATCCTCAAGCTTCAATGTATATGTGGAATATCAGATACATATATACAGTTAAAGTTTTGTAGGTAGATATTGATTAGCATCGTTAATGTTAAGAAGGGGATGTTTTACCCCTTGAATGGACTTAAATGCACGAATATTAATTCGGATTAGACGGGTCAATAAATTTTAATATCAAATATGTAAAAATAAAAAAAGGAATCTTTAGAGAGTAAAGTTATTAAAACATGAATAAACTACATGCACATTTATGAAGCTATAATGCTTGGTGGCAATATACTTAGAGTTCAAGTAATCTGGAGTCTATAGTATTTTTATGCTATCAGGTTAAATTACGTGCAATAATAAGTAACTGTTTAAAACAAACATAATTAATTACATGGAAATTTTATGGTCTCTGCGTACGTGCCGTTAGTTAGGACTTAGGAATATTCAGATGACGTCATTCATAGTGCCTTCTACCTTTAAAAAATACTCCATCATTCTTTTTTTTTTATTTTTTTTTATAATCCAGGTTTCCAGGCTTGCGCCTTGCTACTTCACTGGTAACCCAGACGTCCTGGAGGTAATAGCACCGGTCCTTCAACACTATTACCAGGTAAATCACGGGATGTGCTCCGGTGGTCAGTTTTTCTGGGAGCGTACAACTGATCAATGAGACAAAGTCAAATTCCCCAACATGCAGAGTTTCTTCGTGCTTGCGGGGAATCGAACCCACATTGTCCCATGCCAGAGCGCCTTATAGCGCCCAGGCTTTGCCACTGGACTATGCCCCGGAGGACTACTCCATTCATTCTTTATTATTCTAAAAATAAATTTTCACTTTTACTTATTCATTATTCTAAAAATACTCCATATAGACGCATAGATAGATTAAGTATTTTGATTTTTTTAATGTGTATATACACTCAAAAAAATAAAAGTACTTTTTTGTATATTTATTTTTTTATACTTTGATTCCTCTTGATGAAAATTTTGGCTCCGTCACTATTATGAAAATGGGTTTACTAATTACTAGTAATTGTATGAAAAAAGGGTTTTACGTGTGAGTGACCTCAAACTAATACTAAACATAGACATCCAGAAAATTAATCTTAGAATAGAATTATTCGAATGACAAAACAATTTCTAAACATAGACATTTAGTCTCACAATATAAGCAGTTTGGCAAGTTGTCAGGACTATGAATACATTGCAATAACGAGTACATATCTAAAGGGAACAAAGCAAGAACCAATGGTTTAACAGTAACCCCTAAAAAGTGACTAAACTAAAGCCTAGGAAGAAAAAAAAAATACTAAAAGCCTAGAACTTTGTGATTACTTGCACGGCTAAGACAATGAATTTGGAAATATTGACGTTGTTCATCCTCGCAAGTCCTTTCATGTATGATGTATGATGTATGATGTATGATGTATGATGTATCCATCAAAAGACCATTACGCCGTACACAGTCTCATTTTTATTAGATTTATTTGTTTAACGAAGATTTTCTTGAACCAATTACTATTTTTTTTTAAAATTAACGGGGTTTAAACTTTGGTTTACGGCGGTTCCAATTGCCGAAAAAAATTGTGATGTCCACTAATTTGCGGCGGGTATTTCAGTAGTAATAATTGCCGCAAGTAATCCATTTATTGGCGGTCCTAGTAGTAGTAGCAGTTTGATTTAACAGCTTATCTCTGATCTCAACGAAAGTTTGGAACTGCCTCAATAAACATAAAGCTATTTATAACAATTGGGATAATATCATTTCTGATCCCTTAGTTACGTGGATATATTATGATATTGGTCCTTGTGATGTATCGACATATTTAATTTTTAATTATTTAAAATATGTGTTTTTGGTTTTGTTATTCAGGATATATATTATATTTAGACTATTGTAGAAATATATTAGCCTCAAATATGAATACAAGTTTAATAACACGTGGGTAATTAAATGGTGAGGCGGTTAATTATCACTTTAGGAAATTGTGATTAATCACAAGCAAGGGAAGTTAAAGGTGCATTTTTCATGTAATTGAAGGTAGGTATTATAAGAACTAAAATCAGTATTTACTAATAGTAAGGGACCAAAAAGTGCTATTAATTGGTGTCAAATAGTCATTTCTTTTATTTGTAATCTTTTCTTGACATTATTGTGGCCTAGAGGCGATTTGGTGGGCTTGCTCATTTGATAGTTTGATACAAGCTGGACCAAAAAAGCCCTAATCGTACATCGTTAGTGAAGCCCATCTCTGGAAAGCTACCGTCTTGGACTATACATCCTGTTAATAAAACATTTTATTTGACAATTTATCTACTAGGCACATTTTTGCTTCTTATTCTTTCAAAAATTGGAAACTATATACATATGACAACAAAAAATGTTGTTGGCAAATATATTTCTTCCTATAGTGATTGTTGGGTGTGCGCAAAAACCTTTCATTTTAGTAGTTGACAAAATTAGAAAGCTGCATATATTTAATGGTGTGAGACTTTTTAGAAAAGATCATGCAAATTTGGCACAAAATTAATAATATTACACCATATTAAAAGTATTTTTGGATTGATTTAGCTAGCCAACTAAAAATGTATGTCTCCCATCAAAAGAGAAATATACTATCCAGTCCCTCGCGAGAAGATCAGATTCAATGTTGGGATACAATTGTTGTAGGGAACGGGAAGTAAATAACTATTACAATAGTAGAAAGGATAAATAAACTATTACAATAAAACTGGAAATCAAAACCTTAACAAACTGCTTGTGTGATTTGCTGAGTCGAGTGATGACACTCTGTCTTTAAGACAAGATTGCCCCGTATATCTCCTCTTACGGTGTTGAGCAATAGTCTCCCAAGATACAACAACAACTTTAACAAGTGAGCAAAGGAAACTCAAGTGTTACTCTTGAAGAACTTTGAGTATAGTGACTTTGCTAGAGAGGAAGAATATGAAATCAGAAAATCTGGAGAATTCTCTAAGTGTTGAGTGTAGTGTCTTTCAAGTGTAAGTAGAAGACCCCTCAACTAGCCAACTAATGGCATTCAATAGCCATGTAATTGCACTTGATTGAGGGGTTACATTCAGCCAAATAATGGCTGAATTCATGTGGCAAATAATGGAGAATCAATGCTCCAAAACCATTCAAACGCCGATTTTTCCAACTTCCGTCGCAAAGATTCTCAGATCCGCGCTGACTCCAGAGTGACCGACCAATTTAGCCGCGGCTGACTGGGAGGCGTCGCGGCTCCGACGGTGTGGCGTCGCGGCCCTTCACGGCTCCGCGGCGACTTCCGACTCGTTTCATTTTACACTTTGTACACTTCTTCCTTCATTTACCAACGTGGAATACTTTGTCATTTGGCCAATAACCGACCATAATTCTATGTCTCAAACTTATTACATACGTACCAATATCTCTTTCACTAATGAAATTTGCGATATTTGGCACTACGTGTGCACTTGTGTGGAAACGACGTTTCCGACGTGCAAACCCAATTATTCGAATCATAAATTAATGGGATATACTTATTTCCACCTTTAGTAAATTTCCAACATTCAAAACCAAGAGAATTTAGATTTTCCTACTTCATAATCTTTACCTGAGTATTATAATTTATAATGCATGAAGATATCTTTATAGGTACTCACAAAAGAAAATAAACGGAAAACACGAACAAGGAATATAGTTCTTTCGGATTCTTTTCGGTGCGTTTTATATGAGGTATAAGAAAAATAATTATTATATATAATTTAGTATAATTTTATTTAATGTTTGATTGTAATTTGAATTATGTATAATTTAATTCTTGTATAATAATGACTAAAACTGAGAGAGATGATAGAGTGAGCATTATGGTGTGTGTCACTTTTCCTTTGACCTCTTTTGCATATCTTGTGGATGCCAAAGCTAGTAGTGTTACTGGATATGAATATGCCCACCATGCCACGTTGAATTTTCTAATTGATTTCTTGAAGAGAGCTAGCCTGCATATCTAAAAATTCCCCCTCAGATTACTGAGCTCGGCTAAACCCGTATATTACACTCTACATACGTCATGCTTTTCTCGCTCTTCACACACTAAAAAAGATTAAGAAAATAACTTAATAGTCGTCCACCTGGGAAAAAAGTCAACAGATGCATTTAATATACAGAGAGATAATATTGATTAGCTGCTGTAGGTATTTTTGGTGATGCTATCAAATATGTCTTAAAAATATTTTTGATTAAAAAGAATTATGGGCTGGTCGATCTAGTAGACTGACAAGTGAGAGTCGTCTTGATCAGGGCATGTACGGCTCGTACAAGAAGTCAATAGTTAAACAAGCAGCCAATAACGTTAATTTTTAATATAGAAAAAGACAAAAACAATGAAAGAAACATGAATAACAAGTTGATTGTATCATAATACAATAGTATGTGGCGAAACAATATTATATTCTAGCTACTTATACGTAGACTTGAAGACAAAGTTGTTGTAAAGTCAATTTCATCTCTATAGCACATGCAACGAACCGGAAAACGTTTCCCCTTAGTAAACCATTGTCCATAAATTTTCACATACAAAATTATAACCGGAACCGCAAAAACCCACCAAAGACCTTATATACACAACTAATTATAAATATTTTACAATATTAGTGTGTTTTAACATATTTTAGCAGATGATTTTTTTTTATAGATTGTTACATGTAGTTATATTAAGGTGACCTTATACTTTAAAATATCTCTTTTATGATATCAGTGTATAAAAATTAAATAAGGATATTTGAGAGTTTTGATAATAAGGATATTTTATTCTAAGATCTATATATTTGAATTGGGCTTACGATTTTGCATGAAAATGCAATGCATCACGCCATTAGGGATGACAACGGATCAGATCTGGACCGGATCCTACTAGATTCAGATTTAAATTCGTTTTTCATACCTTAATCCAGATCCATCGGGTCCATAAAAATCATATCCAAATCCGGATCCATCGGATCCATTGGGTCCACGGATCGGATCTGGATCCACATGTAAAAATTTTGCCTTGAATAATATTTCCACCTGTTGAAACTTTTTTGATAAAATGAAACACAATCTGATTGAAAAAAATATAATCTGATTTTGTTGGCCGGCATGCAACTTGCGTGCCTTCCATTTCGAAATATGGCTGAGCTTACGTCTCAACTAGATTTTTTCCTGCCATTAACCAGTCTAGTATCTTCATAATTCAGTTTAATCCATGCCTTTATCACTCGCAATATTATGGGTACTCTAGGAACTTTGAATTTGTACAAAAGAAATATCTTTTATAATGTGTGTAGTATACGCAAATCATATCAGTTGTGCCATTATAACAGGGTTAAAGGGGAATATATTATATTTATACAAATTAAGGAGATACAATATTAATTATGAGTACTCTATCTAAACCATATCAGTAAAGTACAAATGAATTTGTGTTTGTACAATTAAAAGGGATATACTTCTTATTGTTAGTATTGTAGATAAATCATAGTACTATTAGTTTTACAAACGGAGGACATATTTTTAGTTGCACAATATGAAATATTATTTAAATTGTGAGTAATCTATGTAAAATTACATTCTAGGTTATGAATATATTTAATAAAAAAATGGATCTAGGGGTCGAATCTGGACCGGATACGGATCTCAAATACAAGATCCAAATTCAGATCCGATCCGTCACAAATGTATCCGGATTCGATCCGAATCCGTCGGGTCCAAACTGAATCCACCAAATCCGGACCGAATCCAGGATCTACTGTCATCTCTACACGCAACCCTTCTAGCTACATCATGAGCTGTTATTTAGCTAAGAGTGTAAAGTTTAATGAATTATCTTATTCATTGAAAGAGACATAAACCGTTGCGGAAAACATATTTGCGTGTAACTATTTTAATATGCCTTCTCTCTTACTTACAGATTTAATATAACATTTTTTGCCATTTGAAAATCAAATGTATCGCTTACCGTGGCGGATTTAGAATTTTCATTCAGGGTGTTTGAAGAAAAAATAATAAAAGCTAAATATAAAAATAATGTTGTCTCTAAGAATTGAACCTAGGATGTTGAAAATAATTTTGAACATCCTAAATCACTTGAGCTAACCTTTTGTATTTATTCAAGGTATTTAAAAGTTAATATATATACATAAACATTTAAAATTTATTCTATATATACACTGTAATATTTTGTCGAGGGTACTTCCATGTAAATCCTCCCCTGATCGTAAGCAACTTCAACCCTTGATGCATTTTAAAGTTCAACTTGCTTAACATGTACGTAGAAAAAAAAGTATATTGTAGCGTTGATTTTGAAGCTCTAAATGCTGTATTGTATTTGTCTATTTAAATCTTGAAATGATCTGTCTTGCATAATAAGAGTAAGTCAGTAAGGAACTATGTATCAGTTGCAAGCTTCGATCCGAGAGTCTTACGGACTTAGACCGGTGTCAAGGGATAGGGTTCATTGTAACGGCGGCGGAGGGTAACTCTGGGTCGCAACGGGTCTTCCATGTCAACTTAGTTGAAAACTAGGATTGTCTTTTAATTTTTTTAAGAAAAAAGAGTAAATAATTATATATCAAATTATCAGCATTCCATTTTGTGGTTGATGAATATACAGGTCATACAGTTAATTATGTGGTTTAATTAAATTGTATATTTGTCAACTTTTATATGTTTCAATATTTATGTGATCTGATATTACTTGTTAATACTAGAGATGGCAGTGGATCTTGGATTTGGTGGATCCAGATCCCTTTTATAGGATATGAATCTTCAAAATTTGGACCCGACGAATTCGAATCGAACTCGGATCCGTTTCTAATGGATCGGATCTGGATCTTGTATTTACATTGTTGGAGTTGATGGATATAATCCAACTTGACAGAGCAGTTCAAGAGTTTGAAAGTCTAGCATTTTAGGACACAAAAAGAAGTCAGCCCGTCCCATATTTACTTGGGCAATTCGCATGATTGCCCCTATTTTAGGGTGGTCTTTGATTTTTATTTTTCGCCTAAAAAATGATCGAAAATACCCTTGAAGTTATGAGTTCGAATCTCAGCCAAGTCAAAAAGGAAAAAAAATTGCAAGACAAGATTTCATTAAAATATGTATATTTGGCCAAAGTTATATAGAAATTATGCCTTAAGGGTCATAGTTTCTATGTAATTATGTTTCCAAAGATATATTTGAGGTTGTGGGTTCGAATGCCAGTAGAGTCAAGAAGAAAAATGAATTGCAAGGCGTGATTCCATAGAAATTATGTTTATTCGACCAAAGTTGTATGAAGATAAAGTTTCGTTGAAAAATTAAAATTATGCCTTGTCTGGTTAGTTACGTAGAAATTATGCCCCAAGGGGCATAATCTTTATATAACTTTGACGAATACGCATAATTCCTATAAAAATTTTGTCTTGTGTTTTTTTTTTCTTCTTTTCTTGCCTCTCCTGAGATTCGAACCCATAATCTCTGATTTAGTAGACTCGCAAATAAAATGTACTTTAGTCCATAATTTTTTATTAAATGAGAAGTTGGAGCAAAAATTAAACCAGCCCGTATGAAGGTCAATCCGTGCAATTTTTTAATTTACTTTATTCATTGATGGGCTAACGTAATCCATGTCTCAAATCAGCCCATTGGACAAGTACTTAGGTCCCATGCGAAATGGTGACAACTGCTGAAAATGAGTAGGATCCCATAAAGAACTTATGTTCCAAAACACATAACTTTTATTTGAGGAAAAAAAAATTAAAGACCAGTATAAAATAGGGTCAAAATGCAAATGACCCAGCCAATTGAACCTTAAAATTTGGACTAAACGAGAGGACGCAGCTCAAACATCACCCCTTGGGCCACGAGACACGAGTTAGGCAATTGTAATATAATCAAGAAATTGCATGATTTTTCCTTCAAAAAACCGGATCTTTAATTTTTGTTTCTCAAATTGAACTTACGTTTTTTGAGGCATAAGGTTTTTATTGGATCTAGTACAATTTGTGCCGGATCTCATAATGATTTATGCACCCGGATGGTCTAATTTCTATTTGAGGGTAAAAATTAAAGACCAGTACAAATAGGGAAAAAAGTGCAAATGACCCCAATAGAATTATTTACTTTATTTATATTTTTGAAGTATAAATTTAAATGTGGAAGGAGAATTTAAACTCCCTTTTCGTATTTTATTTGATTTTTTGCAGGTTAGATTTATATAATAAAGAACAAAGAAGTGTATATATTACGATTTGTGAGAAAAAAAATGTCAAATGATCTCCCTTTTCTTATGTCTTAATTAAGCTCTTTGGTATAGTGAGAAGGAAACTGAAAGCTGGTTTTTGATATAGGAGTCAGGGGCTTTTAATGGTTTTTTAATTGAAAAAAAAAAGTAGACGAATGTCGGTTGGAAATTTGCCTTTGGCGGAGTTGCGTCCGACTAACTTTAACGGCTTAAATACTAGTGTTCCGCATGTTGGAGAACCCGGTTCTTCACACGTGCATAATCTACTAAGTAAGTAGATAACCGTAGGGCCAAGGATCGTCAAATTTCGTTGAGAAATGAAAGAGATATTGGTCCACGAAGTGAGGTGTTTGAAGCATGGAAAAGTGTGGTATTGAGATCAATTCTCCCTCATCGGTGGGGGAAGAAATAATTGTTTTGTTTATAAGTCTCAAGGTTGGCTTGGGGTTTGGGAGCCCAAGGGGTATCCCATGTGTTTAAAGGAGGGAGGACCTAGATGTGCTTCAGTTCGAGAAAAGCCCACACGCGCGTCGCCGCCGTCCGTTCGGGCTGTGGGCTGTGCTTCTTCTGATATTACCTTTTTGGACCAGAATTGTTTCATATGTACAGTTTGGTCCCTGAAGTTTCCAGAAAGTCAAATTCAACAGAGAACTTTGTGGTTCCTGGAACGTCAACCAGCACTCAATTCGTAAATGGCTGAATTAATCTTCCTAAATGCCAATCTGTTGCACACACATCAATTCACCATTTATTTTGGTGAATTACTACCTCCATAATTGCCATTACTTGGCCAGTAATGACACTTATGTGGGCAGTTGGTAAGTCTCTCATTCAACTATATAAAGAACCCTTTGGCCATATTGTTGAGACACACATAACACAAATCCAGAAACGAAATCAGTTGTTCCTACTACCTTCCAGCATCATTTCATTACTCAAAAATTTTCACGGTAGCACTTGAGTTTCCTTTGCTCATTTGTTCATTTGCTGTTTTATCTTGGGAGACAATTGTCCAAGACGTAGAAATGATACATACGGGGCAAATACTGTCTTAAAGACAGAGTGCAAACACTCGACTCAGCATTCCAAGTTTATTGCAATTCAAGTTTCTTGTAATTCCAGTTTATTGTTCAAGTTAATTGTAATTTCAGTTGTTTGTAATACTTAGCAGTTATATATTTCCGTTTCCTGCATCATTGTAACCAACATGTCCAATAAAACCTTTTTCATGTGAATATAATAAATTTTTCTAAAATGATTAATTTTCAAGAAAATGTGAAACTGATTTTAAGAAAATTGAAGTAATAGAGGTGCAATCTAATGGTTGCAATTTTCAGAGGTGTAACTTAGGCATAAGGTTCTAATTTTACCCAATTGCTCCTCTCTTCTAACTCTATCTAGCATACAATTAACAGGTAAATAATGACCCGCACGAATATTTACACTAAGCTAATCAATTTAATCTCAATAGTTAAAAAATCAAAGTGAAAACATATGAAGTAGCATATAACTATGATGTGTATATCAAAGACATGTGTCTTTCACTCATTAATTTAGTATAAAAATCAGTATGAATAAATTTTTGGGCTTTTAACACATTTATCCGCTTGACCAAAAATAATTATAGCAATTACCTCTATACAAAAAACAAAAAAAAAACGCTACTTATATATAAAATATGTACATTTCATTAATATACAAAAAATATATATCTACCGTTATTATTTTGGTGAGCGACTGGACAACGTAAATATCACTAAATTTTTATCATATTAAGGGGCTAATCACCCTAGTTTTACACAAAAAAGGTTAATAAAATGAAATAAAACAATTCAAATACTAAAAAAATTTCGTAGTAAAGATGGATGTTACCTGTCGGATTCATCATTCATCCAATCAAAATTCAAGTGGATCTGTCCCCGAGCATAGTTGGATGGTAAAGAAGAGAATATAAAATTCAGTTGGAGGCCTGCAGCGTGAATTCAAACCTTAATGAATTTGCTCTCTTTTGAGCTAGAGTGATATTAGTTGCTCTATTCTCAAACTCTGGTCATTCAAACACATCCGTGATTTACTGATAGTAGTGGACCGGGACTACTGTCATCAGGAATAATCTCGCGACGCGATTTACTGATAGTAGTGTTGAGGGACCGAATTAGTTTTAGTAAGCCTGGAAACTGGATATAAAAAAAAATATAGATCCACCAGCAATCAACTTTAATTTCCATATTTCTCCTTACGATTATTTCTCTGTCTATGAAACTTCCGATCTACGCACCCCTTCTCTTCCCCAATTTCTTTAACGCACACTAAAAAAACGCACACATAGACAACTTCCCTTAACATACGTACTCTCTCTTCACCGATCTTCATACAAAATGCACTTTTCATTTCAGATCTGAGTTGAATTTGATCTCACAAATTCAGTTAGGGTTTCGATATTATAGCAAAATTAGTTTTTTTTTCTAGCATTTGATTTAGTTGCGGTGTGTGATTGTGCGGTGAAGATAGAGGAAAAAAGATGTTGACGAAGTTCGAAACGAAGAGTAATCGAGTCAAAGGACTCAGTTTTCACAGCAAAAGGCCATGGATCTTAGCTAGTCTTCATAGCGGTGTGATCCAGCTTTGGGATTATCGTATGGGAACACTCATTGATCGATTCGACGAGCACGATGGACCTGTTCGTGGTGTTCATTTTCACAAGTCGCAGCCTCTTTTTGTATCCGGAGGTTTGATTTTCCTTTATTCCCCCTTTTAAATGTGATTTTGCATAGCTATTATTGATGCTGTTGATTTTGTAATAGTGTGATGGAGTGGAGATCTACTACTATATTTTGATGTATACAGGTGTGATCTATGTAATCAAAATGCTATTTTTGCCAAATTAGTGAAATTCGCGATGAAAATTTGTTTATGCACTAGGTTAGTAGCTTTTCCTATAGTTTATTTGATCTAAGTGCATTGTGAATTGTGATCAATGACGTCTGCTAGTGTATATCATTCACATTATGTTTTCCTTTTCTTTTTTTTTCAATGTGCTGTAGCGTAGCTATTGGTGTTATTGATTTCGTGATAGTGTGATGGAATATGGATCTACTGATATGTGTTGATGGATACAGGTGTGATCTATGAAATCAAAATGCTATTTTTGTCGAATTAATTCATGACCGGAATTTGTTTATGCACTAGTTTAGTAGCTTTTGTTATTAGTATTTGATCTATGTGATCAACTAGTGTATATCATTCACATTATGTTTTGCTATGCATTTGAAGTATTGTAGCATGATTAGTGGTTTTATTACTGTTCCAATTTTGTATAATTCTATTACTGTATGTGTTGATGAATACAGGTGTGATCTATGAAATTAAAATGCTATTTTTGCCGAATTAGTTAAATTCCCAACGAGAATTTGTTTATGCACTATGTTTTAGTTTATGTGATCAATGTCGTCGGCTAGTGTATATTATTTACGTTATGTTTTCCTATGCATATGAAGTATTGTAGCGTGATTAATCGTTTGATTACTGTTCCAATTTTGTATAATTTTATTACTGATATGTGTTGATGAATACAGGTGTGATCTATGAAATTAAAATGCTATTTTGCCGAATTAGTGAAATTCCGATGAAAATTTGTTTATGCACTAGTTTGGTAGCTCCAACGAAAATTTGTTTATGCACTTGTTTGGCAGCCTTTGTTATTAGTTTCTTTGAACTATGTGATCAATGGCGTGGCTAGTGTATATCATTCACATTATGTTTTCCTATGCATCTGAAGTATAGTAGCATGATATGTGGTTTTATTACTGTTCCGGTTTTGTATATTTTTATATATTCTAGATCAGGTGGGATGCCCCAATGGATCATAGAAAATGTAATGTGATCTCACTGTTAGTTTTATTCATCCTTCACCTTCTTTAGAAAAGGCATTATTAATACTTTTTTGACTGAAGGCTCAAGCGGCATTTTTTTTACACATAAGATATTCCAGATTAGTGTTTAATCAAAACAAATTATATGGAGTAATTTCATTCATTTTGTTTGCTTTTTCTGTTTTAGAAGGATAAAAGAATTCATGATACATTGTCAAAATCTAAAAGAACTGTGATCTCCTACTGTTACCTTTATCAAAAAAAAAAAACTGTGAGCTCCTCTGTACATTCAAGGCTCAATTCTATAATGTCCATATTTATATTGATGATTGGTAAACTTTATGGATGTGATGTATAGTGCTGCAAGTGCCACTGCGGTAACAAATTTATCCATCACCACTAAGGCAAAATAAATTAAGTAAATAACTAACAGCATAGGTTTAACATAATTGCAAATCATTGTTCTCATCGTTGATTTACATGTAACATTTCTAAGCTAATACGCCTTCGTGCACTTGCATAATCGAAATTCTGCATTGAACTGGTCTCAGTATATTTAAACACTTGCTCACTTCAGGAGATGACTACAAGATAAAGGTCTGGAATTATAAGCTGCATCGGTGCTTATTTACTCTCCTCGGACATCTTGATTATATTCGCACTGTCCAATTTCATCATGAATATCCCTGGATTGTCAGTGCAAGTGATGATCAGACTATTAGGATATGGAACTGGCAGTCTCGCACTTGTATTTCTGTCTTGACTGCGCATAACCATTATGTGATGTGTGCCTTATTTCATCCCAAAGAGGATTTGGTTGTCTCTGCATCTTTGGATCAGACTGTTCGTGTCTGGGATATTGGTGCCCTAAGGAAGAAAACTGTTTCTCCTGCTGATGACATCTCGCGCTTGAGCCAGATGAATACAGACTTCTTTGGTGGAGTAGATGCTGTTGTGAAGTATGTCTTGGAGGGTCATGATCGAGGAGTTAACTGGGCTTCATTTCATCCTACACTGCCCCTAATTGTGTCTGGTGCAGATGATCGCCAGGTGAAAATCTGGCGGATGAATGGTATGCTCTGAAATCTTATAGTATTTTTTCGGCACACCAACCATAAATGCTTTCAAACATATCTGTTGAACCTTTAGCACTAAATTTACACAATTGATTGTTAACATAAATCTTTCAGTTTTCTGCTGTTTGACCGACTTATTTACTGTTATATATCGTCTTAGCCATAATAAGACTTTTTGGTTGTCCAATTGGTCAGAGAAATAGGATCTTCGAATTGTATAACCTCTTGTCTGCTAACATTAGAAACTTCTCAGCTAGGAACTCTTATTCACTAAAACTGTCTGTTCCTTGCTATGTCTGAGCTAGTGAATGTTAGCAGTTTGCATTTATCTGTAAAGTTTGGTGAAGCTAATTAGGTTCATGCTGAACTGTAGTTTCTTGGTACTCATAAAAGAGATGAATGTTTTTTCTTAATAGTTTTATGTTCAGGAAAACCATACATGTAAACTCGAGCCTTTCTCTACTCTTGGAGAAGAATGTTCACCTTGAATTAAATTGATAGAAAACAGGTGCTACTTCAGATTAGATTAGATTGTTTGCTGGTAGAACCATGATTATTTTAATGCGTTTGTTGATCTTCTCAGGTTACTATGATGAGACTATACACTACTAATTGTGTTTTGATATTTCTAGATACAAAGGCTTGGGAGGTGGACACATTGAGAGGCCATATGAACAATGTATCTTGTGTTTTGTTCCATGCAAGGCAAGATATTATTGTTTCAAATTCAGAGGATAAGAGCATTCGAGTGTGGGATGCTACAAAGAGGACTGGTCTTCATACTTTCCGCAGGGAGCATGACAGATTCTGGATCCTTGCAGCTCATCCTGAGATGAATCTTCTAGCAGCTGGTCATGACAGTGGGATGATAGTGTTCAAGTTGGAGAGAGAACGTCCTGCTTTTTCTGTGAGTGGTGGTTCTTTGTTTTATGTGAAGGATCGGTTTCTCCGTGTGTACGAGTATTCAACTCAGAAGGAGAATCAGTTGATACCAATTAGAAAGCCTGGTTCAAACAGTCTGAACCAAGGTCCACGAACACTTTCTTACAGTCCTACCGAAAATGCTATTTTGATCTGTTCGGACGTAGATGGGGGCTCCTATGAACTATACATTATACCTAAAGACAGTTATGGTAGGGGTGATACTGTTCAAGATGCAAAAAGGGGAACTGGAGGATCAGCAGTTTTTGTTGCTCGGAACAGGTTTGCAGTGCTTGAGAAGAGCACCAATCAAGTTCTGGTAAAAAATCTGAAAAATGAAATTGTTAAGAAAAGCCCTCTTCCTACTGCTACTGATGCAATATTTTATGCCGGCACAGGAAACTTACTGTGCAGGGCAGAGGACAGAGTTGTTATCTTTGATTTGCAGCAGAGAATTGTTCTTGGAGAGCTGCAGACTCCTTTCATCAGGTATGTCGTTTGGTCATCTGACATGGAAAGTGTCGCTTTGCTTAGCAAGCATTCCATAGTAATAGCTGATAAGAAGCTTGTGCACCGTTGCACTCTTCACGAGACAATTCGTGTCAAGAGTGGTACCTGGGATGACAACGGGGTCTTCATTTATACAACACTTACACACATCAAGTACTGCCTTCCCAATGGGGATAGTGGAATCATCAAAACCTTAGATGTCCCAGTCTACATTTCTAAGATATATGGGAACACCATCTTTTGCTTGGATCGAGATGGGAAAAACTGTCCTATTATTATTGATTCAACTGAATATATTTTCAAGCTGGCCCTGCTTAGAAAGAGATATGACCAGGTTATGAGTATGATAAGAAACTCCGAGCTTTGTGGTCAAGCCATGATTGCCTATTTGCAGCAGAAGGGTTTTCCTGAGGTTGCTCTTCATTTTGTCAAGGATGAGCTTACTCGTTTCAACTTAGCACTTGAAAGTGGGAACATTGAGATTGCTCTTGAATCTGCTAAGAAGCTTGATGAGAAAGATCATTGGTATAGGCTTGGGGTGGAGGCCCTTCGGCAGGGTAACGCAGGTATTGTTGAATATGCCTACCAGAAGACGAAGAATTTTGAGAGGCTCTCCTTCCTTTATCTAATAACAGGAAACCTGGATAAGTTATCAAAAATGATGAAAATTGCTGAGGTAAAAAATGAAGTAATGGGTCAATTCCACGACGCGTTGTACCTTGGTGATGTTCGTGAGCGTGTTAAGATTTTGGAGAATGCTGGTCATCTTCCCCTTGCATACGTCACAGCTAATGTCCACAGGCTCAAGTATACCGCTGAGCGTCTTGCAGAAGAACTGGGTGGTAACGTCCCATCATTGCCAAAGGAGAAGAAGGCATCTCTCTTGCAGCCCCCAACTCCCATTTTGGGTGGGGGAGACTGGCCTCTGCTGATGGTGACAAAAGGGATATTTGAAGGTGGTCTGGATGCTAAAGCCCGGGGTGGACCTGAGGAGTATGAAGAGGCTGCAGATGCTGATTGGGGTGAGTCACTGGATATTGGTGAGGTGGAAAATTTGCAGAATGGGGATGTCAGTATGGTGCTGGAGGATGAAGAAGGAAAAGAAGAAAATGACGAGGAAGGAGGATGGGATCTTGAGGATTTGGATCTGCCACCTGATACTGACACACCAAAGACTGTTTCCAATGCTCGCTCTTCTGTTTTTGTTACCCCAACCCCTGGCATGCCTGTCAGCCAGATTTGGGTCCAAAAATCATCTCTTGCTGCAGAACATGCAGCTGCTGGCAATTTCGATACTTCTATGCGGTTGCTGAGCCGACAACTAGGGATTAAGAACTTCGCTCCATTAAAGCAATTGTTTGCTGATCTTCATATGGGAAGCCACACACATCTGCGTGCCTTCTCCTCAGCACCAGTTATCTCTTTGGCAATTGAGAGAGGTTGGAGTGAGTCAGCTAGTCCCAATGTGCGGGGTCCACCTGCCCTTATCTTCAATTTCAGCCAGCTGGAAGAAAAACTTAAAGCTGCTTATAGGGCCACAACTGCTGGGAAATTCTCTGATGCCCTTAGATTATTCCTGAGCATTCTTCACACCATTCCCCTGATTGTGGTTGAGTCAAGACGAGAGGTGGATGAGGTCAAGGAATTGATTATCATAGTGAAGGAGTACGTTTTAGGTTTGCAGATGGAGGTTAAGAGGAAGGAATCGAAAGATAACCCTGTTCGTCAGCAGGAGTTGGCTGCCTACTTCACACACTGTAATCTGCAGCTTCCTCACTTGAGACTCGCATTACAGAATGCCATGTCTATCTGCTATAAGGCAAGCAATCTTAGCTCAGCGGCGAACTTTGCTAGGAGACTGTTGGAGACGAATCCAACTAATGAAAGTCAAGCAAAAACAGCCCGCCAGGTTCTTCAAGCAGCTGAGAAAAATATGAGAGATGCTACACAGTTGAATTATGACTTCAGAAATCCTTTTGTGGTCTGTGGCGCAACATATGTCCCCATATACAGAGGCCAGAAGGATGTTACTTGCCCTTATTGTTCTACTCATTTTGTTCCATCC
Source organism: Anisodus acutangulus (assembly GCA_029783415.1). NCBI lineage: Eukaryota > Viridiplantae > Streptophyta > Magnoliopsida > Solanales > Solanaceae > Anisodus > Anisodus acutangulus. Next base: position 2,458,754 of record CM056503.1, read on the forward strand.
CAGCAAGGACAGCTTTGTACTGTTTGTGATCTTGCAGTTGTAGGAGCAGACGCCTCTGGCTTACTTTGCTCACCTTCACAGGTCAGATAATTTCAGTTTCCAAATCAGCTCTTTTGGCCATCATTCAGAAACTTCCGGTTCTACATTAGAAGTTAGGGATGAGTATTGACAGACCTGCTTTTCATCGGATTGTATCTCTGGTTTATATTTGTTTTGATTTTTGCAATAGTTTTATGAACCTAATTGCGCTTCTTTATCAGTTTTATGGTTACAATTTTGATTGTAATAAAGCATCATGTAAGATTTTTACTTGGACCAATTCTTTGAAGCGTGTTCACCTAGTCTCTCACAAGTCTCAAGTAGTAAAACCCTGAGGATTTGGAACTTTTGGATTGCCTTTCTAGTTTGACCTGAAAGGCTGAAACTGAAGCTCAAGATGATTATGAACTTTGGTGCAGAATTTGGGTATTGCCAAGTACTAATCACCCATTTCTTTCATTTCATTTGGTGAATCATTGCTAGTTTTGACATTAGTCATGGCTCAATTACGCGGTTGTAATTATATTTTACGTTAAATATTCTTGTTAGATGAGGAAAAGGGATCTAACCTCTTCGCTACTATTTGGACACCTAGCTGTTGTCTGTGCGTGCATTTCTTTTATGGAAGAATAGTTTTCACTTTCCAGAGAATCATTGCAGGGGTTCGTTTATTTGCTAATCATGTTACTTATCAATTATCAAGGTAGTGAAGGACGTCTTCTATTCTATGGAATTGAATTTTTTTAGTGGTAGGAATGGACTAATGGTGATCCTTTGTAATGCGGGTGACTGTCCAATAGATAGCAGCAAGAAAACATAGTTCCATGTATCATTTGACGTGGTTAAACTAATCATGTTAATTTCCAGGAGCTATGCTGAACTAGCCAATGAATTTATCAGCCCTATCATCGCAGATGACATAGTCTTGATTGATGAGACTCGTAGCGGAGTGAACGCTAAGCTGGAGGTTTGGAGACAGACTCTGGAGTCTAAAGGGTTCAGGCTGAGTAGGACCAAGACAGAATAATTGGAGTGCAAGTTCAGTAACGGGAGAGGCATGGAGGTGAGGCTTGGTACTCGGGTCATTCCAAAGAAAGGGAGCTTCAAGTACCTCGGGTCTATTATCCAAGAGAATGGAGAGATTGATGACGATATCACAAATCGTATTGAGGCAGGGTGGATGAAATGGAGGCTCGCATCTGGAGTCTTGTGCGATAAAAAGGTGCCACCAAAACTTAAAAGCAAGTTCTATAGGGTGGTGGTTAGACCGACTATGTTGTATGGGGCGGAGTGTTGGTCAATCAAGACTTCGCACCTCCAAAAGATGAAAGGTGGAGATGAGGATGCTGAGATGGATGTGTGGGCATACAAGGAGGGATAGAATTAGAAATGATGATATCTCGGACAGAGTGGGAGTGACCTCGGTGGAGGATAAGATGCGGGAAGTGAGGTTGAGATGGTTCGGGCATGTGCAGAGGAGAGACACAAATGCCCCAGTGCGGAGGTGTGAGAGGTTGGTTATGAATGGGTTCAGGAGGGGTAGATGTAGGCCGAAGAAGTATTGGGGAGATGTGATTAGACGGGATATGGCGCATGTGCAGTATTGGGGAGATGTGATTAGACGGGATATGACGCATGTGCAACTTATATATATATTATGCTCTTATTATTATTATTCGCATTTTTTACTATCATTTGCATTTTTATCATCATCATAAGTTTTATCCGAAAATTCTATGTTATTCTCTCAAAATTGCATCGCATTTTCATTTTTTATTAAGCATTTCACAAATATTATGTTTTATCATTATCGCATCTTATACTATATTCTAAATAATTTTACATTTTTTATTCAAAGCTTTTAATATTAAACCCCTTTCATATTTTTAATCCATAACCCATTTTCATTTTCCCAACCCAAAATAATTTCTACCCAAAACTAATTAAATTCACACTCTACCAAGCCCAAAACCCCAAGTCTTCCCAACTGAAGCCCAATCGGCCACCCCATCTTCCAAGCCCAACCCCACAACCTTTATCCCCTTTAAACCAAAACCCACAAAACAAAATTCCAAAACCTTTTCCAAGCCCAATCGGCCACCCCACCTTCCTAGCCCCACACCCTCAAAGCCCAACCGGACTAGCCCAATCCCAACTCCTATATTCCTCCCATATCCATTTCACCCCTAAAAATAACCTAACTGCACTGACCCACTATCCCCAAAACTCCCAAGCCCATCGTCCCTTCCCCTTCACTTTCGTCACCCCATTCTCCCCAAACAGTAGGCCGAGCCCAATCCCAAAATAAAACCCCATCGCCCAAACCAAATCCAAAACCAATGACGCTAAAAACCAGCGACCCTCAAATCGCCAAGATGACTCCCTACACCCTACCCCACCACCGCCACCTCGCTACCCCGACACCGTCGAACCTCACCAATTTTTTTTTCTCTCCCCTTCCCAAAAATCGAGCAAAGAGCCCATTTCCTCTTCTAGACAAAGCTACAAGCTTTGTCAACCATGGAACAGAGGGTGTTGCTCCATTTTCGTGCTATGAATCACGTGAAGCCTGCAAAACCATTAAACGTTCGGATTTTGAAGGATTTCGTTTGACCCATTTCAAAATTTGAAGCTTAAAACCCCGCCCAAATGAGCCCTAACAAACTCTAAGTCCGTCCTATAAATATTGGCATGTGGAGTCCATTCAAGGAAGGCTTTTTTTTGGACCGAAAAACTCTCGGCTCTTCAGAAAATCGAACTAAAAATTCACCATTTTTTAGGCTTGCTCAGAGGCAAAGATAGACAGAAAAATCCCTCTCTCGAACAGCTTTCGATCTTTTTTTTTACTCTCAGTTCTTGCTCGACACAACCACAAAATATTCATGCCCATTTTCTGTTCAATCGCATAAACAAACTTCTCCGAGCGGGTCGACTATTCGAGACGACGCCTCGGTTCGCTGCCCGGAGAAGGTCCGTAAACTCACCTCCTCTCAACTTTATATTTCTGCATTTATGTGTGTTTTGTGTTAATTATGTAGTAGTTTTTATGTCGTTGTGTTCATTAATGTCTAAGTATATCAGATTTGTTAGTCTGTTTAGTTAACTATTAATGTTTGGTTCATATTTAATAGTATTGTTTATACATTACTATAATGTGAAAGGGTGATGTACTGTGTGATACGTATGCTGGTTTGATCATTTGTTAAGCTTGGTTAAGAGACCGTTAAGATCAAAATATGGCATATTATGGCATTAGATGATACATGTTACTGCTTAGTGTGTTGTTTGGTGATTTGCTTGTTAGTTTGATTTAATGGATTTTTAGATAAATAGATTAAATTCAATGTGACAAATGATTTTTATTCCAGGAGATTAAATCACTTAGTTTCTAACTGATTTAGACAAATTGTTCAACTGGTTAAATGTGATATTAATCTTATGAACCAATGTATATGCTGGGCAAACTATGTGTGGTTGAAGGTTTCTTAGGACATTTGACTGGATTATCTTGTTTAATATGCCATGTTTAGAATAGAGTGACCTAAGTATAGTTTCAAATCTGCCTAAGTGAAGAGCATGCCTAGTTTTGATCCTTCCAGCATGTCAATTCCAGATTCTTTTCCCTGATATGCACATGTTCTATTTCATTCTGCATATATTTCTATGCTTGATTATCATGGCACTAATTTTAGCTCTCATATATTCATCAAACTCCATCATATTATGTGTTGGTTTCGGGATGTTATTTGATCATGTTAGGGTCCTGTTGAAACATGCCTTTCTTGTTGAACTCCTTTTATGGTTTATGTGTTGATCGACTGGTAACTTGCTCTATGTTCCCTAACCTTATCATTCTCCTATTTTTGGGATAGTATTAAGTTGAAAGAACAGCATGATCATGTTCCTGTAGGTTTTCCAGACCACCAATGGCCCTGTTTTTTCCTAATTTAAAGTGTCATCCTGTTTAATGTAGTGAGAATAAGATTGTATGTGACTAATTTGGTTCATGTTGGTCCTGTCATGGCCTTTTTAGAGGATTATTCGGTTCACGTAGGCTTGTACATTTCCCTTTGAATATCCACTGCTTAGGGTACCTAGATCACTACTCTTGATGCATTCATGCCCATTCTGATCTGTTTTAAGTGCCCACCCCCATTTGTTTCAATACTGGTTTGATTCCTGTAAATGTGTTAATGCTAAGTCGTGGTGCAGCCCCGGTTTGTATGTTCGTATGTTGTTTGTTGGATGTATAATAGGACTAGTATCCTATGTATATTGCTTAATCTAAATGACTTTGCACCCTTTTTGAAGTGTAGTCTTAAATGGATATATTAGCTCATCTTTGTGCTAAAAATGTCTTTCTAAATTAGTCATCTACCTGTTTTGTTCATCTATGTATTTTTATTTATCTAAAGTGCTTGCCATGCCTATGTGTTGACTGATCTGGATATATGTATGTGTGTCCAAGATCATGTAGTGTACTAGTAAGGCCTCCTCTTCCCCTTTTCCTCTCTACACAACTTAAATCGCTCACTATTTTGCTTTAAGAACTCCCATAAATAAGCTTCTGCTCTTGTTTGTGGCTTGAGATACATTATTACTTCCCTTTATGGGGAAGTTGTTGGATCTATCATGATATACCTCAAAGTATACAAAGCCCTCTGAACTTCTATGCATAATGTTTCCACTTCTTCCTTCCATATTATGTCTTTTTCCTGTCTTTATTTGAGACTTTCAGAATGTATATATGTGAGTTTTTAGACTTATCTTAATTTGCTGGTTGAAAGCCAAGACAAGCTTCGGGTTTGGTTTATCCCCCCTCTGATTGCCTACCATGCCTAAGATTTTAGAAACTTTTTGATTTTATTGCGGCATCAGAATATAAATGGTGATAGCTCCCCCTTCACTATTTTGTCTTTCAAGCTTAATGTTTGACATGTTGTTTATGTTCAATCTTGAAGTTTCTCTTTAAGTTGTGTCATGCTTCTTTTGAGTTATGACATGCCCTGTATCTCTTGATACTCATTCTTCACTTTTTCTTTTTTTTTACATGACATGGGGGAGTTCTGAATCCCAACATCCATATCATCCTGTACAATCTGAAGCAAGTGTTGCACTTGAGTTTGGGCTGCTTCTTTTCGGAACCCATTGACTGCCTTTCTAAAGCAAAGGTCGCTGCTTTCTGAGCTAATGCAAACTTTGAGATCCTGTTTTTGGGTTGATGTTGCTGCACTTTAAGTACATCTTGTTGCTGCTATATCAATAGTGATGTTGAACCTAATAGTTGCTGCACTTTAGTCATCGGCTACTGCTTATTTCAAAAAGAACAAATTGTTACACTTGATCAAAATGGGCTGATTTGAACACGATACTACACTTAGGCCAATGAAATTGAATTTGAGGCCGCGCCCCTTCGGAAATTGCCCTTCTGTTTCAGTTTGTTGTCTTTGTATTATTTTACTGATTTGAACAAACACTACACTTGGCCGATGAAAAATATCCGTCGATTTTGAGGCCTCCATAGTTGTAAAGACGGAAATATAATTTCTGGGCAAGGATGAGACTTAAACCTTTTTACTTCATCCGAGAGATCAACATGTTTAGTAGGCGAGGCGACTAAAATAACCAACAAATTATATGTTCGCAGCCACGACGTGATTATAATGATCTTTTCTTTTTCATCCGAGAGACCAACACGTTTAGTAGGCGAGGCAATCAAAATAACTACCGAGTCATACATTTGCAGCCACGACATGATTGGAATGGTCTTTTCAAAATTTAAGTCTGAGCCCTCCGTTACCAAAACACTCATTGTTTTGGATACGAATCCGAAGTTATTTGTATTTAACTGTTTCTAACCGTTTGTTCTTGACAGCTTGCAGGGAATAAAGTAAATAAAGGCAGATATTCCTCGGAGTTTATTTATTTTATTTACTTTCTTTAATTCAGCTTTTATCCCGCTCTGTATTGTAATATTATTTATTGTACTTATGTAATTATTGAAATGCTTAGAATAGGTAGACTTAGAATTAATTAATAGGGTAGTCTAAAACTGGAAACCCGTCGATAGCTTATTTATTTGTAGTCTCGGTTAATTCAAACTTAGAAACCCTCCGCTAGTTTATTTATTTTTAGGCTCGTCATGCATATTTAAAATTTTCAAAACAAACTTTGATCATCTTCTGTTCACTTTATTAATTGTACAACTCAAAATGATTTCCAAAAAATTTACTTCTTTGGCACTATAAATAGATTGTTTTTACTATCAATTGTTAAAATGCATACTTTTCAACTTTACATGTATTTCTCTTTAAATACCATACAAATGCATACTTGTACAAAAATGCATTCTTTTATTAAATATTTGCAAAACTTTTGTTTAACTTTATATATTATAAACATGCATTTTCCTTAGTATAATATTAACCTGAGTTTGATCGGATAACTGTAAGTTAGCGGATCTTAAAGGATGCCTAACCCCTTCCCTTTAGGATAATAAAGAACTCTTACCTAGAATCTCATTAGTTTCGCAGACCTTAGAATCGGAGTTATTTTACAGCTTTTAGTTCAAATATTTAGGTGTCCTAATTCACCGTAAAAAATAATTAGGTGACGACTCCTTAATCATACCCAGGAATCACCGAATACGTTGTGCTCCGCTTTGACCCGAGCAGGTCAAAATCGGGCGCGACAGTGGAGAACACAAGTTAGGGTAGAAGGGTAGTATGTAGTCGGACGTATTACTACTTACGCTTACAAATTGATAGTTGTAGTGTTATTACTGTAGGCCTGCTTAGCCTATCATACTAGTAGGCGCAGTATTGCTTTATAGTCCCCGATCGTTTGATTTCTGCTGCTATGTACTCTTTAGTGTATTTTGTTTATCTTATTTACCTGTGTTAGTTACTGCTTCCTTTTTCAGAATGCGCTATCATGGCTTATTCGCTTTCGTTACCAGCATTTTCATACTTCTTTAAATTTTTTGTCCGGGTCTTACCGTCTCTCTTGCTTTGCTTGTGCGTTGTTATCATCGTAGCTTTGAGGTCAATTATTTTAAACGTTAAGATTCTGATTGCATAAACAAAATAATTAAAATGAACAATTCATATCTATGCCTTTATCAGGCTTCGTTTGGGCTAACAAGTTTAAGTCCATGTTCACTTTTAACGGACTATGTCCTTATCTTGGTTATTGGCTCATCATTCACCAATTCAGTCTTCTCTTGGTTTATTAAACATATGCTTTGTATGGTAATAATGCTGTGATCTACTCATCCGTATCTAACTTTTTTTTGTCAAGTATTTTCTTTGAGCTGAGGGTTTAACAGAAAGCGTCTCTCTACCTTTCAAGGTCCTCGTAAGGTTTGCGTACACTTTACCCTCCTCAGACCTCGCATTGTGTAATTTTACGGGGTATGTTGTTGTTGCTTTGTATGTTGAGGGTTTAATTTTCTATTTATTTTTGTGTTTAACTTTTATATAGTGCAAAGAAAGTTGGTAATGCGAAAAAGGGTAAGTAACTTAAAATTATGGATTAGTATAAAAGTTTATCTATATTTACAGTTTATACAAATTAGTTACGTTTTTTGTTTTTAATTTTTATAGAGTTAACTAGATGAATTTACACCAGTAGGCTATTTAAAAGCCGATAAGATATGACTACCTACAAGTATTAGAGAGGGGATGATAAACTTACTACAACTAGTTAAATTACACTTACTTTACTGTCAGTATATAACTTAAATTTCTTTTTGGTGTGGTTGGTGAGAGTGAGACTGTAGTTTTAATAAGGAAATTAATAGATCCATGTAAGTCACTCCCATTTCTATTTCCAAATTGTTTTCTTGTTTTGGTTAATCATATATTTTTCATTACATTGTTATATTTCTACTTCTTACCTAATTGCTCAAGCACTAATATTGATAGAGAGTACTACTTACTACTAAAGTCGGCCTTAGGAAATTTAATACATCCCTGTAACTTGTAAGTTCTTCCATTTCTATTGACCAAATAATTCTTCATACTATAGTTGTTAATTCTTTTGACCTACAATTTCACGAGCACTAGGACATATGTTGATGTAGTACTCACAACTTACTAATAACTAAGTAGGCCATACATTGAACCGTCACTTTTGCTGTTTTCTTCACTTTTCAATTTTAGCTTTATAAGTTTATTTCACTTAGTTAGGTCTAATGTTTGTTAGGAGTCGATTAGCCTAGTTAGAAATTTATATCCTGGTAAAAAATGTACAGAAATTCTAATGGTAGAGTTTCTTATTTTATAATATTGGGCTAAACTAATTGACATGTGCAGTGAGGATTCTAATAGCTGAGTCGATCTGCTTGGAAGTGAGCGTAACTGTTCTTATTATTGTTGTTGTCGAAGGTAAAAATTTTGAAATTGTGCAGCTAGAGCTTATTACCTACACGATAGGTTTTGCCCATTCTCATGAAATGCAAGGTTGCATCTATCTTTAATTTGACAGATCCAAAGAAGTTATTAGGAGTAGTAGGTTTATAGGTTGGACTTCAAGGAGAAATTACAAGTAATTTTTAATGAAAGATACTCAAAAATCAGAAATGAATGTACCAACAGTAAAAGTATGTTAACACATTCATATAAAGCACAAGAACATGTCTGGCTGTTTCTGGATGGTAACATGATTTTTTTGCTTTCCGAAAAATGATTTCACTTTCCCTATATATGTGTATGGTACTTACCTATTTTGCAATTAATTACTCTATAAATCGACCTTCATAAAAAACCTAGCTAATTATAATTACCTAGCTTAGCTTCTATTAATATACCACCTTTGCTTATGGTTGTCAAAAGTTGGTGTCCTACCATGTGACTAAGGCAAGTACTGTGGCATTGCTTTACACTGTGGTTAAAGATTAATGTTAACTATGGAGTAATTTGTACTGATAAATTACATTTAGATGAAAAGTGTATGATCACTTTACTATCCACCAAGGTTAATTATAGTGCTCTTTTTAGTGGATTAGAGTGCAATAATGCAAGATATAGTGGATAGAGTTACTTCATAGTTGTGCAATTCATCCGGGTCCATAAGCAGTGATAATTGTCTTATAAAAATTCGCTCTTGTTATGGCTTCAGTAAATTTCCTTAATCAGGTCACTGTCCTAGTTTTCAAGTTCTTTTCTCAAGGCAGGGCAGGATGGTACTTATGGAAGCTGGGAAGAGCCTTCCGTCAGGAAAAATCTCATTCTAATACTAGAATAGGAGCCTTGGAACAACATTTAGGTTGTTTCAGGTTGACCTATAGGTTACGAGTTTGAGTCATGGAAGCAGTCACTAATGCTTGCATTAGGTTAGACTGTCTACATCACATCCATTGTAGTGCAGTCCTTCTCCAGACCCTGCTAACACGAAATACTTTGTGCATCAGACTGCCATTTACTCGTTCTAATTTGGATTCAAGTTCCTACCACGAAGCAGGCTTATGGATTGTTTTGATACTAAATAAAGCAGTCATCAAGTTAGAATTAATTTAACAGCTATCAATTCAGTTATGTAGGTCAAATAAGACCAATAAAATCACGATTCGAGTTCTTCCTTTCCCCTCACCATCGCAAAAAAGCTCCTCCGTTAATTTGAATTAATTATCCTGATAGTGTAGGGGAAAATGATCCGAGGAAAAGGGATAAATAATGAGAATTCAAATCACACCTATTATATAAGAGATGGCTTTCGCTGATACCAATAGGTTATAAATCGTGATGATTTTGCTTATATCGTTTGTGAAGATGAAGATATGTGTAAAATATATATACAAAATTTCTTCATTATTACACATGCATTATGACAAACAGAGAATTTCAGACAAGTTCTTTTTCTGAATTAAAGACAAATCAAATAGAAATTATTTTCATGGTGTACAAGAATCAATCAATCTAAGTCTAAACCCCTTCCACTAATTCAAAGTCCTTTTTGATCATCTTTTTAACTTTTATTAATAATATCAAAAAATGGTTTTTTATTTTTATTCTTATTTGTAAATATAATCATTATGTTAAGCACATGGATAGGCCAGTGGGACCCTAGTACTAAGATGACATGGACCCACCATGTGATGATTAGGACGGCCCCCCTTGCCTCCTCCTCCTTTGTTTAACTATGAAACTGAAATCCAAAGTGTTTGGCCCAGTGGCCAATACATTAGGGTATTGTTGTCTGAGGTTCCGTGTACGAGTCCTCTGATCAGCGAGAGTGGAACTGTGTTCCCCCAAAAAAATCCCTCCATACGCGTAGGGCCAAGCGGTGTATACTAATCCGTAGGGCCAGGCCGGAGGTGGGGTTTTCCGGGGTATGGGGCCGTAATGTGGTGGGACCAGTCACTTTAAAAAGTTTACCCTACCACAGTTTTATTCTCCGGGGCATAGTCTAGTGGCAAAGCCTGGGCGCTATAAGGCGCTCTGGCATGGGACAGCGTGGGTTCGATTCCCCGCAAGCACGAAGAAACTCTGCATGTTGGGGAATTTGACCTTGTCTCATTGATCAGTTGTACGCTCCCAGAAAATTGGTCACCCGAGCACATCCCGCGATTTACCTGGTAATAGTGTTGAAGGACCGGTGCTATTACCTCCAGGACGTCTGGGTAATACCAGTGAAGTAGTCAGGCGCAAGCCTGGAAACCTAAATTATCAAAACAAAAAAAAAACTATGAAACTGAAGTTTTGAGTGTTCCGTACGATGGTGACTTGTGAAGGAACTTTCCTTAATATTCATAACTATGAAAAAAATCCATGAAATATTGTTGTACCTAAAACCCTAAAAATACATAAAAAGTACCCTTTGCCTTTCTGTCCAACATTTAAGATTTTCAAATCTATATACAAGGACAAGTACTTTTCTTTCTTACACTTGTAATTATGTGTACGTACACTAATTTCTCATATCTAAAGTACTATATTAATAATAGGATACTTGTACTTAGGTTGAATGTGATAAAACTGTGTATTTCAGAGCCAGAATCTAAGGTTAGGTTGTCTTCTAGTTTCATGGAACTCTTTTCAGGAGACCCTTGTGTCTATTATGTCATCTCATGTGTCTCTCGCTTGTATCTCACTATTACTCATTATTAAATCTTTTTTTATGCGTGACCCATGATAAGGAGACATTTTGAAACATAATATAGAATGTGCTCGAATTACCATATTAAAATGTGTGACTATTTCATATTGCCATCTAAAAAGTTAAGCTTGGAGGTTTAAGCTTTCATATAGTACCACTTCGGATGTCTTATTTCACCATGTTATGTGAGGGAAAGGATGGGGATTAATGAATAATTAAAGATCATATTGAAAAGTTAATTTACGTTATATGGACTAAAAGCACTATATATTCATGTAATTTAACTGTGTATATGAAATTTATTTTACTTTTCAATCTATCATATTAAACTTAATATGGAGAATACATATTATTGTTAGTCAACTTAATTATGTCGTAAAACTTATGCATCTGAAAAATACTAACCTCTTGAAATATAGATGGACTTTCTAAGTATACATGCAAGTTTCACTTTTGGTGGTCAATTCTTTGACCAATTATACGAATGATGCTTAACGTCTGCTCTTAGAAAATGATTACATTAGCATTAACGTACTCCAAATGATGAAATTTACTTTGAAAAGACTAAATATTGTAAGAATACTTAAGTAGAATATTTTCCTCAATCATTACTCTTCCACAAATGTGGTTAATATACAATTGTACATGCTAGAAATTAGTAGATGACAGGGAGAAGATTCCTAATTATCTTCCTATGGATAATGCTAATCTTCCTAAATGATAATGATAAGATGCTAATCTACCTAATGATAATAATAAGATAATGCTAGTAAATGCTTTACCTCCTACCATATATACAAGATACTATTTAATTACAATAATAATAATTATTAATAACAACACTAATAATTATTATTTTATCACTCCCCCGCAGTCGAAGCGGGAGACAAACGGATGCTGAGGTTGTCCCAAAAATCTTCAAATAACACCAGCGGAAGACCTTTAATGAAGATATCTGCAATTTGATAGCGCGACGGGACATGTAGCACCAACACTTGACCGCGTGACACTTTTTCATGGACAAAGTGGATATCCAACTCAATATATTTTGTGCGTTGATGATTGACTGAATTGTCGGGCAGGTAGATAGCACTAATATTATCACAATATACCAAAATGGCTTTCGATATCGAGTAGTGTAACTCAAGAAGAAGATTTAGAAACCAACATGATTCAGACACAACATTGGCAACACCTCGGTATTCTGTTTCGGCACTAGATCTTGATAGTGTGGCTTGTCTTTTTATGACCAAGAAACCAAGTTATCACCAAGAAATATACCATAACCTGAGGTGGAACGTCTGGTGTCTGGGCAGCCTCCCTAGTCTGCATCTGTGTAGGAGACAAGTGTGGACGTGGATGATGGATATAAGTACAAGTCATATTCAAGAGTACCATGTATATATCGCACAATGCGTTTTAGAGCTTACATATGATCATCCATCGGATTATGCATGAAAAGGCACACTTGTTGTACAACATAAGAGATATCCAGTTTGGTGAAGATTAAATATTGCAGGGCTCCTGCCATGCTGCGGTGAGTGTCGGGTCAACAAAAGGCTTGCTGGAAGATGCACTCAATTTGGATTTAGTGTCCACTAGAGTTGCTGAGGGTTCACATGAGGACATACCAGCTCGTTCCACAATCTATGTTGCATACTTTTTTTGGGAGAGAAATAAACCACATGCATGTCGTGTCACTGCTATGCCCAAAAAGTAGTGTAGTGGGCCCAGGTCCTTCGTTGCAAATTCAGAGCCAAGTTGTGACATGATGGACTTTCGAAGAGCATCTGATGAGGTAGTTAATATAATATCATCCACATATTAGAGAAGATAAGCAATATTATTACCCTGACGATAAATAAACATAGAGTGATCGAAACGACTGTTAGAAAAATCAATATGTGAAACATATTCCGCAAACCACTTATACAATGCTCTGGGAGCTTGCTTTAGTCCATATAATGATTTTTTTAGAAGGCACACATGATTGGGGTATTTGGAGTCCTTGTACCCCAAATGTTGGTACATGTATACCGTTTCATTTAAATGTCCATGGAGGAAGACATTTTTTACATCCAATTGATGAAGTAGCCAACCCTTTGAGAGAGCCAAACTAAGTACTGTTCGGATAGTCGCTAGTTTGACCACCGGACTAAACGTCTCACCGCAGTCCATGCCAACACGTTGTATTTTTCCATCACCTACAAGACGGGCTTTATGCCGCTCAAAAGAAACATCAGAGTTTTATTTGCCACTAAATATCCACATAGACCGAATTATATTAGCATGAGGTGGAAGAGGTACCACTTCCCACGTCCTATTTATAATAAAAACATTAAATTCATCGTCCATAACCATTTTTCAATTCGGGTCATGAAGAGCAGTCACAAGATTACTGGGTAATGGTGATTTTGAGAGTTGAGTGTGTTGGCTATATTTGGTGTTGAGTTTGACAATACCATGTTGGCTTCGAGTCATGGGCCGATTGACTGAGTTTTGGTCCGAGGGGATAACACTATTTGGCATGCGGAGGGCTGCTGGGCCTCAGCCCAAGTCACTGTCAGGATGCGGGACATTGGCATTGGGCTGGGATATAAAAGTGGGCATGGCAGTAGGGGTATCCAGATTTGGACCACTGGGCCTTAGGAATGGAGGCCCAGTCCGCTGAACTGTATTTTCCAGCGGCTAGGCCACTGTTTTGGGGCCCAGTTGGCCCAAATCAGTCGGGTCACCTGAAACAGTGGGCTCGATAGGGTTAAAAAAAGGGTTAAGTACGGGGGTCGGCTATCATCAAGAAAATCATATGTGTAGGGTCCAGACTTGTGTATTTTTGTAAATGGAAAATTTGTTTCATCAAAAATTACATGACGACTTATAATTATTTTATTTGAAGATAAGTCGTAACATTTGTAACCTCGATGATGAGATGGATATCCCAAGAAAACACACGGAGTCGACCGGGGTTGAAGTTTGGTGATGGTAGTTGATGGAAAAAATGGATACCATAAGTACCCGAATACCCGTAAATGGGAGTAAGAAGGGTCCGGTAGGTATAGAATTTTAGTGGAGCTTGGTAGGACAAGTTCTTTTGAGGGAGTATGTTTAACAAGTATGTAGCCATTTGTAGTGCATGGTGCCAAAATGAGGGGGGAAGTATGGCATGGGCAAGGGATGTGCGAACAATATTGTTGATGGTTCGTATTTTGCTTCTGCTTTCCCGTTCTGGGAGGACGTGTGGGGATTTTCCTCAATCATTACTCTTCTACCAATGTGGTTAATATACAGTTGTACATGCTAGAAATTAGTAGTGATAGGGAGAAGATTATGCCTAATTATCTTCCCAAGGATAATGCTAATCTTCCTAAATGATAGTGATAAGATGCTAATCTACCTAATAATAATGATAAGATAATGCTAGTAAATGTTTTACCTCCTACCATATATACAAGATACTATTTAATTACAATAATAATAATTATTAATAATTATTATTCTATTAAATATGTCAAACGAAAACTGACAAATATATACTTATATATGTCGATAAGAAAGATTAAGACTGTAACTTTGGAATGAAATGAATACATTCTAAATTTTACACTGTATCAGCATATTGTGACATTAACAACTCTAACAACAAATCAAATGAAGCCTCCAAGTCTCCAGCCAACTTGAAAACCAATTATTTAGCCTACTATATAGCATGCTTTAATAATTTAAGCCTATTAATTATATATATATGTAATTAACACTGAATTAAATGAGCTATAAAAGACGGTTTCTGGTGACCATCATTAAGGAGTTCTTGAATGTACCAGTGAACAGCACATTTAGTTGTGTTGGGTTGTTACCGTGTTATCCATGTTAAATGAACAGGTTGCAGATATTTCTTCTCTACCACGCCCATGTTTGGACCCGATTAATTCAAATTCTATTTTTTTTTTATAGAAAGAGATTTTACACAATAACCGGTCAAATAATTTACTATTTACTTTTTCAATTGGTATACATAGATTATATATAATAATACATATTATATTTATTATACATGAATTATACATTTTCGTCAAATATTTTTCTTTACGCGATTGATGAGTGAACGACTACTTAAGTTAATTCTTCTAAAATTGTCGAATATATATAGTAATAGTATCAAGGAGAGAGTTGCTAGAAGGGTAATAGTACGTCTCCCTGGTTAATTACTGAATCTTATAATGCTAATCATGTATTTCAATTACTAATATAGACATTATATAGTACAAGAAATTGTAGAGAAAATTAAAATCTTATGGAGCAGGTTATCCAAAGATTTTATTTCATTTTCAAACTTGAAATATGAAGTTTGAACAAGTTTCCTTACAAAATTTTAAGTGTCTTATTTTCAAATCATACTATTAACGTGTACATGTCTATTTATAATCTCAATTCAATTCCACCACCATAATTAAAATATATCTCATATATTGTGTAAATATTTAGTGATGTAGAATTATGGTAAGTAAATGATTCTTATTATACTAGGATTCTACACATTGTACACTATATATATTTGTATTAATAAGAAAGTCTTCTTAGGGGAGATTAATACAATCTTACACATACTTTATCTCAACTTAACTTCAATTTTTTTTTAGTTTAAGATATTATCCCCATCTATATTCCAACACTCACGTTCAAACTTCAAACACACAGGATGTCCCATTTTTTTTTCTTTTGACGCAAGAGATTAAACAATCACCAATAGAATTGGCCAATTATTAAACTTTAATCACTTTTAAGTTTTAACCAAGACGCGTTTAGTTACACCAGGCATGGCGTGGGCCTTGTAAAGAAACTTAAAAAAAGAGAATGAAGAGTGAACTCCCTGGCGGGTTGGTCGAAGAAGAGTATAGTTAAAGGACAATTGGAGAGTGGCGCAGGGCTCGAGAACACTCACTCAGAATACCAACACACACGCAGACACTATAATCTCTCTCTATCTCTTCATTCACGTTCAACTCTTTATTTCACGTACTACTACTACTTGTCATCTCTCTTTTGCATTCAATTGATTTTACTTTGCTCTCTACCAAATCTCACCCTTTAATTCACTTGCCTTCAGCTGATTTCCTGGGATATCATACTCTCAGTCTATTGACTTTACTGGTCTACAATGGATTTTCTTACTTCTCTTACAAAATATTTCATCCGTTCACTTTTACTTGTCATTTTTCGCTTCACGAGAGTCAATTTAACTATTCTTTAGAGCTAAATAAAATAAAATTTATTTAATATTTTAAATTTTAAATTTAGATATAAGAAAATTATATGAAAAATATTGTAAGTTGCAATCATTCTCATATTAATATGATGAAAATATATATGAAGTGTTGGTTAAAGTCTATGCAATTTGTCTTTTGAGAAACGAAACGAAACGAGACATGTAAAAATGAACGGAGAGCGTATAATTTATATAATACCCATGAAGAGTAGCATTTCAAAAAATCTTGGGAAATGATTTGGGGGAATGAGCAGATAATGTAAGGGTAAAACAGGAAAAAAATATTTCTCTTTTAATATGCTAAAGTGATCAAACAAAAGTTTTTTTATTATATATATTTAGTATAATAGAAGAGTAAAAGTGGACGGAGGGTGTAATATTTTTAGCTTTAAAAAAGATTGTATGTTGCATCTTCGCCCCTTCACATGACATTTTCTTTAGAAGGCAAGACTCAATTGAACATCTGCCAATGAGTTTAGTTGATATACTATATGAAAGAAGATTGTATATCTGGTTAAATATAATTTTAAGGAATAGTTGCATAAGTCGAAAAACTGAATATAAATATATATATATACAAATAGTTTTAAGGACGTCTTACCTAATATTTGCAGACAAAAAGAACTACTAGCTCTTCGTACTAGGCCAGTATGCATGGTCGGGAAATTTTCCTCTTGAATCAAATTAGAACAGGGTCTAGAGATAAACATTTATTTGAAATAAAGGGAGAGAGCGTAATATTTTTCTGAGTTTAATATAAGTTAGACTCATATTTTATTATCGAGTTTAGTACAATATCAAACCAACAAAAAGCCCAAAAATAGCGTGGAATTCAGCAATAACTCTATTGATTAAATTATATATACCGAGATTTATGATATGGGAGGGACAAGTAGAGACCATACTCTCGATATACTAGTAAAGTTAATTTTGTCCTTTAACAGATTTCATGAGGTTGACCAATTCTATCATTAGATCTTTAACGTTACACATGAAAGCATGTTGCATTTTCTTAATTATTTTAATTTTCATAACATGAATCCCAGAATAATGACAGAATATATTTAATACGCAAAACACAATATAGAGGAAGGATATAGTCTCTAGGTAGAGAAAAAAACACGAAGAAAGTTGCAGGGTCAAATAGTAGTAAAAAGAAACCTCGGGCCCCTAAAAACCTATTTTTTAAAAAGGTAAAAATTAAGGATTGAATTATTCGCCTTTCACAGTTAACTTAATGTGCACCACTAATAATAGTCAACATAATAATGTGACTACTAGTTAATAGCCGCTCTTTAATCATTTTTTTTGTTAAGGATCACGTACGGCTAGAGTTTGTTGTTTACACTTTACTGGTCCATTCTCTGTTATATACTTGTAATAATTAATTAGTATCATAATTTGGATTAATTGTTTGCAATAATTAGGGGAATCACGTGTTCTTCTAATCTAAGAAGTGTCCCGTGACATAATACTAGTACTAGTACAAGTAAAAATAAGAAAAATCTAAATATATACACTGTCTAAATAATATTTTTTTACATTATTAGTATACTTTAACATTAGTAGCAGATTATTCATTATTATTTATGTTATTATTTATGCTACTAAATAGAATTATTTATAATTATCTTTAAATAACCTAATTGTATAAATACTTTTTACACTGCCAGTGGATATTATTTAATTCAAATTGTTTGGTACGCGAGATAAGGTGGTATATCACATTATCAAATTTAAGATTAAGTTTATATTTTTTTTGGTAGAAGGTAAAAAAACTTTTGTTATTTCTTAAACTACGTAATAATCAAATTATATCATATAAACTTGTATTTACTTGCATTATTTATTAGTGTAGTCCTGTCTACGCTTACAAACTGGTAGTTGTAATATTATTAGTATATGCTCGCTTAGCCTATCATATAGTAGGCATAATATTGCCTTATAGTCACTTGTCGCTTGATTTATGATGCTATGTGTATTTTATTTATCTTATTTACTTGCATCGTTTATTGATAGAATATAGCACGGTACCGTGCTCAAATAGGATTAGGACTGTAATTAAACTAGTGTGCAAACATACCATAGTTGTAGAATTCTTGTACAAGTATGATTAGGATTTAGAAGTATAGTATGAATATGATTTTTCATATTTGGAGATTGTATATAACCCATTCATTAATGAAAATAATCAAGAGATTATTACTTTCATGATATCAGAAGTCTAGGTCTAAAATACCTTCTCCCAAAAATACTTCCGCTCTTCTTGATTTCTGCTCGGTTTTCGTGAACCCTTCCTCGATTTCCATGCACGTTTCCTCCTCTATTCCCAAATTTTCTTCCTAGTCCCTAATTCACCTATTGTTCTTTCATTATGTCTACGTCAAAAAATATATTTCATCCTGACCTTACAGTTTCCAACACCAAGAACCACATCCCTATTGTTATTGAGATGAAAAACGTTCAATACGCAACGTGGGCGAAATTATTCAAAGTTTACGCACGCACGCATCAAGTCCTCCATCACATAATCCCCTCGGTAACTGGCTAGGAGAAGGTGCCTACCCTCGAGGATGATCCTACATCATGAACAACCCTTGATGCTACCGTTCTCCAGTAAATTTATTCCACAACTTCTACAGACTCTTGGAGACGATTATTGAAACCGACGCTAGAGCGATGGCTACTTGGAATAGGGTGCGTGATATATTCCAAGATAACAAAAAATCTCGTGATGTCACTCTTGAGCAAGAATTTTCCCATGTTAACATGGAAGATTTTCCTAACATCTCGGCATATTGTAAAGGGCTGAAAGAATTGGCGGACCAACTCCGCACCGTTGGTGCGCCCGTTACCAATAGTTGCCTTGTTATTCAAATGGTTTCAGGCCTTTCTGAGGCATATAATGGCGTTGGAACACTACTTCGTCAAAGTAATCCTCTGCCACCATTTTATCAAGCCCCTTCCATGCTCACGTTAGAAGAGGCCAGTTTGGCTAAAAAGGCGATTACCGAAGCACATTCTGTCGTAATGATGACCACGTTAGACGACCCTCACTCATTTTCCGAAAATTCGGGCCAAAACTGGAACCACGGTGGAGGCAAAAAGGGTCAAAATCGTAAAAATAATGATAAAAACAGCGGTGGCAATCGTGGTGGTAACAACGGCGGATGCCAAAATAGTGGCATCTACAGTAGTGGGCCGCATGCCAACTGGCCCCATGGCAGTGGGGCTGGGACAATGGTCATTGGCCCAACAACCCTTATTTTTCGCCTGCTTCTTATCCGGGAAACTGGGTTAGTTCCAGCAAAATTCTAGGCCCAGTTTCTCGGTCCCAAATAGTGGAATGCGGTACAGTAATGGGCCGGGACAATAGGCATGCCTGCTTGGGCCTCGACCCCCGCAAGCCTTCAATGCTGCGAGCCCAAATCTGATCCCGACACCTACATATTTTGAAGCCGCAATGCATACACTTGACTTAAATCCTCCGGACACGAATTGGTATATTGACACCGGAGCAACTTCTCATATGAAGTCCGATCAAGGTACTCTCTCGTCTTATTCAAATTTGAGCAAAAATAGTGGTATAATTGTTGGTAATGGCAACTCAATTCCAATTCGCGGTTATGGACATACAACTTTGTCTCCCCCACATCCACCTCTAGTTTTGAAAAATATCCTTCATGTCCCTAACTTAATTAAAAAATTGGTGTCTGTCTAAAAATTCACCACTAATAATTGGGTTTCTGTTAATTTTGATCCCTTTAGGTTTTCTGTGAAGGATTTCAAAACGGAGATACCTCTAATGAAATGCAATAGTAGGAGAAAGCTTTATTCAATCACAACTACCATCACTTCCACGAGTCAAGCCATGCCGTCTACTTTTTTCGCCCTTGCTCCTTCCTTGTGGCATGCACATTTGGGTCATCCGGGATTGTATATTATTTCGTGTTTGCATAAAAACAATTTTATTTCCTGTAAGGGTACGCGTAGTACTCCACTTTGTTCTTCTTGTCCGTTAGGCAAACATGTTCGATTACCGTTTGTAGCCTCTACTTCTCGTACTTTGATGTCTTTTGACGTTATCATAGTGATTTATGGACATCTCCCGTTTTAAGTTATTTGGGCCATCGTTATTATGTCTTATTTTTGGATGATTATTCTATTTTTTGTGGACCTTTCCGTTATCCAAAAAGTCTCAAGTTTTGTTCACTTTCTTAAAATTTAGAGCATTTATCTGTATTCAATTCGAACGGAAAATAAAAAATATCCAATGTGATAATGGCAAGGAATACGATAATGGGTTGTTTATGGAATTTTGTGATGCTAATGGCATAATTTTTTATTTTTCTTGTCCTCATACGTCCTCACAAAATGGGAAAGCCAAACGGAAAATTTCTACAATTAATAATATTGGCCGAACTTTATTAGCCAATGCTTTTGTACCCCCTTCCTTTTGGCATCATGCACTACAAATGACTACTTACCTCCTTAGCGTACTTCCTACCAAAGGGTTAGCATATGAATCTCCCCTTAAAATTCTCTATAATAAGACTCCTTCGTATTCACATCTTAGGATCTTTGGGTGTTTATGCTATCCACTTTTTCCGTCAACTATAATTAACAAACTTCAAGTCCGTTCTACCGCTTGTGTGTTTTTGGGTTATCCATCTAATCATCGTGGTTATAAATATTTTGATTTATCGTCTAATAAAATCATAATTAGTCACCATGTTCTTTTTTATGAAACCCAATTTCCGATTGCTAAAGCGAGTAGTCTCGTGCCTAGTTCATATAATTATTTAGATGACGAGGTCTCACCATATATTATCCACCATTTATCGAACTTATCCCATGACCAAAATACGCCAGCATGCCCACTGCCTACTGGCCCACACAGTCCCATTACCAATGTTCCGCCAATTCTGCCCAATGGGCCAGAAACATGAACCAATACCGATCTCGGTACTATTCCAGTGTTCTAGCCCACTACAGTATCGGCTTTCGCCCATGCTGGCCAGTTCGTCAACGTCTCGCACGTTGCCCCAAATCCACCCAACTCTACCTCGAGTCAAGGGCCCGTTACTCGTAGTCAAAATGGTATTTGAAAATCAAAACAACATTTAAATCTCAATTCTAATATCTCTAAATCCCCACTACCACGTAACCATGTGTCTCCACTACATGACCCGAATTGGAAATTGGCTTTGACTGGCGAATATAATGCTCTTATTGAAAATAAGATGTGGGAGTTAGTACCCCGTCCATATGGTGTTAATATTATTCGGTCAATATGGATTTTTACTCATAAAGAAAATTTTGACGGTTCTTTTGAGAGGCATAAGACTCGTCTTGTAGGTGATGCTAAAACTCAATAGGTTGGTGTGAATTGTGGTGAGACGTTTAGTCCGGTAGTTAAACCGGCTACCATTCACATTGTTCTTAGTTTGGCTCTCTCAAAAGCATGGCCTATTCATCAGTTAGATGTAAATAATGCTTTCTTACACGGTGATCTTAATGAGACAGTCTATATGCATCAATCCTTGGGTTTTCGAGATCCAATCATCTTCATCGTGTCTGTTTGTTGAAAAAGTCCTTGTATGAGATTAAGCAGGCCCCGCGGGATTGGTATAAGAGGTTTGCAGATTATATATCTACTTTTGAGTTTTCTCATAGTCGGTCTGATCATTCTCTATTTATATATCATCGTGGTACTTCTCTGGCATACATTTTATTATACGTAGATGATATTATATTGACTGCTCCATCTGATAATCTGTGCAATCTATCATGTCACTTCTCAGTTCTGAATTTGCAATGAAAGACTTGGGACCCTTGAGTTATTTCTTGCGCATTGCTGTCACACGTCATTCATGTGGTCTATTTTTATCTCAAATGAAGTATGTTGTAAAGATTATTGAGAGAGTTAGTATGTCATCTTGTAAGTCTACTTCCACTCTGGTTGATACCAAACCGAAGTTGAGTACTACGTCATGCACACCATACGAGGATCTCACCCATTATCGCAGTCTTGTAGGGGCACTTCAGTATCTTACTTTCACGAGACCTGATATTACTTATGCAGTTCAGCAGATGTGTTTATTCATGCATGACCTATGGATTGAGCAAATGCATGCGCTCAAACGCATAATGTGGTACATTCAGGGCACACTTGATTATGAATTGCATTTATATCCTTCTTCCGCCTCTACTCTTGTGTCATATACAGATGATGATTGGGGTGATTGTCCTGATACCAGACGCTCGACATCTGGTTATTGTATGTTTCTTGGGGATAACTTGGTCTCGTGGTCTGCGAAACGCCAGGCTACATTATCGCGATCTAGTGTAGAGGATGAGTATCGAGGTGTGGCTAATGTGGTATCTGAATCATGTTGGATGCATAATCTTTTATTAGAATTACACTTTCCTATTAAAAAAACTACCTTGGTCTATTGTGATAATGTTAGTGCAGTCTATCTTTCTGCCAATTCGGTCCAACATCGTCGCACTAAACATATCGAGATGGATATTCACTTTGTTCACCACAATATCAAGTTTAAGATTAAGTTTATATTTTTTTTGGTAGAAGGTATAATCACACAAATATTTTTGGTTTGTTTTAGATCAAAAGAGTAAAACAACTTTCGTTATTTCTTAAACTCCGTAATAATCAAATTCTATCATATAAACTGGTATTTACTTGCATTATTTATTAGTGTAGTCCTGCCTACGCTTACAAACTGGTAGTTGTAATATTATTAATGTAGGCTCGCTTAGCCTATCATACTGGTAGACACAATATTGCCTCCTCAGACCCCACGTTGTGGGATTTCACTGGGTATGTTGTTGTTGTTGTTGTGGTAGTCACTTGTCGTTTGATTTATGATGCTATGTGTATTTTGTTTGTCTTATTTTCTTGCATTATTTATTGCTTCCTTTTGCTTCTTTTTCTCTCTCAGAATTCGCTATCATGAATTTCTCATTTTGTTTATCATACTTTGCTTAGATATGTGCTTTGTCTTGAGCCGAGAGTCTCTCAGAAACAGCCGCTCTACCTACCAATGTAGAGGTAAAATTTGCGTACACTCTATCCACCCATACTCATATTATGAGATTTCACTGAATATGTTGTTGTTATATCAATTGGGACGGAATTAGTAGTACTACTAGTTATCAGACGATAGAGTTATAACACTATCCTATAAAAAGCTGTCGTAGGAGTTTTAAAGAATGGTCCTCAAAGAGTTTGTCTTATCAAACAGCTGCTTAAGGCACTTTTCTTGGGTAAAATTTTCCATTAGTATAGTACATCACAATCATCTTGACTAAAAGATACTGTTGGTGGAGACATGAGAAGGGAAAATTATTTTATTGCAAATAGACAAAATAAATCTTGTCAATGTACTGATGACTAGAGAAAAAGAAGACTACAAAAGAATTTTGGTCAATGTTACTGTATTTGAGATTCAAAAAGTGCTCAGATCATTAATACTAAGGTTTATATAATTGTTTTTTTTTTGTATTTTATTAGAAATAGTATGGAACATTTTGACTAATTATAGTAACTAGATTTTTTATCATGTTCATGCATGTTTGTTTCTTAAGTTGAAGATTAGGTATCACACAATGTGATGAGTGAGTGATGGCAGTCTTAGATTCTTGAAAGCCCACTACAAAAGTAAAGGGAATAGATTAAGTTTTGTGATCGAGTTTAATTTACAAGCTAATTAATTAGCTAAAAATTACGTCTACATTTTGTTTCCAACTTGTTTCCAATAGAGGAACTTAATTTTCATACCTTTAAGTTGCAATAAAAATCCAAAATCATTCAATTGCATCTAAGATCAACTAGCTACTAAAAAGTGTGTTACATTCTTTGGAGAATGACATTATGACTTCATGTTAAACACTATGATCATATCATCAGAAAGATTAAACTTAAATCGTTAAGAAAAGTAAATTTTTAATTATTTAATTGTATTTTTAACAAGTTTTCATGCATTTTAATTATTTTCATGGCTATACACATAAAATTTTATTTTTAATTATGAGTCGCGATGAGACTTGAATCCAGATCGGTACAATATCAAAGTTTGACACCAATTCATCTAAAAGTATATCATATTAAAAACACTTCTAATTATATCATCAATGTTTCATGTTTAAAAGAATCTAAAACGATAGCGGTTTTTAAGATTTAGAAGAAAAAAAAAGGACAGCCCTGTGCAATAAGCTCCTGTTATGCGCGGGGTCCGGGGAAGGATCGGACTACAAGAGTCTATTGTACACTGCCTTACCTCATATTTTTGCAAGAGATTATTTTCACGGCTTAAACCCATGACCTCCTAGTTACATGGCAACAACTTTACCAGTTACTCCAAAAAAGATCTCCCAAAAAGGTTTATAGCGGAAAATTGCATGAAGTGTCTTCTTTTTTAAAGTTTGAAATGTCTTAAGTACTAATTCAATCTGAATAGCAACAATATGTGTAAGTAGGGATGTCAGTGGGGCGGGTAAATGCGGGTACCGCCTCGCATCCGCTCAAGTTGGGTCGGGTATGGAGGATGGTTTGGTGGGTGGCGGGGCGGGTATGGGTATCAAAAGTACTACCCGCCATGGATAGTGGGGCGGGGGTAGATTTCATATAAGACCCGCACCGTACCCGCACGGCACCCGTTACCCACACTGCCCATACCCGCACTGCCTAAATAATGGGGCAGGTACCCGCATTTATCCGCCCCACTGACATCTAAATTAGCCACCAAATATGTTACATCATTGAAATGTCTGAGTGTCTCCATAACTCTAGAGATGGTATTCATATTTCATTTGCAGAAAATCATCAAGTCATCATCGAAGATAAGGTGAGTCAATGATCTTCCAGCTACAAAAGTTGCTTGATTCTCAGCCACAACAGTAGGAATGATGTTCTTTGATCTCATGCAAATTAATTTAGAAATGCATTTATATAGGACATTGCAATAAGATATGGGCCTATATTAACTAACATATTGGGGGGCTATCACTTTGGGGATCAGAGATATAATGGTAGAATTTACTTGTCTTAGTAATTTACCATTCTCAAAGAACTCCAACACAACACTTGTCACCTCTTGCCCAATAATACTCCAAGCATCTCCAGTGGGGCGGGTAAATGCGGGTACCGCCCCGCACCCGCTCCAGTTGGGTCGGGTACGAGGGATGGTTTGGTGGGTGGTGGGGCGGGTATGGGTATCAAAAGTGCTACCCGCCATGGGTGGTGGGGCGGGTGTGGGGGTGGGTTTTAGGTGGCGAGTACGGGTATAGGGTACTCATCCCCCGCCCATGCCCCGCCCCGTTGACATCCCTATGTGTAAGAAAACATTTCTTTTCATCTTTTGTATATTTATCCAGACTCTTCAAATCGAAACATATCATCTTGAGTTTAGTACTCCAATTTTTCACAGTTCAAGAAAATTATGTTTCCATATATGCTATTGTCATTATAAGTGAGATTATAATATTATTCACAATTATTTAATTTTTTACAAAAGTGTTTTATTTGAAAGATTGTGTCTTTGTGAATAAATACATTTGAATGGTTGTGTCTTTATGGATGGACACCATTCAAAGGTTGTAACTTTATGAAATGATACCTCTTCGAGAAGGGTTGTGTTCATTATGAAAAGAGACTTAAAAGTCTACAAATAATCCAGATTTTACTACAGATTTTGATATAGATCATTATAGATTTATAATTAGTTTTAGAAACACCATCTTATTTGCTTGAGATAGTGTTTAGGATTTGTTGTATCTTTGGGGTAATTTGCCATAAACTCTTAGCAAACCTTGTGTTGGTGAGGGCAAATAAAACCTTAAAGGAGAGTGTTTCTACACGCCTCAAATCTTGTTTTGTCATTTCTTTTTTTTTTGCCTCCTTATTCTTCTTTTACACCAACAATCTTTAATATTTTAATTTTTTGCAATGGAGGCTTCTAAAGATATGACTTCGTTCCTCAATTCAAATTTTCAACTTGATCGTTTTGACGGCACCAACTTCACTCTCTGAAAATGAAAATTGTTCTTTCTTCTCACTGTGCTCAAGGTTGCTTATGTGCTTGATCCAAAGTTGCCACCACTTCCAGAGCCAAAGGAATATGACATAGAAGTGATCAAGGCTGCTAGGAAAAAGCGTGAAGATGATGAAGTGATGTGTAGAGGTCACATTCTCAACCCTCTTTCCGATAGGCACTATGATCTCTATAACTTGATGGAATCTCCGGTTGAAATTTAGAATGCCCTCGAGTATAAATATAATACGGAGAAAGAAGGTACGGATAAATTTCTTATATCTAAATATCTTGAATTCACCATGATTGACACAAAGTCCGTTCTTGATCAAATACATGAATTGCAAGTCATTGTTACTAAGCTTCGAGAATTGAAAGTTGAAATTTCTGAACCATTTCTAGTGGAGACAATTATTGCTAAATTGCCTCAAAGTTGGAATGGTTATAGAAAGAAACTTATTCATAAAAGAGAGGACATACCTTTGGAAGAATTAGAAAAGCATTTGAGAATCGAAGAAGAGACTAGATCTCGTGATTCTAAGAACAAATATGATTCTTTCAAAGTTAATGTCGATGAAGCCAGTAAGTTCTCAAAGAATTTCAAAGTCAAGAACAATCAGAAATTCAAGAAGTCCGGTAATGGCCCACTAAAGTTCTCCGGAAATTATTTTAATTGTGGAAAAAAGGGTCATCGCAAAAGTGACTGCAGATTCAAGAAGAAGGAAGAAGAAATTCCAACAAGGCCAATATCCTTGAGGAGAAAATTGAAGAAATTTGTGCTATAGTCTTAGAAATGCGAATTGGCATGATTACCCAAATCAATATGGCTGAAACAAAATCTTCGGATTGGTGGCTCGACTCGGGCGCAGCCATTGATGTTTGTAATGACAAGAATCTATTTAAGTCTTACAAAATGAAGAATGAAGGACAAAAGGTCCTTATGGGGAACAATGATTCAGCCATGATTGCTGGTAAAGGTATGGTGGAAATTAACTTCACTTTCGGAAAGAAAGTCACATTGACCAATGTTTTCCATGTGCCTTCCATTAGGAAGAATGTTGTTTCTGCTAGTTGCTTGTGTAAGAATAGGCTTAAGATTGTTCTTGAGGGCAATAATTGTATTGTATCAAATAATGCAACATTTGTGAGGAAAGGGTATTCTTGTGATGGAATGTATAAGCTAAGCATTAATAATAATAATTTCAATTCTGCTTATATTGTTGAGTCTTTTGATATTTGACATGCTAGATTAGCACATTTAAAATTTCGATCTTTGAAGTACATGTCCAAGCATGGTTTGATTAATTGCAAATATATAAAAAATGATAAATGTGAAATATTCATCCAAGCAAAATTGACTAATTAACATTTTCTAAGTGCTGAACGTAATACTCAAATATTGGATTTGATTCATACCGATATTTGTGAGTATAACGGTGTTTTGACTAGAGGAGGGAAAATATACTTTATCACTTTTATTGATGATTGTTCAAGATACACTCGTGTACTTACTTAGAACAAAAGATGAAGCCTTTGAGAAATTTAAAATTTTCAAGGCTGAAGTTGAGAACCCAAAAGGTAAGAGAATCAAAATGGCTCGAAGTGATAGATGAGGTTAATATTTTTCTAATGAATTTGATAATTTTTGTGAAGAACATGAAATTATTCACCAAAGAACAACACCTTTTACTCCTCAACAAAAAGGTATGGCTGAAAGAAAGAATAAAATTTTTACTGATATGATAAATTCTATGATTCTTAATTCTAAGTTACCAAAAAACTTATGGGGGGGGGGGGGGGGGAATATTACTCACTGCATGTCATGTTCATAATAGAATTACCTCTCTAAAAATACATGTATCTCCCTATGAAATTTGAAAAGGAAGAAAATTAAACTTGATGTATTTAAGGGTATGGGGTTGTTTAGCATTTTATAGAAAGCATGACCCAAAATCATCTAAGTTAGATGCTAGAGGTATTAAAAGTATTTTTGTGGGATATGCTAAGAGTTTCAGGGCTTATAGATTATTAAATTTAGATTCTAATATCATTGTTGAATCAAGAGATGTTGAATTTATTGAAAATAAGTTTAATCATGATTCTGTAACTCAATTAGAATCTATCATTGATCAACCATGTGATGATTCTCTTGGTGTTTCTACTGATTATAAAAGGAAAGAGTCTAAGACATATTTCGAACCAAGGAGAAGTCAACGTGAAAGAAAAGAAAAAGATTTACCACCGGATTTTATTTCATCACAAGCATTACTCTTCTTGGTTGAAGGGGATAGAAATAATGTACTAAATAAAGTACCACTATTGCTAAATATTGAAGCAGATCCAAAGACATTTAATGAAGCTATGACTTCAAGAGATGCCTCCTTTTGGAGAGAGGCGGTAAATGATGAAATTGATTCAATTATGTCAAATCAAGCATGGATTTTGGTTGATCTTCCACTAGGATCTAAACCAATTACAAATAAATGGGTCTTTCGTAGAAAGTATAATATCGATGGCTCTTTGCAAACTTTCAAGGCTAGATTGGTAGCCAAAGGGTTTAAACAAAGACATGATATTGATTACTTTGACACATATGCTCCGGTAGCAAGATTAACATCTATTAGAGTGCTATTTGCAATTACTTCCTTGAACAATTTGCATGTGCATCAAATGGATGTGAAAACAGCTTTTCTTAATGGTGATCTTGATGAAGAAATTTATATGGAACAACCCGAGGGATTTGTTTTGCATGAAAATGAGGAAAAGATATGCAAGTTAGTCAAATCTCTTTATGGTTTAAAGCAAGCACCAAAATAATGGCATGACAAATTCGACAAAGTCATTTTATCTTATGGTTTTGAGCATAATAATGCAGATAAGTGCATATATTCCAAATTTACAAGTGATTTTGGCGTAATTTTATGCTTATATGTTGATGACATGCTTATCTTTGGAACGAACATGCAAGGGGTAAAAGACACTAAGAATTATCTAGCTTCACAATTTAAGATAAAAGATCTTGGTGAAGTAAATACTATCTTAGGTGTAAAAGTGCGGAAAAATAGTGGGGGTTACTCGTTGTGCCAATCTAACTATATTGAGAAAGTACTTCTTTAATTGAATCATTTAAAATTTAAATAAGCTAATACCCCATTTGATTCTAGTATTAAATTACTAGAGAACTCAAGCCGAGTTGTAGCACAGCTTGAATATGCTAGTGCGATTGGTAGCTTGATGTATGCTATGCATTGTACAAGGCATGATATAGCTTTTGTGGTATGCAAAATGTCTAGATTCACGATTAACCCGGGCATTGAGCACTGGAAAGCAATTGGACGAATACTTGGTTATCTTAAAAGAACCATGAATTTGGGTTTGCATTATAACAACTATCCTAAAGTACTTGAAGGGTATTCAGATACTAGTTGGATAACCAATATAAGTGATAATAAATCCACATCTGGATAGATCTTTACAATTGATGGAGGAGCCGTCTCTTGGGCATCCAAGAAGCAAACGTGCATAACTCACTCAACAGTGGAAAGTGAGTTTATAGCACTTGCAGCAGCAGGCAAAGAAGCAGAATGGCTGAGGAATTTGTTATTTGATATAAAGTTGTGGCCACAACCGATGCCATCTATTTATGTGTACTCCGATAGTGAAGCTACATTGTCTAGGGCTTATAATAAGGTGTATAATAGAAAGTCTAGACACATTAGCTTGAGACATGAGTATGTGAAACAATTAATAACTGATGGTGTTATTAATGTGATTTACGTTAGGACAAATAAAAACCTAGCGGATCCTTTAACAAAAGGTCTTTCAAGAAACTTAGTTAAGGATACATCTAATGGAATGGAGCTGAAACCTTTTAGTTTTACAGTCACCAATGATGGTAACCCAACTATGTAATAGTTATACCGCTATTCCATAGTTAAATGGGTAAGAACAAGTCATTGTTTAGTGACGGATTTGGCACCGAAAAAATATATATATAACTAGTCCCTTCCAAGATGTTCGGTGAAAATAGCTACGAAGTAGAGGTTGAGTACTAACTCTTAATGAAGTTCAAGTCTCATAGTAGCTAGAGACAAAATTTGAAACTTCACCTAAGTGAGCATAAGAAATGGTGCCGTTACTAACAAGATCGTGGTTTAATTTTGTAAATGCTCATGAATCCAAGATAGAGCACAAGGCCAGAATAGTGCTAAATAAATTAGAACATAATTTAAAATTTGGGATAGCTTATATGTGATGTATCTTCGGTATTTGCTTAAGAGACAAAGTTCAATGCTAAGCACACTCTTGTCTTGTAGATACTTTGAAATGCATTCACTAATTAAAGGTTAAAATCGAAAGATACCTCTTTGTATGTATAAGTTTATCATTGTAAATCTAGAATAATATTACAATCTAGTGGGGGATTGTAAGTGAGATTATAATATTATTCACAATTATTCAATTTTTTTACAAAAGTGTTTTAGTTGAAAGATTGTATTTTTGTGAATAAATACACTTGATTGATTGTGTCTTTATGAAAAAACATCATTCAAAGATTGTGTTTTTATGGATGGACACCATTCAAATGTTGTGATTTTATGAAATGATACCTCTTAAATGTTTGTGTCCATTATGAAAAGAGATTTAAAAGTTTATAAATAATCCAGATTTTACTACAGATTTTGATATAGATCATTATAGATTTATAGTTAGTTTTAGAAACACCATCTTATTTGCTTGAGATATTGTTTAGAATTTATTG
Source organism: Anisodus acutangulus (assembly GCA_029783415.1). Lineage (NCBI taxonomy): Eukaryota > Viridiplantae > Streptophyta > Magnoliopsida > Solanales > Solanaceae > Anisodus > Anisodus acutangulus. The sequence continues at coordinate 2,489,967 of CM056503.1, forward strand.
TATCTGTTGGTTATTTTTGCTCTATGGTACTTTATAAAGCAGTACGTGAAGTATATAACTATTACAAGTATTCGAAAGGATAAACAAATATTCAATAGTTCAACTAGTAATTTGAAATTACAATTGCTACACAAGTAAAAATTGGAAATTCCAGTTTTGTAGAAGACGGAAAAATGTAAATCGTTTTTGCTGAGTCGAGTGTGGCACTCTGTCCTTAAGACAATATTGCCCCGTATGTATCCTTTATACGTCCTGGACAATTTGTCTCCCAAGATAAAACAGCAATGGAACACTTGAGCAAAGGAAACTCAAGAGCTACCGTGAAGAATATTGAGTAACGAAATGATGCCTTGGAAGGTGTAGGAAGAAACTGTTTTTGTTGTGTATTTTTAGTGCCTTTGTTTTCTTGCATCTCTTACTTTTTTCGTGCATATGTCTTAGTGCTCAACAATGGTGTAATGGGGTGTTTATATAGGAGAGGGAGGGGCTGTTTATCGCCTGAAAACCGCTCCATAATAGCCAAATAATGGCCATTATGGAGGTAGTAAAGTCACCAACATAAATGGGAGAAAGACCAACTGTTTGGCCATTATTGGAGGTGTAATTCAGCCAAAATAAATGGCTGAATTGAGAGCTTGGACGTTTCGCTCGACCGTCGAAATTCCAACTTTCAAAACTTGAGGACCAAATCAGACATCTTGAAACTTCAGGGACCAAACTGTACATATTGAAACTTCAGGATCAAACTGCACAACCGAAAGAATTCTGGTCCAAATCGCACATCTGAAACTTCGGGATCAAACTGTATTTCGGCAAAGTTTTCGCCCAAAGATAATATCGTGCCCACACACACACCCACAAATTCCACGACCCACGACCACTCCACGCACCCACGGCCCAGGCCCGGGACCCGTGGACCCGTGAACCCGAGAACCCGAACCCTAACCCGAATCGAACCGAATCTGAATCGAACCTGACCGACGCAAGGGCGGCAAGGCGCGCAGGGTCTTTCTCAACCAAGCACATCTAGGTCCTCCCTCCTTTAAACACATGGGATACCCCTTGGGGTCCCAAACCCCAAACACATTTCGAGTCTTATATACACAACAATTCTTTCTTCCTCTACCGATGAGGGAGAATTGAACACAACACCACACTTTCCATGCTTCAAACACCTTACTTCGTGGACCAATATCTCTTTCATTTCTCAATGAAATTTGACGATTCTTGGCCCTACGGTTATCTACGTGCTTAGTAGATCATGCATGTGTGAAGAACCGGATTCTCCAACATACGTTACACTAGTGTTTAAGCCGTTAAAGTTGGTCGGTTGCAACTCCCGCCAAAGGCAAATTTCCAACAATCCCCTCTTGAAAGAGATTTTGGCGCACTCACATGGTGTCTTTTCATTTCCAGCAATATTTCAGTGGACCGATGTTGCATAAGGAGAGGTAGCCTCAGCTTTGAACCTTCCATAGTTGAATACCATCGGACTTACTTCCTGCGCGGTGAACGTGATGTCTTGAACCGTCAGTGTTTAGTGTAAGCCAAGACAATGATACCAACACAACAAATTCCCTTACTCTCTTCTTCGTAATGTTTTGTCCGTTTTGGCCATGGACAACGTCTTGGATTCTTAAGTGCGTTCATTTTGAGGCGGCCCGTCCTCGCACTTAAATAGGTGGTCTCCTACAAGGTATCCTGCTATACCCCACTTCACAAGTGTTAGGAACCATTAAAAGTTTCCCAAAAAACCTAACCTCAACTGTTGAGGAGCATTACAGGTTTTGAAAACTTACCCTTTACCCATACTGCAGATAGCACTTAAAGTCTATCGCGGGAACGGCTTTGGATTTGGTGTTTCTTTTCAGAAATCACTATCCGAAGTGCTCATGCTTCCCCTGAAGCGATCAACTGAACCTTTACAACTTAGTTTTCCCATTGAACCAAATTACTGGGATCTCCAGTTCATAAGGTTGGGTTTCCACTGTATTGGTCCGTATATTTTGGGTTTTAGCCTCATTCCCCTAGACAGGCAGAACACTTGATCTCCGGGTAGTCCCTTAGTTAGTAAACAAGGAAGTGACACCCGTGATGATCAACTGCCATACGGTCTTATGTCTCCTGACAAATCCTGACAGATATGTCCAGACGCCGTCATCCGTGTCCTTCCTAAAGCCGAACGGCTAGCCACGATGTATAATCTGCCGAAGGCACGAAGTTTCTCCCAATAAGGGACGTCCTCTAATGAGTCGTGAAGTTACTCAACTTCTTTCATGCTTTGTATAAAGCGATAAACTCCGATACCATCTTGAATCGGACGATGCAAGTTTGCTTAGAGGATTTTCCAAGATCCACCATACACATTTACTTGTGGCTTTGGTGTTCTTGAATCGATGTCGATTTGCATCACTGTGTTCTCCCAGAACCGCTGGACATCCAGAATACTATAATCCGAAGATAAGCGAATAATTCAGATATCGTCATATCCGACTTAACGCCTTCTATTGATCATGTATTAAGATTATCAGTGAACCTTAGTTCAACTGATCTGTTTGTAGGACGATACCAGGTCGGTTGTAGTGTGTACAATACATTGAACTACGCGTGACCTGAGCATATCGCTCCTTGTCTATGGGTGCACCATGATTCCAATCAGTTCTATGATTCATATCCATTGGTGGCTTCAACGAGACTGTCAACTATAGGCCAGTCCGTTAGATGTCTTAGAAATCCAATTCCTAAGATGTCATCTGTGATACACATATCTTTCATATCGAGACTTTGTTTCAATATGAGTTTCACTCTCATCGTTGGTTTTCCAACCGCTGGCTTTCTAACTTCGTAGTTAATGTTTACGTGGTCGATTCATTGTTTCGCTTTATCTGAGACTTTCAGACCAAAATGTTAACATTTCAGGGACCAAAATGAAAGTTCGTAAAGAAGCCCAACAGTTCAAAGCAAACCAATTCGATCCTCTTCTTCCAACTCTCGGTTGGGAAGGCTAGTTCAAAGATCCATGCCACGTAAGACTACAATGGCCCTGGATGTTAGGCTACTCACAGGGGAGCACATTTTACAACCCAAAGGTTCTTTTCCTGAGGAAGATTAACCATTAGACATGTATGGTTCTATATATGGAATTTATTTCTCTCTTTAGCTTCTTTCCAAAGCAGCGCTTTTGGAGATAACAATTATTTGTTAATTTGTCCATGGTTCGTTCTTAACCATACAAGTTAGAAGGATCGAACAAGTCCTTGTCCCCTCTTTGCTTCGTCTTGGTTCAACATCTAGAATCCCTGAGTTTGCGGATCTGGAATATTAAGTTCTGGATAGCCAAGAACTTTGAGTCTCAGAGATACGGAACATCTAGTTCCGGACAGCCAGGCCCTCGCGGGTTCTTGTTAACCTTGAGCAATTACTCCTTTTTCCTTTTCAAGGAAAGTTATCTTATAAGAATTCAACATTCTTTGACGCCAAGAGGCGATAAGTACTACTGTTATTTACAGATCCAGTGGATATGTAATCTCTGATCTTAGGTCGAACTTGACCTGTTTCGGTAGTCCAACTTCTACCAGGCCACCCCACATCACAACTTTTGTATGTGAGATCCTTTTCATGTCTCACGCGGAGAGTTATCCTTATCCTTATGCGGAGTTCTGTTGAGAATCGCATTAGCGGTAAGGATCGCCTTGCCCCACATAATTTAGGCGTACGGGTTTGCGTTTGGCTAACACCGTTAGACTGAGGTGAGTAATGAACAGTCGGTTAATGAACGCTGCTTCACATTCTCCCCCTCTATCGTTATGAATTTCGCAATCCATAGGCTTAGTTGATTTTCAACTTCTGCTCTGTAGCGCTTATCCGCTTCAACAACTTCATCTTTGCTTTTTAACAAACAAAGGATTTCATACGTTGTACCATCATCAATGAAGATCACAACGTACTTGTCTCCCCCCTCTATTTTGTATAAACTTCAAATCACCCAAGTAGGTGTGACTAAGTTCTAGAGGAGCGGTACTTCTTTCGCTATTCCCTTGACGGAATTTGGAAAGGTGATTTTGCCTCTTCGCCTACCTCACATTCATTTTGAGGGTTTATGTCGAAAGGAGGCAACAATCTCAACATCGTTAGCTTTTGAATGACTTATTATTTAACGTGTCTTAATCTATGATGGCATAGATGCACGGATTACAAATATATCATTCATTGGGCTATAGACATATTGTACCATTCTTAGTTATTACAGACCTGTTGGAGTAGTCTCAAACCAGCTTGACCAACAGCGTCCCTTAAACCAAGTTAGGAATCTGTAACACCTCTTTTTAAAGTGATCTCATTCCTTGAAGTCCTATTGAGGACAACCTCTCCAGCCCCTTTGATTTTAGAGGTGGCGTTGCTTCACATGAACAACCTCTTGCCCGTGGTTAGGGCGCAACCGGATCATATGTGATCTCGATACTCTAGCCCACTTCAGTTGCTTTGGCAAACTGAGTGTCCAATTTCTTTACTGCCTTTCTTTAGGCCTTCAGATCATTAAGACCTGGAAACTCTGGCCCACCACACTAGGTGTCCATTACTTCTCCTATGAAATGAATTCTGGCCCCACTTCAGTCACCCGGAGGCTTTGTATGACTGAGTGTCCAATATCATCATATCAAAGGAATTTTGGCCCACTCCAGTCGCCCGGAGGCTTTGTATGACTGAGTGTCCAATATCATCCTATGAAGGATCTTCTGCCAAATAGTATGACAGGCTCAACGTCTTTAACTTTTAGACTTCTTCCGTTATGATTGGTGCCCAGATAATTCTTGGCGCTTACTTAAGAGTTGTAACGATTTTTACAGATCAGTGGATCTTACTCCCTCGTATGTGCGAACATACTTTACTCACTTTTAATAATTACACTTAAAAGAACGGATCTTTTTAAGTCGTTTACAATCCAATCTTTAAACGGAAAAGAAGATGAGATTAAACTTCTGATTTTTAAAGCGTAAGGAATATAAATTATTTTCATATTCCTCCTTACTTTAATCAATTTTTAATCAGACCTCATTTACTCTTTATTCTTGACAAGTAAGAAAAATACTCATCATCTAATCTTTATTCTTGACAAGTAAGAAAAATACTTATCCCAATTTTGGATTCTGACTCACTTCAGTCACTTCATCAGACTGAGTGTCCATTTCCTTCTTACCATTATTCGGATCTTTTGTCTGGGATAGATACAGGCCTTCTGCTGCAAGATAGAAGTACATCTTTAGTCTTCTCCTCTTGTCCCAGTTAACATCCTCAGGCTCTCGAGAGCGCTTGTTCCCACCAGTCTTGGTAGCGGTGGCCGGTATGAATCGTTCATCATCATCACTCTCTTCTACCAGAAAACCATTTCCATATCCTGATTTGGTCACACAACTTTTGACCGACATCTTTCGAACACTAATAGTAATACTATACAAATATTGTCTTAAGTTGTTGGTTATTTTTGCTCTATGGTACTTTATAAAGCGATGCAGGAAGTATATAACTATTACAAGTATTCGAAAGGATAAACAAATATTCAATAGTTCAACTAGTAATTTGAAATTACAATTGCTACACAAGTAAAAGCTGAAATTCCAGCTTTGTAGAAAACGGAAAAATGTAAATCGTTTTCTTTGAGTCGAGTGTGGCACTCTGTCGTTAAGCCAATGTTGCCCGTAATGTATCTTTCATACGTCCTGGACAATTTATGCCCCAAGATAAAACAGCAATGGAACACTTGAGCAAAGGAAACTCAAGAGCTACCGTGAAGAATATTGAGTAACGAAATGATGCCTTGGAAGGTGTAGGAAGAAAGCTGTTTTTGTTGTGTATTTTCGCAATCGCTTTGTTTCTTTGCATCTCTTCTTGTTTTTCGTGCATATGTCTTAGTGCTCAACAATGGTGTAATGGGGTGTTTATATAGGAGAGGGAGGGGCTGTTTATCGCCTGAATCGCCTCCATAATAGCCAAATAATGGCCATTATGGAGGTAGTAAAGTCACCAACATAAATGGGAGAAAGACCAAGCTGTTTGGCCATTATTGGAGGTGTAATTCAGCCAAAATAAATGGCTGAATTGAGAGCTTGGACGTTTCGCTCGACCGCCGAAATTCCAACTTTCAAAACTTCAGGGACCAAAATGTACATCTTGAAACTTCAGGGACCAAACTGTACATATTGAAACTTCAGGATCAAAGCACAACCGAAAGAATTACGGTCCAAATCGCACATCCAAACTTCGGGATCAAACTGTACTTCGGCAAAGTTTTCGGCCCAAAAAGATAATATCGAAGGCCCACGACCCACCCGCGGCCGTGGACCGGAACTTCAGCCGGCCGGACGGGCGAGGCGGCGGCAGCAGCGTGTGGTCTTTCCTTGAACCAAGCACATCTAGGTCCTCCCTCCTTTAAACACATGGGATACCCCTTGGGGTCCCAAACCCCAAACACATTTCGAGTCTTATATACACAACAATTCTTTCTTCCTCTACCGATGAGGGAGAATTGAACACAACACCACACTTTCCATGCTTCAAACACCTTACTTCGTGGACCAATATCTCTTTCATTTCTCAATGAAATTTGACGATTCTTGGCCCTACGGTTATCTACGTACTTAGTAGATCATGCATGTGTGAAGAACCGGATTCTCCAACATACGTTACACTAGTGTTTAAGCCGTTAAAGTTGGTCGGTCGCAACTCCCGCCAAAGGCAAATTTCCAACAGTATCTTGGAGGTAATTTGTCATAAACTCTTAGCAAACCTTGTGTTGGTGAGGACAAAAAAAAAAATCTTAAAAGAAAGTGTTTTTATACGCCTCAAATCCTGTTTTGTCTTTTCTCTTTTTTTGCCTTTTTATTCTTCTTTTACATCAACAATCATAATGTATCGTAATGAGGAATAATATTATCACGATTTAGATTTTTCTCTATCAACCTTCACATATATTATAATTATTTCCTTATTAGATTTTTAGCTATTGTTGATTTTTCTACGCTATTATTATTACAATAATAATGTTAATATTATTGAAATACCTTTTTTGGCTGTGTCACATTTACGAAGACACAGCTGACAGACTGTCAGCTAAGAATATAGCAATTGCAGTATACATTATGTTGATTGGCTGCTACTGTATTATTATGCTTAATATAAGTACTCTACTTATTAGGACCCCTCCCCTTGTTACATCATAAGGAGTTGACCTACAGATATAGACATCTCCTATTACTCTTCATTTCACTTTTTCATGGACCGGTTTAGAGAAATATTCGACAATAGAATTATAGTGGGAATAAGTCAAAGCTAAAATGATTAGCAAAGAATTAGAGTGGGAATTCGAGACATTTATGCACAACGGATTAGAAGAGAGTTAGAAATTCGAAAATTTCTTGATTTTTTTCTAGAAAAATAAAATGTAAAGGAAAAACATTAAACAATAATTTTAACAGGACAAAATGAGTTTCAAGTTATAAATCTGGAGTTATCAGAGACAGAGACAGACTCATTAAACAAAGCACTTTACCCTTCACAAAAAATAAAATTACCTCGGTTCCATATTACTTGTCCACATAATTAAAAATATATATTCCAAATTACTTGTCAATTTACAAACTCAAGATAGAATTAATTAAATCATTCCTATCTTACCTTTAATAATAAATGTTTTTGATAATAATCATTATTGATTATATTGTATTTATTAGAGAGAAATGAGGGAAGATAGCAAAAATATGATTTTTTTTTTGTTGACATTATAATAGAACTTTCACTTTTATGTCATTTAAGGATAATTTCAGGTTATTTGCCCATAATAGTGGATTCAATAATCTAAAAGATAAAGAAGAAAACTAATTGTAACGTTATAAAGCATACTAAAGGGCAGCCGGTGCACTAAATTTCTGTTATGCATGAGTTTCGGAGAAGGACCGGACCATAAAGATCTATGATACGCAGCTTACCCTACATTTTTTCAAGAGGTTGTTTTCAAAGCTTGAACCGTGACCTCTTGGTCACATGACACCAACTTGACCAGTTACTCCAAACTTTCTCTTCACGCGTACGATAGACACTTGTGATTCGACCCTTCTCGAATCTCGCGCATAGCGGGAGCTTAGTGCACCAAGTTGTCATTTAATAAGCTTTAAAATATTTTAAAGCGTACTGATGATGTAAAATTTAATCATACAGTCAAGTTTATATAAGTTCCAGTAAAATACTTTATTTTAATAAACTAACAATATAAAATAAAATTTGCATTATCGTTTTTACATATATTGTCTATAGGGGGTTGTTTTCATATGTGACAAAATTAAATTAGTAACCTGAAGTATAAACCAGAAAACTTGGTATAACATATAAAAGTATAACTAATAATAAAAAAAATGACCAATATCACGATTTGTATTACTAGTTAATTAAAAATACGATTAGAAGTGTAGGTTTATATTAGAGTCAGTGATTCTTGTCCGTCTTGATCAAAGCCACTAATGTCCACGTCCATTGAATGGTCTGTGTTACGAAAATTACTCATTTGGGTTTGATTGAAATTTAAAATCATACGAAAAAACCTTCTTAATTATGGGACGGTCAGAAAAAGTAGAGCGTGTTTTCCGGTGCAAGGACGAATAAGCAAAAGCTGATTCTTTGCCACGTGGAACAATTTTACCTGTCCGATCACCATGCAACGTCCACGATTTAATCCTTGTTGATGAGATTTTATCGCTCAACTGCAATAGAACTGTAGAGAAGTAGTAGCAACATTAAAAAGAATATAAAAAATAGTAAAAAATAAATTTAAGAGAGAGACAAGAAAGATGGTACTGTTGCATAGTCTTAAATTGAGGAAGAAGTAGCAGCAGTGGCCATGGCGGCGTTGCAGAAGCTGTAACTTTAATGCACCATAAAAGTATAGAGAAGTTCAACCATTTTTTCTCCCTTTCGATTTCCTAAAACAAAAAAAAGCTGCAATAGCTTAACATAACCCCAAAAAAAACACAGTACAAATTTCCAATCAAATAAACTTATATCAATATCATTGCCAATTACTAGCCTTGAGAGTTTTTTTTTTTTTTTGGCTATGGATATAGAGTCAAAATTGACGATAGACATAGCAGCTAAGAAAAAATGTCTGAATTTTTCACACTAGGTGGTAGTGGTGGAGGAAATAAAGGCCAACAACAACAACATCAACAAGAGCAAGATCAATTAGCGACGAATAGCTTGCTTTTATTCAAAGACGAAGAGATCTACAACAAGGGTTTCGAGTTATGGCAGCAGTACTATCAGTTACATCAACAACGAGTAACACAACCTCCACATTATCAACAACATCAATTGCAACAACAACAAGATGTGGATTTTTCAGTTGGTGTGGGGCCCAGTAGTAACAACAACAGAAGAATCATCAGTACTGGTAGCAGTAGCAGTAGTGGAAACAACAACCTTGTAGGTGGTGATGATCATAATCACAATAATAATAATAATTATTATTATAATAATTCTTCTTTTAGATCATCATCAGGGTTTAAGGTAATGAGGAGCACTAGTAGTGGAGGAGCTGGTGGAGGAATGAACTGTCAGGATTGTGGAAATCAGGCGAAAAAAGGCTGTTCGCATTTGAGGTGCCGAACTTGTTGTAAGAGCAGAGGATTTCAGTGCCAAACGCACGTTAAGAGTACTTGGGTTCCTGCCTCTAGAAGGCGTGAACGCCAACAACTTACACAACTGCAGCAACAGCAGCAACAACAACAACAAAATCAGCAACAAACTCAACAGCTTAGCTTGAGAGCTGATCATTCTAATATTCCCAAAAGGCCAAGAGAAAACCTAACTTCTTCCTCTCTTGCCTGTACTCGTTTACCTAACATCTCGTCAGGTAATCAGAGACGGATTCAAAATTTAATCTATACAAGATCATGAGTCTAAGCGAGTCATAATATTTTAAAGATTTTTACATATACATTTATGGTCTAAAGAAAAAATTGTGGGTTCTAGGTACCGTCATTTCTTGTTTATATTCAACCAAATCATCAATCAACTTCAAAATAATCCACCTCCTTTTTGTTTTTAAAAAATTAAAGACGTGACTTTAATCAACTTCGTTTATGAATTATGATGCTAAACTACAAAATAATAGGAAGAAAACAATCAAGTAGAACAAAAACCCGTGATACACATGCTACATAGTTTTGTACCGTGGAACTATACATATATATTACATACACACACATTCATATTTTTCATTTTTCCCTTTACTACAGTTAAGAAGTAAACTTGACTAAAGAAAAGTGTTTTTCAGCAGTGGTGGAAAACAAGATATTTTGATTTTGGTGCTTTTGTTTTCCTTTGTTCTTTGAAGTTATAATGATAGTTCATTATTTGATTTTTGTACTAAGGTTCTATTTTGATTGCTAGGGTTAGAGTTAGGTGGGCACTTTCCTGCAGAAGTGAGTTCTCAAGCTATTTTTCGTTGCGTAAAAGTCAGTGCAATTGATGATGCTGAAGATCAATATGCTTATCATACGGCTGTCAACATTGGTGGCCATTTATTCAAAGGTATTCTGTATGATCAAGGGCCAGAGGGTCGATATAGTGGTGTTGGTGGAGAGAGTTCATCCGGTAGTGGCGCCGCTCAACAACCGTTGAGTTTCATCACCGGCGCCACCATTTCCACCACTGCAGCCGCCGCCACTAGTCACCATCACCAACCGGCTGTTACAATGTGCGATCATTCGGTATATCCAACTCCAATTACTGCTTTCCTGGCTGGTACCCAATTCTTTCCACCGCCAAGGCCTTAAGTAGAGGCAGATTCAGAATTTAAATTTGAAAATTCTTGACGTTTTGGTTTAGGGAAAGGATTAGAGAGGCCTTTAGAATAATCTCATTCTTGATTTTGCTTAACTTCATTGACATCCATTTAACTAATGGGGAGGATAAACAAATGTTCTAGTACTTCTCCATCAAGTTAGACATTGGTTTCTTGTAGGATGTTAGTATTTTGTTGGAATTTCAAGTATGGCTTTTATACTATTTTGTATTTTGTTAGTATTAATATGTGTCTGGTCTTATCTATAAGCTCCTTTTAATTGTGATTTTCTTAGAGATTATTAGCTGAGTTTAAATTCTATATATTATCATGTCGTTTAGGGGTGTTTAGTTCAAAAGAATTACATTCCTCTATATGGCATAGATATTGCCAATATTTTGTTATAAGATACGTAAACAATGAATATTTGGTCTAACTCAACTCCAAAAGCTAGCTTATAGAGTGAGGATTGTCTAAGTCCGTATAAGGAGTCCATGTTCCCATTACATATTCGATGTGGTACTCTTAATACTCCCCCGCACGCCTAGACCTTGTTAACTGGAGCGTGAATAATATAATTTGGGGCCTAACATCGGTGGACAACGAATTGGAATGAGTCTGTCTATGATAACATGTAAAGAATGGATCTTGGACCTAACTCAACCCTAAAAGCTAGCTTGTATTGTGAGGATTGTCCAATGCCATATAAGGAGTTCATATTCTCATTGCATATCCGATGTGAGACTCTTAACAAGATATATACTTGTTTAGCTAATATCTATAATCAAATACAGGATAAACTTAATCCCAAATTTTATACTGAGATAATATCTGTAATCCTTGTAACCAAACGGACCCTTAAGAGATAAATACAATCAATTGTCAAAGTGTAATTAGTCACCCAAGAAATAAGGCAGGTTACCTGGTGTAACGAGTTAAAGTACATGATGATGATGTAAATTAAATCTTTGAGCAACATTAGTATTTTGTGGTGCATTTGGATGTGTGCATTTTGCATATTCTGTGTTTGCTTTCTGTTTTCTAGGTTTTTCTACTCTGAGTATGGATTTCAATTGGCTTTCTGGTCGGATTTGAACTCAATACAACTTTTTTCCAGCTTATCCGTTTGCTTGCCGGATTATATGGGGGATCTAAGTAGATATGTTTCGTGTTTGGTTGGGGCCAAAGATTTTGTTTTTATTTTCTCTGATGAGATATGCTCCATACCATTCATTTACTTATTTTTATTTGATTTTTTTTGCTGTTGGATTAGAAATGCATGGGCACATGCACCCGGGACAACCATTTCATCTAATAAGTCCGTCCTTATGGGATGTTGTCTCCCATTTTTTCGATTTTCTTTTTGAGTTTATGTTTATGCACAGTGATGAATTATTTACTGATGTATTTGTGATTAGGGGGGCGAGCTAGATTTTTTTGGCTCAAACTATGTATTTATGTTAAAAATGAAATTATTTAATATGTAAAATAATTATCAAGTACCCAGAAAGTCTTGTTTTTTCTAGGTAAAACCCACAAATTCAAAATTTTAGCTTCACACCTCCTAGTGACCTATAACAGTAGTTACCTCTCTATATTAAGCATGATATAATATATTTTGTAAACCACTCTTTGTATTTGACGGACATACTTGGAAGTTGGAACTGCTTTCAAAAGACAAATTTAAATTTTGTAATTAATGGCTAATTGGCTACAAACTCCTCATTTCTCTTGGACCCAGTATTTTCTTATGATGCATACTATGTATAAATAAAATTATTAGTTCAACCTGATCAAACTCTCTATATCAAGCCTTAAATCAGGGGCGGATCCTACATGGACCGGGGTGGCAAGGCACCCGGACGCTCGGGTGAAATTTGGATATATGTACTGGTATTTAGACAGAATAGTAAGAGGGAGTGGCACCCGAATCTTAAACTGACTGTTGGTGCCATGGTGAATGTGCCCAATTTGTAGTCTTTGATCCCAGTTTCGAGACTCAACTTAATCCCCGAGGCTTGTTTTTTCATTTATTGTGGCTCTACTGTTACCTTTTTCTCCTTTTCTTTCTGCTTTTTTCTTAATTGTTTTTTTTTTGTTTTCTTTCTCTTTGACAACCTTATTTTATTTAGTATTTTCTACATTTTTCTCTTTCTGGATGTTGAAATTCTTATTTAAATATAATTTTAATCATTTTCTCTTCTTATCCATCTAATGTTACTCTTTTTTTAATTTTCAAAATCACTTAGAGTGATGATATCGAGAGATATGATATTAATCTAGCTGTATGTAGATTGAAGGTGTGTATTTGCTTGTTGAAAATTGTCTTATTTTATGTTTTTAGTCACATACTTCAGTAGAATTTGAATAGGCAAAACTAGTTGAATTGGACAAAACTTATTTGCTTTGGTGATTACGTTTTATTTATGCACCAAAAGTTTTATAAACCAAAATATGTTAAATCAAAATGAATCGAGTCGACGGAATGTAGACTTTAATCCAATCTTATTACTAGTAGTAAGTTTGCATTATAGATAATGCCCAGTGCATTACTAAGAACACGCCCTTTTCTAAGGGACAAAACCGACGTATAGTTATTTCTCGAAAGTTGTCATTTAGGAACAAAAAATCGATGGGCTCCCTTGGTTTTCTTCGATAGCCTTCATCGGTTAATTCAATTAAAAAGATGATATAGAGAAAAAAATATAATTCACTTATTTTGCGCAAAATAACCGACAGACGTTCGTCAATTTTGTGGGTTTCATTGAGATTTCTTTTTAAAAAAACACTTCATTGGTTTTCCAATAGTGTCCGTTAGTTAGTTACCTTAACAAAATAGTAGACCAAAAGCGTCCGTCAAATTTGGTTTCTCTAAACAATGTGATTTTTTAGTAATGGACGTGGCATCCGTAATCATCAAATTCTGGATTCGCCTCTGCCTTAAATGATATTTTTGGAAAATAGAGTTTCAATACATTACAGCCAGATAAATTATATTGATAATGTCTGTGTAACAGTTTAAATTATTTTTGCTTTTCGTCTCCTAGAATATTAAGTGATAGAGAAATAAAAACCTTGCCCAAGTTTTATTATTCTTTTCCAAACTACATTAGGTATAGAAAGTGGAAAAGAGAGTGTTTAGACTTTAGAGTTAATATGAATCCTTAAAAAGCTGTGAGTAAAGATAAAAATATGTTAAGTACGATATATGGCAGAATAAGAGAGCAGCTTTTATCTATATATAGGCTTCTTGATTTAGTAGACATTGGACAGAGCAGAAAACGCGGAGAAGCTTTTCCCTTGATTCGAAATTTTTGGATTTAAGTACATGTATCTTTATTAAGGCAAACAACTTGGTACACTATGCAGATTAAGTACTTTTTTCTCCTCTTTTATTATATTTTCTTAGGAGTATCTTTTAAAGCTCTCTTAATTACAGAACATCTTAAGATTTAGCTGTTTGCTAGTAATTGTGGAAGAATTAGGTTGATCTTCTTGTTGCATTGGGTTCTTAGATGTCCTCTTTGAGTTGTTCTGCAATATCTGTTGTTTAAGATCTTTGATCTTCATCGGGATCGATGAAAAAAATGGTATCACTTCTTATGTTTCTTTAACATGAGAGGAAATAAAGGGGTTTTGCAAAGAATTTTAAGTTATAATAATAAACCGATAGAGTAAAATACTACCAGTGTAATTTAACCGGTCCTAGGTGATTATTATTTGTACTAGTTATTATACTTGAGATAAAAAAGATTATGATGTTGCTGACATAGATATGACCTCTTTTGCAAATTAAAAAGATAGAGCCCTTTCTTTTTTCCTTCTTAGAAGTTTGATGGATTTTTGGAATTCATGAGGATGAGTTTCCTAAACTTTGGGGTGCAGTTGGGTTAGCAATCGAAGTGGAGTAAAAAATTTTGGATTGCGGTATATTAGGTGTTAGCAACTACTAGGTCCTAAATGTAATTTCTGTACATATTTAGTAATTTTTCAATATAAATACAAGATTTGGACTAAAATTAAAGTCACCTCAATACCTTCTAGTTTCGCCCCTTAGTGAGCTAACTCATAGATTAAGTTATAAATGCACAATGTAAATATTATTTGAAATTAGGGGAGTACTTATTACCATTTCACCCGACCCAGTTGTGAAATTTCAGGTTATAATTCCTAATTCGTAAATACCTTATAGCTAGATAACTCGATTGTGTCTGCTAATACTTTTTGCACTACCATATGTAAAAAGCTTAAGGGGCTAGTTTCATACCCGCAGCATTCCATTCGAAGTAGTCGAAAAAGTCTAAGACGGAGAAAGTAATATATTATCATCTCTCTTTAAAAAAACTCGGTATTTAAATGTCGTAATAGAACTTGAGAGGTATCCATTGATCATTGATGACCATCCTTGTGATTATCCGTTAGGTACTTATATGTCCCAATCGAGTTTATTCGGCCATTTTGTTGCTTTTCTAAGTACAATATAACACAGTAGAGTTTCTGTAATATGTCAAAAATAGTGTATTTCAGAGAGGTGTGACAGATTTATGGTGAGGAATAATAAATGGCTTTGCAGATTTTAGAACTTCTTGTTGGCTAGACATAGTCATTTTCTTTTCCTGCAATTGCCTGCTTCTAAGGTCCCCAACAAGAAGCAGCTTTCTTTTGTGGGGTTTATATATTATCGAGGGTATATATGTATAAGAATTAAACTCTTGCTACTTTGCAGTGTAGAGCTGTCTTTTTGCGACCTATGTATTACCTTCATTTCAATTTATTTTGCATAAAAATATAGAATTGACAATAAAACTTTAACAATAATAAATATATTATTATTAAAAAAAGAAAATGACAACAAAATTTTAATATATTATTGCTAAAAAACGTAAATGACAATAAATTGAATATGTTGCGAAAACTTTTCGCATCGAAGGTTATTCCAACGGCATGCAACAATTTTTGTTGCTGCGAAAAATACTTTTGTCAACAACATCCAACATATTACAATAAAAAATATTGTTGGCAAATGACTTTCTTCTTGTAGTAGTGATAGTTCGACTGTCACAAAATATAAGAAGAATGGGAAAGACTTTTAAATTTTGGTGTCTTAAATATGGAATCGTATATGTGTAACTTTAAGATTTTTGAAATTTATGATCTTAAATATGTCATAACATGTTAATGGCTATAAAAACTTTTCATTAAGAAGATATATAAATGTGTCATTTTCTATTCTTTTGGGATGTTGAAGCTCTTTTTGCTTCCTTTTATTTTTCGATGACATTGTCACTTGTCATCACATATAGTTTATGCAACCTAGAAGGTGCCTTTTGAACTATTGAAGCAATTGCAATTTGCAGGTTATCGTCGAACTAGTTTTTAAATGAAGGCGATAGCACCAGAAACCCATAAAATTTAGGCAAGTCTAACTTTTTTAATAATTAACAAAAAAGAAAAGATGAGAAATGTATGACCAGTTTGTAACTGCATCATATTAAGTTTGAGGGATGGCTTTACTATAGTTTCATTTGCTTGATTTTCTTGCCAATGCACAGGCCTAATTCGGCATGCATTAATTTCTATAATGAACAACTAAATGTTGGTACAATAGAAATTCTACACAAAGAAAAATATGTTAACGTTGTTCAGTTAATCTTTTTTTTCTTCATTCGTCATATGATTATAGCAAATTAGCAATATATGGTCAAAAAAACTGCACTAGGTTTACCGGTTAACTTTCTTGTGCTAAGATTCTCGTTGATTAAATGAAAGAGTTTCAATGCTACATAATATTTACTCAAATCAAGTTATCTAAAAGGTAATTATAGATAACTTTGTTTAATAAGGTTGATTGATAACTTAAAATAAATACTCTTTCCGTCCCAATTTATGTGATATAGTTTGTACTAGACACTGAGTTTAAGAAATAAAAGAAAAAATTTGGAGCTTGTGGTCTAAAATAAGTTATAATATTGTGTGGCTATAAATCATTTTATTAAGGGTAAAAGGAAAGTCTCAAGTTAAATTACTTCTAAATATAGAAATGTATTATTCTTTTTTGGACAGATTAAAAAGATAAATATATCACATAAACGATAACAAAAGAAGTAGCAAATAACAAGTTAAATTACATTGATGATATATTAAATTATTTACATCTACAATATATAAACTAACACAAATGATTTCTTCTATTACCCTCCCGATAGTCACACCTCGTGATCTGGTAGTGTGAAAAACTTACGCTAGTTTTAGTAAAGGTGCTATTCGGACCATGATAAGGGTTGTTATTGTTGCGGAAGCCGATTATATAGAGAGTGATTAAATCACAAGCAGAATTTGTCTATGGTGTGCAAACCTCTTTCATGGAAGGTATTATATCTAAAGAAAACTAATAAATAGTAATAGAGACAACAATAAAAAAGAACATCAAGAATTTACGAGGTTCGGCAAAATTGTATTTTTGCCTAGTCTTCGGATACAACCAACTCAAATTTTATTCCACTCTAAAATTACAAGTGAAATACTACAGGAGAGAAAGAAGATTCAAATGTCTTAGAAAATGAGAATGCAAAGTGAGAGATGATTTAAAATGAATAAAATCTTGTTATTTATAGAAGGGAAATTGTCTAAGTAATATCATACATGACATCACTTAGAATGTGATCATGTAATGTAAATACATGAAAATACATTTACCAATTTAATGCTACAAAAGTGACTTTTAATGTTCATAGTTGTTCACATAAAATCTTGTCAAATTTAGCAGTTATGGGGATAGGAAACCAATTGTCCTATTCTACCTGAAACGGAAGGCACTCGAGACTAATTTTGCACTTGTATGAATAACCAAATGACCATTTATGACCATCTTATTGCTGCAATTGTATTAAATAGGTTTCTTATTAAAAGAACAAAAGGAATATCTCACTCACTTAAACTCCTTTTTCCTATATATACCTAATTAATAATATTAGCGATTATCAGGTAACTTTTTGCGTTGTAAAAACACAAAAGATTTAAAATGGGAGGCAATTTTTCTAATTTTTAAAAAAACGAAAGATCAGTAAATCTAGAAAACTCTAATTTAAAAACTAGCCTGATGGATTCGCTGGCTTGGTGGTCCAGATTTTTCACTAAATAACAAAAGTTAAATATAAAAACAATGTTGTTCCTAGGAATCGAACCTACACTAACCTCTTGTATTTGTTCAGATGTTTAAAAGTTAATATATATACATAAATACATAAAATCTACTCTATATATACACTGTAAGTTTTTTGACCACCTTTATGTAAATCCGTCCCTGCTTGCTGGTGATAAAATAGACCTTAGGCCTAATTCACACTCAAAAAGCTAACTTCAAAGGATGAGGATTGTCCAATCTATATTAGGAGTTCAAGGATTTCGTAGGGTTCGGTGTGGTGTATTTCTCTTCAACACCTCCCTCATTTCCAAACACTATCCGAACTGGAGCGTGCACAATTATATACCTCTTCTCTCGATTGAGCCCTCCCATAAACAAGTAAATGATTTCTCCTCTAGAAAATGCTCGAACCACCTATTACATACCTATTTGTTATGGTATTTCTTTTTTTGAAGGTAAAGACTGGCGAACAATGTATGTCACAATCAAAGAGTTAGTAATAGTACGTTCATTATTTTCAGTTAGGTGAAAGAAGAGAAAAGAAATTAGTAGAAAAAGGGGAAATGGTGATTGCAATTAGGAGGAAAAGGCCAAAAATAATGACACAGTAACAACTAGGATATCAACAAGTAGGTTCATAGGGTGTGGAGAATTTAGGAAACAGTAGGTTGAGGCCTCCACCAAAATTCACTCACAGCCATATCAGCCGCGTGCTTCTTCATTTGTAATGTTTTTGGTATTTGAGCTTTTGCAAAAAAAAAAAAAAAAAAAAAAAATAGGTGGTCCAAAATCTCACAACTTTTAGTCCTCATAAATGTCAGTACAACTCTTCATTAATTCCAACATCAAAGACACATGAAATTTACAGTCTATTAAATATTAAATAATCTGTCTTTGGACCCCTAATGTCTTCAAATAACAATAGTTTTCTATTGTTGCACGGCAGTATTACATTCTTCTATCCCATTTGTATGTCAAATCTGCAATACTGGACCTAATGGCCGAGGACTTAGTTGTGACCTTATAAGTATTTGGCTGTACTTGAAGTCATTAAAGCAAGTTAAAGTTAGGTTATCACTCATCAGAGCTAATATTTGAAATGATGGTGAAACATTGCCACAGTTGTTTGAGCAGTATTTCAACTTAAGTTTATGTCTAAGTATAACTTTAAATAAAAGTGGATCAGTATAAGTTATCGGTTCAGTTAAACCTAGTAGCTTTAGCCTAAATCCTATACATTTGTTAAAAATTTACTAAATATTTATAAGTATATTAAAATTTGAACCCAGTTATAACAAGAAAATGGACCTTGACTTAATTAACCCAACTCCAAAAGTTAATTTAAGAGGTGAGAATTGTTTAACATCATATAATAAAGAGACAAATAATCCAAGCCCCAACTGATATGAGACTCAATACCCACATGTCCGGGATTGGACATTATAAAATGAGGGAGCAACATCATGTAAATCGTGAATGGAGTAGCTCTAATACGATGATAAAAAAAATAGACATTGGGCCTTACTAAAACTCAAAAGCTAGCCCAAGAATTGAGCATTATCTAAAAGAATATAAAGAGACAAATGATCCAAGCTCCAACCAATATGAAATTTAATAAGTTATTAGCATTTAAGGTTGTTATCCTAAAATCCCGAACATATAAAGTTTAAATTATGGTTCCTTCGGGTTATAGATATTCTTTTTCAACTTCAATCAATTTCAAAACATCGTTTTTTCAACTTTCAACCAAATATGGTCCAAAAATCATGCTTATCCTTACTCTCTTTTGTCTACAAATATTCTTGACATTATCCTTTTGTCTAAGAAGATAGAGGCTTGACCAAACTTAATTAGTTGTGCTTATACTATAACTTATTTGATGTTAATAAAGCCAAACAAAATATGCATGTACTTCCGCGTTCAACCGCGTAACAAATCCACAAATCCACAAAGATAATGTGGTGGGCATGGCTTCCGCCTTTTCGGGCGAATACACATATATTTGTAATGTAATAATAATTGAATGCAAATGGAGGATATGATATGATGGACCAATTAATAATCGAAAATGGGACCGCTAAACTAGATCCACTTGTTTCTAAATAGTCTCCTCATATAATATGGGCTTTGCCGCATGCCTAAATTTCATGGAGTACAACAACTTGACCCGTATTAGATAAGTGACACGAGTCAATACACTCCTATAGTTTCTCGGAATAATTTAATAGTCAAGAGATCATAATTGAAATTGTAGTGTCGTGAATTATATACCGAAAGTACGTGTGTCTCCTGGTTATTATTGTCCAATTGATCGTTCTCTACTCTCTTGTTAAATATGTATAAAAATGATAAAATTAACGTATAAAAATATAATTAACTTACGTCCAATTCACTTAAGTTTGGGCGAATTAATAACTCATCCATCTTTGACTCCTTAAATTCAACTCGTGAGTTTATTTCATAAAGGGTAGATCATGTGCTCCATCTGCTTGAACACTTGTGATTCTGTTGGCCCTCGTATTCTTGTCCTTTCAACAGTTTAACGGTCCATTTTGCAACTGTGCCAGCACGATCATTTTATACTTGACCTTTTCTTAATTTAATTGGAAATCAATCTACATCTAGTCAATCAATTTTGGCTTGATGTATTTGCTAAAATTTGGATACTGCTATTATTCAGTGTTTTACTCATGCTGGGAAACTTAATTAGTTATTTTTCCAGCTTTTAAAAAAATGTGTTACACACACACACTATAATTTACCATAGTATATTGTGATTTATATAGATACATATTTCTCCATTTCAATTTACGTGACTTGCTTTGTCTAATAGTATGTTTCAAAAGAATAACACTTTTTATATTTTGTAGTAACTATTTAATCTCATCATTTTCATTTTACCCTTAATGACGCTACCTTATATGACAAACGCTATGTACAAGCCCAAGGAGAAGGCCACACTGGCCCAATTAAAACCCAACATAGAAACTAGACTAAAACAGAAAAGGAAAAACAGAAGGGCGAATTTGAACATTCAATGGCCATAAATTTCATTTGGTTACAAAGTTTGTTCCATAGACCTGTTCAAATCTAGATGTTGTACTCTGCAATCGCAGTACTTTAGATACCAATTCGCGTGGGCCCAATTCACTTTATATTTCCATTTTACTTTTATTTTTTGTTTCTGATTTGGTGCCCGATACTCTTTTGGGATCCAACTAATTTAGATTCGCGCCATATAAGACCTATTTAAATGGATGCTCTTCCTAAAAGCAAGTTTTTCATGCTCAGAGCACAGTCTTGAGACCGTTGGTTAAGACTAAGAGTGAATGATCTTATCCATCCCGCCACAACGGATTGTTGGTCTCATTTTACTTGGCTCTCTGCCTCTCTCTTTTCTTGCACACATAAAAGACCTAAACTCAACACTTTTTAAGGACCAAATGTACACAGTGAGAAGCTAGATTATTAATGTTAATACAATGGACTTCTCCAATAAGCATGGTCTCCAGAAAGGTAAGACTAAGTTGATTCGCAGTATTACAGACATAAAACTAACTGATTGCAAATTAAGTGAATTAAACATGAACAATTGTTGTTGAAACAACTGAGTACATGACCTTAGATAGGAGGTTATGGAGGTCACGGATTAGAGTAAAAGGGTAGTAGGTACCCGTGCGTTGCACTACTTAGTAGGTCCTTCGCTACAAAATTACAACAAGTCTACTAAACATGCTCAACTTTAGTTACAAAGTCACAAGTTGAGGGCTTGGGGCCATATTCCAGGTGTTGCACACAACAGAATCTTCACCAACATATTACTTTCCAAGAAATTGATGTGTGCATAAAGGTCATTAGTTAGTAGCAACTTATTTGATATTCATCTTAATGAAAATAAATACAAACTCATAACATGATTAGCATTCAAAGTGAACAAATTTACTCGAATGCAGAATTTTGATTCCTCATGTTTCGCAATTGAATAGTTCACCTTTCTCGTTGTCCTTAATTAGCTGATGCTGATATTTTTCACCAATGGATCAGCAACTTCACTCAAGTATTAGTTTGAAAAGATAATTCTGAGATTCATAAGCGGCATTTTCTCTCCTAGATGATTGTTGTGTTAATAGGAATCTGAACCGAATGTGGAACCAATGGAATCCATAAAAGTTTCAAGAATGTATAGCGGGACTTCCTACTGTAAAGCTCATTTTATTTTTCTAAAAAGAAGGTTGATGCAGTAAAAAAATTGGTCCAGAAAGGAGGTTGATGCAGTAGCATCGCGAGACTCTGCTTGATTTGTGAAGCATCAACATTGTAAGATGATATTAATCTCTCATGGGTCGTCTTTCTCATTAATATCAATATATATAGTGTACAATATACAACACTAATACAATAAGAATCCTAGTTCCAATACAAGAGGAATCCTAGATTACCATAACTATATATCACTAAATATTTACACAATAAATGCGATATATTCTAATTATGGGTAGGGATTATAATATCTATTGTACATGTTTACACACCCCCTAAGTCGGAGCGGGAGGAGACCTAACGCTAAGACTGGATCTGAAGTCAAGGAACAGTTGTCTCGGAAGGCCCTTTGTGAAGATATTTGCGTATTGATATGAGGAAGGCACGTGCAGTACCCTAACATGTACGAGTGCAATCTTCTCGCGAACAAAGTGGATGTCCATCTCAATATGCTTGGTTCGCTGATGCTGAACTGGATTGTGAGACAGGTATATGGCAGATATGTTATCACAGTAGACCAAAGACACTTTACTTAAAGGACACTGAAGCTCCAAGAGAAGGTTTCGGAGCCAACAGATCTCAGCAACAACATTAGTAACTCCTCTATACTCAGCTTCGTCACTCGAACGGGATAATGTGACTTGCCGCTTAACAGACCAAGTTATGAGATTATCACCCAAAAAACACACAGTAGCCGGATGTAGAGCGGCGGGTGTCTGGACAGGCTGCCCAATCTGCAGCTGTGTAGGATAATAACTTGTTCGGTGCGGAGGGGTATAGGTGTAGTCCATAATCAAGTGTGCCCTTAACATATCGAATGATACGTTTCATGGCAGTAAAATGAGGCTCCCTGGGTGCATGCATAAACAAGCATACCTGCTGAACAACATAAGCAATGTCAGGCCTGGTGAAAGTGAAATACTGAAATGCACTTGCAAGACTCCGATACAGCGTAGGATTAGTCACTGGATTACCATCCATGGCTCTAAGTTTGGATTTAGAATCAACTGGAGTGGGCATGATTTTGCAATTGTCCATCTTAGCCATGTGCACGATTTCTTCTGCATACTTACGCTGGCAAATAAACATACAGTCTGCAAGTCTAGTCACGGAGATCCCCAAAAAATAGCTCCATCTCCCCAAACCAGTCATAGTAAATTCAGATTTGAGCAACACAATAATTTCATTTTTTAACACAGCAGTAGAGGCAGTAAGAACAATGCCATCCACATACAACAATAAATAAGCAGTATCACGACCTCTATGCAAAGTAAAAAGAGAGTTATCACATCTGCTGCAAGTAAACCCGATTAGCATAATGAACTGTGCAAAATGATCATATCACGCTCTGGGGGCCTACTTTAAGCCATAAAGTGACTTACGGAGACGACACACATACTGTGGGGCTGCTGGGTGGACAAATCCGGGTGGCTGGTGCATGTATACAATTTTTCTTAAGTCTCCATGAAGAAATGCATTTTTCACATCGAGCTGATGAATCGACCAATGCTTACCCACACCCATGGCAGTGCTTAGAACTGTGCGAATGGTAGCCGGTTTAACAAATGGACTGAATGTCTCACCGCAATCAATGCCCTCCTGCTGGTTAGTACCATTTGCCACGAGGCTTGCCTTGTATCTTTCTAAATCACCACTATCCCTGAACTTGTGACGAAAAAGCCACATGCATCGGATCACATTCACTCCCAGTTGATTCTAAATCCAAACTTAGCGCCATAGATGGTAATTCAGTGACTGATCCTACGCTGTGTTAGAGTCTTGCATGTGCACTTCAGTATCTCAATTTCACAAGGGTTACTAGGCCAGGCTCCAGGTATGCGACGGTCACTGTTCCAGCAACATCAGGCCCACGTCGCGCAGGCCCAGTTCCCACAACATCCCTCAAATCAAATCCCCACTGATTTGGGTCAGGCATACAACAGTAATTTTTACTGCAGCCCGATGAGAATTGGTACATGGACTCCGGAGCCTCATCTCACCTCACCCGGTACGCATGTAATCTTTCCCAATGTTTCGTTTAAAGTCTCCTCAATTTATTACAGTTGGCAATGATCACCACATTCCAATTCAGGGCTATGGTCACACTCACACTCCGCCACCTCACCCACCCTTCTCCCTAAATAACGTCCTGCATGCCCCACACATCATCAAAAATTTAATATCCATTAGGAAATTTACTCGTAATAATTCTGTGTCTGTTGACTTTGATCCTTTTGGTTTTATTGTGAAGGATCTACGTACGGGGACAACTCTTACGAGATACAATAGCACATAGGACCTCTATCCATTCACATCCTTATCCGCTGCCAGTTACCGCCCACATACCACCCTAGCTGCTCTGTCTCCGTCAATTTGGAACAATAGGATCGGACACCCATGAGCTCCTGTTTTTAATTTTCTTAGAAGTAATAATTTTATTCAATGTAATTTGAAACTTGCCCAAACATGCGTTTCTTGTCAATTAGGCAAACATGTTCGTCTTCCGTTTAATTCATCCGTTAGTATTATATTTGCTCCTTTTGATATTGTTCATGCTGATTTGTGGACATCCCTATTACTATCTCTCTGGGTCATAAATATTATCTGGTGTTATTAGATGACTACTCTCACTTTATTTGGATTTACCCATTAAAATTTAAGTCTGAAGTCTTTTCCAAATTTCTTGAATTTTGCACACTTATCAAAATGCAATTCGAACGAGCTATCAAATATTTTCAATGTGACAATGGCCGTGAATTTAATAATTTCACGTTTCAAAAATTTTGCAAAAATAATGGCATGGTCTTTCAATTTTCGTGTCCTCAAACATTCCCTCAAAATGGCAAAGCCGAGCGTATCATCCGTACAATAAATAACATGGTCCGCACTTTCCTGTTTCATGCCTCCCTTCCTCCATCCTTTTGGGTTTATGCAGTCAAAATGGTACAATGCGTTCTTAATATCTTCCCACTAGTACCCTCCATAACATGACTCCAACCGAAATCTTACACCGTCGGATTCCCTCCTATGCTCACCTTTGGATATTCGTTTGTCTATGTTATCCTAATCTATCTTCCACCGCCTCTCTCAAATTAGCTCCCCGCACCAATAATAGATACCATATAATGTTAAATGCTCGAATAGATCAAATTTCAATAGATTAAAATGGATGGAATTAACCAATCAATAAGATTTCCTTTTAAAGTTTAATGCATGGTTAAACTTCATCCATATACGTGAACTTTAGTAATAAACTTTAGACACCGCATATATATACTCATTCATAAGTGGATGTCTACAAGTATGATAATCGTTCCTCATCAGCGGTCTGTAAGTGGCTATTTACCTATTTTCCCCAGTGAAATTGCGCTGTGGGTGTCAATATTTCAGAGCCTGGCCCAATACTGGTTCAAGCTAGTGGGCCGATCCAAGTCCTGGTCCAGTTGGGAACGCAAAAGCAACTTAAAGCATAGTTTAGGGATTTAGGCCTTTGGGGACCACGTCAGCTGACGTCTCAACTGGAACATGGACCCCACATTCCCAAATTCAACCCGGATCCGCCTCCAATAACCCGCTTTCAGTTTCCCACTTTTGGAGTCTCCCTAGAAGAGTTTGCTCATTGCCCGTCGAAACAGAGCAGAAGGGGAAGCAATAGCTGAAAAAGATAGAGGCAATGGCAACGATAATCCAAATTGAGTAATCTTCAAGTCAGTAATTAAAGTACTAATTGTTTTCTGTTGATCTACTAGTTCAATCATTCAAAAAGTAAAATGTATATCTAGTTAAAAAAAGAGAGTAAATGATCTACTACGACCAGTTACAATTTGAATAGAAGAAAATGCTTCTAAAAAGATCAATGTTTTATTTACTGATCTCTTTGTGTTGTTTTTTTTATTGATCTCCTATTCAAAGGGATCACAAAATTGAATCTTCAAAAAATATAAAGACAACATATAATACAAAGGAATTGAAATTACTGTATGTGTATTATCGTAACTTGTAAAGAAGCTTAACCAACAATATGTTATGTTGCCAGTTTCTTGTGGAATATTATCCTAATTCCTACATTTTCATCACAATTTTATCTTGTTACAGCTATGGTTCCAAAAGAAGTTCATTGAGTTGTGGCTTATCGTACTACATTCATATTTCTTTCAAGGATGTTTATGGGTGTTGACACCCAATTTTGTCCCATCTTTTTGGATTTTATTTGCAATTTTTAATATTTTTGACACTTTAAAACAATTTTAAAATATAGGCATATATGTGTATATATATCATTATTATCATTTATTATTTGCATTTTTACTGTCATTTGCATTTTTATATCACAAGCATACTTTTATCTTAATATTATATGTTATTTTATTTTCGCAAAACGGCATTGCATTTTTATTTTTTATTTAAGCATCAAGCATTTCACAAATATTATATTTTATCATATTGTCATCTTTACAATTTATAAATTTTGCAAAGCTTTCTTTTTATATAATAAAATCTCTTTTTATATTTTTAACCCATAACCCATTTTCATTTTCCCCCAAAACAACTTCTACTCAACCCAAAAACAATTCCTACCCAACCCAACAACCCATAACCCATTTATTTCCCAACCCAAAATAATTTCTACCCAAAACAAAATCAACCCAAATCCCACAAAAATAAAATAGGGCCCAGTCGGCCAAACCCGACCAGGCCCAACCGAAACCCCACCCGAGCCCAACCAATCACCCGAACCGGCCCAAGCATCCCCTTCCCCTTTATTTTCCCCCCATTAAAACAAACCCTACATTCCATATATCTCACTACATCTCTCTCCCAACAAAAAAAAAAACCAAACACACCCTTTTCTCTCCCAAAATCGCCGCCGCCGACCCCACACCCCCATACCGGCGACCCCACGTCGCCGGTCACAACGACGACACCACTCACCTCACCCCTGCCGCCACACACACCCATACCCCTAACCCCCGTCGCCGACACCACCAACCAACCCATATCTACACCACCTAAAATCCGAAAACCCATCCATAAAATACCCCTTTTTTGTTCACTGTTTGGGGGTCGATTTCTTGTGGATTTTTGTCCGAAAAAAGGAGTTTTGGTCGGAGCTTACGTCGGAAATCGGGTATTATTTTGCTTTTTTTGCTCACTATCGGGTCGGGTCGGGTCAACCGATTTAGGCAAGTTTTCCCATTTTTATGCTTTTATATCTTCTTGTTGGTTATCTGAAAAAATTGGAAAGAAAAATCTGTTCCGGGTCGGGTCACTGTTCCGGGTCGGGTCGACCCGATTCGTATATATTCCCAAATTTTTGTGTTTTAATATTTTTGTTGTTGGTTATCTGAAATTTGGAAAGAAATCGATTCGGGTTGAAACATCCGATTCGGGTCGGGTCGCTGGTCCGGGTCGGGTCGACCCGGGTTGGTTAAAATTTCCAGATTAATTGTGTTAATATTTTGTTGTTGGTTATCTGAAATTTGGAAGAAATCGATTCGGGTTGAAACATCCGATCCGGGTCGGGTCGACCCGGTTCGAGTAAATTTTCAGATTTTTGTGTTTTGTATTCTGTTGTTGGCTATCTGAAAATAAAATTAAAAAAATGAATTCGGGTCGAGGCTTGCTGATTCGGGTCGGGTCAGCCCGGGTCTGGTAATAATCCCATATTTTTGTGTTTAATATTTTGTTGTTGGTTATTTGAAAATTCCAAAAAATGTTTGATTCCGGGTTTGTTTTCAGCACTGGGTATAAACACCCTTTTTCTTCTTCTTTACTGTTTCGCCGTTCATCCAGGTCGGGTCGACCCGAAACCTTGGTCAGGTTACTGTTCCTGTTTCGGGTCAGTGTTCAGATTTCGGGTCGGACGTTCTAATTGCAAACTGTTGGTTTATTTTGGCATTTAAATATTCATACACGGATATCTTGTATTTTGCTGTTTTGTCATTTTAACTAATATCGCATTTAGGCCGATGAAATTGAATTCGAGGCCGCACTTTTTTTTCATTTCGTTCCTCTGTTTTTCAGTTTACATTTTAAGTATCCGGGCAACGGATATCTTATTGTTCTACTGTTTTATTGCCTTATTTATATCGCATTTAGGCCAATGAAATTGAATTTGAGGCCGCGTCCCTTCGGATATTATTTCTCAATTTCTGTTTTTTTTCTTTTTACTGTTTTCGACACCATTTTGCTGATTTGAATATTATACTGCACTGGCCGATGAAAAAATATCCGTCGATTTTTGAGGCCTCCACAGTTGTAAAGACGGAAAATAAAGCTTCTGGGCAAGGATGAAACTTAAATCTTTTTCACCCGAGAGACCAACATGTTCGATAGGCAAGGCAACTAAAATGACCAACGAGTCATATGTTCGCAACCACGACGTGATTGGAATGATCTTTTCAAAATTTAAGTCTGAGCCCTCCGTAATAAAAACATTTATTGTTTTGGATACGGATTCGAAGTTATGTATATTTAATTGTTTCTAATCGTTTATTCTTGACAGCTTGGAAAGATAAAGTCAAAGAAGGCAAATAACCCCTCGGAGATTATTTATTTTGTTGTTGTCATTTACTTTCTTAATTCAGCTTTATTTCATTCTGTATTGTAATATTATTGTACTCGTGAAATTATTGAAATGTTTAGAATAGGCAAACATAGAATTAATTAATAGGGTAGTCTAAAACTTGAAACCCATTGCTAGTTCATTTATTTTTAGGCTCGGTTAGTTTTAAAATTGTTAATCGCTAGTTTATCTATTTTTAGGCCCGTCGCCCATAAGAAATCACATTGCATACATCTTTATCAATTTTCATACGAATGCATATTCATGGTCTTTTTTAGCTTTACATGTATATTATTGTCATACAAATGTATGCTTGTACAAATGCATAATTTCATTAAATACTTGCAACATTATTTTTATACTTGTAAAACATGCACTTTTAACATAATAATTAACCTGAGTTTGATCGGATAACCGCATGTTAGCGGATCTTAAAGGATGCCTAACCCCTTCCCTTTAGGATAATAAAGAACCCTTATCTAGAATCTCATTAGCTTCGTAGATCATAAAATTGGAGTTATTTTACAGCTTTTAGTTAGTATTTAGGTGCCCTAATTCACCTTAGAATAATTAGGTGGCGACTCCTCAAAGCAAGCATTTTATCCAATCCAGAGGTGATCGATGCCATCGCGTCGCGAAGCCCGCAGGTCAAAATCGGGTGCGACAATGGGTCTTTATAATCTCTTAACCCCTCTTCCCCTAAAGGAAGCAAGAAGACATTATCATAGTTTACGCTATTAGTCTTCATTATCAGTGACATTTTATGTTATAGAGTTTATGATGGAGATGGCGGAAATGAGATTAGGAGTATGCGTAAGAGGTACTGCCTGAATATGTAGAAAGACTTTGTCCCCAATGTGGGTGTTCTTTGAGACAGCTCAAAGTAAGAATCTTGGCTTATACTGACTTGTTAAAATGTAATGCAAAGGTATGATGATGTTTCTGGTTGCTCTTAGCTCGCCCAGTTCTCTTATGAAAGAAGAAATTTTGGACAAGTTCTAGTTATTCCCTTTTCACATTTTGATAAGTTTTTTTACGCAAACCAATGGACAGAATGAGTAAATCTCTGTTGTTTTGGTTTCCAAATGGTATCTTTCTGCTTATAATTAGGCTAGTCCTCCATTCTGGACTATTATATGCCACTGGAATTTCAGTCGTCAATTTGCTAGCAGCTGGTTTTGGTATCAATATTGGTATAGTTGAGTGTTGAATTCTATGATGGAGCATCCTTGAAAGGGAGGATTCAAGGGGGGTTAAATTTCCCTCCACAGAAAATTAAGTGTTGTCTTCAGAGTTGAGTGCTTTGCACAGAAAATTCTCACTCTAGAACTTTCCCTAACACTATTTCTAGTTTTGTTTGTTATTGGTCATTGAACTAGTATATCATTTCTAAGAGTAAAGTTCATTCCACCCACAAGAAGAGTTCTACTTAGTTGTGCTTCTTGTTTGTGTTCCTAAACTTTAGTCATTGTATGTGGTTCGATGTATTTTGTAAATGATTCACTAGTCTGTTGTTAGTTTTGCTTCTTGATAAGTACTTTGTTTTGTTTACTTGTGTGTAACCTTCTCCGTCATAATTAGGTAGGAATTTCATAGAGAATGATGGCAGAAGAGTCAACAGCATGTGTCTGGCATGACTAACGATCCACCAGCTAGGCTCATAGACGACTTCTCCGAGCAAATTTTTGGTAAAGGGTCCTCGATAACAATCTCCTTTGTGGTGGCTTTCAAACATAAGAGAGAAACAAACTGAAAAAGAAAAAAAATGCTGGGAATTTCATATGGGGAGCTATTTCTCTTGCTTGGCGGTACTGCTGCTCTTATTGGACCGAAAGATTTGCCAATCATAGCAAGAACAGCAGGCAGATTTGCTGGGCGTGCCGTTGGTTATGTTCAATTGGCCCGTGGCCAATTTGAAAGTGTTATGCAGCAGTCTCAAGCTGCCCAGGTGCATAAGGAACTGCAAGATGCCGTGGCTCAACTAGAAGCCATACGTCATGAAATTCGAACAATCTCTTTCATGAATCCTGGTCCACTGACATCAAGGCTAGTAGACAACATCAATGCTACAGCTGGGGCTAGCACGATTGCAGATGGACCTCAAAAATCTGATGAAGATAATACAATAGTTGAAACTGGACCTCAAAAATCTGATAAAAGGAGCAAAACAGTAACTGTCTCACCTAAGGAGCATAATTCAAGGAACTCATCTTTTCCTGATATGCACAGCCAAGCAACTGCTTATGCGAGATTGGCAGAAATGGCTCCTTTGGAAACTGTGTCTGTAGATAGAGAAGGTCTGAGTGAACTGACTGATGAATCTGGCAGTATTATTGTACTTCCTGTCTCTGCTGAAAGTGCAGGATTGTTGCCAAAACGTACAGATGGAGCAAAAGGGTCTGACATTGTTTTAGAAGCGATACTGGAGGCAGATGTGGCAAAGAATGCCAAAGAATTTTTCTCACAGCCACAAAACCAATTAAAAGTGAATGAAGAGGTTTGCTTTCCAACTTTAAGACCAATTCTGTAATATTTTTTTATTTATAGACACAACACATTAGAGGTTTACTCAGATTATGGTTCTTCTGAAGCTTATATGTTAGGCTTCCTCGTACTTAAGCAATGTGAATTAAATTAGATATAAAAAGCATAGATTTGCATAGAATGACTTAGTTTGGTAGGTTTGTACTTTTGTTTGGTGATTTCAAAGGTTCTTAACATGTTTAACTGTAAGATTTTGAATTATCATTGTTGTCCTTATAAAAAAACTGTATCTAACTAGTATGAAATGCTAGCTTTTCAGTTCTGGAATTAGCTCGCGTTTTTGTCTAGTTGACATTGCTTGAAAGCTTAAGTACTTAAGTCTATGAGCTGTATCCCAGGCCTCTTTCTGGTCATGTAATGTATCTGATTCGACATGATGTCATTTTCCAAGTTTGTGACCTTGTCTAATACCAGCTTGCAAGCATAGAAATCCTCAGAATATGCAAGACCATATGGTGGGCGTAATGTTCTGAATGTTATGCTTTTTAGCCTCCTAGCCACATTTTTAACACGTTAAGCACACACTTTGTCTAGCTGTTATAGAAAAACTTGTCTATATATATGGGCACGTGGTGCCTGTGAGGGTTCACCCACCTGATAATAGAATTCTTTTTTATTCTTCATAGAAAAAATGCACTCCTTTCTATTTTTTGCTGCATTGAATAAAAAAGGGCAGCCCGGTGCACTAAGCTGTGTTCTTAAAAGTTAAAACAGTGGAAACTGTTCTGCATGATCTTCTCTAATCTTTGGAGGCAAACTAATAGGATAATTGGTAACCTCTGTATATCCATCGTTTCCGTGCAGGACAAGAAGAAAGGAGCTCCTATTAAATGACCAGAAGTTAAAAGAACTACGAGGGACGGTGGAGAACTGGAGGTATCATGTTTAAGCTCTTGGAAAGAAAACCAAATTGGTCTTTGAATCAGTTAGTGCAAGAGGACTGATGTCATGCAATCACAATGTCTATTTCCATCATCAGATTATTTTTGTTGTTGTTTTGGTGCCAGAAAGAGAGTTAGTGTGATTTATTGCTCCTTTTTGAATTCCTCCAAAAATGATCCAGTAGCGACGTGGAACACTAGATTTAATGATACAATGTTTTACTATGTATTAGCAATATTAGTCTGGAGTCCATGTTTCAACTGTGAACTGAAGAAAGACGGTTACAATAATGTTTTCTTGTAGTGTTTCTAACTTCTAATTGAATTCTCTCTAACTTAAGAAATTATGAACTTTTACCTGAAAATCATAATTACTTAAAGCAGACACAATTTGATCCACCCTTCCCGGAACCCTGTGCATAGTGGGAGCTTAGTGCACCGAGCTGCCATTTATAGTGATGGATTACTCCAGAAACCTAAGGTTTCAAGAGTGTGTTTGCACCAGTAAGCATGAGGAAAGATGTAAATAAATGAATTAGAAGTCAATATGAAGCATTGGAAGCATATATGAGAAGTTAGAGTGAATAATCAGTAGAGCAATGACATTTTAGGTTATAACAAAAAGCGTTCTAGTTCTGGTTGGATGAACGATATTAGTTTATGTACTCCTATTAAGTAACATTAGTCACATTTCTATGGTTCAGTAGGTTGACTCCTGTTATTTTGTCTTTAGGGAAGTCTGAGATGCAAGGTATAACTCTTATAAAATTAAGTCTAATTACATAGTTTTGCTTAATATTTGCTTATATGTATTAATTAGTCCTTCAACCTCTCCGAATGTCTAGTCTGACTCTCTTCAGGGTACCAAACCAAAAAATCAAAAGCAGGAGAATCAATAAATGATTTTGGAAGATATTGCAAATCCTTCTTCAGCTATGTAGTGGCATTTTTCAACTATCCCATCCCAGATGGTATATACCTGATTATTTTACTTGTTTTGCAGAATTCTTTTTATGGTGAACGAGCTCTGCATGTGCAACAGAAGAGGAACAAACCAAGAGAACATTTTAGCTGAAGCCACAGTATAAGATATCTGTGGAGGATACAGGTGCCGAATCAATTGCGTCTCTGTTTTAATGTATATTCGATGCACAACATAGAGTAATAGGTTTCGTCAGAATTCTCAGTCATGAATATTTAGCAATAGGTATGTTGATATAATGTTGTTGTCAATCATGAAATTGCATAGAGTTATGCGGATGGGATAAATACTGGAATGTGCTAACTTAACCTGTTTTCTTTATTTTACCGTTTTGCTTTTTTGGCTGTTAGTGCCATCAAAAGTTCTCCATCTCTGTCTAGCTGTTCAGTATGCTTTTTCTTCCTTCCCTTCTTCTGCATACTTTACAAAATTATTGAAAGTGGAATATAGGATCTTTTCTTATAAAGATCACACATTTCCCCTCCCAACCAAGGGAAGAGGAAAAGGGGAGAGGTCGGCAACATCCTAATGAAAATTTTCAGGAGCACGGAGGAAGTTACTGTCTGCTTTGTCTTGCATTTGATGTTTTGTCCTGTGATTAAGCTTGCATCTTATAAGATCAACCTAGTTTGGCGGATAATCTGAAATCAGCTCACTATTGACTGAAATCGTGAAAAAGACAAGTAAATGACCGAAATTACCTTGCGGATAGCGGTGGCATTGTTGTTCTTTTCTATATTGAAGCTTGGTCCACAATCTCAATTCTCAGCCATATCTGTAATTTATTGGACACACTGTCTATGATTGTACCGGTATTACTTAAAACTTCTCAAAGTTTACGACTTCACGTCTATTTGAAAAGAAAGAACTGGGCCTCAGGCATTGTGTTTTTTCCTTAGGTGTATTATAGTCCGACAGAATTTAGGTGGCTTATTAGCAATCATAATCGTGTTATGTTGATATCAATCTCGGGTAGTTCGGAATATTTGTGTAGGGTCAATTTCCCATGACAGTAGTGTGACAATATATTATTTCTTATGCATGTGACATATGTGCTTAAGTTGTAGCCATTTTGAGTGGTTAATTTATATAGATAATTAGTTGTATAATGGGATAAGAATTCAAGAATATCTTCTGACGTGTAGTGCATGAAAGGGATACTCTTATGGACTAGCTTTCTGGTCTTTTCCTGGAGAAAGAAATGGTAGGGCATAACTTGTTTTATCGGTGGGGTATCTTTGGCACCAAGGACGGTTGTAGTTGTATAATTGAATCGTGAAAATGCTAAGACGTATTTTGGTTTTCTGCATTGGTGGTGTTTTTTTATGTAATCCTTGGAGGCGTCATTAGGTTCTGACTTGGGATCTGCAAATCATTCTTCCCGCTTGGGGATTCTAGGTTGGAAATGAATTATTGTGTTTTGATGACTTCTTGAAAACTATAAAACAATAGTGAGAATATAAATAAAATATAATAAGTGAGTGTTGGGCCTCTACAACCCAGCATATCCATACGATGGAGAAATGTTAATGTTAAGATGGATATACAACCATATAAGATCAGACAAGGTTATAAATAATTACATTCGGCGAAAGGTCCATGTGGCATACATGGAGGATAAAACAAGAGAAGGTCCTTGAGATGGTCTGACTATGTGCTCGTGGACCTCCAAATGCATTGGTCCACAAGTATTACATTACACTATGATGATTGAAGGTGTTAAAAAGGACAAGCTAGACCTAAAAATCAGATAGAGCTAAGTTGTCTTAAAAAAATCTACAATCTCTTGAAATCCATGTTGACTTAGCAAAGAATAGAACAAAAATGAAAGCAAAAACTCTATATAGGTGATTCCAATAAGTTTGAATTAAGGTTTGTCATATTGGTGCACTTAGCAAAGAATAGAACAAAATGAAAGCAAAAACTCTATATAGGCTATTCCAATAAGTTTGAATTAAGATTTGTCAATTTGGTGCATTTACATTAAGTTTGATGTCTGTCAGAAGTCTTAATTTGTTTAGTTTATTGTATGTTAGTAGAATATGTCGAGAAGTTCTCGTCTTAAAAAACGTACTTTGTATTTTCAGACTAATGATTGAGTATTCGAATAAAATGAGTCCAAATGAAGCGAAATGGATGTTAATGATTTCCATAGCCGGCCTTAACTAGTTTGGGATTAAGGTGTAATTGTTGTTATTGTAGAGTGTATGAGTAGTGGGTTGGTGAAGGTAAGTGCCGTAATAATTTATTTCATTTATGTGGAAAGAAGGAATGATCAGTTGTGTAAGTAATAGGCATTGGTGATAATGAATGTTTTATCATGAGGTTTTAATTTTCGGAATTATATAAATAGTTCTGCTAAACAATGTCAATATTAGGAAATAATGAACATGACTAGAATCTATTTTATATGAAAAGGTTTAGAATCCCTGTAATTATGTAATTAGGAGTGGGAATCCTCAACTCATAAGCTAGCTTTTGATGTTGAGTTAGGCTCAAGGTCCTTTTCTTTTACATGGTATATGCTACCAAAGATGGATGGATTGATGCGACAAATCCAAGGGGAGGTGCCATGGTGTATGTTATTCGCAGACGACATAGTCCTGATTGATGAGACTAGCAGCTGAGTGAACGCTAAGCTGGAGGTTTGGAGACAGACTCTGGAGTCTAAAGGGTTCAGGCTGAGTAGGACCAAGACAGAATACTTTGAGTGCAAGTTCAGTAACGGGAGCAACCTTGAGACATGCGTGGAGGTGAGACTTGGTACTCAAT
Source organism: Anisodus acutangulus (assembly GCA_029783415.1). Classification (NCBI taxonomy): domain Eukaryota; kingdom Viridiplantae; phylum Streptophyta; class Magnoliopsida; order Solanales; family Solanaceae; genus Anisodus; species Anisodus acutangulus. The sequence continues at coordinate 2,525,946 of CM056503.1, forward strand.
TCATTCCAAAGAAAGGAAGCTTCAACTACCTCGGGTCTATTATCCAAGGGAATGGAGAGATTGATCGTGTTGGGGCAGGGTGAATGAAATGGAGGCTCGCATCTGAAGTCTTGTGCGATAAAAATGTGTCATAAAAACTTAAAGGCAAGTTCTATAGGATGGTGGTTAGACCGACTATGTTGTATGGGGCAGAGTGTTGGCCGGTCAAGACTTCACACATCCAAAAGATGAAAGTTGCGGAGATGAGGATGCTGAGATGGATGTATGGGCATACAATGAGAGATAGAATTAGAAATGATGATATCTGGGACAGAGCGGGAGTGACCTCGGTGGAGGATAAGATGCGGGAAGCGAGACTGAGATGGTTCGGGCACGTGCAGAGGAGAGACACAAATGCCCCAGTGCGGAGGTGTGAGAGGTTGGCTATGGACGGGTTCAGGAGGGGTAGAGGTAGGCCGAAGAAGTATTGGGGAGAGGTGATTAGACGGGATATGACGCAAGTGCAATTTACTGAGGACATGACCTTAGATAGGGGGTTGTGGAGGACACAGATTAGGGTAGAAGGGTAGTAGGTAGTCGAGCGTAATCCTACTTACGCTTACAAACTGGTAGTTGTAGTGTTAGTATTGTAGGCCCGCTTAACCTGTCATACTAGTAGACGCAATATTGCTTTATAGTCCCCTATCGTTTGATTTCTGCTGCTATGTGTTCTCTACTGTACTTTGTTTATCTTGTTTACCTGTGTGAGTTACTGCTTCTTTTTTCAGAATGCGCTATCATGACTTATTCACTTTTGATACAAGCATTTTCATACTGCTTTAAATTTCTTGTCCGGGTCTGATCATTTCTCTTGCTTTGCTTGTTCTTGTGCTTTGTCTTGAGCCGAGGGTCTCTTGGAAACAACCACTCTACCTAACAAGGTAGATGTAAGGTATGCGTACACTCTACCCTACCAGACCCTACGTTGTGAGATTTCACTGAGTATGTTGTTGTAGTTGTTGGTGGTGGTATATGCTACCAAAACCATCCTTGTTCTTGTGTTTCCCAATATTGAGCCCTATGTTATGTTATTCATGCTCTAGATGTCTAATTTTGGATATGGTAGGGGTATTGGACTGTTTCACATTAGTTGAAGGAATGGGTTGTGGTCTCCTTATATGGTCGTGAACAATCCTGACCTCATGAATTAGCTTTGAGTTAGTCTGAAAATCTATTTTCTTTTTCATTTTATCTATCTTCCTTCCACCATCCTTGGAAAGGTCAGGTTGCTGAGAGGATATCTTTCCATGGGAGAGAGGAGATGAGACAATTTTGGAGGAGCTTATGATGGCTTGGAGTTACACATCATAAATATATAGCTTTCCTTCCGAAGGAGGGTATGGGATGGCTATTGCTTAGGATAAGAAATGCTGTGTTTCCAGCATTTACACTACAGGTTCTTGCTTGATAGGACATTTCCTTTTGGAGCCCTTGCCTATGGCAGTGTGCTTGTACTGTCGATTTTTCCAGTATTTTTGGTTGCAGATAGAAATGTCAGATCTTATAATTAAGTTTGGCACTTAATTATTATTATTAGTTAATAAAAAAATAAAAATAATTAAGGTGCCAACTTTTGATTTTTTTCTGTGCGGTTCAATCTTTAGAGGATCATGAGATGCAGAGCAGAATTTCGTTAGATATTCATGATCATTCATCTGACAAGTACCTTTTCCACTTACTGATGTCCACGTTATACTGGACAGATGTACTTGCATTTGTGCTACATAGCGAATAAAATGGTTGCAGCTCACTATCTAGTGTATTCGATCTCATTTGAGTCTACATCAAATTTTATCCTGTCCTTTCTGCTAAGATGCTAGCAGACCAGCTCTACCCTATGGGCATAATGGTCATGCTTCTTGGTTTGTCTACCACTGACTGGGAAATTGGAATAAATGGCCAACTATTATACACTTTCTTTGAGAGGAAAGATGCCAGTTTTTTTAGTCCAGAGATGAACACAGATCAATAATAAGTAGAAAGCTACCTGCATTTGGCAATAGTATAAACAACTACAAATAACCCCTGCTTCCTTAGAGAATTTAACATGTGATTTCAAGTTTGTAAACCTCAGCTTTTTCCGTACCACGGCTCCATTGGCTTCTCTTATACATGTCATGAAGTAGCTACGTAGAATTGCCCTAAACCTATAATTTGTCTTCCTTCTATCAATCTCGTGTTTGTAGTGGATTTGAATTGATATGACGAACACATAGTAGCTTCTGTGATTTACATAGTATATTGTAGAGACTGAAATGGTGGGTTAGACTCCATGAGGCCATTTATATTTCCTGTCTTTCTAAATTGGTGGTTTAGACCTTAAACGATTAAAATATGTGGAGCGTATAAGTGGAAAGCTGCTTCTTGTTGGCTGTAGCTGCTTTTACTCCTTCACCGTATCCACCAAGACCCAACTTGAATGTTCCAAATACTTCAAATGGTATGGTATCTTCCGGTTACTCATGGTATTTAGATAATTATTTTGTTATTTGTTCGTTTACAATGATTCACTAGTTAAAAATTAGTATACAGACTAGTTAAAGTTAGGCTGGATAGTTAATGCGTTTGAACTCAAATTTGATATCACCATATCGATGTATGTTTATTTTGCTGGATAAAACAAATTTTCCGGTATCTATCACTTTCTGCTTTGAGAGATCTTTGATTCCTGTGAGTTCTACCATGTAATGTCTGCAGAAGTTGTCTGGAGAAACTCTTTAATAAACAATGATTAAGATCTGCCCTCCTGTGGTCGTTTTTCTTTTGAGGGATTACTTATTTGTGGTACTTGTATGTGTGTCACATGCCTGCTTGTACTGTATAAAATGTATTTCATTTGCATGATTTCCATGGAGCAAAAAGAATTTTGTACTATAGGGATTCCATGTTATATAATTAAGTATGACAGAAACATTGGAAAGAAGCTGCTACATTCAGTCAATCTATGGATTTATTCATCATCTAGTGCTGTTACTATCCTTTTCCTATCCTCTTTTTTTCTTGTATTGGGTGGAGAGAAGACAGTAAATGGAAGGAGTGTTTTTGCATGTTAAGCTAGGTAATCGTGTTCAATTGCAATGTTGTGGGTGGGTTTATTCAGTTGGGTTATTCTCGAATATTTTGGGAATATCTTGGGGACAGGATCCAGGAAGGTAATAGCATCATCCATTAATTGAGAGAAGCAGGGAGTGGGGGGTGGGGTGGGGGGGGGGGGGGAAGCAACAAAAGGAACAAGTTGGACTTGGTAAACCGAAAACCTATCATAAAATAAGAGAGTTGAAATGAACAGAGTGAACATAAAACATATTTATGACTGCTTCCTTATAAACTGCATGTATTTGCTTAAAGAAGAATATCTGTATCTGAGATGCCTATATGAATGTCAAAATCACAGCCAAATTGCGTTTAATGCGCCTTGGCTGATAATAACGAATTGCCAACCAATTTGCCCCACTGATTTAACTTCACACTCATGTGAGTCAGAGTAGGCATTATGAAAATGGCCAACGAGGAATCTTCATCACCTTTGGAAGACCTTTTACTGCATCTTGTGACGAGATATTTTGTCCAACTTCTCATTTTTCGCAATTTGACTAGAGATCAACTTTATTAGATTTTTGCATGTAATGGTGGCCTAGTATTGGGACCCTTTACCTAATATCATGCATCTAGTAGACTGTTAATGGAGACCTTTTCACTCTCATGAACGTGGATGGTCAAAAGTGGCTAACCACAAGAGAGGGAGTTTTCAAGATTGTTTTGATAAACATAGCAATGGTCCTACACTTGAATGAAATCTGTACTATTTCCATTTCTACATTTTGAAAATCAATGCCTATGGAGTCCCATCTATTCTTCTGTATTATTCTGCAGTACCCCATGTTGTTTTGGTCTTGCTTACACTTAATGTGCACCCGAGTGCCAATAACAATTAATCCTTTGTTTGGAGTTGCTTTTTCTGTGCAATTCGGTTGATTATTGGAGTTTCTATAACTAGAATATATGGTGCTCTTTGAAGATGCTTTTGAAATACTCATGTACATGGTGTCACATGCAGTTGATTGGTTTAGAGATTTGATAAAAGCTTATTTTAATCCTGGAGGTTCTTTAGACTAGGATGCCTATGTTGAGAAAAGTCATGTTGCTTTGTTAATGACTACAAAAAAAAAAGGAGTATCTTGTTTGTGCGAGATATTGTTTCCACTTTCTTCCTCTGTTATTTGGCACTGCTGTCAAATCGTCGATAAAATTATCAGATTTGCAGTCTTTAAGCTTGAGCAGGGAAGACGTGACGAGAAAGACAATTTCATGAAGTGTGTTGGTCAATTTTGGCAACTGGTTATGCCATGATTAACTAAGAATGTTTATCTTTGTGAAAACGATGGGCTGGTTCAGCAATTGATGATGGTTGTTATCTGTGTACTTCCATCGCTTTACTTTTTTAATTTCATGAACTTCTCAAGTTTGTGTGTTATACTAATTATATATGCACAAGATCGGCTACCTTTCGTAGCTATTCAGTAGACTTTACTGCTGGTGAGTGGGTCTATTTTCTACCTAAAGAAGCTTAAAGAGAGCAGTAAAGTAGTGTGAGTGCAAATAAATCCACTACCATCTAGGGGATAGAAATAGGAAAAAGGGACAAAAGGTTTAGAGTTGGGAAGTATTGAAACACTTTTCAAAAGCAAAGAAAAATTCAAATAATATGAATGTTTCGAAATCTTCATTTATCATTTGGATTCATGAGAGTAGGTGAAGAGATAATTAAAAGGAATAAAGGCAACATCTAACCTAGTAAACGATGATGCGATTGCAAGTTTTTTGGATTTGGTCCAACTTAATTGATTTAGTTAGTTTTCTTAGTTCTAGTTATTTTTTGTTTAATATTAGCTTTAAGGTAACGGAAAGTTACGGTGATATATTCTCGTACCAAAACCCAACCCCTACATCATGTGAACATCTTTCTCATAATATATTAAAGAGGGCCTCTCTACTTGGTGAAAGAGGTGAATGATTATGACCATTCCTAGCTTGGTTCCGATAACACAACTCTAGGAGGGCCGGTGCCCTTAATGGAGTGGTCTATAGAACTGTAACCGTAAAAAGATTGAAAGATATTGATCAAAGAAGATCAATGGCCAGGTTCCAATAACACAATGCTTGAAGGGTCGCTACCTTGCTCTTTACATGAGCGGGTACAATGAACTGTGACTGTGAAAAGATTGGAAGATAATAGCATGGTAAATTCATTCTCATGGTTTTATCATTCCAATGGGTTCGGAGTAGTTTAATTTATTATACTTTTGTACATGTTTTTAGTTTTTTTCATATATCTATGTCCGATTTTCAAGTTAAAACTTGTGTTACGGTCGCATATATGACTTGAACGTTGAATCTTCCCCAACCTTGCCAAAAATTTGAATATTCCATTTCGATACATTCTAATAAAAACTACTATGTATATGTACAAATTACAAATTTTCATAGTAATTGTCATGCCAAAAATCAGAATAATCAATGGCAGACTGTTGACTAATGTACCATAGATATAATTGTGTATATATCTGGTCGTGGAGGAGGGAACAATTTGAGAAGTCCTTCACGCAAGTTCATCACTCTCAAATGGGACGTTGTATTTTAAGTCAATGTGGGTAACGTTACAGTCGTTATTTGACCCACTTTGTAAGCCATGAAAGCCACAACTTTTTATCATTAATTTTGTTAGCTTCACTTCTTTTTCTCCACTGTCTACTGTTGGCTGAGGCAAACAGGTCCGCCTTCAGCTGATCACATGTGCTATGGGGGCCACTTAAGTCATATTTTTACCAACAATTTATATGTATGATACTTCGTGCACATTTTAGATAGTATTTAAGTTATATTCATGAAGAAAATATTATGCTAGCTATGCTCGATATTTGAACATGAAATCTAAAGCAATTTTTGAGTCATTTTTGTTGTTACACTAGAGAATTCTCTCATACGTAAAGCCGTAAAGGAGATTCAGTGATTTATATATAGCGAACAAGCAGAGGCAAGCTGCAATACTACGTATGGATTTAGAAAAATCTAATAACTTTTTTCGCAGATCTTGTATTTGTATTAGATAAATCATTAAACATGTATAAATGTATACGAACCCAGTAATTAATTAAAACAAGCTATCAATGGCAAGTTTAGAACCCATAAGCTTCAAAGTCTGGCTTATCTCTGCCAACCAAAGGATATGGTAGGATGGTTGAGATTCTGTTAAACAAGATATATACCCGTGATATACACTTGTTATACATAATGTATATCACAGATCTATTGAGTCTTTTGTACTAGGTTGGACCGTGATATACACTTACCATATATAAGGTGTATATCACGGTTGAGGGATGATATATTAGTGTAAATTAATTGTAATTATTAGTATTATACACTTACCATAGTTGTAGGATTCTTGTACTACTAGAATATGGTTTTGAGATTAGAATAGGAATAGGATTTCCTATTAAGGAAATTGTATATTGTATATATTTTCTTTCATTAATGAAAATAAACAAGGTATTATTTATTTCAGATTCCTCCACCCTTAACGTAACCAGAGAGTTAGAGATCTAGCTCTAGAAATGACGAACTTCTTGATAGTGACCATTTACCCCTATAGCGAGCCCAATTGACGTGAATTCGGATTCGCCGGGCCATCAGGTTGCTGATATTGGATGGTTAAACAACAAGAGATAAACAATTTTCATATAGACACAAAAAATGTTTTGTTCTTATTTGCGCAATATGATCTTTTGACGATGAAAATTCAATTCAAGCCCTTGCAACATGTAGCTCTGCCCCTTGCATTGACTGTGATAAGTCTTTTTAATACGTTGTATGAGGTCAAATGTACAACTCCTAGATTTCGACATATATGTTTCCCATGAACATAAGAGTGCAAGGGCAGGGTTTACTCAATTTAGAATCATCATGGTTAGTGAAGGCGACTAGTCGAGTGCACCCATATATGGAAATAATATAAATACACGTTTCATCTTTTATTAGAATTCAATAGCCGGTTTTTTTTTTTTTTTTGCATATAGAGGTGGCATTAGAATTTGAAGTTATGAGCTTTGAATCAAACGCATAGCTTGTCTTAGCTACTGAATTTACACTTAAATATCTATACATATTTAGCGGAGTTTTTAATATAAATATGGGGTCTAAGAAAAAGTTAATGAGTGTTTTCAAACCCGTACCTGATATTATAGTTCTGTTCCTATTTGCATCTATTGTCTCAAAGATTAGTCGTCCTTAGATGGTATTTTGCTTTCATTGATTTAAATTTTTGAATTTGTCTATGTTCATAAGCACCTCAGTGATAGTTAAGTGTCGCACTAGAATTTTAGTTTCTTATAGGTCTACTTGCTGGCCATTGTGTGTAAATGGAAACATGTAAATCTATATGACTCAGCATATGTTTTGATTCTTTTTTTGCGTGAGTCAAACACTCATAATCATTTTTATGATTGGGGTGAGCCTTGATTATTCACGTAAAGACCACATCATGTTATGTTACTGTACAAATTCTCATTTGAATATATTAAGCATAAAACCTTGAATAAATAAGGGATTTTTTTTTTGTATTTTCCATTTCGTCTTCAACATGTTGAAATAATATTATGTGGTTGTGTTTCTTATTTTATTTTCAAATTCATGAAGAATCGTTCACTATTACTATAGTAAGAATTTTTTTGGAGCAAAGAGTAAACAATTGGCTTATAAAACTGTAAGAAATATTTTTCTTTAATTATTTCATTCTAAAGTGGTAGTAAATGTATAATACAAGCATAATTCTAAGCTATAATTACGGTAAGTAATGACTAAATCCTATGCTACAATTACGATAAGTAATGACTAAATCATATGCTACAATTACGGTAGGTAATGACTAAATATACACCTACCATATACAAGATATATATAATTATGACCGAATATATTTTCCTATTCTATCACACCCCCGCAGTCGAAGCGGGAGGATAGCGTATGCTGAGATTGTCCCGAAAATCTTCAAATAGAATCAGCGGAAGACCTTTGGTAAAAATATTAGCGATCTGATAGCGTGACGTGACATGTAAGATAAGGACTTGTCCGTGAGCTACCTTTTCGCGAATAAAGTGAATATCTAGCTCAATATGCTTAGTGCGTTGATGTTGAACCGGATTCCCTGCAAGATAAATCGCACTAATATTATCACAATAAACCAATGTCGCCTTCGGAGCCGGACAATGGAGCTCCAAAAGAAGGTTCCTTAGCCAACAAGATTCAGACACTACATTGGCGATTCATCAGTATTCTGCTTTGGCACTGGACCTGGACAAGGTAGCTTGCCGTTTGGAGGACCAAGATACCAAATTGTCATCAAGAAATACACAATAACCAGACGTGGAATGTCTGGTATCCGGAAATCCACCCCAATCTGCATCTGTGTAGGAAATGAGAGTGGATGTTGAAGATGGATATAGATGCAAGTCATGATCAAGAGTACCCTGAATATAGCGCACAATACGTTTGAGCGCATTTATGTGATCCTCTATCGAGTTATGCATGAATAGACAAACCTGTTGCACAACATAAGTTATGTCGGGCCTCATGAAAGTGAGTTACTGCAGAGCCCCTGCAAGGCTGCGGTAATGTGAAGGATCGAAAAATGGCTTGTTGGAAGAGGCACTCAACTTCAGTTTAGTATTAACTGGAGTGGAGGATGGCCTACACGAGGACATACCAACTCATTCAACGATCTTCAGCATACTTCATTTGGGATAAAAATAAACCACATGCATGACGTGTCACAACTATCCCCAAGAAGTAACTTAGTGGCACTAGATCTTTCATCGCAAACTCAGAGCCAAGAAGTGACATGATAAACTTGCGAAGAGCATCAGGTGAGGCAGTTAATATAATATCATTCATATACAGAAGAATGTAAGCTATATCATTACCCTGACGATATATGAATAGAGAATGATCAGACCTGTTGTTAGAAAACCCAATATGAGAAACATAATCTGCAAACCGCTTGTACCAGGCTCGAGGAGTTTGATTGAGCCCATACAATGATTTCTTCAGCAGATACACATGATTAGGATAATTGGAGTCTCTGTATCCCATGGGCTGATACATGTACATCGTTTCATTGAGTTTTTCATGATAAAGCGACCATGTATTCGAAAGATCCATACTTAGTACCGTGCGTATAGTTGTTGGTTTGACCACCGGACTAATGGTCTTATCGCAGTCCACACCAACTTGTTAAGTCTTCCCATCACCTACAAGATGGACTTTATGCCTCTCAAATGTACCATCAGATTTTTCTTTATGACTAAAAATCCATATAGACCAAGTCACATTAACATCAGGAGGATGGGGCACCAAATCCCACGTCCTATTATTAATAAGAGCATTATATTCATCATTCATAGCCATTTTACAACTAGGGTCATTCAGGGCAGACATTGTGTTACGGGGCAACGGTGATTTGGTTATATGGGCGTGAAGATCATATTTTTTATTTGGCTTGAAAATTCTGTGTTGACTACGAGTGACTGGCCGTTGGGTCGGAATTGGAGGTAGGCCGTTAGAGGAGATGGGCATGCCCGGCAGTGGGCAGTAGCTTGGGCTTGCTGGGCTGCCACTGCCTGAGGCTGGTTCGTTACCCAGGGGACTACCAGGCAGTGGGCCGCTCGACAATGGGCTACCAGCGAGAGGCCTAACTGAGCCGGCAACCACTGGACTCGGGTAGGCATGCCCATTTTGTTGGGCTGGAGAAAACAATTGTTGGGCTGAGGTAACTGGGCCCAGTTCGCCTGAATTAACTACGCTGGCCAAAACAGTTGGGTAAGATTGGGAAAATAACATGTGGACCAAATACGGGGGTATGCTATTGTCAAGAAATTCATTAGTATGAGGCACAGAACAATGCATTTTGGCAAAGGGAAAATTTGTTTCATAAAAAACAACGTGATGACTCACAATGATTTTCTTAGAGGATAAGTCATAACATTTATAACCACAATGATTTGATGGATATCCCAAAAAAAATACACGGAGTAGACCGGGGTTGAAGTTTATTTATTGTAGTGGAAGGAAAAAGAGGATAACATAAGCACCCGAACACCCGTAGATGAGAGTAGGATGGTCCCTTAGGTATAAAATTTTGAGAGGGGATTGATAGGACAAGTGTTTTTTCGGAAGTATGTTAAGAAGATATGTTGTCATTTGTAATGCATGATGCCAAAATGATGGTGGTAGATAGGCATGGGCAAGTAAGGTTCTAACAATGTTATTAATGGTTCTGATTTTTCTCTCCGCTTTTTTATTTTGAGATGAGGTATGTGGACAAGAGAGACGAAAAGATAAACCATTAGTTTTGCAAAAATCCCAAATGGCCCATTATCAAATTCTCTTCCATTATCACATTGAATATTTTTAATGTCCCATTTAAATTGATTTCAGATGAATGTTCTAAATGATAGAAATGTGGAAAACACTTGTGACTTTTTAGATAAAGGAAATGTCCACAAAAAATTAGAGTAATCATCCAACAAAAGAAGATAATATCGATGGCCCAAAGAGCTCAAAATGGGAGATGTCCAAATATCACTATGGATAATATCAAAAGACATAACAATGCAAGAATTAGAAGCAACAAAAGGCAATTTAACATGTTTTCCAAGCGGACATGAATGATAAAATGAGAATTACGATGTCTAGTACATGAAATAAATTCATTTTGCTTAAGGGAGGCAAAAACAAGTGCTCCCGGATGACCCAAACGTTCATGACATGAATACGGAGCTAAAGTAGCAAAAGTGGATGGTGTGTCTTGATGTGTGGTTGTAGTGATTGGATAAAGCTCACCCCAACTATCATATCTCATTAGACACATCCCCGTCTGAAAATCCTTCATGGAAAACCCAAAATGATTAAATTCAACAGAAACTCAATTGTCAATAGTAAATTTTCTAACTGAAATTAAGTTTTTAATTAATTGAGGAGCGTGCAGGACATTTTTTAAAGTTAACGGTGGATTCGAAAGAGACAAGTTTGTAGTACCATAACCACGAATTGGAATTGAATGACCATTTCCGACAATTATACCATGATTATTGCTCAAATTAAAATAGGACGAGAGATTACCTTGTGAGGACGTTATATGAGACGTTGCACCGGTGTCTATGTACCAATTTGCAGCAGGTGTATTAAGCCTAAGAGTGTGCATCACGGCCTCGATATCGGTCGGGGTCGCCACTACCGAGTGGGCCTACTACCACTGGTTCAGTAGTGGCCCAAGAATTCTTGGATATTGGGCTGGTTGTTGCGGGGCCGCTGGCCGAGAATTGAGCATGACCCAGTTTCCAATTGGATAGGGACAGTGAGGCACAACCCAATGCCACTGCCAGGCCCACGGTACCGGCCCACTGCCCCACTGTGCCTATGATTGCAACTGGGCTGGCGGTTGCTACTGGCCGCCACCACTTCTTCCATGGCGGTGGCTCCCGCCATTTTTACCACCATGGCCATCACTGCGGTTTTTGCCTCCATTACCGCTATTTCGTCCCTTTTGGCCACAGTTTGGCGGTAAATTCTCAAATTATGAAGAATTATCATCGGACGGAGCTGTAACCATGGCAAAATTCAGCACGGTGGCTGTCTTTTTAGCAAAACTCGCTTCTTCTAGAATGAGCATAGAGCGGGCTTCGTAAAACGGTGGAAGATGATTGCTTTTGCGGATGAGCGTACCCACTCCAATATATGCGTATTTTAGGCCGACAACCAGTTGTAAAATAAGCCGATTGTTAGTTACCCACGCCCTAACATTCTTGAGTTGGTCCGGCAAAACCTTGAGCCGTTGACAATATGCGGATGTATTGGGAAAATTCGCCATGTCATTGGTGGAGAATTCCTGCTCAAGAGTGACGGCCAGGAAATTTTTGTTATCTTGGAATATGTCGCGCAAGCGATCCCAAGCCTCCATTGCCGTGGAGTATGGCTCAATAATCGTATGCAACAAATTACTAGAAAGGGCATAAATCCACCGAAGAACTGTCACATCGAGGGTTAACCATAGTTCTCTTTCGTGGTTGGTTTTTGGCACCTTCTCCTTGCCTTTTTCCGATAGAATTATGTGATGGATAACCCGGTGCGATCGGCAGTGAATCTTGAAGAGCTCTGCCCATGTTGCATAATGGACGTTTTCCATCTCAAGAGTGATGGAAACATGAGATTTAATGTTTGAAACTGTGAGGGCTAGATGAAAAGATGATTTCGAGTCAGACATGACTGACGCGAGAGAAGGGTGATCGGAGGCACAAAGAGAAGATTTACAGAGAGGATTTACTTTTAAAATTAGATAAAAACAAATAAAAGAAAAATTGGTATCCTATTTAGCATTTGAAACCTCTAGAGTCTGGGGATGGTAAATAATGACACCGAAAAATAATATTATTTTTGTAAAGTAGATTTTGAAACAACTTCACGAGTACCATTAATGCCTATTGAAGGAGCATCAGTGAAGACAATAATAAGTACAGAAAATCTATCAATAAGGTATGGAGATCATCAAAATCAAACACCAGTTGGTCCTTGTTCTTGAGAGAATACAAGTATAATATGTGCATTCTTTAGTTCTTCGATTAAAGGATCACCTAAGGGACGCTTCCAATTCAGTTGATGCTGAAAACGATTGTCTTTTTCTTGTCTTACTGTTTCTAGAGTTAATAATTTATATGACACAGAATTATATGAAGAACTATTGAACTCAAATACTGCGTAATAAAATGAAATAAAGCCATCGAATTGTGACAAAAATACGAAAATAAATACTCCAATAGATTACCATTTGATCGTGTTTGAGGATTGGGACTCTACGAAATTGATGGCACATGTCCTATTTGCACATGTCCTGTTGGACAGGAAACTAGTAATTCTCTATTTTTACCTTTTAAATTTTGGCCTCGTCGAGAGAATTCGACTTACTTTTTATTTTGGCCTCATTGTTTTATTCTATTTTAAAGCTTGAGGTCAACTATTGACAGTACCCTAATTCTACCAGCTATTGACTAACTGTGATACCAACTTTAGCCCTTAAAAGAATAAAATTAGTGTGATGCAATGATTTTAGTAAATATCTTAATGTTCTTCAGTAGTTTCAGAACCGACCATTTACAATTTAACAATGCAGAAAGTCGCCCAGCATATTGTTGTGCAAACTTGCACCTCCGACTGAGTTAAATAGTTTTTAAAATTTTATGATAACGTACATTAATATGTTATTGGAAAATGATAAAATTTACCTATGTATTACCTGAAATTGAGTAACTTTGTCATTATTTAAACTTTTGGTCTACTATTATAATTACTCTGTTTTAAAGAAGAATATTTGTTTTTGCCGTTGACTCCTATTGAAGGTCGAATCTAGGAACAACAACAATATATCCAGTGGAATCCCATAACGTGAGATCTGAAGGGGGTAGAGTGTACGCGGACCTTACCTCTACCTTGATAGGTAGAGCGACTATTTCCGAAAGTCCCTCGGCTCAAGACAAAACATAAGCACAAGCAAAGCAAGAGAAACGGTCAGACCCGGACAAGAAATTTAAAACATTCTGGAAAAAGAAGCAGTGACTAATGCAGGTAAATAAGATAAACAAAGTACACTAAAGAACACATAGCAGCAGAAATCAAACGATAGGGACTATGAAATAATACTGCGCCTACTAGTATGATAGACTAAGCAGACCTACAATAATGACACTACAAGTACTAGTTTGTAAGCGTAAGTATAACTACGCTCGACTACCTACTACCCTTCTACCCTAATCCGTGTCCTCCACAACCCCCTATCTAAGGTCATGTCCTCAGTAAGTTGCCCCTGCGCCATATCTCGTTTAATCACCTCTCCCCAATACCTTTTTGGCTTACATCTACCCCTTCTGAACCCGTCCATAGCCAACCTCTCATATCTCCGCACTGGAAAATTTGTGTCTCTCCTTTGCACATGCCCGAACCATCTCAACCTCGCTTCCCACATCTTATCCTCCACTGAGGTCACTCCCACTCTGTCCCGGATATCATCATTTTGAATTCTATCCCTCCTTTTATGCCCACACATCCATCTCAGAATCCTTATCTCTGCAACTTTCATCTTTTGGATGTGCGAAGTATTGACTGGCAAACACTCTGCCCCCATACAACATAGCCGGTCTAACCACCACCCTATAGAACTTGCCTTTAAGTTTTGGTGGAACCTTTTTATCGCACAAGACTCCAGATGCCAGCCTCTATTTCATCCACCTTGCCCCAATACGATGTGTGACATCATCATCAATTTCTCAATTCCTCTAGATAATAGACTCGAGGTACTTGAAGCTTCCTTACATTGGAATGACCTGAGTACCAAGTCTCACCTCCACGCCTCTCTCATGGTCGCTCCCGTTATTGAACTTGCACTCCAAGTATTCTGTCTTGGTCCTACTCAGCCTGAACCCTTTAAACTCCAGAGTCTGTCTCCAAACCTCCAGCTTAGCGTTCACTCCGCTACGAGTCTCATCAATCATGACTATGTCATTTGCGAATAACATACACCATGGCACCTCCTCTTGGATTTATCGCGTCAGTCCATCTATCACCAAGGCAAATAAGAATGTGCTAAGAGTTGATCCCTGGTGCAGCCCCATCATCACTGGGAAGTGCTCCGAGTCTCCTCCTACTGTTCGTACTCTGGCCTTGGCTACATATTCTTGATCGCCCTAGTGTACGCCACATGTACACCTCTAACCTCCAAACATCTCCATAGAATCTTCCTATGGACTTTGTCGAATCTAAGGACAATTTAATCATAAACAATACTTGAGGGGTAAATTTGAATTTTTTTTCTCTAGAAAGATTTGGACAAGTAGAGTCTACTCATCTCACCGTGGAGCTCCGCTAATGATAAGGGCAAATACGGGTCATAGGCGATAAGGATATAATGGACCAAAAATGTAATGAAGAACAAAATTAATTAAGCAATTTCGAAGATTAAGAAGTAAATTTGGTCATTTTGCCTACATGATTAAATGCAAAATTAATAGGTATATTCGATAGGATCTGGACTTGACTCTTTCTTGGTTTAATTACCCAAAAGAAGGGAAAAGAAAGGGAAAGATCTTATTATCATCGAGGGTTGTATTATGATAGATAAAACTCATTTATTCTTAACAAAAATCTCGAATTTGAAAAAAATCCTTAAAAGAACGTTTCTCCATTTAATAAATCTTAAGCATCGCAAATTTAAATTAGTAATCGACGATCGAACAGCACTGTATAATGGGTGGGAAATAAAAAAGGTAAAGATCTTTCCCACTTTCTAAATCTAAATCTTATAGCCCCAAACACTTTTTCACCCACCGACCCACAAGAGAAAAAGGCAAAAAAATGTTCTAAAACTAGTTACCCACGATATATTCTCCCCCATAAGTGCTCATAATTACCAAATTAACTTTTTCCAGCCATCATGTGCTAAGTAAAAAAAGGAAAACTTGGATTATTAGGAAAAACATGAGGGGGGAAAGAGGAATGATAGTGATGATATCTTTTTCCTCATGTGTAATCTGTACTGTGGATATTTTATCAATGATTCACTTGGTGAAATGGACTTTAATTTGATGAGATCAAGAATAGTACTATAATATTAGTCATTCAAGGTTAATACTAGTAAATATGCAAAACTAGGAGATTTCTATATAATCTTAAGAACTTATAAAGGGATCAAGTAAATCTACTCTTGTGTAAATAGGATTAAAGTTCGAAATTTTTAATTACCTCGTAAGTTTTCCTAGGCTAATGTAATTTAAGTCTAAATTGTGACATCAATGACACTACACGAGGACAACTAGAGTGAAGCAAAAAATGTGAAATTGGAAAGATATGGAGCTGAATTTCATAAATTCTAGTATCACAATTGTTTGTAAAATAGGGGTTTTATTGACCAGAAAATTCACGGAATTAAGCATATTTTATATTTCTGAATTTATTTACTTATTTTTAAGGATATTTAAACATTTATTTTTAATAAATAGAGAATCTACTCGTGGAAAAGGAAATCCTTCCTACATCATGCACTAATATATCTTTAACATTTAATTAGATTGGGAATTCTCCAAATCAATAATAGAAAGATTGTTACTTTTTGTTTCTTGTAATTTAAGTGAAGTCGCAATCTTATCTATTTATTTTGTTCCTTTATAGTTATAGTCCAACCATTTCTTAAATTTCAAGAGAAATTTGTAATTTTTTGGATGAATTTGTTTGATTATCCCTTTTCCCTGACGAATGATGAGTAAATATTCCATACAAATCCTTTCAATCAGTGATCAGCTTTAAACATATATACAAGGAATATTCTATCCCTTTAGCCTTTCAAAATTATAAAGAGAGAAAAAGGTGGGAAAAAACATTTCTCTTACTCTTTCATTCAACAAGGGATATTCTTTCTCCTTTTATTGATTTTGAATTAAAAAAATTCTGCAGAGCTTTTTATTTGAGATTGCTACATAATCTACAAACTACAGCATGCTTTTTCCTTTTGTTGTGCTTTTTATTCCCTTCAATTGCACGAATGAGGATTAATTTATATATATAAGTAGTCAAGCATGCGCTAAATCTTAATCTTGATGTCTATCACAGGATTTAATTATAATTAATGGCTGTCTACTTACCAAACAATTTTTTACTCTTTGTGAATTCCATGATGATGTTGATCTTTCGGTTAGAGTCCAATGAGTCAATTCATCATTCATAATTTGACTCTAATTTTTTACACAATACAAAATTTAAAATTTGTGTTCTAGCCACTAATGTACATTAATTTTGGGGTATGATTAATTGGCAATTTAACACTTCCTTTTGTTTTGTCATATTGGATTGAAAATTTCCGACTAGAGAGAATTGAAGGCAGTACTTTTATAGTCATTTTAGGAAGACGTTGAAAAGAGAAGTTCTTACCTACAAAGAGTGTGATAAAATGTACTGCATTTTTTCATCTCAATAAGATGTCTCTAGTTTGAGCTAGCTAGCTTTTAGAATGAACTATATAAATATTACAACATGTTGTCAAATAAAATTGAAGAGGACTTACTCGCAGTTGATGCTTATACTAAAACATGAATAGCGGACAATATCGCCATGTTGGCTTATTATGCACACACATCACACTAACTCATATATATAACTAAACCTTTTTTTTTTTTTTCGTGAAGGAGTGTCAGGTGACATTTTTTATTGAAGATGTTGGTAACGCCAACATTCTGTCTATGGCGAGACCCAAGTGATGAATTGAAACATAGTGCTTGCATGATGGACTTAGTGAAGAAATAAAGTGTCAGTCTTGCGGAACACAATGGTTACCCCTTGGGGTCCCAAACCCTTATTCATTTTTGGGACTTATAAAATGAACAAATCTTTTTTTCCCCATCGATGAGGGAGATTTGTTCCACACCATATTTTCATGCTTCAAACACCTCACTTCGTGGACCAATATCTCTTTCATTTCTTAACGAAATTTGACAATCCTTGGCCCTACGGTCATCTACTCACTTAGTAGATTATGCACGTGTGACGAACTAAAGTCTCCAACATGCGGAACTCTAGTGTTTAAATCATTAAAAATGGGTGGACACAATTTCCATCAAAGACAAATTTCCAACAACTACCAACAACACGAGGAGACTTGCAAGGCACAGAGAAAGCAGCAGGAAGATTCTCTCGTGCGAACAAAATCTGAAGAAAATTATAGCTGTCTGTCATTGTACTATTTGTATGTATACAAGAATTTGTAACCCTAAAAGAGGATCAAAGTATGCATGTTGTAATGAAAGCCATTCATATTGTTACAACCTGGCTCGGTCCGAATGGTGTCCGACCGGTTTATTACTGCCGCCCTGCTCAGTTCCCTCCTTATTTCTTACTCTTCTTTTTTATCCTTTAATTTTCCACTTCTTCCCATTCAAAATTTATCCGTAAATTGGGTTCGAAAAGTAGGATTTAACTTATTTATACTATTAATATAATTTAACATGTGTCACTACGAGAAATAAAGGGGTTTTAAATCGATATTCAGTGGAAAATAACCACTGAAATTTTTTTAGTGGGAAATCAATGGGAAAATAGAGATTTTTTAGTAGTGCATCACCAAAGGATGTGGTGCGGATGATACTGGTCCTCCCTTAATCAGAAGTTTCAGGTTAGAGTCCTGGGTATGGAAAAATCTTGATAGGGAGCGCTTCGCCCGAATGGGTCCGACCACTACTAGAAATAGAGGGGGGTTTCCACTGACATTCAGTGGAAAATTTGTGCTACAAAATATGATTTTCCCACTTCAATCCCACTGAACAATTTCACTGAGAAACGCATGGTGAGAAACATGTTCCCATTAAAACACTGAGAAACTTCATAATTTTTCCATGTGAAAACTTTACTATTTAGATTTTTCTCACCGACATTCAGTGGGAAATAGCCACTGAAAATCTTTCAGTGGAAAATCAGTGGAAAAATAATAATTTTTTAGTAGTGTACACGACGTGAATCGAGATATAGTAAGGCTCTATGTGAGTACCGGACATCGGGTGAAAAACCAAAAAATAAAAAAACTTAATATGAGATAATAGCTTAATTATAATTTTTTTATCGAGTTACATATTTTGGGATTTGTTTAGCACGAATTCGCGAAATATTGGGATTATATGACAAGTGATTATCGTATAAATGATTAGACGTTAATAGTCGTATTAAGCTAGTAGTTAATTAGTAATAGTGCTTTTTTTTCCTTGGGTTGCAGCAGGCAACGTGTCCCATCTAGTTTGAACAAAATTAGTACGCAATAGTAAATAAAAGTAGACATTTATTTGTCTAAATGAAATTAATTTTTGAAAAAGGTGGCCCCAAAGTACTCATTTGACAACAGAATAATGGAAGTATCACCAAGTATCGAGGAAGTTTCACTTTAGAAAAATGTATATGAAATATGATTTTTGGAAAAACTAAATAACAAGCAGGGTGGTTAATTTGAAATTGCGGGAATAGTTGGATATTTACAAAGAAATATTTTTTTATTGTACAACATCCAAAAGCTAATCAAATTCCTCTGACATTACGACATTTACCATAATGATATTCTCTATAGATTAAATTATTTCTTGAATAGAATTTCACTTAGACTATTTACTTAAGTAATTGATAAAAGATATTGGTTGAATCAATTTCAAAATGTCAAACCAAACATGCTATTAATAGGACGAAACTTGGTTGTGCTCATCTTATAGAAAATCATATATACCATCTTATTGTCGCCTTAATTATTAGGCTAATTATACTATACTAAAGGCAAAGTAAGACTTATTATGACGGTGAGCTTGTTAATGAAGGGAACTTTTTTATGTTAATAATGTAGGAAATGATTCCTTGATTAATGTAGTATAATATATACAAGTATAATATTTTTTGTCTTATGGAAGACTAATCTACCTTATCTAATTTATAAGATGCTAATTAATTATAAAATACTACATACTCTATCAATAGTAATGAATGAAGGTAATTATGGATTGCCCTATAATTACTCAAACAGTCCCCCGCAGTCTTAGCGGGAGGTTCTCGTATGCTGAGACTATCCCTGAAATCATCAAACAGTATGCGCGGAAGGTCTTTGGTGAAGATGTCAGCAATCTGATAACGGGACGGTACATGGAGAATCCGGACTTGTCCACGGGCAACCTTTTCACGGACAAATAAGATATTCATTTCAATGTGTTTCGTGCGCTGATGCTGAATAGGATTGCCGAATAAGTATATTGCACTCACATTGTCACAATAGACCAATGTTGTCTTTTCGATTGGACAATGTATCTCTAATAGTAGATTACGGAATCAACATGATTCAGCAACCACATTGGCTACGCCTCGGTATTCTGCTTCAGCACTTGACCTAGACAGTGTGGATTGTCGTTTGAACGACCATGAAACTAGATTGTCCCCCAAGAACACACAATAGCCGGAAGTAGAACGTCGTGTGTCCGGGCAGCCACCCCAATCTGCATCTGTGTAGGCTGAAAGATGCTTGATGGAGGATTTATACAGATGAAGGCCGAAATGAAGAGTAACCCTTAACATACCACATAATCCTCTTGAGAGCCCCCATATGTTCTTCCTTCGGATCATGCATGTGTAAACAAACTTGCTGGACCGCATAGGAAATATCAGGCCTCGTAAAAGTCAGTTACTGCAATGCTCCTACAAGGCTGCAGTATTTTGTAGGGTCGATGTATGGAGTACATGCAGTGTTACTCAACTTCGCCTTAGTGTCAACTGGAGTATGTGATGGTTTGCAGGAAGACATCCCTGCTTTGTCAATTATTTCCTCGACATATTTATTTTGACTGAGAAACAGACCATATGTATAGTGAGTGACAGCAATGCCAAAAAAATAATTCAACGGACCTAAGTCCTTCATTGCAAATTCAGCCGCAATAAGGGACATAATAGACCGACGAAGTAAAGTTGAGGATACTGTGAGAATAATGTCATCAACATACAGAAGTATATATGCCATGTCAATGCCCTTCCTATAAATAAATAGTGATTGATCTGACTTGCTGTGAGAGAATCCCAATTTGGAAACAATTCCTGCAAACCAGTTATACCATGCCCTAGGAGTTTGTTTCAGACCATATAAGGATTTCATCAACAGGAACACATGATCTGGACGGGTAGGATAACAAAACCCCAACGGCTGATGTATGTATACTGTTTCTTGCAAGTGACCATGTAAAATGCATTCTTGACATTCAACTGATGAATGGATCAAGATTTTCAAAGTACCAGGCTAAGAACAGTCATGATAGTTGCTAGCTTGACTACCGAACTGAATGTTTCACCGCAATCTACTCCAACCTGTTGAGACATGTCATCATCAACAAGACGAGCATTGTATCTCGCAAAAGAACCATCCGAATTCTTTTTATGACTAAAAAACCCACATAGACCGAATTATGTTCATATTAGATAGACGTGGTACCAAATCCCACGTCTTATTTTGAATAAGAGCAATAAATTCATCTAACATGGCAGCTTTCCAGTTCGGGTCGGATAAGGAAATTTTGGGATTTTTTTAGTATTGGTGATGGTTGGACTGAGGTGGTTAGGTTAAAATGGTGTTTAGGACGAAAAATCCCGTGCATTGCACGAATTTTCATGGTCTGTGGTTGAACCGTTGGGCTGCTGGATAGCTAGGTGGTTACGGGATTTTGGGTCGAGACAGTGGGCTCGGTATGGCTACTGGATTGGGCCATTGTGTCACGTGATAGGGGTAGAGGTGTAGGGGTTCTCTTTGCTGGGCCGGCCCGCCACCAAATGTGGACCGGTCCGAGACCGAGGGAAGAGAGACAATGGCCTCGGTTCAGCCCAGTCACATTTTGTGGTTGGGTCATGTTGTGAGGCCTCGGGTTTGGTGATGGCCCTACACTATTATTTTGAGAGTTTAGATGATACATCAAAATTGGATGAATTTCGTCGTCCAGAAAATCATATGAAGGTGAGGATGCCGCTCGAGATATTGTAAACGGGAAGGTGGATTCATCAAAGATGACATGACGAGAAATAATGATTTTCCCACTTGACATATCAAAGAACTTATATCCCCTATGATTTTGTGGGTATCCCAAAAATACGCAAGGAGTAGAACGAGCCTGAAGTTTGCGAATGGTGGTGGATGGAAACACGGGATAACACAAACACCTAAAAACCCATAAATGTGTAACTGATGGGAGACGGTGGTATAATACATGAGTTGGTGACACATTGGAGATTAGTTTACTAGGAAGAATATTTAGAAGATATGTAGCCATTTGAAGGGCATGTTGCCAAAAATTTGGTGGTGTGGACGAATGTACAAGGATAGAGCGAGTCATATTGTTGATTGTTCGAATCTTTCTTTCGGCTTTCCCATTTTGAGAAGAGGTACGTGGACATGAAAAAAGTACGGACATCCCATTTTGGTGATAAAAATCTTTAAATTGGGCATTTAGAAATCCCCCCCCCCTCATTGTCACATTGAAAACTTTTAATGGATTTGCCAAACTGAGTCTTGATAAACACACTAAATTATTTCAAAATGTTATAGATTTGTGATTTTTGTCCTAAGGGAAAGGTCCATAAAAGCTTCGAATAATCATCAAGAATGAGCAAATATTATTTATGACATGCAACACTTAAAACCGGTGATGTCCACAAATCACAATGCAAAATATCAAATGACATAAAAGTATGAGTAGTAGACGGAGAAAACGGAAGCTTAACATGTTTACCAAACACACAGATTTGACAAACAGAAGAGTCCAAAAGTCTATTACAAGAAAATAAATTATTCTTCCTAAATTGATTAAAAATCGGTGCTCCTGGTGTCCTAGCCTATTGTGCCATATACTAGGAGAGATGTCCGCAAAGGTGGAAGGTTTGACCATGTGATTGTTGAAAACAGAGGTGATGGAATATAAGTCCACCGTGCTATTACATCTCATGAGTGACATCCCCGTCTGAAAATACTTCAGAGAAAAACCAAACGGATCAAAATTCACAGAAACATTGCCGTCAATTGTAAAACGTCTAACAGAGATCAAGTTTTTAATCAATTTTGGTGCATGTAAGACATTTTTCAATTATAAAGGTGGGTGGGGAGAGGGTAGTGTTACCTGACCAATACCACGAATTGAAATTTCCTGCTCACTGCCGATAATAATAATTTTATTACTGCTCATATTAAAAAAGATGAAAGATTACCTTGAGATGTCGTCATGTGTGACGTAGCCCCTGTATCTATATACCACGACTCATCTGAAATATTTAGATTCATATGGCTCATGGCTTGTTCAATGTCCGTAAGTGCATATTCAACAGAAGATGGTGCTTGTGATGCATGTTGTGGACGAGATCCTAGAATACCGGGTTGTCGATTGAAAGAAGGAGGAGGCCTGGCCCATGAAGAAGTCAGATATGGACATGGCGGGGCAGCCCACTATGGGGCCCAGGCCCACAATGGGCACTTCCCTCGCTGATTTCCGCCACTGCCCCACTAGTTACCGCCATTGCCCGAGCTGGCCATTGCCACCGGCAGTTTGTCCACCTCTCCGGCCTCGTCCCTTTCCACAATTATTTTTTCCTTTATTGTTACAATTTGAACCCCATTTTTTGCCATTATTTTGACGAGTATTATTGCCCCCGAACCAGAATTTTGGGGCTCCAAATCATTAAAAATGAGTTGGTGGAGAATAGAGTCATTCCGGCGGTAGTTGTGCCCGATGATGCCTGCTTTTCTTTCCTCATTTCCTCGAGAATTAACCTCGAACGGGCTTCGTAAAATGGAGGCAACAGATTGCTTTGCTGAATGAACGTAGCAACACCATCATATTGTTCATTCAGCCTCGCAATCAACTGAAGGACTAACCTTTGATTTATAACAGGCGAACCAACGTTGGATAGTTGGTCCGCAAGTACCTTTAATTCTTGACAATAGATTTAGATGTTGGAAAAGTCCTCCAATTTAACATTTGTAAATTGGTGTTCAAGATAAACTGCCTTAGAAATTTTGTTATCTTGAAAAATGTTTTGCAACCGTTCCCACGCCTGTTGAGCCGTAGAATTGGGTTCCAAGATGGTATGGAGAAGATCATTCGAAATAGTGCCATAAATCCATTGAAGGACTATATCATATAACCGAGACCATAATTTCTTGTCCACCGTAGTGATATCCGACGGTGACTCGGACGGAAGGATATGGTCAATCAACCTCATAAGCACGGCAGTGGATTTTGAATAGTTCTGCCCATGAGGTATACTGCCCTTTGTCCATTTCAAGAGTTATGAAAATAAAGTTTTTGACGTTATTAACGACAAGAGCGGGATGGAATGTTTGTTTTTCGGCCATAGGTTCCACTTAGAATCAAAAGAAGAGAAGAAGGAAGTTGTGTTTTGATGTAAGTGGATGAAAAAAAAACAAGAAAACCCTTAGGGTTTGGGATGAGAGTTTGCCGAAGGGGGGTGGTTTGTAGAAGTCGGCTAGGGTTTTGGTTGGAAAAAATGGTTTAGGGTTTTTATGTTAGGGTTAGGCCGAAAAGATTAGGAGAAAAGGGAAGAAGAAATCGTGTAAGGAGAGAAAAGAATTAGGGCAAGGATCTTTTGGCTCTTGATACCATGTATGAAATGATTCCTTGATTAATGTTTTTTCCAATAGTACATATATACAAGTATAATATCCTTTGTCTTATGAAAGACTAATCTACCTTACCTAAATTATAAGATGCTATTTAATTACAAAATATTACATACTCAATCAATAATAATGAATGGAAGTAATTATGGGATTGCCCCATAATTACTCTAACAAATAACATTATTTGTATAGGCCATGGATCCAAAGAAAATATGGCTATAGCTCTTTTTACATGACATGATAGCCATGGATGTCAGAAAGGATCCATCTTTTAAGGATTAAAAAGGCTAAGAATAAGCTTTAAAATATTTTAAATCTTTTTTCCCTTTTGTTTTCTGTTTACAAAAAGAAAAAAAGTTGAAGAATTTATAAAATGATGATGGTCTCAATTGATGGGGGACAAAATGTCTCTTAAAGCGAAGAATATGATAGCAAAGCCCAGCAACACTTGAGCTAACCTTTGGGAGTGGAAACCTCACTGGAAACCCTTCATTAGTTGCATTAATCAAGATGCTTATTAAATTAAAGAGTTAAGTATATATACTCTCAGGGTAAAGAATTGAGATCGCCCAAAATATCTATAGATAACCTTCTAAAAATATAGGATTTGTAATATTGAAAATAAGACATATTATATATCTTTTTCAATGGGTACAAATAATCTGATAGTGATGATATATATATAACTTAAACTTTAAACTATAACATTGTCTTAAGAGACATCATAATTGACTCAATCGTACTATTAGTTTCCATAAGAAATAAGTCAATTTCCAGGAAAAAAGGTGAACGAGAAGAAAATATGGATTTCCTTTTATTGGCCGCTTACTTTTGACACTAATGTTTCTCGACAGATATAAGTGCTGATTTTCTTTTCTTTTCTTTCCGTTTTCCTTTTGATCGATTGCGGACCAAATGGTTCACTTAGTTTCTTGAAAATAGATTAAAGGATGGAAAGTTTTAAAAAGAGAGTATATACTCAGAGAATTTAAGAGTGCCCCTTAATGGAAGGAAAAAAATTGTATTTAGAAATTTTTCTGAGGAGAATATAACTAATCATCAACATATAGCACTTGGCTTTATGTATGGGTATTTATTCATTTACACAATCATACCTATATTGATTGAATCTAAGATTTTAACTTTATGATTTTTTAATTTTAGATTGACGATTTTAAATGCCAATAAATGAGTTCTACATTTAATATGTGTAAATATTTAATCAATTTTCTTAACACGGATATGTTATTTAAACAAAAATATTTAATTCAGCCAAACACGTATCTAGGCTTCTACCTACGCACCTATTTGTAAATAAAAGCATTAGTGAATTTAGTAATGTCATTGCATAACGAGAAAACTATTGGAGATTTAACGATATAATGTTAAGAGGTTTTGAAGTAGGCTGAGACTACAAATATAGTACCTTACGATGTTCATGACCAATAAAATCTTAAAATACCAGCAACTAAATCGTTACTAGGAGTTAGTAATATTTTTTGTAATGGATTTTGGGTCTAACTCAACCCCAAAAGCTAGTTTGTAAAGTGAGGATTGTCCAAGCCCATATAAGGAGTATATGTTCCCATTCCATATCCGATGTGAGACTCTTAACACTCCCCCGCACGCCCAGATCTTGTTAACTGGAGCGTGTATAATATAATTTGGGGCCTAATATCGGTGAACAAAGAATTGAAATGAGCCTGGATCTGATACCATGAAAAGAATGTATCTTGGGTCTAACTCAACCCCAAAAGCTAGCTTGTATGGTGTGTAGGGATTTGTTGGGTTCGTAAGCACAACGGAAGTTTAAAATTTTCTTACCCAACAATGATTCTGGCATGACTATACGATAATCATGTTTATGTTCAAAACATAACAAAAGAAAACTTATAGGTTTTCGAGTGCGGGATTCAATACTAAGGTATCCACGCGATATGAATCCTCGACTGCAAGTTCCAACTCCAGTGTATTTCCTTTGCAAGAAAGCTAGGAAATCTTGCTTTAGGAACTGAGAAGTTATTTTCCGTAACATTACAATTACGGGGTATGTGTTGTTATATAGGAGTTCAGGACAAAATCTAAGTAAATTTAAAATAGGAAAACCTGGCCCGTGTTAATGTTCAGTGGACCAGCCCAGCTGGTCCACCCCATACGTCCAAGGTGGACGGCCAGGCCCCAATTTTGGGCCAGTAATTTCTGGCTCAATTGCTTTCCTATATTTGTCCAAGTACCCATATAATATATCCAACACATTTAATTAAATCCGAAATCCAATTCGACTTAATTAAATAATTTCTATCAAATAGAAATATTCCATAATTATTATAAATTAAATATCTCGACTCTCAATCTAATATTTAATACTTTCTCAATACACTCTTAGATCAAAGAAACAATCGCATATAGTGTGACCCTATAGGCCTTCACATATCGACATTAATCTAATTAAGGTCCATACGAAATTCCTAGACTGCGTCGTATGACGAACTCAATATGTGAAGTACGTTTACATGAATCCAGCAAACTTAACCTTTATGCGGAACTATAAATTCCTTTCATTCACGACACACTCGATTAAGCTTAGGATTTGCCAAGTGTCTATCCAAATGGCTTAATCACTTTATCTCACATTTATTAGTTGACAACTAGAACATATTCTAAATATGTCTCTTGCACTGGCCAGTGACTTTAGTCAACCTAATAACATTGAGAAGTTGAGTGCTCTCTCGAATTTCCAATAGAGGAATGAATTATATTCTTGGCTCCACCACCACCTTGATTTACATCCTGATGCACCCAACACAAACCGTATCTTATCCAGAAGGAATTTAAGCTTAGAACTTGGTCAAAGTACATCATTCTGGAACTTGGAATAACCTCTAGTTCTTTTAAGAACTTAGATATCGAGACAACTTCTTTACCAGCTTCCGATCCAGCAATGTACTCGGCTTCAGTCGTCGAATCAACAATGGTTTCTTGCTTGGAACTTTTCCAACTTACTGTTCCACCATTGAAAACGAAGGCATATCCAGACTGTGACTTGAAATCATCAAGATTTGTTTGAAAGCTAGCATCAGTGTACCCAGTAGCGACTAGCTTCTCTTGCCCACAATAGATTAAGAAACATTCTTTAGTTAGTCTAAGATACTTAAGAATATTCTTGACTGCTTTTCAGTGTTCTTCTCCAGGATTCTGCTGGAATTTACAAGTCATGCTAAGTGCAAAGGCCACGTCTGGCCTAGTGCAGGTCATGACATACATGATTGATCCTATAGTTGAAGCATATGGGATCCTCTTTATGCGTTCAAGTTCTGTAACAGTAGAATGACTATCCTTCTTAAATAACTTGATGCCTTGACCCATAGGAAGACCTCATCTCTCGGACATTATTACAAATGTGTGAGCTACAAGTTGTATCCAATACCCAACAGTGAGAGTTACTTATAGACATATTAATCTCAATGACAAACATACCTTGTCCAGCAGGTCTAGAAGCACCTAGTGCCTTGTCTCCTCCTGGAGCGGTGCAATCTTTCTTCCAATGCCCCTTCTGCTTGCAGTTGAGCCATACATCCCTGACCAACCTAGACTTCTTCTGAACACCTCCTCTAGGTTTCAAGACTGTGGGTTTTGCACCAGCCTTACCCTTATTCTTCTTGTTCTTACCTTTAGGTTTGAACCTAGTAAATGAGCCCACCATGAGCACAATCTTCCCTTTTGAAGTAGATGATTCATAAGTCTTTAGCATATTGTGAAGTTCGAGAAGATTCACATTGGTTCCATTCATGTTGAAGTTCACAATGAAATTCTCAAACGAACCAGGAAGCGAATTCAAAACCAGGTTAATAGACACATTCTGGGGTAGCTTCGTTCCAATCGAAGCCAACCTTTCTATCAACCCAATCATCTTCAGAACATGACCAGACACTTGGCCCTCATCATTCAGCTTACATTTGAAGATGTCTCTCAATAGCTCATACTCCATAGTCTGAGATTGTGAATCATAAAGACTCCTCAAATGTTTTAGCATCTCATAGGGGCCCATGTTCTCATGCTGCCTCTGTAACTCTACAGTCATGGAGGACAACATGACACACTGTGCCGAGGTAGCATCATCCAAATGCTTTTGATAAGCAGCCTTGTCAAATAAAGCATACTCAACAGACTCTTCATCAGGAACTTTTGGAACAGTTGTGTCTAACACATACTCAATTTTCTCTTGTCTCAGTACCAAACGCAAATTACGCAACTAGTCCGGATAATTAGCTCCAGTCAACTTATTAGTATCAACCAAGCATTTCAATGACAGATTCGACATTTTAAATAATCTAAACAAATAGATAGACTGAAATTAAAATATAATTTATATGAACACATTCGTTAACTAATTAACATGACCTTTAGTTTAATTAGCTCCCATTATTTTAACATATTTTATGACCCTATGGAAGAATACAGACTCATATCAAATATGATCATAATGGGCAAGATCCAAGTTCATACTATCTCCGCGTTTGCTAAGGCTGATAACTTCAACGGTACAACCTGGTAGGTCTCCAAACCAATTACAAACAATTTGCAACTCTTGGTTTGACTGAATGTTCTAAACAATCGATCTGTGCCCTTAGATTATTCCGACTCTAGGGCGTCAAGACATAACTAAGTAAACACATGCATCTATGAAGACTCTGAGGGTGAGGATTGTCCAAGTCCATATAAGGAGTTCATGTTCTCATTTCATATCCGATGTGGGACTCTTAACAGATTCAGTAACCAATTATTTGGTTTAATTTCCGTGAGCTTACCAGGCGATGATTTTTAAAGGTTCACGAGTATGGTTAGTTAAGTTCTTCTATTTATAATTTATAAATATTTAAAAAATAACTCCTTGTTAGATCTTTAAAATTGATCTGGTCAAATGTTCGGTCACACGAGTGGACTCACGAGCACATTCATATGAAACTGATTAAGATATATTGAATGATTTATGGTCTACAAGTTTGTCATACAAATGGTCCATACTGCCAAGAACATCTGGTGGTTCTTGTACGGACAGGGTGGAACAAGTTAGAATTATTTGTGACTTGAATTTCATTAAATTCCTGAACTAATAAAAAAATACCACTCCACTAATATAGTCTGTATTTGAAATTTATATAATAAAAATTATAGAGTAGACTAGCTAGGTTATGGATTTTAAAACATAAAAGTTGAATCATTGGGCAAAAATGGCAACTTGGTCTTGGTGCATTAACCTCTCAATAAACTTCAGAAAGGTTAAATCACATTGAGTTTATTGTACATCTTACTTTATATTTATACAATATTTTTCTAACATTTGAAATCGTAATCCAGAGGTGGAAAGATCAGCTCACGTTTTAGTAACCCATTAACCCCGTCCAACTTTCAATAAGTTATGATCCGTTTGTTAATTCTTAACTTGACAAGTTGAATTTGAAATGAAACATCAAACTATTGAATTAGACCTAGTTAAGATTGAGTAATCTGGCAGATCAAAATGTAACTCAAACCCAAACATAAAAAATATGAAAGAACTTAAGCTAATAGTTTAAGAAAAATACATTAATTTTTTATTGCAAAAAAGTAAAATAAAAACGAAAGATGAGGTTAGATCATGTTAGGTTGATTGAATTATGACTTGTTATTTAACTTATTTTGATCAAATTCATATTTGATCGAAACTAATTTCAAGTGAATTAAATCATAATTTGCTTATTGATTTGACTTGTTTTGACTAGTCTATATTTAATTCAATCAAAACAGTACCATGTATCTCTAATCACACAACATGAGGTTAGAGCATAATAATTTTTTATTGATTTGACCCGTTTTAACTCGTTTATATTTGATCTAACCAGTTCATTTATCACCCGTAATCACACGACGTGAAGTTAGAACACATCATATTTATTAATTTGACCTGTTTTAATTTAAGTCGAGCCAACAAGCTCACATACCGAGTGAGGTTAGAGCAGAGAGGCAGACAAACAATAAGCAACAAATGAAACCCAACGGAGAGCTTAGCAGCATGTGTTGTGTGGAGGGGTTTATTGTGGGGTTTATGAGCAAAGGCATGCATGGAGGTGTACCCACCACCCCGTGCGCTCTATCCATTGATGGCGGCTCACCACCTTCCCTGCACAACCCCACCACCCCGCCCCGCCCCACCACCACCCCCAACTCTTCAATTATCATCATCATTAATAGCATGCTTCCAAAACAGAACCTCTTAGAGATAACACTGTATTTGGGGATCTCCTTTGTTTCACTAGTGGGAGTCCCATGGATTGGGTTGTCTTGTCATCCCCAGTGAATGACTTGGTATTTTTTTTTAGTTTTAAGTTAACTTAAAAATATTCTTTTTTCTTTTCTTGTTAGGAATAAGATTTTTCTATTTTTCTATCACCATTAATAATAATAAATAAAGACATTTCAGTGCATTAAGCTCTCGTTATGTATGAAGTCTGGGAGAAGGCCGGACCACAAAGATCTATTGTACGCAGTCTTATCCTGCATTTCTACAAGACTATCACAAGGGTCTATCACTATTAATAAAATGGGTAAAAATTAAAGTTTAAGTTTCAGCATAGACGAAAATGCTATATAAATATTTTTTATCTACCAAAGTCTTGATGGTTAAATTTACCTGATAACAAAGAAGTACTCAACATAGATTCATGAGGTTCAACAAAAGTCAGTATTATTTATATATATATATATATATATATATATGCGTGCATGTGAAAATTTACTAAATTTTAAGAAATAGTAAGTTCTAAATCTATAATTGCAAAAATACAATGAATTCAGCCTTAAGAACATGAAGATTTGAACTCATAATATAAATATATTAGCGGAAAGTAATATATATCTGATAGAATAATTGAATTGCGTGCAAATCGATTCAAATATCATCTTTATAACAAAGGGTTTTCAGTTTTCTTTATTTCCTTTTGTTTTCGATCTTGTGAGAGAGGGAGAAAGGAGTGTGGGAGACAACCCAAAACATAAGAAGGTTAAAAACAGTAGACATAACATCTTTTGATGACCCCATAGTGGGGTCATTTTGAAAATACTCACTCTTCTTTTTAGCTATATTTATACCTCCCTAACTCTAAGCACCTAAGCATCGATCACAACTCAATTCCATCCCATTTCTCTCTTTACATTGTCTTCACTAATTATCCCTAATTTACTTCATTCTTTTTTTTTTCCTTAGCTTCTGCTTTTCTATCTAATGGCAGATACTAGTGGTTCAGCCACTACTAAGAGAATGGGTTTTGTCATGCCTGAAAAAATGCAACTGCACTTGTCCATGTTGGCCTTGCAGTTTGGTTATGCTGGTTTTCATGTTGTCTCTAGAGCTGCCCTTAATATGGGCATTAGCAAGATTGTTTTCCCTGTTTATAGGAACATTCTTGCTTTGCTTCTACTTCTTCCCTTTGCCTACTTTCTTGAAAAGTATGTCCCTCCAACCAAGTTGTCCATTTTTCTGTAATCTGTTAAAATTTCTGACTCCGCCATGGATTAAGATCGCGACTTGAAAGTAACAACTTATGTTTCTTTTTTTGTTATCAGGAAAGACAGGCCACCACTTACATGGAATTTTGTTATTCAGTTCTTCCTCCTGGCAGTTGTTGGGTAGGGGGAAAAAGATACTATACTTAATTACTCATGATACACGTTGAGTGTCAACTATATACGAAAAACTAATATAATTAACATTTTATTTATTTTTTCTTGTAGAATTACTGCAAACCAAGGATTCTACTTGTTGGGGTTGGACAACACTTCCCCTACTTTTGCTTCTGCCATACAAAATTCTGTCCCTGCCATTACATTTCTAATGGCTGCAGTACTCAGGCAAGTTAATTCTCTCTATATACACTGCTAGCGTAAAAAAAAAAATACTATCATGTCATCTAAAAATAAATACAGACAACTGTTGACATGAAAAATCA
Source organism: Anisodus acutangulus (assembly GCA_029783415.1). Classification (NCBI taxonomy): domain Eukaryota; kingdom Viridiplantae; phylum Streptophyta; class Magnoliopsida; order Solanales; family Solanaceae; genus Anisodus; species Anisodus acutangulus. The sequence goes on from CM056503.1 coordinate 2,558,247, forward strand.
AGCACGTTACCTACTACTACTACTACTACTACTACATATTATATCATGAATCATGACATTATAGAAATTCTTTACACTATTAGTATATATTATTGATTCTTCAAAATCTAAATTCCTTTAAATTTTATGATGAATTTCAGGATAGAAACAGTGAGAATAAACAGAAAAGACGGTATATCAAAAGTGTGTGGAACATTATTGTGCGTAGCTGGAGCTTCAGTAATTACATTATACAAAGGCCCAACAATTTACAGCCCAAATCCACCACTACAAAGGACCTCATCTGTATTACTGGCTTTAGGAGATGCTAATGGAAAGAACTGGACCTTGGGCTGCATTTTCTTGATTGGGCATTGTTTGTCATGGGCCGGGTGGCTCGTGTTGCAAGCACCGGTTCTGAAAAAGTACCCGGCTAGGCTTTCGGTTACATCGTATCAGTGTTTTTTTGGAGTCATACAATTTCTTATAATTGCAGCTTTTTGTGAGAGAGACCCTCAGGCTTGGCTTGTTCACTCTGGTGGTGAACTATTCAGTGTTTTCTATGCTGTGAGTATTTTTCAGTCACTTTGACCAGTCTCTTTGTGTCAGAATTTTTTCTCATTTTCTAAAATAATATTTTAAGCTTTAATTTTTTTTTTCAACATATTTTAAACTTTAACTTGAAATGTTTGAAAAAAGAAACAGCACTCTCTCTCTCGTTATTTATAAACTAGGTATGAAATTTTTCTTTAAATAAAGAATTTGATACACCATGAATAGCTCTAGTTAATTTGACCTTAAGCAAGTCAGGACAAATTTATGACTTGAAAACATATCATTAAAGGTAAAGTAGAAGATTTAAGATTAACTAGTTTTAACTTTTAAATATCTAAAGGTGTTAAATCTTTATTGAAGAAATAAAAAAAAAAGTGTCATATAAAATGAGAAGTAAATCAAATAAATTGAAACATAGAGAATATCATAAAAATACTTATGAAATTACTAAAATTAGCAAACCAAGTAAAATTGAAATTGAAATGATCACTTTACTTACGAGTGGTGGTAGAAAGTTTTACTTAATTTTCTTCTATTATTTTTTTGGGTGGTGGCAAATACTTGTAAGTAGTAATTTAGTTGAAGGCTATATGACTTGCGACATTAATGTGTGTAAAGCAACAGCAGACCAGAGTACTGGACTTAAATTCCAATTGAAAAAATCATGTGGCATGATAATGTGACTAGTCAACGTAAACTATTGGATCTTTTGCAATATATATAGTGAAATGACAGCAAAATTGTGTGTATTCATTTTTTCCTTCTAATTTATTTATATACTTAGAAAATGAAGAGTCGAATTAATTGTTTATTATGTAGGGAATTGTGGCATCTGGGATAGCATTCGCTGTACAGATATGGTGCATTGACAAAGGGGGTCCAGTTTTCGTTGCCGTTTATCAACCTGTTCAGACTCTTGTTGTCGCACTTATGGCTTCCCTCGCTTTAGGAGAAGAATTCTACCTGGGAGGGTATATTACTCGTCTAATTCTTTATCATATTGTCAGTGTATATATGTTAATTTTTAATATATATATTAGGTATTTCTCGATCTGTTGATTTCCGATAAAAATGAAATCATCTAAAAGACATTAAAAATCTTCAATTTCTGAAGGATTCTACAGTCGAAAATAGGCGAATTTCTAGTAGTGGTTAAAATTATATTATATATATATAAATTGCTATTTTTAAAACCCCATATATAAATTTATGAAAATATTTAAATTTCTCACTCTGTCATTGAACACGCGCAGCTCCAAAGGAATAAGATAAAGTAAAGAAAAAAGTTTTAGTTAGTTTTTGAATCTTCTTGGTTGGACTAAACTACTAAAGCTATATTTCCTCAATTATGCATTTGTGAAAAGATCCCACAATGCACATTCCTTCACCCCATGCCATTGCATGTAGTTATGTGCATTGTTCATGGATATATATGAATTGACCTCTCTTTGATTTCCAAGAATCACCCAAGAAGTTCCAAACAAATCTTTGTAGGTCAATCATATTCTCTACACTAGCTAATATAGCTATCCGCACCGCTATCAAATAATTGCATATATATACACACATGTTAATCAATACGACTTATTGTAACATGTTAAAATATAGTACTATTTATACTATTGGTGTATATAAATTAAATTAATTTTGCAGGATCATCGGAGCGGTGTTGATCATAACAGGATTGTACTTTGTGCTATGGGGCAAAAACGAAGAACAAAAATTTGCAAAGGCCGCAGCTGCTGCAATTCAATCCCCAGTGGATAATTGTAACACCAGGCCAACAAGCCACATCAAGTCCTCTTTGGCCCAACCACTTCTTGGTTCTTCAACTGATCAAAATGCTTAACAAAAAAACTTTGCTGGAAATCAGAAGGAAAAAAAATCTGCTATCCTCATTAAGAAAAAAAAAGCTTTGGTGTGTATGCAAGTTTTTTTTTTGTGGTCTAGTTTAGGTTTTGTTCACTTTTTCCTTTTTTAGTAGCACTTAAAGGGATGTGATGATTACTATTTTTGAGTTGGGTCTAAGCATGCAAATCCCAAGTTGGTTTTTATATGTTTAATTAATTTTATGTTCCAATCTATGAATGGAAAAAAATTTATGACCAATATGCTTTTTGCTTTTTATCATTGCAATTAGTGGACCCCTTTATTTTGCAAAATGATATTACATGTCTAAAGAAGTAGAAGGTGGCAACAAGCAAGTCGATTTTTTACATAACATCACCAACAGACATTTTTATTTATAATGTGAGTGGAATGGAATATTGGTTACGTACCAAATGATCACTGCATCAGATCTTTTTGTTACATCAATTAGTTGCACTATGAATTGAAATTAATTATGTAAAGTCCATAAACTAGGTGACAAAAAAATAAAGACATTGTAATTGTAGAATGTTCCTTTTTTTTTTTTGGTGACTATCTTCTTGGGAACGAAGGATAGTGACAATTTAAGCATCTAAGATTATATTCACAAAATTCGAAAAGTAGAAAAAGAAGAGAAATTTAAAAACCAAATCTATATATAAATATAAAGCTGGGATTTGAGCTCGCTGATGTGGCATCCTAAAAATGCAGCATTGTCATTTATCTTTTTTATCATTTTTTGGCTTTTCCGCTCTTTAACATTATTAAAAATAAGGTACTCTCTAAAAGAAAATTCTAACGGTCGCTGCTTTTAACTCTCGGTCTCCATATCTTTCTTGTTGAGAAAATAATAAATTCACCAGAAAATAATATCCACGTAAATCACAATAACAAAAAAATAATAATGACACCGGATTTTTTAAGAAGGATAAAATACAATACTCAAACAAAGTAATATAATATCACTTATTATAACTTGATAATGTCAAGAGACTATTACAACTTTTAAAAAATACTCTTTATTATACAAAACTCACTATAATATTGCTCCAACTCTATTTTCTCACAACTATATAAAATAGTATGTTAATTACTCTCTCTTTCTCCATATTGCTCTCTTTGTTTTGGTGCGTGTTAAAATGAAACTGAAGGCTGTTATTTATAGAAAGGTTGCCGTAGTCTTGAGCCAATCACATTGCAAGTTTGGCCAGCTTGCGATTGCAATTGGTCATCACAAAATGAAAACATGTTACGGGACATTGCAAGTTGCTGCTTTGCAACTTGTTACCACAACTTGCCTCTTTCCTTTTATCTTTTTTTTTCTTTTTATTTATTTTGCTTGGGTCCCACAAATCTTCCACTTAATTTTGACTTTTCTTCATTTCAAGACTTGATCTTAATTTCTGAAAGTCTTCAAATATGAAAGGCTTTATAAAGATATATGCGACTTAATCGTGAGTCTTCACATACTTGAGTTCTACCTCCTTTTTGAAAATGCATTCTCTGATGAAATGATACCTTATGTTAATATGCTTGCTTCGATCATGATACACAAAATTCTTAACAAGTGCTTGTGTTGATTTATTGAAAACACAAATCATCATTGCTTCAATTTATGGCAAATTGAGCTCATTCAATAATTTTCTCAGCCAAATAGCATGAAACGTACATGATGTTGTTGCTACATATTCGGCTTCACAAGTTGAGAGATTAACAATGACTTGTTTCTTTGAACTCCAAGAAAAACACCCAGATGTGTTTTTTCTATCATCAATATCTCCCGCATAATCACTATCACAATATCCCACAAGGTTAAAGTCATTAGAAGAAGAATAAAACAGCCCGAGATCTATCTTACCTTTTAGGTAACGAAGAATTCTTCTAGTGACCTTCAAGTGAGTGGAGGTAGGAGCTTCCATGAAGCGACTTATTACTCTAACTACAAAGAATATATTTGGCCTCGTACAGGTCAAGTACCTCAAACTTCCCACGAGACTTTTGAACAGAGTGGAGTCCACCTTCTCTCCATCATCAATCTTTGACAATTTTATTTCGCTCTTCATTAGGGTGTTCACAGAGTTACAATCGAACATGTTGAATTTCTTCAAAATCTTCTTTGCATAGCTTTCTTGAGATATGAAGATGCCTTCCTCTAATTGCTTCAATTCTAGGCCCAAGTAATATGACATGAACCCTATGTCCGTCATCTCAAACTCAAGGGACATAGCTTTCTTGAAAGCTTCAACCAAACTTGGGTTATTAAACGTCAGAATATGATCATCAACAAAAAGACAAACAAGTAGAATATCTCTATTAATATGAACTTTAATGTAAAGAGCATATTCATTGAGAAAATGAGTAAACTCATTGTCTTGAAAATACTTGTCAATGCAACTATTGCATGCTCGTAGAGCTTGGTTTAATCCGTATAAAGCTTTCTTCAGCTTCAACACGTTATCTTCATGATTTCTGACCGCAAAGCCCAATGGTTGCTCAACATAGACTTTCTCTTCAAGATATCCATTCAAGAATACTGACTTGACATCTAGTTGATGGATTTTCCACTTTATTTGTGTCGCCAAAGAGATCAGCAACCAGATCGTCTCTATGCGGGCAACAGGTACATAGACTTCATCATAGTCAATACCATACCTTTGCTTGTAGTCTTTAGCCACAATTCTTGCTTTGTATCTCTCCACTTCTCTATGAGCATTATTTTTTCCTTGTATACCCATTTGACTCCAATTGCTTGATGACCCTTGAGAATAGTTGTTAATTCCCAAGTGTTGTTCTTCTTTATTGCTTTGATCTCCTCCTTCATGGCTTGTCTCCACCTTTTGTTGGTAATAACTTCATCAAAATTCATTAGTTCACTATCAGCATAGAGATAATACAAAAAATCAAAATTAGTAACTTCGTATGTATCATCATAGAGCTCTTGGATGCTCCTCATCCTTTGTGGCCTTTCACTTAAACCTTCTTGAGAAGAAGGAGATGGAACATTTATTGGAGAAGTAGGTGGGGTTGCATCATGTGCAGGTGCCACGGTCTCATGTTCTTCATCATCTCCAAAGTAGGGAAGAAAATTATATGTCCTTTCTTCCTGAGCCTTTTAATTTCATGTCGCTTCCTGATCAAATTCAACATCACGACTCACCACCATTTTGTTTGCTTGGGTTATATAACTTGTAGCCTTTTGAACGTGTGTCATAGCCAACAAATACATGCTTGACACGTCGATCATCAAGTTTAATTATCTTTTGATTTGGCACATGAGCATAGGCTATGATCACAAAGATACTCAAGTGCTTGACACTTGACTTTCTTTCACTCCATGCTTCTTGAGGTGTTTGATCTCTAATATTTTTTGTTGGAGACTTGTTGCTCAAGTACACTGCACAAGAAACAACCTCGGTCCAAAATTCTTTTGGCATATTTTTAGCTTTCAATATACATCTTGCCATATTAAGAATTGTTCTATTCTTTCTCTCTGAAACTCCATTTTATTGGGGTGAGTAAGATACCGTTAGAGGGCAACGAATTCGATGAGACTGACAAAATTCATTAAATTCTTTTGAAGTGAATTCGCCTCCTCTATCGGACCGTAAAGCTTTTATTTCATAGTCGCTCTCTTTTTCTACAAGTGCTTTAAAATTTTAAAATGCAACAAAAGCTTCTGATTTTTCCTTCAAGAAATATAATAAGTCTTTTTACTGAAATCATCAATAAAGAGCAAAAAGTATTTGCTTTTACTAGAAGCTGGTGGATTGATTGGACCACACACATCAGTGTGAACAAGATGGAGTGGCTTGGTTGCTCTTGACGTGGACTCCTTCGAAAAATTTCTCCTTCCATGTTTTTCAAGAAGACAAGCTTCACACAACTGATTGGGATGATTGATTGAAGGAATTTCATGTACCATATTCTTTTCTCCCATTGATTTGAGCGCTTCAAAATTCAAGTGTCCAAATCGCATATGCCAACACCATGACTCATCTTGCACATTAGCTTTCAAACACTTTGCATCAATTGTCTTAAGATTCAATGAAAATAATCTATTCATTGCCATACACACTTTTGCGATTAATTTTCCTCTTGATTCTTTAAGCCAAAGATGCATATTTTTCATTTGAATATCATATTCATTTTTAAAAAGTTAGCCCAAACTCAAAATATTACTTTTTAATTTTGGCACATAATAAACATCTTGAATTAACTTGTGGCCACCATCTTTACATGAGATCAAAATTGTACCTATTCCTTCGATTTTTACCTTTGAAGTGTCTCCAAAGGATACGTTGCATGTCACCTTCTTAGTGAGCTTCACAAACTTATCTTTGCATCCACACATGTGGTTACTTTCTTCATTATCAAGATACCACGAACTGCAATCATCATTATCTTCTTCTTTGAGTGTCATTAACAATGTTGACTCATCTTTTTCTTTCTTGTTGTCAACAAGGTTAGCCTTCTCTTCAACATTACTATGACATTCCCAAGAGTACTGTTCAAATTTATGACAATTGTAGCACTCAATTTTAGATTTGTCATACCTCGTTTCGTTGGTACCCTGATATTAGTCATGTCCTCTTTCTCCTTTTTGTCCACGGCCACGACCTCTAAATGGTTGTTGGCTTCTTCCTTCATTGTTGAAGTTGTTGCCAATGCTCATTCCTCTCCACGTGTGCCACGACCTCTTCCTTGTCCATTTCCTCTTTAACTCTTTTCACCTCCAAAATTTTTGAAGGATTCCTGACTTTTGAGAAGTTGATCCAATGGCTCTTCTTGTCTCCTTTTATCTTTTCTTCGTGAGCTTGTAAAGAATTCTCCAGTTGCTCTACCATTATCGAGTCTAAATCCTTATACTCTTCAATTGCACACACCACATAATCAAATTTAGGTGTTAAAGAGCAAAATGATCTTTTCTACCACACGAATATCATCTACTTCCTCCATGTATCTTTTCAATTGATTTACAACAACCATCACTTTTGAATAGAAATTCGAAATGAATTCGGATTCTTTCATTTTTAAAACTTCAAAATCAGCCCTTATAGTTGAAGAATGAGATAATTACACTGCTCAAATCAGAATTTGCTATGACCGACTTGGAGAAATTGAGCTATTTTTTTAGGATTTCAGTGACTAGATCTGCAGACACTATGTTTCTTTGTCAACGTAAGTATGCAGAAGAGATTATATACATGGCTAAAATGGCAAATTGCAAGATCATGTCTACTCCAGTTGACTTCAAATCAAAGCTCAGTGATTTGGATGGTGATCCAGTGTCCGATCCCACTCTCTACCGGAGTCTTGCAGGTGCCCTACAATACCTGACTTTCACTAGAACTGATATTGCTTATGATGTTCAATAGGTATGCTTATTCATGCATGCCCCTAGGGAGCCTCATTTTACTGCCCTTAAACGTATCATTCAATATGTTAAGGGCACACTTGATTTTGGGTTACATCTCTACCCCTCAGCATTGACCCGATTGTTGTCATATACGGATGTTGATTGGGCAGGCTGCCCGGACACGCGACAATCCACCTCAGGCTATTATGTGTTCTTGTGGGATAATCTCATATCTTGGTATGTTTTGGGGAATCTGCTCCCATGCTGCAAACAGTCAAATCTGAACTGAACCCCAAGCGCCAAATCATATTATCTCGTTCGAGTATCGAAGCGGAGTACAGAGGTGTTGCTAATGTTGTTGCTGAGATCTGTTGGCTCCGAAACCTTCTTTTGGAGCTTCAGTGTCCGTTGCGTGAGGCGTCTTTGGTTTATTGTGATAATATATCCGCCATCTATGTATCTCATAATCCAGTTCAACATCAACGAACCAAGCACATTGAGATGGACATCCACTTTGTTCGTGAGAAGGTTGCTCTTGGTCATATCATGGGATTGCATGTGCCTTCTTCATATCAGTATGCGAACATATTCACAAAGGGTCTTCCTAGACAACTATTTCTCGATTTCAGATCCAGTCTTAGCGTCCAGCCTCATTCCGTTCCAACTGAGGGGGTGTATTAGCACGTGTAATGAGTGTTGTACTAGGTTACATATTTACCATATTTTGTATTGTACACCTATATATATTTGTATTAATGAAAAACACTCCCCAAGAGAGATTAATACAATCTTACATAATCAATCATGAAGTGGCTCCAAAGCAAGAAGAGTCTGGGACGACTACAACTTCAAAGTTCTCCCCTTAATGAAGAGGTATGAAAAAGAAGTCTTTTTTTTTTGCCCCCTTTTCCCGGATAATTGATGAATCTCTGTAGCTCAGTGACGCATGGTTCCAAATTTGCTGGATAATGGATTTGGCCTTTTATCTTTCTCCACTTAAATTTTATGCTTTTATTTGCCAAGGTTTGAATACATGACATGCGTCTAACCCCACACATCACAGGGTGTGTTCTTACCACTTGAACAAAGCCTTGGGGGAGTTTTGCTTCTTCTTCTTAGATGACCCAACTTATCCCGTTAATCTATATTTGAATTCTTGTAGGAGTTTGTGCCTTTTTGGGGACAAAACGCAGCACAGTTCTTGATGTCAATGAAGGCTTTTTTTCTTGATTCAAAAGGCAGGCTTATCTAGCAATGCCAGTACATAACAATTGTCTGAAATTATCAAGTGCATTCGAATCTATAGCAACTTTATAACTCATATGTAAAAATCAATTTCTTCACATGTAAACCGCCAGATACAAACAATGTTAATCACCATGTCATCATGTGAATAAAAATGACGAAGTGTTGTTTAGTTGGAGCTGTTCAGCTTTATTCATCAGTTTTCTTTGATTTGTTTTTAATGTGTTATTTCCAACAGTGGAAAGTATTGATGTAGCTTTTGAATGTTACATGCTAGAGCAATTTGAATGAGCTCTCAAAGACAGACATTTATACTTGATGAAATTGTTCGATAATTGGCTGATGGCATAACTACAATCAGGTTGCTCTAGATTGTCCCTCAGTTTTAATACAAGAAAATTCTTAAGAGATGATTATGATTATTATTATTATTATTATTTGTTGAAGATGTGAGATGAGTTTTGGCTAATGTCAAATCGTTCAGAAATGGGATAACATTCTGACTATAATGGCTAAAGTAGGAAAGGCTACTTGTAGACCTATAAATTGTTTTTTGCTCTTTTCTTTGTGAAGGGGAAAGTCCCGAAGGCTAAACTCCTCATCTGTACCAGAGGCCCCTTGGCCAGGTGAGATGTAAATTTAGGAATATGCGTGAGTGGCAGCCCTGCAAAGGAGAGGACCAACGGGAGACGAACCCAACAACAACCCTTGTAATATTTCAGCAAAGACTGTCACCACACGGATTCGAACCCGCGACGTCGGAGTGGTTGTACCCCAATCACCTTGCCACTTACCAACTCGCCTGTGACCCCGGGGGCTTTTCTGGTCACTGCATTTGAAGTTGCTCATCCCCGGTAGTAGCAATGACCATTAAATTTTTTTAGGAACTATCCTTGGTACTTGCCCTTTTTTATCTTTTCTTTCTCTTTGATCTTTTACGTACATTGCTTGGGCCTTTTTCGGTTTGGAATGGGAATGCTATAGATGGTCTAGGTTAGAAGGTAGTTTATCTGTTCTAAATAAAATAATATTTTAAATTATAGTATAAGAAATTTCTATATACTTGCTATAAAAAGACTGGTTTATATTTGTTTGATGAAGTTTGATTTTATCTCCATCATATTTCATATTTCGATGAATATTTTCGCGTTCTTACCCAAAGTAAAGTTTGGCTCTATTTTGAAATGGGAATACCCCTAATGTATTAATCCTCATCAAATATTAGAAACCTTTTCATTCAATAAGAAGAAAGATCCTTGATTCTTTTCTTACTTTACATGTTTATTAAAGAAAGTAAAAAAATAGTTTCAGCTATATTAATCTATTAGAATTTAAAGATCAAATTTAAGATTTTATGATTTAAAATATTATAAGTAATGTTTTACAATTTTAAAATGCAATGACGTGCTTTACTACCACGTGAAGCGCGATCAAATTAACTAGTTAAAAAATATAGTTAAGATCGGAGTTGGTTTAATAGTTGCAATTTGATACAAATTACTTAGAACGCTTGGAACCGTTCAATTTGATCCAAGTCACTTAGGGTCGACTGATATACCTATTAGTTATGCGAGAATTATAATATAGGAATAATATTTTATATGGTAATCATAATAAAAATATTGTTATGTATTAGTTAATACTCTAATAAATTAACTATTATATATTAATTATTTACTTCAAAGGGAACTTGTCTTTAAATTATTTAATTTTATATTATTAATACATATATTTTTATTCACATGAAATAATACATAAATGTCCTAAATAACTTTATGCATGTGTTATAATATCGCCAATAATCATTGAATTAATTATGTGGCAGCTATTCCTTTTTATAGAGCCAACCAAATATTTATATTATGTTATGCGAATTATTAAATTGGTGAATTGATAATTCTAATATATATCATCAACCAAACGACCTTTCTTGAATACGATATTAGTGATCTAGCCTCCTTCTACCTTTCATTCACTATTCACAAATCCACCGCTATTTCTTAAAAAATTTGAATTTTTGTGTTAACAAATATGCAGACACGTGCAAACACAAAAGTAAGTAGCTAGGGAAAAAGTAAAATTAATTAGCAGATCCCAAGATGTTGACATGATTAAAGAGTGTCAAATTTAATCATACATGATGTAGTGGTACTGCATTTTTCAAAAGTATATAGCGTACTACTCTCTCGGTTGCAAAATATTTGTTATGTTTTTTTTTAAAATAATAATTTGACTAAATTTTAAAATTATATTATATTATATTATATTAATTTAATAATTAAAAATTAAAATTTAAATATTTGAAAACTACACATAAAACACTATACATTATAATTTTTCTTATAGTAATATGATAAAAAAAATATAGCTCAAAATGTTGGTCAAAATTAATATAGTTTGACTCTTGAAAATCGTAATGTGATAAATATTTTGGAATCTGGGAAGTATCATATTGCATGCTTTTCCTTTATTAATGATTTGAATGGCATCCAGTGACATTTCCCTGTGCTTTTCATTAATCTAATTTCTTTTCTATTCCTTTGATTTCATTATTATGTCTCCCATTTACAGTGGTAGTATTAATTTACTTAAAGCCCCAGAAAACACTTTTTCCCCCTTAAAGGTATACTTTTAGCAAATTACAAAGTACTACATGTCCAACAGATTGAAAACGACTAACTAGTAAAGCAAAAGCATATATTGCAATGTTTCTTTTAAGTCATAGGCCTAATTTCAGTAGTGGATACCCTACTTGGTGATAAAGAATCATGCTGCACATGATCACATTGTGCTTTAATTTTTTTTTAAAATGGTATTTTTTCCCACTACGGGAAATACTCTAGGACCAGTAAAAAATATTTGTGTATTGAAAAAAAATTAGTAGGCTTGCGCTTGCCTAATAAACATGATCTCATGCAACACCCTTTAGGGGGAAAGAGTTGGCAACTTGATATGTGAATATGTCACGTTTGGTGATTTATTTTAATTAATTTAATGAAGTAAGAAGAGAGTGGAATTGAAAGTAGTGACCACTATTAAGGTGGGGAAAAAGAAGTGATCAAAAGTGGCACTAGAAAAGCTTCAATATATAAGTGATTGCGAGTTCAATATAACTAATTGAAGATTCTATCAGAGGAAGATTTAAGATTTAAAAGACACATAATCACTGTTTTTAATGCAAACTTAATAACATAGCTAGGAATGGTAAAACGCATTGGTTATAGGTGATTTGCTAGTGTTCAACTCAGCCTAAAATCCATGCATTTTAGCAATGCTCCTATAATCTTTTTGTGACTTGGAATGTCATCTTTTATTAATATATTTATTTTCGGAAAAATTACCTATGCATAGAAGAGGTATGTATACTCTTTTTCACGATCTCTCAATTTATATCGACCAATATTAAGAATTTTTTGCTGAAGACAAAAGAAAGAAAGAAAGAGATGGAAAGAGCGTATATGGTACTGTATATAGTACCTTTTGTTTTACTCGGACCACAAAATTATTCCCCTTTCAAATTAAATTTGACCACCTATAGGCAAATCTCTACCGCAGGTGCTTATTCTTTACAAAAACTATTCCCGGAAAGATTATATATATATATATATATATATATATATATATATATATATATGATACACAAAATTAATTAAGAAAATTTAATCTACCTTTTTCTAATATAATTCTAATAACTTTTTCTAATACAAGACTAACACCATAATTACCCTAGTACAAGAATTCTACAACTATGGTAAGTAACTATACAAAAATCGATCCTTTGATATACATGGTTTTGACCGTGTATACCACCTTCTTTCACACCCCTGCAGTCATAGCGGGCGGTTGTCGTACGCTGAGACTGTCCCTAAAATCTTCAAACAAAATCAAGGGAAGACCCTTAGTAAAGATGTTAGCAATTTGGTATCGTGAAGGGACATGAAAGACACATACTTGTCCATGAGCTACCTTTTCGCGAACAAAATAAATATCCAACTCAATATGTTTAGTACGCTGATGTTGGATCAGATTTCCAGATAGATAGACTACACTAACATTATCACAGATACCAAGGTCGCTTTCTGAATAGGAAAATGAAGCTCTAATAGAAGATTACACATCCAACATGACTCAGACACCACATTGGCTACCCCTCGATACTCGGCGTCTGCACTGGATCGTGATAAAGTAGTCCGGCGTTTTGTCGACCAAGAGACCAAGTTATCACCAAGAAACATACAATAACCAGATGTGGAACATCTGGTATCTGGACATCCACCCCAATCAACATCTGTATAAGACACGAGAGTAGAGACGGAGGATGGATATAAATGCAAGCCATAATCAAGCGTGCCCTATATGTATCGTATAATGCGTTTGAGCGCATGCATGTGCTCGTTCCTTGGATCATGCATAAATAAACACATTTGATGTACTGCATAAGTAATATCATGCCTCGTGAAAGTAAGATACAGAAGAGCTCCTGCAAGACTGCGATAGTGGGTGGGATCCTCGTATGGTGTGCTGGAATTAGCACTCAGCTTCGGTTTGGTATCAACTGGAGTAGAAGAGGACTTACAAGATGACATGCCAGCTCTCTCAATAATCTCAGCCACATACTTCCTCTGTGATAAAAATAGACCACATGCATGATGAGTGACGGTTATACCCAAAAAAGAACTCAAGGGCCAAGTCTTTCATAGCAAACTTTAAACTAAGAAGAGACATGATAGACTTGCGCAGATTATCCGAAGAGGCAGTCAATATAATATCATCCACATATAACAGAATGTATGCCAGATAAGTACCATGATGATAGATGAATAGAGAATAATCAGACATACTGTCAGAAAACCCAATAGTAGACATATAATCTGCAAACCTCTTATACCAAGCTCATGGGGCCTACTTCAGCCCATATAAGGACTTCTTGAGTAAACAGACATGAGTAGGATACTCGGGGTCCCTAGAACCTAAGGGTTGATGCATGTATACTGTCTCCTTGAGATCACCGTGTAAGAAAATATTTTTCACATCCAACTGATGAATGGGCCATGCTTTCGAGAGAGTTAGACTGAGAACAGTGTGAATGGTATCCGGTTTGACCACCGAACTAAATGTCTCTCCACAATTCATACTAACCTGTTGAGTTTTACAATCACCTACAAGACGGCCCTTATGCCTCTCAAAAGAACCGTCACAATTTTCTTTATAAGTAAAAATCCATATATAACAAATAATATTAACACCAGGCGGACGGGGCACCAACTCCCGCGTCTTATTTTCAATAAGAGCATTATATTCATCATCCATAACCATTTTCCAATTCGGGTCATGAATGACAGACATTAGGTTACGTGGTAGAGGTGATTTAGCGACATTAGAATTAAGATTAAAATATCATTTTAGTTTAAAAATACCATGTTGGCTACGAGTAACGAGCCCTTGACTCGGAGTAGAAATGGGTTGTGACAGTTCTCGGGACTGGCCAGCAGGAAGTGGGCCTGCCGGCTGAGATATTGGACTGACAGAAACTTGAGTTGGGTCAGCAGGCAATGGGCCTGCTAGCCAAAATAGGGAACTGAGATTGGGTGAGGATATTGGGCCAGTAGGTATTGGGCCTGCTTGCCGAGAAACTGGAACAGGCGGAACTGGAAATGGATCGGGAGAATTTGGGCCAGCATGCAGTGGGGAGGGGGGATGATTTAGATCACGGGTAGGGTGGATCCACTATTAGAGAATATACGAGGAGAGATCATCATCAAAAAATTATAAGTACTAGACACAGAATTATACAATTTAGCAAACGAAAATTGGGTTTCATAAAAAATAATATGGCGACTAATTATGATTTTATTCGAAGATAAATCAAAACATTTGTAACCACGATGATTATATGAATAATCCAAAAACACACAAGCGATAGAACGAGCTTGAAGTTTGTTAATTGTAGAGGACAGAAAAAGTGGATAGCACAAGCACTCAAACACCCTAAGATGAGAATATGAGGGGTCTTTATGATAAAGAATATTGAGGGGTGATTGATATGCTAAACCTTTGTTAGAAAGTATGTTAACGAGGTAAGTAGTCATTTGTAAAGCATGATGACAAAAAGAAGGAGGTAATGAAGCATGGGCTAGTAAGGTCCGGACAATATTATTAATGGTTCAAAATTTTCTTTCGGCCTTCCCATTTTATGAGGATGTATGAGGACAAGAAAACCGAAAGGATATGCCATTAGTGTCACAAATTCCTGAAACTGCCCATTATCATATTATATACCATTATCACATTTGATATTTTTAATTTTCCTTTCAAATTGGGTACGGATGAATGCTCTAAACATTAAGAAAGTGGAAAAAACTTGAGACTTTTTAGAAAAAGGAAAGGTCCACAAGAAAGTAGAATAATCATCTAAGAATAACACATAATAACGATGGTCGACAGAGCTCAAAACGGGAGATGTCCATAAATCACTATGAATAATGTCAAAATGCATCAATGTACTAGAATTAGAGGTTACAAAAGGTAATCTAACATGTTTTCCTAGTGGACAAGAAGGACAAATATGAGGATTACGCGTACTCTTACAATCAATAAAATTATTATTTTTAAGAGAAGAAATAACATACGCCCCCGAATGACACAAACGAGCATGCCACAAGGAAGGAGTGAGAGCGGCAAACGTTGATGGTGTAGCTTCTCGTGGAAATGGTGGTGCTGGTAGTTGGATAAAGCTTTTTCCGACTATTACATCTCATTAGAGGTATCCCCGTCGTGAAATCCTTCAAAGAAAATCCAAAAGGGTCAAAGTTAACAGAAACCCAATTATCAGTTGTGAATTTTCGGACAAACACCAAATTTTTGATTAAGTGAGAGACATGAATGACATTTTTCAAGACGAGAGGTGGATGTAGAGGAAACAAATTTGTGTGATCATAACCACTACCAACAATTATGCCATGATTTTTGCTCAAATTGAAATAAGACGAGAGATTACTTGGCGCGGACGTCATATGAAAAGTGGCACCGGTGTCCATGTACCAATTTGTGTCCAAGTTATTTAATCCAAGTGTATGCATCGCAACCTCAATATTTATAGGTGTCGTAACTAAAGTTGGTCCCGCATTAGTGAAGGTCTGTTGAGGCCGAGGCCCAAACAGGCTAGCCTGCTACCAGGGCCCAGTCCAATTCTGCTGGGCAGCTGGCTGCTGCTGTGCGTAATTGGGCCTAGCCCAATGCAGGGGAAAAATAAGGAAAGGGTGATGTGGGCCACTAGCCACTGACCCAGCCCCATGACCACTGTGCATTGGGCCAAGGTTGCGGCCCAGTTGGTCCACTGTCACCACGTCCGCCACTGGCACCATCGCCATGACCACTGCCGCAGCTGCCGCCGCGGTTCTTGCTATAATTTTTCCAATTTTGACCATTTTTTGCCGCCACCGCTGTTACGGTTTTGGCTAGAATTATTCGAGAACGATTGAGGGTCATCGGACGTGGCCATCATCATGACAAAATTTGCTTCGGTAGCCACCTTTTTAGCCAAGCCGTCCTCTTCTAATGTGAGCATGGAACGGGCCTGGTGGAATGGTGAGAGAGGATTACTTTGACGAAGAAGCGTCCCAACGCCATTACAAGCCTCGGATAGGCCTGCAACCATCTGAAGAATAAGACGGTCATTTGTGACGGGCGCACCAACGTTCTTGAGTTGATCCGCCAATTCCTTCAGCCTTTTACAATAGGCTGAGACATTCGGAAAATCCTCCATGTTTACATGGAAAAATTCCTGCTCAAGAGTGATGACACTGAAATTTTTGTTATCTTGGAACATATCATGCACCCTATTCCAAGTTTCCATCGTCGTGGCGTCGGGTTCAATAATCGTCTGCAATAGGTCCGAAGAGAAAGTGGAATAAATCCACTGGAGTACTGTAGCATCCAGAATCGTCTATAACGCAGGGTCATCCTCGGCGGTAGGCACCTTCTCATTGCCTGTTTCTGAGGGGATGATGTGATGAAGGACTTGATGCGAACGTGCGTGAACTTTAAATAATTCTTCCCACGTCGCGTATTGGACGTTTTCCATCTCAAGAACGATAGGGATGTGGTTCTTGATGTTGAAAACTTTAAGAGCATGATGAAACGTGTTCTTTGAGGAAGACATGATGAAAGAACAAGAGGAGAATTATGGATTTGGAAGAAGATTAGGGAGATATTAAGTGTTGGTCGTTGCCCGCATTCTCGAATTCCAAGGTGAAGTGGGCGGCGGAAGGTGATTTGGGAGAATGAAATTTTGCTCTAGACTTCTGATATCATGAAAGAAAATAATCCTTGATTATTTTCATTAATGAAAATGTATATATATATATATTATATACAAAACTAATTAAGTAAATCAAATCTATCTTTTTCTAATACAATTCTAATAGCTTTTCCTAATGCAAGACTAACAGCATAATTATACATGTATAAGAATTCTACAACTATAATAAATAACCATACAAAAATCAGTCCTTTATATACACGGTTTTGACAATGTATATCACCTTCTTTCATTCCACTCACTTTATTGAGTTTGTGTCAAAAGTGAGAAAAAAGGAGCACAATTAAAGAAAACATATCTAATCAAGTACGATATGTTTTTGACCTATATATGATATAACACTTGATGGAAAATTTGCACATTATTTTAAATTGCAGGACTTTGAACCACCAAAAAGAAAGGATTGACTACCGTGTCGAGTTTCAAAACTTTATTTCAGTGGAATTTAATCGATTCAATTGAGTCTTTTTTCTTGTTTTTAACATCTTCTTCTATGGATCGGTGTGGATGATCGACAAACATTGTGCCTCAACATGCATGATCCTCTCTTCTCGTATTATACAAAGTAGTCTCCAGTCTCCACACATTGAATAAATGTCTTAATTAAGCTTTTGCAAAAGAGTTTAAATTATATAGTGTAAGTAATTTGTACACTATCAGGTTATGTTTATTTATTATAATATATATTTTTATTTTTACATTTTAAAGAGCCTATTAGTATCCTTTTATATACCTTGATAGTGTAAAAGTCTTTAGACATGCTCACATCGGCCGCTTACTCGCTTTGTCTCCCATTAGTTCTACATCTTTTGGATCATGATTTTATTCGTTCTATTGCCATTTCTATTCAGAACGAACGTATAAGTTCATGTAAAGCTTGACTAAAAGTTCCTAGAACAATTTTTGTTTTGACCTTGAATTTTGATAAGTGATTAAAACGCGATCTAGTTGGAAATGCAAGGAAATTATTCTTAAATTGAAAATCGGGTGATGATTTGCAAGTTATTATTGGAATACTTATTGATTGAATTTAGAAAAAATTCCAGGAGTCTGATGAATTGATGAGTCTCTGCAAAGTGATTCAAAAATTAAATGTCATGTTACATCCAAAACATCGAAAGCGTACGATCTTCTAAGTCAATTATATGGACCAGAGACTTGCCAAAGGCCCATTTTCTCTGCAGATTGTGGAGCCCAAATGTTAAGGAAACAACTTGGGCTACATCTATAGTTTGGAATATTGGAGTATAGCTGGTTCAAAAAGTGTAGATCCAACAAGGCCATTGCCGTTTTTAAAGCATACAAGTCTGTCTCAAATATGTGACACTTTTTGCTTCAAAATTCAAACGGTATGAATTTTGATTAATATTTTAAAATGTATCTATTCACTAAATTGGGATGAGAAAAATTGCAATTTATAGTAATTTTCATATAGTTATATAAATTTTAATATTAAAATATTGAGTTAATATAATCTAATTCAACTTTAAAATTTAATAAAATTAACTTTAAAAAAGCAAAAAATGTCACATAAATTGAAACGACCTCACCCTCTCTGGTGTCAGTGAGGGAAATTTGAGTATCCCCGTTGAGGAGTAATTCAGAATATTAAAAAACATAAACCAAATAAAAGAATTTAGTTTAATTCACCCATATAACTATCTTTAGTACTCATATCGATGCTGTCTGAGATTTTCGGCTCAATGGCGGCAATTCACCAGATATTCCAAACGAATAATGAATATTCACATCATTCAGATATCTATCACTACGTAAAATAAAAACAGTGGGCAATTTTAACAATACGTGGAGCTCCATTTCAATTAAAACCATAAACATAACCAATCAATCCAACCAATTTTTTTTTATAAACATAAATAAATAACACAAAGCAAGAAGCACTTTGAGCTTCAATTCAAATCAAAGAAATGGATTTGCAGGGGGTTTATTCTGGATTTCTTTGTTTAATTATAGGCTTAATTTTGAGTACCAAAAATCAGTTATGTAAGGCTGGAATAACAAGTGATTATGTGAGAAATTATAATTCAAATATGCATATGCCATTGAATAGTGATGTATTTCGAGTGCCACCTGGTTACAAATTTACAATTACAATGCTCCCCAGCAGGCTCTTCTGCTTTCTCTTTTAGTGTTTTCACGTCTTTTTTAGACCTGTAATCATAATTTCAAGTTTAATTTTCCGTCATATGAGCTTACCAAAGTATAATCTGGGGTTTAAGTTGATCTTTAATGTGAAAATATTTCTAATTTATCTGTGATTGGGGTGCAATTGATTAAATCATTAATTCTTATTTCCAAGTTAATGTCTTTTTAGTTATTAAAAGAAGTTCTTTTATATTTGGTCAACTGTTCCTTTGTCAAACAATTAGCTTTATGGAGGAATCTTTAAGACCTCTTAATTACTCGCCCCGTTTCAATTTAGGTGACAAAGTTTAAATAGATACAGAATTTATGAAACAAAATGATATTGTTAAAATTTGAGATAATAAATATGTCATAACATTTGTATAATTATAAAACGTTTGCAACTTGCGAGATTAAAAATTCCATATCATTTGTGTGAAGCTTCTCATTAGGGATAAACTGAAAATCTAAGTTAAATTATTTTTAAATTTAGAAAGTTGTCAACTAAAAAAAATATATTGTCACATAAATTGAACGAAGGAAGTATCATTTTTTTTTTCAAAATTGTAATAGTGAAATAGTTCTATTTATGCTTCAAAATGCTATAACATGGTATAGGAGTTCATTATATTCATGAATTGAACATCCTTCAATTAGTAGTAAACTTCATTCTCTTTTTAACCGTTTAGTAAATGAACATACATGTTTAGCAATCTTTTGTGTGGTCCAAATAGTTGTGCAAGCACTGAAACAGAATTTCAAACGGATGTCTATATTGGATACGTTCTTCTTTGTTGGAAAATAGACCTCAAGGAATATCTGTATATAAAACATTTTTATCCCTTCAAGATAAAACTCAAGGAATATCCTTTAGTGTCTGCACAGCTTTGTTGTGTTTAGTATCCACACAGATGAATCCCATTGTTTCTTGAATGTCATTGCAATGAGATGAAACTATTACCTAGTACTTATCTATTGTCATTTTAGTGACTTTTATGTTAGTTGCTCAAAGTTAAGTGACTTTTGTGTTAGAAATGATAGTTAAGTAACTTTTGAGGGGAAAATGATAGTTAAGTGACCATCTGTGAAATTTATCCTATAGCATTACTACGGTGCAACTTTGTGTATTTCGGTTTAGCCATGCCGTGAAGTGAATGTGAATCTTGAAGGTTTACATAACACAAGGGGATCATGAAGAAAAGGGTGTGATTGTGTCTTGGACCACACCTGATGAACCCGGCTCAAATGCAGTCCTCTATTGGGCCAAAAATAGTGATGTTAAAAGCTCAGCTGAGGGATTTGTTGTTAACTACAAGTATTATCATTACACGTCCGGATATATTCATCACTGCACCATCAAGGATCTGGAGGTACAACGTAACTATATATGCTCACGTTGACCTCAAATAATAATCATAAATGCTAAAGAAAACAAAATTTTGGGTTTGTTGCTGTTTGATACAAAGTACTACTATGATGTGGGGTTAGGAAATACAACCAGACGGTTTTGGTTTGTAACTCCTCCAAAACCTGGACCTGATGTTCCTTACACATTTGGTCTCATTGGTACTGTCCCAAGTGTTAGGATAATTAGAGACATAATCCCTAATTATCTCCTTCCTATCCCATCATATCTATTAAATTGTAATTAGAATGATATAATTAGGATTATGAGATCAATTGTATTGATGAGCATATCATTAGAGATAGCTAGAATTGATTAGGTAGACTTGTATATAATTGTATATTTGAGATGAAATAAATCATGGAATTCATTTCCTTCATGATATCAGAGCCTCAAATTAAATTTTTCCCACCCCCCTTCCCTCTTACTCGGCCTCCCGATTTTTTTTTCTTCTTTTTTCGGTTTGTTCTTGTCGGAACCCTAAGGGTTTCTTATCAAAACCCTAAAACAGCCTACCTTCACAAACCCTAAACCACTAAACCGCCCTAAACTAAACCTAACCCTACCACTTCGGCTAATCCTAAACAACAACCCCAATATTTCCTAGCCGAAAACCATTTCGGGTTAAGGTTCCTCCACCTCTCACAAATTATTTTCCTTATTCTATTTTTCTCCTATTTTCGTGGGTTTCAGTGGTCGACAAACAAAAATTTCATCCCGCTCTTACCGTAAACAACGTCAAGAATTTCATTTCAATTACTCTTGAGATGGGAAAAAGGCAATACTCCTTGTGGGCGGAATTATTTAAAATTCATTACCGCACATATGAAGTAATCGACCATATCATCTCTTCCGAATCTTCATCGGACACCACCAGTGTTGACAAAAAGTTATGGTCTGCCATAGTCCTTCAATGGATTTACGGCACCATCTCCAACGATCTTTTGCATACTATTTTGGAGCTGGACTATATGGCTCAACAAGCGTGGGAACTATTACAAAATATTTTTCAGGATAATAAACTTTCTAGGGCGGTATATCTTGAAAATCAATTCACCAACGTCAAGTTGGATGATATTTCAAATGTTTTCACCTATTGCCAAGAATTGAAGATGCACGCCGACCAACGTTGGTGCGCCGGTGACGAATCAACAGTTGATTTTTCAATTAATTGGGGGTTGAATGAACATTATGATGGGATTGCTACGTTCATTCAACAAAGTAATGAGTTGCCTCCATTTTATGAGGCTTGTTCGCGATTAATTATTGAAGAAACCCGCAAGGCAAAATAAACAGCCTCGGGGGCAGCCACTGTCGGAACTGTCCTTGTCTCCACCAATTATTTTCCGCTGATTTTCAGCCACAAAATTCTAGTTCGAATGGACTGGAAATCGCAACAATAATGGTAAAAATGGGGGTCAAACCGTAACAATAACAAAGGAAAAAATAATAGTGGAAAGGGACGGGGTAGGGGAAGAGGCCAACCAGCCGGCGTCAGCAACAACCACCACCAGCAGGGGCAGTGATGGCCCAACCAGTGGTAGCCGCATGCCCAGTCCGACGGTAATCAGTGGGTGCAGTACCCACCGTGGGCTTGGGCCCCATAATGGCTTGCCCCTCAATGCCCATACCCCACTGCGTCGTGGGCCAGACCCTCATCTTTAAACTGACAATCCGGAGTTCTAGGTTCTCGTCCGCAACAAGCTTTTGCAGCCCATAGACCATCTTCTGCAAGTTATGCTCCCACCGATATCGAACAGGTCATGAGCAACACGAATCTGAACATTCCTGATGATTCGTGGTACATGGACACATGGATTACGTCACACATGACGGCATCTCAAGGTAATCTCTCATTTTATTTTATTATGAGAAGTAATAAAAATATTATTGTCGGCAGTGGGCAGGAAATTCCAATTCGTGGCATTGGTCAGTAAAACTTCCCCCCTCACCCACCGTTATATTTGAAAAATAACTTACATGTACCAAAACTAATTAAAAACTTGATATTTGTACGACGTTTTACAACTGACAACAATGTTTCTGTGAATTTTGATCCATTTGAATTTTCTGTGAAGGATTTTCAAACGAGGATGCCACTAATGAGATGTAATAGCATGGGGGACTTGTATCCCATCACTAACACTACCAACAACCAAGTGATCAAACCATCAACCTTTGCAACTATTTTTCCTATCATATGTCATAATCAGTTGGGACACCCAAGTGCACCGGTGTTCAATACTCTTAGAAAAAATAATTTTATTGGTTGTAATGAACTATTGGACTCTTCTGTTTGCCAGGCTTGTGTGTTTGGGAAGCATGTTAAACTTCCTTTTGCATTATCTAATTCACAAACGTTTATGTCATTTGATCTTATGCATTGTGATTTGTGGACTTCCCCGATTTTGAGTTATGCAGGTCATAAATATTATAAGCTTTTATTGGATGATTATTCGAATTTTCTGTGGACATTTATCTTAGGGCAGAAATCGCAAGTCTTCACCGTTTTAAAACAATTTAGTGCTTTTATCAAAAACCCAATTTGACAAATCCATTAATGTTTTCAATGTGACAATGGGAGGAAATTTATAAATTCCCAATATAATGATTTTTGTCACCAAAATGGGATGTCCTTGCGTCTTTCATGTCCACATACATCACCTCAAAATGGGAAAGCAGAAAGAAAAATTCGAATGATTAACAATATAATTCGCACACTTCTTGTGCATTCGTCCACACCACCAGTTTTTTTGGCATCATGTACTTCAAATGGCCACATATCTTTTAAACATTCTTCCTAGCAAACTACTCTCCAACTATCACATACACAAATGGTGTACCATCGTCTCCCTTCTTTTACACATTTGAGGGTTTTTGGGTGTTTGTGTTGTCCCTTGTTTCCATCCACAATCATTAACAAACTTCAAGCATGTTTCACTCTTTGTGTATTTTTTGGATACCCGCAAAATCATAGGGGATATAAATGTTATGATATGACGAATGGAAAAATCATTATTTCTCGATACATAGTTTTGATGAGTCTACATTTTCGTTTGCTAAATCTCACGTGGCATCCCCACCTTCATATGATGTTTTGGACGACCGAATGCATCCTGTCGCGCCCTATTTCGACCTGCTCGGGTCAAAGCGGAGCACGGACGTGTTCGGTGATTCCTGGGTAAAAGGGTTGATGAGTCGCCACCTAATTATTTTTACGGTGAATTAGGACACCTAAATATTGCACTAAGTGCTGCAAAGTAAACTCCAATTTTAAGGTCTGCGAAACTAGTGAGATTCTAGGTAAGGGTTCTTTATTATCCTAAAGGGAAGGGTTTAGGCATCCTTTAAGATCCGCTAACTTGCGGGTATCCGGTCAAACTCAGGTTAATTATTGCTAGAAAAATGCATGTTTAATGTATGAAGTTAAAGATGTTTGCAAATAATTAATAAATGATGCATTTTTTAAAAGAAAAAATACATGTAGAGAAAAAATATGCATTTGTATGACATTTAAAGAAAAATACATGTAAAGTTGAAAAAATATGCATTTTGTCAATTGAGGGTAGAAACAAAATTATTTATAAAGCCAAAGAAGCAAATCTTCCGGAAATCATCGAGTTGCCAAAATAAATAATAAAAAGATAAAACTTATTCGGTATGATTAATAAAGCAAATAAAAGACGATAAAGTTGTTTTGAAAATCTTGAATTCGTGAGCCTAAAATAAATAAACTAGCGAAGGATTTCTAAGTTTGAATTTAACCGAGCCTACAAATAAATAAGCTAGCGACGGGTTTCAAATCTTAAACTACCCTATGAATTAATCCTAAGTTTGCCTGTTCTAAGCATTTCAATAGTTACATAAGTGCGATAAATAATATTACAATATAAAGCGGGATAAAAGCTGAATTAAAGAAAGAAATAAAATAAATAAACTCCGAGGAATAATTCGCCGTTATTTACTTTAATCCCTGCAAGTCGCCAAGAGCAAACGGTTAGAAACAGTTAAATACAAATAACTTCATATCCGTATTCAAAACAGTGAATGTTTTTATCACGGAGGGCTCAGACTTAAATTTTGAAAAGAACATTCCAATCACGTCGTGGCTGCAAACATATGACTAATGTGGTTATTTTGATTGCCTCGCCTACTAAACGTGTTGGTCTCTCGGGTGAAATAGAAAATATCACTATAATCACGTGGTCATTTGCGAATATATAACTTGTTGGTTATTTTAGTCACCTCGCCTACTAAACATGTTGATCTTGGAAAAAGGTTAAGCCTCATCATTGCCCAGAAGTTATATTTTATATAGAAAAATACATATTTGGCAATTGAATAAAAAAAGCAATTTTTTATGAAAAAAAATCTTTCAAGGTTGCAAATATGATAGAATGCAAACCTTATATTTTAGGATTAAAGAAAATGAATAATAGATAGCCAAATTATTTTTGAAAGATATTAAAGCATGCATAACGAACCTAAAAAATAGAACAAAGTAACTAGAGGCTAAGTTTGGAACACACAAGACGGTCCTAAACAAATAAAGCTAGCGGTTGGTTTTCAATTTCAAACGATCCTAAGAAATAAACTAACGGCAGTTAGACTATCCTATTCATTCATCTATTCGCGGCCTAATTATTCTAAGCATTCTAATGACAGTACATAATTAAATAATTATTACAACCCAAATAATAATGAAAGACAAAATTAGACAATAAATAGAAGTAGCGGCTAGGACGGATGACGATATCATCGACACCCTATTTGTTTTGAAGTTCCGAGAGCGGGGAATGCAATGAACATAGATGTAGTTCTTCATTTTTGGACGAAGTCATGATGAGTCTCATAATAAGACTCTTCGTTACTCCCGATGCATTTCATGTAAAGAAAAGAAAATGATTAGTAGACGGAACGAAAATATAAACACGTGTATATTCCTAACATATATATATATATACACGAAATATACAACATTAAATACACATAGGAATGAATACTCATGACCATATATTTTACATATCCTCAAGACATTATTTTTTCAGATTTGGCATACTAAAGTAGCCGAAGAAAGAATGTATGCTAACACAACCGGCTCTAAATTTAAACAAGAATAAAAGGGGCAAGGAAGACCAATGTATAAATTATGTAAACATACATGATAAATTCCATTGAACTCATCTTAATCTTAAAGAAACATGACATTCATAAACTTAAACCAAACGCACATACTATTATATTAAACGTGGATAACATACTCCTTTTAAAATTGCACATATTAATCTAGAATATAACATGTAAATATCGTCATTTTAATCAATTAAAGTATGCTCGTTTTTGATTTATTAGGCAGCCACCAAACTAACAACTTACACAACATACAATAATTTGAATATCAACAATCCGCTAGGTGTCCTAAGAATATTTAATCAAGTCATAGCTCTTCCAAACACATATTAATCTTACATTATCCGTATTGCATTTAACAATGAACCCAAGATACCTTACTAAAGCTAATGACAATAATTAGTTAACCAAAAAATCGAGGCAATATCATCTATCACGTATCAACTCCAAATCAGAAATGTCCCAACAACATAAATACAATTATATAAGCAAAATCGTCTCATTATCATATTAATTAATCAAGACTACATTACTTAGCAAAATATCATACTAAATCAAGCATAAACAACACAATCAAATAAGCTTTAAGAAATATAGAAGAATTGGAACGAGTCTAACCTTTTAGGGTAGCTAACCGAGGCGTGATTTGAATCGTCGAATCCGCTCGAAATGTTAGAATTCTGATTTTGTTGTAGATTTTTATGAATTCTGATTTTTCTGGGAATAGGACTCTGTTTTCTGATTTTCGGATGTTTGATCCGACCTGAATGACCCGACCCGACCCGGCAAAGGACTGACCCTACAGGACCGACCTTAACCGAAAAACAGTGAAAATAGCTAAAAATTCAGATTCTTCAACACCAAAAACCAATAATTTTCTACCTATATTTTTCGGAATCTTTAAGTTGAAGAACACATGCAAGAACAAAGAGGTGTTCTTAAGAAGATTTCGGATTTTTTTTTAGTGAAGAACAATACAAACAAATACAATACAACCAAAACTTAAACCTAAATTTCAAATTAAAATTGACCTTAAGCAAGAAAAAAAAAACCTTTTTCAATCCGAAAAAAATCCTCCCGAAACAGTGCAAAAGGGGGGGTTTTATAGGTCTCAAACTCGACCTCCAACCCCCTCATACCCCCCCTTTTTTTTAAACGAATTCAAATTTCAAAATAAAGGGGGAGACAAAATCTGATTTTTGGGGCGTGTTGGTGAGGTGATGGGTTTAGCGGTGTCAGGGTAGGGTGCGGCGACGTGAGGGGCAGGGGTGTAGGGGTGTAGGGTGGCGGCGTGGGGGGTAGGGTGGCGGCTTGGTTGGGAGCCTCTAGGGTTCGTTTTTGTTTTTTTTAATTTTTGGGTTTTGGGGTTTGGGAGTTGAATAAAATAGGAAGGGGAAGGGAATTGGGCTCGGGTATGGGTAGAGGAGTGGGCTGGTCAGGGAATTGTTTGGGTTGGGGATGAATTAGTTTTTTTGGGCTGGTTGGGCTTTTATTTTGTGGGTTATGTTTTGGTTTTGGGGTTGGTTTTAAGAAAAGGGTGATGGGCCTGGTCCGGTTGGGCTTGGGAAATAAAGGGGAAGGGAATAGGGGTATTGGGCTTGGGGGTTGGTTTGGTTAGGGAATTAGTTTGGGTAGGAATTGTTTGGGTTGGGAAAATAAAATGGGTTATGGATTTATAAAAAGGGGCTTAATATTAAAAATATATTTTTTTGTAAAAGATGTGAATTATTTAAAATAACATAATGATGTGATAATAATAAAATATAATATTTGCGAAATGTTTAATGCTTAATAATGATAAAAAAAATGGAAATGCGATGCAATTTTGCGAGAATAAAATAACATAGAATTTCGGATAAAACTTATGATTATGGTAAAAATGCAAATGATAGTAAAATGTGAATAATAATAATAAGAGAATAATATAATATGATATATATATATATATATATATAAATTGTTTTTTGAGGTATCCGAAAGTATTTAAAATTGCGAATAAATAGGAAAAAGACGGGACAAAATTGGGTGTCAACAGATGCCCCTCTTTGGCCGGAAACGATGAAAGAATTTTCGGACAAAGAAGTTGACCGAGTAGCCAATTTTGTTCTGATCATCGGGACTCGAAGGAAGATTAGGAATGTATGGTAGGGACAGAATTTCGAGGGAGAAGATATTGAAAAAGTTGGTGCAGATCCAAGAAATATTGCCACAGTGTCGAATTATGATGACACTGGTTGAAGGTGTGGCAACACATTGGGAAAGAGCGGATCGACGTTCGAAGTAGGTCGTTGACCAAATTGCCTCGGTTCGCCGTAAGATATAATTCCACGTTATCTTTGAAAGCTCCATGATTCAAATTCCTGTGGACTAGAGCTAAGATAAAAGTTAGTGCATAACTGTTGCATAAGATATGTATTGTGAGAAATGACTTTGGTAAGTTGAAATGATGTCGTTGCTTAATATTGTGCAAATGACGCCGTTGGCGGGCGCCTGTTTATACTTTAAAATAAAGTACCCGCATTAGAAGGTGGGCGCCTGACTTAAATTGAAATACCCGCATTAGAAGGTGGCGCTGGTGAAATTTAAATACCCGCATTAGGAGGTGGCGCTGACCAAATTTAAATACCGCGTTAGGAGGTGGGCGCTGATTTAAAACATACTCGCATTAGAAGGTGGGCGCTGATTTAAAACATACCGCGATTAGGAGGTGGGCGCTGATTTAAAACATACCGCGTTAGGAGGTGGGCGCTGATTTAAAACATACCGCGATTAGAAGGTGGGCGCTGATTTAAAACATACCGCGTTAGAAGGTGGGCGCTGATTTAAAACATACCCGCATTAGAAGGTGGCGCTGATTTAAAACATACCGCGATTAGAAGGTGGGCGCTGATTTTAAAACATACCCGCGTTAGAAGGTGGGCGCTGATTTAAAACATACCGCGTTAGAAGGTGGGCGCTGATTTAAAACATACCGCGATTAGAAGGTGGGCGCTGATTTAAAACATACCCGCGTTAGAAGGTGGGCGCTGATTTAAAACATACCGTTAGAAGGTGGGCGCTGATTTAAAACATACCGCGATTAGAAGGTGGGCGCTGATTTAAAACATACCCGCGTTAGAAGGTGGCGCTGATTTTTAAAACATACCGCGATTAGAAGGTGGGCGCTGATTTAAAACATACCGCGATTAGAAGGTGGCGCTGATTTAAAACATACCCGCGTTAGAAGGTGGGCGCTGATTTAAAACATACCGCGTTAGAAGGTGGGCGCTGATTTAAAACATACCCGCGTTAGAAGGTGGGCGCTGATTTAAAACATACCGCGATTAGAAGGTGGGCGCTGATTTAAAACATACCGCGTTAGAAGGTGGGCGCTGATTTAAAACATACCGCGTTAGAAGGTGGGCGCTGATTTAAAACATACCCGCGTTAGAAGGTGGGCGCTGATTTAAAACATACCGCATTAGAAGGTGGGCGCTGATTTAAAACATACCGCGTTAGAAGGTGGGCGCTGATTTAAAACATACCCGCGTTAGAAGGTGGCGCTGATTTAAAACATACCGCGTTAGAAGGTGGGCGCTGATTTAAAACATACCGCGTTAGAAGGTGGGCGCTGATTTAAAACATACCCGCGTTAGAAGGTGGGCGCTGATTTAAAACATACCCGCATTAGAAGGTGGGCGCCTGATTTATGTCGTGATAGTTAATGTGTGGACATAAGCGATGCAAAAGTTGAGTAGATGAGAATGCGACCCTGTGAGTCGAAATACCGTTCTTTGCGTTGACACAACATGGTTGGGAACATGTAGTTTAGCATGACGTCTTTGTACAATCTCCAAACAGGAAAGTGATTCCTGTAGTGAGTTGCGATGCGGAGGCCCTTGCGAATCTGCTCATAAACGTTGCAGCTTCCCTGCTGTTTTCGACCTGAAGAACCTGTACTAAAATAAATTTATGAGTTTTGGGAGGGAGGAGTTGATTCGCGTTGACTTTGTAGCTTCGGCCTTGGTATCTGCATGTCCTGCTAACTCGGACCCGTAGCCCCTATCTGCTTCCCAGTCTTGGCCAGCCGTTAATGAAAACATTCGAAAACAATTTGTAGAAATGCATCTTAAAGAATAGAAACATAAAAAATTCTATCGAATTTTGATGAAAATATTTGTTGAAAATAATTTGCTTATAAGGATTACTGCATATATATATATATATATGTCTGTCGAGCAGTGACATGCGGTGAAACAAAGCAAACGTCTTATCCAAAATTCTTCTGGCTGAAGACTTAGTTTGCCGATGCTTTTCCATGTTTATCGGCGTCCTCTGGCAGTGATCCCTTAAAAATGCCCCAGTGTCAGATATGTGAGAATGACGATCTTTTGAACGGACAACCGAGTCTTGTGTAGATTGCTTGCCTGCCCTATCAGGGTGATCAGATGGGTGCATTTTGTCTTTTGTGAGATAAAGGAGAAAATATTTCCTAATGGTGGGACCGAAGCCGATTTAGGCCGCCTACGTATCCCCATGAGGGAATCAGGTCGTGACGTAGTTCATTACAAGCAAAGGAGATTGTAAGGATTTTACTAAAAATGGGACCGAAGCCGATGTGGCCGCCTACGTATCCCGCCGAGGGAATCAGGTCATAACGTAGTTCATATTACAAGCAATGTGTTTCTGGGAAATTTGCAATCTAGGAAACGGAACCCGACATGGGTTCTTTGCGTATCTCGCCAGGGAGCGCAACTTTTACAACATAAGAAAATGCATTACATAGAAAAATCCTAAATGTAGTATCTTTTCACTGCATCCGCGTTGATAGCTTTTGGCCATACTTCACCGTCCATTTCAGCTAGAATTAATGCCCCTCCGGTCAACACCCGGTGAACCATATAAGGCCCTTGCCAGTTAGGTGCGAATTTTCCTTTAGCTTCATTTTGGTGCGGGAATATCCGTTTTAGCACCAATTGCCCCGGTTCGAAAGTCCTTGGTTTTACTTTCCTGTTGAAAGCTTTGGCCATTCTGTTTTGATAAAGTTGTCCGTGGCAGACTGCGTTCAATCGCTTTTCATCGATCAACATCAATTGTTCGTACCGATTCTGTATCCATTTTGCTTCGTTTAGCTCAGCTTCTTGGATAATTCTCAAGGATGGTATTTCTACTTCTGCTGGTAACACAGCTTCTGTTCCATAGACCAATAGATATGGTGTTGCCCCAGTAGAAGTCCTGATTGTAGTGCGATAGCCTAAAAGTGCAAAAGGCAGATGCTCATGCCAGTGTTTGTAATTATCAATCATCTTTCACAGTATTCTTTTGATATTTTTGTTGGCTGCTTCGACTGCTCCGTTCATTTGAGGTCGATATGGAGTGGAATTCCGGTGAGTGATCTTGAACTTTTCGCATATCTCATTCATCAGATTACTGTTAAGATTGGCTCCATTGTCTGTTATAATCGACTCAGGAATTCAAAATCGGCAAATGAGGTTATTGCGGACAAAATCCACCACCACTTTCTTTGTCACTGACTTGTAGGACGATGCTTCTACCCACTTTGTGAAATAGTCAATTGCCACTAGAATGAATCGGTGTCCATTTGATGCGGCAGGTTCAATAGGGCCAATGACATCCATGCCCCAAGCTGCGAATGGCCAAGGAGAGCTCGTCACATTGAGTTCGTTAGGAGGCACCTTGATTAGATCGCCATGAATCTGACATCGATGGCATCTTTGCACGAAGTGGATGCAATCTGTTTCCATGATCATCCAAAAGTATCCTGCTCTTAGAATCTTCTTTGCCAAAGTGAAGCCATTCATGTGAGGCCCGCACGTGCCTCCGTGTGTCTCTTCAACTAAACTGCTTGCCTCTCGAGCATCAACACATCTTAACAAACCGAGATCTGGAGTCCTCCGATAAAGGATTTCTCCGTTTAGAAAGAAATGGTTTGCTAACCTCCTAAGTGTCCTCTTTTGTATACTGGTTATGCCTTCTGGATATTCACCTATCTTGAGATATCTCTTAATGTCGTGGTACCAAGGCTTTCCATCCAACTCTTCATCTATATTGAAACAATAGGCCGGCTGATCCGATAAGCTCACCTTGATGGGATCAATGTAGTTCTTATCCGGATGTTGAATCATGGAGGACAGTGTTGCCAGAGCATCAGCGAACTCGTTTTGAGTTCGTGGGATATGCTTGAACTCTATCTCGCTGAATTTTTTGCATAATTCTTTCACGCAATGCAGGTAAGGAAGTATCTTCCCATTCTTGGTCGCCCATTCGCCTTGCACCTGATGAATCAATAAGTCTGAATCACCTATGACCAATAATTCTTGGATGTTCATATCAACGGCCATTCTAAGTCCGAGTATACAAGCTTCATATTCCGCCATATTGTTGGTGCATGAAAATCGGAGTTTTGCCGAAATTGGGTAGTGTTGACTGATTCAAATCAAAGCGCTCCAATACCAACCCCTTTGAAGTTTGCAGCTCCGTCGAAGAACATTCTCCAACCCGGGTACTCTTCTGAGATGTCTTCTCCAACAAACAGCACCTCCTCGTCCGGAAAATAAGTCCGGAGAGGCATGTATTCTTCATCCACAGGGTTTTCAGCAAGATGGTCGGCTAGTGCTTGTCCTTTGATAGCCTTTTGGGTGACATATATGATATCGAACTCACTTAGCAAGATTTGCCACTTTGCTAGTTTTCCAGTGGGCATGGGCTTCTGAAAGATGTATTTGAGCGGGTCCATCCTTGAGATGAGATAAGTGGTATATGCAGACAGATAATGTCTAAACTTTTGTGCAATCCACGTTAAGGCACAACAAGTGTGTTCCAGCAAAGTATACCGAGCTTCATACGGTGTGAACTTCTTGCTTAAGTAGTATATGGCTTGCTCCTTCTTTCCTGTTTCGTCATGTTGTCCCAGCACGCATCCAAATGCATTTTCTAACAGACGGATATAACAAAGAACGGCCTTAGGGTTCTGGAGGCACCAAAACAGGTGGGTTAGACAAGTATTCTTTGATTCTATCAAAAGCTTGCTGGCAATCCGATGTCCACTTGGTAGCAGCGTCTTTCTTCAATAGCTTAAATATTGGCTCACATATCACTGTTGATTGTGCTATGAACCTGCTGATGTAATTGAGTCGACCAAGGAAACTCATCACGTCCTTTCGACTCTTTGGAGGAGGCAAGTCTTGAATAGCTTTTACCTTCGAAGGGTCTAATTCAATACCTCTTCTACTCACGATGAAACCCAGCAGCTTCCCAGCAGGGACACCAAACGCACACTTTGCAGGGTTCAACTTTAGGTTATACCGCCTCAGCCGGTCAAAGAACTTCTCTAAATCTGTCAAGTGATCTGAAGTCCTTCGCGACTTGATAATAACGTCATCTACGTAGACCTCTATTTCTTTGTGGATCATATCATGAAAAATGGTAGTCATGGCCCTCATGTAGGTGGCACCTGCATTCTTGAGTCCGAACGGCATTACTCGATAACAGTATACCCCCCAAGGTGTAGTGAATGCTGTCTTCTCTGCATCTTCCTCATCCATCAAGATTTGGTGGTAACCAGCAAAGCAATCAACAAATGATTGTAATTCATGCTTTGCACAGTTGTCAATGAGTATGTGAATATTTGGAAGAGGGAAGTCATCCTTGGGCCGCCTTGTTGAGATCCCGATAATCCACGCACACTCGTATCTTTCCATCTTTCTTTGGCACCGGTACAATGTTGGCCAACCAAGTGGGGTATCTTGTGACTCGAATGACCTTTGCATCGAATTGCTTGGACACCTCTTCCTTGACCCTTAAGCTCAAATCAGGCTTGATTTTCCTTGGTTTTTGTTTCACCGGAGGGTAGGATGGATCGATAGGCAATCTATGCGAAACAATATCCGTGCTCAACCCTGGCATCTCGTCATAAGACCAAGCAAATACGTCGATATATTGTCTCAAAAGATCCGTCAGTTCTTTCCTTTGTGGGGCGTTCAGATGGACGCTGATTCTTGTTTCTTTCACATTTTCTGCATCCCCCAAATTTATTGCCTCAGTTTCTTCTAAATTTGGCTTTGGTTTATTCTCAAAATGTTCCAATTCCTCTGTCAATTCTTCTGGTTGCGAGTCTTCCTCATACTCTTCGAAGTCCTGTTCATTGTTCGAGACTTTGTTTGCTTGTTTCATTATATGTCACATATTGCTGACAAATTAGTTTGCATGATGAAAAAAGAAAGGAAAATTATTAAACAAAGCAGATTTTAAAATAGCAAAAGCAATGCAGATTTGTCATTTTAAGCTTTCAAAAGGTGGAGGCAAAATACATTAAACTGCATAAAATGCGGTTCATGCCTCAATTTAAATCGCATTTTTCATTAAGTACTAATACAATTTGGGTAGACATGATTGGGAAATAAAAGATGGGGTGCTCACTTGATTATAGTCAACACGAATCAACCTTTGGGGAAATAAATAAGGCAAAATGAAACTCCTGAAAAATGAAGAAAACCAAATTAGTATAAGGTGAGTAATTATTGATTTAAATAATATACACAGAGTGAAAATCAGTAGAAAATAGCAAACAAATTGTATATGCGTGTCCTAATATACAAGGGGCCTCTCTTATGCCAGAGGTGGGCCTAAACGCCAGATATGCGGGATTACGACAGATTTGATCCAAGCTGCTAAACTGCAATGCTTTGTCGAAAATGAGACAAAATGAATGTACATTTTCCAATTTTAGCATATCATGATTAGTCTTGGATTAGTCTATCCTTATCACGCTACACATAATATGATGATTGGTCGTTGGGTTGTGAGACCCGTAGACATCTTTGGCGGATTTCTTAATTGTGGAGTCGATACCAAGGATCGACCCACCTAAGGTGTATGCATGCATGACTTAAAATAAAGGGTGGTATAGCTCTATCTTAAATTTTCTAAGATTTGGCTGACTAGACTCAAGGTTCCCGAGCGGACTACTCGAGTGAGAAGGCTACGCGGCCACCGGATGGTCCGGTCACTCCGCGCATACGCCAACTCTCCTAAAATTTAGTAGATTGAAAGAAATTTGCGGGTGCGCAAAACACACCTCGCGTGTAATGTGTGATAGTGTCAATTTTCCAGAGTGGAAGAATTATGAGCGAAATGCCAATTTAAGGAAAGCAGTAAGAGAATATAGTAATTAAAGCAGTTATGCATACAAAATTTCAACAGAAAATAATTAAAAACAATAGATCAAACAAGGAGCAATATAAATCACAATAATGATTAACCTGAACTTGTTATGGTTAAGAACCTGAACGTCCCCAGTGGAGTCGCCATGCTGTCGCGCCCTATTTCGACCTGCTCGGGTCAAAGCGGAGCACGGACGTGTTCGGTGATTCCTGGGTAAAAGGGTTGAGGAGTCGCCACCTAATTATTTTTACGGTGAATTAGGACACCTAAATATTGCACTAAGTGCTGCAATGTAAACTCCAATTTTAAGGTCTGCGAAACTAGTGAGATTCTAGGTAAGGGTTCTTTATTATCCTAAAGGGAAGGGTTTAGGCATCCTTTAAGATCCGCTAACTTGCGGTTATCCGGTCAAACTCAGGTTAATTATTGCTAGAAAAATGCATGTTTAATGTATGAAGTTAAAGATGTTTGCAAATAATTAATAAATGATGCATTTTTTAAAAGAAAAAATACATGTAGAGAAAAAATATGCATTTGTATGACATTTAAAGAAAAATACATGTAAAGTTGAAAAAATATGCATTTTGTCAATTGAGGGTAGAAACAAAATTATTTATAAAGCCAAAGAAGCAAATCTTCCGGAAATCATCGAGTTGCCAAAATAAATAATAAAAAGATAAAACTTATTCGGTATGATTAATAAAGCAAATAAAAGACGATAAAGTTGTTTTGAAAATCTTGAATTCGTGAGCCTAAAATAAATAAGCTAGCGAAGGATTTCTAAGTTTGAATTTAACCGAGCCTACAAATAAATAAGCTAGCGACGGGTTTCAAATCTTAAACTACCCTATGAATTAATCCTAAGTTTGCCTATTCTAAGCATTTCAATAGTTACATAAGTGCGATAAATAATATTACAATATAAAGCGGGATAAAAGCTGAATTAAAGAAAGAAATAAAATAAATAAACTCCGAGGAATAATTCGCCGTTATTTACTTTAATCCCTGCAAGCTGTCAAGAGCAAACGGTTAGAAACAGTTAAATACAAATAACTTCATATCCGTATTCAAAACAGTGAATGTTTTTATCACGGAGGGCTCAGACTTAAATTTTGAAAAGAACATTCCAATCACGTCGTGGCTGCAAACATATGACTAATGTGGTTATTTTGATTGCCTCGCCTACTAAACGTGTTGGTCTCTCGGGTGAAATAGAAAAGATCACTATAATCACGTCGTGGCTGCGAATATATAACTTGTTGGTTATTTTAGTCACCTCGCCTACTAAACATGTTGATCTTGGAAAAAGGTTAAGCCTCATCATTGCCCAGAAGTTATATTTTATATAGAAAAATACATATTTGGCAATTGAATAAAAAAGCAATTTTTTATGAAAAAAAATCTTTCAAGGTTGCAAATATGATAGAATGCAAACCTTATATTTTAGGATTAAATAAAATGAATAATAGATAGCCAAATTATTTTTGAAAGATATTAAAGCATGCATAACGAACCTAAAAAATAGAACAAAGTAACTAGAGGCTAAGTTTGGAACACACAAGACGGTCCTAAACAAATAAAGCTAGCGGTTGGTTTTCAATTTCAAACGATCCTAAGAAATAAACTAACGACAGTTAGACTATCCTATTCATTCATCTATTCGCGGCCTAATTATTCTAAGCATTCTAATGACAGTACATAATTAAATAATTACTACAACCCAAATAATAATGAAAGACAAAATTAGATAATAAATAGAAGTAGCGGCTAGGACGGATGACGATATCATCGACACCCTATTTGTTTTGAAGTTCCGAGAGCGGGGAATGCAATGAACATAGATGTAGTTCTTCATTTTTGGACGAAGTCATGATGAGTCTCATAATGAGACTCTTCGTTACTCCCGATGCATTTCATGTAAAGAAAAGAAAATGATTAGTAGACGGAACGAAAATATAAACACGTGTATATTCCTAACATATATATATATACACGAAATATACAACATTAAATACACATAGGAATGAATACTCATGACCATATATTTTACATATCCTCAAGACATTATTTTTTCAGATTTGGCATACTAAAGTAGCCGAAGAAAGAATGTATGCTAACACAACCGGCTCTAAATTTAAACAAGAATAAAAGAGGCAAGGAAGACCAATGTATAAATTATGTAAACATACATGATAAATTCCATTGAACTCATCTTAATCTTAAAGAAACATGACATTCATAAACTTAAACCAAACGCACATACTATTATATTAAACGTGGATAACATACTCCTTTTAAAATTGCACATATTAATCTAGAATATAACATGTAAATATCGTCATTTTAATCAATTAAAGTATGCTCGTTTTTGATTTATTAGGCAGCCACCAAACTAACAACTTACACAACATACAATAATTTGAATATCAACAATCCGCTAGGTGTCCTAAGAGTATTTAATCAAGCCATAGCTCTTCCAAACACATATTAATCTTACATTATCCGTATTGCATTTAACAATGAACCCAAGATACCTTACTAAAGCTAATGACAATAATTAGTTAACCAAAAAATCGAGGCAATATCATCTATCACGTATCAACTCCAAATCAGAAATGTCCCAACAACATAAATACAATTATATAAGCAAAATCGTCTCATTATCATATTAATTAATCAAGACTACATTACTTAGCAAAATATCATACTAAATCAAGCATAAACAACACAATCAAATAAGCTTTAAGAAATATAGAAGAATTGGAACGAGTCTAACCTTTTCCGGGTAGCGAACCGAGGCGTGATTTGAATCGTCGAATCCGCTCGGAAATGTTAGAATTCTGATTTTGTTGTAGATTTTTTATGAATTCTGATTTTTCTGGGAATAGGACTCTGTTTTCTGATTTTCGGATGTTTGATCCGACCCGGAATGACCCGACCCGACCAGCGGTGACGGGCAGGCAGAAAAAGCAGTGAAAATAGCTAAAAATTCAGTTTCTTCAACACCAAAAACCAATAATTTTCGACCTATATTTTCGGAATCTTTAAGTTGAAGAACACATGCAAGAACAAAGAGGTGTTCTTAAGAAGATTTCGGATTTTTTAGTGAAGAACAATACAAACAAATACAATACAACCAAAACTTAAACCTAAATTTCAAATTAAAATTGACCTTAAGCGAGAAAAAAAAAACCTTTTTCAATCCGAAAAAATCCTCCCGAAACAGTGCAAAAGGGGGGGTTTTATAGGTCTCAAACTCGACCTCCAACCCCCTCATACCCCCCCTTTTAAAACGAATTCAAATTTCAAAATAAAGGGGGAGACAAAATCTGATTTTTGGGGCGTGTTGGTGAGGTGATGGGTTTGGCGGTGTCAGGGTAGGGTCTTGGCGGCGTGAGAGGCGGGGTGTAGGGGTGTAGGGTGGCGGCGTGGGGGTAGGGTGGCGTCTTGGTTGGGAGCCTCTAGGGTTCGCTTTTTGTTTTTTTTAATTTTTGGGTTTTGGGAGTTGAATAAAATAGGAAGGGGGAAGGGAATTGGGCTCGGGTATGGGTAGAGAGTGGGCTGGTCCGGAATTGTTTGGGTTGGGGATGATTTAGTTTTTTGGGCTGGTTGGGCTTTTATTTTGTGGGTTATGTTTTGGTTTTGGGGGTTGGTTTTAAGAAAAGGGTGATGGGCAGTCCGGTTGGGCTTGGGGAAATAAAGGGGAAGGGAATAGGGGTATTGGGCTTGGGGGTTGGTTTGGTTAGGGAATTAGTTTGGGTAGGAATTGTTTGGGTTGGGAAAATAAAATGGGTTATGGATTTATAAAAAGGGGCTTAATATTAAAAATATATTTTTTTGTAAAAGATGTGAATTATTTAAAATAACATAATGATGTGATAATAATAAAATATAATATTTGCGAAATGTTTAATGCTTAATAATGATAAAAAAAATGGAAATGCGATGCAATTTTGCGAGAATAAAATAACATAGAATTTCGGATAAAACTTATGATTATGGTAAAAATGCAAATGATAGTAAAATGTGAATAATAATAATAAGAGAATAATATAATATGATATATATATATATATATATACATATATATATATATATATATATATAAATTGTTTTTTGAGGTATCCGAAAGTATTTAAAATTGCGAATAAATAGGAAAAAGACGGGACAAAATTGGGTGTCAACACATCCTATTTTGTAACACCATTTACATACCGAAAACTATGTGGGACCAGCCCAATCGAGAAATGGAATTGGGTCAGACCGACGAGAAGAGGTTACTGCATATTTTCCTTTGGCCCTGACCTAGTCCACTTCTCGTGAAGGGCAGGCTCAAGGGGAGAACCAACTGCCACTTACCCGAGTCTTCGAACCAATTTTTCCAGGCCCAAAACGTCAACCCGTGTCGGCCCAATAACAAAACAGAAGTCCATAGCAACCAACCATCGATTTTGGGCCAAGTTCGGTCATCCCCTCGAACCACTAGCCAACTCAAAAGTCCAAATCCCCAATCTCAGACCATTGAAACTCGTGTCATGCACAGGATTTTTCAGCCCAAGCGTCATTTTAACCTAATATCTTCAGCCCAACCATCACCTCTTCCGAAGAATTTCAAAGCAGCCCTATCAGATCTGAATTGAAAAGCTGCCATGTTAAATAAAATTGATGCTCTTATTAAAAATAATACGTGGGAGTTAGTGCCTCGTCCATCTAATATGAACATAATCAGGTCTATGTGGGTTTTCTGTCATAAAAAGAATTATGATGGCTCTTTTGCGACATACAAAACTCGTCTTGTTGGTGATGACATGTCTCAGTAGGTTGGCGTGGATTGTGGTGAAACATTCAGTCTGGTAGTTAAGCCAGCAACTATCAGGACTGTTCTTAGCCCGACACTGTCAAAATCATGGTTCATTCATCAGTTGGATGTCAAAAATACGTTCTTACATGGCCATCTACAAGAGACAGTTTACATGCACCAACCTTTGGGTTTCCGAGATCCTATACATCCGGATTATGTTTGTTTGTTGAAAAATCTTTTATGGTTTGAAACAAGCTCCCAGGGCGTGGTATAACAGGTTTGCATGCTTTGTATCCACACTGAGTTTCTCACACAACAAGTCTGATCAATCCTTGTTCATTTATAAGAAGGGACATGACATGGCATACATACTTTTATATATAGATGATATCATTCTTACAGCATCATCTGTGTAATTATGTAATGTAGATATTCTCATTCAATTAGGATTACAAATATATATATATATATATATATATATATATATATATATATATATATATTGTATTAATAAGAAGACTTCAATCAAGAAGAATTGCACTATTCTACAAAATCAACTGAGTTTCTTAATTTATCTATGTCAAGGTTTGCCAACTAGAATTACTACGTAGCAACTTGATTATCAATTCTAATTTTACAATATTATGTCATTAATAAAAAAAATTATTTTAAGAGTTGAAGATGCAATTTTTTGAACCTTCTTTAATTTTTTTTCTAAAGAGAAACTGAATTTTTGTGTAGATGTAAATTGATCTTCGGCATTCTCTTGTGCAATTGATTTGATGTGTCACTTTTAAAGCTCATATAAATGTGGCACCTTTCTTGAATTGATGGAGGAGCCTCTTTTTGTTATAAATTTATATTAAAAAATAATTTTTTTAATTGCAAAAATATAAAGATTTTTCTAGTTATAAACAGAAATTAAAGTATAGAAAAAGTTAATGCTAGTTACTTGAAGTCAATTTTATATAGTAAAATACGAACAAAAAAGAAGTGGGTAACAAAATTGTATCTTCAACTCGTAAAATGAAAAACTCGTAATGACATAATAA
Organism: Anisodus acutangulus; assembly: GCA_029783415.1. NCBI lineage: Eukaryota > Viridiplantae > Streptophyta > Magnoliopsida > Solanales > Solanaceae > Anisodus > Anisodus acutangulus. Next base: position 2,599,266 of record CM056503.1, read on the forward strand.
AGAAAAAGGAAAAAACATATAAAGAAGTATTGGAGTTTTATTGTAACTTTTGCCAACTAGAATTACTACGTACTTAGCAACTTGATTATCAGTTCTAATTTTATAATACAATGTCATTAGTACGAGTTTTCCATTTTAAGAGTTGAAGATGCAAATTTTTTCATCTTCAGAAAAGGCTGATGACATTATGGAAATTTTTTTTGACTGATCTCGTTTCAGAGAAGAACCTGAATTTTTATGTTGATGTAAATTGATCTTCAATATTTTCTCGTCCAATTGACTCTGTGTGCCTTTCGAAGCTCATATAAATGTGGTGCTTCCCTTGAATTGATAATGGAGCCTCTAATTTTGTGTATATTAACACGTGAGTTGCACGAACGTTTCAAATTAATCATTATAATTTATTTGGATACTGTTATTTATTTCTTAAAAATAAATTTATATGCACCCCATGTTTATCATATTAATTGATATAACACACATTTATCACTTAATAACTAGCGATATAAATTCAACAGTTTAATGTTTTACTTTATATTAAAGTTATATTACTTTATTTAATGTAAACACTGACGGATAAGTATGTGCCTGATCAGGTAAGCTATCAATCATCATAACAACAAATCTTTTTATGTGTAAAGGAAAATCTCGAACGCAAAAAGAAAATATAAAAGAAGAAATCCCGAACACAAAAGAACAATAATATAAAAAAAAAGGAACCCTAATGCAAAAGAACAACAATAGGAAAGAAGGAAGTTGCCTCACAGACGAGTTGGTAAGTGGCAAGGTGATTGGGGTACAACCACTCCGACGTCACAGGTTCGAATACGTGTGGTGACAGTCTTTGCTGAAATATTGCAAGGGTTGTTGCTGGGTTTATATCCCGTTGGTCCTCTCTCTTGCAGGGCTGCCACTCGCGCATATCCCTCGATTTACATCTCACCTGGCCAAGAGGCCTCTGATACAGGTGGGGGTTTCGCCTTCGAAACTTTCCCCTTCACAAAAGGAAAGAAGGAAGTACACGTTTACCCGAATTTAGTATTACTATTAAAACTATATCCTAATTTTATAGCTTTTTGCATGTCAATCTACTTTAGACCACCTTTAGACATTTGGTGCTTGAAATTCAATTACTTTGCCTGAAGAAATGCTTGAATTTCAACTAGGATTTGAAGTTAGGCTTTATCAAGACTAATTTTTCACACCACGTGTATGATATTTGTCAAAATTAAGTAGATATTAAATAATTTTTAAAAATTAAATAAATCAGTATCCAAATAAATTTTCCTTGAAATATTTACAGCATAAAATGCGGAACATAATCAAGCCATATAATATGAAGTCAAAAGCTATTAAATAAATAAATTTACAACATGTTCCAAATCTAGAAAGCAAGAAGAAGAGGTGATTGTGATATTATCCAAAAAGATGATTTTTGTATTACTCAAATTTGAAGAAAAAAAAAGTGGTAATGGTGACTGAATTCGAAAAATAAAGTGGTGTATTTTTTTTCACTCGCCCTCCCCAATCACTAGCTACAATCAATAAAATTTTGATAGAAAATATTCAGAAAAAAGTCGTTTGATCACATTCTTTCAAATGTCAATAAATTGTGTATAGTATATATATACAAGATATATGATGTGTTTAATCATGATAACTCATGATTCATCATTAGACACATGAACTGCACGTACGTTACAAAGCAATTTATGAATTTATATAACAAATATCAAATTTATATTTGCAGAATATTTTAAAAACATTTTGTATTATAATAAAAAAATAAAACAAAAATATAATGATAGTTCTTTGAAATTTCGTCAGAATAAATTATAGTGAAACACACAAATCAAAAAGTGTTCAGAAGTTATATTTTCGCTTTTAAAATAGAAATAATTCTCATGATATTTAAATAAATTATATATTTTTAAAAAATAAATGAAGAATGGATCATTGAAAAGATCATCAGCACTATCCCTAGACCTCCTAGGGACAAAAATGACTTCAACCACAAATAGTTAAATTAGTCATTTTTAAAACTAATTTAACAAGAATCTTTTTGGTATTAGTTTTAAAACATAAAACTCTTATTAGCATGGTGGGGGTGGGGGGTGTTGATGGTGGTGGCTACATATAAAGGAGGAGAAGAAGAAAGTGATGGTGGTGGTGAACGTCGCCGACACCAATTCCACCTCTTCCTTCTTATTTTCTTTTCTTATCTAACCATTGTTACCGCCATTACCACATCCTTCTTCTTTCAATTCAGCCACCATTTTTTCTTTCAAATTCGATCCCACCAGTACCATTTTCTTTTTCAGATTTGGTCACCACCACCATCACCTCTTTTACCAAATATGGGTGACATCAAAATCCCCTTCTTATAAGATTCGGGTAACATCGTAACCACCTCTTTTTTCCAGATATGGGCAGCATAACTGCTACCTATTCCTTTTTCTTCTTCTGGTTAGACCTCCACCTCCACCTCCTCTTAATCCTTCCATTTTAGATTCAGTCACCGCGAACACTTCCATCTCCTTTTTCACTCGCCACCCCCTTTAATCCTACTCCTTGATTTTCAGATTTGGTCATCACCCAAACCACCCCCTTTTATTAAATCAGTTTGGTGACGACGCCGCCGCCGCCACCAACACCACCTCTCATTTTTGTTTTTTAACGTAATCATCGTCGTCACCATTATCACCTCCTTCTTCTTTAGATTCGACCAACACCACCTTTTTTTCAGATTTGGACAACATTATCACTACCCATTTTTCTTCTTCTGGTTTCGACCACCACCTCCATCTCCTCTTAATCCTCCATTTTAGATCCGATCACTGCCACCACTTCCTTCTCCTCCCCCTTCTTCTTAAGATCTAGTCACCACCATATGATTTTTTCACTCGTCACCCTCTCTGATCCTTCTTATTCTTTAGATTTGGTCATCACCCCAACCACCACCTCTTCTTTCTTCTTTTCTGACCAAACCACTGTTGGGTATTACAAAGGATTGCAAGAAACGGAAATTACAAGTAACTGCTTAAGTAAGAATTGAAATTACAATTCAACTAGAAAGCTGGAAATTACAATATAACAATGAAACCAAAATTACAATTTTTGTTGAACAAGAAGACCGGAAACTGCTTTGATTTTGCTGAGTCGAGTGTGGCACTCTGTCCTTAAGACAATATTGCCCCGTATGTATCCTTTATACGTTCCGGACAATTCGTCTCCCAAGATAAAACAGCAATGGAACTATTGAGCAAAGGAAACTCAAAAGCTACCGTGAAGAATATTGAATAACGAAATGATGCTTGGAAGATTAGGAAGATTGCTTGCTTTCTGCTTTGTGTATATTTCGTGTATATCTAGTGTTCCTCAACAATGGTGTAAGGGGTGTTTATATAGGAGGAAGAGGGGCTGTTTGACTGCCTCCATAACAGCCATTATTGGCCAAATAATGACCATTATGGAGGTAGTAAAGCCACCAAATAAATGGAGAAAACTGCCAACGGATTGGCCATTAGTGGAGGTGTAATTCAGCCAAAATAAATGGCTGAATTGAGTGCTGGAACGTTTCTGTTCTGGACCGTCGAAATTCTGAAACTTCAGGGACCAAACTGTACATCTTGAAACTTCAGGGACCAAACTGTACATCTGAAAGAATTCTGGTCCAAACTGCACATCTGAAACTTCTGGGATCAAACTGTACTTCTGACAAAGTTTTCTGGCCCAAAAATATAATATCAGAAGGCCCACAGCCCACGACCGAGGACCCGGAACCGGACCGGACGGCAAGGCGGCAAGGCAGCGTGTGGTCTTTCCTTGAACCAAGCACATCTAGGTCCTCCCTCCTTTAAACACATGGGATACCCTTGGGGTCCCAAACCCCAAACACATTTCGAGTCTTATATACACAACAATTCTTTCTTCCTCTACCGATGAGGGAGAATTGAACACAACACCACACTTTCCATGCTTCAAACACCTCACTTCGTGAACCAATATCTCTTTCATTTCTCAATGAAATTTGACGATTCTTGGCCCTACTGTTATCTACGTACTTAGTACATCATGCATGTGTGAAGAACCGGATTCTCCAACATACGTAACACTAGTGTTTAAGCCGTTAAAGTTGGTCGGTCGCAACTCCCGCCAAAGGCTAATTTCCAACAATCCCCTCTTGAAAGAGATTTTGGCGCACTCACATGGTGTCTTTTTCATTTCCAGCAATATTTCAATGGACCGATGTTGCATAAGGAGAGGTAGCATCGACTTTGAACCTTCCATAGTTGAATACCATCGGACTTACTTATCAAGCGCGGTGAACGTGATGTCTTGAACCGTCGGTGTTTAGTGTAAGCCAAGTCAATGGTACCAACACAACAAATTCCTTACTCTCTTCTTCGTAATGTTTTGTCCGTTTTGGCCATGGACAACGTCTTGGATTCTTAAGTGCGTTCATCTTGAGGCGGCCCGTCCTCGCACTTAAATAGGTGGTCTCCTACAAGGTATCCTGCTATACCCCACTTCACAAGTGTTAGGAACCATTAAAAGTTTCCCAAAACCTAACCTCAACTGTTGAGGAGCATTACAGGTTTTGAAAACTTAACATTTACCCACACTGCAGATAGCACTTAAAGTCTATCGCGGGAACGGCTTTGGATTTGGAGTTTCTTTTCAGAAATCACTATCCGAAGTGCTCATACTTCCACCGAAGCGATCAACTGAACCTTTACAACTTCGTTTTCCCATTGAACCAAATTAGTGAGATCTGCAGTTCGTAAGGTTGGGTTACCGCTGTATTAGTCCTTATATTTTGGGTTTTAAGCCCATTCCCCTAGACAGGCAAGCCATCTGATCTTTGGGTAAGCTCCTTTGTCAATGGAGTCTCGCTATATTATCCTTTGACTTAATGTAATCAATGTATATTATACCCGTGGTGATCAGCTGCCTAACGGTCTTATGCCTCCATCGAATATGACGAGACTTACCGTTGTACATAGCATTCCGTGCCCTTCCTAGAGCCGATTGACTGTCGCAGTGGATCATTACCGAAGGTACGGGTTTGTTCCAACACTGAACATCTTCTAAGAAGTCATGAAGCCACTCAGCTTCTTCCCCTGCTTTGTCTAAAGCGATAAACTCCGATTCCATTGTGGATCGGGCAATGCAAGTTTGCTTAGAGGATTTCCAACACACAAATTTCACCACCAATTGTAAATACATACCCACCGGTGGACTTGGTGTTCTCTATATCGGATATCCGGTTTGCATCACTGCACCCTCTAGTACAATTTGGATATCTCGAATAGTGTAACCCGTAATTTAACGTGTATTTCGTATTGTAATACCCGATTCAACGCCTTCCAGTGGTTATCACTCGGATTACGGGTGAACCTAGCCAACTTATTGATCACGTAAGCAATATCGTGTCGGGTGCGCTTTGTTATATACATCAAACTACCGATCACCGCGATATCGCTTCCCGTATACAGTGCACCAAGATTTTTATCAAGCTTTTGATTTGTATCCATTGGTGACTTTATCGGTGAACTGCCTAACATCTCAAACTTTCTCAAAACATCCTCGATGTAGTGAGACTGAGATAAGACCAGCCGTCAGACGCCTTAGAGATTTTAATCCCTAAGATGACATCTGCGATACCCATATCCTTCATGTCGAAGCATTGTTTCAACATGTTCTTAGTCTCTAGGATTACCCTAGGATCGCTTCTCGTGATTAACATGTCGTCTACATACAGCATATCATAACAAACGAGTCGAGTTACCTTCGTGTAAACACATTTATCACACTCATTAATGGCGAACCCTTCGATAGTAGAGTACTATCAAATTTTTCGTGCCATTGCTTCGGGCTTGTTTCAGCCGTGCACAGAGATTTGATAAGTCGACGGACTTTCTTCTCTTGCCCTTGAACCACGTACCCCTCGGGTTGGTCCATATAGATTTCTTCTTCCAAATCGCCGTTTAGGAAGGTCAGTCTTAACATCCATCCGTGTATCTCAAGGTCACGCAAAGTCGCGATCGCAATAAATACCCGTATGGATGTCATTCGGATACCGGGAGTAGGTATCAAAGTAGTCAAAGCCTTACGTCTGGCCGATAGCCCTTGACTACCAACCTGGCCTTGTACTTGTCTATAGACCCATCTCGCCTTGTATTTCCGCTTGAGTATCCACTTACACCCCAACGGTTTATTTCCTGAGGAAGATCAACCAACTCCTGTATGGTTGTGCGAGAATGGAGCTTATTTCACTCTCAATAGCTTCTTTCCAGGCGGTGCTTCCGGAGTTGACAACGCCTTAGCAATTGTCCTTGGTTCATCATTAACCATATAAGCTACAAAGTCGTGACCAAAGGATTTATCCTTCCTGGCCCTTTTACTTCGCCTTAGATCCATCTCTCGAGTCTCCAAGTCCCGAGAATCTGAACACTAGATTCCTGATGTTCACCACCTCGAGATTCGCTAGATCTGAACCATTCGGTCCGGCGATCAAGGACTCCGGTTCTTGAGAGCTTTGTGCATAACTTCGTTTGAGAGAGGTTATGTCTTTCTCCTTTCTAGGAAAGGTACTTTCAAAGAATAAAGCATTCCTTGATTCCATTATTGTACCCTGGTGGATATCCTGGAATATCCGACTTATGCACTAAGAAGCGATAAGCACTATCAGTTATTTGCATATCCAATGAATATGCAATCTACGCCTTAGGCCTAATCTTGACCTGCTTTGGCTTGGGTACTTCAACCTTTGCCAGACAACCCCACACCTTAAAGTATTTGTAGGTGGGTTTCTTTCCTTTCCATGATTCATATGAAGTTTTGTCCTTACCCTTATGTGGGACTCTGTTAAGAATCATATTAGCGAAGGACGGCTTCTCCCCACATGTTTTGGGAAGACCGAATTGATAAGCAAGGCATTCATCATTTCCTTTAATGTGCGGTTCTTACGTTCCGCCACATCGTTTGATTGAGGTGAGTATGGAGCGGTCGTTTGATGAATAATGCCTTCTTGGGCACAGTATTCCTCAAAAGGCGCTACATATTCTCCCCCTCTATCGCTACGAATGGATTTAATCCGTAGGCTAAGTTGATTCTCAACTTCTGCTTTGTAACGTCGAAACGCTTCAAAGGCTTCATCCTTACTTTTCAACAAGTAAAGGTAACAATACCTTGTGCTATCATCTATAAATGTCACAAAGTACTTGTTCCCCCCTCTAGTTTGTGCAAACTTCAAATCACATATATCTGTGTGAATAAGTTCTAGAGGAGCGGTATTCCTTTCGACGGATCGAAAAGGAAGCTTAGTAAGCTTTGCCTCTACGCACACCTCACACTTATGTTGAGGGTTTCCGCCGTTAGACGGCACCACCTCTATCTTTCCCACCCTTTGAATAGCCTTGTAGTTAACGTGTCCTAATCTATGATGCCATAAATTAGAAGACTCAAGCAAATAAGAAGAAGGTTCAACTTTATTTCCTTGGCCGCAATACAGACATGGCATTCACTTTGAAGAGGCCTTCACAGACGAAGCCCTCCCCACAAATGTGCCATTTTTAGTGAGTACAAATTTATTTGATTCAAACACTAGCCTAAAACCAGATTAACCAATAAAGGTCCGAAACTAGATTTCTTCTAATCTCTGGGGCGTCATCACTTCCTTCAGAGTGAGTTCCTTGCCTAAGTCATCTTCAGGACCACCTTTCCAACCCCTAGCACGTCCGGTTAAGCGTTGTTGCCCATGAACAGCCTTCTCTTGCCTGAGACCGGAGTGTACGTGGAGAAGGCATCTTTGTTGGAACAGATGTGTCTTGTTGCACCTGTGTCCACCCACCACCGCATTGGATTCTCCACCAAGTTGGCTTCTAGCACCACGGCCGAGAGATCCTCAATCATGTCATCCAGGAGCGTGTCCTTGACGACGTTAGCTTGAGCCTTGCCTTCGACTTGGCTTTACGTTGTTGCTCGATCTTGAGCTTGCGGCATTCCTTGATCCTGTGACCGCTTTTCCCACGGTGATGACAGCTACCTCAACGTCTCATTGCGGGGCTTTGCCGCCTTTGTGGAACTTCCGCTTGTTGCTTGTTTTCCCTTTGGCCTCACCAGATTCGCCTTTGCCTCAGAATGTTGTCTACCCTTTGGCAAGGTCTTCTTATTATCTTCCTGAATTTGCAGTTTGATAACAAGCTCTTCAAAGGTCATCTCCTTTGTCTTGAGTTTCAAGTAACTCATAAACTCATTCCACGAAGGAGGTAACTTTTCAATCAGTGATGCAACCAAAAACTGCTCGTTTGGCTTTAGTCCTTCCAAATCCAGGTGATGTAAAATCATTTGGAATTCCTGGACTTGGGACATCACTGTTTTGCTGTCCACCATTTGGAATTTTAGAAATTTCCCAACGATGAACTTCTTAGTACCCGCATCTTGTGCGTTGTACTTCTTTGCGATTTTCCCACGACTCTTTGGCGGTGCCAACGGTAGAATATACCGTGTAGAGGGTCCGCATAGCGATTCGATATAGTTCTTGCACATGAAATCAATATGATTCCACGCATCACGAACCATCTTCATGCCGTTAACGACATGGATACCAAGGCCCTTCACCCGCTTTCAAAGAAAGTAAGAGTCCATTTCGTCTCCGACTTGTGGAGGATCTTCCGTAAGGAACCGGCCATGCCCATAATCATTAAGTAGAACAAAGATCTTTGTCGCCATCTTTTAAATTCGATCCCATGAACTTTTCAGGCGATCATGGTGGTGTGTGAAGAAGAGAGCTCCAACAATCGGGAAGGCGGCAGTTCTTGCGCTTTGAACAGAGCGGCGGCCAGAAGAAAGCGGAGGGGTTATCGCCTTGGCCAAGATGGCGGCGATGGGGAAGGCAACGCGTTGCCTCGAGAGGCGGCGGCGATGGCAAAGAACATCGGTCATATTTCCGGCCATGTTATTGCGATACCGTAAGCAAGATATTGTCTTAAGTTGTTGGGTATTACAAAGGATTGCAAGAAACGGAAATTACAAGTAATCGCTAAGTAAGAATTGAAATTACAATTCAACCGCAAAGCTGGAAATTACAATATAACAATGAAACCAAAATTACAATTTTTGTTGAACAAGACCCGAAAGCTGCTTTGATTTTCTTTGAGTCGAGTGTGGCACTCATCCTTAAGACAATATTGCCCCGTATGTATCCTTTATACGTTAGGACAATTCGTCTCCCAAGATAAAACAAAGAATGGAACTATTGAGCAAAGGAAACTCAAAAGCTACCGTGAAGAATATTGAATAACGAAATGATGCTTGGAAGATTAGGAAGATTGCTTGCTTTCTGCTTTGTGTATATTTCGTGTATATCTAGTGTTCCTCAACAATGGTGTAAGGGGTGTTTATATAGGAGGAAGAGGGTTGTTGATCGCCTCCATAACAGCCATTATTGACCAAATAATGACCATTATGGAGGTAGTAAAGCCACCAAATAAATGGAGAAAACTGCCAACGGATTGGCCATTAGTGGAGGTGTAATTCAGCCAAAATAAATGGCTGAATTGAGTGCTGGAACGTTTCTGTTCTGGACCGTCGAAATTCTGATTTTCTGAAAAACTTCAGGGACCAAACTGTACATCTTGAAACTTCAGGGACCAAACTGCACATCTGAAAGAATTCTGGTCCAAACTGCACATCTGAAACTTCTGGGATCAAACTGTACTTCTGACAAAGTTTTCTGGCCCAAAAAGATAATATCAGAAGGCCCACAGCCCACGACCGAGGACCCGGAACCGGACCGGACGGGCGGGCGGCGGCGGCGCGCGTGTGGTCTTTCCTTGAACCGAAGCACATCTAGGTCCTCCCTCCTTTAAACACATGGGATACCCCTTGGGGTCCCAAACCCCAAACACATTTCGAGTCTTATATACACAACAATTCTTTCTTCCTCTACCGATGAGGGAGAATTGAACACAACACCACACTTTCCATGCTTCAAACACCTCACTTCGTGAACCAATATCTCTTTCATTTCTCAATGAAATTTGACGATTCTTGGCCCTACGGTTATCTACGTACTTAGTACATCATGCATGTGTGAAGAACCGGATTCTCCAACATACGTAACACTAGTGTTTAAGCCGTTAAAGTTGGTCGGTCGCAACTCCCGCCAAAGGCTAATTTCCAACAACCACTGTTACCATCACCACCTCCTTCTTTAGTTTTGGCCGCCGCCACCTCCTTTTTCAGATTCGATCACCACCAACATCACTTTTTTTTCTTCAAATTCCGTCTGCACCATTACCACCTCTTTTTCAGATATGGGTAACATCACAACCATCTTAATTTAAGATGTGTATAATATCAGAATCACCTCTTTTTTTTAGATTTGGAAAGCATCATCATTACATACTCATTTTTCTTCTTATGGTTCGAACACCGTCGACGCCGCCTCTTAATCCTCCATTTTAGATTCCGTCAGCGCCACCACTTTCTTCTCCTCATCCTTCTTCAGATCTGGCCACCACCATATATATTTTTCACTCGCCGCCCTTCTCTGATCCTCCTCCTTGTTTTCCAAATTTGATCATCACCCAAATCACCTCCTCCTCCTCCTTCTTTTTAGATCGGTTTGGAGATGCCGCCGCCATCACCATTTCTTTCTTCTTCTTTTTTAACCTAACCATTGTAGTCACCATTACCACCTTTTTTTCTCAGATTCGACCACCACCACCGTTTTTTTAGAGTCGGTCATCATAATCACCTATGGTGTTAAAATGGTTAAAGATAGATAGTCATTAAATTTTTGTTTTGGCTAAAATTTATATTTTTCGACAAGATCTAAGTTAATCTTTTACAAGTTGTAAATAAGTGAGAATCATGTGCTTTTTACATATTACCAAATCGACCATTATTTTATACTTTTATCAAAGAAGCATAGGCAGTAAGGCAGCTGATTTTTCCTTATTTTCATAGGTGATAACTGTCACGTGGTATATTTATTATAGAAGATTTTGTATCGATCGGGTAATAGCTTTCTCTTTCTGCGCGCAGAGAATTTTTTAATCAAAAAGCAATTGTATATGAAGTCGATAGCAGGAAAAAAAGAGTAAGATCATGATTTGTATTTACTATTCTTTACGTACTAATTAGTAAAAATATGCATGATATTCTAGACCCTTAATCTCAGCAAAACTTATATAAATAAATAAATAGTGACATGAAGTTTATAGTGCATGCATGTTGATATCAACCAATAGTTCCTAAGAAAAAAATCTCAAAAATCCGAGAAACGTATAAATGGTGCAGCACTATAGAAAACTACTGAACTTGTAGAGTTATACACACATAGATCTATATACTAATATTCTTTTTTTTTTCCTTATTTTATTTTGCTTAATACAAGTTGAACATTTTACAGTCCGTATACGTCACATTATTGCTACGTAAACACTTATAGTAACTTTCTTTACATAAACTTAAAAGATAGAGCTTACACACATGCTCTAATACCTATAAAAGTATATATATATATGCATGCATTTTTTTTTCTTTATATATTTTTTTACTATAGAAAAACTAAAAAGAGAGCTAATTAAATACATAAAATAATAATTACTTAACCACACCATGGGGGATAGTTAATCCCATCATCCAAGTTGCATGCATATATCCCTGGATCAGTCACTGCTTGAAATGAAGTTGTTGCTTGTGCTTCTTCCCATATGGATGAATCATTAATTACTGGCAAATTAATGTCCAAATCTCTCCACATTTCTCCACCAAGCTGATTATTATTATTATTATTATTTTCATCGAACTCTTCATCAGCTGTTTGGTTCATGTCCAGGAACTGAAATGAAGTTTGATCATTAGTAGAAAAATTGTTGGTTCCAAAATCATTGTTGAAATAAAGAGAGGTGTCATTTCCCACACTCCAAGTTGATGGTGAGGCCACATTGTAAACAGTTGTTGGAACTGGATTGTATGGGGTGGGAGCTGAAGCTGGGCTGATGACATTGGGCCTGGAGTTCTGGGCTTGGTCCTGGGCCTGTTTGTTGAAGAGATGAGGCAAATTGAGTTTGGCTTGGGCACCGTAGAGCTTACGGGCCGCTTTATCATAGGCCATAGCGGCCTCGTAAGAATTCTCGTAGGTGCCAAGCCAAAGGCGAGCTCCGCGATTGGGCTCGCGGATCTCAGCCACCCATTTGCCCCAAGTACGCTGGCGGACACCTTTATAGGTGCAACTAGCATTTTCGGGGCCACCTTTGCCTCTCATGCAGCCTTTTCGCGAAGTTGCTTGGATTAGTTTTTTGGACCTTCGCTGATCATCAACAGAGAAAGTTGACATTGTTAGGGAGAGAAGAGATACAGACTTTTAGTGTAGTTGTATATTGGGCTTAAATGGGAGAATTTATAGTTGGCAAATGCATAACTTGGGCTTTAATGTAGGAACTGGTCTAGTATACGTGTCTGCATAAATGGCTAGAATGTTGATACTTGTCAAGTGCAACATTTGATCTTGTTTCTATCTCTTTTGCTTATGTTTTGTTTTTAAATTCATTTTAGTGTCACGTTTTTGTGTCTCTAGTTCAAACAAGTGCTTATGCGTTTTTTTTGTACAGAAGCAAAGGTGTCAAAGACCAGAGTGTTACACCTAACCTAAGAGTATTGTTTATGGTTTTCTTCTTCTTTTCCTTTTTATTTTTTAGTGAAGGGTCAAAATTGAAGTGTTCTTAGTATATGAAGTATTCTAATCACTACTATAAAAATGTGGATTTCTGATGTATTTTTCGACAAAAATCTCATATTTTTTACTTTGTTCCGATCGGAATGTTTGCCAGGAATTCATGGTTTTTGTGGGGAATTTTATTCTGTGTTGCACTTTGATCATTCATATTCTTATCGTTAGCATATTATGTCATTTTTATCTTGCTCGTAAATCTATAATGAGGAAACTACAAAATATATATATATATATATATATATATATCCATTTGGGAACTCCAACATAAAGTATAGAGGATAGTTTTAAATTATAGTCAACAATAAGGGTGGACATGGTACGATAGATACAGTTTATCATATCGAAATCAAAAAAAAATTATGACGCGGTTTCAATATTATGGTATTTAGTGCATTTGATATACATTTTTAAAAAGATTGATATTCGGTACAGTATTGTTAAAAGAAAAATATCAATATATCGAAGTATATAATTACATATATAATTCATATATATTAATAGTATAATAGTAACAAATATATAAACTATTATTAGTACTAAACTAATTTTTTAGATATTGAAATTTTGAAATGTCCTTTTTGTGTAATTGATTTACGAAGGTTGCTTGTAATTTCTATTGAATATTTTTATATGTGTAAGGTGTTAATATGATATAATTGAGATGTTTCTTGAATAACCGAAGTCATAATTTTCTATTACATGAGTACACGTCAGTCGAAATGGAACAAAATATGGTTACCGAATTACCGTACCAAAAAATACTGAAATCGAACTTAAAAATACCGAGCCATACCGAATTAATCTGGTATGGTAATGGTATTGTATTTTTAAAAGTCGAAAACTGTAATCACCAAAAGGAAGTTTCAAATACCGTACCATACCCACTCCTGGGCAACAATAATTAATTTGAAATTTTCTTAAAGTATTTTGACACCTAAAATTATTCAATATACTCTTGGGTTCCTCAAAAGTAATTAAGGATAATACGAGATAATACTAACGGCAAAATTATAAAAATAAAAGATAAAATTAAAATATTTCGTAGGATAAAAGAGTAAATTTGAACCTCACTTTTTGTTTTCAACTCATTAGCAGGGAAAATCCTAGAAGTAGACGTACTGGTTCGGCTAAATCCCAATAACTCTAGTTCAAATACCGTACTTGTATTACAAAATTCACTAAATATAAATAATTACACACACAAAAAATCAAGGAAATTTAACATAGTATATATACATAAAAAATTATTCATCTATACAAGGTAATTTTTTCATTAAAGGAGTGTCAACTTGAACAAAAATGACTCCGCCACTACTCTAGAGCTCTTTAAAATTAAGGACAAATGTGAAATTATTTACTAGCAGCAAATTCTAAAAGATAAAAAAATAAAATTAAATATTTCGTGTAATAAAGAGGTAAATTTGGACCTAGTTTTTCCACTTAAATCCCTCAGTCATCATTTCTTGTTCTTGATCGTAAGGTTGCTAGGGAACTCCAGCATAAAGTGTAGAAGGCGATTTTAAACTATAGTAACAATAAAAAGATTAATTCAAACATTTCCTTGAAGTATTTCAACACGTAGAAATATACTCTTGAGTTCCTCAAAATTAGGGACAAATATGAGATAATTTAATAACGATAAAATTATAAAAGATGAAAGATAAAAAATAAAAGAGAGTAAATTTGAACCTAGTTTTTCATAATTCAACTCATTAGCCCGGGCAAAGCTAGAAGTAGACGCACGGATTCTAACTGAACCCCAATAACCTTAGTTAAAATTTCATATTTGTATTACGAAATTTACTAAATATTCAAAAATTTATGGTATTGTTCCGATGGGAATGTTTGTTGGGAATTCATGGGTTTTTTGTGGGGAATTTCATTCTCTGTTGCACTTGGATCATTCATATCATTAGTATATCATTGTCTGATTTTTATTCTTGCTCGTAAATATGTAATGTGGAGACCACAATATATATAAGTGTTTTGACACATAAAATTATTCAATATACTCTTGAGTTCCTCAAAATTAAGTACAAATACGAAATAATTTACTAACGATAAAATTATAAAAGAAAATAACAGATAAAATTAAAATATTTCATATAACAAAAAAGTAAATTTGAAGCTAATTTTTCGTTTTCAACTCATCAGCAAAGGCAGAGGGAGGAAGGTCCAAGGGGAACCCCTTTTGGCGGAAAATTACATTGTTTATACATAATTAAAATTATTTTTTATGTATATATAATAGACGTTGCACCACCTTTAGCTTCTATGTGGGTTTACTTTTTCATATTTTGAACCCCTTAATGAATATTCAGGTTCCCCATTACTCATCAGCAGGGCAGATCCTAGAAGTAGACGTATTCTACTAAGGAACCATTAATGTTTTTTTCTTGCTTTAATGGATGAAAATTGGCATTGAGAAAACAAACAAAGAAGAAAAAGGATGATAAAAGGCTCACGTCAGTCCCGAAAAAACATAGGGCATTGGATAAGTACGGAATGACTCCAAAAACTTAGCACATGAAGTGTGAGTAATAGACAACATTAGGAAGCTGGCATACGTGTCTGTTACACAATGTGATGGATAACAGTTGTGAAGAATTGGAAGTTAGTCCAGATTCATTGTGTAAATATGCACTTGCATTCAATAGCAAAACATAAAAGACAGAACTTGAATAACTACTAAAGTAGAGTAGTAATGAGCTTGAGAGCCCCGGCACATGCGAGTTGGTAAGTGACAAGGTGATTGGGTACAACCATTCCGACGTCGCAGGTTCGAATCCGTGTGGTGACAGTTTTTGCTGAAATATTGCGAGGGCTGTTGTTGGATCCGTGTCCCGTTGGTCCTCTCCCTTGCAGGACTGTCATTCGCGCATATTCCTCGATTTACATTCCACCTGACCAAGAGGTCATTCCTCGATTTACATTCCACCTGACCAAGGGACCTCTGGTACAGATGGGAGGGTTTCGCCTCCGTGACTTTCCCCTTCACAAAGTAATGAGCATGAGAGAATAGATAGAAAGATGATACTGTGGGTAACTTAATGTTGTTCTCCAAAGAGCTCTTTTCTGTGGTTTCACACGAGTCTTGTGAGTCCGAGGGAACTATGTCCTCCTGTCGGAACCTTTTGTCAGCGCTAAGTACAAATATCTCGTACTACTGTCCACCCCTAAAGCTCCACCCCCTACCCCCTCTAATATTGGGTTGGCTCTCTTCCCAATACCAAAAGACAAGCCCCACAAACAAAAATACTCTCTACTAGCATTGTGAATCATGGAAAATGAGATCGGTAAAACATTATATGCACTCCATGCTTATCAGATCAATGGATATAAAACATTTGTCTTTCGTACCCACATTTATCACTTAAAATCTAGCTATATATACTCAAAACTTTAACATTTTTCCTAATTAAGTTAAATTACTTTATTTAATGTAAACATTGACGGATAAGTATTTACATGATTAGATAAGCCATCGATAAATCCTTTTACGGGTAAAGAGAAATCCCGAATGCAAAAGAACAATAATATAAAAGAAGGAACCCTGAACGCAAAAGAACAACAATGTAAAAGAAGGAACTCCCAAGGCAAAAGAACAACAATATAAAAGAATGAACCCCGAACGCAAAGAACAACAATATAAAAGAAGAAACTCCCAACGCATTAGTACAACAATTAAAAGAAGAAAGTACACGTTTACCTGAATTTGGTGTTACTAATTAAATTATATCCTAATTTTATAACTTTTTGCACGTCTATCTACTTTAGAACAATTTTAGACAGCCACCGCCAGAAATTCGACCTGAACTTCTTTGTTACACAGACTCTGATTTGGGAGGTAATCTTGACAATTTAAGATCCACTTTCGGTTATTTGATCACTTTTGCAAGGTTGTCTGACCTTCAAACAAAAATGCTTGAAGTTCAACCAAGGTCTGAAGTTAAGCTTTAACAAGACTAATTTTCAACACATGTTTGATATTTGTCAAAATTGATTAAATATTAAATAATTTAAAAAAATATATATATAAATTAAATAGGAGTATCCAAATAAAACGCCCTTGCAATTTTTACATTATGAAATGTGAAACATAATCAAGTCACAAGCTATTAAAATAAATTAATTTACAATAACAACAAATTCAATGTAATTCCATAAATGAGGTCCGGGAGGATAGAGTATACGCCGACCTTACCTCTATCTTGTGGAGGTAGAGGTGTTGTTTCTGAAAGATAAAATAAATTAATTTACTTCTAAAAATAACGCCTTCATGACATCACCTACCTATAAGAAATTATTACTATATAAACTTCAACAACGCCTCAACCCAAAACAAGTTATGGTCAAATTTAACTGATCCCAACTTCCATCAAGTTAAAATTTCAGCAACATAGTATCTCTGGTTATTGCTTATACATAGTTCACATCGTACACCTAATATTATGGGATGAAAGGTGCCTACATTTTTTTTTACCTTTCTTGTTTACTACATATAGAGGAAGAGGTCATAGCAAATAGCTTGTTGCCCAAGGAGCTAAAGATGCTAGAATATTAAACTAAACAACTGAGCAAAGAGGGTCACGGTGGGTCTCAAAGAATATTCACACACAACAGCCGCTATATAATTTGCAGCATGAGATGGCTGGCCGACGTACAGATCCCAAAGACTCGCAGTGCAGACGTAAAGTCGCATAATCTTTGAAGAGTAGGCTGACAAATTTTGCCTCTATAATAGTAGTCCATAATGCATCCAAAAACACCAGCAGTTTATGATATGTTACGAGGCGACCGATCATTTTAACAGTATATAACTTACATCTCTCCTGACAATAGCTGCATTATGGGATTCGCGTGGCGCCGCCCTTATTGCCTTCAACATCTCATTGACTTTAATCCCTTTCCTACAAGCAACAGACATAACAGAACTTTCACCGTTGGCTGCTCAAAATAGCATGTAAATATATATATATATATATATATATATATATATATATATATATATATATATATATATATATATATATGTATGGCTGAAAGTAGTGCTGTTTTTTTCGTCTTGGAGAATAACATAATTTATTTATCTAATATGGAATCCATAAAATATGCAACAGTACATGTATATGATGAGCACAAAATAAATTAGTCGAAAAGGAAGTGTCTTTTCTTTTTCCTTCTTTTTATTTGGTGTTGCGGCGTAAAACTAATTCAAAATGCCTACTTGACGGCATATCAAGTGATCTTCATTCCTGGAACTCGGTTGAGGTGATCACATAATTGCAGGTATGACAACATCAACCATATAAACGGAAATTATGAACCTGACAATTTTATGGACAATCAAGACTTGCCTTAAACACAAAAAGGTATACAGGAATATCTAAATTCCAAACTGGAGTGTCATATTAGTTTCTCCCAAACTATTCCTATAAGTATAAACAATGTAAGTGCAACATCACACATATCTTGAAATTAAGAACCTGACAAATAATTTGGAGGAAGAAACTTATATTTCAGGCTAAAAGTCACACATGCATGTCTAACTTTCCAAAATGAATGGACATATTAGTGCCTACACAGGAATGCCTCTCCCAAAGACCAGGCAGCACAGACATTTCCTAGTTACGCCTTATTCCTGGGGTTTATAGTAATGCAATATTAGATTCATATACTTCCTAGTTACATACTCACTCTGTCCCAATTTACGTGACACACTTTCTTTTTTAGTCTGTCCCAAAAAGATGTCACTTTTCTATATTGAGAAACAATTTGACTTTATAAGATGATTTACAATCACACAATTATCTAACACTTATTTCGGACCACAATTTCAAAGGTCTTCCTTTTTTTCATAAACTTCGTATCAAGTCAAATAGTGTCATATAAATTGAGACAAAGAAATATTATGCAAGAGGTTTATAAGAACTAGGAAAGAAGCAAAAGCTTTTCGATACTCCATGATTTATTGTGTTACTAGCTTTGACAACTGGGCTCAGGGGCGGATCTAGGGCCCGCCGAGGGAGCTCACCCGCACACCCTCGGCAAAAAGTTACGCCGTATATATAAAATATTTTTTACCTTTTATGTACATATATAAATTCTTTTTCTTCTTTTGGAAATGCAAAATGAATATCTTTCAACTATCAACCTAAAGACCATTTACTCATGTCTCAACCAAGGTTAAGAAAAGTCACAGGGCATATCAAAAACATCTTTCTCCATGTTAAGAAGGAACACCAGAAAAAAGCAGCACAAATTAGCTTTTCTAGATGTACGATCTAATACATATTATGTCATAACAAATTCAAGGAAAAATCATGAGGGAGTTGAGAATTGCTTAAACAGTTTTCAAATGGGTTGAAAAGCTAGATTGTAAACCCTAGTAAGAAAAACTTATTTTTTTTTGTAAAAATAAACAGGAATTCTATTTTTTACCGTATGGCTCCTTACAAGGATCTTTATCAACAGAAAAAGAAAAAGGAAGAGCTTCTTACAAGGATATGATTATTGTTTATAGAAACTACTTCGTGAATATAAACAGGAAAAACTCAAATTCAGTGGACGGGTTTAGGTGAGCTCTACGAAATTTTCTTTAAAGTTAAAACCAAACTAGAAAAGACATCAGACACCACCTAAATAATCATACAGCGAGTGTAAGATCTTTGAGGTTTGAATGTCTGTAAACCCGGAAGAGGAGAGATGACAAAGGAACTTACAGTACACTAACACCCACAACAGCAAGAGGGCGTGGATACTCTTCAAGTTCTTTAACCTTATCCTTAGCAGATAACCCAGAAGAAAGCTCACTGTTTTGGCTCTCGTCAACAGAAATGGACTCAGCCACTCCAGAGCTTGTATCCGGTTCGGAAGATATTCTCTCACACCCAATTTTCCATATTTCTTCGGTCAAGGTAGGAAGCCTGTCTATTGCCTGTCAAAGCCATAACCATATCTTTCATATATAACAAACTTGATGACCCTTGACGAGATGCATATTAAGATACACCATTTTTGCAGGTGAAAGCAAGTTGTTCAGAAGGAAACTACAGCACAACAGAGATGATAAGAGAGAAGTACCTCAGGTTTGTCAATCTTGTTTAGCACTACAAGATATGGCCTGTCAAGGTCTCAGGATTGTACATCCGCAGTTCCTGCAAATAAGAGGCCATTTCACTCAGCAGAGAAAAAAAATACCAGTCGATAGGCCAAACGACTTATTCAGAAAGGTGAAACCCCCCCCCCCCCACACATACACACACCGGGATGTTACCCATAAAATAGAGAGACTTGAGAGCATAGTAAGTAAAGTGGCTACAAATGAAGTAGCTTTGAAACAAGTACTTCTCCAGGAAAAATATACTACAGCAATTAGGCAAAGTACAAAACAATGACGTGATACAAGTAAATTTATGGCGTTATAAACAGACCAAGGTAAAAAATACTTGAAGTGCTAAGTTGGTCTGCCCAAAGAAACTAGGCAAGACATTAATGAAAGATGAGCCAGGTACCGCAAAAACTGGATCTCTCTATGATGAGGCAATCAATATTACAGGGTAAAACAACCACACACATGGATCAAGTTTCTTGTTTGTAAGACTAATATGCATCTATGATCTAGGTATAGAGAAGGAATGTATGTCATGACCCAAACAGGAGGGTTGCGACGAGCACCCGGACCTCACCTGCCGAGTACCCCAGCCGTACACATAGAGATGATATACTGGAAAGAAGCTATGTAAAGTTTTAACCAGAAAGCCCAACTCATATATATATATTCATACCAAGGCCGACAAGGTCATACATGACTATTATACACAGGACACCTGTCTACAAGCCTCTAAGAAGAGTACATAGCGTCATAAGGTCGGGACAGGGCCCCGCCATACCCACATGCATATGCGAAAATACTGTACCAAGACTAGACAGCAACTCTGGAACAAATAGAGTGCTCCAATATCAGCTGAACCAGCAACCTACTAGTACGAACCGTCACCTACCTACCTGATCCTACGGGCATGAAACGCAGCGTTTCCAAACAAAAGGGACGTCAATACGACTGGTGTACCGAGTATTCCAGGCATGAAAAATAGCATAACAGGGATACAAGAATAAACTGAAACAGTAAAAGCCGATAAAAATAGCCGACAACAACAGCCGATATAACTAGCCGACAAAGAATAAATTGATAGAAACAATGACAACACCAACCGGCCGATTAAACGGCCGACAAATAAATTTACGTAAACGGCTGACTACTAGTAAATGCCTCTGACGGTCCTAATACATATGCCTAAATGTCATGCACAATGCAAATGCGGTATACATATAAATATTGGTCATACAAAGGCATCTTCCTTCCCCATAATCGCCTCTGTGGGCATCAGGTTATATCGGCCACACAAGGGCATCATATCATATTGGCCACACAAGGACATCTTTCTTATCGTGATAGTTTGTACCAGCTGCAGGTGGTGTGCGTATATAACGTCTTTCCCTTTTCCCCATCCACTACATATATATATATATAATATTTATCATATAGTAGTGTATATAACACATGTGGATCCAGGGTAATATATGAATATAATGCACGATGCAAATGCATGAATGATGAAACATTATGAAATTTATCGGATGACATAATATCCTTCACCTTCGGCTAAAATTTGGAAATGCTAACATGTACCTTCGGCTAACATCGGGAATATCAACATATTTTTCATATACATCAATAATGATTTAGGAACATATTTAGACATGTTTTGAACATGGGATCAATAACATGAACATCCTTAACTACTAAGAGTAGAATAATTTATGGAACAATATTACGTTCACGGTTCCGAAACACCCCATTGTCATACTCTTTTCCATTATCACACTGAATATTTTTTATTTCACGGTCGAATTGGGTTCTGATGAATGCTCTAAATTTTAGGAAGATTGAAAAAACTTGAGATTTCTTCGCTATTGGAAACGTCCACAGAAATTTAGAATAATCATCCAAAAAGAGAACATAATACTGATGACCCACAGAACTAGGAAAAGAGACGTCCATAAGTCACTATGAATAATATCAAATGGCATTAAAGTGTGAGATTTTGAGTCTACAAACGGCAACTTAACAATTTTTCCTAAAGAACAAGATTGACAAATTGGAGTACGACTCGTACCCTTACATGAAATAAAACTATTTTTATCTAAAGCTGACAAAATAGAGGACCCCGAATGACCAAGACGAGCATGCCACAAGGAAGGAGAGATGGCTGCAAAAGCTTATGGCAGGGCTTGACTCGATAGACCGGGACTGGGTGTGATAGGATAAAGATCTCCCCTACTATCACACCTCATGAGAGGACTCCCGGTCTTGAAATCCTTCAGAGAGAAACCAAATGGATCAAATTCAATAGAAACGGAATTGTCAGTAGTGAATTTACGGACAAAGACTAAGTTTTTAATCAATTTGGGGGCGTGTAGGGTATTTTTCAAGATAAGAGGGGGATGAGGGGGAGACAATGTTTTATGACCATAACCACGAATTGGAACAGAATTGTCATTACCAACAATTATACCGCGAGGGTTGCTCAAATTGAAATAAGATGAGAGAGTACTTGAATCGAATGTCATGTGGGTAGTGGCACTGGTGTCCATATACCAATTCGGGTCCGGTTGAGTCAAACCCAATGTGTGCATCGTGGCCTCGATATCGGTCTGAGTGGGGCCTGCTGCGTGGTGAGCTTGCGGAGGCCGGGGCCCAAGAATTCCATAACTGGGATGTCTTGAGCCGTAAGTGATGGAACTGGAATTACTGGGCCAGTGGCCAGTGGGTCGTCGAGGCTGCTGGAAAGCCCACTGGCCTCGCTGGAAATTGTTGTGGAGGTGGGTCGTAGGGCCACTGTCCACTGGTCCAAGCCCATGGCCCAGAGGCCCAAGGCTGAGACTAGTGGGTCGGTGGCCCACTGTAACCTGGATGGGATCCACTGCCACTGTTTTGGCCACCGCGATTGCTGCCGGAGCCGCCGCGTTTGCCCCCACGATTTTTTCCATTATTTTTCCGGCTATTCTTGCTGCCCCCGTGAGATCGGTTTTGGTTTGAATTGTCACCAAAATTTTGAGGACAAGAGAAATTTTTTTTGTTTGACCTAGACTCTTGATACCATGAAAGAAATAATTCCCTTGATTATTTTTATTAATTGAAAGGAATATATACAAGTTACATATTTCCATAATAGGAGAATCCTATTCGTATTCTATTCCTAAAACCTTATTCTACCATAATTCTAACTATACAATTATGGTAAGTGTACAAGACTAATTAAGGTAACCTTTACACTACAATATACCAACAATATATACACCAAATATACATCACCTGTGATGGGCCAACCCGTGATGGGCCAACCCGTGATGGGCTTGCTGCCTTTCTGCGTTGGGCTTGCTGCCTTAAGCACCCGTGATATACACTTATGTATATCAAATGTATATCACGGGTATATTACCTTGTTTAACATAGAAGAATTTAGAAAAATGAATCTAAAAATTTTGTGTTGTGTGTTATGTTTCGTCACACTATTCAGCCCTTGCATTCTCCTTAAAATTTTGATTTTGCTTGGACTTTTACTCCATCCTCCCAAAAGTATGCTGGTTCCAATTTTTTTAGTTTTTCTTTTCGTTGTTGCAATTCCTTTGCAAAGATAAACTCCGGGCTGCCAAAATTATGAAAGGAATTCTACCACGGTTTCACCAAATCATCAAAATTCTCATGTTCCAATTCAATATTTTCAAATTTGAATTAAATATAAGAGATTATTTGACTATTGCCACACTGTGACGAAATGGGAAAATGATCAGAGACAATTCTTGGCATTAAGGACTGTTTGATATTTACTAAAATAGTCATCCCACAGTAAAATACAAGAATCTATCGATCCTGAAAGCTACTTGGCGACCAAGGGTATTGACCTCCAAAAAATGGGGGGTCAACCAACTCAAGTTCTTGAATAAAATTCGAAAATTTCTCCTCGAAGCCTGAAGACATTGAAGGTACTAAAGATCATCGAAGGCGCTTCAGATAGACCTTTGATGGTCGCTAACGGTAGCCAAACAAAGGCTCTATCAAAACTGTTCGTAGGAGTATAAACCCGTACAGCACCCACACAAAGTCAGTCAGGATAATTTTGAATTGTATTGAAATAGAGTGATGTCGCTTAGAAATTTCGATCCCCCTCCAAGCTTCTTTATCCCAAATAATTACGATGCCCCTTTAGTACCTTCAACGTTAAGTGTTGAAACATCAACTATTCTCCCATTAAGTTGTCTCGCTACTTTTGAGGAAAGTGTGACATTTTAGTCTATTGTTAACATAAAAAGTCTTCTTTCCATTTCCTGAATAAGAGACTCAATAGATTTTTCTTCACTAGATTGTTGATGCTTGCTATATTCTACGATAAAAGCTTTAAATTTATTGATACATCAAAGAAGGGACTTTTTTGAGTTTTTAATAATATTCACTTATCTTTCAGCCTCTACACAGGGTATTATTATATACTATGCACGCAATAGATTCTTTGTGCCTTCATTTATTAAGGCCATCAGTGAGAACACATAGGAAAGCTTCAGAAATATAATGTATGAGCCTTCTCCATGTGTTTTGACATTTGAATTGCTTCAACCACTGTTTTGTCATATGATGTTGGTTGAGGTACGTATTGTACTGTCGTGCCCTATTATTGCTTAACATAATCTTTTTCCTTTTTTGTTTTCTTATCAAATAGTATTATAACTGCTTAGGTAAAACATTTTCAACACTAAATTTGCGAAGCAGACTTCGGAATCAAGCGTCACAAAACTATGAACAAAATGCTGACGTGTCTTGATAACTTTGGCATGAAACCCATGCTTCAGAAGTTTATGAAAGATTTTACACTTCCTATTTCAAGAGGTAACAACTATAATTATATATAGAATCCAACTCGAAAGGGAAGAGAGAAGGAGGATGAGAGTTGGCTGGAAATTAGATGCATGGATCTTGTTTTGAGCTAACTAAAAAGATTAATTAGATGGATTCTTTTTATCTTATTCTTTTGATATTATATTCTGCAGTGTTTTTACTGAAGTTGATGGATCTACACTCGATAATCATCATAGTTCTATAGTTGAGTATGTGATGTATGCATAAATCGACTTAGGTAAACAATAATGTATATTCAGCAGTTACACATGGATCCCATTCTATGACGTTGAGCAGTATAAGTAAAGCCCTTTTTTTATTTTTGGAGAAAGCAATGATTTTTCTGCAATATAAGCTTCACTTTTCAGGTGTCCAAGTTGATGATGCCGAAGTCACATTGAATGTATGTTTTGGGAAGCAATTCTCAGGTGGAGAGTTGTACTTTATAGGCGTGTAGCGTGAGAAACATATAAACACTCAGATACAACTAAAGGTAATTACAAATTGTAGTTCAATCCATGCATGTGTTTGCACTACATTCTCTTGGATGTTGTCGTAGAAAATTTTATTTACTAATATGAAAATTTGAGTAGTTTAATTCAAAGTTCTAAACTATTTTTACTATTAAAAAGTAGATAATTTTTCTTTTTTTCATTTTTATAAAGATTTTATACTTTTTTCTTTTGTCTACAAACTTCAATATTTTCTAAAAGAAAATACATTCGTAAAATTTACTATCAAATATTTTTAGAGGCTAAAACAAAGACTTTATTAGGCTCATATCAAACTATCAGGTACATAACAAATACTACTATTATGGTTTTTGAGGTTCAGCTTAAGAAAATCGTGACCAAAACAAAAACAAAAAAACTACATATAAGCACTTGCAATATTGTTCCTTTTATAGTAATTGTCTCCCCTTATATTTCAGCCTCGTCTTCCCTTATCTTTCAGCCTCTACACAGGTTATTATATACCATGCATGCAACAAATTTCTTTGTGCCTTCATTTATTAAGTTAAAGCTTCAGATAATATCAGATAATATTTTGGAGGTAGTAATGTCAACAAAATAAATGGTGAAGGACACCAACGGATTGACTATTATAGGACTGAGTAATTTAGCGAAAATAAATGGCTGAATTGAGTGCTGTGGCGTTTCTGTTTTGACCGTCCAAATTCTGACTTTCTGAAAACTTCAGGGACCAAACTGTACATCTTGAAACTTCAGGGATCAAACTGTACATTTGAAACTTCAGGGATCAAACTGTACTTCTGGCAAAGATAATATCAGAAGGCCCACAGCCCACAGCCCACAACCCGTGACCCGTGACCCGTGACTCGGAACCGGAACGGACGGGCGGCGGCGGCGCGCGTGTGGTCTTTCCTCGAACCGAAGCACATCTAGGTCCTCCCTCCTTTAAACACATGGGATACCCCTTGGGGTCCCAAACCCCAAACCAATTTCGAGTCTTATATATACAACAATTCTTTCTTCCTCTACCGATGAGGGAGAATTGATCACACACCACACTTTTTCATGCTTCAAACACCTTACTTCGTGAACCAATATCTCTTTCATTTCTCAATGAAATTTGACGATTCTTGGCCCTACGGTTATCTACGTACTTAGTAGATCATGCATGTGTGAAGAACCGGATTCTCCAACATACGTAACACTAGTGTTTAAGCCGTTAAAGTTGGTCGGTAGCAACTCCCGCCAAAGGCTAATTTCCAACAAATTTAAGGTAATGGTCGTGGTGATCTTAATTATTCTTTAATATAATTGTGCAATTTTTTTTACTGAAGTTGGTGGAGCAACACTCCATATGCATCATGGTTTTGTCGTTGAGTACGGGACAGACAGAGATGTAGATTTGGGTGAGTACGTAACGAGTATGTTATGTTACACTGAACGTTATTTGATCCGTCTCAATTTATGTGACACCTTTCAAATTTCAAGAGTCAAAATTTTTTCTTTGATAGTGATTCTTTATATGCCCCTTAAATATTAATAAATTGCTAAATAGTGTGACCTATATTGCTCCTTATGTAGGAGTAGTTTCTAAATATATAAATATTATTTTAAAAATTTTAAAGATTATATATCCGAACTGACGGTTACAATTAAGAAATTTTACTCTCGAAATCCAAACACTACCACATAAGATGGGACATAATTGAAAACCTTTTTCAAATTTTGATTTCTTCAATAACTTAACAGCTTCATTTTTTCAGGTTTCCATGTTGATGATACCGAAGTCACTTTAAATATGTCCTTGGGAAAACAATTCACTGGTGGAGAGTTGTTCTTTCGAAGTGTGCGGTGGGTGCGAGAAACATGTAACCACTGAAACACAACCAGAGATATTTATTGACTTAGTAGTTCAATTAGTCTTAAGTTGATTAATACTTATATTTTAGAATTACTATAATTTGGTGTGGAAAGTCATACTCCACAGTTAATCATGGTTGTTAAAATAACTGATTGTTTTAATAGGAGATATTTGATTATTCGCATGTTGCAGGGCATGCGATTTTTCATTGTGGCCGCCATAGACATGGTGCTACAATGACAACATCTGGGGGAGTTTCAGCTTGTTGCTATGGTGCAAAAGGTACTCCTAAATGTCATGGATATATATTTATGATGTCAAGCTCTAAAAGTTTTATTTTCGTGTTTGACTTCCGATACAGTCATGTTACATAAATAAAACAAAGACGGGGTAATATAATACAGTTCATAGCGATACTAGAGTGTTTATGTCGATATAATACCAATAACCAAATATTATATCCAAATTAATCATGTAGAAGAGAATACCTTTCATATTATCATGGGCGCCTAAGGGTAAGGCCATTAAATCATATGCTTTAGGCCCCCCAAGAGTCAGAGGCCCTAAAATATTTTTGATATTATTATATAATTAAGTAATCATTAGTATGTGTTCATAATTTATAGTTTTGTACGCAAAGTAAGTATAACATGTATTATTATATAACTTTGAAAAAGTTATTTCAAGTTAATAAAATGAAAGTCATCTGTTGTAATGAAATACCTTGGGTGTTGTTGTGAAAAATCCAATTAGTAGATATGAAGAATTAAGTAGTTTAATTTAAAATTCTAAAATATCAAATAAAGTTGTCATTTAACTAAAACCTTAAAAATTGAAAATAAAATTTACTACATTCCTAATGTCAAGACTGTTTTATTATAACTGTGGTGTCCGAGCCAGCTTACGCACACCTCGACTAATTTCACGGGTTACATGCTATCTCCCACTAGTATAGTTGTCGGGTAACTCTGTAACACCCGGTATCTTAGCATTAGGATGCTTCATAGTAAAATCATATGAGTGGGAAGGAATGAAGGTTGTACATGTAGTTAATAATGTAAGACCCTTTAAGTTTGAGGAATTTTGAAACCATTATATATCGTCTTTATATGATATTTTCCTTTAAGTGGCATTTTCTTTGTAAAGATTTGATAAATGCGATTTTTTATAGTTATTAATATTACTATTTTTTTGATACGCTTTAAATTTTATACATGATATAAAGAAGTTTATAAATAGAATTTTTTTTATTATAAAGATAGAAATTACTTTTTCATAAGAAAAGTTATCTTTTCCGTTTTGAAATTTATAGTACAAAAAGTTTTACTTTTTATATTAGGTTGAAAAAACTAATTAGAACGTAATGAAATATATTTTTTAGATATCTCAATATTTATGAAACTTTGTATTTTAGTAGGGGTGGCCAGTGGGCCGGGCTCGGGTCTGGCGGGTCGGGGCGGGCTCGGGGCGGGCTCGGGCTCGGGGCGGGGTACGGCGGGTTTTTTTTTTTTTTTTAAAATAACATATGTATAAAAAAAACTCAATAAACAAAACAAGATAGTGTAATAAAAACATCCCAATGTTGTTTTTGTGCCTCTTATATTATTTAATAGACATATGATTTTTTTGTAATACAAATACAATTATCTAAAATCTAAATTGCAACTTTGTGGTGTTGTCCAAAAGTTACAAATTACATAATAAAATTGCAATTAAAAAAATTACATTCTCAAAAAAACCTGTTCTAATTGCTTGATGATTTCCTGTGGTTCTTCGGTTGGAATTGGTATTTGTTGGTCAAATTGATCCACGTCGCTTCCACTACCTTCGGTTAAGATTTCGTTGTAGTTTTCATCATCTTCTTCGTTGATCTCCGGTTGACCGCACCTTCTCCGCTCCGCTCGTATCCAATCTCTGAATAATACTGCAATTTCCAAGCTGTCTCCGGCTAATGAGTGTCTGTGGTCTCCTATTTGATATCCGCACTGCGAAAAAGCGGTTTCAGACGCAGCTTGATGACGCTTGAATGTTCAAAACATCTCGAGCCATCAATGAAAGTGTCGGAAAGGTCTTCTCATTCCCTCCAAAGATTTCAAAGCAAGTCTTCATGTCCATCTTCATTGATAACTTCTTGATACTATGCAGAACCTGCAAAACAAAAATATCCAACTCGCTAATTTGGTTAGTAGTAGGTACGGCCGCACATTCTATTTCGAGGCTTTCAATACTAGTCACAGAAACAAAGATGTCTTTGTGAGGTTGTGTTGAAGATGAAGAAGATGGTATGGAAGCCGGTAAGTTACTAGCATTTTCTTGTTGATAAAATCTATATATATTTTTGCATTGGTGTTCTACGCTAGACAACACTTCTTCTTTAGTTTGTTCAATAGGTGGTGGGTGATTTAGATTTTTGGGACTTGGAGGTGGTAGTACTTCTATACAATCGTAAATAGTTTCAATTAGTGATTTAGTACCGTCTATTTTAATAGTAGGATTTAATACAGAATCAATAATATAAATAGAGGGAATAGGAATAAAATATTTTTTTATTTTGACAAACATTTTTTTAATAGCTGCCTTATAAGCTGGTTTTTCCATATATTCACTAAGTAATAAAAATATTAGAGTTATATAAAATAACATAGTTGAAATAGTAGGATAATATATACCGGAAAATTCTTTTGTTGCTTGAAAAATTTCTCTAAAAATACAATAAGTTCGGAAATTTTTACCCAATCACTATCTAAAATCATATCAGCTGGCTTTTTATTACGATAGTTAAAAAATAAAGTTATAGGTAATTTATAGTCATAAGCAACAAGTAGTTGCTCGTATAAAGAATTCCACCTAGTGGATACTTCTTGTGGAATTTTTCTATAAGGTAGTCCACAATCGTGACAAGTTTTTTTATATTTTTTTCTACGTTGTACTTTATTACTTTTAAAAATAAAGTTTATAGCAAATTGTATTTTACTAAGAATGTCTTCAAAAATTGATAGACCATCCTTTACAATTAAGTTATAAATATGGCACGCGCATTTTATATGAAAATGGTCTGGAAAAGATGGAGTTAAACTATTTTTTAAAATTGTAATTGCGTAATTGTTATTAGAAGCGTTATCTAATGTCATAGTCATAATTTTATCGGTAATTCCATAATAATCGCATACTTGATAAATATTTTCTGCAATAAAAGTATCAGTGTGCCTATCATCTATATATCTATACGCTAAAATATGATTTTGCATAGACCATTTATAATCTATCCAATGACAAGTTACAGTTAAATAATCATGGCCGTTAGTACTACGACCTATATCAGACGTGATACATACTTTGCCATTAAAATGATATAATGAAAAACGTAAATATTGTTAATATTCATGCGCGAATTTAAATACATCTCTCTTAACAGTTGATCTAGGAAAACCGTTAAAAGCAGGATTATATATATCTCTAATGTAATGAATAAAACCGGGAGATGAAGGAAATGAAAAAGGCAAACTCTCCACATCAACTAATTTTGATATTGCTTCCCTATCTCTATGTTTATTGTATTTAGAGCCTACAATTCCCCCCGTCATAGGGTTAATTTGACCAGATTGGTCCGGGACGATGTCGGTATGTGAACCTTGTCCCGATGGAGCGGCGCTTGCACCCGATTTTGAAGCCTGGTATTGGGCATACCTAGCTGGATGAGCACTTACTACGTGTCTAATTAAACCCCGTCTACCGTGACCTTTTCCAGCTTTTAAATTTTAAAACATTTTTACAAATTTTACATATGGCTACTTGATTCTCTACGTCCCTATCAAAAATGTCCATGCATCCGATTTTAATGGTCGTTTCTTTGGACCTCGTCTCATACTAGGGGGAATAGGAGGTATTTCAGTTGAAGGTGCACTAGTGAGTGTGTTGTCATCAACATTAGTGGGTATATCATCTAGATCATCGTCTAAATTAAAGTCTTCTTGAGTTCCAGAAAATAGCTCATGGTCTAAATCTAATGGTATTGTAGAAAAATGTTGAGTATCAACAAAATCATCCTGTGTAGGAATAAGATGACTAGAAGAAGTACCCTTGCCCTGGTTTCCCCTACTAGAAGAAACACGCTTACCCTTACCCTTAAATATACCTTTTAATCCTTCCATTTTAATTATGATAATAAATAATTAAAGACAATAAAATTAAGTGCGCTAAATAAAATAAACAGACAATAATAGTTTAATGAAGGAACGAATGTACCAAACGTCGACGTGTAATCGAGAGGTTGAAAATTGAAACTTTGCTCGATGGAAGATCCTCAAGCTAGTTGCCAACTTCACTCCCAATTCCCAAATGAATAAATAAAATTGAATATTTAGCAAACAATGTAGACTTGTAGAGAGATATATTGAGAAATTAGAGAGATTGTAGGAAGATTTGTGAGAAAGATGAAGAGAAAATGAGTTATTTATAGTTGAAAAATTGGGTTAAAGTGTAAATATAATAACTTATGGGTTAAAAATAAATATTAAGGGGTAGGGGGTTGGGTAGGCGAAGAGAGGATCCATCATTGTAGATCGCCTCCAGTTATCAGTTTTTGTTGGTGAGCTCCAGTTTCTCCTGGAGTATTGCCGAGTCGGGGTCATGTTTATATTATTTTCTTGGTATTATTGGTATGTCGGGGCCCTATCCCGACTTAGGTGTTATATCGTTGGTTCCTTTTAGAGGCTTTGTAAACATGTCCTGCGTTGTATAATTTGTTAAGTACGGTCTTGTAGTCCTGGATACGGTTAGAGATTTTGTTGGCCTTATCGGCCTTAGTATGTATACATGCATAGGTTGAGTTCTTATGTTTACTTACAAGATTTTATGTTGTGTTTCTTTATAATTATCATTCAGAGGCCTTGTTGTCCCAGATGGTTATACATTCACGTGATAATATTCATGTGCTATGCTCGAGCAGTCCAGGCGTCGGGTCCCCCCCCCCCTCCCAAAGAGTTGGGGTGTGACAAACTATATCCACAAAGACTTGAACATGAGAAGAAATCACCTAATGTTGTTGCTACCTCACCAGTATAGGTGTCGGGCAACACTATTCATCAAGACTTGAACAAATGAGAAGAAATCACTTAATGTTTTTTGCTTCCACTGAGAATTGAACCTGAGACCTCATGGTTCTTAATTGTCACACCCTTGGGTGCTCCTAATGTCATGACTACATATAAGACATTTGTGATACATATAGTAATTTTTATGGTTATAAGAGGACTTTTTTGAAAATTTGTAACTTGAAATATTGAAATAAAAACCTGATCGTATAAAAAAGGATTTATGTACTACTATTTCACTATACAAGGAAATTATAAATTTTTATATTAAAAAGATTGAAAATGACATTTAATTCTATATACATATTTTAATTATCATAAAGAAAATGTTTCATTTTAGATTTTAGTTGAGTTGTTCAAATGAGTGAGAAAATTAATTTATGTTTCTTTCTTTCGATTCTAACTTCTTCCTGTACATTTGTTCTTTCTTTTTCCTGTTTATGACTATTTTATATTTTGTTTTAAACTCAACTTTTTCTAAATAAATTAATTTAGTTTGTCCATTAAAAGAAGTGTTTGAATGAATTAATCCTTAAAAGGATAAATTTACGGTGTTGCATCTAAAAAGGTTAAAAGACTGGATTTAAAAAAAATATATGAATTTTATTAAAAATATTTATGATATCTTATTATATTTTGGCCTCTGCATATTACACTAATATCGATGACCTAATTTACAATTACTCTCATTTTGCAGCTTCGTTTTTAGAGATGAGGAAATACCAGACAGATTTTTCTAGCTGGTGTGCAAGAAAGGATGCGTCAAAAAGTTCCAATTCTCAATTAAAGAATTGTCAAATATAAAAATATGTCAATATTATAGATCAGCTTAAAAAAGAGTGTTAT
Organism: Anisodus acutangulus; assembly: GCA_029783415.1. Classification (NCBI taxonomy): domain Eukaryota; kingdom Viridiplantae; phylum Streptophyta; class Magnoliopsida; order Solanales; family Solanaceae; genus Anisodus; species Anisodus acutangulus. The sequence goes on from CM056503.1 coordinate 2,632,243, forward strand.
ATTAAATGGAACAATCAATCAATAATGAATATACTTTCTTTTTTGGGATATTTTTTCTTATTTGTTTTCAGGAGATGCGCCTAAGAACTGCATAGCTATTTTTCTTATCCATTTTCAAGAGCTGTCCAGAAGCAGTTGTATAGCTAGTCGCAAAATCTGAGACAAATATAAAAGTATTTATACAGATTGTCCTATTTTATTTTATTTTATTTTAGGATAGGATTATACATAATCAAGGCGATTTTCTTATAATTGGTATATGAATATATGTTAGTTTTTGTTGTTTAGTGCTTTACATTAAAATGAACCTTTTATTAAAAAAGAATATGAATGATTTTGTAAATATATTTACTTCTCTTTATATAATCAGACTTTCTTCTATAACATAATCATACTTTTTTAGATTTATCACATATTAATCTTAATTTCTCAATACCCTATTTACCTCCACCACAACTTTTAGATTTATCGTCTATAAATATAATGATGCACTATCATGTCAATTGAGAAAAAAGAACGTTTTGTGAGTGAAGATCGTCATTTTACTTGAAATATTGTTCAAATAAATTCAATATCTCAATTGCTTATGTTTAAAAATTGCAAATACTTAACTTCATTATTTACAATGATGAAATATTTTTTATGGCAAAATACATTTTACCTCACAATCCGAAATTAAGACATATTTCTCTGACAAACATAAACTTTAAGTAGGTGTTTGAATATAATTTTGTTGAAGTTTGAAAAAAAAAAGAATTTTTGAAGTTGAAGTTGAAAATAAAAAAATTGAAACTTCAACTTCCAAAATACTACTTTTCAGTTTCAGTTTCTATTTTTCTCAATTTCAACCATATATTATCCAATTTTTTTGTATACAATAAAAGTAAAAGCCGAGAGTTTTGTAATATTTGAAATGAGTAACAAGAGCAAACTTAAAAGGAAAATCGTGTGATTCATCATTGTGGGCAAACAAGGGAATTTTGTTAGAAAATAGTGTACAAAATTGAGCCATATGTAAGAGAAAATTAAATAAGACAAAAAATTGATGAGAGGTTGTTGGAATCAATAACCAAATCGATAAGATGTTCGTTATCAGTCTTCAGTTTAACTAATATATACACTTTCTTTATGCATAAAAGTCTACACGAATTATAAGATAAAAACTATAAAATGCACCGTAGCAATCAAGCAACAAATCATCAAATAATAATGAACTTTCAAATTGTTTAATATATTCTAAACAGTGAATGTATAAATGATAAGCGAATTGAGAGAATAAGCGTGCTTGTAGTAAGAATTTAGACATATTAAAAATTAAAATTTAAAGGCACTATTATATAATTAGGGATTAAAAAATAATTTTAATATAAGATTATTGAGTTATCGGTTTAACAATTAACTAACGCCTTAAAACCGAATTGATAACCCAATAAATATTTTTACAAAATCATTTATAAACCGTTAATTCAATAACCCGATACCGCTAAACCGATAGCATTTTTATTGGTTCGATTTATTGGTTAAATCGGGTTTTGCACCCCTAATCATGTGTAACACATGATCTACGTTTGTATTTGGCAATTTTGCTCACAAATTATCTCTTTGGATCAAACGTCAAATAAATCCGAAACATTATCTTATTTTAAAAAAAATTCACTCGATGTCCGATAATCGTATTGGAGTTTGATTAAATTTTATCTTGGGTCGCGAAGTCTGACATTAACGAGTCGCTTGGTTGTTGGTTAAGAGTTACATTTTTCATATATTAAATCCTGTATAAGTAATACTATATTTGATAACATTCTTTTGCTGTGTATAAGATTCAACACATCTAATATGGTGTTTAGTTTATAATACTACATAAAACAATAAATAAATTTCCACATAACTAATTATCGCATTACTAATACTTATATAACTCTAATCAATAAACAAATGATCCCTGGCGTTAACACGCTACCTAACAAATGTGTGACACCATGCCCAGCTCGAACTCGAAATTTCTTATTAAAAACGAAGAACTAATTACCCTTCCATTATAATCATTTGTTAGTGACACTATCATTTTCTATAGTTTGTCACATGTAACAAGTTTTATTGGTCATTGTCACTAGCAAAGACTAAATTTTTTCTGTTTTTCCGACGGAGAAACTTGGAGCCTTTGTGTACCAATAGAACAAACCCATGTTTCTCTCAATCCTTGGTTAGTTCTCTGATATTTAAGCAAAAAAAAACTGCAAAAATCAACCAACCCCATTTCACAATTTTTCTCTCACATATCTCCAATTTCCCAGGCACCCTTTTAAACATGAATTTGTTATGGCACTCTTTTGTTCTTGTACTACTAATATTTCAAGGACCAATTTGCAATTGTTCATCAATTTCTGATCTTTTTGATAGTTGGTGTCAACAACATGGAAAAATATATTCTTCAGAACAAGAAAGGGTGTATAGATTTAAGGTGTTTGAGGAAAACTATGTTTATATTACAGAGTTCAATAGTAAGGGGAATTCCAGTTATACCCTTGGTCTTAATGCTTATTCTGATCTTACTCACCATGAATTTAGGAATTCTTTCTTGGGGTTGTCTTCTTCTGCTAATGATTTTATTAGGTTGAAACGTGGGTCGAATGCTGTTGGAGTTTTAAGTGATGTTGGTGATGTTGATATTCCTTCTTCTTTGGATTGGAGAGATAAAGGAGCTGTTACTAATGTTAAAAATCAAGGAAGTTGTGGTATGTTGAGTTTATTAATGCCTTGTCTTTAAGTAGCATATCCATAGTGATTTCATTTTCATTTATGTGGAGGATATATAACTTGTGCATAGCTGAACCAAGATTAGATTTTTTTTTTCAAAGTTTGGATTTTTATGATCTTACTTATCAGAATATGGAAGCTTGTGATGGTAGTTTTGCTTATTTTAATCTTTTTTGTTGTCTGGGAGTTCAAATTATGATAGTTGTACTGTTACTTTCAGGTCCCTTTTTCCTTTTTCTTGTATTGTTTGATAGGTTGAAGTTCTAGACTAATTTACTTCATTGAAACCTAGCCTCATCACTTACTTTAGGTCCTATTTGACAAGAGCATGTAAGTGTGAGATTTAGAGAATTCTTAGTTTTAGGAACTTTTGAGTTGCCCCAAAAGACAAATTTTTAAGTACTAGAATGAAAAATGGACTGGAATGGATATTGAGGATTCATACACCAACCAAAACCAGTTTGAGATTGAAGCGTTGTTGTTGTTGTTGTTGAAACTTAGCCTCATGAGCTCATCCTATCGTGAGTTGATTAGGAAAGAATGTTTTGTTTGTTTCTTGTTATCAAAGAAAAAAAGGTATTGTTTGTTTTAGTTTTAATTTTCATCTCTATGTATGTGAAAACCATTTCTTGGGAGTGAATGGAAGAGAAATTGGACATGTTGTTCAGTATCTCACTCTATATTGACCTATGGACAGGCGAGAAATAGTTATTACAAAGATCATGAACATAGCATAGCACATTAGAGGAGTAAAATATGGTTGAACTATCATTTGTCTTAACAACTGGAGCATACACTTCACCGGACTACTCCAAAGATCTGCCCTTTTATTATTTATTTCTTTCTAGTGAACTTTGTTGAATAGATTAGGGGAGATCGCCTCACTATCAGACACATACTAGTATGCTGTTTTGTATCAACTAATTTGACTGTCAGATATGGGGAACTATACTTTATTCCAATGCAGAATTTGCTTCGGGGACTTAGACTTGTTACTTTGGTGAAACAGCTTTATAACTGCACACAATTCTTACCAAGTTTATTCATAAAAAATTTCTGTCTATGTGGTTCTCAAGTACTTTTTTTCTATCGATATGTTAGGTAATTTCAGCCTGAACATAGGAAAGAAGTGAAATACTAGCCTTTTTATAAATTTATTCGAGACAATATGAGTCAAATTTGCCCTTGTCCGCATTGTCATTCTATTGCCATTACATTTACTTAATCTCAGCTACTAGCTGCTGTAACTAAAAGCAGTTACTTCTGTTTCAATTTCCAGGTGCTTGCTGGTCATTCTCAGCCACTGGTGCAATGGAAGGTATTAATAAGATTGCCACTGGATCTCTTGTTAGCCTCTCTGAGCAGGAGCTAATTGATTGCGACAGAAGTTACAATGACGGTTGTGGAGGTGGATTGATGGACTATGCTTATGAATTTGTCATAAAGAATGGTGGTATTGACACTGAAAAGGATTACCCTTTTAAAGAAAGGGAAGGAACATGCAACAAAAACAAGGTGCCTAATTATTCTCTCAGATAGTTTTACGATTTCATCCGCTACAGGTGAATTCTAATTATTATTGAAACGATAGAAAAGGATGTGAGTTAATATATGCTCAAAGGCTGAAATATCATACTCCCTCCATCCCAAAAAATTGTCTTAGTTTGACTTGGCATGAAGTTTAAGAGAAACAAGCTTTAGATATTTGTGTGACTGTAAATCATCTTATAAAATTGAATTGTTTCTAAATATAGAATTGTGTCAATCTTTTTGCGACAAACTAATAAGGAAAGTAAGATAATCTTTTTGAGACAGAGGGAGTAGGTTTTATCTCATCTGAAGCTAACATTTTTCGGTGGCACCTGAATTGAAAGTTGGTAACTAATAGCCTGTTTGGTCAAGCTTTTTCAAGGCCAAAAGTTCTTTTTTTTTCAAAGTTAGGTGTTTGGTGAAGCTTTTACGAGAAGAAAAAGTGTTTTTGAGTAGAAGCAGAAGTTGTTTTTGAGAAGCTAAAAAAAGTAGCTTCTTCCCAAAAGTACTTTTTTTAAAAACACTTCTGAGAGAATACATTTCGAAGCACTTTTTAAAATTTTGGCCAAACACTAATTGCTTCTCAAAAGTACTTTTCAAATTGATTAACCAAATACAAACCGCTTCTCACCAAAGGTACTCTTTTGAAAAACGCTTTAGAAAAAACACTTTTCAATATAAGCTAATTTTAAAAGCTTGACCAAACAGGTTATAAGTGAGAAAATTGGGCAAATAAACTGACCACAACTCAGTCATGGAAGTAGGTACCTTCCACTCCTTTATGGCAGAAAACCTTGGCCTCGTCCATCTTGATTTAGCTTATGACACGGCCTCAACTCTTCTTGCTCCTATTCTTGTAATAAATGTGCTTGTTGTCCTATACATGTTCTCCTGCTTCTGGATTCCTTATTATTATAGAGAACTTAGGATAAGTTTATTCTAGATAAAACAATTATGAACAATTTTAAAATGATTGCTTTGCTTAACTTGTCAACTTTGCAGCTAGAAAGACATGTTGTAACCATTGATGGATATACTGATATCCCTCAATATGATGAGGACAAGCTTCTAAAGGCGGTAGCAACTCAACCTGTGAGTGTTGGGATATGCGGCAGTGAGAGAGGATTTCAATCATATTCAAAGGTCTCTTCCAGCTTCAAATTACCAATCTCGTAATCATCTTAGATAGTTTTTGTTGAATAAGAAACGTAAAGTTGCTGTCTTTGTATTGCAGGGGATATTCACTGGGCCATGTTCTACAGCACTAGATCATGCGGTACTGATTGTTGGATATGGTTCCGAAAATGGACTTGATTACTGGATTATAAAGAATTCATGGGGAACAAGCTGGGGAATAAATGGTTATATGCACATGCAGCGTAATACTGGGAATCAAGAAGGGATATGTGGGATAAATAAGCTAGCTTCCTATCCAGCTAAGAGTAGCCCAAATCCACCAACTCCTCCAGCTCCTGGTCCATCTAAATGCAGTACGTTTACCTCATGTGGTCAAGGTGAAACCTGCTGCTGTGGTTGGAAGTTTCTCGGAGTATGCCTTTCTTGGAAATGTTGCGGTTTGGATTCAGCAGTTTGTTGTAAAGATGAACGCCACTGTTGCCCACAAGATTATCCAATTTGTGACACAATTCGGAACCTTTGCCTCAAGGTATATCTCTTTCTAAACTTCCTTTTTGTACTTGATGCATATCTTATCCTATTAGGACCCGCACAACACAAAAAATCAATAGAGTATAGAGATTTCTCTTGATGTGCTGTTTATATACATTTCCTTTAGCCTTTTGCTACTGTTTTCACAGTTAATTTGTTCCTAATGCAGCGAATGAGCAATGCTACTATAGTGCAACAGCCTCAGAAGGAAGCTTTTACTGGGAAATTCAGAGGTCTCATTTACCCTTTCTAGGTGTAGGAGCTTGGCACAACATTATTATCTTTTAGCCATATTCATGATTTTGCTGATTTACACTATGTGGGGTACATATCTACCCCTTTGTAGTTATATATATATATATATATATATTGTTGTTGTTGGCTTGATATAATTTTGTATACGTAAAACTGGTATAGTCGCTGCTGGTCAGACGATTATTCCAATTGTAACTCTTGTATCACATTGTTAGCTTGTGTTTTAGTAGTATCTCAGACTTTTCAGTTTCCAGATGATGACCTTGTTTATCATCATGTTACTGTATTATGTTGAGTTGTGGAGCCTAATTCATTGCCGACACTATGAAGACCCTACACTCTAGTTTTTGCTATATATAGACTAGGGCGCCGTTTTCTTTCTTTGAGGTTGAGCAAGAGAGAAAGAGAGAATTGTAAACTCAAACTCCTTATTTGATTATAGTAAAATTTGCAATGACAGTGGACGTAGCTCTCGCATTGAGGGTGAACCACTATAAATCTGTGTGTGTTATTTGTTCTTCGCTTATTTACTGCTTTCTGATTGGTTAGGATTTGAGATTCAAATCCTAACAACTTGTATCAAGAGCGACATGTTGTGTTGTGATTTAGAAAACGATGGGAGGCGAAGATGGTTCGGCGCACGACATCGGAAAATTTGATGGTACGAATTTTGCGTTTTGGAGAATGCAGATTGAAGATTATTTGTACGACAGAAAGGTTCATGAACCGTTGAGTCCGAAGTAATAGGAGATGAATGATGCAGAGTGGAATCTCCTTGACAGATAGGTTTTGGGAGTCATTCGATTGACGTTGTCGAAGAACGTTGCTCACAACGTGGCGAAGGAGAAGACCATCACTGTCATGATGAAGGTTCTATCCGACATGTGTGAGAAACCTTCGACAAACAATAAAATATTTTTCATGAAGAAACTCTTTCATCTAAAGATGGAGTAAGGTGCTCCTGTTGCAACACACGTGAATGAATTCAACACGATTGTTAATCAATTGTCATCTGTTGCAATCGAGTTTGACGATGAAGTGCAAACCCTAATTTTGTTGGCGTCTCTACCGAATAGCTGGGAGCCGATGAGAGCAGCGGTTAGTAATTCTGTTGGCAGTGATAAACTGAAATTCAACGATGTTAGAGATCATATCCTTGCTGAGGAGGTTCGTAGGATAGATTATGGTGAGGCATCGACGAGTTCTACTTTGAATGATGAGAATAGAGGAAGAAATTATGACAGAAACTACAACCGAAATAAGGGCAAGTCGAAGTCAAGGAATGGCATGGGTCCCGGATTCGGGCGAACACTATAGTTACAATAAGGGGGTGGAATCAATGTTGCCACTGAAGACATTGGTGATGCGATGTTGTTGTCTCTTGACAGCTCAATCGACTCTTGGGTGCTTGACTCAGGAGCGTCTTTCCACACCACTCCACATTGTGATATAATGATGAATTATGTTGCTAGGAATTGTGGGAAAGTCTATTTGGCAGATGGTAAGCCTTTAGACGTTGTTGGTATTGGAGACATTAATTTGAAGATGTCAAATGGAAATGTGTGGAAGATCACAAAGGTCAGACATGTGTCGAAGCTGATGCGTAATCTGATCTCAGTGAGTTAGCTTGATGATGAGGGACATGATCTTAATTTTGATAATGAGTCCTGGAAGGTGACGAAGGGTGATATGGTGGTTGGTCGAGGTAAGAAAACTGATACTCTTTATATGACGACGAGCTGTCGTGATACAATTGTTGTTGTTGACAAGACCAATGAGACAAAGTCGTGGCATTGCAGGCTGGGGCATATGAGCGAGAAAGAGATGAAGATTCTGGTGACTAACGACATGATTTCGGAGCTGAAGTCGGTGGATTATCATATGTGAGAGCTGCATTCTCGAAAAATAGAAGCGAGTAAGTTTTTCAAATGCAGGTAGAGAATTGAAAGTTGAGAAGCTTGAATTGGAGCACACTGACGTGTGGGGACTTGCTACTGTCCCCTCACTCGGAGGATCACATTACTACGTGACCTTCATTGATGATTCAACCAGGAAGCTATGGGTCTATTTTACGAAAAATAAATCTGACGTATTCATTGTCTTCAAAAGGTGGAAAGCCATGGTCGAGAATGAGACAAATATCAAGTTGAGGAGCCTGAGGTCTGACAACGATGGAGAATACATTGATGGTGACTTCAAACGGTATTGTGCCAATAATGGGATCAAGATGGTGAAGACTATTCCTGGAACGCCCCAACAAAATGGAATAGTGGAAATGATGAATCGATCATTGAACGAGCGTGCACGGAGCATAAGAATACACGCTGGACTGCCCAAGTCATTCTGGGCAGATGCAATCAATACCGCAGCCTTCTTGATTAACAGAGGACCGTCTGTTCTTTTGGGTTTCAGAATTCCAAAAGAGGTTTGGAGTGGGAAAAAGGTAAATCTTTCTTTTCTGAAAGTGTTTGGTTGCTTATCATATGTTCATATTGATGCTACTGCTAGAAGTAAACTTGATCCGAAATCTAAGAAGTGTTATTTTATTGGCTATGGTGACACCGAGTTTGGTTGTTGATTTTGGGATGACCAAAATTGGAAGATCATCCGAAGCAGGGACATCGTCTTCAATAAACAGGTGTTGTACAAGGACAAGTTGCGGAAGAGTTCAGAATCTAAGAATAAGGAATCAGAAATAATTGATTTGAGAGACTTCTCGGCACCCGAGCTACATCAAGGTACCATTGCGGCAGAGGAACAAGCAGCACTAGAAGAAGGCCGACAAGCCAGTGATGACGAGGTTGATGAAAATGTTGATTCTGAAATAAATCAGCGGATGTCGATCACAGAATTACGCAGATCATCCAGGATCAGTAAATCGGTTCACAGGTTCTCTCCGTCCCTCAACTACATTCTGCTCACTAACAGAGGGGAGTCGGAATGTTATGAAGAAGTGACGCAAGTTGATGAATCGATCAAGTGGGAGCTGGCAATGAAAGATGAGATGGACTCACTGTTGTCAAATCATACATGGGAGTTAGCTAAGTTACCAGAGGAGAAGAAGGCATTGCAGAACAAATGGGTCTACCGGATAAAGGAAGAACATGATGGAAGTAAGCACTATAAATCAATGCTGGTTGTGAAGGGATTTAAACATAAATAAGGCATTGACTACACGGAGATCTTCTCTCCCGTAGTCAAGTTGGTGACAATCAGAACTGTTCTTGGGCTGGTAGCAAAGAAAGATCTGCATCTTCAACAAATGGACGTGAAAACTGCTTTTTTTCACGGTGACTTAGTAGAGGGAATCTACATGAACCAACCTGAGGGATTTGAGGTCAAAGGGAAAGAGAAGCTAGTGTGCAGGCTTCAAAAGAGTCTGTACGGACGGAAACATGCTCCAAGACAGTGGTATAAGAAGTTTGACAACTTTATGAAGAAAGCAGAATTCCTAAGGTGCGAAGCAGATCACTGTTGTTACTTCAAGAGATTTGAAGGCTCCTACATAATACTGCTCCTTTATGTTGATGACATGTTGATCATTTGAGCAGACCTACATGAGATTGATAGGCTGAAGAAGAAGTTGTCAGAAGAATTTGCAATGAAGGATCTGGGAGTCGCAAACCAAATCCTCGGGATGAGAATCATCAGAAGTAAGGAGGGCCTCAAGCTCTCATAAGAAGAATCTGTGAAGAAGGTTCTCAAGAGGTTCAACATGCATGATGCCAAGCCAAGTCAGTACTCTCTTGGCTGGACACTTTCATTTGTCAAAGGATCAGTCGCCTGTGACCGAGGACGAGAATGCGCATATGACAGTCTTATGTACGCGATGGTATGTACGAGGCCAGACATTGCACATGCAGTGGGAGTTGTTAGCATGTTTATGAGCAATCTAGGAAAGCAACACTGTGAGGTTCTGAAGTGGATTTTCAGGTATCTGAAGGGCAGCTCAAATTTCAGCGTTGTGTTTCCAGAAGTCAAAGACAGGATTGCAGGGATATGTTGATGCTGAGAATGGTGGTGATGTTGATAGCAGAAAGAGCACATCCGGGTATGTCTACACCGTCGGAGGTACTGCGATTTGCTGGATTTCAAAGTTGCAGAAGATAGTAGCTCTCTCTAGCTGTGAGGCGTAGTACGTTGCTGTAACGGAGGCCGCGAAGGAGATGATGTGGCTACAATCTTTTATGCGGGAATTAGATCAGGACCATGAGGGGAGTGTGCTATACTGTGATAGCCAGAGTGTCATTCATTTGGCAAAGAACTCGGTCTACCCATCGAAGCACATACAACTCCGGTACCATTTCATCAGATCAGCTTTGGAAGATGGAGTATTAGTGTTTGAGAAGATCCCTAGGGAGTCAGAATCCAACAAACATGCTGACGAAGGTCGTGCCGAATGATAAACTGACTTCTTGGATGATGATCGAAGTCGCCGCTGCAGATGGAGACAGATGATTGAAATTAGTCTCCAAGTGGGAGATTGTTGAGTTGTGGAGCATAATTCATCACCGACACTATGAAGACCCTACGCAGAGTGTGGAACGCTGATCGACCTGAGCGGTCAGGTCGACGTGGGGGTTGAGCAAGAGAGAGAATTGTAAACTCAAACTTTCTATTTGATTATAGTAAAATCTGCAGCGGCAAAGTGGATGTAGCTCTCTCATTGAGGGTGAACCACTATAAATCTGTGTGTGTTATTTGTTCTTCGCTTATTTATTATTTTCTGATTAGGTAGGATTTGAGTGTTAATAAATCAGTAGTCTACCTAAAGGGTGGCAAACTGCTGAGAGTTGATTTCCCTCTATATAAAGTAACAATAGATTGTTGAAACTATATAGTTTACTACATAAGAGTTCGGTTGGAATGAAATATGTTGGAAGCAAGCTATGATTTCCATTAAGATTGCATGTTGAAGGCGACTATTTGTTGTTCGTCTTGTCAAGCCTTCAAATAGAAATGTATTTGGGGTAGAAGAAAGGCAAGCTCCAATGAAGATGAAACGCGTGGAGTCGAAGAAACTATTAGTAATATGTGCTGTGTACTTGACCCTCAAGAATGGTGATTTTGGAGGGGCTTTGCCAGTTCTTTCTTTTTGAGTGCATTCCTGTTCAATTTTATTAGATGAGATTGTGTTGAATGCTTCAATTGCTTTAGTGGGCATGCATATATCTCTTCATTGGTCTCTTCTTCTGAGTTCCGGTTCTCTAAGTCAACTTGTAAAATTTCAAATTTCATAATAATGACTATATTTTAATTATATTATTAAAAAAATATTTGTGAATTTTATCAGTTGGTTTCTCCTTCCGCAGATCATACAATTACTAAGTCTACAACAATAATAACATACCCAGTATAGTTTCACAAATGAGGTCTGGGGAGGATAGAATGTAGATAGATCTTACCCGACTTTTGTTGGGTAGAGGATAGAGAGATTATTTCCAGTATACCTCGACTCGAAAGAAAAGACAAATGTCAACAAATAATTTGTAAATGTGAACTTAGTTAAATCAGTGAAATTCATGTGCATCATTCCATTATGGACTTGTATTCGGATATATTGTTTCTTCAAACCCCACAAACTTTCGTATTTTTATTTACGCAAGTATATTCACTTGCTAATTGCGAATCTACTACTACATTTTCCAACTTCTTTCACTTGCTACCATCTCCGTCACATCTGCAAATTTATTACACCTACGGAGTACTTACTTAATAGTAACTGTTAATATTGAATTTGATGTTGTGACATTTGATCCAACATATCTTCTGAAGTATTGATTTGAATGTATAAGAATTTTGGAACAAATGTTGCACAACATTCGGACCAACATTTTCAGAACTGATTTTGTCTTACTTCACATAATGATTACTATGTGGTAAATATGACTTGACAAGGTAAAAAAGAGTTGGTAAACACGTGTGAAGAACGAGTCAAGACTGCTGCTTTTCGTGAGGAACCAGTCAAAGTTGTTAGAGGTTTTTGCTCCTTGATCCTCTCCAACAAAACCTACCAGCTGTCCACCTTTCCCTCAACCTCCATAACCTATCGATGAGCTTTTTAAGGAAGATTCTCTACTATAAATAGAGAAACTACTACAATGAATCAATGTCCAGAATCAGAAAGCAAAAATAAGAAGAGAGCTCTCGGAATTTCATCTCAGAAATCTGGATCACAAGTGTTGCCTGAATGTGTTGACAACATTCTATCAAACATTACAATTGTTGTTTAGATTCTAGATTAATTTTGTATGGAACGATTATAATGAAAGGTTGTCTATGTTTACTTAGTTAGATTTTTCAGGCAGAAGTCATCTGCGACTTCAACTTTTAATTCATTTTCGTTTTATGTTACAAATCTGTAAAGAAAAGAATTTGTACTGTTGTATATAACTTATGAAAATTTAAACCTTTGTGTTCTTTAAATTTCACTATATTTATTCTTTAAAGTTACTGTTTTATTAAGTGTCGACATTCGAAAATAAAATTGACATTCAATTTATTCCATCTCTTATTTTTCTTTTCCATAGCATTTGAAACCCTTCCATAACTATAAAAAAAAATGAAACTTCCTTACAAGGGATGATCAGATTGTTTTTGTAGGATGGAAAATGAAAGTCCAAAAAATTGATGTGGCAGACCGTACTAACCATTCACCCTAATACATTTGCCACGTAAGCTATAGATAACATAATACCACGTGTAAATCTCCACACCACACTCGCTTACTCGAGTACAACAACTTGTGGATTTGGATAGAACTGATTTATGCTACTTACACTTACTACTACAATTTCGCTAAATCAAGAACCATTCTTGATTTTTACTTGTTAGTTTTCATTTTTTTTCATCATCAATGTCCACTTTCTAATTTTCAAGAACCTATTTTTATTCTTCAGATTTCCATGGCTTTGCCTCAAATCTTACCTTCCCCCCCTTACAAACCCCTCTTAAACCCTAGTAATAATTTCTTCTTAACACATCACTCTAATTACCATTTTGCCCCTCAATCATTACTCCATTGCCGGCGCCGGTTTAACCCGACCCGTATCCAATGCTCCGCTTCATCCTTCCCGGAGAAACACCGTACCGGTTCATCACCAAACCCTAACGACGTCGTTGAGCTCCCACTTTTCCCACTCCCACTCGTTCTCTTCCCCGGTGCGATTCTCCCACTCCAAATCTTCGAGTTCCGTTACCGTATAATGATGCATACACTCCTCCAAACTGACCTCCGTTTCGGCGTTATTTACTCCGATAGCGCCACCGGCACCGCCGACGTAGGTTGCGTCGGCGAAGTCGTGAAACACGAACGACTCGTCGACGACCGGTTTTTCTTAATCTGTAAAGGGCAAGAACGGTTCCGGGTCAATAAACTTGTCCGGTCTAAACCGTACTTGGTTGCAGAGGTGACGTGGCTGGAAGACCGGCCGTCAGCGAATGGGGAGGATGACGTGGAGGGTTTGGCTAATGAGGTGGAGAGTTATATGAAAGATGTGATAAGGTTGTCTAATAGGTTGAATGGGAAAGGGGAGAAAGAAGCGACGGAATTGCGACGGAATTTGTTTCCGACGCCTTTTTCGTTCTTTGTTGGGAGTACTTTTGAAGGGGCACCAAGGGAACAACAAGCATTGCTTGAGTTAGAAGATACTGCTATGAGATTGAAGAGGGAGAAGGAGACTTTGAGGAATACTTTGAATTATTTAACTGCTGCTTCTGCTGTCAAGGATGTGTTTCCGTCTTCGTGAACAAAATGTGTAAGAATTTTTGGGGTTTGGATTACCTAAAGGGGTTGGTTGACTTGTTATTAGGTTACTATATTAATGGAAATCATGGTTTCTGTAATCTATACATGGTGAATTGTGTTATGAATTTGTAAATTTTGATGCTCTAATACTAGTTTCACAAGGTTTTATAGTGTTGGATTGATTTATCTTTTGCTGCATTTGGATGGATTAACTTCTATTGGTAGTGTGGTTTATTTCCTTAAGGGCAGTGTGGTGGACAAAGCATCCCGCGTTAGCAGAATCGAGGGAAGTGCTGCACCCAAGGGGTGTGGTTTCTTTTCCTTGAGACCCCGAATTAGTTTGAATGTGAATACAACAAAAAGCAATGATCTTTTTAGGCTTGTGAGTGACATATACTTTTGCAATCCATCATTGATTTCAAGTAGTTAATGGTGTTATCATATTAGCCAGAGAGTTGATCTAGCATTCATGACTTCTAGCAGTAGGGAGATTGTTAGCTAAAGCAGCAAAAAAACAAATATTCTTTTGGCGTGGGACTTTAACATGTTCACTTGCTTGTTACTGTGTTACTATTATACACACATAGATGCTGCAAGTTTGCATCATGTTCTCTCGTCTTCAAACAGAGTTATGGATCAAAATGTTCAGGAGTATTTTACTATGCTCGCAGTAGTCTAATTACAATGTCTACCATTGGAAAGAAACTGTGCAGCATTTCTGTCAAGCTATGACAGCAATTCTGCTGCAAGAGTAGTTTTTAGTAGAGGTGGCCAGTGGGCCGGGCTCGGGTCTGGCGGGGTCGGGGTCGGGGTCGGGTCTGGCGGGACTTGCTCCAGTCCCGTCCCGATCCCGTCGGAATCGGGGCGGGGTCGGAATCGGGGGGGTTCCGGTGGGTTTTCTTTTTTTATTATTTTTTTTATTTTTAAATAACATATGTATAAAAAAAAACTCAATAAACAAGACAAGATAGTGTAATAAAAACATCACAAGGCTATTTTTGTGCCTCTTATATTATTTAATAGACATATGATTTTTTTGTAATACAAATACAATTGTCTAAAATCTAAATTGCAACTTTGTGGTGTTGTCCAAAAGTTGCAAATTACATAATAAAATTGCAATTAAAAAAATTACATTTTCAAAAAAATCTGTTCTAATTGCTTGATGATTTCATGTGATTCTTCGGTTGAAATTGGTATTTGTTGGTCAAATTGATCCACGTCGCTTCCACCACCTTCGGATAAGATTTCGTTGTAGTTTTCGTCTTCTTTTTCGTTGATCTCCGGTGGACCGCACCTTATCCGTTACGCTCGTATCCAATCTCTGAATAATATTGCAATTTTCAAGCTGTCTCCGGCTAATGAGTGTATGTGGTCTCCTATTTGATATCTGGCGGCAGAAAAAGCGTTTTCAGATGCAGTTGATGACGCTTGAATGTTCAAAACATCTCGGGCCATCAATGAAAGTGTCGGAAAGATCTTCTCATTCCCCCTCCAGTATTTCAGCAAGTCTTCATGTCCATCTTCATTGGTAACTTCTTGGTACGGTACAGAACTCTGCAAAATAAAAATATTCAACTCGCTAATTTGGTTAGTAGTAGAGGTACAGCCGCACATTCTATTTCTGAGGCTTTCAATATTAGCCGCAGAAACATCATGTCTTTTGTGAGGTTGTGTTGAAGATGAAGAAGACGGTATAAAAGCCGGTAAGTTACTAGCATTTTCTTGTTGATAAAATCTATATATTTTTTTGCATTGCTGTTCTACGCTAGACAACACTTCTTCTTTAGTTTGTTCAATAGGCAGTGAGTGATTTAGATTTTTGGGACTTGGAGGTGGTAGTATTTCTATACAATCGTAAATAGTTTCAATTAGTGATTTAGTACCGTCTATTTTAATAGTTGGATTTAATACAGAATCAATAATATAAATAGTGGGAATAGGTAAAATATTTTTTTATTTTGACAAATATTTTTTTAATAGCTGCCATATAAGCTGATTTTTTCATATATTCACTAAGTAATAAAAATATTAGAGTTATATAAAACAACATAGTTGAAATAGTAGGATAATATATACCGGAAAATTCTTTTGTTGTTTGAAAAAATTTATCTAAAAATACAATAAGTTTAGAAATTTTTACCCAATCAATATCTACAATCATATCAGCTGGATTTTGATCATGAGAGTTAAAAAATAAAGTTATAGGTTTTCTATAGTTATAAGCAACAAGTAGTTGCTCGTATAAAGAATTTCATCTAGTGGATACTTCTTGTGGAATTTTTTTATAAGATAGTCCACAATCGTGACAAGTTTTTTTATATTCTTTTCTACGTTGTACTTTATTACTTTTAAAAATAAAGTTTATAGCAAATTGTATTTTACTAAGAATGTCTTCAAAAAGTGATAGACCATCCTTTACAATTAAGTTATATATATGTCACGCGCATTTTATATGAAAATGATCTGAAAAAGATGGAGTTAAACTATTTTTTAAAATTGTAATTGCGTAATTGTTGGAAGAAGCGTTATCTAATGTAATAGTCATAATTTTATCGGTTATTCTGTAATAATGGCACACTTGATAAATATTATCTGCAATAAAAGTACCAGTGTGCCTATCATCTATATATCTATACGCTAAGATACGTTTTTGCATAGACCATTCATAATTTATCCAATGACAAGTTACAGTTAAATAATCATGGTCGTTAGTACTACGACCTATATCAGACGTGATAAATACTTTGCCATTAAAATGATATAATGAATAACGTAAATATTGTTGATATTCATGCGCGAATTTAAATACATCTCTCTTAACAGTTGATCTAGGAAAACCGTTAAAAGCAGGATTATATATATATCTAATGTAATGAATAAAATCGGGAGATGAAGGAAATGAAAAAGGCAAACCCTCCACAGCAACTAATTTTGATATTGCTTCTCTATCTCTATGTTTATTGTATTTAGGGCCTACAATTCCCCCGTCATAGGGTTAATTTGACCACATACTTGGTCCTAACGATGTCGATATGAACCTTGTCCCGATGGAGCGGGCGTTTGCGCACCCGGTTTTGAAGCCTGGTATTGGGCATACCTAGCTGGATGAGCACTTACTACGTGTCTAATTAAACCCACCATGACCTTTTCCAGTTTTAAATTTTAAAATATTTTTACAAATTTTACATATAGCTACTTGATTCTCTACGTCCCTATCAAAAAATGTCCATGCATCTGATTTTAATGGTCATTTTGCTGGACCTCGTCTCATACTAGGGGGAATAAGAGGTATTTCAGTTGAAGGTGCACTAGTGGGTGTGTTGTCATCAACATTAGTGGGTGTATCATCTAGATCATCGTCTAAATTAAAGTCTTCTTGAGTTTCAGAAAATAGCTCTTCGTCTAAATCTAATGGTATTGTAGGAAAATGTTGAGTATCAACTATCAACAAAATCATCTTGTGTAGGAATAAGATGACTAGAAGAAATACTCTTGCCCTGGTTGCCCCTACTAGAAGAAGCACTCTTACCCTTACCCTTAAACATACATCTTAATCCTTTCATTTTAATTATGATAATAAACAATTAAAGATAATAAAATTAAGTCCGCTAAATAAAATAAACAGATAATAATAATTTAATAAATGAACGAATGTACCAAACGACAACGTAACGTCGACGTGTAATCGAGAGGTTGGAAATTAAAACTTTGCTCGATGGAATATCCTCAAGCTAGTTGCCAACTTCACTCTCAATTTCCAAATGAATAAATAAAATTGAATATTTAGTAAATAATGTAGACTTGTAGAGAGACATATTGAGAGATTAGAGAGATTGTAGGAAGATTTATGAGAAAGATGAAGAGAAAATGAGTTATATTTTCCAAGAGGACATGAGCGACAAACATGAGAATTACGAGTTTTAGTAAACTCAATAAATTTATTTTGTTTAAGGGAGGCAAAAACAGGTGCTCCCGGATGACCCAAATGTTCATGCCATAAAGAATGAGCTAAAGCTGCAAAAGTGGATGGTAACGTGGCTCGATATGTGATAGTGGTGATTGGATATAGCTCGCCCCGACTATCACATCTCATTAGGTGCATCCCCGTCTGAAAATCCTTCATGAAAAATCCAAAAGGATCAAATTCAACAGAAACTGAATTGTCAGTGGTAAATTTTCTAATTGAAACCAAGTTTTAATCAATTGAGGAGCATGAAGGACATTCTTTAAAGCTAACAGATGGTTCGAGGGGGCAAGTTTGTATTACCATAACCACGAACCAGTGTGCCTCGGACTGGGCCTGGACCAAGTTCCCGAAGGAAAAGGGCATGGCGGGACAACCCAAGGCCACTGTCAGGCCCAATGTGGTGGTCCACTACCCACTAGGTCCGCGGCTGCCACGCCTGGCCCAAGTTCTTTTGTTGTTGGTCGCCGCCCCTGCCACTCCGGTGTCCACCACCCTTGCCACCATCGCGGCCACAACCATGATTTTTACCTCCATTATTACCATTTCGTCCCCTTAGAGCACGGTTTGGCGGCAAATTTTCAAATTGTGAAAAGTTATCATTGGACGAGGCGACAATCATGGCAGAATTCAATACGGTGGTTGTCTTTTTGGCAAAACTCGCTTCTTCTAGTATTAGCATAGAATAGACTTGGTAAAATGGTGAAAGAGGGTTGCTTTGGCAGATGAGTGTACCAACACCACTAAACGCGTCAGTGAGATCGGCAACCATTTGTAAAATGAGCCGACTGTTAGTTACCGGCGCCCCAACGTTCTTGAGTTGGTCTGATAAATTCTTGAGTCGTTGACAATATGCGGATGCATTGGGAAAATCCACCATGTCAGTGGTGGAGAATTCTTGCTCAAGTGTGACGCCCGGGAATTTTTATTAGCCTAAAATATGTCACGTAATCGATCCCAAGCCTCCATTACCGTGGAATCGGGTTCAAGAATCGTATGCAACAAATCACTTGAAATTGTGGCATAAATCCACTGGAGAATCGTTGCATCAAGGGTCAACTATAATTCTTTTTCATCATCGGTTTTTGGCACCTTCTCCTTGCCTCTTTCCGGTGGAATTATGTGATAGATAGCCCGGTGTGACCGACAATGAATTTTGAAGAGCTCCGCCTATGTCGAATAATGAACGTTCTCCATCTCAAGAGTGATGGAGATATGAGACTTAATGTTTGAAATAGCTAGGGCCGGATGAAAAATTGATTTCAAGTCAGACATGGATGACATGACAAAGAAGATGAAGGAAGAGGACGGCGGCAAGGAGGAATTTTTAGAGTTTTACTGAATTTTTGGATTTGAAACTTTTCCTAAAATCTGATACCATATAAAAATTATCTTCCTTGACTATTTTCTTCCAAATAGGTAGTACATATACCCATAATACAAACATAATCCTTGGCTAGAATTAAGATAGTAAATAACGAATTATACATCTACCATATACATAAGATAATTAAAGATTATGTAATATTTACAAAATATTATATTCTGAAGATTGAAGAAGAAAAAGAAGAGGAGGAGAAGGGAGGGAGGGAGGGAGGGGGGGGGGGAGAGAAAATAGTACAAAAAAGCATAAATGAAAAAAAGAATTAAAAAATTGAATGATTTGTGCGTGATTTGCATTTCTTTTTGTCTAAGTGGGGTTCGCTGATAAAGGGGTATTTATATCACCTTTTTATTGTTGAATGGGGTATTAGGATCCTCGCAAAATTTAAGTGTCTTTTTAAAAAAATATTATAGTTTGAGGGGATAATGATGTATTTTCTGTTATAGGTTCTTTTAGCTACGATGGGCATGTCAGACCATTACGAGATGGGCCAGACGGCCCAGTCGCTTGTGCATTTCTGTTGTTGGTAGGCCCAAATAAGAACAATAAGTGACCCTCATTCACCCCCCCCCCCAATAATTAATTTAAAAAACTCATCTTTAATCTTATCTTACCACATTAAAACTAGAAGGGAAAAGTGTCAAATTTGCCCTCCAACTATGTTTTATGGAACAACATTGCCATCCGTCAAACTTTGGGATCAAATATACTCTCACCGTTTGCAAACTTGTTAAATTTGCCCTCAGATTGACGAAAATGTGTGTTGCACGCCGCGTCGGCATACCCGAACTAATTCGAGGTTTTGGTTTTTGATTGCTGACCGGGTTGAAACTATCAGTTGAGTTCCATCGGAGTGCTAGAGATGCAGCATCTCGCCGCAGAGTTTTTCAGGCTTTGCGTCGATGAGGTATTAATGGACCGAGTTGAGTTTCCTCTCTCATCTCTTCCTTACCACCGCCACAACACCAACAATAATGACTCCAGTCGGCCTCACTTCCAAGGTAAAACGCCGGAGCGACGTCGAAAATTACAAGACCCAATTAGATTTAATATTAGTGGTTCGTCCCCAATTGTCTGGTGATTAATTCCGACGGCGGGACAAATAATAAAAATAGAGAGAGAGAGATGAGAGAGAGGCAGTAGTGTGGTGGAACAATAGTGTTGTGGCGGTGACGGGTGTTTAGGGGGTTGGTTTGATTTGGAGTATAAATGGTGATCGGTGGTGCGTGGATTGGCGAGTGGTGGTGACAATGACAGATGTTTAGGGGGGTTGGTTAGGGTTGTGTGTTCGTGGGTGGTCGTCGATGACAATGAAAAGGTAGTGTAGCAGTGACTTGTCGTTGTTGTTGTTTGTCAGGGTGGTATAGTGATTGGAGCTCACCAGAGATGGCGCTCCGACGCGGAAGAAAAAAGGGTGTTGTTGGTTGGGTTCGTTGGTTTGGTAGGCTGTTGGTGAAGTAGTGGTGATTTTGGTGGCATTTTGGGGTCGTTGTTGTTGGTGTTGTGGTGGTGGTAAGGTCGGCTTGTGGAGTTCTGTTGGCGGCGAGCTGACAGTTAACGGATATGGCAGTGGCGTTAGTTTGTGGTGGTGGTCTGACGACGTGGCATCCACGTGGATCCGACGTGGCGTTCAACACACATTTCCGTCAATATTGTTCCATAAAACATAGTTTGAGGGCAAATTTGACCCTTTTTCCAAACTAGAAAGCGATGTGATGTTTCCGAGGCCTCTGCGTGGCCGTTAAGTTTAACATTTATCCTAATCCCTAGAATTCTTAAGATGGTCTATTTAAGCCAGGCCGGTTTTAGATAATGAAATAATCAACCCAACTAACAATAATTTTTTCCTTAAATGGTGGAATAATCTAAAGATTAACCGCATAATGACACTTTGCAGAGTTTTATCAAAGACAAATCGACATTTAATTTTAATGTTGACCTTTGAAATCATCAAAGTCGTCATTATTTTGTGACATTTCACTCCGGTAGGAATTTTCCGCGTCACAAGTCGCAAACTCATCGGTGACGCTAACCTCTTCCAGCGAATTCAAACTAATTATGGTAGATTAATAAGTATTTTTTTATTTTTAATTGAATATTCTTGATTCAAATTTAAGAATGAAATTGCTTATAGTTGAAAATATTTACTCTCATAATATGATTACTATACAAATCCAAATTTGTCGAATTCAAAGGAAAAATAAAAGAAGATATTCTTTGTCCAACTATGAATAGTCTTTTGGCTATGAATTTAGCTGAATTCTTTAGAGCTCGTTTGGTATATGGGATAAGATATATGAAAATATTTTATGTGGAATAGTTTATCTCATTATTTTATATCTCATCAAATTATTATTCCTTATCTTACCAATCAAATAAGTTCCGGAAGAAAAAATATAAAAGTATGAACAGTCTAACCAGCTTGATCAGAAATATTCCTTCATCCAAAACCGACCGAATAAAATGTTCACACTATGTGACGCGTTTCCCTGATTCGTAATTAAAATTAAAATCCGTTACATTTTGGTAATTTAGCACCTCCCTTTTCGTGTATAAAGTCTCTGCATTCAAGCTTTAGTTTTACGAGGAGCTAAGGACTTGTTTGGTGTTATCTATTTCAAATTTCTGGTTCCCAAAAATCTGCGAGAAAATGGCTACATCTGAAGGACAAGTTATCGGTTGCCACAAGGTTGAGGAGTGGAACGAGCACTTCCAGAAGGGTGTGGAGACCAAGAAATTGGTATGGCTTTGACTTTTTTTTTTGACAATGGTGATTTTGCTTTGACTTTATTTGTTATTTTGGGTTTTGGGTTTTGTTCAAAATTTGATTTTGATAATGGGTTCTTGTTTTTTGTATTTATTGTATTAGATTTTATTGATTTTCAGTTGCAGCTTGTCGGAGCGTTTGTTTGGGTTTTCGTATGCTTACCTTAAAGTTTATTGTTTGATTTTCAGTTAATTGTGATATGTTAGCTTATGATTTTCTTTTAGTATAATCCTATTTGTGCTCATTTGATTGGCATAATTGCGATATTGGAACAAATACCTAGTTAAAGTTGGACCCCTTGTGGAGAAATATATCTGTATGGAAAAAAAGGTTGTTTGAGCAGGATGTAAAAAAATTGATAATCGAATCTGTTTTGAAGACATGGCCCAATATAAAGTTGATATGATGCTTACCTTGTTGCTTTGTGATTATTAATTGTTTAGTCTTTTCATTTACAAAAAATATTAGTAACTAAATTCTAGGATTTTAAATCAGCTGGGTGGGACTTTTTTGGTTGTGACATCAGATTCGAACTTCCTGTAGGTATTTTTTATCAAAACCTTAAATTATGTAAGTTGAGCCGAAGTCACCGCGACAAGGGGGTGGTTTAGTGGTTAATGAAGGGGTAGAATCATAGTGGAAGCAAAAACACTAGTTGATATGGCTAAGTGGGTGGAGGTGATTTCTCTCTTTAAGTCTTAGTGGACAGAGTTATCTGGGTAGATCTACTGAAATATTCAAGTTACTCACAAGTTTGACCTGAATACCACCATCATAATAGAGAAAAAAAGAATTTTGAGCCGAAGTCGCTATACATCTAGCGTAGTTGCTAGACCAAATAGTAGTAGTATGGATGATCAATGATGGTATGCTTATTGCTTCGAACTTAGAAAGGGCAGCCCGGTGCACTAAGCTCCCGCTATGCGCACGGTTCGAGGAAGGACCAGACCACAAGGGTCTATTGTACGCAGCATACATATTACAATCTTTTAAACTATATGAATTTAATTTGAGTTGAAGTCATTGTACATCTGCACCTAGCTGTTAGACCAAGTAGAATTGGTACAGAATGATGCTACCTTTAAATATGCCTCAGATGTTTAAAAATTGTTGGAAGTAAATCTTTTCTTTTAACTGGTCTAACTTACGTAAAAACAACTATTTGGTTCAGGTGGTGGTGGATTTTACTGCTTCCTGGTGCGGCCCTTGCCGTTTTATTGCCCCAATTCTTGCTGACATTGCTAAGAAGATGCCCCATGTTATATTCCTCAAGGTCGATGTTGATGAGCTGCCGGTACATCTCCAACCAAATTTTTTATCAACGTAATAATCATACTTTGACTAATGTAATCAGTTATTGATAGTAAACTTGTGGTACCTTTTGTTGCAGACCGTTTCACAGGAATGGAATGTGGAGGCAATGCCAACATTTGTGTTCCTTAAAGATGGGAAAGAAGTGGATAGGGTTGTTGGTGCCAAGAAAGAGGAGTTGCAGCAGACCATAGTGAAGCATGCTGCTGCTCCTGCTACTATGACTGCTTGAGTCTTAATCAAGGAGATGATATATTCTAGTATTTAGTGTTGTCTCTTGTAATAACTTTGGATGGTTGTATGTATTGCTATCCACCATGTTTTTTATTGCTTTCTTGCGAAACCTTTGTCTTGGTGCTTGGAATCTGATATTTGTGCATTTGGTGTTATTGATGTAAGGTTATATATGCCCATTTCTATCAAAAGACTATTTTCCGACTTTTGTGAAGCTTCCTTTTATGCCTTGGATAACGCTAGACTTATTTACAATCGCACGGATCTTTTGTTTCTCCCGGTACATTATCCGCATCTGAGAGTATCTTTGAGCAGGCGTTTGGACAATATAATTTGGTTGAAATTGAAAAAATTAAGTATTCAAAGTACGCTTTTAGAATTTGAAGTTGTGTTTCAAACATGAATTACACTATGAAAAGTATATATGCTGTGAAGATTTGTGATTCTTATTTATTTATTCTGGTGTCTTTTGCTGTTTGTGACACAAGCAACATTTCTTGGCTTGATAGTCTTGTCAGATTTATTCAGTTCGAGTGATACAGGATTAAAACATTTGGACCAAAATTTCCCTTTCTATTCCCTCTTGCTCATTCAGAAATGGATATGAAACATGACTTGAGATATTTTGTCTAGGACTTGCTCTTATTTTCTTTATCAAAGGTCATTGGTTACACAATATCAAAAAGAATGCGAGACACCAAACTGTGTACTGGGAACAGAAAATGTTAAACATATACATCCACCAAGCAAAGTGGGAAAATCATAATGGTTTATTGATTCTAATAATAATAGAAACATAACAAGAAATTCTCCTAGCTAGATCTTGGCTTTCCGAGAAATGTAATGCAACTCTAGTTAATGGATGCCTTCTGCATCGAGTTATCCCCAATGATCAAAGCCTACAGAACGAAAAAGCTAACTGGACTCATGAAGTTGTCCTTTTCACTAACAAAATCTTTGATGCATCACCACCTAGTTCCTCGAACAAGACGAGCAAATTTTGTGTTGGTTTCAACCAAGATCTTGGGACATGGTACCTACAGAAGCAGAATAGACAAAGGACTTGTTAGAAAATTCTTTTGTGTAGTTAATGATATGAAAGAAATCAAAGCAGTAACATGCTTTTATTGATGAACAAAATCAGTAGAATTTCAGAAACTACGTACCATTTTTGAGTTGGTTGACCACAACCAAGTTGACATTTTGTTTGTCTGTAGGTTCCAGCATAGTGGAAATCATCACATTTGCCATTAGCAGATGCTGTCCAATATCGACCGATGCTTTGTCCATTTATCCATACTTGTCCCTTACCCATGCTTCTCATGTCTAGTGCCACAGGGTCATTTCCTTCTGGTGCATCAAAATAAGCCTGAAACAAACATTCCAAGATGAGTCATTAGCAGAGGCGGATCCAGTATTTAAACTTAATAGGTTCAAGTTTCTTAGTTCTCTGAGAATATGGTTCAAAATCGAGTCTTTGTCAGAACTTAATTTTTTTCTCATTCTCTTACCTTGTACCATTTAAGAGGTTGCTGTCCTTGGGTAGCTAGTGGACCACCAATCCATTCAACGGAAGACGCTCCGTGTTGAGAGATCAAATTCATTGCTTCTCCTTTTAATCCTGCCTGTTTAAGGAGTTTATCAAGAACATATTATATCCTAAAGAAACTATTCTACTGTCAATCTTTCGAAAGCAAAAGAAAGAGTGAAAGATTTGGTAAAGATTCAGTACTCTGTATGTCCAGTTCTGCCATGATAAATCGTTATGGCCCTGGTGGAGACCTTGAAGAACAACTGGCCCGAGTATTCCTGTATTCCATTCCTCGTAATGCAGCCCAATATTCTTCAAACAATACGAGTATTTAAAATCAGTTGAGTACGAAAAACTATTAGTGCAGCAGCATAGAGTAACAAAGGTAGATAAGCAATATTGTAGCAAAGATGAGAACTAACCGGCAGGCCAACAGCAATGCTCAGTAGCTCAATTCTATTGGCTCCGGCGTGCAAGTCAACTGGTCCTGTGAAAGTGAACCTTGTATTCTTCCTAGTACCATAAGTAGATCCTGAAAATTAGGAATTGATTACTGTCAGAAAAATCTTATAACCACAATAGGATATACCAGAGTAGCTGTTCTACCAATGTGAATATATAGGCATCATTACCTGAAAGTTTCCCATTAACGAAGACATGAACTGCATGTCCACTTGAGTGGACGCTGAGGGTTGGTTTCTGTCCTCCTCGTAGAAATGATTCCGAGGGACTAATATCAACACTGCATTACAAGCAAGAAAATGAAAAAAACATGGTATTAGAGAAAGTTTTACCCGAGAAGTTTTGATGACGTACCAACATTTCTGAGACAGGAAAAAGGCTAAAGATGTACTTATTTAGCTGTTATAGAAAGTTTATATACTTATGAACCTCACCTTGTCATGTACCACAAGTAATCACTGTTATCTCTGGTGATATTTATCTGCTCCAAAAGTCCTACAGCTGTAAATGTTGAACTGTCCTCCTCTAGAGAAAATATATCTTCACTATAAGCCCCCCAAGAATGGAGCTGAGAGCCGGTTGGTGTCATTTGCACTTGTGTAGTTCGAGTCCCAACCTTATCAAGAAAAATATGTTTTAATTTCACTAAGCTGAAATATAAAGCCCATAGCTACTAATAGTATTTAATGAAATGGTGCGAATTTATACTTGCTTACCTTTGCAGTATTGAAGGCAACATGTTTGCAGTCTGGAAGAATACTGATGGACCAAGGAGGTAGATTGAAGTGCTTCTTGTTAAATACTACTCTAGCAGCAGAGTTGCTGTCGTAATTTGAGAGAAACGCTACACAGTTTCTTTTGCCAGACGAGAATACATGAGCCTAAAATAGACGTCTTCTTTGATTCAGCAAGACAGAATAGTAAAGCACATACCATATTATTTGAGGTTAATTAAGAACCTTATCAATCGAGACTGACCTCCTGAGAGCTTCCTAGTGAAGTAACCGTGGGATCTGAAGATAATAAAGCTCGCTCACATAGTTTAATTACCCTGTGGAACTCCTTCAGATGGCTATATTTAGGTTCCCTGATCAGACCTGATTAAATATGAGGTTAAGAAGTTAACTGATAACTAAAAGTTCAATTAATAATTTGATCCGGAGACTTCAGCATATGTCGTGAAATAAAATAAAACGCCCTAAAGATTGTGTTCATAACATGCAAAAGGACTTTAATTTCTAGCCACAATGGACTAAGCTGATTAATCTCACCATATTCATCAATTGGAGCATCATAATCATAACTTGTTGTTATAAAGGGTCCTCCAGCTGTGCGACCAAAGTTGGTTCCACCGTGGAACTGTTAGAAAGAAGAAATAATTAAGACAAGCAACAGCATTCATCCTACTCAAGCATGAACATGTTCAGTATGAACGTTGGATTGTTTTTTTCTCTGAGGATGTTCATTACCATGTAATAATTAACAAACGAGCCACCTTTTTGTATGAAACGAGCAACTGCAAATGCCAAATCTTGAACTGGCCTCATAGGTATTGTGCCACCAAATTCAGAGAACCTTCTCTCAACAAACAAAAGAAGATGTGAACCAATTGATGAAAATGAACATATATTTGCATTACTTAAGAGTATAGGAAATACTCAAGACTTTGAAAAAAGAGGTTACCAGCCACTCCAAGCTTCAGTCCAGATAGTTGGCTTGTAAGGTTTGTTGGGAGAAAATTCATCACAGTAAAAACCATTGCACGTATTTATCTGATCATAACACATGCTTAGAATCCTCAGTCAATAGTTTCAAGAACATTATAATAACCTAAATAAAACAAAATATACTAAGTATAAGGCGAAGAAACACACGATAGGATCAGGGGCATCATCCTCTTTGCACATAACCCAAGGAACTCCAGTATCTAATCCAACAGCCATTTTTGCAGCCCATTGGACATATGCTTCGCCAGCCTTTCCAAGTGCCTCCCTTTCTGGTTGATATTCATTTTCAATCTAACCAAAAACAATTTTAGAACAATAGCAGTATATCATGCATTCAGAAAATAGAAATTCTACAAGTTTCATAGCACTATAACTGTGTCAGTTTCATACCTGAGACAGTATAATAGGACCTCCTTGGGATTCATACAGGTTTTCACTCTTCATCATTCCAACAATTTTCTCGCTGAATTGTTGCATCGCTGCCTTTACGATAAAAAAATAAAATGTCAACTCATGATCAGAATCTATCAATTTATCAGAGAAAGAAAAGAAAAAGAAACAATGCTATACTACACATTTTTTTGCTGTCACCTAAAGATAAACAAACATGTACAAATATTGGCAAAGTTAGTGCTATATATATATATATATAGTGGATAATGTTCTGTTACTTTAATATATCAAAAAGATCGTATCGTGATTTTACTGTTATAATGGACAAAGACAAACCTTGAAAGGCACATTATCTGTTCTGAAGCTGATACCAGGAACATATTTCAACCATACAGGAAATCCTCTGCATTAAATGAGAGGGAATATAGAACCATTGGCTCATTCTTGAAATTAACCAAGAAAATCAAAGTAACAAGCAAAAAAAAAGGAATACAAAGCAAATGGTAAAGTAAAGCAATTACCCAAAATTCCACTCAGCACAAACATAAGGTCCAATGCGCAAATGTGCATAAAGTCCAGCTTTTTGCACAGTTTTTATAAACCTTACAAGATCATATCTCCCCTCAAAATTATACTGTCCAAAAAACAAAGCATATTAGCAATGTGCCAAACATTAGTAGTAAAAGCAAGTGCTTTTGGGCAAATTGTAGAACCTATATATGGAACACTCACATTGCCAGGGGAAGATTCATGAATGTTCCAGAAAACATAAGTTTCAATGACATCCAAGTTTGCATCTTTAGCCTTGTTTATGAGATCTTCCCACATCTGCAACACATCCATTTCATTTAATTCAATCCTTATTAATAAAATGATTACGTTTTCTGTCCATGAATATAGTATTGGAAACTGTCAACACACAACACAAAGTTTAAGCTTTTAGATGAGATGATCACACAATCTAACATGGTATCAGAGAAGGTCGAGTCTCAACGTCACCCATTATCATAAAGAAAAATTTACACATTTTAACAGAATTTAAGCTTTTAGTCAAGATGGTCACACATTTTAAACAAATAAAACCAAGAGTGAGTTGGGAGAGGGGGGTTACCTCAGGGGTACTTCTGGCATAATGTACGGAGCCAGACAGAAGAATTCTTCTTTGACCATTAATGATAATGGCCTTCTTATCATAGGTGATTTTGCAACAAATCAACTGAGCCACCATTAACAAGGTAAAGGTATAAACTTTGAGGAACTTGGAAACTAAAGTTGTCTCCATTATTTTATCTACTCACAGTGACACTTGGTAGTTTTCACTGCATAAGATAACTAATTAAAGTTTCTATATTTGAAAAATGAAGAGGGAATGTGTGGAAGAACAAGAAGGATAACACTTGTAATACACAGAGTTAACAATGGTAATCTGCAGAATGGCAACTATATAAGGTGCTGTCTGGATTCTTCTTGCCAATCAGCTCCATTAATGCAGTTCCTCAAGTCCTATGTTCATTAATAGGAGTACAACTTCAAATGATGATAATAAATTGTATAGGTAATTTCAATTTGTGCCGTTCGATTTCATGTGCTAATGCATATTGTCCATGGGGTATTTGTTGATATCTGGACATACGTACAGATTCAAAATTTAAATTTGATGAATTCGATTTTTAAAGGTATTAGACTTGTTATACTTTTGAAACTATGGGTTTAAATTTAATAGTTGAAATTGTAGTGATTTTTTTTACATATATTCAAATGATGGTTGAAAAAATATTGGTACAATTGAACCTGCAACAAAAACTGCATTCGTCACCGTATCTATTGAGGCATCCTTATTGAAAGTATACACGATATACATGGCATTGGAGCCTTGTGTATATCGTGTATATCACGAAAATCCATGACAAATGGGAGACCGTGATATACACGGTATACACAGCCGTGTATATCACTATGGTTGGTAAATAGATTTTTGTAAGTAATTAGCATTGTACACTTACCATAATTGTATAATTCATGTACAAATAGAATAGGATTTTGGGAGTAGAATAGGAATAGGATTTTCCATATTATGGAAATTGTAAATTGTATATATATTCATTCATTAATGAAAACAGTCAATGGATTATTTTTTCATGGTATCAGGAAAATCTAGGTCTAGCTTCTACCGATTTTTTCTCTCTTCTGTTGCATCGGTTTCCGTGTCCATCCTCGAAATTTGTGCCCCTCACCTCATTTCTTCCCATATTTTCTTCCAAATCCCTCATTCACCTATTATTCTTTCATTATTTCTACGTCAAAGAACATGTTTCATCCTTCCCTAACTGTTTTCAACATCAAGAACCACTTTCTCTATTGTTCTTGAGATGGAAAACATCAAATATGCGACGTGGGCAGAATTGTTCAAAATTCACGCAATCTCACATCAAGTCCTCCATCACATAATTCCTCCTGTTGTCCCTACACCCACGGAGGATCCTCAGTTGTGGATCACTCTTGATGCGACCGTCCTTCAGTGGATTTACTCCACTATTTCTACCGACCTTTTACAGACAATCATTGAACCAGACACTAAGGCTATGGATACCTGAAATAGATTGCGTGATATATTCCAGAATAACCAACATTCCCGAGTTGTCACTCTTGCGCAAGAATTTTCACAAGTCAACATGGAAAATTTCCCGAATGTTTCAGCTTATTGTAAACGACTCAAGAAATTGGCGGACCAACTCCGTAACGTTGGAGCGCCTGTTACCAATAATTGTATTGTTCTACAAATAGTTGCATGTCTATTTGAGGCCTATAATGGAGTTGGGACTTTACTCCGACAAAGTAATCTGTTTTCCTCTTTTTATCAAGCCCGTTCGATGCTCACGTTAGAAGAAGCCAGCTTGGCAAAAAAGGCAGCTACCGGCGCAAGTTCTGTGGCGATGATGACTTCATCCGATAATTCTCACGATTTTGTTGACAATTCGGGCTAAAACCGTAATCACGATGGCTGCAAAAAGGGTCAAAATTGAAAACAGAATGGCAAAAATCGTGGTGGTAATCGTGATGGTACTAGCGGTGGTGGAGGGGGTCGGAACAGTAGTAGTGGGCCTCGGAACGGTGGCAGTGGACCGCAGGCCAACTGGTCCCAGCCGTGGAGCTGGGCCAGTGGCCATTGGACCGCCAATCCCTATTTCCCCCCAGCCCATACCTGGGAAACTGGACCCAGTTCCAGCAACATGCCATGCCCAAATTCTCGGATCCATCAACTGGGCACAGATTCACTTCTGGATTGGGGTAGCAAGCTGGTTTGCTTGGGCCTCGGCCCCTGCAAGCGTTCCAAGCAATGGGCTCTACACCAACTCCGACAGATATTGAGGCCGCAATGCATACGCTTGGATTAAATCCTTCTGACATGAATTGGTACATGGACACCGGCGCCATTTCTCACATGACGTCTGACCAAGATACTCTCTCGTCTTATTCCAATTTGAGCAAAAATTGTGGCATTCTTGTTGGTAATTGCAATTCAATTTCGATTCATGGTTATGGTCATACAAATCTGTCTTCCCCACATCTGTCTCTCGTCTTAAAAAATGTCATTCATTCCCCACACTTAATTAAAAATTTAGTGTCAGTCCGTAAATTAACCATTGATAATTGGATTTCTGTTAATTTTGATCCTTTTGGGTTCTCTGTGAAGGATTTCAAGACGGAAATACCACTAATGAGATGCAATAGTATGGGGAGCTTTATCCAATCACCACCACTTCCACGAGTCAAGCCTTGCCGTCCACTTTTGCTACTCTTGCTCCTTCCTTGTGGCATGCACGTTTGGGTCATCCGGAGTCCTCTATTGTTTCTACTATATATAAAAATAATTTTATTTCTTGTAAGGGTACACAGAGTACTCCACCTTGTCCTTTTTGTCTGTTAGGAAAACATGTTAGATTACCATTTGTAGTTTCTACTTCACGTACTTTGATGCCTTTTGATATTATTCATAGTGATTTATGGACATCTCCCGTTTTGAGTTATGTGGGCCATCGTTATTATGTCTTATTTTGTGATGATTATAAAAAAAATTGTGGACTTTTCTCTTATCCAAAAAGTCGCAAGTGTTCTCCACTTTCTTACAATTTCGAGCATTCATCTGTACCCAATTCGAACGAAAAATTAAAAATATTCAATGTGATAATGGCAGAGAATATGATAATAAGTTGTTTTGGGAATTTTGTGATACTAATGAGAAAGCCAAACGCAAAATTCGCAACATTAATAATATTGTCCGAACTTTATTAGCCCATGCTTCTGTACCCCCTTCGTTTTGGCATCATGCACTACAAATGACAACTTACCTCCTTAACGTACTTCCTACCAAAGGGGTAGCATATGAATCTCTCCTCAAAATTCTCTATAATAAAGATACTTCATACTCACATCTTAGGATCTTTGGGTGTTTATGCTATCCACTCTTTCTGTCAACTACAATAAACAAACTCCAATCCCGATCTGGGCACTGTTCCGCAGTCCCAGCCCATTTTAGTTCCCCTTCCCCAGCCCGGTCTGCTAACAGATTCCAGTGTTGGGCCAGCAGGCCCACTATTTGTTGGCCATTCCATCACCACTCCAAATGTTAACCAAAACCCACTCAATTCAACCTCGAGTTAAGGGCCCGTTACTCGTAGTTAAATGGGTAATTTTAAACCAAAAAGACATTTTAATCACCATTCTAATGTTCCAAAATCTCCACTACCCCATAACCCATTGTCTACCTTAAATGACCCAAATTGGAAATTGGCTATGAACGACGAATATAATGCTCTTATTGAAAATAAGACGTGGGAGTTGGTACCCTGTCCTTCTGGTGTTAATATTATTCGGTCTATGTGAATTTTTACTCATAAAGATATTTCTGATGACTCATTTGCGAGACATAAGGCTCGTCTTGTAGGTGATGGTAAAACTCAACATGTGGGTGTGGATTGTGATGAGACATTTAGTCCAGTGGTAAAATCGGCTACCATTCGCATTGTTCTCAGTTTAGCTCTTTCGAAAGCATGGCACATTCATCAGCTAGATGTGAAGAATGTTTTCTTACATGGTGATCTTAAGGAGACAGTTTACATGCATCAGCCCTTGGGTTTTCGAGACCCCAAATATCCTCATCATGTATGTTTATTGAAAAAGTCCTTGTATGGGCTTAAGTAGGCCCCATGAGCCTGGTATAAATGGTTTGCAGACTATGTATCTAGTATTGAGTTCTCACAGCGGGTCTGATAATTCTCTGTTCATATATCATCGTGGTACTTCCTTGGCATATGTTCTATTATATGTGGATGATATTATCTTGACAGCTTCTAATGATGATTTACGCAAGTATATCATGACACTACTCAGTTCTGAGTTTACTATGAAAGACTTAGGGCCCTTGAATTACTTCTTGGGGATTGTTGTCACTCGTCATGCAGGTGGGTTATTCTTATCCCAAAAGAAGTATGTCGCTGAGATAATTGAGTGAGCTGGTATGTCCTCGTGTAAGTCTACTTCCACTCCAGTTGATACTAAACCCAAGCTAGGTGTTGCGGTTGGCTCACCTTACGAGGATCCTACCCATTATCGCAGTCTTGCTGGAGCTCTTCAGTATCTTACTTTTACGAGATCGAATATTACATATGTCGTACAACATGTGTGTTTGTTTATGCATGATCCTAGGGTTGAGCATATGAATGCGCTCAAACGCATTATCTGATACATACATGGAACACTTGACTATGGCTTGCATCTATATCCCTCAACGGCCTCTACACTTGTCTCGTATACATATGCTGATTGGGGTGGATGTCCAAATACCAAACGCCCCCCGTCTGGTTATTATATATTTCTTGGTGATAACTTGGTCTCGTGGTCTGCAAAGCGCCAGTCTACATTATCACGCTCCAGTGCAGAGACCGAGTATCGAGGGGTAGCCAATGTGGTATCTGAATTATGTTGGTTACGTAATCTTCTCTTAGAACTTCATTATCCCTTTCAAAAAGCTACCTTGGTGTATTGTGATAACATTAGTGCGGTCTATCTTTCTGGTAATCCGGTTCAACATCAGCGCACTAAACATATCGAGATGGATATCCATTTTGTTCGAGAAAAGGTAGCTCGTGGACAAGTACGCGTCTTACATGTCCCTTCTAGGTACCAAATCGCAGACATCTTTACTAAGGGTCTTTCCTCGGTTCTATTTGGAGATTTTAGGAATAGTCTTAGCGTACGACGACCGCCCACTATGACTGCGGGGGTGTGAAAGTATACACGACATTGGAGCCTTTTGTATACCGTGTATATCACGGAAACCCATGACAAATGGGAGACTGTGATATACACGGTATACACAGCCGTGTATATCACTATGTTTGGTAAATAGGTTTTTGTATGTAATTAGCATTGTACACTTACCATAATTGTAGAATTCATGTACAAATATAATAGGGTTTTGGGAGTAGAATAGGAATATGATTTTCTATATTATGAAAATTGTAAATTGTATATATACTCATTCATTAATGAAAATAATCAAGGACCTTTTCCATTATTCTATATTTTTCTAACAAAGTTAGTGACTAATCAATAATATTATATATCAGTTAAAGGTCAACTACATTACTTAAAATTGTCGAATCTAATTTATCTTATATAACCTAACTTCTGGCATTTGAACTACTAGCGAGGTGGAAATAAATTTTAAACTAGTATGTTATAAAAACTATGTTACCCACTATTATTTTGTGACTCTATAAACTTAATATAACTCGATATTTTTAAGAATTTATCAACTACTATATATAGTTCAAATAGGAACAGTTTGTTTGCACAAAAAGTGTGAAAATAAAAGGTTTGGTATTTCGAAATCTGAATAATGCATTGATTAGAATTTGTTATCACTCTTTTTGAAAATATTGTATAGCAAGTACATAGTCACTACAGTACATGTGAAACATAAACAATACCAATTCAAATAAATAGATAAATAAATAAATAATATAATGTTTAAATGAAAGATAGATCTCGAGATTTATGATTTATCTAGTCCCCATATCTGAAGTGTGGACTACTTTTTATTTACTTTTTACCTCTTTTTTTGTATGTCAAATGTAATCTTTAACTGGGAAAAAAGGTCATCTTTTGATTTAGTGCTTACTATTATAAAAATGTGTGATTTGAATTTTAACGGCATTCTAATATCTACTATTCAATCAGACGCTAGTTACATTAATTAAGCATCTAAGTATTAATTTGCATGGTTTAAATGTTTGACCACAACACCGTCTTGTTAGTGGTTAAAAAGTTGCCCCATCACACTAGCCAAAATAAAAAGAAAATGGATTTAGGTTAGTAGGTGCTTCCACTCTTTTTATTATGATGGATCATTTTCCTCATAATTGTTGAATGTTCAAAAATATGAAAAAGTAAATAAATGAATAAGTAAAAGGGGCTCAACTTTTACTATATATAAAAATAATAATTTTATATATATAGTGTAATTTTTCGTCGAAGGGAGTTTAATTAAGGATGAATCCCTCAACCCTACCTAGCTCCGCCATCTTTTCATTTTATTTTATGAGAAAAGTTATAATTTAAATTTGATCGATTCAATATTGAAAATTCTTAATATTAAATTTATTCACTTTTCAAATTATGAGTTTAGATCAAATATCAATTAAAGTTTTCATATTTTTCACACACACATATATATATCCTTCCAAATGAAAAATAGTATTTGACTAGTGCCTTACGGGAGATATAGTACGTTAAAAATTTCCCGCATTTGATGCTTGCATAAAATTAATAAATACAAATTATATGTTTGTAATATTCATATTTATGATTTAATCATGATAAGTGATATGTATTCTCAGTTTAATTATTAATAACTAATATTAAATTATTTAATTTGATATAAATATTATATGCAAATAATTATTTACGTCGAGTTGTCAGAGCCGAGGAATGTGATATAAGTCGTATATTTTAGTACCATTGTCTATGATTATTATTAAAGTCTCGGTTGAATCTTTGCTAGTGTAATTAATTTTAACCTAGTTGAACCAATTCAACGCTCTATGACAAGTTGACAACTAGTAAAGTGTAAAATAGTGACAGTGGGACTATTATATTGTTGAGAGCAGATATCGCATCTGGTTTTCATTTTAATTGCTTAAATTAAATTTCTATTAAGTAGCTTCAAGTTCAACTTAAATATGTAGGTACTGGGGTACTATTCCCTCAAGTCCCAAATATTTGTCATTTAAAAAAAAACAAAGTCACGCTTATAATTCTAAGTAGTGAAATGTTACTCAAGTGAGATATGTATTTAAAATAGATAAAGGATATTAGGTATTTTAGACAAATATCCTTATGATTAAGCCGTTAGTAGGTAATAGAATATTGTCTCGCTTATCATTTTAAATTAGTAGGCATAGTATTACTCTTGTAATTTCTTATCCTTCTATTTCTATTAATATATGTTGTGTCTTGTAATTCGATTACCGTATTAGTTTATTGTAGCTACGGTTCCTTTTCTTCAGAATGTTTTGTCATACTTTCTATAGTATTTTCCTACGGCTTCTTCACTTTTGTTGCTTCTTTTCCGACATGCTCTGAAATATTTTTTCTTAAGCTAAATGTCTATCGGAAACAACTTCTCTACCTCTCATGGAGGAGTAAGGTCTGCATACACGTTACCCTCTCCAAACCCCATTTATGAAATTACATAGGGTATCTAATTGTTATTGTATCTTTATGATTACACTTATGCAGGAACTTTCCAACAGACCGGTTGCTGCTTCCACAGCTAAGAAGGCTTTATTGAAAGCTTTAAAAGAGTGGGAGAAAGGGGACATGCAAATACTCCCTTGGCTTCCAAGTAATTGCACAGTGTTCCCTTCAAATGGGTTGGTCTTTACTTTTTTCCCTTCAAATGGGTTGGTATTTAATTTTTTCCCTTTAAAATTGAACTTATGTCTATAGAGGCATAAGTCTTTTATATAACTTGTGGATATTATGATGCATATCTTATGCCTCTATAGGTATAAATTGAATTTTGAAGGGTAAAAATTAAAGAACAACCCATTTGAAAGGCAAAAAACAGGACCAAAAGTGCAAATGACCCCTTCGCTTCTCTTTATTTGTTGATTTATCCAAATTTGATCAAATAATTACTCCATTACTTTCGAAATCAAGAAGGCATATTAATTTTCAAGTCTACTCGAGTAAACGATATATAGTACATTTTTTCTAAAATGATTTACCAATCTTCAAAACAAGTTTGAGAAGACATTAAAGGATAAGTTAGTCAAACACTTATGACTAATGCAATTAAACTCTTTATTTTATCCTTGAGCTGAGATATTGATGAAACTTGAAAGAAATCACTTAATATGAAAAACGATATTATTAATGTTTAACACTAGACATTCATGATTGATTTGAGTTGTCCTCTACTAGCCTATTAATAATCACTTGACGTGATTTTTGCCTTCCGCGACATAATGCTTTTGAACACAAATAAACTTATTTCTCCATTTATGATTTTATCGAGTATCGTAATTTACATTTTGAACTAATTTACTAATATTTTAAACGGGTAGATAACAAAACTCAAAATACAAATAAAATGACATATATATATATTATTTTTATAAAGTAAAAAGTGCAAAAATCTTACAAGACAATTAAAATGTATAGGCGAGAGTACAATGTTTCATTGCCATTATTACTCAGTTGTATAGTGTAGCAGAGTAAATGTGATCTAAATTTGTGTATCAATGTTCAAACTACATTCCTACGGTTCAATTAAAGCTGAATATTGTAGAGGGTAAGCAACGGAGCCATGTTTAAAAGTTTATATGGATATTTTGAGTTTTTTTTTTCTGACTAAATTTGTTGTTTGTTCCAATGTCTGCTGTTAATTTATTTCGAGACCAATTTAGTTTGCAAAAACTTATAGAAGCAGCAATAAACACCGTACATCCGCCGTTTGTTCCTCTTCATTTTTCCAATTTTCGAGCTTCATCCATTTTTATATTTTTATTTTTTTATTTTTTTATTTTTTTATTTTTTTATTTTTTTATTTTTTTTGGTTTTTGGTCGTGGTGGATTTGATTATTCACTCCTTTCCTTCTACGCTTTGTCTCAAGACAAATGGGCAATCTTAATTTTGGTACTACTTCGTCTGTAAAAAATTAATCATACCCAATATTTACATAAGCGAATTCAGGATTTCAAGAGGATGAGTGAACCATTGCTGATTAAAAAAATTATAATATAGCAAGTTGGCAAATACTAAACCTCGTATCTAACATTGTATGAAAGACTAATTACTTAAGGATTATATTTGCACAACTTTAATAAGAGGGACACGATTTGACCAGAGTGACCTAAAAAGAAACATTTGCATAAATCAATCCTATCCATTGTACTTGTCGGGCTTAATTCTTCCCGAATAAGCCCATTTAGTTAAATCTCTCTTCAAAAGCTTTAGGCCCAAATACAGTAAGTTTGGTTCTAACCAAAGCAGAAGCGTTGGCCCAAGTGAGCCTAGTTATGGATAATCCGAGTCGATCATTTCTTGGATAATCCGAGTTGTCAATTTCTGGTTGGTTCAAACTTGACACGCAATAGAAAAAATAATCACAGACAATCATGTCTGCACTTCCTGTGGCTCTCTGCAACTCATTCATCACTTCACCAACAACAAATTAAATCATAAAACAAACAAAAAAATACAAAACAATTGGACACACACTCTCAAATGGAGAGTGTAATTCTTCCTTGCAAATCAATATTTCCAATAATTTCAGAATTACCCCAAAACTATCACCCTAAACCAAAAATACCCATCAATTATGTTGAACCAAGATTCACAGATACCCAATTGAATTATCTATGCACAAATGGACGCCTAAGTGAAGCTATACATGCTATTGAATCCATTTCACAATATGGGTACAAGGTAAAACCCGAAACTTTTTCGAAACTAATTGAATCTTGCATCAATGAAAGGGCACTTCATTTTGGGCGTAAACTTCACAAAAAGATGAGATTTTTACTGGAAAAAGTTGACCCTTTTATTGAAACTAAGTTGTTAGGGATGTATTCGAAATGTGGGTCTTTACAAGAAGCATATCAAGTGTTTGATGAAATGCATGAAAGAGATTTATTTGCTTGGTCTGCTATGATTGGTGCTTGTTCAAGAGATAGTAGGTGGGGTGAAGTTATGGATCTTCTTTATATGATGATGGGTGATGGTGTTGTACCTGATAGTTTTTTGTTCCCGAAGATTTTACAAGCTTGCGCGAATTGTGCGGATTTCAAGACTGGTATGTTGATTCATTCGATAGTGATTCGATGTGGGATGAGTTCTGAGATTCGTGTGAGTAATTCGCTTTTATCTGTTTATGCGAAATGCGGGTTGTTAAGTTGTGCAAAGAGGCTTTTTGAGAGTATGGAGATGAGGGATACGGTGTCTTGGAATTCAATTATAATGGCGTATTGTCATAAAGGTGACATTGTGGAGGCACGGAGGTTATTGAACTTGATGCGTCTTGAAGGCGTAGAACCGGGTTTGATTACGTGGAATATATTGATTGCGAGCTATAATCAGTTAGGCAGATGTGATGAGGCGCTCGAGGTTATGAAGGAGATGGAGGGTAATGGGATAATCCCAGATGTTTTTACTTGGACTTGTCTGATTTCAGGTTTGGCTCAACATAACAGAAACGGTCAGGCAATAGAATTTTTCCAGCAGATGATTGCAAATGCTGTTAGGCCAAGTGAAGTAACACTTACAAGCACAGTTTCAGCTTGTGCGGCTCTTAAGGACCTGAGGAAGGGACGTGAGCTTCACTCTTTGGTTGTTAAGTTGGGATATGATGGAGAGGTAATTGTTGGGAATGCTATGGTTGACTTATATTCCAAGTGTGGTAAACTCGAAGCTGCTCGCCTGGTCTTTGATATGATCCCAGAGAAAGATGTATACAGTTGGAATTCCATGATTGGAGGGTATTGCCAAGCTGGGTACTGTGGAAAAGCCTATGATCTTTTTATGAGGATGCATGAGTTTGAGGTATCACCTAATGTAATCACGTGGAATGTGCTGATTTCCGGGCACATGCAAAATGGTGATGAGGATCAAGCATTGGATCTTTTCTGGAGGATGGAAAAGGACGGGAGCATTGAGCGGGATGCTGCCTCATGGAACTCTCTCATTGCTGGCCATTTGCAAAACGGGCAGAAAGACAAAGCATTGGTTATATTTCGGAAAATGCAGTCATTTGGTTTTAAGCCCAATGCAGTTACCATTTTGTCCATCCTACCAGCTTGCGCAGACCTAATTTCTGCAAAGAAGGTGAAAGAGATCCATTGTTGTGTTTTGCGTTGCAATCTGGAAAACGACCTCTCCGTTGCTAATTCTCTTATAGACACATACTCCAAGTCGGGGAGCATAAAATACTCGAAAGCAATATCTGATGGAATGTCAACCAAAGATATCATTTCTTGGAACACATTGATTGCTGGTTATGTTTTACATAGCTGTTCCAGTGAGGCAATAAAGCTATTTCATCAAATGAAAGAGGCAGGGCTTAAACCAAATAGGGGTACTTTCTCCAGTGTGATATCGTCTTATGGTCTAGCCAAAATGGTTGAAGAGGGAAAGCGTATGTTCTCTAGTATGTCCGAGGAGTATCGGATTGTACCAGGTCTGGAACATTGTGTGGCTATGGTTGACTTATACGGCCGGTCAGGTAAACTTGAAGAAGCAATTGATTTTATAGACAATATGACCATGGAGCATGATATTTCTTTATGGGGTGCATTGCTGACTGCTTCTCGCGTGCATGGTAATTTGAATTTAGCTATCCATGCTGGGGAACAATTACTCAAACTGGATCCCGGAAATGTAGTGATATATCAGTTACTTTTACAATTATATGTACTACGTGGAACTTCTGAAGAATCAGTAACAGTGATGCGACCAAGAAAAAGAAATCATCACGAAGAATCTCTTATTAGTTGGAGCTGGACTGAGATCAACAACGTGGTTCATGCTTTTGCTTCAGGTCAGCAAAGTAATTCTGAGGTTCCAGATTCTTGGATAAAAAGAAAGGAAGCAAAAGCGGAGGGATCCAGTTCTTGCAATAGGCTTTGCGTCACAGAAGAGGAGAACGAAGATATTACTAGAGTTCATAGTGAGAAACTTGCACTTTCTTTTGCCCTCATTAACAGTCCTCAATCATCTCGAGTGATACGAATTGTTAAGAACCTCAGAATGTGTGAAGATTGCCATAGGACCGCCAAACTTGTTTCTCAGAAATATGAACGTGAAATATACATACATGACTCGAAGTGCTTGCATCACTTTAAAGATGGTTATTGTTCCTGTGGAAATTATTGGTAGGTAAGTGGCCATGAACAGTCATTTTCTTGCAGACAATTCTCCTCTTCTCCAAGGAATTTATAGATCTGCTTGTTTTCTGGGAAAAGTTTTGCAGGAGGTAAAGAGGATCCTCTTTGAAAATGTATAGATGATGATGCAAACCGTAGCCACTCAAATGTTGTATTATTGTAAATATGAAGTTTCTGTGTTTGGTCAGGTCTTGTAAATGGTTGAGAGAAATCTGGATTATGACACTAGTTCATAGTTCTGTATCAAATTGTACATAATCTAAAGAGATAAGCTTTCTTCTTACCGAATGTCCATCTGAAATCATGCTTTTTCCCCTACTGTGTGAGAATTGAACTAGCCCATTCTCGCTACATTTACTTATGCCTTACATTTTTGTTACCTCTGATGTTGAGCTTGTGCGCAGCTTATGAGATGAAGAGATTATCATTTGGCACAAATCGCCATTGATGAAAGGTGTAGAAAGTGAAGAATACAGTTGTGAACTCAAAGTGTTGGTCGAAGGAAGAAATGGAAAAAAATGATCTCGGTCGTCTTCAATATTTGATACAGTGTATTATATATACATGACCCCACACTTCAACTACTAATTAATTATACTTAACCAACTTCTAACAAACTACTAACAAACAACAAACTCATAACTAACTCTACAACCAACATAACAAACACAACAACTTGAAATAACTCTTCCATGTACTCCTCCTCATGACACTTTTGTACACTTATCTATTTCTTTTACACCCCCTCAAGCTAGGAGAGATGAAGATGTTCTTCATTCCTAGCTTGGACATCAAATGAACATGCTGATTGATGTTGAGAGCTTTGGTAAGAAGATCTGCAGGTTGTTCTGCAGATGGCAAGTAAGCTATGTAGATGAGACCCTCTTGAATTCTTTCCCTTATGAAGTAGCAGTCTATGTCAATGTGTTTAGTGCGTTCATGAAAGACTGGGTTAGCAACAATTTGAAGAGCATATTTGCTATCTTTGAACAGAGAGATGGGCAACTCAACAGAGACTCCAAGTTCTTTAAACAAACCAGTAAGCCACACAACCTCAGCCACTGAAGCAGCTAATGCTCTATACTATAGCTGGTCAGTGGGCCGGGATCGGGGCGGGATCGGGTCGGGACATGCGGGATTCGCCGCCGTCCCGTCCTATTTCCGATCCCTGCGGAATCAGGTCGGGGCGGGATCGGGGCGGTTTTTTTTTTCCACTTAATTTTAAAAATAACATATATATAAAAAAAACTCAATAATTAAACAAGACAAGATAGTGTAATAAAAATATCCCAAAGCTGTTTTTGTGCCTCTTATATTATTTAATAGACATATAATTTTTTTTTGTAATACAAATACAATTGTCAAAATTGCAACTTTGTGGTGTTGTTCAAAAGTTGTAAATTACATAGTAAAATTGCAATTAAAAAAATTACATTCTGAAAAAAATTGTTCTAGTTTCTTGATAATTTCCTGTGGTTCTTCGGTTGGAATTGATATTTGTTGGTCAAATTGCTCCACGTCGCTTCCACCACCTTCGGATAAGATTTCGTTGTAGTTTTCGTCTTCTTCTTCGTTGATCTCCGGTTGACCGCACCTTCTCCGCTCCGCTCGTATCCAATCTCTGAATAATACTACAATCTCCAAGCTGTCTCCGGCTAATGAGTGTATGTGCTCTCCTATTTGATATCTGCCGGCAAAAAAATGCTTTCAGACGCCGTTGATGACGCGGGAATGTTCAAAACATCTCGGGCCATCATTGAAAGTGTTGGAAAGGTCTTCTCATTCCCCCTCCAGTATTTCAGCACGTCTTCACGTCCTTCTTCATTGAGAACTGTTTGGTACGGTACAGAACCCTGC
Organism: Anisodus acutangulus; assembly: GCA_029783415.1. Lineage (NCBI taxonomy): Eukaryota > Viridiplantae > Streptophyta > Magnoliopsida > Solanales > Solanaceae > Anisodus > Anisodus acutangulus. Next base: position 2,675,282 of record CM056503.1, read on the forward strand.
AAAACAAAAATATCAAACTTGCTAATTTGGTTAGTAGCGATACGGCCGCACATTCTATTCTGAGACTTTCAATACTAGCCGCAGAAACATCATGTCTTTTGTGAGGTTGTGTTGAAGAAGAAGAAGATGGTATGAAAGTCGGTAGGTTGCTAGCACTTTCTTGTTCGTAAAACCTATATACTTTTTTGCATTCGTCTTCTACGCTAGACAACACTTCTTCTTTAGCTTGTTCAATAGATGGTGGGTGATTTGAATTTTTGGGACTTGGAGGTGGTAGTACTTCTATACAATCATAAATAGTTTCAATAACTGATTTAGTACCGTCTATTTTAATAGTCGGATTTCATACAGCACCAATAATATAAATAGTGGGAATAGGAATAAAATATTTTTTTATTTTGACAAACATTTTTTTAATAGCTGTCTTATAAGCTGTTTTTCCATATATTCACTAAGTAATAAAAATATTAGAGCTATATAAAACAACATAGTTGAAATAGTAGGATAATATATATCAAAAAATTCTTTTGTTGCTTGAAAACATTTCTCTAAAAATACAATAAGTTCAGAAATTTTTCTCAATCGCTATCTACAACCATATCAGCTGGATTTTGATTATGAGAGTTAAAAAATAAAGTTATAGGTTTTCTATAGTTATAAGCAACAAGTAGTTGCTCGCGTAAAGAATTTCACCTACTGGGTACTTCTTCTGAAATTTTTCTATAAGGTAGTTGGCAATCGTGATAAGTTTTTTTATATTCTTTTCTTCGTTGTATTCTATTATTTTTTTAAAAAAAGTTTATAGCAAATGTATTTTACTAAGAATGTCTTCAAAAAGTTATAGACTATCCTTTACAATTAAGTTATAGATATGACACATACATTTTATATGAAAATGATATGGAAAAGATGGAGTTAAACTGTTTTTTAAAATTGTAATAGTGTAATTGTTAGAAGAAGCGTTATCTAATGTAATAGTCATAATTTTATCAGTTATTCCGTAATAATTGCACACTTGATAAATATTTTCTACAATAAAAGTACATGTGTGTCTATCATCTATATATCTATACGCTAAGATACGTTTTTGCATAGATCATTTATAATATATCCAGTGACAAGTTACCGTTAAATAATCATGATCGTTAGTACTACGGCCTATAATAGAAGTGATAGTCACTTTGCCATTAAAATGATATAATGAATAACGTAAATACTGTTGATATTCATGTGCGAATTTAAATACATCTTTCTTAACAATTGATCTACGAAAACCTTTAAAAGCAGAATTATACATATCTCTAATGTAATGAATAAAATCGGGAGATGAAGGAAATGAAAAAGGCAAACCCTCCACAACAACTAATTTTGCTATTGCTTCTCTATCTCTATGTTTATCGTATTTAGGGCCTACAATTCCCCCGTCATAGGGTTAATTTGACCATGTACTTGTTCCAGGACAGTATGTGAAACTTGTCCCGATTGAGCGGACGTTTGCGCACCCGATTTTGAAGTCTCGTATTGGGCATACCTAGCAGGATGAGACCTTGATACGTGTCTCATTAAACCCCCCGTCCCAGCTTCACCTTTTCTAGTTTTAAATTTTAAAACATCTTTACAAAATTTACATCTAGCTATTTGATTCTCTACGTCCCTATAAAAAAATGTTCATAAAATTTTAATGTTCATTTTGCTGGACCTCGTCTCATACTAGGAGCAATATGAGACATTTCAGTTGAAGGTGCACAAGTGGGTGTGTTGTCATCTACATTAGTGGGTGTGTCATCTAGATCATCGTCTAAATTAAAGTCTTATTGAGTTTCAAAAAATAGTTTCTCGTCTAAATATAATGGTATTGTAGAAAAATGTTCAGTATCAACAAAATCATCATGTGTAGAAATAAGATTCTGTCTAGAAATAGCACAATTGCCCTTGTTGCCCCTACTAGAAGAAGCATGACCCCTACCCGTAAGCATATGTTTAAATCCTTCAATTATAAATTTATAATTATACTAATAAATAATTAAAGTAACTGAAATTAAGTGTGCTAAATAAAATAAATAGACAATAATAATTTAATGAATGAACGAATGTACCAAACGCCGACGTAACGTCGACGTGTAATCGAGAGATTGAAAATTGAAACTTTGCTCGATGAAAAATCCTCAAGCTAGTTGTCAACTTCACTCCCAAACGAATAAATAAAATTGAATATTTAGTAGACAATGTAGACTTGTAGAGAGATAGATTGAGAGATTAGAGAGATTGTAGGAAGATTTGTGAGAAAGATGAAGATAAAATGAGGTATTTATAGTTGAAAATTTGGTTAAAGTGTAAATATAATAATTTATGGGTTAAAATTAAATATTAAGGGGGTAGGGGGGTTTGGGAGGGGGAGGCCAAAAATGACCGTTGCACAACGGCCAAAATGTAAAATGACCATTGGTGCAACAACTATTTTTGCAAAAGGGGGGTTTTGGGAGGGATCGGGGCGGGACCGGGATCGGGTCGAGACTGGCGGGTCGGGACGGGTCGGGATGAGACCATGTCCCGTCCCGGTTCAAGTTCCGATATCGATTTTTTTTTTAAATGTCGAGTTCGGGGCGGGACCGGGGAGGTGTCGGGGCAGACCGGGCGCCCACTGGCCAGCCTTAAGTTTATCTTATCTATCTGCATTAGTTATTGCTTCTTTTTTTTCAGAATATTTTATCATGATTTATACGATTTTGTTACCATCATTGTTATACTGTTTTAAATTTCTTGTCTGCGTCTGACCGTTTCGCTTGCTTTGCTTGTGTTTATGCTGTGTTTTGAGCTGAACGTCTTTCAAAAACAACCGTTCTACCTACCAAGTAGAGTTAAGGTTTGTGTACACTCTATCCTCCCTAGAGGTACGTTGTAGATTTCACTGAGTATGTTGTTGTATTCTTGTTCGAAGTGGAATAAACACCATCCTGAGATTATAATACCAGTGAGGTTGCAACGTCACGAATTATCTAATTTTTTGATTCGACTGAGCTAATGGAATCACCGCCGGAAGTAGTGAATATTGGAAAATCAGGGGAGTCCATGGTCTCTGATTGCCAAAAAATGGGATTTCCTCCAGGTCTGCCGTTGTTCAATAATTCTTTGCTTTCCATGGCTCCGGCGCCGGCCTGGATATTCCGCTAAAACCCTTATCTTTTTTCTGGGATGATTTTGATTTTTATATAGTGAATTGTCACAGGTGTAGAAAGGAATTGGGTAGAAAACAGAAGAAGGTTGAAAGAGTAGATAGAAATACTGAGAAAGAGGCACCCCTCACCCCCACGCCCACCCCCACCCCCCACTCCCCACCCCCACCCCCCACTTTTGGTTGTGCAGGAGTTGTGTTTCTTCACTGTAAATACCCAAGAGATCCCTCTTCTGAAATTCTAATTACTGACTAGAAAAAGAAGAAAAAAGTTGTTGGAAATTTGCCTTTGGCGGGAGTTGCGACCGACCAACTTTAACGGCTTAAACACTAGTGTAACGTATGTTGGAGAATCCGGTTCTTCACACATGCATGATCTACTAAGTACGTAGATAATCGTAGGGCCAAGAATCGTCAAATTTCATTGAGAAATGAAAGAGATATTGGTTCACGAAGTAAGGTGTTTGAAGCATGGAAAGTGTGGTATTGTGTGTAATTCTCCCTCATCGGTAGAGGAAGAAAGAATTGTTGTGTATATAAGATTCGAAATTGGTTTGGGGTTTGGGACCCCAAGGGTATCCCATGTGTTTAAAGGAGGAGGACCTAGATGTGCTTGGTTCAAGGAAAGACCACACGCCACCGCCGCCGCCCTTGCCCGTCAGATTCGGGTTCACGGTCATGGGTTGTGGGTCTTCGATATTATCTTTTGGGCCGTAAAACTTTGCCGAAGTACAGTTTGATCCCGAAGTTTCAGATATACGCTTTGGACCAGAATTCTTTCAGATGTACAGTTTGGTCCTCAAGTTTCGTAACATCGACTTTCGACGGTCAAAAACAGAATGCCAAGCAACTCAATTCACCATTTATTTTGGCTGAATTACTCCTCCTATAATGACCAAATCCGTTGGTCTTTCTCCCATTAATGTTGGTGGCTTTACTACCTCCATAATGGCCATTATTTGGTCATATGGAGGCGATATCGACCCTCCTCACCTATTTAAACACCCCCTTACACCATTGTTGAGCACTAAGAATAGCCAAGGAGAACACCAAAACAAAGGTGCGAAAATACACAACCGAAAAACAGTTTCTTCCTACACCTTCCAAGGCATCATTTCGTTACTCAATATTCTTCACGGTAGCTCTTGAGTTTCCTTTGCTCAAGTGTTCCATTCTTTGCTTTACCTTGGGAGACAAATTGTCCAGGACGTATAAAGGATACATACGGGGCAATATTGTCTTAAGGACAGAGTGCTACACTCGACTCAGCAAAAACAATTTACATTTTTCCGTCTTCTACAAAACTGGAATTTCCAGTTTTTACTTGTGGTTATCTTGTAATTTTCAGATTACTAGTTGAACTATTGAATCTTTGTTTATCCTTTCGAATACTTGTAATAGTTGTATACTTCCCGTACTTCTTTATAAAGTCTCATAGAGCAAAAATACCCAACAAAAAGAAGTTCAGAATTAGGGAGGGGGTGGGGGGAGTTTTGGTTATTCCACTCCAAACAAGAATAAGGGATATATAACATTGGTAAAGTTAAATTGCTAACACAAATTATGTATTTTCTGGTTTATCTTTTAAACCATTTTTAATACACTGACAACATGTAATAAATGAATAATCTCCTGAAATGGAAACGGAATGATTTAAAGTTTATGGGCTCACAATTTTAATTCTTTAAAATTACTATTTTAAATGAATAATGTGTCCATATTCATAAATTCTTGAACATACGTGATTTGGACAAAAGCAACTAGATATGGCCGAACATTTAACCAAAATGCTAGCTCCATCACTATACTTAAACGATTTAAAATATAATTTTCCCCTTAAGCTGGATAAATTTTGTACTTTATTAAGTTAAGTCGTTCCACAATATGCAAATTTTCAATCCAAGTCTCATATGATAGCTTTGAAAAATAGAATAAAAACCTGTTATTTTTAGTTAAATAGTGTAAATATTACATTGTTAGTATATATATCTTACATCCAAAAGGTAATTACGTGTAATTGTACTAAACTGATGTGTATATACTAATTAAACAATGTAACGTTTGAATAACGTTCTTTCTAGTTTCTATCATTAGTTCAAATCCTAAATAATGAAATAGAAAAATGGAAAGGACACGTAATCCGCCTTGTATTTGCCGAAATATGCGCATAAGACATCGTTTGTTAGATAGCCGCCAAACATACAAGATTTGAACATGTTTAAAATTTAAACATTAAACTAAAAGAAATTACTCCATTCATTTCAAAAAGATTAATTTAATTTTATATTGTATGAAATTTAAGAGATAGATGATTTTTTTTAAAATGTATTATCTAAAATAAGTCTTAGATATTTATGTGACGGTAAATCATATCATAAAATTAAATTATTTTTAATAATAAAAATATGATAATTTTTTTAAAACAAATTAATAAAGAAGGTATTACAATATTTTTGAGACAAACCAGAGAGAGGGGGATAAAACTACAAGCTACGGCTATCAATCTATAACCATACATTTATATACACGTCTCTTTAGACCTGTGACATTTTGTCATTGTTTTCTTCCTTCCCACTTTTTGCAGACGCCTCTCTGCCAAACACCGAACAACAGGTTGATAATTCGGGGCCCACTCTAAGAAGTTTTGTGTTATAGAAATATATGTAGGAGGATTTTTTTTATTTAAACAACAAAATTGTAATAGGAAGCATATACTAAACTTAATGATCAATGTATTATTTAGTACTTGTCATTTGTTAGGTTCATTTTATTAAAATTGAGAGATATATGTACAATCTAAAATATTTACAATTAGTATGTTTGGTCAAGATTTTAGAATCGGCTTATTTTAAAATATTTATGTTGAAAATAGGTTTTAGAGAGTAGTAATTTGTATTTGACTAATCAATTTGAAAAATACTTTTATCAATATTGGAGCAATAATTTGTATTAGCTAAGATTACAAAAGCATTTTTGAAAAAATATATATTAATTTTTTAGCTTTTGCTACTACTCAAAAATAATTATTACTAAGTGTTTTTCTAAAAGCTAGACCAGATACCTCAACTTTCTAAAATAAGTGTTTTTAGCTATTAAAAAGTTTGATCAAATAAGCTATAGCCTTGATGACTTTGACAAAAGGACAATTTTGTTATATTACTTATTTTATGTGGATATAGATAATTCTTGGATTGTCCCTCATTTAATAATGTGGTATAAAAGTATACAGATAATAAAATATTAAATTATATTTGTATTATTTATTTTGGAAAAAATAAATAAATCAAACGAAGTATAAAATAATATTTTTTCTGTCCTAAAAAGAATAACTCACTTTTCTTGTTAATCTATCCTAAAAAGAATGACATATTTTCTTATTTGACAATAATTTAATTTTAAACTTTACCTTTTACACAAAATGAGATGATGTATAACCACATAAATATCTTTGACTTATTTTAGACCATAATATTCAAAAGTCTTCTTTTACTTCTTAAAGTGCGAACCAAAATGAAAGTATATCACATATTGGGGCGGAGGGAGTACCGAGTTTATACTTTATACTAGGGCAATCCAGTGGTTGGTCGGCCCGTTCGTCTGACCAGCCTCGGCCTCCGTTCATATCACCCGCCCGATCCCCATAAAAATTATCGATGTCGTGGTTCGAACTGATCGGGGCCTGGGATCGTCCCCCCGACCCGCACCATCCCGCCCCGCCAACCCCCCTCCCCCTTTGCAAAAATAACCGTTGCAACAACAACCAAAATTCAATTTTGGTCGTTGTGCAACGACTATAAAGACCATTTTTGGCCTCCACCCCACCCCATAAACCCCCTATCTTATTAATATTTATTTTTAACCCCTAAGTTAATATATTTACACTTTAACACTATTTCTCAACTATAAATACCTCATTTTTCTCACAAATCTTCCTACAATCTCTCTAATTTCTCAATTTATCTCTTTACAATTCTACATTACCTACTAAATATTATATTTGTTTTGCTTTATATCAAAGTTAAAAAATTAGGAGTGAAGTTGACAACTAGCTTGATGATCATCCATCGAGCAAAGTTTTAATTTTCAACCACGATTACACGTCGACGTTTGGTACCTTTGTTCCTTCTTTAAATTATTATTGTTACTTTATTTTAATTATCTCACTTAATTTTATTATCTTTAATTATTTATTTGCATAATTAAAATGGAAGGATTAAGAAGTATGATTAAGGGTAAGGGTGCTTCTTCTAGTAGGGATAACAAGGGCAGGGCTACCTCATCTAGTAATCATATTCCTAGTTCTGATGATTTCATTGATTTCACTCTTATAGATGAAAATATTTTTTTAATGATATATCATTAGATAATGAGGTAGATGAACCAAACTTTAATTTAGACGATAATCTAGATGACACACACACTAGTGCACTTCAACCTCAGGCTCAGACTGAGTCTCAGTCTCAAACTGAAACTGAAATGCATCTTATTCCCCCTAGTATGAGTCGAGGCCCCACACAACAAAAATTAAAATCAGTTGCATGAGATTTTTTTGATAGGGACTAAGAGAATCAACTAGCTAGATGTGAAATATGTAAAAATGTTTATAAATTTAAAATCGAAAAAGGTCAAGGTGGGACGGGAGATTTATAGGTGGAATCAATACCATGCTAAAAATTTGAGTGTGCCAACTGAGTTGGGACAAGGTTCACATAGTGTCTCCGACCAAGTACATGGTCAAATTAACCCGACGACGGGGGAATTTTTTGTCCTAAATATGATAAAAATAAATATAGGGAAAATATGGCAAAATTAGTTGCGGTGGAGGGTTTGCCTTTTTCATTTCCTTCATTTCATGATTTTATTCATTACATTGGAGAAACATATAATCATGTTTTTCAAGGTTTTTCTAGATCAACTGTTAGAAGGGATGTTTTTAAATTTGCAAGTGAATATCAACAATATTTACGTTATTCATTTTATCATTTTAATGGCAAAATGCCTATCACTTCTGACATAGGCCGTAGTACTAACGGTAATGATTATTTAACGGTAACATGTCATTGGATAGATCAAAATTGGTCTATGTAAAAATGTATTTTAGCATATAAATATACTGATGATAGACACAATGAAAGTTTTGTTGCACAAAATATTAATGAAATTTGTGATTATTATGGAATAAATGATAAAATTATGACTATTACATTAGATAATGCTACTTCTAATGATTATGATATAAGACTTTTAAAAGTTCGATTAACTCCATGTTTTCCTGATCATTTTCATATAAGATGTGCGTGCCATATTTATAACTTAGTTGTAAAGGATGACCTAAAACTTTTTGAAAGCATTTTTGATAAAATACAATTTGCGTATAAATTTTATTTTTAAATGTAATAAAATACAAAGACGCAAAGAGTATAAAAAAACTTGTCATGCTTTAGGATTACCTTATAGAAAAATCCAGAACAAGTTTCGACTTGGTGGAATTCTCACTACTTGTTGCTTACGATTATAGACAACCTATAATTTTATTATTTAACGGCCATAATAAAAATCCAAGGGATATGCTTGTAGATAATTATTAAGAAATATTTTTAGAACTTAATGGATTTCTACCAAAAAAAATCCAAGCTACTAAATCCAAAGGTGACATAGTTCTTGAATATTGAACCAACATATGTACGTGAAACTGTCATTTTTTTCTTATATTCTTGGGCTATACTAGGCATGTAATGAGATTAATAAGAGCTATGCTCAGAATAGTGCGAATAGTAGCCGGTTTGATCATCGGACTGAAAGTCTCACCATAATCAATATCCTCATGCTACCCTGTGCCATTTGCCACAAGTCTAGCCTTGTGACGTTCAAGATCACCACTATCTCTGAACTAATGAGGAAAGAGCCACATACAACGAATCACATTCACCGCCTATGGCCTCTAAACAAGATCCCACGTGCGCTGATAGAAAATCACATCAAACTCCTCATGCATGACCGCATTTCAATTCGAGTCAAGTTTGGCTAGTTTTGGGTTATTATGTAATTGTGATATAGATTGGGTGGATAGGTTAAAGTGGACTTTGGATTTGAAAATCCCATGTTTGAAATGAGTTTCCATGTGCTATGTGGTATGTGGGTACGGAGGCGGGGAAATGGGTCTCAGGGTCTGTGGAAGTGGGTGGGGAGGGGTTCGGGATGGGGCAATATGGTGTAGGGTTAGATAGTTGGTGGCGGGAGAATGCAGGAGTATGAGGGCAGGGGGCAGGGGGCTGGGTGGCGGTGTACTGCGGGTTGGTTGGGTGTGTCGGGGTGGGGCAGGCAGTGGCAATGTAAATGCAGACAGTTGCAGGGTGGAGGTAGGCGGTGACAAGTTGTGGGTTGGGGTGTTATTGGCATTGTTTGGGCAGCGGGACCAGTGGTTGGGTTGCGGTAGTTTGCGGGATGGGTGGGTGTGTCGGAGGGACGGCAGACAGTGTGTTTTGTAGTGTATTTTGGACTAGAGGTGATGTGTCCGAATCATCAAGGAATTTGTAATTAGTGACTCAAAATTTTTGGATGCTGTCAAATGGAAAAACGTACTCAACAAACATGACGTGGCGTGAGATTATGATTTTGTCTGTGAATAACTCATAGCACAAGTACCCCCTATGGTTCAACGAAAAATCTAGGAAGGCGCACGGAGTGGAGCGAGGTGCTAATTTGTGGGGTCGTGGATGTCAGATTTGGGTGACAAAGACAACTAAAAATTCTAAGGTGATCATAGGTAGGGATCCGACGATAGATAATTTCGGTGGGTGTCCTATTTTGAATCGCACAGGTAGGTAAGATGTTAAGAATGTGTTCTACCATTTTTAATGAATATACCCAAAAGGTAAGGGAGAGACGCATAAAAAAGAAGGGTACAAATCATAATATTAATGGTGCGGAGAATTCTTTCGGCTTTACCATTTTGAGGGGAGGTATGTGGGCACGAGAAAAGAAAGATCATGCCATTAGCCTCACAAAATTTATTAAAAAGACAATTATTGAACTCACGACCATTATCACATTGCAACATTTTAATATTTTTTTTAAATTGCGTTTTAACCAATGTACGAAATTCAAGGAATTTGGAGAACACTTGAGATTTGAGTTTAAGCGGATAGACCCAAAGAAAGTGAGATTAATCATCCAAAAATACCAAATAATATTTATGGCTTAGGTTGTTAGTTATAGGAGAAGTCCATAAATCTGCATGAATAATATTAAAGGGAGAGAAAGTAATACTTAAAAAAAGGCTTAAATGGAAATCTAACATGTTTCCTAGATGACAAGAGCAACTATGAGAAAGTTTCCCTTTATTACATTGGATTAAATTTGGTTTCTAAGGGAATAAAAAATATGAGCACCCAGATGACCAAGTCTACTATGCCACGTTGATGGAGATATTGTAGCTAAAGCGGTGGAAGGAGTGACATGGGCAGTGGGCGGGGATAGGAAGGGATAGAGGTCCCCCTTACTATTGCATCTGGTAAAAAGTTTTCCCGTATGTAGGTCCGTTATAGAAAAACCAAATTGGTCAAAATTGATGGATACAAAATTATCGGTGGCAAATTTTCTAACAGAAATTAGGTTCTTGATAATATTATGGGCATATAGGACATTTTAAGGGAGAATTGGGGATACGGTGGTGGGATTAGTGTGTGGCCAAACCCTTGTATTGGAATGCGATGACCATTTTCGATCATAATAGATTGAAGAGTATTTAAATTGCGTAGTTGAGAAAGATTACCAGAATTATTGATGAGGTGAGACGTGGCGCCTATATCCATATACCACACATTATCGGGCTGCTTAAGAGTCAATATGCCAAAAGCCTGGCCCAAATTGGTCGGGGTAAGACATGGAGCGGACTGTTGGGCTGCAGGAAATTGGGCATGATGATTGTGCTCCTAGATGGATAAATTGGTTAGGGTAAGGCCTGGAGCGAACTGTTGGGCTGCAGGAAATTGGGTCTGATGGCTGTGGTTCGTTGGCTGTGCACCCAGACTGCTGAGTCGCTGTTGTAGCCAATGTTTCTGTTGGGACACAACTTCTGGATAATTGATGGAGGCCCAATTCCCATACAACTGCCAGGGCAGTGGGCCTGCCCAATGTGTTGTGCACTGGGATTGCTGTGGCTGGCAGGCTGAAGTGGCCCGACCCCCTTTGCCACCCTTGTTGCTGCCACCACCGTGGTTATTCTCCGCCACGAGGGTTGTTGGAAAGTAGGTGAGAGAGAGAGAGAAAAGGGGGGGGGGGTTTCGAGCCGTATACGAGGTGTAGATGGGGTAGTATCAGCCGTATACGAGGTGTAAATCGACGTAGAGAGGCTGTATACAGGCGGTATCATCCATATACTAGATGTATATCGGCTTAGAGAGCCTGTATACGGGTAGTATATAGTGGCAGAGAGGGTATATCAACCGTATACAAGGTGTATATCATCTGTGTATTGTATATGAGGGGTATACGACCTGTTGGAGAGATAGAGAAGGTAAGAAGGTTGTATATCAATAGTATACCAGAGGTATACAGGGCTGTTTGTAGAAGTGGAGGGCTTGACAGCTGTATATCAGCGTATATCATAGGTATACAGGTTGTATACATGTGGTTTGGCGTCGAAAAATGGAAGAGAAGGGCGACCAAATTTAGGGTTTAGGGTAGGGAGGAATTTTTGGCTCTTGATACCATGTAGAATTGTATTAATCTCCCTTGGAGAGTCTTTCTTATTAATACCAATATATATAGTTTGTACAATGTTGAATCCTAATAGAATAAGGATCATATATTTACCATAATTATACACTACTATTAATTACAAATTATATGATGAATATATTGTATTATTCACTAATAAAATTTAAACAATTATGTAAACATGAGTCCAGTTGGAAGATGATGCAATTGTCACTCACCTGTGTTTTATATACATCATAAAAACCGTCAAATAATTTTATCTTTTTTCAATGAAGAATAAATATTTTTTCTATTGTTACCTCTTTCATCGGAGAATGATTTCGTGTTATATGATAAGAATTTTCCGGTTATCGCCCTGATGAACCTCTTTATGCCTGCAATTTCTAAAGCTTTAGAACAGATTCTTGCCCTATTTCTTATTTGTCCATTAAGTGTATTTTCCACTAAAAGAAGGATGAAATTGCATAAGAGTTTCCAAAAAAAATATAATGCTGAGTTGGATATGATAAGATTATTAAAGGTATAAAATTTGATTATGCAAGCTTAAGAAAAACTTTACTCTAGAGTCTAGAGCAATAAATGAAAAACTAGACAAAACCTAAATGACCTTTTTTTCACACACTACTTGCACCTATATCATTAGCTAGATGTATAATTTGTAGTTAAAATACAAATGACGATCGATGATTATGCTAGGATACACATTAACTGTCACAATCTTCAACTTGAATTATCCATCAAAGGGGTCAAAATCGTTTGATTTTCTTCTATTTTTAATCATATTTTATTTTGGTATCGTTTTTACTATCAGGGCATAATCTGGGTAAGGAATCATTTGTGATGCCATAGACATTCCCATATTAAAAAATGATTTAACTAATTGGATATAGCAAATAGCAAAATGCCTATGTAAGTATGATAATTAAAAAATCCTATTTTTGTATGTGACAATTGATTTAAATAATTAACCAAGAATAATTCACTAAAATATTGCCTGGAAGGTACGTCAGGACTAGTTAAATGAGTATCAACGTATTTAGAAAGAGTTCCCAAGAACGGAAGGAAACAAAATTCAATAATTATAAAATCAATTAATCACTTCCCACCTCCCTTAACAATAACAAAAAGATTTTTAAAACAGGCTATGTTGAGATCATAGATTACGTCTATATGGTTATTAAACAACTTACATATTTTCTAGAAATTAAACGTCTGAGATCATAGATCATTACATATTTTAAATGTATAATTATATAATATACATTAAACAACTTAATATCTAGGAGTGATGACCTAGACCCAATACTAACTGATATGTGATTCAAGAGGATGTTAGTCGGCCCAAGAAGAAAAGAAAAATAAAAGAATGATAGGCTCCAAAAATGATGGCCTAGATCAAACAAGTAGTATCAACCATGACCAATAAGATAGTTGGCCCTCAAGCAGGATGATTATCGTTTGTCAATTAATCTTCTTTAATTAAAAAAAGAAATATTAATTGATTTATAGGTTTGAGTACTCTCTTATCTAATAGATTAGTCTTTTAGATTGAACTCTTCTGTTAAATTTATAACCTATAACAATGGAAAAAGAAAAAGAAAAAGGTTCTCATCCACTTAAAAAATTTCAACCTCCTACGTTGTAGTTGAGTTAGATTGTAGCAAAACTTCAACATAATTTTCTTAATAGTTACTCGTTACTTTTTGCTAAGCAATTCAAAAAATTATTTTTTGTACAAAACGTCGCTTATTCTTGTTTTATCCATCGTATTATTTATGTAAAGAATGAATTTTGGGTTTAACTCAACCACAAAAGTTAGTTTGTAGGGTGATGATTGTCCAAATCCATATAAGGAGTCTATGTTAACATTTCATTTCCGATGTGGGACTCTTAACACTCCCCGCACGCCCAGATCTCGTTAATTGGAGTGTGAATAATATAATTTGGGGGCCAAATATCGACGAACAAGGAATTGGAATGAGTTTGACTCCAATATCATGTAAAGAATGGATTTTAGGTCTAATTCAGCATCAAAAGTTAGCTTATAGTGTGATGATTGTCCAAATTCATATAAGGAGTTCATATTTTCATTCAATTTTTGATGTGATACTCTTAACAATTTGTGCTCTCTCTCTTTCTGTTATTTTTCTTAATTATTTACTGACATAAAATATAAAAGGTAAATTAAAATGGGAAACATGTGCAATCAAACAAAAATGTCAAATCTAATGCGTCAAAATAGAGATAATAAAACTTTCAATCCTCCAATGAACGAATAAACATTGCCAAATCCACGTTGATTTCCGTCACGTGATTCCTCCTCCAACATTCGCCACATGTCTAAATCTGATGTTTGTATCCATCTCATCAGAAAAGCACTGTCCCCCAATTAAACAGTTTCTAAAACAAGATCTCCGTCTTTCAGAATTTACAATATTACCCAATTCTCTTCCCTAATTACAAAACAACCCCGAAAATTTCTCATCACTTTACATTTTATACCCTATAAATTAATCAACGCTAACACCGACGTCCACTTTACGCAGACACTATCTTTTTCTCTTCCTGTTAGAACTCACTCACCATGTCTAGCCCTTCTGCTTCATCTCGCAAGGTTTGTTTGTTTTTGGGTCTAAATTTGTAACTAAAAAAATTGAATCTTTATGGATTATATGAATAAAAGTTTTGTTTTTTGTTGTTTTTGTGCAAATGGGGTTGTTTATTTTGTTGAAATGTAGTAGGCTTTGAGCAAGATCGCTTGTAATCGGTTACAGAAAGAGCTTGTGGAATGGCAAGTTAATCCACCTGCTGGATTTAAACACAAAGTTACTGATAATCTTCAAAGGTTCTTGATTTTTTTGTACTTTTTTTCTGGAATTAATTTTATTTAGTTTCATGTATTGAATTTCAAGAAAAGGGGTGGATTGGAAAAAGAAAAAAAAATTTGAGATTTATTGTTTTTTTCATGAATTATTTGTAATTTATGTGTGTTTGGGGTATAGATGGATAATTGAAGTCAACGGGGCACCGGGAACTTTGTATGCAAATGAGATGTATCAACTTCAGGTTGATTTTCCTGAGCATTACCCTATGGAAGCCCCTCAAGTGAGTTTGCCTCCTTATATATATATATATATATATATATATATATATATATATATATTATTGTTTAATTTTTGTTTTCTGAAGAAAATTTTGTCTTGCTGTTTTAGTTTTTTTGAATAGGTAATTTTTTATTGCTGTCTTGTAGGTCAATTAATAAGAATTGAAAAATAAAAAGAGTCTTTTAATCCTGAAGAACTAAATAATTTATGACTTAAGACATAAGCAGTAGATACAACAACATACCCACCTAACCCCTACCTCATATAGAGAGGCTGTTTCTAAAAGACCATCTCTTAATATTTAGAGCTGCCTAGACTTTCTTTATAACATTGATTGATGAAGTAAACTCTCTCAGAATTTTCTTAATTAATGTAGTAAGCTAATAGAAATACGTAAATATGTCTGTGCGTTTACTTCCTTATTCCATCAGCTTTGGTTTGCTGCTTTTAAATATTCAACTTGGAGCATATCATCTACCATCATATGTCTGGAAATGCAAGAAACTTGGCTTGCTGATATGATATTAATTTTCTTGTTTTAAAGTAGTTATGTTTTTTTTTTTACTGTAGCATTTTATTTCTTTACTTGGCAGGTTGTTTTTATCCCTCCAGCTCCGTTGCATCCTCACATTTATAGCAATGGGCATATCTGTTTAGGTTTGTTTTCCGCTCTTATGCAAAGCATTTGCTTGCTCATTTGATCTTAATTGCTTCCTGCAATGCAATAGTGTAATGTAATCAATGTGGTACATGAAAATTGAGGCCTACACATACGGAATAAAACAGCATATATCTTATAATTGCACAGCATGATATGAGTGAGAAGCATTATTCCCCCTATTTCCTCATCATGGCCATTTTGCAACGGTATAGAATTGGTACAAGTTTTGAATTGCAATTGTGCTTAGTGTCATGTTGTTTGCCCCCGTTTCATCCTTGATTATGGTTCTCTGTTTTTATTTTGTTTATTGTAGTATGTTGCTTCTCAACAAGCAAGTTGAGTGAAGATGAAATCTAGTCTATTTGGCTCTTTGGACTTGTTGTGCATTCTTTTGTTTGCATATGTGTCTGTTGTAATCATGTTTATGTAAATGAACATGAAAAGAAGTCTATTAGAATTTAGCATCTTCTGGATACTTTGAAGCTTAAATATGAGCCTCTTGGTCAAATCTACTTGTTAAAACAAACAGATGAACTGAGAGTATACCGCTTGATTGCTCTAGTGCCCTGCACCATGATTATATCTTATTTTAGCAGCCACCTATGACGTATAATCTCTTAGAACATTATTGGAGTACCAGAGACATCGTTGATTCTTTAAAAATGGTTGCTTGAGTTTCCTGGTTATTTGAGATTTACCCTTCTTAATACAAACATTAGTAATTTTGGAAATCAACCAAATTGGCCCAATAGTATTGTAGGCTAGTGAGTTGCGTCCATTGTTCCAAATTACGTACTTTTTTTCAATTTATGTAGCTTTCTTTCTCTGTTTTTTTAAAAAGAATGTCACTTTTTCATATTTAGTAAGTTTTTAATCCCAATATTCCTATTATACCCTTAATGATATTTACTTATAGGAATGACATAGCATGTTTAAGACCACAAGATTCAAAGGGTACCTTCGGTATGTTATGCACACCTTTATGACCACAAGATGCCAAAGTTTTTTTTGTACATCCTTAAACTTTGTGCCTTGTCAAATTAGGACACATAAAATGAAACGGAGAGAGTAGTACATATATTATAGATCCGATTCAACAGTTAGTCTAAAACTAGTTTTCTCTATTTTCTTGTTTCCTGGTAACATTCTTTTGCCATGGCAAACTCCTCTTAAACTACAAATCAAGATCATATGTAGGGTAAAATTCTCTTCACAAGGTAATGCTGGGCTGTGGCAAGGGTGTTCAACCGAACATCCTTCGCCGAAAAATTATACCGTGTAGACATATCAATTATTACGTATTACAGATATATATTACATCCGCTCTACCTACCAAGGTGAAGGTAAGGTCTACGTACACTCTACCCTTCCCAGACCCCACGTTGTGGAATTTCACTGGGTATGTTGTTGTATAGATATATATTACATATTGAACACCTTTAACATATGTATTATATATTACTTCTTCAAAATTCGAACACCCTTTAGAAAATTTCTGGCACCGCCACTGATCCTGGGTAAAGTGGAGAAGAGTAGAAAGGCGGACTCATTATTTACCGAGTTTCGAACTATGCGCCGCTTGGCCCTCGAGATCTTTTTATCATTAAAAAAGGTAATCTTGGGGTTCATAAATTGCAGCAACAACCCTGGTTTTAGCTATTATGTTGTGTACTTGTGCATCAATAATTTGATTAGGCGTTACTGAGAACAAACTATTAGTTCTCTTCTCATTGTTATACTTTTCATTTTGTCCACTTCGTTTCTTTATTTTTTACGCTCTGTGTGTGTGTGTGTGGGGGGGGGGGGTGATGGTCATTAGGTCCCTTGATTTCTCTAGTTAACGAGTAAATGGTCACTATTATGATCTATGTCTGGTCAACCTTTATCATACTGCCATGTTATTTAGGTAGACTCAACTCTGTAATGTGCTCTGTTTGGAAGAGGTGTCCAGTGGGCCGCAAGAATACTGATTTTGCAAACACTAGGCTATGTAGCACCTACATTCACATGTTTGTGGATACTGATATTGTGTAGTCTTGCTGTATATGTCGGTGGGGCATAAACTTAGTCATCAGCATATGTATGGGCTCCTCTGGAATGTTTAGCGCTTTTTGTTTGGAAGCCACAGCCACAAGTTAGACCTGATACTTTCAGATAAACACAAACTTACTGCCCTGAACAGAATCAGAAGCATGTTTTGATCGTCTTTTTAGTTAGCCTTTCCTCCTATTTTGCTAAGTGAGAAAGAAAAAAAGAAAAAAGGAAAAAGATGATCTAGGGAACACACACATGAAAAATGTGTATTTTTCATCAACATATTGGCCAAGTAGCAAGTCTTCAGCTTACGGAGGACATGACCCTAAATAGGAGGGTGTGTAGGTCGAGGATTAGGGTAGAAGACTAGTAGAGTAGATAAGCGTTCTGCTTTTCCTTACCAGTAGTATTACTATTATTTTTGTAATTTAATTATTTTGGTATTCTCGTAATTCTTATTCTTAGTTTTCTATTACTACTTGATGTCTCTTCTGCTTCAGTTTTCTTACTATCTTGTTGTTGTTATTGCGTTTGTTTTCATAATTGTTGTGTTTCTGCTTTACTTGAGCCGAGGGTCTATCGGAAATAGCCTCTCTACCTGCACAAGGTAGGGGTAAGGTATGCGTACAGTCTACTCTCCCCAGACCCCACTTGTGGGATTACACTAGGTATATTGTTGTTAAATATTGACCATGTAATATTATTGTTGGTATTCTTTTGCTTGACCGGCTTACTATTTCAAAATTCAAACATTTGTACCTACAATTTAAAATTGCTAAAGAAATTTAGGTAGTTAGTAGTAGTTATCATCTAGTCCCTATATATATACCCCCTCCATTCCAATTTATGTGGCAACAATACTATTTGGAGAGTCATAAAGGTTCTTATTTGACCATGTTTTTCTTGAATATTGGATTATTAACTATTACGACTTCTAGTAAGTGTAATTATGTGTTTCTAAATATGTAGAGCAATTCCCCCCCCCCCCCCTCCCCCCCCCAAAAAAAAAACTTGAAGAATCTATATCCGAATTCCTACTGAAAATTAAGTACTTTGACCCTGGTACTCCTAACCTTGCCGCATAAAGTGGAATGGAAGGAGTACATTTTATTTCTAAAGGAATATTAATCAATGTTTGCTACTAACCAAAAGTTGATCAAACCCTCTAAACTGAGTTAGACAAGTACTAGCAGTACTTGCCATGAGTATGGCAGAATTTTGTAGCTGTCACTCCTTTCTCCAACTAACAGTCTTATGTATTATATGATTAAATATTACCCTGTATGATGTATTTGTTATGTGCTGCACATGATTTTGGTTCTTGTGTTTTCATATTATGCTCACCCCCCAACAGAAAAAGCTTCCAACGGTATTTGTTATTCAGTATTGACAGTTTGTCGGAAACAGCCTCTCTACCCCACAAAGGTAGGGGTAAGGTATGCGTACATCTTACCCTCCCTAGGACCCCAATTGGTGTGATTATACTGGGTATGTTGTTGTTGTTGTAGTATTGACTGTTTGTGTTGCTGCTGGTTGGTTGCAGATATCCTCTATGATTCATGGTCCCCTGCCATGACTGTTAGTTCCATCTGCATCAGCATTCTCTCAATGTTGTCTAGCTCAACTGCAAAGGTCCGTTAGCATTTAAATTTCAAAGGAATTTTACATTTGGCATCTCTGCATTTGTTCATGAACTTCTCACCTTTTTGAGATTGAGGCCTCAAATTTACCTCGTCTGTTTGAACAGCAACGTCCTGCGGACAATGATCGCTACGTGAAGAACTGCAAAAATGGCAGGTCCCCCAAGGAGACGAGATGGTGGTTCCATGACGATAAAGTGTAGTAACACAATACGACTACAACCTAGCAACTCCAACTCCAAACTGAAAAGCAAATAGAATTTGGTTTATAAAACAAGTAGTAATAAAAGAACAACTGACATTCTGAATTTGCCAGTTCGCCTTGTGCGCTGAGCAAAATTTGAAAGCTGCTATAAAGCAGCCTTTACTTGTATAGTAGTGTTATAGTGCTTCTGGTTAATGTGAGACAGAAGCATAGGCTGGAAAATTGTGTTTTATGTTATAATGGTCGTGGCCTAAAAGGCCGACCCTTTCGTCCACGTTACGTGTGATGTACCATGTAATCTAACTTGCTTTGCTTGATTATAAGTTGGGGTTAAGAGTTCTATTAAGTGTTGTAATATGACTTTCCAGTGCTTGATTCTCTGCATATGAAATTCAAGCTTTGAAAGCTTTACAACCTTTGTGGTCATTTTCTGAACGTAACTGCAAACTGGCAATAGACTTTATAATCACTGCCTTTAGGTGTTGAACCAAAAGCTTAATACACCAAATCTAAAGGACTCCTTGTATTCAGTATAAGAACAAAGTTGTATCAACTCCTAAACATAAGATTTAAGATTATGTTCCAAAATGGTCGAACTACAAACATTTGTGTTTTACTTTTAGTATAAGTTTATACTCTAGTATATAAACATAACTAGTTACTATGTATATATTACTCTTTTGCATCTCATTAAAAGGGATGAGTAGAAGTATATATATTACAAAGCATTAATTTATGCACCAGAGTATTTACTTTAGATCATGACTGAGGCAAAAAGTTGATAATTGTGAACAAAAATTGAAGGCGAATAAGTAGTCAATAGTCACCACTATTCCCTACTAAGCCAGCCCAATGATGATTGGTAACGAGACGTTTTATAGTGATAATTAGTTCTATCTTTTTCAGAATGCTTTTGTTTTTGTTGCTCTCATTTTCATACTGATTTAAATTTTTTGTACGGGTTTGATCATTTCTCGTGCTTTGTTTGTGCCGATTATTTTTTCTTGAGTCGAGGGTCTTTCAAAATAATATCTCTACTTAACAATGTAGATATAAGGTCTGCGTACATTCTACCCTCCCCAGATCCCACGTTATGAGATTTCACCGGATATATTATTGTTGTTGTAATTAGTTCTCATTTTTAATTAAAGGTCTCATATTCAAATCCTGAAAATGAAGTCATCTTTGATAAAAAATATTTTACTCCAAAATGGGATTTTCCAGGAAGAATCCAAATTAATGGGGCTTTACCTCAAAATGAGATTTTCTTTCACGAATCATATTAATCGGGCTTTTCTTCAAAGTGGGACTTTCTTCCACAAATTCCAATTAATCCTACTCAAATATGAAAAGCCGCCTTTGATAGTTAGTGTTTTATCTAAAATGAAATTTTAGAACAAAAATTCAAATTAATCGAGTTTTATTCAAAGATGAAATTTTATCATAATAATAATAACAATAACAATAACATACTCATTCTAATCACATCCAAACCTTACCTAAAAGTAAAATTTTATCACGCAAATCTAAATTATTCGTGCTGCAAAGAATATATGGGACATAGGGTGAGAAAAAAAAAAACAAGGAAGACATTTTATTGCATTTATCACAGACAAAACAATTCATTCGAATAGCAGTGTCAGATGCTAAAAAAAATTCTAATTAGTAGAAACCCCCAATGTTCCACTTAACATATCAACAATATTACACTGCAAAAAGGGCTCTTCATTTCTTGAAGAGAAGAATCAAGAATGCTTATACGGCGCTATAATCCCATGTCTCTCTTCCTTCTTCACCCCATTTCCCCAACAATTTTTGAGATACCCTCTTCCAATATTCACTCAATCTTTGCAACCCCACATACTACCTTCCCTTCTTTGTGCCTAGAGATTTCACCCTTTCATTCTACTCTTTCTAACAATGCTCAAAGCTCCACTGCTGACACCCCTGATGAACTGCAACATCAGCTATCAAATTCTAAGCAAGTAAAGTTGCTAACTTTGTCTTCTTGATTTCAAAAAGGTAATTTTTTTTATTTTACTTTGTGAGCTGGTGCCAGTGTGAATTACCTTTTCCTTTGTTTTTAGGGTCCTTTGAAACCAGGTTTATAATTAGTGGGAACCCCAATTGGCAATCTTGAAGATATTACTCTCAGGTAATTTCACTTTGATACTTTACTTCTCCTTTTTGTATTGGCCCTTTGGGCAACTTAAGCTTGTTTGGATGGTTGTTACATATCGTTTCATAACATATTACTATATCATAATGTATTGTATTGTATGTATTGTCTTGATGATTACAAGTTTGGATAGATTGTACAGTATTGTTTTCCATTGTTACATAATGACACACGTGAGCAATCTGAAGCAATATTATAAGAAAAGGTAGGGTAAAGGATAAAATAGGATATTACATAATAAGTCAAAGAAAAATGAATTTAACGATACGCTATAATAAAATTTAAGTAGCAATCAAAACAAACATTGTATGTTGTAGGTAACAGCCATCCAAAACATGGACTATATGAATCCTCAGTTTCTGTTCACTTGGACCTAGTTCACTTCCAATATGAGTTCTCTAACATTAGAGGTTCTCTATATGTTTTTTTCCCAATAGGTAATGGATATTATAGCCCAACAATTTGAAATGTATTTAGAATAATTTCGCCTCCATTACATGTATTAACCTTTGCTTAGCAATGAATTAGTTGTTTGTTTTTGAAGCTCTAATCTTGAATGCTGGATGTCAAGATTCTTTCTTTCTTCTATATTCTCTGCTTTTTAGGTGAATTTGTCAATTTTTCAGGGCCGGAAGATACAAGGCATTCTGGAAAATTGCTACACTATTACAACATTAAAACTCCTCTTGTAAGTCACTTTTGGGTTATGCTTGGTGCTTTTCTTAGAATGCTTGTTCGTGTCTAAAAATAAGGTGTAAGTTTCAGCTTAGTTATCACAAGTTCAATGAGTCTCAAAGAGCACAAATGGTTCTGAGGAAACTACAAGATGGTGAAATTGTCGCCCTGATCAGTGATGCTGGCACACCAGGCATCCGTGAACCTGGAATGGAACTGGTGAGCAAGTATATCCTTCTCGATGATCTTGTGGATTATTCGGTTCTTTCTTCCAATTGTGTTGAATATCCATTAATATAGGCTATTTCTTAGGGGAAATATATTACTCCTTCCGTCCCAATTTATGTGATGCACTTTGACTGGGCACAAAGGTTAAGATAAAAGAAAGTTTTTTAAGCTTGTTCTCTAAAACAAGTCGTAGATATTTGTGTCGCTATAAATCATCTCATTAGGGGTAAAATGGTGAAGTTATATTATTTCTAAATATAGAAAGGTATCATTCTGGGACAAACTAAAAGGGAAGTGCATCACATAAATTGGGATGGAGAGAGTAGTTGCTTGTGTACCATTGGAACCAAGGTTGTGACATACCGTGCGGAATAGTTTGACGTGAACATTCTATATATATATATATGCGGAAAGAGCAGTAATTAGGTTCTCAGGCTTCAAATTTACCAGTTTCAAAAAAAAAAAAAAGGTTCTCAGGCTTCATGTACCACATCTTGTCTATTGAAAGATATGCATGTGAAATATTTTTTTGAATGTTGGCTAAGCTGTGCCTGGAAAAAAATATACTTGTTCCCATACCTGGGCCTTCTGCTGCGGTAACTGCTCTTTCGGCCTCTGGCTTACCTACCAACGAGTTCTCATTCGGTAATGCTCTGATACACCGTGTTTTTTAGTTACTGGAATTTTCAAGAATATTGAACGAAATACTGGTAGCACATGTTGTCTCGTTATGCATTTAGTTTTCTTCGAAAGCATAATTCTTCGAGGAGAGAGGCTGATACTTTCAGCAAATGAATCAGCCACACAAAATTTCTTCATCCCACCTCACAAGCTTTCTCAATTTCTTGAAGAGGCTGCTGCTATATTTGGTGAGAATAGGTAAATTTCTATTACTCATGGTTTCATAATCAACTATCACGTGCACAAATCCGAAGGTTCCCTTGAAACTCTTTGTATCAAATAAGAACTGATACATACAATTAATATCCGCAGCTCCCCCTTCTCGCAAAAAGATAAAAGGACAACTAGGTAGGGAGAATTTGTACTTCCGCTTTTACAGTTCAGTTACTTTTACATGTTACTGTTTTATATTTTTGTTTCAATGTAGGCAGTGTGTCATGGCTCGAGAGATGACCAACGTTCATGAGGAGGTAAGTGTTCATGATTTAAACTTTGCTATCCCTTGAAGTTCCCATTATTTCATTATCATGCTTGTTATATTTAGAAGCTAGTGCATAAGCAACCATCTAAACTGGAAGATGGATAAGTGAGCTTATGGATATCTCAAAGAGGGATAGGCATTAATTTTTGTTTCTTCTGGGAGAAGACCGGTTGGGTTTTCCTTTCTGTGTATTGTATGTTTTGACACTATAAAATTGTTCATATAAGTTAATAGTTGGTTAAGCTTTCGTGTTTTTTGTTTCATTTATTATTGATAGGAAAAGAGCTCTTGTGAGCTTCGTTTGTCATGCAATCAGTAATTAATAATGTTTCACTGCAACCTGCATATTGTTCCTGGTGTCTTAAGTATTGTTATCAAAATTGATTAGTTTTGGCGTGGCACCATCGGCGGAGCAAAAGAGGCATTCTTGGCACACCAATCGAAGGGTGAAATTACTTTCTTGATTGAAGGCAAATTGACCAGTATAGATGAGAGTCCATCAGAGTCCCAGCTGGAGAATGAGTTGAGAGAGCTGATTTCGGAGGAGCATTCTCTTTCAATGGTAGTAATCTTTTCCCAAAATGCAGATTTTATTTCTTCAGATCTTACTCTGTGCAGAGAACTCGAAAATTTTCTAACGTGTCTACATATTTTAGTAAAGATTAATGGTTACAAGTTACAACCACACTTATTTCGAAAATCTCATACATAGAAGTTGTTCAATGAGAATTAAGGAGTTAATAACATAATTATTTTGATCAAATTTCTCAAATTTATTTGGTCAATCTGATTTCTGGTAAAGGCTTTCTGGTGCATCGAGGTTCCAATATTTTATAGTATATCTGAGAACAGAAAATCCACAAATGAGGACTACTCGTTACTTTGTATTAGGTGTAACGAGTTAAAATCCATTGAGTAGGCATCTTGGATATTACTGAAAATGCCATTTCAGCATAGAATTAACTTTTTTGGAGATGTTAATGGAATTCTCTGCGGGTCAGCTATATTGGTGAACTTTCTTTTTGTTCTATAAGCATGTTTTTTCTTTCTACTTTGCCTTATTTCTATATTTTTATACTAAATGAAATTTCAGTACCCTATGAAGATGATCTTGTATTGAGTGAAAATCTATTGAGGAGGCACCTTCGATATTACTGAAAAGACCTTTTCAGCATATAAATAACTTTTCTGGAGAGATGCTAATGGAATTCCGGTGGATCACCTAATATTGGTGGACTTATTTTTTGTTTTCTAAGCATGCTTTTCGTTTCTACTTTGCCTTGTTTCTACTTTTGTACTAAATGAAATTTCAGTAACCTATGGTCTTGTTTAATAACTCTCCGCCTACCATCCCATTCTTTTGGTGTTCGATAGTTACATTTTACCATCAAAATTGTTAATTCCATCGAACCATGTCTGCAAATTTACCTGCTTAAGGATTCAGAAGCTGTGTCACATCAATTTGTTGTAACCCTATTTTGACTCATTTTCATGGTTTACTTCATTAAATTAAAACACCTTTCAAGTATATATGTAAATGGTTAAAGCTGTTCATACTTCTGTGTATACTTGTAATTTTTTGCTTTCATGATCAATGAACCAACCTAATTACTTTCTAATCTCTCATTTTACTGATGATTTAATTAGTTAGAATGAACGGTTTTGCTGTTCAGTCATGTGTTACCTTGCACAATTCTTTTGTGTTCTTTTTTGCACGGCTTTTTCCCTGTACCAGAAAGGAGGAAACTAAATATCATTAAGTGGATGTAACTAGAATGTATAAATATATATACTTGACAATGATATCGG
This sequence comes from Anisodus acutangulus, assembly GCA_029783415.1. Classification (NCBI taxonomy): domain Eukaryota; kingdom Viridiplantae; phylum Streptophyta; class Magnoliopsida; order Solanales; family Solanaceae; genus Anisodus; species Anisodus acutangulus. The sequence continues at coordinate 2,700,872 of CM056503.1, forward strand.
AACTTACAATATTTAGCAACAAATTGATGGGACATAGCTGGGTTATGAGTATGATTTACTTAATAACGTTCTGTAACGGTTAGGAGACATTCAGATACAAGTTGTGGTTAGGTGATATTTACATTGCAGAAGTTGGAGTATTTTTTTTCCCATTGCAATGCAACACTTGTCTATGATGATTTGAATCTTAATCTTCAAAACCCATATGATATCGTCTAATCAACAGGCCGTCAAGTTGGTAGCAAGTGGAAAGTTGATGAAACGAAAAGCAATATATTCTCTTGCATTGAGGAAATTTGGAGGGCAACTAGAATCAGAGGATGAGTAGACTAACTCTTATCCTGTGAGTGTCTGTCTGTTACCTTCTCTCTTCCAACCACTAACCCCACCATCCTCCCAAAATTAAGAAAACAGAAAGATAACTCTGTTGCTTTCATTGTAATTTAACAGATTATGTCTGTGGTTGCTTAGATATTGACCAGTTTGATATCATCTCCAACTGCTTTGATTGGGAAAGGAGTTTTCTGCTATCTTCCCCGTCCATATGATAGCAGAGTGCAAGTTAAGGCAAATGGAGTGCAGCATACTATAGTATGTGTTTGACTGAATTTTTTTTTTTTTAATATCCAGCTTCCCGACTTACGCCAGACTATTCCTGGAGATAGTAGTCCCGGTCCCTCAGTACTACTACCAGTAAATCGCAGGATGTGCCTGAATAACCAGGGTTTGAGAACAGAGCAACTGATATCACTTACAAGGTCTTACCCCAGAAGAGAGCAAATTGCTCCCGCCAGGGTTTGAGAACAGAGCAACTGATATCACTTACAAGGTCCTACCCCAGAAGAGAGCAAATTGCTCCCGCCAGGGTTCGAACCCACGCTGCAGGCCTCCAGCTGAATTTTAAGTTCTCTTCTTTTGCCATCCAGCTATGCCCGGGGGACTTGTGTTTGACTGAATTCTTGTTAGGGAAAGAAGTTATTTTATACTAATGTGGATACCATGGAGCTAAAATCTTATTTGTTATAGGAAACATGGTTTCTATAGTAGCAAGCAATTGTTTGTTAAGTTATCCATAGTCTTAGTCACAGATATCACATCTGATTTAGCTTTTTCTTTTTTATTGTTACTCTATTGCACTTGGAGCTTCAACTTAGTATCTGTCAACATTTTTCGATTAGTTTTTGGACAAAATTGCGTGCATTTGAGGCACCCCACTAGAGTTTCATGTTAGTCTTTGTCAGGTGCCATTTTGGTTATTGAATTATTAGTGAACAATCAGTTTTAACTCATGTTTGAGCAACTTGTGTTTGCATTCACATGATACATTGCAGTTTTTTTTCCTTCAAGTATATGTATTGGGTAAAATGTTTTTAATATTCAAAAGTTATCTCCCTGTTCTTCTAGTAGAAGAAGTTACCTATCTTAATATATTATATCTAACCGAACACAACAACATACGCTGTAGTCTCACAAGTCGGTTATGAGGAGGGTAGGATGTATTTAGAGTTTTAGACCTAACCCCTACCGGGCTAGAGATATCTAACAGAACACCAAAAAAATAAATTTTGTAGAACAATTATTTCGAGATATATTTTTGTGAAGGACACTTTATGTCATTATACCAAACACAAAATAGCAAAAGTTACAAGTTCTTGGTAGTCAAATTAGCTCAGATGCAAGAAAGACCAACCTGCCTTCTAATAAAGTTTTCACTTTTGCTGTTAGACTTTATGCAAGTAATAAAAACCATTTAAAAATCTTTTTCTAGCGGTCATTAGCCAAATCAATTTTAGAACACAGCATTTTTGTATTTACTCTGTACCAATTTATATTACACCATTTGATTTTATACGAAGTTTAAGAAAGAAAGAAAGACTTTTGAAATATGTGGTCTAAAACAAATTTTATATAAACGTGTGGCTGTAAATCATATCATAAAGTCAAATTATTTCTAAATATAAATATAACTTTTTTTCTAACAGATCAAAAATGAAATGGTGCCACATAATTGACACAGAGAGAGTACTTCTCTTTGCAAAAGATCTTAGGTTTTGTTTATTCCAAAAATCAAACATTTCCTCTTCACTAATTTTTTATTAAGAAAATTAAATTAAAGTTTCTCCTAGCAAATCCTTGGGTTTTTTCTAATCCAAAGTCAACTTTTTCGTTTTAAAAAGAATTAAAATCCTCTCTTCTACAATAAGAAATGGAAAGGCCGACTACTGAGAACTTTATTACGCTTTCTTTGAGGAATAAGTCGGCAAGCGTTTTTAAAAGTTAAGCTATTATTGTGGCCTTTAGAACATTCACTTTTTCTTTATTTATAAAAGTACAAATTTCATCCGAGCAAGTATTCTTTTTGTTTTTTGTGTGTTTATCATTTTGGTGTTGGGTAATATTTTGGGGCCCGACTAACCCGCTTTGTGTCGGGAAGTCCATTTTCGAGTGTAAAGTGCTCTCGATCAAAGAAAACCTCTATCAGGATTGAGCTCCAAGTTCATGATTAAAAAATTTTGTTTAGGTTTTGACAGCTTTTTATGCTAGAAATCAGAACTTTTCAATTACTAATATCACTTTTCCAAGCTAGTTATTACTCTTACTTATTAAAAATTCATAAACTTCTTATTAAAGTAAAGAAACTAAAAAAATATTTTCATTCACATGATCCCAGAAAACCTCCACACTGACCTGTTGGTCGCTATATAATGAATGTATTCTGATGATGTGTACTCTGTCATTTAGATAGGTTTACAATAACAACATACCTAGTGAAATTTCACAACGTGGGTCTGGGGAGGGTAGAATGTACGCAAACCTTAGCTCTATCTTGTTAGGTAGAGCGATTGTTTTCGAAAGACCATCGACTCAAGACAAAGCAATCATTTAAATAGGTTTATTTTGAAAAAATACATCAAATTCCCCATCAACTTGTCGTCAAAACTCACTTTAGCAAATTAACTTTACGAGTATTTATATATCCTCTTATTCTTGTTTGAAGTCAGAAGGAAGGTGTGAGAGGTGGAGGATAAGATGCGAGAAGCGAGGTTGAGTTGGTTCAGGCATGTGCAGAAGAGAGACACAAATGTCCCAGTGTCGAGGTGTGAGAGGTTGGCTATGGAGTATGGACGGGTTCAGGAGGGGCATAGGTAGGCCGAAGAAGTATTGGAAGAGGTGATTAGACGGGATATGACGCATGTGCAACTTACCGAGGACATGACCTTAGATAGGGGATTGTGGAGGACACGTATTAATGTAGAAGAGTAGTAGGTAGTTGAGCGTAGTCCTACTTACGCTTACATAATGGTAGTTGCAGTAGTATTACTGTAGACCTGCTTAGTCCATCGTATTAGTAGGCGCAACATTGCTTTATAGTCCCCATGTCGTTTGATTCATGTTGTTGTGTGTTCTTTCGTGTACTTTATTTATCTTAGGGGTGGCCAGTGGTCCGGGCTCGGGACCGTCGGGCCGGGTTTGGCGGGATCGGGTAGGATCGGGTCATGCGGGATCGGGATAGGCGGAATTTGCCGAAGTCCCGCCCTGATCCCGATCCCATCGGAATCGGGATCCCGGACGTTTTTTTTTTTTGCACTTAATTTAAAAAATAACATATATATATAAAAACTCAATAATTAAACAAGACAAGATAGTGTAATAAAAATATCTCAAGGCTGTTTTTGTGCCTTTTATATTATTTAATAGACATATGATATTTTTTTTGTAATACAAATACAATTGTCAAAATTGCAACTTTGTGGTGTTGTTCAAAAGTTGCAAATTACATAGTAAAATTGCAATTAAAAAAATTACATTCTGAAAAAAACATGTTATAGTTTCTTGATAATTTCCTGTGATTCTTCGGTTGGAATTGATATTTGTTGGTCAAATTACTCCACGTCGCTTCCACCACCTTCGGATAAGATTTCGTTGTAGTTTTCGTCTTCTTCGTTGATCTCCGGTTGACCGCACCTTCTCCGCTCCGCTCGTATTCAATCTCTGAATAATACTACAATCTCCAAGCTGCCTCCGGCTAATGAGTGTCTGTGCTCTCCTATTTGATATCTGCCGGCAGAAAAAGCGCTTTCAGACGCCATTGATGACGCGAGAATGTTCAAAACATCTTGGGCCATCATTGAAAGTGTTGGAAAGGTCTTCTCATTCCCCCCTCCAATATTTCAGCAAGTCTTCACGTCTTTCTTCATTGAAAACTGTTTGGTACGGTACAGAACCCTGCAAACACAAAAATATCAAACTTGCTAATTTGGTTTGTAGCGGTACGATCACACATTCTATTTATGAGGCTTTCAATACTAGCAACAGAAATAACATGTCTTTTGTGAGGTTGTGTTGAAGAAGAAGAAGATGGTATGGAAGCCGGTAGATTGCTAGCACTTTCTTGTTGGTAAAACCTATATACTTTTTTGCATTCGTCTTCTACGCTAGACAACACTTCTTCTTTAGTTTGTTCAATAGGTGGTGGGTGATTTGGATTTTTGGGACTTGGAAGTGATAGTACTTCTATACAATCGTAAATATTTTCAATAAGTGATTTAGTACCGTCTATTTTAATAGTCAGATTTAATACATCACCAATAATATAAATAGTGGGAATATGAATAAAATATTTTTTTATTTTAATAAACATTTTTAATAGTTGTCTTATAAGTTGTTTTTTCATATATTCATTAAGTAATAAAAATATTAGAGCTATATAAAACAACATAGTTGAAATAGTAGAATAATATATATAGGAAAATTCTTTTGTTGCTTGAAAAAATTTCTCTAAAAATACAATAAGTTCGGAAATTTTCCCCCAATCGCTATCTACAACCATATCAGCTGGATTTTTATTATGAGAGTTAAAAAATAAAGTTATAGGTTTTCTATAATCATAAGCAACAAGTAGTTGCTCGCGTAAAGAATTTCACCTATTGGTACTTTTTCTGAAATTTTTGTATAAGGTAGTTGGCAATCGTGATAAGTTTTTTAATATTATTTTCTTCGTTGTATTCTATTATTTTTAAAAATAAAGTTTATAGCAAATGTATTTTACTAAGAATGTATTTAAAAAGTGATAGACCATCCTTTACAATTAAGTTATAGATATGACACGCACATTTTATATGAAAATGATATGGAAAAGATGGAGTTAAACTATTTTTTAAAATTGTAATAGTGTAATTGTTAGAAGAAGCGTTATCTAATGTAATAGTCATAATTTTATAAGTTATTCCGTAATAATCGCACACTTGATAAATATTTTCTGCAATAAAAGTACCAGTGTACCTATCATCTATATATATATATACGCTAAGATACATTTTTTGCATAGATCATTTATAATCTATCAAATGACAAGTTAACGTTAAATAATCATGATCGTTAGTACTACGGCCTATATCAGAAGTGATCGCCACTTTGCCATTAAAATGATATAATGAATAACGTAAATACTGTTGATATTCATGTGCGAATTTAAATACATCTCTCTTAACATTTGATCTAGAAAAACCTTTAAAAGCAGAATTATACATATCTCTAATGTAATGAATAAAACCGGGAGATGAAAGAAATGAAAAAGGCAAACCCTCCACAACAACTAATTTTGATATTGCTTCTCTATCTCTATGTTTATCGTATTTAGGGCCTACAATTCCGCCCGTCATAGGGTTAATTTGACACTGTACTTGTTCCAGGACAGTATGTGAAACTTGTCCCGATGGAGCGGACGTTTGCGCACCCAATTTTGAAGCCTCGTATTGGACATACCTAGTAGGATGAAACCTTGATACGTGTCTCATTAAACCCCCGTCCCACATTGACCTTTTTCTGTTTTAAATTTTAAAATATCTTTACAAATTTTATATCTAGCTACTTGATTCTCTACGTCCATATAAAAAAATGTCCATGCATCTGATTTTAATGTTCGTTTTGCTAGACCTCGTCTCATACTAGGGGCAATATGAGGCATTTCAATTGAAGGTGCACTAGTGGATGTGTTGTCATCTACATTTGCGGGTGTATCATCTAGATCATCGTCTAAATTAAAGTCTTCTTGAGTTTCAGAAAATAGCTTCTCGTCTAAATCTAATGGTATTGTAGGAAAATGTTCAGTATCAACAAAATCATCTTGTGTAGGAATAAGATTCTGTCTAGAAATAGGACCCTTGCCCTTGTTGCCCCTACTAGAAGAAGCATGACCCCTACCCGTAAGCATACGTTTAAATTATTCCATTATAAATTTATAATTATACTAATAAATAATTAAAGTAACTGAAATTATGTACGCTAAATAAAATAAACAGACAATAATAATTTAATGAAGGAACGAATGAACCAAACGTCGACGTGTAATCGAGAGATTGAAAATTGAAACTTTGCTCGATGGAAGATCCTCAAGCTAGTTGTCAACTTCACTCCTAAACGAATAAATAAAATTGAATATTTAATAGACAATGTAGACTTGTAGAGAGATAAATTGAGAGATTAGAGAGACTGTAGGAAGATTTGTAAAAAAGATAAAGAGAAAATGAGGTATTTATAGTTGAAAAATTGAATTAAAGTGTAAATATAATAACTTATGAGTTAAAAATAAATATTAAGGGGTAGGGGAGGCTAAAAATGGTCGTTGCACAACAATCAAAATGTAAAATGGTCATTGGTGCAACGATTATTTTTGCAAAAAGGGAGGTTTCGGGCAGGATCAAGATTGGGTCGGGCCGAGACGGGTCGGGACGAGACCATGTCCCATCCCGGTTCGAGTCCCGATACCGATTTTTTTTAAAATGTCGGGTTCGGTGCTGGATCGGAGAGGTGTCGGGGCGGATCGGGCCGACCCGGTCCACTGGCCAGCCTTAAGTTTATCTTATCTACCTACATTAGTTATTGTTTCTTTTTTTTCATAATGTTTTATCATGGTTTATCCGCTTTTGTTAGCATTATTGTTATACTGTTTTAAATTTTTTGTCCGGATCTGACCGTTTCGCTTGCTTTGCTTGTGTTTATGCTGTGTCTTGAGCCGAACATCTTTCGAAAACAACCGTTCTACCTATCAAGTAGAGTTAAGGTCTGTGTACACTCTATCCTCCCCAGAGTTACATTGTAAATTTCACTGAGTATGTTGTTGTATTATTGTTTGAAATGGAATAAACACCATCCTGAGATTATAATACCAGTGAGGTTGCAACGTCACGAATTATCTAATTTTTTGATTCGACTGAGCTAATGGAATCACCGCCGGAAGTAGTGAATATTGGAAAATCAGGGGAGTCCATGGTCTCTGATTGCCAAAAAACGGGATTTCCTCCAGGTCTGCCGTTGTTCAATAATTCTTTGCTTTCCATGGCTCCGGCGCCGGCCTGGATATTCCGCTAAAACCCTTATCTTTTTTCTGGGATGATTTTGATTTTTATATAGTGAATTATCACAGGTGTAGAAAGGAATTGGGTAGAAAACAGAAGAAAGTTGAAAGAGTAGATAGAAATACTGAGAAAGAGGCATTCACCCCCACCCCCACCCCCCACTTTTGGTTGTGCAGGAGTTGTGTTTCTTGACTTTCTTCACTGTAAATACCCAAGAGATCCCTCTTCTGAAATTCTAATTACTGACTAGAAAAAGAAGAAAAAAGAAGTTCAGAATTAGGGAGGGGGTGGGAGGAGTATTGGTTATTCCACTCCAAACAAGAATAAGGGATATATAACATTGGTAAAGTTAAATTGCTAACACAAATTATGTATTTTCTGGTTTATCTTTTAAACCATTTTTAATACACTGACAACATGTAATAAATGAATAATCTCCTGAAATAGAAACATAATGATTTAAAGTTTATGGGCTCACAATTTTAATTCTTTAAAATTACTACATTTTAAATGAATAATGTGTTCATATTCATAAATTCTTGAACATACATGATTTGGACAAAAGCAACTAGATATGGCCGAACATATAACCAAAATGCTAGCTCCACCACTATACTTAAACGATTTAAAATATAATTTTCCCCTTAAGCTGGGTAAATTTTGTACTTTATTAAGTTAAGTCGTTCAGTGGATAAATTTTGCGTAAATGTGTCTACAAGTTCAATGGATAAATTTTGTACTTTGTTAAGTTAAGTCGTTCCACGATATGCAAATTTTCAATCCAAGTCTCATATGAGATATGGCAGCTTTGAAAAATAGAATAAAAACCTGTTATTTTTAGTTTAATAGTGTAAATATTACATTATTAGTATATATATCTGTTGAAAATTTGCTTTTGGTGGTGAGGTGCGTCCACCCGTATTTAATGACTTAAACACTAGGGTTCCGCATGTTGGAGACTTTGTCTCTTCACACGTGCATAATCTACTAAGTGAGTAGATGACCGTAGGGCCAAGAATCGTCAAATTTCGTTGAGAAATGAAAGAGATATTGGTCCACGAAGTAAGGTGTTTGAGGCATGGAAATATGGTGTGGGACAAATCTACCACATCGGTGGGAAAATGAAGAATTGCTCTCTTTATAAGTCTCAAATTGGCTAAGGGTTTGGGACCCTAAGGGGTAACCCATGTGTTTGAAGGAGGGAGGACCTAGATGTGCTTTGGTTCGGGGCTAAGCCCACACGCGCGTCGCCGCCGCCCGTCCGGTCACGTGTCGTGGGTCGTGGGTCTTGGGTCTTGGGCTTCTTCTGATAGACCCCAAATTATTTAATATTTATAGTTTGGTCCCTGGAGTTTCTGAAAAGGTGAAATTGGGAACGACGGAAGAAAGTTTCTGCCTACCGTTTGAGTTGATTTTTGGGGCATTATTGCACATTAAACAGCCATTACTTGGGCTGAATTACTCCCTCATTCAATGGCCATTAACATCCATTATTTGGCAGTTGAGGGGTCCCTTCCCTTATGTTATATATTGGAGCCTTTTGGCTCAATTGTGTGAGAGAAAAAAGAACACAGAAAAAAATGAGACAACATATATACTCAGAGACAAACAGAAAGTCAGACGAAAACAGAAAGCTCACTCTTCCTTCCTTTTTCATTCTTCAACAAGTCGTTTCGTGTTTTGTTTTCTTCGTCAGAATCAACCTATTTACTTTGTAGTGTTGATTAGTTGTTGTTTTATCGTGGAAGACTATTGTCCGTTAACGTAAAAACATATATACGGGGCAATCTTGTCTTAAAGACAGAGAGTCATCTCTCGACTCAACCCACAGTTGTAACAATCCAGATTTAGTGTTTCTTGATTTCAGGTTATCAAAATTCAAGACTCAACAAGCTTGCAGCAGTTCTGAACATTGACTTGTTTGTTTATCCTTTCGAACACTTGTAATATTTATTTATTTCTCGTATTACTTTACATATCCAACAATATTTTATATCCAAAAGGTAATTACGTGTAATTGTTCTAAACTGATGTGTGTATACTAATTAAACAATGTAACGTTTGAATAACGTTCTTTCTAGTTTCTATCATTAGTTCAAATCCTAATTAATGAAATAGAAAAATGGAAAGGACACGTAATCCGCCTTGTATTTGCCGAAATATGCGCATAAGACATCGTTTGTTTGATAGCCGCCAAACATACAAGATTTGAACATGTTTAAAATTTAAACATTAAACTAAAAGAAATTACTCCATCCGTTTCAAAAAGATTGATCTAATTTTATATTGTATGAAATTTAAGAAATAAATAAAAAAACTTAAAATATATTATCTAAAATAAGCCTTAGGTATTTATGTGGCGGTAAATCATGTCATAAAATTAAATTATTTTTAAATATAAAAATATGTTAGTTTTTTTGAAACAAATTAATAAAGAAGGTATTACAATATTTTTGAGACAAACATCTCTCGCAATTTAGCCCTTCGTTCCGCCAACAAAGAAGTCATCCTTGACGATTTCCCATTCCTTCCCTGCCGAGCCACCTCTCTTCGCCATTCGATGCTTCCGCCTGGGGGGTAAAACTAAAACCTACGGCTATCAATCTATAACCATACATTTATATACACGTCTCTTTAGACCTGTGACATTTTGTCATTGTTTTCTTCCTTCCCACTTTTTGCAGACGCCTCTCTTCCAAACACTGAACAACAGGTTGATAATTTGGGGCCCACTCTAAGAAATTTCGTGTTATTGAAATGTATGTAGGTGGATTTTTTTATTTAAACAACAAAATTATAATAGGAAGCATATACTAAACTTAATGATCAATGCATTATTTAGTACTTGTCATTTGTTAGGTTCATTTTATTAAAAACGAGAGATATATGTACAATCTAAAATATTTACAATTAGTATGTTTGGTAAAGATTTTAGAATCGGCTTATTTTAAAATATTTATGCTGAAAATAGGTTTTAGAGAGTAGCAATTTATATTTGACTAAACAATTTGAAAAATATTTTTATCTATATTGGAGCAATAATTTGTATTAGCTAAGATTACAAAAGCATATTTGAAAAAATATATATTAAGTTTTCAGCTTCTGCTATTATTCAAAAATAATTATTACTAAGTGTTTTTTTAAAAGCTAGACCAGATATCTCAACTTTCTAAAATTTTAGCTATTAAAAAGTTTGACCAAATAAGCTATAGTTTTGATGACTTTGACAAAAGGACAATTTTGTTATATTACTTATTTTATGTGGATAAACAAAATGACAATTTTGTTATATTACTTATTTTATGTGGATATGGATAATTCTTGGATTGTCCCTCATTTAATAATGTGGTATAAAAGTATACAGATAATAAAATATTAAATTATATCTGCATTATTTATTTTGAAAATAAAAAATAAATCAAACGAAGTATAAAATAATATTTTTTCTATCCTAAAAAGAATGACTCGCTTTTCTTTTTAATCTATCCTAAAAAGAATGACATATTTCTTTATTTGACAATAATTTAATTTTAAATTTATCTCTTACACAAAATGAGATGATTTATAACCACACAAATATCTTTGACTTATTTTAGACCATAAATTCAAAAGTCTTCTTTTACTTCTTAAAGTGCGAAACAAAATGAAAGTATATCACATATTGGGACGGAGGGAGTACCGAGTTTATACTTTATACTAGGGCTATCCAATGGGTCGGGTCGGGTCCGTACCAGTTAGGGGTGGGCAAAAAACCCGAAGAATCGAAAAAACCGAACCGAAATTCTGTTCGTTTTTTTAAAAAAATAAATTGATTTTTTGAAAAACCGAACCGAAAAACTGAATTAAATATATATATTTTTTATTTTTTATTTTATATTTTAGGCTACTACTATCTCTTGAATCATAGCCATTGAAGCTAATCTATGAAGCTTTTATGAAATTCGCATGAGGGATGAACTTGATTAACATATCACAGAATCATTGACATAAAATGTAGGGAGAAAAAATAGTTGTAAATTGATAAAACTTTAAATGGTCATAACTCTGCGCTCGGACGTCCGTTTTCCCAATCAATTTGTGTTTTCCCCCAAATCGATTTCTAATTTTCCTTTTTCTTTAGTAAACATCTCACGATACACAATAGATTTCAACGTCGAAATTTCATGATAGTGCAGGTGTGAATGTCCATTTCAGTTTTGGAAATTCAATTTTTTAAAAAATAAATAAAAATTCCCCGACCCGATCCGGCCCACTAGAAAAACAGATATAATCCGATACGTCCGGCATATAAACCGAACATATCGGTTTTTTTTAAAAAAAATGATTTTTATTCGGTTCAAATTTTTCGGATACAAAACCGAACCGAACCGATATACGCCCACCCTTAGTACCAGCCCCGCCCCGATCCCCCATAAAAAAATTGTCAGTGTCAGGGTTCGAACTCGGAACGGGGCCTGAGATCGCCCCGCCGACCCCCCTCCCCCTTTGCAAAAATAACCGTTGCAACAACGGTCAAAATTCAATTTTGGTCATTGTGCAACGACTATAACGACCATTTTTGGCCCCCACCCACCCCATAAACCCCTCTACCTTCTTAATATTTATTTTTAACCCCTAAGTTAATATATTTACATTTAACCCTATTTCTCAACTATAAATACCTCATTTTCCACACAAATCTTTCTACAATCTCTCTAATCTCTCAATTTATGTCTTTACAATTCTACATTACCTACTAATATTTTTTTTTGCTTTATATCAAAGTTAAAAATTTGGGAGTGAAATTGACAACTAGCTTGAGGATCATCCATCGAGCAAAGTTTTAATTTTCAACCACGATTACACGTCGACGTTTGGTACATTCGTTCCTTCTTTAAATTATTATTATTATTACTTTATTTTAATTATCGCACTTAATTTTATTATCTTTAATTATTTATTTGTATAATTAAAATGGAGGGATTAAAAGGTATGTTTAAGGGTAAGAGTGCTTCTTCTAGTAGGGGTAACAAGGGCAGGGGTACCTTTTCTAGTAATCATATTCCTAGTCCTGATGATTTCATTGATTCACTCATATAGATGAAAATGTGTTTTTTTAATGATATATCATTAGATAATGAGGTGGATGAACCAAACTTTAATTTAGACGATAATCTAGATGACACACACAATAGTGCACTTCAACCTCAGGCTCAGACTGAGTCTCAGTCTCAAACTGAAACTGAAATGCATCATATTCCCCCTAGTATGAGTCGAGGCCCCACACAACGAAAATTAAAATCAGCTGCATGAGATTCTTTTGATAGGGACCAAGAGAATCAACTAGCTAGATGTAAAATATGTAAAAATATTTATAAATTTAAAATCGAAAAAGGTCAAGGTGGACGGGAGGTTTATTGAGATATGTACAAGGCGATCACACAGCTAGGTGGAATCAATACCATGCTAAAAAATCGAGTGTGCCAACTGAGTCGGGACAAGGTTCACATAGTGTCTCCGATCAAGTACATGGTCAAATTAACCCGACGACGGGGAATTTTTGGTCCTAAATATGATAAAAATAAATATAGGGAAAATATAGCAAAATTAGTTGCGGTGGAGGGTTTGCCTTTTTCATTTCATTCCTTTCATGATTTTATTCATTACATTTGAGAAACATTTAATCTTGCTTTTCAAGGTTTTCCTAGATCAACTGTTAGAATGGATGTTTTTAAATTTGCAAGTGAATATCAACAATATTTACGTTATGCATTGTATCATTTTAATGGCAAAATGCCTATCACTTCTGACATAGGCCGTAGTACTAACGGTAATGATTATTTAACGGTAACATGTCATTGGATATATCAAAGTTGGTCTATGTAAAAACGTATTTTAGCATATAGATATATTGATGATAGGCACACTGAAAGTTTTATTGCACAAAATATCAATTAAATTTGTGATTATTATGGAATAAATGATAAAGTTATGACTATTACATTAGATAATGCTACTTCTAATGCTTATGATATAAGACTTTTAAAAGTTCGATTAACTCCATATTTTTCTGATCATTTTCATATAAGATGTGCGCGCCATATTTATAACTTAGTTGTAAAGGATGACCTAAAACTTTTTGAAAGCATTCTTGATAAAATACAATTTGCTATAAATTTTATTTTTAAAGGTAATAAAATACAAAGACGCAAAGAGTATAAAAAAACTTGTCATGATTTTGGATTACCTTATAGAAAAATCCAGAACAAGTTCGACTAGGTGTAATTCTCTGTATGAGCAACTACTTATTGCTTACGATTATAGACAACCTATAACTTTATTATTTAATGACCATAATAAAAATCCAAGGGACATGCTTGTAGATAATTATTGGGAATTTTTTTAGAACTTAATGGATTTCTAGAGAAATTTTTTCAAGCTACTAAAGAATTTTCCGATATTTATTATCCTACTATTTCAAATATGTTATTTTATGTAGCTCTAATATTTTTGTTACTTAATGAATATATGCAAAAACCAACTTATAAGACATCTATTGAAAAATATTTATTTAAAAAAAAAAAAAACTTTTTCCCTATTCCCACTATTTATATTATTTGTGCAATATTAAATCTGACTATTAAAGTAGACGGTTGTAAAACACTAATAGAAACGATTTATGATTGTATAGAAGTACTTCCAACAGATCCACCCAACTGAAGAACCAACTCACAAACCAACTAAAGAATAAGTTACGTTTAGCATATACACTGAATGCAAACAAGTATATATGTACTACCAATAACAAAATGCAAATAATCAACCGACTTATGTACCATATTCTACTACTTTGGTGCAACTTTATAAAAAATATTCGATTTCTGCTGCTAGTATTCAAGACCTTAGAAATAAAATGTTTAGTAGTTCAACTTCTTCACAAGTTAGCGAATTTGATGTTTATATTTTGTCGGGTGTTGTACCATACGAATTAATTGTCAATGATGAAGGACATGAAGAATTGCTGAAATACTGGAGGCAGAATGAGAATACATTTCCTACACTAGCAAAGATGACCCGAGATGTATTGAACATTCAAGCGTCATCAACCGCGTCTGAAATCGCTTTTTCTGCTGGAAGATTTCAAATAGGAGAGCATAGACATTCATTGGCGGGAGACGCATTGGAGATTGCAGTTCTATTCAGAGATTGGATTCGAGCGGAGCGTAGAAGGTTAACTATGTAATTTTTTTAATTGACCAACAAATTTCAATTCCAACCGAAGATCGTCAAGACATTGTGAGGAAATAAGAAAAAGTATGATTAACTATGTAATTTTTTTAATTGCAATTTATTATGTGATTTGCAACTTTTGAACAACACCACAAAGTTACAATTTTGAAATTGTATTACAAAAAAATCACATTTCTATTAAATAATATAAGAGGCACAAAAAAAGTCTTGAGATGTTTTTATTACATTATCTTGTTCAATTATTGAAATGTTTATATATATTATTTTTTTAAATTAAGTGACAAAAAAATCCCAAATCCCGGCCCCTCTTCCGGCGGGATGTGGGACGGGACGGGACCTCTTCCCGTCCGCCTATCCCGGCCCGCCTAGCCCGCGTCCCGACCCTCCCCCATCCCGCGGGGTCCCGTCTAGCCGGGCCCTACCGCGGCCCACCCCGGCCGGCCCCACCCCGTAGGACAGCCATACTTTATACCAAGATTATTTCCATTACCTATTTACCTTCCTCTCCAAAATCTCTCCTCCAAACACTGAACAATAGGTGGGTCCTAGGGGGCTATTCATAGTAAAAAACTACTAGACTATATGGATTCCAATTGAACTTCAACTTCTACTTGATTGATTAATTCAGGGGCAGTGCTGGAACATAATGTTGGACGATCTCCATTTCCATATGATAATGCAATTCAATCCTTAGGGGGCCTACTGAAGGGAATTTAGAGATATATAAAAATACAGTGTATGGTGTGTATCACACCTATACATAATAGTATAATACATGTAGTATGTAAAAAAAAAAAAAAAAGAACCAACTACCTAACCAAAGCAAGCTGTATCATCAAACTGTTTAAACAACACTTTGTAACTACTAGTAGGAACAAAGAACAAACTTTGTTTATAGTTAGTTTTAAGGAACTAAAGATCAAAATTTTATTTTCTTGGTTTAGGTCTACCAACTGGTTGTTACCGATTCAGACCCTTAACCATCAAACCTCCAATATTCTCCTCACCAAGATAAAAACAACTACCATCACAAAATTTTATTAAAGATTTTTTTTTTGAATTTGAATTGGTACTTTGAGACCCCACTTGAGAAAAAGTCTGGTATTATTGAAAGGAATATAATATTATTATTATTGTTGTGCTTTTTGTTTTGATGTAATTTCAAGAAATGGAAGGTTGGAGTTGATTATTGTTTGTTTTTTTTCTTGTTTTTTCATGATTGTTGTTTGTTTTTTGAATATTTTTATGGTTGGTGTCATTGTTCAATGATAAGGAGGGGTTGTTGTGTTTAGGATCTTTAGGAGGATCAGTTTTTGTCTCCATATTGGGTCAATTGGGAAGTTTTGTTTTCAATCACTCTCTTTGCCCCTCAGTTGAAAGCACAAAGATTAGTTCTTTTTTCTTACCAGGTAAATTGCCCTATCCTTTTCATTTCTATATTTTACTTGTGCAATTAAGTAATGTTTTCATTCATCATGTTCTTTTCTTGGTTATGTTGGCTTCAATTTTATTGCCTCAAGTCCCTGGTGATGATGATGATCAGAGGCGGAGCTAGGATTTGAGTTTATGCGTTCTTGATTCTAGAAAACGCAACTTACTGGTTCTTGATAAATTATTTATACATATTAAGTGGAATTTTAGGGTTCTGTAGAACCTGTAGTAGCTTTGCCCCTGATGATAATGATAGAATTCAATTCTGTTGGTTTTTAATATGGTGGAATTCCTATAGCTACTGCAGCTGTAGTGGTGTTTGATCATATCATTTTCTTCTTCTTTATGATAATCTGATGGAAAAGAAAGACTTCATTTTGATGATTCTCTGTCTAAAGTCATTTGATGATACTGCCTCTTTGAAATTTGCTTTCTTTTCTATGGGGAACATGTTTTGCTGAATCCTGTTTTGTTCTTCATTGACAGCTCCTAAAAAATTTCTTCCAAAACTCTGCTAATGATTTGTAGTTGAAGCGAGTTAGAAGCTGTGATTCTCGAGACATAATAGGGGATATATATACAATGTCTGCTTATTATTCAAATATGTCCAATCAAAGAGATGTCTTGCCAATGTCTTTTTTTCCGGACCAGAAATTTGCTTCTTATCAGTCAACTGGTCTTTCTGATAGTCCGGTTCATCTAAACCAGCATTCTTCTTCAGTCTCATACTCGGAGTTGCCTGGTCAGAACAACTATGGTGAAGTTCAAACAATGAGAGGCAAAGATGAGATGTTATTCATTCCACCAACCAGTGAATCAGGAGGTATGCAACCAGTTGGTAACCTTTTGGAGAATTCGGTTATGATGGATCTCCCTTCGTTTGCAATAAAACAACTTCTTGTGCCTAACGGTGAACAAAGCCTTCAAAATCAAGGATTATCTCTTAGTTTGGGTACGCAAGTTCCTCCTTCGCTTCATGTGTATTCATATCAAGATGACTATACAAATTCGGGTCTATCTTCTCTGGTGGGTACCCATGTTTTGCACTCAGAGGAAAACAAGGAATCTAAAGTTTCCGAGTACTTGTCATTTGATCTAGCTGGAGGAACTAGAGCTGCAAATAATCCCCTTAGAGAAATGAATTCTGGTGCACGTCCGCATGTAGGATCAGGAGCTGCAGCAGCCATTTACAATTCCAAATATCTAAAGTCTGCTCAAGATTTACTTGATGAAGTAGTTAATGTTCATGAAGCTCTAAAACAATCAGATAAACTACGTAACTTCAATTTACTCAGCCAAGATCGCTCAGAAGAAGCTGATCTCAAATCTAGTAGTTCAGCTATTGGTATATCTGGTGATCAGAATAATTCAACTAAAGGTGAACTTTCACCTACAGAGCGACATGATCTTGAGAGCAAGATGACAAAGCTCTTTTCCATGTTGGACGAGGTAAAGCTAGATTTCTCCCGTCTCATCTTAAGGGATACTTTTTTCTAAGGCAGGATAAGTTTCTTGCTTGTAATGTCTTTAGATACATGTTATAGCAGTAGATTTGTTAGCCAGGTTTGGCCCTCTTGTGTTGACACTTTATTGCTATTGCCTAGACCGAATGTTTTCAGCATTATTTTCCAACATGCTTTTGTGCTTTGCAAGTCTTTTTTTAACATTAGCTGGTCCCCTCCCAGTGTGACAATCATGAAATAACTCTACTGGAAATACTCTTCGAAAGAATTAAAGCTCCAATTAATGTTTATTCTGTTAAGAAGATTTCTTTTCTGTATTTTTACTTGAAAAACCGGGAGAAGAAATTTTGAGAATTGAAATATTTCTATCCCAATCTTGAAATCATACACAGATTTTGTTTCAAAGTCTCTCTTTGTTGTGCTACTTATATGCTTGTATATGAATTCCTAGCACATTCTTGGACTAATTCAGTTTCCACCTGACTTCCATCTTTTGAATTGGGATGATATTTTTGTTGTAGGTGGATAGGAGATACAAAGAATATTACCAGCAGATGCAAGTAGTGGTATCTTCATTTGAGATGGTTGCTGGACTTGGTGCAGCTAAACCATACACATCACTTGCCCTTAAGACCATATCCCGCCAGTTCCGCTGCTTAAGGGACGCAATCAAGAAGCATATTCAAGATACTCGTCGAAGCTTGGGAGAGCAGGGTGATAGTCAAGGGGAAAGGTTATATCGTCTCCGTTACGTGGACCAGCAATTGAGGCAGCAAAGGTCCCTTCAGCAATTTGGTATGATGCGCCAGCCTTGGAGGCCACAGAGGGGCCTTCCAGAGACTGCTGTTTCAGTCCTTCGTGCTTGGCTTTTCGAACATTTCCTCCATCCGTATGTCTCTCTCTCTCTCTCTCTCTCTCTCTCTCTTTTATTCTTCTCGACTGACTTGTCATCTGTACCACCTAGGACCAGTTAACATGCATTCTGATTCATTTTAGTCTTGGTGTTTCTTCAGCTACCCAAAAGATTCCGAGAAAATCATGCTGGCAAGGCAGACAGGTTTAACGAGAAGTCAGGTATACTATTCCATGGCCATTCAACTTAGCATTGTTCTTTTGCATGGCATTGACGAATCTATTATTGATTTAGGAACAAAGAATTGTTCCAATTACACTATATAAAGATTTTCAGACAAACTATCTCCATGCCAGTATTAAACTTAGCTTATAGTCTGTTTGTCCAAGCTTTTTGGAAGCTAAAAGTTCTTATTTTAGAAAATTGAGGTGTTTGGTCAAGTTTTTAGAAAAAAATTTAAGTATTTTTGATCAGTAGTTGCGGCTGTTTTTCAGAAGCTAAAAAAAGCAGTTTTTCCCGGAAGTACTTTTGGAACAATGGCCAAGCACAAAGTACCGCTCTAATATTGACAAAAGTGTTTTTCAAATTGATTAGCCAAACAAAACACTTACGACAAAAATCTCTTTCCAAAATAAGCAGATTTAGGAACTTAGCCAAACAGGCTATTAGTTTCAATAAACGTCTTAGTGCTCAAGTTAATAGTCAGCTATCTAACTAATGAAACTCGTGGTTGAGTCAGGTGGCAAACTGGTTCATAAATGCTCGAGTGCGCCTTTGGAAGCCCATGATTGAAGATATGTACAAGGAGGAGTTTGGTGTTGTGGCAGAAGCAGGATCAGGAGCTTCGCCAGAAGGAGTACCGGTTGACTCCAAAGAAAAGTCAATAGCTGAAAACACAGGAGAAGAGATTCCGGAAAGCTTTGGAGAAGAGTCAAGTAATGTTGTTACTAATGTACAAAATAATTCATTTACAACTAAAATTAGCTTTCAAGACGGTGCTTATGAACACGAGAAGATTGATTGTGGATCAAGTAAGTTGCAGAGCGAACAAATTCCCATTACTCACGCCTTTGGTCCTAAACCGACTAGTGATGGAAGCATCATTGGTGCTGTCAATACATATCATCCTTCCATGTTAGGTGATATAATGGGCAATCAAGTATCACTCGCGCTGCGTTTACAAAACAGTCAAATGGACCAGCAGCCAATGTCTGGTAGGCCACAGTTAAGAGAGGACGAGAAGACGGATTCTACTGTGGACATTGGCAAAGGAGAGTATTACTATATCGATCCAGTAAACCAGCAAGAAAGGTTTTCAGGCACTCATCTGCTATCTGATTTTGTAGTGTAAAAAAAAATGGTTTCTTGCATATATTGGTTATAATACCTTTTTGCCACTGCCACTTATCGTGTCGATGAGAAGTGGGTTACCAAATATGTAAATATACTACTGGATAATCCATCTGTATAATAGTGAGGAGATTGTGAATGTTAGTCTAGAGTTAGGATCCTCCATTGATATACATATATTGTAATTTTGTGTTAGAATATGAGAATAAAGCTTGCAGAGAATTTAAAGTTGTAAGTTTATGTTCCACTCTTTACAGCTAGCGTATAGAGCCTTGAACATCGATTACATCGTTTTTCTCAAAGTTCTCTAGCAAGGGTAGATCAAGAAAAGTTTTTCCTCATGATCAGTCCGAAGTGTTGTCCGATTTTCTTAGAGATCAAATACATCACGAGGCGGTCAATATCATAATTAATTCGAGCAACACGCTGCTTCAGTCCTCGAATCAAGTAGAATAGCCGGTTCTCTCTTCAGTAGTCGCGTATCAAGCGCGCATTGACCAATTTAGTTTCTGAGTATGCTCTATATTTATAAAAGAAACATTCGGGTTATAACAATCCAAAACGATCCCACTACATTAGGACCCTTTCGACGTTGCACAAAAGCCATAACTTTACGTGCAACTAGCACTAAGAAGGCTACTTCACGCCCAACTATCAGAATCGGAAAAGACCACCAGATCCACTACTCGGACACAAGAGTCGAGATACTTGGAGTTGCACTCGAGAACTTTCCAACGAATTGATTTTTCTCATATTTGTTTTGTGATTGCACTTTTTATTTTCTATATTCAGAGTTTGTCCAGGTTTTGATGATTTCTAGTAGATTGTGGAGGCATGAGCTCTGAGTTTTAAGATTGACAACCTTTAATGCCCTTTGCTTCCTGTAACACTAGATTTGTACCTGTACACTACTCCTACTCTCTAGCACTCATATTTTAGTGGCGTTAATTTTTGTCACTCTTATCTTTATTGTGTAACTTGCCATTATGATTCAAAGGGTAAAAAGTGAATCTTTTTGATGATATAATATTCACCAAAGAAGATACAAGGAAAGCAGAACTTTCTGCTGATAAATTCATTCAGCTGTTCAGATTTGTGACAGGCACTTCAATCAGTGAGTGGGCCTTTAGTAGGTTTCTAGCAACCAGCACACTTAAGGAATGGGAGAGTGACAACTGGAAGGGCCAATAGAACAAAGAGTAATCATTATACCACAATCAGAGCTAACAAAACTCCCTACCCCTTCCTTGATGTACACCATACCAAAAAATAATTTACTCACTTATCCATACAAAATCAACCAAATCTTCAAAAAACTATTAAGAGGTCTTAAACCTATTTAATAAGATTTGTACATTATTGTTGAGACAAAGGCTAGATTTTCTAATATATAGATCAATCAAATGGGACAAAGAAAAATAACGGACTTACAAAAATCGAGTTAAAGTTGAAAAGTGAAATCGTCAAAAATAGGAAAACGGAATGAATGTAAGTAGAGGAGGGCCGGGAAAAATTAAAACTCAACCAAATCTTCAAATTCATTAATGGGAGAATAAAATTTACAAGTAATTTATTCACTTATCTATACAATCTCAACCAAATCTTATTAAAAAAAAAGCAAACATAAAAAGAAAATAAAGAGAAAGTTGACACACTTTCCATTGGAAGGATTGTGCATGCAGTGTCCTTTCAACATCTCTATGTAAGATAAACAACAGCAAAACAGGAAAAAGAGGTTAGATATTCCAATATATATTTTCACAGATTCACAAGCAGACAATCTTAAGAGTGGGAGTGTGCAAAAGACACCTTACTTTTTCCTTCTCTTTTTCTCTCTTATATGACAAATCTATTCAGCACAAAACTGCTAAGTATCCTCCATATTTTCTTTGTTTCTTTTCTATCTACCCCTCTGAAGTGCGTTTTTTGAGTGTCCCAAAGAAATGCTGCAGTATGCACCAAAGCTGAAGAGTTAAGTACTTTTGCTCGTTTCTTTTTACTAGCCAAGGGAAAAAGGAGAAAAACATAAGTAGGGGGGACCATAAATTTCATGTCATTTTCAGCATTTTCTGCTTGGCTAGTTAAATACTTTTGCTTGTTTTTTTATGAGTCTATAGTACTTTAGGTTCTATAGCTTTCAGCTGCTAGTAGTGTATAGGGTATGCTAAACTTCAGAAACAGAAAAAAAAGAGTGCATGCAGGGGAATCTTTGCTTTCTTCATTCAATGAAGTCTCCTAAATCCTAAGCATGTCATGTTTGTATTATTCATAAACTAGTGTCTTTTTTCTTTCTAGACCAATAACTTCTTTAAGTTTATGCTTATTACTATCAGGGGCTAGCTGAACAATACATGTTATATATTATAAGTACTTAAAGGTCTTTCTCATGCTAATTGTTCTCCCTTTTGGATCTTTTTTTGTTGGTTAATCATTTGTTCATGAATCTTTATGTTGCAATGCATAGGTTCATAGTGTTCAACATTTCTTGATAAGTGATTTTGTGAACTCTATAGAAAAAATGGTTTCAAAAGATTCACCCCCACCTTCACACTCAAGCATTTTACACCAATTCATAAACTCAGACTCCATCACTAGTCAAATTGCAAGCCAACAATTTGACATATATCAATCTGGTCTAAGTAGTAATACTAATACTATTTATCAGACTCATGGTGTATTTGTTAATCCTCCTAATCATTTTACAACTGATAATTCTGATGTTAACCACAGTAGACATTTGATGGATCTTCTTGGAGCTTCACATGATGCTGCTAACCAACAACAACAAGCACAAAGACTCTCACTTTCTTTAGGTTCTCATTCACTTGTTTCTTCATTAGCCTGCAGAGAAAGATCTTTTACTCATCCTAGATATATGAGCCAAGAAATTGATCATAGGAACAATGAGTTTTCTTTCTCTGCAGCTGCAATGAACCATTTTTTTTCCAGTGTTTGTGGAACTGAATCTTTTGTTTCTGCCATTGGTAACTCAAAATACTTGAAACCAGCTCAGTCCCTCCTGGAAGAATTGGTTTGTATTGGTGGCAAGCCTATTGACTTGAGTAATGAGAAATTTATCAGGCGATTATCGCGCAATAGCAAGAAAGGATCTTTAAGCCTTCGCGCTAAGCTGAAATCAGAGATCCCAAGTAATGAATTGTTCAATGAAAGGCATGAACTTTATGTTAAAATCATGAAGCTCATAGCCTTGTTGGAGGAGGTAAGCAAAAATAAGTCTTGTTTTTCATTTTTTGGCCCGTTGGCAGAAATTAAGTATGGGCCCTAGCCAAAATATACAAAATATATAAATGATTATGTATATTATATGTACATTTTGTGTATAGAATATGTATATTGTATGTCTATTTATATTAGTATACAAAACCTATACATTTGCTTGCTATTATTCTTTTTCCCGCATTCTTGATTATTCCATCTTGTCTAAAAGTTTAAGTTGTTAAAGACTGTCAAATTTTCAGGTGGAAAGAAGATATGAACAATATTATCAACATATCGAAGAAGCTACTTCAACATTTGAGGTGATAGCAGGATTTGGATCAGGGAAGCCTTACACAGCACTTGCACTTCAAGCCATGTCTAGACATTTTTGCTGTTTAAGAGATTCCATCATATCTCAAATTAATGTGATTAGGCAAAAAATGCCACGAGACGTGCCGAAAATTAGCAGTGGCCTGTCACACTTGAGTCTTTTTGAGAAAGAGACTTTGCAGAACAGAATTTCTCTTCAGCAACTTGGAATCATCCAAAGTAATCGACAAGCTTGGCGACCAATTAGAGGATTGCCGGAGACATCGGTGGCAATTCTTCGTTCTTGGCTATTCGAACACTTCCTCCATCCGTATGTAACTTTGACCATTTCATCTAAAAGCTTAATTTGTATGTTTGAAATATTTATAACTTGTATTCAATTAGTAAATGATTACTGAAAGTCTGTATTTCTAGCAGTTATCCAAATGACTCCGAAAAGCTTATGTTATCATCTCAGACAGGCTTATCAAAAAATCAAGTAATGTTTCTCTTTACACCTTTGTGAACATATAGTTTAACACAACATTTTGAATAGCCAAATATTTGTAATTTAACTTGGTTTTGTGATGATATATTTTAAGGTTTCCAACTGGTTTATTAACGCTCGAGTTAGGCTGTGGAAGCCCATGATTGAAGAAATGTATAAGGAAGAATTTGCAGAGTCTTCAGTTGAATCAGATCCATTGTTATTAAGCAGAGAAGGTGTTACAGATTCTGCAGATGAATGAAGTAAGCATGCAAACTCTCAAGCTCAAAAAATAAAGTTTTACTTTTAAGTTAAACTTCAGTGTCATCTTTTACTAGTGGGGCCGGATTGGTCATTTTCTAGCTTACTCTGCTAGAACTATTGTGATGCAATATGCGCTTCAAAAGCCGTGATGGAACCAAAAATTTATACTAGGAGATTCAAAAAAGTTTCAGAATGTCACGGTTGTAATATGTTATGAAAACATGACCTAAAACAATTTTGAACCCCTTTTACTACTACACTTGAATTTTTCTTCACGTCAAGGGATTCAACAATTCACATATAACCAAGAAAGATCATTTTTACTCTATTTGAACAGTGTAATTTTCCGATAAAGAAGGTTCAACTTGACACTATTTAGGTCCGTAAAGACGAAATTGTCCGTCGTAGTCTGATGATCTATATCTTTCAATAGGGGCCTTTAGTCTTTTGATTAGAGTCACAAGTCTGTTGATAGTCTTGATTGTTATCATAGTCAACAAATTCGTTCCTTTAACTGATTGGATTTCTCTCTCTTGTGATCTTAGGAGACGAAGGAGAAAAATGAGGTATATATTTTATGTAGTAATACTATGCTTTTACAGTTGGAATTCATTGAAGGAGTGGACTGTGGGAGAAAAGTTGAAGAAGTACAAGGTGGCAGTTGGAGACATATTAGAAAAAACAAAATGTTAGCCTGAAATGGGAGGCATTCTTGTACTTTAGTACTTGATGTTACGAAATAGTAATAGTATAGAGTCTGAAAATTGTAATGCTTTTTACGAAATTATCTGAAATTCTATGTTTAGCATATAGTCTTTATGGGGTGAGTAGCCTTATCCCACGTTAAAAGTTAAACTTTTGCATGCATTGATATCAAATTCACAAACATTGCTAGAAAAATGCAAGTTAAAGAGGATATAGCAAACATAACGTTCACTTGTTGGCTCAGTCTTTGAAAAATAGTTACTAGAGTTTTAAATTCCACAAATGAAGTTCCAAGACATTATTTTGGAGTCCTTCGTATGAATTTTTGAAAGATAGAATAATTAGAAGGGATTCTACCATTTTGACAGCATAGACCCAAAAAGGCGGTGGTAGGCAGGCATGAAACAGAAGTGTGCGGACCATGTTATTGATGGTACGTATAATTCTTTCAGCCTTTCCGTTTTGGGAAGAAGTATAGGGACAAGAAAAACGGAAAACCATGCCTTGTTTAGAACAGAAATTGTGAAATGCCGAGTTATTAAATTCACGTCCATTATCACATTGGAATGATTTAATAGGTTTTTCAAATTGTGTCTTAATGAATTTTTGAAACTCGAGGAATTTTGCAAAAACTTCAGATTTGAATTTGATGGGTAAATCCAGACAAAATGTGAAAAATCATCCAAGAATACTAGATAGAATTTATGACCCAAAGAGCTAGCAATCGGAGATGTCCATAAATCAGCATGAACAATATCAAAAGGAGAAAAAGTAACACTGTTTGATGACATAAAGGGAAGACGATTATGTTTGCCTAGTGGACAAGAAAAACAGTGTTGGGCAATTTTCCCATTATTACATTGAATACGCTTAGAAGTCCTAAGAAAAGTAAAAATTGGGTCTCCGGGGTGTCCGAGTCGGTTGTGCCAAGTTGAGGGAGAGATCGCCGCAAGGGATAGAGGTGCTTGCGGTCTGACAAATGGAAGATTGAGTGAATGGGTAGAGGTCTCCCACACTATTGCAGTGTAAGAATTTTCCCGTATTGAGTTCCTTCACGAAAAACCAAAAGGGTCAAATTCGACGGATACGTAATTATTGCTAGTGAATTTTCTAACGTAAATTAAGTTTTTAATGATGTTAGGTGTGTATAGGGCGTGGTTTAGGGAGAAAGGTGGATGTGGATGTTTGGTGTGTGTGTTACCGTAACCTTCAATTGGAATGCGATTACCATTGCCGGCGGTAATAAATTGAGGACACTTTAGCCGACGTAGTTGAGATAGGTTACCTGGCCGGGTGAGGTGAGATGTGGGTCCGGTGTCCATGTACCAATTGTCGTCGAGCCGTTGAAGGTTCACGGTGGTGTATGCACAGCCCCAATCGGTCGGGGCAGTGGCTGAGCTCTTTGCAGTCTTCTTCTTCTTCTTCTTTGAGCTGATAATTTCTGCGATTCTTTATTCTTCTTTGGGTATGTCAGTGGGCTGCTTTCTTCTTTGCTGGTGGAGCTTTGCACTGGTGGTGAGGCGAGGGCCCAACAGGCCCGATCGACCATGTCTGCTGGGCCGGGCCCCTGCGGTCGAATGCGGGCATGCGGCGAGGCCCGATTCTGGCTGGTTGGGCCACTTCTTCTTTGGTTAGACCACTTCGCTTCTTTGTCCGATGGTATTGTTGTCGATCCATGGTTGCGTTGGCCCTTTCTGCGGCCCTTGCCTTTATTGTTGCGACCTCTGCCGCCACGACCTCCGCCGCTCTGTTCTTCTTCTTCTTTGTTAGAAGCTGGCCGTTCTTTCTTGACCGCAGTGTCGCCATCCGTCAATCCGCTAACGCCTTTTGATTATGTTCCTCTTGTTCAGCACGTCTAGTTTCTTCCAACAATAGTTGTGAACGTGCCTTGTTAAAACTTGGGAGAGGGTCGGCTTGTTGAATCATTGTTGCGAGTGTGTCATATTCACCTTTCGGTAAACCCGCAACAAGTTCAAGCACCATCTTGGTTTCTGAAACAGAAGTCCCGACCTTGGATAGTTGATCGGTTATGAGTTTCAGTTGCTTACAATATTCGGACATGTTGTTAAAATTCTCGAGGCGGGTATTGTTGAATTGCTCTTCCAAATACACAACCCGAGTATTTTTATTGTCCTGAAATATTTCTTCTAGCCGGACCCAAAGTTCACGTGTCAGTAGCTTTGTTTTCATGATAGTGCATAATGTATCTTTGGAGATGGTGCCGTAGATCCATTGTTTGACGATGGCGTCAAGACGACGCCATATTGAGTCTGTAACATCGGTGGGACGAGGAACAGTTCGTCAATGTGATCGAGCACGTTGTATGCACATGCATGAATGTAGAATAGTTCCATCCACATGGAATATTGTGATCTTCTTGGTCAAGAATTATAGGGATAAAATTCTTGATGTTGTTAACGGCGAATCTTAGGATGAAAAGAAGTTCTTGAGCGTTGAGAGGGGTTTTCAAGTGTGCGATGGTTGAAAGCGAATTTGTGGGGTAAGACATGGTTGCCTTTGTCGAGGAAGGAATTTTCTGGTTTGGCGAAATATGGAGGAAGAAACCAGAAATTTTTTTTTTTTTTTTGTGAAAGCGTAAAAATCTGATTTCGTTCGGGAATGAGGATTTAGGTTTTAGGCTCTTGATACCATGAAAGATAGAATAATTTCCTTGGGAATTTCTTTCATTATTCACAATATATATAATTTGTACAAAGGTTGATTCCTAATATGGTACGAATCCTAACTTACCTTACAAAGGTTGATTCCTAATACAATTAGAATCCTAAGTTACCTTAAATATACATTTATCATAATTACAAAATATACGACGAATATTCTGAGAATATTCGCTAATAATTTTAAAACTCCAAAACCACTATTATTTTTTAATTACATAAGCTAAAGAATGACTATTTGTGAATTTTACACGAATAATAGCCATAGTGACAGTGGGGAACTGCTTTTCGCGCCATCTCTAAGCGGTTTGGACATGATTTGAAGTTGAATTTTTGTTTGAACATGCAATTTGAATTTTTTAAGAGGCTGTTGGTAAGAGTAAATTTGTTGTAAATATAATACCAACTTGTAGATCTTTTAATATAAATGGTTGGTAAATATAACAACAACAATAACATACCCACTGAAATCCCACAACGTGGGTTTGAGAGGGTAGAGTGTACGCAGACCTTACCTCTACCTTGTAGGTAAATCGACTGTTTTCGAAAGACCCCCGACCCCGACTCAAGATAAAGCATAAGCACAAGCAAAGCAATAGAAACGGTCAGACCCAGATACGAATTTTAAAGCAGTATGAAAATGATGGTAGCAAAAGCGAATAAGTCATGATAGCGCACTCTGAAAAAGGAAACAGTAACTAACGCAAGTAAATAAGATAAACAAAGTACACTAAAGAACACATAACAACAGAAATCAAATGACAGGGGGCTATAAAGCAATACTGCGCCTACTAGTATGATAGGCTAAGCAGACCTACAATAATAACACTACAACTATCAGTTTGTAAGCGTAAGTAGGACTACGCTCAACTACCTACTACCCTAATCCGTGTCCTCCATAACCCTCTATCTAAGGTCATGTCCTCAGTAAGTTGCACCTGCACCATATCCTGTCTAATCACCTCTCCCCAATACTTCTTCGGCCTACTTCTACCCCTCCTGAACCCATCCATAGCTAACCTCTCACACCTCCGCATTGGGGCATTTGTGTCTCTCCTCTGCACATGCCCGAACCATCTCAACCTCGCTTCCCGCATTTTATCCTCCACCGAGGCCACTCCTACTCTGTCCCGGATATCCTCATTTCTAATTCTATCCCTCCTTGTATGCCCACAGATCCATCTCAACATCCTCATCTCTGCAACTTTCATCTTTTGGATGTGTGAAGTCTTGACTGGCCAACACTCTGCCCCATACAACATAATCGGTCTAACCACCACCCTATAGAACTTGCCTTTAAGTTTTGGTGACACATTTTTATCGCACAAGACTCCAGATGCGAACCTCTATTTCATCCACCATGCCCCAATACAATGTGTGACATCGTCATCAATCTCTTCATTCCCTTGGATAATAGACCCGAGGACTTGAAGCTTCCTTCACTTGGAATGACCTGAGTACCAAACCTCACCTCCACGCCTGTCTCATGGTCGCTCCCGTTAATGAACTTGCACTCCAAGTATTCTGTCTTGGTCTTACTCAGCCTGAACCCTTTAGACTCTAGAGTCTGTCTCCAAACCTCCAGCTTAGCGTTCACTTCCCTGCGAGTTTCATCAATCAGGACTATGTCGTCTGCGAATAACATACACCATGACACCTCCCCTTGGATTTGTCGCGTCAGTCCATCCATCACCAAGACAAATAAGAATGAGCTAAGCGATGATCCCTGGCGTAGCCCTATCAACACTGGAAAATGCTCCGAGTCTCCTCTTACTGTCCATATCCTGATCTTGGCTCCATCATACATATCCTTGATCGCTCTAGTGTACGCCATAGGTACACATCTAACCTCCAAACATCTCCATAGAACATCCCTAGGGACTTATAAGTCAACTTTTATATTTAAAAATTTTGAAATTATGATTTGGAATCCCAAATCATGCTTTTTTGGATGATTTGGGATTTCATCCCATGGAATGAAATCATGAGATGAAATCGCGTGTCCAAATGCCTACAAAAATCATCTTTTTTTTCTCCTTTTGTTCTTTACAAGTTAGTTATAGTATTAGTTAAGTGGAAATCATGTTTCCCCTCCATTTCGGAGTAATTATGATGCATGGTAAAAGCTTGCACTTACTCCATTTTATTGATGGTTTGGTCCTCCGACTTTGATTTATTACTGGAATAGAATCCTTTAATCTTTTCTTATTTAGAAATATTTATGCAAAATTAAGAGGTATCATTTGTGCTCCCCATAAAGTTGAAGGGATAAATTTAAAATTTTCTCGTGATAAAATAGACAAATGGCAACTAACGATAACGAACAATAATCATCAATATCCTAATTCTTTTTACATCTACTTTTCAACTTTCGGCAGTATAACTATAAACATAAATAATTAGGTATCGTCTGATTTCACGTACAGGAAAAAAGCTCTATATTGTTAATGTTGTATTTGTATTTGAATTTTTCTTTTCTATAAAGTTTGAATTATGATTCATTCCGAAAAGTTTTTGCACCACCAAGTGCATAGTTGTGAGGTTAAGATAACGGCCAACAGTAATAATAGTGTGAGAAAAAGATGGACCAAATCAATGATTAAGGTTCGGAATTTTTGTTAAGGATATTCAAGATTTAATTTATATGTATATAAAGTAATTTTATTTAAATATTTAGTAGTGTATAACTTTTATAAATATAAATTTTTCGATAAAGGGTGTCCAATTAACCACTCTTTATTGTATGAGGCTACGGCACTAGAACAAAATTCACAAAATTGTATTACTAAGTTTCTTTTTATATAAAAAAAACAATTTATCTTTATCTCGAGAATATAGCATATCAATTTCTTTTTATAAATGTTGTACACATCCATTGTTCTTTTCTATAATATGCTACTATTTCAGTCCATTTTAATCTATGTGAACTTATTTGATCGTGCATAAAGTTTAAAAATAAAATAGAAGAAGACATTTGGAGCTTGTGATATAAATATATCATAATTTTTTAATTATAAAAATCATAGTCTTAAATGTACCATAATATTTATATAGCTATACAAACTCTTTTATGAATAAAATTAAAAAATTAAATTAAATAATTTTTAAATTAAAAAAAAATCTTTTTAAAACACACTAAAAAACAAATTCACATAAATTGAAATGAAAAAAATACTACTTAATTTTATAACTTTATAGATTACTCGACATTCTTTTTATTAGTTAAATATTTGACAACCATTTTTGTCACTAGTAATAAACTAATAATACCAGATGAAAATAAAATATCGGGGTTTATACTTTATACACTCAAGATATTAATGCTCATAATATCCGATCATGAGTTTATGCTTCTGCTCCAATTTGAAACCATCTATTCTATTCCCGGGCTCCGATTACCAATGGATTCAGACCCGTACCCGACCCGTTTCCTTCAATCGGCTAAGCCAAACTAAGTACAGTTACCGTGGATGCATTAAAGCCACCGTCGGAGAAGAAATCGGAGTTCTATCGCCTGACGACAGCGTTTCGGTGCGTAATCCGGCAATTGAAGTACCGGAACGTGAGGTTAATGAAGTAGACAATGAAGAAAAAGCTCAAAGTTGGATAACAAGGAAAAAGTGGATGAACCAGGTGATAACGATAGTAGGTGAAAGTATATGTATGACAATCTATATTAGGACAAATGTACTTTATACACATTCGTATTATTATTAATGGAGATTAATATTTTGGCATTTGCAATTATTGAATTATTAGTTGATTGTTTATAATATTTTATAATATACATCCCTAGAGGTTATGTTTTTATTAATAATGTGAGATATTAATATTATAACGTAACTCTTAAAATAGTCTCGACTAATGATAATCGAGAATGAGATATCGATGATGTGGTCTGCATCACATCCTTAGAGGATGTAGTATGTCTTACCTGCTACGAGTAATGACTACTCGTGATGGACACATGAATACTTTGGAAGTATTGGTATACCCTGCTGATATACTGTTTGTTATACTTGTCTAAAGTATGATCAGCGTGTGGGAGATAGAAGTCCTTAAACTTGAGGTCAATACGCACCTTGTCTACAAAGTAATATACTTTGATCCTGTCCTAAACTCAAATGACTTATAGGTTGAGATACGGCTTGTATTGGGTACATTACGATGTGGATTAAAGGTGGTAGTTGAGCCAATATTAAGATTCATTCATCGAATGTATATTCGAGAGAACACTCAGCTTCTAAGTGATATTAGGTTGACTAAGTCGTTGGCCAACGCAATAGACATATTTAGAATATGGTCTAGTTGTCAACTAATATAGATGAGATACAATGATTAAGCCATTTGGATAGACACTTGACAAATCCTAAGCTTGATCGGGTGTGTCATGAATGAAAAGATTTTATCTTACCACATAGAGGTTAAGTTTACTGGATTCGTGTAAACGTACTTCACATATTGAGTTCGTCTTGCGGCGCCGTCTATGAGTTCCGCGTAGACCTTAATTTGATTAATGTCGATATGTGAAGGCCTGTAGGGTCACACTATGTCGATTGTCTTTTCGATCTAAGGATATATTGAGAGGGTATTAAATATTCGATTTAGAATCGAGATATTTAAATGAATAATGATTGTTTTAATTAAGTCAAAATTAGATTTGGATTTAATTAAGAATGTGCAGAAAATAAAATGAGACAGTGTAGGGCCACGTCAGCGCCGCGGCGCCCACACCATAGGGTCGTGGCGCCATGACCTAATCTGTCTCGAATTTTGGGTCAGGCCCAAGGTCAAACCCTAATCCGATTTGACCTAATTTTTCACCTATAAATACAGACCTACACTTCATTATTCATGACACTTGATTTTCATATCATTATTCTAAGTCTTAGAGACTCAGAATCAAAATACTCTCTCGAATCTCTGCCGGATTTCCTAGCTTTCCAAAGACGGAATACATTGAAGCTTGGAGCTTGCAATCGAAAGGTCATTCGCGTGCGCACCCACAGTTGATAAAAATTCAAGATATTGTAAACATGTAAGTACCATTCAAGTCTTATGTTTACGGTTTTAAATTACCCTATAGTCAAATAGTTCTACGTTTGTTGGGTTTGAAACAAGTTTTCAATATCCGCTGCGTACAACAACCCAACGAAAACCTTCAGTAGGTTCAATCTACGTAATGGTAGAGAGGTGAGTTTACTGCATATTGAGATGACATATTTTATGTGGTTAACTTAACAACCTAATAAATGAATGACAACATACGCAAAAAAAAATAATTAAAATTTGAACTGAAAGTGTCTAATTGGAACACTTTATTAGGGGTTGAGGTGTTCAATTGAAACAGGACTTAGTTCGAGTGTCTAAATGGAATATCACGACAAGTTTAAGGGGTTGGTTATATATTAAGCCTAGTTAATTTAACTCTAGGAAGAGCATTAATCACAAACCAAGGTCTGTTATGTTTCTTTTTTATGTTTCATTCCATATATAAATGAGTTTTGAAGTGTTTTATTCTAATTTTGAAGTTTGTTATAACAAATTATACAAACATAAATGGTGCTAGTCTTTTCTGTGGAGCAGAAGAGTAAGTGAATAAGCATTAACATATTTTCATTAACTTAACTATGGTATATCCAGTAAAGTTTAAGTGAAAAGAATGATGCATGTCATGTATTTATTGGCGTGGATAAGTTTTTCGATATGGCATATGACTTCTTTTGTTCCTTTTGTTGATTTTCCATAACAATATACAATTTTAGCAATGCCATCCGAATTGTCTTGTACTCCCTCTTTGTATTCTTCAACTCAATTCTCTGCTGCTTTAGGTTTTCGAAGAGAAAGCTTACCTAGTGGGTGTTGCATGCAAAGGTGACACAGAAGATTCATTTGGTATAGAGGAATCACTCAAGGAATTGGCTCAGCTGGCTGATACTGCTGGACTACTCGTTGATTCTACATATCAGAAGTAAGTATTGGTATTATAGTCATTTCTGATACATCGGTGATGGTTTGTATAACCTTAGCTTCATAAGTTCCTGGTAAGAATAAATCCTACATAGATCAAAGTGTAAATAGTTGATAGGTCCACTAACCATAGAGCTCACTTTAACTGCATAGACATGTCATTTTAGAGCTGTTAAACGTGTAGTTGTCAAAAAAATATGATTACCTTGGTTATGAGGTGTGACCTGGGTTGTATAATCATAGAACATGTTTTCCACATTATCTCATATATTTATTCTTTTGTACTTAAATGCAAGAGATAACATGATTTTCTATTCCTGTTAAATTTCTTTCGAATTATAATCATATATATATGCAGCTTACTCTTTCTTTTCTTCTAGGCTATCTTCTCCTAATCCGAGGACTTACATAGGATCTGGAAAGGTTGCAGAAATCAAAACTGTGATTCGTGCATTTGATGTTGAGACTGTGATATTTGATGATGAACTTTCACCAGGGTATTTCTCAGCAGATTTTGCCCATTACTTGAATACAATTCTTGCAAGGACATTGCTGTTATATTCTGGAAATTTCTGATCTTTAATTTACTTTAAAGTAAATTTTGTCCTTGCAATGCTTTCTGTCATATGCAGATTTTTATCCACCCTAGCTACTTGTGCTTGATTTCTTTTGTTTTAGTGCTTCATCTAATTCTATACTTGAAAGAAGGGTAAAATCAACTTGTGGTAATCCATAGGCTGATTGTTTAATGGTGCTCTTTTTGGACAATTGCTTAATTTGGAAAAGGCTTTTGGTGGAGATGTTAGAGTGTGTGATCGCACTGCTCTCATACTGGATATTTTCAACCAGCGATCGGTAACCCGTGAAGCATCTTTACAGGCAAGTCCACTTTTATTTATCGGTATTGCATCCTGAAAGTTTTGCACTTTTGCGTAACCAGTTGAATTTTTCAGGTATCATTGGCACAAATGGAATACCAATTACCACGGCTAACCCGCATGTGGACTCACCTTGAGTGGCAATCTGGAGGACAGGTCAAGGGTATGGGTGAAAAACAAATTGAAGTAGACAAGAGAATTTTGCGTACTCAAGTAAGCGATTTTCACTTATTCATCATAATTAAATTATGTATGTCATTGGTTAGTAACTTTTTATCCAGTTCAAATGAATTAGAGCTAGATATTAACCCTAATTATTAATATTCTGGAAAATTGTAGAGGTTGGATTGTGGTGTGAGTAATATGTTGACCATTGGTTCTCGAATCTGATTTTTTTCCTGTGATAGCTTTCAATACGTTACTGGTTTTAAAATGCTTCCCGCAAGCACTGCCTATCCATAGTGGCTTTTCTATGGCATGCTTTTGGCCTTTTCCAAATTTCCGCAGCAAAATGCTTCCTGTAAGCACTGCCTATCCAAATTCCATAGAGATGAGATACTATTAGTTTGATGCACTGCCAAAACTTTAATTGAGAACAGATCTAGTCCTCTAGTCCTTTCTTGCAAATCTGTGTGTTAATGCTGAACTGAGCTCTCGGTATTACTTTTCTTCCTCTTGTTGCTTATCTGACCATGCCCAAAAGTTAATGGGACCTCAATAACTAGTGAAATTCCTTGGCCTAGTTGCATTGGGTCTCATGGTGAAATTCCTTGGCTTAGTTGCATCGGGTCTCTTGGTGATGCCGTA
The DNA here is from genome assembly GCA_029783415.1 of Anisodus acutangulus. Classification (NCBI taxonomy): domain Eukaryota; kingdom Viridiplantae; phylum Streptophyta; class Magnoliopsida; order Solanales; family Solanaceae; genus Anisodus; species Anisodus acutangulus. The sequence continues at coordinate 2,735,874 of CM056503.1, forward strand.
CTTTTAATTTTAAACCAATCAGTCACGATTGCCTTTCTTCTCTGTCAGAGCTCCCGACTCGTATTGGTAATTACCCGGAAACGTGGATGAACCTGCTTTTTCCTTTTATTTATAACCCTCTTTTATCGTAGTTTTATATACCATTTGTTTTTGGAGTTTTCTACTATTTCTTTCATGTTAATAATGTGTAAATGTGGGATCATTTTTTTGGGTTGCTGTTGCACCTTTCTATGTCTAACGTCAGATTTTACTATAATCTTTTGTAGATTAGTGTACTAAAAAAAGAGTTAGAATCTGTTCGGAAGCAGCGACAACAGTACAGGAATCGTCGTGTCTCTGTACCTGTTCCTGTTTTATCTTTGGTATGGAATTTGTCTTCAGTAGAATGTTTACACACCATGCTGAAGAGAATGAATAATTGATACATAAGTTCTTATTTCTTTAGGTTGGATACACAAATGCCGGAAAAAGTACACTTCTTAACCGGTTGACTGGGCTGATGTTCTTGCGGAGGACCCATTTTTTGCCACACTTGATCCTACTACAAGAAGGGTGTAGGTGAGGATAATGACTGAGGATTAATCCTCATGACAGCTCAACGCATTGCTTGGACATGTTTCCTATATTTGGTGCCCTACTCAACAACAACAACATACCCAGTGAAGTCCCACAACGTGGGGTCTGGGGATGGTAGAGTGTACGCAAACCTTACCTCTACCTTGGTAAGTAGAGAGGTTGTTTCCGAAAGACCCTCGGCTCAAGAAAAAGCATAAGCACAAATATTTGGTGCCCTACTCAAGCACATAAATTCCTCGTTGGCTGAAAATTATGCGCATCTGGATTATAATTGCATTATCAGTATAATAGTTATCTGTATGGTTGTAATGTATTGTTCTTGTTGTAAACTCTTCTGAGCCAGATGAAGAATGGGAAAGAGTTTCTGCTTACAGATACTGTTGGCTTCATCCAAAAGTTACCGACAACTCTGGTAAACACCTTTACAACTTTGAACAGATAGCTCATCTTTTACATCTTCTTGCTAAAGACAAGTTTCAAATAGGCTCATTAAATAAGTTAAGATATGGTGGAATTGGTTTTTTATATGATTCTTCTCGCAATAGATTGCAGCCTTTAGGGCTACACTCGAAGAAATCACTGAGTCTTCAATTTTAGTGCATGTGGTGGACATCAGATAAAGTTGATCCACTTTATAGAGTAAGTTTTTAATACAATGATCAATAGAAGCTCCTTATCATTTGCCATCTTGTTTAGTCACCCACTAGCAGAGCAACAGATAGAAGCCGTGGAGAAAGTTCTTTCAGAACTGGATACATCATCTTTCCCAAAGTTGATGCTGTGGAACAAGGTATTAGTGTTGCATGTCGTTTAGTTTGACTACTGTTTATTTGCAGTGAGCACTCTACTTCCTTTATCCTAAGCCACCTTGTTGTTGATTGACTTGTTCTTCCCCCAGCTAAGCATGATCTTTCCAAGCCTTTCTTTTTGTACCGTTCCCTGGTAATATTGAATGTTGATGGTTTATCTTCTGTCAGCTGCTGTTTTAGTGATGCTTACTGTACAAGATTTGTTGTTTTATTTTTTAAACTTTTTCCTTCCTCTAACAAATGTTTTTTTGTCCTTTCCTCACCGACCTCAGCGTACATTGAAAAAATATAGCTTTTCCTAGCTAAACTAGATGGTCTAGGTTTGAATGTGGCATAGATGAGCGTCTTGTGTGCATAAAATAGATTTCTAATTGCTGATAAATATTGTTGGTATTTATCATCCTAACTTCTGAAGCCAAAATTACTATAAAGAGCAGGCCAGTGCACTAAGCTCCCGCTATGCGCGGAGTCGAGGGAAGGGCCGGACCATGAGGGTCTTTTGTACGCAGTGTAATTTGATAATTATCTTTTAACAGGTGGATAAAGCTGGAGATCCTGAGAAAATCAAGTTGGAAGCCAAGACGAGAAGCGATGTGGTATGCATTTCTGCTGTAACTGGTGAAGGGTTGGATGAATTCTGCAATGAAATCCAGAATAGACTAAAGGTGTATGACTTGTTTTATTTTCTCAAAAAGAAAAAGGCAGATACACTGCTGCCTAGCTAGGGGATTATCAATATTTTTCGGAAGGGTTTGATTGTGATGGATAGAGCTTTTCTTTTTTTGCAGGATGCAATGGTATGGGTGGAAGCTTTGATTCCATTTGATAAAGGGGAACTCCTTAGTACGATACATCAAGTTGGAATGGTTGAGAGAACTGTAAGCCACATATTCTTAGTAATTTAAATGTACTAGTTATTTCCATTTGTCTTTCCTCATTGCATTTAACCCCTCACTGGTCCTACCCACACACATCTTTCACTTCTATAAGGAAAAGGAAAGGGGCGAATCCCTCCCCCAATCCCAACTGTTCTTAAGTAGATTTCTAGTCACTTATGCTGAAGTGTGAAAATGTCCTTGTTCATGAAGTAGTTGGTTTTCTTTTTCGATATCATCGCCATGAAACTAGCTTGGGATTGAGGCGTGGCTGTTGTATCACCATTAACTCACTCCATAGTGTTCTACAATATGAGCTCTAGAAATCTGGTTAAGAATTTGATGATTTGTCTGCCACTAGCCATGAACTACATGAGAAAGTTAAGCATACCGACAGTGACACAGATCCATTTCTGCTTTCATTTTCCGCATTGGTTTAAGCAATATGGAGATAATTTTGACAAAATGGTACTAACATTGCCTACTATCCCAGATTATAAAGACATAATTTTCATCCTTTATTTCATTTTTGATTTTATAGGAATACACTGAGAAAGGAACTCTGGTGAGAGCACATGTTCCCCTCCGATTTGCAAGGCTTCCAACTCCGATGAGGCAAATGTGTATCGTAGTTGCTTCATGTCACCTAAATCACACTCTTGAAAGGGAGACACAAGCACATGATTATGGCCAGTATAAATTGAAGCTTATGTAGATTGCATATGAAACTCCCAACACAAGAATCTCCGGATTGTGGCTTCTGACAAATATGCATAACAGCCGTAAACAAGAATCATTAAAAGTAATCTGTTTCCTCGCATCAGCAGTCCATTGACTAAAGAAAAAGCTGCATGCTTGTTCAAAGGAATTTGTGCTAGACTGGTGTACTCTGTATACTTCTCACTAACTACCACTTCTGTACATAGAAACATCTCGTCACATGTAACTACTTTGGAAGAAGGTTCCTTCTTCCCATTGTACAAATTGACCTAATATTCCTAAAAGTTTGACCTGGTTTTTCTTTGTGAGCTGTATGATACTGTTTGCAGTTTTATCAGTAAGAGGATTTAACTTGTAATAGCTTTCTTTTGTGTCTAGTCATGTTAGTAAATTTACTTTAGCTCCTATTCTTTTAGGAGTCTTTTAGTCGTGTCAGAGATTTATATGAGTAAGTTTACTCACTATTTCTATTTTGTATAGTACTAGTTTGAGATGAGCTTAAATGAAGCGACATAATCAGAAACGATATAGTTGCCCAAACTTGCTTAAGATTAAGTCGTTTACTTCACATATCCACCCAGAGTAAGGTCTTTTCGTAATGGATGATCTATTGATATATTGGTGTAGATCCGGATGATTTTCAGTCGCACGCAACAACTCAGTCATTTGAGCTCCCCAGGAAATGACATAGTTGCTATTTAGAGAGTAATAACTTTCTTATTTGGACTTTAATGTGTTTGCAATTTTAATTACACGTAATTTTAGAATCTAGAAAATGTTAAACAAATTGATCGATGAGCATGTTGAGACAAAAACTATAATTATTTTGAAGATCAAGTTGCTTTCTTTTTGGTTGAGGATTACTATTAAAATCAGTAAACAAGCCGTTACTTTATGTGATAACCCAATTTATGTATTACTAGTAATTTGGAGTTGGGATTTCCAAATAGACCAAAGCATTAGTAACTAATTACTTATTTCATGTGGAATCATGCGATGTAAGTGGATTGGCAAGATCCTATAAATTTATCCAAAATCGTCTATTCTTAATTTCTTCAATTACAAGTTCAAACTAATTAACAGAATATACCGTGATATACACTGCACGGCATATACATCAGTGTATATCACGGTATTTCATTAGTATTCCGGAATGTTTTGTCCGTGATAAACACGACTTATACAACTGCGTATATCACGGTTTATGGAGCTTAATTTAGTAACTTTAGTTTGTATTTAATTAGCATTGTACACTTACCATAATTGTTGAATTATTGTACAAGTAGAATAAGGTTTTAGGAGTAGAATGGAAATATGATTTTTCTATTATGGAAATTGTAAATTGAATTTATACTCTTTCATTAATGAAAATAATCAAGAGATTATTTCTTTAATGGTATCAGAAGTCAAGGTTTTTCATACCTCTCCTATTTTTTTTCTTCCGCCATACCTCAGTTTCCGAGCCTCCTTCTCGGTTTCCGTATTCTTCATCTCTATTCCTAAATTAATCCAAATCCCTACTTTTGTTTTTTCGTTATGTCGACGTCAAAGAACCACTTTCATCCTGCCCTTACTGTTTCTAACATCAAGAACAACATCCTTATAGTTCTTGAGATGGAAAACGTCAAACACGCGACGTGGGCAGAGTTGTTTAAAATTCACGCCATCTCACATCAAGTCCTCCATCACATAATTCCTCCCGCTACCCCTACACCTGCGGAGGATATTCTGAGTTATGGATTACATTTGATGCTACCGTCCTTCAGTGGATTTATTTCACTATTTATACCGACCTTTTACAGACGATTATTGAGCCGGACACTACGGCTATGGATACATGGAATAAATTGCGTGATATATTCCAAGATAACCAACATTCCCGCTTTGTCACCCTTGAGCAGGAATTTTCCCAAGTCCGCCTGAAAGATTTCCCTAATGTTTCAGCTTATTGTAAACGGCTCAAGGAATTGGCAGACCAACTCCGTAATGTTGGAGCACCCATTACTAATAATCGTCTTGTTCTACAAATGGTTGCAGGCCTATCTGAGGCCTATAATGGCGTGAGGACTCTCCTTCGTCAAAGTAATCCACTTCCGCCTTTTTATCAAGCCCGCTCGATGCTCATGTTAGAAGAAGTCGGTTTAGCCAAATAGGCGGCTGCCGGCGTCAGTCCCATGGTCATGATGACATCCTCCGCTAATTCTCAAGGTTTTATTGATCATTCGGGCCAAAATCGTGTTCACAGTATAGGCAAGAAAAATCAGAAAAATAATGGCAAAAATTGCGGTGGCAATCATGGTGGTTCCGGTGGTGGTGGAGGCGGCCAGAATAGTGGCAGTGGGTCCCAGTACGGTGGCAGTGGGCCGCAGGCCAACTGGTCCCAACCATGGGCCCCTGGCAGTGGACCTGGGCCAGTGGCCCCTATTTTCCAATTTCATCGGCCTTGGTTAGTGGGCTGCCCAGAATTCATTTCAGTTCAATCCGACGTGGTCCAGTGGCTTCCGCAACAACACTAGGTCGGGGCAGCAAGCATGTGTGCTTGGGCCTCGGCCTCCACAGGCCCATCATGCTGTAGGCCCCACTCCGACCAACATTGAAGCCGCAATGCACACACTTGAATTGAATCCTCCAGACGCAAATTGGTACATGGACACCGGCGCCACTTCTCATGTGACGTCCGACCAAGGTACTCTCTCGTCTTATTCAAATTTGAGCAACAATCGTGGCATAATTATTGGTGATGGTAAATCAATTCCAATTCGTGGTTACGGTCATAAAACTTTATCTTCTCCACATCCACTTCTTGTCTTAAAATACCCTTCATGCCCCTAACTTAATTAAAAATTTGGTGTCTATTCGTAAATTTATCACTGATAATTGGGTTTCTATTGATTTTGATCCATTTGGGTTTTCTGTGAAAGATTTCAAGACGGGGATACCTCTCATGAGATGTGATAGCAGGGGATATCTTTATCCTATCACGCTGGCATCCAGTCTCTCGAGTCAAGCCTTGCCATCTACTTTTGCAGCTCTAGCTCATTCCTTGTGGCATGCACGTTTGGGTCACCCTGGGTCATCCATTGTTTCTTCCTTACATAAGAATAATTTTATTTTTTGTAAGGGTACGCATAGTACTCCAATTTGTCAATCATGTCCTTTAGGAAAACATGTTAGATTACTATTTGTAACCTCTACTTCTCGTACTTTAATGCCATTTGATATTATTCATAGCGATTTATGAACATCTCTCGTTTTAAGTTCTGTGGGCCATCATTATTATGTTCTATTTTTGGATAATTATTCTAATTTTTTGTGGACCTTTCCATTAGCGAAAAAATAACAAGTTTTTTCCACATTCTTAAAATTTAGAGCATTCATCCGTACCCAATTCGATCAGAAAATAAAAAATATTCAATGTGATAATGGAAAAGAATATGATAATGGGGTGTTTCGAGATTTTTGTGATACTAATGGCATGGTTTTTCATTTCTCTTGTCCTCATACGTCCTCACAAAATGGAAAAACCGAACGAAAAATTCGTACCATTAATAACATTGTCCGAACTATATTGGTCCATGCTTCCGTATCCCTTCCTTTTGACATCATGCTATACAAATGACTGCCTATTATCTTAACATACTTCCTACCAAAGGGTTGACAAATGCGTCTCCTCTTAACGTCCTCTATAATAAAAATCCTTTGTATTCTCATCTTAGGGTCTTTGGCTGCTTATGTTATCCACTATTTCCATCAACTACTATTAACAAACTTCAGGCCCATTCTACCCCTTGCGTGTTTTTGGATTTTCCGTCTAATCATCGTGGTTACAAATATTTTGATTTATCATCTAATAAAATCATCATTAGTCGCCATGTTATTTTTGATGAAACTCAATTTCCGTTTCCTAAAGTGAGTAGTCCCGTGCCTAGTTCGTATAATTTTTTGGATGACGACGTCTCCCCGTATATTATCCACCATTTATCGGACTTGTCCCGCACCTAAAATTCTCCAGCGGGCCCACTGCCCGTTGGACCTATAGTACCGTCGCCTCTGCCCAATCATCTAGTCACGGGTCCAGCAACTAGGTCGCATATCCAGCCCAGTTCTGCCCATGTTTCTGTTTCAGGCCCGAGTATCGATTCTAATGTTGGGCCAGCAGAACTGTCTGTTGGCCAGTCCGTCACCCCTCCGATTTTGTCCCAAAATTCACCCAATTCTTCCCCGAGTTACAGACCGGTCACTCATAGTCAACGGGGTATTTTTAAACCAAAAAGACATTTTAATCTCAATTCTAATGTTCTTAAATCCCCCTACCCTGTAACCCAATGTCCGCATTAAATGACCCGAATTGGAAATTGGCTATGAACGACGAATATGATGCTCTTATTGACAATAAGATGTGGGAGTTGGTACCCCGTCATTCTGGTGTTAATATTATTCGATATATGTGGATTTTTACTCATAAGGATAATTCAGATGGTTCTTTTGCGAGGCATAAGACTTGTCTTGTAGTTGATGGTAAGACTCAGCAGGTTGGCATAGATTGTGGTGAGACGTTTAGTCTGGTGGTCAAACCGGCTACCATTCGCATTGTTCTCAGTCAGTCTCTTTCCAAGGCTTGACCCATTAATAAGTTAGATGTGAATAATGCTTTCTTACATGGTGATCTTAAGGAGACCGTCTACATGCATCAACCCTTGGGTTTTCGAGACCCCAAATATCCTCATCATGTCTGTTTATTGAAGAAGTCCTTGTATGGGCTTAAGCAGGCCCCTCGGGCTTGGTATAAGAGATTTGCAGACTATGTTTCATCTATTGGGTTTACTCACAACATGTCTGATAATTCATTGTTCATATATCGTTGTGGTACCTCCATAGCTTATATTCTATTATATGTGGATGATATTATATTGACCGCCTCTTCTGATGCTTTCCTTAAGTCTATCATGACAATGCTCAGTTCTGAGTTTGCTATAAAAGACTTGGGGCCCTTGAGTTACTTTTTGGGGATTGCTGTCACTCGTCATGCTGGTGGGTTATTCTTATCACAAAGGATGTATGCCGCTGAGATCATTGAGCGAGCTGGTATGTCCTCGTGTAAGTCTACTTCCACTCAAGTTGATACTAAACCTAAGCTGGGTGCTGCGGTTGGCTCACCTTACGAGGATCTAACCCACTATCGCAGTCTTGCAGGGGCTCTTCAGTATCTTACGTTCACGCGACCAGATATTACTTATGTTCGTACAGCATGTGTGTCTGTTTATGCATAATTCCAGAGTTGAGCACATGAATGCGCTCAAACACATTATTCGATACATCCAGGGGACACTTGACTTTGGCTTACATTTATATCCTTCGTTGACGTCTATACTTGTCTCATATACAGATGTTGATTGGGGTGGCTGTTCCGATACCAGACGCTCCACATCTGGCTATTGTATGTTTCTTGATAATAACTTGGTCTCATGGTCTACGAAGAGACAGTCTACATTGTCACGCTCTAGTGCAGATGCTGAATATCGAGAGGTAGCTAATGTGGTCTCTGAATCATGTTGGTTACGTAATCTTCTCTTGGAACTTCATTGTCCCATTCAGAAAGCTACCTTGATTTATTGTGATAATATTAGTGTCGTCTACCTTTCTGGTAATCCGGTTCAACACCAGCGCACTAAACACATCGAGATGGATATTCACTTTGTTCGCGAAAAGGTAGCTCGTGGACAAGTACGCGTCTGTCATGTCCCTTCCATGTATCAAATTGCAGACAACTTATTAAGTGTCTTCCCTCGGTCCTTTTTGAAGATTTTAGGGACAGTCTCAGCGTACGAAGACCACCCGCTATGACTGCGGGGGTGTGACAGAATATATCATGATATACACGCATATACATCAGTGTATATCAGGGTATTTCATGAGTATTCCGGACTGTTTTGGCCGTGATATACACGGCTTATACAGTTGTGTATATCACGATTTATGGAGCTTAATTTAGTAACTTTAGTTTGTATTTAATTAGCACTGTACACTTGCCATAATTGTAGAATTATTGTACAAGTAGAATAAGGTTTTAGAAGTAGAATATGAATAAGATTTTCCTATTATGGAAATGGTAAATAGTATATATACTCTTTCATTAATGAAAATAATCAAGGGATTATTTCTTTTACTAATCTTCAATTTAACAAGACAGATTATTTAAGCAATCATCAATGCAATTGCAACTTTTTGAATTATTATAGCCAAGACAAGAAGGGTTCAAAAGTTGTTCAAAACTCTGAACGTGGTTGACGTATTATTATTCCTAATTTTTTTCATTGGAGCAGGTAGAACTAGAACTCAAACCAGAAACACTTAATATAAAGAGACATTAATTTCCTATAAGGTATATAAGAATGAGTTGACTACATTACAATTTACTATGAAAAGTAATCTGACTTACTATTATTAGAGGATTTGGTAATAGAGGACAAGTTGGTTGATTTGGTCACATAAAAGCTCTATAAATATTTCCATGCATTTGTAATTAAATTCATCATACAAGAATTTGATTTTTAATTTTTCAGTAATCAATATGGCTTCTCGTGGACTAGTAATGTTCTTTATATCTTGTGCTATATTCCAAGCCTTTCCAGTTTCCAGTTCCAATTATGGTGGTCTTTTTCCAGAGTTATACCAATTCTCATGTCCTCAAGTAAATGAAATAGTAATGTCTGTTTTAGAACAGGCCATTGCTAAAGATCCAAGAATGGCTGCTTCTTTGATGAGACTTCACTTCCATGACTGTTTTGTCCAGGTATAAATTTTATGTAACTTTTATATACAGTTTAAAGGAAGGGTCAATCATACTCTCTACTGATTGTCCCCCTACTAAAAGAAATATCCTAATTTTATACTCTTATACTTTGGGGTTGTTCATATCCTTGTCGTTAACAATTGGTCTCATAGTCTCCCCTGATGCTAACCACTACTAAAAGACGCGAATTTTCGAAGCCATCAGAAATATGGGATTTCTGTCATGTTTCTAACGAGCCAATTTCCAATGAATTCCGTCGGAATTCGCGTTGTTTTAGTAGTGTAACGGAGCTCCAATGTGAAATGTACAAAGTGACTTTCAACCATAGTCAAAAGTAGAGAGGTAAATTAGACCCTTTTCCTCAAGTATTTTGATCCATCTAATCTACACTAGAGCTCCATTAAAGTCAATAGGAAGTACGAGATAAATTGCTAATGACAAGGGTACGAAAGATAGATGTTTTATGTAGTAAGACAGTAAATTTGGACCTTTTTCAATAGTTTCTTTTACTTGTGTTGTAGGGATGTGATGCATCCATATTATTGGATAAGAATGGTGCATTCAAAAGTGAAAAGGATGCTGGGCCAAACAAGAATTCTTTGAGGGGATTTGAAGTGATTGATGAGATCAAAGCTAAATTAGAACAAGTTTGCCCTCACACTGTCTCTTGTGCTGACATTCTAGCCCTCGCTGGTCGTGACTCTGTTGTCCTAGTAAGCACCTAAACTCCAACATTTCTTTCTCATTTAATCTTAAAATAGGTGCATGAAAATGACTACTTATGTTGCTCAAATTTTTTAAAATTACCGATGAGTGCTTTTTGAATCCTTCAAAGTTAATGTATTTTGGAGGATCTTATACGATGCGGTAACATTTTCGAAAAGTCTGAAAACATGTGCGTGTCAGATTCTTCAAAGTTAGTGCATTTTTGAAGAATCTTACACGAACACGACAACATTTTTGAAAAGTTTGAGCATAACGTAGACTTCAACCATTTCTAGTCTTGGAGCAAAAATTCTACAAAAATTTATCTAGATAATCTCACCTATGATAACAGAACTTCACTTATTAAATAATAAAATCATGCATACAACCTTTTTTTGTCATATTAAAGTAACTGAATTTTATCTGTATCACAAGTAACATTCTAGTAGTAGATAAGTACTAGTCAATTCTAAGTTTTTTGCTAAGAGTGTTGCTTAATATGGTGGAATAGAGTGGTGGACCACATTGGGAAGTACCATTAGGAAGAAGGGACTCAAAGACAGCAAATTTCAAGAAAGCAAATGTAAATATTCCAGCACCAAATTCAACAATCCAAAACCTCATAAGCCTCTTCCATAAACAAGGCCTTAATGAAGAAGATCTTGTTGCTCTTTCTGGTAAGCTATTTTAATTTGTCCAGCAAAAGACTCTTCTTTCTTTGATCATCATAGAAGGGTGTATTTGATATGATCAAGTCATTTTCCAGAAAAATATTTTCCTTAGGGAAAGTCATTTAGTTTTCTAGTGCTTAACCGCCAGTCGAAAAATGACTTCCCTCACTTATGAACCAAAGTCTTTTTTCTACCAACTATCTTAAATTTTAACTTCTATTACTTGCTCAAATTAACACTTGGACATTACTCCCTCATGTCGGGAGGGAGCATTGTGCAATATATGGTGCTTGAAATCAATAAAAGACTCTATGATTTGTGATAGTATATATTAGCAATCTTTAAAACATTTTTTTTTCCTAAAAAAATACTTTTCAATCATCAATCAAACACTGAAACTTTTTTTCATGAAAAATAACTTATGTCGTACCTGACACACTCATATTTGCTAGTTTTTTAAAACCTGATATGTTAACAGGAGGGCACACCATAGGGATGGCAAGGTGTGTGTCATTTAGGCAAAGGCTATACAATCAAAATGGTGACAATTTACCAGATGCAACACTAGAGAAAACTTACTACAGTGGCTTAAAATCAATTTGTCCAACAAGTGGTGGAGACAATAATATTTCTCCTCTAGATGTTGCATCACCAGTCAGATTTGATAACACATACTTCAAATTATTGCTATGGGGCAAAGGTCTTTTGAACTCAGATGAAGTGCTTCTTACTGGGAATGTAAAAAAGACTAAGGAATTGGTGAAGAGCTATGCTGAAAATGAGGCACTTTTTTTTCATCAATTTGCTAAGTCTATGGTGAAAATGGGAAAAATTAGTCCGTTAACTGAGTTGAAGGGTGAAATTAGGAAAAATTGTCGCAGAGTTAACTGAAACTTTTAGTTATTAACTACTATGTATTAATAAATTGAATGGTCATGTTTGGTTCCTGAGTTTTCTTATGCATAAAGCTTTGATTAGTATGGATTATGAATTTATAAGCTGTTTATTGTTGTAAAACTTTATACATTCTTTAGTGTTCATTTATATGTTTTGAATTTTGTATTCTTATAAAATTGTGTATTGAGCATTACCACACCCACTAACTTTTTGAGTATAGTTCATCGAAGAAACATTTTTAATCACACCATGTAAATTAATAGTTCTTCCATATTTTTTGGATATAATATTTATTACTATTGTTAATGTATTTGAATTTCTATATTTATTAGTTTTAAAATATTGATAAATAATACGTGTCCAAATCCTAAGACAACAAACAATACTTGTTATACAATTTTCAAAGATAAATATAATATTTTAATATTTAGATATGTATTTATAAAATTTTATTATTATTTCTGGAACATGGATCTAACTTGTGGTCAGGCTCCAGGCATAGTATTAGTAAATGATAAACTGAAAATGCACACATAAAGTTGCTCCATTCTTTGGGACATTTCTTTCTAGTTAAGTCAATCCATGTAGTCTTCTTTAACCTAATTTTAAAAGGAATAAGAAACGACGATGCTTTTGGTATAGCATAAAAGGTTAATTAGCATATGTCTTGACATATATTCTTGGATGGATCAGAATTTTCCTAGCGGAAATATTTTTTCTTTAATTTAAAGGCCACTAGGCTTTTTGATATTATTTCAATTGGATATGTCCCGTTTGTTAAAAAATATTGAGGGTGATGTGGTGCTATTTAATGTGGCATGCATAGGCGAGTCCAAATCGAATTTGACATTTATGAATTCCCGTAACGACTTTAAGTTAATATATAATAATATTTAAGTTTTTAATGAAATTTTTCTAGATATTTAATGTATTTTTTAATAATTTTGTACAATAAACATCTACTTGAATGACAACACAAGAATTATACCCGTTTAATGAACTCATATTATTTTAGAGTGGAATAAAAAAGTGAATAAATACTCCTAATGCACATCTTATATTGGACAGTAGGCGTAGTTATTTCTCAACTTAATTCATCATCGTTTTAACATTTGACCACTTGTGGGGCTAACGGCTTGAGAATACTGGTTTTCTCAGTAAGTTTTTTCTTTCGATTTTCTTGTTTTGATCAGTTTAATATATGGGTCTATTTTCTTTCTATTAGAATTTGGTGGAATAAATAGAAGAAAAATCAAGTCTTTAAAATTGTTTAATTCCCCGTGATATAAGAAAGAGAACATATCATGATCCAGATAAATTGTCTTAGTGGATCATGGATGTAGCATAAGCACATGAATTTGTACACTGAATCTGATTCTTGCTGATGAGTAGCAAACTAGTCAAGGAAAAATATTAGAGATCCACAACTTTACTAATAATGACATTTTATAAGTATAATTTTTCATAGTAAATTTGTTAAGATTAATTTAACAATTCAATTACAAAGTTTGAGTTGATGTTTTCTTAATCAAACTAAATTTGAGTTGTTACTTATGTGATATAATAGTGAAATCAACATCTAATAAAGCCTATTTGACAAACTTCTAGGAAACCAAATGTTTTTTTAATATATATATATATATATATATATATATATATATATTAGAGACTTAAGGTATTTGGCAAAGTTTTTAGGAGAAAAATAAGTGATTTTAAATAGTAGCAGAAGTTGTTTTATAGAAACTGAATAAAGCATAAATTGTTGCTTTAATATTAAATGTGTTTTTTTAAATTGATTAACTAGACAAACACAAATTGCTTTTCTCCAGAAATACTTTGCAAAAAGAATATTGATAAGCCGTGGAGTTTTGGTGTTATCTACCCCCACTCCATACACTTTTTGGAGTCTTTTTTAAGCACGTTTGTATGTTATTTATTGTGTTTGTCACATGTTTTTAGGTTTTTGGAGTTAAAGTAGCAAAAATAACAAAGTAGCTAAAAATTAAGGAGATGATCGCATTTCATGGGTTGCAACCGCAAGGCCATCGCAATGAAAAACAATAGACTTGCTAATTTTGAACGAGATGTCTTGACCTGATGCGAAGCTGCAAATAACTTGTTTCGACTGCAAGTGTCTGATGCGAAGCAAGTCTGAAAGTATTGAAAATCATGAGATGCAAGAACATGGACAGATGCGACCACAATTGAAGTCTGCAACGCCACGGTAAAGAATGAATCTTGGGCCTAACTCAACTCCAAAGCTAGCTTGTGGGGTGAGGATTGTCCAAGTCTATATAAGGAGTTCATGTTCCCATTCCATTACCGATGTGGGATTCATAACACTCTTCCGCATGCCCAGACCCCGTTAACTGGAGCGTGGATGACATAATTTGGGGACCCAACATCGGTGAACATAGAATTGGAATGAGTCTGACTCTGATACCATGTAAATAATGTATCTTGAACCTAACTCAACCCCAAAACTAGCTTGTAGGGTGAGTATTGTCCAAGTTCATATAAGAAATTCATGTTCTCATTCCATTACCGATGTGAGACTCTTAACAGCCACAACAACATATTTCATCTCATACTGAAGAGAAGACCCAAAACTAAGGTTTTCAGATGCATCACATGCATCCTTGTGTATGCGACCTACTTTTTTGTACTTTTTGTTTTGGTAATATAAATATTTTATGCGAGGTACCGGGAACACTTCTTACACTTGAAAAAACTCTCTAGAGAAAGCCAAAGCTTTAAATAATTTTCTTGTGAGTGGTTGTTGCATATTTATTGTCTTTGAAAGCAATAATCCTTTGATTATTCTCATTAATGAAAAGAGTATATATACAAATTACAATTCTCCATAATAGAAAACTTATTCCTATTCTAATCCCAAAACCTCATTCTAGTAGTACAAGACTCCTATAATTATGGTAAGTGAACAATACCAATTAATGTAATACTTACACTAAAATATTACCTAAAATTATACACAATTATGGACACTAACGGACTGGACTATGTACCAAACCGTGATATACTGTAATATCTACTATATTTATCACACCCCCGCAGTCATAGCGGGCGATCTTCGTACGCTGAGACTGTCCCTAAAATCTTCAAAGAGTACTGACGGAAGAAGATGTCTGCAATTTGATACGTGGAATGGACATGGCAGACGCGTACTTGTCCACGAGCTACCTTTTCGCGAACAAAGTGAATGTCCATCTCGATGTGTTTAGTGCGCTGGTGCTGAACCGGATTACCAGAAAGGTAGATGACACTAACATTATCACAATAAACCAATGTAGCTTTCTGAATATGACAATGAAGCTCTAATAGAAGATTACGTAACTAACAGGACTCCGAGACCACATTGGCGACCCCTCGATACTCGGCATCTGCACTCGAGCGTGATAAAGTCGATTGACGCTTTGCAGACTATGAGACCAAGTTATTACCAAGGAATATATAATAGCCAGACGTAGAACGTCTGGTGTTTGGATAGCCACCCCAATCAGCATATGTATACGAGACAAATGTAGATGTCGACGAAAGATATAAATGTAAGTCATAGTCAAGTGTCCCCTGGACGTACAGAATAATGCATTTGAGAGCATTCATGTGCTCAACCCTGGGATCATGCATAAACAAACATACCTGCTGGACGGCATAAGTAATATCCGATCTCGTAAAAGTAAGATAATGAAGTGCCCCTGCAAGACTGCGATAGCTGGTCAGATCCTCGTAAGGGGAGTCAGCCGCAACACCCAATTTGGGTTTAGTATCAACTGGAGTAGAAGTAGACTTACATGATGATATCACAACCCTCTCAATGATCTCGGCTGCATACTTCCTTTGTGCTAAGAACAATCCACCTGCATGACGAGTGACAACAATCCCCAAAAAATAGCTCAAGGGCCCCAAGTCTTTCATAGAAAACTCAGAGCTGAGCATTGTCATGATAGACTGGCGTAAAGCATCGGAAGAGGCAGTCAAAATAATATCATCCACATATAATAGTATATAAGCTAAAGATGAACCACGATGATATATGAACAATGAATTATCCGACCTGCTGTGAGTGAACCCAATAGTCGAAACATAGTCGGCAAACCTCTTATACCAAACCCGTAGAGACTGCTTAAGCCCATATAAGGACTTTTTCAACAAACAGACATGATGAGGATATTTGGGATCCCTAAACCCCACGGGCTGATGCATATAGACTGTTTCCTTGAGATCACCATGTAAGAAAGCATTCTTCACATCTAACTGATGAATATGACATGCTTTCGAAAGAGCCAAGCTGAGCACAGTGCGAATGGTAGCCGACTTGACTACCGGACTAAACGTCTCCCCACAATCCACACCAACCTGCTGAGTCTTACCATCACCCACTAGCCGAGCCTTATGCCTTGCAAACGAACCGTCTGAATTGTCCTTATGAGCAAAAATCTGCATAGACCAAATAATATTAATACCAGATAGACGGGGCACCAACTCCCACGCCTTATTAACAATAAGAGCATTATATTCATCGGTCATAGCAATTTTCCAATTCGGACCATTTAATGCAGACACATGATTACAGGGTAAGGGTGATTTAAAAATATTAGAATT
Source organism: Anisodus acutangulus (assembly GCA_029783415.1). Taxonomy (NCBI): domain Eukaryota; kingdom Viridiplantae; phylum Streptophyta; class Magnoliopsida; order Solanales; family Solanaceae; genus Anisodus; species Anisodus acutangulus. Next base: position 2,752,543 of record CM056503.1, read on the forward strand.
TAAATTAAAATACCTTTTTGGTTTAAAAACACCACGTTGACTACGAGTGACCGGTCTATGACTTGAGGAAGAATTGAGCGGATTTTAGGAATTTTCGGGACTCGGGACGGACTGGCCAGCAGGCAGTGGGCCTGCTGGCCCACACGATAGGCAAAAACAGTGGAGGATGCAGGAACTGGACCAGTTCCAGTATTGGGCTGGACTAGCCCAATTGCTGAAACTGGGCACAGAGGCCTGCGACGGACCAGTGGGACCAGCGGACAGTGGGCCCGCTAGAGGATTTGGGGTGCGGGATATATCCGAAAAATGGTGAATAATATACGGGGATATACCATCATCCAAAAAATTATATGAACTCGGCACGGGATTACTAACATTAGCAAATGGAAACTATGATTCATCAAAAATTACATGGCGACTAATGATGATTTTATTAGAGGATAAATCAAAGCATTTGTAACCACGATGATTAGATAGAAACCCAAAAAACACACACGGAGTAGACCGGGCCTGAAGTTTGTTAATTATGATGGACGGAAATAACGGATAACATAAGCACCCAAAGATCCTAAGATGTGAATACGAAGGAATCTTATTATATAAAATTTGAAGGGGGGATGAATATGTCAAACCTTTGGAAGGAAGAATGTTAAGGAGATATGCAGTCATTTGTAGAGCATGATGCCAAAAAGACGGGGGTACGAAAGCATGAATCAATAAAGTGCGGACAACGTTATTAATGGTACGAATTTTGCGTTCGGCTTTCCCATTTTGTGAAGACGTGTGAGGGCAAGAAAAATAAAAATTGATCCCATTAGTTGCACAAACTTCCCGAAACACCCCGTTGTCATATTCCCTGCCATTATCACATTGAATATTTTTTATTTCTCGTTCGAATTAGGTTCTAATGAATGCTCTAAATTTTAGGAAGATGGAAAAAACTTGAGATTTTTTCGCTATTGGAAAAGTCCATAAAAATTTAGAATAATCATCCAAAAAGAGAACATAATACCGATGACCCAAAGAACTAAGAACAAGAGATGTCCATAAGTCGCTATGAATAATATCAAATGACATTAAAGTATGAGACTTAGAATCTACAAATGGCAACCTAACAATTTTTCCTAAAGAACAACAATGACAATTCGGAGTACTATGCGCACCCTTACATGAAATAAAATTATTTTTATTTAAGGAAGATAAAATGGACGACCCCGGATGACCAAGATGAACATGCCACAAGGAAAGGGAAAGGGCTGCAAATGCTGACGGTAAGGCTTGACTCGATACACCGGAACATGACGTGATATGATAAAGATCTCCCCTACTATCACACCTCATGAGAGAACTCCCCGTCTTGAAATCCTTCACAAAAAAACCAAACGGATCAAATTCAATAGACACGAAATTGTCAGTAGTGAATTTACAGATAAACACTAAGTTTTTAATCAATTTGGGGGCATGTAGGATATTTTTCAAGATAAGGGGTGGATGGAGGGAGACAAAGTTTTATGACCATAACCACGAATTGGAATAGAATTACCATTACAAATAATTATGTCACGAGGGTTGCTCAAATTGGAATAAGACGAGAGAGTACCTGAATCGGATGTCATGTGGGTAGTGGCACCAGTGTCCATATACCAATTCGGGTCCGGTGGAGTCAAACCAAGTGTGTACATCGCGACCTCAATATCGGTCTGAGTGGGGCCTGCTGCATTGTGGGCTTGCGGAGGCCGGGGCCCAAGTACCCCTGTGTGCTGCCCCGGCCCAGTGTTTCTTCAGGAAGACCCACTGGCCTAGTTGGTATTGGGCCGAGGAGGCTGCTGGAAAGCCCACTGGAACTGGGTTGTACTGGACTGCAAAACTGGGTTGTTGGGCCACTACCCACTGTTCCAGGCCCACGGTCTAGTGGCCCAAAGTTGGGACCAGTGGGTCGGTGGCCCATTGTATTGTCCTCCGCTACCATTTCGACCCCCGTTACCATTGCCGGAACCGCCGCGTTTGCCCCCGCGATTTTTGCTATTATTTTTCCGACTATTTTTGTCTCCACCATGAGACCGGTTTTTGTTCGAATTGTCACCAAAATTTGGAGGCGTAGTGGAAGATGTCATCATGACCATGGGGCTAGTACCCGTAGCCGCCTTTTTAGCCAAGTCGGCTTCTTCCAAGGTAAGCATGGAGCGGGCCTGATAGAACTTCGGAAGAGGATTACTTTGACGAAGGAGAGTGTCAATGCCACTAAAGGCCTCAGATAGGCCAGCAACCATCTGTAGAACAAGACGATCTTCACTAACTGGCGCACCAATGTTGCGGAGTTGGTCCGCCAATTCTTTCAACCTTTTGCAATAAGTTGAAACATTTGGGAAATTTTTCATGTTGACGTGGGAAAATCCTGTTCAAGGGTAACAGCTCTTGAATTTTGATTATCTTGGAATATATCACGCAACATATCCCACGCATCCATCACCGTAGCGTCTGGCTTAATAATCGTCTGCAATAGGTCGGTAGAGATAGTAAAATAAATCCAATGAAGGATGGTGGCATCAAGTGTGGTCCATAATTTAGGGTCATCCTCGCGTTGAGGCACCTCTGTGTCTTCAGGAGCCGTGGGGATTATGTGATGGATGACTTGATGCGAACGAGCGTGAATTTTGAACAACTCGGCCCACGTCGCGTATTGGACGTTTTCTATTTCAAGAATTAGAGGGATATGATTCTTGATGTTAGAAACAACAAGGGCATGATGAAACATATTCCTTGACGTAGACATTACGAAAGAACATAAAGTGATAGAGGGATTTGGAAGAGAAAATTGGAGAGCTGAAAATAGGCGTGGAAACCGAAGATAGGCTCTCGGAATCTGCTTGGCCGAGGAACAAGAAAATTTGGGAGAATTTTTTTTTTGTTTGACATAGACTTTTGATACCATGAAAGAAATAATCCCTTGATTATTTTCATTAATTGAAAGAGTATATATACAATTTACATATTTCCATAATAGGAGAATCATATTCATATTCCTATTCTATTCCTAAAACCTTATTCTATTTGGAGACTAACTATACAATTATGGTAAGTGTACAATACTAATTACACTACACATGATATTACACAATTGTACGGAGGAAAGGAGAGCCCACGGGTGGGCTGTGACCGAGACCCACTATATACATAAGTATACATAATATACTCATGTATATTGTGTATACCTATGTATATTTAACAATAACCTACCTATTGTATTCGGATTTGAAGATAATCCTCTTAGTTATTCAATGTGTTTGCTGGAATTTTTCCTTATACTGTCTTGTCTCAGCTTATAGGCAATGGGTAATGGGCAAAATCCAAGAGAATATTCTTGGTTGTGCTATGTTGTTTGCCAGATTTTTTGGAAAAAAAAATCACAAGTTCTAAAGGATTAACGATAAAGCCATAAAGGGGAAAGATCTAAATGTGCCTATGCAATATCATAAATGGTTAAAGTTATAAGTTGAATTAAGATACACTTTAAATAAATAACCGTGATTAAGTAATAAAATTAATCCACATATACACGCCAACGATGGTTTAGTGAGGGTACATGTGTGCCGGTCGGGAAATTTAAAGAATGCTTAAGGACCTTCTCAATTAACAAACTAGTATATGGGTTTAATTGTAATCAGCAGGGGGAAGTATTTATTTTCTTGATTACACTATATTCCAGAAAATGACTCGTTTGTTCACTTGATTATTATCGATCTCTCATGATTTTTGCTTACATTATTGATCACTAGGTAAATACCCTTGATACAAACCACAAACTGGTCTTTAGTTTATCTACAAATTCTTAGGAATGTAACGGACCTTTTAATTAATTTCTCCTCAAAGGCTATGAATGTTCAATACATAAGAATTTGATTTGATAAAAAATACTTCAAAATAATGAGCAAATTACATATTTGAAGGAGCACTTTTAGCTTTAGTTCTCCTAGAGAATTTGTACATGATCATCCTAGCAATCTTATAGAACCAGAAAGTACTAACAAGTTGCAGTCCGAAAGACATGGCCTGTAAAATCATATAAACATTATGTCACCATTTGTTGTTTTAAAATAAGATTTGTTAAAGTAAAAGAATTGTGTATTGGTACATAATTAAATATTTGAAGTTACCTTAATGAGGATTGGATTATCAGTGGAAAGAGTGACATAGGTTACATATGGCCCCCCTATCATCCTAGCACTGCTGAAAATTACAGCAAATAAAACCTGCAAAAGAGATCAACCATAAATCAGTAACTTAAAACTCTGTGTCCACTAAACTAATATATCATATAAATGTAACCGGAAAATACAGCAACAACAAACCCTGATCCCACAAGGTGGGGTCTGGGGAGGATATGATGTACTTAGATCTTACCTCTACCTTTGTGAGGTAGAGAGGTTATTTCCGATAGACTCTCGGCTCAGAAGAAAAATACATGTCGCATAAATATATGAAAGGAATAACCTTCCCAGACCGGGAAAATATATAAAGGAAACTTTAAATTGAATAGAAATAAATTAGAATCTGAGAAGCTAACATCAGCTGCAAGATTAACATCAGTATTTCTGTATCCAAGCTCTTTGAGAATCTCCCTCAAGTGTAGGAAAGGACTAGAAATCTCTGTCAACCACAATGCTGCTATCAGTATTGAACCACACTGCATATCACAAACATTTCTTAGGTACATGTAAGAATTTAATTTATATACACCGTCAGTCTAAAATTTATTTATACACTATAAATGTATTTAATATGTTGTAACATGGTAATTGGATATTTAATTTTCAGATTATTAATTTCACTTTTTTTTTATAAATAGTTACCTGTAACTATCCTAACATGATAATGTATGTGACCTTATTTCTTTTTCAGTTTTTTATTTATGAAATTTTAAATTCCACATATGAGTTATATGAAACTCTATGACAATTTCGTAAAGTTTAACATGTCGAATTGAGAATGCTATGACATTGACCATTTTTTAATTAGAAAGGCTAAAAAGTTATTGTTGAGATATTTTACCTTATATTTAATATGATAAATTTTAAAAGTCTTTCACTTTTTAAATTTTATGTACAGTTAGTCACATAAATGGATAGAGTAAAATAAAAAAGATATATTAAAGGAAAAAGAACATGGTATGACCACCGGTCAAAAGAAAAGACCCCAAAAGATTTCATTTTAAGTAAATGTCCCGAAATAGTTATTAGACTCAAAATAAAGACAAGTTTTAGCCCATCAATTAAAAAAAAAAAAGGAAGGCGTCGTTCCTCCTCGTCCATCTTCGTCTCTTCTGCACGTGTAGGTTTTTTTTTCTTTCCAGTAAAGCAAAGTGATTTGCTCGGATGATTAATCAGATATTAACTTGTTAAAGAAAAAAAATATACATGAGATTTATGATTCTACTCCATATGGGAGAAGTGCAGCAGCCACAATTTTGCCTTCTTCGTTTAGAATATTATAAGTTGAAGCAGCATTTCTAGAATTAACCGCAAAAAAACATGCAAAAACTACTAAGAAGAAGATTAGTAATTGTATAATACATATAATTAGTGAGTATATATTGATTATAGATTTATTATATGCAAAGTATACAATATTGATACAGTTTCTATACACATAAGGTAGGGAGATATTCTATATAACAGTGATACAGTTTATATACGTATTATATATTTTATATACATATACAGCAGCGATACATATTCTATACAACGATGATACATGTTCTATACAATAATTATACAAATTTCTATACACATACTGTAGGGATACATATTCTATACATCAATGATACAATTTCTATACAGTATTGATACATACTCTATAGAACAATGATACAAATTCTATACAAATATTGTAGGGATATCTATACATATATAGTATTGATACATATTCTATATAAAAATGATACAATTTATATACACATACGGTAGGGATTCATATTCTATACATCAATGATACATTTTTCGTACATATACAATAGTGATACATATTCTATGCTACAACGATACAATTTCTATACATATTCTATGCTACAACGATACAATTTCTATACATATGGTGGAAAAGAAAGAGATAGGGAGAATGTGTGGTAAGGTGATGTAAGGGTTGCAATAAGAGAGATTAGGGTTTTGGGTTTTGGAGGTTTGAGTTGTACAAAAAGAGTACCATTGATAAACTTACATTATCAGAGAATGTTCAAATTTAAAATGTTTAGTTTATTAACACTTTTAACACGCTTCTATTTAATATACAATAAAAAAATTATTAAAGAAATCAACAAATAGAGCTTAAGCTTAATTTTAATATTTTTTATATCACATTTAGCAAATTATAAAATAACTACAAAATAATTGAGTCATATTTTAGATACATATAACTTTTGTTTTCATTTGCAAAAGAGAAAAGTTATAAGAATATGATTTCTATTAATTTAAATTTTAATAAATAAGCTAGTAACTTTAGTATACAACAACAACAACATACCCAGTGACTTTAGTATGTTTCTTATATTATTTTTTGTTGTAATCTAATTATATAATTTTTTTATATTTTATTAATCTAATATAAAAATAATTAATTACCCTATATCTATCAAGGTAGAGATAATGTCTGTGTACACTCTACCATCTCTAGACTCCATATTGTGGTATTTCACTGGATATAGTGTTGTTGTAACATAACAAGAGGATCTTACTTACCCGTTCATAGGCAAGCCCAGCTCCAAGTCCAATAGCACTCACCAAATGGTGAATTGAGTTATCAATCTTCACTTGCTTGTCAAAAAGACAACATACAAAATCATATATAAGGTATGCCATGGTCACTGCCATTGCCCTCATCTGTAATTATTTTTTTCAAGCATCACCAATAGAACACAACTTGACCATATTCTTGAGAAAAAATAAAAAATAAATTAAAAAGTAGTCTTTCTATTCAATTTATGTGAAAGTGTTTGATTGGTCATAGAATTTAATAGAAAAATAAAGACTTTTGAAACTTGTAATCTAAAATGAGTCATAATTTTTTTTGTGGTGATAAATCATCTTACTAAGGGTAAAATAAAAGGCTTGAGGTTAAATATTGTGACGGCATATGTTGTCATTTTTTTTAAACGGACCGAAATTAAAAGATTATCATATAAATTAGAACGGAGAGAATACCTGCTTGTGAGAAGATCTTGAAGTCAAAGGACAAAGTGGGCAACTCCAATCTTGAACAGAAATAGAAGCTAAAGTTACTGCTAAAATTGCATGAGCTATTGAAACCAAACGGTTGTAAAAATCAAAAGAATGATTTGGAAACAACTTTCGAGTTAATAGAAACAATGTTGTCCATGATACAACTCCAAATACAATTAAATTTATGATTGAATCATCCATCTAGCAGAAAATTAGAATAAAAATAGATAATACTACAAGAAATATAAATGGGTGAGATTCCGGATGAGAAAAATACAAGAAAAAGTATGCCAGTAGTATTAATAACCAGGAAAGGAAAATTTTACTCAAAGTCTAATTAACACTTAATCAATGTGTAGATTCCAAAAAAGTACTTCGTTGTTTGACTTACCTTATTAAACAAGCATAATCCATGTTCCTGGTGCAGATCTCCATGTACAGATCATAAAATTGGGGTCCAAAATAATATAGTAGTCGATTTATGTGAAAATTAGTAAGGGATATACATTTTTATCAATTCTTATTTGACATTCTTTATCATGCGTTCTTTTGAACTGAGGTTTTTTCCGGAAACAGAGGTAGGGATAAGGTCTACGTACACTCTACTCTTTCCGGATCCACTTATAGAATTACACTGAATATGTTATTGTTGTTTATATACATACACTTTGAACAATTGATTGAGTACAAATTTGTGTCAGTAGTAAAAGAGTACCGAAGAAGAGCTAGAATGAAAAACAAAGTTTACTCAGGTTAAGTTTCATGGTTACAGAACAGTAGGTAATTATTTTTATTTTATTACGAATTAATAAGCCAAACTTGAAAGTCCCAAAATTAAAAAGTTATATGAAGTAGTGGTCCCTCATCTAATTTATACTAATTTTCCATTTTGGGGAAATTATTGGTAACCTACTAGTATATTTTTTGTATACGGATTTGAAGATTATATTTTTAATTATTCAACGAATTTTTCCTTGTACTGTCTTGTCTCAGCTTATGGGCAATGGGCAAACCACTTCAATTTTATTTACTCTTAAAGTGACACTAACGGCAGTCTCTAAAATTAGGCTATTTGTCTTCTGTAATGTTGCTTAATTCGATGCAATTAGCTACATTTGAGCTGCTAATAACCAGACTTTTGAATTATAAAAACTTTTGATATTTATCAAATGTATAATCATTAATTAAAAAGTACTTATAAATTGATTTGACATAAAGAGTTTGATGAGTTGAAAGTTTTGAACAAAAATATCATGCTATTCCGATCCCCGCTCTCGATCTCCTAATAAAAATATCAAGTAGAATAAGACTTACTCGAGTAGATAAGAGAAGTAAAAAAGAAAGTTGTGGCTACTAACCTCACAAAGCACATAACTAAAGATCTGATTAAAAAGTAAATTTGGAAATTAAAGTGAAAAAAGGAACAATGTGTGCTTTGGGTTTGGGTTTGGATATAAGAAGATATTTTGAGGCCACTCCCTAAATCACATTCCATTAGCTAGAAAGTAACAAGAAATGCATATAAGGGTTTTCAGTAATGGGACATATATGATTTAAACATTTCACATCAACATATATAGTACCAAATTGTACTCGTGACGATTGGACTCTTTTAATTTACATCACATAATTATATCATGTCGAATATACCTTTCTACGTGTCACGCTGCAATTTGTCCTCAATAATAATTGATGATATGATAATATATTAAAATTGGAACATTCATGGCCACAGAGATATGATTAGACTTGGAAGATCGTTTAAGATAATTATTACATTTTGTATTTCATCCTTAATTTCATTAAGGTGTTTAGAGATATCTTAATAATGCAGTTTGACAGAGAAAGTTCGAGAGCTAAATTAAGGTCGTCGCATACATTTTATCAATCTCTCCGCTCTACCACCAAAGGATGTGGTGCACCGGATGAGACTACTCCTGGTCTTGGGTTTCGAGTCCTAATTATGAAAATATACGTTTTCCTTGAATGAGACCTACGAGGCTTGAATCCAAATTAGGGACTCCAACACAAATAACAAACATCGGATGAACAAACATCGGATGAAAAACAAAAAAAATATCTCTCCATCTACTCTCACTCTTAAGGACATTCTCAATCAACAAACTATATAGTGGCGAGGTATTTATTATATATCTTAATTATATTCCAGAACATGGCTCACAATAAGTATGCTCTTTTCTTCACTTGATTATTATCTCTCATGATTTTCGTAGGCTATGAATGTTTGATACTGAAGAATTTGATTTGCAACATAATAAAAATTACATCTTTGAAGGAGCAATGTTAACTTTAGTTCTCCTTGAAAATTTGTACATGATCATCCTAGCAATTTTATAGAACCAAAAAGCACTAACAAGTTGCAGTCCCAAAGCCATGGCCTGGAAAATCATATAAACATTATGTAACCAATTTGTTCATTTAAAATCAGATTTTGTAAAAGAAAAAAAATTGGTATTGGCACATAATTAAACATTTGAAAGTTCATTACCTTAATAAGGACTGGATTATCAGCAGTAAGAGTCACATAAGTTAGATATGGCCCCCCTATCATCCTAGCGCAGCTAAAAATCATTGCAAATAAAACCTACGAAAGAGATCAACCATAAATTAATAACTTAAACTCTATCCACTAAACTAATAAATCATATAAAATGTAACAGGGGAAACAATTTTTTCTTTAAATTGGAGGGAAAATAAATTAGAATCTGAGAAACTAACATCAGCTGCAAGATTAATGTCAGTGTTTTTGTATCCAAGCTCTTTGAGAATCTCCCTCAGGTGTAGAAATGGACTAGAAATCTCAGTTAACCACAATGCTGCTACCATTTCTGAACCACACTGCATGTCACAAACATTTCTTAGTTACATGTAAGGATTTATAACATATATATACATTACTTAAGCCCACTGTTTAATATCATCAAGAACAAAACGAGCAGTTGAAAATGATCCGTCTTTTTTGTATTTTAAATGGAGTCATCTACGGGGCTAAGGCCAGGCTGGGAAGCAAGCTACATTTTGCCTATATCACCTTCTCTCTTTAGCTGGGTGAGTCTTCATTTTTTTAATTTTCACTATATGTTATTTGTTACACTATTAGTGTATAATGTATTTAATATTTTGCAATAGGGTAATTCACCTTATTTTCAGGTTATTAATTTTACATTTTATAGGTCACGGATTCGAGCCGTTTGAAGCAGCCAGTAATGCTTGTATTAGGGTAAACTATCTACAGGACACCCTTGCGGTGCAACCCTTCTCCCAATCATGCTAACGCGGGATGCATTATGCACCGGGATGCTCCCCCTTATAGATATGTATTCATAATTATCCTTTAATAACCTAATAATATATATGACTCTATTACCTTTTTAGTCTGTTTTAAAAGAATGACTTCTTTTTAAATGCAACTTAAACTTCCCATTTTGTATACAACATACCCAGTGAAATTTCACACCGTCGGGTCTGGAGAGGGTAGAGTGTACACAGACCTTACCTCCATCTTGGTAGGTAGAGCGGTTGTTTCCGGGAGACCCTCGGCTCAAGACAAAGCATAATCACAAGCAAGTCAATCAAAACAAAGCAAGAGTACAGAGTAAAGCAAGAGAAACAGTCAGACTCAGATAAAGAATTATAGCAGTATAAAGTGAATTCGAACAAAGGGAGCAGTAGCTAACACAACTAAATAAGCTAATAGCAGCAGAAATCAAACTACAGTGAATTATAAAGCAATAATGTGTATAAGTGTGATAGGCTAATCGTACCTATATTAATAACACTACAATTATCAATTTGTAAGCATAAGTAGGACTACGCTCGAGTACTTACTACTCTTCTACCCTAATCCATGTCTTCCACAACCCCCTATCTAAGGTCATGTCCTCAGTAACTTCTCATTTTGTATAGTGATAGGTTTTTATGGCCACACAGATATTACGACATGTTTAAGCACACCTTGATAATTTATGTAGCCAACACAAATGTTATGAACATTTGATACTACAAATTTTATTTTGTGCACTATTAAACAAGTTCACATAAAATGCAACGGAGGAATAAAACAACAACAAATATTAAAACCGTTATAACAAGAGAGATTTTACTTACCCATTCATAGGCAAGCCCAGCTACAAGTCCAACAGTACTCACTAAATGATGAATTAAGTTATCAATCTTCACTTGCTTGTCAAAAAGACAACATACAAAATCATAAATAAGGTATGCCACTGTCACTGCCAATGCCTTCATCTGTTCATTGATTTTTTCAATAATCACCATTACAACAGTATAACTTGTGATCTAAAATCAATCATACAAATTTTTGTGTCTATCAATTAGGAGTATTTCATAAATGTAAAATATGAAGTTCGAAGTTGGTTACTGTATATAAAAATATGTCATTCTTTTTTACTGAAAAGAAAAGAGTATCGCTTAAATTGGGACATATAAAATACCTGCTTGTGAGAAGATCTTGAAGCCAAAGGACAAAGTGGACAACTCGAATCTTGAACAGAAATTGAAGCCAAACTTACTGCTAAAATTGCATGAACTGTTGAAACCAAACGGTTGCAAAAATCAAAAGAACGATTTGTGAACAATTTTCTTGTTAATAAAAATAATGTTGTCCATGATACAACTCCAAATACAATCAAATTTATGATTGAATCATCCATCTAACAGCAAATTCCAAGAACAGCAAACAGTTCTCTTAGAATTTTTTTAAAGATATTATAAGAAATATATGTGAATGGGATTAATTCCAGATAAGAAAAAAAAAAAGTCAAGAGTTTCATTAAATGTATATGAAGTTGGGCAGGTAGTAGACGGTTGGAATTCATTGCAATAATTCTAAAGTCTAAAAATTAGTTAGATATACGTTAACCTACTTCCGGCTGCGAATTATAATTGTTTTCTATTTTGGGGAAAATATTGATAACCTACTATATTTATTGAATTCGGAAAAAAAAACTTCGACGTCTTTGCTAGAATTTTTCCTTGTACTGGTCTCTAAAATTAGCCATTTGTCTTGTGTAATGTTGCTTAATTCGATGAAATTATAATTTGGGTTGTTGAAAATTGGTTCTGATTTCGAATATCCAAGAGAATATTCGTGGTTGTACTAATAATGTTACATAAATAATTTTGGAATAATATTTTGTGCTTACTTATAGATTATCAGAAATTAAATAAGAAAATACTTATTTTCGGAAAAAATTGGGAGGCTGTTTAACATATTAAAAAGTAAAATTAATAGAAAAGGAAGCAATCATGGTGATATTTTTGGAATGCTGGCTAGTAGCTGGTGGACAAATCGACGATTGCTCTTCTTTTCTTTTTGGCTGTTTAAAAAATTAGTAATAACTGAAGCAAGATTTCGAATTGATGCCCTAATAAGATTGTCTTTTGATTAATATTTGACAATCATTTTTAGTTGGAAACAAACTTTCTACTAATTATTTCTATTTACGTCACGTTGCTGTTGACCTAATTATCAGCTGGGAACAACTAACAGGCCCATAATAGATCAATATTACACCAACAGGCCCAAAATAGCAAGTTCAGATTTTCTCAAGAAGAACTTTAATCAAATAGTAATTATTTAACGATTTTGAAGCCAAAAGAAACTTAATACGTATGTACGTAGTTCAGTAGTTGTTGTAGATGTTTGAAATTTTATGAAGGGCCATTTAGACAAAACCTTTATCAGGACAAAGTGTCTAATTGGAAAGAGCCATTAGTTAACCCTCTAGTTTTTCTTAGGATGTGCAAACAAAGTACAAATTTGGACGGGTCAATGAGATATTCATATATTAACTAAATTTATTTTGACCTACCAAAGTTAGCCATCTAAATTGGTTGTTTGGGCTAAATATGCAGCTTGAATTGATCCATAAAATTTTTGTCAAGACTGTTTTTGTTTGATATTATATATATACATAATAAGGGAGAAAAATTATTTCATATATAGTTAAACAAATTATAAAAAACAAACAAGAGAATATGAACTTTCTAAACGTTGGACATGTTAAGCTATTATCATTGTTTAGCTCATATTAACTCAATCATTTAAGTGCCAAGTAACATTTGGATAGGCTAATGACCAACTTATAATTTTTGAATTATAAAATCGTTTGATGTTTACCAAACAAATAATAATTAGAAAGTACTTATAAATTGATTTGACGGAAAGAGCTTCATTTGTTGAATGGCTGGGACGAAAATATCATGCTATTCCCACCCCCGCTCTCAATCATCAAATAAAAAGTACCAAATACAATAAGACTTGGGTAGAAAAGAATTAAAGTAGTGGCTCCTAACCTCACAAGCACGAAGATTTGATTAAAAAGCAAAAGTGGAAACTAAAGTGGAAAAGGAGCAATATGTGCTTTGGGTTTGGTTTTAGCAAAGGCAACCGAGTTAGAATTTGAGATTCTAGTTCTTCTACGTTATTGAGTTCTAAATTAATAATTTATATATATTTAATAAATTTATTAATATAAATATAAAATTTGAACCAATTTACTAGATTCGGCTGAATCTGTAATGTACTAACTTTTCCTAGGGTTTTAGCAATAAGAAGATATTTTGAGGTCATTCCCTAAATCATATTCCATTAGCTACGCAATAACAAAAAAACATAAAGGGTTTTCAGTAATGGGGCATGATTAATTTTAAACATTTCACCATCAACGTAGTACCTAATTGTACTCGTGAAGATATTGGCCCTTTTAATTTACATCACATAATTATATCATATCCAATATGCCCTTCTACGTGTCATGCTGCAATTTGTCCACAATAATAATACAAAATGGCGGATGCTCTATCCAAATGGAGCCACACAGTTCATGATACGATTATTATAATTGGAGCTTTCGTGTCCACAGAGATATATTAGAGTACTTTGAGGATCGTTTAAGATAATTTTTACATTTCGTATTTCATCCTATTAATTTCATTAAAATTCGAGAAGGCAGCTACATTAAGGTCGTTGCTTACATTTTCTTGAATAACTTAAATAGTAAATCTCTCCACTTGTTATGACGACGCATATGACCTGTTAATAATATTAATATCTTTTGAACCAAAAAAAAGAACTTCAGTAGTAAGTCTTATTCCTTATTTTTTTCATTGTAAGAAATTAATTACAGAAAGATGAAAAGGAAAGGAGACATGGAACAGAGGCGGATTACATCGATAACAAAAGTTATTGGGTCGCGAGAAAGAAAGGTTGTCTACTACTAAAAATGGCTGGTAAGAAACAAAGGTGAGGTGTAGCTTTATTCAATTTTAAAGGTTGGATTAGTGGGTTGGTACTATTAGGATCGAAAAAATTAAGGTATCATAAGAAAAATAATAATTGTAAACTTTGAACGATAATAAATCAGACGACACAGAAAATATATTAAAAGAAGCATAATATTAATATGATTTGGTTAATTGACCTACATATTGAGAAACCTAATATAAAAAAATATAAAATCTATTGAGAGAATAATCTCCCCCTAAATGAAACTCTCTAAACGACTAAATTGTGGATGATATTGTGTTTTGTCTCAGAATAAAAGATATTCTATTTATAGAAATCCAAAACTTTTCCTACAAGAAAAGAATAAATATGGTAGTCATTTTCTAAAAAAAAAACTTTTTCCACAAAGAAATCATTTTTAAAGTAAAACACAGTTATGGTAGAATTCAAATAAGGTAGGAAATTCAGAGCAATTCCTAACAGGCACATGGGCTCATTGACAACACTCAAGATCGATCTCCCCTACGTAA
The DNA here is from genome assembly GCA_029783415.1 of Anisodus acutangulus. NCBI lineage: Eukaryota > Viridiplantae > Streptophyta > Magnoliopsida > Solanales > Solanaceae > Anisodus > Anisodus acutangulus. The sequence continues at coordinate 2,767,554 of CM056503.1, forward strand.
AAGGCAATTTTGAGACTCGCCTCAGGGCTCGCCCAGGGCGGGACACTGACAAAGCGCCTTGGGGCTCACATGTGGGGCTTAGTTCTGCGAGACTTATGCCCTAAGCGCCTGACTTTACGCCATAAACATGCCTAACGCCCAACACTAGGAGCTCGCCTTATAGTTTTTACACAAATTATGTGTAAAATAAGTTAACATTGTGGGCCCTCATAATTCTTTTTTATAAATGGATGATCTTTAATAGTTTTTTTTCATTTATAGAAATAAGGGACTGAGAGTAACTCAAATAACAAGTCGTAGTATTGCATATTTACTATTTGACAATATCGTGAGGGTAAATATCACTTAGCATTTCTTTGAAAAATACATAGCCGAATTTTACATCTTCACTTGTCATTGGTCTTCACATTTTTATCGTATGTATCAAAATAATTAAATTTTATTATTTGGCTATATAAAAATAAGTTTATTTTTATTCATGAAGGAGCGATGTTTTAATTATAATACAAATAAAATTTTATAACTTATTTTTTTTAGGGGGGTAAATAATTGCATAGTATGATAGTGATATAGTTTAAGAAATTGTGATTCTTTTATTGTTTAAAAGTTAAGATGATAGAGTTGATTTGTATCTCACAATAGCTTTTATATCATTGCATTATTTATACTTTTAAAATCGTGTTACAAGTTTTATTTTCTACGAGTTTCATTAATCACGTATTTAATTTTCTTAAACTATCAATGTATTTATTTTATAATTTTTTTATTATTATACTATTTTATTACATTATCAATTAAAAATTTAAAGATTCATGGGGCTTATGCCCTATGCCTTTGGACTTACGGCTCTCCCCGTGCTAAGTAAAATGGCTCGCCTCCCGCCTTTCAAAACACCGCCTGTTTGGAATAGTAGGAATTTAATTTATATATATTGTGTGATAAATTCTCGTCGAAAATTTGGGCATGTGCAAAGCAGGGACACTTATGTCCCGGTGTGAGAGGTTGGCTATGGACGGGTTCATGAGGGGTAGAGGTAGGCCGAAGAAGTATTGGGGAGAGGTGATTAGACAGGATATGACGCAGGTGCAACTTACTGAGGACATGACCTTAGATAGGGGGTTATGGAGGACACGTATTATGGTAGAAGGGTAGTAGGTAGTCGAGTGTAGTCCTACTTACGCTTACAAACTGGTAGTTGTAGTGTTATTATTGTAGGTCTGCCTAGCCTATCATACTAATAGGCATAGTATTACTTTATAGTCCTTTGTAGTTTGATTTCTGTTGTTATGTGTCATTTAGTGTACTTTGTTTAAGCTTATTTACACGCGCTAGTTACTGTTTACTTTTTCAGAATGCGCTATCATGGCTTATTCACTTTTGCTACTAGCATTTTCATACTGCTTTAAATTTTTTTGAGCGGGTCTGATTGTTCTCTTGCTTTGCTTTTGCTTTTGCTTTTGTTTTTGCTTTTGCTTTTGCTTTTGCTTGTGCTTGTGCTTATGCTCTGTCTTGAGTCGAGGGTCTCTCGGAATCAACCGCATTACCTACCAAGGTAGAGGTAAGGTCTGCGTACATTCTACCCTCTACATACCCCACGTTGTGGGATTTCACTGGATATGTTGTTGTTGTTTGTTGTAGTTATAAACTATGAATTTTGCTATTATATTTATGTTTTACGTAGCTTCCTCCTCTAAATCGAATTCACATTAATTAATGGACACTCCTTTACATTAATTTTTGACAAATTTCAACAAAATTGACCCAAATTTCTTCTGGAATGTTTCTGTTCCATCTAACTAATTAGTAGTAACCTTTAGGGAAAAAGTAAAACCAATGAGGTCATTAATGATGTTTTGCATGTAGTCCATCCCTTTTTATTCTCAACCAATGTTTTTAAAATATTGTAGCTACATGTCATTATCATGCCTTACAGCCGATAAATATACTTGAACGTCAGTTAATTAGATTAAAGTAAAAGAAAAAAAAACATTACTTTAGCTTACTTAAATGTTCGTTGGTTTCAAATATGATCCTTTTGTTTGATCGAAATATCCCTCTTGCTTTTATTGCATGAACATTTAGTATTTGATTAATCTCCATAGCTGTTATAAGCTTTTGTCAAGTCATTGATACCAATTTAATTCAGCCTTCATAAATGATGTTGCCCAAGACCAAAAAAAATGACAACCAAAGTTTTTTGATATCAATACCTTTATTGTCTGAATACACTCTTCATGCATCAATTCATCGAGGGTAATATTTATTTATGGTACTGACTAAATTTGGATTTTTCCAGAAAAATCTCATATTGAGGGTAAAGTGTCATCTAGCAAAGACGATTTCGTACCCACAAGACTTACCGAATATCTTTGATTGAGGATGAAAGAGTAATTATTACAACACCATAACTCTTGTTGGTATTAATATAATTTCCATATTTATTGACGTATATCACTTGATTATAAAATTCTCAATAAATATAATAACGTCTTTGTGATCTAGTTTTTTTCGGTTAATTTACCATGCTCATATTACTTTTATAGTTTGATAAAGTTTCCACAATTATGGAGGATAATTTCTTCTCTTTATGTACCTTTCATCTAAACATATTTTTTTTGTCTTTCTTAAAAGTGCTTAGGTCATAGTCAATTTAGACTAAACATGTATGGGACAAAATGCCTAATAGAATATTTACTGAATATTCTTTCATTAATTGTATATCTCTTATTTTAGGTGAAATTGTATTCTATTGTAATTAGGTCTTCTATTTAGATAGAATTATATTTTCTATTGTAATTAGGTTGATTAGTTACCTAGTTTAGATATTCTTGTACTACTATATATATTGTACATTATTTATGAATACAATCAAGGAAACATATTCATTTATGGTATTAGTAGCCTAAAAATACCTCCACCGCCGCCGACCATAGCTCTTGGCCGCCACCCCCACAGACCCCTAGTGTTTTTTTTCCAGCCATTCTCTATCCCTTCTCCTCCTAAATTTCATCTTTCATAACTGACAAAATCAAATTTCATCATGTATTTGCAGTAAACAACATCAAAAACTTCATCCCTATCACCCCTTAAGATGGAAAAAGGTCAAGACATCCTGGTGGACTCCACCTCAGAACGACAGGCCCAACCTGGCATACTCGGCCCACGTCCCCAACAGCCCCCCCCCTCGCCATCAACTTATGCACCTACTGACATTGAGGTAACTATGAACACAATGTCACTCAACGCTCTAGACGAAAATTGGTATATGGACACAGGCGCCACATCTCACACGACGGCATCACGAGGTACTCTCTCGTTTTATTCCAATTTGAGATATTTAAATCAGAATATTATTATTGGTAGTGGACAAGGCATTCCTATTCGCGGTTTTGGTCATTCATACTTATCCCCACCACATCCACCACTAATCTTAAAAAATGTCTTTCATGCCCTTAAACTCATTAAGAATCTAATCTCTGTGCGACGTTTCATAACTGATAATAATGTTTCCCTTCACTTTGATCCTTTTGATTTTTTTGTGAATGATTTTACGACAGAGAGACGAATAATGAAATGTGACAGTGCCAGAGATCTCTACCCCATTTTAAATACCGTCAACAATCCAGCCTCAGTTTCATCAACCTTTGCTACTCTTCCGTCTTCGTCTCTGAGTCTTGTTGGATTTGTAACCTTCTACTTGAGCTTCACTTCCCGATTCAAAAGACAACATTGGTCTACTGCGATAATATTAGTGCGATATATCTTTTTGGCAATCCCGTCCAACATCAGCGTACTAAACACATTGAGATGAACATTTATTTCGTTCGCGAAAAAGTGGCTCGTGGTCAAGTTCGTGTCCTTCATGCTCCTTTCATATATCAGATTGCTGACATCTTTACCATAGGACTTCCGCACATACTATTTGATGATTTTCGAGTCAGTCTCAATGTTCGAGAATCTCCCGCTTCGACTGCGGGGGTGTAATAGAATATTTTCCAATATTCTTTCATTAATTGTATTAATTGTATATCTCCAATTTCAGGTAGAATTATCATCCTTTTGTAATTAGGTTAATTAGTTACCTAGTTTGTATCAAAGTAAATATTTTTGTAACCTTATATATATTGTAAATCATTCATCAATAAAATCTAGGGAACATATTCCTTTATATTTTACTGTCTTATTTTTTTTTTGCAATCCTGCATCGACCATTTTACTTTTGAGTCGAGTGTCTATCGAAAACCACATCTCTATCCCACAAAGGTAGAGATAAGGTATGCGTACATCCTACCCTCCCAGACCTCACTTTATGGGATTACACTGAGTTTGTTATGGTTGACCTAATTTAGTTTTCTAAATACCACAGAAAAAGATAAAAACAAAATTTTCGTGAGTGTAGATATGTATATACTGTTGAATTCCTTTTATGTACCTTCATATTTTAGGCATGATGTTTTTATATATCTTTTTGATTTTTTTTACTTAAATCCATGGCTCCCACACTTCCTAAGGTATTGTTTTAATTATTGATCAAGAGAAAGTATACAATCGTGTTGCCGTGGATTTCGGACTTTAATTTCTCTTAAATCGCATAATCAATTTTTCTTCTCTAGTGACTTGTCGAAATAAGTTGAACACAAAGTGTATCATATTATTATCTTAAATTCTTCTAAGTTTAATCTTATCTCTTAAGACACTAATGATTCAATTCTAATTATATCATATCAATCATATTGAGAACTAACTGCATTACGCCACGTAAATGGGAATATATTCAACATGATATTGTGATATGCATGATAAGACAAAATTCAAGTGTTAGGTAATACTGATAGTGAAATGTTGAACCTGTGATCTGAAAATATATAATGAAAATTGTTGGTGCCTTTCATGCTTAATTTTCTCACTTTTTACCATCATTGACATTTTAATATCATAATCATAGTTTAACCATAATATTTTATATTATTTTATTTTCACAAAATGACATCACATTTTTTATTTAAATTAAGCATTTCTTATATATTATGTTTTCATTATTATCACATCGTTATTTTTATTTATTTTTTATATAATTTACATTTCTTCAAAACATTTTTATAATAAATCCCTTTTATATTTTAAACCATAACCCATTTTTCCCTTAACCCAGAACATTCTACCCAACCCACACAAAACAAACAAAAACAGCCCAATCGCCCCAGGGCCCAATCGGAACCACCCCTGGCCCACACCCAATTCGGCCCAAACGCACCCATTTCAGCTCCAAGACCCCTTTATTCCCTAACCCTTCCATTCTAAAACCATTAAAAAAAAAAACTTAAAAAACCCTACCCCTTTCTTCATCCGCCGCACCCCCAAACCCTACCCCCTTTCTTCTACGCCGACACACCCATACCCTTTCCCCTTTCCCCTTTCCCCTTTCCCGCACCTAACCCTGACACCACCACACCCTCCCTCACTTCACCCCATACCCTAACCCCCAAAATCCGCAACCTACACCCCCCAAAATCCCGCTCCAAAAAAATCGTCACTTTTGCCTTTATTTTGAAATTCGAACTCAGTTTTTTCCATCTATAAAATACTACCCCTTGTTCTTCATTTTTGAGGGGTGGAAAAAAAAGGGGACCGCGAGCAAAAATCGAAAACAGTCCGAAAACAAAAGAGCAAGAGAAAAACAGAAATCGAAAAAAATTCGGGTCGGAAAGTTGGGTCCGAAAATAGAAATCGGTTGTTCTTAATTTTTTTTGGTTAAAAATACTCTTCTTTGTTTCCTAATTTTTAACCCAAAAATCTCCTTTGCATACTAGTTTTAATTCTCACAAATTTTCTCCTTTGTTCTTCACATTTCCGGGTCAAAACTGGTTGGAAAAGCAAAAAAAAAAAAAAGACAAAAAAAACTGTTTCGGTTCACTGTTTTCCGGATCGAGTCCGTTTTAACTCCCTACATTATTTTCCCCGTATACTCATGAGCCTGGCGGACCTATATTTCCTCCATGTCACATGACTATTTGAGCCGTTGGGCCTGAGGCCCAACCACATATAATCCATTTCTTTTTCTTTTGTTTACATGAAATGCATCAGGAGCAACGAAGAGTCTCATTATGAGAGACTCATCATGGCTTTGTCAAGTGAAGATCTACTACATCCACATTAATTGCATTCTCCCGCACTCGGAACTTCTAAACAAATAGAGAATCCTTACCCATAATCTCAAAGTTTCGCAGACTAGTAATCGAAGTTCATTTTGCATCATTTATTTTAACATTTAGGTGCTCTACTTCACCGTAGAATAATTAGGTGGCGACTTTTTAATCTTAATTAATTTAGGAAACGCCCAAACGTTGCTACCGTGTTGGATCCCCCCTTCTTCGAGATTGTGGTGGTTAAAAATGGGTGCGGACATACATTAATTAATGACTATATCCTAGGCTACAATTACGGTAAGTAATGACTAAATATACACCTATCATATACAATATATACATAATTATGATCGAATATATGTTCTTATTCTATCACACCCCCGCAGTCGAAGCGTGAAGTTGGCGTATGCTGAGACTGCCCAAAAAATCTTCAAATAGAATCAGCGGAAGACATTTGGTAAAAAAATCGGTGATCTGATAGCGTGACGGGACAGGTAAGATATGGACTTGTCCCCGAACTATCTTTTCGCGAATAAAGTGAATATCCAGTTCAATATGCTTAGTGCATTGATATTGAATCGGATTTCAAGATAAATTGCACTAATATTATCACAATAAATCAATGTCGCTTTCACCAGATAGTGGAGATCCAAACATGAAAGATCAATTTCAAAAAGAATTTAGTCGTTATAGAGAAATATTATTATAGAGGACGACTATTAATTGTAGAAACGTCTAATTGTATACGCAATTATTCTTAATGAAGCACAAAACAACTTACGCACGCTAAAAAACCAAAACATATTTTAAAATCAATTCTCCACTTAAAATAGAGCAATTGTCTAATTTAAAAGACAATTACTGGATTAAGAAGTATATCGGAATTTAAAGTGGAAAAAAGGGAATATGCTTGAATTTGGTTTTGGCAATTAAAAGAATTTTTTAGGTCGTTGCCTCAAGCCCTCAACACATCCCCACCTACTTCAGAAAATTAAGCATGGAAGGCACCAACAATATTCATTATGTATTTTCAGATCACAGGTTCAACATTTCACTATCAGTATTACATAACACTTGAAGTATGTCTTATCATGCCCCTATCACATAATATCATGTTGAATATATTCCCATTTACGTGGCGTAATGCAGTTGGTTCTCAATATGATTGATCTGATATGATATGATATGATTAGAATTGAATCATTAGTGTCTTAAGAGATAAGATTAAACTTAGAAGAATTTAAGATAATAATATGATACACTTTGTGTTCAACTTATTTCGACAAGTCACTAGAAAAGAAAAATTGATTATGCGATTTAAGAGAAATTAAAGTCCGAAATCCACGGCAACACGATTGTATACTTTCTCTTGATCAATAATTAAAACAATACCTTAGGAAGTGTGGGAGCCATGGATTTAAGTAAAAAAAATCAAAAAGATATATAAAAACATCATGCCTAAAATATGAACGTACATAAAAGGAATTCAACAGTATATACATATCTACACTCACGAAAATTTTGGTTTTATCTTTTTATGTGGTATTTAGAAAACTAAATTAGGTCAACCACAACAAACTCAGTGTAATCCCATAAAGTGAGGTATGGGAAGGTAGGATGTACGCATACCTTATCTCTACCTTTGTGGGATAGAGATGTGGTTTTCGATAGACACTCGACTCAAAAGGAAAATGGTCGATGCAGGATTGCAAAAAAAAATAAGACGGTAAAATATAAAGGAATATGTTCCCAAGATTTTATTGATGAATGATTTACAATATATATAAGGTTACAAAAACATTTACTTTGATACAAACTAGGTAACTAATTAACCTAATTACAAAAGAATGATAATTCTACCTGAAATTGGAGATATACAATTAATACAATTAATGAAAGAATATTGGAAAGTATTCTATTACATCCCTACAGTTGAAGCGGGAGATTCTCGAACACTGAGACTGACTCGAAAATCATCAAATAGTATGGACGGAAGTCCTTTGGTGAAGATGTAAGCAATCTGATATTTGGAAGGAACATGAAGGACACAAACTTGATCATGAGCCACTTTTTTGCGAACGAAATGAATGTCCATCTCAATGTATTTAGTGCGCTGAAGTTGGATGGGATTGTTGGAAAGATATATCGCACTAATATTATCGCAGTAAATCAGTGTTGCCTTTTAAATTGGGTAGTGAAGGTTGACAACACCTCTGTATTCTGCTTCTGCACTGAATTGGGATATTGTAGGTTGCCTTTTGAAAGACCAAGATAATAGGTTATCTCCGAGAAAAACGCAATAGCAGACGTGGAGTATCGGGTATCAGGACATCTACCCCAGTCATCATTAGAATAGGTAGTGATACCAGTGAGCGAAGACTTGTATAGATGTAATCTGTAGTGAAGTGTACCTTGAACGTATTGTAAAATACATTTGAGGGCATGCATGTGTGCTTCCGTCAGACTGTGCATGTGTAAGCAGATTTGTTGCACGACAAATGATATGTCTGGTCTCGTGAATGTGAGGTACTGCAGGGCCTCAGCTAGGCTACGATAGTGAGTCGGGTCGGAATCAGTGCTGAGCTTGGAATTGGTGTCTATATGCGTATGGGATGATTTGCAAGATGTCATGCATGCACGGTCAAGGATCTCTTCAGCGTACTTCTGACATAGAAATAGGTCGCCAGAATGTCGAGTGACAGAGATGCCTAAGAAATAACTTGGAGGGCCCAGATCTTTCATTGCTAACTCAAATGAAAGTAGAGACATAATGGACCGGCAGAGAACATTAGATGATGTGGTGATGATGATGTCTTCAACATGTAATAATAGGTAAGCCATGTTTGTACCCTTGTTGTAGATGAACAGAGAATGGTCGGATCTACTGTGTGAAAAATCGATAGAGAAAACATAATTGGTAAACCGCTGGTATCATACTCGAGGAGCTTATTTCAGTCCATAGAGTTATTTCCGCAATAGGCACACATAATCCGGATGAATAGGATCTCTGAAATCCATAGGCTGATGCGTATATACCATTTCATGAAGATCCTCATGTAAGAATGCATTCTTGACATCAAGCTGATAAATGGGCCAAGACTTGGATATGACATTGCCGAGGACGGTCCGAATGGTTGCGGGTTCTACGACCGGGCTGAACGTTTCATCACAGTCCACTCCCCCCTGTTGAGACCTGTCGAGACTTGTCATCACCTACAAGACGAGCCTTGTATCTCTCAAAAGAACCATCATAATTCTTTTTTTTTGTCTAAAAATCCACATAAAATGAATAATGTTAGCATCAGGTAGACGGGATACTAGATCCACGTCTTATTATCAATAAGAGCCTTATATTCGTCAATCATTGCGGCTTTCCAATTAGGGTCGGATAAGGCATCCTTCGGGTTACGAGGGATAAAGAATAGGACAATTGAAACGGAAAGGTTAAACAGTCATTTAGGTTTATGAATTTCGTGCATGACATATGTTTTCATTGTTCGAGAGTGTCTCGGGATGCGGGACGGGAGGGGGGGTTTGCTGCGGGAATGCCGGGAAGATGAGGAAAGGCAGGGGTGACGGTACTGGCTGACCGAACCTTGGTTTGCCGAGAGGTGGCTGCGGAATTTTCCAATATTCTTTCATTAATTGTATTAATTATAATTCTACCTAAAATAGAAGATATACAATTAATACAATTACTGAAAGAATATTAGGTAATAGTCTATTAATCACGATATGAGGCAAAAAAATAACACATAGTAATACAAACATAAAAAGTAGAGATCTAAACTATACCTAAAAAATACTACTAGAAATATTATTAATGCTGCTTTCCTAGCTAGTTGTGCATCCCTCTCTATTCTGGACCACTTCTCTTGAAAACCTATAGTTGCATTTCACTACCATGATTTAATTTTTTTTAAAAGATTAAGTTTAGCTTAATTAAGTGTTTGTTGCAATCAAATATGATCTTTCTTGTCGTTAGATAAAAGTATCCATCTTGCTCTTGCATGAAAACCATTGGTTGTTTATTAATATACATAGCTTTAGGCTGGTTTATGAAGTCATTCAAAGCAAGTTAGGGATCCACCCAACAGATTCTTAATTAATTTGAAGTGAGCCCTCCTTTATTTAATGGTTGGCCACATGCTTCATCATTTCAATAGCATAATATTAACAAAGAAACATATTTTAATATCAACATTTTCTTTCTTTACATGCATGCAATCATTTCCCGAAAATAGAAAGATTAATTGATGCTTTCATCGGAATGATCTATAAGCTTTTGCCTCATGTTATAAGTTTTAAAGATAATAACACTTTTGATCTCTCCCTTATTTGTAAATTTTGATTTTAGATTTTGTAATATATATATGATTTAACATTTTAAGCCTTTAATTAGTTAAATTAAATATATATTTTTGGCCCCTAAGACTATATATAAGAAATATGTTATAATTTAACTATTTTTAGAACTATATTATCCTCAAATATGGAGTGACAATACAATTATTACATAACATATGGATAATTAAACGATGAAAGGTTAATAACTTTGGTAAATTTATAAAATTCACAAGCGAAGGGATCAAAAATGTGCATTTCAATTAATTGAAGGTTAAATGAAAAATATTGTAAGGACTAAAATTAAGAACAAAGTCCTATTAACCTTTTCTTAAAGTCTGTTTATAGAACGTAAATTAAGAGTAATTCTTTACGCAATAGTATGCAAGGTAAGTGCATCTTTAAGGCATTAATCATCATTACTAATTTTTCGTCAGTGAGACGCAATGTCTATTGAAAAAGGATAAATTAACTTTTGCTTTACTTTGACATCCTACTTAATGATGGTAGTAAATAATGAATCTTGGGCCTAACTCAACCTCAAAAGCTATCATATAATAAGGAGTTCATATTTTCATTCCATATTTGACACTTTTTCGCACGCTCACACCTTGTTAATTAGAGCGTGGGTAACACTCTCCCGCACGCCTATACCTTGTTAACTGGAGCGTGGATAATATAATTTGTGGGCTCAACATCAGTGAACAAAGAATTGGCATGAGTCTGACTTTGATACCATGTAAAGAATGAAACTTGGGCCTAATAATAGATATTAATAATTATTATCATTGTAATTAAATAGTATCTTGCATATATGGTAGAATGTAAAGTATTTATTAGAAAGATTAGTTGTATCTTATCATTATCATTATCATTATCATTATTATTATCATTATCATTATCATTATCATTTGGAAGATTAACAATCTTATCATTATCTTTAGGGAGATATTTAGGTATGATCTTTCCTATCATTATCTTGTATAGTTGTATGTTAACCACATTATTATGGAAGAATAAAGGGAGGAAAAATATTATTCTTTACATGGTATCAAGAGACTAGGAAAATATTCTAACCTAAAAATACTCCATCCAATCGGCCACCAAACCCCTGCCGATTTTGTTTTTCTTGTTCTTCTTTCTTTCACTTCCATTATTGTGTTCTTAATATTTTTTGGTCCAATTTTGTGTCTTACAATCAACAATGTCCGACTCTAAAAATAATTTTCAGAGTTCTCTCTTGGAAGACTGGGAAACTCTTGATGCCAGAGTTCTCTCTTGGATTTATGCAACAATCTCTTCGGATTTGTTACACAATAATGGAACATGATTCTACAGCCATGGAGGCTTGGAATTGGTTGCGGGACATTTTTCAAGACAACAAAAACTCTCGCGCCGTTACTTTAGAACAAGAATTCTCTACCATTGATATAGCGGATTTCTAAACGCATCAACATATTGGTTCGCCGATTACCATCAATCGCTTGGTTTAAAAATGGTTGTTGGCCTTAACGACACTTATAACGGTGTGGGGACACTTATCCGACAAAGCAATCATCTCCTTTTGTTTTATCAAGCACGTTCGAGCCCAACCGACATTGAATCCGTCATGCACACTATTGGACTTAATCCACCAAATGCAAATTGGTATACGGACTCTGGAGCGAAGTCTCACATGACGTCCTCCCAAGGTAATATCTCGTCCTATTTTTATTTGAGCAAAAATAATGGTATAATTGTTCGAAATAGTCATTCTATTCCAATTCGTTGCTATGGTTCTACTAATTTGTCACCACCAAACCCACCACTATCCTTAAAAAATGTCCATGCTCCATAACTAATTAAAAACTTGGTATCTGTTAGAAAGTTTACTACTGACATTTGGATGTCTGTTGTTTTATACCCTTTTGGATTTTTCATGAAGGATTTTCAGACGGGGAAGCTTATAATGGGATGCGATAGCCAAGACGAGCTTTATCCAATAATATCACCTATCCAACAGTCAAAGTTATAATTATTTTTGCAGGATTAACCTCTTCGGTTTGGCATGAACGGTTGGGTCATCCGGAGCACTTGTTTTAGCCTCCTTTAAGCAAAATAAATTTATTTTCTGTACTCAAAAGTTAAATAAATGTCGTTCATGTCCACTTGTTAAACAAGTTAAATTGCCATTTGTTTCCTCTAATTCATGCAGACTTATACCATTTGATATTATCACAAGTTTTTTCCACTTTTCTAAAATTTAGAGCTTTCATCAAAAACCAGTTTGAACGGATTCAATGTGATAATGATAGGGAGTTTGATAATAGACAATTTTGGGATTTTTGCAACTCTCATGGTTATAATTTCCGTCTTTCATGTCCCCACACATCCTCCTAGAATGGGAAGACGGAACGCAAAATTTGAACCATCAACAATATTGTTCAAACATCTCTTGTCCATGCCACCCTACCCCCTCGTTCTGGCACCATGCACTACAAAATAACTTGTCCTACAAAGCTCTACTAAAAATCCTCTACTTACGAGATCCTTCTTACTCTCATTTACGGGTATTCGGGTGCTTATGCTATCCTCTTTTTCCATAAACTAAAATCACCAAACTTTAACCCCGGTCTACTCCGTGTGTTTTCTTGGGCTATCTATCAAATCATCGATGTTACAAATGTTACGATCTATCTTCAAATAAAATAATTATAAGTCATGTAATTTTTGATGAAACGAGTTTCACATTTGCCAAAATACACAAGTCTGGACCCCACACCTATGATTTTCTTGATGATAGCTGACCGCATACTTGACCCAAGTTTTTTTCTCTCCCGTGACACTGTTTCATGCACCTCGGTTGAATTGGGACAACTGGGCCTCGAAATAGTGGCCCAGCCACAGGACAAGTCAGTCCAGCGATCTGGGCCTCCAGTTCCAAGGCCCAGTGATTCTAATGTGGTTACCCCAATTCCTGTTGAGAGGCCACGGTCTCGGTACCACAACCTGGCAGCGGCTTTGGTCGAGGCCCATTACCCACCCACCTGCGTGACAGTGCTCTCTCATCAGCCCAAAATTCAGTCCATCGACCAGTTACCCGAAGCCAACACGACATTCTCAAGCCCAACACCAAATATAGCCAACACACTCAAATCTCAAAATCACCATTACTCCGTAATCATGTGTTTGCTCTTCATGACCCGAATTAGAAATTGGCTATGGACGATGAATTCAATGCTCCTATTAGAAATAGGACGTGGGATTTGGTACCTCGTCCCCCTCATGGTAATATAATTCGGTCTATGTGAATATTTAGTCACAAATAAAACTTGATGGTTCTTTTGAGCGGTATAAAGCCCATCATGTAGGTGATGGAAAAACACAACGTGTTGGCGTAGATTGCGGTGAGACGTTCAGTCCGATGGTCAAACCGACAACTATCAGAACAGTACTTAGTTTGGCTCTCTCAAAGGGTTGGCAACTTCATCAACTAGATGTCAAAAATGCCTTCCTCCACAACGAACTAAATGAGACGATATCCATGTACCAACCGTTGGGGTACAGGGACTCTAAATACCCTAACCATGTGTGCCTCCTCAAAAAATCATTATATGGTCTGAAGCAAGTTCCAGGGCATGGTACAAGCGATTTGCGGATTTTATTTCACATATTGGTTTTTCTAACAGCAGTTCCGATCACTATCTGTTTATTTATCGTCATGGTAATAATATTGCTTATCTTCTCTTAGATGTGGATGGTATTATACTGACTACCTCATCAGATGCTCTTCGAAAGACCATTATGTCACAAACCTGGCTCTGAATTTGCAATGAAGGACCTAGGCTCACTATACTATTTTTTGGCCATATCAGTGACACGACATGCATGTGGTTTGGTTCTCTCCCAAAAGAAGTATGCATCAGAGATTGTGGAACGAGTTGTCATGTCCTCTTGTAAACTCTCAGCAACTCCAGTGGACACTAAATCCAAATTGAGTACATCTTCCGGCAAGCCTTTTGTCTGGCAGGAGTACTGCAGTATCTAACCTTCACCAGACCAGATTCTCGTATGCTGTGCAACAAGTGTGCCTTTTCATGCATAATCCGATGGATGACCATATGCATGCTCTAAAATGCATTGTGCGATATATACAAGGTACTATTGTATACGGTCTACACTTGTATCCATCGTCCACATCCACACTTGTCTCCTAAACAGATGCAGACTGGGAGGCTACCCAGACACGAGACACTCCACCTCCGATTATGGTATTTTTCTTGGTGATAACTTGGTTTCTTGGTCCTCAAAAAGACAAACCACATTATCCAGATCCAGTGCCGAAGTAGAATACATAGGTGTTGCAAATGTTGTGTCTGAATCTTGTTGAGCTCCACTGCTCGATTCCGAAAGCCACTTTGGTGTATTGTGATAATATTAGTGTTATCTACATGTCCGACAATCCAGTCAATCACCAACACACAAAACATATTGAGCTGGATATCCACTTTGTTCGTGAAAATGTATCACGCGGTCAAGTGGGGTGCTACATGTCCCGTCACGCCATTAAATATCAGATATTTTTACCAAAGGTCTTCCGCTGATCTTATTTGAAGATTTTCGGAACAGTCTCAGCATCCGTTTGCCTCATGCTTCGACTGCGGGGGAGTGATAGAATAATAATTATTAATATTATTAATTAAATAGTATCTTGCATATATGATGGAATGTAAAATATTTATTAGGACGATTAGCAATCTTATCATTATCATTAGAGAGATATTTACACATGATCTTCTTCCTATCATTATCTTGTATAATTGTATATTAACCACATTATTGTGGAAAAATAAGGGGAGGAAAATATTTTTCTTTACACCTAATTCAACCCCAAAAATTAAGTTGTAGGGTGATGGTTATCCAAGTCCATATAAGAAGTCTATATTTCCATTCAATATTCGACAATGGTAATTAGATCTGGCATCAGCAAAATTTCTCAAGTGAAAAAGGACTTTACATTTAACATTATAACTTGTGCACTAAGATTGCACCCTCGTGACTACTCAACTAAAGATGAAAAAGAAGTATATTAATTAAAAGGCAAAAGGAATTATTAAAAATATAATTAATTTTAGAACACAAACATTCAACTTTAATTTTGAACATAAATGTTCAATTTATACGAGCAGAAAAGGAAGCAACATTCTGCTCTTGATGAACATTCATGTTTGTTGGTTGGTGTCCTTCAGGGAGAAAGCCAACAGCCCGAGGCCCGAGAAACCGGGCGAGGTCCTCTCCCTTCTAAATACATGGGTTACCCCTTAGGGTCCCAAACCCTTACTCAAATTTAGAGTTTATATATTGCACAATCATTCTATCTTTTACCAATAAGGGAGATTTGTCATTTTTGGCCAAAAATATTCCATCTTTTCATGTCTCAAACACCTTACTTTGTGTACCAATATCCCTTTCATTGCTTAACGAAATTTGACGATACTTGACACTAACATCATCTACTCACTTAGTAAATTAGGCATGTGCGAAGAAACGATGTTTCTGACATGCGGGATAAACTCAGTCCCACATTAGTAAAATTTCCAACAATATGTTCAATCATTAAATATTTTAGTGTAGGAAAAATATCTAATCTTTTTAAGCGGTTTTTTAGAAGATAACATGTTTATCTATTTGAGAAATTCTAAACTTTTAGGAGTTTTATTTTTAACGAACTTTTTGAATGTTTCTAGAAAATTCTTAAATATTATTTTTTCTAGAAACAAGAACAAACAAAAACTTTTAATAAAGTGAAAAACTATTTATTTAAGAATCTTTATGGGGTAAGCTCCTCAAGGACAAAATATTCAAATTAATTCTTGAAAAGTGAAATATGTTAATTATTTTGGCACGGAGGGATCATGCATTAGTCTTCATTTTAATTGACATGTATTAATTAGTCAATAAATAAATTTACAACTAAGTGAACAAAAACTGTGTACTGATGAATACCTTGCTAGATAGGTAGATACGTAGTTGAGTTTTTTTTTTATATCCAGCTTTCCGGCTTACGCTAGATTATTTCTGGAGATAGTAGTCTCGGACCCTCAACACTACTATCAGTAAATCGCGGGATGTTCCTAAATGACCAGAGTTTGAGAACTGAGCAACTGATATCACCTGCAATGTCCTACCCAGAAGAGAACAAATTGCTCCCACCAGGGTTCGAACCCACACTGCAAGCTTCCAGTTTGATTTTAAGTTCTCCTCCTTTGTCATCCAGCTATGCCCGGGGACGGTAGCTGAGTTATTTATTCTCACACATTCCTGCTATATACAATTAAATAATTTTGAATTAATTGGTTGGTAAATATGACAAATCGATATATGATTTGAAAATAAAGTCTTCTCGTGATTTCAGAAGACAATCGATGCTAAATTCATGTGGTACTCTTTCCGACTCTTAGTGAAGGACAAGGGGCTAAGATAAATTTATGTAGCTCCAAGATTTTATTAATTTACCATGTGCATTTTATTTATGATACCACATGGTTTTGGTACATGATGCATGTCTTTAAGTACTAAATTAACTTAATTTATTGAATTAAAAATATACTAAAACTTTCAAATTGATACTCTTCGTTTTAATTCAAATATCTTAGCATGGTTAACACGAAATTTAAGATTTTTTTCTTAAAAAAGTAGGGTCTTGAAATTATAAAGTTACTGACTATACAAACATATATTCTTTTATGAATAAACTAAAAAGGAAAAACACTTAAATGAAAACGGTGGGAGTATCAAATTGCATATTTGGCTTTCTAGATAGAATTTTATTTACCTGACATTTAAATGTTTACTCTAAATTACACCAATTTATTACACCAACACGTCAGCTTATCATTATACTCCCTCCGTGCCATATTAGTTGTCCACATTATTAAAAATATTCGTCCCAAAATACTTGTCAATTTACAGAACCAATATAGAATTAAACAATTTTTTCCTATTTTGTGCTTTATATTAATTACTTTGTAAAGTAATCAAAGTATATTTGGTTCTGATGATCATACCAAATTGGTTCTGATGATCATAGTATATTTCATCAAAGTTTGTATTATGTGCCTTAGGAATTTGCCAATTTCTTAAGATTTGGGATCCAAACAAATACGGTTACAGTCCCTTTTCAATCCAAACAAATAGAATTGCACCCGATATTAGGATCAAAATAATACTCCCGTCGTACATATTACTTGTCTACTTTCTCCTTTATACGCTGCTTAAGAAATCATAAATAAAAATGTAATTTATTGAATAGAGATGAGGGTAATATAATAAAAGTACATTTTTATTTATGATTTCTTAAGCAACGTATAAAGGAGAAAGTAGACAAGTAATATGTACGACGGGAGTATTATTTTGATCCTAATATCGGGTGCAACCCTATTTGTTTGGATTGAAAAGGGACTGTAACCGTATTTGTTTGGATCCCAAATCTTAAGAAATTGGCAAATTCCTAAGGCACATAATACAAACTTTGATGAAATATACTATGATCATCAGAACCAATTTGGAGGGCTAAGAAAAGAGAGGGATCTACATCAACAATAAAATAAGAAATAAGGAATATATATAGTACACTGAAACAACTTGCATTTATTAAAGGGAAAATGGTCAAATTTGTCCTCCAACTATGATTTATAGTTTAACATTGTCCTCCGTCAAATTTTGGGATAAAATATATCATTCCTGTTAGTGGGGCAGTGGCGAGGAAGAAGAAGAGAGCGAGAGAGGAGGCAAGGGAAGGTGTTGGGTGACTAGTAGTATGGCGAGTTCGTCGGATTTGGTCATCATCAGTGTGGTTGTGTTTCGTCACCGACTTTGCCGGAGACGGTACTAATGGTCTAGGTGGTGACTGTGGTGGTGGTCTAGATGGTGATGGCTCCGGTTCACCGGTTGGTGATAACCAGTGGTTGTGTTTCATCACCTACTTCACCGAAGACAGCGATGGAGAAGGGGTCGTATTTGGTGATGAGCCGATGTGGATCGGATGTGGCGTTCAATCCATAAATACATCCATCTGAGGACAAATTTAACAAGTCTGTTAACGGGAAGGATATATTTGATCCCAAAATTTGACCGATGACAATATTAAATTATAAAATATAGTTGGAGGGCAAATTTGACCCCTCTCCCTTTATTTAAAAATAGAGAAACACAATGCATTCACAAGCATTCATTCCAAATATATCAACACATGACCCCTTTTTTACATGCTCAAATTAAAGGCCAATCAGCTCATCCTCATTGACTGCTCACATTTTACATTCTCATTCTAATATTCCTAATAACTCACAACATTACTCAAATCTTACGACTACTGCTTAAATATAAAAACTAGTAATAATAAAAATAGAACAAAATAGTAATAAAGATACTAATAAAATATAACCCTTCCACTCATCATCACAACCACCATTCATTACAACATTACATCACCATGAAAAAAGTTAAAAACAAAATCATCAATACTGATAGAGCATATCAGTAGAAGCCATAATTGGCTGATTAACATACATCATGTTCCATGAATTGTTCATCAATGTCTCAGAACAAATCTGAAAATCATCAAACACTCCATTATTATTATTATTATTATTATTATTATTATTATTAACGTTGTTGTTGTTGGAATTGATGTAACTGAGGATTTCATTAAGAGATTGCAACCTTTGACTTAATTCCATCATTTGTGCCCTTAAAACAGAATTTTCTGCCTCAACATTAGCATACTGCTGTGTAGTAATATTGATGCTGCTAAGGATGTTGCTGTTTTCCTTTTTCAATTGTGTCACTTGTCCAATTAAATCATCAAGATGTTTCTGTTTTCTCATTCTTGATCTCCTTGCTGACTCCCTGTTTGATTGCATTCTCTTTCTTTTCCTTTCATCAACCACCATTAATACCTGCAAATCTTCTTCAGAACTACCTGAATTCTGAATTGATGAATTCCCACTAGAAGTAGCCATCTTAATATGTAACACGTTACTATTATTATATATGTACACCTTCTTAAAGGTCCTGAAAATAAAACTACCAAGTAATTTTTATGGTATACTAGAAAAATAAAAAGTAGTACTAACTATGGATCAAGATTTTTATTCTGAGAACATATAAAACCAGTATAGGAAACAAACAGAGAAAGATTGAACAAGATGGGTTCTACGTCTAAGTGATGAACTGATTATAAAACCGGAACGAAGGATTTCACTAAGAACTGCAGACATGAATCTGGTACATGAATAAATTTCTATGCAGCATTAACTTTTTCCACAACAAAAAATTAACAAAGAGTCCTTAACAAATTGGTATAAAGATTGGATCTTTAATGAGTTTCAGTCAAAAAGACTAAAAACCCAGATGAAAAAAGGTTGGATCTTTAATGGGTTTTAGAAATCAGAGGCTAAAGGGG
This sequence comes from Anisodus acutangulus, assembly GCA_029783415.1. Classification (NCBI taxonomy): domain Eukaryota; kingdom Viridiplantae; phylum Streptophyta; class Magnoliopsida; order Solanales; family Solanaceae; genus Anisodus; species Anisodus acutangulus. The sequence continues at coordinate 2,787,489 of CM056503.1, forward strand.
CAGAATTTGAAGAAAAGATTGGATCTTTAATGGGTTTTAGCCACAAAGACTTAAAACCCAGATGAAAAAAGCTTGGATCTTTAATGAGTTTCAGCTAATAATAGTAAAAATCCAGAAAATCAGAGCTTTAAAGGAGCAAAATTGGAGAAAAGATTGGATTTTTAATGGGTTTCAGCAACAAAGATCTAAAACCCAGATGAAAAAAGCTTGGATCTTTAATGGGTTTTAGCCACTAAGATTAAAAACCCAGAAAATTAGAGCTTAAAAGAAGCAGAATTTGACAAAAATGGATTTTTATGAACTAAAAACCCAGAAATCAAAGCCTAAAAATGAGCAGAAACTGGCAGAGAAAACAAGAAACAGAGCCTAAGAAGAAATTATCAGAAATTCAAAAGAGTAAGCAAAGGAGGAGAAGAAGTGGAAGGAATGAACCTTGAGATTGTGGGTTAATTTAAAGGCACAAAAAGGTAGGCAAAGAGGGGAAAAAATCATCAAGAAAATAATAAATTGTTTTGGAATTTGTAGGGTGGAGATGAAAGATCATAACACAAGTGTACAATTCCAGCTGTGTCTGTTGTCTATTTATGTAATCAATGAGTGTAAAAAGTACTGAAGAATCTGACGTATTTTAATTTATTTACCTTGTTTTCACCACCCACAATCCCTTGTCTCCTTGTGATTTTTACCGTTATGGGATTTTTTCTTTTACTTTAACTGACTTTACGAGTTAACCGAATGTCGCTAGGGTAATAACTGCTGGAAATGGAAGATATATTAAGCAAAAGATTTTTGTGGAGATTGAAATTTGTATCTAAATAAGCACTCTTTTCATCTCAATTTATATAATATAATTTGATTAAACACTCAATTTTTTAGGATAAATCTAAAAAAAGAAAGTGTATCTCAGAATTTAGAGGAGTTTTTTTTTCCCTTTTCATTTTATATAGTTGTGTTTTACTTGATTGAATACAAAATTTAAAAATAAATTCTTTTCATTCTATACCAAAATCAAAATGTACTCTAGAAATTACGATCTCCGACATGCATGTTAGGACATTTTAAAACAGTATGTCAGTAAAAATAAAATAAGAAACTAAATTAAAGAGTTTACAAATATAAAAATATTTATTCTTAAAAAATAAATGAAAAGGAAAAAATATTAATATAAAACGGAACATAAAGAAAAATATTTTATCTAGAACTTTAATTGGAAGATATTAGTGAAAGAAAATTGGTAGGTACATAGAGAAAACATTTCCTTGACGGTGGTACCATCATAATTTTTCTTTCTCCCTTCCATGGGGAGTATATGAATTAAATGCAATTAATACATTTTGCTATTAATGATTGGCTCGTTTAAAAGAATCAACATACAAGATAAAGAGAATTCAGAATGAAATTTAAGAAGTAAAATTGGGTTCATACCAAGGGTGGTCAGTGGGCCGGGTCGGCCCGATCCTCCTAAAAACAATTATGGTATTGGAACTCGAAATCGGGATGGGACCTGGGCTGGTCCCGCCCGGGCCTGTCCCATCCCGATCCCTCTCCCCCACACCCCATAAACCCTCCCTACCCCCTTAATATTTATTTTTAACCCCTAAGTTAGTATATCTATAAATACCTCATTTTTTCTTCATTTTTCGCACAAATCTTCCTACCATCTATGAAACTGTAAATTGTGAATAGTGAACTTATCAATTCTTTTGAGTTAAATTATTTTGTCCAGTATTGCTATCATTTATATAATGTAGATAATTGTTCGTAGAGCTTACGATGACTCGGGAAACTTGAATAGCATGTAAGAATTGTTTACAGAACACCATGCAATAATCTTATTATGAACAAATAAAGTAGCAACATGAGATGTGTTATGAACGCCAATTTATGAAGCCTTATTGGCATTTAATGGTACATTTGTCTTTGAGTGGCTAGATTGAAGCCAATCTATGAAGCTTTTATGGAAGTCGAATGCGGCATGAACTTAATTAAAATATCTCGGAAGCATTGACATAAAATGTAGGGAGAGAAAGTAGTTGTAAATTAGTGCAACATTAAATGGTCATAACTCAACGTCAAAATTTCGTGGTAATGTAGGTGTGAATGTCAATTTCAGTGTTGGAAATTCAATTTTTTTTTAAAAAAATCCCCCGAATCCTGCGACCCGACCCGCCAAATACCGGCCCCCTTCCTGTGGGACGTGGGACGAGACCTCTTTCCGTCCCGTCCCGCCGAAGTCCGCATCCTGACCCTTCCCCCGTCCCGCCGGGATTAGTCCCGGCACGCCTCGCCACGGTCCACTGGCCACCCCTAGTTCATTTCGAATCATGTTGTCATGTGATAATGTTCTACTTAGGGCTGACCAATGGGCCGGGATGGGACAGAACGAAATTAGGGGGATGGTGGAGTGGGTCGGGATCGGGATTAGGGGGATAGGAAGTGTCCCATTCCCACATCCCACTATCAAAGGGAACGGGATTTGGGAGGACGGGATGTGACGGGAAGAGGGATTTGGGGGGACTTTTAAAAACTTTTTTTAGCCACTTAATTTTAATAAAATATATATTTAAACACTTAAATAATTGAACAAGATAGTGAAAAAATATCCCAAGACTACTTGTCTCTTATATTATTTAATAGAAATATGCTTATTTCTAATATAATTTCAAAATTGCAAATTTATTTCGTAGTTCAAAAGTTGCAAATCACATAGTAAAATTGACATTAAAAAAATTACATATCCAACCATACTTTTCTAATTTTATGAAAATCTCTTGAGGATCTTCTGTTGCAATTGAAATTTGTTGGTCAAATTGTTCAACGTCGTTTCCTGCTCCCTCGGATAAGATTTCGTTGTAATTGTAGTCGGCTTCTTCATTGATCTCTGGTTGACCGCACCTTATACGCTCCGCTCTAATCCAATCTCTAAATAAAATTGCAATCTCCAAACTGTCTCCCGTCAATGAGTGTTTGTGCTCTCCTATTTGAAACATTCCAGCACAAAAAGCGCTTTCAGAAGCTGTGGATGACGCTTGAATATTCAACACATCTCGGGCTATCTTTGATAGAGTTGAAAATGTCTTTTAATTCTCCCTCCAGTATTTCAGCAAGTCTTCACGTCCATTTTCATTAGCAATTGATTCGAACGGTACACCCTGCAAAATATAAACATCAAACTCGCTAATTTGTGAAGCACTTGAATCACTATACATTCTATTTCGAAGGCCTTGAATACTTGAAGCAGAAAGCACATGTTTTTATAAGGTTGAAGTGAGTAGAAGAAGATGGTATAGAAGTCGATTGATTGTTTACACTTTTCTCTTGGTAATTGTCACGCCCCGACTTTTCTCAAGTCTTTCTTTAGGACGTGATGGCACCTGGACAACTATCCCTTTCCAGGCGAACCATTTACTTCATTTTCTTCCTAAATTAGACAGGTATTTGCGGAAATAATATATATAAAAATCAATTTGAAATTTACGAAGAACAATCTCATGTAGGGGCATTCCCCGAGATAATAAAACTTAATTCTTTAAACAAACTTAGTCTAGAGTAATTTTCACCAAATCCGAAATAATGGATTAGTGGTACGATGAGGCTGCGGGACGATCGCTAGCCCTCTTGCGGAGCTTTTCCTCTATCGCGCCTTCCTGAAATATGTTAAATAAAAGAGTCAGCCCTACCATCCGGGGCTGAGTGAGAATCTCACCTTACAATCCAAAGTAACCTCACAATATTTTTAATTACAATCACATTATAAGAAAATAATAAGCATGTTGAAATAAACAGATTACAACCCTTTTATCAAATAAATCAATGAATATTCGCGTGCAAAATTTTCTCCCCACTCGTCTTAGAAAAAAAAAACTTAGTTTAATCAGTACTCCTGCTTTTTTCCATATAACATATTATACATTTGTTGCGGTACGTGCAACCCGATCCAGTGCATTTATATATTTGTTGCGGTACGTGCAACCCGATCCAGTGCATTTATATATTTGTTGCGGTACGTGCAACCCGATCCAGTGCATTTATATATTTGTTGCGGTACGTGCAACCCGATCCAGTGCATTTATTTATTTGTTGCGGTACGTGCAACCCGATCCAGTGCATTTATATATTTGTTGCGGTACGTGCAACCCGATCCAATGCACTTATTTTGTTGCGGTACGTGCAACCCGATCCAATGCACTTATTTGTTGCGGTACGTGCAACCCGATCCAATGCACTTATTTGTTGCGGTACGTGCAACCCGATCCAATGCACTTATTTGTTGCGGTACGTGCAACCCGATCCAATGCACTTATTTGTTGTTTAAATATGTCATATGTTCAAAAGGCTCAAAATAATATTTTCTTCCTTCAATATTTCGCCCTTTCCACTTGTAAGGGTTACAACTCTCAAACCGTAAGTCGGATTTATCCCCGTAAAGTCTCAAACTGTCAAGGACACAATAATCTATAACTTTTATTCAGCACAATATTTCATATTCATTACCGATTTGTACAGTTTTTACGTTATACATTCTGCCCTTCCAGACTTCGGTTGATCCGAGGCAGAATGTTCAAACAGCGATAACTCTCAAACCGTAAGTCGTATTTATCCCCGTAAAGTCTCAAACTGTCGAGGACAGAGTAATCTATAACTTTTATTCAGCACAAACTTTCATATTCATTACCGATTTGTACAGTTTTTACGTTATACATTCTGCCCTTTCAGACTTCGGTTGATCCGAGGCAGAATGTTCAAACAGCGATAACTCTCAAACCGTAAGTCGGATTTATCCCCGTAAAGTCTCAAACTGACCGTAACAGAAAGATGTACAACTCTGTAAAATTTCATCCAATTATAACAAGTACAGCCCAGTATAACAGATTACAATTTCACAATCCAAACTAGTCATTAAACAATCATAAATTTCATGCTCATTCTTTCAATAACCGGATTATATTCTAACATGTATTGCAACTTAAAAATAAAGGATTTTACTAAGAACTTTGAGTGAGAAAACTCCCCTTTGTTGCTTCGTAACCACGAACAAAACCTCAACTTCAACCAAACCTTTTTGGAACTCCTTAATTGCTCTCTTTAATCTTTTTTTTTTCTTCCTCTCTTTGTTTTGTTTCTGATTTGCTGTATCTCCCTTTTTGTTGTATTGTATATTTGATGTGTTGTATTGTGTGTGTGTGTTGTTTTTGTAACCAAGTGCAGAAAAATCCCATGATAAATGGGATGTGGGGGGAGTTATGGGAAAGTGCAGAAAATGCCCATGATAAATGGGATGTGAGGGAGTTCAGTTTTTTTTTTTTTTTTTTTATTAAAATTTTACAGGACTTTACAGTAATACATATACATAGTGTTGCATTGTGTTTGTATGCTAGTTATAACATGTTCTTTAATTGGTTTTGTTTCAAGTATTTCTAGGCATTCATAAATCTTTTCAATAAGGGCATTACAACCGTCTACTTTAATAATATGATTTAATACAACACCAATAAAATAAATAGTGGGAATAGGAAAAAAATATTTTTTAAATTTTACAATCATTTTTGTAATAGCTGTTGATTTTCTCTTATATTCATTAAATAACAAAAATATTAGAGTTATATAAAATTACATAGATGAAATAGTATGATAATAAATACCAGAACTAATTTTTTTTCGAATGTAATGAATAAAACTAGGAGATGAAGGAAATGAAAAAGGCAAACCCTCCACAATAACTAATTTTGCTAAATTTTTCCGATTTTTGTGTTTATGATATTTCGGAGCTATATCTTCCCCCGTACTTGGTCGGGGACACTATGTGAACCTTGTCCCGACTCAGAAGGCATTTACACACCCATTTTTTCAGCCAAGTATTGGTCATACCTTGATTTGTGATCCTTTTCCACATGTCTCATAAACCTCATGTCCCACCTTGACCTTTTTCAGTTTTAAATTTATAAGATTCGCGATAAATTTTACAAATAGCTAGTTGATTAGGAATGTTCCTTTCAAAAAAATCTCATGCAGGTGATTTTAATTTTAATTGTTTTTGTCCTCTTCTCATACTAGGGGAAATATGAGGGATTCCAGTTTCAGCCTGAGACTCAGTCTGAGCCTGATGTGGAGCTGCACTAGTGGGTGTGTTAACTAAATTATCTTCTAATTCATTTTCTAAATCATAGTCTGGTTCAGTAGTTGGAGATGCAGAATATACCTCATGATCTAATGATTGCACATTTGCATTAATATCAACATTAAAAAGTCCAGTTTCATCTACATGAGAGAAATTATCATAATTAGAATTACTAGAAGATGTACCCTTACCCCTACTACCTCTACCTGAAAAACATTCACCTCGTTCTATTATAATTATGCAAATAAAGAATTAAAGTTAAAAAATTAAGTACGATAATTAAAATTAAACAATAATAATTTAAATAAAAGAAGGAACGAGTGTACCAAATGCCGACGTAACTTCGACGTGTAATCGAGGTTGAAAATTGAAACTTTGCTCGATGATCCTAAAGCTAGTTGACAACTTAACTCCCAATTTTCGAACTTTGATAGAAATTAACAAATAAAATATAATATTTAGTTTGCACTTAGACTTGTAGAGAGAGGGGGGGTGGTAGGAAGATTTGTGAGAAAAATGAAGAGGAAAATGAGGTATTTATAGTTGAGAAATAGAGTTAATGTGTAAATATACTAACTTAGGGGTTAAAAATAAATATTAAGGGGGTAGGAGGTTTATGGGGTGTTGGGGGGGGGGAGCAAAATGGCGGTTTATAGCCGTTGTCAACGGCTAGAATTGCAAATGACCGTTTGAGCAACGATTACTTTCTGGCAGAAACGGGACGGGCCGGTGCAGGATCGGGACAAGCCGGGGCGGGACCGGGATAGGTGGGACATGCGCTTGTCCCATCCTGATTTTGAATCCGACTAGAGTCAATCCCTATCCCCTTATTTACCCAGCGAAATAGGGACGGGGCGGAATCGGGACGGAACGGGGCGGGATCGGATTGTCCCGGCCCACTGGACAGCCCTAGTTCTACTCCCTTCCACTTAGTAATAAATTAAATTTCAAGTACACTCCCCTTAATTACTTGGCTTGATGATTTGTTCTTTGTTCCCAACCTTTAACTAAATAAATATGATAAATGAATGAGTTAATGGAGTGGAAGAGTAGTAATTATTACCACTTGATTTTCTGGACAAAACATCCAATGATTCCATTTTGAATTGGTGCATTATTTCTTCATTATTTTGGGTATACTTATAATTTTAATTAGTATTTTTAAAAGTTAATGAACATGTCATGGCTACAGTGGGACGTGACATAAACGGAGAAAATTTGGCCAAACACTAAAGAGGCGTTTAAAAGACATATCTGGAGAAACGTTTGATGCGTGAAAGGTTGCCTATAAATTTGAAATATGTCATAAAAAAAAACATACAAGCTGGGGAGCAAAATATATATTAAGCCATTAATCTAAAAAGTCACGTAACTAATTAAGCACTTACCTTCGTGTTAACAAACTGCAGAGAGTAAGTGCTGATTGAAAATATACGGTTGTTAATAAGAAACTTAATTATAGTCGTTAATACAGTTTGACCAGTGGCGGAGTTAAAAAAATTATTAAGGGGTTCAAAATATAAAGTAAGTACGAAAAGATTGCATGATAATAAATGGGGCGGAACAGCGAAAGGAAAGACTAACCTTAACCCGCCAAATTTTAACTCGCCTTGTCATGTTCCTTTTAATATTTCTTCCTATTTTTGCCCTGCTCCATCGATTCTTTTACAAAATTTCTTGTATTTTAAAAATAAGTGTAATTTTTGAAAAAAAATACTGTAATACCTTCTTGATGTCTTAGAGATTACATATTTTGAAACACCGGTTAAAAGACTAGAAAATCACTTTAAAAAGAAAGGAGGGAATATAAGATTGCATATTCAGAAAATGAAAATTTTCATATCAAAGGCATGAAAATACAAAAGTTTTCATTATAAATCTTTATTTTTCCTTAAATATCTATAGTCTTCACATAAGTTCATTAACTTTGTGGAAACCCCCAAAACTAAAAAAGGTAGAAAAAATTCACAACTTTGACTTCTCTTTTGAAACCGAGTTCTAAAGCTAACCGTAGAATATAAAGTGATGTTAAATATTTATGAAATTCATATATATGTTCCGGATGTCCAAAGTATTTTATTGAATTGAAAGGTGATGTCTATATAAAGTTGGTTAGTTAAATAAGCGAAAAGCTAATGAAAAGACACATTACGATTTTAGAATAATATTAGTAGGCTACATAATAATAACGAATTTGACTTGATAGATAAATTTTTGAATTACATGTTTTTAGTTTTTGAATTTGATTTGGAAAAGATTTTTTTAATTGAATTGAAAAAAAAAAGTTTTCTTAAAAAGATAAATAAATATCATAATGTAACGATCATGATATTTTCTTATGTTGTTAAAAAAATATATGTTTCCTTTCAATTTATAAACTTTTTGTTATTGGAAATATTGTGTGGGGAAATAAGATTACAATTCAAGTAGCGTTATGACATTTAAATTTGATGTGTTCAAGCAAATAAAAAATTCTTTACTATCATTAATATTTTATTAGTTAAGCACAAAAGAAAGCTGAATAATAACAATAACTTTGTGAAGGGGAAAGTCCCGAAGGCGAAACCTCCCACCTGTATCAGAGGCCCCTTGGTCAGGTGGGATGTAAATCGAGGGATATGCGTGAGTGGCAGCCCTGCAAGGGAGAGGACCAACGGGACACGAACCCAGCAACAACTCTTGCAATATTTCAGCAAAGATTGTCACCACACGGATTCGAACCCACGACGTCGGAGTGGTTGTACCCCAATCAGCTTGCTACTTACCAACTCGCATGTGCCCCTGAGGCTGAATAATAACAATAACTAATGGGTCTTACTTCTATTGATGGAAAGAGATCTGAAAAAGAATACTTTAATAGCTCAAAAGAAATCTGAAATTGGTGCTATTAGCTGTGGCCTGTGGGCAACGACCAAACCAGAAAAAGGGGTAAAATACAATGACCGAGGAACGATCCCACGACCTTGCCCAACTATTGAACTCTCATAATCACTGCGCCACAATTTTTTTTTTTATATCCAGCTTCTCAGCTTACACCAAACTATTCTTGGAGATAGTAGTCCCGATCCCTCAGCACTACTACCAGTAAATCGCGGGATGTGTCTGAATGACCAGAGTTTGAGAACAGAACAACTGATATCACATACAATTCTTGGTTGGGTTAAGGGGGTTCATTTTGAGTAATATAGCAATAAATATCAAATTTGACCTTTTATATACGGTGTAATTTCTGACGAATGGGGTTAACCCCTTCCGCCACCCTAGCTCCACCCCTGAGTTTGACAAGAATAAATAGACCCTAGTTGTTTAATTATTTCAAACGGTAGTGCCATAACAATGCGACTGGAGAATCATGTGATTTTAATATGTAAAAAGAGATGATTAGAGGCATAATCTAACGCTTTTTTAGAGTTTAGACAACCATTAGTTGGATGCCTGTAACAATAGTATTATATTATATTTACATGCATCAAAGTTTTAAAGATAAATCAGTGGGATTTGTATCTTCTTTTACGTAATTAAGTATCATGAGTTTAATTTTATATATTGTTAGTGTAAAAAAAATTACACTATCAAACGTTATTAGCTCAATACCAATCCACTAAATGTAGGAAGATCCATTAGCGTTCAAAGAAAATTAATTAGCATCCAGAATAATGTTTTTTATTTGCTTTGCCGATCGTGAGTAGCACAACGAATTTTGGTTAATAATATTAAGTAAAGAACATGTTAAAAATTTGTCAATAACAATAGTCTATATATATTGTTTAATTTTTGTTAGATACTTAAAATCGAAAATCTTCTGTAGTCATATACGGTTTGAAGTTCAGTGGGGGAGGTAGTTTATTATGGTTATTGGTTCAATAACTCCACTATTTCTAAACGGAATATATATATATATATATATATATATATATATATATATATATATATATATGCAAGTTTACTATAGTTTTAATAAATATAAAATTTTAAATTTATATTTTTAAAAAATTCAACAAATTCAGTATTAAAAACTTTAAAACTTCAACCTATCAAATTTAAATTCCTGCTGGGATTTAAGTTGATGGCAAATAAAAGACTCCTTTCTTTTATTTATTTGATTTTACTTTTCGGTTCTCCATCTTTAAGGATACAAATGAGAAACAACAATAGATCGATGTCAGTATCATTTGATGCTGAGAAAAAAAAAACAAGAAAACATAGTTGTAGTTGTAGAATATAATGAGGATTGCCCCCATGGCCACATGCGAGTTGGTAAGTGGCAAGGTGATTGAGTACAATCACTCCGACGTCGCGGGTTCGAATCCGTGTGGTGACAGTCTTTGCTGAAATATTGCAAGGGATGTTGCTGGGTTCGTGTCCCGTTGGTCCTCTCTCTTGCAGGGCTGGCACTCGCGCATATCCATCAATTTACATCCCATCTGGCCAAGGAGCCTCTGATACGGAGGGATTTCGCCTTCGGGACTTTCCCCTTCACAAAGAATATAATGAGGATAAGAAGTTAGAAAGTTCAACGAATACATTAACGAAAATAGAAAAAGAGAAACCCATTGGGTGGCTACTTTTAGAGACCATAACTGTTCAAAGATCTATGAAGATCAATGAAATAAAAATTAGAGTCCCACCATTTAGCTATGTTGGTGAAAGGTCTTGTTTATGGTGAGCAAGCCACGTTATACTAGTTGTTGTTTGATATTCCTTCGGTTTTAATTTAGGTATATTAGATGGATTAGAAACACAATTTAAGAAAATAAGAAATACTTTTAAATATTATAACCTTAAATTAAAAACATATGTAATGTACTAAAATTTTCTTAAATCTTATGATCTCGAAAAAATGTCATATAGTACGTTTGAATTAAAGAGTCATCAAATAATTTACTCTATCAATTCACTTTTACTTGTGCAGTATGAATTTTGCACACCCCTTAAGAAATAATAAATGAAGTGAATAATTTATCATGATGCCTATATTATTTAGTGCATAGTTTTAATATAGTTGAAAAATAATTTGAAATGAGCAATAAATGTTATGGGTAAAACAGAAAAAAGAAATTAATTTTTTCTTGATATGCTAAATTTGACAAGTAAAAATTGAAAATGTATTTTTAATATAGTAGACAAGTAAAAGTGGACGGAAGGAGTAAAAAAATCTTTTAAAATTAAATAAACTTAAAAGGAGAGAGTAAAACACTAAATGGAGGACATATATAACTTTGCAAATTAAAATCTGCATTTTTGTTTGGGGGTAGGGGACCTCCATTTTGCCCTTAGCCCTAAGTCTCTATTGAAATTTTGTCACTTTTATTGCTAGTGATACTATGACCTAAAAGTTTGTGGTTGGCTATCAATGTTCGTTGTGATCTTCCTATTACCATTCTTCATTTTTCTTTTTCTTTTTCATTATTTTCCCCTTAATTTTGGAAGTATTAATTGATGCCTCATGATTGCATTTCGTTTTCTAAGATATATAGTTGGGGTTTCTTTGTCACCATTATATTTCAAGTTTACGACCTCAAATATAATAATAAGAACTTAATTTTATATTTACAAGGTCTTAAAGTTGAATTGTGCTTAATTCATTTTCTAATCCACTTAGTATTGTCTTTCACCAATATAGTCCTTCACTTTTTCAAATAATCAACTTGCTAGTTAATATAGTATACTAGTTATACCAATTTTTTTAAACTAACAAGATTTTTTTTCTTAAATCGCATTCAGAAAAATTCTAACTGAAATAACTGTATGTGTATTTGAACCTGCTACTTTCAACTCGATATATATACAAGAAAAATTACATGATCAAATTGTAGCACATAAGTTATATATCATAATTGAGCTTTGATTTGTGCTAGGCTCGTGAAATGTCATGCATGTGTAGCACGAGATGGACCACCTTCATTCAAAGGGTGCATAATTGGTAGTCTTAATTCTTTAAGTGATTATCTCTAATGGACCATAAACAAAATTAGGTTAGAGTTCATGGACCATTTCAGTAAAAAAATATCTGTGAAATATAATTTATTACAATCATTTTAGGTAGAAAACTCCTTTAACTTATATACATGTCCTAGTTTATTGGGATTAGGGTAATGACAAAGCACTTAATCAGGATAGACATGGAAAAAGAAATATCTAGTGGGAGTACATACATATAGCTAAGACAAGCAAATATGCGCAAACATATCATTTTGCACATGACTTGATTAAACAATTGCACGGTAGAATAACTTTGTAAAAACAAAATCCTATGGCGATTTTGACTAACAGAAGAAACTTAACGTGTTGGAATCAAGATTCATGCAGGTTAAAGTAGAATATTGACAATAACAGTAATTTAGACTCGAAACACTAAAGCCTAGATACCTATATGTTTTTAAAGGAATATGCTTCAATGCCTAAACTATCTTTTTAGCTTAGCTTTATTTCAGTTAAATTCAGTTTATTATTCCATAATGCCAACCAAATGTTCGGTGTATAAGCTAATATTCAACTTTTTTTTCTTTTTTCTTTTTCGTCTACTCCTTTTCAAAGTACACTAATTTTCTTTTTCGTTGTATAGATTATAGAGTATAGACCATGTTAGTAGAAAATAAGAGTTGCTTACCAGATCACACAAAAAAAAGAAGTAGGATATCTAAGTGACAGAATATAGCACGGTATCGTGCTCAAATAAGGATTAAGATTGTAATTAAACTAGTGTATAAACTTATCATAGTTGTAAAATTCTTGTACAAGTATGATTAGGATTTAGAAGTATAGTATGAATATGATTTTTCATAATTGGAGATTGTAACTTGTATATATACACCATTCATTAATGAAATAATCAAGGGATTATTTCTTTAAAGAACCACATAACCCTGTGTCTGCTCCAGTGGGTCAGAAACACGGCCCAGTACCGATCTCGGTATTGTTCCAGTGTTCTAGCCCACTTCAGTATCGGCTTCCGCCCCTGCTGGCCGGTCCGTCACCGTCCCGCACATTGGCCCAAATCCACCCAACTCTACCTCGAGTCAAGGGCTCGTTACTCATAGTAAAAAGGGTACTTTTAAACCAAAACAACATTTTAATCTCAATAATGTCTCTAAATCCCCACTACCACGTAACCCTGTGTCTGCACTACATGACCTGAATTGGAAATTGGCTATGACTGATGAATATAATGCTCTTATTAAAAATAAGATGTGGGAGTTAGTACCATGTTCATCTGGTGTTAATATTATTCAGTCTATGTGGATTTTTACTCATAAAAAAAATTCTGACGGTTCTTTTAAAAGACATAAGGCTCGTCTTGTAGGTGATGGTAAAACTCAACATGTTGGCATGGATTGTGGTGAGACGTTTAGTCCGGTGGTCAAACCGGCTACCATTCACATTGTTCTTAGTTTCGCTCTCTCAAAAGCATGGACTATTAATCAGTTGGATGTAAAGAATGCTTTCTTACACGGTAATTTTAAGGAGACAATCTATATGTATCAGCCATTGGATTTTCTAGATCCCAATCATCCTCATCATGTCTGTTTGCTGAAGAAGTACTTGTATGGGCTTAAGCAGGCCCCGCGGGCTTGGTATAAGAGGTTTGCAGATTATGTCTCTACTATTGGGTTTTCTCACAGCCGGTCTGATCATTCTCTATTTACATATCGTCGTGGTATCTCTGGTATACATTTTATTGTACGTAGATGATATTATACTGACTGCTTCATCTGATAATCTGCGCAAGTCTATCATGTAACTTCTCAGTTCTGAATTTGCAATGAAAAACTTGGGACCCTTGATAGCAAGCTGCTACTGAATGTGAACAAAGTCAAGGAGATGGAATCAACTCAATAGAATTAGTTTTTTTTATGACTGCTAAAGTGACCGAACGTTTCTTGGGCATTGCTGTCACGTGTCATTCAGGTGGTCTATTTTTATCTCAAAGGAAGTATGTTGCAGAGATTATTGAGAGAGCTGATATGTCATCTTGTAAGTCTACTTCCACTCCGGTTGATACCAAACCGAAGCTGATTACTACGTCATGCACACCATATGAGGATCCCACCCCATTATCGCAATCTTGCAGGGGCACTTTAGTATCTTACTTTCACGAGACCTGATATTACTTATGTAGTTTAGCAGGTGTGTTTATTCATGCATGACCCACAGATTGAACACATGCATGCGCTCAAACGCATTACACGGTACATCGAAGGCACACTTGATTATTGATTGCATTTATATCCTTCTTCCGTCTCTACTCTTGTGTCATATACAAATGATGATTAGGGTGGCTGTCCTGATACCAAACGTTCGACATCTGGTTATTGTATGTTTCTTGGGGATAACTTGGTCTCGTGGTCTGCGAAACTCCAGGCTACATTATCGCGATCCAGTGCAGAAGCTGAGTATCGAGACGTGGCTAATGTGGTATATGAATCATGTTGGTTGCGTAATATGTTATTAGAATTACAGTTTCCTATTCAGAAAACTACCTTAGTCTATTGTGATAATGTTAATGCAGTCTATCTTTCTGGTAATCCAGTCCAACATCAGCGCACTAAACATATCGAGATGGATATTCACTTTGTTCGCGAAAAGGTAGCTCGTGGACAAATACATGTTTTACATGTGCCCTCCATACCAAATTGCTGACATCTTTACGAAGGGTCTTCCCTCAGTTCTATTTGAAGATTTTAGGGACAGTCTCAACGTACGACAACCGCCTACTATGACTGCGGGGGTGTGATAGAATATAGCATGGTAGTGCTCAAATAGGATTAGGATTGTAATTAAACTAGTGTACAAACTTACCATAGTTGTAGAATTTTTGTACAAGTATGATTAGGATTTAGAAGTATAGTATGAATAAGATTTTTCATATTTGGAGATTGTAACTTGTATATATACCCCATTCATTAATAAAAATAATCAAGGAATTATTTCTTTCACTAAGCTTAGGCAGAGAAAACTAAGTCCCTAATATAATATAGATAATGAGTTACTAACATAATATTGATTAAAAAAAATTAAACCATATTCAATTTTAACTTAGATCAGCAAATTTTCTACTCAAGTTTACGTTATATACACTAATTATAATATATAGATTATTTGTATTATCAAGTAGCGATATATACAATCTTATAGCACCATATTCATCTGAACAATTCAATATTTTTGACACAAAATATAAATGAAGTATACCAATTCAATGAAATTGCCATAAAGTTCGAGACATATATGTGTTCAATATTTAAAGACTTAAACAATGATATCGCTTCTGCCATCAAGTTAAATTGACCGACAAGGCTACAAGATGTAAATCTTATAGCAAGTTTGATATGTAATGTGATTTGTTATATCCAATTATCGTACTATATATATATATATGAGTAATTACTTATTTTTATAAATAATTTAATCTAATAGTGTAAATTAATAGTAGTATAAACTTTAAATAAACTCAATAAATAATTGCTCTTATAGTAGTAGTATTTTTCCTCTCTCTTATAGTACTAACAGCTAGCATTTGACCTTCCTCGACACGAATTCTGCGTTAATGAAACTTTTCACTTTCCCTATCAGACACTTAGCGGCGCTGGCGTATCTCTGACGACTATGTAGGTGCTTTCCCCCTCTCTCACACTCGTTGTCCCTCCTCCCTTTCCACCGCACCCCTCCAACCACTGCACCAATCGGGCGGTCTCCAGCGATCTCTGCCATAAACTCCAGCGAGATCGATTTCTCTTGCTCTCTCATCGGAAAAGACCACTGCTGTCTGGAACGGACCAGAACTGTTCGGACAAGACAAGTTCAGTTAGAGATATGGGATTTTGTTTTCGGTGATCAACGTAGCAACATCTCCGTCGACCTCCTGCGACTAGAGACGGAACCCTAGAACATACCAGATAGTACCCATAAAAAATTTCTTGCGGTGATTGCTCGAAGGGACAAACCCACTTGCATCATCGATCAGGTTCTATCGCTCATTTTCCTTCTTATTTCTTGTTACTGCTACTGATTTCTAAAACCCTTTTTGTTTGACTATTTTTTAGATCAACGTATTCCTATTTTATCTCTATATTTCTTGTTCTAGTTAGTAATTGTGGGGGTAATTTGCTCTGTTGGGTGTTCGTCTCTTCGTTGCGTGTTTCTATATTTCTTGTTCTGTAGTTACTGCTTGCTCTTTTTCTGTTAGTAAGTGCACAATAATTTTGGGAGAAACATCTACCCTATTTTTTGATCTGATAGTATCTGCTGCATTAGATAGTTGTACATATCCTCCTATTAGATAGTTTTGCTTTGGTGTTCTGCTGCATTGTGTGAATTTCAGTGTTTGCTTACCCCTGTTTTCTTAATTTTGTTTCCTGCCTGTTTTCCTGTATCTTTTCAATGTTGTGTTTGATTGAATCTTGACTTTACATTCGTGCATTTATTCTTCTTGTCCTTTGCTTTATCAGTGTTGGCCGGTCAAAACATCGCACATCTAAAAGATAAAAGTTTCGGAGATGAAGATGCTAAGATGGATGTGTGGGCATACAAGGAGGGATAAAATTATAAATGATGATATTCGCGCCAGAGTGGGAGTGGCCTCGGTGGAGGATAATATGCGGGAAGCGAGGTTGAGATGGTTTGAGCACGTGCAGGGGAGAGACACAAGTGCCCCAGTGCGGAGGTGTGAGAGGTTGGCTATGGACGGGTTCAGAAGGGGTAGATGTAGGCCGAGGAAGTATTGGGGAGAGGTGATTAGATGGGATATGGCGCAGGTGCAACTCACTTAGGACATGGCCTTAGATAGAGGGTTATGGAGGACACGTATTAGGGTAGAAGGGTAGTAGGTAGTCTAACGTAGTCCTACCTACGCTTACAAACTAGCAGTTGTAGTAATATTATTGTAGGCTCGCTTAGCCTAGCATACTAGTAGGCACAACATTGCCTTATAGTCCCTTAACGTTTGATTTATGCTGCTATGTGTATTTTGTTTGTCTTATTTACTTGCATTAGTTATTGCTTCTCTTTTGTTTCTTTCTTTTCAGAATTTGCTATCATGACTTACTCACTTTGTTTGTCGTACTTTGTTTGAGCTTGTGCCTTGTCTTGAGCCGAGGGTCTCTCGAAAATAGTCGCTCTACCTACCAAGGTAGAAATAAGATCTGTATATACTCTACCCTCTCTAGATCCTACATTGTGAAATTTCACTGAATATGTTGTTGTTGTGTTACCAAAAGAAAATAGGGGAGTGGGAAAAATAGAAATACTTTTTCTACAAATGGTCGGTTTGTGGGGCCATGAAGGACCTACCTGAAAAGAGGAAAAGAGAAAAAGAGAGAAATTGGTGGCTTCGATTTCCAAGTACTCCATACTTTTTTGCAAATGGGACCCTAACAGTAACACAAGTATAAATATAGACTAGTACTTATACAGATTAGGCAGAGATTTCACGTGGGTCTAAAAAGTAATACTTGGTAAATAGGGGTCCGAAAAGATATATGAGAACTTCTATAAATGTTCACTTTCATCTCATTATTGTATAAGGTGGTTTTGCTTCCTCCTTGCAACTTGAAGCATCTATTAACTTTATGTCTTTTCCCTTGTTTTGCATACTTGTGAATAGTGAAGTTATGATACTTCTTTAGTTCTTTCTCATCATTAATGGTCCTATATATGCCATTCAATTTATTTCTTTCTTTTTTGGATTAATTTTTTTTATGGGATTTATCGACGATGAGGGGAAATACTTATCTATTATTCATATGATTAAATGCTAAAAATATATTATAAATATATATTTTACCTCTATTGATTTGGTGTAAATATGATCGGAGCACATCTAAGCGGCGAAAGGTGAATTGTATCCATTGGGTTAGTTTTATGAGGCGAAATTTATTTAGAATCAATAGATTTAGAATCTATGTGCATGTGGGAGGGGGCAATGACTGAACTAGAAATTTAGATAAGAGAATTCAGAAAATACTATAACATAGTTAAAATGTCACCTAAAACGACTTTTGAACCTTTTTAACAACTATATAAAAGAATTTTCATTATCTGATGACATGGGAATTCAATAATTTATAATAAAAAGTCTAACTTTTACCTCATTTGGATAGTATAATTTTTCGAAGAAGGCAATTGGGTCCTCCTCCTTACTATCTCCGCCACTGGAGGGCAAGGGCTGAGCACGAGACAGAAGTGTACCTTTTTTTTCCTTTTTTCTAAATGATAAGCACCTAATAAGATATTCTAAGCCGTAGAAGTTATTGATCATTAGGTTTTTTCTAACCTTCGATGACAACTGATCCTCTATTTATGCTTTTAATCAAATATAGATTAGTGTAATCAAACATTAATAATAAGGTAACAGTTCTTTGCCGGAAAACAAACCTAAATTTGGTAACGACGTAAAGACATTTCATACCTTCTAAATTTTATAAAGGATATATATGGCAATTGGGTAAGTGCTTGAGAGTTGAGACGCCCGCAAGGCATTACGTATGTATAATTGAAGAAAAAATGGGTAACGAAAACCTAGCAAACTTATTAGGAGTGATATTTATTTTCTAATTAAGGACGTGACTATACACTGGGGAAGTTAGGAATTGAAGTTATAGATTCTAAAGTTTATTATAAGTACATATTGAGTGAATTTCTCAATAGATAATTGGACTTATTTGGACCAAAGTTATCAAAATTCTGCAGAATATGTCTTTGCATACTAGCTCTCCCCTTGATTACCGACAGAATTGAAAGACCTATATGTTTTAAGCATTGTGATTTCTAATTATGGATCGAGGTGAAATATCTACATTTTAGTTTATCCTTTTCAATTTATCTCGAAGGAATTATATAGAATACACAGTGCAGCTTGGATGGAACATATGTATGTGTTAACTGTTTAGTCTGTGAATTAATGGAAAACATATTGTTAACATAAAAAATATAAAACACAAGAAACAAGTGGATTAGCCATCACAACGTTGAAGATTTCTTAACCAATCATGTAATTATCTTCACTAAGAAGGAATCTCTTTTTCTTTTTTAATGTACCTAAAGTACTTCACTATTAGGAGCTTTAGTACTTGCATGCGGTTAGCATATGGACAACCCGATCTTTGCTTCTCGTGATATCTCTTATTTTCAATTTTGATTAAAATTATATATATAGACGGTGTAATTTTTTCATTTTACTTTGTACTATCACTATATATAATTTTTTCATTTTACTTTAGTATCGAATGATACGCTTAAGGGCAATAAAATGTGGCTCACTAGGGGCATGCATGAATAAGCATACCTGCTGAACAACATAAGCAATATCAGGTCTGGTGAAAGTAAGGTATTGTAGTGCACCTGCAAGACTCATGTAGAGAGTGGGATCGGACACTGGATCATCATCAACAACACTAAGCTTTGATTTAGAGTCAACTAGAGTAGACATGATCTTTCAATTTGCCATTTTAGCCCTGTACACAATCTCCTCTGCATACTTACACTACAAAGAAACATAGTATCTGCAGATCTAGTCACTGAAATCCCAAAAAAATAACTCAACTTCCCCAAATCAGTTATAGCAAATTTGATTTTAAGTAAAGCAATGATCTCATTTTTCAGCAAATCAGAAGAAGCAATGAGCACAATGCCATCCACATATAACAATAAATAAGCAATGCTACTACCTCGGTGAAAAATAAATAGAAAATTATCACACTTGCTGCATACGAATCCAATGTGCATAATTTACCGTGAAAAGCGATCATACCACGCTAGAGGGGCCTATTTCAAACCATATAGTGACTTACGAAGACGACATACATACTGAGGGGCTGTCGGATGGGCAAAATCAGGCGGTTGGTGCATATAAACAGTTTCTTTCAAATCCCCGTGTAGAAATGTATTCTTGACATCAAGCTGATGGATCGGTCAGTGCTTACCCATAGAAATACTTAGAACTGTGTGAATGGCAGCCGGTGTAACAACCGAACTGAAAGTCTCACCACAGTCAATACCCTTCTGCTGATTGGTGCCATTAGCCACAAATCTTGTCTTGTATCTCTCAAGGTCACCACTGTCTCTGTATTAAAGCGAAAAAGCCACATGCATCGGATCACATAAACCCCATCCGATATAGGAACCAAATCCCAAGTGTGTTGTTTTGTTAAAATATTAAATACCTCACACATGGTTGCATTCCAATTTGGATCTAATTTGGCTAATTTTGGGTTTTTGGGGATTGGGGATATGGTTTGTGTGGATAGGTTAAATTGAACTTTGGGTTTGAAAATCCCGTGTTGGGCACGGGTTTCCATATGGGTTCGGGATTTTGTTCTGGTTTGGTATTGGTATCTGTACGGTGTCGGTGGTTGGGTTTGGCAGTGGGTGCAAGTCGATGGGGGTGACACAGTTCAGAGGGTGTGGACTGGTGGTGGTGGGGACACTGGTTGGGTTGGGTAGGCTGTAGGAGGTGGTGACGATGTAGATCTGAAGGGTGGAACTGGTAACAGGTGGTGGTGGTGATGTCGGGTTTGGGTTGTCATTGCTGTTAAGGTACTGGTGGGGTGGTACTCGATCTGGGCTGGGTTGGTCGATCAGAGTTGCGGTGGTGTGTAGTGGTGACACAGGGACTGGTCGGTGATTGGAGGGTGTGGCGGGGGTCTGTGACTGAGAGAGGTCGGTGACTCAGGTGATGACAAGAGCTATCGGTGAGAGAGCCGGACGGCCCCTGGCCGATGGAGTACCGTGACTGGCGGCAGTGGAGGTGATGGTGGGACTGTGGTGGTGGTATGACGGAGTTCATGAAGAATAACGGGAGATGTGTTTGACTCGTCAAGAAAGGTGTAGTCCGTGTTGCGGAATTTTTGAATGTTTGCAAATGGAAAAATCGTCTCGTCAAACGTGATGTGACGAGAGACGTGAATTTTATGAGTGGATAAGTCATAGCACAAATAGCCCCTATGGTTAGGCGGGAAACCTACGTAGACACTTGGAGTTGTCCGGGGTGCTAATTTATAAGGGGCGGTAGACGCGAGATTAGGATAACACATACAACCGAAAATCCGAAGGTGGTCATAGGAGGGGATTCAACAGTATAATATTTAGGTTGGGGTCATGTTATGAAGAGTACTAGTAGGTAAAATATTAATGACTTATTCTACCATTTTGACAACATAGACCCAAAACACGGGAGGTAGAGATGCATGAAACAAGAAAGTGCGAACCATATTAATTAATAGTGCAGATGATTCGTTCTGCTTTGCCATTTTAAGGGGAGGTGTGGGGACACGAGAAATGAAACAACATTCCATTATTTTTGCAAAATTTGTGAAACGTGAAATTATTAAATTCACGACCATTATCACATTGAAAGGATTTAATGGCCTTTTCAAATTGTGTTTGGATAATAATGCGAAACTCAAGAAATTTGGCAAAGATTTCAGATTTAAATTTAAGTGGATAAATCTAAATAAAATGAGAAAAATTATCTAACAAGACTAGATAATATTTGTGACTCAGTGAGCTGGTAACATGTGAAGCCCATAAATTAGCATGAACGATATCAAAAAGAGCAAACGTAACACTAAGAGATGATTTAAACGGAAGGCGAACATGTTTGTCTAACTGACAAGAAACACATTTTTGGGCAAGTTTTCCATTATTACAACGAATGAAATTATTACTTCTCAGAAAATTAAAAACAAGGGCTCCTGGGTGTCCAAGCCTATTGTGCCAAGTTATATAGGAGAGCAATGGCTGGCAGTGGAGATGGATGGGAACGGATAGAGATCCCCCATGTTATTGCATCTCGTAAAAGGTGTCCCTGTGTGAAGATCCTTCATAGTAAAACCAAACATTCAAAGTCAACAGAGACGGAATTATTACGATTAATTTTTTGGACAAATATTAAGTTCTTAATGATGTTGGGAGCATACATAATGTTATTTAGGGAGAAGGGTGGGTCAGGCGATTGGGTATAGGTGGTACCATACCCATGAATTGGAATGCGATGATCATTACCCACAGTAATATATTGAGGATACTTTAAACGAAATATTACCTGCAAGTCCGGTTGAGGTGAGATGTGGCTCCCGTGTTCATGTACCAATTTTCGTCGGGCTGTTGTAAGGTCATGCTGCTGAAGGCCTGACCCAAATCAGATGAGGCCAAACCGTTGTAATAAGAGGGCTGTTGGGCCTAGGCATAATGGGCATGTGTTGGCTGTGGGCGGAAGTTGGGAAGTGGGCCAAGTATACCCGGTTGCTGGACCTGCTGGTTGATCGTGTGGGCCATTTGCTGTTGTGGGTAATAAATTGGGACAGAAGCCCAGGGTCCAATGTTGGGCCACTGCCATGGGCCAGCCCAATTCGTTAGGACTGTTGGATGCTGGGAGCTGGCTTTTCCTTCACGTCCTCAGCCCCGTCCCCATTTGACACTACCCCGCCCCTTTCCATATCTACCACCACCGCGGCCATCCCGCTGCTGGTGGTTGTCCGACGGTGGTTGGCCGGCGGCGGGAACGGCGGGAACGTCAACCATTAGTGCTTTCTGGTTGTGTTCGTCCTGTTTATCACGTCGTATTTCTTCCAACAACAATTGAGACCGAGCCTTGTTAAAACTGGGAAGAGGATCGGTTTGTTGGATCATCGTTGCTTGTGTATCATATTCATATTTCGGTAATCCTGCAACAAGATGGAGAACCATTTTTGTTTCAGAAACTGGTGTTCCCATGTTGAATAGTTGATATGCAACAAGTTTTAATTATTTGCAATACTCGGACATGTTGGTGATGTTTTCTAGACGTTTGTTCTTGAACTGTTCTTCCAAATACACGACATGTGTATGTTTGTTGTCCTGAACAATCTCCTCCAAATGGACCCAAAGTTCACGTGCCGAGGCACATGATTTCATAATCGTATGAAGCAAATCTTTAGAGATAGTACCATAAATCCATTGTTTGACAATAGCGTAAGACGGCGCCATGTCGTGTCGGGGATGTCAAAAGGGCGAGGAACGGACCTATCAATGTGGTCAAGCACGTTGTACGCGCAAGCATGAATATACAACAGTTCAACCCATGAAGAATATCTCTCCTCCTGATCAAGAATTAAAGGGACGAAATTCTTGATATTTGTGACGGTAAACGCCGGATGGAATGAGGGATTTGAGGAGGGAGGGTGGTCGTCGAAGACAACAGTAGAAGATGTGGAAGCTTTTGGAGTGGTGGGAGCAGACATGGTAGCCACAGACAGGGAAAAGAAGTCGTGAAAGAGAAGGAAACAAAATTGACGGAAAAAATGTTCGACGGTCGGTGGCGGGAGTCCCGAGAAGGGACCTGCGGCGGCGGAATTTTGTGGAGAGAAAATTAGATTTTTAGGGTTAGGCTACTGATACCATGTAGAATTGTATTAATCTCCCTTGAGGAGTCTTTCTCATTAATACAAAGTATATTTAGGGTGTACAATGTGGAGTCCTTATACAACATGAATCATATATCTACCATAATTACACAAAATTAAATATGACTAAATATTTATAATTGTACACACGTTAATACCTAGTTATATATATTAGACACAAATTAATGGTTAGAGTCCATTTATTACAAAAAGAATTCATGCATTAGCTCCATTTACGTGAAAGAATGGATATACGAGAAATAAAATAATGAGGAAAACTCGTGCTAGGTACTTTCATTTCAAAATTATCCAAATAATATTATCCTTTTATTGTCATGCGATTATCTCCAAATTGCCAAAAAAAAAAGAAGAAGATCCAATTATATCCAATGTTGATAAAATAATTTTGCTTTTACAAGAATGACAAAGGTTGACTATACTAAATGACTGCCAAAAATTTCTTTTCATTTTTCAGAAATTTCGTCAATATTGTACGACCCACGAAAATGAGATAAACATTGACTATGTATGTTTAATTCATATTACTAATTAATAAGTTTATTGACTAAGGATTTGATGCATTACCTATTACGTTCTTTCTGTCTTATTAAAAAAAACCATCTTTAGCCAAAAAAAATAGCTTTCTTAAAGTGATTAAAAATCTGACTTTCACAGTTTTTCTTCCATAGCTTAAAGCCTTAAACACAGCCTATTTACTGTATTTTTTATTTTTTTTGATAATTCAAGTTTCCAGGCTTGCGCCTGACTACTTCATTGGTATTACCCAGACATCGTGAAGGTAATAGCACCGGTCCTTCAACACTAACCTATTTACTGTATTTTAATAGTGCAAAATTGAAGCACGTGTGATAAGATCAAACAAGCCTCCAAAGTCCAAACTAGAAGCTGACAAAGAATCCACATAAACGATTTTTCAACTTTACTACCGTAGTACTAGTAGCTTATCTGGAAAAAAGATTTTAAATTATATATATTGATAATATAATTTTTTTATATTATTAATGTTATAATATTATATTTGCTATGAAAAGTATTTGTTGTTATAAGTAAATTTAATCTGATGATATAAAAATAATTATGTACTAACGGTAGGCCAAACTTAAACTCATGAAAAATATCTTATAGTTTAAAAAAATTACAACATGAAGATAACGTTTGGCCATAGATTTAGTTGAAACTTGAAAAAAATGAGTTTCTGAAGTTGTGTTAAAAAATAATTTTTAAAATTTGAAGTTGCGTTTACTTGGAAAAAAGTTTTGTGAGTACTGAAAGTGAAATTTCACCGAAAAATGGTCTGAGTTAGTTTTTGAAACTTGAAATTGTTTTGAAAATAAATTAAGACTGATTAAATTTTATGAACAAATAATATTTTCAATATGTACAAAATTTATGGCCAAACGGAAGTTAACATTCAAATAATCAACTTTTACAAGCCCTCCCCACTAACTCAAACTCCTAGGAAGCTTCCCTCTCAATCAGTACAATTTGATCCTAATTCTATTAGACAAAACAAACAGCAAAATTCAGTCTTTTTTTTACTTTTTTGTTTCTGATAATCTTGTCTGTCTGTAGAGGTCATTGTGCGTGAACAAATTGATATTTTAAGGTAAGGACATGACTTAATATGACTCAATTCAATGAATATACAGCAAGTATTGCTGGCTTACATTTCACCTACTACTAGAGAATATTTGAAATTTGTTCATCAATCAAAATCTCACAATTTGGGATCTACTAAACTCACATCGATGTTGAATTTCTGTTTTCCTTTTTAATTCTTCATTGTGTCCTTAGAATTTAGATAACAATGGCTCCCTTGACTAGGGAATAGCTAAAACTAACCTATGCAGCCGGACCCTTCATAAATAATATTGCACCTAGTTTTAATTATTGGAGGATCCAACACACACATGACGATATTTTTTAAGAATCCGAGTAATACAAAAATGATTAACATGAAATATAGCTAGGATGGTGAGACTCCTTTTCCCCTCGAGTCCTTTTCTCCTTGATTCATAAAGACAATAAAATATATAGGACTTGTGGCTTGTGCCAACAACTTATCACAGAAGAAAAAATTTACTAAGTCGGTAACATAATAGAAAATAGGCTTTACGCAGTCGATCGAATTAGATAGATTAAAATAGGTTACTAAAATCACCAAAGAATGAAAGTCGGGAACTTTCATAAACGGATTTCAAAAGACTTCGAACAGAAGAGCGAGTAACTCTTAGAGAGTTCTACATGTTTCACAATCTAAAATCCGGAATCGTGTAGAATGAGATATATTTGATACAGGAAGCTTTGAGTAGTTGTACGCAGAGCAAGGGAAGGAGTACATAGCCGTTAAAAGGCTGCTGAGTCTAATTATAATTATATTCACTTTAGTCCTCTTTAATTATTCCGCACAAGTTCTTTAATTAACATTTAGTCCCTAGTAGTTTGTTATGATTTGTGTCAGTAATTATATCCCATCTTGTCTAATAATGGTAGATATATATCTGTTATTGTTCCATTTGGGAGGATATCGAGATATATTGCTTTTAGCTTGTTCTTGCCTTTATTTTCTCTTCTCAATTTCATCACTGTTCCATTGCTGCAACAATATTTCAGGATGAATTAAAGGTCAAATAACGTTCTTGT
The DNA here is from genome assembly GCA_029783415.1 of Anisodus acutangulus. Classification (NCBI taxonomy): domain Eukaryota; kingdom Viridiplantae; phylum Streptophyta; class Magnoliopsida; order Solanales; family Solanaceae; genus Anisodus; species Anisodus acutangulus. The sequence goes on from CM056503.1 coordinate 2,813,649, forward strand.
ACTTGGTTTCTGCCCTTAATAATGTATGAGACTAAGTAAACACAGCTTGGTTGGTCTTCAATTATTTGAGAAGAAAAATGGATTTAAGTTATAATATGCTTATGTAAAAATATTTTACAATATCAAGATAGTTCAACTGTGGAAGCATATTACATACTTCATTTCTCCCAATTTATATAACACACTTCTTTTTTTAATCAGTCTCAAAAAAAATGTTATCTTTTTTTTATTTAGTAATAATTGAACTTTAAACTTTATTTTTTACGCTTAACGAGATAATGTATAACCACCCAAATATCTTTGGCTTGTTTTAGACCATAAGATTCAAAAGTCTTCCTTTATTTCTTAAACTTCGTGTCCAGTCAAACTACATCATATAAATTGAAACGTAGGAAGTATCTTATTTTTTAAGTTATCAATCTATCCTACTTTAGACAGCTTCCTAATAGTGGTGTAACTCAATAACCAAGTCACGACTTAGTGCGAAATACTGCGAATAGAATGTTACTTCCAATTCCCCGTATGTTCGATAGAATGACAATTAAGATGTATCTCAAGTTCATGTATGCTCGGTAGAATGACAATTAAGATGTATCTCAAGTTCATGTATGCTCGGTAGAATGACAATTAAGATGTATCTCAAGTTTTTCACTAGTGAGCTCTGGAAAGGAGCAAAGGCCCATTGACTATTGTAAAGCTAAGGAAGATAAATATACTAGCTTAAGCTTTGACCCGAGTATCATGAGATATGTGAAATCCCGCGTTAATCAGCAAAAATCACCTTGCAAGGTAAATGCTCCTCGATGACCGATAGCGAAGTGCTACTTCCACTTGCCGATATGTTTGATAGAATAAAAAATTACCCAAATGACAGAAGAATGATTAACCCCGTATCATACAAGATGGTTACCACCTATCATACAACTCATCTGAATAGATTGTTACCACTAAGATATGAACTAACGGCAACATTAATAATCATCACAAGCATGTCAGTACAACAATTAGAACTGCCAGTACAATATTCATGAACCATAAAGGTCCTTAATTAGAATTACAAAACCACACCTATATACAGATTAAAAAGTACATTCCCAAGAAGTTCAATCTTATACAATTAAGCAGTTCTTTACTTCTTTTTATGCATCGCAGCTCAAACTGTCGACGAATCAAGACTCGATATTTATTGAAAGCATTGGAAACTTTTTTAGAGATATGTTACAAAAAGCTCTAACATAAGCTCACAGAACTACTTCCATAGTAGCAGCTGTGGCATCTTCAGGATGGTAATGTAGTATTTCCATCCACATCATTTCCCTTATCGTCTCTTCCCCTAAGTCCTCGTCTATGTCAAGATTGATAGGAACCTGTGCTGGTGGGTCCGTGTTCGGATCATGCAAAGGAGACATGTACGGGTGTTGAAGCGCTTCCATGACGCTAATTCTTTTTGAAGGGTCAAACACGAGCATCCTCTGCAGGAGATCAATGGCCAAAGGATGAGCTTGGGGATAGAGGCAGGAAAATGGTGTACCGGGAGAGTATGGAAGTGATTTGATGTACTTCCTCGCCTTTGGATTGTCGATAAATTCAAGATCTTCTTCCCTCTGGCTGCCAAGGATGTTGATGATCAATTTCAGTTGGTTAAGGCATTCGGTACCTGGAAAGACGGGTTTCCTCCCTAAGAGTTCCGCGAAAATGCAACCAACAGACCATACATCAATGGATGTTCCATAGTTGTCACAGCAAAGGAGAAGTTCCGGAGCTCTATACCAGCGTGTAACGACATATTCAGTCATAAACTGGTCCTTGCCACTGCTTGTACGTGCAAGCCCGAAATCACATATTTTCAGATCGCAGTTAGCATTGATAAGCAAGTTCCCAGGCTTCAAGTCACGATGAAGAATATTTGCAGAATGGAGATACTTCAGACCTCGAAGCAACTGCACACAAATCACATTGGTTTAATCAGCGAAAACAGTTAAATCAGCAAATCTGAGCAGTATGCATGCAAATGAGATATCTCAACAACAACAACATACCCAGTGTAATGCCACAAAGTGGGGTCTGGAGAGGATAGGATGTACGCAGACCTTACCCTCTACCTTTGTGGGGCAGAGAGGTTTCCGAAAGACCCTCGGCTCATAAAGAATGTAGTGAATGCAGGATTGTAAGAAAAAATAAGACAACAAGATATCCAGATAAAGAATAAATGGAGCAAATACACACATAGGAATAATGCTCTACGTGACACCTAAATACTACTACTAAGAAAAGGAGAAGAGGAGATGGAAATGCTAGCCCCCCACCTCTCTCACACATCACGACAAAACTAACTGCCTACTAACCTTCTATCCTAATCCTCGACCTCCAAATCTTCCTATCTACAGTCATGTCCATGTCCTCAGTCAGCTGAAGTTGTGTCATGTCATGTCTAATCACCTCCCCCTAGTTTTGTTTCGGTCTACCTCTACCTCTCTTAACTCCTGCGACCGCCAATCTCTCACACCTCCTAACTGGCGCGTCCTCGCACCTCCTCTTCACATGCTCAAACCATCTCAGTCGCGCCTCCCTCATCTTGTCCGCCACTGAGGTCACTCCAACCTTGTCTCGTATAACTTCATTTCTAATCATATCTCTTCTAGTACGTCCACACATCCATCTGAGCATCCTCATCTCCGCCACCTGCATCTTCTGAACTTGAGCTTTCTTAACTAGCCAAATGAGATATCTCATTCCTGTTTAATTTTATGATCGTTTTAGCTTCTTTATTCAGTTCTTATATGTTGCAGCTTGAGGATTCCTCCTTTATGAGACTTTTCTCCAGTTTATCCACTTGGAAAGAAGATAGAGAACTAATTGGAAAAAGAAAAAGAAAAAAGGAGACGACGATGTCCATTACATGGCATGTTTAGGGATGGGGATAAAATATGAAGAAGGCACAGAATAAAGCCATTCCCCATCTTGATTTGTCACACTCCTGGATCACTAGAAAAATTGTGTTTCTACAAACAGAAACCAAATTAAATATGGAAAAAACCATAACCAATTAAACCAAGGTCCCAAGCTTGCCAATTGTGGATTCTGGAAAGAGACAGTGAACATTCCGGAGAACGGATTAGATATATTTGCATGAGTTGATGGATCAAATCAACACGGAAATCATGATTAATGCAGGAGTATGTTGCCCCGACTCTTCAATAAAATGTTGGCAAGTGTGTGTCGGATCCTCCAAAAGTAATGCATTTTTGGAGGATCCGACACGGTTGTGGCAGCATTTTTGAAGAGTTCGAACGACATAAGGACATGTTTTGACTTCTTGAAGGTGTGAAGGAGATAGAAACTCCTAACATGAAGCTGCACAACACTTCAGCACAGTCTTGTCAAGAAGAAAGAAACCTTGAAACAGTGTTAATATGCCGATTCTTAAGTGGTGCTTTGCTTTTAGACCTGGATGAGCATATTATGAGCATCTGAAAAACTAGCACAAGCTGAGAAGAGCAGCTCATCAAGATAACAATATTACAATATTTTTCAATTGGTGGGCTTCCGTCTTAATTTCATCTCATATTGAAAGAAAAAGGAAATATTAGGATTATAAAAAAAAACAGAGATAATATAGGTTGAATGGTTTCCAGCAGTAAGCTCATGCAGTCACAGATTTCAAACATATTTTAACTCAAAACAAGAAAAGAAAAGGTACGTCTACCTATGTTCATAGTTTCACAATATTTTTCACCATAGGCATGTTACTAAGGAACTAATGCTTTCTTATACTGGAAAGAGATCCTGCAAGATGCATGACTAACGATAAAATATAGAATAGTTACTTCCTTTAGTTTTTTTAATCATCCACAACAAGTGAAATAATCTTCCACGCCTACAAACTGAGAAAGAAACCTAAATTCCCCATCAATATACTCTTATAAGAACAAGTTGTGCAATGGATTGGTTTGTATAAGAATGGAAGATGTGATCTCCAAATATACAACTTCTAGACTTCATCAAAAAGAAAATATACAACTTCTAGTGAACCTAGCATAAAGATTCAAAGTGCAGGTTATTTCATAATACTTAACTTACTGTCCGATTGGGAAGAGTAGACAAGTTGAGGAAGGACAGGATGACATGCACGGGGTACAATGGAGAAGAAGGTAAGTATTGGAAGAGTTTGATGGGCTTGTAGAGAGCAAACAACATCCCGTACTCCTATTGAATGACCTTACCAGATAGTAACAGTCTGATACAACCACTAGTCAAGGCTTTTGTTGATAATAAGTAGTGTCCCAATGCAACCGTTTAACAAATTCGACTAAGACACTGAGAAGTCCACATATGGCGAAGACAATTTGGTGCATGCACTAGTATTTTCATTTTATTGTAAGTTTTATTTAATGACATACCCGACCATAGCGTTGGGGCGCACTGGCTGAGCACCAGTTCTCAAAACTGTCTCATCCAAATAGCAAGGGTTCGATGCAGAAAGAACTTTTGACTTATCTAACAAATATGATATAGTCGACCCAACTAATCAGGGAAGATGTCTAGTTTAGCAACTACAACCAACTTTATGTGATAGAAGTCATAAGACTCATACTCATGGCAGCTAGATATGTGTAACCAGAAACATGATTCCACTTCTTACTACTTACTATCACGGGGCTGATTTGATATTGCCTATTCCACCGAAGTAGAAGACTAAATGAGACCGAAACCTGTATAAAGCATTATCTCTAGCACTTATGGCAGATATCTGCCTAAACTTTAGTAGTAATGCAAAACCTTCCAAGATGGAATGTTATAAAGCCTGCTAATTCAATATTAAGATTAAACTTGAGAACCGTGTCTCAAGCATAAGTTTAATCAGATTGGTTCATAATCTGCAAAAAAGTATCTCTATGGCTAGTTTTTACAAGTGCGCTGTTATTAGCCTGTACAATGTAGGTCTTAGAGAAAATAAAGCATGTTATTAATTGTTTCACTTTGTCGTTCTGAATGTGAAAGGAGGGGGAGGGGTAAGTCAAAGAAGGTACCGCAGAATAATAATTTATATCCCATTCATTATACTTCATTTTCATCCAAGCTTCAACCCCCTTCAGCTGGTATGTATCGCTATAAATCATACTATGGTTGAATCAATTGAGGAAGTTAGCCTACTTTTGTGTTATTTCAAGTTTTCCACTTTATCCCTTGACAAAGTTTTCTTTCATAAATTATATTATAAAGAGAAGAGATTATTGAAATTATTATTAACAGTGGCTTTAGTGTTGATTGAAAACAGTTGGAAATTCGGATATTTAGGAAATATATAGATGTAAATCTAGAGCTTCTACTTTGCTTTAGGACAAACAATGAAACAAAACAATCAGACAGTAGCACATATCATGTACATAGATCATAGATGCATATTTATGGACTTAGACAGCGCCCAGCTTATTTGAAAACAAGATAGATGCATATTTGTGTACGTAGAGAACTTAAAAACTAGGATGACCACAATCTAACAAAATACACCTTACTAGCAATTGAAGGTGGTTACCTTTTTCCCCTGTTCAGTGGAGAGCATTGATAGAATCAAAATTTTATTTAAGAGAACGTGCACATTACTACAACATTGACATTGGATCTCCAGGCTAAGAACATAGCGCCTCAAGGATTTTCATCTACTTGGACAACATTCAGTGACATGACTGCTAAATGATTAGAACATTAAAATGCACAATATTCACATCATACACAGAAAATATGCTGTCACTCTCTTTTACTAATCCAAAAGGTCACTTGGTAATTTGTGCAACTGATCTAATAGATAGCGCTCTCCACAAAAAGTACCTGGAATAGGAAATACTGGCAATGATCATTTGTGAGTGTTTGAGAGGATTTGACTATCTGATGTAAATCTGTATCCATCAGTTCATAAACCAGATAAACATCTTTGAAACTTCGCCTGTGGATTGGCATCATGACATCTTTCAGAGCAATCACATTTTCATGTCTCAGGTGGCGAAGGAGCTTTAGTTCACGCAACGTTCTCAGAGCATCAACACGATTCTCAAATGCATTGTTTATTTTCTTTATTGCAACCTTCTCATTGGTTTGCCTGTTAACGGAAGAACAAACAATTCCATATGCCCCTCGACCTATAGGCTTAATAGGTACATATTTCATATCAATTTCAAAAAGCGATTGCCACATAGAATAGTAATGCTTCCCCGGGGTCCTAACCCCATTTGGTGGCTCAACCGGAGTTGCCATATTCCTGAAATTGTGGCAAACCAGGCATAATAAGTTAGGAAACTATTTTATGCATAATAATTTAGGAAACACGTGATATACGTTATTCCTTCTCAAAAAATTCAATCATTTATAAACTCCAAAACCAGGGGGAAAAAAAAAAGAAAAAGGAAAGTGCATATAACCTGATCACAAAATTTGCACGCAAACTGAAGATCCAAATCAACAACCCAAAAACGCAAAGAACTTTGCACGGCAACCTACCATGCTTTGCAAGCCTGTCTTTGCTCACAATAGTTTGAAATTCAGCCCAAACACTGCATATCATTTAAATGCTTATCCAAATGAGCAATTGTGTTTGAACTGGAATAAACAATTTGCAATAACAAGTCTTAAAATCATTCCCGAGTAATAGATTTCCCTCACAGCAGAGACAACCTATTGCAGACCTAAATAAAATAAAAAAATAAAATTGTCTCCTCTTTAACAACTTTAGCTTGTTAATGTGATAGTTCAATCAATTTAATACCAACAAGATCATTAAAGTTCTTTCCCAAAGACACCTTATTTATTGATGTCATAACATTACAACCACATGGAATCATTAATATCTTCTGTCTTATGAAAATCTAAAAATTAAAAAAGGAACCACTGTTACTACTTAGGGACTTCCATTAACTAATGGAATAATTTCCAATTTCAACAATCAAATTTGTAAAGTACTTATTTTTCTACTGAATCAAATTTTGGATCAATCATGTCAAAGATATAAGCTTTAATTAAAAGATAAACAAGAAAGTAACTGTTGTTGACCTTATGAAAATTCTCCATATCCAGTAACAACAACAACGACAACAATACACCCAGTGAATCTCCAAAGTGGGGTCTAGGGAGGGTAGAGTGTATGCGGAACTTACCCATACCTTGGAAAGTCAAGAGTTTGTTTCCGATAGACCCTCGGCACAGTATAAAAGTCACGACAAAAATACTATAAAAAGCAGGATAAAGTAGTCTGAAAATAAAATAACAAATGAATACGATAATCAAAGTACAAGAAACATTAAGACAAAAAAAGAAATCAAAAGAACACAAAAAAAAGAAAAAAGAACTTAGCTTTATACAGTGAATAATTGGAAATTCATGATGCATAATTTCACTGATCTCACAAAACAAAAATAAAAGAAACTATAAAAAGCTCTCACCCTATACTCTGTTTGTACACTCTTCACTGCCAAAAGCCATCTTCAACCTCATCAAAATTTAAGCTTTTCACAAAATTTCTGTTCAATTAAGCTTCAAATAAAACCCGTTTTCAAGAAACCCCCATTTACATTCTAGTCGGGTCGAGCAAACCCGGTACTGTGGCTGAAAAATTTTCCCCCAAAAACAAGAATCAGATCGGGAAAGATCCAGAATAATTAGGCTCACATTTCTTTGTTTTTCTTCAAAATTCAGACAAAAAGGGATAACATATTATAAATATCTGTGTCAACTAAAAAAATTTGGGATATTCTGTTTTTCTTTCCCCTCTCTCTCACACGCGCGCGCGCGCACACACACTAACTGTTGATCCGTTATCTTGTCGCGATCAGAGTGTTAAATTGTCTGAAAGTGGATCACATAGCGATGAAGTAAATAAGAGGATATATTCACATAATAAAAATAATTCTAATTTTTATCAGTGTGTTAGCAACTTTCTTCACTTTTTTTCCTATTTTGCTTTCTACTTATCTATTTTTAGTTGTATCAGTATCAGCTAAATCATATGAAAAAAATTATAAGAATATTGTTTTTTAAATTTCAATTTTTTCTTACAGATCTCAATTCTATTGTCAAAAAATTGTGTTCCTTTGCATATTTTTGGGACTATGAGTGCTTCATTTGTATTTATTATAAGAGATTATTTTTAAGTGTGTTGTTGTTGTATTCTTTTTAAATGTTCTATGTTTAAGGGATAATTTTGAAAAAAAATCTTAAAGTAATTATGTGTGAACCATGAGTGACCAACTTCGTTTAGAGATAAATTATTTTTGTGAGAATGTAGTGAAAGTGATACACTTTTGTGAAGTTGAGGAACTAATGGCTTCATATTATATAAAATAGATCCATTTAAATATATACTTGTTGAAATCAAACAATTTTAAGTCTTTCATAATAACAAGCAAATAGGTCTGAAAAAGTGGGGAAATAAGAAAATTTATATTTTGACCCCTGAAATTTGGAAGTTAGTATATTTAGGCCTTTAATTTCTGGAAGAGATGTTGATGCACCTTTTTTATATTTACATTGTAACAATAAGAAGAAAAAAAGAAAGGAGAAATTTTATCATGAACGTGTTTCTCTTCCTATTAATATTCAGTATATTTTCACTTAATTGAAAAGATTTTGGTACCATCAAACCTCACTTCTCAAAGTTAAAGAACTTATTATTGAAATCAAACGACTACCTCTTCACTTTTATCATAAGGGATGTTGCAGTCCCTTTAGAAACCTCAACGGTCTAATTGTCACTTTTCCCAAACTTAAAAGTGAAAAAGGCTCCGGCAAAAAGATGAAAAGGTCCCAAACTCTTCTTAGAAATTATTTTGAACTTTTGGGCCCCTGTCACCAGGTCTAAATCAATTTGCCCATATTCGTTTGGTACTCTAAGCCCACTGATAAAAAACTAATGGGCTTTTCCCATACATTGCAATATTTTATAAGTTGGATTTTCTCAATTGGCCATAAAGCGGGTACGATATTCGGTCTGTCAAACATAACACAACTTTGTTACTATCCTAAAGAAAATTTATTGATATAATAAGTAGGCTTGGGTGTGTACGAATAAAGTCACACATGGGAAAGAAGAAAAAAAACTACTTATAAGGTCATCATCATCTTTTTAGTGGGCCTAGTGGCTGGTATTATCTTAACATTTTTAGTTAGTCGGATAAAATAACTTTACCCGTCTAACTGTAACAATTTGTAGTCTTGATTGATATATATTCAGTGTATAATCAATTTGAACAGTAATTATATTGTAATTATACATTAAGTATATATTGCATACTGGCTAACATTTGTAAAAGAAAGATTAGAGTTATTTTTTATTGTGGTTTTGTTGCGCTAATGTATAGCGTATAAAATACCTTTTCAAAGATTTCAATAATATATATTGACCATGTGAGCAATATTTACTTATCAGTATACTTTCACATGTTATAAAGGTCACTTACTATATTTTGTAGGTAAAAAATTCATGCTTGCTCTAGAAGGGTACCCGTAATTTGCTGTAAAGAATCTGATAATATAAAAATTATATTAGTGAATACACGTAAGAAAACTTCGAAGTTTGTTTAGGAAATAGGTGGGTTAGCGTCAAAAGGAGGCCATTAGCTTTGTATTAGTAACACTGATTAAAAGTGACATTTCGATTCACCACGGTGGAATTAAGATTATAAATTTATGATTCTATGTGTTCTGAATTTTAAAAAAGGCATTTTATTAGGTTTTAAATAAATTATTTATATATATTAATTAAAAAAATTAACATAAATACAGAATTTGAACCAAAGCTATTGAGTGCCGAACCTGCAAACAGAAATGTAGCTCTGCCTTGCTTGATTGTTTTTGTCAAGACCAATATCTTATACTTCATTAAGGAAGAGTATTTTTTTTATATTTATGAATGCACTACTGAAATAAATAATCCATTGATTATTTTCATTAATTAAATGGTTTATATACAATTTACAATCTCTAAATATGGTAAATCATATTCCTACTATACAACTAATCTCCTAATTATACTTGTACAAGAATACTACAATTATGGTAAAAGTGTACAACAAATATGGTAAGAGGAAAGGAGGGAAACCGAGAGTTGGTATACATGGTATACACGTCTGGACAGTGTGTACCGTGTATACCCCATGTGTATATTTATCACATCCCCGCAGTCATAGCGGGCGGTCTTCGTACGCTGAGACTGCCCCTAAAATCTTCAAATAGAACCGAGGGAAGACCCTTAGTAAAGATGTCTGCAATTTGATACCTGGAAATGACATGACAGACGCATACTTGTCCACGAGCTACCTTTTTCCGAATAAAGTGGATATTCATCTTTATGTGTTTAGTGCGCTGATGTTGAACCGGATTACCAGAAAGATAGATTGCACTAATATTATCACAATAAACCAAGGTAGCTTTCTGAATGGGACAATGAAGTTCTAAGAGAAGATTACGCAACCAACATGATTCATATACCACATTGGCTACCCCTCGATACTCAGCCTCTGCACTAGAGCGTGATAATGTAGATTGTCGTTTCACAGACCATGAGATCAAGTTATTACCAAGAAACATACAATAACCAGACGTGGAGCGTCTGGTATCTGGACAATCACCCCAATCAGCAACTGTATACGAGACAGACATATAGGTCGACGATGGATATAGATACAAGCCATAGTCAAGTGTTCCCTGGATGTATCGTGTAATTCGTTTGAGCGCATTCATGTGCTCGATCCTAGGATCATGCATAAACAAACACACCTGCTATACGACATGCGTAATATCCGGTCTTGTGAAAGTAAGTTACCGAAGAGCCCTTGTAAGACTGCGATAGTGGGTAGGATCCTCGTAAGGTGAGCCAGCCGCAGCACCCATCTTGGGGTTTGTATCAACTGGAGTGGAAGTAGACTTACACGAGGACATACCAGTCCCCTCAATTATCTCAGCGACATACTTTCGGTGTGACAAGAATAACTCACGTGCATGACGAGTGACAACAATCCCCAAGAAATAACTCAAGGGCCCCAAGTCGTTCTTAGCAAACTCAGAACTGAGTAGGGTCATGATTGACTTGCGTAAATCATCAGAAGAAGCGGTCAAAATAATGTCATCCTCATATAAGATAATATAAGCCAGGGAAGTACCACAGCGATATATGAACAGAGAATTATCAGACCGTCTGTGAGAGAACTCAATAGTAGAAACATAGTATGCAAATCGTTTATACCAAGCACATGGGGCCTGCTTAAGCCCGTATAAGGACTTCTTCAACAAATAGACATGATTAGGACAATGGGGGTCTCTAAAACCCAACGGCTGATGCATGTAGACTGTCTCTTTAAGATCACCATGCAAGAAAGCATTCTTCACATCTAACTGATGAATGTGCCATGATTTTGAGAGAGCTAAACTGAGAACAGTGCGAATGGTAGTCGGTTTAACAACCGGACTGAACGTCTCTCCACAATTTATGACAACCTGTTGAGTTTTACCATCACCTACAAGACGAGCCTTATGCCTCGCAAAAGAACCGTCAAAATTATCTTTATGTTTAAAAATTCACATAGACCAAATAATATTAACACCAGAATAATGGGCACCAACTCCCTGGTTGTTTGCCAATAGGACTATTTCTTTTGAGCTCATATACGGGAATATTCTACAATACGTACTATTTGTCATCATCATCTTTTTAGTAGGCCTCGTGGCTAATCTTAACATTTTTAGTTAGTAGGATAAAATAATTTTACCCGTCTAACTGTAATAATTTGTAGCCTTGATTGATATATTTTCAGTGTATAATCAATTTGAACAGTAATTATATTGTAATTATACATTAAGTATATATTGCATACTAGCTAACATTTGTAAAAAGAAAGATTAGAGTTATTTTTTATTGTGGTTTTGTTGCGCTAATGTATAGCGTATAAAATACCTTTTCAAAGATTTCAATAATATATATTGACCATGTGAGCAATATTTACTTATCAGTATACTTTCACATGTTATAAAGGTCACTTACTATATTTTGTAGGTAAAAAATTCATGCTTGCTCTAGAAGGGTACCCGTAATTTGCTGTCAATAATCTGATAATATAAAAATTATATTAGTGAATAGAAGTAAGAAAACTTCGAAGAATTGTTTAGGAAATAGGTGGGCCATTAGCTTTGTATTAGTAACACACTGTGATTAAATGTGACATTTCGATTCACCACGGTGGAATTAAGATTATAAATTTATGATTTTATGAGTTCTGAATTTTAAAAAGACATTTTATTAGATTCTAAATAAATTATTTAGACATATTAATTAAAAATTTTAATATAAATACGGAATTTGAATCAAAGCTACTGAGTACCGAACCCGCAAACAGAAATGTAGCTCTGCCTTGCTTGATTGTTTTTGTCAAGAACAATATCTTATACTTCATTAAGGAAGAGTATTTCTTTATCTTTATGAATGCACTACTTTAGAATTACACTAATGTAGTCAAACATATTAAAATTACATCATGTATTTTCATTTTGATATGGTTTCTAGTTGCTTCTTGCATGTTATACCATATCATTTTTTCCCTAAAAGAAACAGAAATAGCAGATCTAGTGAGGTCAATATCATTAAAGATTTGCGCCTATGTTTGCTCCAGGGGATTTTCTTCTTTGTTCTTATTTGGAATTAATTTTCACGTTTGTATTTTTCGCAGTGGACATTTAAATACGAATAATACCCGGGACACCAAGGCAATAACAGTTCAAAATGAATTTATTTAAGTGTTCAAAAATAAATACCTTTATAAGAGTTCAATAATAAATACCAATATTAATTTTTTTATTATTCACACGAACCTTTCAATGACTTATCGGATACAAAAATGTGTAACAAGTAAGAAAAGTTGTAGGTTTTTTCCAGAGAGGTATTAAAATAATTTGTGTGAACTTAGCTAACACCATATTGACTACACTGAACTATAATAAAAATTTATTTTGCCACTAATTTATGTAGTAAAAAGAACATTATTTTAATTCATTGACAAAAATAAGGAGGAAAAAGGACAAGAGGCAGGTCTAATAAATAATTAAGTGCACACAATGGTATGCTAGAGAATATATACACATTGAGATAATTTTATTTTTTCTAATTATATGTCTGACATATATATATACTTGTGGTTTACACATTAGATTTGCACTCCATCAGCAAAGTCACTAGCCATCATATATATACTCATTACCTCATGTCAACTATGGATATGACTCATTAATCAAGCATTACATATACATATTAATTAGGACAGCCACAAATTTTCATATTTAACTATTAGTGCAATATCCAAAGTTGGTGAAATGAATTTACATGTACCTATTGTGTACTGTTTCTCTCAAATTTATACTTTTTACCTCAAGTTTAACTTCTACACTCCACATGTTTGATTTACGCGAATATCTCTTTTTGGGCCACCTTAAATTTTGTCTGTATATAAAGTTTTGTAATTATAGCCTTGTGATTATCCTTCCGTATAATATTAGACTTAAGTCTAAATATGCTCATATATTTGTTTAACCATACAAACAAAAGTGTGGTCTAACATTTGCAACGGTTTATAAAATTTCATATTGTGATCTAATGTTTTCTTAAAAGATTTCAATTTTCTCCAAAGAAATTTTTAGATCATGGTGTAAATTGTAAAAGGACCATAAGTTACAAGATAAATAAAAAGAGAGTCATTTGCTAAACAACTGACCAAATATAGTACTGAATCAACAAAAAATTCACTACTGACACTGCATAAGAATTTTTGTACTACCAATTCATCTAAAAAATAAAAAAATAACCAACCAACAAAATAACAACATACCCAGTATAAGCTCACAAATAAAATTTGAATAAGATAAAATGTACACAAACTTTTTTCCTACCTTAACTATAAATAACCAACCGTCCATAATAACTGAGATTCATATATAATCTGGAAAACTAAAACAACAGACTTGTTATGATAGACTATATTACACTATATAAGTTAATTTTTTTTTCCTTATGTATTGAAGATAGAAAAAGGTAGGGGGAAAAGAATGTGGGAAGCACATGTAACTTCCATAAAAGCATGCAAATAATAGTAGAAAAATACAAAAGGGTTAGCTCATATAGCAAGACTAATGAGAGCTTCACTTTTTTTTTTTTTTTTGTAGTCTTACTCTTTGGGGGGGGGGGGGTGATCTCTCATATAGTACTTTAACCCCACCCCAACTACCATATCCAACCATAGATTTTAATTATAATCCATTTTATAAAGCTCCATATATCCATTAGTTCTTCTCCCAAACACCTTAGTCATTCCATTAAAACTATATATCTTCTTTAAAACTTCATCTCCTTCACTAAAAAATCATGTTAGGCTCTATAGATCTCCCAGATTGTGTTTATTCAAAAGAGCCATTTTTCATCACTCCCATTAGCCCAACACCAAATCACACCCTTTATTTATCAAATCTTGATGATAAAGAATTCCTTAGATTTTCCATCAAGTATCTTTATCTTTTTACTAAGTCCATAAATTTGGAAAAACTTAAATATTCTCTATCAAGGGTTTTGGTTGATTATTACCCTTTAGCAGGGAGATTAAGAACATTCCCAGAAAATGATCATAAGCTTCAAGTGGATTGTAATGGAGAAGGTGCTATTTTTGCTGAAGCATTCTTGGATTTAACTGCTGATGAACTTCTTGTTGTTTCTAATAAGCCTGATAAATCTTGGAGGAAATTATTGTATAAAGTTGAAGCTCAAAGTTTCTTGGATATTCCCCCTCTAGTTGTGCAGGTTAGTTTCTAAATTACACTTAAATTTTCCTCGTGTTTAACTTCTATACAGGCCTGTAAGATAATTACAAGTAATTATTCACAAAACATGAAATTAATAACAAATTAAATGTTTATACATTAGAGTACACCTGTATAGCTTTTTTTACAAGCTCGTCGCTCCTTTCTTTCTTTGCTTGCAGGAAGCACACCAGTAGGGTAAGTTGCTTGATTCTACTATATTTTTTGCACTATATCTGTGTATATAAGTTAGAATTATTTTTTCTATTTTTTGAAATTTTTCTTGAATCGAGGGTCATCGAAAATAACTTATCTATCTAGAGTTTACATTCTTTACAAGAAATGAATATTACTTGATTAACGATGTAACATTAAGAATATGTGCTACTGAGTGATAATATCCTCTCGATTTGCCAATTAAGGTAAATATGGCTAATTAAAGAATTCTAGATGAAATTTGTCTTTCAAATAAGACTTTCTTGGTGGTGTGTGATGTTCCCAAAGCAACATGTATGGTTCCCTTTTCGCCATCATTTTCACATTTTCTTTTTTCTTACCCATTAACGTTAATATAAAGGTCACATGCTTTGATTTGATTAATAACCTAATTTGGCCAAGTTCGTTGTACATTCAACTAATAGTACTAGTACTAACTAGGAAAAATAGTGAAACATATACCCCATTATTCGTTGATTATCAAAAGTTAACAAGCGTACGTAAATCAAGTATTCTTTTATGCTCAAGTACATATGTATCTAAATTATTAATATTTTGAACAAGGGTATCAAACATTTTTTACTAGGGAGATTAACATGTCAAGACATCATAGGCGAGGTTAAGATTCTGAGTTTATGAATTTGAATTCTAAACAAAGTTGGATTCTAGTCAAACTATTTATACATAAAAAAATGAACTTTTTAAAAACAAAAATAAAGTTTAGATCAAAATTAATGAGTTTTGCCGAAATCATAGCTCTGTCACTACAAAACAAATTAAAATTATTATATTCTGCCGTAACTAAAATTTTAGCTCTGCCACTACAACAATATGGAAGATGACTAACTATAACAACACGTTCATATTTGAAGTAGCAATGTTAGGCTTTATATGTGAAGCAACAATACAATATATCTATATTTGAAGTAGCATTTGAAAAGTATAAGTATATATATAGCTTCTTTCCTAGCATTACGAGTAGTAGTGGAGATAAGCGGGAACAAGAAGTTCACCCGAACCAACAATTTGCTTTTTCAATCTGCGATTCTCTTTTTCATTTTCTCCCGTAGAGAAAGGTTCTTAGCTCCACGCTAGCAAGTAGCGAAGACCAAAGGTAGGCTATGAATTACTCGAGGCAGCCATGCCTTTTTTTAATAGTTTACAACAAACTTTGAGTGGGAGACAAGGGGCGCTCCCACAAGTTCCCGATGCCCCACCTGAAGCCCCAAATTGACGGGTTAGTATGAGCTTATCCATGCGGTTATGCACTCTTTAATAGGAAGGCTGATTTCGGGAGGCGAGAAGCGGACTTCTCTTGATTGATCTCTTTTCCCTCCCTCTGATCCGCTCTCAGAGGCCAATCTCAGTCAAGAAAAACAATAGTTAGGCCATTGTGCAGCTTCTGTATAGAAAGCAGGGAGTCCACCTCAACCTGAACCGACTCCTATTTCAATTTGTGCTGGACCGATCGATATACCAATAATTACTGTATTGTTAGTTTAAATTATATCGAGAAAATTATATTTTTTTAAAAAAAAGTAGCAACAAGGAATTGAATAGATAAATCTTTGGATCGACCATGGAAAATGACTTAAAGTGACCCTACGCCTCTTTCGTATTGGCTTTCCCCTAGGGATGACAACAAATCGGATCTAGACCGGATTCTACTAGATCCGGATCCAGATCCGTTTTTCATACCTAAATCCATATCCGGATCCAGGTCCGTCGGGTCCATAAAAATCATATCCAAATCCGGATCCATGGATCGGATCTGGATCCACATGTAAAAAAAATTGCCTTGCTAAGAATTTTTTTTGAATTGACAAACGATTTTTACTTAGCTAACAGTTTACTGTGTTTCAATTTTTCATATGAGATATTTTGTTCGTTGTCTCGTTTTGATTGTGATCTATTAATTGAAAACGTTGGACAATGACAATAGTTGTGGAAAATGTTGACTAGTATTTCCACAATGCAGAACTTACATGTGCTTGGAATCTTCACAAATGAAGTGAATATAATTTTAACTACTTGTCTATGGAGATGTTAGTCATTCACTAATATAACATTGATTTTATTATCGAAGTTACCTCTTTATTTTTTTATTAAACTTGTTTTGAGAATTAAACTTGCAAGGATGTGCTTAGCAATTTTAAGAAAATACTTATAAAATTACATTCTAAGTTATGAATATATTTAATAAAAAACGGATCCACGGATCGGATCTGAACCGGATACGAATTTCAAATACAAGATCCAGATCCGATCCGTCAGAAATGGATCCGGGTCCGATCCGGATCCGTCGAGTCCAAATTTTGAAATTTTTTATCTTATAAAACGGATCTGGATCCACCGGGTCCAGGATCCACTGCCATCCCCTCTCTTGTTTCAGATATTCCACTTGTTCTCAAAGTATATAGCTCTAGTATGACAAAATTACCCTTCCTAACCACTTTTGTTTCCCATTACAGGTAACAAGTCTCCGTTGCGGAGGAATGATCCTGTGCACCGCCATCAACCACTGCCTATGTGACGGCATTGGCACTGCTCAATTTCTACATACCTGGGCCCACTTTACCAAGGACCCCACCAGCAATTTACCAATCAGCCCGTACCACTCTCGCCACGTGTTTAAACCCCGTGATCCACCACAAACAACCTCCGTACATCCAGCATTTACGAAAATACCCGTCGATCAACCAAATCCCCAATATGGCCTTGACCTTCACCGATATTTACAATCCCAACCACTTTCCCCTGCTTCTATTACCTTTTCACAGTCACAAATTCTTCACTTGAAAAGACAATGTTCTCCCTCGGTAAAATCCACTAGCTTCGAAGTGCTAGCATCTCACACGTGGCGTTGTTGGGTAAAATCCTTGGATTTACCTTCCTCCTTTAACGTGAAACTCCTATTTTCCGTGAACATTAGGAAGACTGTAAAACCAGAATTATCACAAGGGTATTATGGGAATGGATTCGTGCTAGGTTGCGCCGAGGCGCCAGTTAAGCAAGTGGTGAATGGTAATTTACAAGAAACGGTAAAATTAGTGCAACATGCTAAATCCGAATTAACGAACGATGCGGTAAAATCGATCGTCGATTTATTAGAGGATAAAACAGTAAAAACGGATTTATCGGCTAGTTTGGTAATTTCACAGTGGTCAAGATTGGGCTTGGAGGAAGTAAATTTTGGTGAAGGGAAGCCAATACAAATGGGGCCTTTAACAAGTGATATTTACTGCTTGTTTTTACCGTCAGTGGGTGAATTTGATGCTGTTCGAGTATTGGTTTCATTGCCAGAAAATGTTGTGAAGAAATTTGAATATTATATGAAGGAACTTTGGGAGGTAAATGATGTTAATGGAGGAGACATCATCAAAGGGCATCTTCAATTTGAAAATCACAAAATGATTTCTGCTTAAATTTAATTTCCTTATAGGAAAAAAAGTTCAGTTTCTAATTTTTATTTCCCTTTTTGAATGTATTCTCCAGCTACAATTTCTTATATAGAGGGTGAATGTATATTAAGAGACGAATGTGTAACACCTTCATCTTTTGTTACAATAAATTGTGAGCGCAATGATATTCTACGTCCATTTACTCAAAATTTTGTAACAATCAATCTATAAAGAGTTATATTTATATAACCTAGTTTATCAAGTTTTTAGGAGGTTAAAATTGTATTTTTATTTTAGCAAAAGTGGTTTGATTCGAGAGAATTGAAGTGTTTGATCAGACTTTTAAAAAAAAATCTTATGAAAAACGTTAGATTGCAATTTAAAATTTATAAGTTATTATCTATGAAATAGAGCAATATATGATCAAATATTAAATCTGAATCTATCGTTATTAGGAAAGATAATTTTTCAAGAGCTATATTTGCGTAATTTTAGAAATAGGGTACAAAATCTAAATGGGACCCAAAGACAGAGAAATTTGCGTAAATCAGCCTGCCTCCAATTCATAATTTACCATGTCTCAACACCACTCTAAATCCAGTGCTGAATATGCGAGGAGGAATTGAATTCTCACATCAATATGTTATGAATGTATTTTACTCATAACATGTTATGAATGTATTTTACTCAAACTAAGACCACTCATAACTTTCGATTATGCTATTCCTTTTGTCGGTTATTTTACATATAGTAATAAATATTCCCTTGTGGAATGGAACATGGTATATAAGATAATTTAGAAAACATAGTATATTTTGTAATTCTGCATTAAGTTATCCAAAAAAAAAAAAAAAAGAGAGAAGTTCCGCTAGACAAGGCCTATATTTTCCGGCTATTATGTGACAAGATTCTTGTTTTTCGCATAAAGATGAAACCAATTTGTCCTAATAGTCAATTATTTCGGAAAGAATATTTTATTTCCACTTGTTGCTATATTATTTTACTATTTTATGTACAAATTTTGCATAAAAATGGTTCTTAAATGGACATGGACATCTATTACCATAGGAAACAAAAGTTGTGTCAATTATTGGTAAAGAGTGTTTCAACGGAATTATCCTTATACGGCGCGAATTCAAATATAATCGAGTTTTAATATATGTATTATACACCAGGTGGGAAAAAAAAAAAGTTCAAGTTATGTGTATAAATTGGAAAATAGAATTAAGTAGATAAAATTTTTACTTTTTCTTTTAACTGTTTAAGCTTTTGATGAAATGATCACATACTTTAATATGGTATTAGAATAAATAGAGATTCTGAGTTCGAGTCTCAATGGTACTCACTATTAAAAGAATTTTCACGTGTTTGGCTCATGAAAAAGAATCAAGTTTGCAAATTTGTACACCCTCTTACTGCTTTAATCATTTAGATGAAATGATTGCACACTCCAACATACAATGAGTAACATCTTCATGTTAAAGTATTTTAAGTTTTAGAGCATGGAATCTTATTGCGTCATATTTTTGTACGACTAATTGCGGCAAATGCCATCAAATAATTGAGTTAACTCAGATGGAGCGCTTTAAGCGACCAAATATAGCTAATCCAGTACATAATTGTATGATCGTTGCATTAAATGTATAGTAAGATCTTTCAATAATAACGTGCACAATTATTTTTTTTATCTTCACCTGTTATTGATACGAAATCAGCATAGCATGTATTTGCATATTAACTTTTACCAACTTAATAATGATAATCAATATGTATTGACGCCTCACATAACTTTAAAAAAAAAAACATGTAGAAAATTATGGTTGCTTCAGAAAGTAGTTATTATAAAACATTTAGTTCTATGAGTTATCATTAGGGTGTGACTTTCTGAAGATATAGTAATATCATACTCCTACTTCATTTAAAAAAGGTAGAGGGAATTAATTGTAAAATAACTAAGATGCACCACTTACACAAGTTGCCTTTCTTTTATTGCTTTTTCAAATTTATCTTCTCCAATCTCAGCTTTGTCAAGGCATAAATGGAAAAGAAATTGAGTGGCAAGCTGAATCATTATATTTGGTGAATGAACAATTGGTCATAAAAAGAATATGGAGTTATGTATAGTTCCTAACTTCATTATAGTACTTATATAGCATAAGTAATAAAGCATGATTACTTTTTCTCTGAGTGCCATTATATGATATTCAACAATTGCGTAAATGATAAGTAAAAGTATAGAAGGTAAGCTTACAAATTTGACAACAATGAACTTTGAAAGCACAGATATTCATGTGTTTTTCTTTTTAGTTTTATGAATAAATTTATTATCTAACATCAATTTAATTATAGCCTTAATCTTTATTTTAAAAAAATTAAGCTAGTATGCAGTGTATGATCAACATATAATTATTGTATAACCAATGCATGTACCATATATTTAGTATATATTGAGTATACACCAACGACGATTACAAACTAGTTATTACAGTTATGTGTCATGTGAAATTTCTTTTAGCTGGCTGACCAAGAACATTAAGATCTCTTACTAATGAATGACTAACTACATTGGAAAATTAGACACCTTTAATGCGATTGATTGGCTGAGAAAAAATTAGCCAAAAGCTTATCTCTTGAATATGCTAATCAATTAATTATAGTTTGAAGCCCCAACCATTTCAAAATATTTGACCTAAATTATGCAAAACGACCACATTATCTTGTCCAAAAGGAGATGCTTTAATCAAGATATCAAAAGAATCAATGCACATTTATAATTGGTGAATCAAAGATAAAATTCCTTCTAGTCTTTTGCTTAGTTAATGATTAAGGGGAAACCAATTAGATATGAGTTAAAAGTCAATGGCATGATGAGAAAAAGCAGAAGGCAATGATGCATGGGAGTCTAGTGTTCAAATGGTGGGTCGGCAGTTATATTTTAAAGGGATCATGCTAGTACAATATTAGATATAAAAAAATGTCACAAAGAATTATACTATACTACTAAAATGCATTATAAAAATATGATGATGATCATAATGTATAATAAATTATATAACATTATCATATCTACTAGGCCACGAGTCCACAACTAGAGTTGCTTTTTAGATCCACATGAATGATACTCGAAATCTACCAAATCTAGGATTCTAAACTTATGATTTATTGGGCTGACACTCGCTCATGCTTTCATTTTTTTGAGTGTGATTTGACATTCCTTCTTCGCCGACATGAGCTAGCAGATACACAAGGAAATAAATTAACACACATAAATGTTTTTTTTCCAAATGCGAGGTAGCAGATACTCATGAGTGAAACAATTAAATTACGGACAAGGTCCATTATAATCATTTCTCACTTCTACTTGAGAGTAAGTGTGATCCCAACCTCTCGATATATGGTGCTCATACTTGATATACTGACATTTTAAGTATAGGATATATGATCAACTATATCATTTTTATCATTCTCTACCGCAAACATTATTTTCAACCTTGATACATTCTTGTAGCCGGAGATGTACTGAATAATGTAAAATATGTATCTACTCAAATATAATATGGTAAAAAAATATCCATATTGATACACAAATCTGTCCTTTGAGCAGCATAACCATGATCATCACCAATCATGACTCAACACTATCATTTAAGAAAAAGAATGTTTGTCCACCTCCCTCATTGTCCTATTTGGTTCAATCTTTATTTCACGTTTCTGAAAGAAATAATCCCCTTGATTATTTTTATTGATTGAATAGATATAAATACAAGTTGCAAAATAGGAGAATCTTATTCCTATTCTATTCCTAAAACTTTATTCTACCATAATTCTAACTATACAATTATGGTAAGTGTATATCTTAAATATGGTAAGTGTATATCCTAATCTAGGTAACAAATAAACTACAATATACACACAATATACTTTCCTTAATATACAACTATGTCCCTCTTGTTTCTTTGCCCTAGTACCGTGAATGGCCTGGACGAATTGGGCCATTTGGGCGCCTCTATTTGGTCGCCCTTTGCTCCATCTTTGGCCGCCATCGCTCATCGCTTTGTATACCGTGATATATCTTTGTTGTAGATTCAGTGTATATCACAAGTATATTACCTTTGTTTAACACACCCCTGCAGTCATAGCGGGCGGTCTTCGAACGCTGAGACTGTCCCTAAAATCTTCAAAGAGAACCGTTGGTAGACCCTTTGTAAAGATGTCTGCAATTTGATAACGAGACGGGACATGGCATACGCGAACGTGACCCTTTGCAACCTTTTCACGGACAAAGTGAATGTCCATTTCGATATGCTTAGTACGTTGGTGTTGAACTGGGTTACCTGAAAGGTAGATGGCACTAATGTTATCGCAATATACCAAGGTTGCCTTCTGAATGGGACAATGAAGCTCCAAAAGCAAATTACGTAGCCAACATGATTCGGAGACCACATTCGCTACCCCTCGATATTCTGCCTCTGCACTTGAGCGTGATAGCGTTGCCTGACGCTTTGCCGACCAGGAGACCAAGTTGTTGCCAAGGAACATACAGTAGCCAGAAGTCGACCGTCTGGTATCGGGACAACCACCCCAATCAGCATCCGTGTAAGAGACAAGTGTGGATGTAGATGAAGGATACAAGTGCAACCCATAGTCCAGTGTCCCCTGAATATACTGAATGATGCGTTTGATTGCATTCATGTGCTCAACCCTGGGATCATGCATGAATAAACACACCTGCTGAACCGCATACGTAATATCCGGTCTAGTAAAGGTAAGATACTGGAGGGCCCCTGCCAGACTGCGATAGCGGGTCGGGTCCTCGTATGGTGCACCTGTTGCGGCACTTAGCTTTGGGTTTGCATCAACTGGCGTGGAAGTGGACTTACAGGATGACATCCCAGCCCTCTCTATGATCTCAGCAGCATACTTTCGTTGAGACAAAAAATAAGCCACCTGAATGACGCTTGACGGCAATCCCCAAAAAATAACTCAAAGGCCCTAAGTCTTTCATAGCAAACTCAGAACTGAGCATGGTCATGATAGACTGGCGCAAGGCATCGGAAGAGGCAGTCAAGATGATATCATCCACATACAAATGTAATGTAGGCAAAGGGACGAACCACGGCGGTAGATGAACAAGGAATTATCTCGACATCTTTGTGAGTGAACCCAATAGTTGAAACAAAGTCAGCAAACCTCGTGTACCAGGCCCTTGGAGACTGCTTAAGCCCATATAAGGACTTCTTCAACAAACATACATGATGAGGACGGTTTGGATCCCTGAAACCCAACGGCTGATGCATATAGATTGTTTCCTTGAGATCACCATGTAGGAAAACATTCTTGACATCCAACTGATGAATTGGCCAAGTCTTTGAAAGAGCCAAGCTAATCATAGTGTGAATGGTAGCCGATTTGACCACTGGACTAAACGTCTCACCACAATCTATCCCAACCTGATGAGTCTTACCATCACCAACAAGTCTCGCCTTATGTCGAGCAAAGGACCCATCTAAATTCTCTTTATGAGCAAAACTCCACATAGACCTAATAACATTAATACCATATGGACGGGGCACCAACTCCCACGTCTTATTATCAATAAGAGCATTATATTCATCAGTCATTGCAATTTTCCAATTAGGGTCATTTAATGCGGACACAGGATTACGGGGCAAGGGGGATTTAGAGATATCAGAATATAAATTAAAATGTCTTTTAGGTGTAAAAATACCCCGCTGACTACGAGTGACCGGCCTATGACTCGATGAAGAATTGAGGGAATTTTCTGGGCTCGGGACGGGTAGCGTGACGATGGGCTCTTGGCCCAAATCGGTAAATGGACTCGTCGTGCGGGCCAGTTCGAGTGGTGGATCGCCCAATTGCTTTGGAACTGCTCCGGTGGTCAAGATGTTGCTACGGGCGATCTTGTGGTCCAGTGGGCAAGGTTCATTGGAGGATTTCGGGTGCGGGAGATGTCTGAAAAATTCCGAATAATATACGGGGATATTTGGTCATCCAAAAAATTATACGACTTAGGCTCGGGAGTATGAACTTTCATAAAAGGGAATTGGGTTTCATCAAAAATGACATGGCGATTAATTATGATTTTCTTGGAGGATAAATCAAAACACTTATAACCACGATGATTCGACGAATAATCCAAAAATACACACGGGGTAGACCGAGCCTGAAGTTTGTTAATTGTGGTGGATGGGAACAACGGATAACACAAGCACCAAAAAATCCGAAGATGAGAATAAGACGGGTCCTTATTATACATGATTTTGAGGGGGGAGGAATATGTCAGACCTTTAGAAGGAATTATGTTAAGAAGATATGTGGCCATTTGTAGAGCATGATGCCAAAAATATGGAGGTATGGAGGCATGGATTAAGAGAGTTCGGACAATGTTATTTATGGAACGAATTTTGCGTTCGGCTTTCCCATTTTGTAAAGATGTATGAGGACACGAAAAACAAAAATGTATCCCATTATTAGCACAAAATTCCCGAAACTCCCTATTGTCATACTCTTTCCCATTATCACATTGAATATTTTTTATTTCTCTTTCGAATTGAGTACGAATGAACGCTCTAAATTTGATGAAGACGGAAAACACTTGTGATTTATTCGCAATTGAAAACGTCCACAAAAATCTAGAATAATCATCTAAAAAGATAACATAATATCGATGACCCAATGAACTAAGAACATGAGACGTCCATAAGTCGCTATGAATAATATCAAATGGCATTGAAGTATGAGAATTGGAGTCTACAAATGGCAACTTAACACTTTTCCCTAAGGAGCAAGACTGACAAAGTGGAGTACGACTCGTACCCTTACATGAAATAAAGCTATTTTCATCTAAAACGGATAAAATAGAAGATCCCGGATGACCCAAACGAGCATGCCACATAGAAGGAGAGATGACTGCAAAAGCTGATGGCAAGGCTTGACTCGATGGACTGAAACCAGGCATGATAGGATACAGATCCCCCCTACTATCACACCTCATGAGATGACTCCCCGTCTTGAAATCCTTCACAGAGAAACCAAAAGGATCAAATTCAACGGAAACGGAATTGTCAGTAGTGAATTTTCGGACAGACACTAAATTTTTAATCAATTTAGGAGCATGTAAAGTATTTTTCAAGAGAAGGGGTGGATTGGGGGGAGACAACGTTTTCTGACCATAACCCTGAATTGGAATAGAGTTGCCATTACCAACAATTATACCCCGAGGGGTGCTCAAATTGGAATAAGAGGAGAGAGTACCTGATTCGGAAGTCATGTGAGTAGTGGCCCCGGTGTCCATATACCAATTTGGGTCCGGTTGAGTCAATCCCAACGTGTGCATCGCGACCTCGATATCGGTTTGAGTGGGACCTGCTGCATGATGGGCTTGCGGAGGTCGGGGCCCAAGAACTCCTGTCCGTGACGGAGTTGGGTCGTAGGCTTTATTCTTTGCCGCCTTTGAGCCAGCGGCCGATGGGCCGCCCACTTGGGTGTTGGGCCTGGACTATTGGCGGCCAGCGGCGGCGGAATTCACGCATGATTGTGCAGGGCCGCCCTTGCCCGGCCAGCGCCATGGGCCCCATCTTTGGCCCCAGGGTGGTGGTGGGCCACTGTTCACTGGATGGGACCCACCGCCTGCTTGCTGACCACCGGTACCGCCACTAGAATCGTCGCGTTTGCCCCCGCGATTTTTGTTATTATTCTTGCGATTATTCTTGCCGCCACCATTATTATGGTTTTGGCCTGAATTATTAACAAAACCCAAAGGACTAGGAGAGGACGCCACCATGACGACTGGGCTTGCTCCGGTAGCCGCCTTTTTAGCCAAACCGGCTTCTTCCAACGTAAGCATGGAGCGGGCTTGATAGAAGTCGGGAAGAAGGTTGCTTTGGCGAAGGAGAGTTCCAACACCATTATAGGCCTCCGAAAGACCGGCAACCAACTGTAGAACTAGACGATTATTCGTTATTGGTGCGCCAACATTACGGAGTTGATCCGCCAACTCCTTTAGTTTCTTGCAATATGCAAAAACGTTCGAAAATTCGTCCATTCTAATGAGAGAGAATTCCTGCTCGAGTGTGACGACACGGGAATGTTGGTTGTCTTGGAATATGTCACGCAATCTATTCCATGCAGCCATAGTCGTGGTATCCGGCTCAATAATCGTCTGTAGAAGGTCCACCGAAATAGTGGCGTAGATCCACCGGAGAACGGTAGCATCAAGTGTAATCCATAACTCAGGATCCTCCGCAGGAAGGGGTCTAGCTGGAGGAATGATGTGATGAAGAACTTGATAAGAGATAGCGTGAATTTTAAACAACTCCGCCCACGTCGCATATTGGACGTTTTCCATCTCAAGGACAATAGGGATACTGCTCTTGATATTGGAAACCGTGAGGGCAGGGTGATAATTGTTCTTAGACATATTGAAAGAACAAAGAAGAAAGAGAAATTTAAGAGATGTGTTTTTGAGAGCGGAAGACGAATTTTGGAAGAGAAACCCGAGGGGGGGGGGGGTGTCTCGGCCAAAGGAAGGACAAAAGTTGAGAGAAAAACTTTTGTTTAGACCTAGTCTCTTGATACCATGAAAGAAATAACCCCCTTGATTATTTTCATTGATTGAATAGATATATATATACAAGTTACAAAATAGGAGAATCATATTCCTATTCTATTCCTAAAACCTTATTCTACCATAATTCTAACTATACAATTATGGTAAGTGTATATCCTAAATATGGTAAGTGTATATCCTAATCTAGGTAACAAATAAACTACAATATACACACAATATACTTTCCTTAATATACAACTATGTCCTACTGTTTTGCTGCCCTAGTACCGTGAATGGCCTGGACGAGTTGGGCCATTTGGGCCGCCTCTGTTGGGATGCCACTGCTCCACTACTGGGCTGCCACTGCTCACTTCTTTGTATACATGTGATATATACTGCTGTATATTCAGTGTATATCACAGGTATATTACCTTTGTTTAACAGTTTCCATTGAGGTTAAATAATTATTTTTGCCAATTCGAACTTCTAACCTTATTACTGAAAGTTAGAATTTTTATTGTAATAATAGTGTTTAGGCCAGCTTGCATTTAGAAGTTCTTCTACTAAAGCAATACTAATTTAGTAATTTACCATGCTCAATTTCTACTTAAAAGTTAAACCTAGAAGATGGCGTGGAACTATTTTGCTCTTTAAATTATAGGAATTTTTCTTCTCTGTGGAGAAGTTTTAGCGGAGTATTTGGTACGTTACAAAAATAATACATTAATATTTGAAGAAATTATAACTTAGCATTCCATGATATGCTAAATCATTTATAGCGAAAATTTTGCCTTTAAGTGAAGGTGAAAGGAGTATTACATTAAACAAAAGAGAAAAAGAGAAAATGTAAAAGTTGCTTGAGGAACTAAAATCTAAAAGAATTAATTAAAATGAGAATTGATAAATCTTGCCCGACTAATAATGGACTTTGAATCAGGCTAAAGCAGATGATGACTATATTTATAATTGGATTAAACAATTGGACCACATCAGATATGATTTTGCTTTTGACGTAGTGCTAATGATCTACTCATTAGCATATTGGGCCTTAATGATAAATCTGACCTCGTTTTCAGTACTGGGTTTCCTATCTTCCTTTGTTACACTTGATTAAGAAATAAAAAAGGCCCCTTTTCTATGGATTCCTTGGGGAGTCTAAAGAAACAAGAAAAACGTTAGTGGACTGTAATATTTTATGGTCCATGTAGCACTGTCATTAGCATCAAATGGGCTCTATAAACCAAGCCCATAATAGTTCAGTCCGCAGACATACCATTCAGTTCATTCGTGAGAAGCTTAAGCAATCTCAAGTTTGCAAAACCTGACCAAATTTTAACAAGGTTAAAGTCTAAATAGGGCTCCTAAAAGAAGCTACCTAGTGCTTTTCTTTGATTTTAAGCTGTTCGTTTTATGCTAAGCTAACAACTTCCTCTTTTTTTTTTTTTGCATAGTTGTCTTATTTCCATTCCTAGTTAACATTATTTAACTATTCCAAATGAGACGGAAGAGCCCATTTAACCTACAAATCTATTATTTGTTTCTCTTTTTATAGAATGAGGGACAATCGACACATAACATGAACTCGGTGCCATAGGGGGAATTGGTGCGTTTTCAGAATGGATTACCTAATTCCGAGAGAGTGACATGTTACATTTCTTTAGAAAAAAGACTACTCAAATGGACAAAAGTTATAGGCAAGACATACAGGTTAAAATTGTGGTTCATTATAAGTTTTAGTTTTATGTTAAATTTCTCCAGAAATATTTGTTTTTATACTTGAGACATTAAAAAATAAAATATAAGAAATTTTTCATTCAAACCATTTGCGCGTATAAATCAATGGGTTAGGAAAGGCCATTTTATTGCCAACAGGAAAGAAATGTATGAAAAAGACGATACTCTTACAATATTCTTGAATTAAAAGATGTCCAGATGTTCTTATTGCATTTAGAAGTGCTTTAATCTTCCTAATGCATGCTAATTATGAGAAAAATTGACTTCAAATGCAATTCATTTTTAAAGCGGTGTGATTCGAGGGAAAATTTTCATAAATAACTACATTTCAACCTTTATAATTGAAATATACTAGTCATTATTCAGGACTTCAACTTTTACAAGTAAATTCTAGGTTATTATCATGAGGTTTTACTTGTAAAAATTAAAACTCTTAAGGAAATGATTATTTTTCAATTATAGAACTATAAAGTGGCTAGCTAGCACGATTACTATATTATTTGAACTAGTTTGTGCACTTCTATCTTATGACTATGTGTACTCAGTAGCGGACCCACCTTATGTTAAGGGGTGTCAATTGGCATTTCTTCATCGAAAGTTACACTGTTTAGCTAAATCAAATTTTAGTTTTATGTATATATCTTATATGTTGACTCTCCTTATTTCTTATGTGTGTCTACTCAGAGCCAGTGCCAGGATTTCAATTTTATGGATTCTAAATTTTAGAGCGATGACTTCAAGTGCTAATAACTGAGTTCTAGCTGATATAATATGTGCATATATTTGACAAAATTTTCAACACAAATACACTGTTTGAACAAAAGCTATTGGGTTCGGTCGAACCCACAACGGGGCTTCTACCTCCGCCATTATTTTACTTTTTATATTTTGACACCTCTTGATAAAATTTCTGACTCTGCTTATACTCGATTACTTTGATTACAAAAACACAACCCTTCAGCAATGACCGGTTAAAGTACTCGTGAAATGTTTTCACTCGAAGTCGAAAAACATGATATACCTTATTGCATGTAGTTGATGTATAGCTGCAAAGTGCAAAGGGAAAACAATCGACTGAGAGAAACAGTATCTCCCCAGGATTTCAGGCTTTTGACACCACTAGACAATTCTTGTAGTCGACATGTTTTTTCCTTCCTTGCAAGAATCTCTTCTTCAAAACTCTGTAAATCCCTTTAATTTTACTCTTCTTATATCGTTTTGATATCATATTAATTTGTATTAACTTCAGATTATTAAATCGAACTTCGATCACGGATCATATATCTTAAATATGCGGTCATATTACTTTAAGTTAATTAGGGATGACAAAATTAGCCTGGTCATTCGCACAAATGATCCTATTTTGGGGTAGTTTTTAATTTTTATCTTTCAAGTTTGAATTCTTTAATTTTTGCGCTTTATTATTTTTGACGCGATATAATTAGAATTTCGTTCGGCGTAATAAGTATTATATCTTCGACATATGTATCATACACAATCCACCGATTATGCCGGATAAGGCATAACTGTCAATACTCAACATAATATGAAAAAGGCATAATTAGCATTTAATTTTAACATATGTATGATAATATCCACATAAACTATGCCGGATAAGACATAATTTCTAACACTCAACATAATTTAAAAAATTACTATAAAACTATGTCGTATAACTTAATTCCTACATAATTTATGCCGCGCGAGGGAAAAGTTCAATTTTCGAATAAAAAAATATTATAGAGATTATCCCTTGTGAAGTAGACCTGTATATTTTTATAAAATAAATAGTAGGAGACAAAAATTAAAGACCACAGCTATGAAGGACAAAAATTAAAGACAAGTGTGTTCGAGGGACAATTCGCACAAGAAAAATCAAATTAGCCAAGTCAAATTAGCCCATCTAAAAGTTCGGGTGATTTGGGCTAAACATATAGCCCAAACGAACAACTTTGTCAAACTATTTAAAGAACAACTTTTTTTTTATTTAATATGCTATATATAGAAAATTACACGATTTTCCTTTCAAAATGGCTGGTCTTTAATTTTTTCCCCTCAAATCGATGGTCTTTAATTTTTGCACCTACTTTCATATAATAAAAATTTATGGGCTAATATATCGTATTCGCTGGTCTACCAAATCAGAGATATTGAGTTCAATCCCAAGCAGAGTAAAAAAAATTTGCACGACAAGATTTTGATAGAAATTATGCATATTCGCGAAAAGATACGTAGAAATTATGCCTTATCCGACATAGTTATGTAGTACTAATTCGCAAGATAATTTTTCATTGAATCTATGCCGGACAAGGCATAATTTTTATTTACCTTTTGCGAATAGACATAGCTTCTATCAAAACCTTGTCTTGCGAAATTAAATCATAGATCCAAATTTCTTTTTTATTTTTTTTCAATGTCAGGGGTATTTCACATTTTTGTTATTTAAAATGTGAATACCAAAAATTAAAGACCTGCAATTTGAGAGGCAAAACTCAAAGACCACCCCAAAATAGCGGCATTTGTGTGAAATGTCCCGCTATATATGCCTATACTGAAGAGAAATAAAAGTTATTTAGTTTTTTTTTTTGGTAATTTAACAAATAAAAAAAAATTGATCAAAGTTAAACGGGTTGGATGTTTGGAAATGATTCATTGTTTAATCCATCTTGACCTAGCGATCATCTCAACCCAAGCATCCCTGATTCAATTTATTAACTCAGTGCATTTTAATCTGTCAAAATTCAATTCAACTTCCCAAGTTAACACCTCTATGGTAGCCCATGTGTAATTTGTCTACTTCAATACATGAAGAATTATCATACACGAATTAAATTCCTACTAGAAGAATAACGCCTATTGATATGCACTAATGATTACATAAGTTCTATTTGAATATAAATTTCCACCCAACCCCTACAAATTTCATTGATAATAAACGTGCATTTCATTTGTAAAATAATTTCGTAGTCAAGGACATGGACATGACATTTGGTCAAGAGGGTCTATTCTTCAAAGGAAATAAACTGAAGAATTATTGCTATATAATATCTTTGCCTTTGTTATATAGAGTCTTGTGAAAGCAGAAATTAGTTGGACGAGTCCTTGATTTAACTTAACGAAATAAGATTACTTTGTATGGGATAAGAGTACGCAGTTGACCAAGATGAGCAACTCGGGCCCTTACACTAGGACATGAATCGATCATGACGAGAATGAACTTCTTCAAGATATAATGTAAAAGCAATAAAAAAGACAGAAGAAGACCATTCCTATTGTGGTACAATCATAAATTCTTTGAAAGCTGAAACTAATTTTTCAATCTTATAAACAATCGGTGGCCAACGAAAATTACTTATTTTTCAAGATCATGTTGTTAGTTCTATATCTATATATGTTCTGATTGTCAAGTCATACTTTATCCGATTGCATTTTATTAAAGTTTGGCGTATTAAATATAATAGAAGTCTTAGAGGCAAAAATTTATGTGCAACTTCTGGTGTATTATTACATCAATATTAAGCCTCATGAGAAATATATAAGGTATGTTTGAAAGTTTAGTGGATACAGAAAGCAAGAAGAGACAAGACCCTACTGTTGGATTTCATTGCTCTTTTAATTAAACAATTGTGGAAGGCATATATTCCCCAGACTTCAGTGCATTGTCTTCTTCTCAAGACACCCCCTTTAAATTCTACAACTTTAGACCTCCTTCTCTTTTCCAAATCTGTGTAACTTTGAGTTGCATAATTTAATCCTTTGAGAAAAGTTGTCTTCAAATATTATACATAGTTGTATCTGTGACCAAAGACAAAAGTAATGGTCTTTTGAGTCAAAGTCACTACTAAAAAAATCAGGGTTTAGCGATAGATAAATTTCATAGTTAAACAGCAAAATTCGTCGCTAATTTTATTTAACGATGGATTAGCGATGAATTATCATAAAATTTTGTTAGCTATGAGCATTATAGAGACGGATTAGCGATGAAATTTGTAGCTAATTCCAATTGTTTTAGTAGTGAGTGTGATTATTCATTATTTCACCTTGATACATCACAAAAATCTTTCTTTATAACGATCCAAAAAAAAAAAAAAAAGCGCGTACACACCCCTAGCTACCATGGAGTAAGAAAGTAAATATAATTTAATTTCTTATGACCATCATGTAAATCTTGGATCATATTCATAACACCAGATCAAAATCTAGGTTTAAATCTCTATACAAATAGCCGGTTGGATTCACTATTTATTTTTTCTAGTCGGTATACATAGATTATATACTAATTATACATAATTATACATATATTATACATAAACTCTACATATATTATACATCCGTCTGCTATTTTCAATTTAAATTATTGGGTGGGCGGCTATTTAAGTTAATTCTTCATTATTTTATGTAGAAATCTCTTAGAAATGATATATTATGATAAGGATAGTGCTAATTATTAATTAGTAGTACTATATATAGTACATAAATGGTTTTGACCTCAAAGTTGACTGATTATTACTTACTAATAATTAAAGAAGATTGTTTTTATTATGTGATGGTGATGGAACCCTAAAGTCATCAATGATGACAAATTGCTTTTGAGGAGATAATATATATAGATTTCTTCATATTCTCAAGAAGTTTAACTTATATTTGAAACAAAAGCACAAGAAATAGATCTATGTTAATTAGTGGCTACTTAACTAAAATAGGGTATATTGGTATTTGAGTGTGTCACAGTAGATATACAGTACTTAGAAAGGAATATTCGATTTCTTTATCTTATTTTATCTCCATTAAATTATCTTAAATGAAATGTTCTTATATTAAATTGGGGATCAATGTCATACGACTTTTTAATCAATCAATCAAACAATTAAATATTATTTTAGGAAAATGCACTCTCACTTTGAATGAAAGGCCATGCATTTTTACTCAATAATTAGGCACTCGTGGGGACCAAAGAGTATGTGTGGAGTTCCCTACATGAATTTTCTAATGTTTACTTTTTTCATGTCTAAAGGAATATATGTCCAAGGCTCATCTTCTTTGGGATGTTTATTGTACCCTTTTTTGAAAGCTAGTTGTCTCAAGTTTCAACTAGTCAAATTTGTATTTTCGTGTTCTCTTTTTTCTTTATACTCTAATTAGTGCTGAACTCACATTTTTAATTTGTTGCTATGACTACATTGGAGGAAAATTCATGCAAAGTAGATTGAGAACTATGCGGTGTTAGATGTAAGTACCCTATAAAATTAGTTGAGGTGCGTGAAAACTGATCGGATATCACAATTTTGAAAAAACATCATGCGAAGTGTAACACTAGATGTAATTCCTCTATATCAAAAGACTTTAACGACTGATCATGCAAAAGAATATATCTGATCATTAAAAGATAATTAAAAGTAATTATCTATAATAAGTAGAATTAGGTATCAGTAAAAAAAATACTTACAACATGCTATGAGAAGTCAAAATTATACTGACAGTGATAGTCAAAATTATAAGATAAATCCATCTCAAAATAGTTAACCTTTCTCATTCTCTTAAGATAAATAGAGTAATTTTTTACTCATATCTTTAATGTATTTCTTGTCATTCTGATATTAAGATGTTCTGTTAGATTAGCAAGAAAGCTTAAGGCTGAACACATACATGGTCCTTCAAACTAGCCCAATTTTTTAGCTTACATACGTCTTTAGCTTATAGCTTCTTGTCATTTAATTTAAGAAATTACAACCTATAATATCTTCTCTTTATTTAATCAATCTATGTCTAATTATTTAGTTAGAAAGATCTAGTGAATCAAGTTTCGAGGGAATGGAGAGTGACAAGGCAAAGAGTGGATCTCAAAACCATCATTGAAAAGCTAAGGTTTATATTGTGTTTGGCTAAGCTTCTAAAATCAGTTTTTTTTTTCTTTCAAAAAGTACTTTTAAAAAAAATATTTTTAGTGAGATATAATTTGTGTTTGATTAATTAATTTAAAAATCACTTTTGAACATCAATTAGTATTTGACAAAGCTTTTAAAAAGTGATAAGTGTATTTTTCTCAAAAGTACTTTTCAAAAAAGTGTTTCCGGGCAAAATATATTATTTTAGCTTTTGAAAAAATATTTCTGCTACTCCTCAAAAGTACTTATTTTCTCATAAACACTTTGCCAAACATCTCAATTTTGTTGGAATAAGCACTTTAAAAAAAAGGTACTTTGGGGGATAAGCTTGGCCAAATTGACTATTAATCAACGTTTGAAGGAACGTTTGGTAGTAAAACAGAAAATAGTGGGGGGAAATCTGAAGCAGAGAAAACAGCTTTATATTTTTATGAAATCAATCTTTAGTTTGGAAGATAGTGATTACTGAGATTAAAGACTATGAAAAGGTGACAATTGCCAGTAAAAAAGAACAGTAAAGCTAATAATTAAATTAACCATAAAGCTACTTATAACTATTACCATCAAAATGTTCTTTTTCTTTCCACTCTTTTTCTAAAGAGCACAAACGCACGCACGCATCTTCGTCATGTTGTTATCTCTTTCAGTGTTCGTGTGTGAAATAGTAATACCAACATATCGTATAAAGGGAACTTTTTTTAAATGCAGACTACAATACAATTTCAAGAAAATAAATTAGGAATTATTAAAATTCTTCCACATTTAAATACATATTCTCTTATTCTTTTCGAGTCTAATTTGTTTAGGCTCTCATGTTATGTATTCACGCTCCATCTAATTATATTCCCGCATCGGCTATTAGGGATGAGAAGATATTTTTATATGATCTTTCAAAATCTTTACTTCATGAGTTAGCTTTTAATGTTTAATTAGGTCGAAGGTCTATTTTTTTATCATAATATCAGAGTCAGGCCATCTCAATTTTGGTTTACTCAATGTTAGGCCTACATATTATACATGCTTTAGTTTGCAGGTCTGAATGTGCTGACGGTGTTAATAAATTTCTCTATACACTGCTATTTAGAGATGGGAAGATATTTTTTTATTGCCTTGAAAAATTCTCACCCGATGAATATAACTTTTGTGATTGAATTAAGTTCAAAATATGGATTTTCTACACACATTTAATGATTTTTTGTTCTTTTCAAGAGTAAGGGAGTTTCATTTTGGAAGATGAGAGTCCTGTTTCGATAATATTGAGGACATGGTGTAGAAATAGTATAAGCAGTGTGGGGAATACTGGTGAAAGGGTAAAAGCAAAAAGGGGAATTGGGATAAAAGCAAAAATGAGTTTGCCCATACTCTGATGATCTCACATTCTCCCATCTTACTTTCTCCGATTTGAACTTTGTGGGGCCTTTTAATTCTTATAATGTATTATATTAATATGTCGTGATTTAATTCTTTGACGGAATATTGACAGCTTAATCTTAGTTTATTTAATTAGTAATAGTAAACTCTGCCTACTTTATATCATCTTGCTCGAGAAAGACATATCTCAGTTTGATCAGTAGGCACACAAAGAGACAAAAATCCTCAGTTTAAGAGAATAAAAAGAACTATCCCTCCCCCTGTGCCCCTTCCTATGGAGTAATAATATATTAGTATGTATTTACATCCTTCTTGAAGTGTCAGAGAAGATACACAAAACAATGAATTTATGCTGGAAAGTGGATCTTAATATATATGGGGCTTTAATATAACAATAATGTAGGTATACAAAAGAAAATAAATAAATGGATATATAACCATATAGGCAGAGGCGATAAATGAGCGAGTTGAATGAATCAAATTTAGATGAATCATTATGATCAAACTTGCCAAAAGTTTTGGTGAAAAGAAATTTTTTTATTGATCATCAGACAACTTGTCAAAAGTTCACTGGATCAAGATGGTGATATAGCAAGTCATAACACAGCGTTCAAACGTACCCCAATCTTCCTCATTTTTTATTTAAACTTTTAAAAAGAATATATGTAAAAGTTAATACCAATAGCTTAAACTTTTTCAAATTTCTGAAAATTTCCAAATTTGATTTTTGTGTGTATATTTGTGTTTGAATGGTATTTTGACCTGACGGATAACGCTACTTTGATCCAATAATTTTGATAGTTTGTTTGAGATTCAACCCATTGCATCAAATTAACAAAACATGTCATAACTCAATCAGTTTAAATTTGAACGAGTAGAATGAATTATTAAAAATAGAATGATTTTGTTACCTCTAAATATCAGTATTACCAATTAGCTAGGTGCTCTTCCTTTTACTACATCGAAGGCTAGCTTGACTAGATCCTAAACTAACGAAAATCTAGAAACGTACTGGTATAGATGGTATGTGCAGGTTATATTTTTCTCTCTTGTTGTTTTATTACTTATTACATCTTTCGTGAATTAGGTAATTAGTACATTATATATGAAGATGGAATTGTCTGCAGGTTCCGTAGACCAAATGTGACTAGATTAAGTACAAACGTTTGCATGTAAATAGAAGTTTGGCCAAACCCATGGGCGGCCCTTGTGGTCGTGATCTTTCATTTAGACATCTCAATTAAATTTTGTTCCATTTAAACATATGAATAGAATCCAACTTTGCCATTTAGGCACTTTTTGTTGAATTAGCCAAATATGTAATGTATGTATAACACACTCGCTAATAACATGACAAAATGACCAATTAAAATATGATATGTATCATTTGATCCCATATTAATATAAAAAATAAATTTTGAGTAAAACTAATATTTTAAAAAAGAAAAGAAAACTCTATTTTCTAAACCCTACACATTATTAACTACAAAAGAAATTTTTTGAAATCATGTTCTTGGTGTTCTTCATCATTTTCATGTGTGTTCTTGTTCGAACCACGATTTGAATTCAAAATTTTAAGAAAAATTCATCCAAATTTGTTATAACTTCAGCTAAATATTCTCACAAAGACCCGAAGACAACCTCAACATTAATTTATCAAAATTTTCATCAAATAAAGCAATTCATTTTAAACCTTCAAGCTTTCTAAAGAACCCTTTAATGGTATTTCGATGAGTTCCTTTGATTTTATTCTTTTCACTAGGAGAGAGAGCAAGAAATTGAGTTGAATTAAAAATATAATTAATTTTCTTCCGGTAATGATAGTGGTGGCGGTGATGTCGGTGATGGTAGGTGAAAGTATATTTATGTACTAGAGACAATCTGTATTAGGACAAATGTACTTTATACACATTCGTATTATTATTAATGAAGATTAATATTTTGGCATTTGCAATTATTGAATTATTAGTTGATTGTTTATAATATTCTATAATATGCATCCCTAGAGGTTACGTTGTTATTGATAATGTGAGATATTAATATTATAACGTAACTCTTAAAATAGCCTCGACTAATGATCATCGAGAATGCGATATCGATGATATGTGATAAGTCGGCATGTGGTCTGCATCACATCCTTAGAGGATGTAGTATGTCTCACCTGCTGCGAGTAATGTCTACTCGTGATTGACACATGGATACTTTGGAAGTATTGGTATACCATGCTGATATACTGTTTGTTATACTTGTCTAA
Organism: Anisodus acutangulus; assembly: GCA_029783415.1. NCBI lineage: Eukaryota > Viridiplantae > Streptophyta > Magnoliopsida > Solanales > Solanaceae > Anisodus > Anisodus acutangulus. The sequence continues at coordinate 2,851,899 of CM056503.1, forward strand.
AGTATGATCAACGCGTGGGAGATAGAAGTCCTTAGACTTGAGGTCAATGCGCACCTTGTCTACAAAGTAATATACATTGATCATGTCCTAAGCTCAAATGCCTTATAGGTTGAGATACGGCTTGTATTGGGTATATTACGATGTGGATTAAAGGTGGTAGTTGAGCCAAGATTAGGATTCATTCCTCGAATGTATATTCGAGAAAACACTCAGCTTCTCAGTGATATTAGGTTGACGAAGTTGTTAGCCAATGCAATAGACATATTTAGAATATGGTCTAGTTGTCAACTAATATAGATGAGATACAATGATTAAGCCATTTGGATAGACACTTGACAAATCCTAAGTTTGATCAGGTGTGTCGTGAATGAAAAGATTTTATCTTACCACATAGAGGTTAAGTTTACTGGATTCGTGTAAACGTACTTCACATATTGAGTTCGTCTTGCGGCGCCGTCTAGGAGTTCCGCGTAGACTTTAATTTGATTAATGTCGATATGTGAAGGTATGTAGGGTCACACTATGTCGATTGTCTTTTCGATCTAAGGATGTATTGAGAGGGTATTAAATATTCGATTTAGAATCGAGATATTTAAATGAATGATGATTGTTTTAATTAAGTCAAAATTGGATTTTGGATTTAATTAAGAATGTGTTGAAAAATTTTGGGTCAAACCCTAATCCGGTTTGACCTAATTTTTCACCTATAAATACAGACCCACACTTCATTATTCATTACACTTGATTTTCATATCATTATTCTAAGTCTTAGAGACTCAGAATCAAAACACTCTCTCGAACCTCTGCCGGATTTCCTAGCTTTCCAAAGGAGGAATACATTGAAGCTTGGAGCTTGCAATCGAAAGGGCATTCACGTGCGCACCCACAGTTGATAAAGATTCCAGATATTGTAAACATGTAAGTATCATTTAAGTCTTATGTTTACGGTTTTAAATTACCCTATAGTCAAACAGTTCTACGTTTGTTGGGTTTGAAACAAGTTTTCAATATCCGTTGTGTACAACAACCCAACAAACCCCTTCAGTAGGAAGATGGTAGAAAAAAGAATGAAGAAGGAGGAAATAAAAAATGCAAAAAAGAAAAAAGAAGGAAGAAGAAAATAAAAAATATGATATTTTGTCTTTTCACGCGCCTACTTGATGTGAAATTCACATAACTTGTCAAGTCAGCGAAAAATGTTTAAATGACACATTAGAGGTCTACCTCAGATGTCTAAATGAAATAAGATTTAATTAGGGTATTTAATTAAAAGATCATAACTATCACAAGGGACCGCGAGTTTTTGTTATGGTAACGTGTGACTCTTGAAGTCTTGGTGAACGAAACGAAGCTTTTCATGGTTTTTCTCCCAAACGCTAAATCAGATAATTTGTACATTAGAAATTAGAGAGAGAAATCTTGTCTAATGAAACGTATTATTAAAATTTAAATTATATATATTGTGAACAAATATTTTACCTCATCTGTTCAATTTAATCAGTTATAAGAGGTTGTTATTTTATTTTTCAAATCATATCAAATAACTTAATCTGATGGTGTAAAATTTACACCGCGACAATCACAAAATGTAAACTCTACTCTCTTTCGTTCATAATAATTAATCACTTAGCATTTTTATTTTGATTTAAAATAAGTGAGTGGACACTAATATTTAGGGGGAAACGTAAGTAGACAAGAATATAAAAATATTTAGTACATATTATTAACAGATAAACGCAGTAAACATTTTGTAGCAGTTTAATTAAGAGTTCTAAAGTAAAGCAACTTCCTATGTATAAGGAAACCTCCGCACGTTCCTACTTTTTTGCTAGTATCTTCCAAAAGAGTTGCATCTACTTTTATACCATAACTTCTTCATCCTTGTTAGATGCATATAAAACGTATATACAACATTTATATATATATATATATATAGTAAAATTTGATCTTATTTTGTATTGTATAAATGGTATGATGAGTAATCTTTTAAGCATATGCACGGTTATATTTGAAAAAATATACAAAATATCAAGAATATACATGGATATAATTCTTTTGATTATAAATAAATATCAAATAAGTAATATTTTGAAATTACATTTATATCAAACATAAATTTATATAACAAATATATATATAATGAATATGTGAATTCTTCTGTAATTGATTTTTATATATTTTATTATACCTTGTATAATAAATGTTATATACCTCTTATAATTTTGTTATATATTTTATTAAACCTTGTATACATTTCATATACCACGTATAATTTTATTATATCTTGTATGATAAATTTCTATACCTTGTATAATTTTGTGTGTGCTGCAAATGATATTATATATGCAGTTATACCTCATATATAATAATTGTCTTTCGTATATGTTGTTTTAAATGTATTTGCTGTATATTTTTATTAAATATTAATTTTTAATACTTATTTTAACATAAGTCAGTCTATTTTTTTCTAACCTTAGCCTTGCCCAAATACTTGAAAACTCTCAACAGCTAATACAGAAAAATGAAAATAAATAAGAAGATACAGTAGAGATAAATGATATTATAAAATCACTAATTTAGGGGATAAATGATAGAGATGTGTTTCTCCCTTAAAGAAAGTAGATATATGGTAATAAATAATGAGTAGATATTATTAAATTCCTAATTTAGGGGATTCTTTTTGGTATAATATTTTTTAAAATATGTCATAAAGGTATAAAATCTGTTATTTTTGAAGAACTTTAAAAGTTGTACTATTTATGTTCTTAATTCTAAAAGCTTGACTTATGATGTAATTTTCTCTAATTTTTAACCGGAGGGAGTATTATTATGCACCGCCAAAGTGTTCATGTGTATATGAACACGCAATAACAAATTACATTTGAATGCAACTCCGAATTCGTGCATCATAGCAGCATTTGTCTAACGCTAATAAATTACCCGATCTATCGATCTTCCAATGCTATTTCACTTTCACTTATATAAAAAGAATCAAATACTCACTTAAATAGATATTAAAAAGGTGAAGAGAGAAATATTTCTCTAGAAAAGTAGCGGAGAAATAACACCTAAATCAAGATATTCTATTAATTATCCTATTTTAAAGATTTATTCTAAAAAAACTTTTTGGGAATGAAATATTGTCATATTGACATAGTTTAAACGTGTGATAAAGATATGAATTTAAGTATCTCTTCCGTTAAAATCTGAGCTTTTCATGGTTTTGAAAATAATTTTAGATCATATAGAAAAAAATATAATAAAAAGAATATGAGAGAATGATGATGTCATGAAAATGTCAAATTGACATCATTAATATTTCATTTGTAGTCACATAGCGTGGTATGTCCCATGGGGTTACTTTTTTAGCAAATGGATGTATGCAAAAATATGATGGCTTTTTCTTCAATATTTGGTCCCCCCAATTTCCTCTTTATTTTTTGTTTCATTAGCCCTCTCTATATATGTTTGTTCATTCTTCTTGGGTTTATATGTGTTCATTCTTCTTCATGATCAACTAAATCTATTCCGGTCCATTTTTACGTACACGTTGTTTTCATACACTTGAGAGCTGTGGCTCTCATTTAGTTCTACTCTGGAATGTAATCAAAAACGTTTTATCAGTTTGTCCTTGTAATATTTTGCACATATGCATCTTTTCATCAGATAAGGATCTTTAACTGATTATCACATTGCAAGGTATATCTTGAAATCGAGTGGACATATTCCGTAAGAGCAAAATACAGTAGAAACTCTATTAATTAATACTCGATTATTTAATAAACTTTCTTAGATAATATTTTTGGTCAGTCCCGACTTGGAGATAACGTGCTAAATTAATAATTCGCTAAAATTATAAGATAATACATTTTTGATTACTCATATAGACCCCATGTAAAATATAAATTAATAATTTCTTATATACTACGTAATGCATGAGTGATTTATGAAGACTTCTTGAAAAATGACTCAACTGTCTTTTGTTTTTTTGTTGGGATCAATGTCACATTGAATCTCATCTCTAATTTTTCTTATCATTGTAAGAACTTCAGGTGTTGTTTTCTGAAAGAAATAATTTCCTTGATTATTTTCATTAATTGAAAGTCCATATATACAAGTTACATATTTCCATAATAGGAGAATCCTATTCCTATTCTATTTCTAAATCTTTATTCTACCATAATTCTAACTATACAATTATGGTAAGTGTATAACACTAATTAAGGTAACATTTACACTACAATATACTACAAATATATATACCATATTTACAAATTTGTATCTTCCTTATTCAGTCCGAGATGGGCCTTGTTGGCCATTGCTGGGCTGCTGGCGAGGCCCACTGTTGGGCCAGTCCAGTCCAGTCCACTGCTTTGCCTGTGATATACACTGTTGTATATTGGGTGTATATCACAGGTATATTTCTCTGTTTAGCATTTTCTCATAGCTCAACAAGAAATTATTCAATGTGATTGCCGCTTTAATAGCATCGTTTCGCAAAGAGGGCTCTACTGTAGAACTTTCATCATCATCTTCATCACCTTTATCAGTTCTCATAACGCTCTCAATTATTTCTTCATCAGTCAATAACTGTGGAACTACATTTTCTTCTGGGTAGTTCAGGACATGTTCGACATCCATTGTTTGTGTTAGCATGATTTGATCTTGTGTTTATATAGGAAATATTTTTTAATATCCATAAAGTAGCATAATAAAGTGGGAGATTGAAGAGTGCTTCATTTGATATAGTACATTGAGCAATAATGAAGTGGAAGATTGAAGGGTGTTTGTAAATTGGATATTTCATTATAAATTTATCTATAAATTGATATAATATTAATTAATATATAAATTAATAATTATTAATTTATCAATTAATTAATATCTCTTTTAATTAATAAATTTTAGTGGTCCCAAGAACATTAATTTATAGAGTTTCTACGGTAGTTACTACCATCACATGACTTGGGTTCGAATTATGGGAATAAAGAAACTTTTGTATAGAAAAAGACCATACATGGTACAACAACAACATATACCAAGTGTAATCCCACAAATGAGACTTGAGGAAAGTAGGGTGTACGCAGACCTTGTCCCTATTTTGAAAGGTAGAGATGATATTTTCGATAAACCTCGCTCAGGATGATACATGGTGTGAATCTAAATTAGTCTACCAATAATTTTTTAATATCATATGATTAAACTAATAAAAATGGCACATACACAATTAAAATATATGTGGGTATCTCTATAGTTCGGCTAGCTCTCTTGTTATTTAAATCTTAAGAAATTCTCGAGTATCAAATGAGAGAAACAGAGAACAATCAATCAATGAATTATTGAACCAAATTCATTTTTTTAATCGTAAGTGGCTTCTTTTTTGGTATTTCACCCAAAATATCACTCAAGCTAGGAAGGATATATTCGGTCACTTTCTAATGACGTGGCACCTGATTTTTTAAGCGGAAAAATAATATAGAGTTCAGCTTCAATAGATCAATAACAATATGTACATTATATATGTTGAGCCATTGAACCATCAAAACTTGAGCTTAGAGTTTCTGTAGTGACGATGCATATAATATCCCAATGTGACTAACAAATACTGTTCTTCCTTTTTATTACTATACTACTTTACTAAGAAAATTGTTCGTACGTGTGGTTTTCAAAAGCATTTCACTATTTATTGGTACATTTTTATTGTTGAATGTATAGTAATCATTATATATCCCATGGACCACATGAATAATGGAAGATAAGCACATATCCAATTTGGCCTTTCACAACATTTTTGTGTTGTGTTTTATTAAGATATATATACCGACCAGAAACACAGTACTATTACTTCTCAAGAAAACAAGTGGTTATCAAAGAAAGAGAAATAACAATCAAAAGAACATGGCCGTTATCATTTCTCTTCACAGCACTTTTTATCTAGCTCCTTCAAAGCCTTGGGATTGAAGGTAGCAGTGCCAGGTAATTTTAATAATAGCCTTAGGGAATTATAATCATCTCCCTGTAATTGCAGTCACCCTAAAATACCTAGCTACCCCTCCACCAAAAAAATATTTAAAAAATAATACAATTATATAGGATGCCTTAGAGACAAGAGTGGGAGACATGAAATTCGTTTTTATATTGTGAATGTGCTAAAGTTTGGCAGAAAAGGAAAAAAATAGTATACATTATAGTATACCTTATATACTCATATTCGTTTTATTTTATATAACAATATTTCATTTTTAATCTGTTACGAAAAGAACATCGCCTTATTTCTATAATTACGTAAATGTCATGACATGTTTAATGCTACAAGTTTCAAAAAATATTTCTAATACGCAGTAAAAAGTTGTTATTTCTTTCTTTAAATCCGTGTCCAAATAAATAGGGTCGTGTAAAATGAAATGGACCGAGTATATATATTATATTATGAGAGCAAGCTAGGGGTTCTATCTCTTCTTGCTTGCTTTCTTGTTTTCTTTCTTTTCAAGGTTGCTTTAAATCCCTTTGAGACATTGAATGAGTAAGAACAAGACTTACATGGTGAAAAGTTGCTAAAAAGTGAAGATGGTATATTTATCTATGTTTAAGTTCTTTTGAGTTGAATGTAGTATAGTATAGTATATACTACTAAGTATATAGTAGCAGAGAGAAGCTATAGCTTAAGGGTTTTTGAAGAGAGAAGAAGATAAGGAGGAGGAGAAGCATGAGTAGTACTTTTGCTTTTTAATTAGTCTTCATCTTGGGATTTTCAAGTGTCTTAAAAAAACAGCAAAGCAAAAGCAAACATCTCATTTTTTTTTTTTTAATTATGGAGCCTGCAAATCTCCATCACCACCAACATCAACAGTATCATCAGCTCCAGCTCCAGCTCCAAGATCAACTTCCTCTTATTGGTATTTCTCCAAATTCTTCTTCATCTTCTAATTCTTGCTATGGAGTTTCAACAACAACAAACACTACACATACTTGGACCCCATGTACTATCTTGTAAGTCCACTTTAATTTAATTTCCCTTTCTCTCAACTTTAGTTATAGTGTTTGATATGAATGATTATTTTGTCTATACTGCTTCCATTATTATGATATGTCTTTAACAAAATAAAGTCTTGGAATATTGGAATCTCTCTTAGCTTCTTCTCCTATCTTTTATTTTTTCTTTTGACATTCTTTCTTGATTTGATGTGCATCATTTTCCTTGGACCAATATTTACAATCTTGAAACTTTGATTATTACTTTTCCTCAAAAGCAATAGTGCTAGATTTTTTATTAATTGAACTTTCACTTCCATTTTATCTAATCTTTTTTTTTTTTTGCCTTTTTTAGGAACAGTCCTGGAAATAGTCTCAATTCATATTCAAGTGGAGCCATCATAAATACTACAAACTCATCATCAAGTGATCCATTATTATTATTAAGGCAGCAATTACAAAGTGGCAACACAAACCTAGTTTCTATGAGTACTACTCAAGATTTGGGCTTTCATTGGGCGAATAACAACAATATCAGCAGCCAATTAGTAAAGCAAGAAAATTCATTATCAGATTCATACCCAAGATTCACTCAAATGGTGAAAAGTCCAACAAGTATAGAAGAAAGAGAATTGAGTGATATGAATGCTAAGCTTTTGCTTGGTACTCTTTCTAATACTGGGCTCCAACTTTATCCTAGAGATAATAATAATAATAATAATAATCTTCTCTACTCTTCAAACTCTAGTAGAGGGAGATTTAGTCAAATATATCCCACAATAAATGTGTCCGACTTGAATATAAATCAAGAAAATTCTTCTATCTCTTTGGACATGAATTTACAGCCATTGGATCTCATCAATTCTGCAAGATATGGAGAGAGCTTTGCCCAGACATATGGATTAACAAATCATTTTCAGCATTCACCAAGTGGAAGTCCAGTTGATAGCTCAACCAGTGTAAGTATTTCCATATTTTGTCATAAATAATAAGTAATATTTCGTTATTTTGTGAATTCTCTGGAGTTCCGTATTTGCATCATTATGTGTGAATACTGAACTTCAGTATTCGAGATACTGGTGAAATTTTGAATCAATTGATTGAGGAGTATTTTAGGTGATACTTCTTCACTTACAGAACTTCAACGTTTTTCAAGTGAATTTCATATCAGTCCTTCACATACATTATTTGGATTTAAACTTTAGATACTTTTTTCAGCTTCGTCTTCAACCAAAAAAAAAAGTCCAAATGACCGACTTCCTCTTCTCATGTATATCTGGTTTTAATAGTTTACTTAATTTTGCATGCACTGCTCATCACTATGCCACTAGCAAGTCGGAGTAAGTGATTTTAACCTAAGTTTAATATGGTTAATAATCATACTTCATTGAAGAATATATATAGTTTCTAATTAAGGAATTGAAAAAGATAATTCAATTACATTTTCCTTTAGATACTGTTTGTGATCCTCATGTAAGTAATCAAGAGAATGGGGAAAGTTAGAAGTATTATTTTTATTTTTTGCTTTTTTTACTTTTGGAATAATATGCAAGAAAAGATAAAGGCTTTCTTTTCTCATATTAAAGGTTACTCCAGCTTTATACGTTTATATATGCCTCTTTGTGTCTTTTATTTTTTCACTTTCCTCAGAAATGAGTCCGTCTTTTTGATTGATATGATTAAATGGATAAATTAACTTTAGTATGTTTTTGAATGTTGAAGATACCAGCCTTTAGTAATGGAGTGCCTGAAGCTAAAAGGACCAGCAATACTTTGGAGCCTCATAAAGGTCCTCAAAATGCACCAAAAAAATCAAGAGTAGATTCACGCGCATCATGTCCACCCTTTAAGGTAATGTATGACATGGAGAGTCTAAATTATACACAGACAGTGAAAAAAATATCAAACTATTAGTAAACTGTATCTGATTATAATTTATATACATCGAGAGTGTATAATTAAAAAAATATATACATGTAACAATTCATAAAAAATAAAATTTGTAATGTTGAAAATGATGGACATTATATGTTACAACAGGTTAAGGTTAAAAGGGCCACCTACGACCTTGGCTTTTTAGAGAATTCCGCTCCTATGTCGTAGGATTTGTAGTTCAGTAGTGTAAATGTTACTTACATTAGTGGTGTACATGAGTAAAAATCAGAGTAAATAATTCATTGTTCGTGTTATATATAAAACTTGATATGAAGAATTATATATTATTATAGGTCAATTCACCTTATAGTGTAAAACGTAAACTAATGTGAAACCCCATCCCCTCCCACGTCCAGCACACACGAACATGGGGTGGGGTTGGGGGGAGTAAAAAGATTAGGAAAAAAGACCTAAAATTTTGATTGGTATTTAATGGATGATTTTGCTTTTATTGAAATATAATGCAGGTCAGAAAGGAGAAACTAGGAGATAGAATAGCAGCTCTTCAACAATTGGTAGCGCCTTTTGGCAAGGTATTGTTTTGCATCGAAGTTTTCAGCCACTTCTATATATTATTGACATAACACTACATCTTGTATTAGCTAATGAATGGTCGACAAAAGTACGTTAATTAGCATGTTATTATAAACGAAGTGAAAATCGGTCATCTGATAATTGCTTTGAAGAGAGCACTCAGCATCTTAAATTGCTAATGAATTTGATTTTCGACACAATGCACTACCTTAATGTTCGTACCTAGAAAATAAAAAGACGTGAGATATTGAGAAATATTTCTCTGAGGACGAAGACATATGTAGAAGCTACTTAGTAAAATGATTTACTACATATACTAATAGTATAAAAAAATTGTATCAATACACTTTTAATATGTTGTAGTAGATGAAAGAGATATATTTTCGGTATAACTCAACCTCAAAAACTATTTGAGGATTGTGCAAGATCATATAAGAACACAATAAAAGTATACCATAATATACAAGCTATACAAGGCATATATTATGCCTTGTGTATACCGTGTATATCACGGAATCCCAAGACAAATCAGAGACTTTGATTTACACAATATACACAGCCGTGTATACCTATATTTGGTAATGTATTAGTTGTAGTTAATTAGCATTGTACACTTACCATAATTGTAAAATTCTTGTACAAATAGAATACGGTTTTGTGATTAGAATAGGAATAGAATTTTTCATATTATGGAGCTTGTAAATTGTATATATACTCATTCATTAATGAAAATAATCAAGAGATTATTTTTTTCATGGTATCAGAAGTCTAGGTCTTCTACCGATTTTTCCTCTCTTCCGCTGCCTCGGTTACCGTGGTCCTTCTCGGAATCTGTGCACCTTACCTCCTCTCTTCCCAAATTTTCTTCCAAATCCCTCTTTCACCTATTGTTCTTTCGTTATGTCTACATCAAAGAACATGTTTCATCCCGCCCTTACTGTATCCCTATTGTTCTTGAGATGAAAAACGTCCAGTATGCGACGTGGGCAGAATTGTTCAAAATTCACGCAATCTCACATCAAGTACTTCATCACATAATTCCTCTCGTTGTCCCTACACCCGCTGAGGACCCTCAGTTGTGGATCACTCTTGATGCTACCGTCCTTCAGTGAATTTACTCCATTATTTCTACTGACCTTTACAGACGATCATTGAACCAGACACTACGACTATGGCTACATGGAATAGATTGCGTGATATATTTCAAGATAACCAACATTCTCGAGTTGTCACTCTTGAGCAAGAATTTTCACAGGTCAGCATGGAAAATTTCTCGAATGTTTCAGCTTATTGTAAACGACTCAAGGAATTGGCGGACCAACTCCGTAATGTTGGAGCACCGGTTACCAATAATCGTCTTGTTCTCCAAATGGTTGTAGGCCTCTCTGAGGCATATAATGGAGTTGGGACCCTACTCCGACAAAGTAATTCGCTTCCCCCTTTTTATCAAACCCGTTCGATGCTCACGTTAGAGGAAGCCAGCTTGGAAAAAAAGGCGACTACCAGCGCAAGTTCTGTGGCGATGATGACTTCATCTTATAATTCTCACGATTTTGTTGACAATTCGAGCCAAAACCGCAACAACGGTGGAGGCAAGAAGGGTCAAAACCGTAAAAATAATGGCAAAAATCGTGGCGGCAACAACAACGGCGAACGGAACAGTAGCAACGCCGGCAGTGGGCCTCGAGGTACTGGGCCCCAGCCATCCTGGTCTCAGTCCTGGGCTAATTGGCAGTGGGCCTAGACCAGCGGCCAGTGGTCTAGCTTAGCCTACAGCCCGCCCAGTTATTTCCAAGGCAGTTGGGCCCCGATCCAACCTAATCACAGGCCCAATATTTCCGTTCCATACGACAACAACAATCAGCGATCTGGGTAGGGTCAGTAGGGAGTCTGCTTGGGCCCCAGCCCCCACATGCCTTCACAGCTTCGGGCTCGAATCCGATCCTGACACTCATCGATATTGAGGCCGCCATGCATACACTTGGATTGAATCCTCCCGACCCGAATTGATACATGGACACCGACGCCACTTCTCACATGACGTCTGACCAAGGTACTCTCCCGTCTTATTTCAATTTGAGCAAAAATTATGGCATAATTGTTGGAAATGGCAACTCAATTCCAATTCGTGGTTACAGTCATGCAACTTTGTCTCCCCCCATCCACCGCTTGTCTTGAAAAATACCCTTCATGCCCCCAACTTAATTAAAAATTTGGCGTCTGTTCGAAAATTCACCATTGATAATTGGGTTTCTGTTAATTTTGATCCATTTGGATTTTCTGTGAAGGATTCCAAAACGAGGATACCTCTCATGAGATGCAATAGTAGCGGAGATATTTATCCAATCACGCCCACCACCAGTTTTTCGAGTTAGGCCATGCCATCGAAATTTGCAGCTCTTGCTCCTTCCTTGTGGCATGCACGTTTGGGTCACCCTGGGTCATCCATTGTTTCTTCCTTGCATAAAAATACTTTTATTTCTTGTAAGGGTACGCATAGTACTCTAATTTTTCATTCATGTCCGTTAGAAAAATATGTTAGATTACCATTTGTAGCCTCTACTTCTCGTACTTTGATGCCTTTTGACATTATTCATAGCGATTTATGGACATCTCTCGTTTTAAGTTCTTTGGGCCATCGTTATTACGCTCTCTTTTTTATGATTATTCTAATTTTTATGGACTTTTTCCGTTAGCGAAAAAATCTCAAGTTTTTTCCATCTTAAAATTTAGAGCATTCTTCCGTACCCAATTTGAATGGAAAATAAAAAATATTCAATGTGATAACGACAAAGAATATGATAATGGGTTGTTTCGGGAATTTTGTGATGCTAATGGCATACGTTTTCGTTTCTCTTGTCCTCATATGTCCTCACAAAATGAGAAAGGCGAACGAAAAATTCGTACCATTAATAATATTGTCCGAACTTTATTGGTCCATGCTTCCGTACCCCTTCCTTTTGACATCATGCTCTACAAATGACTACTTATCTCCTTAACATACTTCCTATCAAATGGTTGACATATTCATCTCCTCTTAAAATCCTTTATAATAAGAATCCTTCGTATTCAAATCTTATGGTCTTTGGGTGTTTATGTTATCCATTATTTCCGTCAACAACAATTAACAAACTTCTAGCCCGTTCTACCACTTGTGTGTTTTTGGGGTATCCATCTAATCATTGTGGTTACAAATATTTTGATTTATCGTCTAATAAAATCATAATTAGTCATCATGTTATTTTTTATGAAACCCAATTTTCGTTTGCTAAAGTGGGTAGTCCCGTGCCTAGTTCGTATAATTTTTTAGATGACAAAGTATCACCTTACATTATACACCACTTAATGGGCCGATCCAGTGACCCCTAAGCGCCAACAGGCCCACTGCCTGCTGGCCCGCCAACACCCACTGCTTCTGCCCCAGTTTTTGCTAGTAGGCCGATCGACCAGCCCTCTATCTAGACTGCTTCTGCCCCAGGTTCTACTTCTGTCCCGCCCATTGTTTCCATTCTTGGGCCAGCAGGCCCACTTCCTGCTGGCCAGTCCATCACCCATCCGACTTTTCTCCAAAACCCATCCAATTCTCCCCCGACACACAGACATGTTATTCATAGTCAACAGAGTATTTTTAAACTAAAAAGACATTTTAATCTTAATTCTAATGTTCTTAAATCCCTACTACCCCATAACCCAGTGTCTGCATTAAATGACTCAAATTGAAAATTGGCTATGAACGACGAATATGATGCTCTTATTGAAAATAAGACGTGGGAGTTGGTCCCCCGTCCTTCTGGTGTTAATATTATTCGGTCTATGTGGATTTTCACTCATAAAGATAATTCTGATGGTTCTTTTGCGAGACATAAGGCTTGTAAGTAATGGTAAAACTCAACATGTTGGCGTGGATTGTGGTGAGACATTTAGCCCGGTGGTCAAACCGGCTACCATTCGCATTGTTCTCAGTCTTGATCTTTCAAAGGCATGGCCCAGTCATCAGCTAGATGTGAAGAATGCTTTCTTACATGATGATCTTAAGGAGACCGTCTACATGCATCAACCCTTGGGTTTTCGAGACCCCACATATCCTAATCATGTCTGTTTATTGAAGAAGTCCTTGTATGAGCTCAAGCAGGCCACACGGGCTTGGTATAAGCAATTTGCAGACTATGTGCATATATCGTTGTGGTACTTCCCTGACTTATATTCTCTTATATGTGGATGATATTATCCTGACCGCTTCTGATGATGATTTACGCAAGTCTATCATGACACTACTCGGTTCTGAGTTTGCTATGAAAGACTTGGGACCCTTGAGTTATTTCTTGGGGATTGATGTCACTCGTCATGCATGTGGGTTATTTTTATCACAATGGAAGTATGTCTCTGAGATAATTGAGCGGGCTGATATGTCCTCGTGTAAGTCTACTTCCACTCCAGTTGATACTAAACCCAAGCTGGGTGTTGCGGCTGGCTCACCGTATGAGGATCCCACCCACTATCGCAGTCTTGCATGGGCTCTTCAGTATCTTACTTTTATGAGACCGGATATTACGTATGCCCTATAGCAGATGTGTTTGTTTATGCATGATCCTAGGGTTGAGCACATGAATGCGCTCAAACACATTATACGATACATCCAAGGAACACTTGACTATGACTTGCATCTATATCCGTCGTCGACCTCTACACTTGTCTCATATACAAATGTTGATTGGGGTGGCTGTCCAGACACCAGACGCTCCACGTCTGGTTATTGTATGTTTCTTAGTAATAACTTGGTCTCATGGTCTGTAAAGCAGCAGTCTACATTATCACGCTCCAGTGCAGAGGTCGAGTATCGAGGGTAGCCAATGTGGTATCTGAATCATGTTGGTTACATAATCTTCTCTTAGAACTTCACTGTCCCATTCAGAAATCTACCTTGGTGTATTGTGATAATATTAATGCAGTCTATATTTCTGGTAATCCGGTTTAACATCAGCGCACTAAACACATCGAGATGAATATCTACTTTGTTCGCGAAAAGATAGCTCGTGGACAAGTACGCGTCTGTCATGTCCCTTCTAGGTACCAAATCGCCGACATCTTTACTAAGGGTCTTCCCTCAGTTCTATTTGAAGATTTTATGGACAGTCTCAGCGTACGACGACCGCCCGCTATGACTGCGGGGGTGTGAAAGTATATACAAGGTATACACGTCATATACTATGCCTTGTGTATACCGTGTATATCACAGAATCCCAAGACAAACCGGAGACAGTGATATACACGGTATACACAGCCGTGTATACCTATATTTGGTAATGTATTAGTTGTAGTTAATTAGCATTGTACACTAACCATAATTGTAGAGTTCTTGTACAAATAGAATAAGGTTTTGTGATTAGAATAGGAATAGGATTTTCCATATTATGGAGATTGTAAATTGTATATATACTCATTCATTAATAAAAATAATCAAAGAATTATTTATTTCAGACAAGTATATATCTAAGCCCCAACTGACGTGGGACTCAACAACCCTCGCACGATGGGCCCAACTCAGGTAAATCTTGAATGAGCTGGTTTTGATACCATGTAAGGAAATAAATTTTGAACCTAACTCAACTAAAAAAATACCTCATTTAGTGAGGATTGAACAAAATCATATAAGAGGACAAATTATCCTAATCGAAATCAATGTGGGTTGCAACAGATAACTTGCATTAATTATTTTTCAATTTACTAATCTCTTTTTTAAGATGATTATCTATAGTTATTTTTAGGGGATATAATTATGTAAAAGAAATTACACTGTTATACACTCGTAGAATATAGAAGTGCAATTCTCAGTAGAAAAAGCAAGGTTGAAGTAGAGGGTTGTTTTGGCGTCAAAATATTCAAACTTGGACGGCACGAGTTTCATGGAATTGTACAGTGAACAAGTGCATGCTTAGGATATTTATAACCCCGAGAAAATTAAGCATTGTTCACAAAGCACTATTACTTAAAACAGTTAAAAGTTAGATGTATTCCCTTTATTCCAAAATACTGCGTAATATTTTTCAAAAGCTAAATCATATGAATTTTAATTAATAATTTGAGCTATATTTTTTTATCATATTAATATGATTAAAATTATAACTTATATTATTTTTTGCCTAGTTTCCGAATATCTAATTTTAATTTTTAAAGATTAAATTAATTTAATCTAATTTAATTTTGAAATTTAATCAAATTGACTTTTAAAAATAATATGAAAAGCATTTTGTGACGGAGGGAGTACTATACTATATTTGCATTGGCGTTTTTTGTTTCTTTATTTAGAGAGACATATGTATGGTGAAGTTTGTGGAATGTTTGACAAAGTAAATATTTTGCATGTGGGGAATATTGCAGACGGACACAGCATCGGTACTAATGGAGGCTATTGGTTATATCAAATTCCTTCAAAACCAAGTCGAGGCACGTATCTTTATCATTTCCAAAACATTCTTCTTCATACATCATACAGCCTCGAATTGTCTTCTATTAGTATATAATTTCTCCGTCTCATTTGATGCGAATGAGTTACGGTTTATGGAGTCAAAATAGTTTTTTCTTTGATTATTATCGTCTCAAACTTCTTTCTGAATATTTTTTATATCATTAACTATGTTGATCTTGTAGTAACTTTCATGTCGTTTTCAAATAAATAAATTTAATTTAAATTTTAAAAAAAATTTATACCCAAATATAATCTTTGATCATACTCTAAACCTTTTCAAGTAAATTGGGACAGAGGTATAATAAAGTCATGCAAAGACTGATATGTGATATGTTGATTTATTCAAAGTTAAGTTTTACAAAATATACAAAAGATCAGCGTACTCATTAACTATACCCAACAAAATTGTTTTGTCGTTTAATTCAACTAAAAACCACAAGAAGACGTACTTGGTTGTTTCGAAATTCTTCTTCTTGACATTTAGTCCTTTGCAGATATCCATAATTTATTTTCACTATATAGGGTTAGGGAGATTTTTGTTATATATGTTGAGATTCAACACTTCCTAAATTAGACTAAAAACTGTAACTATTCCTGAAAAACCTTTGACATGTTTATTTATCTTCTTTCTGCAGACACTAAGTGTGCCATACATGAAATCCTCACGCAGCAAAGCCAGCAGATCATTGCATGCAGTAAGATCTATAAACTTCATTCACCTATTATATACTACTCCTTCTGTCTCAATTTATGTGTTATAATTCGGACATCGAGAGTCAAAATTTTAAGTTTTGACTCAGATATAGATTTTTTATTTTCTTAAAAATATATATATTTTAAAACTATTTAAGAAATACTATAAGTCACAATAATTAACTATTCAAAATATATGTAAAAGACATCTGAAAAAATCATGGTAAAAAAACATTTAACTCTCAAATCCGAACACTATGACATAAATTGAGACAAAAGAGAGTAATGTTTTTTTCTATACTAGTACTATTATTTAGAATCATTAAATTCAATTTAAATCTTAATCATCTACTTGCAATGCGGAAGCCTTGACTTCCTTTGCTCTAGCTACCATTTTACTCTTAGTAAACTGGACATACCCGTCTCATCTTTCCGGTAGAAACTAAGGACCGACAATCTTTCTCTTTATACGCTATATCTTGAAAGATGAAAAAAAAATATTTATCTTGACAACGTACACGTCATTTACTGATAATTATTTTGGATTATGGTGGCTGCAGGGTGGTGAAGAGATGAATAATGGGAGTGAAGAAATAAAAAGAGATCTGAGAGGCAGAGGGTTGTGTTTAGTGCCCTTGTCCTGCCTGACTTATGTGACTGACGGTGGTGGAGGTGTTTGGCCACCCCCTAACTTTACCGGAGGTACTTAATAAATTCTAAATTTTGTAAGACTTCATTCTAGCCCAGAAGACTGAGAATTCATTTTTATTTACCAATTCGCTTTAGTGGAGCAAACTTGGTCATCCTGAAAAATACAAAGATTGAGATTGTAGGATGGACCAAGTTTGATCCATTAATGGTTTGTTAGTTTAACATTACTTTTTATATTATTATTTTCCTACTCTTGACTCTTCCCGGGGTGACTTGTGCATGCTATTTGATTTCAACGTGATTAAGCTCCCCATTAGCATCGTACTTGCATTGTTTCTCAAATATCATATGAAGCATATATAATAATTATGAAAAGCAAGATACGTTGCATATAAATTTCTGATCCCGCTAAGAAAAGTTTGGAACTCTACACGAAATAATGCACTTAAAGTTGCATCTGCAGACTGCAAATGTAGATTTTTGCCTCTAATTCTCTCTGATCTCATGATAAACAAACAAAGTAAACGCCTTTGGACGAATGAACATGTTTAAAGAACTTGAGATACTACAACTTGGGTCGATGTGGACGAAGGTGCAAAAATGGCCGTTTTAGGACCATGTAAAGAATAGTCAAACTTTATAAAGATTTACAAAATTTAACCACCTCAAAAACTTCAGATCTTCGGGTTTGAACTTTGAACTGTTATAGACTAATTTAAACTTCAGCTTATATATAGTTCACCCTTTAGACCTTCAGGCCAAAGTTAATGTTTGAATTTTTGTTTTGATAGTTCGAACTTCAGACCCGAGAGTCTGAAGTAAAGCTCTAGCATTTCAAAACACCAGACCCGAAGGTTTAAGGAGGAGGAGCACGAAGAGGAAGAGGAACAGTTTGAAATTACTAAAATCTGACTAAACTTTAAATAGTCTTAGAAATTGGCTAAAGTTTAAATAGTATATCTAAAAATAGCACATCTATGGACGGGGGCAACTAATCGGCCAAATAATGGGCTTGAAGTACATGCCACATGGGCTGGGCTTCGTGACAGTGCTTCCCTGTATAAGACTCATTACTTCATTGCGGTTCTAGCAATTTTCCTAGTTGCCTTTATGTCGATTTCTTCTCAAAGTTCTAATGGCAACGTCTTCTCTTTTTCCTCTTTTTTTTTTTTACCAGAATTTACGAATAAGCAACAATTTTTTCTTTTCTATATGTAGCACGTTCATGGATAAATATTTGAAACAGTTTAATACTTCATCTGTCCCAATATATGTGGTACCGTTGTCTTTCTGATTTGTCCTAAAAAGAATGTCACATTTCTATATTTAAAAATAATTTAACTTTATGAAATAATTTACAGTCATACATTAATACAAAATTTGTTTTGGACCACACATCTCAAAAGTCTTCCTTTTTTTCTAAAATTTCGTGTCAAGTCAAATAATGACACATAAATTAGGACGGAGGGAGTAACTAAGATATCACAATTTGAATAAAAAGCAATACAAGTTTGCATTTAATGGCTTATATATACTCTCCGTTCTAAAAATATTGTCTTAGTTCGATTTGGTACGGAGTTTAAAAATAAAGAAAGAATTTTCAAATATATGATCCAAAAGAAATCTTAGCTAATTGTGTGACTGTAAATTATCTCATAAATTTAAATTATTTCTAAATATAAATTGTACTAATCTTTTTGGATAAGTTAATATAGAAATAAGAAAAAAATTAGGACGGAAATATAATAATGACGCCGGTTGCTCGAATTTACTAAGTCTGGGCCTTAATTCTCAAAAAGATATTACGCTTGCGACAAAGTTATTTGACTACCAAAGTGCTTTTTGAATGATATATTCATGATCTCTTGCTTGATATTCAATAAATATATTAAACTAAATTGATTCCCATTCTTATCTTTGCTTAGAACATACTATTTCTTGGTTCTTTAAAGTACAGCATTTTTCGAATACAACTTCATCGACATTGAACTGATTTAAAAACTAGTAAAATTCAATAGTCTCTCATTGCCCATTTAATTGGACCCAAGCACATCATGCCAGCTATTTTGCTTCTTTGTTCCATCTCATTTACTATTTACACCTATAATTATGGTGGATATATTTTAAACATTGTACCTCATTTTATTTGTTTCAATTTGAAAGAACATAAAAGGAAAAACTTTTAAATGTATAATTGTAAACTAAATATATAGATAATACATCAAAACATCTTTTTAATCTTATAATGTTAAATATATTATATCAAATGTTGAAATTTAGTAATTATTAAATATGAAATATATTTTTTAAATTTACTAAATGAGAAAGTAATATATATATATATATATAAATTAAAAGGGACGGGATGGTAGTTGACTTTTGAATAATAAAATAGGACAATTAAAAGAACAGGAGATGTATTTTTCCAGTTTTCATAATTAAGCAAATATCAAATTATACAAAAAAAAATTGATATTATCTTTAAACAAAAGGTATTCTTTTCAAGAAATAGCATTTTCTCATAATTTTCCTCAATAAGATATTACTCCATATACTTTTACGGTAAAAGAGAGTAGAGATATTTATTATTTTCCCCACATTCAGACCCTTTCACTATCAGTTGTGTCATAATTTTGCAAAGGATTGAAGCAATAACAACACGGGATTTAGATTCTATTTGGAAGGGTTTATGACTTTTAATTATAAGTTAAAAGTCACAAATTAAGAATTCTAACTTATAGTTTTTAATTTATTTTAATTTAAAAATAAGTACATAAAATATTTTTTTATTTTTACTTAAATACTATAAAAATGTTTATAAGTTAATTTGACTTAAAAACACTTAAAATAAGGCAATCCAAACACACGATTAATGTGACTCATATACAACATGATCAAGATTCTAGTATCCTAGATAGAAGCGTGGCCAGTGGATCGGGATTGGGTCCGTCGGGTCGGGACCGGCAGAATCGGATCGGGCGGGACGGGGGGAGGGGCGGGATCGGGATAGGCGGGATTCACCGCCGTCCTGTCCCGTTTCCGATCTAGTCGGAGTCGGGTAGGGATCGTTTTTTTTTTTTGCACTTAATTTAAAAAATAACATATATATCAAAAACTCAATAATTAAACAAGATAGTGTAATAAAAAAATCTCAATGCTGCTTTTGTGCCTCTTATATTATTTAGTAGACATATAATTTTCTTTGTAATACAAATACAATTGTCAAAATTGCAACTTTGTGGTGTTGTTCAAAAGTTGCAAAGTACATAGTAAAATTGCAATTAAAAAAATTACATTTTGAAAAAAAAAATGTTCTACTTTCTTGATAATTTCATGTGGTTCTTCGGTTGGAATTGGTATTTTTTGGTCAAATTGCTCCACGTCGCTTCCACCACCTTCGGATAAGATTTTGTTATAGTTTTCGTCTTCTTCGTTGATCTCCGGTTGACCGCACCTTCTCCGCTCCGCTCATATCCAATCTCTAAATAATACTACAATCTCCAAATTGTCTCCGGCTAATGAGTGTCTATGCTCTCCTATTTGATAACTGCCGACAGAAAAAGCATTTTCGAACGCCTTTGATGACGCTTGAATGTTCAAAACATCTTGGGCCATCATTGAAAGTGTCATAAATGTCTTCTCATTCCCCCCTCCAGTATTTCAGCAAGTCTTCACGTCCTTCTTCATTGAGAACTGCTTGGTACGGTACAGAACACTGCAAAACAAAAATATCAAACTCGTTAATTTGGTTAGTAGCGGTACGGCCTCACATTCTATTTATGAGGCTTTCAATACTAGTCGCAGAAACAACATGTCTTTTGTGAGGTTGTGCTGAAGAAGATGATGATGATATGGAAGCCGGTAGATTATTAGCACTTTTTTGTTGGTAAAACCTATATACTTTTTTGCATTCATCTTCTACGCTAGACAACACTTCTTCTTTAGTTTGTTCAATAAGTGGTGGGTGATTTGAATTTTTGGGACTTGGATGTGGTAGTACTGTTATACAATCGTAAATAGTTTCAATAAGTGATTTAGTACCGTCTATTTTAATAGTCGAATTTAATACAACACCAATAATATAAATAGTGGGAATATGAATAAAATATTTTTTTATTTTGATAAACATTTTTTAATAGTTGCCTTATAAGCTGGTTTATCCACATATTCATTAAGCAGTAAAAATATTAGAGTTATATAAAATAACATAGTTGAAATAGTAGAATAATATATACCGGAAAATTCTTTTGTTGCTTGAAAAATTTTCTCTAAAAATACAATAAGTTCTGAAATATTTCCTTAATCGCTATCTACAACCATATCAACTGGATTTTGATTATGAGATTTAAAAAATAAAGTTATAGGTTTTCTATAGTTATAAGCAACAAGTAGTTGCTCGTATAAAGAATTCCACCTAGTGGGTACTTCTTCTGCAATTTTTCTATAAGGTAGTTGGCAATCGTGACAAATTTTTTTATATTATTTTCTTCGTTGTATTCTATTATTTTTAAAAATAAAGTTTATAGCAAATTGTATTTTTTAATAAGAATGTCTTCAAAAAGTGATAGATCGTCCTTTACAACTAAGTTATATATATGGCACACACATTTTATATGAAAATGATCTGGAAAATATGGAGTTAAACTATTTTTTAAAATTGTAATAGCGTAATTGTTAGAAGAAACGTTATCTAATGTAATAGTCATAATTTTATCAGTTATTCCGTAATAATCGCAAACTTGATAAATATTTTCTGCAATAAAGTACCAGTGTGCCTATCATCTATATATCTATACGCTAAGATACGATTTTGCATAGACCATTTATAATCTATCCAATGACAGATTACCATTAAATAATCATGGTCGTTAGTACTACGGCCTATATCAGAAGTGATAACCACTTTGCCATTAAAATGATACAATGAATAATGTAAATACTGTTGATATTCATGTGCAAATATAAATTCATCTCTCTTAACAGTTGATCTAGGAAAACCGTTAAAAGCAAGATTATACATATCTCTAATGTAATGAATAAAATCGGGAGATGAAGGAAATGAAAAAGGCAAAACCCTCCACATCAACTAATTTTGCTATTGCTTCCCTATCTCTATGTTTATCGTATTTAGGACCTACAATTTCCGTCATAGGGTTAATTTGACCTTGTACTTGGTCCAGGACAATATGTGAACCTTGTCCCGATGGAGCGAACCTTTGCGCACCCGATTTTGAAGCCTCGTATTGGGCATTCCTAGCTGGATGAGCCCTTGATACGTGTCTCATTAAATTCCGTCCCACCGTGAACTTTTTCAGTTTTAAATTTTAAAGCATCTTTACAAATTTTACATATAGCTACTTAATTCTCTACGTCCCTATCAAAAAATGTCAATGCATCTGATTTTAATGGTCATTTTGCTAGTCCTCGTCTCATACTAGGGGGAATAGGAGGCATTTCAGTTGAAGGTGCACTAGTGTGTGTGTTGTCATCTACATTGGTGGGTGTATCATCTAGATCATCATCTAAATTAAAGTCTTATTGAGTTCCAGAAAATAGTTTCTCGTCTAAATCTAATGGTATTGTAGGAAAATGTTCGGTATCAACAAAATCATCATGTGTAGGAATAGAATTATGTCTAGAAATAAGACCCTTGCCCTTGTTACCCCTACTAGAAGAAGCATGACCCCTACCCGTAAGCATACGTTTAAATCATTCCATTGTAAATTTGTACTTATACTAATAAATAATTAAAGTAAATGAAATTAAGTGCGCTAAATAAAATAAACAGACAATAATAATTTAATGAAGGAACGAATGTACAAAACGCCGACGTGTAATCGAGAGGTTGAAAATTGAAACTTTGCTCGATGGAAGATCCTCAAGCTAGTTGCCAACTTCACTCCCAAATGAATAAATAAAATTGAATATTTAGTAGACAATGTAGACTTGTAGAGAGATAGATTGAGAGATTATAGAGATTGTATGAAGATTTGTGAGAATTTTGAAGAGAAAATGTGTTATTGATAGTTGAAAAATTGGGTTAAAGTGTAAATATAATAACTTATGCGTTAAAAATAAATATTAAGGGGATAGGGGGGAGGCAAAAAATATCGTTGCACAACGGCCAAAATGTAAAATGGCCATTGGTGCAACAACTATTTTTGTAAAGGGGGGCTTAGGGCGGGACCGGGTCGGGCCTGGCGGGATTTGGGCGGGCCGAGACAGGTCGGGACGAGATCATGTCCCATCCCGATTCGAGTCCCGATACCGCAATTTCTTTTTTAATTTTAAAAGTCGGGTTCTGGGCGGTGTCGTGGTGGCCCGGACCGACCCGGCCCACTGGCCAGCCATAGAAGGTCATAGAATCGTTTGCAAACAAGGGCCCGAAGTTTATGAAATTGACAACAGAAGGACCCTTATCCAGTGTAAGTACACGTGGCACTTATAAGGCAGTTTTAATTTCGTCGGCCGGCATTGAGATTGAGGTGTCTGTCAGTTAGCTTGATAATGACGTCCCCCCTACGCAACAAACCTGCAATTTTTCAAAATTGCCCAAACTACCCTCCCACGCTCTGATATTTTGAAACAAATCTAAATTAAATCAGTTTCAATTATCAATGTGATAAAAAAAATTAATACACGTTATACCTAACACAAGAGAGAGATATTTTGTCCCAAGCGGTTTATAAAAAATTAAAAACATCCTGAAGGAGAAAAATAGAATATAAATCTGAAAAATAAAAAAATTGTTTATTTTCTTAATAGACAAAGACGACAATGCATACAAGATGGGATAGAATTTTATATGCCATTGGATGAAAAATCCAAATTAAAGTGATAAGAAAATTGTTAGAAATAGTAAAGAATGAATATAACTTATGTCATTAATAATTTAAAAGAAAACAAATATATTTTACGTTTCAACTTGTTTGAAGGTTACCAATTTAGTAATCAAATAATTTTTTTAATTTAATTTTAAATATAAATTCTTTAAGTATTTTATAATAAAATTTATATATTTAAAAATTAAATAAAAAGTACTATAAGTTTGCATAATAATAATTCACAATATATGAAAAAGTTAAAAATTGTTTAACTCTTAAACTGATCAAATTTTAAATAATTTGAGAGAGATGGAGTAATAAAAAGTGATATAATTATTATTTATTTGAACACAGAGAATATAGTATGTGACTTGAGACACGTTTTGGAATCACTTAGAAACATATATTTTTTTTGTCCAAATGGATTTGTGAAGAGCTTCTTCTTAAATAATTTTCCAGAGGACATAAATGTCAATAACATTCTTAAAGAAAGATGACAAAGTAGTTTTCCTTGTGGAATGGGATTAAACTATCTACTCCACAGTTGAATACACACATGAAAAATAGTCCTATCTTATCTTTTTTTTCTCACACTATTTCAATTCTCCTTTATCCATACCTCTTTGTCGGCCGTAAATTGAGATAATTATTGTGAAAGTTGAAGCTACGATCGGTGATCGGAAGCTGTTGGTTGTAACTTGTAATCCAGGTCTGATGATGTACTGATGTTAATAGTAGTACCTAACGCAATTATTCTTGTTCTTTTGGATCGATCAAAGATGAAGGATTGATCTTTTAGTTAATTTTAAGTTTAAATTTTATCGAAATTCAAGTAGAACAAATTTAGAATTTTGATCCGAGTATGCGAGTACAACTCTATTTCGTATTCACGGTTAAATAAAGACTGTTAAGTAGTGATCACCATTGAATGATTGAATTTGAAGTTATTCACAAAACTGAGTTTTCATTGGTGAATTGGAGCAAGTATATTACTCTTAATATTCTGTAATTCTCTGTTTTAAGGATATTAGGATTTAATTTTGGTTTGGCAAACTATTTGTCATCGTTAATTGATCACGGAAGGGATAATTAGTGAGAACCTAATTGTTTTAAAAGAGAAATTCATATAAGGACCTCTTACTAGTTTGTGATTGAGCTGTAGTTGTAAATTTGTAGGCTTCTCATATATGCTCATATACACCATGTGTGTGATGTGCCAAGGTAAAACTTAGACTTTGGAGCAAATCAATGACAAAATTCTGGTTTCGCCCTAGGAAATATACTAATCATGTAGAACTTTATGTATGATCTTTTTCCAATGTCGGTCTATGCTTTGTTTATTCGTGTTTTGTAAGTCACTACTGCAAGAAAGGAATCGTGTGAGTTATTTTATCTAGGAAGTTGTATGCTATATGGCTTTTTCGAGAAATGTTGTCCGTAGTTATAATGTTAATCTTTGTCCAAGTAGATTCCAAAGTAGGCAGAATGAGCTCTCTGCAAGGGCTTGTAATTTGTCCTGTGGTTCGTGGAAAGCAAACAAGTCAGTTTGTTGTTCCTGTCAATTCTTCTGTAGTGAAGGCTAAGAGTTTGAAGAGTGGGTTTTGGGGACTCAATGGGATTTCTAGCTGCTGGGTTAATGTGGCTCGTCAACCACGATCACGAGTAGGCAAGGTGATTCGATGCACTTTTAGTTCATCATCAGATGAAAATGGTAGCATGGCAGAGAATTCCAATGAAAACGACGCAGATTATGTGAATTCT
Organism: Anisodus acutangulus; assembly: GCA_029783415.1. NCBI lineage: Eukaryota > Viridiplantae > Streptophyta > Magnoliopsida > Solanales > Solanaceae > Anisodus > Anisodus acutangulus. Next base: position 2,877,735 of record CM056503.1, read on the forward strand.
AGCGTGGTAGAAGCTGGTATGCTGACTTTGTTCTCAAGTGCTATAAGTTCCTATGTCACAAAAAAGTGTTTGCAATACTTGCCCAAATAAATACAAATAAAAAGGCAGTAACTTATTTGTGTGGGGGTAACTTCCCTATTCTTCTTGTGTAGTTGAAGTGCGAAGTGGGCCTGATGGTTTCATGATCAAGATGAGAGATGGAAGACATTTGAAATGTGTCCATAATAATCCACAAGGAGGCCATCTACCTGATTATGCTCCACATCCAGCGATTGTATTAAAAATGGAAGACGGGACAGGGCTTCTTCTCCCTATTATTGTTTGTATGTAGATATTTCATTCATTTGTTTAAATGATTTAGACTGTCTCTTAGGTGCATAAATTAAAATAACGCCGTCTCATTTCTCTCTGTCTGTTTATATGATAGTGGAGATGCCAAGTGCGCTGCTCATGGCAGCTGTGCGCAATGTCCAAATTGTAGGTTTTCCTATCTAGGTTCTGGTAAACTAATCCTGCCAGCAGCATTGTTCTATTCCGATACTGAAGAAGACAAATGTTTGGCTTTGTTTCAGGCTAGACCAACAATGTATCAAGTTGTGAAGGAGATGGTTGAGAAGATGGGTTACACAGTAAGCTTGTTATTTGTGCTCTATCAGTAGCTGTGTTATCTTTTTTGCTTGATCTGACTGTTTGCTGTTGGAAGGTTAAACTTGTTCGAGTTACCAAGCGAGTGCATGAGGCTTATTATGCTCAGTTATACCTAACAAAGGTGTGTAAAATGCCGTTACTATGGTGACTGACAACATTTATGTTTCAGTACATTTTTAGGCTAGGGTATGCAACTTAACCACCTTTAATATGGTTGTCATTACAGTCTGACAATGATGCTGAGAGTATTAGCTTTGATCTTCGTCCTTCTGATGCAATCAACATTGCTGTGAGAAGCAAGGTGATTAACTTTTGAGGATGTAACTTAATTTGATCCCAATTTTAATGCCACATCTACCCCCAGCTCGAGCACAATATAAAAACTGTCCAAATCTAAACTGTCCACATTTTCCTCAGTCCCCATCCTTATAGTCCTACTAACTCGTTTTAATTCAACTTTATCGTGTCCTTGCACCAAATGATTGCTAACATAATAAAGCTTCTGTTGTTTAATTGTTCTAGGTGCCAATACAAGTCAACAAGTACTTGGCTTATAGTGATGGGATGAGGATTGTTGAATCTCCGAAGCCGATAGTACACACTACTGGTTCGGACGGTCTATTGTTCACTGAGCTTGACAGGTAAAGCTCTATTAGACAATCTTGTCAAACTTTGTCACATCATTTTTTTGTTAGAGAAAGTAGTTCAATAAATTGCCCAATTTTCTTGTTGGAAAAAGCAGTTCAATAAATTGTCCAATGAAAAATGACATATTGCGTTATTTTCTGTTTGAGAGATAAAAATGTAGTAGCTTGAAATTTGAAACTAGCTGAAATTCTTACTTCCATGTGTCCCAAAGGATTATGATACGATATTATTGCACGAGATGTGTATGTGTGACAATGCTTTATTTTGTTGTGACAAATATAATCTTAACTTGTTTTGTCGGTCAGGCCTAATGGCAAGCTGTGCATTGAAACAAAGGAGTTTATTCTTGTGCGGAATATGCTGATTGCGGCGGTTGAAGAACGATATAGAGATGCAGGTAACCTTTGTTAGCATGTCCAGTCTCTGTGTTGAGTGGTGTGTCTGCTATCATATATTTGTTTTTTTAACCGCTATTTTCCATGCTGTGATGATCTTTTGATCTATTATTCATTTCTAAAAAGCTCGAGAATTACATCTATGAGAACTTGCAAGAAGGGGGATAGGGTCATTTTCTTATGGTAAAAGATATTGGTGCCATGACATGTTTGTCGCCAACCAGAGTGTAGTTTTTGGGTTTTGTTAGTTTTTGTTTTTATCTGCGCTGGTTACTAAATAATCTGGCTAATGGGTCCATTAGTTAAAATTTAGAGCAATTTGATGAATGAAGATTAGATGCCACAATGTTTTCTGATGCCCTGTAAGATGAAGCATCAAGTTTTGAACTTTGACAATTCATTTTTTTGGGAAGTATAATCTTATTAGTCTTTGATATAAAGGCTTTGTACACTAGTTTTTCCTGATGGGCCCTTGTCTTGCTAGAATTTTCGTTTGGATTTTTCTAGTGCACGTTCTTTTAATTTTCTCTTTTCCTTGTTATTTTACCAGTTTATAGCCCTGGTTATATGTTTTAGTTCTCACTTTTACATTGGTAATTACAGCTCTGTGGAGGGACAAGCTTACTCAACTGCGGTCCAAGAGAAACTGGATATAGCAGGTATATTGGCCATCAATCATTTTCCTTAATACTACAAATTTTGTGAAACTAGTAGTACTATTTTCCTTCAATACGTGTTTGAATTTGAACGCGTGACATTTGATTTCATAGGTGTGCTTAGAGTTGTTTGAGCAAAGGACTACTGTGTGTATAGAAGCCATTCATCGGAGCCAATGTAGTCAAGCATCTTCAAAGATCAATTATAGTTCTCCCCTTAATATGTAAATAAATAACTTGTGAATATCTGTATATATAAACTGTAATTGTAAGACATACCAGTAAACTTATGGTTTCCTGGACATGAAGTTTATTCAGTTTTCATGTTAATATGTTTCATTTGAAGTATGCCTTCCATTTCCTACAAATTGTTGAGGTGGCCTATTAGTTATTTGAAGATCATTAAATCTTAACCATATGCTCCCCTCGACTGGGAAAATTCACAAATAGCCATGTTTTGAACTCTGCAAGAATAACCACTTTCTGGAGTTCAAAAGTATCTTGTAGTTGCAATTTTAGAGGTTGAGACTCCAGGACAACGGCTATTTTCAAAAAACAGGGCTGAAAAGTGCCCGGTTGGTGCTATTTTTAAGCCTCCCCTTCTCGTTCCAGCAATAAACCTCAAGCACACTAGGGAAAAGTGTGTGTGTGAACATCTTGGCTACCGGGGGCTCAAATACATGAATATATAACATGTCTGCCTGATCTTTTTGGAGGACTTGATTCTCCTAGTTAGAATCACGTTATAAGACTTATTGCTTGAAAGAAAATGACTGAATGCTGCAGTCATTCAAGTTGTTTCACTCGGTAGGTCAAGTGGTCTCTTACAAAAAAATCCGCCTATATATACTAGCTACTCTTTTTAGCAAGTAAAGCTGCACAGTATGTATAGTTAATCCAAAGGCGGATGCTTTATTGGATTCAATTGAGAACTCATTTTTAAATCTTGAATGCACTTCTAAGTTAATCCCGTCTCTTTTGGATTCATTGTGTCTCGAATTCGATGTGTCATTTAGGAACAGGAAAAAGTAAAGAAACAAGTGCTATTAAGTATTGACAACGACGGAAGAGAAGATGCTAAATATACCAAGAATCATAATATAATGAGTGAAATAAAATATCATTTCAGTCGCATCCACTTTGGGTATATTCTCACTTCCAAAAAGAAGGAAACGTGCACGTAATAATGCTGAACATTACTTTGCCTAGTTTTATACTTTTATTCGTATGCAATTGCTTGGGATCGTTTACGATCTCATCAAAACTACAGTGTTATTTGAAAATGTGATTAACTCTTTCCTTTTTCTCTATTTAATAATGATGTAAAAAGGTTCAAGTCGTAGGATTCCACTCATGTTATTTTTCAAGAAAAGTAGAATTAAGGTGTGCGTCTATTTTAATAAATAGTCCACCGAACTGAATTTGTATATTTACTTAGAATTCGTTAATGGGCTGGGGATAATTTTGTGTAATTATTGATGTTTCAAGTAAATTCACAAAATAGGGAACTCGGAAAAAATTTAGAACTTAACTAATAGCACAAAGTAACGCACGCTAAGTAGTTATGGTGTTTGATAATATCAATGTACGGTCTCGAATTTCATGCCCTAAGAAAGGAAACGTTTGACCTTCAAAGTGAAACTCTCTTAGAGTAATTTAGAATTAATCTCAAAACAAATAGGAGTACATATTGAGTTTGGGGAGCACTGAATAAAAAGATACAAAAAAAAGGGACCCCACAAAACCAACCGCTATAAAAAAAACTCCTATTTCTATTAACTTGGACATAACCAAAGTCCAAATATGTTTCCATGTCAGTGTATTTGAACTTTGATGTGAAGTAATAAATACTCATTTTGACATTTTCTGATTGCTTAATGTTAACTTCTATTGCAGGATAAAGAGATTCATTCAGACATTCTTACTTAGTCCTCCGAAAATGTCAGGTAACTACGGTGATGCAACTTGCAAGCATTACATCTTTTGTTCTTTTTAGTTTCTTGTACAGTGGTATATTTTCTCTCTACTATTTTATTCCAATATTCACTATTTCAAGTGAATTGAAGCAACAACAAACAAAAAAAACTACTTCATGTGAAGGAGTTACAAGTCAGTCGATGTAGCCTACACCAATAATGAATTCAACCTTTGGAAAATTTAGCTTGAGCACATTGTACTTGTTGGTTGCTATTGTATAAAGCAGTACGGGAAGTAAATAAATATTACAAGTGTTCGAAAGGATAAATAAATGGTCAATCTTCAAAACTGCCGCAAGCTTGTTGTGTCTTGAATCTTGATAACCTGAAATCAAGAAACAACTAAATCTGGATGGTTACAACGTTGTGTGTTGAGTCGAGTGATTGCACTCTGTCCTTAAGACAAGATTGCCCTATATATATGCTTTTACGTTAGCGGGCAATAGTCTCCCAAGATAAAACAACACTTTAATCTCAACGCTACAAAGCCAATAGGTTGAGTCTGACGAAGAAAACAAATACGAATCGACTTGCTGAAGATATGGAAAAGGAAGGAAGAGTTTCTGTTTTCTCTTCTGATTTGTCTCTGTGTATATAGTGTGTCTCTGTTGTGTATATCTCGTGTATATCACACTGTATTTCGTCACTGTTTTTGGGTATTTTTCCTCACTGTTTTGCAGTGTTTTTCGTGACTGAAAAGTGCTGTTATTTTCGTGTATATATGTGTTGCATAATTGAGCCAAAATGCATCAATATATAGCATGGAGGAGGTTGCCCAATAGCCACAAACAAGGCTGTTAATAGCCATTAGTGAGGGTTGTTAAAGGCCATTAGGGAGGCAGATTAATGGCAGGTTTAAGGGCTGTTCACGGCCATTGAAGAAGGGCTGATTATGGAGGAGTTAATCAGCCAAGTAATGGCTGATTAATGCCCCAAAAACAGTTCCAACGGTAGGCAGGAAATTTCTGCCTTCCGTCGTTCCAAATTCAACTTTTCAGAAACTTTAGGGACCAAAATATAAATATTAAGCAGTTTGGGGTCCAAAAAGATAATATCAGAAAGTCCCCATAGCCCACAGCCCACAGCCCGGATGGGACGGGCGGGCGGCGGCGGCGCGCGTGTGGGCTTAGCCTTGAACCCAAGCACATCTAGGTCATCCCTTCTTTAAACACATGGGATACCCCTTGGGGTCCCAAACCCTTTACCACTTTAGAGGCTTATAAATAGAGCAATTCTTCATTTTCCCACCGATGTGGTAGATTTGTCCCACACCATATTTCCATGCCTCAAACACCTTACTTCGTGGACCAATATCTCTTTCATTTCTTAACGAAATTTGACGATTCTTGGCCCTACGGTCATCTACTCACTTAGTAGATTATACATGTGTGAAGAGACAACGCCTCCAACATGCGGAACACTAGTGTTTAATTCATTAAACATGGGTGGACGCAACTCCCCGCCAAAGGCAAATTTCCAACAATACTTTAGTTATATATGGTTCAAAATTTTGTAATATTATTAAATTTTAGGAGGAAAAAGTGTCCTTAACGTTTGTGATTTGTTTTATATTTGCCCTTCGTTATAGATGCCCCTGAAATTGTGTAGAGTAGATAATCAGGATACAAAATGATGTTGGGATTTCTTTTACCACAGGGGAAATTAGGGGCACTGAGGAGTTGAAGATTGTAAATGCTTTTCGACAAGTACTGATCATGGAGAACCTGCTTCCTGCTATGCATGATGATAATCTCAAAATATTAAGGTGCCCTTGCCAATTTAACCACATGCGCAAGGATTATTATATGATGTTTTTTGAACTTTCTATGTATACAAAAGAAATAGAAAGAGATAGACTAGAAACGGCATTTGTAATGTCAATGACACCAAAGGCGAGAAACTCCTGTTCCCTTCTCCTTTCTTGCTCTTCCGAGGATGGTTCAAGGGGAGACGGTTTTTGCCTCCAGCTGAGGAGGGAAATTCAAATCGATAGGCACTCCTGGTAGCTCAATTGACTGGTGCTCCTCTAGTCTCATCTTGCATACAGTGTGATAAGCTAATGCAGGAGTTAGCAGATTTTGATCAAAATCATCTTATGAGTTTTTATTAGGGATCTTTAATTTCAATTGTTAGAATGTAACAACAACAACAACATGTCCAGTGTAATCTTACAAGTGGAGTTTGGGGAGGGTAGGATGTACGCAAATCTTACCCATGCCTTTATAGGGAGGTTGTTTACGATAGACCCTCATCTCAAAAGAAGTAATCAAAGCAGGATTGAAAGGAAAACAACGACGACAAGAAGCAAGATAAACAAAGCAAATGAAGTATAAGACTAAATTACATGCTCTTAAGCACCATTTTAATGTTCAAGCCTTTATCTCAATTCACTTGATGATTGAAGACAATGATGTTGAACTTTTAGCTGTTCAATTTTTCTTGCAGATTCTTGAAAGCTAGAAAGCTTGACATTGAGAAGGCAAAGAGCATGTGGACAAATATGCTCCAATGGAGGACAGATTTTGGAACTGACAGTATTATCGAGGTAGACTTACTTTTTCCAAACATTAGTGCTCTATCTTTTTTCCCTGTAATGCCATATTTCTTGACAATGCCATTAGCTCTGGGATAGTAGGTTGTACCTCTGATATTACAGGCCATTCACTCATTTGAGGTTTCAAGATATGGAAATGTTTCCTTCAGGATAAGTTATCTCTTAACCTTGCACAGTTATATTTTTTCTTTATAAGTACAACCATATTGATAATATATTTCCACTTTCTTCTTTTTATGCTTATGTTACTGTTAAAATGCCACAAGCCTTTTTCTCGAATTTTTTATTTAGCTTCTTGTCCTCCGGAGGCCGACTAAGGCTTTTTAAACATGTAGAGTCTTCCGATGCTCATCTGAAAGTTTTTTTTCTGAATTGGCAGGCCACATTTTGGTTTAAATTCTTTAATTAAATAGTAGTTCACAGTTTTTATTTGTTCATAGACTTAGTTCTTGATCATATGCAATATTTTGCTCAGGATTTTGACTTCCATGAAAGGGATGAAGTTCTCCAAAACTACCCTCAGGGTTATCATGGAACAGATAAGGAAGGAAGACCAGTTTATATTGAAAGATTGAGGCTAATGAACGTCGACAAACTCTTGGAAGTAACTACATTGGATCGTTATGTTAAATATCACGTCCAAGAATTTGAGAAGTCTGTTGCATTCAGGCTTCCTGCTTGCTCTGCAGCTGCAAAAAGACATATCGATAGAAGTGTTACCATTTTGGATGTTGAAGGAGTGGTATAGTAGTCTTTTCTGGTGGATTATTGACAATGTGCTTCTTATGGTTCAGTTTTCATAATATTTGTTTTCTATTTTTTAGAGTTTGAGAAATTTCACGAAACCTGTACGAGAAGTCATTTTGCAGCTGCAGAAGATTGATAATGACTATTACCCTGAAGTAATTCAATATACCCCTTTTTAGCTAGTTATAAACTACTTATAATACCGGACTTATACTGATATCGTTTTTCATTTTTTGTCTTTGTGTATTGTCATATATAACATCAGCTAATATCTAACTTTGGCAAGATAATGTTGCAGACACTTGGTGAAATGTTTGTCATAAACGCTGGACCTGGATTTAGACTACTCTGGAATATAATCAAGCCTTTTCTTGACCCTGAAACGACGTCCAAGATTCATGTATGGCATGTTTTCTTCCCTTTGACCAAGTTTTTATCATGTTTCTTTCATATTATGTTGTGAATAAAGAGGCTCATTTATATGCCAAATCAACTTGGAAAATGGTCTTAGATTGAGATGGAAGGGTATGAATTCAATCGAATATATTATTATATGTTGCTCATCAAGAACTATCATTTGTCAAATTTCTAGGTTCTTGGCAACAATTATCAAGGCAAACTGCTTGAATTCATTAATGAATGGTAATTGTCTCTAACTTTTTGTTTTCCCTAGCAGTTATAGAGTTCTTTACTATTAACATATCGTAAAAACTATGTGATTGTCAGTGAGTTACCAGATTTTCTAGGTGGTAGCTGTACGTGTGAAAATGACGGTGGTTGTTTAAGGTCGGATAAAGGGCCGTGGAGAACACTCAAGACATCGGTGGTGAACGTGGATTTTTAGTAGCTTTTCTTTGTATGATTCGCTATCTTATTGTATCTTAATTGATATTCTGAATCAGAATTTCTGATGAACATGAAGATGAATTTTGGAGAGGAAGCAGAGTGTTTAGAGAAGACAGTGGCAACATCGGACGTTACAAGGCAACCAGTAGGAGAAAAACAGCCAGAGATCGTAAGTTCCATTTGATTGTACCATTGTTTCTTTCTTTTTCTATTATAATTTGTTTTTTTTTGTTTTGATTGGAACTTTTAGGTACCAGGAAAATTCTATCATTGAAATTACTTCATTTTCCTTTCAAACACCAAAGAACATGGTGATAGTTGTATGGCAATGGAGATTGATATGAACTTTTCAGTGGGAGATAGATGTAGATTTTTCTTTTGTGTATTATAAATGGCGTAAAATTTCACTTTTGTTCTTTTGAATGTTAATTGTTCAGGTTTACTAGTTTAAAGACATTTCCTGGGAAAAGGATGAGCTTCTGCCCACAGTGAGATGTATTAGCTGCAGATAGAACTGTTTTATTGTACTCTTTTGATGCACTCACGAACTGAGACAACTATTGTAAAGAGATATTGCTATTGCCTAGTGGTCGTCCATCTGCAATTCTGCATTAGTTCTTGCTCATTGCTTTATAACCCTTTTCTCTGTAATTCCTAATGTAAAGCATTGAGCTGGTAAAGATTCTACTAGTAGATACAGAAGGCACGAGTTAGTAGGTTCCCAATGGAATAGTAGAGGTACATGCAAGCTGGTCCAAACACGATTATTATTGATAAAAAATTTATGTTTATGTAAGGATAGTTTATTTAGAGAGGTTTCAATCAAATAGCAGTCTAGCAATTTCCCTCCGAGAAGAAGATTTCTGACCATCAGAAAAAGCTAATAACATTATTGTTCTCTAACACAAAAGAATATCAATCACTCTAATACTCGAGTCCTAACGTCTTATCTGTTTTAGTCAGCAATGTTGTTTAGCTTGTTGTCACACCCTCATGCTCCTTGTTTTGAAGGAATTTGATTAGGCTTTCTAGTACAATGTCAGAATTATTGCTCTTCATCAGCTCTCCTGCTACTTCTGCTGGTGTTACCTTAACTCTCTCGAACAGATCTTCAATTGCCGTAAACAGCCTATGCTCGTCTACCTTTAGGTAATTAGATGCGAGTATTCTGAAACCACTGAAAGTGCAGTGTGACATCTCAATGTGCACGTCCATACGTCCAGGTCTCAACAGTGCTGGATCAAGTCTGTCCTTGTGATTCGTTGTAAACACTATGATTCGTTCATCTCCACAACTCGACCACAAGCCATCAATAAAGTTCAACAGCCCAGAGAGAGTAATCTACATTTGTAGAAATCTTAGCAAAAACAGCTCAACATATGATACTATTGTATACTCATATTTAGTGATTGCAATTGATATTGAAGGAAAATCAAGAAAAACACAAATACAGGTTTACATCCACCTTATGCTAGTGTCCCAAGTCCAATTTATTTGTTTCACTAGTCATCAATTAATCATATGCTTCAAACACCAACTACATTCTAAAGACCACAACCCATGTAGTTGGTGGTCTCAAAAATTGCTCAATAGTCTCAAAAATCTTCCATCGCATGAAAGAAAGTTTTTATCTTCTTTTCAAATATGGGTTTTTTTTTTTAAGGAGAAGTGAGAAGTTCTAATATTTAGAGTGACACAAATGTTTAGAGGCTTTGCCAACAGTTATGTCTCATCTCCCTCAAGTTTTGTTATAATAACAAATTCAATATAAAAATATTTATTTGGACATGAATTCAGATTAACCACATGGATTACCAAATGCAATTTCCTTGTGCAGTTAAGAGGAATTGAGTAGTACACTGCAAACTGAAAATTGTGTCAAAGAAATGCATTACAATACCTTGTCATCTTCAGTTGTGTCATTCTCATTTTCTCTATTCTGCAACCCCACGTTGCAATCAATGTCTTCTATCACAAGTATAGAGCGGTTCGCTGAACCAATCAACAACCTCCTCAAATCCGAATTGCACTGCACCTCTCTCAAATCCAAGTCATAAACATCGAACTTAAGGTAATTAGCCATAGCTGCAACTAAGCTTGACTTCCACGTACCAGGTGGCCCATATAACAAGTACCCGCGTTTCCACGCTTTTCCAATTCTCCTATAGTAATCTTTCCTACTTACAAACATGTCGAGATCCTCAATCAAATCTTTCTTCATTTCTGGTTCCATCGCCATCGTATCAAAAGTTGCAGGACAAAAGTTGCAGGATGGTTTAATACCACGGAACTCCAATAATCTGTTCTGTTATAATCCACTGTGTGTAGCCTTACTACCCTTTTCTCTTCCTTAATCTCTTTGGCCCTCCTTACTATATATGGTAAGTAAGATTTTAAAGCCATTTCCTTTTGCTTCTTGTGAAAACTCAACTCGAAATATCGAAGCTGTGTCTTTGGGTTGCTGCTCTTTTCACTCTGTTGGATTCCCCTAGACTTCATGATCCATGTGAATGTCACATTCTCATAATAATCTGTTACTTCTTGATACCTATCACATAAACAGATTCAAAACTTAAAGATAGTCTTTGGACATACACATTATTAGCTCATTATGAAATTTTTATTTGCAAATCAATGTTTATGCTACAATTTTGTCAATTATTCCTCAACTTCATAGAGAATTTGAAATTGAAGAGGTGGTTACAGCTTGTTGGATGGTTGTTACCTATTGTATTGTAATATTGTTACTTTAAATTCAATGTTTGTTTTGAAATATTGTTAAAAATCGTTTATGCAATGATGAAAAGTGTCATTTTCGGTAATAACCAATTTGATGTGATTGGCATTGTTACCTTATTTTTTTCTCACCTTGCCCATACTTTTACTTAATAATCCTATTTTAACCTTTACCTCCTTCTTTTATAATAACTCTAGTGTCGGTGCGTGACAGTATGAAACGATAAGTAAACAACCATATAAACAAGTTGTTAACGAATAATTCAAATAAAATTACGGTTTTCACTCACAAAACTTCAATTTTTATTCCAAAATTAAAATTCATGTTCAAACGCAATTTCAACTTCTAAATACTCTTTTTCCGGCAATCAACTTCAAATTTGCCCCTTTTTTTCTAACTTCAACAAAATATTGTTCAAAGGGCCAAAGTCATTAACTTTCACTAGACACAGCATCTAATTGTAATAATTCAGCATAATTTTAAAAAAATAGTTAAACTATATAAATATAGTTTTACCTATCCACAGTGACGGCGAGCTCTTCGTCTTTGTCAGGCTTGTTAACTTTGATCCTTTGAGTCCAAGCATTTACCTTTGTACCCAAATAAACATTAACGGCGTCAAACATCTGGTTCGAAGTGAGACCTTCACACTCTTCTATTACCACAATTAACTGTGACGAAAGGCGGTTCGATAGTTTTTGAAAACGCGAAGAGAAAAAGAGCTGGAGTTGTTCGGGTACAAGATCACTAGCTATAGAACGGAAGAGAATTGCTGAAGCGGTGAGGGAAGTTGCTGCCGTCAAAATTGTCTTAGATGAAGGCATCGTTTCGAATAACTCCATTTTTCTTTAACATTCTTCTGTTGATGATGTTGGAAATTGCACGAGTTTGGGGATGGGTTACCTGATACTCCCTCTGTCCCAATCTATATGACAAAGGTTATAATCACACATAAATATATTTTAGATCATAATATTAAAAAGTTTTTTTTATTTTTTAAATTTTATATTAAATCAAATTATATTATATAAATTAGAACGCAGGCCGGACGCGAATGTTTACATAGGATTGATTATTCTTTTTTTTTTTATATTTAGCTTTTCGGCTTTATCAGACTATTTTTTAATATAGTAATTCCGGTCTCTCATCATTACTATCAATAAATTACGAGATATGTCTACATGACCTCACCTACAATGTTCTACTCCAAAAAAGATCAAATTGCTTCTACTAAGATTTAAATACACTGCACGACTCCAACTGAATTTTAAATTCTCCTTGTTTGACATTCAGCTATGCATGGGACTAGAATTGATTACTCTTAGCGGGCAAGAAACTTGTAGAAAATTCGTGGAAGTAATTAGAAGATGTCTAGAAAACTCTTGGGCAGGACCGCAGGGTGATGTGAAATTTGAGGGGTCAATTTGCATAAATGACCATCTTTTGTGGTGGTATTTAAATTTTGTCTCTCAAATAGCAGGTCTTTAATTTTTATCCTTCGGCCTGCACTTTAAGTAACAAAAGTGGTAGAAATTATTCCTCATATTGAGAAAAATAAATAAAAATTAAAACTATAACCTAATTTTACAAGGCAAATTTTTTATAAAAACCATATCTATTAAAAAAAAAATGGTACATAGAAATTATGTCTTATCGGAAAAGTTCTGTAAAAAAGAATTATGTCGGACAAGACATAGTTTCTATGTAATTTTGTCGGACAAGACATAATTTCTATAAAACTTTGGCTTGCGAAATTGTGTTTTTTTTTACTTTGATGGGGATCGAACCCAGAATATCTAATTTTGTAGAAAAACCAATAAAGATATTTTGACCAATAAATTTTCATTAAATGAGAAATAAGGACAAAAATTAAAGACAGGTCCATATGAAGAAAATCTCCGCAAAAACAAAATGAATTTGAGGCCCAATAATGAAATGTGCTAGTTGAAGGGATTCATTTTGAGGCCCACTACATAGCCCATAACAGAAATTGAATCTCATACTCTTTTTCAAAGATGATCAGCCCACATGAGAAAATTTTGAGAAATTTTGAGCAGTTGCCCTTTTTTGGGATAGCTGTTTACTAAATAATCCTCATTTTATTTCAATTGCAATTTATAAATCCTTTAGACTATGATCTAAAAATTCCTTTTGAACAAACTAAAAATCATATGACAAAATGTTGGACCACGGTAAAATTTTTGTAAGTTATTCAAACGTTAGAAGATAAACTAATACTCTCTCTGTTCCAAAAAGATTGTCCTACTTTTCTTATTAGTTTGTCTCAAAAAGATTGATACATTTCTATATTTAGAAACAATTAATTTTATGAGATGCTTTACCGTCACAGACCACACATTTCAAAAATCTTCCTATATTTCTTAAACTACGTGCCAAGTCAAAACTAAAAACAATCTTTTTGGGACGGAGAGAGTATTTTATAGGTGGGATTGAGAAATAAATGAGCAAATATTAGACCCGAGTCAAACGTGTTGGTACTCTATTGTACTTTATAAAGCAGTACGGAAAGTAAATAACTATTACAAGTATTCGAAAGGATAAACAAATATTCAATATTCAGAAATTGAATCTTGTTGAACAAATAGGCCAATCTTCAAAACGGCCGCAAGCTTGTTGTGTCTTGAATCTTGATAACCTGAAATCAAGAAACAACTAAATCTGGATGGTTACAACGTTGTGTGTTGAGTCGAGGAATTGCCCTCTGTCCTTAAGACAAGATTGCCCCGTATACATGGTTTTACGTTAGCGGGCAATAGTCTCCCAAGATAAAACAACACTTTAATCTCAATGCTACAAAGCCAATAGGTTGAGCCTGCCGGATAAAACAAATATGAATCAAGTTGCTGAAGATATGGAAAAGGAAGGAAGAGTTTCTATCTTCTCTTCTGTTTTGTCTCTGTGTATATAGTGTCTCTGTTGTGTATATCTTGTGTATATTTGTGTATTTCAACACTGTTTTTCCTCACTGTTTTTGCTGTTTTTCGTTCACTGTTTTGTGCTGTTTTTTATGACTGTTTTTGTTGTTTTTCTCTGTCTGTTTTGTGCTGTTTTTCCCTTCTGTTTTGAGCCAAAGGAGGCTCAATATATAGCATGGAGGAGGGGCTGTACAACTGCCCAAAACAGGGCTGTTAATGGCCATTAGGAGGGCATTAAACAACCAAATAATTGTTATTTATGGCCATTGAAAGAGGCTACTCAACTGCCCAAGTAATAGGATGTTAATGGAGGAGTTAATCAGCCAAGTAATGGCTGGTTAATGCTCCAAAACACAGTCCAACGGTAGGCAGAATGTTTTCTGCCTTCCGTCACTCCAAATTCAACTTTTCAGAAACTCTGGGGACCAAACTGTAAATATTAAGCAATTTGGGGGCCAAAAAGATAATATCAGAAAGTCCCCACAACCCACGACCAGAGACCGGACCGGCGGCGGCGCGCGTGGGCTTAACCTTAAACCCAAGCACAACTAGGTCCTCCCTCCTTTAAACACATGGGATACCCTTGGGTCCCAAACCTTTTACCACATTAGAGACTTATATAGAGAGCAATTCTTCCTATTCCCACCGATATGGTAGATTTGTCCCACACCATATTTCCATGCCTCAAACACCTTACTTCGTGGACCAATATCTCTTTCATTTCTCAACGAAATTTGACGATTCTTGGCCCTACGGTCATCTACTCACTTCGTAGATCATGCATGTGCGAAGAGACAAAGTCTCCAACATGCGGAACACTAGTGTTTAATTCATCAAAGATTGATGGATGCATCTCCCCGCCAAAGGCAAATTTCCAACAAAACGTTGTCTTGTCCAATCTGATTCCCAAACATCGTTTACAGAAATGTCAAAATTGCAAAACAAATTTCCTCACAAGTTATCTAGAATACAACTTCGAAGAAATATATGGTGCATTCAGCATAGTTTGTACATGTTCCTGTCATCCTTAAATAACAAGTATTGGATCATTATAAAGGACCACCCCTTAGAAGACTTGACCATTTATGGAGAATGAATAATTTATATCCACCATATAAAGTGCATTATAATACAGTACAACACAGCCAAGGGGTAACAACTTCAAAGGACGACCTCCAAGGTTTACAAGAATGATTACATACAACAGACCTGGGATTCTAATACAAGAATGATGACATTCAACGACAGACCTAGGATTCAGAGCTAGAATCACCGAGGGAAACGTTAATGTTGTGTCACCAATCAGTAGACAAGACTGCTTCGATCATTCCATGTGGCTACGCTGCTGCGTGGATTTTACCATCTGAACATAGCAGCCAACTATCTGTTGATCTAACTTGTAGTAGTATTCCATCCTCTCCAAAGGTTTCATATCCAGGTCAATAAAATATGCCTATTGATGAGCAGCAAACAAAATGCATTAGTAAGCTGGAAAAAAAAGGTTCTATACATTCTGGGAGCCAGAGAAACGTCCTTTTGAGAATTAAGCAGACAACAATACTCCCTCCGTCTCAAATTATTTGTCGTCGTTACTAAAAATAGTTGTCTCAAATTATTTTATGGTTTTAGAAATTCAAGGCATAATTAGTTATTTTTTCTCTATTTTACCCTTTGTCTTTAATGAAGATGACACATAATTAGAGTAAATATTTAATGGAGATTATAACTTAGACATAAATAAGGGTAAGGTAGGTCAAATACTCCTAATTAATATTTCTTAAGGAGCGTGTAAACCAAAAAAGTGACAAATAATTTGAGACGGAGGGAGTATAATACATCATACTGAAAAACACTTGTGACACAAGGCACAAGATGAGAGAGAATAGCTGGACCAAATACATCTTGAAATAAGATCCAAAACTGCTTTTCAAAAAAGACGGAAGAAGAAGAAGAAGACTGTCCCGTTCAAGAAAATATATGATTGGAGAATTTGATGGAAGCATTGACTATCATCTGAATGCTCCATAATCTATGAAGTAAGTATCAAAGAAAGAAACAGATATTGTTTGACTATAAAAGTAAACATCTTTTGTGTTTTGTAAAATTATGTAGACCTAGTTGTAAAGGTGCGCATCTAAGGTGCTTTATATTTCATTAGTTGCAGTTTTTTTTCACTTTGTCCACATAAATGTTGTGTCTATTTTATTTTCTGCATTAGTATGGAACATAACTGTGCTTTGCACTTAAAGTTCCAGCAAAGTCTACATTTTTCTACGCATTCGGCTTTGGAAGCACGTATGTCAAGACTAACAATTTTAGAAAACAAATTAGAGCAAATCAACTGAGCTGTGCACACAACAACTTGCAGGTACAACAAGTTTATTGCTGCCCAAAGTTCTCATGTCTTCTTTTTCATAGTTTAATAAAAAAGAGTTCAGAAAATGATATTGTTCATGGTGTAATATATTAATCAATAACCCCAAAGGTGTTCGGGAAAAGGGGAAAAGAAGAGTACTACCTTGTAATCAAAACTTTGGTTGGTTGATTCTAAAGAAACCATGCAATACGGAGATTCCGCACTCTCATCTTCTCGAGGTCTAAAACTAATCATCATGCTCAGGTCCTTTGCAGTTGCAGCGATCAAGTAGTTCCTCACAATCTTCAAGCTTTCATCCTTCGAAATTGAATGCAAAGAATTGTATCTTTTTGACAATTGATCGTCAACTGACTGTTTACATACCATGCAAGGCTGAGAAATGATGTTGTAATATGCATGAATTGCACCTTCAATGTCAGCATTGTCTAACTTCTGGACTTCAAGAACCTTATTTAGCAGTCCTGAACTAGAAACAGTCTTGGAAATGAGATCTAGAAAACATTCTGTCCGCTTGGCATCTACAGCTTGGATTACACCCTCGAGTGCATTTTCAAATGTTTTACCAACTTCACAGCTTGTAGCATCTGCATTACCGCCCAAACCCCCTAATATGAGAGAACCATTCAGGAAAACTCGGAAATTGTTCTGTGGGGTCTTAAAAAGACCCTTTATTGCTTTGTGTACTCTGTCTCTGGATCCAGAAAACAAATCCAATGGATCATATGCACTTATCTCTGATGTCTGATACAGCACAAGCAACCCAAAGAAAAATAAAAAAGAGAGAAAATCACTTAAGAAAAAAAAAGATATAACATAAGCAGAAAGCTAATAACTGTACATAATGAAAAGTAAACACTATTTTAATTTGACTGGGGAAAGGAGGAAAGACTGTCAAGTCCATAATGCAACTGAATTAAGAAATCTACCAGACAGATCAAGAATGAATCACCTTTCCTGGTGCAATTTTAAAGCCTGATGCATTTGAAAACGAGTTACACTCCTTTTAATTGTGTTGTCTGGAGCAATAAATTCCGAAAGCGGAAGGAACCCGCATTTAGGCTGGCTTCAGCAAAAGAAATGGAGACACTAATAAGAAACCCATACTAAATAAACATAAATCACAAAATAAAAATGATAGAGCATGAACATCATCTTCAAGGAAGAAATCTAAATAAAGCTACGAAAAATTACCTTTATCTCTACAGATATGCAGCAGTCCTTTTTAACCTTACCTGAAAGAATAACACAGGAAGAACAAAATAAACCGATTCGCCAAATCAAAATCCTACTCAGATTCTGTGCTAGACCAATCAAAAGGCAAAAACAAAGTAAATTTTGTAGGTAAAAATTGGTGTTAAGTGTATCTGAAAGGTTAAATAGTGAGAAGGCTGAGTCGAGAGATGACTATCTGTCTTTAAGACAAAATTGTCCCGTATAAATGTTTTTACGGTGATGGACAATAGTTTCCCAAGATAAAACAGCAACGATCAACTATACAAAGCAAATACAATTAATCCTAGCGAAGAAATAAATAGAGAACAAATTGTTGATTCTGTTTTTGTGTTTCGAACAGAACACAAGAGAAGAGTTTCTGCTTCTGTTTTCGAGTTCTGTTTCTGTATGTTTCAAAACAGAACAGTTCAGAATTGTGTTGTGTTGTGTGTTGTCTCTTCTTAATTTGAAGAGAAATGTTCAATTTATAAGAGCAGAAAGGGAAGCAACGTTCTGTTCTGTTGAACAGTCGTGTCTGTTGGCCAGTGTCTTTTGGAGAAGATATAGCCATTGTAACGTTCCGAAAAACTTCAGGGATTGAAATATAAATAGTTAACATTTCAGGAACCAAAAAGAAAGTTCTAGAAGAAAGCAACAGCCCAACACTCGAGAACTCGGGACCCGAGCCCGGACCGGATGGGACGGGCGGCGGTGGGCGTGTGGGGCTTAGCCCCTAATCCAAGCTCACCTAGGTCTTCTCCCTTCTAAACACATGGGTTACCCCTTGGGGTCCCAAACCCTTACTCGAACTTAGAGTTTATATATTGCACAATCCTTCCATCTTCTACCAATGAGGGAGATTAGTCATTTTTGGCCAAAAACACTTCATCTTTTCATGTTTCAAACACCTTACTTTGTGTACCAATATCTCTTTCATTTCTTAACAAAATTTGACGATATTTGACACTAACATCATCTACTCACTTAGTAGATTAGGCATGTGCGAAGAAATGATCTTTCCGACATGCGGAGCCCATGTGTTTAATTAATTAAAGACGGAATAAACTCAATCCCACATTAGTAAAATTTCAAACAATCCCTCCTGAAAGAGAATTGGTGCACACAGGGTGCCAAAGTTCAGCAATCTTTCCGCGGAAAGATATTGCATCAGGAAATGTAGCTTTCGGCTTTGAACCTTCCTTAGTCGATTACCATCAGATTTACTTACTACGCGGTGAACGTGATGTCTTAAACCGTCAGTGTTTAGTGTAAAACAAGACAATGATATCAACACAATAACTCTCCTTATTAATTTCTTCTTATCGTTTTGTCCATTGTGGCCATGGACAACGCTTGGATTCTTAAGTGCGTACGTTTGAAGCGGCCTGTCTTCGCACTTAAATAGGTGATCTCATATAAGGTATATTGCTCTACCCCACTCGCAAGTGTTAGCAATCATTAAAAGTTTCAGAAACTTATCATTTACCCATTATACAGGTAACACTCAATGTCTATCGCGGGAACGACTTTGGGAGTTATATTTCTTTAAAGAATGATAATCCGAAGTGCTCTTACTTCAAGTGAAGCGCTAAACTGAACCTTTATAGTTTAGTTTTTCCATTGAACCAAATTCCTGGGATCTCCAGTCAGTAAGGTTGGGTTACCACCATAAAGATTCTTATTGTTTAGGATTTAAGCTCATTCCCCTAGACAAGCAGAATATTTGATCTTTAGGTAGGCCTTTAGTTAATAGATCCGCTAAGTTATCTTTTGATTTGACGTAATCAATGGAAATGACACCCGTAGTGATCAACTGTCTAACGGTCTTATGCCTCCGACGAATATGTCTAGACTTGTCGTTGTACATATTACTTCGTGCCCTTTTTAAAGCCGATTGGCTGTCACAGTGAATCATCACCGAATGTACGGGTTTATCCCAACAAGGGATATCCTCTAAGAAATCGTGAAGCCACTCTGCTTCTTCTCTTGCTTTGTCCAAAATGATAAACTTCGATTCCATCGTGGATCGGGTGATGCATGTTTGCTTAGAGGACTTCCAAGACACACCCCCACAACCAATTGTGAAAACATACCACTGGTGGATTTGGTGTGCTTTATGTCCGATATCCAGTTTGCATCACTGTATCCTTCCAGTACGGCTGGATATCTTGAATAATGTAATCCGTAAGTCAGTGAATATTTCAGTTATCGCAGTATCCGATTAGCGCCTTCCAGTGATCATTTCCAGGATTACAAGTAAACCTAGCCAACTTATTGACTGGATAAGCGATATCGGGTCGGGTGCAGTTTGTAATGTACATTAAACTACCAATGACCTGCGCATATCACTCTTGGGATACGAGTGCACCACGATTCTTATCAATTCTATGATTCATATTCATTGGTGACTTCATAGGGGGACTTATCAATTCTATGATTCATATTCATTGGTGACTTCATAGGGGGACTGTCAAATACATCAAATTTCCTCAAAACATCTTCAATGTAATGAGATTGAGATAAGACCAGCCCGTCAGATGTCTTAAAAATCTTAATTCCTAAGATTATATCTGCCATACCCATATCTTTCATGTCAAAACATTGTTTCAACATACTCTTGGTTTCCAGGATCAAGTTTAAACTACTTCCGGTGATGAGCATGTCATCTACGTAAAGGCATATCATGACAAACTGAGTCAGAGTTTCCTTTGATATAGATACATTTATCACATTCATTTATGGAGAAACCTTTTGATAATAAAGTATTATCAAACTTTTCATGTCATTGTTTCGAGGCTTGTTTGAGTCCGTACACAGACTTAACAAGTTGGCATACTTTCTTTTCTTGTCTTGGAATTACGTACCCCTCGGGTTGTTCCATGTATACTTCCTCTTCCAACTCTCCGTTTAGGAAGACTGTCTTAACATCCATTTGATGTATCTCAAGGTCACGCAAAGCTGCAATGGCTATGAATACCCTTATGGACGTTAATATAGACACATGAAAGTATGTGTCGAAGTAATCGAAGCCTTCTTTTTGTCTGTAGCCTTTGACTACTAATCTGGCCTTATACTTGTCAATAGTTCCATCTGTTTTGTACTTTCTTAATTCTTTTGAGTATCCACTTACAACCCAAAGGTTTGCTTCCCGGAGGAAGATCAACCATTTCCCAAGTATGGTTTTGCATGATGAAATCTATTTCGCTTTCTATATCTTCTTTCCAAAGCGGTGCTTCTGGAGTTGACAATGCTTACTTAATTGTCCTCGGTTCATTTTCAAGCATATAGGTTAGAAAGTCTGGACCAAAAGGTTTTGTCCTTTTTGGTCCCTTTGCTCTGTCTTGGTTCAACCTCTGGAACTCCTAAGTTCTTTAGGTCTGGAACATTAAGTTCTGGATAGTCAGTAACTTCCGAGTCCTGTAGATCTGGAACATCTAGTTCCGGATAATCAGAAACTCTCGGGTCTTGTTGATTTTGAGCATTTTGTTCATAACTTCGTTTGTACGAAATTATTTCTTTTTCCTTTCTAGGAAAGACATGTTCAAAGAATTCAACATTCCTTGATTCCATGATTGTACCCTCGTGGATATCAGGTATATCCGACTTATACACTAAGAAGCGATAAGCACTACTGTAATTTGCATATCCGATGAATATGCAATCTACAGTCTTAAGTCCAATTTTGACCTGTTTTGGTTTAGGTACTTCGACCTTTGTCAAACAACCCCACACTTTCAAATATTTGTAAGTGGGTTTCTTTCCTTTCCATGATTCATATGGAGTTTTATCCTTACGCTTATGCGGAACTCTATTGAGAATTGTATTAGCGGTAAGAATCGCTTCGCCCCACATGTTTTGGGCTAATCCGAAATTGATAAATAGAGCATTCATCATTTCCTTTAACTTACGGTTTTTGCGTTCGACAATACCGTTAGACTGAGGTGAGTAAGGAGAGGTTGTTTGATGAACAATGCCGAATTGAGCACAGTATTCTTCAAACGGTGCTACGTATTCTCCCCCTCTATCACTACGAATTGTCTTAATCCGTAGGTTTAGTTGATTTTCAACTTCTGCTTTGTAACGTTTAAATGGTTCAAACGCTTCATCTTTACTTTTCAACAAGTAAACATAACAATACTTTGTACTATCATCAATGAAAGTCACAAAGTACTTGTTCCCCCTCTAGTTTGCACAAACTTTAAATCACATATGTCGGAGTGAATAAGTTCTAAAGGAGCGGTGTTTCTTTCAACTGAATGGAAAGATGATTTGGTTAATTTTGCCTCTACGCACACCTCACATTTATGTTGAGGGTTTATGTCGAAGGAAGGCAACAATTTCAACTTTACTAACTTTTGAATGGATTTGTAGTTAACGTGTCCTAATCTATGATGCCATAAATTAGAAGACTCAAGCAAGTAGGTAGAAGGCTTTATTTCATTAGATGAACGAATTACAGACATAACATTCATTTTGAAAAGGTCGTCACATGCGAAGCCCCTTCCTACAAAATTATCATTCTTAGTTATTACAAACTTGTTGGAGTCAAAAACTAGTCTAAAATCAGCCTTGACCAACAGTGGCCCTGAAACCAAGTTCTTGCGGATGTCAGGGACGTGCATCACTTCCTTTAAAGTGATCTCTTTGCCTGAAGTCATTTTGAGGACAACATTTCCAACCCCTTGCACTTTAGAGGTGGCGTCGTTGCCCATGAACAGCTTCTTGCCCGTGACTGGGGCGTAAGAGGAGAATGCATTCTTGTCAGAGCAGATGTGACAGGTAGCACCCGTGTCTATCCACATTTGCCTTGGGTTCTCCCCCAGATTTGCCTCCAGCACCACTGCCGAGAAATCCACAATTTTATTGTCAAGATTCGGAGGATTACCCTCGTCTTGCACAACATTAGCCTCTGCACCCCGTCGGTGATGAACCAGTACGCACTTAGGATAGCACTTCGGGAGAGTGAGATCCGGGTGGCGCCTTGCGTTTGTTCTTGGCCTTCAGGTCATTTGTGACCTGGATATTTTGGCCCACTTCAGTCGTTGTGTTAGACTGAGTATCCATTGCATCATCTGTCTGAAATCATGACAGGCTCAACGCAGTAAGATAGAACAACATCTTTAGTCTCCTTCTCTTGTTGTAATTGTTATCCAGAACCTTACCTGGGCGTTTGCTTTGAAAACTGTCAGGAGCAGGGACAACAACATTTCCTTGAGCAACGCCAGAGGCAGTGCCTTGAGCAGCAGAAGTAGAAACAAAACTGTTGACAATAGTAGAACCAGAACTACTAACGGAATTAACAGAACTATCAACAGAACAGTTGGCAGAAACAGAGCCAAAACCAGAATTAGAACCAGAACTGAAAACATAACTGTTGACATACATATTTCGAACCGTCAGAAAATTTTGCCTTACATTTGTAAGTAAAAATTGGTGTTAAGTGTATCTGAAAGGTTAAACAGTAAGAAGGTTGAGTCGATAGATGACTCTCTGTCTTTAAGACAAAATTGCCCTGTATAGATGCTTTTACGGTGATGGACAATAGTCTCCCAAGATAAAACAGCAACGATCAACTATACAAAGCAAATACAGTTGATCCTAGCGAATAAATAAATAGAGAACATATTGCTAATTCTGTGTTTGTGTTTCGAACAGAACACAAGAGAAGAGTTTCTGCTTCTGTGTTTTCAAGTTCTATTTCTGTATGTTTCAAAACAAAACAGTTCAGAATTGTGTTGTGTTGTGTTGTCTCTTCTTAATTTGAACAAAAATGTTCAATTTAAAAGAGCAAAAAGGGAAGCAACGTTCTGTTCTGTTGAACAATCATGTCTGTTGGCCGGTGTCTTTTGGAGAATATATAGCCGTTGTAACGTTCTGAAAAACTTCACGGACTGAAATGTAAATAGTTAACATTTCAGGGACCAAAAAGAAAGTTCCGGAAGAAAGCAATAGCCCAACAACCCGAGAACTCGGGACCCGAGCCCGAGCCCGGATGGGACGGGCGGTGGCAGTGCGCATGTAGGGCTTAGCCCCGAACTCAAACCCACCTAGGTCATCTCCCTTCTAAACACATGGGTTACCCCTTGGGGTCCCAAACCCTTACTCAAACTTAGAGTTTATATATTGCACAATCCTTCCTCCATCTTCTACCAATGAGGGAGATTAGTCATTTTTGGCCAAAAACACTTCATCTTTTCATGTTTCAAACACCTTACTTTGTGTACCAATATCTCTTTCATTTCTTAACGAAATTTGACGATACTTGGCACTAACATCATCTACTCACTTAGTAGATTAGGCATGTGCGAAGAAACGATGTTTCTGACATGTGGGGTCCACGTGTTAGTCATTAAAGACGGGATAAACTCAATCCCACATTAGTAAAATTTCCAACAAATTTTCCTTGTTTCTCTTTGTCAACAAATGAACCAAAACTGCAGTCACCTTTTTGATAAGTAGCATACACTTAGAATAGTTGTAAAGTATCTATAAAATCATTCATTAAATATTAGACTCTTTTCTCTCACACACATGGAGTTAATATCAAAAGATATATCCAATCTCTTAACACAGAGGTATATGTAGAGGTTAATGCCTCATTTGCCTATGAGAAATATTGGACATGAGACATTCATCATTGTTGTTCACCCTTATCATCATTGGCTTGAGATTAAAACTAGTCTATAAATACAAATACTGTATATAGTATTTATGCAAGGGATGAAAAGGATTAATAAAATTATTACCAGGTGGGAAAAGTGAATGATCGGATATCAGCAGTACAGAATCACACAGGGGGTTGACCTTTGCGGCATCAACACGCCAAGAAGGACGCTGACATAGAACATTGTTATCAACTATTTCCAGAAATTCTCGGGTCACAGGGATGTGAATCTGTGAAAATTGAAGAAAAAAATGAGAATATTAACCATGTAGCTTCCATGTTGACAGCTGTTCATATGCAAGGAATAACACAAATCTGCAATCTTTCATAACTTAATTCTTGAGGCCCATAATTCAGCATAACTTGATTACTTAAGTTTTATCCTAGCAACCAGCGATTAAAAAATAAATCTCCTAAAGAAGATCAACTGCATAAGAAATGTCCTAGGATCTAAGGGTGAAACTTTATATTACATGAACATTGGCACTAAATTAAAACTTCTTGATGAAGGAATGTCTAATTATTATTATTACTAGCCCGTAGATTAAAGGTGTCTAGAAAGGGATAAAAATTATGATTTCAGACAAACAAGATCTGATATGAAATGATAAAAACTTAGGAGGTATGTGCAAGGCTAGCAACATACCCCTGCATCAACATTCTTTGAACCCAACAGGGGGCACATCACACGCTGCACATAATAGTATTCAACAATTTCCCTTGTAGGAGCTGATACCAGCTCTTCATATTCTTTCCATATGAGGCATTCCAGCTCTGTTAGACCTGAATAACCATTCTCGCATTCAGATCTGTTCCTTGGTACCTTCTGTACCCGCAACACTTTTCCAACCTGGAAAAAATTCAGGAGAAGAGTATCTTATTGAGATATCAAAGAAACCAAATACTTTCTTTCAAACAAGTAATAATAGCATGTTTGCCAGATCATATCACCCTTTCATCTGGTAGTATTTGAAGGCAAGAAAAGCTAGCTTCGTTCCTCAGCTGGTTACTCTTTCTAGTCTATTGTCAAAGTTGATGACTTGTTTAAGCAATAGTGAATTTCAAGAAGGAATGCAATGAATTTTAACAGTAGTTCACTTTTTTAGGAGGATCTTTTCATTTATTTATTTGGACAGCTTGACTGCCAAATAATCTACTATTCTTGTAGTCTTATTTGACCCATTAACTTATTTGAGTCTGAAACAACACCTTCATGATATAAAGTACCCCCAATAAGCCAGATCATTATTCAGCCTATGAGCATTGCAAATTTTAATTTCCAGTCTCTTATTTAATTATCTTTTTTTTTTTTATAACCATGGTGTCCGGAACCCTCGACAAATTCCACGGATACCTGCCACCTCCCACCCGCAACAGGTACCAATTAACCCTGTCCACCATGGCTACAACATATGGGAAGAAATAACCTAGTGTTTTCGTCTCTGGTGCGATTTGAACATGAGATCTTTTAATTTTTATTTTCTAAAAGGAAAAACAGTAGATTATCTCTTTTTCTGGTTCCTAAAGGGATGGCTAAGTGGAAACAACATGAAGATCACAGGTTCAAATCCCCAGCTACAACGATACACCACTGAAAACCACTGTGATTTAAAAAACTATTCTTTTAGAACAGCCTATTCAAAAATCCATGGAAAAGTGCCAATTTCTTAAAAAAAAAATTAGATGATTTTTTATAATGACTAGGTACTTTAGGGCAAAAGGTAAAATTCTATATTCTTACATATTATAATCTTCTCTGTTCCCAGGCTTTGTCTACAGTGAAAAGGAACTAAGTAATTTTCTATTCAACTAACAATTCAACAAATTGTAATCACAACAGTTCAGTAGAAATAGAAAAAAAAAGTACTATATAAGGAAGAAATATAAAAGGCATACAAAATCAGGATGTTCTCCATTATAAGCAAGCACTAGATTCACAGCTCCTTCCCCTCTGTAACACCATTCCTCAGCATCATTCGCCTGCAAAACCATCGCCATCTTGCTAATTCTAGTACATAACAACAACAAATGAACAAATCGCACAATTAGTTACTACAGTTACCGATTCAGTGATCAATATAAATCGCCATTAAACCTGAAATGTACCTCGAAATTGGATATAATCAAAGGTTGAACAAACACAGAAGAACGGTACCCTTTGATACTGAAAAAAAATTGCTTTGTTTACTAAACTGAGTTATTCGCAGTGCTCACACTCGGTACGCTACAGTTTGGCCTGTGTTATATTATATATGACGTGCGCACTAGTTTCGAATGCGAACCTTTCCTTTATGAAAAGAAAATCAACTAATTTTGGTTTGCCGATTTTAGCAAAGTTAAGGGCAACATAAACTAGATATAATTTAAATATAATTTTATTTTTTTAAAAAAAAGTGATACTTTAGGGGTTTGTAGCACCTGAGAGTTAAAGTTTAGGGAGGTAAAGTAGACTAGATATAATTTATATTTGAAATTAATAAAAATATGATAGTTTAGGGAAGTTTTGATTCATTGTCTCTAATGGCATAAAAATTTAGCTTCAACACATTGATATTAGTATGAAAGATTAGAATTACGAAAAATTTCTTGGACTCAAAAAAATGGGGAGCGTAAATTTTCATAATTTTAATTCAATTTTCATTTCTTTATGAACATTGGATTTTACTTATTCTATCAATGAAAATAGAAAGTGGAGTAAAATATTGATGTGAATAGAAAGTGAGGCCGAATTTTGTAGATGATACAACATTTGTTTTAGCTTTTGGTGTATAGATTTCATCTAGCAGTTATAAACGAAAATATGTAAATAATTATTTTTTTGTATTTTTTATTTTATAAATAGAAATAAATTACTTGTTAATTTTAAAATCTCAATTAAAGTATGCATACATTCTACCATCTCCAGACCCCACTTGTGGGATTACACTAGGTATGTTGTAATTTTTATGGAAATTAATTTTCATATCTCATTAATTAAAAATTAAATTTTTTTATAAATTACTAACAAATCCATAACTAGTTGTAACATACCCATAAAAACAACAACATACCCAGTGAAATCACACACCGTGGGGTCTGGGGAGGGTAGAGTGTACACAAACCTTACCTCTACCTTGGTAGGTAGAGCTGTTGTTTCCAAGAGACTATCGGCTCAAGACAAAACATAATCACAAGCAAGACAATAAAAACAAATTAAAATTTAAGAAATATATGTATTTAAAATTAATTGAGAATTAAATTACTTATTGATTTATGCTGCTATGTGTATTTTGTTTGTCTTATTTACCTGCATTAGTTATTACTCCTTTTTCAGAGGTCGCTATCATGACTTAGTCGCTTTGTTTGTCTTACTTTGCTTGTACTTGTGCTTTGTCTTGAGCCGAGGGTCACTCGGAAACAGCCGATCTACCTAGGTAGAGGTAAGGTTTGCGTACACTCTACCCTCTCCAGACCCACATTGTGGGATTTTACTGGATATGTTGTTGTTATATTTTTATATATAATATATTTCTTACAAAATATTATTACACAATATTTGAATATAACTATTATAGAGAGATAATTTTATAAATAGTGTATCGTTATAATAAATGTCACTGTTATTATAGGTAGAATATTATTATAGAGAAGTAAAATATAAATGCAAAATAGAAAATTTGGGCATTATAGTGAGCTATTGATATAACTAATGACAGAGAGGTTTGACGGTACGTTTAGAGCATTTAATGTCTATGCAATGCATTGATTGTCAATGTTCTCTTTTTCATTAAGCTAATATTTTGATTGTTATACTTTGACAGCATTTAATATCTATGCAATGATTGATGATCAATATTCTCATTTTCCTTAAGCTAATAGTGATTTCCTCAATTAGAACGAAAGAAAATTGAAATGCGAAAAGAGAAATACAATAAAATGCAATTTTCTAATCCTTTCGTTCAATTTTACTTGTTCACTATACTAAAAATAGATTTTCACTTTCACTTGTCACTTTTAGCATATCAAGAGAAAATAATTTCTTTTTTCCTATTTTATGTATCCATAATATTAATTGTTCATTTCAAATTATTTTTCAAGTCCATTAAAACTATACACCAATTAATATGTGTATAATGATAAATTATGCACTTCATTTATTATTTCTTAAGGGGTGTGCAAAGTCAATAATGAACAAGTAAAAGTGAACGAAATGAGTATTTGATAGAGTTGCTTATTACATTAGTACATTAGACTGTCCAATGAGTCAAGTCGGCCCGATCTCACCCCGGCCCGGCTCGCTACCCGCCTCAACCCCCCTTATAAAAACGGGATGAAAAATGTCGGTATCGGGGTTCGAACTCGGGATGGGACTAGGGCTCGTCCCGATCCCGACCGACCCCGCCCTCTACAGAAACTAGCCGGCACAAACGTTCACTTTCAATTTTTGCCATTGACAACGACTAGTAACGACCATCCCCCCCCCCTCATCCCCCACCCCACCCACACACACCACATACACTCCCCTACCCTCTTAATATTTATTTTTATCCCCTAAGCTAGTATATTTATACTTTAACTCTATTTTTCAACTATAAATACCTCATTTTCCTCTTCATTTTTCTCACAAATCTTCATACCATCTCTCTAATCTCTCTCTCTACAAGTCTAAATTGCACACTATATATTATATTTTATTTGATAATTTCTATCGACGTTAAGAAATTGGGAGTGAAGTTGGCCACTAGCTTGAGGATCATCGAGCAAAGTTTCAATTTTCATCCTCGATTACACGTCGGCGATTGGTACCTTTGTTCCTTCTTTAAATTATTATTGTTACTTAATTTTAATTATCGTACTTAATTTTATTAACTATAATTATTTATTTACATAATTATAATGAAACGAAGTGGGCGTTTTTCTAGTAGATGTACTAGGGGTAACAGGGGTGAGGATGCATCTTCTAGTAATCCTAATTACGATGATTTCACTCATGTAGATGAAACTGGTTTTTTTAATGTTAATATTAATATATCATTAGATCATGAAGTATATTCTGCATCTGAACCAGACTTTAATTTAGAAAATGAATTAGAAAATAATTTAGATAACACACCCACTAGTGCACCTCCACCTCATGCTGAAACTGAAATTGGAATGCCTCATATTCTCTCTAGTATGAGTCGAGGACAAAAACAACGAAAATTAAAATCACCTGCATGAGATTTTTTCATAGGGACATTCCTAATCAACTAGCTATTTGTAAAATTTATCGCGAAGTTTATAAATTTAAAACTGGAAAAGGTCAAGGTGGGATGGAAGGTTTAATGAGACATGTAGAAAACTCTCACAAAGCAAGATATAATCAATACTTGGCTGAAAAACCGGGTATGCAAATGCCTTATGAGTCGGGACAAGGTTTACATAGTGTCCCCAACCAAGTACAAGGTCGAATTAACCCGATGACGGGGGGAGTTATAGGTCCGAAATATGATAAACATAAAGATCGGGAAAATTTAGCAAAATTAGTTGATGTGAAGGCTTTGCCTTTTTCATTTCCTTCATCTCCTGATTTTATTCATTACATTCGAGAAACATATAATCATGCTTTTAACGATTTTCCTAGATCAACTATTAGAAAAGATGTTTTTAAATTTGCGCATGAATATCAACAATATTTACGTTATGCATTGTATCTTTTTAATGGCAAAGTAACTATCACTTCTGACATGGGCCGTAGTACTAATGATAATGATTTGGAATTCTTTGTATGAATAATTAGTTGTTGCTCACGAGTATAGAAGACATATAACTTTATTATTTAACACACATAATCAAAATCCAAGGGATATGCTCGTAGATGATGATTGGAAAAATATTTTGGAACTTAATGTATTCTTAGAGAAATTTTTTCTACCTACTAAGGAATTTTCTGGTATTTATTATCCTACTATTTCATCTATGCTATTTTATACAACTCTAATATTTTTGTTACTTAATGCATATATGCAAAAACCAACTTACGCTCCAGCTATTAAAAAAATGTTTTTAAAATTAAAAAAATATATTTTTCCTATTCTCACTATTTATTTTATTGGTGCTGTATTAAATCCTACTATTAAAGTAGACTGTTGTAAAGCACTTTTTGAAACGTTTTATGAAAGCTTAGAAATACTTTCAACTCCAAGTCCAACAGACCCAACTGAAGAACCAACTTATGAACCAACTAAAGAAGAAGTTATGTCTAACATACACACTGAATACAAATATATATATATATAAATGTATTACTAAGAGCAAAGTGCAAATAATCAACCGGCTTTTGTACCATCTTCTTCTACTTCACTGCAACCTTATAAAAAACATGCAGTTTCTGCTTCAATTATTCAAAGCCTTAGAAATCGAATGCATAGTGGTTTAAGTTCTTCACAAATTAACGAGTTTGATGTTTATGTTTTGCAGGGTGTTGTACCGTACAAATCAATTGTCAATGAAGATGGACGTGAAGACTTGCTGAAATACTAGAAGGAGAATGAGAAGACATTTTCGACACTATCAAAGATGGCTCGAGATGTGTTGAATATTCAAGCGTCATCAACAGCTTCTGAAAGCATTTTTTCTACTAGAAGGTTTCAAATAGAAGAGCACAGACACTCATTGGCGGAAGACAGCTTGGAGATTGCAGTTTTATTCAGAGATTGGATTAGAGTAGAGCGTAGAAGGTGCGTCAACCAGAGATCAACGAAGAAGAAGACTACAACTACAACGAAATCTTATCTGAGGGAGCAGGAAGTGACATCGAACAATTTGACCAACAAATTTCAATTCCAACAGAAGATCCTCAAGAGATTGTGAGTAAATTAGAAAAAGTATGGTTGAATATGTAATTTTTTTAATGACAATTTTACTATGTGATTTGCAACGTTTGAACTACGAAACAAAGTTACAATTTTAAAATTGTATTACAAAAAAATCATATTTCTATTAAATAATATAAGAAGCAAAAAATAGCCTTGAGATTTTTTTTCACTATCTTATTCAATTATTTAAATATTTAAATATATATATTTTTAAAATTAAGTGTCTAAAAAAAGTCTCCCCATATCCCCCTACCCAACTCGACCTGTCCCGTCCCCCCAAATCCCGTCCCCTTTGCCGGCGGAATGTGGGACGGGATGGGACCTCTTCCTATCCCCCTATCCCTACTCGCCGACCCGCCTAGTCCCATCCCAACCACCCATCCCGTCCCGTCCCATTGGGCACCCTTATATGATGGAAATTTCTTTTCTCATACACATATTCTTCCACTTATGACTTACCAAGTCTCTACCGACGAAAATAGTTTAACGAATCTTTAGAACTATTCATATATTTTTTCAGTAAGTCAAAAATCCATCTCTATATTTAATCTTGTAGGGTAGTAACTACTCTCTATGTCCCAAAAAGAATGACTCACTTTTTTTTAATCCGTCTAAAAAAGAATGATATATTTCCTTATTTGGCAATAATTTAACTTTAAGTTTTCTTTCACCATGTTCAAACCAACCAACTGGAGAACGACACCGTCTATCATACAAAGCCTCATAGGGTGCCATCTCAATACTGGACTGGTAGCTGTTATTATAGGCGGACTCTATCAAAGGCAACTGCTCATCCCAATGACCTTCAAAATCGATGGCACATGCTCTCAACATGTCCTCCAAGATCTGAATAACCCGCTCTAATTGACCATCGGTCCGCGGATGAAATGGTGTACTAAGCTCAACTGTAATACCCAAAGCCTTCTGAAAAGACTGCCAAAACTGAGCCGCGAACTGCGACCCTTTGTTAGAAATGGGTTGTGGGTGTTGGGCCGGGTAGGCAGAAAATGGGGTGGCCAATTGGGCTGCCCCCTTTTAAATTGGATGTTGTTTGTTCTTGTGTGGGTTGGGTAGAATATTTTGGGTTAAAGGAAAAATAGGTTGTGGTTTAAAATGTAAAAGAGGTTTAGTATTAAAAAGAAATGTTTTACAAAAGCTGTAAAATTATGAAGATAAAAATAATGATATGATAATAATAAAATATAATATTTAAATAAAATGCAGTGTCATTTTGCGGAAATAAAACACATAGAGTATTAGGGTAAAAATTATGATTAGAAAATTAGGACGCAAATGATAGTAGAAAAAATGCGAATAATAATAATAGTAATGATATTGAGAATAGACAACGATATTAAAGCCTTATTATATATATATATATATATATATATATATATATAAATAAATTATTTTGAGGTGTAAAAAATATCTAAGAATTGCAAAATAATCGAAAAAAGGGGGGACAAAATTGGGTGTGAACACTTACTCTCAAAGAGAGGATGCTAATGGTGCTTATAAGATTATGAATTCATTTGAGTTCATATTGATTTTGCACATGATGAAAGAGATTATGGGAATTACATATTGTCTTTGTCAAGCTTTACAACAGAAATCCCAAGATATACTAATGCTATACATGTAGTCAGTACTACAAAAACATTAATTCAGAAGTTGAGAGATGAAAGATGAGACCAATTATTGAAAAATGTGACATTATTTTGTGAACAACATGATATTGATTCTCCTGATTGTAATGATGTTTATATAGAGCGTCAAGGGCGTGCTCGTCATCAGAAGGATCACATCACAATGGGTCAACATTTTAGAGTGAATCTCTTTTGTGTTACAATTGATCAACAATTGCAGGAATTGAATCACAGGTTTAATGTGCAAACAATAGAGCTTTTGAGTCTAAGCAATAGTTTGATTCCTAAAGATATTTATGAAGCATTTAATATGGATGATATATGTGCTATTGTAGAAAAATTCTATCCAGTGAATTTTAGTGAGCAAGAGAAAACAAATTTGAGATTTCAATTTCAACACTTTATTCCTGAGGTTGTTAGTCATCCAGAATTGAATAACTTGTCAACTATGTCTGAATTGTATGAAGCTTTGAAAAAAAACAGGGAAGGCGAATACATATTACTTGATTGACCGGATAATCCGCCTTATCTTAACTCTTCCAGTTTCTACGACTACTACAAAAAGATCATTTTCAGCAATGAAGATAATCAAGACAAAGTTGCATAATAAGATGGAGGATGAATTTCTTGCTGACAATATGATGGTTTATATTGAAAAAGAGATCGTTGAAAGTTTTAGCTGTGATTCAATTATTAATGATTTCAAGTCTTTAAAAGAACGAAGGGCAACACTTTAATTCTAGGTACGTCTTTCCTTTTATATAATATATTTTTGTTGTGTTGATGTTATTTTGAATCTTTGATAAAATTATATTTTGTTCTTATAAATTTCAATTATAATATTTTAGTTAGTAGTTACCGCCCCCTTGATATTTTGGACAAGTTCCGCCACTGATTGGAGTAATATTTGTTTGACATTATTTGTAAAGGCTCTCTCACAATATTCGATCACAAAATTCACTACCTAATTGACTAAATTTTGTATTTCAATTGGTAGTGATGTATATTGTGGTTGTTTCCATACTTCTATTTACCTTATATCTCTATTGATTAATGCTTGAATCATAATGACATTAAAGACTCCGCCTAATTGAATAGGGGCGGGCAGTTTGAGATATTATAACCTAAAGTCCAAATTATAGTAAAAGTGCAATTTGCAAAAGCCCAAGTCACAAGCAAAACTGCATAGAACAAGAATGACCAGAAATTAAGGAAGCAATTTGCCAATGAGCCTCAATAACTGATTGTTTAGATAAGTTCTATAAGTGACGAACCAAGGTTTTTTATTTATAATTTTTTTGGAGAATTATAATGTGAGAGTCAAATCCATTAAAGTATAAATATATATTGCATGCATGCACAAACGTAAACAGAAAAGCTCCAACCGAACAACTTGTTTACAGCTTCCCAAATATGAACTGGATAAGCCCTGCAATTGGACAAACGACACTACATTTTATTGACTTTTTTAAGAATAAATTGTTAGTATTGCTCTCACAATTTCGTAGAATATAACACAGCCAGCCAATCCAGTGATGAATTGATACCATATAAAAGAACCAATTTCTGCCTATAAATTTATCCCTTTACCAACCACTTCCACCCTTTCTTTTGTGGGCTGAACAACGTGGTTTCATTACGAGATAGCATATACTAATATATACTCTCCGTCCCGATTGATGCGAAGGTGTTTGATTAAACACAAATTTTAAGAATGAAAAGAGGATTTTTGAAATTTGTGATTTAAAATAAGCTATAGATATTTGTGTGGCCGTAATTATTTCAGTAAGGTAAAATGATAAGTTTTTTCTCTTGAGCCGAGAGTCTTTCGGAAACAAACTCTCTACCTTTCAAGGTGGAGGAAAAGTCTGCGTACACTCTACCCTCCCTAAACCCACACTGTGAGATTTCACTAGATATGTTGTTGTTGTAAAATGAAAAATTTAAAATTAAATCGCTACCAAATAGAGAAATGTGTCATTTTTCTTTAGACCGACTAAAAAAGAAAAGAGTATCACATAAATTGAAACAAATTCAAACAAAGAGAGTAGCTAATACTTCCTCTGGTCCTTTTAATATGTCTTTTTTTTATATACTCCCTCCATTTCACTTTAATTTTGTGGGACATTATTCGAAGTATGATGGTCAAATTATCTAACTTCTTAGCGTGAATTCAAATATAATATCTTCAATTTTTTTTAAAAAAAATCTACATACCTAGAACTACATAAAGAAGATAATAGAAGTGACAACAATTAACAAATCAATATACTTAAAAAGTATTTTTTAAAATCGCGATCAAGAAAAATTCCTTTTAAATCCTCAAATAGGAGTACTAATTACAAGCTTTGACCACAATTATTTCTTTTTGTTCAATTTTTGAAATGAGAAACACACTAGTAGTAACTTGCAATACTTCTCTAAATTTTTAAACTTAGTAGACTACTCTTAAATGACAATTTAAACACATTTGTTTACGTCAAAGAATGGTCAATTTGACTCCTAACATAGTGAGAAAGGAGTGTTTAAATATTGTTCAAGAGACGGCTTGGGATTATCTATCCTTTTCTGAACATTAGTGAAGTTATATCTAACTCAAGTTCATTGAATTATAATCAAGTACTATAAAACAACTTATTTGCACGGAGTGTGTTGTGTGGTTGTGGGGGCAAGGGGGGGGGGGGGTAAGGGTTCGAAATTTCTTATAAATTTGGGACCTACTAACATTGACAGAGCCAATGTCCCTTCAAAACCACCAATATACCAGAGTGGATTTAAAAACCATAATTGGTTCAATCATTATATGCTATAATTTAGCAGTCCAGCAATCATATATTCCATATATCAATCTTGATAAAATAGAACTTTTTATTTATTGGTTTGAGAAATTTTTTATCTTCTTTTTAAACAGAATAGACTTTTCTCCTCCCAAAATTCAAACATGATATAAATTGGTATTATCATATTATATTATTTTTGAGTTTAAGTAAGCGTATGTTTTTTAAAAGTTAAAACTATGTACAAGGATAAATGCTTACGGGTTCAATAATGAGCTCAATGACATCTCAACCTTTAAACTTTAAATCTTAAATTTGTTTCTGATTGTATATTATTTTAAATGATGATCATCTAAACACAATATAATATTTCATCTGAACATTTTTTTTTCTTCTTAAATCATAAGTCAAACAAGGTATACTTTATTGAAATGCAATTGGAGAGTATATATGGCTAGGTTTCTACTTTATTTCACATTATCATGATTTTTGACTTATAAATTGAATTGAATTTATATTAATAATTACTACAATTAAGGAGTTAGGTTTTCATGTGTTTATACTTTGACATGTGTGTCCTGGGAATCATTTTTTACTTTCTCTTTGATGGAACCACCATCTCTTCATCCCTTTGATGCTAAGTAATTAATATCATATAGCTAGTTTCAGTCCCTTTCACATATTCTCTTATATGTATTTGTGGCAAAATCTCAACCAAGGACTTTGTACAATATGGCACATAAGGTGCATCCCAGTATAAAAGGAATATATTCCACTTAAAACTATATTATATAAAGCATCTTTTCATTTTCTGTCTTATTTGCCTTTCTCCCCTCTTATTCAACCTTTTATTTCCTCCTTTTGTTTCCTCAATGAAAGGCATAATAGTACTTCATCCATTTCCAATGTTACACATTTTTCTTTTAATTGATCATAAAAATATCAATTTTTTATATTTATAAATACTTTTAACTTTTAATTTATTTTTAACAAAATAATTTATAATCATACAAATGTTCAAGACTAATTTGACATTATAAAGTTTAAAATTCTTTTTTCTTTAAAGCTTCGTATACAGTGAAACAATACCACATAAATTTAGACGAATAAATTAGTTTTTTTTCAAGAATGTGCACACCATGCTTTTCACATTAATTGTAGTTATGATTTCTGATCTCATACTCGATTTCAATCACCATTTTTATTTGTACTATCTGATTTTTTATTTGATAATATATATTTGAAGATGAGAGAAATATCATATATATATGAAACTTAAATAAACAAATTTATTGCGTCATAGGG
The DNA here is from genome assembly GCA_029783415.1 of Anisodus acutangulus. Lineage (NCBI taxonomy): Eukaryota > Viridiplantae > Streptophyta > Magnoliopsida > Solanales > Solanaceae > Anisodus > Anisodus acutangulus. The sequence goes on from CM056503.1 coordinate 2,914,695, forward strand.
AACATGAGTTATCACAACAAAATCAATCACAAGACAACTTTTTTTTTTTGTGACTTCCACTAAAAAAATACAAAATTTGCTACGTTTGGTTTGATATAAAAATTTGTGTTGTTACTACTAATTCCGTTTAGGGTTACAAGAGGTCCATTCTTAATTAATTTAAAATCTAATCTTTCCACACTTGGCTATTTAGGTATGTCTCACATAATTAAACATAAACACTGATTAATTAATCTCTCGTGACTTGACTCTAGAAGTTTGTCCACCATACTACTAATTCCCTATCTAGCTAAGATTAGCATATAATACTTGTTTTTATTTAATAAAACTTCCAGTAGGTGTAACATCATAGAATGAAAATGAACAAAAAACTAAAGTATTGCCATCTAACACACTACATTATATTATACGTTCAAGCTAATTAAACAATCTAAATTTCATATTTAAAAATTAAAAAGTACCAAGACTTGGCAGGTGGAAACAAAAGTGGGGACTCGCATGATAATTAGAATAATTACATATCAATTATCATAATGAGGGAGGTGATTATGGGATCTTCCCATAATCACTCTAACAAAAATCTAATCAAAGGTTGTGTTAGATTTAATTCTTTTACGGGACAAACATTAAACGACGATTGCAGCCTGCTAGCGCAGTTGAGTGAAATGAAATAACAAACCAAAAAGGGAAGTATTTATGTTTATAGATAGTGACATTTATAAAATTGTATCCGTTAATTACTATGTTAAGAGTCCCACATCGGATATGAAATGAAAACATGGACTCCTTATATGGGCTTGAACAATCATCATCCTACAAGCTAGCTTTTGGGGTGAGGATTGTCCAAGTCCATATAAGGAGTTCATGTTCCCATTTCATATCCGATGTGGGACTCTTAATACTCCCCCACACGCTTCAACCTTGTTAACTGGAGCGTGAATAATATAATTTGAGGGTCCAACATCGGTGGACAACGAATTGAGTGGGTCTGGCTCTGATACCATGTAAAAATGGATCTTGGGCCTAACTCAACCCCATAAGCTATATGGAATGGGAACATGAACTCCTTATATGGACTTGGACAATCCTCACCTTACAAGCTAGCTTTTGGGTTGAGTTAGGCCAAGATCCTTTCTTTACATAATATTAGAGTCAGACTCATTCCAATTCTTTGTTCACCGATGTTGGGCCCCCAAATTATATTATCCACGCTCCAGTTAACAAGGACTGGGCGTGCGGGGGAGTGTTAAGAGTCCCACATCAAATATGGAATGGGAACATGGACTCCTTATATGGACTTGGACAATACTCACCATACAAGCTAGCTTTTGGGGTTGAGTTAGGCCAAGATACTTTCTTTACATGGTATCAGAGCCAGACTCATTCCAATTCTTTGTTCACCGATGTTGGGCCCCCAAATTATATTATCCACACTCCAGTTAACAAGGTCTGGGCGTGCGGGGGAGTGTTAAGAGTCTCACATCGGATATGGAATGGAAACATGGACTCCTTAAATGGACTTGGACAATTCTCACCCTACAAGCTAACTTTTGGGGTTGAGTAAGGCCCAAAATACATTCTTTACAAATGGGAACATAGAATCCTCATATGGACTTGAACGAGGATTGTTAAGTCCATATAAGGAGTCCATGTTCTCATTCTATATCCGATGTGGGACTCTTAACATAATGTTTAAATTATTTTATAGAGTGCTAATTTTCTTTATTGTGCCTTTCAAGTGTCGGCAATTTTTTCTTAATTTTTTTGTTTAGATAATTAATATTGTTTCTTTTCTTTATCTAAAAGATCTAGCTCATTCAGTCTTGACCACATCTATTTCCTAATAAGCATTGATTATAATAACATATTCCTTTTTTTCCTTTTGTCTAAATACATTCAATTTGATTTTATGGAATTTGTGTTAGGAGTTGCGCAATAGATTGAGTGAGGCTAAAATAGAGAGCCTCCGACATTTTGTTTTGCCCCCTTGACTTTGGTCAATTAGGGGTTGTTGCCATATACTAATCTAATAAATTTTGGGATTCCATTTATCCCGTTGCTTATTGCGATTAACTAAAATCAACATAAATTTATATACAAAAACTTGATATTATCTATCTCATAGAATGTAGGATTATAATTTGTGTACTCGCATGATATTCTTATTCCTAACTGTTAAACAGAGGTCATATACCTGTGATATATACACTGAATATACAGCAGTATATCACAGGTATACAAAGCAGTGGACTGGGCAGCAGTGGGCCTCGACAGTGGGCCTCTGCTCCAGTGATGCAGATTTGGCGCCCAGGATTGGGCCTCGGCAGTGGGCCTCTCGGCCACTGCTGCAGATTTGGTGATTGTACATATGGTTATTATATTTGTAGTATATTGTAATGTAAAGGTTACCTTAATTAGTGTTATACACTTACCATAATTGTATAGTTAGAATTACCATAATTGTATAGTTAGAATTATGGTAGAATAAGGATTTAGAAATAGAATAGGAATAGAATTTTCTATTATAGGAATATGTAACTTGTATATATAGTCTTTCAATTAATGAAAATAATCAAGGGGATTATTTCTTTCACTAACGAAACAGCCCCTACCAGGGATAGGAATTCCCGTATAAAAACTTGGAATTACATTTATTCAATGTTTGATTTGGTATAAGGCTATTAGCTAATATCGGTATAAATTAATTAAATTTTAACAAAAAAGGCTCCCCTAAATTTTGTGGCATCGATCCAAATCGAAATACACCTGCACGATGAATACTGACTCCTTTATCTATCACATGTTAGATATTTGATTAAACTCCCAAGATTACAATTCCGATATAGGATAACCTAGTTTCAAACCAAACGACCCTTATGGTGTACACTTAACTCTTTCTTAATCACACGAACCAAAATATTTTTCTTAATCAATTATATATTCAAGGAGAAGAGAGACTTTATCCCTTAAATAAACCCCTCCCTCCTCTCCCAAAAAGAAGATTTGTTGAATGAATTATGAGCAAAGAAAGCTGTTGAAACTCAATGGATAATCAAAAAGATTATTCTAGCTTCATGATAGATAATAACATCTTTATTTTAAACTTTATAGAAACAAGAATGTTAAGTGTTAGCTAGCCACAATAATTTGATTGAGAAACAAAATAAGTCGCGCACACCTTAAGATCAACCAAAACAAAAATACACTAGAAAAATAAATAAGAGAAAAGAAGAAGGAAAAGTAGTGGATAAAGTCAGCAACTTTGATAATAAATAATGGAGTAATCAACATGATCATTATACTCTATTAAAGTATGGAGCATTTTGAAGTTTTGGGCCGAATAATTTGGACCCTTAGATTCAAATAATCTTTGAGCAAGTGTACGGACAAAAATTGCTTTCCCATGTTCCATGTTCCATGCCCCATTAGATAATTTAATTTGCATTATTATTAAAGACATTATATCTTATATACTTAAAAATAAACTTCGAAAGGAAAACACAAAAATAAACTAACAAGAAAAAATCGATAATTGGAAGTAGGCCTTATATTAATAAGATTATATATGTGTTTCTTCAGTCTAATAGTTATAATTTCACTTTGTATATATTAAAATAATTATTATACACAAAATCTCATGAAAAATATTTCTCTCTTTTGCTTTTAGTATTTCTTCCTAATCAACGCCTCTTGATTTTTTTAGAGGAAAAAATATTAGTACTAATAAGAATTAATTAGCTGTCTTTCTTCCTAAAAAGAAGAGGAAATTAAAAATATGAGTCAAGATGCTTTTTTTTTAAATGTTTATTTATGTTGCAAAGCTTCCAACAAGAGTGGATAAGAGTAAGCCGCTGTATTGTGGTTAGGCCCCAATACTTGCATTAATACAAATTAAATAATCTTGGAACTTATTTTTGTTGCCACTACCAAACTATTTTTCCTATTCTAATTGTTCAGTGCACCAAAAAAAGAAGAAGAATAATAATAAACCAAAATAGCAGTATAGTTTTTGGTGAGGAAATTAGGAAGAAAGTACAAAGCACGAGCTTCTACATTTTTTTTTATTTTCGTCCTATATCTCCTGTTTTTTTACAAAATAAATACAAAATAGCCCAAAGAAAATGAAATTTAGGAGTTTCGAAAATCTTTATGATGTGAACCATTGATTGTGACCATTCTACACAATGTATACCTCCTAGATATTCCACCTTATAAGGTTGTATACTTGTTAAACATGCGAGAAAATTAATAAAATAGATAACTTTGGTAGCAGTTAAATAATTCAGAAAATCTTACTTAAAATCTTATTAGACTATTTTAAACTTACGTAATCCTTCCATTACAAGAATGACTCCATCCAAACCCTTTTGGTGATTTTCAACAAACGACGTAAATTTAAATTAATTTTCAACAATCTTTTTTTTTTTTTGAAAAATAAATTTGCGTTCTCCTCCCTCAATTATAAGTATTGGAATGCCCTTTTGTTACTCAATGTTTACAAGCTCTTAAGATCATTATTCCCACTACACTTCCGCTACATAGCCAGTCCTCTCCTCTTCTATGGTTAAAGGATCTTGTACTTCAACGAATGGGACAAAACTCTTATAGTATATCACCATAAATCTGGATTCCTTATACTTTTTGGCATTTCTAGAAGGTGCGTAATCTTAAATGGTAAGAGTCACACATCGAAAATATGAATTTGAATAATACTCACCCTACAAGCTATCTTTTGAGGTTGAGTTAGGCTCAAGATCCATTCTTTACAATAAATGCTTTAACAAGCACCAACAGTTTCCTCAACCCCACATGATCCTGAATGCTGCTCGCGAATTCCTCATCTTGGGACCTCCTGCACATCCGCATAATAGACTTCCCAGTATTATTTCCCCTCTTAAATGGAACCTCCACCAGCTGGATTTTTTCAATTAACCGCTGATTGATCATCAAACAGAGAGAAAAAAGCTTTTGGTATTGGGGGATTGATTCGAAATTCTAGTGGACAATGGCAAAAAGGTTTTATGGGGAACATTCCGTATGGTACACCAACCGAAATGGAATTACGAGCCCCTTATTCAAGGACTGCATCTTGCGATACAATATCATCTTTTTCCGTTGGAAATTACTTTTGATGTCCGGGATATTTTAACTCAACTTCAATGTTAAATATACACAATATACACACAACATGAAACAAAATATGGTAGCAGATAGGTTGGCTGTTTTTGAAGCTACAACGGAGGGAGCAAATCTCAGCATCCTTGACGATCCACCTTATTTTGTTTTAGCATTACTGCATGATGTGAACGACCTAGACGAATGCCATCTTATATAGCGACTGATGCGACCACGAGCAATCCTTTTAGTAATCCAGAGCTCCCTATAATGCATCATCTTCTAGTTTAGTAGAATGCACTGTATTACCCTCAAATATAGAGTAAAATCACAAGCTTAACATAATGCATGTATAACAAATTAGTGATGAAATAATTAATAATTATGTGTAACTTTGTGAATATTCACAAGCAAAAAATTAAAATGCACATTTTAATTAACTAAAATATGCTTAATCAAATATCACAATGACTAGTACAAAAATTTGCCTTGGAGGGACCAAAATCAAAATTATTTAAAGTTACTAGTACTCTTAAGATCTAGTTTGACAGGGTAAAGACACGTTAGGGTGCTTGATTGAAACATTAAAGTCATTTCATGAGGCCAAAATGTCAAAAAGAGAATGAATTTCCACTAATGTTACCTCCTATGAATGTGTAATTATGATAATCGTGTGTTTCTAGCAGGGACAATGTCACTAATTGTTCAAATTATTAGCAACTAATAAACCTAAAGTAGAGAAAAAGATGACTTTTCCAATAGAAGATTACTTGCTTTTTGAAGGTAATTATTAGTTCTTACTTTGGAGGTTGGAATAATGCTTTGGTGGGTTGTTGAAAGCCACTGATTTCGGATATTGTGATTAATTTCCAGTCACTTTTGCATTAAACCCCTAACTTGATATAATCCATCATTACAAAATATTGTTAGGATAGTGTGATAAGTGAGGAAACATCAAAAGGATTTTTATCTCCTTTCTCCTTGGAATAATAATCTTTATATCAGACAAGATTTGATGAATATTTGATTGACATATAAAGGGATTATTTCCGTTAGGATGAAACTTTTTTGGCATTTATTTAGCTTTTTTTTTACGGATTAGAAGAAGGTTTTGGTCAAGAACTTAAAATAGGTTAGATTTAATGTTTTAGATTTTTTGGCTTAACACTTCAGGTATATGTAATTAAAAAGTGGTCGGATACATTATTTTTTGGCTCGAGTGACATAACAATTCTAATACAAAAAAAAAGAGACTATATTTACTCATAGTCCTGATTGATGAGATCCGCAGCGAAGTGAATGTTAAGCTGGAGGTTTGGAGACAAACTTTGGAGTCTAAAGAGTTTATGATGAGTAGGACCAAGACAAAGTACTTGGAGTGCAAGTTCAGCAACGGGAGCAAGCTGGAGACAGGCGAGGAGGTGAGGCTTGGTACTCAGGTCATTCCGCAGAAAGGAAGCTTCAAGTACCTTGAGTCTATTATCCAAGAGGATGGAGAGATTGATGACAATGTCACACATCGAATTGGGGCAGAGTGGATGAAATGGAGGCTCGCGTCTGGAGTCTTGTGCGACAAAAAGGTGCCACAAAAACTTAAAGGCAAGTTCTATAGGGCGGTGGTTAGATCGACTATGTTGTATGGGGCGGAGTGTTGGTCATTCAAGACTTCGCACATCCAAAAGATGAAAGTTGCGGAGATGAAGATGCTGAGATGGATGTGCGGGCATACAAGGAGGGATAGGATTATGAATGATGATATTTGGGACAGAGTGGGAGTGTCCTCGATGGAGGATAAGATGTGGGAAGTGAGGTTGAGATGGTTTGGACATGTGCAGAAGAGAGACACAAATGCCCCAGTGTGGAGGTGTGAGAGGTTGGCTATGGACGGGTTCAGGAGGGGTAGAGGTAGGCCGAAAAAGTATTGGGGAGAAGTGATTAGACGGGATATGGCGCAAATGCAACTTACTGAGGACATGGCCTTAGATAGGGGGTTATGGAGGACACATATTAGGGTAGAAGGTTAGTAGGTAGTCGAGCGTAGTCCTACTTACTCTTACAAACTGGTAGTGGTAGTGTTATTGTTGTAGGCCCGCTTAGCCTATCTTACTAATAGGTGAAGTATTGCTTTATTGTTACTTGTAATTTGATTTATGTTGTTATGTGTCATTTAGTGTACTTTGTTTAACTTATTTTTTACCGGATCTGACTGCTTTTGTTGTTGCTATGCTCTCGCTTATGCTCTGTTTTGAGCCGAGGGTCTCTCGGAAACAACTGAATATGTTATTGTTGTTGTATTTACACATTTCGAATAGTTCAATCACCTTTTAAGCAATGATCTCTTGAAGTTGTATCATACAGAGTAAATAATTAATATTGAATATATTAGCTTAATGTGTTACGAGTAGTTACCACATTTAAACATTAAGGGATTGAATAAAAAAATGGTCTCTTCACATCTCTTATGTGTTATTTAAAATTGCTACTACTACATTACAACTTCAAATGGAAAAATACTGAAGAGATTTTCTAACAGTTCTAAGCAATTCATAAAACATTAAAACCATAGTTTATGGAAATAATAAAGAAATACTAGTATGTCATGGTGCATTTATCATATTCTGTAAGACAGCAAGACCTTAAAAACCCTTGACCTCCTAATATATATTTTTCTCATTTTTTTTCTGGCTATAATACATCACCAAATAGCTTAAATTGATATGCCATGAATCTAGTCTCAAAATTCAGGACTCACATAATGCACCGGCAAATGAAATACAAGGAAATTTCCATAACTTAGCACAAGGTATAACAAAATAATTAATTAGAACAAATAAAAAATAATATAATTTGCAATGACTTGGCAATATTTTTGGAAAGTAGAAACAAAATGAAAACTAGAAAAGCAAGACACGAGTTACACTGTGTTGTTTGTATTTGAGAATTGAGAGTAAAAGATTCGATTTTCAGTGATCACTCAGACAAAAAAAAAAAAAATTCCACTCGGGGAAAAAAGGAAAAGAGGCAGAATACCTAAACCCCTTATATTTGAAGCATTTTATTTAGATTCTCCCAAACTATCAATAATCTTAATTGTCTCTTCTGATCTTAGCTATTTAATACTAATCTTTTACTGTTAGACGTTGATGTGGTAAAAAGTAGTTACACGAAATCGGAATAAAACGTATCAAGCTATGGTTCGTATCTTTCCTTCCTCCTCTTTGAAACATTCTCTTCCCAGCTCAAGGAAAAGTTTAAATCAAAATTACCAACACACTCTTTCCAACAAAAAAAATTCATTAAAAGAGGACCAAATTTATTTAGAACACATTTCTTCAAAAATAACCAAAGCTTGGGCATGGACAAATGTTTGCTGAGTTGTCTTCATCCACCGATAAAGTCAGTGCAACAAATATCACAATGATAACCTAAAAACTGTGTAATCAAATACAACAATAATATCTTGATGTAATCACAAAAGTGAGGTAGAGAGTTTGTTTAGGATAGATCCAATTAAAATAAGAGTAGAAGGAGAATAACTACAACAAAGTGGCAAGATAAACAAGAAATAAAACCACATATATATACTAATAAGAATTGAAAAATAATATAAGAAATATCTTATTTTATTATTTTATTCCAAATGGGTAGTAAATATACTCATAATACAAACATTATCCTAGGCTAATAGAAGGTATTAAATGACTAAATATACACCTACCATATATAAAATATACTATGTACAAATCACAATTATGACTAAATATTCTATAAATTCTATCACACCCCCGCAGTCGAAGCGGAAGGTCGGTGTATGCTGAGACTGTCCCGAAAGTCTTCAAATAGAACCAGCGGAAGACCTTTTGTAAAAATATCGGCGATCTAATATCGGCGATCTAATAGTGTGATGGGAAATATAAGACATGTACTTGTCCACGAGCAACTTTTTCGCAAACAAAGTGAATATCCAGCTCAATATGTTTAGTGCATTGATGTTGAACCGGATTCCCCGAGAGATAAATCGCACTAATATTATCACAATAAACCAATGTCGCCTTCGGAACAGGACAATGGAGCTCCAGAAGAAGGTTTCGTAGCCAACAAGATTCAGAAACCACATTGGCAACTCCCCGGTATTCTGCTTCGGCACTGGACCTAGACAAGGTAGCTTGCCGTTTGGAGGACCAAGATATCAAATTGCCACCAAGAAAGACACAATAACCAGACGTGGAGCGTCTGATATCCAAACATCCACTCCAATCTGCATCTGTGTAAGAAATGAGAGTGGTTGTCAAAGATGGATATAGATGCAAGCCATGATCGAGAGTGCCCTAAATATAACGCACAATACGCTTGAGAGCATGCATGTGATCCTCCATCGGGTTATGCATGAATAGACAAATATGTTGCACAACATAAGATATGTCAGGCCTCGTGAAAGTAAGATATTGTAGGGCGCCTGCAAGGCTGCGGTAATGTGATGAATCAGTATACGGCGTGTTGGAAGTAGCACTCAACTTCGGTTTAGTATCAAGCGGAGTGGAGGACGGCTTACATAAGGACATGCCAGCTCGTTCAACGATCTCTTCTGCATACTTCTTTTGAGACAAAAATAAACCACATGCATGACGTGTTACAACTATCCCCAAGAAGTAGCTCAATGGCCCTAGATCCTTCATAGCAAATTCTGAGCTAAGAAAAGACATGATAGACTTGCGAATAGCACTAGATGAAGCAGTTAAGATAATATCATCCACATGTAGAAGGATGTAAGCTATATCATTACCATAACGGTATATGAAGATAGAATGATCAGGACTGCTATTAGAAAACCCAATATTAGAATATAGTCTGCAAACCTCTTGTACCAGGCCCGAGGAGCTTGTTTGAGCCCATACAAAGATTTATCCAGTAAGCATACATGATTAGGATAAGTTGGGTCTCTGTACTCCATGGGCTGATACATGTACACCATTTTGTTGAGCTCTCCATGTAGGAATGCATTTTTCACATCAAGTCGATGTAGAGGCCATGTCTTTGAAAGAGTCAGACTTGGTATCGTGCGGATAGTTGCTGGTTTGACCACCAGACTGAAAGTCTCACCGCAGTCCACACCAAACTGTTGAGTCTTTCCATCACCTACAAGACGGGTTTTATGCCTCTCAAATGTACCATCAGATTTTTCTTTATGACTAAAAATCTATATAGACATCAAATTCACATAAGGAGGACGAGACACCAAATCCCACGTCCTATTATTAATAAGAGCATTATCTTCATCATCCATAGCCATTTTTCAATTCGAGTCATTAACGACAGACACGGGATTATGAGGTAACGGTGATTTGGTAACATGGGTGTGAAGACCGTATTTTTTGTTTGGTTTGAAAATCACATGTTGACTATAAGTGATTGATTGTTGGGCCGAAATTGGAGTTAGTTGGATATTAGAGGTGATATCGGTCTGATGTGTGATGGATCCGGAGGTCGAGAGTGTTAGAGATGGACTACCCGGGAATGGGTTGGCAGTTGCTGGGCCGCCACCTAGTGGGATGCCAGCGAGGGGCTTCGCTGGGCTGGCAGCCACAGGGCTTGGGTAGGCAGGCTCAGTTGGTTGGGTTTGTGAATGAAATATTTAGGCCAAGCTGCCCGAATTAATTGGGCTGGCGGAAATGGTTAGGCCTGCTTGCAAGGCCAACTGGTGGACCAAATACGGGCATGCTATCGTCAAGAAATTTGTAGGTAGGAGGTACGGAACAATGCATTTTGGCAAAGGGAAAATTTGATTCATCAAAAACTACGTGACGACTTACGATGATTTTATTAGAGGATAAGTCGTAACATTTGTACCAACGATGGTTTGACAGATATCCCAAAAAAGTACACAGAGTAAACCGGAGTTGATGTTTATTGATGATAGTGGAAGGAAAAAGAGGATAGTATAAGCACCCGAATACCCGTAGATGATAGATGGGTCCCTTAGGTATAAAATTTTGAGAGGGGATTGATAGGCTAATTGTTTGCTTGGAAGTATGTTGAGAAGATAAGTTGTCATTTGTAATGCATGATGCCAAAATGATGGTGGTAGAGAGACATGTGCAAGTAAGAACAATGTTATTAATGGTTCGAATATTTCTTTCCGTTTTTCCATTTTGAGATGAGGTATGTGGACAAGAGAGGAAAAGATAAACCATTAGCTTTACAAAAATCCCAAAATGTCCCATTATCAAATTATCTACCATTATCACATTGAATATTTTTAATGTCCCATTCAAATTGAGTGCGGATGAATGCTCTAAAGGAGATAAATATTGAAAAAACTTGTGACTTTTTAGACAAAGAAAATATCCACAAAAAATTAAAGTAATCATCCAACAGAAGAAGATAATATCGATGGCCCGAAGAGCTCAAAATGGGAGATATCCAAATATCACTATGGATAATATCAAAAGGCATAACAATGCATGATTGAGAAGCAACAAAAGACAATTTAACATATTTTCCAAGAGAACATGAGTGACAAACATGAGAATTGCGAGTTCTAATACACTCAATAAATTTATTTTGTTTAAGGGAGGCAAAAACATGTGCTCCCGGATGACCCAAACGTTCATGCCATAAAGAAGGAGCTAAAACTGCAAAAGTGGATGGTAATGCGGCTTGAGGTGTGGTTGTGGTGATTGGATATAGCTCGCCCCGACTATCACATCTCATTAGACGCATCCCCATCTGAAAATTCTTCACGAAAACCCAAAAGGATCAAATTCAACAGAAACCGAATTGTTAGTAGTAAATTTCTAACTAAAATTAAGTTTTTAATCAATTGAGTAGCATGAAGGACATTCTTTAACGCTAATAGTGGGTCCAGGGAAGACAAGTTTATTACCATAACCACTAATTGAAATTGAATGATCATTTCCAACAATTATACCACGATTATTGCTCAAATTAAAATAGGACGAGAGATTACCTTGTGAGGACGTCATTTGAGACGTTGCTCCGATGTCCATGTAAAATTTTACGTCGGGCAGATTGAGCCCAAGAGTGTGCATCACGGCCTCAATGTCGGTTGGAGTTGCTACTACCAAGTGGGCCTGTTGTCGTTCGACTGTGGCCCACGTAAGCTGGGCTACGGCTGGCCAGTGTGCAGTGGACTGGGCATGGTCCAATTTCCCGAAGGAAAAAAGCAGGGCGGAACGACCCAAGGTCACTGCCAGGCCCAAGGTGCCGGTCCACTGCCCCACTGGGCCCGCGCCTGCCACGTCTGACCGGACTGCTGCTGTTGGCCGACGCCCTTGCCGCCACTACCGCCACCTCCGCTACATCGGTGGCCGCCACCCTTGCCACTGCCGTGATTTTTACCTCCATTATTGTCATTTTGTCTAATTTGACCACGGTTTGGCGGTAAATTTTCAAATTGTGAAGAGTTATCATCAGACGGAGCGACAACCATGGCGGAATTCGACACAGTGAATGTCTTTTTGGCAAAACTCGCTTCTTCTAGTATGAGCATAGAACGGGCTTGGTAAAATGGCAGGATGAGTGTACCAACTCCACTATACGCGTCAGTGAGGCCGACAATCATTTGTAAAATGAGTCGATTGTTAATTATCGGTGCCCTAACATTCTTGAGTTGGACCGACAAAACCTTGAGCCGTTAACAATATTCAGATGCATTGGAAAAATCTGTCACGTCAGTGGTGGAGAATTCTTGCTCAAGTGTGACGGCCCGAGAATTTTTATTATCTTGAAATATGTCACATAATTGATCCCCAACCTCCATTGCCGTGGAGTCGGGTTCAAGAATCGTATGCAATAAATCACTCAAAATTGTGGCATAAATCCACTGGAGAACCGTCGCATCGAGCGTCAACCATAATTCATTTTCATCCTCGATTTTGGACACCTTCTCCTTGCCTTATTCCGGCGGAATTATGTAATGGATAAACCGATGTGACCTACAATGAATTTTGAAGAGCTTCGCCCATGTCGCATAATGTACGTTTTTCATCTCAAGAGTGATGAAGATATGGGATTTAATGTTTGAAACAGCTAGGGCTGGATGAAAATTTGATTTCGAGTCAGACATGGCTGACATATAAAGAAGGAAGTGGACGGCGGCACAAGGGGGCGATGGTGAAGGATAAATTATTAGGATTTAGGAATTTTCCCTAGAATCTGATACCATGTAAGAAATATCTTCCTTGATTATTTCATTTCAAAAGGTTAGTAAATATACCTATAATACAAGCATCATCCTAGATTATAATTAAGATATTAAATGACTAAATATACACCTATCATATACAAAATATACTATGTACAAAACACAATATTCTATCAAATAAGCTACTACGCGAATAATGCTTTACCAATTTAGTTAAGGCTTAATTATCAAGAGTTATTATTATTGGAAAGGACTATTTCATATTAAAATGAAGAACAGGTACAGTACTACAGTTAAGCAAACTTGGCTTCCTAATTCCAGAAAAACAGGGAATAGGCAGAGTAGCTCTCTGTACATTCATATCTCATTAACACTAATTAGTACTAGTAACAATTACTCCATTGACTGCGATTTTCTTACAATCCAACAAGATGTAACAGTTTTCAAAAGGCTTCGATACCGATTTGTTCATACTTTTCTGGTTCTGTTTCAGCTAACCTCTGTTTTTCGAAGAAAATTTGGTTCTTCTTTATGAACGCTTCAATTGTAAGCCGAAATTCTTCGTTGTTAAGTGTATCAACGGCATCCACTGGCACCGTTGATTTACTAACTATCCTACGCATGTCTGTTTCCGAACGCCGGAGTTCTCGCCGTGGATTCGCTGTAATCTGTCGCTTCAATTTCTCAGATTGAGTCCTTTTGAACTTTTGAATTTGCTTTGTTGCTGTGTCTATTGCTGTAGCCACGTCATTGCTATCAAATTCTATTGAGTCTGGCTCACAATGATCATCCATAAGAGAACAACTCTGGTTATCAAATGGTTGAAAAACCGGGAGTAATTTACTTACGATACTTAATTGACATTCACGAACCTCGTACTCCGAGAAAATGATCTTCTTATCTTCCGTTGTTGCGACAGTAGGCTCCGCCATCTCCGACACATCGCCGCCGCAGGCAGTGGTTACGATCGGTCGTTGAACTTCGGTGTTGTTAATCTCCTCGGCATGAATATCATTAGTATCCGAGTTGTTGTTTCCGGTGTCGTTTTGGCGGCATAGGACGACGATTGTAACAATAATCGCATTACCGATGAGAAAAACGACGTGTGGCTTGAACAGATAAGCCGAGAATTGAACGAAAAACTGGCCGGAGAGTTTAACGGCCGCCGGAATACGAGTCCAGGACCAGGAAATCAAAACGACCGCCACAAGCACTTCAAAAATTTGTAGCATCTTCATCATATTTTGAAACCGATTGTAACTAGCAATTGCTTTTGCTTTCTCAAATTTCACGTTATCAAACACTTCGTTATCCATTTTACAACTCTTTTAAATTCGCGAGAAATGCAAGTGAAAATCGAACAGTCAGAACTCTTCTAGGAAAGCGGAAAATCCTCCAGGCTTCCAACGAGATTTTCCTTCAGAATTGGGAGGGAAAATGGAAAATAAGGAAATATATTTGAAAAGAAAATGGAAGAAGATTGTATACGTACGCAAAGATATGCATAAGTAAGTAGATTCAGAATTCATGTACATAGAAACACACAGTGATACACCACCGGAAACACACACACTTCGCTGGTGAAAATAATTGACGGTTTCTTTTAGAATATGTGAATTAAAGTTTGAATTGGTATATGGTGAAATGAGGACTCAATGAATGGATGATAAGTAGGGAAGGCGCCTCATTATATAGGCGTAGACCCCGTAGTAGGGTCGACTTTAATTTTTTTTTTATCTTTTTTTCTTTGCTCCAAAGGTGGAATCTCCACACCAGGAGCCCCCACACCCCGGTCCGACAGGTCTGTTTTAAAATGATTGTTGAAAATTTGTTAGGGCAATAATGAGTGAATTATTTAAATTTTGTAAATAGGGATAAAGGTGGTAGGAATATAATTAGTGTTGTTGGGGAGATTAAGAGTCTGTTTGGCCAAGCGGTTTTAGGTAAAAAGTATTTTTTTTAAGAAAAAAGATTTTTTTGTTATTTGAGTTGTTTGGTCAATTAGTAAAACTAAGTAGAAGTAGTTTTTCTGGGATTTGGGAGAAGCAGGAAAAAGCAGAATTAGAAGTAGAAATTTATTTTCTTCTAGACAAAAATATACACATCATAAATACATATTTAGCAAGTATCCTCATTAATCCATGAACTTATAATTAATAAATTCTTATTTTATTTTTCGTTGTATTTTTGTGTTGAATTTTAATTTGTGGAATGATTTTAAATTTTATTTTGGTTGATGTCTTTTAGTATATTTAAATCACCATGTTAATATTATATCAATATTTAATATTTTTTTGGTTTATCTATTTATTATATCAACTGAAAATTTTAATATGAACTTTAAATTTTTAATTAAATAAATGTAAATACTTAATTAATGTCTTTCATATAGATATTTAAAATAATTTCTCTCTATAAAATAATTTTAATAACAAACGTTCATTGATACTTGTCTTTTTTGATAATTTGACATTCAAAAGTACTTTTTAAGATGATTAGCAAAATACAATCTACTTATTAATAGCAGTCAAAAATACTTTTCAAATGAATTAGTTAAACACAAACCGTTTCTTACGAAAAATACTTTTTTTGAAAAATACTTTTAAAAAAGAATTACTTTTTAGTTGTTTGGCCAAACATATTTTAAGACAAAAACATGGATTAATTTTGACATGGTCCCCCCCAAAAGGTTCTATTTTTTGCTAGTTTTCTCCTTCCGTGGTGCATTTTTCCTTTTAAGTTAAGATTCCATTTGTTTATGAGAAGAAAAATACTACTCGTATAAAAAACTGAACACAAAAAAGTTGATACATAAGATATGATAATTCAATACCTAATGTCATATGATAATTAGAAGACCAACTATTAGGTGGCCTTTTTATGGAGATAGTCGCACGTAATGACAGATCACGGTCATATTATTAAAAGCTTGTGGTAATTGTTGTTCTTCTTAGTCAGAGCGTGTCGTACCGGACTAGTCCAGTGTGATTTACATTTCTCATGTGATTTGCGAGCTAGTACACAATAAGTAAGTTATTCAATGTGCATCCAAAAGATAGCGATCGCGGATTTACCTCTAAGTTCCAAAAAAAAAAAGTCCATAAATTGAGTCTATTATTTTATTTACATGTAAGAAAAGGAAACAAAAGAGAGACTCAATTGGGTTTATCACCGTGCTATTCATGGTCATGAGAATGTAGTCTAACTTGATATTTTGACCATTGGCTTGTTTGTATGGACTAAGTCAAAAGAATATAGTACTGACATTTCGAAATAGTTACGGTCCCCTTCTAGCTAAGTTTTCAGTCTTTAGTACATTAAATTTCTATTGACCATCTCAAAAGAATATCGTACTAACAATTCGAAATAGTTAGTCCCCTTTCTAACTAGTTTTTCAAAGAGTTTAGTGCATTAAATTTCTTAGGAGGAATAGTGGAATAGTTTATCATATAGCTTGTACATGAGACACATGTTTAATCTCACATAGTGCGATGGGAAAAAATTGATCTCCTATAGGACACCTCATGAGCCCGTTTTTTGAGTTGAGTTTGACCTAATAATATTCCTTTTCTTAACATGATTTTAAAGTAACACTCATCCTAATTCATTATTTCACCCAATGGTAGACACCATCTTATATATTCTTCACACTTCAAATGTGCAGTTCTTTTAGGAAGATTAATTTCTTACCTAAATTATATGATACTAATTACAATTATAATAATTATAATATATTATATTATCAATTATGATAAATGAAAGGTAATTATGGAATATTCTCATAATTACTCTAACAGTCCCCCGCAGTCTTAGCAGAAGGTTCTCGGATGCTGAGACTGTCCCTGAAATCATCAAAAAGTATGCGCGGAAGACCTTTTGTGAAGATGTCAACTATCTGATAACGAGACGGTACATGGAGAACACGGACTTGACCACATACAACTTTTTCTCGAACAAATAAGATATCTATTTCAATGTTGTTTCGTGCGTTAATGTTAAACATGATTGCCAGATAAGTAGATCGCACTCACATTGGCACAATACACCGCTGGTGCCCTTTCAATCGGACAATGGAGCTCCAGTAGTAGATTAAAGAGCCAACATGATTCAGCAACAACATTGACCACCCCTCGATATTCTGCCTCTGCACTCGATCGAGACATTATGGACTGACGTTTGGATGACCATGAAATGAGATTGTCACCCAATAACATACAATAGTCGAAAGTGGAATGTCGTGTGTCTGGGAAGCCACCCCAATCCGCATCAGTGTAGGCATAAAGACTCGAGATGGAGGACTTATACAGATGAAGTCCGAAATGACGAGTACCCTTAACATACCGTAGAATCCTCTTGAGAGCCCCCATATGTTCTTTCTTCGGATCATGCATGTGTAAACAAACTTGTTGAACCGCATAGAAAATGTCCGATCTTGTAAAATTCAGTTATTGTAAGGCCCTCTGCTAGGCTACGGTAATGGGTAGGATCACTGTATGGATTTCTGACATCATTACTCAATTTCGCCTTCGTATCCACTGGAGTATGTGAGGGTTTGCAGGACGACATCCCTGCTTTGTCATTTATTTATTCGGCATATTTCTTTTGATTGAGAAATAGACCACCTGCATATTGGAAGACAACAATGCCAAGAAAATAGTTCAACTGATCCAAGTCCTTCATTGCAGATTCAGCTGCAAGAAGGGACATAATGGATTGGCGAAGTGAAATGGATGATGATGTGAGAACAATATCATCGACATACAAAAGGATATATGACATGTCAGCACCTTTTTGATAAATGAACAATGACTGATCAGACTTGCTGTGATAGAATTCCAATTTGGAAACAAATCCTGCAAACCTGTTGTGCTATCCCCGATGAGCTTATTTCAACCCATATAAGGATTTCTTTAATAGGCAAACATGATTTGGACGGGGTATAATTGCAGAAACCCAACGGATGATGCACGTATACTGTCTCCGGTAAGTTGTCATGCAAAAAAAATATTTTTAACATCTAACTGGTGAATGATCAAAGATTTGGAAAAAGACAAGCTGAGAGTTGTCTGGATAGTTGTTGGCTTAACCACTAGACTGAATGCTTCACCACAATCTACCCCAACCTGTTGAGACCTGCCATCACCAATAAGACGAGTTTTGTATCTTGAAAAAGAATCATCAGAATTTTTTATGACAAAAAAACCCACATAGACCGAATGATGTTCACATTAGACGGACGTGGTACCAATTCCCACTTCTTATTTGTAATAAGAGCATTAATTTCGTCTAACATGGTAGCTTTAGATTTTTTGGTAGAGGTGATGGTTGAACAAATGATAGTGTGTTAAAATGACGTTTGAGACGAAAGATCCCGTGCATGGAATGAATTTCAATGGTCCGAGGCTGGTCCATCACTGGTTGTGTAGTTTGGTTCTCGGGTATAACATTGGGCCGAGGGAAAGGCTGGTGGCCCAAGTGACTAGGTGTAGCCGTTGTGGCATGAGGCTGGGCTCCGAGAATGCTTTGGGCTAAGGGTGTGGTTGTGGATTGCCCTACGTGGGCCGGACCGCCATGGAAATAAGATTGGGCCTAGGTCTCCGGTCCAGCCCCATTTTGTGGTTGGGCCAAAAAGTGTTGGACATTTTATTGGGTTGGTTCCACATGTGTTTGGTCATTAAGACGGTGGTATAAAATGGAATGTAGTCCAATATCTAAAAAATCATATGAAGGTGAGGATGCCACATGAGACTTAGCAAACGGGAATTTAGACTCATCAAAAATCACATGACGACAGACAATTATTTTTCCATTCGTCAAATCACAACATTTATATCACCTATGATTTTGTGGGTATTCCAAAAATACACAAAGAGTTGAACGAGCATGAAACTTGTTAATGGAAGTAGATGGAAATAAAGGATAACACAAACATCCAAACACCCTCAAATGTGTAAAAGACGGAAGACGATGATATATCATTTGTGTAGGAGACACACTGGATAGCAATTTACTAGAAAGAATATTTAAAAGGTAGGTAGTCATTTGAAGTGCATGGTGCCAAAAATTTGATGGTGTGGAAGAATGCACAAGAAGAGAGCGAATCATATTATTAATTGTTCGAATTTTTCTTTCGAATTTCCCATTTTGTGGTGAAGTATGTGGACACGAAAGACGTAAAAACATCCCATGCTGGTGACATAAATCAGTAAAATGGGCATTTATGAATCCCCCCCCCCCAATTGTCACGTTGAAAATATTTAATGCTTTTGCCAAATTGAGTTTTGATAAAAACACTAAATTGTTGAAAAATGATGTATGTTTGTGATTTATGTCCCAATGAAAAAGTCCACAAAAAATTCGAATAATCATCTAGAATGAGCATATAGTATTTATGACCTGCAAAACTCAATACGGGTGATGTCCATAAATCACAATGCACAATATCAAATGGCATATAAGTATGAGAATTAGAAGAGGTAAAAGGAAGCTTAACATATTTACCAAACACGCAAGATTGGCAAAAAAAAGAGTCCAAATGATTATTACACAAAACCAAATTATTCTTCCTAAAATTATTAAAAACTTGTGCTCCTGGGTGTCCCAATCTATTGTGCCACAGAATAGGAGAAATGACAGCAAAGGTTGATGGTTTGTTCATGCTATTTTTTTAAACAGATGTGATGGGATATAAGTCCCCTGTGCTATTGCATCTCATAAGTGGCATCCCCGTCTGAAAATCCTTCACAGAAAAACCAAAAGGATCAAAATTTACATAAACATTATTTCAATTGTAAAACATCTAACATAGATTAGGGTTTTAATTAGATTTGGTGCATGTAAGACGTTTTTCAAGTGTAAAGGTGGGTGTGGGGAGGGTAGTGTTACCTGACCAATACTACGAATTGGAATTTCCTACCCACTGTCGACAACAATATTTTTATTATTTCTCATATTACAATAAGACGAGAGATTACCTTGAGATGCCGTCATATGTGACGTAGCCCCTGTGTCCATGTACCATGACTCATCGGGAACACTTAGAATCATGTTATTTGTGGCATGTTCAATGTCCGTGGGTGCATAACCAACAAAAGATTGTGCTTGAGCCACAAACGCATGTTGTGGATGAGATTCGAGAATACCGAGTTGGCGATTTGAAGAGGGGGAGGCCAGGCCCACGAAGAGGTCGGATATGGACAAGGCAGTGGACTAGCAGTCCACTGTGGGGCCCATTCCCATGGTATGTACTACCTCCACTGGTTTCCGCCACTGCCAGCCAGCAGGCTGGCCACCTCCCCTTCCTCGTCCCTTTCCACCATTATTTTTCCTTTATTGTGACGGTTTGAACCACGTTTTTACCATTATTAGAACGATTACCGTGGCCCCCTGAACCAGAATTTTGGGGCTCTAAATCAGTGGAAGATGAGTTGGTGGAGACGAGAGTGGTTCCGGCGGTGGTTGCTCCCGAGAATGCCTGCTTTGCTTTCCGCATTTCCTCCGAGAATTAACCGCGAACGGGCCTTGTAAAAGGGAGACAACAGATTGCTTTGCTGAATGAACGTAGCAATACCATCATATTGTTCATTCAACCCCGCAATCAACTGAAGAACCAATCTTTGATTTGTCCTGGGCGAACCAACGTTGGGCAGTTGGTCCGCAAGTACCTTTAATTCTTGACAATAGGCGGAGATGTTGGAAAAGTCATTCAATTTAACATTTGTAAATTGGTGTTCAAGATAAACTGCCCTAGAAATTTTGTTATCTTGAAAAATGTTTTGTAACCGTTCTCACGCCTATTGTGCCGTAGAATTTGGTTCGAAGATGGTATGGAGAGGATCATTCGAAATTGTGCCATAAATCCATTGAAGGACTATAGCATCTAATCGAGACCAGAATTTCTTGTCCATCGTAGTGGTATCCGATGGGGACTTGGACGGAATGATATGGTCAATCACCTCATAAGCGCGACAGTGAATTTTGAAAAGTTAGGCCCAAGAGGTATACTGCCATTTCTCCATTTCAAGAGTTATGGAGATAAAATTCTTGACGTTATTAACGGCAAGAGCGGGATGAAATGTTTGTTTTTCGGTCATTGGTCCACAAGAAATCAAACTAGATAATGAAAGAAAGTAGTGTTTGATGTGTTGGTTGTGGAAAAAAAAACCTTAGGGTTTGGGATAGAAGCTAGCCGAGGGGGTGGTGGTATTAGGGTTTCAGCTAGGGTTTTGTGTGGTGGAAAAAAATCTTTAGGCTATGATACCATGTATGAAGATTAATTCATTACCTAAATTATATGATATTAATTACAATCATAATAATTATAATATATTACATTATCAATTATAATAAATAAAAAGTAATTATGGAATATACCCATAATTACTCTAACAATTTTTGACGTCCGGGGATGGGGGGTGTTGGTTTCCACATTGATGAAAATAATCTTTAACTCATGAGCTAGCTTTTAGGTGGCCTAGGCCAAAGATACATTTGTTTAAACAACTAGGGACTCTTTTACTCTATTGATGCATAAAAAGAGCTTTATTGTTTTGATGAAGAAAAAAAAAGAGTATAATAGTAAGTGCTCGAAATTACATGGTAAAATGAAACTTGGAAAGGTGACGATCAAAAAGTAGGAAGCAGTAAATGTGAGATTTGATGTTGTTGATCCAAACGTAAACATTAATTCGAAAGAACATGAACGTGAACGTGGTGCATGGGCAACTCATGATTTTAAGTTGAAAAGAAGTAAAAAGGCATAAGCTTCTATTTGAATCAAAAAAGGACAAAGACGACAAGACTGCAAGCTCGTGTGGCTCTCTTTCTGCCTAAATTTCATAACAACTCTAATCACGTGTGCTTCACGCTTAACTTTTGTACTATTTTATGTGTAATTTCTGCAACAATTATAGATTTTTGCTATCGCGTGACTCCCCCAATTTTTACCGTACCGAATCTACCTGACACACCCACAAATTCACTCCTTCCTGGTGTGTGACGGAGTTAATTATCCCAATTCTTCTTTTGGTTGAGACTGTAGTGTCAATATGGATCGATTCGGTCTAGCTCAACTTAACTCATGCGAGCCTTGAAATTTGATGGTTGGGGTGAGCCGACCGCCTTCTTGGATAGACCTTAAAAATGGTCTGACCATCCAGTGTCGGAGCCACATGTATTTAATGTATGTTAATTGACACTCTTTTATCGAAAAGTTATTGACTCTCCTTTATTTATTCAATGGTTTACTCCATATTTTGACACCTAGTGAAAATTTTAACTCTGCTGCTGTTGTACCCAACTTAGCTCTAAGAGAGCTGTTGACAGGATGGATCAGCCCTTCATTATTTTTTTACAATACGTAACTTTCCTACGAAGGTTGTGAATTTGAGCTAATGCTATTTATAATTCTTCGCCCATTATTTGAGTCACGAAAGTTACGTTTTGTCATATAACAGTTTAACAACAAAAGAGAAAAGTTAACTTGAACCACTAATTTCCTTTTTTGTAATTTGGGATTTGCAATCAATAACTTCCACACATTTCAATTATAATTTTCTTTTATAACATGAACCATAGAACCTTACCATGACACAAGGTTATTTCTGCATTACAAGAGTTGCAAAGCAGTTGAATTAAAGCTAGAGAAGAGTCGTAGTAATAATAATAATCGCACTATATCCAACTTTAGGAAAAGCAGAAAAGCACGCGATTCCTGTTGAATTTTGAAAGAATAGTTTGTCACCATCTACTTCTGCTTTTCCACATGATTTTTTTTTGTCTTTCTGGTGAAATTATTCATTTACAAACTCTTTTGGTTACCTTTAATCTTTTCTTATGAAAAAAAAAAGAGACAGAGAGAAAAGGGTTACGTATAATTATGCCATGGATAACAAGTAAAGATTTCAATTTTCAGGGATAGACTTGTTGAGGTTTAGCATAAACAAGTACTGTTTGTTGTTACTACTATGTGAAAGTACTGTTGGCACTTTTCTTCGTCAAAGCAATTCTCTCTCACCGTTTTACCAGGCACGTTCCATGCTCACCTTAGAAGAAACGGGATTGGCTAAAAAGGCGGCTAACAGAGCAAATTCCGCCATGATGGTGGCCACGTCCCGTAAAACTAATGACTCTCAATTATACTCCGAGAATTATGGTTAAAACTGTAATAACGGGGTAGCAAAAAGGGTAAAAAATGTGGTGAAAATCGCAGTGGTGGACGTGGCAGTAGCAAGGGTGGTGGTCGCGGCAGACGGACAGATGGCAGTGGCGGACGGACAGACGGCAGTGGCGGTCAACAGGGGACCGGGCCACTGAACCTTTGGCAGTCTTGGGCCACTGGGTAGTGGCCCTGGGGCATGCCTTGGGCCAACGGGTAGTGGCCCATGTCGTCCCCTTGCCCAGTTCCTTCATCAACTTGGGCCGCAGGACACCAGAGGCCTACTGGCCAAAACAGGCAGCAACCAACTTGGTCATGGCAGCAGGCTGGCCTGCTTGGGCCTCAGCCTCAGCAAGCCTTCGCTGTTGCAGGCCCATCAGCAGTCCCGACCCACACGGATATCGAGAAAGCAATGCATAAACTTGGATTAAATCCCCCGGATGCAAATTGGTACATGGACACCGGTGCTACCTCTCACATGACGTCTGCACCAGGTAATCTCTCGTCTTATTTCAATTTAAGCAAAAATCGTGGCATAATTTTGGTAATGGTAATTCAATTCTAATTCGTGGTTATGGTCACACAAATTTATCTCACCCGAACCCACATATAGCCTTGAAAAATATCCTTCATGATCTTCACTTAATTAAAAATTTGGTGTCTGTTCAAAAATTTACAACTGATAATTGGGTTTCTGTTGACTTTGACCCTTTTGGATTTTCTGTGAAAGATTTCATGACGGGAATACCTCTAATGAGATATAATAGTCAGAGCGAGCTTTATCCTATCACTACCACCACCACCACTACCACTAATCAACCCACACAATCAACGTTTGTCGCTTTAGGACCTTCCTTGTGGCATGCGCGTTTGGGTCATCCGGGAGCGTCTATTCTTTCCTCTCTTAAAAATAATAATTTTATTGATTATAATAGTACGTGTAGTACTAATGTTTATCCTTATTGTCTGCTTGGGGAACATGTTAGATTACCATTTGTAGCCTCTAATTCTTGTACTTTGATGTCATTTGATATTATTCATAGTGATTTGTGGACATCTCCCATTTTGAGCTCTTTAGGCCATCTTTATTATGTATTATTTTTGGATGACTATTCTAATTTTCTGTGGACGTTTCCGTTATCTAAAAAGTCTCAAGTTTTTTCCATATTCTTATCGTTTAAAGCATTCATCCGTACCCAATTTGAACGGAAAATTAAAAATATTCAATGTGATAATGGAAGAAAATTTGATAATGGACCGTTTTGGGAATTTCGTAACGCTAATGACATATCTTTTCGGTTTTCTTGTCCTCATACGTCCTCACAAAATGGGAAAGCCGGAAGAAAAATTCATACCATTAATAATATTATTCTGACTTTACTAGCCCATGCTTCATTATCACCTTCCTTTTGGCATCATGCATTACAAATGGCTACTTACCTTCTTAACATACTTCTTAGCAAAGGATTAGCATATCAATCTCCACTAAAAATTCTTTATCATAAAGATCTTTCGTATTCTTATCTTAGGGTGATTATGTGTTTGTGCTATCCTCTCTTCCCATCCACTACAATTAACAAACTTCAAGCCTGTTCTACCGCTTGTGTGTTTTTGGGTTATCCGTCTAATCATCGTAGTTACAAATATTTTAATTTATCCTCTAATGAAATCATAATTAGTCGCCATGTCATTTTTTATGGAACTCAATTTCCATTTGCTAAATTGTGTAATTCCGTGTCTAATTCTTATAATTTTTTGGATGATGGGATCTCACTGTATGTAGTCCACCATTTAGTCCGGCCCCCGCCTCGGGATCTAGACCAGCAGACCTGTGACCACTTACCGCCAGTATGCCCACTGCCTGCTGGCCCAATTGTCCAGGGTCCAGATTCTATTTCTCGGCCAGCAGCTCACTGTATGCTGGCCTATATAATAACCCTCTCAGTCCAGTTTCTCGGCCAGCAGGCCCACTTCCTACTGGCCCATCCATGCATCCTCCCGATCCAATGTGTCGGCCAATAGGCCCACTACCCGACCTAAGTCCACACCTCTCAAACCGAGCCAATTCCGACACCCATACACCGACCAGGTCTGACCAACGTCTATTCCGAGTCAATGGCCCATTACTCGTAGTCAACAGGGTATTTTTAAACCAAAACGACATTTTAATCTCAATTTCATTGTCACTAAATCACCCCTACCACGTAACCCATTGTCTGCCCTTTATGACCCAAATTGGAAAATGGACATGGATGATGAATATAATGCTCTTATTGAAAATAAGATGTGGGAGTTGGTTCCCCATCTGCCTGGTGTCAATGTTATTCGTTCTATGTGGATTTTTACTCATAAAGAAAAATCTTATTGATGTTTTGAGAGGCATGAGGCCTATCTTATAGGTGATTGCAAAACTCAATAAGTTGGCGTGGATTGTGGAGAAACATTTAGTCCGGTGGTCAAACCGGTAACCATTCACAATGTTCTCAGTCTGGCTCTCTCGAAAGCATGACTCATTCATCAGTTGTATGTGAAAAATATTTTCTTACACAGTGATCTCAAGAAAACAGTTTACATGCATCAGCCTTTGGGTTTCAGGGACCCCGATCATCGTAACCATGTATGTTTGGTGAAGAAGCCCTTGTATGGGCTAAAACAGGCCCCTCGGGCTTAGTATAAAAGGTTTGCAAATTATGTGTCTACTATTGAGTTTTCTCATAGCATGTCTAATCATTCTCTGTTCATCTATTTCGTGGTACTTCTCTGGCATACATTCTGTTATATGTGGATGATATTGTATTGACTGCCTCTTCGGATAAACTGTGCAAGTCTATCATGTCTCTTCTCAGTTCTAAATTTGATATAAAAGACTTGGGACCCTTGAGTTATTTTTTGGGTATAGCTGTCACTCGTCATATATGTGGTCTTTTTCTATCCCAGAAGAAGTATGCAGCTGAGATTATTGAACGGGCTGGCACGTCATCATGTAAGTCCTCTCCTACTCTGGTTGACACAAAACCGAAGTTGAGTGCTAATTCTAGCACACCTTATGAGGATTCTTCCCACTATCGTAGTCTTGCAGGGTCTTTTCAGTATCTTACATTCACGAGGCCCGATATTACTTATGCAGTGCAACATGTGTGTTTATTTATGCATGATCCGAGGGACGAGCACATGCATGCTCTCAAACGCATTGTGTGTTACATTCAGGGCACTCTTGATTATGGTTTGCACTTACATCAATCCTCTGTATCTACTCTTGTGTCTTATACATATGCTGATTGGGGTGGATGTCCAAATACTAGACGTTCGACATCTGGTTATTGTATATTTCTTCATGATAACTTGGTCTCTTGGTCGACTAAACGACATGCTGTTTTATCGCGATCCAGTGCGGAGGCCAAGTATCGAGGGGTAGCCAATGTGGTGTCTGAGTCCTGTTAGCTGCGTAATATCCTATTAGAGCTTCACATTCTTATTCAGAAAGCTACCTTGGTCTACTGCGATAATGTTAGTGCGGTCTATCTCTCTGGAAATCCGGTCCAACATCAGCGCACTAAACATATCGAGATGGATATTCACTTTGTTCGCGAAAAGGTAGCTCGTGGACAAGTACGTGTCTTGCATGTCCCTTCACGGTACCAAATTGTTGATATCTTTACTAAGGGTCTTCTCTTAGTTCCGTTTGAAGATTTTAGAGACAACCTCAACATACGACAACCGCACTCTATGACTGCGGGGGTGTGAAAGTAGGTCATGGTATACACGGTCAAAATCGTGTATATAGTGTGTATACTTTGTATATTCCTTACCATAATTATTAGATTTCGTGTACATGTATAATTATGATAGCAGTCTTATATTAGAAAAATATATTAGTCTTGAACTAGAAAAAGACAGATTTAATTTTTATAATTAAATATTGTATATCAGGTATATATATCTTTTCATCTAGCTTATATGTAGCTCTCTTTTTTTACGTAGACTCCAACACTTATAGCTAGATCTTTTAGTTGGTTTCTTTTCTCCTCTTTAATTAACTCTGGAATGATCATCTACTTCACAACTTATTACAGAGTTGTCTGCTGGGAGATAGTTAATACTAAGTTCAAGTCCATTATATTAATCCAAAATAGTAGGGTGCAAGAATTTTAAAATCCTGAGAATGGACTCATGGAGAGGGAAGATTTTTTAACACTCCCTATGCAGTGTCAGTAACTTACACGAAGCATATTCTAAAGCTTTTTACAACAATACAGATAGAAACAAAGCATTTTCTAGAGAAGTTAGAAACAAAATAACAGGTCTAGGCGCTTGGAAAGTAGCATATGCAACTTGTACAATGTATCTCTCGGGATTGCAAAGAAAATGCAAAATAATGCAAACTTGTGTGTTTAGTATGACTTCATGTTGGAATAATACTCCATAAACAATAATAATACTTAAAAAGATTAGCGTGTTTTGGTGAAAAATCCGAGTACTAAAGAATGATAGTAATAATGTTTAATGTATACGCTTGTGTGAAAAATGATTTTCATTTATAAGTGGCAGGAGTCATTAGTTTTCTCTTTTGACTGAAAATATATTTTTAATAACAAACACTAAAAGATACTTCCTTTGGTCCAATTGAAGTGATATTGTTTGATTAAGTACGAAATTTAAGAAAGAAATAAATTTTTTTGAAATTTATGATTTGAAACAAGTCATAGTAAATCATTTTATTAAGGGTAAAATCAGAAGTTTTAAGTTATATTATTTCTAAATATAAAAATATATCATTCTTTTTTAAACAGAAGAAAAATGTATCATATAAATTGGGATAGATGGAGTAATATTTTCTATAACAATTCTTTTAAACGAGAAAGGGTGAAAATACCCTTAAACTATGTGAAATTGAATAAAAATACATTTCGTTAATAGTTTAATCGAAAAAGTCCCTATAATTACTTATTTTTTTGTAAATAAATTGATTTTATACTTTATTAAAAGAAGAATGCATTTTTAAAAATGATATTTTTATTAAAAAGGGTATTTTTTTACCCAATTAAGTTACTATATAAAGGCATTTTAGACTAAATTATTAATAAAAGATATTTTTATTTAATTTCAAGTAGTTTAAGGGCATGTCATAGTATCAAATTGACACACCAAAAAAAAAAATGAAAAGCAAAAGGTTAGGGGTCATAGCCCTGAATTTCAGCTAACCATATCTCAAATGCTAAGAACTGAGCGGCACATACAGCATTTTGGTCAACACTTTCGGCAGCAATCATAAGAGACTGATTGAGAATTAGGTAAAATTGTAAAAAAAATATTTACACCCTTTAATTAAGTTAAAAGAAATTAATTAGTACTAGTACTTGTTTGCCTCGAAAGGGTGGCCTTCACTAATTTGTTGAAAAGAGAAAGGTCCTACAAGATTAAAAAGTTGATTATATATCTCTAGGGATTAATTTTGGCCAACATTTAACAGATTATAACTATTAACCCTTTTTTATCCCACTCCCTTTTTGGTGTTTTTATTAATCAATCATGCTTCTTGTAATCATTTCGTTTCCCACTTCACTTTTTTCTTCTGCTTGACAACTCCACTAGACTCAATCCCATCCCTCAATTTATGCTTAAATCTATCATCATTATCCAAAAAATTAAGAACCAATTACGAAATTCTTTGCTAATTTATCATTAAATAATTCGTAGCTAATAGTATTTCAGATAAATTAAATAACTTGTAGCTAATAGTA
Organism: Anisodus acutangulus; assembly: GCA_029783415.1. Classification (NCBI taxonomy): domain Eukaryota; kingdom Viridiplantae; phylum Streptophyta; class Magnoliopsida; order Solanales; family Solanaceae; genus Anisodus; species Anisodus acutangulus. Next base: position 2,943,871 of record CM056503.1, read on the forward strand.
TTTCTTAATAATCTGTCATTAAATAAAAATATTGATAGATTTTTGCTATTTAACGAAAAATTGTCTATAGTTAAGTCCTATTTCTTTTGTAGTGAATTTTGACGTCCGTTTTACACAACCTGTTTTCAATATTGAAAGGTTAATTATTTCAAAGTTGGCCACTTGCTCCTGGTTTTCCAAATCCATAGATCTCATAAAGCTGTTCTTCGCAAGGATATTTTTTTTTAGTGAAAATAGTCTTTTATGCAGAGTAAATTATAATATCTACTAATGATTTCACAAACAGCTTATCAATCTTTTCATTATAATCTCTTAGCTTTTCTTTTTTGATGACCATGAGACCATGAAGTTATACAATATGGTTTGAACTATGGCCACTTCACGTTGGATTAAAATAATCAGGGCGTATGCGGAAGCTAATAATTATAAATTTTTAACAACGATAAATCAGACAACAAAGAAACTATACTAAAAAGGCATAATATTCTATATGGTTTGATCAATTGATCTATATATCAAAAATTAATTAAAAGCATAAAAACTATTGAGGGAAAAATCTCCCCCTAAACGAAACTCTCTAATGACTACATTGTGGATGCTATTGTGTTGTGTACGAGAATAAAATATCTTCTATTTATAGAAGTCTAAAACTTTAGGATAGACATGGTAGAGTCCCTTTCCACTAAGAAATCTTTTTTGAATTAAAACACAATTATGGTAGAATCTAAATAAGGTAGAAATTCATAACAAACCCTAACAAGTTTGATTATACATGTACTAGGCTAAAAAAAATGGACTTGGCATCTCAAGTTTGAAGAGATACTATAATGACAAGAAACTCTCATCTCTAATTGGTTTCGAATGACCTAATCTTGGTATATCCATGATGATGACTGCAAAAAAAGCACTTAAAGTGAATTAAGAAGTAAGTTGTGAGTCAATGACAAGTATTTGTTAAAGCTAGGGTATAGCTAATTATTAAGAAAACTGCTAAGCCATGGCTAAGTTGAAAGATATAAGAAAAGAGGAGTATTAGTTACATTAATTAACGGATAATAAGGACGTCGAGGTGTTGTTTTCTGGATACCTCATTAGTAAGTAGCTCAAGCACCAAAAAGTGATAACGGACAGAAGGAGTATACACGTGATATACGTGTATCCGAGTTCAAATTTTAGTGTAAACTTACCATAGTTGAATAATTTTTTTACAAGTGATATATTACGTGTATACTCCTTCTGTCAGTAACGCTTCAATGGAGTTAGTAAAAATAGGGTATATAACCGTACTTAACCGTGAAACAGAAATACAAATTAAATGTTATATTACTGCAAAGGCGAATTCAAAATTTAAATTTGATGGGGTTGAATTCTTTAATTTTGTATTACTGAATTTGATACATTTTTAAAATTTGAATTTAGCATTTAATATTTGCTGATATTCTAGTGATTTTTATATATATTTATGTGTTCCATGTCATAAATGTTGGATTTAGTTGAATTCAGTAATTATATATTCTTTCAGCATTTGCATCGAGAAGTATATGATATGATAAGTGAATTTTTTTCATCCTGAATGTGAGTTCGTGAAGCAAGAATCTTTCAATAGAAAGAGCTATTTTCCCTTGTTGGTCCTACAGCACATATAATTAATCCATGTAATATGTATATGCATCACAAATATGACGATTTGCATGCCCTTTTGTTTTATGAACCAATAACGAAGAATTGTTTTAATTATACAGATTATCTTTTAAATCAATAATAGTCTTAACCATCAATTAACCTAAAGTATTTTTCTGAATTCTTGCTGGCTAAGGAACAGTAGTATGTTGAACATTTTCCATCTACTACGTTTTGTTTTTTTCACTTTTTTTTTTTTTTGGTATGAGAAAAAGCTATTCCAATATTCTGTGTGTGGGTGTGTATTTGTAATGGTGAAAGTCTTTTGGTTATAATCCAAACGAATAATGCAGAAGGTAAAGATATTTTCAGCAATTGCCACGTTATTAATCATTGGACTGCTTTGACAATACGTTTTGTATACTGATTTGATATTATTGATTCCCTCAATTTACCAGTCCCATCTTATTGACCTTAACGAAGCTATGGCTTTGTCAATTTCAGTGAGAGTGTGATACTTATCAAAGTACCAGCAGCAAATTTAAACATTAAACAGAAATTAGAAGCCATTAATTTGTGATGAGACTCAAAATGGAACCCACCTCGCCGACCTAATAATACCAACCAAATGACAAATTGCAAACAAAGATAAAAGTGAACTTTACCAATTATTGGGGGGGAAAAACTCTACCAATTAAATATTACGACGAAGACTTATAGTTTACTGGTCATTGTATAGTATTTCTTTTTATGTATAAAAGGTAGCAGTTTGATTTTTACTCTCGTCTTTTTTTCAGCTTATCCTTCTCTCATATAATAGAAAAGATTTGTTTATTTAAAAGAACCATTTGAACAGTGTTAATTTGGTCCAAGGTGCTATAAATAAAAGTATTAAGATACCCAAGGTGCTGTATCTTCTAATGGATATCAAACTAAAAGTAAAATTGATCATTATCCAATTTAGTAGTCATATACTTTTGTTTGAAAAAAAACAAATGAAAATTTGGAAAAAAAACTAAAAAGATTAAAGTGAACTCAGCCAATTGAATAGTTCTACTTTGGCAACATGTAGTTCAGAAATTCCACACAAGGGAATCGGGACATGATAAGTGCACGACCAAAAAAAGACATGATAAAAGTCGATTTTGCGTCCCTATCAAATATCCAGTAGTGAAAATGGTCTCATCACATAAACGACATGTTTGGGAATAGATTTAAATTATATATATTGATAGTATAATAGTTTTTTATATTTTTAATCTAATTTAATCGGTTATAACAGATTATTTACCATTTATTATGCTTATCAAAATAAAGTTACAACTACCTTTCAAATGACCCGATTGTAAGCTCGAAAAGAAATATATCCAATCTCATCAACTTAATTGTATTTATGTTGGAAATTTAACTATGTGGGATTGAGTTTTTTCCGTCTTTAATGACTTAAAAATGTGGGGCCCGCATGTCGGAAACATCGTTTCTTCGCACATGCCTAATCTACTAAATGAGTAGATAATATTAGTGTCAAGTATCGTCAAATTTCGTTAAGAAATGAAATAGATATTGGTACACAAAGTAAGGTGTTTGAGACATGAATAGATGGATTGTTTTGGCCAAATAACCAATCTCCCACATTGGTCGAAGATGGAAGGATTGAGCACTATATAAGCTATATTTTTTAGTAAGGGTTTGGTACCCCTAATGGGTAACAAATGTGTTAAGAAGAGGGAGGACCTAGGTGAGCTTGGATCCGGGCTAAGCCCCACATGCGCGTCGCCGCCCGTCCGGTCCGGCTGGGCTTTGGGCCAAAATTTTCTTTTTGATCTCTGAACAAGTATTTTGTGACTTTCATTGATTATAGTACAATGTATTGTTATGTTTACTTGTTGAAAAGTAAAGATGAAGCGTTTGAAGCATTTAAACGTTACAAAGCAGAAGTTGAAAATCAACTAAACTTACGGATTAAGGCAATTCATAGTGATAGAGGGGGAGAATATGTAGCACTGTTTGAAGAATACTGTGCTCAATTCGGCATTGTTCATCAAACGACCGATCCTTACTCGCCTCATTCTAACGGTATTGCTGAGCGCAAAAACCGTACGTTATGATGAATGTTTTACTTATCAATTCTGGTTTAGCCCAAAACATGTGGGGCGAAGTAATTCTTACCGCTAATACAATTCTCAATAGAGTTCCGCATAAACGTAAAGATAAAACTCCATATAAATTATGGATAGGGAAGAAATTCACTTACAAATATTTGAAAGTGTGGGGCTGTTTGGCAAAGGTCGAAGCACCTAAATCAAAACATGTCAAAATTGGACCTAAGAATGTAGATTGCATATTCATCGACTATGCAAATAACAGTAGTTCTTATCGCTTCTTAGTGTATAAGTCAGAGATACCTGATATCCACGAGAGTACGATTATGAAATCAAGGAATGATGAATTCTTTGAACAGATTTTTCCTAGAAAGGAAAAAAGAAATAATTTCGCACAAACGAAGTTATGAACAAAATGCTCAAAATCAATAAGAGCCGGGAGTTTCTAATATCCGGAACCAGACGTTCCAGATCTACAGGACTCAGAAGTTGCTGACTATCCGGAACTTAATGTTCCAAACCTACAAAACTTAGGGGTTCCAGAGGTTGAACCAAGACGGAGCAAAATGGCCAAAAAGGACAAAACCTTTAGTCCAGACTTTCTAACCTATATGGTTGAAAATGAATTAGGACAATTAAGGAAGCATGGTCAACTACAGAAGCACCGCTTGGAAAGAAGCTATAGAAAGCGAAATAGATTTCATCATGCAAAATCATACTTGAGAAATGATTGATCTTCCTCCGGAAAGCAAACATTTGGGTTGTAAGTGGATACTCAAAAGAAAGTACAAAGTAGATGGAACTATTGACAAGTATACAGCCAGATTAGTAATCAAAGGCTACAGATAAAAAGAAGGTCTCGATTACTTCGACACATACTCCCCTGTGTCTAGATTAACGTCCATAAGGGTATCCATAGCCATTGCAGCTTTGCGTGACCTTGAGATACATCAAATAGATGTTAAGACAGCTTTCTAACAGAAGAATTGGAAGAGGAAATATACATGGAACAACCCGAGGGGTACGTAATTCCAAGACAAAAAAAGAAAGTATGACGACTTGTTAAGTCTGTGTATGGACTCAAACAAGCCTCGAAACAATGGCATGAAAAGTTTGATAATACTTTATTATCAAATTTTTCTGCATAAATGAATGTGATAAATGCATCTATATCAAAGGGAACTCTGACTCATTTTGTCATGATATGTCTTTACGTAGATGACATGCTCATCACCGGAAGTAGTCTAAACTTGATCCTGGAAACCAAAAATATGTTAAAACAATGTTGTGACATGAAAGATATGGGTATAATAGATGTAATCTTACGAATTAAGATTTTTAAGACATTTGACGGGCTGGTCTTATCTCAATCTCATTACACTGAAGATGTTTTGAGGAAATTTGATGTATTTGACAGTCCCCCTATGAAGTCACCAATGGATATGAATCATAGAATTGATAAGAATCGTGGTGCACCCGTATCCCAATAGCGATATGCGCAGGTCATTGGTAGTTTAATGTACATTACAAACTGCACCCGACCCGATATCACTTATCCAGTTAATAAGTTGGCTAGGTTTACTCGTAATACTGGAAATGATCACTGGAAGGCGCTAAATCGGATACTACGATATCTGAAATATTCGCTGACTTATGGATTACATTATTCAAGATATCTAATCGTATTGAAGGATACAGTGATGCAAACTGGATATCGGACATAAAGAACACCAAATCCACCAGTGGGTATGTTTTCACAATTGGTTGTGGGGTGTGTCTCGGAAGTCCTCTAAGCAAACATGTATCACCAGATCCACGATGGAATCGAAGTTTATCGTTTTGGACAAAGCATGAGAAGAAGCAGAGTGACTTCAGGATTTCTTAGAGGATATCTCTTGTTGGGATAAATCTGTACATTCGGTGATGATTCACTATGACAGCCAATCGGCTTTAGGAAGGGCACGAAGTAATATGTACAACGGCAAGTCTAGACATATTCGTCGGAGGCATAAGACTGTTAGACAGTTGATCACTACGGGTGTCATTTCCATTGATTACGTCAAATCAAATGATAATTTAGCGGATCCATTAACTAAAGGCCTACCCAAAGATCAAATATTCTGCTTGTTTAGGGGAATGAGCTTAAAACCCAAACAATAAGAATCTTTATGGTGGTAACCCAATCTTACTGACTGGAGATCCCAAGAATTTGGTTCAATGGGACAACTAAACTGTATAGGTTCAGTTTTAGCGCTTCACTTGAAGTAAGAGCATTTCGGATTATTATTCTTTAAAAAAATATAATTCCAAAGTTGTTCCCGCGATAGACATTAAGTGCTACCTGCATAATGGGTAAATGATAAGTTTCTAAAACTTTTAATGACTCCTAACACTTGCGAGTAGGGTATAGCAGAATATCTTATAGGAGATCACCTATTTAAGTGCAAAGACAAGCCGTTTCAAATGAATGCACTTAAGAATCCAAGAGTTGTCCATGGCCACAACGGACAAAACTATAAGAATAAATGAATAAGAGGAGTTACTGTGTTGATATCATTGTCTTGGTTTACACTAAACACTGACGGTTCAAGGCATCACGTTCACCGCGCGGTAAGTAAATCCAATGGGAATCGACTAAGAAAGGTTCAAAGTCGAAAGCTACCTTTCCTGATGCAATATCTTTTCGCTGAAAGACTGCTGAACTTTGGCACCATGTGTGCACCAATTCTCTTTCAAGAGGGGATTGTTTAAAATTTAACTATGTGGGATTGAGTTTTTTCCGTCTTTAATGACTTAAACATGTGGGCCCACATGTCGGAAATACCGTTTCTTCACACATACCTAATCTACTAAATGAGTAGATATTATTATTGCCAAGTATCGTCAAATTTCGTTAAGAAATGAAAGAGATATTGGTACACAAAGTAAGGTGTTTGAGACATGAATAGATGAATTGTTTTGGCCGAATAACCAATCTCCCACATCGGTAGAAGATGGAAGGATTGAGCACCATATAAGCTCTATTTTTAAGTAAGGGTTTGGGACCCCAAGAGGTAACCCATGTGTTAAGAAGAGGGAGGACCTAGGTGAGCTTGAGTTCAGGGCTAAGCCCCACATGCGCGCCGCCCGTCCAGTCCGGCTCGGGTCTGTGGGTTGTGGACTCTCTTCCCAAAAAAAAATTTTGGTCCCTGAAGTGTTTCTTATTTACACTTTGGTCTCTGAAGATTTCGAAAACGTTGCAACGGTCGAAAGATTTCAGAAACGTTGCAACGACCCTCCTCTTCAACTATAAATTGAACATTACTGTTCAGTTTACAATATACAACGAAAAATAACAAAAACTCTTACAGAACAGATAAAAACACAAAGACTCTTCTGTTTTGTTCCAAATACATAAACAGAAACACAGTCTGTTTTGTTTAGTTCGAAAAACAGAAACACAGAAATCCTCTCCTCTTCAGCAGTCTTTCTATATTCTTTTTCTTCGCCAGAATCCACATTACTTGCTTTGTATTGTTGATCGTTGTTGTTTTATCTTGGGAGATTATTGTCCATTACTGTAAAAGCATATATACGGGGCAATTTTGTCTTAAAGACAGAGAGACATCTCTCGACTCAGCTTACTTCTTGTTTAACCTTCTGACACTATTTTTACCTACAATTTACAGTTATATTATAATCTCAATCATGGCTACCGATAAAATAAGATTAAGAACAGAAAAAGCCGGTACAAAGTAAATTGCCTAGTTTTTGCAATCTAGACCGACTTATTTTAGGACATATAAAAACGTAGGAGAAATTAAAGTTCATACCTACTTAATATCTGAATGTAAAGGCTGACTATGACTTTACAAGAGTATTAAGATTTGGGTACTTCTATGAATTTCAGGAGGATGGCTGAAAATGTGGAAGCAATCATATATACTTTGTGAATAAGTTTTGACCTTTGTGTAGTTGGAAACTTGTATTTCACTTCCTTAAAGTACCTGAGAAATATAAAGGCATTTGAGCATAAAGATAACAATATGTTCTTTGCTAATTCACGTCACGCAATGTTCTCAATACAAGCTGCCCTAATTGATTATCAATTCTCCTACATATAGACTATAGTAAAAGAAGACACATAACTTTTAGCGTGTCATATGGAAGGTATCAGAATTGTCTTTTGAATTCTGTTCTGTCGTATATAAACAAAAGACATTTTGATAAAAGGATAGTTTCTTTCCGAATTATTGAACATACAACAACATACACAGTATAATCCCACCAAGTGGGGTCTGAGGAGGATAGAGTGTATGCAGACTTAACCATTACCTTGTGAAGTTAGAGAGGTTGTTTCTGATAGACCTCCGGATCAAGAAAAGATACAAAGATAAAAATAATAATAGACAGTAATAGCAATAATATAATAAGATAAATGAGAAAATCTATTATTATTTTGAAATTATAGGTTCAAACTTTAGCATTTCTTTTTAAAACTTTAGTGATTTTTCACATATACATCTATGCTTCTTATCGAAAATGCTCCATCTACCACTTGCTAAATATACAACTGTGCCTCAATCCCAAACAATTCGGGATCAAAATATATGTATTCACACTGATCATGTCGCTCCATTTAATCATAATGCATCAAATTCCTAGTACACCATTTTTTATATTTCCGTACGAAAAGGATTAACATTTCTGGATTGACAACATATTTATGTTGTAGTGCTACAGATTCTTCGTGCACCATGTTTAAGAATATTCTTACCAAAAGAATTACTCCTAACATTTCTCGATTTCTAAACATATTCAATCCATTTCAGGGCAAACAAAAACGTGGCAACTAGATTTATCTGCCCATTGGTTGCTAAAAAAGAGCACAATAGGCCAGGAAAACATGTCTGGGTTTGAATATACTTACTTTGAGGCACATGGACAACACAATATTCAGAAAACGTGGAAGACATTCTTTGAAGTACACTTCTTCAGTTAGTTTTGGTGCCGCGGGATTTGAGTTTGTTTTTGAGCTTTTAGACAACAGACCTGTTAATACACCCATTAAATGAAGGAAACTTAGAAGAAGGAAATGTTGGGTTAAAACAGTCAAATATACTTTTAACACGATATGAAATTGTCCGCTTGGGCCAAATCAACACGGTTTTCCTCAAAAGGCCTCACACCATTAAGAATATCCAATACTTTATACTAGATTTTTTTTGTTTTACTTTTCATGTGGGGCTTTATTCACACAAACCCACAATCTCCCCGTTGAACTACATTCCACATGATCCATCACCATTAATGGACTATTTGGAGATTAATCGTGTGCCACCAATAACAATTGAGTATTTATTGCTTTGAAGGGATAGATGCAGAGAGATATATCCAGTTAACGTATAAGCCGGAGGCTGCGCCCGAACTGATCCCCAGAAGGTTCAAAATGTCATTTGTAGCCAAGTATGACGATACTATTGATCCACAGCAGCACATTGTTGCCTATACTACGGCCGTAAAAAGAAATGATCTAAGGGTTTCGCTGACACAGAAGAGAGAGCAAGAGCACCATCCCATCCCAATAGCGTATATTTGGAGCTCAATATGAAATCCTATTTTCTTGCAATACCCGTTCGGATAAGGGAGAACTCCAGAAATTGCTTCGAAGTGACCCGTTGGATTGGATTTCTCCCTTGGGCGGACTCCATAGGGGCATAACTTGTTCCAAGTAAAGTCCAGGAATGGATGCTTATCAAAACAATTGCTGAAACGCTTGCTAAGGGAGCCTTGACATGGTATTCACTTCTCTCTGAGCATTTAATTGATTCGTTCGCCCATCTCGCAAACATGTTCATAAAAGCTCATGTGGGGACTCAAAAAGTGAAGACTCGCAAGGAGGATATCTTTCGCATTGCGCAAAGAGAAACGGAACTCCTTAGGGACTTCGTTTGCCGGTTCCAGAAAGAATGTATGTTGTTACCCGCAATTCCGGACGAGTAGGCTGCAGAGACGCTTCACAAACTCAAGGAGAATCTCTTGGAATTCCAGGCTACAACCTGTGAAGATGTACACAACCGGTATGAGTCCAAGATCCGAATAGAAGATGATATGCTGGGGATTCAGGTTGGAAGTATTTTTTGGAAGTCAGGCAAAGGAGCAGTAGCAGACCGAAATTCCTCAAAGAACCGTTTCCAACCTTATCCTGCTCCCGGAAAGCAAGGCGGCGGTCGAAGTTTTCAAAAGACAAAAAACAAGGGCAGATCCGGATGAAGTAACCAATGATGGGTGAATTTCGATCTCCCCATTTCATTTTAGTTTCTTTTTAGTGTGTGTGTTTTCAAAGCTACATGTAAAGGTAGCAAACCGACCTATAGACATGCAAAGGCACTAAAGTTGGACCCCACGCCATCACTCTATCATTTCCACATAGTCTCGCCAAACCATTGGCTCTCATACGGTCATACCCGTTTTTGGGCCAAAAAAACTCAAAAATACTCTTAACATGGCGCAATATTGTCCGCTTTGAGACAACTTCACACGGTTTTCCCCATAAACACTCACACCATTAAGAGTATCCAACCTCATATGAGTAGCTACTTTTCTTTTCTACTTTCCATGTGGAACTTTCTACACAAACAGCCCAACAGGAAGCTTGAGGTTGGATAATCTCCAACTATAGCATAGTGCAAAAGAATAGAACAGAAACATGTCTGGTTTGTATAGTCGTATTACAGAAAGGAAATAAGTTCATCCACTCAAGCAATTTGGAGGCTGATCTAGAAGACTTGTTAATTAGAAGAAGAATAGACTTGCTACTTAGATGACTTGCAAGAACTAGAACATTAATAAGGAAATAACCCAAGACCAGAAGTAGAAGACACCAATAGATGCCCCAGAATCAGACATACAAGGATAGAAGCTTGAATAGTGAAAAGAACCAAAGATACATGTGGAAACTTTGACCTTTGGTCATTGACATAGGAATTAGGAGAATGCTGATCTGGAGCTCAGCATTCCTAGTTTCAATAATTGGATCTTATTGTTGCATCCAGATAATGCTATGAAGCTTTAGCAGCTAAATATTCATCCTTTTTAAGATTAGTAACAGGATTTGAGAGCCTTTGAAATAAGTCTTCAGGAAAACCAGATAATCAGTGTGGTATGAATAACCACTTCACGATATAAATCAGTATAGATAAATCTTCTAATAAGTTCAGTGTGTAAATAGGAGGTCTCTACCAAAGGAAAACATGTGGATGCCTGAATGGCTTTATCTTGGCTTAGGGTATGAAGTAGAAAACTTACAGAAACATCTAGTAATCAGCCCAAATATCTTACTTCTAGACAATAATCAATCCTAAACTCCTTCAAAGATAATCTTGTAGTGCACCTCAAAGGCGGAGCCAGGGTTTGAAGCTTGTGCATTCGGAAATTCTAATCTTTTTAAGTTACTAGATTCTAAGTTAATAATTTCTACATATTAAATGAAATTTTTAATGATAAATACAGAGTGTTGACCAAAGTTATTGGGTACGACCGAACCCGTATCTTAAACACTGGCTCCGTCCCTGGTGCAACTCGCAAAGACATTTGACAGCGTCGATGCTTACAAGTCTTACTTCATAGATTGGTAGCACCACAGAAGCGAAATAGCTGGAAAGCTTTATTTAATGTTCTATGCGCGCAGATGCGAATAACAAAGTAAAAGCAACTGATAATCTATAGCAGGGGAAAGGAACAAAGACATAAACTATTAAACTTACAAGATACTTATTTCATATTCTTTTTTAGAGTAGACCAACAGGAAAGGTTCAATATGCAATCCTCAAAAAGGCTATAGCAGGATAAAGGAACAAAGACATACATTATTAAGTTAAAAGCAGAGTTCGATATGCAATTCTCAGAAAGCACTTTCCATAGTAAACTGCAAGAATGGAAGTGCACCACAGCACCAGTATAACTAAATAGAAAACTTGGCTAATCCAACCATACAGAAGACAAGACGCCGAACCTATAACAGCCTTTGGTTCATTTTTACTTTGTCAATGGATGGCTGAAACAATCAGCTTTTCCCATAATAGACAGTGATGGAGCTAGAGTATAGGGAGCGGGTTCGGCAGAACCCACTAGTTTTGGTTTGAACCTGTATTTGTCTTAAGAAATTCGTACAAATTATTAATTTAGAACTCAGTAACTCAAAAGGACTAAAATTCCAAACCATAAGCTTCAAATCCTAGATCTGAAACTCTGAATTCACAGGTAACATTATACAAGATTGAGCAAAATCACACAATTTTCATATAGTTTATTAGGCAAAGAGTGGAAGAAGTAAAGGGGTGAAAGGCAGCTCATTTGAAACTATTAACAGTGAAGTTTGATCAATGAACTACACCTAAACTCCAATCTGGTTGAAGTTATGTAAATTTTCTCTATCCATTCTGCTCTATTTAGGCTCATCTCATTCCAATAGTTGAAACAATGATAAAACAACAACTACGCCTCAGTCCCAAACAATTCGGGGCAGCTATATGAATCCTCACTTCTCCATTTAAGCTCATTTTATATCCTCACCAATGATGCCAATCAAAATTAAGAGAACTCTTTGCATCCAAACTAAATACTCTAACAACCCTACAAACTGATGAATCATATAACAACAGCAATTATAACAATTTAAAGAACATAGACCCAATTTTTATACTTCATTTCAAATCATAGAATGAGTTCAGAACTTAAAACCATCAAAATACAAACACAAATACACACACATAACACAACCCCTAATTCTTTCAATTAATTTCCTCATATACCAACGAACTAAGGGATCACAAAATACAAAACACAATAATCTCTACTTCTTGGTGAATTTCTTCTTCTTAGGAGGAAGCACAATAAAAAAGAAGTTAACTCTTTGAATTCGAAATAATGCTCTAACAACCCTACAAACTAATGAATCATACAATAACAGCAATCATAACAATTTAAAGAACAAAGACTCCATTTTTATACAACAACAACAACATACCCAGTGTAATCCCACAGAGTGGTGTCTGAGGAGGGTAGGGTGTACACCTTACCTCTACCTTTGCGGGGTAGAGAGGTTGTTTCCGATAGACCCTCGGCTCAAAAGGAACGTAAGTCACTGCATACAGCAAAAAAAAATCAAGATACAAAACAAGTGGCGTAACATAGTAATACCCACATAAAAGATAATGATCTACGTGATACTAAAATAATACAACTAAGAAAAGGAGAAAAAGACTCCATTTTTATACTTCATTTCAAATCATAGAATGAGTTCACAATTTAACCATCAAAATACACACAGTAACGGAAATACAATACATAACAGAATAGTCTCTACTTCTTCTTGGTGGGTTTCTTCTTCTTAGGAGGAAGAATAATCTCTCCTTTGAGAGTAGGAATTGTCATAATCTGTGTTAACCCACTAAACTTCTTCCTGAACTTCTCTACCTGGTCAGCATCAAGAAGTAGTGCTGAACGACTACCTTGGTAAAATGGATGATTACCTGACCAAACATCAACTGTGTACTCATTCTTCGTGCCACCTGTCGTCATCACGTGCTCTCCATTACAGTAAACCTTAGCGTTATCGTAGAACTGCGGGTGTATTTCCTTCTTCCTGCATCTCACCCGCATCTGATCGCTCCCAATTCCCACCTGCAAAATTCAATTTTCAAGAATCATATATATCATATCAAATACCTTCGATTTCAAAATTGTGGGTATTTGAGATTAGGGGAGTACCTTCTTGAGGGAGAGTGTAGGAGGAGCGACATTTTTTTGGAGGAAGGTGTTGGAGAGAGTGAGCGCCATTGTTGCAGAAAATGAATGATAAGAGACGGAGAAAAGAGATTAGATTGCTTATCTGAGAATATTGGGCTGGCCGATGTAATGGGCCCCTAATTGAACTTCCCTAAATCATTTTGATGCCAAGAAATTGCACGGTATTCCCTTCAAATGGGTTCGTCTTTCATTTTTGGCCCCTCGAATAAAATTTATGCAATTATGCTTCAGAAGACAAAATTTTCATTCGTGAGAAAAAATTAAAGACGAGTACAGAATAGGGACAAAAAAGTGCAAAGGACACTTTTTGTGCAAAAATTCGTCAATAGTTCCTTTTTAAATAATTATTAATAAATGAGCCTTTTTTATTTATCTTATAATTTATGGATCTCTTGATCATGGTTTAAAGTAGCAAACTGAAAATATTATATGATGGTCTAAAATTTTGTAGAACTTTGACGAGAGTCTAATATTTTATCAGTCTCAAAAGATTATATTTGCACCACTTTTAAAATACGGACAAGATTGAAACGTTGGCCTTAAGAAAAATGTTGGTAACTTCGAGATCCACTATACCATAATTTTTTGAAAGAAACTAGGTATTGTATGATAACCTACCTAATAAATGGAAGGGACCTCTAAATGGAAATAACTTACGGGCCTGTACTTAGATACACCTCTAAATTTTAAATTGTGACTTCTAAACTATTTGATCTATAAATTGAGGATTCTTCTTTGTTAGTCGGATCTATTGTTCACTAAAGACCATGATTACCGTGGTAATTTACAATCATGATTTACAATTTCTGTATCAACATTAGAAATTGATGTCGTAGTTGTGAGGAAATGAGATCTCTTGACCTCTTACAATTTGAATAGAAGAAAATGACTTTTTCAGATCTTTTATGTGTTTTTCAAATCTTTTATGTGTAAAAAATAAAAATTTCTTGTAAAAAAATCATAAAATAAAAAAATAATTATAAAAGGCCAAAAAAACCATTTCTCGCTCTATTTGACATACGCATAAGTCATATCCACTTGCTTTTTATGTTTTTATTTTTGGGTGTTGCAGCGTGTTGAGGACTATGGGAGGGATTTTATATTAAATCTTGAATTACCTAAGGCAGAACAAATACAACTATAAAAAATGGGTCATGGAATCATAACATAAAAACTTGAAGAGTATGCTTGCTTGTGAGTTGTCGGTCACATTTTCCCAAGAAAGGAACTAGTGTAAAAATAAAGTGTAACGCTTATCGCTGACTTTAACATGTTATACTCTGACAGTAACCTATTATACACTGATAATGACACTATCGATATAAGTTTACGCCATAACAAAACACTATTATACTATCGCTAACTTATAACACGTCGAACAGTTTGTTAGAAAAACATGATCCGACTCTTTTTCAACGTATGATAATTTGTTGGATGTTAACAATCTCTAGGAGAATCTCAGAGTCCCTCTCCCTCCAATCTTTCTCACGTGTTAGCATTTTGACAAGATTAATTAATCCACTTCAATTTCCATGATTAATCCTGTCTCTTGATCTCTTCCACTTGTCTAAATTTCTCAGCCTTGCATACATTTTTCTAATCTTATTAAGCCTTTTGGACTGCTGGAGAATTATATCAGAAACAGAGGGACTTTCACTGAAAATAATTTCATATCCATCTCTGAATGAATCCATTCCTTCAGCCATAAGCTGCCAGAACAATCCGCCTGCAGCCGCGCCGCCGCCTCTAGCTGACCAAAATATATAGGAATAAACAGTGGTGAAGACTAGGTCTCTTTGTTCTGGTGTAAAACCAGGGCCTTTGTATGTTTTACCAAACTCAGCAAATATTAAAGGTTTCTTTAGAATTGATTGAGCATCTTGAATGTGAACTTTCAGCCAATCTGTTAGGAAATTGAGTTGGGCATCATCATCTGCACCTGTTAACCTACATGAAGATTCATGTAAAATCTCGTGACAAAATAAGTATTTGATAAGACAGAAGTAATTTTTCAAAAATATATATGTTCAATGAGGAAGTCTCAGTCTGGTGTTTGTTTGCTATATAGTAAATATTTTTCGAGGAAGCATTTTCCATCGAATAAGGGAAAATGACTTTCCTCACTTTTGTGCATGGTCATTTTCCATCGTAATTATCTCAAATCATAATTTCATATCACTGCTCCAACCGCCAATTAGACATTAGTATCATTCTCAGAAATTCTTTTTTAATGAAAAATGACTTCCGTTGTATTAAACACAGGCCCAAGAAACTAATAAGAGAGCTTATCAGATAACTATACCATTGATCAGGGTATGAATGAACAGTGGCAAAATCAATTTCTGGGATTTGATTATTTGCAATGAAGTCCGTTCCAACTTGAAAGTTTGGATTAAATTGCTGCTTTTGAGCATCTGAATGTCCATAGAATCCTTCTAGTCCAGCTTCTACTAGGTGATTACTGTCTATGGATTTAATGTATGAAGCCAATTCTGTAATCCAAGCCTGTAAAACAAGTAAAATCGTGATTAATTTATTTTCATCTTAATCATGAAAATTAGTACTAATAGATAAACAGTCCATCATTACTTAATTGTAATATGTGACCAGGGGGTGGATGTACATAATGTGCATAATATAGAGTTAAAAATCTTTAAAATTTACATTAGACTGGCACAACAACAACATACTCAGTGAAATTTCACAACATGGAGTCTGTGGAGGGTAGAATGTACGCAGACGTTACCTCTACCTTGGTAGGTAAAGTGGTTGTTTCCGAGAGACCCTCGGCTCAAGACAAAGCATAAGCATAAGCAAAGCAAGGCAAGACAAGAGAAACAGTCAGACCGGACAAGAAATTTTAACCAGTATGAAAATGCTGGTATCAACCGCGAATAAGTCATGATAGCGCATTCTGAAAAAAGAAGCAGTAAATACCGCAGGTAAATTAGATAAAAAAAAGTACACTAAAGAACACATAGCAGCAGAAATCAAACTACGAGGAACTATAAAGTAATATTGCGCCTATTAGTAAGATAGGCGAACCGGGCCTACAATAAAAACACTACACTACCAGTTTGTAAGCATACGCAGGACTACGCTCGACTACCTACTACCCTTCTACCCTAATTCGCGTCCTCCACAACCTCCTATCTAAGGTCATGTCCTCAATAAGTTGCACTTGCGTCATATCCCGTCTAATCACCTCTCCCCAATACTTCTTCGGCCTACCTCTACCCCTCATGAACCTGTCCATAGCTAACCTCTCACACCTCCGCACTGGGGCATCTATGTCTCTCCTCTGCACATGCCCGAACCATCTCAACCTCGCTTCGCGCATCTTATCCTTCACCGAGGCCACTTCCACTTTGTCCTAGATATCATCATTTCTAATCATATATCTCGTTGTACGCCCACACATCCATCTCAACATCCTCATCTCCGTAACTTTCATCTTTTATATATGCGAAGTTTTGACTGGCCAACACTCCGCTCCATACAACATAGTCGGTCTAACCACCACCTTATAGAACTTGGCTTTAAGTTTTGGTGGCACATTTTTGTCGCACAAAACTCCATATGTAAGCCTCAATTTCATCCACCATGCACCAATATGATGTGTGACATTGTCATCAATTTCTCCATTCCCTTAGATGATAGACCCTAGGTACTTGAAGCTTTCTTTCTTTAGAATGACCTGAGTACCAAGCCTCACCTCTACGCCTGTCTCAGGGTCGCTCTCGTTGCTGAACGTGCACTCCAAATATACTATTTTGGTCTTACTCAACCTGAACCCTTTAGACTCCAGAGTCTGTCTCCAAACCTCCAGCTTGGCGTTCACTCCACTACGAGTCTCGTCAATAAGGACTATGTCGTCTGCGAATAACATACACCATGGTACCTCCCCTTGCATTTGTCGGGTCAGTCCGTCCATCACCAAGGCAAATAGGAATGGGCTAAGAGCTGATCCATGGTGCAGACTCACCATCACTAAGAAGTGCTCCGAGTCTCCTCTTACTGTCTGTACCCTAGTCTTGGCTCCATCATACATATCCTTGATCGCCCTAGTGTACGCCACAGGTACACCTCTAACCTCCAAACATCTTCATAGAACCTCCCTAGGGACTTTGTCGTATGCCTTCTCGAGGTCGATGAAAATCATATGTAAGTCTCTCTTCCTTTATTTATACTGCTCCACTAACCTCCTAATAAGATGAATGGCTTATGTAGTCGAACGCCCCGGCATGAATCCAAATTGGTTCTCGGAAATAGACATGCCTCTTCTCACCCTCATCTTCACGACCCTTTCCCAAACTTTCATAGTGTGGCTTAGCAGCTTGATACCCCTATAGTTGTTATAACTCTGGATATCACCTTTGTTCTTGTACAAAGGAGTCATTGTACTCCACCTCTATTCTTCGGACATTCTTTCCGTCTTAAAAATGACGTTAAACAACTCAGTCAGTCACTCCAAACCTGCCCTGCCCGCGCTCTTCCAGAATTCAACTGGATCTCATCAGGTCTAGTCGCTCGTCCCCTGCGCATTCTGCGAACATCACCCGTAATCTCCTCAACTTTAATGTTTCTACAATACTCAAAATTCCGGTACCTACCAGATTGCTCCATATCTCCTAATACTACATTATATTGCCACATTGTTACATAATATGGGTACTATTTATGTGGAAAAATGGACTCACTACATAATTCAGAGATGGGCCAAAATTGGTAGGGATTCACTGCCTAATCCTACTAAGGAGTCATAAGAAAAACAGGGCTTTCCACATTCCACTAAAGTTTAACCAACTTCCAACTGCAACAATGAGAGGCTGAAAATAACTCTGCATTTTGACATGAAGTTGTCTTTTTGTTTAAGAACAAATACACACATAATAATAGTAAAAGTTGAATCTCTTGGTAAAAAAATGCATTCATCTACCGTTAGGGTAATGATATTGCTTACATTCTTTTGTATGTGGATGATATTATATTAACTGCCTCATCTGATGCCTTTCGCAAGTCTATCATGTCACTAATTGGCTCTGAGTTTGCAATGAAAGATCTAGGGCCACTAAGTTACTTCTTGGGATAGTTGTGACACGTCATGCATTTGGTTTATTTTTATCCCAAAGTATGCAGCAGAGATTGTTGAACGAGCTGGCATGTCATCGTGTAGGCCGTTTGTCCGGTTGACACTAAATCGAAGTTGAGTGCTTCTTCCAGCAAGCCATATGTGATCCATCACATTACCGCAGCCTTGCAGGGGCCTTGCATTAGCTCATATTTACGAGGACCGACATCTCTTATGTTGTGCAACATGTTTGTCTATTCATGCATAACCCGATGGAGGATCACATGCATGCTCTCAAACGCATTGTGCGTTATATTCAGGGTACTCTCGATCATGGCTTGCATTTATATGTCTTCGACAACCACTCTTGTTTCATACACATATGCCGATTGGGGTGGTTGTCTGAATACCAGACGCTCCACGTCTGGTTATTGTGTATTTCTTGGTGATAATTTGGTCTCTTGGTCCTCAAAACGGCAAGCAGTCTTGTCCAGATCCAGTGCCGAAGCAGAATACCGAGGAGTTGTCAATGTGGTGTCTGAATCTTGTTGGCTACGGAACCTTCTTTTAGAGCTCCATTGTCCGGTTCTGAAGGCGATATTGGTTTATTGTGATAATGTTAGTGCAATTTATCTCTCAGGGAATCTGGTTCACCACCAACGCACTAAACATATTGAGATGTATATTCACTTTGTTCGCGAAAAGGTTGCTCGTGGACAAGTACGTGTCTTACATGTCCCGTCACATTATCATATTGCCGACATTTTTACAAAAGGTCTTCCATTGGTTTTATTTGAAGACTTTTGGGACGGTCTCAGCATACGCCGACCTCCCGCTTCGACTGCGGGGGTGTAATAGAATATTTCACAATAATTAATTGTACATCTCCTATATTAGGTAGAATTATATTTCTCTTGTAATTAAGATTGATTAGTTACCTAGTTTGTAGCAAAGTAAATATTTCTGTAACGCTATATATATTATAAATTATTAATGAATAAAATCAAAAAAGAATAATTCGTACAATCATGACACGATGAGCCACTTAATTTTCAGGCTTGTAACTTCATATTTTTTTATGATCGAGAAATTCGTCTAGAGCCAACTCTTAAGACTAATCGTAGCCTTCAAACCTCGGGAATAATAGGCCACACTCCTCTATCATTCTCCACTTAAATATCATAAGGGGTGAACCTTGGACCTTACAGTCACAAGTCTCTTAACCATTGTCAATTGAATTAAGCCGGGGGCTTATAACTTCAGTATTTCCTCCCTTCACCTTATAAATAAATGACTTATTGTGAATTATCTCTAACCAAGGAGACGTGAATTTTTTAGGCAAAAAATAAAAGGAAACATGGGATTGAAAAATGTTAATGTTCTAAGGCACAGAAGAAAGAAATTAAAATGGTATTACCTGCATAGTACTACCTGATGGATCTGATTGACATCTGGGCTCATTCATAAGCTCCCAAGCCATTATGGTAGGATCATCCTTGTATGCAATACCAGTTATGCTGTTGCGTCTTGTTAGAACGGCCTATTTGTATAATTTAATATATTGATGTTTAACTTTGGTTAATCGATCATAAAACAATATATATGTTGTGATTACATGGGGAAAGTACAATTGTACAACTCTTAACCGGAGCCAGATGTAGTCGTAGGTGCAGTAGCAAAGCAAGAATTTTTACAACGAGAATTTAATATATACTATATATATAAAATAATTTTAATCTTAATATATAACAGTGTAGTTTTATAACAAATGAAGTAAGGACGGACTTTGCATCCCTAGCTCTGCCATGTATACTTGTATCAAATAAAAAATGTGCATTAAAATGTTACACCCATGAAAAACTAGCCCCTACCACTTCCTCCTCCACTCTCTTCAAAATAAAAATAAAGAGGAAGAGAAAATTTGTACTATAACATACCTTAATGTGATTCTTGAAGTAATTCTTGACAACATCATTTTTGAAGAAATCATCCTCTGATGTTAAGGATTGACCCTGGCTTTTTGCCCAGTCCACATATTGTTTTTTTCCTCCAAAGTCATTATAGTTATTAACCAAGCTCAAGATTAACTTTATCCCATTTTTCCCAGCTTCAGATATGGCAAAATCCAAACCCTTTCAATAATAAGAAAGAAAGAAAAAACAGTAATTAAATCAGAGGATAACACATAAAAAACAACATTCCTAAAGCAGAAAAAAACAAAAACAAAAACAAAAACAAAAAACAAGAATCTCACATAAAATTTTAAAAAATAAATGTGTTTTCTTCTCATATGTCTCAAGTGTTGACGGACAAAATTAAGCAAATAGGGACTTCATGCTTCTTTGACGGAGCTTCAAGCAAGAAAGAGAAAGGCCCTCTTTTGCTAATGAACCACTTAATAAACGGACTTAAGTTGATACAGAATAAGTCAGTTTCCCCCCCTGTTTCCATGGAAATGTATCAAAGAAATAGACACATTTAAAGCAGTGGGACTGGAAAGAATAGAATGACTCGGTAGAATGGGCATGACAGTCGATCATTGGCTTAATTTCGGATATTTCCAAACACCACAATCATTAAAAAAACACATACTAGAAAAAGAGAAAGAAATTAAAGAAACCTGAAACATGTTTTCGTTGTAGGATCCAGGATAGTATTGAAGAGGTGAATATCCACCATCACTGAAAGCCCAAGTTCTACCAACAGTGAGTCCATGGCTTGCAGCATCTTGAAGAGCAGAAGAAACTTTGTCTCTCTGTGATTGGTCAGAGCCAATATACATTAGCCAATATGCGTTGAATCCATTTGCATAAAATGGACTCCCATTTAGCATAAAATGTACTCCTTTTGTTTTGATAAATCCATCACTAATCTCATATGCTTTAACATGTTGAAAAAAATATAGAAGATAGAAAACAACTCCCCATAGCTTCATGTTCTTGATTCCTTCTTCTTCTCAAATAATTAATCCTAAATTAAGTAATTTAAGACCTTTCCCTTTTTTTCTCTCTCTAGTGGCACAAGGAAAGCACTTAATATATTAATTTTAAACAGAGAAAAAAGCTCCATAAAAGTTTTAATTTGGAAAAACTGCCGATATATACTAGTCCAATTCATACGGATCCTTGACCATTGGACAATTTGTCACTTTTTTTATTTTTATTTTACGCTCCTCGCTAAAAAAACATAATTAATCTTTATTCATCATTCACTATTTGTGAAAGTTAAAATATTAGAAGTGCAGCATATGAGTTTAAAAAAACCTGGTTATAATTTTTCCAGAGTTAATTTCATCATATAAAGTCACTAAATTATCTTTTATAATAAAAAGATCATTGAACTTTGTCTATGAATCATAACACATCATTAGACAATTATTTTTTAACCAGAAAATCATTCAATTTTGCTGAAATATCATATAAAATGTCTATTTTATTTTCTTCTAATATTTTTTTGTGATATTTAGGCAAAGTTTAATGATTTTGTCTTTACAGAAAAAATTAGTGTCATTCGTGATACGTAGATAAATGTTAAGATATTTTGGTGACTTTAATGAAAATTAAATGACTTTCTATAATATTTACGTAAATGAAACCATAGAAATTGCGTAATGGGTATAAAATTTAGACTGAAATGACATAGAGAATGTTAAAGAAGAACTTCAACTTGCACCGTTGCACGTTACAATTATAAATGTTGTGGACAATTATGATTTTATATTCTTGTTTTGGTGAAAACATAATGACTTTCTTTTTTCTTCCGTGTTCGTTACAAAATACATGTAATTGGTAAAAAAGACTTTCACCGTACCAAAAATGGTAACCCGTGTTTATAAAGCCTAAAAAGGGAGCCACTAGTATTTACTCTCAAAATATCTCATAACGCATGTTGTATTCATTTTGTATTGCAAAATTGTCTTGTTGGTGGATCAGTTCTTGGTTCACTTTCATATTATGATGATCAAGATTTCTCTTCTATTTCTTTTTCTTGTTCTCTTTTAACTGTTTAAGTTATATGCATCGATAATGTGTGTGATTAACCTGTTATAATAGGTTACCTACTATTGTATTTTATAATTACACTATTTTACATGATATCAGAGCCAGACTCATTCCAATTCTATGTTCACCGATGTTGGACAATCCTCACACTACAAGTTAGCTTTTGGGGTTGAGTTAGATCCGAAATTCATTTTTTACACAATCAACTATTATTAAATAGAATTACATACAATTACCATTTAATTAGGTAATCTAAATATTGTTTACTCCATGGATACATATCACTTAAACTGTTTTCTTAAAAACTATTTTGGGATAAGCCGGCAATAAAGTTGGAGGGAAAGGGAGGTTTTAATTAGTAGATGGATGGATTTGTAACATTTGAACATTTGGAATATAATGCCACATTATCAACCAAAAATTCCATTTTAAATTCTACTCGAGCGTTGCTCTACTTTTTAAAACTCTTTGTTTCTCTGGGAAAATGGTAATATTTTGGGGTTCAATTTTAGAATCAAAATCTTGAGTTCTCTTCGCATTATCTTTCTAAACAACAACAATAATATACTCAGTGTAATTCTATAAGTGGGGTCTGAAGAGGATAGAGTGTACATAGACCTTACTCTTACCACAGGAGGTAGAGACAGTTTCCAATACACCCTCCCTCAAAGAAAAGCAAACTAAAGGAGTTCGAAAAAAAAATTAGCTTGCTAAACGTGTTTTATATATTAGTAGGGGTGAGCACGGGTATTGGCTACCCAGATACCCGATCAGAACCGACACTAACGAGTAGATTTCGGGTAGATGTATTATAATAACGGGTAGGGTCCGGGTAGTAAAATTAGGAACCAATCAATGTCGGGTCCGGTTCCAACAAATAGACAGGGTACCCGGACTCGGAACCTATAAATTATTAAATATTTTTACTTTTTTGAGAAACATTTGGACCATTTTTAACCTTCTCCGAAATTGTTTTCTGCACGCCTGCACATTGATTTTCCCCACCCCAAGACGCAAATATTTCAGCTTTTCACCCATTTATTCTGGAATGTTCTTTGTGCCCTAAAAAAATACCCAAAAGTCTCTCAATAACAATGACGTTTTAGCTACACCACCGAACTTCATCGTCGTCGTCGTTGAAGATTTCTCTTATGTACTTTCATCCTTGTCGTCGTTGAAGCTTCACATTTGCCTCTTTCTCTCCATTGGTTGTGTTCACGTCGTTCATAAAATGCATCTGGGTTCATATCTAACTCTTCAATTTCTTTTTAATATCCTATGCTTATGTTCTATTTCAGGCGATACTCATCTTCAATCTGTATTACTTTTTGATTTGAAATGTAAATCTATTTTTAAAATTTGTGTATATTTTTGGAGTTGTGAAGATGAAATTTAGGGATTTACTAGTATAATAAAGCTTTTCTTTTGTATCGAAGAGCTTAAGAACACGAAAATAAGTTTAATTAAGATATTTTCAAATTTATTTTGAAATCAACACGTTCAATTAATTGAGTGTCAAATTTGGCTTGCAATTTAAGGTTTTGGTTACAGAATTAGTTTTTCTACAATGAATAAATTTTCTAAAACTTCTTATAATGTACTAAAAACTCCGATTGCGGGCTAAAAAACTACTGGATAAATTATTTTAGAACTCTTTTTTATTCTCATAGGCTAAAAAACTGTTGCTTAATCTGTGTTTTTTATTTACAGGGTACCCGGGAACCTATCCGGAATCGCATGATCCGGGTAGGTTTCGGATAGTAAATTTAGGAACCGATCTTTTACCGGGTAGGGTCCTGGTAGTTCAAAAACGTTAGAGTACCCTGACCCGCTCATCCTATATATTAGGTATAAGCTTGTTAGAGAAAAGAGAATTTCTAGGAGTCACGATTCTTTGATTGATTACCCAACTAATCAAAAGATTTTTAGTGTAAGTTAATCTAAGACACCCAAGAGTGTGGAATATAAAGTGGAAAGGTAAGTTAATTAATTAGTAAGTCATCCCAAGCGCGTCAATGCTTTTGGCCAAAAATCACGGCAAGAAGAAGTAATTAACTCCACAAATTATCACACAAACCTCGGATATGCTGCTTAGGAAATTGTACAAGGTATAAAAAATATCTATATAACCGGGTTACCTATGGTAAAACTTGGCATTTTTGAAATATCATTAGAAAAATCTCTTTTAAGCTCGAGGCTTGTTGATAACATTGTATTGAAAATCATAATTGAATTCGCCTCACGTTTATCTCATGTGCTGCGGGGGCAAATCCACCTCATTTGCCTTCATATTTCACGTGCGGAATCTTCTCTTTTTAAATTTCTTGATAAAATCACTAAAAGATCAGGGACATTTCCTTTTGAGATATCTTTAATATTTTTATAAACATAATTGAATAACTTTATAAAAATGATAATTAATTACTAGTAACTTGTTATTATAGCTTTGACTTTTTTTAAGCAAGGGTCAAAATTTATCTCACTACTCGACCTTCATTGATTGACGGACTATATTGTATTGTTTCCTCTAACGTAATTTAGGAAGTGGGATCTTAGTGGAGCCAACCCAAATCCTTGATACATGCTTCCAATTCCATATCGGGAAAATGGAAATAATTAATTAACTAAAGAAAGTTTAAAAGAGTAAGTTATCTTTGCGTGTTTTCAGGTGATTATCTCATGTTTTATTTCATAGTTTAGCCTTTTTATTTTTCATAATAGAATATGATGAGAAGCAAATCCAAGAAAGCAAAGTTACATTATGATACTTCTGAACATATACTCAAAATCGAATTTTGTGTTGAAGAATTTTCTTCTCTCTATTACTATTGGAAGGTCGACCAATTGATAATTTTCATCAAGAGTGCTGGCTTACAATCAAGACGAGTCATATTCATGAACAAATTACAAGCATCAAACTAAAATCGCAAAAAGATAATCTTTAATTCCCATAAGTAAAAGCTGAGGCTTCTGATTAATTCAACTCGCGCCATACAATGCTAAATATGAAAAGATTTTGGCACTTCTTATAAATATGAACTCTATTCCTAAGGCGCAACTCGAGGTATTTGATTAAAATAGGACTTAAGAGGAACAACAGAACCAAGGATACTAAGTTATTCAAAAAATTGCAAAAAACGACACCTATAATTCGAACTTATCATGGCCTAGCGTCTTTCGCTCTCTCTTATTAGAAGAAGGAAGGGGTGCGACCCTACTCAGCTCGAAGAAGTAGCTCAAAAGGAAACCTTAGAACCCCTTTAAATCTTCACTTCTATCAAGATAATTTTAAAAACTTGTGGCTAAAATTTTATTTACGTGGAGAACATAATTTTTTGTAAAAAAATTAATTGAACCGTCTTCATGTAATTTAGCTCAGTAAAAGAAATCTTTACTATCGTAGTCATACCTCTCTATAACAATATAACATTCTTATATAACATCACATAATTATAGAGACATTTGAATATCAAATATTATTATAGCATTTGAAAAATCTGGATTATACAGAGATTTGATTGCACAACCCCTAGTGATAACAAAAAAGCTATCAGTACAAGAAATTCTGCATGTTGGGGAATTTGACCTTGTCTCATTGATCAGTTGTACACTCCCAGAAAACTGGTCACCGGAGCACATCCCGCGATTTACCTGGTGATAGTTGTTGAAGGACCGGTGCTATTACCTCCAGGACGTCTGGGTAATACCAGTGAAGTAGTCAGGCGCCAGCCTGGAAACCTGGATTATCAAAAAAAAAAAAAACTACCAGTACAGAGTATAAGGACAAAAAATTGAAGAATTCTCACGAGTGTCTAAAAAAGGTCACGGGGTGCTTATGAGTTCCGAGGAAGGTTGCTGTTCTGTAGGGTACTTCCAAACCTCTAATTATGCTCGAGGTTGTTTTTTACCCAATGTAAGTTGAACTTTGTCCACAACTTTAGTGTGATTTTTAATGATGTTCAGAATATAATTGATATTTGACAGTTTAAAAAACAAATGACAAATGTTAAGATGGATCTGGCACTCGAGTGAAGTGACACAGAGTCCCCATTTTACAAATTACAACAACTAAGGATGGCAATTGTGCGTTCAAATTGGATTTTTATATGCACTTCTTCCAGGTGTATCCATAAGAATCTTTCAAGCATGATAAGCAAATTAAAATGTCACTATAACTTAATGCTATATAGGATAAGCTGAATTTATTTTTTGGATTATTATTTTTTTCTTTTAGGCGGTGAAAAAAAATGGTTAAAGAATCATTGGTATGAGTCCCAAATTCATGAGGATAATCACTTTATACAGCATATTGCTATGGTTGTGGCGTGATAAGCGCACCAAATCTCTGCAGGCGGCTCTTTTGGTGAACCACTTTCCGCTTTCAAAAAGTTTATCCCTGCCATCACTGCACTAAAAATAGTTTTTCTTTTTATAATTATTTTGTATTAGAAATTTACTAATTCGATTAATGAAAATTTTTGCCCGAAGAATGCCTCCTTATCAAAATTTATTTTATTTTTAGGACTTAAACCTGAGACTTTTGATTTATAGTGAAAGATTTCATTCATCACACCATTTTGCTTGGTGACTACATTGAAATAGTTACTAGCACACGATGCAAATGCATATATCAGATCAATAAGTATATTACATGAGTTTTTTTACATAATATATTATTTAATTATGAATAATTAATATTTGTATTTAGTTATGTTTGTCATTTAATTATGTATAAATTAACGTTGTTGCGTGTGCCAGACTTGAACAAAATAATTCCACATCCAGACGTATTTATGTGTCTGCACGTTACTACCATATTGATCAAAGCTCTATTCAAGTATGACATTGTAGTTAACAATACACTTGTTCTTTTTCGTAATTTAACATAGTTAAAAATATTTTTTTTTAAAATACTTCTCAAAATAAGTACTTTTTAGCCGTTTGACAAACAGGCTCTAAGTTCGTATCTATTGTTACAAACAGTAAGTTTCTTTTTTCCCGAGAACGAAAAAATAGCAGATCTCTAGGAAATTCTCATTGGATCTATGCCATCTCTATGTTTAATGGCTCTCCAATTTAACAACACAGTATAAACGCATGGGAGCTTCAGATTTCTCAACTCTATGGGCTCAAAATCATCAGAAATAAGGCCCGTTTCTGAAATTTGAGTTGGGCCTTTATAAATGATGTTCTGTTCACGAACACCAGCTCACATGATTTGGCCCACTTGTGAGGATCGGTGTTCTGTTGGGCCAAATAGTACTTAGGACTGCTTAATACGGTCGAAGTAACAGAATTAGAAAAGCTTTGGAAATTTCGAGTGTTACGTCCTAAGAGCACATTTGCCATGAATAAGATTGGAAATAATATTTGAAGGTTTTCTCAAAATTTATTTCGATAAGTGTATGTTTATCAACATTGGCTCATTATTTCAACTTTAAACTTGAGATATATAATTTGAAATTTGAAAAACGCATTTGAAGAGTTTCTCTAATATTCACTCACAAAACTTCAATTATGTTCAAAAACAAATTCAACCTCCTAATACTCTTTTTCTACTTAATTTTAAATATACTTGTTAATTTTTTTTAATTAAATCGTGTCCAAATGCCTACTAAATCTCTGAGTCGAACTTGATAGACCATAGTCAAGAAGATGATTGTCCAAAATCAATTAAAGGTATCATTGTGCTTCCATTTGTTGTGTACCATTTGAGGGCGAGAGGGGGGAGCATCATTTGTCAATCAATTTGAGTGTTGATATGACGATATCTACATAGTTAGAATCAACCACCAATCCCCATCTGAGATTTGGTATGTTTTTTGGGGTAAACTTATAAATCTCACATATTGAAGTTTAAGATTTGATCGTTACACGGTTTTCTTTTCAATGATGACGGTGTTTGCGCTAGCTTTATCGTGTAACTTAACTATTTCACCGGATACCGAGTATTTTCTATCTCTTATCAATATAGGTACTAAGTGGCATTTGGACATGCGATTTCATTTCATGAGATGAAATCTCAAATTATCCAAAAAGGCATGATTTGAGATTCCAAATCAGATTTCAAATTTTTTAAATGTAAAAATTGACCCATAAGTTTATATTTTATAAAAATAGATCCATAAGTTGGTAGATATATTTACCAATCATGTTTACCAACCATTTATATCAAATATTAAAATATCTACAAGTTGTTATTATATTTATAACAAATTTACTCTTACCAATCATGTGAGAGAATTATATTAAAGAGTAGTTACACTTCAACTCATGTTCAATTTTCCATTTTATTGAACTAAAGTTTGATTGATTGATGTTAGATTTTTTAGAAATGTCTTCTAGTAGCGTATTAATTTTGTTATGAACTATGACTTGATCATTTGGTAAGATTATATAAGAATTAGAAAGGTTTTGATGATTTTCACAACTTGTGAAATTTTTATGTCTATAAGAAAAAATACAACTTAAGAAATTCAAATTGCATGGCTAAATAAAAATTCAACTTCAAATCATTATAATTTCATCTTATGATTTCAAATCATGTCTAAACGGTTCCTAAGTGACTCTATTCAATCAATATTTAGGCAGATAAAAAATCACTTACAGTAATATTTCGTTGCTTTTGCTAGAATTTAAACCGAATAGTCATTATTTCATTTAATTGATTGACCACTAAATATACACTTGAGTAGCTTTATTATTATTTGCTTTTTAATACTTTATTATCAATCGAATTGCTTCAATTGTATCGCGTAACACTCTTGGTGTAGGATTACCATCGTTCTATCGTGGAGTACAACTCCGTCTCCCAAAAATGGAAAAACAAAATAAAAGAAAAAACGTGGTTCTCTAGTTAATTGAAAACAATTAAAGCTACCAATAATGGTTGTGCTCCATCCTTAACGAAGTTCGAGCCCCTTTGTTACGGAATCACAATTATTATCCGAATCCCTTTATTACGAAATTACAATTATTGTTGGAATTATTTTATTACGAAATTACTATTGTTAGGGAGTGCTTTTGATATAGGACTATGTGGCACAAATCTGAATCAGGGCCTCAAAAATAACAATTACAGGTACAGCTGACAGATGTTTGAGTAGATCTGTCAGGTAATTGGCCAAAACTATGTTTGAGTAGGGTTTATTATCAAGTTAGAAAAAGCTAAACTTCCCCCAAAATAAAACAATTCCACTGAGCTTTACAATCTGAACCACTTTAACAATGGCCGCCATTTTCTGTCACTTCTCCTCCCTCCGATCATCCGACGCCACGTCATTATCCTCTCTCTCCAACTTCGGCATTCAATCGTTGCGTTCCTCCGGCGTATTCACACCTTCTCCGATCACATTTCCGGCCACTCGTCGACGCATCGCTTGCCAGACCACGTCGTCCGTCAATGGAAACGGTTCGCTCCTTTTTCTCGAATTTTCCTTTTCAATTGTTTAATTTTGAAATTTGTTAATGGATTGTGCTAGTGTTAAATCTACAATGTCTGGTAAACAATGTGTCGTAAACCTAGAAATTTGTTAAGTTCTGCTTGATTTACTACCTTTTATTGGGTAAAAGCGTACCCGGTGTTTACACAAAACGAATAAATGTATGATCGTGCGTTTGTACATAAGCTTTTAACGGTTAACCATGATTAATTAACTTGCATTTTCACCTCATTAAATGACTTAGTATGTTGTTATTATTGTAAATCACTTGGTTATAGTAAATTAATATGATTTGGTATAAATACCTTGTGTATGTAAGTATGTACCCTTATGTTGTATTATTTAGCTTATCCGTGCTCTTTTGGTCTATCAAGTCTGTTCTACTCAGGGGCAGCTCAATAAGAAACTTTAACAGGAGATTTTTTTTTTTTAAAATCATATATATTTTTATTTGAAACTATTCTGTAACGGTTAAGTATATCTTCAAACCGATAACTAATAAGCCGAATCACAACATTCAAAATCGAACCAAACTACCTTATAAGCACCTCTAGTTCGAGCCTCAGAATGAAAAAAGATCATGCTAGAGAGGGATTCCCTCTTTAATCGGCCTTGCGTATCTTGAAATCGAATTAATTGAAAAATTCAATAGAAATACTGAACACTGAAGGAAAAAAAATTGGGGACCCTAAAATTTTGGGGCCTAAAGCGTCCGCTTCAGTTGCTTGGCCCTCTGGCCGGCCTTGGTTCTACCATGCAGCTTTGGATTGTTTCGGTTTCCATTATTGTCCTTTGGATCAACCTTGGTTTCACAAATCAAACTTACCTCCGGTGTGACTCGAACTTCCGACTCACGAGTACTAGTTAGATGTAGAGGGCTCCAAAGGCCAATGACCAAGCATGTGTTGTTTAATGTGGTGGCCATACCTGAGCTTTCGATAGCCTACTGAGTTACCAGTATTCTTAAGAGCTTTGGTATTATGTGAAAAAAAATCATGAGGTTCAAGATCAAAAAGGATTGTAAATAGCCTACAAACTACTAAGTTAGAGTATCAGACACTTTTGTTTTGGTTCAACTGTGAAGGCATTGTTGAATAGATAGTGGAAACAATCTGATTAGTGATTGTAGTTGATATAAGAATCCTTAGTGTATATATGTTTACATCTTCTTGGTGTGATATTAATGAAAATTTGCTGATATAGCAAAAACAAGTTAGAGAACACTAATACTCTTTTTAGTACCCAAGGGTGTGGCCTAGTGGCTAGTGAAGTTGGAGGAGAACAATGAGGTTGGTATTCCGTGGAATTAGTCGAGGAGCGTGCAAGCTGGCTCGGACACCATGGTTATTAAAAAAAACTAATATTTTTTTTATAAGCTGAGAAATACCCGAGGGCCAGTGGCGTGCGGTTAGATATCATGATGTGCACCTAGCTCACACATCACAAGCTTCTGTCCTCGAACCAGTGAAAACAATAATACTGTGTCCTCTAGTTTTTCAAAATGCCAAACTTAAGTACTTCCATAAAGTTTCTCATAATAAAATTCAAGAGACTCTTATTTTATTCAAAATGGGCTGCAGAAGTGAGAAGATGCCCTGCCAGTCATGTCTAACTTACAACTTTTTATAAAATATGGGTTGTTACTTTAGAAGATTTTTCTGATAGGTCTTATTTTCTATTCCAGCAAATGCCAATCAGAAGGACTTTCTGCACATAAGCGATTTCAACAAATCAACTATTTTGAACATCTTGGATCGAGCCAAAGAGGTCAAAGCATTGATAAAATCAGGTGAGAGGACATATCTCCCGTTTAAAGGTAAAACTATGGCGATGATATTTGCTAAGCCATCCATGAGGACACGAGTTTCCTTTGAGACGGGGTTTTTCTTGCTTGGTGGGCACGCTATATACTTGGGACCAGATGACATACAGATGGGTAAGCGGGAAGGAACTCGTGATGTTGCTCGTGTTCTGTCTCGCTATAATGATATCATTATGGCTCGAGTTTTTACTCATCAGGTATGCTGGTGAGTTTTCTGTTTTGACTTCTTCCTGGTGCATGGTGAGTTTCTTGTTTTCACCTCTTCCTGGTGCACTTCAGTACCCTATCATCGCCAATATGAAGCACTGCTAACACTTATTTGTTCTAGTTGTCCAGTCAATGTTGAGTCCTCTGTTAAATCCTTCTCTTTGCAGCATTATCCCTTCTAAATACTTGGTTGCCCATTCTAAGTATGAGTTGATTCAAAAGTTTGTTGATCTTTTCCATTGGAAGTGAATTTTGGATCCATCTTGTACTTAATATCTTACAGATGATAAATAACAGTTTAATGATGTTGCCTTCCCCTGCAAGTTAATTGAGCGTTTGATCATTCAGACATAAATGTTTTTCAGGGCTGTACAAGTTGAGATTTTGAACTGAGTAATTGATATGGGAGGGTTGGACATTTCTAAGCCCGTCGTACAAACTACAAAATAAAATTTTATATCTATTGTTTCTTATTGCTGGTGCAGGACATTCTAGATCTTGCTAATTATGCAACTGTACCAGTGATTAATGGCCTGACTGACTACAACCATCCTTGCCAAATTATGGCCGATGCCCTCACAATAATTGAACATGTTGGTCAGCTGGAAGGAACTAAGGTTTAGCTCTTTCACGCGAACATTTGGATGATATTTCAATTTCTGTTCTGGTGATATGGTTTTTGTAATTTATTGTTGGCTGCAAAATTTCAGGTTGTCTATATTGGAGATGGAAATAACATAGTGCATTCTTGGTTGCTGCTGGCTTCAGTAATTCCTTTCCACTTTGTTTGTGCCTGTCCAAAAGGTTTCGAGCCTGATCAGGAAACAGTTAAGAAAGTACAGCATGCTGGAGTAGGCAAAATCGAGATAACTAATGATCCAAAGGAAGCTGTTAGAGGAGCTGATGTCGTGTACTCAGATGTCTGGGCGAGTATGGGACAAAAGGAAGAATCTGCAAAGCGCCGTCAGGTGTTTCAAGGATTCCAGGTAGGAGCGATAAATTGCTAGTCTGTTTAACTTGTGCATGTAGAGCAAGACACCTCTTCAGACTTGCATAAAATTATTTGCCAAAAAGCAGACAAAGTCACAAAACCAGTAGTAGAAGAGGCTTTGCCTAGAAGTGTCCTTTGCTGTGGCAACTGAGCTATTGTGGCTGCTTGGTTCCAACAAGGGATCATGAAATTGTCATTTTCAGAATAACTTTTACTTTTTGGATCTGACGGAGTCTTGGTGTTAGAAACGGAAAGAACGGAAGTTAAAGTGGATAACACAGCTAGAGATTTTCTAACTAAGAAACATAACAGTGTGCTGGTGACAATTTAAACCTTTGTGGAACTTTAATGGGAGAATGCTCATTGCTTGGATACTGCTTGCATACACCTATGTTTACAATATTTCGTATTAGTGGATGGAACAGACCTGAATCTCAACTATCATGGTATCCCAAGCCGAGTTGCAACAAGTCTAGTGAAATAACTCGGCTTTACTAGTGACTAAGAACTGTGTAATAACTAGAAAATTTTGAAAAGCATCGCATTCTGATACTTGAATGTATGTAACCTACTTTACAAGTTTTCCAGTCTTGGCCAGTTTTAGAACAATGCTGTTAATGTTTGTAGATTGATTAAGGTACCCCCTCTAATATTTTATGAGAAAAGTTGGAATAACCAATAGTGAATCATAGCATCGGTTCATGAAGTTATATCCCGCTAATTGAAATCCTTGCATTTACACTTCGAAGCATGTATGCAAATCTCTCTGACGACTTATTATTTGTCATTAGGTGGATGAAGAACTCATGAAATTAGCTGGACGGAAGGCCTATTTTATGCACTGTTTGCCTGCAGAGAGGGGAGTAGAAGTCACTGATGGTGTGGTTGAAGCGCCAAACTCAATTGTATTCCCCCAAGCTGAGAACCGCATGCATGCACAGAATGCAATAATGCTTCATGTAATGGGCTTGTAATTGCGTCGTCTGTCCTAATACTGAGATTCTTCCTAGACAGTATTTTGCTTGGTGCATTATGTTTGTTCGTGAGGTTCTAAGTCAAGTGATCTCTTTATTCTCATATCAGTTTCTTCTAAAGTGATTAGCTACAATGATCACCCGATCATAACATTCCAAAAGTTATACCTCGAAATATATTTTTATACAACCCTTTGTAGCATCTTGCTTTTTAAAATCCCATTTTAGCTGAAACCTCTATGCCCAAGCTTAGGTCTCGGCAATTTAATGTTTGAAAACGTTTGCGCTTGATGTCGATTATCACATTTTTATGCCTAATTTACCTTGTGTTTTAACAGTTGGTAAATAACTTAAACCTGAACTTCCAAAATAAGGAGCTACTGTTCAGGTCTTTGATTAGATCGTCAATAATTCAATGTATATTCAAGACATAATTAAGGCACCCTTAATTCGTTTCTCATCTTCCATCTTGAAAAAGTTGATTGCCAACATTAGCACAGCCTGGAGATGCCACAGAAATTCCAAAAGCATTGTGTCACCTCTCTTCTGAGTTGAACCTGTTCCATGCGGCCTTTGGTTCACGAAAAGAAAATAATGAGATTCAAGTCCATAAAATAGAAAAGAAAAAAAGAGCAACAGCACAATCAATCAGAACATGCAGCTAGAAAAACTCTACCTTGAGAAGATCGAAAACCTTTTCACAGACATATTTTTGCTGAATGCTCGCTCCTCTTTGCTGCAACTTATCAGGATGAACATAAAGAGTTGCTTTCCTGTAAGCTTTCTTCACAGCAGCAGTTGTAATAATTTCAGTCAGTGAGATATGCTGCCAACCACTATCGGCTCCAAGGATCTGCATTTGCAAAAACAAAGCGCATTTAGTGACGACAGATGTTATATATTTGAACAGGACAAAAATTTAAATCAAGATCAGTGCAATGAACTTCAAAACCAAAATGCCTTGGAAGGGACTAATTTACTTATTCTAAAATCTGATTACTGCAATTGCACTTTTGACATAAAAAATCTCCCCAACTTTTAGTTTCTTGAAGATCAATTAATATACATTTTTCTAATGAAAGAGACTTTAAGGTAGCATCTTCAGATATTTCAAACCAGTCCAGCCTTCCCCTCCGTGTTATATACGTAATTACAGAGAAGATACAAAATACTTGGGCAAGCATTAATCAGATACATACATATTGCAGAGTAGAAAGCAGCGCCCGTAGGTTCCCTTCCTTCCCGCTGGCCCATCTTTTAATATCAGCATCAAGAGCTTCTGCTAGTCTCTGAAATTAAAACACACATAAGCAAGCACAACTAACATGTTAACATCATCAACTCCATAAGATATTCATATCAAGAAAATTTACATTTCTCTCCGTTTGCTCTTTCTGAGCTAGAAGATCACGCTTATTCTTCTCCGCAAGGGCTTTTGCCTGAAAAGATCAGTAGAAAATGAAAATGAATATGCTTGGACAATGCCCAGGAACTAGTATCCTACAAATAGAGTTAAGATACACATACTGCTCGTTCCATTATCCTCTGGTGCCTCTCCAACCTTGCTTTGCGCCTCTGAGCTGATTCACTATTACTTTCATCAAATTTCTCCAAATCCTGCATTTATTAAGTCGATCATTCTTCTGTATCACAATATATGCACTAGGAGAAAAGCAGGAAAAAATGTGAACGATACTCACAGAAGAAGAAAGGCTGTGCTTCAACCCGTTCTCTCTGGCTGTACTAGCAAATCTTTCAACACCGTCTCTATCTGCTTGAGACCTTAATTCAGCTATGCTCTTTTGTGATAAGGCTTTCTCTAAAGCACGTTCACGGGCTTCTGCAGTTGCCCTCTCCACAGCAGCTCGTTCTGTTTTAAGCTTGGCTTCAACAGAAGCTTTGTCTGTTGATACCTTGATACTTGCAGAAGCCTTCTCACGCTTTTCTAGTGCCTCAGCCATTACTCTTTGCCGAACTTCAGCAGTTGCTCTCTCCACAGCAGCGCGTTCTGCCCTTTCTCGGGCTTCAGCAAAAGCCCTCTCACGAGCCTCACGGATTGCTCTTTCCACAGCTATTCTATCTTTTTCCCTTTGTCTCATGTCTACCTCAGTTTTTCTACTATTATTTTTGTCCTCTTTTTTTTGCAATGACTCTTTGGTCTCCTCTTCTACAACAGTTTTTTCACTAAGATTGTTCTCTTCCTCGTGCAGTTCTGCTTTTACCTCTTCATCATTGTCTAGTGGTTCATTGTCTTTGCGGTCACCAGGTAAAGAAGAGAATTCTAAGTCTTCTGAGTTCTCAACAGACTTCTTTACTCGCTGAGCTGCTTCATTATCTTTGTTTTTCTCAACCTGGTCAGAGATACTATCCCCCTTGATTGTTTCCTCATTCTCTACATGTCCATGGACCCAAGAGTCATCCCCTTCATCAAGACTTGAGGATTCATCTGGTTCCCTACCAGTCTCATACATGCATTTCTGTTCAACATTTATGTCAGTAAATGTGGTATTCTCTTGTTCTTCAGAAGGGTGGACCTCAGGTACAAAATGTGATTCATTATCACTGACATTCTCTTGAGGAACATTGCAGAAGCTCACAGTCTCAAACATCACTCTTTCACTTGGAAGATTGTCCGCACCATTCATGCAAGTGGAACCATGATTCACTTCCTTTGCATCCTCAGATGAGGCCTCATAAGTATCTGGCACCATGCCCTCAGATGTATCCTCTTCACTAGCATTTTGGAGATCACTAGCAGTTTCCATTATCTCCTTCTCTCTAGAATTGGATGACTCTTCAATTACTACATCCTTCTCACACTCGTCATGCTCATTGATGGCTTCAGAAACTCCTTGTATTCCTTCAAGATCAACTGACTGCTGACTTATTCCAAGATCATCATTTTCTTGTTGATATTCACAAGCTTCTTGTATCTCACTTGAACAAGTACTGCCATCTTGATCAGGCTCATTAACAGCTTTCTCTGAATTTTGTTTATCAGCAACACCTGGAGCCACACTTGTCTCTTGATCATCCTCACTCTTATCAGATGCTCCCAGCCCACTATCAGTTTCTTCAGCCTCCTGACTTGCTTCAGTCTTTCTATTGTGTGTGAATATATCAGCTCGGTTCTCTACGTCTTCAGTTGCTTCGTATTGACAAGGCTCTGTGGATATATTCTGAAGTACTTCCCTCTCAGATCCTTCTTGTTTTCTCTCACTTTCTTCCCCTTCATGAGAAAAAGTTGTTTTATTTTCACTCATCTCACGCGCATGAACCCCATACGACCACATCCCGGTGTCTTGTCCCCCTTGGAAATTTTCCTGTCTACTCTCGTTGCCTTCTTTCTCGCAGCCATGTTGGGGCTTCTCATTATTTTCCACCCATGGGAAGGCTTCCTTACGCACAATGTCAGTTTCTTCTTCATCGGAGTTCCTTCTCAATCTACTTTTGTTTTCTTCCATCTCAACATTTTCTAACTTCTTCGGCGCTATTCTGCATTCCAAGTCTTCATGCTTCAGTGTCTCATTTCCTGGAGGTGTCATTCTGTTGTTATGTAGATTATCATTCTCCATTTCTTGGAACCCAATTTCCTCCTCAGTAAGTGGCGCCGAAGAATTCTGCAAGTTCTTGAAACTCCATTGTTCAACAAATGTCGACTCTAGATTGTTCTTAATGTTTTCAGACTTTTTCAACTTAGCAGAACAATTTCCTTTCTCATTAGAAAAGCAATACACATTGGTGATCTCTGAATTTACATATTCTTCAGAACCATGCATCAGAGCTGACTTAGAAGTATCCTTGCATTGATCTGGAGCTTCTGCCTTCCCAAGAACATTTAGTGTTGGCTTTATGTCCCCCATTGATTTGGCGTTATCAGGTCCTTCGCCACGTTCGACAGTCTTGCTACTTGTATTCATCTCCTTTAGTTTGTATACATGCCTATTATTCTCCATAGATGGTTGAGAGTGATTGTTTCTCTCAACCTGTTGAGATGCCAAGGTTTGAGTATTCTCTTTTCTACTGCTTACCACTTCCGGAAACCAAGTTCCTGCTACATCTCTGTGAGATGCTTCAACATTTTCAGTCTGGGTATTCAGCTTAGCATTTCCAGCAACCCATGGCTGTTCTTTAAGATTGAAGCATGAAACAAAATCAGCATTGCTTGATGGAATTCCCCTGCAAACCTCAGCGAATGGAGGCAATCCAATACCTATTTTTCTCTGCAATTCTATAGTATATCCCCTGTTACTTCTTGTGTTGCACTCAACCCTATTATCCTTGGACTTTAAGCTACCTTTAGACCTACGTTTCTGAGAAGCTGGAACACCTTCATTTTTTCTCTCCATTAGCTCTTTTGCAAGTCTAATACTTTCTTGAGCTTTCTCTATGGCTTTTTTCAAAGTAGCAGCAGAAATAGCAGCTGCGGAATTTGCATCAAGTTCCTCATCAGAGGTAGGCGGTGAAGTATCAGTGGCACGAATACCTCTTCCAGATGCACCAAATTTGGAATCAGGACCAGAAATTTTTGATTGAAAAGGTTGGCCCTTGATGTCATTGGCTATGGGGCTTGAAGTTGATCCTTCAGTGGAACTTGATCTACTGTCAAATTCATCATGTGCACTAAAAAACTTATCATTGAACGCATCCCAGCTAGATCCACTTGTAACCTTTACTACGCCAACTGAACTTTGTTTCTTGGGGACATGCAAATTCTCCTTTCTTTCTTGACCATTAAATTCCCCACTAAAGCTCCTGTTGTGATGAACCTCATCTGAACTTTGTTTTTTGGGGACATGCAAGTCCCCATTTCTATCACGTCCTCCAATAAATATTTCCCCACTAAAGCGCCTGTTGCGATGGACATGCAAATCCCCATTCCTACCATTCCCTTCTTTAAATATTTCCCCACTAAAGCTCCTGTTTCGATGTACTCCATCTGAACTTTGTATCTTTGGGACACGCAAATCCTCCTTCTGATCACGTCCTTTAAATATTTCCCCACTAAAACTCCTTTGGCGAAGTACATCATTTTTTACAAAGGGTGCTTGTTGACAGGATTCAGTCTTTGGTAAATGAGAACTTTCATCTATAAAATGCGTAAAACCAGGGACAGCATGCAATTGAGCTATCTGTGTCATACCATTTGACCCATCTTTGCCTCTTTGACTGGTCTTATGATAAGATAGGTTAAAGAGCTTTGGCCCATCCAAAGATTGATTAGTTGCTTCACATGATGACTCTTTTTGCCTTCCACTTGGACTAAATTGATCGGATCCTTCTGAAGCAGTCCTACATGCAGCAAAAACAGGAAATTAAGGGAATCATCATAACTTATGATGTAACAAAAGCAACCAATACACATGGTGTCCGTTAAAGACATTCTCGAGAAAATCAGGGAAATGACGTAGAAAAAAAAAAGCAATAAAGGTAATTGCAAATTAATTCTGAAAGGTTGTCCTTATCCACCCATGAGAAAACGGACCAAGTAACGACAATGCACATTGTAAATGCCCATTAAATTCCAGAGCACATAGCGTGTCTAAGTGCTTATACTGTAGAAGGCTATAGACATGTATTTAAACATCAAATCAGGACAAACTTGGCTTAAAATCTTCCGTTAAGAAGGCAAAAAGCAGGATTAACATTTTGTAAAACAACATAACTCAACCAATAACAAAAGCAAAAGGATATCAGTTTACCAAATAAGCTACAGACAGACAGGCACATTTCAAAATGAGCAACAAATGAGAATTTGTCGGTAGATCCTTTTTTACAAGAAAGGTTTACTTATGAATATTCCATACCAGAAATATTTGAATATTTCAACGAATAATATCTGTTCTTATAAAACAACTCTAATTTACCGGTTCCACAGCAGAACAAACATCATATATTTCTCACCTAAGATAGCACGACCATAGCAGAAAGTAGACACTGTGCGAAAATGGAAGCCATTCCTCAATAAACCAGATAGAGAAACAGAAAAACAACTTGTTAAGCACACTAATAATATACAAACTGAAGCAAAACCAGAAATTAGGAACAGATATGAAGCAGCGCCATATAAACTTCAAATCATTGTGCCTTTGCTTTTCCTTTTTCGTACTATTTCTTTTCTATTATTTTCTCTTCTGCATAACAACCAAAGCTATAAGAAAAAATAGCGAGAAACAAACAGATGATCGATCAACTGGACAGATAGAGAAACAAGTAAGTTAACACATTACAAACATTCAAACTACTAATCGATAAATGAAAAGAAAAAGTGAGTTGCAATCATGAAAATGAACTGTAAAAAACACGCAAAAAGGAAACTCGATACCGGTTCAAACTACAAAGCTTCGCCTCCAAACACTAAAAGATATCATCATTTTCTCTCAAAATAAAAAGCACAAACATAAAGTAAAAAAGTCATAAAAATGAACTCATTACCGATTCAAATTTCAAATTACTACTCAACACATCGAGGCTCGCCTCCAACACTAACAGAAACCTTCATTTACTCTTACAATAAAAAAAAACAAAAATAAAAGTAAAAAAATCATGAAAATGAACTCACCGATATTTACTTGAAGAACGTTTGCCTCGTTTAGCTTTAGAAAACAACTCTTCATAAGGCACAGCAATATCTTCCTCATTAAAACCACCAAAAATATTGGAATAATCAAGTTTAGAGGAGGAGCTATCGGAAACCGTAGCATCATCATCGAGACTAGAGAGATCAACCACCGGAATCGAAGAACCACGAGAAACTCCGAAAATCTCAGAGTA
This sequence comes from Anisodus acutangulus, assembly GCA_029783415.1. Lineage (NCBI taxonomy): Eukaryota > Viridiplantae > Streptophyta > Magnoliopsida > Solanales > Solanaceae > Anisodus > Anisodus acutangulus. Next base: position 2,984,664 of record CM056503.1, read on the forward strand.
ATCCGGAGCTCCGGAAGGGAAAACCGGAGCTCCGAACTTCGGTTGTTGTGAACCTGTAAAAACGTCGTCGTAAGGATGCTGTTTAGCAGAAAATGAAAAGCCATTGGTGCTAGATAGCTTCCTTCTGTGTAATGGCCGCGAAAGAGACTCCATTGAAGTACAAAGGAAGAAGAAAGAACTAGGGTTGCTATTTCAGGATTAATTTTTTGGGCTTTGTTTGTCTGCAGAATCAAAGGGGGAGAAGAGAAAACTGTGTCACATAATAATTACAAAATGTAATTTTTGCGGGGTCGATTTGTAATTTTATTAATTTTAACTCTGTTTGTGCTGTACGGTATACTTGTTTCCAACTTGGACTGCTCAACTCGTTCGGCGATTATTTGTTGTAAAGAATGATTTTTTTATTAACTCAACTTCAAAAGCTAGTTTATAAGATGATTATTGTTTAAGTCATGTTTTTATTTTATATTCGTGTGAAATTTCTAATACTTCTCGCATGCTCAGACCTTATTAACTTGAACGTGAATAATATAATTTGGGGGCCCAATAATCAGTGAACAAAGAATTGTAATGGACCTGACTCTGATATCATGTAAATAATGTATCTTGTGCATAACTCAACTCAAAAACTAGTTTTTCCTAATACAATATTAATACATAATTACACGCGTACAAAAATTCTACAACTATGATAATTAATATATACAATTCAGCCTATATGATATACACGTTTGTTTTTCAATTTTAATATGTCCCATTTTTATGTGCATAGAATTTCAAGAGTCAAATAATTTTAATTTTGATCATGAATATATCAAATAATTGATAATTTAAAATATTTAAAAAATTCATGAAAAAAATTACGATAAAAAATTGTTTGAATCTCAAAATTTAAAAATACTACATAAATTGAGAAAGTACTTATTTCATATATTTATTTGTTTGTTTTATGCTATTTTGGTATATTATATATTTCTTCTTTATTAGTTAAATAGTTGCATTCTTGAAGCAGCTTTCAAATTCACAACTATGAGGACAAAAAAAAAACACGTAACGACGTAAATGTTTTATCGTTTTGTTGTACTTTTGAAAAAGAGCAATAATCACTTTCCCAGTACTATTTGGCTATTTTGAAAGAGTTTTAAATTTATGATCAATTTATTTTCAAAAATCAGCTTGATTTTTATTACTTGTAAGAAACCACATGTAGATAATTTCTCTTTCAAAAGTTCCCACAAAAAAATCTCAATATATATTAGTGCTTGTTTTACTTGGATTTCCTTTTACAGAAATAAATTGTTGCACTCAAAGTAACATAACAAAAGCAAGCCTAATCGTGTCTATATTTTTTCTTTTGTTGATTATCAAATGATGTCCAAATTATAATACGTTACATTATTAGCAAAACTGGCTATGACTTAAACTTTTAAAAAGAAGTGTTGCATTTCACTTTCACAGATGAATTTATTAGGTTCACAGATTGGTAGTAATTAAAAAGGGGGCCTATCTTCTCCCATTATGGGAAAAATGATTAATTGTATTTGTAGCACGTGTAAACTTGTAAAAAAGAGGACCAACGTTATCAAGATTATATAATTCATTCCCCTCTTTCAAAATTAAAGTGAGAAATTGTTCGTCTTTTTTCTTTTCGTTTCAAAATAATAAAGCAGATATTTGATATTATTATACACTTAAATTATCAAAACCTATGTTCACTCCTCGATTTTCAAAGCTCTAGAACTAATTACGACCAAGTACTGAATTTTCAACTTCAAGTTGTTGGAATTTGGGGGAAAGATAGTATTAAAATGGGTAAAGATTCAAAAATATCTCTCTACTTTCATAAATTGACTATTTTTACTTTCGGTTATAAGTTGGGGTCAAATCTACCCCTCTCGTTATAAGTTAGGGCTAAATATACCCTTACCGTTAGTAAAGTTTTCAAAAATATCCCTCATTTCTAACATATTCTCACATAAGCAAGGTTAGTCATTAAAATTAGGTGACATGGATGTCACATGACATTTAACTTATTTTATGTGGTGCTTACGTAGTAATTTTTTTAAAAACAATTTGGAACATTGATTTTTCTTAAAACAAATCTGGAAAAATGACTTTTATTAAAAAAATTAATTTTTTTGATTCTATAAAACCCATATTTTTTAAAAATCTGGAAAATTGAATTTTTTTATTAAAAAATCTGGAAAATGATTTATTTTTATATCAGATTTTTTTAAAAATTAATCAAGATTTTTTTAAAAAAAATAGGACACTTTTTTAAAAAAAAATACTTTGCAATTTTCCATATTAAAAAAACTATTTCCAGTTTTTTTAATTAAAAAATCCAATTTCCATAATATATTTTTTTTAAAAGGGTTTTATTAAATAAAAATCAGATTTTTAATAAAATCTATTTTTCAAATTTTTTTTTTAAATTGTCACATAAGCACCACGTAGAATAAGTTAAATGTTGTGTGGCGTCCATGTCACTCAATTCCAACGACTAGACTTGCTTATGTGGAAATATGTTAGAAATGAGATATATTTTTTAATATTTTGCTAATGTAGGGGTATATTTGGCCCCAACTTATAACATGAGGAGTATATTTACCCCAACTTGTAACGGAAGATAAAAGTAGCCAATTTATGAAAGTAGAAGGATGTTTTAACCCTTTCCCTATTAAAAATGAGTAATAATAAAGAATGAATAAAAGGAAAAAAACATAGGCGTTTCCTCATAGAGATTCTCATGACAATTATTCCATATTCAAACACTTAAATCATACCAAACGTGGCCCCTCCCTCACATGGAATTATGAATTTGAGGACTCCATATTTGGTATAAGCTCCCATTATGGAGACACTAATAATTGAGAGCACCGAACGGGAAAAATAATATTTTCTCTTACATATTAAATTTTATTTCATTCATGACCTAACGAGTATCTCTATTATGAGAAGAAAATCACTTGTTAGATCGAAGTACTAAGAAATAAATATTTTGGGTTGTGTAAAAGAATTTTGTATTTAAAACACGTAATTGCTAAGATAGTGAATGAAATCAGTCAAGGTTACGACACAAAGATCTTATTGTTCTTTTCAATATTTTAATTGGTATGAACGCATAAATAGTAGAGAAGAAGAAGGAGGAGGAGTAAGACGTAGAGGAATATAATAAAAGAGTTTTATAAGATTCAAATCTTGCATCTCTCAAGTGTAAGAATGAATTACGACCTCTAAAAAGGCTATAATTATCACATAGTTCTTTCATATAGAGATGATGGTTATTATCCATGAATTTCTATTTATTTTTCTTTTATTTCATTTTGTCAAATACTAAAGTATATATAAAAGAAATTATCGAGAATTTTGATGGAATGGATAAAATTTCTTCACTTTTAACAGAGATTGGGGGTTCGAGCTTTAGGAATAAAAAAATCTCATTAGGAAAGCCCGAAGTGCATTTTTGACACCATTTAATTCATCCTCCAATGCGTAAGAAATTACAAGTTTACCACTTCGAAATAACTTTAGCTATGCGGTATTTGAAATTATATATGACTGAAGTTCAGAGGACAAAGCCAAAGTTAAGTCATTTGCTTGAGCTTCAACATCATGTGGTTGTATTGAGTCATTTTTACATGAAGTTCAATTATTTTTAGCTGAATTTGAGGTAGAAATGTTTGAACTGTAGTCATATGAAATTTTAGATATTTTGTCTAACTTCTGACACCATATATATAAATTTGTTTCAAAGTAAATAATCATATTTTAAAAAATTAAAAATTATATACAAATTAAATAGTAGTCTCTCTTACACATCACAAATTCAGACTAGTAAAAGCCCCAAAAGATATCAAGATCGAGTGAGGAAAAAAAAGGTATAAAAGCAATGAGTTTGGGCCTTATGATTAACCTTAATGAATGCTCACTCATTTCATGGGCAAAGTCCTTGAAAGGTGTTTTGAATTGGTGGGGTCTGATTCAATATTAGATATTTACTGATGATTAAAAACTTCATTGTTATGAAGTAATGAGTATAGCTCTTCTCACTATAAAGTATAAACAATAAGGACCCACAAACGCACCCGAGAGAATAGCGACTGCGAGTTCCTTCGTCAAAAAAAAAATAATAATAAAAAAATAAGGATCCACAAAGTAATGGCATCATCTACCTTTCTTTTAATAAAACTATAGTTTTGTTGCATTGGTGATCGTACTCTTTTTCAAAGTTTAAACTTTTAAACCCTACATTTCAGTCTTTAGACAATTTTAAACTTATTACTCATATTAACTTGTACCCACAAAAAATTGCTGTTGAAATATTTGTAACCGACTTTTTAAAATGTTATAACAGTTTCTATCTCGACACTGCACTTGTTAATTCAAAATTGTACTAAATTAAATTAATGCATGTTACAATATAAAATGTTATTATTGTGTTGTTTAATGCATGTTACATTATAAAAATGCTACTTATTTTGTTGTCTAACTTTAATTTCTTATTTTTCTTTTGATATACCAACATGACCGACGTTGCTTTTAATTAATTTATCACCAAAATATATGAGTAGTAAAAAGGTACTCCATGAGTCCTTTGGAATCCTTAGTTTGTATTGAAGCTTGTTGATGATTTTGTGGGAGAAGTAACATTTAACTTACAACTCGTTAACATTTTTTTTTTATAATTATGATGTTTTACTAGTTTAGGCATATCTTTTTTTATGATTCATCAACACATATATCGAGTAACTCTATCTACAAAGATTTAAATATATACTATAATAGCGATACTATGTTAACTACGATTTGGGTACCAAGAGGATCTATATATTATTCCTAGTAATTTCTCCTTTTTAAAAATTCAATTACACATTTTTATTTTTTTTTGTTGACGAAGGAACCCGCAGCCGCTACTCTCTCGAGTGCGCACAGGGTAAACTCCGGACTGACGCAATAGCCTGTAAACCACGTCAGTCGATTAACCACACTTGGCAAGCCATGTGTGACAGGCTCAACCAAGAAGGTTTATACAGGGGATCGAACTCGTGACCTTGCGGTCCCGCGCTCTACTGCTACATCAACTTGGCTACCACTGTGGGTTCAATTACACACCTTGACCAAAGGATGATGGGATATCGATACATACACAAGTCGTGGGTAAAAATGATTGAAGTAGTAGGAGTAATTGTCTGATGAAGACTGAAGAGAATCTTTATGAAAAGGTAAAGCAAAAATAGTGTAGGAAAGAATGAAGAAGATCTAAAAGATAAAGTAGATCCTAAGCTCATCACTAGCATTACTTTTACTTTCACTTCTCTTTTTCTTTCTTTTTATTTTATTAATAATTATATGCACATGCCGTTCTACAGCAAATCGTGTCTTCGCTCTTTCGCTTTTTCAGTCCATGGCACACATCGCACTTTCTGAGATATATATATTGCATGAACCGTGTGAGATTCCATATAGTTTACTTTAGTCATCTGATAAACATTTGAACAACCATATACCTAGTTGATGCGTATATTTTACTATTGGTTACGGATATCAAATGGCGATCGAATTGAATTTGGACAGATCAAATAATAGATGGATCATTAACCATCTAAATTTAAATGAATTGAACCGATCGTGTTTTTATGGGTTAATTTTATCATTTCTACTATTAATTATTATCGAATCCTTCATTTATCTTGACAAATTAGTTTGATAAAGTGTGATACCTCATATAAATCTTTAAGAATATACTTAAAAAGTTGATGTACTCGTACCGAATTCATACACATATATGTACTCAATACGTACCAATAAACTAATTCGTGAAATTTGAAACCTGCAACACTTGAGTTCTATATTAGAAGTTACAATTATTTAGCTGTAACTCTCTAATATTCCAATCTCTGTGACATTTACATTACTCACAAGCTTTATTCAATCCAATCAGTTTTTTTTTGAAAAAAATAAGTCAATGAGGTTGGAATTTCATTCCACTACGTCAACAACAACAACAACAACACAACAATAACAATAACAACATACCAAGTGAAATCTCACAATGTGGGATCTGAGCCCTAAAATAGAGAGTTGTTTTCAAAAGACCATCGGCTCAAGAGAAAAACACAAAAAAAAGGTCAGAGAAGGATAAGCAATTCAAAACAATATGAAAATAAAAATAATGATAGTGAATAAGTATTCTCGAAAAGAAAGGAGTGGTAGCTACCATAGAGAAACAAAATAATCAAAGTACAAAAAACAACAAATAATAACAGAGGTCAAAGGACAAGAAACTGTAGTGCAATATTGCGACTACTAGTATAAACGGATAAACGAGACTCTTACTAGCCTTCTACCCTAATCTGAGTCCTCCATAACCTCTTATCTAAGATCATGTCCTCGGTAAGCTGGAATTGCGTCATGCCCTGTCTAATCACATCTCCTCAATACTTCTTCGATCTTCCTCTACCTCTCTTGAATTCATCCATAGCCAACCTCTCACACCTCTGCACTGGGGCATCCGTATCTCTCCTTTTCACATGACCAAACCATCTCAGTCTTGCTTCCCGCATCTTGTCCTCCACCGAGGCCATTCCCACCTTGTCCCGGATATCCTCATTCTTAATCCTATCTCTCCTAGTGTGTCCACACATCTATCGCGGCATTTTCATTTCCGCAACTTTCATATTCCGAAAATGAAGGTCTTAACTACCCAACACTCCATCCCATACACCATTCATTCCACTACCTCAAGTTGCATAAATACAAGTCATCTAAGTACTCCGACATGAAATGTCATTTGGTTCTCGTACAAAACTTGGAAGACAACTCATTGACCAGTTCAAACCTAAAGGACAATACTCTGATAATTTTCACTTGGTGTCCTTTTTAATATATAACTGATGTTTAATTTGATTTCATTTTTGAAAAAATTGCAAATATAAATCATTATCCAATACTCTTCCTCCTCCTCCCCTTCTTCTCAAACTTCTTCATATGTTCATATGAGTTGAATTTAACCATTGAAAATTGTTGAGGTTTGTATATAGTTAGAATGTTAAATATCAAATTTAAAGTTGATTCGGACCAATTTGGATTAATTTTGAAGCAACAACATGTTGGTGAAATTTCTATGCACGTATTGATGATCCGTCGAAATTTGTGAATAATTTATAGCAAAGTTGTGACATAATTTGTATTGGAGTTCTGGCTTCCGATGTGCCTTATTCTACAAGTCCTACGTGAATAATTTATAGCAAATATTGATACACAACCTACAAATTCTGATATGCAAGTTTTTTGTACAAAACTTATTCAAATGAAGTCAAAAGTTAAACAATGGCACAAAAATCAGCCCATTTGTGCAAATCATCCCATTAACTCTTAAATCTCAATCGAATAAGGACTTGGATTTGGATCCAGTCGATTTCGAGATAGGGATAAAGACATAAATGTTCATCCGGGTGAAAGTATTGATATTAGATGGCTCAAGAAGTTTAAAAGATATTTTTTAGCATTTTCAAAATATTTTCATTTAGTAGCCATTTTTAGCTAATTCCAACATATGTATAGAAACAATATCATTATTATATAAAATATGTATCACTACTATATATGTATAAAAGTATATATTATTGTTGTATAAAATATATATATATATAATCAACGTATAATCACTGCATAATGTATATACATTAATGATACACACATTGTATATTTATTATACGCTATTTACACACCGGCAATGGTAAAAGTTGGGGATCGCCGGAAAAGTGAAAGAACCGTTCCACAAAAAGTAAAGAAAAACATAAACTTTGAAAATCTGTATAATTCTCTTTTTCTACTTGGTCGACCAAAAAAAAGTTGTAAAGAAGTCTCAGATCTGCATTCTTGATATTGTTTCTGGTAAAAAATTAACTCAGTGATACAAATAATAGGGGATGTCTACTAACCATATGATAAACTAAATCACAACTGAGAGTAGGACTTTTTCAGCACTTGAGTAGCAGCTTTTGGGAGCACTGAAAACTATATTAGCAGCTGGACAATGCTAGAGTGCTCCCCCTATAGTACCGGTATTCATCGGTTGGTTAAATTTGTTTTTATTTTGGGCCTAAGCCTATTTCGGGTCATTTATTTAAAATGAGGTCTTTTCTTTTTGCATCATTCCTTTTCCCTTCGAGCCCAATCATAATTACTGTAGTTGGGCCTAATCAATTTAACAGATGACGGCCCAAATTAACGTGTCCATCTCTTCACTCTGCCTTGAAGAAAAAGAAAAGGTACTCCTAACTCCATTAAAGGGAAGAGAAGAACCAAATCGCAAAGCCGTGATTACATCTCCAAAAAACGACATCGTTTTAACACAATGTTCAGGAACCAGTACGATACCGACGTGACGACATGGTCTCCGGCGGGAAGGCTATTTCAAGTGGAGTACGCAATGGAGGCAGTGAAGCAAGGTTCGGCGGCGATAGGTTTGAGATCGAAGACTCACGTGATTCTCGCGAGTGTTAATAAGGCGAATTCGGAGTTATCTTCTCACCAGAAGAAGATCTTCAAAGTTGATGACCACATCGGAGTTGCAATCGCCGGACTTACTGCTGATGGCCGTGTACTTTCACGGTATATGCGTACTGAGTGCATTAATTATAGTTACTCTTATGAGTCGCCGTTACCTGTTGGTCGCCTTGTTGTTCAGCTTGCTGATAAAGCTCAGGTATTTCGCTCAAAACCCTAAATTGCTTTTAATTTTATGATTAGTGTGGTTTACCTTTTACTAATTGCTGATTAAATGAACTTTTTGTTGTGATTGGTCAAATTGAGGGGTTAGGGTTTTATTTTGGATTGAGAATGTTCCCCTTTAACTTAGTGGAATCTGGAAGGTCAATTGGATTTGTTTCACAAATGCTAGTTACCCTGCCATTAGTTTCTCAGTCATTCATTTCTAGTTACTTCCAAACCACTACCACCACAACAACATAGCCGTGTAATCGAGTCCAGGGAGGGTGGGATGTACGCAAACCTTACCCTTATCTTTGTGGGTTAGAGAGACTGCTTCCGATAGACCTTCGGCTCAAAAGAAAAGAAGAGTTCGAAGCAGGGTTGCAAGAAAATAAGACATCAAAATAAAGGATACTGCGGAAATGAAGCAACAAATAGTAGTAAACACGGAAGAAAAGAAACTCCGTTAGTACTAAATAATACTACTAACAAGGAGAAGCGTAGAGGAGGCTAAATTTTGGGGCGGGGGGCTACGCGTTAAAAAATTATTCCCTTTTCCCCCCTTCATTTCCTCCAATTGCCATGGACTCTACGAGTCACAATTTCAATGCTGTTAACACAATCAAACTAAAATGGTTAAGCATGAAGCAGGTTTTTTTTTAATCCTTTCTAACCTCTTTTAGGTAAACTTGTGTACTGCTCTTTAGGTACATTTAGTGATGGAGTTGAAACTTTAAAGGGGTGGTTTGGTTCAAATCTGATTATCCTTGGATTATAAATAGGATTATCTCTCCCACCTTCTATACGGGATAGATAATCCCATGATTGTGGTGTAAAATTTATCCTGATTTTAGGTAATACCCTCAACCAAACACATGATCGATTTAAACCCAAATTTTTATATGGAGATAACCCACTTAATCCCTCCAACCAAACGGCCTTTAAGAAGATAACAATGCATAGCAATTCTTGCATATTTAAGATTTATAAAAAAAATTGCTGCATATTTGAAGCTTTGATAGGTTCTAAGGTTTTTTTTTGGGGGATATATTTGGAGCAAGTCACCATTCTATTTTACTATCAGAGAACTTTCAAGTTTTAACTATGATTTTCTGTACTTCTAGTGCATGCAAATGCTGTAAACTGTGATGTGCTGAACAGATTTCATAAGCATATATCATTTTCTGGAGAATTAGATGCATTAAATATCATAGTCAAATTGTAGCCAGGGTTGCCCAAATATCCCCCCCTCAATGAGGTGCTTTAATCTGTTCCTGCATCTTGTTAAATTATTACTGCTTGGACATGCTTCAGGGTGCAGCTTTAGAATTTTCAAAGTTACATGCCCCTTTCATTTGGAGTAAACTTTGGTATAAATTCATTGAATTTTCATGTCAGATTTCAATATATATAGTGGTTAGGAAATTAGATACTATCTGAAAAACGGAACATGGTAGTAAATGAGGTGCTGCTATGTGTAGCTTAGTAGTATTAGTTAGCACTGTTGTCAAGCTTTTAAGATAAGCCACCACTCTAAATCTTCTCATAACAAAGCATAGTGTTCTTCGCACTATTTGAATTGGGCGCCTAGTATAACTTCCTTACTTGTTTTTATTGCAAAGTATTACACATATTCGTGCTAACCAGACAGCAAAATTATACTTTTCTGGTTTAGAAAATAAGGCGACGGGTTTGCAGTGTTAAGTTTGAATGATGGGCTTAAGTTACGATCATGTTAGGTACAGGATTTTATCGTTGCAGGCACGCCTTGAAAATTTCTTATTGCTAACTGTTTGTGAATGCAGTCCAAGTAAGCTTTGCTGTGGTTTTATCTGACTGCAATTTCTCGTACTTCTAACTTCTTAGGATTCTGAAAATTGCACTTAGTTCTTTAAATTATACAAATCTCTCATCGAGATAAGGGAAAATATAAACATGCACCCAGCAAAGAAAAACTAAGTATATGGCCAGTCCATTGCTATAATAGGCCAATTTTGTGGTGATACATTCTTAGTTGGGAACAGCCTCTCTACCCCACAAAGGTAGGGGTAAGGTCTGCATACATCCTACCCTCCCAGACCCCACTTGTGCGGGAATACATTGGGTATGCTGTTGTTGTACATTCTTAGGTTTTGGGGCATAAGATGTGTTCCAGTGTCCTGACTTTGTCACGGCAGAAACGCAATGGAAATTGAGGGCATTCTTCCAGTTAAGTCATTGACGGCGCACCTTGATGTTTAGACCCACTATAGTCATGTTCTTTCTGCTTTAATGATTCAGATATAGTTAAATCAAGTTTATTCAATCTGAGGTCTTACTAGTAAAATTTTAAGTTAGCTCATGTCAAAAGATTTTAGAAGAGGACTCCTCTAGTTCTTCCCAAGAAAGCATATGGTTTATTTTGATAAGCAGGCTGAACCTTTTACTTCTACACAATTTGTTGGGTGTTTGTTGATAGATTGCATCAACTCGATGGTACCTGGTATTGGACTCTTCTCATAATTTGTCAGGAAATGTTTTTATGAAGGAAAAGTAGAGGTCAGCTCTTAGATGATGGTTGGTATGCTTCATGTTCTAACAGTTCTGTTCCACAATAGAAATAGAAAAGCAAACAGAGATGTTTTAGTTCTTCACTTATGGGATGTGTGTGACCGTGAACCAGTACATCTACAAATAACACAGGTAGAGCCCTGTCCGTGGGGGGAGAAGTCAAGAAAGAATAAAATTCGTTTGGGTCCTTTGTCGTGTCCTGGTGGATATTGAGCTAAATACATTGTTTCCTTCTATTTCTCAGAATGATCTATTACTGCAACAAGTGTTTATATTGGTATATGAGGCTAACTATCTGATTCAAAAAGTTGATGCCTATTTTTGCATTCTATATCATCTTAACATTCATTTGTGTGGCAGGTTTGCACCCAACGATCCTGGAAGCGGCCTTATGGTGTTGGCTTGCTTGTTGGTGGATTGGATGAGTCTGGTGCTCACCTTTACTACAATTGTCCTAGCGGTAACTACTTTGAGTATCAAGCTTTTGCCATTGGATCTCGGTCACAAGCTGCAAAAACCTACTTGGAGCGTAGGTTTGACACTTTCATGGATTCTTCACGTGAGAGCCTGCTTAAGGACGCACTCTTTGCACTGAGAGAAACTTTGCAAGGAGAAAAATTAACAAGCTCCAATTGCACGGTCGCTGTGGTAGGAGTAGGTGAGGCTTTCCATACATTGGACAAGGAAACCATACAAGCATTGATCAATGAATTTGAGATAGCTGGTGAAGAGGCTCCTGCTGAAGTCCCGGAGCAACCTGCGACTGATGAACCAGCAGCAGCACCTGAGGAAGGTGGTGCCCCTGCTGATCAAGGAGCTGCCCCAATGGATATGTAATGATGTTGTGTCTTCCTTTAAGCCTCATTTCTTTCATATTCAGAGATTTCTTCTTAGAATGTTGAGATTTTGTGTGGCACAATGGTAATATTTTCTGCTTGGATGTTTTATTATGCAATCATGCTTTACTTGGTCCAAACAATTCAAAGCTCATGCTTTTGAAGTTGAACTATAGACAGTTTAAGTGACTTTGTTGGGCTCTCTCACTCTCCTGTGTCTTTCTTTGTTAAGCAGAGTTCATTTTCTTCCCTCAGAAACTGTTGATGAAATGACAACATAACCTTCCTGCTTCACTATAGCTCCATAAGGAGCTGATCAAATCAACAGGTTACTCTTTTTCTCGTCCTAATTCGGGCAAGAATAAAGACAGTTGCTTGTAGTAATGGTTCGTCTAAACTATAGAGGTAATGTATGGGTTCGTATCCACACAACCTTGGAGGTGAGGGAAACTTACAACTATGGTCGAACGAAAGCATGTAGTTAAGTGTGTTTCCGAAGTTTGAGGGGGTTATATATCAAAAGAGAACTAGTAAATATTTTTTAGACTTGCATGCTATTTCAAGGGGGCTTGTTTGGCAATGCCTTAAATAAATTCAATTAGCTTGAACATTTTTCCAATTTAAGTAAATCTTCATGTGACATATAAAATTATTGTTTAATTTCTCTAGTGCCTTAACAAATGAAGAGGTGCTAGTTATATATTTGGGTTCTCAATCTTCGCCCAGACCAGAACTGTACAACTTTTATCTTTGTAACATCAACCTGGGCTACTTAGTGAAGTTCGTGAGCTTTTCCAAAAAGTTTGCGAGCGAGTGATTCTGTTTTAGGTTTCCAATGTAGATAATCTATGTATCTTCACCCGCTCTTTCCCTTGTTGCTTACATATATTTCAACAAAAGTTTCTTATTGGGTATGAATTTCATGTTGTGTTGTATGAGGGAAAAAACTTGACAATAACAATTGTAGGAAAAAAAAAATCAACCCACTAGAGTCGCGAAGAGAACCACAGGTATCCCAGAATGTCATTTCTTCATAACTTGTTATGGGAAAGGGGATATATGTTCTGGCCAAAACAAGGTTCAATTACAAATCTTAAAACGAGAACAAGGGGTAAAAGCTTTGATTCTCTGCTGTATGGCAAGTTTCAAAGCATTGCATATAAAACTGGATATTGACACCTGAATCAAGATGAAGATCTAGATTAAACAATATGAACTTTGATGTTCAACATTTCTTTACGAGAAGTCAAATAGGAGTAGGCACTTAAAAAACACAGCGCTGCTCTTTCTTTTGAGTTGGGTCCGGGGGAACAAGACCACTCTTCTACGTCACAACAGAGGATTTGCTTGGCTCTGGAATGGAGAGACCGTTGGTCTGCATTTGTTTGTACATCCATTGCCAGTTTTCAGGTGTTACCTCACCCCCAAGAGATCGAATCACAGACCCACCGCTGCAAGAACCTACCCGGCAACATTCCTCCAGTGGCAGTCCTCTTACTAATCCATACAAAAACCCACTTGCAAACAGATCTCCTGCGCCTGTAGCATCAGTTACGTTTGCCTCGCCAATTGCTGGAACACGGACAAACTGAAAAAGATTATAAAATTATCAGCAAAAAACGTTTTACTCCCTCTGCGCGATTTCATGACTCTTTCCTTTTTAGTTTGTTCCAAAAACAATGACACCTTTATATACCACAATGGCCCAATGTAATTAACTGTAAAATTTTGATTTTACCCTTAATGACATGATTTTTATAGCCACAAATGTCATGGCATATATAAAACCACAAGTTCCAAAAGTTTTTCCTTTTATGTTAAATCAAATACCTTCACATAAAATGAAATGGAGAGAATATTTAAATTGCTAGTGACCTACTATAAGAATGACAAGAATCACCAAGTTGGGGCATTCAATTACCATTCCTTAACATGTACGTCCAGAACAAGTGGTGGTTCTTTTTTAAGCAATTTGTCTTAAAGATGGACTACGGGTGGGAAGGATAAGAGATACCTCTTTCTCATGTTTGGCAATGCATCCATTTTGGGCTAAGGTTACAACAGCCCACTTGCAATGTTTAGCCAGAAATTCAAGTGCTGCATCAGGATCTGCTTTGTCTTCACCCCTGCACCAAATGTTGAAAAGACATAGAGCTTCATTTGCATGAATTGATAAACATAATTTCTCAGTTCCAACCCAAAGACGAATAATCACCTTAGCAGCTCAGTTGCTTCATCCTCGTTTGCAAAGCAAAGATCTATGTTTCCCGACTCCAATAATTCAATTAGAGGTGATTTAAACTTCCTCACCATCTGCCATATAGTAAGAATATCAGACAGGCACCCGCCCCCCCCAAAAAAAAAAAAACCCAAATTCTATTATTGATAACACATATTAGACATATTTCAACAGAAACAATGTAGTTTGAGATTCATTCAAACATGTATGTTTTTACATATCTCCAATTCTTATCTTATGAAATTTGTTTTCTACTGACAGCTTAAATGCAAAGAATGAAATAAGATCTTTGTATCAATGGAGAAGACAGGTAACTATTTCCGCTTCAAAAACTCAAAGCAAATAATGAAATGCCAAACTTCTAATAATATCATGTTGCCTATGCGAAACAATTACCTCAAAGCTGGCTAGATCTAGCGAAACAAATAGGCCTTCTTCCTTTGCTATTTTGATGGCTGCCTTAATAACTTCTACATTCAGTATGGCATATCTCAGTACCAACCACTGTTACAAAATAAAGGCAAATAAGTGAAGGAATTTTCAATGCTACATTTCCCCAGAGTTGTCCTCCAGCGAGTAATAACAGGAAAGGAAGTTTGTGGTAGAAATTAAATCGATTTCATATATGGATCAGACTAATCTCGTTACTGGGCACAGATACAGCATTATAATAACTAATTGTACAAAAAAAAGATGGAGATGAGAGTTTATAATATCAAATAAGGAACTCTCACCTTGGAACCTTTGAAGTCCTCTCTTTTCAGTTCATCTGCCTGATAAGCAAGGAAAAAATAAGCGTAAGATCACTTTGCTTAATATTTGCACGTCATTAGAATCATTAGCCACCACCGAAATTGACTAGATGAAAGTGGAAAGCACCTGAACTTTCACAGAGCCAGACAAACAAGGACGCATGGTACGATTGCCAACTTCATCAACCAGACAAACACACTGTATATCACAATTACACAGTTTTAGAAACCCGAGAATCATCTACAATTTCACTACAATGGCCAAGTTTTCTTTGAGATCAATTTTCATCTTATGTTATATTATATGTTCTCTATAACATCATTTCGCTATAACATCCAAAAAATTATCCTGACAGACAACGATGTTAAAGAGAGGTTTGACTGTATATACAAAATCCTAATGTCCAACAAATGTGTTCACCTGAGCTGTAGTTCCATTCTTCAATCTCAATCTTGAGAGATCCACTTTGTAAAAGCCCATGTTGCTCATAAATAATTTACCTTCTTCATCTTCACCACAAGCCCCAATGATCCCACACCTAATTCCAAAGCCAGCAGCCAACCCTCTAATTGTATTTGCAACACTACCTCCAGCTATGGTCTTCAATAGAGATTCATTGTCAGTAGAAGGAAGGATATGGGCATTAAGCTCGTTGAGTATATGCTTCAATTCCTCAACTGCAACCTTCAGTTAACAAAGGAAACTAAATGAATCAGAGTTGTATTTAGAACAAATAAGGACACTCATAGCAAACATAATATATCATGATTCTTTGTATTTTACCATACAATTTTTTATAAACGTTATGTCTCTCCTAGCTGGCAGTTACGGGCAAGATAAGCCAGCCACCTACGCCTCAATGGTCAGCTACACGAATCCTATGTGAAATCAGCTTTCACATCCCAACGGATTCAGCACTCAGATATCATAGTTTAGACTATTTTATAACTGCCTTCATCCTTTATCCGGGCTTGAAACCGTTTGCACACAGGCAAAGTGAAGCTATGTTGTTCGGAATCTTCAAAAATTACCGCCGGGTGAGTGTCGGATCCTCCAAAAACTATGCTTTTTTTAAGGATCCGAAACAAGTGCGGCAACATTTTTGGAGGGGTCCAACCAACATAGGAGTGAAGGGTAAGATATGCAGTAGCATAATAACAACAACAACATACCCAGTGAAAATTTATGAACCAAATGTAAAATGTGTTTATCAACTCAAAGGAAACAACGTTTCAGTCCAATCCTGAAGTCCAAAGCATCAAAGCGAGTCAAATTCCCTCGTGTTCAGTCTCAGATTGACAGTAGCAGAAAAAACTAAAAGGTTACTTAATCAACCATCAACTTGTACTGTTCAATTCTAGAACCACAAAAGACATAACCTTCTGATATATGGAGAACCCGAGATCATCTCACGTATAAGCTGCTTTTCATATTCTGTGATACATCAAAACCTCAACGGAAAAAGGTTAGTTCTTGTTTGTGTCATTCTCTCTTTAGCCGTCTTCTTACGGATACACTAGATTTTGCCATAGCAAATTAGATAGATTATTCTATTTACATTTTGAACATCGCCACCATCCCATCCCAATGGAATTACGAAGCACTAGATAGCATCTATCAACAACAATCTAACCCAGCTACTAAACTCCCAATCCCATCCCCCCAACTAAAAAAAAGGACAATTCAACACACACAAACACACAGAATCTGACAAAGGATTGTGAAAAAAGGTGAACTAAAACATAGAGCTAGCTTAATATATACCTATAGTTTAGCTAGAGTGACATTGGATTTAAAGATCTAATTTTGTAGCAATAAACAATCTCTTATTACAAAATCACAGCAGCCCCAAAACTTAAAAATCACAAACAATTTAAAAGGATTCATCATAATTATCTAGCAATTGACAATAAATAATATCTTATTCAGGAGATAACGGATTCAAAACGTGAAAACAGAGTCATGCAGAAAATTAAATTATGAAAAAAGAGAAGTAGTTACAGGGAAAGAGCCACCACGTTCACCAGGAATTTGGGAGAGAAGAGACCAATCAACCTTTGCAATATGGTCAACTAGGGCGAATGGTTGAAGTCCAAGTACCACAGGTGCACTATGATTTTCAACTCCCATAATTCCCTTAAAGCGTTTCTCTCTGTATCCTCCAATTTATAGCCGCTACTGCACCACTGTTCACTCCTTGTCCACTTGATTTTTTTTTCCCCTTAACTTTTTAACAAAAAAATAATTATTTTGTGAATTTTTCAATCCAAAATTGTTGAGTTATAGACTATAGTCTTTGGTACGGGATTTTGGATAATTATAACCGTCTTATGTTTGACTAATTAAAATATTTAAATGTGATTTAAAATTATCCTCTATTATGCTTTGTGTTTGAGTTTTGTAGAGCTAACACAAAAAATAAAATAATTTGCTAATGACAGGAGTATTGATACCTAAAGAATAAAAGAATATAAAATTAAAACATTACACATAGTAGAAATATATTTTAATAATTTTCACTGACATTCTATTGATTTGATTATTACGAAGTTAAAGAATTACGTGTTATTGATTATAATCAAAATAGTTTTAGTTCATAAGATTTAACAGATCTATGAATTCTAAGAAGTTAAGTTAAGACTTGTTATCGTTTCTTGTCAACATTGCTTTGGTAAAACAAAATACGTACGGATAAAACTAAAAGTTTATTTTTCTAGGTAAGTAATGATGATTTACTTGTAATTATTTGGTGAGAGGTAAAGTAAAAATTATACTCCTATGATATATCTCCTCAATTTCATCCAGTTTTAACAGACTGAAAAAAAACAGAACATGAAGAGGTGCCTAATTCATCCACTTTTACTTAACCCATGTCTTACTAAACGAGGAAATAGGAACTTTTATCTTGCCAGTAAATATTTTTGTTTCCAAATGAAAATAACAATATACAAATTACGATTTTTGTACCTCCTAAACTTTTAGCCACATCAAAATAAAAATAGATAAATTACAAATATTATTGTGGAATTGGAGTCGTATAATTAATGCATGTGGACAGCCAACAGGGGCAGATGCAGTTATCTATTAAGTTCAACTGAAATAAGTATTTCCTAAATTGAATATAGATAATTAAAATTTTAATAAATATTAAGTTCTGAACTCATAATTTCGGAAATACGCTATGTTTCATGTTAAGTTTTAGAATATTGAACCCATCAAATTTAAATGTTGTGTTTACTATCTTATTTAAAATGGATGGTGTGAAATTGTCATATGCTCGACAAGTTGCATCATAAATGGTGTGTAAACTATGTTAGTCAACTAAATTATTCAGTTATGCTTCTTTATTTGTACAATCTTTCTTTTCAATCAAATTTGAAAAGCTCCCATTTGATTAAAATTTTTGTCCAAATTGATAAAATCTGATTTTACACTCACTTTTTGGTACAGCTCACAGTTCTCTCTCTGTTTTTTTCCTGTCTGATTATGAATTGATTGAGAGAGGAGCATAAATATAAGTAAAGAAAAATTTACATTTAGTTGTGTTGCATGTGACACATTTTAGAGTGAACGTAATGCGAAATAGCAATTTCATTTTACATCACTTAAGTGCAGGATTTCAGTCTCAACAAATTCCACTTGTTTTTTTTTTTTTTTACTTTCTAGTGCCTTGAGTATTAAAAACCCGTCCTACGAACCCAAAAAATTATAAAAATAAAATTTATAGTGGGCACATTGGAAATTTGAGTATTAACATTCACGATCCAAGTCGAAATCCAACATCTATGGGAGAGAGAAAAATCAGATATCTAGAAGTTTGGGAGATATAGATGGTATTAGGCATGTAAAGAAGATGATCAATACCGCCCCATAGTTAATTAATTTTATAAACCGAAAAACCCTGAGGACCCGTGACCCACAGTTCAAAATTCGGTGGATGATGAACTCATCTCTCTATCCTCCCTCTACTTAGATACCAATCTTCTATTTGTGAACTGCGACAAAATTTGAAAACCCTTAACACGTGTCTAATCCACATATTACGTTATTACCACTAGACCAACACGATTTTTCATATTTCTTTAAACTCCAGGTCTCCTTGTAACGTTTTAAGTCCCAACATTACTTTTGCAATTACAAAAGAAAGACTATATTTGTAGCTCGAAAACATTTCTCGATTCAGTGGTCCACCTCTGTGAAAGAAAAAGTAACCCAAAAGGAATCTTCTATGGACCCCTTACAATTTACAAATCACGATAAAAGGCCTCAATAGAGAAAGTGAAACTCAAGAATGCGCCGAATGGTAAAGAGAAAGATTCATAACCAAGATGACTCCATTCAAAACCAAACAATTCAATAGATTCCAATCACTCATATAGAAATGACTGATGATTGAAGTAAAGACTCTTTTTGTCATTTTAAAAACACAAAAGACAAGCTGAATTTACGGGGAATGGTTCCTCTTTTGGCTCTTCAGATCCCAATTAACCAATTATCTTTAGCTTTCTAATATTCTATATGGAAAAAAGACAACAGTATGCGTCTTTGTATTGAGATTTCTACACCTAATAACATGCCTTAGATTTAGGTTACTGATTTTCCCACATGCATTATTCTACTTGGTCTTAGATCTCAATAATATAATGAGTAATTATCAACTAACAAGGTCATAGCATGGCCATTAGGAGGAATTTCAGACAGTACAAGGGTTTGAAATATATCAAAAAGATGAAGAGAATTTGGTGCGCAGTAGAAATTTGCTATCTAAATGATATTCTTTATCAGGATAACACCATTAAAGTGGTTTGCGTTGTAGGACTATTCATCTGATTAGGAGAACTCCACAACAAGGGCATTCCCAACAGAAATGGTTCAATTTTGGAATGTGCTGTCAATGTTGTATGTTATTCCAAGTACAATATAGCAAATTCATCTATGAAAACGATTTCTGAGTTACAAGCACCACATGCATATGGCTTTTGATCGTAAGCTCCTTTTCCAAGCTGAAGAAGTGCCTGGGAAACCAGGGGCAAAAGTCTTAACTACAAGCACTGACATACTGATGCGACCCAACAACTTTTGGTATTATTTGGAAGGGCAACAACCAATATCCATGACTATCCGATACAGAAGCTCACGGGGTAAAATAAATCTCTGGAGAGCAAAAAAGAGAGTTGCCTGGGCACAGATCTCATTGGACGATGCACTTTGCAGCTTTTTCAGGGAGAATATTATCAGGAAGTACAAGCTCGGCAGGTGTTTCACGGACAACACCAATCATAGAATCATATTCCTCATCTTTCTTGGCATACTTCTTACGAAGCACCTTTTCAAATTCAATTTCATCAAAGGACTTGGAATTCTCAGCTGCATGAACGCGAGCAAGGTTACAGTAATTGGTTGCCGACTGGGCAATGAAGGCTATCTCTTCATCAGTTAGCTTCCTCAGAAACTTAGCTGGATTGCCTGCCCATACCTGTGTCATATAAAGACTCACGATTAAATGGTGAGAGCAGATGTAAGTCTCTTGAATCAGAACTATTTGCAGAAGAAGCCAATCATAATGTGGTTTTATGATGAATGTTGAATGCAGCTCATCACCATAAGGATTCAGAATGGAATTAAAAAATTGGACAGTTAAACCTCCTCTGCACCCCAATCATAGTACATAGTTAAGGCAGTGAGATAAGTCAAATTGTACAGGAAAATATAGATAGTTAAGTAAGCCATAAGTTGGGCAATTGGCATACTGTTAAAGTTTCGATCTCATTTTCACATTACTTATGACTTTACAACATATAAGCAACGCTGTTTGTATCTGGCCTATTCAGAACAGCATAGCAAGCAGATTTTTGCGATAATACAGGCGATCAAACAATTTCTCAAGTGTAACCCACAAGAAGCCGCTTTCTTCACCCACTGTCTTTCTTTAGGGACAAAATAAACTTTACCTTGCTGTACAGCAGTAGTATACTAGGAAATATGAAGTCCTAATTGCAATCAAGATCAGATAGATAAGGGCAACTTCCTATATGATACTATAGTATTGCCAAATGCAGCATCTAATTAAAGATAAGACCCAATCAGGTCTCCAATATCTCAAGTGTATCCAACATCGGTGGGACAGAGTGAATCCCACAACAGAAAGAGAAACTCCATAGAAGTGTTTTAAAAGGTGAGGTGTTGTGTTATTGCTACCAAGTAGCAGCAAACATAGGTGTATGCCTCAAGGAGAGTAGACCACCTCAGTGGAATTTCACCCACCCGAGGCATTTTAGCAATGCCTTCTACCACATCTTTTAAACATTGAATTGTAAGGCAATCATAGGTGATGGGGGGACTACTGGGCTACCTCTCCGGAGGGAATCCTTGTGTTCTGTCTCACAAGGGCTCCTGCAGCAACCATGGCATGTTTCTCTACATGGACACCATCAAGCAGTGTGGCTCCCATACCAATAAAGGCCTCATCCTCAACGGTGCAGCCATGTACAATAGCACTATGACCTACAGATAGCTTAAGTCACTATCCATAAAACCAAGACAACTGATGCTAAGGTCGACTTGAATGCTTACCAACAGTGACATTGTTCCCTATAATGGTGGGAAGCACCTTTTGACTTATATTTGATTTGGCCACATGAACAAGGGAGTTGTCTTGTATATTGGTACCAGATCCAATACTTATGTTGTTAACATCACCTGTAAAAGAGAAGGCACATAAAATTGAAAATACTGAAAATATAGCATGCAAATATGGAAAATTTCTTGCCGACTTACAATCACTATACACAAACAGATGCTGAAGTTGATTGGTGTTATCATTAATTATTGGAAATGATTAAGAAAATACACCTCCACACTCCCCACGGACAATCATATTCGTGATACTTGAAAGGGAAAAAGGGACGGAGAAGAGAGGAATAGACGAAAGAAGAAACAACTAATTCGAAATAAAAGTTGAATTTTGCCTAAGTGATTAGTTGCGAGAGCTGAAATACGAGAAGGGGAAGCCCATATGTCGAAATGGGTCATATATGACAGTATGAGAAATGAAAAATTTCCCCAAACAGGTTGGATGGGTACACCCCTTCCACACCACATTTTCGCTGATTGTTTATGTGATTAGAGAAAAGGTATATGTACTAACATACTCAACATATACATTAGTAAGACGGGCCTTTACGGTCCTTGCGTAAAATTTGATACAAAAGTATATAAATGGTACTTCATGCATTTATTCAAAGTTCCTTTTACATACTAAAGTGTCTTGTAGCACTTGAAAAGAATAATATATCAGGGAGAAGGAAGGAGGAGAAGAGATTTGCTCCAGATATTATATATAAAAGAAGATTTTACTAAAGGGTATTGTGCCAAATCTCCTAGCATACTATGTAAGAGTTGTCAGAACACCCTCAGCTTCCATCTTGTACCCGAGACAAACAAAAAGTAATACTCCTCCCATTTCATTTTATATGGCGATGTTTGAATGGGAGAAAAACCTTTGGCATATACTAACAGTAGCCTTAAAACTTGTGGTCTGAATTATCCCATGACATTTCTATGGCTGTAAGAACACGTAAGCTAAGAAGTTTAAAGTTCAAGAATTTTCAAATCATTTTTTTGGAACATACCAATGAGCCGTCCATCGAACTGTTGCAATTAATGTTTGATCACAAAGAGAAGGAAAATATCTTCAGGAAGTGGGTTTTATGATCCAAAACTAGTGACTCGGGCGTGAAATTGTTCAAGTTCCAAGAAGCCCCCAAAATAACATTCATTCGATGATCAGTTTTCAAATAGTTTGTTTTAATTAAGAGCTACATTAATCATAAAGTACTGCACATAGGGCAACCCTTTAACAGTCATATGGAGGAATTGAGGAAAGAATATAGAAGGCCAGTGAGCAACAAAAGATTAACTCTTAGTATTTGTTAATGGATAGCATGCATGCACTAGAACGGGGGAGTCACAATTACTTTATCTTCCCCACGCCCCAACAACAAAAAATTCAAAAGGACGTTAGCTGTCATGTAGCACTTGAACACACCGCTCAACAATAACAATGTTGTGATAGAGTACCTACCTCTTAGAACACATCCATACCAAATAGATGAATTGCGTCCCACAGTGACATCTCCGATGACCGAGGCACCTGGAGCTACAAATACATCCTTATCCACTACTGGAGCTTTATCGAATATGTTCATAAGAGTCCGATGCCTAGACACTGAAACATGGAAGGTGTAACTAACCAAGCATGAGCAAAATTTAACCACTCCAAAGGAGTCTAATTACTGCTAAATAACATACATATTTTTTCTTTTCTTTTAATGAGAGGGAGGGGGTTTGAGAAGATATATGAGAATTGTTGCATGAAAGATCAGTGAGGCATAACTGGAGCAATTCATATGAGAAATAAATAAATATGAAAATAATGCAACAATTATATTCAACTATGACCTATCACGATTTCATACACACTAGCATCTGATACTGAACAGACACGAATACTGTAAGATCAAAGTACATAATACTGCCTATCATCAGCACTCAACAGATATCAATAGTCCACAGGTTGATCTTTTCAGAACATCTTAAGAGCGTAAGTGTCAAGATACTTCTCCAGTATACATATGCTTGACGAGAGGTTGACCTTTTAGTCAACATTATGTGACTCTCAGATCCTCTATCTTCAGTCTTCATGCATTTGTCAATATAATGCAATCTTTTTTAGGTTACCTGGACATACAGAATCCAAATCTCATTTTCTGCTTCATCAGCCAATTGGTTTCTATGCACTGAATATTATTAAGTAGTTTTAGTTTTTGGTGTGACATATAGGACTATCATCAAATGTTTAACCAGATATTAAGAACTGCTTTGCTGTGGATCTTTGGAGATTCTTTTCGTTTCCCTTGGAGGGGATGGGGGAGGAAACCAGATTGGGAGATCTCTTTTTTATTTTTCACTTTTATGGAAACTAGCTTGGGAGATATAGAATATGAAAGATTGTGTTTTTTGGCCCCTTCAAATATAAACAGGTAAGAAAATAGGGCTCTAAACTACGAGGAAAACTATAACAGAGAGAGGAGATAGAGGCGCATTGGAGGTTGTGGACTACTGGTTAGTGACAATAAAGTGGATAATTATTCATATTATAAATCACATCCCGCTCCTTAGTACGCATATTATGTGTTTTAGAAGGGAGAATGTAGCAACTAGCATAGCAATCAAGTTCTCAAGTTATAGTGGAGGCTAGCAAGAATCCGCACCAAAATTTCCACTTCAGGTCTTTGTAAAATCAACAACCAACGGATAAGAAATGGACCTTGGATCTAACTCAACCCTAAATGCATACATTGTAATAGCCAAGCAGCAATAGGAAGGGCATGGAGTGTTATATATAACAGTAAATCTCGTCACATACGACGGAGACACAATACCGTTCGACAACTGCTTTCTAGTGGAGTTATCACAATTGACTATGTAAAGCCAAGACATAACGTGCTTGGATCCACTTATAAAAGGCCTAATCAGAGAGGCAGTTGAAAAATCACCGAGGGGAATGGGTTTAAGGCCTAGGACAAGCCATCATGACGTTAACTCTACCTAGTAGATTGGAGATCCAAGAGCTAGGTTCAAGGAGATCAAACAAAATTATGAATGACGGTTCAACATTGTCAAATAACACAACATATTCTCATAATGAAGACAATGTTCACAAACAAAGATAAAGCATTAAGGCTTTTTAACGAGTTAATAAAGCTTAAGTTTTTTAATGGTTTCTAAGTTTGGCAAGTATGACCAGATGGTGTATCTACGGGATGACACGTTTAGGAATCATCTATGTGAGTGTGAAGTGTAAGCCGCTTCAAGGAGTATGTTAGGTAAAGGCACATGTTCTACGCACTCATGAAACCAGGCGGTGTTCATGGCTGAAACGCACATAACAGTGAGAACCAAAGACGGTTAGTCGATGTTTTAACCTTTATACTCCAAACTCTACCATTTTTTTCAAACAAAGAGTATTAACTAACCGCAACCGGATAAAATGCAATGTAACAAACAAGCATAGATGCAACAGCGACACAATACTCCGCAACTTTAAAATTAGGAGCAATTTCTCAATTTCCTAATACTGAAAGTCAGATGTTTTCACCTTCATACTCCAAACTCCACCATTTTTTCTCAATCAAAGAGTATTAACTAAGCGCATTCATTGATGAAATGAAATAACAAAAACAAGCCTAGATGCAGCAGAAACACAATATCATATTGAAACATCCATGGGCAGATGATATCTAGGGTTAAGAAGAAGGGAATATTACGGTGTTCCTCTATGTGGGAGCTGCCTTGAAGGAGATTGCCAACGCGATCAAGGGCTTGGCCGGTCTTACGAACGATGGATCCAAGGGAATAAATTGCTTTCCCAAGGGTTCCCATTTTTTGACCTTCTTCCTTTTAGCCCTCTTTCTGATCAGTGAGTTGTGCAGTCAAGGTGTTTGTGTTGTGGCTTAGCAAGAGAGACGATTGGGGAGAGTGAGAAAAGAGTAACGGGGTAGGGCAGAATGGAGATTACCACTTGCCTAGGGCCTCCCAAGGGCAAATTTGGCATTTACTTTTTCTACTATTTTCTTTCTCTCTTAAAAATAAATTGACTTTTTCCTTTAAAAGGACATATTTAGCAATTTTTAAGGTTTTCTTATTTTGTAATAACTTGTTGGATACCCATTTGCTAGCTTTCGGGATTAAATTATGTTAAAATTCTATTTATTATTTTCTCTGTCCTTATTTATGTGACATCATTTTCTTTTTAGTATGTGCCAAAAAGAATATCACTTTTCTATAATTAGAAACAACTTTACTTTAAAACTCTACTTTTACCCTTAATGAAATGATTTATAGGCACACAATTATTTTATGTTTGTTTTAGACCACACATTTCAAAAGTCGACCTTTTTCTTAAATTTTATGTCAAGTCAAATGGTGTCACATAAATTGAAATGGAAAAATAATATTTAATTTATTTAAATTGCATCATCTATTGAATCAAAAGGAATATTTGATTATAGACCAAAAAGATTATCTTAGATGTAATAAAACCTTTTCGATTATAAATCTTTGAAGAATTAGCATAAATAACACACCCCTAACCGTTTAAAATAAAAATAATCGGTGGATGTGTAATTTAACAACAACAACAACATACATAGTGTATTCTCACATAATGGGGTTTGAGGAGGGTAGAATGTACGCAGACTTTATCTCTACCTGAGAGGTAGAAAGATTGTTTCCAAAAGACCCCCGGCTCAAGAGAAAACATGACAAAAAGGTCAGATAAGGTTTGAAGAAAGTAGAGTAAAGTAAGATGATGTAATGTACAGAGATCATGACAAAATACTATAGCTAAGCATCAATGAAGAGATTTTAACAGTAAATGCATCAGGCAAGTATGAAGAAATAGTAAATAGTGACAGGTCCTTCACAGTAAGTAGATCCTTCACAGTAAAACCAAAGGGATCAAAATCAACCAACACAGAATTATTACAAGTAAATTTCCTAATGGATATTAAATTTTTGATGATGTGGGGGGGCATGCAAGACGTTATTTAGGAAGAAAGGTGGGTGAGGTTTTGGAGTGTGAGTGTGTCCATAGCCTTGAATTGGAATGCGATGACCATTGCCAACTGTAATAAATTGTGGAGACTTTAAATGAAATAATTGGGAAAGATTACCTGCGGACCGGGTGAGGTGAGAGGAGGCTCCGGAGTCCATATACCAATTTTAAATCATTCTTTGCAAACTCATACTTGTTGAATGTCCGACTCGTATCGGTGGGGATTTGATTTAAGAATTTGTTGTGGGGAATTGGGCTGCACGACGTGGGCTTTGATGTTCTTTGGAACACCTTGGTGGCGCGGTGGAGTCGGCCCGATAGCCACTTGTTCTTTGAAAAGTCTTGGTGGATGAAAGTCGTAAATCATAGCCTAGTTCTGATTTGGGTAGCCAGAGACTGGGCCTGCCCATGAAGCGTTATTGCTGATTTTTTGTCCTCGGCCTTTTATGCGGCCCTTGCCACCTCGCCCATTGCCGCGGCCCTTGCCACCCCTTCTGCCGCGGTTTTGCCGCGGTTGGATGTTTTTCGGCGGAGGTCGTTGGCTGGCGAGGTTGTGTGGGCATTTCAACTGCTAAAGCCTTCTGGTTATGCTTGTCCTGCTTCGCACGTCGAGTCTCCTCCAATAACAAATGCGAGGGTGCTTTGTTGAAGCTTGGTAGAGGGTCAGCATGTTGTATCATCGTGGCTAGGGTGTCATATTCACCCTTAAGGAGGCCTGCAACTAATTGTAACACCATCTTTGTTTCGGACACGAGCGTACCAACATTGGACAGTTGGTCTGCCACCAGTTTCAACTGTTTGCAATATTCTGACATAGTAGAGATGTTTTCAAGACGGGTGTTGTTGAACTGTTCTTCCAAGTACACCGCGCGAGTGTTCTTGTTGTCTTGAAAGATTTATTCCAAACATGTTCATAGATCACGGGCAGAGGCACCCGTTTTCATGATTGTGTATAGTAAATCCTTGGATATAGTGCCATATATCTACTGTTTGACTACGGCATCGAGGCGACGCTATGTGGTGTCGTTCATATCGGGAGGACGAGGGAAAAAATCGTCTATATGATCAAGCACGTGATATACACATGCATGGATACGAAATAGTTCCACCCATAACCAATATTGGCCATCTTCCTGATCAAGAATTATAGGGATAAAATTCTTGATGTTGGTAACGGCGAGAGCCGGATGGAAAGATGGTGAGGAAAGGGTAGTGGGTGGTTGGATGACGACTGCGTTAGAAGCGGAAGCATTGGAAGAGGTGGGAGTAGCCAAATTTTCCATTAGAATGGTGGAAATTTAGGAAGAAAGAAAAGAAGAAAAACAATGTTGCCATCGACCAAGAGGGGGGGGGGGGAGGGGGGCGGCAAGGTAGGAATTTTTTCTAAATTAGGGTTTTGATTTTTGATACCATGTAAGATGATATTAATCTTCCTTATGAAGTCTTTCTCATTAATATCAATATATATAGTGTACAATATACAATTCTAATACAAGAGGAAAGATGAATCCTAATCACAATACAAGAGGAACCCTAATCTAATAATGGGTAGTGATTGTAGTGTTATACTTGTACACATTTACACTAATAAATATAATGAGATTATATACTTGTGACTCTATTCTAGTCTAATTATAATAGTTTTAGTCTATTTATAGTATAATTATACCATAAATAGATTAAAATATTATAATTAGACTAGAATAGGGTCATAATTATTATAATCTCAATAAAATATAATCAAGAAACAATAAATTAAATAAGTTTATTTACCATCCATTTTTCTTGATTAGTTGATCCAAACTCTCCTCACTTTCCAAATCAGAAAGCTCTGCAGAGTTTAATCTTTCTTGCTATTTTTTAGCTGCCTCCTCAAATACCATATTTGCCTGTCTCCAATTAAAACAGCCAACATTAATTAGTACATGTCAATCTCTAGAGAAATACTACAGTATGTTTAGTATGTTAACTAAAGAGAATTAATATGATATTAGTATATATATATATACCTTTTTTTTTTTGGCTTTGAGGGGATAGCATAGAGATATATCTCTGATGTTCTTCTTCTATCTGTTTCTTGGATCTCCAATATGCTTCTATCTCTTCCTTTGTTAATGACTTGTTTTTCCATTTCACTAGAAAATTCCAACAAAGAAGATAAATAATCTACTTATAAAATTACTTAACATAAAAGAAAGGAAAGGAAAGGGGCTAATTTAATTTGTTATCAGTTAAAGTAATAAAGGAACTTACTAGCTTGGGGATCAGAAACAGGAGAATCCCAACCTGCCATAAGAGAACCCATTTCTTCTTTGCTTGATAACTTCTTAATTAAACCAATAAACAATTCACTCAACTTGTATGTTGACTATACTAAAACTCTTCAGTCTCTTTTATAGAGCTAGAAGAAAGCTGTCTCAAATGAGGAAAATTTAAAATTCAGTTAAAAGTCTGTAGCGTGGATTTAAACCCTGGTGGAAGACTTTATAGATAATATCAGTTGCTCTGTTCTCAAACCCTGGTCATTCAGGTACATCCCGCGATTTACTGGTAGCAATACTGAGGGACAGAGACTACCATCTCCAGAAATAATCTGGCGTAAGACGGGAAGCTGGATATAAAAAAAAAAAGAAAGCTGTCAATTGGTTTATGGTGGGGCCTTCTTTAATTGTTAATCTTATCTATAACAAAAACAAAAACATTATTTTATTATTGAATTAAAATAAATTATGTTAAACCAGGGATTTCGGCATATGTTTTTTTTTATTTAACTATTACTGTATTACTTATTACTTATTACTTATTACTTATTAGTGCTAAGAATAGCCGCCATGCAAGGTGACAATAGCTTATTGATGAAATATAAAGAAATGAAAAGCCATCTTAAATATCTTCTATCCATTATGGTATTGCCACTAAGTTCATGTCACGTCAAATAATTCATATCTATTCTCTTCGGTAAGAAACAAAATTACATTTAAATTAAATCAAAAAATTTTGAAAGCCAAAAATGGAGTTCCATCTCAACGATTTTGTGGCTCCAGATTTTGTAGATTTAATTTGTAATAGAAGAGATGAACGGAAAGAATTGTCCCACTAGGTCAGCATGTCAATTTGTTTGAGATAAATTTTTAAGTGATGAAAATTGGCTGTATTCACGAACAAAATATGATGAAACAGAGATTTTATTGTTCAATTCTATTTATTTTTTTGGTATTTCTCAAATATAGGATGACTTAGACCTCTTTGTTATGTCTTTGACAAAGGCGGGATTTGATGCGGTGTTTGTGAATATTTCATGAGTTTATGAAATTTTTGAGATATTTTTTAAGGAAATAATGTATCCCTTTAAATAAGCGTGAGCAAAAGTTTAATATAGAGTAGTTTTCAGAAAATCCTAACGAGCCTTAAAATTTGAAGATAAATTAAATTCGTTTTAAAAAATTCTATTTTAAATTCAATAAAATTTCACTGTCTAAAGCATGTTATGACATTACTTGTAAAGTACTTCAATTTGAGTGATGTTACGAGAAATGAAAGTACATAAATTCACGGTTTGACTAAACCAAGATACGGGCGACATAAGGCTTATTATCGCTATCAGGAATTTCTCATCGACGCTACCAATTTTTGCCCACCCCTAACAGAAAGGCATTTTAATAGCATCTTACCTCCCTTAGTTATATACCAAATCATCAAATTGTTCTTTTTTTCGTCATGATCAAAGCCAAAAAATACCTTTTATGCTTCATGGAAAACAAATAATTAGATCAACAACCTTTGTAAATAAGATGGACAACTCCCTCGTTACGAGGTCTCGCAATAAATGTTGGTTCGTTTTTTTCTTTTTGTTTGTTTCTTGGTACTTACTGCTTTATGGAATTGATTGGTCCTCTGTACCTGGAATTGTAACAACATCAACATACGAAGAGAATTCAATTGAATCCTTTCGTCCAACTTCTATTCCTCCACCAACTCCCCCTCATCATGAAAATGTTAACGTTAGTTTCAATTCCAATTCTTCGAGTATTAATAATGCCACCACCATCGATGCTACAAAGAACGAGACGCGCTCTAGGGAGGACGAATCCTCCTCTAATGAAAACGACATTGTGGTACCTGATTTGGTGGAGCTCGAGAAAGAATTGGAACCTTTGTTAAGAAAAAACGAACCTAAGAAAGAAGAAAAGAAGGTTGTGAAAATAGAAAATCAAGGCGATAACAAGGGACAAAAAACGTGTGAAGGACGGTATATTTATGTTGCAGAAATACCTAGTAAGTTCAATGAAGACATGTTGAAGCAATGCAATTTGTTAAACAAATGGGAAGATATGTGTCAATACTTGGTGAACATGGGCCTTGGCCCTGATCTTGGAAACCCCCAAAGGGCTTTTTCAAATAAAGGTTGGTTTACGACGAATCAATTTTCGTTAGAAGTCCTGTTTCATAACAGAATGAAACAGTACGATTGTTTAACGAATGATTCTTCGATAGCGTCAGCAGTTTTCGTGCCATACTATTCAGGGTTCGATGTTGCAAGGTATTTATGGGATGATTTTAATACATCAATGAGGGATGCAGGTTCAATTGAGGTTGCAAAATTACTTGAGAAAAAACCCGAATGGAGAACAATGTGTGGCAGAGATCATTTCATGATTGCAGGGCGAATTACGTGGGATTTTAGGAGAGGTATTGACGAGGACACTGCTTGGGGGAACAAGTTAATGTTGTTGCCCGAGGAACAGAATATGACGATTTTAACAATCGAGTCGAGTCCTTGGAATAGGAACGATTTCGCGATCCCATACCCGACTTATTTCCATCCTTCGAGCGATAGTGATGTGTTCCAGTGGCAGAACAAGATGAGGAGGTTAAGGAGGAGGGTGTTGTTCTCATTCGCAGGAGCCCCACGACCCCAACTCGAGGAATCAATCAGAAGCGAGATCATGGAACAGTGCTTGGTCACGAGGCGAAAATGTAGGCTCTTGGAGTGCAAGGACTTGCACAACAAATGCAACAAGCCGGTACATGTGATGAAGTTGTTCCAAAATTCAATTTTTTGCTTACAACCCTCGGGGGATTCGTTCACTAGGAGGTCGACATTCGACTCTATTTTGGCCGGTTGTATACCGGTGTTTTTCACTCCAGGGTCCATGTATGTTCAATATATATGGCATTTACCAAAGGACTACACTAAATACTCAGTGCTAATTCCTGAGGATGATGTTAGGAAGAAGAAAGTGAGCATCGAAAATGTACTATCTAAAATACCAAGATCACAAGTAGCAGCAATGAGAGAGGAAGTGATAAAGCTTATACCAAATGTGGTTTATGCAGACCCAAGATCAAGATTGGAGACGGTTGAAGATGCATTTGATTTGGCAGTCAAAGGGGTTCTTGAAAGGGTGGATGTAATGAGAAAAGAGATGAGACAAGGCAAGAATACAAGTATGGTGTTTGATGAAGAATATAGCTGGAAGTATTATACTTTTGGGACTTTAGAAAAGCATGAGTGGGATCATTTCTTTTTGAGAACCAGCAAACAGAAGTACTAAATTAAACCATTTGTCAAAAGGCTTGCAGGTTAGTTGTAGTCTCTAGCTTGCTAGTTTTATGTAAATTATGTA
Organism: Anisodus acutangulus; assembly: GCA_029783415.1. NCBI lineage: Eukaryota > Viridiplantae > Streptophyta > Magnoliopsida > Solanales > Solanaceae > Anisodus > Anisodus acutangulus. The sequence continues at coordinate 3,017,004 of CM056503.1, forward strand.
TTTTATCTCATATCTGTTGTATGCCCTATAGAGTTTTTTTCATATAGATATTATACACGGTTCCGTTGACATGGAAGTTCTCCTCATTTCTACAGATAAACTGTGATTCTCAATTCAACTCATGTTTCTAATTTGTCATAATTGAGTTCTCAGAGGATACTCTAGGATAACAAATTGATCTTCCCTGAGAGCTCACATCGAGGGGAAGGTTTGGCACTTCGATGTCGGCTCTTCGCCATCTGGGGCTATAGTATGTTTCAAGGGTTGGGTTGTTCGCCCATTAAAGCGGTACCTAAGCTGGTGGTTCAGAACATCGTGAGACAATTCGGTTCATATCAGGTCTAGGCGTTAGAGTAATGAGAAGACCTTTCACAAGTATGAGAGGACCAGAAAGGACACAACACGGTAAACACTGAGTAATTGGTTGAAAGCATCTAAGTAGTAAGCCCACCACAAGATGAGTGCTCTCCTATTGGAATTTTCATACTTCAAACATATAGATGATTATGAAGATAATGCTTTAGAAACAAGTTATAAATCAAGAGTATCAATATAGATCCGCCTTTATCCTGATATGCCTAACAATAAAAGGGCCCAAGGAGCTAAATATTTTGAAGTTAAAATTCTATTTAAACATGAAAACACAATTAAAATTTTAAGAATAAAAACTTTAAAATTTATACAATCTATTTTTCAAACTTCAAATTCATATTTTAATTTTGAAGTTAAAATAATATTTCAGTTTAATAAACAAACACTTACTTAAAAATAATACTTCTCAAGTACTATGAATCAAAACATAGTACAACTTCGTTTCCAAATTTAAACTAAAACCAATATCAAGCATTACATGAATATCTTCATGAAGAAAGTCAAATGGTCAATCTTATCAAAGTTTCCGTGCACTGTCAAAATAATGTTCTTTCAAAATAGCGTCGTTTAGATAATTTATTTTCCTGCATTTATAAAAGTTCTTCTTTCCAAAAATAATTTGTGTCTGAATATACCGATCATTCTCCATCTCAGTAAACTTGGGTTTTAGCACAATAATTGTCGTTTTATTTTTTTTAATTGTTTCTTTTTCATCAAATGTTGGCTAAATCTTTGGCTTTGGAGTTGAACGAATACTACAATACCAAATATCAACATCAAAGTTTGCTTTGTTACTTTCAGAGGTCAATTCTTATCTCCAATTATATATGTCAAAAATAGCCTGTCTTCATCTGCTGGTAATTACTTTACTGGCCTCTAGTATGCTTAAAAAAGACATTCCATCAATTTAATTTGAGAACATCATTTTAATATGTTCTCCACTAAAGAATATCCCTTTTTTAATGATTTGACTTATTTATATCTTTAAAAACAAATCTCTGACAAACATTTTTAAGAATATTTCATGCATGACTGATTTGTCTACTTTTATTATGCCAATTATCTACATGTACGTTTTGTTAGAAGATAGCTAAACGTAATTACTCCATCCGTCTCAAAATATTTGTCACATTTCATTTTTTTTAAAATCAGTTGACCTATCTTCAAAATTAAATTATATTAAATTAATTTAATATTTTAAAATTGAAAGTTAGATATTCAAAAACTATATAAAAATTAGTATAAGTTGTAATTTTTTTCACATCAATATGGACAAATTTTAAAATATTTGTCAAAGTTCATTTTAAATATCGAGAAGCGAAAAGTAATAAATATTTTGGAACCAAGTGAATAATACTATTTGTAAGGACAAGATTTTGCTTACATTAATCCTTTAAGTAATAGATTGAGCACTCTTTCTACATAATAAATCCAAGTGTCTTCACTCTAAAACATTGATCATATTTGTGGAGGGTTCAAAATAACTTTGAACCAACTAAGCTATTTTTAAGAATAAAATAGTCACATAAACATGATGAGTTTAGCAAAATATCCTATTAACCAATTTAAGTTTCATGGGCTGCTTCTCTGTTTTTGGAAACTGGTGGAGATGCTAGCTTTAGACAAAGGTGCCAAATGTGTTGGCTTGGACCTAACCCAACTTTTTGGGCCCATGATGCTCTCTTTCAAGTAAGGCACAGCATCTTCACTAGACAAAGTCCGTAACCAGTTAACCCTCTTATCAGAACTTGCACCTGGCCCATAACACTTGTACTCAGCAAAATATGATGTCCTGTTACCAAAAATTAACATACCAAAATCAACCTACAATGAGTTTAATTTTTATAAACTGACATTATAAATGAATCTAATTATATTTTGTTCCTTAATATATAAGCATATGTAATCGTCCATTACAAGTATGATTAATAATTTGAAGAAAAAAAAAGATGAATAACCTACTATAACAAGTTAAAATATACCGATAAACAAACGTACATTTGCCTAGAGGGGTCATTCCAATCTTCCCAACCATTGGGGAGTATGACACTTGACATGTAGCTTTGGGAAAACACTACCCTAGCATAGGCACCCCATGGTCTCCCAAGGATTGCACTCTTCACTCCAGTGATCTTGCATCCCACGAAGGTGAAACCTGTATTCTCTTGAGATGATTGTCTGTGTTGTGCTGTTATAGCCCCATTTGCTTGTGAAAGCGAATGCAAATGGCATTTCTGTCACAAAAAATAAAAAAATAATACATCATTTAAGTCCTATGTTTTGACGATCACTAGTTATAAGAATAGTTTCTGTAATAAGCATTAATTCGTAAGTTGCATAAAATAGTAGTGCTAACGTAAAAAATTGGCGAGATGGCTAATTTTCACTCCTGCTATGAGTTTTTTAGCAACCGCTTGAAAATAAATAGAGAAACAATCACATTTTAATGAAAAAATTAAATTCGAACCAAACTACCCCTGCTTAAAATATGATAGAATTTATATAAGTTTGAACCTCATGTACCATTTCTTGATTTTGAAATTTCATCAAATCTTTTAACCCATAAATCGTTCCTTGGGTTCCACTTGTCAATCCTTTCAATTCCAATATTATTTGCTAAAGTTGTTTCGTATTTTAGTTGAGAGCATTTTTTTTTCCAATACTTTTTCCGTCTAAAAAAGTGGCTAAATGTTAACAAGTTTAAAATAATTGCTAATATTTAATAGGATGTGTTAAAATTGACTATTTGCCCACTTATTCATATAACTAATATCCTATCACATGTTAAATCGAGCTAACCACACTGTAATTCTATAAAATATCTTTATACTGTTAATATTATATAACTTAAATCATAAATAAAAACTAAATACCTCAAAGAGAGAAGCACCATTTCCACATATAAAATCAGTGTCCCCTTCAATATAACAGTTTTTGTAGTAGTGTCTCCCAACATCATCAAGTAAAGTGTCCTGATGAGACTTAATTCTACATCCCAAGAAAGCCACTCTATCACCTTCTACCCTCAATGCTACTGCTTTAGCTCCAGTTCCATAAGTGTTCTGTAACATCAACAAAATAATTTTTCAATTAATTTATGTGTAAAAAGCTACTAAAATTGTAACAAAAAATAGATTTGAACTTAAAATATGCAGGGAGTTCAACGCTAAGAATTCGAAGGATTGAATCCGTCGGAGTTATTTGATTCAAGACAAGGTTATCCCAAGATTATAACTTGAATATTTATAACCAGGATAATAACATGAATAGATAATATTACCTTCATTATGGGATAGTTAACCTTCAAACAGAGGCAACTAACATGTGTTTCATTATTAATAATAATGAGGTATTTATACAAGGACTTAAACATATACAACTACATAAACAACCTTTAATAAATATATTAATTAATACATAAATACTTATCAAATCTCATGCATGATATATAATCGGCTAGCTGTAGCCGCATATCAGCTACGCTCAATGCGGGATTTCTGATAGCTTCCCAGTTTGAGCATGACAATTACAAGCAGATACTCAAGGGTATAAGCGGAAGGGTGAAATTCTTGCTTTAATGGGGCAATATTGAACAAGAGGACGACGACATACCCACTCACGAAGCGGAGACCGATACTACTTATATAACTATTATAACACAAGGAAATGCGGGCAGGGTAGAGCTCGGCAGAGGGTTCGAGAATAGGGTAAGGTCTTGTCCTTAAGATTCAGATAAGAAAAGAGTTTCCCTTTGATACAACTGCCTTGATAGGATTATTGGAGGATATATCTCAGCTCCGAGAATAGTTTTGGTATAAAATTTATCTTGGTTTTATCGAATACCACAAGAGGTGGGGGTGGGGGGTGGGGCGAGGGGTAGACCAATTGAATTCCCAATCTTATATTGGGGTACCCCCCCCCCCCCCCCCCAACCTCTGTAACCAAACGACACCTGAAAAAAATTTAAATCTCGGATCCATCTCTAGTCACATGTAAGATAATTACAGGTAAATCTCTATTATTATAAACATAATTAGTAACCTTACAAAACGTGTTAACTACTATAACAATATACCCAGTGTACTAGAGAGGGTAGGATGTAGGCACAACTTTTTTTTTTATTGCTAAACTTGACTAATTAACATGTTATAATGGTTAAACTATATTGATCACGTAAGAAAAATATTTACACGTGCAAATAACTTTAATCCATTATATAACATGATAAAATATAATGTCCAAATAAATTAAAGAACAAGAATCTGCAAAAAGAACAGCGAACGCAGTTATGCAACATACCTGAATTGTTATGTATCGAGCCATAAAGTCAGAGGCAAAAACGGTGAAAGTAGGAGATTTAAATATATCTCCATAATCATTCCCTGTAATTATGGTATTATTTGCTGGTTTTCTCCCACTGATTGTTATAAATGGCTTGTCAGCAGGAACAACAATTTTCTCTGTATAAACACCAGGCTTGACCAAAATAAATACATGTTGAGAATTGTTTGAAGGCACTGCATCAATTGCGTCTTGTATTTTCTTGTAATCTCCTTTACCAGATTGATCCACTGTTATCAAAATTGCACTTGACAATTGAGTTGATGATGATGACTCAACTTCAGAAAAAACCAGTAAATAACTCGTAGCTAACATAACAACAATCATCATCGCGGTGTACCCGTGAAATGCCATATCCAAAAGCAGCGGCAGAGCCAGAAAATTTTAATGCACCTGCAATACAAAGCTGAAATGAAGAAAGTAAAGTTATTGCATTACGTGGAATTAAATATGCATTATTTACGGATTAAAGTGATATTTATTGTCGCATAAGTAGCAACCTGCACAAATGGGGTAAGGACTATCCAACTGTGATCTCCGATGATGCAATTTGTAAGAAGAGAAGAGGACGTTCTATGATTATTCAAAATAATTTTTGAACCACCTTTGCCGCTATACTACGAATTCAACAATATGTGTACAAGAAGATTTATTTTTTTCTCTATTTGCACAGTATAATTTTCTGATCGAACCTGGGATCCACCTAGCTCTACCAAGAAGCTAAAAATTATGACAAAAACTTAGTCTTTTAGGGAAAAGAATCTTAGAACTTTGAAAAATGCAGCTTGAGACAATTGAATAATTACCTTCCTTATATATAGAAGAGGACTTCAATTTTCAACCAATTTTCTTGAGAATAAAGTACTTCAAAATTCTGATATTTCTCCATTAACTTGAATATTCAGGTCATTCTCCATAGTCAACCGAAGAAAATATCAAATGAATCACCTCAATGAAGTAGCTATGAGTATATTTTAGCTTCAAATTTCAATTAAAAAGAGAATTGTAGGTCAGTTTAATTAAGGTGGGGAAGTTGACAATTATGAGAAGTAGGCGGGAAAAAGGGTGTATAGTATCAGTTACTTTGCACGTCTAAAATTTGGCGCCGTTTAATTATGGTTAAGAATTTGAATAGCCTAAATTATTAGCAGTTTTTGAAGTATACGTGCTGCACAGCTTCTATTTATATATAGTGGAAAATTACCTTAATTCTTTAGCCTTTTTGGTCGTTAATTTTTTTAAAAAAGTTTGACTGGTCAAGGCTTGAACGACTTGTACAAAAGTCAAATTTTGGATGCATCAAAGTTAATTATTATAGCCTGCCAAACTTTCAAAATCTACTTATTTCACGCGTAATCAGACTCATAAAGGGGTTGTTGTGTAACAAGCACATAATGTCCACTGGAACGCCCATGGATTTTATCATCAACTTAATGAATTAATTTTAAGATATAAGGCTTTCCTATTATAACGGGTTGTTCAAAAGGATTCCCCGTCCTTCCATCAAATATTCTGCTTTTTCCTGGATATTCGGGTTCAAATACCCATGGATTCGCTGTTTTCTTACTGGCTTCATATAATTCTCGTGCGTTCTTTATCCTATTCCGATTCGATTTAGCTTTCTTTTAGTTGCTATATCTTTATTTTGAAGAAAGGTGGATCAGAGAGAAAGAGGATTCTAAAAGCAAAAAGCCTAGAAGACTAGATTGTCAGACTCAAAAGTGTTTTTTATCATAAATATTTTTTGAGAAAAAAAATACTTTTAAAGAATAATAATTTGTGTTTAACTAATCAATTTAAAAATATTTCTAACAATATTAGAGCAGCAGTTTGTATTTAATCAAATTTCAAAAAAAAATTGTGCCTTGCGTGTGTGTGTTTTGGGGGGGATTATGTTTTTCAACTTTTAAAAAATAATTTATGCTATCGCATAAAAAACATTGTTTTCTTTCTAAAAAACTTGGTTAGTCACCTCAACTTTCTTAATTAAGCAATTTTATTTTAAAATATAAACACTTTTACTTTTCCAAATGTTTGGCCAAACAAAATGTCGATCTAGTATGAGATAGTACATTAATCAAGAGGTCACAATTTGTATATTACATGACGAATTTAAATTTCACCATTCTCATAATTGCTACTATTTAATTATGTTTTTCTTTTAATCTCTTGTTAGCTATATCAAATATTTGAGTCGACTATGAAAATTTTATTTGTCCATCTTTTTGTTCGGACCCTTGTCAACTATGTGTAACAAAATGCAGAAGAAGATTGGATTAATTAAATTCAAGTAGTTAATATACACATGCATCGGCATCATAGTTGGTTATATATTATGGTTGTATCAGATTCTATTATTTAGAAGTTGTAACTAACGAAATATTAATAAAATATTCTGTTTGCGTTTGGTAACCAGTTACGCTCGTCCTGAGACCTATTTTCAGTTCCGTGGATATTAAATAAAAATTCATATATTTTCCTAAATTTTATTTGGCCAACGTCATTAGTAGATAATTGGATAACCCTTCGTCACCTGCTCAAGCTCGACCGGCATAATATTTCTAAATATCTAAAATAATTTTTTTAAAAAAAAACAGGAAAAGTGTACAAAAACTTAACTAAGATGTTTACACCAAATCAATAAATACATAATATATATTTATACAACTCTTCTTTCATTATAACAATGGTTAATTATTCATATTGTTAACTCATTAAATTACTTAATCATAATAAATTAATATAGTCAGCTAATGCAATTAGTAGAGTTGCTGCCATGTAACCATGATGTCACAAGTTAAAATCGTGAAAATAGCATCTTGCGGAAATGCAGCGTAAGACTGCGAACAATAGATTTTTGTGATCCGCCTCTTTCCCAATTCCCGCACATAGCAAAAACTTAGTACACTAGACTGTCATTTTTTATAATCATCCAATGCAAGTAAGTTTCCCAATTTGATAGTGTTTTTAAAAAAAATTCCCGAACAAAGGAAATGACATATTAGTCATCTATGCCTTGCACGAGAAACTAAATATTTCCTTTTTAGGTTTCCTTTTAGGGATAAGGGTAAAAATATATCTCTTTATTTTTATAAATTGACTATTTTTATCATCCGTTATAAGTTGGGGTCAAATCTACCCCTCCCGTTATAAGTTTGGGCCAAATATACCCCTACCGTTAGCAAATTATTCAAAAATACTCTTCATTTCTAACATATTTCTACATAAACAAGTCTAGTCATTAGAATTGAGTGACATGAACATCACATGTCATTTAACTTATTCTACGTGGTGCCTACGTGGTAATTATTGTTAAAAACAATCCCGAAAATTGATTTTACTAAAAACAAATCTGAAAATGGCTTTTATTAAAAATCAGATTTTTTTTTGATTTTATAAAATCCGTTTTTTAAAAAAATATTCTGGAAATTTTAATTTTTAATTAAAAAATCTGTAAAATGATTTTTTTTTAAATCTGAAAAAGTGTGAGGTATTGTTTTAAAAAAAAGTGTGCTATTTTTTTAAAAAAAATCATTTCCAGATTTTTAATAAAAAAAGTTTATTTTTCCGGAATATTTTTTTTAAAAACCGGTTTTATAAAATAAAAAAAAATCAGATTTTCAATAAAGGTCATTTTCTCCAGATATGTTTTTAGAAAAATCAAATTTTCAGTTTGTTTTTTAAAAAATTGTTCCGTAGGCACCACATGGAATAAATTAAATGTCATGTGTCGTCCATGTCACCCAAATCCAATGACTAGACTTGTTTATGTGGGAATATGTTACAAATGAAGGGTATTTTTGAATACTTTGTTAACGGTAGGAGTATATTTAGCCCCAACTTGTAACGGGATGGATAGATTTGGCCCCAACTTATAACTGAAGGTAAAAGTAGCCAATTTATGAAAATAAAATGATACTTTTACCCTTTTCCTTCCTTTTATCATATTTCTCCATTTAAATTCGTCTCAAATCAGCAAATGAATTTTATCAAACATTCTTTTTTTTAGGGGGGGGTCGCAGCTATATGAATTTAGTGTAGACTATTACATTGCCTTTTCAAACTTCAATAACATTATATAACTTTTGCAGTTCATTAGATATCTCTAGTACATGTATTTGATTGTTTAATGCCGTATAATTCATACAAAAAAGTTTAAGATTTGGTCATCAACCATTTAATTATATCTTCGTTCGTTTGTTATATTCCCTCCGAATCAAACAGGGTGTCCCCTTCGCCATTTGTATACCCCTTAATAAAATACGAACTTATAGATAAAAATAGATAATTTGATTAAAATGGTCATAATTAAATAGGTATTGGGAGTTGGTCACCTAATACTTAATTAGGGAAAATCTGAAAAAGTAATTTTTTTTTAATTTGATAAGTAAACACTCTTTTTAACTCAAAAAATAAAATTTAAGTGAAAATTATTTTTTATCCGGAGGGATTACTATGTAAGAAAATTCCGTTGTGCCACCAGAATTTGGTATGAAGGTAATAGGATACGCACTATTAAAACGCATATACACTCAATTCTATAGTAGGAAATTAAGGAAATACGAGACAATAGGTCATCTTACTTTAACTGTTTAACTATATTATTAAATGTTATTATATTGATTAGTCGCGATCTCGAGTCAAGACCTTTCTTAATTTTTCACCTAACTAGAAACTACATTTGGTAGTAATTAATTTACTAAAACAATGTACAGATATAGCAACATCATATATATCCAAGGCATCAACATTTGAATGCTTCGTTTAGTAAACATATTACTCATTCTATTTTAAGTCCTTTTTAATCTGCTTTAAAAAAATGTTACTTCTATATTTTATATGACATATCGAAAATCACAATTTTCAAAAGATATTCTAATATATTACACACATTTTTACTCTTCTTATTTTTAAAACTATGTATCAAATCAAACTAAGACACATGAAATAAAATAGGAGTAACGGTTTTTACTCAACTTTATTGATCATCAAATTTTTTTTAGAATACATCATACTCCACAAAAGGGCGAGTTATCAGGTATCCCTACCCAAAAGGAATCAATTAACATCTTTTTATCGGAATACACAGTGTTAATAGGTTAAAATTATACATAATAGGGAAAAGGGTTAAAAATATCCATCTGCTTTTATAAATTGGCTATTTTTACTCTGTTATAAGTTGGGGTCAAATCTACTCCTCCCGTTACAAATTGGGATCAAATATATTCTTACCGTTAACAAAATATTTAAAAATACACTTCATTTTTAGCATATTCCACATAAGCAAGCCTAGTCATTGGAATTTGGTGACATGGACGTCACATGACATTTAACTTATTCTATGTGGTGCCTATGTGACAATTTTTTTAAAACAATCCCGAAAATTGATTTTTTACTAAAAACAAATCTAAAAAGGTAGCTTTTATTAAAAATCAGATTTTTTTTTATTTTATAAAACCCATTTTTTAAAAAAATATTATGGAAATTTGAATTTTTAAATTAAAAAATCTGTAAATTGATTTTTTTTAAATCTGAAAAACTGTAAAGTATTTTTTAAGAAAAAAAATCTTGTTTTTTAAAACTCTGGATTAATTTTTAAAAAAATAGTTTTCCATATTTTTTAATAAAAAAATCAAAATTTCAGAATTGTTTTTTTAAAACGGGTTTTATAAAATAAAAAAAATCAGATTTTCAATAAAAGCCATTTTATCCAGATTTGATTTTAGAAAAAATAATTTTTCAGATTGTTTTAAAAAAAATTGTCATGTAGGCACCACATATAATAAGTTAAATGTCATGTGGCTTCCATGTCACCCAATTCCAATGACTAGGCTTGCTTATGTGGGAATATGTTAGAAATGATGTATATCTTTGAATACTTTATTAACGGTAGAGGTATATTTGACCCCAACTTGTAACGGGAGGGGTAGATTTAGCCCCAACTTGTAACTGAGGGTAAAAGTAGTCAATTTATGAATTTCCTATATAATATCATATGTCGAATCCCTACTAAAAATAACTGAAAGATTAGCGAAAAAAGTAAAAGAAAAAGAAGAAAAAAGAAATTATTATATTACGTATATATCTTTTTTTTTCTTATCCAGTGTTCAATACTTATATTAGAGTCCGACTATATATGAATTCACACTGCATAAGACCCATTTAGTAGAAGCGCTCCCTCCTCCCATAACGAACAATCTAGGTACTATTAACAATATGTTCACATAACCTTCAATACAGCAATAAATATTATTTCTTCCGTCTCAAATTATTTATCTTGATTCTCTTTTACATGATACTTAAAAAAAAATTAATTAAGAGATGTTTTAAATTATTTTACCCTTCAATTATGAGATGTCCTTTGTAGAACTTTTTTCAAGTGTCAGATTACAAGAAGTAATATTGCCCTTTATACTCTAAATAAATCAGATTTTGGCCTATATACTCTAATGCACATCAACATGAGGCAATAGAGAACAACATCTCATGGATATCATGGTTCATTGATCACTTGCATCTCTGTAACAGTTAGCTTTAAGCAGCTATTATTGAATATGTACATACATGCATTACGACTGTAATATTCAAAGAATATCAATCTCGTTCTCTCTTCTCCATAACACCAACATGGCAACCATGTCGCCGAGGTTTTACAGGGTTATCTGAATCAGAATCACTTGGTTCAAAGAAAAGGCCTCCTCGTTCTCTCGTATGTATGTTTCTGGGCAGGGGTAACATTAAATTCGACCTTGTGTGCTTCAAATCCAGTTCCCTCACTTGATTTTATAGGTTCTGAAGGCATACGAGGGAATGACATATGAATACCTGGATTTTTTCCCTCAATGGAACTGTCAAATGTAATTGAGTTGTTGAGGCCCTGCACATTGCAGTTTAAGTATGCCTCTACTTCTTGATCTTTCATGGTCCTTGCATCGTTTGGTTGTCTTCCCTCTGAATTCGCCTCTGTATCCGTGGTTGCATCGGCACTTTCATCTGGGTTCAGTTTGTAGCCTCTGTGGATGTGAATTGCCCTTCCTTTTCTGGATGAATCAGTACCAAGTTGCATAGATGCTCCTCTATTATCACCTGCAAGGGTGATCACGCTCACCGGTCCCTCTCCCAAATTTTGCTTTCCATCTCCAATTGCCATCCTATCAATAAATTTTGAGATGTTACCTTTTACCTCTTTGTTAAAGGGTATATCTTGTTCAGCGGAAACTGTAGTCTCCTTACTACCACTGCCAGCTAATTTGTTCTTTAGCTGAGATGAAATTTTTCTTGTCTGTTTTCCATTAGAGACACGGTTCACCCGAATTTGGTCGTCATCAGAATTGGCTTGCTTTGATTGAAACACAACGCCTGCCTGATCTTTGGATATCACAGAACCACCAATCTTTTCTCCTGCACCATAGTTTTTATCCCTGGTGTCTTGTGCAACTTCCTTCACTTCTTTAGTTTCCTGGATGTTTGTTGATACCTGGGATGGTCCTTCTGTAATACCGGAGAGTTCTGAAGGTTGCATTACCTTTTCAGGTGACCTGTCTTTTGTTTCAGCAATTGTGTCAGATATGGTCTCTTTCTTGAGAAGCTCCGTTTGTTCTGATTGAGGCCAAACTGTTGTGGGCATTGGTTCTTTTTCAGTGATTGATCGTACTGTTTCAGGGGATTTAGAAGAAGTCTCTGAGCTCTCTTGTGATTGTTTCGGTAGAGATGTTGGCTGAGCAATTGTCTGATCCTTCGGTTGCAATTGGGAGGTTATACCAAATGGAAGATTTGAAGAAGTTTGGCTCGCAGGGCGAACTGCCTCAGGGGTAAGTTGGTCAGTTAAAAGGACCTGAGGACTCTTGCGTGTTGGCGAGGATTTTGGACTCATTTGTCGTGATTGAGGAGCTGGATGAGACGGGGATGGAGATGGAGGCTGAGAAACATTAGACTTAGTTGCCACATCAGATGGTGAAGCTGGTTGAGAAGTGATGCCTTGCTGTTCTTGAGACTCAATTTTGGAGGGAGCAACTCCTGGAGGACTAGATTGTGGGCTCTGCGATACTGTGGATGTAGGGGTGGTGGTGATGGTAATGGTAGGGGTTTGAGTTTCAGATTTTGGGCTAGCTGGAGCATCTGTCGATTTAGTGTTTGTGGTAGAGGACTGGATAGGATATTTGCTTTCATCTGAAGATTGAGGAGGAACTAGGGTAGTTTCAGGTGAACGGCTTGTGTTTATTGTGGTGGACCGGACAGGGGCTTTACTTTCAGTTGAAGGTTGAGAAGATGGGGTACTTTCAGGTAAAGGGCTTGTATTTGTGGTGGATTGAATAGGAGCTTTGCTTTCAGCTGAAGGTTGAGGGGGAGTTGCTGTTTTTTCAGCTAAAGCGCTTGTGCTCGTGGGGGTGGGCTGGGTAGGTGCGTTTGTTTCAGCTGAATTGCCTTGAGTACCTGCTGAAGGTTGAGCTGGCGAAGAAGGCTTTCCAGATGTCGTCCTTGTGGTGGCACTTGGTGGCTTCTTGCGAGTTGGGTTTTCAGTTGTAGGACTGAAGGACGGGCTAGTTTTGGGTGGAATGCTGCTGGAGGGCTGTGAAGCAGTTCGTGATCTCGTCACTTGACGAGTTGTTGTGCGATTAGGACCAGTTTTGGTATTAGGCTGAGTGGATGGTTTGGTTGCAGGTTCAGGTTCAGATGCAGGTTGTGACCAAGGAAGGCGGAAGCGGAATGTTGATCTTCTTTCCATTTTACAAGGATATAAATGTTATGAAGCAAATGACAGTAAGTTGTTCAATTGTCAGGTGATGATATGCAACCAGCAAAAAACATCAATATATAAAGGTTTGCATTTGATACCTTGGAACATGTCACACTTTAGAATGTCTCTACTTGCCTTCTTACCGTCACCTTTGCTACTTTTCCTCTCAATGCAGGCAACCTTTCTCTGGAAATCATATAATGATGTTTATTTGCCTTATGATTGAGGTTAGCATCTCATTTTGTTTTGTTCTCTTTGTTCATTAGCATAATCCACTTAAAATTAAAAGTGGGTTTGTTCCATTTTTCAACTTTACAATGTGAAAACTTTTTTTTTCACAACGTTTTTCATGAATATTCTTTCTTTGGATGTGACTTGAATCTCACAACAATACCACAACAGACAATACACTTACTTTAAACTGTTATAGAAAAGCCTGCAATCTGAAGGCTAAATTTTTTATTTCCTTGTCAAAGAATATCTCAGCAGGAGGCAAAGGAAAGGGAAAAAGAAGAAACCAAGCTAAAATGTGAGAAAGCAGCAATTAAAAAGCTATTTTCCTATTAAATACTTGTGACTTCTCCAAGAAGCAAAGCATTTGAAGCAAAATTCACGTTAACAGACATAGTTTATTTCCTGATTTAGTAGTTCAAGAAAAGAACACAAAAATGGAATTCATACAAGTAACGAAAGGAGAGTACTCGTCCTTCTCTTGTAACTTTCTTGCTCGACCATATAATCGTCAATTAACTGAGACAAAATTGCCACTTGAAGATATATTTTCCTCATCTTAAGGTAAGTTCTTCAATTTCTCTACTACTGAGCACTGAGAACTACTTTCACACTTAATATTCTACAGACTAGACCTTAGTGTCTAGACATTCTTTGATGAACACAATTACATTGACAATCATAAAAGCATTTATTATTTCTTGAACCAAATGCAACAAATTTTTTGCACGTGTGTGATAATGTGATAGTTGTGGCATAATCACAGGAACGCAATGCAAAGTCTTATGCACATTGCCAGATCATGCCATCAAAAGCTGAAGGTTTCAATTCTACAGCACCACCCACAATCCAAAAGCACGAGTGAGATGAACAAAGTATTTGAAAGAAATAATCCCCTTGATTATTTTCATTGATTGAATAGGTATATATACAAGTTACATCTTTCCATAATACTACAAATCATTTTCCTATTCTACATCTAAATCCTTATTCTACCATAACTCTAACTATACAATTATGGTAGGTGTATACCACTAATTAAGGTATCCTTTTTATTACAATATACTACAAATATATACCATATATACACCTAGAGAAATCTGGCCGAGAGAGGCCCACTGGCCGAGAGGCCGAGAGGCCCAATTCTTGGTGCAGCCGAGACAAACCCTCTGCGAGGCCCAATTCTGTGATATATATGTGATATACACTGATGTATATTCAGTGTATATCACATGTATATTGCTCTGTTTAACACACCCCCGCAGTCATAGCGAGCGGTTTTCGAACGTTGAGACTGTCCCTAAAATCTTCAAAGAGAACCGCTGGTAGACCCTTTGTAAAGATGTCTGCAATTTGATAACGAGACGGGACATGGCATACGCGAACTTGACCCTTTGCAACCTTTTCCCGGACAAAGTGAATGTCAATTTCGATATGCTTGGTGCGTTGGTGTTGAACGGGGTTACCTGAGAGGTAGATGACACTAATGTTATCGCAATAGACCAATGTTGCCTTCTGAATGGGACAATGAAGCTCCAAAAGCAAATTACGTAGCCAACAGGACTCGGAGACCACATTCGCTACCCCTCGATATTCTGCCTCTGCACTGGAGCGTGACAGAGTTGCTTGACGTTTTGCCGACCATGAGACCAAGTTGTTGCCAAGGAACATACAGATGGCGAGTTGACCGTCTGGTGTCGGGACAACCACCCCAATCAGCATCCGTGTAAGAGACAAGTGTGGATGTAGATGAAGGATACAAGTGCAACCCATAGTCCAGTGTCCCCTGAAGATACCGAATGATGCGTTTGATTGCATTCATGCGCTCAACCCTGGGATCATGCATGAATAAACACACCTGCTGAACCGCATATGTAATATCCAGTCTGGTAAAGGTAAGATACTGGAGGGCCCCTGCAAGACTGCGATAGCGGGTCGGGTCCTCGTATGGTGCACCTGTTGCGTCACTCAGCTTTGGGTTTGCATCAACCGGTGTGGAAGTGGACTTACAGGATGACATCCCCGCCCTCTCGATAATCTCAGCAGCATACTTCCGTTGAGATAGAAACAAGCCACCTGAATGACGCTTGACGGCCGAGAGAGAAAGAAATAATCCCCTTGATTATTTTCATTGATTGAATAGGTATATATACAAGTTACATCTTTCCATAATACTACAAATCATTTTCCTATTCTACATCTAAATCCTTATTCTACCATAACTCTAACTATACAATTATGGTAGGTGTATACCACTAATTAAGGTATCCTTTTTATTACAATATACTACAAATATATACCATATATACACCTAGAGAAATCTGGCCGAGAGAGGCCCACTGGCCGAGAGGCCGAGAGGCCCAATTCTTGGTCTGGCCGAGACAACCTACTGCGAGGCCCAATTCTGTGATATATATGTGATATACACTGCTGTATATTCAGTGTATATCACATGTATATTGCTCTGTTTAACAGTATTAGCAAGATTTGGACGTGTCATCTCATTCCCCATGGTGCAGAACAAGGAAACCAATAGCATAATGGTACCAGTGTCTTCCACAATGCCGCAAAAAGGGTTAGAAAATACAACAGTCGCCGATATATTAATGATAAAAGATGAAGAATAAGGCAACTCGTGGCTTTGTTGTCGGACAAATGACACAGCGTATGATGCCGTCAAACAAGTAAGTTGCTAAAACTTCCACATCACCATAAAAAGTAAACATTGTTTATTTTGTGATAAGACATACAAATAGCAATGTTAATATGACAATGGTGACAATTTTGTAGATGACAGCAAACAACGTTGGATCTTTGGTGGTTCTAAAGCCTGGAGAGAATCAACTGATAGCTGGAATTATAACAGAAAGAGGTAACTGGCCTTCCAAGGCACATAAATGTTGAACTTATTCATCTATGCACCAAACAGCTTCTTAACCAAAACTTTCTACTACACAATTTTTGTAGCAATAGACATTTGTGTAAACTTTCCACTACCTTTGCAACAGAGCAAGCTGATAACAGTCACATCCGACACAAACATTCTTCAAGCAATGCAGCTCATGAGTCGTAAGTATTAGTTCAACTCATGAAGTTGGTTATGCTTTAAGGAAAATGATGGAATGTTTTATGATCACAGAGCATCACATACGACATGTTCCGGTGATAGATGGGAAGGTGGTAGGCATGATTTCTGGAGAAGTGAAGCAACTGAATCAATTCATCCGAAGAGATTACTACTGAAAATTTATTTAGCAAAGCTGCTAACATCAAAACTGTTTGTTGAAACATGTAAGCTAATACCAAAACAATACTATCATTTCTCTGTGTATTTCTTGATATAGCTGCTCAAACAATTTCTTCTGCCCACGAGAATATTAGTTTGGCAGATCATGTAATGATGAAATGTATTTGGACATGGTGACCAATTGTCAATAGATCTTGAAACCTTTGAAAGTTGAAAATACCAATCCGTGGTTGAGACGATATCTCCATTGACACCAGAGCAGAAGAATATTTCATACAAGAAACAGAATCACTGTTCACTCACAAAATTATACACACCAAGTGCATGTCAAAAGGAGAAGAGGGAAAAAAGACCACAGTAAAGTTGCAAGAGGAATTTAATGTCAAGTTGAAATACTCAAAATTTGGATTTTGTCATACTTCTCTTATAAAATGATAGAAACTCTAGTGTTCAAGATTTTAGATATTTGGGTCACAAGAACTCAACGGAGTCAGCTGATTAAAATCCCACAAGGACAAACAAAATGAAGATTAGTCAGGTTCAACTTACATACAGATAAGCGAATCAACAGACAACAATTGTACAAAGAACATGATCAAACATTATCAATGAACCATTATTTTCAAACTTCTCATTTTAATTGCATCACATGTACACAAAAAATACATGAGTGGCATGTGTTGAAAAGAAAAATGTAATTATGAAGTAAAATAAGCGTCTAACAGAATTCTCCTATCAAATTATCGAAGAACCTCACAAGTATGAAGTAAAAAACTTTAGACCATTCAGTTAGGCATTTGAAGGAGTTCGTTAGATTGATTTTATTCATCAATAATGTATAATATATATAGTAGTACAAAAATATTTAAACTAGGTAACTAATCAACCTAATTACAATAGGAAATATAATTCTACCTAAAATATGAGAACTAATTACAATAGGAGTACAATTCTACCTAAAATAAAAGATATACAATTAATGAAAGAATATTCGGGAAATATTCTATTACACCCCCGCAGTCGAAGCGGGAGGTTCACGAACACTGAGATTGACTCGAAAATCATCAAATAGTATGCGCGGAAGTCCTTTGGTGAAGATGTCGACAATCTGATAGCTAAAAGGAATATGAATGACACGAACTTGACCACGAGCCACTTTTTCGCGAACGAAATGAATGTCCATCTCAAAGTGTTTAGTGCGCTGATGTTGGACGGAATTGCCGGAAAGATATATCGCAATAATATTATCGCAGTGGGCCAGTATTGCCTTTTGAATTGGGCAGTGAAGCTCAAGTATAAGGTTACGGATCCAACAAGACTCAGAGACGACGTTGGCGACACATCTGTACTCTGATTCGGCATTGGATCGGGATATTGTAGGTTGCTTTTTAGAAGACCAAGACAATAGGTTATCTCCGAGGAAAACACAATAACCAGACGTGGAGCGTCGAGTGTCAGGACATCCACCCCAGTCAGCATCAGAATAAACAGTGACACCAGTGAGCGAGGACATGTATAGATGTAATCCGAAGTGAAATGTACCTTGGACGTATCGTAAAATACGTTTGACGGCATGCATGTGTGCTTCCGTCGGATTGTGCATATGTAAGCAGATTTATTGCATGGCATAGGATATGTCAGGTCTCGTGAATTTGAGGTACTGTAGGGCCCCATCCAGGCTACGATAGTAAGTCGGGTCTGAATATGGAGGGCCGACATCAGCGCTGAGCTTGGAATTGGTTTCTACTGGCGTGTGGGATGATTTGCAAGATGTCATGCCTGAATGGTCAAGGGTCTCTTCGGCGTACTTCTTCTAACATAGAAATAGGCTGCCAGAATGTCAAGTGACAGAGATGCCCAAGAAATAACTCAGAGAGCCCAGATCCTTCATAGCAAACTCAGAGAAAAGGAGAGACATAATGGATCGGCGGAGAGCATCAGGTGATGTGGTGAGGATGATGTCATCAATATATAATAATAGGTAAGCCATGTATGTACCCTTGTTGTAGATGATAAGGAACGATCGGATCTGCTGTGTGAAAAACTTATACAAGAGACATAATCGGTGAACCGCTAATACCATGCTCGATGAGCATGTTTCAGTCCATAGAGTGATTTCTGCAACAGACACATAATTCGGATGAATAGGATCCCTGAAACCCATAGGCTGATACATATATACAGTTTCATGAAGATCCCTATGTAAGAAGGAATTCTTGACATCAAGCTGATGAACGGGTCAAGACTTGGATATGACAATGCTGATGACGGTTCAGATGGTTGTGGGCTTTACGACCGGGTTGAACGTTTCATCACAGTCCACTCCTACCAATTGAGACATGTCATCACCTACAAGACGAGTCTTGTACCTCTTAAAAGAACCATCAAAATTCTTTTTATGTCTAAAAATTCACATAGAACGAATAATGTTAGTATCAGATGGACCGGTTACTACGCCCCACATCTTATTATCAATAAAAACATTATATTCATCAATCATTGCGGCTTTCCTATTAGGATCGGACAAGGCATCCTTCAGATTTCGAGGGACATGGGAAGGGACAACTAAAGCGGATAGGTAAAACAATCATTTAGGTTTATGAATTTCGTGCATGGCACGAGTTTCCATGGTCCGAGAGCGTGTCCCGGGATGCAGGATGGGAGTGGGGTATGCCGCGGGACTGCCGAAAAAAGGTGGAAGGGTAGGGGTAGCGAGACCGGTTGGCCGATACTCGATTTTCCGAGAGGTGGCTGTGGAATCACCCTAAGGCGGGTTGTTCTGAACCACCGTCGGTATAACTGGGCGGGCAGTGTATCCCGGGCTATCCGAGGTGGGGGCGGGTGCCGGGGTCTGGGATGGCGAATGATAAATTAGAACATAGTTCAGGCCATCATCTACAAAGTCGTAGGAATGCCGAGGTGGCGAGTTTAGGGAGACAAAGGGGAATTGAGACTCATCAAATAAGACATGACGTGAAATAATAATTTTACGGCTTGACAAGTCATAGCACGAGTAACCACGATGATTAGCGGGGTAACCCAAAAACACACATGGAGAATATCGGGGTTGGAGTTTGTGAGTGATCGTATTGAGAGGATAACAGAGACATCCAAAGATACGCAAGTGTTGGTAGGAGGGGTTCCTACTAAACAAAACTTGAGTGGGCGACCGTTGAGCTAGAGACTTGTTCGAGATTATGTTTAGGAGATAGGTGGCCATGGAGAGTGTTTAATGCCAAAATTGAAGAGAAATTGAGGCGTGAGCAAGTAGGGCACGAATTAGGTTGTTTATGGTTCGAATTTCCGTTCGGCTTTACCACTTTGGGAGGAGGTGTGAGGGCAGGAAAAACGAAAGGTAAGACAATTTTTGAAACAAAACTGTTTGAATTGATTATTATTGAATTTCCTGCCATTGTCACATTAAAACATGTAATGCTCTTTTCAAATTAGGCCTTTACGAAAGCACTAAATGAGAAAAAACACAAATCACTGTGTATCGAAATGCAGTAAAGTATAATTTATGGATGCAGAAAATGGTAATTTAATATGTTTTCCAAAAACACAGGATTCACATATAAGAGTCCTAGAAATACAGTTGCAATTAATAAAATTATTTTTCCTAAAGGAGCGTAAAAAGAATCTTCCAGAGTCCTAATCTAGAATGTCATAAGAAAGACGAAAGAGCAACAAAGGTTGATGGAATTGAGGCTGGATTGTTAACGGCGTTTGAAATAGGGTAGAGATCTTCGGTGCTGTCACATCTCATTATTCCTCTCCCTATTGTAAAATCTTTCACAGAAAAAACAAAAGATTCAAAGTCAAGGGAAACATTATTATCAGTTGTGAAACGTCGCACAAAGATTAGATTCTAAATGAGTTTAGGGGCATGAAGGACATTTTTAAAAAATTAGTGGTGGATGTGGTGGGGATAAGGATGAATGACCAAAACCGTGAATGGAAATGCCTTATCCACTACCAACAATAATATTTCGATTTAAATTACTCAAATTAAAATAAGACGAGAGAGTACCTTGTGATGCCGTCATATGAGATGTGGCGCATGTGTCCATATACTAATTTTTGTCTAGAGCGTTGAGTGACATTGTGTTCATAGCTACCTCAATGTCATTCGGTGCATAAGTTGAGGGGGGAGGGGGGCCTGTGATGTGTAGGCCTGTTGTGGACGTGGGCTGAGTTGGCCAGGGTGGGCCTGTATGTTCTGAGGTGTAGTCCATGAGGATGTCGGATATAGGCAAGGAGGAGAGGCCCATGATGGTGGGCCCATGGCGGGTAGGAAGCCCATGGCGGAGGCTGCTGCCACTGTCGCGGTTGTTGCTGGTTGTTTCCTGCCGGCGGGGACTGCCCCTTTCCACCGTTGTTGTTGCCGAAATTCAATCCGCCACTGACCTTGCTGGACTGCTTGGTCCGGCGGTATTTGCGGGTGGATGCGGGCTGCTGCGGGTCCTCAGGCCGGCGGTTCTTGTTGTCGGAGTTGGAGGCCCTGCCATTGGCAGAGGGCCCGACGGTGGTGGTGAGGGCGGCGTCGGCAATACTGGCTTGAGTGGTGTTGCGCTTGATTTTCCGGGTTTCCTCAATAATAAGATTCGAACAAGCCTCATAAAACGGAGGTAACAACGTGCATTGCTGAAGGATGGTGACAACACCGTCATAGGATTCGTTCAAGCCTGCAATAAGTTGCATGACCAATCACTGATTAGTGACTAGTGCGCCGACGTTAGAGAGTTTTTCGGTATCGGAATAGTCTCAGCATACGCCGACCTCTCACTTCTAATGTGGGGGTGTAATAGAATATTTCTACAATAATTAATTGTACATCTCCTATATTATGTAGAATTATATTTCTCTTGTTATTAGGATTGATTAGTTACCTAGTTTGTAGCAAAGTAAATATTTTTGTAACACTATATATATTGTAAATCATTAATGAATAAGATCAAGGAAAAATATTTCCTGCAACAAGTTCTCCATTATATGCCAAATGTAAAAGCATAAATTGTGAATTCATGTCTTTTGAAGTATTATACATTCAAATTTTGATCTTGAAAGTCAAATATTTACATATAAAAAGAAAATTAACAACATTTTACATGAATTAAACAGGAGAAGGTAGTCCAAAATTACCTCGTCATGGATTTCAACCCTAAATCAGGATGGAACCATCATTAGACAACTGAAGAATGAAAGAGTAATCAGAAAATTTTGGATAAAAAATGGTCCATTAAGTACGATAAATACACTCGTACTAGTCCAAAATTAAGAACGATAAATAGTAAAAATTAAATGAACTTAGCTCTTGAGAAGACGTTGATCAACTTTTTAATCGTCGGTAATCTGCAAATAAATTTTTCCTAAACTTCTGAAACGAACCACGCGAGGAGTGAAAAATTAAAAGTGGAGATGCGGGGTATCGATCCCCGTACCTCTCGCATGCTAAGCGAGCGCTCTACCATCTGAGCTACATCCCCGTTGGCGTTACTTGCAACTGAAGATGGAATACTAGGGTTCATATTGATTTAATTTGTCATACTATCAATGTTCGCTGAAAATATTTAAATAACGAATGAAATTTAGTTTAACAAAATATCACATTTTTATTTAATTAAGTTTTGAGTAATAATATAATTTTTTTGGTAACTGATCATTTTATTAATTACCTAGAGGCCATTATAAATCCATAGTTTAGCACACTTTGGTTGCTATCTAACTATATCACTAGAAATAACTACAAAGTACAAACTGCTATTGCAAAGATTTTAAATCTAATACAATAAAAAGTGCATAATATTCCTAATTCTTGTAGAGGCTCAAACATTACAAATATAGGCTATCTGCTCCTTTCCAATGTTTTCCCAGTTTTGGCTTTGCTTTGCAAATATCCTTTGGTTTCTCTCAATCCAAATTGCATACATATATGGACAGTTTAAGGGCAGTCCGGTGCACTAAGCTCCCGCTATGTGCGGGGTCCGGAGAAGTGTCGGACCACAAGGGTCTATTGTACGCAGTCTTACCTCACATTTCTGAAAGAGGTTGTTTCCACGGCTTGAACCCATGACCTCCTGATCACATGTCAACAACTTTACCCGTTACTCCAAGGCTCCTCTTCAGAACAGTTTCAGTGTACACATCTAGAAGATTTGAACAGCTTGAGATTTTCCTTAAGCGTTTTTTATCGTTCGGTACAAATGGTGTTCCTTATAATTTGTTGTATAATGCTGCTTCTATAACCATGCTTTTAATAGTTAACTGTTCCATACTCACATTTCTAGTAATCTCCCTTGCATCTGTAGCCATATTGTTAATCTTGCATTTGATCTAGCATCATTCTTGAAAACATCAAACGTTTTCAAAATTGAAAGTTGCTACATTAATTAGTGATTAATCACTCTCTTGGAAAGATATTGGTAGCGAACTGATGAACTTAATAAAAAATTCTATAAATAATAGTATCATTTACTTTTGTTTGCAACCATCACAAGTTATCATAGAGATAATGAAGTAAAGAAAGAGAGTACATTGCAAATTGACCAGCGTTCTGATATAATCTGTTTTTCTCTTCTCTTTTTCTAAGTGGGAATATGGATAATATTCAAATAACGCAACTGGTAAAACAAAAATTGGAAATTGACAAATATTATATATTTAGATAGTGTACTGATGAATCTAATTATAAAATAAATTTGACAACTAACTTATTTTTTTCAATGATGGTTATGTCGGTGCCAACCTGCGCTCACCAATTACCTCGGTTATTTTACTGGGTACATGTTATATTCCATCAGCCCAAATATTGGCTCCAACTTGTGCTAAGCAATCACCTCAATTATTTTATTGGAGATTTGTTACATTCCAGCAGCACAAATATTGAGTAACAATACTATTTACCAACTTGAGCAAATGAAATAAATCACCCAATATTTTTTGCATGCTCTAATTTGAATGTGACCTCGTACAAAATACAGTACATAACAAAAATGTTACGATTAACCAAAACTTAAACATGAATTATCGAATTCATAATGAGAAAAAATAGTAATACATCGAACTGTTCCATAATGTATGTACCATTCAATTGTTTGATGAGTATATAGTTTGACTTATTTCATTTGAAATTGACTCCAGATTAGTTAAGTTTTACAAATATCATTTAAGTTACGATTTTTTTCATTCGAAACCGAGTAACATAATTTAAAATTAAATTTGTGATATATTCAAAATTTGTCATAATATCCATGGCACTCAACATCATTCATAATCACAGGGACAAGATTCGGGTCGTATGCCTATAGCTATAAGCTTCAAAGACAACACTTTCAAAAAGGGAAAAAAAGAAGCAGCAAAGCATTTCCAAAAGAGGAAACGTACATTTAAACAGCGACAGAAAACCCAACAAGCATCATAATTAATTAAATGGACAACACAGAGTATACTAAATAGACACTGCATTTAGATTCGACAAAAATAAAGATCAAGACTACTCTTGCAAACATTCAAATTAGATGATACATTCATTGTTTCCTTGGATCCAACGGCTGGGGAGTAATTCAGGCAATATAACTCACTTTTAGTAATTTGTCCAAAATTTAAAAGGATTAGATTAACATCTATTTGTTGATTACATTTAACCTAACATAGTGAACCCAAAATGACCCACCAAATCATCCATCAAAATAGTATAACCCGACATATCAAAACACCACTCAAATTCAAACAAATCGAACTAGGAGATTAAATAAAATGACTTCCATTTTAGACTAATCTGTAGGATTAACCCGTAACTTTAATTTCAAAACTTGGGGATAATTGTCCACTCCATTTCTCTTCTCCACTTAAATATCATGCTTAATTCACCCGACTTAAGTTCCACATATAATCTTGTTAGAAATATTCTTTCTTGATTTTTTCATTCCAAATGGGTAATATATATACACCCAATAATACAATCCTAATCCTATGTACATAAGGTAATAAATTATCCTAATCTTAGGTACATAAGGTAATGAATTTGACTAAATATATGCTTACCATATACAAAATATACATAATTATGACTAATTATATTTTTCCTATTCTATCACACCCCCTCAGTCGAAGCGGGAGGTCAACGTATGCTGAGACTGTCTTGAAAATCTTCAAACAGAATCAACTGAAGACCTTTCATAAAAATATTTGCGATCTGATAGCGTGACAAGACATGTAAGACACGTACCTGCCCACGAGCAACCTTTTCGCGAACAAAGTGAATATCCAGTTCTATATGTTTAGTGGGGATGGCAGGTGGGTATAATTTTGTGGATTTCGCACCGCACCCGCCCCAGTTGGGACGGGTATAGGTATAACTTTGGCGGGTAATAGGCGGGTATGAGTATTGAAAATGTACCCGTCACGGGTAGGCGGGTAGGTGGGTAGGTGGTGGATTTGCAGTCATACCCGCCCGCCTTATACCCGCCCCAAGCCCAAAATATTAGCAGCCCATAAGTCGTGCCTTCAGCCCATAAGTCATGACAAGTCTCTCATTCTCCAACAAAACTCAAAATCCTACGCCTCTTTAGTCCTTCACGCCTCCCTCTCTCTCGTTTCCTTTCTCATTCTCGACGTCTCTGCCTTTTTCTTTAAAGGAGATACCGATCGGGAAATATTGGGTAATATTGATGTCTTTGCTTTATGAGGTCAATTTTTGTGCATTTGTTTAGTTTTACCTATTGGGTTTGTGGAGTTCAATTGAAAAAGTTGAAAAACTTTAACTTATATAGCTGAAATAATATCTGGGTTTTGTCTACATTTGTAATATATAGCTATTTGGGTGGATAATTTTTTGGTTTTCTTGGAAATTTTGTTTTCTTGATTCTTTGTTGTGCAAGGGGGAAGAGGTGAAAAAAATGGGGAATTCTTATAGTGAAAAAATTCAAAATTCTCCTCCCTCTCTCCCAAGGAAAATGAGACCGTGACAGTATTGATTCTTGACTCAAAATTTTGGGATAATTTTTTAAATTTGAATTTTTTGGATCATGTTGGTCACTAATTGATCACAAATGAATTGATTACAAAATATGGCAGGCGGGTACAGGCGGGTGACGGATATCCACTTGGGTGGTAGAGCGGGTGTGAATTTATAAATATACCCGCCTATGCGGGTATGGATGTTGAAAATTGTACGCATCTCATTAGACGCATCCCCATTTGAAAATCCTTCACGGAAAACCCAAAAGGACCAAATTCAACAGAAACCCAATTATCAGTGGTAAATTTTCTAACTGGAATCAAGTTTTTAATTGATTGAAGTGTGTGAAGGACATTTTTTAAAATTAACGGTGGGTTCCGGAGAGACAGGTTTGTAGTACCATAATCACGGATTGGAATTGAATAACCATTTCCGACAATTATACCACAATTATTGCTTAAATTAAAATAGGATGAGAGATTACCTTGTGAGGACGTCATATGGGACGTTGCCTCGATGTCCATAAACCATTTTGCATCAGGTGGTGTGAGCCAAGAGTGTACATCGCGGTTTCGATGTCTGTCGGAGATGCCAATGCCGAATGGGCATGCTGCCACTGGTTCGGCAGTGGCCCAAGAACTGAAGTATGTTGCTGCTGCTAGGCTGTTAGCTGTGGTCTGGCCCAATTGCCATCGGGAAATGGGAAGGGAGGCACGACCTAAGGTCACTGCCATGCCAACGGTGCCGGCCTACTACCCCATTGGGCTCTCGATTACGACTAGGTCGGCTGCTGCTGCTGACCGCCGCTCCTGCCGCCACTGCTGCTATTGACGCCACGTCGATAGCTGCCACCATTTCCTCCACCGTGGCCGCCGCAACGGTTTTTACCTCCATTATTGTCATTTCGTCCCTTTTGACCACGGTTAGGCGGTCCTGTATCAAACTGGGAAAAATATCGTCGGACGGAGTAGCAACCATGGCAAATTGGACACGGTGGCCGTCTTTTTGGCAAAACCCGCTTCTTCTAGTATGATCATAGAACGGGCTTGGTAGAATAGCGGAAGAGGGTTGCTTTGGAGGATGAGCGTACCAACACCACTATATGCGTTAGTAAGACCGACCACCATCTGTAAAACGAGCCGATTATTAGTGACCGACGCACTGACATTCTTGAGTTGGTCGGACAAAACCTTGAGTCGTTGGCAATATGAGAATGCATTGGAAAAATCTGCCATGTCAGTGGTAGAAAATTACTGCTCAAGTGTGACAACCCGAAATATTTTATTATCCTGAAATATGTCACGTAACCGATCCCACGCCTCTTTTGCCGTGGAGTCAGGCTCAAGAATTGTATGCAACAAGTCACGAGAAATCGTGGCATAAATCCATTGAAGAACAATTGGATCAAGGGTCACCCATAATTTTCTTTTCATCATCGATTTTTGGCACCTTCTCCTTGCCATTCTCCGGGGAGATGATGTGATGAATAACTCAGTGTGACCTACAGTGAATTTTGAACAGTTCTGCTCACGTCGCATAATGAACGTTTTCAATCTCAAGAGTGATGGAAATGTGGGATTTAATATTGGAGACCGCTAAGGCCGAGTGAAAATTTGATTTGGAGTTCGACATGACAGACGAAACAAAGAAGACGAAGGAAAAATATATACGATCGGCGGTGGAAGAACTCGACCGACGGTGATCGGCGGCGGAGAGCTGGGAGGCCGACGAGAGAGAAGGAAAAATTTAGGATTTAAGATTTTTTCCTAGACTTCTGATATCATATTAGAAATATTTTTCCTTGATTATTTCATTTCAAATGGGTAATATATATACCCAATAATAGAATTTTAATCCTAAGTACATAAGGTAATAAATTATCATAATCCTAGGTACATGAGGTAATGAATTTGACTAAATATACACTTATCATATACAAAATATATACAATTATGACTAATTATATTTTTGCTATTCTATCAAATTTAATTCACAAGTCTCCGGGGCTTAAGAATTTTCTAGATTTGAAGCAACAACAACATATCAATTATAATCTCACATAGAATCTAAGGATGGTTAAAATAGTAACATGTACACAGACCTTACCCTACCTTGATGGATAGAAAGACCACAAATATCGTTTCAAATAGACACTCAACTAATAAATTTGAAGCAAATTAAGCTAATAAATTACGAAAAATATATTAGTTTTCATTTCCTTTTTTCTAAAATGAAATTTAAAAATCGAAGAAGAACTAGCTACATTAGCTTTAGCTAGGAGTTCATCAGTAGTCTAAAATTCAGTGACAAGAAGTGTAAGAGAGCTGAAAATTTCAGATGAATAAAAGCTTTTCCGATACGACAATAAAATCTGATTAAGAGGTTCCATAGTTACAATAATGCTACATAGAGAAAAAAGCTGGCTAGCTACGTACGATTCCTAGTAAGATTACATAAGCAGAAGCCAAATCCCAAGAAATTTCATTTTTTCCATCCACCTTAATTAATTAAAGGTTGATCTTCTTGTAGTTTGTTCTTTATAGCAGAAGGGTTCTTATTATTATGCATCCAAACCTTAAAAACCTGTCTCTTCACACCAACTTGAGAGCAGAATCTTTGTACTTCTATGTCATCTTCTCTTGGAATTCTCCACCCTAATTTCTCCGCAAATTCCAACATTTTTTCCTTTTGTTCTTGACTGAACTTTGTCCTGAACCTTTTTTTGGCCAACACATATGGTGGTTGAGGTTGTGGTGGCACTGAAGTTGCCTGCTGATGGTAAGTGTTGAAGTTGAGTTCTTCGCTTGATGAGTCCGTCGCCCCACTTCCACCGCTACCTGTCGAACGACATTAGGTGAGATTACTTTTTTTATGAAGAGGAACCCGCCGCCGCTATCTCTCAGTTGCGCACATGGTAAACTCGTTTTTATGTAATAGCTCGCAAACCACCCAAAATAAATAATCCGTACTAGACAAGCCCGAGTTCGATCAGAAGGCTTCTAGATGAGATTATTATCACATAATCCATCTTAAGACCAGAACAAACTGAGATCTTAGGTTCGAGTTCACTGACTGAATTATAAAAAAGTTCACATGTTTTGCTCATAAGAAAGGTACAAGTTCACTCTTGAAGGAACGTGTTGCAAACACAACTAAGCACTCCCTTCGGTTCAATTCTTGTCTTATTTTTCTTTTAATCTATTTTTAAAAAATGTCTCGGTCTACCTTATAATTAACATTTCAATTGCAACATTTGCATTCTGCTCCTACGAGATTACATGATACGTTTAAAATCACAATATTCAAAAACGTTTTGGATAATACTAATTAAATCGCACCTTAAGTCAGTTTACAAAATTGGAAAGTTCTCTTTAAACTTGATGTTTAGTGAAATAAAATAAGACGTACTTAGAAAGTAAATAAAAATGTAGTTATTTCATCTGATAGCTCAAACTTTTAAACGAGACATCACACAGTTGAACAACATTACCTCCAAAGGCCATTTTGACAGGCTGAGGTGGCATGGCAGTCCAAATAGACCGGCCGCCGTGTTGATGGTGGTGATGATTCAACGACGGTATCGGGGAAGGCAGCGGTTGAGGAAGTTGCAGTGGATGCACAACCATAATGCCACCATTATTAATATCACCACCACCAACATTGTTCGGCTGTTCTTTTCTGTGAAAATTACGGTGACAGTTACAAGCAGCACACTTCAATGCCTCTAGCGTCCCCTCTTCACCACTCGGCATGAACTCACCACATCCATCAGTAACATTCCCACCAATGTTAGCCGCATGATTCTTCAAACACTCACGGTACGTAGCTTTTGCTGTTACCTTAAATTTAATAGATCCGTCGCCTCCACTGGCGGTGGAATTATACGGTGGCGTTGCACCACCACCACCACCGGAGGATTTTTCGTGTTCTTGAATGTTAGGTGGGAGATGGTTGTTGCCTCCTTGATCTGTGTTCTGATCAAATGAATGATACCCTAATGAACCTGGCATTCTCATTTCCTTTTCCTCACCAGCTAATGCCATAATTAAAACCCTAATTAACTAAACCTAAATCACTAGTTAACAAACCCTAATCCTATTCCTTATGAAGTAATCCTATGTTTACACATGAACATATGATGAAAGTACAAGTTAAAAAGCTCTAAAAAAAGATAAAGAAAATACCTTAACTATACCTCAAAAAACTTATGCTTGACAATCAAAAATATAAATCTTATGTGGGGTGAGAGAGAAAAATGTAAAAATTGAAGGAGAAGAAGAAAGGTGGAAATAAAGAGGATGGGGCCCTAGAAGTACCTTAGAAGAAGCAAAGCTGGCGGACCACCACCTAAAAAATGCATGAATTTGAGATTATGAAACAGTTGAAAGGTCATTTAGAGAGGGAAAAATTAAAGTGAAGAGGTTAGTTTTAAGGTTGTGGAAGAGAAAAGTGGTGTGTTGGTTCAGAGGCAACAATGTAAGAAACAAGAGACAACATGGTTGATTGAGATGAAGCTAAAAAAAAAAGACTTAAAAGAGGAGATAAGAGAGAGAGATAGTGCGGAACAGCGAAGATAGAGCGAGTGAATAATATGAGATGAGAATGAGATTATGTAGTGTTAAGGGTAACATTTCAATAGGACTGAGCATAAGAAAACAACCGACAATGTCATGTTCAGTCCTCTCCCACGCCCTGCCAACATGGGCCCCATTCCCACCACCCTCCTTCATTATTGATCCACCCCCCTTACCCCCACCCCCTAGTTTTTTGGTGAGGTCGGTAGAAGAACTCTATTTTCCTAATTATTCCTCCTTTTTGTGATTAATTTAGATTCATGTTTATTAGAAAGATCCACTCATCTTGTTACATTTTTTTGGTTTTCATTGGCGTCCAATATTCGTATTGGAACTCCAGCTAATTTAAATTTACTCTGCGTGAATTGCCCCCCAAAAAATTCACTTCAGAGATAAAACGATTCGTATCAAAGGCTACCAAAGAGCCCGAACAAAAAAATGGGGACAAAGTCCTTCGAACATAGCTGGATGGCAAATGAGTAAAACTTAAAATTCAGCTGGAGTCATGCAGCGTGGGTTCAAACTCTGGTGTGAGTAATTTGCTCTCTTCTGAGTTAGGACCTTGTAGATGATGTCTATTGTTCTATTCTCAAACTCTGGTCATTCATGCACATCCCGCGATTTACTGGTAGTAGTGCTGAGGGATCGAGATTACTATCTCCAGAAATAGTCTGACGTAAGCATGGAAGCTAGATATAAAAAAATAAAAAATGGGGACAAATTTTGTACCCTTTCTGTCCCAATTTATGTGATACATTTTCCTTTTAAGTCTGTCCCAAAAAAAATTATATTTAAAAATAATTTAACTTAATTTTTTTTTCTCTTAATGAAATGATTTACAACCACACAAATATCTATGGCTCATTTTAGATCATAAGTTTCAAAAGTCTTCATTTATTTTTTAAATTTCGTGTTTACTCAAACTATATCACATAAATTGAAACAAAATGAGTAACTATTATAATGACAAAAATGACTTTAATTTTATTATTATTGAAGATTAAATAAAAAGATTGAGTGACTATACTTAGAAATTAACTCCACCACACACAAAAATAGTGATTTTGCTAATGCAACAGGTAAAATTCTATTACCATGCTTAGAAATTAGCTCCATCACATACATATGTAGAATGTAGCGGCTCTTTTTCTAATTTCTAACATGTTATGTTTGGGCCTGCCAAGTTTGCTATTACTGTGTGTATCTTTTACTTTACCGTGTAACATACACTCAAAAATGACGTAAAAATAGTGCGATTCTGCCTGCAATCTGATTTGACGCTGCTCAGCTTTTATTATTCACGTTCTACGGATTGAATGATGCATTTTCCTTTGCAAATTACACACATACTCTCTCTTTCTCTCTGCAAACACCATGCTTTCCCCCAAGCAATTTCTGTGATACAATACAATCGATGTCTCCCTCTCTTTAGTCTTTCCCTTCAAAAAACGGAAGCATGACTTAATTTTTAAAATATTTAATATTATATTTTTAAAATTATGAATTTAAATCTTTATGTGTCTTAGTTTTATTGGACACTAAATTTTTTAAATTTTGTGATTTTAAACTAAAGATATATAAATTTTAAAATACGTTTAAATCTTGTGATATTAAATATGTATGGTATAATATTAGAATTAAAGAATAACTAAATATACAAAATGACATTCTTTTTAAAGCAAACAACTCCCTCCGAAGAGAGTATTTTATTCATATTAATGTAGTAGTACAACACTACTACATCTGCATTTGCTCTCCTCCCATGTCTAATTTCTGTTATTTGCTTCGGTACTTGCTTATATTTTACAGATTAATAAGGCAATTGTGTTAGCACTAATATTGCAGGGGCTCGCCAATTGAGAGAAGATAATTGTATCAGCGTATGACTTTAAAAAATAAAATAAAAAAGGAGAAAAGGACTAGGCATGTATATGTCCAGCTCTTTCAAAATTTATTACTACTATGGATGGACTATGGAGTGCTACCAATTGCTAAATCCAATGCCTATGCATCTTTTCCTTGCAATGATTGAGGGTTTTCTTCCTGTTAAGATTTCATTAACTATTTTATAGTTAGGTTTAAGTCCTATTTAATATTACTCCATATGTCTTAAATTATTTATCACTTCTTTAATTTATATACTTTTAAAAAAAATATTAATTAAAAGAGATATTTAATATATTTTACTCTTATTTATATCTAAATTTAATCTCTCCATTAAATATTTAATTTTTTATGTGTCGTTTTCATTAATGACAAAGGATAAAATAAAAAAAATTAATTATGCCTTAAACTTCTAAAACAATGAATAATTTAAGACAACTATTTTTAGTAATCATATAATTTGAGACCGATGGAGTAATATTGATTGGAAATTTAAATCAAATCTTTTAATTTATGCATTTACCTTTTAAGTATATTCATATTTAAAAAAGAATATTACTTTATATATTAAGTGCGGTTCTTTTATTCAACATCCTGCACAGTATGATTAAGACTATAAAATTCAAGAACGTTTTGATACATTATACATAATATTATATGAAAAATCACAAAATTCAAAATTATTTCTGACTTTTTATACGTTATGTCCAATTAAATTCAGACATATAAATTAAAATAAAATAAGAAACAAGTTACATATTATAACAAGTTAAATTACCCTAACAATTTAAAATGTTGATAATTATACTAGTATATATAACTGAAATCCTTTCATATTTGAGGAAATTAATAAATCTCTAAGCCCGAAAACGAACAATAGTGGATCTTCTTAGGATCATGTTCAATTATAAACAAATAAATAGCCAAAAAACAAAGAACATAATAAGCAAGTGAAACTCAAAGTGCACATGTACCAAGATATATTGTTTTACTAAAAGAAGTGAGTATTTTAAATATTTCCAGTTGACGT
This sequence comes from Anisodus acutangulus, assembly GCA_029783415.1. Lineage (NCBI taxonomy): Eukaryota > Viridiplantae > Streptophyta > Magnoliopsida > Solanales > Solanaceae > Anisodus > Anisodus acutangulus. The sequence continues at coordinate 3,050,379 of CM056503.1, forward strand.
AATTTTATTTTATAAGATATATATGCCTTCTTGCAAGTCAATTTCAAGTAATTACTCTCCCTGTTCCATTTTAATTATTATTTAGCCTTTTCACATCTATCAATAAATAATAAATACAAAGTGTAATATATATATATATTTTTTTAGATTTGAACAATATTAAAAATGACTACTTCTTTAATGTTAAGGATATAGTTGAAAATAATATCTTAAATTCTTAAAATGATACTTATTTTAAAATAATTTATTTAAGCTAAAGCGATATTTAAAATGAGACGTATGGGAGAGGTATTTGTTAAAATGTGGTTGGGTTAATTTAATTTAAATTGTTGAAATTGGTAATATTAAATTGGGACTATGAAAGTATGTTTCACATATCTAGATATAAATTAAATTATTTGTGATTCTATTTAGATAACCTAGCCAGAAGCAGATGCTATAAATGTTGAAACATGGAGATAATGGACCATTGGAGGAATCAGAAGGCTACTCATGGTTATGATCAATTTATTTGATAACTTGGGAAGTGTAGCCATTAAAAGTTTTGGTCATTTTGAAAGGGATTCTTAAAGCAATGATAAAATTATTTTAATTTATTCTTGTCATGGATTTAAATTATAAAATTATTTGTACGTATGTAATATAAAGCTGAATTAATCAGAATTTTAATATGCATACCAACCAACAACAACAATAATTCCTATGAATGTGAATACCAACCATTAAATGAAAAAGAAAATATAAAAAATAAACTATAAGTTTATATTGTATTTATGGACTATAAGTTTTGGTGATTTAATCAGTCAAAATTGTATTTTGGTTTCTCAAACATAATCTTTGAGGTGCTTGATAATATTGGAAAGCTAGCCTTATAAATATAGAAAACATGTAATCAAACAACATTCTTCTTGCTTTTTATGGCATAATAATTAAATGGTCTATAACATACTTCTAATTGGGGATGCTTGAACTAAATTGAGAGAGACAAAAGTTTTACACTTTTACTTAGTACTTCTTTATTTGTTCATTTGCTTTTTTTTCTTTAGAAAGAATACATAGTGATCTCTTAAATTTGTTTATGTTTTTCAAAGAGATAAAGAAATATTTCCCTACTTTATTTTATTTTATTTTATATTTTTTCATTCTTTTCATTTCCCTTTTTTTCTTTTTTTCCCCTCTTCATTTCATTTTTCCTCCCATACCTTTAATCATCCTTGCCCGGAAATAAGTCTGGCCATCCAATACTTTGGAAGCTCACCCAATTAGGAGAAATTTTACTTTGTAAGGCACATAACAAACATTACTTATACTAGACAATTCATTGTTTGACAAGTGAATTTATAGGGCCCACAAGCTTCTTTCAAAATAGATTACAAAAAGGCAATATTAAAGTCTATATTATATTTCCTACTTGGGATAATTAGCTAGATAACAATAAAAGGAAATTAAAAAAGCAAAAGAAGATCTCTAAATCGGTGATGACAGCCTAGAAACAAATTAAGCAGTTTTGAAATTTTGTTTGCTGCATCTTTGCTTTCATTATATCTTTTTAATTGAAAATGTTACATTTTAGGATCCAAGTCTAATTAAAAGCGGAAGCAACTTTTGCATTTGTAAAACTTTTAACATCTTTCTTGGAATCAATTAATAGGAGAAGAGAACTTTTAACTTTATAAATTGTAACTAATGCTGATTCGTGATTATGTGAATAAGCATATCACTTTATTCAATTACAAATCATATTCAATTTTAATATTCACGAAATAATTAAGCTAAAGTGATTAATAGTCTAATTTACTTTCCGAGAAGATCAAACTAAGAGCATGATTTTGGAAAATTAAGACTGATCTTTGGAGAAGCTATTCACTACCACATTACTATAACAGAGGTTAACTATCATATATTACTCCTGCCATCCAGAATTAATTGTCATGTCTGGCTTCTTGAGAATCAAACTGTGTAAATTTTGATTAACAATTTAAAATATATTTTATCATCAATTAGTATGAAAAAAGTTGTAACTTGTTATATTTTTCGTATAATTTTTTTGAATATCTAAATTTTAGTTGCAAAATATTGAGTTAATCTAATCAAATTTAACTTGAAAAAATAGTAAAAATAATTCTCAAACAAGTAAAACGTGACAATTAATTTGGGATGAAGTGAGTATATGATTAATAGATATAAATGATGAAGGGATAAAAGTTGACGAAGGAAGATATTAATCATTTTATATTATTTTTTCTTACAAATACAATATATTCAATTGAAAAATATAATGAAAGTAAAGATGCAACAATTAAAAGTTCAAAACTGCCGGTTAGTCTTCTTCTACCTTTTAATTTCCTTTTATTATCATGTAGCTAATCATTCAAATTGGGAGGGGAGGGGAGGGGAGGGGAGGGGGGGGGGGAAATTAATGTTGCCTTTTTTGTAGTATGCTTTGAGAGAAGCTTATGGAAGCCGTGAATCCACTTGTCAAGTTATGAACTGCCTCACATAAATAATGTTTGTTATATGACTCACAAAATAAAAAATTTCCCCAATCAGAATTATAGTAGTGGTTTAAATTCCAAGATTAATTCTGAAATATCTCGATTTCAATCTAATGGCCCTTAAAAATATAATGTTGCATAATATTCACTTTATATCAAATATATATGTGCCACTCCATATGTTTTACACTAATGACAACCTTTTCTTTAAATCTGTGCCAAAATCATGGTCACTTATTATTTGAGATCCAATTTTTATTCATTTTCTTACATTTTTTACCTACTTTCAACATATAAAAGGACCACATATGGGCACACATGTTTCCTGAACAAATATGGCATTTTTTTTTTGAAGTTTTTCTAATTTTTATGCAAAGTCAAAATCAAGACCTCTAACTAGATGGAGAGTAATTTCTCCCCTCTCAAGAACATTTATCAATCCTTTCTTCTAAAAAAAAATTCTTCCTACTTTCTTCAATTTTAATCTATCATACTCTACGCTAAAAAATTATTTACACCTAATGTTTACATCATTTTAATGAGTACATGATGCATATCTCTACATATAATTTTATCACTAAAATTTAATTATGTACTATATATCTATATATATTTACTTTAATTTATAACTTAATTATGATAATTAATATAATTTGATATAAATATTCAATACTTTTTTACCATAGAGGTAGTCATCAAGAAAGGAAAAATATATAACAAGTGATGAACCCAATATTATATAGCCAAAAGAAACACTCCTATAGCTAAGTAAGTAATAACAATCAATAAAAAAAATATATAGGCTATAACCCCTTTGACTATAACATATTAACATAATAATACTTGTTCGCCAAGTATTTATTTACTACTTATTTATTTGCTTGCACACCAAGTATATATATAATCAATTAATAACCAGACACATTATCAACACTTCAAAATTTAACAATTATTTATATTCACTTTCCCACATTTCCTCTCCTTGTTAAACCTGTTTTATTGGATCTAAATTGAGATAATTGTAATTGAAAATTGATGATAAATTATTAAAAAAATCAACTGTAACTGTCCATGACCCCGGTAAATATATACAAGTTGGTGTAGCAGTAGAGCGCGGGACCGTAAGGTCACGAGTTCGATCCCCTGCATAAATTTTTTTGGTTGCGCCTGTCACACATGGCTTGCTAAGTGTGGTTAATCGGCTGATGTGGTTTGCAGGCTATTGCGTCAGTTCGGAGTTTATCCTGTGCGCACGAGAGAGTAACGACTGCGGATTCTTTCGGAAAAAAAAAAAAGTTAACCGCCACAAGTGGGATATTATGGTTTCTAGTGACCTTTTTTAGTACATATTTGCATGTAATTAAACTGCCAGTAGAGAAAGAAAAGAAGAAGAAAAAAACAGAGAAGAAAGGGAGGCCAGCAATGGCGATTGCCATGAAGACAGATGAAGAAGAGATGATAGAACTTGGGAATTTATCCAATTATATAGTTGAAACAATTTTCTCAAAAATTCCCTTAAAATCTCTTGTCAAATTAAAAACTATCTCCAAAACATGGCGAAATTCAATTACTAATATCCGCCATTGTTACCCTCCCACAACTTGTACTGGTTTAGTCCTCTTCATCAAACACAAAACTCACCAAGAATCAATTTTCATTAAATTACACGACCAAACCCAGAAAAAATTAACCCAATTTTGTTCATCTTACACTCATAAATTCCCTTATTTGATTGATTCTTGTAATGGGGTTCTTCTTTATGCTTCACATAATAATGAGTTTTGGATATACTCTGTTTGTTCCCCTGTTCTTGATCAGTATGTTAATCTTCCTATTTCTCATCATATTTCAAGACCCACTTGTTCAAATCTTGTTTATAATGGCTGGGATCAATTTCAAATCATTAATTTCTTCTTTGAAGAAGTTGATTTAGATGCTCAGTTAATGAATTGTATGATTTTTTCGTCGAAATTATGGGATTGGAGAGAGACCCAGATGAGAATTATGAACTCAGAGCTGCTACTTCAAGATGGATTTGTTAGAGGACAATGTTTTAACCCTAGTGTTTTATTAGAAGAAAAACTATACCAAATATGGAGTTTATGTTTGTTAGTATATGATACTGATAAAGAGTTGTTTACACTAATTTCATTGCCAAAAAATCATTGTGGGAAATCAAGAAATGGTGTATACTCTCAGCTTATATGGGAATCAGAAGGATTAATACAATTTTGTGATCCAGTTAACAATGGATTCTTTATATGGAGTTACTTCAATTCAACATGGAGATTTGATCATTTTGTAAGATTGGATGAGCAAGATGTGAGATTGAAAATGGGATATTCAATAAGGACATGTGCATTTAATAAAGATTTGCAGGTATTATATTTGCATGTGTTGCCACATACAATTGTTGCTTATAGTTTTGAAACTAGAGAATTGGTACAAGTTTGGTCCTATGGAGATGAAGAGGAGGAGGAGTGTTGGATTTTTAAGATTCATCCTTTTTTGTTTTCATCTGTTGATTTGCTTGCCTTTAACAAATTGAGGCAAATTGAATAGTTACCTTACAATGCATACAAGAGAATTAGGAGGAACAGTATATAGCATTTTTTTTGTTGGTTCTTTACATTCATATATTGATGCGCTATCATTGCGTATTTGATTTTTACTATCTATATGTCCACAATGCTTTAATTTTTCGTCTGAGTCTGACCGTTTCTCATACTTTGTTTAGGTCTGTGTACATTCTATCCTCTCAGACCCACATTGTGAAATTTCACTGGATATGTTGTTGTTGTTTACGTTACTCAATAATATTTGGCTACATGTAAAGGTATTTCATGTACTGCTATACTTTTTTCTCTTTTCTTTTCTTTTTTGTTTTTTGGTCTAATACAGTCATATTGAATTGTGATTTTTTCAGTTAAATTGTGTGTGTTAGTGGATTCAAACCCCACTGGTCATGGGGGGTTCTTTTTTTCCTCACAAGGATATTATGACTTTTCATTTATTTAGGTGGATCAACCAAATCATGCTAGATACGTACAATTTGTATGAAAGTTACAAACATACAATTCGTATAGAAATGTTGTTGTTGTATTAATTAATGAGTAATAACCGTTATACAAGAATGATTAGTGGTCTTAATGAATTGTTTGGGTCGTGATAGAAATACTGTGACTGCACTAATCTTCCTACAAACTTCACTCTAAGAATCTAAGTACTCTTAGATTGTCCTACCCAACATAATTACAATCGAGCATTGTGTAATTTTTTTACATCATATGTGTAATTTTTTTACATCATATGTGTAATTTCTCTCCTCATAAAAGATTAATTACAATTTATTTCTATTGGATGACCAAGCAATGATTATTACATAGAGTTAGAATGCCTATAAAAAATGACTCAATTGTGTAAATTTTTCACACCCTCAAGTCTAAGAATTGATGTGTCAACTTCTAACAAAAATTGGTTATTGGCGATTGCCAAAAGACCATATGCATAAGCTTCGGATGTCAAGATCAAGAGATAATTAAGACTTAAAATAGAGTAACGTGAAATTGAGGAATTTTTTATTTCTTTTCTTTGCAGTGATTCTGCAAATTACAATTTTTTAAAAATGTTCGGCCAATGGCCTGATAAAAGTTTAGTTGGAGTAATTTAGCTCCAATTTTTTAATATCCTCTTTTTTTGTCTCTTTTTTCATGGACTTTAGACGTTTGATTGATTGACTCTATCCATATCTTCACTTATTTTTTATATAAAAAATATATTTAACATATAGGTCAATACATTCTACATAAAAGTTAAAACACATACGGGATAATATTTTAAAAGTTCAGAGAGTTTCTGAACTAACCCTCTGATTAAATTAATTAAAGAGAAGATTTCAAAGTCCTATTTGTTGGAGCAAAAAACATCCCTTCTTCTTCTTCCACGACTAGCACTTTCTTTACCTTTTCAGTCTCTTTTTTCCCACTAATTTGCATCACTTTTTGCACTGTGCTTTGAACATTACCATTATTATCAAACTTCATTTGCATGATAATATTCATTTGTGACTTCACAAATTTATACTTAGCAAGCCATCTTTGTATTTTCCCAGAAGTAGTCTTTGGTACACTTCCAACTTTGACAAGTACAACTAGGCCAATTCCAACGCCCTCTTCTTTCATTATCGCGTTCCTTATTCCTTCACATATTTGCTTCAAAAACACATCACTCTCTCTTTCACCCTTGCTCTGCACCTCCGCGACAACAGCTACAAATCTGTATTTAGATTCACACATCTTGAAGACTGCAACACAACCGCCTCGTAGGAAATTCGGACAACTTTTATAAGTTAATGTCTCCAAATAATGTGGATGTATTTCTTGTCCATTTGGGAATTTAATAATGTCTGAACATCGACCTGTCACGTATAAAAATCTATCTTCTCCTTTGACAACTCCTCTATCCCCTGTTCGAACGTAGCAATTTCCCGCCCTATTTTTAAGTCTGGCATTGAATACTTGTTGAGTTAAAGATGGATGTCCTAAATATCCAATAGCATTGCTAGGAGATGAAATCCATATTTCTCCTTCAACCCCATCTTCCACAATCTCATTTATTTCTTCATTCACAACTAGAATTTCAATGTCTACATCTTCATCAAGTCTAGCACTTGGCAAGAGCTTTTTGTATGTTGGCAAAGTCCGAAATTTGTCACTATTACTACTACTCCATGATGTTGAAACAAATGTGCCATTTTCAGCTAAGCCATATGAGGGAGAAATTGCCAAAGGATTTAGCCCAAAAGGCTTAAACACTTCAACAAATTCTTCAACACTAGACTCATAAATTGGCTCGTTAACGATGATCAAATTCTTCAAGCTCAACATACTAATAGGATTAACATTTCCTGTAACAGTTGCCCCAGCATAACCACGTTTCAGCACAAGTGGTAAAGCAAATGAAGGAACCGGAGTGCAAGTTGCCTTAAACTCCGAAATCAATTCAAGCCATATCCTAGGACGATTGACAAATGTATTCGGGGATGTCAACACACATGTTGCCCCTGATACAATCGTCAACAACAAAAACATGAGTCCGCAATCATGGTACTGTGGTAACCACGAGACAACAACCGTATTTGGATTAAAATCATAAGCTTTCCTCGCGACTCTAACGTTATGAGCTGCAGAGCCTGCTGTTACTAAAACAGGCTTAGGAATAGCAGTTGTACCAGAAGTGTACTGAATTAAGCACACATCATCAACATTGCAACCATTATACTCAAAACCGCTATCGAAATTCACATTTTCCAATTGCATTTTCATTTTCTTGCCCTTCAAATCCTCGGTTGGAATCCATCGAAGATTCCTTAAAGCCTCGGACAACTTCTTATTAGTCGATTTAACAACATACTTCTCAACATGTTTGATGTAATCGCGTAGTGCTATAGCGATTTTAGGCCTTGTTTGGGACACAACTCTAAGTAGATGGTGGTAATTTTCGTTCGAAAAAGATGGATGAGGAGGGCTAATAGGAACTGCTAAAACGCCAGCTCTTAGACACCCGAAAATGATTTCAACAAATTTAAGTCCTGGTGAACATAAAACAAGAACAACGTCATTTCTTCTTAAACTAAGTAACAATTCCGAAGAAATACATTGGGCTGAAATGTTTAGTTCCTCATAAGTGAGGGATGAAGGTTGAATTGGGCCATCTTCAGCCCAAATGAAAGCTGGTTTGGACTTAAAGCCTGGAAGTTTAGCCCATATTGGAAGATAAAGATCAACTACAGGTTGGTCAGGGAAAAAAGGGTCATAATTTTCATAGTTCATGGCTATATATCTAAGTGTACTTGCAGAGAGAAGCTAAATTTTTGTATGAGCAAGTAGTTTACTTGCATGTTGTTATATATACTATGTACTGATAATATGAATTAAGGAATTTAAAATGTTTGATTGAGAAGTTTTTGATAATTTGAGGATATCTGGTGGGATATTCGGATATAAACATCAATAGCCTCGTCAATTTCTTGTTATTATATTAAATTACTACGTTATAACCAAGGATACCCTTTTCATGAGATTGACAAATTGCCGCAAATATATCCAGTGTTGCTACATCAAGATTTGTAATATAATATCTTTTATGTATGCGCAAATTATATTTTAGATAATTTGTTATGTTTACACATATTGGTGCCTTGGAATATCTTTTGATACCATGTTATTGCGCAATGAATTTATATACCATGTTTGGCCAAACTTTTGGAGATTTGAGGTGTTAGCCGTGTATTTGAGAAGTAGCAGAAACAGTTTTTGGTGTAGTAGGGAAAAAATTGCAAATTTCTACTTTTTGAAAGAAGCATAATAAAAAAATGTAATATTTACAAGACAAAATATCCTTTAAATATTATATTTACCAATCTATTCCACATTAATTAAGACATCTCTCTGAAATATACACAAAACCCTGTTCTTCCTTTCCTTTTTTTGGTTTAACTATATTTGTAACTATAATATAGATTCTATAATCTCTGCATTACTTATTCATGCATATTTGTCACTGGATAAGCTCATATATCAAAAATGTCAAATAAGCAAGACACAAATCTGAAATTTCCTTGATTTTGTTGGTAAATTCCTATGAAGTCAACTTCAGTAAAACGTATATCCACCACTCTCTAAGCCAGTTAGCACTTGGTCTTAATGATACTGTTAGTACATGAGATTACAAATGAGACCTACAACAATCGAATTGTTTAACTTTAAACTTTAATTGCACATTATTATTGTATTTACAGCTACAAGACAGCACCTACAATTTTCCTATTACTGTTCTGTTTTACCAGATAAAGATCAGAGTAAGGCTCAAATCAAGAATATTCTCTTCAAATTCTGAAAACCAACAAGGGAGAATTTTGTAATAAAAAGAGATTTTAAATAATTAATTTTTTAATATTTAAAAGTGGCCCTTGTCAATAAAATAGATGATTTACAACTTACAACACCAGTTCTTGCTGAACTTACAAAATGATTCACAATGTTCCCAGCTTGATTTCCCAGACTTTTCAGTACATGTAGACAACCTGTGGCTAACATTTCACAGCAATTTGCTACCCCAAAAAAAAGCTTCACTGCCATTGACAACTATGTGACTTCACTTACTGTCCCCATGCACATGCCCTGTATTTTGATCACTTCCAGATTAGCAAACAAGACAATAATAGGGTTGTAGCCACAAGAAAAGGCTAAAATGAATCTATGCCAAGGAAAAACCAGAGAGAGGGGCAACTAATCTTGCCCCGGAGAATAATGTCGTCAAAGGCATATTCATAATTTAAATTTTATAGGTGTAAATTTTATTTTAATAGTCGTGGTGTCCAAGCCAATTTGTGCACACCTCGATTATTCAACAGATACGTGCTACCTCCCACCACCACAACTATACAAGATAACTCTGCTCTTCAAGGCTTAAGCAAATGAGAAGAAATCACCTAATGTTTTTGATTCTCTGGAATCCTAATCTCCTACGTTTGCATCCACTTTATTGACCACTAGGCCACACCCTTTGGTGCTATGCTTTACGTACTTCTAGATTATGATCTGCCTGTACCAAGATAGTAAGGATAAACATAACTGGTCACTCATCTTCCCAATAGTTTTGTGTTTATACTGATTATGGAACACAAAACTTGCCCGTAAGTTTTGGTTAGCCCTTTTAAGTGCCTCATTTTACTGGCAGCTAACTAGAACTCATTCTAACTTGATCCCGTGCTTATACAACACCCCAACCTACTCGGTGAAAAGAGAAATCCAGAGGCCCAGTGGCACTTCCAAAGGTTATCGTACCAGAAAGTATGATAAGATATTCCTCAACGGATCTTCATATCACGCTGAAGTCATTGCAACGTTCAAGGACAGTTTTAACAGCATAAACAAGAGAATGACGCAAGACATATGTAAGGAGAAACACATGGGTGAGTGGGGAAGGGGGGTGGGGGTCCAAAGAGAGATCCACTGCACATGATATAAAGCAAGTTTAGCAACAGATTAGTAAACTCATGAAGATCAAGAAAAGATGCTGCCTACAGAAAGTAGGAACATGATGCAGGAGCGACTTTGTTTTGTGTACACACAAATATAAGTAGCCTGGGTTCAACAAGCCATGATAGTTTTTTTTTATGACACGGGAACCCACAACCGCTACCTTTTTTGGGTGCGCACAGGGTAAGCTCATGTACAATAGCTCGCAAACCACACAAGAGAGGTAACCCACACTAGGCAAGCCCCGTGCGACGAGCTCGACCCAGAAAGCAAAATCCCCTGTTCAACCAACTGAGCCAACCTTGCGGGTAACAAGCCATGATAGTATACCAAATGACTACAGTAGCTTGTCTGCTTCTGGTATTTTACAGATGCAAAAGGCAATTAAAAAGAGAAAATCTTGGTGCATATCAGTACTATGAATCATATTTTAAGTTTCCGGGTCAAGGGTAATTTGGTAAATTATGCTTGGGGCAGTGACTGCAGAATTTTATATGTCTTCAGCTAAGCTATTCCGCGTTTTTACTTAGCACGTCCTAGAGTTTGCAGCTGACAACTACCTACACATTCTTCCAGCTCAGCAATGGAGCATTAAGCTTCATTGTCACTTAACCCAACCTTACCTTAGGAAGTTAATCCAAAGAAATTCTAGGTGTATTTCTTAAATTCTTTTACTACTTAAATTCTCGTTGTTGTTGTTGCTGTTTTACTTCCGCAGTTGCCATTCGCAGCCCCAAACATTTTCATAGTCCTACCTCGTGATCTTTTCCATTCCACAAACTCCTACTACTAAATTAGCCCAAGATTTTTGTTATTCTTGTGCTGTCAAACTATTGGCTACATATTCCCCCTCTTGCTCATATTATCCCGTGTTTGCGACATCACATAATTGGATAAAATTGTAAAATTCACCCACCTTCAAGGTAGGATTCATCTAGTGCTATTTATCCTATATCTGAGTCCCGTCTTATCTAGTTTTTTTGATAAGGAGTCCTATACATCTAGTATAATCCAAAGGACTATGACAACAAGCACAAAAAAATGAAGTTGGAGTAAAGCAGCATAGAAAAGAAAGTTATATGGTGTCATGCGTCTATAACGACAAACCTTCCACTATGAACTAAAGGAAAATAAGTGGTAGTCAGTCTCAATAAGGAGGCATGAAGAAGGAAGAGGACTATGTGCGAACACGTAGTTTTATCACAAGCCAAAGACACCACTTGATCTCTCTTCCATGCCCTATCTGAAGATCTATCCAGAATGATATTAAATATCTACTTGTTGTTCAGTCTCGGCTTTAAAGAAAAGGGACTAGAAGCATTGTTTCACAACTAGGTTTCTCTATTTCCTAAATTGTTTCTTATCCTCAGTAAATCTTCAGTTTACTTCAACGGTTTTGAAAGTAATTACAAGTCAACCAATCTGTGAATTAGAGTTAGGCCTATAACTCTACATTCAAGAAGTAAATTCACTACCATAATAACTTAACTTTTTAATGGGAAAAACCTTAACATTGACTACTGCTATGAGGATCACTAAAGCATCATTAGAAGTAATTGTCTACTACCAGACACCATAACCACATGGAAGTATATGAAAACCTTTATCATTACAAAGCATCAACCAAGCAACATAATATCTATATGAAGGGCATAACTTAGTTGTGTCTTCACTGAACCCGCTCTTCTCCAATTAGGAAGCTCTTAAATGTCACCAGCATCATACTTAGCTTGGTTGTTTGCATTCTTAGCCCCTTAAATCACTTAGCTCCTGAATGTGGGAATTCAATCAACTGTGTTTACTTTCTCATTAGATCTTTATCAGGGAAAAATGCTTACTTGCTCATTAGAATTAAGAACATAGAATTTCCATAAGAATGGGGATGATATTGGAGTCACTGAAAGTCATGACAAAGTTGTTTAGTTAAAAGGGATGGGAGTAAGTAGCACCTCCTTTTTTTTTGGTTGACATAGTAAAATAATATTACAAACTAGCACCTTATACCAGAAAAGGTTTTCAAAACATCTTGGACGCAAAGTCTGTATAGATCATTATCATGGTTCCATATTTAGGGACAGAGGGTGACGACAAGTGGGAATGACTAAAGTCGAGGATAAAGCTTGGCCCTGGACTAGTTTGGAGGAAGATTTCAAACTGACTAAGTGTCACATTCTCATGCTTTACTAATGCAAACTACATGCAAAGCACATGGGTTCTTATTCTCATTGATCGCAATAGCAAATCAATCACTCAGCTCAAGTCAATAAGGCTACTCTTGGAACTGTTAACCAGGAAAAATGTAACACCAGCCATCAAATATATGCCAAAGCCAATGGCTGTAACATTGTAATATAAGGAGATTCATCTCCACATTCTAACACTGGAGAATATTCGAGAAAATATCTGATTTCCAATCCATAGAAGAGATGTGAATCTACAAGCAAGGTCTTGCAAAAGTTGCCTAACTAGAAGCGCAAAGAAATGCATACAAACTTGTACATTCGGCTTGAAGATTAAATGGCTTCAATAATGAGGTACCCTGGGCCGTGGAATTATCATATTATGCATTAATGTTATTGCTCATTACATACTATACTTTTCTCCAGAGAGTGAGTCTTCTCCCACCTTCTATTATAGGATCACCAGGCTGTCATTATCTCAAGATTAAAATACTCCAATTATTCTATTCTTTATCAACCCTGCAAGGATTTCTCAATGTGCTTCTTTGATAAAGTGGATATCTCAATGTGTTGACTGATATATACTGAAGAAGCAAAAAGAACTGACTGCCTAAAAATTTTAATTCCATCCATTCTAGGTATTTTACCCACTGATCATTATGATGGTCCTGACCAAACTTTTGGTTCACTAAAGTTACAATATGCCCACGCGGTATCAACACTCTCAACATTGTCATACATTTATCTCAACTAACAAACTAATCAACCAACTATGCCCCAGTGATAACCATCATTAATGCATTAAATACCATTAGAATGCAATGAACGTTCATGGAAATTTTATGAATAAATGCATGACGATTAATGGCAAACTAGAAACAAAAGGAAACATACCCATCATTAAGAATCCCATTAATAGGATACAAGAACTGCTGATTCGGTTGATGTTGTTGTTGTTTCTGCATTGACAACATCTGCTGCTGTAAACTAACATCAGAATTCCCCACCACATTAGTTTTCGAACTCGCCCCTTTTGCCTCTACATACCTCCAAATGTACCAAGAAGCAACCGATCTATACGGCTTCCATTTCTCACACAACTGATCCATCTGTGACGGCCTAGGAAGATCCTCAAGTCCATATAACATTTGCGCCCCTTTCCTAATACTAAGATCATGTATTGGCAACACATCCCGCCTATGCAGTGAAAAAATCATAAACATATAAACTGACCAAGACCCAATTCCATTAACCATAGTAAGCATAGTAAAAAGTGATTTATCATCCATATCAACAATTGACTTATCAGACAAAATCCATTTTGATACTTCCTAGCTAAGTCATGTAAATAACTTGTTTTTCTAGCAGATACACCAATTTGCCTAAGCTGTTGTGGGGTTAAACCCAATACCATATCTGGCCCCACATTTGATTCCCCACCACAGAGAGATACGAATCGGGTATAAATGGATGACCCGGCTTTGTATGCTAGTTGTTGAAAAAGAACGGATTTTGTGAGGGCAAGAAAAGGGGGTTGAAAAAGTTCAAGAATTGGAAGTGGGTATGTTTGTATTAATGGGGAAAGTAATGGGTCGGAGAATATAAGGTAGTTGATGGAAGACTCGAGCTCACCTTTGTGTGAAAGTGAACGAGGGACGATTCTTGAAATGGTGGTGGAAGTTTTGGTTAAACAAGTGTCAGTGTTGGAAAGTTTGCGGGTTTTTCTGGGTCGAGAAGGAAGTTTGGTGGGTGGTGAATGAGCTTGGAGAGGTACATTAATGGCGGTTGTAGTAGAGGGGTTTGTTGTGGGGGTGGTATTAGATGCAGATGATTCTGATTCTTCGGCCATGGATGAAGGGAAGTAGATGGAGAATAGTGGGATTTAAAAGAGATCTTATCAGGAAAATGGGGATTTATTTACATGAGAGAAGGTCCATTAATGGAGATTTGACACTGGGGAGACACTGTTACAGCTCCCAGCTTTGTGATTTGGGAGAGGCGAGTGAGTGTGTTGAATTTCATCTCAATCATTATCATTCATCAATATAGAAACAAATTAGGCATTCATCAATATAGAAACAAGAAAGGAGAGGCACAAGAGTGAGGGTTTACAGAGAGAAAGATTTTCTTATTTTCTTATGTGTTTATATACTCTTTATCATATGTTAATTAACTTCCTTAACTAATTTTCACATCTTTTCTTCCAATAGTCCCCTCAAGCTAGATGCGGTGAATATGTTCAGTAATCCACGCTTGGAACAGAGATGCTGATGTTGAAGTCTATTCAGTCCTTTAGTAAGAAGATCAGTAAGTTGGTTGGTTGTGTTAATATATTCAGTCTTCACAAGTCTTTTCTGAATTTTTCTCTTATGAAATGAAGGTTTATCTCTATATATTTAGTTCTTTCATGGAACACATGATTTGCAGCTATTTGGATAGCTGATTTGCTATCTGTAAACACTGTCACTGGTAAGTTAATCTTGATCTCAATCTCCTCTAATATGCCAAGTATCCATGTTAATTCTGCAATTATTCCTGCTAGGCTTCTGTATTCTGATTCAGCTGAACTTCTAGATATTGTAGACTATTTTTTTTCATGAGATAAGTGAGTCTCCAAATTTGACAATGTATCCAGTGACCGACTTACTTGTTTGAGGACATGCAACTCAATCAGCATCACAGTATGTTGTTACTGATTCTTATGATTTGCTGGACATTAGTATACCTTGTCCAGGTTGATTTTTGATATACCTGACTATTCTAAGTGTTGTATCAAAATATGACTTCTTTGGTTGTTGTAAGAATTGGCTAAGTATCTGAACATTATATGCTATATCTGGGCTTGTAACTGTGAGGTAAAGAAGTTTACCTATTAGCCTTTGGTGTGAGCTAATATCCTGCAGCAATGCATCTTGTCTTAGTCTTCTCTCTTCCTGGTTTTTGAATCTCTTGAATATGATCATCATATTCTTTTGTACTTAACTTCACACTGCAGTCAATAGGAGTGTTAATAGGCTTAGCAGCAGCCAGATCAAGCTCAGAAATAAGTTCCAAAGCATATTTTCTTTGGTGCATAAGAATTTCTTTGTTTGATCTTGCAAATTATATGCCTAGAAAGTATTTCAATTCTCCCAGATCTTTTATTTTGAAAGCTTGTTTTGTTTCTTCTATTTGTTTCATGTGATCTCCAGTTATTAGCTTATCATCCACATAGATAAATACCAAGGTTATCCCTTTATCAGTTTTCCTTATAAACAAAGAATGATCATATTGAGATTGTTTGAACTTCATTTGAAGTAATGACTCTGTGAGTTTGAAATTCCATTGTCTTGGAGCATGTTTAAGTCCATATAAGGATTTAATCAGTTTGCATACTTGTTTGTCCCCCTAGCTGATAAATCCTTGAGGAAGTTTCATATAGATCTCATCATGTAGATCCTCTTGCAAAAAGGCATTATATACATCAATTTGGTGTATTTGCCAGTGTCTAGATGATGCAATTGATAGAATGGATCTCATAGTAACCATCTTCGTTACAGGAGAAAAAATTTCTTGATAATCAATACCTTCCTTTTTACTGTATTCTTTTGTCACTAGTATATCTTTCAACCTTTCAATTTCTCATGTTTCCTTGTACTTGATCTTGTAAATCCATTTACACCCTATTGGAGATTTTTCTTCAGGTAGGGAAACAACATCACATGTACATGATTATCATGTAGTGCTGAGATTTCAGCTTTCATTGCCTCCACACATCTTGGATCTTTGGATGCCTCATTATAGTTTCTTGGTTTAGTTATTTCTAAAAATGAAGTGAGAAAGGCTCTATATTTTGGTGTAAATATTTCATAGGATATGTAATTGGCTATAGAGTATGGAGTAGTTGGATCAATTATATTTGTGATGAAGTCTTTTAACCAAATTGGGGGTTGTTTGAATCTGGTAGATTTTCTAGTGGGAGCTGTATTTTGTTGTATATGCATTGTATCGGGAGGGACTAGTATATCAGTTTGTAGATTTTTGTGGTGTGTGATTTTGAGTTTGAGTGTTGTTTTAAACATTTTTCGGTGCATGATGCATTGACTCTGACTCTTCTTGTATATTAGCCTGAGAATCGTGTACATGTATAGACATATGTATATTTGAAGTAAAATAATCATCATCAGCCTTACCAAATTGATCATGCAAGAAGATTGAACTTTCTGATGTTTCTGCTTTGGAGGGGAATTCAGTTTCCCTGAAACTAATATCTCTATTGACTAAAAACATTTTGTTATGCATGTCATATAGAATATACCCCTTTTGTATTTCAGAATACCCCATCATAACACAAGTCTTAACTCTAGATTGCAGTTTATCATACACAGTTAAGTCTTTTGCATAGCACAGACAACCTAGTACTTTCAAGTGATTGATTGAAGGTTTTTTCTTGTATAGCTTCTCATAAGGTGTCATGCCAGTAATAGAAGAGGGTAATCTATTTATCAAATAGACAGCAGCTTGCACGCATAAACCCCAGAAAAGAAATATTGGCTTGAAACATTATTGCTCTTGTTATTTCTAGTATGTGCCTGTGTTTTCTTTCAGCCATACCATTTTATTGAGGTGTATAGGCACAAGATCTTTGATGTACAATTTCTAGTTTTAAGAACAAATTGCTACATACATCATTTACAAACTCTATCCCATTATCAGTTCTAATTATTTTCATTGTTTTATTGAACTTAGCATACACGAAAGCTAAGAATTGATGCATTGCAACACAAACATCTGATTTTAATTTAAGCAAATATATCCAAGTCATTCTTGTAAAATCATCTACTATTGTTAGGAAATATTTGTTTCCATTATGAGGTTGAACCTTATAAGGTCCCCAAACATCCACATGAATGAGATCAAAGCTAGAAATACGTTTGCTATCACTAGTTGAAAAAAGAAGTCTACATTGTTTAGCACATGGGCACACATTACATTTCTTTATAGTACTAGCTATGACATCAGATTGTGCTCTAATCAATCTACTCAAAACATTACTACAAGTATGTCCAAAATCTTCTGTGCCACAACTCTATTTCTTCCTCAGACATTGTAGCAGGTTCCTTAGCCTCTCTCACATTTAGTCCTAACTTCAATTGTTCATTTAGAAGTTTTGTTGTTGGTTGATTCATTAACATGTATAATTCATTTTACACTCTAATTCTTTAGTAAGATGGGACACAAACATTAAGTTAAATTTAAACTGTGGTAATTAAAATACATTGTTAAGAGTACTTCTGTCTAATATAGTACTTGACTCTGTATGAGTCACACTTATCATCTCTCCATTAGGTAAGTGAACTTTTTTGGCATCAGATATAGTTTTAACTCTAGATATTTTATTTAATATTTCTATATCATCCACCATATGATTAGTGGCACCAGTATCTATAATCCATTGTTTAAGTATATTAGCTACTAGGAAAGCTTTATGACTATCCATACCTGCTGCATTTGCAGTTGACTGAGCAGTGGTTAAACCTTGAGGCTGAGTAGTCTGAGACTGATTCATGTTGGATTGCTGCACATTGTGATTCAGCAGTTGAACAATCTGCTCATACTGATCTTTAGAGAACATATGTGTTCCTCCAACCTACCATTGATTTGAGTTTATCCTTGTAGACTTATCACTCATACCACTGGTTTTACATATTTTCTCAGTCCCACCATCTTGATCATCTGCATACACATTATGAGCAACATGTTCTTTTCTTTTTGCCTTGAAACTTGGTGCATAACCAACCACCTTGTAGCAATATTCCTTAGTATGGCCCTTCATTTTACAAACTTCACATAACAAATTGAAGTTCTTTTTGAATTTTTGTGAACTTGGACCTGCTCTTGAGTACATAGCAGTTGGATCATGACCAACATCGTGACTAAATACACTAGGACCAACACCCAATAATCCAGCAGACTTGGCAGTAATAGATTTCTGATTTTCATCACTAGTAATCATAGAGTATGCCTTGTTAACATATGGCAATTGAGACATTAATAAGATTTGGCTCCTTGCTTGCATATAGTTCTCATTTAATCCCATCAAGAACTAGTATAATTTTTGCCTTTGTAGATATTCCACAAACCCTTTAGACTTAGGACATCCACAACTAAGAGGTGGTACTAGAGATTGAAATTCTACTCATAGTGTCTTGAGTTTAGAGAAATATTCAGCCACACTTGAACTTCCTTGAGTCAAAGTGGCCATTTCCCTATGAAGATCATAGGTTCTTGACCTATCTACCTTATCAAATCTTTCTCTTAAGTCTTCCCATACTTCATATAAAGTGTAGCATATAACACACCACTAAGTAAGCCATTAGAAACTGAGTTCATTAGTCAAGCCTGAACCACTGCATTAACCATATCCCACTGATCTCGCCACTCTTTTTCATAGTTTTCTTTCTTACATTTTTCATTAACAAAACCAAGTTTATTTCTACCAAGTAGTGCATTTCTCATAGATTTACTCCATAATGCATAATTTTCAATACCAAGTAATTGAAATGATATGAGAGATACACCACTTACATCAGAGGATTGAAGAAACATTGGGTGGTTGTGATCGATTGTCGCAATGACTCCAAAATTCAATCTAGCAGCTGGTTGTAGGTTGCTTTGAGTGTTTCCAATTGGAATTCCATTTGCATGTGGAATGGTGATGGGCAATATCAGTTAGCCACAGACCCCCAGTTAATGGATCTAATCCTCCATGAAAAGTAAGAAAGTCTGCATATTTTGACCAATTCAATGAGAAAAATGGGGTTGCTCCCTCGGTAAAACTGAGATAAAGTTGAGCCAAAAGATCTTGATATAGCTTCCATTGTAAAGAGGATATGGTTGTAAAGCTCTCAAAATTTGATTCGAATTTGGTTATAAGATTTTTCTTGTAGTGAATTCTAATTGGAATAAGAATTCGAGCAGCAGTATTAGCAAGTAAGAACCAAGATATTAGAAATTGATTTTGATTTTCCATATATATTCGGAAAAACAGAACCAGAAACCAGAAAATGAAACATAAATCAGAAATAGAAAATCAGAGAAATCAGAAATAGAGAATGAATTTGGCTAAAAAACCAGTCGATTGTCTCCAATTGAATTGCAAAAGAAAGATAATCACCGAACTTTTGATCATTGCTCTGATACCATGTTGAATTTCATCTCAATCATGATCCAATTAGGCATTCATCAATATATAAACAAGAAGAAATGAGAGGTAGAAGATTGAGTGTTTGTAGAGAGAAAATTTTCTTATTATCTTCATTCCAAAAATTGATCTATACAATGCCTTCATATGTGTTTATATACTCCTTCATATCTTGTAAATCTTTCTATTTACTTCTTAAGTTAGTTAAGGTTAACTAACTTCCTTAACTAACCTTCTAACTAACTTTCACATCTTTTCTTCCAATAGAGCGAAGTGTCAACAGTCAGCTCAATGTGTTGTCTGTTCTAAGTACGTTTTTACTTTCCTTTTTAGAGTTTTTCTATAATACTATAGTTAAATTAAAGACTGGAGAAGAATATTTCAAGCTATTTCTATTAGATTTAAAATTTTATGTGGTATTGATAATGATTTTTTAGTCTCGCAAAACATAATGTGATATAATAAATAATAATATTCACATAGAATATTTACATTAAATTAATAATATACTTTCTTCTTCTCATTTTAAGTACTCTATCCGGATCAAAAAGAGTGTCCAGTTAGCCATTTGCACATCACTTAAGAGAATATTAATTCTTAGGCAAAAATAGATAATTTGACTAAAATTTCTCTAATTAAATAGGTATTGGGATTCAATCACCTAACACTTAATAAGGACAAATCTAAAAAAATAAGGTTATGTAACACCTCACACCTTCAAACTAAGCCTTGTTCACAATCCAAGAGTTTAGGGAACCAAAACGGGGAGTTTAAGTTGAAAAAACAGTTTCATTTATCCAAATCAGATTTTACGGCTGGATTGACTGTAGAATTCGTTACGATCTGTCGAACTGAACCGTCAATTTTATTTTTGAAATTGACGGAACCCAGTAAATTTTACGGACCGTATAAAAAGTTAATGTCCGTCCTTTTCGACCGTCTCAGTCCCTCGGCTTTTACAAATCACTGGAAATTGGCAATTTTCAAGATGGTCTGATTATACGGACCGTACAATATTTGACGATCCAGACTCAGATCGTAAAAAGTTTGATGGACTGTCAATTTCGGCTAGAGATGTCGTATGCGGGTACTATGAGGCCCGCGACTTTCTTGATCTTTTCATTCGAGTGTTGATGTGGCTAAAGTCTCTCCGATGGTAAAATCTTCAACTACTAAAACATTATAAATACGCAGACTCAGTTCCAAATATTAGTTTTCTTATTTCCCCAAGCCCTAGAACGAAGTTCTCTTCTCCAATCATGCGCATAACTCAATGTAAGTCCCTTCCATGCATTTCCATGCGATTCTAACCAAGTGTATTAAATTCCTAAGCAAAAATCATTGTTCTTAACCTAGAGTTTTCAAGATAAATCATCTAAAGATTCAAATGTTCAAGCTTTGAATTTCTACTCTAAAAGTTCAGATTTTTAAGACAAGAATAGAAACGAACAAGGTATGTAGAGCTTCTATCCACGTATGGGAATATCCATATTATTTTCCACGCCACATTTATCCACGAAACCATAAATTTCTATACTTAGGATTATGTTCTATTATCATGATAACCATAAACTATATGTATCACATTTTCCCATGTTTGTATTATTAATTCGTTGTTGTATTCTCGATATTCCATTATGGTTATTGAGAATCTGTATGTAATCCATGAATACACATAACCTTGAATTTCACGGGTTTATAAATACAGGTCATGAAGTAATATTCTCAATTTCCATGAAATTACACATATTTTCATATACAAGTTATATTATATATTTAATTACTTGCCAGATTACCATCATGAATCATGTTTTCAAGCTATATTTATGAAATTTATGGGCTTACAAGCCAACTATATTCAAGTACATATTTTGAGAGTTGCACAGATTACCGAGAAGG
The DNA here is from genome assembly GCA_029783415.1 of Anisodus acutangulus. Lineage (NCBI taxonomy): Eukaryota > Viridiplantae > Streptophyta > Magnoliopsida > Solanales > Solanaceae > Anisodus > Anisodus acutangulus. The sequence goes on from CM056503.1 coordinate 3,072,178, forward strand.
CTCAGATAGCCTGAAACTACGTTTGCCAGCGTAGGATAAGAATCGCTCCTCCCAGAGGACGATACCTTCATGTTACCCTTCAGTGAGATTATTGGATCCATTATGTTCATGTCTCGTATTATGACAAGGCACGATATGGCTTAGTTGATCGGGCATAGATCAAACGCCACATTCACGTGTGGCAGTTACATGTCGGTTATACTAATGCTCTCCCCATAGATATATAGATATACAATTATATAGATTTTATACATGTTATTATATTCATATCAGATCATATTCATGTAAATTGTTCAGTTTCATAGTTTCTATTATATCACGTGTCTGCTTATTCTTTCAGTTGCTTTACATACGGTACAATTCAATGTACTAACGTCCCTTTGCCTGGGGCCTGCAATTCACGGTGAGGGTACTAAGTTTCAGGATGACGGATCTGCTCGTTAGGATTGCTTCAGTATCAGCTAGCTACTTGGTGAGCCCCATTTCATCCAGGTGACAGTCTGTTTATTTCATGATTATATTTAATGGTAGAGGTATGTCAGGGCCTTGTCTTGGTAAACAATTTTGCAGTCAGACTCATGATTCAGATGTTTCATAGACTAGTCTAGTTAGCATGACATGACAACAATATTTTCAGACTTATCATGTTTTCAGATATTTCCGCTATGATATTTCAGACTATTTTCATAATACAGTTTTACATCTTTCATTATCAATACTATTGCTTGCTTTTGATACCCATGTTGATTCAACAAGCCATGTGGTTCGCTCAGTCATATGCAGTTAGGCACCGAGTGCGGTGTTTCGCCCAGGCCATGGTTCAGGGCATTACAAGTTAATTATTTCTTAATTTGGTAAGTGGACACTCTTCTTAAACCAAGAAATAAAAGTCAAGTGGATACTCTTTTTAAATTCGGATAAAGTATTGTTTTAGCCCAAAAAAGTCATAAAATAATTTATTACTTCAAAAATCTAGACGGAAGTAATTATATTTTTGTAATCTTATCTTTGCTATTGATTAGTAATCAAAAGTGATTAGTATTCACTTTCCAATAGTAGCATTTAAATAGTGAAGAAATAAATGAGGGCACATTAATAAACTATTGTATTTATTGTTTTATTAATGTACGTGATAAAACCTTAAATACACTTATAATAGGACACAGTAAGTACGACAAAATAGAGCTCCTTTATTTTAAATTAAAGAATTCCACAATTTTATTTTTTAATGAATAGCACTCGAACATTTAATCAAGTGGTTAACAATCAAATGCTCGCCAAATTAGTGAGGAGCAACAAGATATTAAATCTCATTAACGTTCAATTGTATTCTCGGCCCATTATCAATCCTGCTATGAGTTCATCATACCCAATTTGATCTAAGCTGATTAGCTCGGCCAGTTATAGGAAGAAGTCTAATTCGGATGGGCCTATTTGGCCCAATGGTCGGATAACTTCTTCAGGGATTATTTTGCACTTTTGATCCTTTAAAAAACTTATGTCTCAATAATCATAAGTTTCATTTGAGGGCTAAAGATTAAAGACTAACTCATTTGAAGAGCAAAGCGTATTTAAATGCTTCTTGAGAGACAAGTGTACAAATAACCACTTGGAGATCGATATTTAAGACATAATAAAAAATTATAAGTTATTTAATATTTAACTGTCTCATAATTAATTTCAGAATTATAGGACTAAAGTTGAAAAGTTGGGATGAAGTTCATAAATTGGGACGTATGTGTATAAAGTTGGGCTCATCAAAGTCTCACTCCGGCCATCAAGCCTAATTTCAAACCTAAAATTCGGAAGTTGGGATTAGTACAAATCTACATTTATACGGAGTATCGCAACATTTATATCTTTATAAATCAGTTAATATTTCTTAAAAATTATCCAATAAGCCGGAAATTTTCTCAACAATGGATATTTATAGTTTACATCCCATGTCATTTAAGACCCACTTTTAAACATAAGGTCCATTAACTCTCTTATATCATCATATCATGCGAAGCCAATGTAAAATCTATTACATCAACCTGTTAAGTTTACCTATAACAATATGTTGTTATTCATAGCAAGTCAATATATGTGGAAAAATAAAGTAATAGCACGGAATATAATAAAATAAACTGTACTATTCTTTTTGTGCTATTTGTGTGTATAATTAAAATTTTTTAAGTCAAGGAGCAGCAATTACGTGTCTGAATTAATTTTTTGATGAAATAAGCTGACTAGATGACTACGCAGAGTAACGTGAGAAACTCTAAATGCAATTGATGATGATAGTATTTGTGGTATCCACGTTCCATATTTTTTATTCTAAAATAGACACTTTAATTTCCCCGGAAGAGTGTTCTCATTATTACAAAATATATATAGTGTGTACAAGAGAGGAATCCTAATTCGGTAAGGATCCTAATATACCATAAATATATAGTATTCATAATTACACAAAAAATGATGAATATATGGGGAATATTCGCTAATACACCCCCTCAATCGGAGTGGGAGGAGGGCGGAAGCTAAGACTGGATCTGAAGTCGAGGAATAATTGTCTGGGAAGTCCTTTGGTGAATATATTTGCATACTGATACGACGAAGGCACATGCAACACTCTGACATGACCGAGAGCGACCTTCTCACGAATAATATGTATATCCATCTCAACGTGTTTGGTTATCTGATGTTGAACCGGATTGTGAGAAAGATATATGACAGATATGTTATCACAATATACGATGGCCAATATACGATGGACGTCCGACGCAAATGACACTGGAGCTCCAAAAGTAGATTTATGAGCCAACAGATCTCAGCTACAACATTGGCAACGCCTCTGTATTCTGTTTCGGCACTCGAACGGGATAGGATGGATTGTCGCTTGGCAGACCATGAAAACTAGATTATCTCCTAAGAAGGCACAATAGCCGGAGGTGGAGCGTCGTGTGTCCGGACACCCTGCCCAATCTGCATCCCTATAAGATAGCAACCTGGTCGGTGCAGAGGGGTGTAGATGTAACCCATAATCAAGTGTGCCCTTAATGTATCGAATGATACGCTTAAGGGCAGTGAAATGAAATTCCCTAGGGGCATGCATAAACAGACATACATGCTGAACTACATATGCAATATCTGACCTGGTGAAAGTGAGATACTGAAGTGCACATGCAAGGCTCCTATATAGAGTATGATCGGAGACTGTAGCACCATCCATAACACTGAGCTTGGATTTTGAATCAACTGGAGTGGGCATGATTTTGCAATTTGCCATCTTAGCCCTGTACACTGTCTCCTCTGCATACTTACGCTGACTCAAGACATACAATATGCCGATCTGGTCACTGATATATCCAAGAAGTAACTCAACTTGCCCAAGTCAGTCATAGCAAATTCGGATTTAAGTAAAGCAGTAATCTCATTTTTCAACCCATCAGACGAGGCAGTGAGAACAATATCATCCACATATAGCAGTAAGTAAGCAGCGCTACTACCTCAATGAAAAATGAAAAGAAAGTTATCACATCTGCTGCATACAAACCCAATCTGCATAATATACTTGGCAAAACGATCATACTATGCATGTGGTGCCTGTTTCAGGCCATACAATGACTTACGGAGACGACAAATATAATGAGTGGCTATTGGATGGACAAACCCAGGTGGCTTGTGCATGTGCACTATTTCTTTCAAATTCCCATGTAAAAATGCATTTTTTACATCAAACTGGTGTATCGGCCAGTGCTTTCCCATGACAATACTCAGGACTGTGCGAATGGTAGCCGATTTGACAACCGGGCTGAACATCTCTCCATAATCAATACCGTCCTGCTGATTTGTGTCATTAGCCACAAGTCGTGACTTATACCTCTCTAGGTCTTCACTGTCTCTGAATTTGTAATGGAATATCCACATGCAACGGATCACATTCACCCCCTCCGGTCTAGGTACCAAATCCCACGTGTGTTATTTCATTAAAGCATTAAATTTCTCACACATATCGGCATTCCAATTAGGGTCATGTTTGGCTAATTTGAGGTGTTTGGGAATTTGGGAGATTGTTTGGACGGTCATGTTAAACTGGGTTTTGGGCTTGAAAATCCTGTGTTTGGCACATATTTCCATTTGGTGAGTAGAGGCAGTGGGTGGGTTGGTTGGCTGGTGGTTGACTAGTGTCTGGTTTGGGTGCTGCTGGGTGTTTGTGGGTGGCGATGTGTCGGAATAGTGGGTGGGTACTGGTGTAATGACAGGGTCTATTGGATCTGCTGTGGTAGACGGTGGTGGGGTTTCGGTCAGTAGAGATTGTGGTGGGGTTGGTAGCGTCGGATACGGGGAGGGTGGTGGATATGGTAGAGGGAGGATGGGGTGGTGTCGGGTAGGTTGGAATAATCGATTTAGGGATGTGACTTTGCAGAAGGTGGTGTGGGTCGGAGTTGGGTGTTCTGTCGGTGGTGGACCAATGTGGAGACAACGGTGGTAGATCGGTTGCTGAGGTTGGGAGCAACCGGTGAATGGTGTGGAGAGGACAACACCGGCTGAGCTTGGGGAGTATTCTCATTATTACAAAATATATATAGTGTGTACAAGAGAGGAATCCTAATTCGGTAAGGATTCTAATATACTATAAATATACAGTATTCATAATTACACAATATATGACGAATATATGGGGAATATTCGCTAATAAAATCAGGTTCATGGCTACCACATACTTACTACTACTACTACCAACTAATAATTCATGGAATTAAATAAATATGGAAGCAGCTGTTGTGCATTACTCACGTGCCATTTTTCTAGGATTAATTTTTTTAGGGTGGCAAAGGAACAAGAAAAAGCAATTCTTGACAGAAACATATAAAATTAAATAAAAGAAAAGATAAGACAATATTAGCTGTATTAGAGTCATTTCCAATTTCCAACATTTTCAGTGAATGTGACATAATTTATATATATATATTAAACTTTTATCTACATGTATAATTTGAGTCGAATATAATTCAAGATTTAAATTTATTGAAGGAATGAATGTGACATACCAGTTCTCTCGAATAAAGTCTTCTTTATTTTGTTCTATTCTAATTTGAATGGAAAATTATAGTTGATCCCGGCTTGTTTGATAATAAAGGTAGTTATTGTTGTTTTTATTCCTAACTGGTACTGGATAGTGCCCTATATTCTGGATAAGCTTTGTGGAAATGAATGAATTGATTCATGTTTGAGTTATATATAGTTTTCTCTTTTCTTCTTTTCTTCTTTTCTTGGAAGGCCAGTGGGCGAACATGTATTATTTTATAACACTTGTGATTCTTTTTCGTCTTTTCCTTCTTGTTGCGTATATTTCCAAGTGTTTGCACACCAGAAGGGTCATATAACATATACTTTAACATATTTGATGTATTATTTGTTGGGTATTGATATTGGTGAATGGAAAATGATTGGAAAGAAAAATGAGAGCTGTCCCACATCGATAGTAGAAAGAAAAGTGGGAGTTTCCTCTTGCTTTATAAAATAAGCATTTGTCCCACATTGATAGTGGAAAGAAAAGTTCTTCTACTTATAAGTAGAATTACTCTTTCTTGTCAGTAAAAGGGTTGAGTGGGCAAGGACCCCTCGCGCCTTCGTCACTCGGCTTCGGCTTCGGCTTCGGTCAAATTAACTTATCAAATTAAATTAATTAACTTATCCAATCATACCCGCGACCCGGTTTCTTTTCCATATTTAAATTTCCCACCAGTTTTCAGTGGCTGTTCAGAAAGGTTGCAAACCTTCAGAAACAGTACTTCCATGGCTATAAATTCGTTTGATTCCTCATAATTTTACTTACGAATTTTCTGAAAATACAAACTTCTTCTTCTTCTGCACAAATAAATTCTGTGTGATATACTGTCGTTGAGTGGTTTGCCGCTACCTGAATTTGGAGTACTACTATTCTAGTAAGATAATCGTTCTATGGGGATATTCCATCAACCTCGAGTACTGTGAGGGAAATAATTTCCTTAAGGACATACTTTGAACTAAGTGGGCTCGATTATATTCTGAAAAATTATTCTTATTTTTCAACACTGATTCTGTTTATTTTCAGTGTTTATTATTTACTGGTTTTTTGGAATACAGATTAATAACAATATTTCTATTTTATTATCTCATATATCACATCATCTAGCTCAGCTAATCATTACAAAGAGACACTGTTTTGAATAAAGCTCAGTAGGATAATTCTCTGTCTTTGGTAAAAATGGTTTAGTAATTAATCCACATGTACACTTCTTGTTACGGCCACCCCTCAAAAAGTAAGAAAAAGAGGAAACTACACTCATTTGGTAAAACATTGTCAACAACGCAAATAAAATATACTCTCGTCGATGTAAATAAATTTTATATTATCAAATTATTTTAAATGTTATTTTTCAAATTTTATATATCATATTTTAAGAAGACATACATACAAATATCCATTAAAGGACTTGGTGATGTAAAAAATCACAAGGACCGGTTTGTCCATAAATATTATTTTTAAAAAATTAAAATAATATATGGAAATTATTTACACAAGTGTTATTTATCAATTTGACCAATTGTCTTCACTTCAAACTTAAAGTATTATATTTGAAAAATAGGTTTTAGCAATTTTTTAACTTTCACTCACAAAATTACATTTTCATGTCCAAACACAAAATTAATATATCCTTTTTAACTTAATTTCAAATACTAGCTTATTAAGTGTCAACTAATTCATATCAAATGCCTGTTTATAATCAAATTAATTCTCAATTATTATAAGTACATTATAAGTACTTTGGCATGAAATGGCAATCCATCCGTCCCAATTTATTGGAAGGTTGACCAGTTTTGAGAGTCAAATAAAATATTTGATTTAATTTTAAATATAGATTCTTCAAATATTTTATAATAAAATTTATATATTTGAAAATTATATAAAAATAATATAAATTTGCATAATTAATAATTTACAATATATGAAAATAATTTTTAAAAATATAATTTTTTTTTATTTAACTTTTAAATTGATCAACTTTCAAATAAAAGAAGTTCATTTGAAAGAGACACCCATGGACCATAGTGAGTCCCCCACGTTAAACACATTGAAGCGAACAAGACAAAAGACAGAAAAATACACCAAAAAATTTACTTGGTTGGTTCCCTTGTCGTGCTAAAGTTCAACACATACATTATGATGGGCTTATAAATATTCTTTCTATTTTTAAAGGTTTTAATTTAAAATTTTAAAAATTATCTTATTAGAGAGTATTTATTTTTCAATATAATACTTTCGAATTCATTTGAATCCTAATATGAATATCAACAGGGGCGAATTTAGAATGTTAGGTGGGTTTTTTTGAGAATCCAGTTATTTTTGCGTAAATTCTGTAATTATATTGATAAGTAAATATATAAGAATTACAATTAAAAAAATCATCAAACAAAACAAAGTATGTTGTTGGTTCATCAGCAGAAAAAACCCTTTTAAATTTCCTTAATTACCGTGTAGGCCTTTATTTTATTTCTTTTTTTAAATTTAAAATAAATAAAATTCACAAACTTTAAATTCTGAATTTTACTATAAAATCTTAAAAACAAAAAATTAGAGCCACCTTCTGCAGAAATGTACTCCCTCCGTCCCAGTTTTTATGTCCACGTCCCTAAAAAATCATTTATAATAATAACATTTGAACTATTTTATCTTCTTCACATATTTCATTAATTATCTCTTATTTAATAAATATTTATTTATGCCAACTCTATTAATGATATATATCTTCTTAAATATTACAATTAATATAAGAACATTTTAATTAAATAAAATAATAATAAATATTTTGAGATAAATATTTTTAATACCAACCATAAGTATTTTGGAACGAGAGTTATTGCAATAGTTTAATTTAGCTGCTGATGCTGTCAATGTCATCCTTTTATTTTTCTTTCACTTCGCCAAAAAAATCTCTCAATTTTCTTTCTCAAGTCTTCTTCAACTCTATCTGTTTAATTCCCTTGTCTAAAAAAAGATAGTACTTGCTAATTCCAGCATCTTCCTTCTTCTTTATCTATACTAGTTCAAAATTTCAAGAATTGTAGAAGAAGAGAAAAAGGGGGTTGACCCAAAAAAAAAATGAGTTTGGAAGAGAATAATGAAGATGGGAGAGGAGGAGGGGATCTTAGGAAGCCATTTTTGCATACTGGAAGTTGGTATCGTATGGGTTCAAGGCAATCTAGTATGATGGGGTCTTCCCAAGTTATCCGTGATAGTTCTATCTCTGTTCTTGCTTGTGTTCTCATCGTTGCTTTGGGCCCAATTCAATTTGGTTTCACTGTATGTATTTCCCATTTCACTCTTTTCTTGTTCAAGTTCTTTACTTTGCTGCCTTTGTTATCCTGTTTGAAGGATAAATATTAAGTTTTTGAATGAAAATGAATACTTTAGCTTCTTTTAATGTGGTAAATGAGTCATAATTGGAGTATGAGATTGCATTTTTAATGGGATTATTACAATTTGTTATGTCATTCTAATTCTTCGCAATTTAGCAATGTGTTCTCTCTAACAAATATAAGCCATTAGATGAGACGGTCAAAGAATTCAATGTTGACTACATTTCTGATTACCTTCCCAATATCCTATGAGATTCTTGTTCAAGTTATTTGCTTTGCTTTCTTTCTCTGTACATGTCTGTTTACCTTCCCAATTTCCTAATAGGAAACTTCAAGTTTGAGGGAAAAAGACAGTTTTTTTTTTAATAAAAATGGGTTATTTAGTAGTACTATATTTTTGTTGTGGTAAAGGATTCACAATTGGGATAAAAGGTTGCATACTTATTGGGATTACAGTTTGTTATGTCTATTCAAGTTCTTTGCTTTGCTTTCTTTCTTATCCTATTAGAAAGTTCAAGTTTGAAGGATAAAGATTAATTTTTTGAATGAAAATGAATTCTTTAGCTTCTTTGTTGTGGTTAAGGATTCACAATTGGGTAAAAGGTTGAATTTTTATTGGGATTACAATTTGTTGTCATTTTAATTCCTTACTCTTTCTTATTCAAGTTCTTTACTTCGCTTTCTTTCTCCATTCATGTCTGTTTACCTGCCCAATATCCTATTAGGAACTTCAAGTTTGATGGAAAAAAATATGTTTTTTGAATGAAAATGAATTCTTTAGCTTCTTTTGTTGTGGTTAAGGATTCACAATTGGGTAAAAGGTTGCATATTTATTGGGATTACAATTTGTTATGTCATTCTAATTCCTCACACTTTGTCATTCGGATTCTTCTCTTTGCTTGCGCTATTGAAGACATAATTAAGTAAATAAACGTGTGCTCTCTATGAGTTTTATGTTTTCAGATGAGGTGGTCAAACAATTCAATATTGACTACATGTCTATTTACCTTCCCAGTATCCTATGAGAAACTTCAAATTTGGTGGAAAAGGATAAATTTGAATAAAAATAGACTTTAAGCTTCTTTTTTTGTGGTAAAGGGGTCACAATTGTTAAAAAGTTGCATCTTCATTGGTATTACAATTTGTAATGTCATTCTAGTTCCTCACACTTTGTCATTCAAATTCTTCTCTTTGCTTGCGTTGTTGAAGACATAATTAAGTAAATAAACGTGTGCTCTCTGAATCAGTTTAAGTTTACAGATGAGATGATCACACAATTCAACATTTGATACATGTCTGTTTACCTTCCCAATATCATATGATAAACTTAAAATTTTGCGGAAGGGGATAAATTTGAATAATAGAATTTAAGCTTCTTGCTTTGTTGTAAATGGATCACAATTGGTAAAAGGTAGCATCTTCATTGGGATTACAATTTGTTATGTCGTTCTTGTAACCTCAATCTCTAGAGTGGAACTTCCCTTTCTGTGCCTGCACTTTATTGGCTGGCCTACCCGATTTATGTTGCTGCAACAGATATTTGCATACGTATCTCTATTTGATTAATTGTTTGTTTTTGTTGTATTTGAAGTGTGGCTACTCTTCGCCTACGCAAATTGAAATTATCAAAGATCTGAAGCTAACTGTTTCTGAGGTCTGCAAGAATCATTCTTGATTTGTATCTTAATTCAGTTTGTCTCAGAGCTATTGTTGACTAAAGATAATCTTTTGATCAGTTCTCTTTGTTCGGTTCTTTATCGAACGTGGGTGCTATGGTCGGTGCAATATCTAGTGGTCAAATTGCTGAGTACATTGGGCGAAAAGGGGTACGATTATTGCATCAAAAAAGAATCTTATTTTTCATTTACCATATTTTTTTGTGTATTTCCCTGTATGGCTCAAGTGGATACTAGTCATTTTTTTGTTCTACTGCAGTCTTTAATGATAGCTGCTGTACCTAATATTATTGGCTGGCTTGCCATCTCATTTGCCAAAGTAAGATATTCTACTTTAAGTGTATGATAATTACATTTGCTAGCCAAATATACTAAAACTATACACGTCTGTATCAAAACTACATATTTTATGTATAAAGGCAGCCCGGTGCACTAAGCTCTCGCTATGCGCGGGGTCCGGGGAAGAGCCGGACCACAAGGGTCTATTGTACGCAGTCTTACCTCACATTTCTGCAAGATTCTGCTTCCACGGCTTGAACACATGACCCCCTGGTCACGTGGTAACAACTTTACCAGTTACTCCAAGGCTTCCCTTCTACATATTTTATGTATATTATACATTAATATAAACAAAATATATATCTGCTGGCTATTATTTTGGTGGGCGGGTATTTATGTCAATTTCTCTTTTTTTTGGCCCTTCCAATACATTTCAGGATCCTTCATTTCTGTACATGGGAAGATTATTGGAAGGCTTTGGTGTGGGAATAATCTCTTATGTGGTAATATTAAATTTCTTAAATCTTTTCTGGTTGGCGTTATTGGATACACCGACATCGTCGAAACTTAATGGTTTAGCTTCCTGCTTTTTGATGTTTTTTAGGTTCCTGTATATATTGCCGAGATAGCACCTCAAAAAATGAGAGGGGGTCTAGGGTCTGTTAACCAGGTTCGCTGAGTTAGTGACTTACTTCTTTTTAACTAAAGTTCTTATGCCCGCTAAAGCAATCACATGTTATCATTTCTATCTTGATGTAGCTCTCTGTTACAATTGGGATCATGTTGGCGTATTTACTCGGACTTTTTGTTAATTGGAGGGTGCTTGCTGTTCTTGGTAATGATCGTTTCTCTTGAAAACTCTCTTTAAGGCTACAATATACAGTTACGAAGTCAACTTTTTTTTACCTGGTGAATGACTCAATAACTATTCTCAGTCATTTAGGCTTAGGAAGATGGAAATAAATCACATTTTTTGCCTCTGCCGGGATTTGAACCTGAGACCTCGTGGTTCTCCTCCCACTTCTTTTTTTGCGCTTTTGGAGGAGAGGATTATGTTTCTTCTTGCTTTTTAATAATCATCTCTAAATAAAAAACGATTACCTAATAGTTTCCCGATTGAACTTTGAATTAGCTGGCATATTGACTGTGGGAGAGCCACAGTGACTCATGGAATTGCTCAATTACACTTGAACTAAATATTATTTTCTCTTATAGGAACATTGCCTTGCCTAGCACTGATACCTGGACTATTTTTCATCCCTGAATCTCCTCGGTGGTTGGTGAGTTCCATTATATATATTTTGTGTATGATTCCTTCGAGGCTTTGATTGCTGTTTGTCTCATTTGAGTTTCTATCTGAAACATAGGCAGGCCAAAATGGGTTTAACAGAAGATTTTGAAACTTCATTGCTAGTTCTTCGAGGGTTTGATGCCGACATTACCAATGAAGTAAATGAAATTAAGGTAAATTGTTTGAAAGACCATATAAAACAGTCTTGTTGCTACACATGCAATTCCATATAAAACTTGTTGCTACATTTGTATTTAACAGTACAGGTTTTATTTCTTTTTGTGTGTAGAGATCTGTAGCGTCATCAACTAACCGAAGAACAGCCATGCGTTTTGCGGATCTCAAACATAGAAGATATTGGTTACCTCTCATGGTATTTTTGATGTTTCATGCTGTTATTAAAGTCTTCGTGTTAGTCTATGCCCCTGCTTTTATCAATCTTTTAATCTTTCATTCTTTAGGTAGGAATTGTGCTACTTATCCTGCAGCAGTTAGGAGGAATCAATGGTGTGATATTCTATTCCAGCAACATTTTCCTATCTGCTGGTACGTAGATGGCAATAAACAAGCAATTTTATTTGTCATCTGTTAAATGATGGAAGTAGCTGTAGCATTTGGCTCCTCAAAAAGAAGTGCCATGTTAAGTGTGTCGTGCAGCGTCTGCACTTTTTTTGGATCTATATGTATAATTTGAATGATAGACAGTGAATGCAACTGTGTGTATACGTTGCTGATATAAGTCTCATTAATTTAGTCGTCTCAATTTCACAGGTATTTCTTCAAGTAATGCTGCAACTTTTGGTGTTGGTGCTATCCAGGTCCAGCTTTTAATATTTTTCTTTCTCTTATTTAATTTCCAAGTATGAATATTGTTCAGAATGGAAGAGAAAAATTTCCTATTTCTGTGTAGCACTTGCTTGCATTGCGACTCTGCAGTCAAATTTAATAATTTAATCGCTGTCCCTCTCCCTCATAACTAGCAACTGAAAAGAAAAACTCTTTTCGATATGTAGGTTGTTGCCACTGGAGTTGCTACATGGCTGGTGGATAAAACTGGACGTAGACTTCTTTTAATTGTAAGTTCTAGAAAAGTCATAATTTAATGGCATATTTTTCTAACTTTTGAGCTAACTTATTAGGCAAATGCTCTTTTGTAGGTCTCCTCTGCTGGAATGGCTGTTAGTCTCCTAATTGTTGCCGTTTCCTTCTATCTGAAGGTAGTTTAAATGGAATTAGTTGCTTTCGCATGGAACTACACTTATCATCTTTCTCATTATTTTGTTATTTTTTATATATGATCAGGGTTATGTATCTGAGGACTCTACCCTTTATGGTGTATTGGGAATATTATCAGTAGTTGGTGTGCTGGTAGGTACCCTTGTGATGCGGACGTCTCTGTCTCTTGAAAACACGTGCTTAAAGTAACATTTTTGTTTTTTCTGACCAACTTCTCATTTCAGTTCATGATTATTTCATTCTCGCTCGGAATGGGTCCGATTCCATGGCTTATAATGTCTGAGGTACTTACTTTTTGATTTATCATGCAACTGTTGATGAAATTTTCGTGCTTACTTTACGTTGTTTAGAATCTTTCTTAACTTATATGTGCATCTGGTATTGTAGATTCTTCCGATCAAGATCAAAGGCCTCGCTGGAAGTACAGCAACATTAGCCAACTGGTTATTCTCGTGGGTAATAACAGTGACTGCACCGCTGCTTATGGCTTGGAGTAGTGGAGGTATGTTTCTCTCCTACTTACATCACATTTACCTCTTTGTATGCATATTAGTATAACATCCATCTCTGCTATGTAGCCATGGACATGTATAGACATTTCGGTCTGCATAGCATAAGATTCCCTCGTTATGTACACCAGGAGCTAGGATTTCACTAAGGGAAGTCAAAATATAAAGAAGTAATACACACAAGAAGCCAAGGGGAGTCAATATATTGTATATATACATTAGAAAAAATCTTTACCTATCTACATAGTGTAAACATGTTGCTGAAAAGCTTCGGCATTTCATACATGTAACTTCTTAGAACATGATCATACTGGTAGACCTGAACTGACTTAATGTGTGCATATTTTATTATCAGGAACCTTTACTATTTACATGGTTATGTGTGCTTTCACGGTGGCGTTCGTGGCAATTTGGGTACCGGAGACGAAAGGGAGAACTCTGGAGGAAATCCAGTCTTCCTTCAGATGAAGAATCTTTTTTTTTTCACTGTTCTTTCTACTCTCTTGTTCTTTTTGTCATAATCACTATTCCCTTGTGCAAAAGTTTCAATTTTTCACATGTATAGGAAGAGCTAGTTGCACATGCTGCTCCAGAGTGTGTACATTTTATCTTGAGCTTGTCGGTACATTTTCGTTTGCTGTATTTCTTGTTAGCTTGTTGCTACAGCTGTAATTTACTGTATAATTTTTTTTGTATATTATAAGGGTGATTGTTTCATTCGATTTAAAATAATATGCTAAAAGGAAAAATGTATTCTTCAATTCAGGTGTCTTTGTTTCTAATTTGGCTGTTCCTAGTGTATGTATATGAATAAAACTGGATACTTTGTGATTCACAAAATTTTCTTATTCACAGAGGAATTATTAAAAAGTGGAATTGCTACGAATTTCAATTCTTAAGATAGTTGCTAATATAATTTCTAACTCTTTGGTCCCTAAGAATGGCATTTACAAAGTAACAAGAAATCAATTTAGAAATAAAGTAGGATAAATCACTAAACCAGTGGTGTAAATTATGGCATAACTATTAACACTAAAACCACAACATTTTAGCAATTTCTTTTTTCATGGCTGTGGATTTTAAAAAGAATTACGTCCTTATCTCATTAACGCTAGTATTAAATTAAGTACGGAGTACTATTTAGGGAACCAGAACAGTTCTTTCCTTTTCCTGTTCATTACATTTTCAAACATCTTTTAAATAATTTAACTATATAACATGTGATCTTTAGTAGTTTGTCACATATTCAATTTCACGAGAAATGTGAGTTCAATATGTAAATGTATACTGGAAATAAGATGCTTTCTCTATGCATAAAGTAACTTTTACTCTTTTTTCTCACGTAAATACCTCCATTTTTCAACTTGAATTGCAGGACACATTCTCCCTGCCTCTCTTTTTTTTTATAAAGGTCTAAGTTAGTTATTAGGATTGGATTAATAAATACCATATTCGGCTATCGGCTATCGGCTATCATATCATATTCGGCTATCGGCTATCATATTTGGCTGATAGCCGGTTGATTTGGACCGTGATATACATGGTACATGGTGATTTGGGGATATCCTTGTATATCTCCTAGTATCAAAAATATCTTTATATATCTTCTAGGATTAGGTGTATATCTTTGTATATCTCCTAGGATTATGTTGATCTTTATTTTTAGGAAGAATTAT
The DNA here is from genome assembly GCA_029783415.1 of Anisodus acutangulus. Classification (NCBI taxonomy): domain Eukaryota; kingdom Viridiplantae; phylum Streptophyta; class Magnoliopsida; order Solanales; family Solanaceae; genus Anisodus; species Anisodus acutangulus. The sequence goes on from CM056503.1 coordinate 3,087,233, forward strand.
ATTCTTACACTAATTAGGTTGATCTTGAACTACTATATAAATTGTATATTGTTGATGAATAAGATCAATGGAAAACCATTCCTCAAAACTTATCATGGTATCAAAGCTAGCCGACTAGCAAATCCTACAATTTTTTTCTTTCTCCGGGCTGCCATCTTTTCTAGCAATCAACAAAATATTTTTTTCCGGCAGCCAACGTCGACGTCGCTCGACATCCCTAGTTTGTCGACATTATCATGTCGGACATTGAAGGAAAGATTGACCCAAGCTCTCCCTTTTTCCTCGGTTCTGGGGATCAACCGGGTAATGTGATTACGCATGTCATTCTTACCGGCGACAACTACATCGCGTGGTCTCGAGCCATGACGTTGGCCTTGAAATCTCGCCGGAAGTTCGTGTTTATTGACGGCACGATCACTGAACTAATAGACAAGAAAAAGTTACTTGATTGGGACACGATTAATTCCATGCTCGTCTCATCGATATTACGAAGCATGGATCCTAAAGTGGTTGTATCTATTCCTTACCAAGACGAAGCAAAACGTTTATGGGACTACTTGGAAAATCGATTCGCCGTCGCTAATGGTCCACGCATCTAGCAGATTCGCGCCGCCATCACTGCCTGCAAACAATGGAAATCAATGACCATCGAAGAGTACTATACTCTGTTGATGGGTTACTTTGACGAGCTTGCACGCCTAAAACCGATGCATTACTGTACTTGTGGGAAGTGCACGTGCGATGTAACTGAAAAATTTGCGATGGATCGAGAGGAGGAAATATTCCACCAATTCCTAATTGGCGTTGATGATGACTTGTATGCCACTGTCCGATCAAACATTCTTTCTCAGAATCCTCGTCATTCACTCGATTCAGTTTATCAAATTTTTATTCAAGATGAGAGATCGAGAAATATTGCTAGGGGAAAGGCTATTACGGAAGAAACTCATGTCTTTACTCTTCAACCAGCCGATGGTCCTAGAGGTGGGTGTGACAAGCCGGACAAATCAAAGCTTTATTGTTTTCACTGCAAGTAAAAAGGGCATGACAATGGAACGTGTTTCAAGTTACATGGCTACCCGGACTGGTGGGAGGACCGGAATCGCGGCCCTCGAAGAAATTACAGTCGCAAGACATGCGCCTCATCTGGGGATCGTTCGGTGATGGCGAGCTCATCGACTTCTTCATCTGTCACTGTCCGCGGTAATGGGCCAACAACTCGTGCTAATGTGGTGACCGAACCACTTGGCGCATCAACTAGTGCTGACTATTCTGCCTTAGCCGATTTGACCCAGGATCAAATTCAAGTTCTTTTGAATTTGAGAAATTCTAAGGGGCAATCGAATGATCGGATGATGGGTAAGTCTCCTAGTATGCTTTGGATTATTGCTACAGGGGCATCACATCACGTAACGGGGAGTCTGTCCTGCCTCACTAATGCACAACAGATTTCTGAATTGCCAGTAGCTCTTTTCCTGATGGTGACAACGATGATGGGTTGTGTGGTTCTTTCAAAGGATTTGACCTTTCAAAATGATTTATTTGTTCCCCAACTTAACTGCAATTTAATATCGGTATCACAATTGATTGATTATTCTAATTGTAATGTCAGACTCACTAAATCTTTGTGTGCTATACAGGACCAACTTTTGGGGAACCTGATTGGAGCAGGTGAACGTTGGGACGGACTCTACTTTTTCTGAGGGATTCCTACAGTGCAAGCAGTGACGATTCCTGGTTTGACAGAATTTGAATTATGGCATCAATGATTGGGTCACCCTTCGGACAAAGTTGTCAAGTTAGTTCCTGCAATTAGCTTTAGTAGTGCTAGAAAACACTTGAATAAAACATGCGTAATTTGCCCTCAAGCAAAACAAACGCGTGATAGTTTTTCTGTTAGTGAGAATAAAGCTAGTCGAATATTTGAGTTAATACATTGTGATTTATGAGGGCCAAATGGTACACCCTCTTCGTGTGATGCAATCTACTTCTTGACCTTAGTTGATGATTATTCAAGAGCAGTTTGGGTATATTTATTGCGTAATAAGACTGAAGTCTATATGGCTTTTTGTTCTTTCATCGCAATGGTTGAGCGCCAATTTGATACAACAATTAAAATTATGTGGAGTGATAATGGAACATAATTTAAATCCATACTATTTTAACACAAATGGAATTCTATTTCAAACATCGTGTGTGGGTACTCCTCTACAAAATGGACGGGTAGAAAGGAAACATCAACACATACTAAATGTTGGTCGAGCATTGATGTTTCAGGCTAATTTACCATATACTTTTTGGGGGAATGTGTGCTTGCGACTGTGTACTTAATTAACCAAACTCCTTCGTTCTTGTTTGAAAATAAGACTCTGTATGAATTTCTTTTTGGCAAACCACCTACCTTTGCTAAACTAAGAGTTTTTGGGTGTTTGTGCTTTGCTCAAAATCAGAAGGCGAAAGGAAATAAATTCGCTCTGCGTAGTAAAAAATGTGTGTTTGTCGGCTATCCGACTGGGAAAAAGGGGTGGAAGTTGTATGATCTGGATAATGGGGATATATTTGTCTCACGTGATATTAAATTTCATGAGAATGAGTTCCCATTTGAAATCGAAAATGATAGTTCATCATCGCATAATGCTATGGAAAATGTAGGTGTCGATGTGGATTGTTTTGGTGATTTGGAGTCGATTATAGACGAATGGGTTATTGCCAGAACTATCGGGGGTGTTGGTCATGAAATGACAAATTAGGCAGTGGGGAGCGTCGACGTTACAGCCCAACCAGTGGGGGAAGTTACTGACCAGCCCAACAGCAGTCCACCAGCCCTTCACCCGATCAGCCCACGAGAAGGCCCACTAACTACCGACGAAGAGAAGGAATTGGGCCGAGGATTAAGGGATAAACGCCCTTCGGTCTTGTTGTGTGATTTTGTTGATCCCACTGTATGGAAAAAGAGTCCTTCCCAGGGTTCATCGGATTCGCATGGTTCTTTAGGTACTCCTTATCCTATAGCACATTTTTGTGAATTCAGATAATTTTTCTTTGCGACACCGTATATTTCTTGCAGCTGTGATTGCAGGACTTGAGCCCCATAATTTTCATGAGACAATGAAAGACGTTGGTTGGAGAGAAGCTATGCAAAAAGAAATCAGTGCACTAGAAGATAATGGAACTTGGGTGATGGAGGAGTTACCTCCCGAAAAAAGGCACTCGGATGCAAATGGGTGTACAAAATCAAATATCATGCAAATGGGAAAATTGAGCGATTGAAAGCTCGACTTGTAATTTTTTGTAATCATCAGGTTGAGGGGATTGATTACAATGAAACCTTCGCTCCTATGACTAAAATAGTGACGGTTCGTGCCTTTCTTGCGGTTGCGGCTGCAAAATTGGGAATTACATCAAATGGATGTGCATAATGCCCTTTCTTCACGGCGACTTAGATGAGGAAATTAACATGAAATTACCTCCTGGCTTTACAGTTGATAAACCCGACGTGTTTGTCGCCTGAAGAAGTCCCTCTATGATTTAAACAGGCACTCGGGTGTTGGTTTGCTAAGTTGGCTTCTTCTTTAAAGAGGTACGGTTTCCATTAGTCTTACTCTGATTATTCGCTCTTTACTCTGCGTCAGGGAATAGTACAACTTAATGTACTCGTATATGTGGACGACCTGATTATCTCTGGCAATGATTCTTCCGATGTAGTTGCATTTAAGAAATATTTGAGTGTGTGCTTTCATATGAAGGATTTGGGTCTGTTAATTTTTTTTCTGGGTATTGAAGTAGCTCAAAGGGAATTTTTTTGTGCCAAGGAAAGTACACTCTCGACATCATAGCTGACGTTGGACTTCTGGGTACAAAGCCTGTCGGCTTCCCTATCGAGCAGAATCATACTCTGGCCTTAGCTAATAGGTCGTTACCTGCTGATCCGGAGCGTTATCGTCAGTTAGTTGGTCGTCTGATTTACTTTTCATTCACTCGTCCTGACTTAGCCTATGCATGTCATATTCTGGCCCAGTTTATGCAAGTGTCGCGTCAGGAACACTGGGATACGGCTATCCGAGTTGTTCGATACTTGAAAGGCAGTCCGGGTCAAGGCATTTTGCTACGGGCTGATAGTGATATTTCATTAAAAGGTTGGTGTGATTATGATTGGGCGAGTTGTCCGTTGACTAGGCGCTCTATTACGAGATGACTGGTTTTCCTAGGTTGTTCCCCCATTTCCTGGAAAACCAAGAAGCAACACACGGTTTCTAAATCATCCGCGGAAGCCGAATATCGCTCGATGGCAGCGATCACTTCAGAGTTGAAGTGACTGAAAGGACTATTAGGCAGTCTTGGGGTGGATCATTCTCGTGCTATGACTCTATTTTATGACAGTAAGTCTGCACTACATATAGCTCATAAATCTGTTTTCCATGAACGAACAAAGCATATTGAGGTTGACTGTCACTATGTCCGTGATGCGATCCAGGAAGGTGTAATTACTACGAGTCATGTGTCTACAAACGAGCAGTTTGTCGACATTTTCACAAAAGCACTAGGCAAACGCCAATTTGTATATTTACTCCGCAAGTTGGGCATTTGTGACTTGCATGCTCCAACTTGAGGGGGTATTAGGATTGGATTAATAAATACCATATTCGGCTATCGATTACCATACCATATTCGGCTATCGACTACCATATTCGGCTGATAGCCGATTGATTTGGATCGTGATATGCATGGTACACGGTGATTTAAGGATATCCTTGGATATCTCCTAATATCAGGAATATCTTTATATATCTTCTAGGATTAGGTGTATATCTTTGTATATCTCGTAGGATTAGGTTGATCTTTGTTTTTAGGAAGAATTATATTCTTACACTAATTAGGTTGATCTTGAACTACTATATAAATTGTATATTGTTGATGAATAATGTTTGTGTCATCATATTGTTTTTACTTGTTTATTAAGTAACCTGCTTTATTTTTTAAGATTACAAAATCTCACATTTTAAGGAGGTTTACATGTATATATTTTAAAATGACCTGTTAATGTAACTTGTTTTTTAAGATTACAAAATTTTACATTTTAAGGAGGTTTACGTGTATATATTTTAAAATGACCTGTTAATGTAAATGATTATTTCCACGGTATATATAACTTAAACTCTTATTTTAATAATAATTTCTAATTCAGGAATTCTCCACGTTTGGCTGTCTGTTCACCAGTCGTCTTCATGACAATATATCCAAAATCCCTTAGCACTAAGTCGTCATAATCTAAGATTAGTTAATGATACAATAAAAGCGGTGCTTTGTTGACCTTTTTGGATTCTGTATTTTTAAATTGTCATAAGAGCCAATGCAATCTACAGTACCAGCACAATTTTTTGTTCCAATCATTTGAATTTAGCAGTGGAAACAACCTCTCGTAGAAATATAATGGTATGACTGCGTACAATAGACTCTTGTGATCGGTTCTTTTCCGAATCCCGCGCATAGCAGAAGCTTAGTGTACCAGGCTGCCCTTTAATCATTTGAACTTAGCTGCATGCAAGAGTTGAAAAGCAAATTAATCTAAACATACAAAGTCCAAACTATGACTCTCGGAAATTTAAGCGGACCCAGAGATTTTTTTTTTTTTAAAAAGTCCATTTTGTGCCACTCTAGAAAGGTAAATACTTATCCACACTGGCTATTTACATCAAACCAACTCAACATACTGTAATTAAATAATTTAATGTAATAAAAATGTGTTATAATTAATTAAGTATGATTAAGTAATAGAAGTGTATGCTACAAACACTATCATATACTCTCTATCTCAAAATAAGTATCGTGCTTTTTTTTTCACGCATATTAAGAAAATAATAAATAGAAGGTATCATTTAATAAGTTGCTCATATTTATTACTCTATTATTTTTTTAAGAATTGTGCACTATTAAAAAGTAGTTCTTTAATATAAGGGTATAGTTGGGAATAATTATTAATTATTATCATTCCTAAAGCGATAATTACTTTGGGATTTTTTTTACTAAAACAATACTTATTTTAGGACGAAGAAAATATTTATTTATTTGATATCAACAACATCGGGGGAAAGTAAATTTTTACCTTCTAGAAAGAACCCACAAGTGTAACACCTTTGAGAATCAAATCTGATCTCGGAATCATGCCTGGACAGAGAAACACCACCATAAAGTTTCTGCCTCTTTAGGAAATAGAAAGCCAATTTTTGGTTTCACATTCTTCTATAACATCGGCCACATAATCTAAAGGAGGGCAGGCTGAGAGCTACTCATTATGTTCTATTCATTTGGATGGGTGAAAATAATCCAAATCTTGGCAAAAGAAAAACTAGTTGATTTCTTTTTATCTGTATAAGTTTTAGTAGTCAAAATTAACCAATTTGTTTACTGATAAGAAAAAGCAAATACCCCGTAAAATAGTCGAGAAGTGCACTAAGATTTGCCATTTCCACGAGTTAATGCTAAAATCTCGATACGTCATGAAACGAATCCACCAACATATAGCAATTATAAATAGAAAGCAAGTGCTCCGTAATTGCACGCTACATAGATGAAACAAATGCACCAACCGAGAAACTTCTTGGGAAATAACAAAAAAGGTGCCTTCACGCATAGATACTTGGACGAATTTATTTCTGTCTGCTGCCTCATTAACCAAAGAATCTAAACTTTTCAACAAAAGGTTACAATCCATCCACACATTACACAGCATTCCCCGCCTAGTGAATTCCATAGTCGAATCTTTCCACATGCAGATTAGGAAACAAATTCTATGTTGCTCGGACTATCCAAAAATGTTGGCGCACTCGTGTCGAAATCTCCAAAAATGCACTACTTTTGAAGAATCCACACGCACCCGTCGAAGAATCCGAACAACATAGGAGACAATATCTTTGCATCCAAATGCGGTTCCCTGCCTGACTATACTTTACAGCAAATGAACACCAAGCAAGCCTAGAGGTGACGCATAGCTCTCACATAAAACCCAAATAGGTCCAAAATTGAACGAACAAAAGGTGAGGCGAACATCTCACGTAAAAACCTGTAGATCCAAAACTAAACGAACAAATTGTACGTGTATTTGGAGAACAAAAATGTAACTGTTGACTGCAGATCTTTTGACTTACAAAGGCACTGGCAGTCCAAATACAGACCATCTCCCTTAGTTACACAACTTCCACAACCAGGTAATACTGAGAAATCTTTAGCACTACATTGTCCTGTTACTCACAAACCTTGTCTCACCTAAGGCCAGTAAAAGATCAACTGGACGCTCTCTTAGGACGTACTGGACTGAACTCTATGAGGATGATCAAGTATATTTTTATAGATAAATAAATAGAAAATGATGAACATGCCATTTATGGAATCAATTGGCTGACAGTGCAAAATAAGAGAGGCCTGTTAGTAACTTGAATCCACTACTCATAAATTCAGTCATGAAGAGATGTTTATCGAGGAAAGATAACTACAATTACAAATTTAAACTCACTACATATATAAAGTCATAAGAGTAAAAGTTTGAAATGGTAGAACACAAATTAGCATAAGGCCCTAACCAAGAAAGAAAAAGGAAAAGGAAAAAAGATACTAGATTCATGAATAGAAAAAAAAAAAGAGGAAAAAATTGGAAGCAGAGCATCACTCAGCTTCAAGCAAAGAGTCACCATGAATTACATGTAATTTAAGAGGCCATGGTCACTGAAGCAGCTACAGATAACCTTGAACTTGACTAATCATGATTTTTGCCGTGTTATGAGACTACTTTTACAGGATACCTGTCGATACAATCCTCCCAGGGACCATTGGGAGAAGGCTTTACATCTCGTAGTGCCTGCCAAACAGCACTATTACATTTAAAACCACTTCCAAATGCAATCTGCCAAACTTTGTAACCTTTCCTCATTCTTCCTTTGGCCTCTGTATATGCAAGTTCATACCAGATCGAGCTGGATGAAGTATTTCCAAAGCGGTGCAGTGTCATCCGAGATGCCTCAACATGAACCTGTGTCAGCTGCAAATTCTTTTCCAGCTCATCAATAACAGCCCTTCCACCAGCGTGTATGCAGAAATGATCAAAGGCCAACTTGAAATCTGGAATATAAGGCTTCACATGCTTATTGAATATTTTCTTAATTATCAGAGTAGCAAAGAACAGAAGCTGCTCGCTGATAGGTAGAACAAGCGGACCCAAAGTAGTGATATTCGTCTTAAGCGCTCCACCAGCGATTGCCATGAGGTCTTTTGACAAAGAAACCCCAGTTTTCCCAGCATCATCCTGTTCTTGGTAAACACAACGAAATGCCTTATCATCAGCCCCACGATGTGTCCTAACAACATGAACAAGCTTATATTTCGCTCTTCTTCTATCCACGGACTTGTTAGACAGCAGAATAGCAGCACCCCCGACTCTAAACAAACAATTCGGTATCAACATAGACTTTTCATTCCCAAAGTACCAATTCTGAGTAATATTCTCAGTACTAACAACAACAGCATAAGTATTCCTATGCACTTGCAACATGTCCTTAGCAAGATCAACCGCGATCACACCAGCACTACAACCCATACCTCCCAAATTAAAACTCCTTATATTACCTCTCAACTTATACTTGTTCACAATCATAGCTGAAAGCGACGGAGTCGGATTGAACAAACTACAATTCACAACAAGAACACCTATATCCTTAGGTTTCACATTTGTATTCGCAAACAACTTATCCAAAGCACCAAACATAACTTGCTCAGCCTCTTCCCTCGCAGCCTGCATAGAAGGCTGCGGGGGAAGATGATGCATAGCCTCGGGGACATAAGTCTCGTCTCCGAGGCCAGAGCGTTCTAGAATCTTCCTTTGGAACTCAAGTGATGACTCATCAAAATCACCTGTAAGCCGCGAATGCTGCATAAACCTTTCATAAGGTGCCTTAAGCTCATCATTAGCTTTATAACAAGAGTAATCAACTAAATAAACGGGTCGGGGCCGGGTCATGATGTAAACAGTGGATCCGAAAACTAAAACGGTTGAACAAATAATAACGGAAACTAGATTATACTTTAAATGTTTCCATAAGTGAAGAATATCATCAGGATTCATTTGTGAAGCCTCGATTAAAATCACAGCCATTACAGGAATCAAACATAGAGTTAGTAAATTCGAGATCAAGTAATGGTAACCTAGTTTAACGTACTTTAAGTTTACACTGTTAAGGAAATCTGGCAACCTACGACTCTGCTGGATCTGAACTCCGGCGGCGGCGGCGGCCATGGCGGTGAAAAAGAGAGAATAATTTAAATTGAAGAAAAAAAAAAAGGAGAAGACAGAGAGTTTGAAACTCTCACTCTTTTGTTCTTCTCTCTAGAATGATAAGTCAAGCTGACTTTTTGGAAATTGCAATTTAGCAGAAACTGTGCTTTTATAATACAACTCGACATCCAATTCGAGTGGTCTCTTTCTATCATTTTCCCTCTATTTTTCTGTTAATTATTATATGGAGAATGTACATTTTAATTTTAAAAAAATACATATCGAAAAGTTAATATAAGTTTAAACTTAAATTATGTGGAATAAATAAGAAAATTAAATTAAAAAGCTATCATCTAAAGATATTTGGATTTAAAATCGACGTATTTATCTTTTTGACTATTAAATATATAGAGAGAAACTTCAATCACGATATATTTGTCTTTTTAATATTATCGTAGAAAGAGAGATTCTTTTTTTTCCTTGTTCCAATAACAAAGACCTTTTTATAGCAAGATAAACACTTGAGCATTTGGAACGATTTTTGAGATGAGCGGAATGCAATTTGACTCAAATTGTGGACTGATCTTAAATCCTATACACCGATTAATGATACGTGGAAAAAGACTATTTCGTGGAGGGGGCCGAAAGCACATTAACAAGTGTTTCTCATCATATTTAAGTTGTTGTTAGGGTCAAATAAATGAGATACTTTCACTCTTAATAAAAAAATCTAGAGTTGAAATATTTGAAAACAGAAAAAACATCTAATATTAAGGAGTGTTTTTTTTTTAATTTGAATTAATTAGATTAATGTATAATAAATAAAATGGGCTGAAAATAGAACAAATATTCTAAAAAAGGGTATATTTGCTCTACATTTTTAATGAGTATTCTCGTTCTCTAAAAATATAGAAGAAAGGGGTATGGCTATGCGCATCAATATCCGCTTTGTACCATTTTATAATGTCAGAGATATATATCAACTATTTTTTAAGGAAAGTTATATCTATTCTAAATCATAAAATTTAGATATATATTTACATTTTTGTCCTAAATTAAATTTTGTTAAGTTATGCATTGTCTGGCTGTTACTAGTAATAATTTTGTTTTTTCTTATTTCAGGACAGCCAAGATGCTCCGTTTGACAGAGGGGATGAAACGATGACATCTGCCACCTTTAATTAATATGAATACAGAAAATAAAAATGGAGTATCTCGTACATGTCCAAGTCCAAGTAGGGATGGCAATTGGGCGAGGCGGGTGTGGGTACCCCCTCCCCCGCACCTCGAATCCGTCAGAAATTTTTATATCCGTCACTGTATGGCAATTGGGCGGGGCGGGTGTGGGTACCCCTCCCCGCACCCGTACCCGCCAGAAAATTTTATGCCCGCCACCAGTGGCGGGTACAATTTTCAACATCTATACCCGCCTAGGCGGGTATATTCCTAAATCCACACCCGCTCCACCATCCAAGTGGATATCCGTCACCCGCCAATACCCGCCTGTCATATTTTGTAATCAATTCATTTGTGATCAATTATTGATCAACATGATCCAAAAAATACAAATTCCAAAAATTATCCCAAAAATTTGAGTCAAGAATCAATACTGTCACGGTCTCATTTTCTTTGGGAGAGAGGGAGGAGAATTCCGAATTTTTTCACCATCAGAATTTTCCATTTTTTTCACCTCTTCCCCCTTACAACAAAGAATCAAGAAAACAAAATTTTCAAGAAAACCCAAAAATTATCCACCCAAATAGCTATATATTACAAATGTAGACAAAACTCAGATATTATTTCAGCTATATAAGCTAAAGTTTTTCAAACAGGCCCTAATTCGAGGTGGTTCATGAAAAAAGTTTGTGATTTTTTCTTTAAAAAAAAGGTAGAGACATCGAGAATGAGAAAGGAGGAGAGACGACGTGAAGGGGAACGAGAGAGAGGGAGGCGTAAAGGACTGAAGAGGTGTAGAGTTTTGAGTTTTGTTGGAGAATGAGATATTTGTCGTGATTTATGGGCTGCTAATATTTTGGGCTTGGGGCGGGTATAAGGCTGGTGGGTAGGCGGTTGGATGCGGGGCGGGTATGACTGCAAATCCACCACCTACCCGCCTACCCGTGACGGGTACAGTTTCAATACACATACCCGTCTACTACCCGCCAAAGTTATACCTATACCCGCCTTAATTGGAGCGGGTGCAGTGCGAAATCCGCAAAATTATACCCACCTGCTATCCCTATGTCCAACATGCTGATTTTGTCACCAAAAAATCTTTCATTAATGATGTAGGATTTGAGAATAACATATAATTTCCTTATCGACAAGTTGTACAAGAATCCACTGAACAAATATGCTACGTTACTATCAAATACTAATTATTATGCACTCGTTATTTATAGAACTGAATATAATAATTAATTTCTATATGCACGCTGAAGCTTCGAATCTCCGAAAAAAGAAATATTTGAAATGTCTGACATGTATTTGGAAAAAAAAAAATGTTGTTAAACGCTGATCTCTTATCTTTGAAACATTTGCAATTAAAGAAAAAAGATTGACCATATTAAAGTAGGTTAGAAGTTTCTTTGAAGAAAAATTTGGTTACATTTTTGGAATCAACCATAGAGGAAGGTCGAGTAAATTTGTTAACACTCAAAAGTAATTTAAGTGTTTAACCGAATTTAATGACAGCAGAACTGTTCCAGAGCCGAATATACTCCTAGCCCTCGACTACAAAAAACTTCATCGGCTACTAAGGCATCTTAGCCTAGTTGTCAGTTAGAGGTACGACTGGGACCCACTCCGATGCAGACGCCTCAACGATCAAGTCAAAAGGATTTTCAGACCCCTAGAAGCGATAACGACCAACAACAACTAAAAGAAAGGGTCATTATCCGAGCGAAAGGAGTAGAGGGCGAGAAAATCGGCACCACCTCCCCCATAGTCGGCCATTAAACTTAGTGGGTTACTTGATGGCTGACATGGGGGGGGGGGGCACGTTGTACAATTTCTTTTTTATTTTTGTACTATAAATATGATCATTCTTTGTATATGCAGACACAATCAATCAAACAAACAACTCAAATTTTATCTATCTTTATCCTTTCCTTCATTTATCCTTTACTTTATTGTACTCAGTTGTATTCATATTTCTTACCTCTTAGTTTATTCATGCCACCGTCCTAACGCTTTCTAGAGTAGTTGGGGAACCCATTGCTGGAAATTAGAGTTCTGTTTTCATGTCAAATCACTTAAGTTAAAAGAATCAATTTGTCATTAGATTTCGACAGCCGATAAAACGGCAAACACTTCGGACGAGAACAACATTTAATATGTCTAGAAACTAAGAAAATCGAAATCAATTTACGATCTCTGTTAATAGTGTGTGTCTATATTTATAGTTTATACTATAGCCAAATTTTTTTTGTAAATATAGTTTTATATGGTATTCTTGACCGTTATAGCGAAATATTATTATAAAAATAGAAAGTAACTTAACATGAAAAATCGATTTTAAAAAGTATCGCTATAAATTTATAATAGTAAAATATAATTATAGATGATAGCTGTTTATAACTAAGTTTGATGGTATAAAATAGATATTAGTCCTACCAAAAAGAAAAAAAGTATTACTCCTAAAACTAACGAGCATTAATCATAAGCTAGATTGACTTTTAAGAGTCAAATTTGAACAAATAATATTATGAGACGGCATAAGGGTGGGCCATATCTTAAGAGGTGCTATATAGACTCGTTTAATTTGCTTCTAGAATGCATCGCATTATGTCATTTCTATTATATCCTAACGTAGGGTTATATTGATTATCACTATGATTAAATTTAAGATTACCTTATTTTAAGAGATACTATAAATTATTTACTTTACTTTTACCCGCAACCAACGAGGAAATAAAGAGCATTTTTTAAATTTATAATACTCTTACAAAGTTGAGGTAATCAAATTGTTCAAAGACGGTGAGAAGTAAAAATTGATAATCTTTAAAAGTCAAACATGAACAATTATATGCTCTCTCTCTCTCTAAAAAAAAAAGAACAATTATGGGATGACGAGGGTATATATATGTCATGGCACTACAAAATAAGTTAGATTACATTTGAAATAGAAGAAATACCACACACTAGTAAAATTTATCCGTATTTAATATTTATATTAACTCAATAGGCCACATAATATGTGTTTGTACATAAAATTTTAGCACTTATGGTTAATTTGTATGCATTTCATCTCACTAAATCATCAAATATAGTAAAGTTATAATAAAGTTATATATTATTTGATATAAATATTATGAACGAGTAAATACCGCCACCTATTCATAAGCTAGTGAAGGATAAAAAAATCCGGGCAATAACATTCGAAAGGCTACCTTTGGAACTAACAATTTCTTGCAGTCATTTTTTCAAAAAGGATATAGTTTCTTTTTCTGGGTAATTGATAAATAATTAGTACTTAAAATATTTCATAAGCTGCATCATTGACTTGAATTAGAAAGGAGAAAAAACTTAATTTCCTTGATTATAACTTTCCAAATGATCAATAATCTTCATTTTTCTAGAAAGTCTGCGCATGCTTTGAGCATCTCTCTCCAAATTTATGTCTTAAGCAAGCACTTCAATAGGGTTCTACTTAAAACCATGGAATTTTTTTTAATCATTCGTTAATGATTGAGCACTTGAATTCGACGATGAATAGGGACATTTTTGGTATTTGGTGGCAGTGGCTGGATCTGAGTGTTGGGTGATGGGATGTGTGTTGGACCTGGGTACGACGATGGGTAGGGGGATCTGGATGACGGAACCGGGGCCTGATAGTGGTGGTGTTGTTGGCGGCGATCAGGGTATGTCGATGTGGGTTGGGTGAGGAGCTGTGGGGTGGTCGAGACCGGGAACAGTGGCTCGGGTCGACGATGTGAGGTACATTGTCGGTGGTGGGGAGGGACCGGTGTTCTGGTTTGGTGGTGGGAATCTGGTTGTGGGGTGTTGGGGGTTGTAGTGACGATAACCGGGGTTTGACGGAGCAGTGGTGGTGGCAGATCTGTTACACCTCGTAATTTTAAGACTATAATTAGAGGACGTAATTAAGGAGGTAAGATTCGAATCTTGGATATAGAGTATATTTATATATGCTAATCCGGAAATTAGTATACAAGAGGATGTGATTCCGGAAAGATGTTGGTCACAATAAGGGTGACGTTGGATACTTATAGCAATAATTGTATATTCCCGTTATGGAATAGTATTGTATTATAAAATTATGACATTGAGGATACGAGGCTTATGAAATTCTCGGGAATTAAAAGAAGTGGGTTTGAGATTTATTAATTGAAGAACTTGGGGGCCAAAGTGTAAAAAGGGAATCAGTTTTTTTTTTATAATAAACCTACACTTACCTCTTCATCTTCTTCTACACTTAAACAAAAAAATAACTCTCCTCTCATTCTCTCCTCTACACTAATCCGAAAATCACCCTCCACCCATAACCAAAATTAAGGTTGTTATCTTTTCTTCCTAGACTACATTCTTCACCAAAAATTAGAAGCAAAACAACACCAAAAACCGTGGCGAAAACAGTGGCAAAACAGCCACTGCTTGGCCGAAAATTGCCCAGAAAATTGTGATTTTTGGGATGAAATTTTGGAAGAAAAACGTGTAGGGATGATGGATTAACATTGTAGAACACTTCCATGTCAATTGGAGTTGAATAAGTGAACAAAAAGGAGGAGAAAAATTACAAAACAGTGGGAATTTCCGGAAAAACAATGGCAGAAAATTGCGGACTGTTTTGACGAATTTGAGGTATAAAAATTCTTCTTTCTATGATATAATTGGAATTTAAGCATTGCATGTGACCATTTTGGGCTAGTTGCCAATTTGGGACAGATTTTGGTGTTGTTGGATTCGTTGGTTATTGTTGTTATTATTATCACTAATTGCATGATGAAATTGAAAGGAAACGTGGAGATTTAGTTGGAATTAGTTATATGGAAGTATTAAAATCCGAAATTGGATTATAGGAATTAAGATAAGAGTTATGGAATTATGACATGTTGTGGCCAAGAACTTGCATGAAATTGTTGGACATGTTGTGATGTATATGGACTATTTTAGGGACTGTTTTGTGGTGTTATAATTCTGAAAATTTAGTCACCATTATGCATGTTTAAGTGTGGTAACTGCTAAGGTAAGTCCTAAAGGAATAAGGGTGTGGAAAGGCATAGAAAGACTTCACATTCTACCCTCGTTGTTATTGGAACATGGGCTGTTTTGTGGGCTGTTTTAAGGTGGATTAAGAGGCTAAATTTACATGAGAAGTGGGTGTGTAAATTCCCTTTATTGTTGTCTTGGTTGTGCCCCTAATTGGTGCTTGTTTATTGATGTTATTAGCCTCGTTTGGAAGTTGTGGAAACATGTATAAACAGGGGAAGTGCTGCCCGAATTTTTATAAAATAAGAAGTCGTTATTCGATATAGAGTATGCTAGCGATCATAGAATTGACGAACGTATTACCATTATTATAGGTTGAAGTTCTAAATCGAGGCGTACTTTAATATATAGTTGATTAGTTCGTCTAAGAGGTATGTGAAACTCTTACTTCTTTCTTTTTGGCACGATTTAATGAAAGTACGGCGGACGTACTTAATTCTTATACAGTTTAATTCCTAATGAGGATTGTTATGAGAAGTGCCTATGATTTTTCAGCAAAGAGTTTATTATGACATTATTACAATGATTTTATTGAGAGTCGGATGATAATTTTTACTTGCATATGGTTACTCACGATATCTACTCGTGCTAAGTGTTACTACTTCACCTCACCGAGTCCCGGGCCGGGTTACGACTCGTGCACAGTCTTGCATTGTTCACCGAGACCCTCACTAGAGGGCCGGGTTACGTAGGATGGATCCATAGATGAGAGATGATTTTACCGAGTCCCAGCATGGGCGGGGTTATGATATGATTCCATCGAGTCCCGCATTAGTGGGCCGGGTTACGTTACAGGTATATATATATTTATGGACATGCCTTCATGTTTTCTTGACTTGACTCTCATTTTTATAAGGCATAACTGACTTTTATGGTTTATGGCACAGTTGGATTTGAATCTTTATTTTTATCTTGATCTTACATTTACATTGGCTAATTATGGTCTTTTTACGACTTCATGTTTTACATACTCAAGACATTATTTCAGATCGACCCCCTTTATCTGGTCGTTTCATGCCCGCAGGTACATGTTTTCAGTTTGGTGAACCTCAGGCCTAGGTTCCTACTCAGCAGGTTGGAAAGCTCCTTTGATCCAGGGCTTTGTCATTTTGGTACCGAATCTCTTTTAGACTTATGTTCGTATTTAGGGGCAGACGGGGCCCTGTCCCGTCATATGTCGTTATTCTTCTTATAAAGGTCTGTAGACAGTGGTGGGTCGTACGTATGTAAGGGTTATGACTCTGTTTTGATCGGTCATGTTATTGTATTCTGTGCTGGGGTGTTCCCATGTATATACGTTACTATCTGGTGGCAGCCTTGTCGGCTTGCTTGTTATGTTATATTGGCTAGTTGTGACTCCTCAGGAGACAGGTACAATCTTGGGTAAAGGCAGCTTCGTCGGCTTGCCTACCCTGGCATATGTTGCTATTGCGGCGTTATGCTGCCGGATTTCAGACTCATTAAGTGTTAGTTGGATTATGTGTGACAGGTTAGTATAATGACGTCATTAGAGCAGTTAGTCGGGCCCGTCGGGTCGGGTCATGACAAGATCGGACTGGAGGAGATGGGGAGCTGACGACCGGACTGCGGTGGCAGTTTGTGCGCCTGCCGTCGCCGGAACAGTGGCAGTCTAATGAAATGCTTGTTGGACAAGGGGTGACGGGTCCGAATCCTCGAGGAATTGGTAATTAGTGACTCAAAATTTTTTAATGTTGTCAAACGGGAAAACATACTCAACAAAAGTGACGTGGTGAGAAATTATGATTTTGTCGGTGGAGAGCTCATAGCGCATGTATCCTCTATGGTTTGACGGGAAACCTAGAAAAGCGCACGGAGTAGATCTGGGTGCAAATTTGTGGGGGGCCGTGGATGTCAGATTAGGGTAATACAGACAACCAAAAATTCTAAGATGGTCATAGGTAGGGATCCGACGGTAGATAATTTCGATGACTGTCCTATTTTGAATCGCACGGGTAGGTAAAATGTTGAGAATGTGTTTTACCATTTTTAGTGCATATACCCAAAAAGTAGGAGGGAGAGACACATTAAAAATGAGGGTATGCATCATATTATTAATTATTCTGAGAGTTCTTTCGGTTTTATCATTTTGAGGGGAGGTATATGGGCACGAGAAACGAAAAACCATGCCGTTAGCCGCACATAATTTATGAAATAAGGAATTATTAAACTCATAACCATTATCACATTGAAACGATTTTATGTCTTTTTCAAATTGAATTTTAACCAGTGTACGAAACTCAACAAATTTGGAGAACACTTGAGATTTGAGTTTGAGTGGGAATACCTAAAGAAAGTGAGAGAAATCATCCAAAAATACATAATATTTGTGGCTAAATTGCTAGTTATGGGAGATGTCCATAAATCAGCGTGAATAATATCAAATGGAGAGAAAGTAGTACTCATAGAAGTCGTAAATGATAGTCTAACGTGTTTCCCTAACTGACACGAGGAGCAATTATGAGAAATATTTCCTTTGTTGCATTTAGACCTGTCCAAAGCTCTGGTCGGGTCGGGTCAAGGCCAGGTCGGGTGCCCTTTTTTTTCTGCTTGCCCGACCATGACCCTATTTTTTAAAAAATTTCCGACCTTGGCCCTGACCCTTCGAGGATCCTACGGGTCACGGGTCGGCCCTGTCCCGTCGGAAGGGGGTTGAGATTTCGCGGGCCGGGTGTGGTCGAGGATTTTTTTTTTGAAATTGAATTTTCAAAACTGAAATTGACGTTCACACCTACACTACCATGAAATTTCGACGTTGAAATCTATTGTGTATCATGAGATATTTACTAAAGAAAAAAAATTTAGAAATTGATTTTGGGGAAAACACAAATTGATTGGAAAAATAGACGTTTTTGTAAAACTTGGCTGAGCCAAACCGCCTTGCCGGACCCGTCTCGAAAAAATACGCAAAATCAAAAAAACATTCGGGTAAAACGAACATCCGAGCGCAGAGTTATGACCATTTAAAGTTTCACCAATTTACAATTACTTTCTCTCCCTACATTATGATTCCGTGATATTAACAGAACGACTAATAATATAAACATATTATTAATAATCAGCTACCGTTTTTATCTTATTTTATGTCGAGCTCAATGTAGATTAGAATAATACATATATTATAAAAACATTCATTAAATCACTTAAATATTAATGACATATATATATATAAGTACAAAATAAATATTAATGAAGAAAAAATAATATAAATTATATTAAAAATACGTGGGTAGGGGTCGGGTCGGACGGGTAAAATATTCTGACCCTGGCCCGACCCTACATAAGATCGGGTCCTCGCTTTTTCGGGTCTGGTGGCTCGCAGGTCAACTATAAGCCGACCCTGGTCCTGGTTTTTTCAGGTCAGGTCGGGCTGGGCGGGTCCCCTACCCGTTGGACAGATTGGATTAAATTATGATTTCTAAGAGAATAAAAAACGTGAGAACCCGGATGACTAAGTCTACTATGCCACGTAGAGGGAGATATGATTGTTAAAACGGTGGGAGGAGAGACACTAGCAGCGGATGTGGGTAGGAACGGATATAGGTCCCCCTCACAATTGCATCTCATAAGGAGTTTCCCGGTATGGAAAATCCAAATGGGTCAAAATTAATTGAGACAGAATTATCGGTGGCAAATTGTCTGACATAAATTAGATTTTTGATGATATTTGGTGCATAAATGACGTTTTAAGAGAGAAGTGGGGATGCGATGGTGGGGTGAGAGTGTGGTCAAATCCTTGAATTGGAATGCGATTACCACTACCGACCATAATAGATTGTGGAGTTGGTAACTGACGCAGTTGAGTAAGATTACCTGAATTGTTGGTGAGATGAGACGTAGCGCCCGTATCTATATTGTCGCACCCAATTTTGACATGCGGGCTTCGCGACGCGATGACATCGATTTCCTCTGGATCGGATAAAATGCTTGCTTTGAGGAGTCGCCACCTAATTATTCTAAGGTGAATTAGGACACCTAAATGCTAACTAAATGCTGCAAAATAACTCCAATTTTGTGATCTGCGAAACTAATGAAATTCTGGATAAGGATTCTTTATTATCCTAAAGGGAAGGGGTTAGGCATCCTTTAAGATCCGCTAACTTGCGGTTATCCGATCAAATTCAGGTTAATTGCTATGCTAAGAAAAAGTGCATGTTTTACAAGTATAAAAATAATGTTGAAAGTATTTAATGAAATGATGCATTTGTACAAGTATACATTTGTATGACATTAATATATATGTAAAGCTAAAAAGAATATAAATATGTAATTGTATGAAAATTGATAAAAATGTATGCAATGTGATTTTTATGGGCGACGAGCCTAAAAATAAATAAACTAGCGATTTTCAATTTTAAAACTAACCGAGCCTAAAAGTAAATAAACTAGCAATGGGTTTCCAATTTTAGACTACCCTATTAATTTATTTTATGTCTACCTATTCTAAATATTTCAATAATTTCACGAGTACAATAATATTACAATACAAAATGGAATAAAGCTGAATTAAAGAAAGTAAACGACAACAACAAAAATAAGTAATCTCCGAGGGGTATTTGCCTTCTTTGATTTTATCTTTGCAAGCTGCCAAGAATAAACGGTTAGAAACAATTGAATATACATAACTTCGAATCCGTATCCAAAACAATAAATGTTTTGATTACGGAGGGCTCGAACTTAAATTTTGAAAAGATCATTCCAATCACATCGTGGTCGCGAACATATGACTCGTTGGTCATTTTAGTTGCCTTGCCTACCGAACATGTTGGTCTCTCGGGTGAAAAGATTTAAGTTTCATCCTTGCCCGTAAGTTTTATTTTCCGTCTTTACAAGCTGTGGAGGCCTAAAAATCGACGGATATTTTTCATCGGCCAAAGGCAAAGATCGTGTTCAAATCGAGAAAAATTAAAATCGGAACCGCACACGGCAGATGGCGATAAGCGATGGCGTAAAAAGCGAGGCAATTCGAGAAGGCGGGATGTTTAGTAAAAAAAGCGATAAATATCTGCGCCGGACGTTAAAAACAAGTCTTTGGCAGTGAAATGAAACGAAAAAAGCGCGGCCTCGAATTCAATTTCATCGACCTAAATGCGATATAGATAAGGCAATAAAATAGTAGAACAGTAAGATATATGTTGCCCGGATACTTAAACAAGATGGCGAAAAAGCGAGGAACGAAATGAAAAAAAGTGCGGCCTCGAATTCAATTTCATCTGCCTAAAAGCAATATTTATATAAATCAATAAATCAATAAGACAATCCGTGCACCGATGTTTAAATGCAAAAGCGATGGCAGAAGCGAAACGAAAAAGCGCGGCCTCGAATTCAATTTCATCGGCCTATGTAGTATTAGATAAAATGATAAAACAGCAAAATACAATATATCCGTGTATGAATATTTAAATGCCAAAATAAACCAACAGTTTTGCAATTAAAACGTCCGACCCGAATTCTGAAATTTGACACGATTCGGATACTGAATAGTGATCCGACCCGGATTCAGAATCCAATTTTTTTGATTTTCAGAAAGCCAACAACAAAATAGAAACGCAAAATCCGGAAATTTATTCGAAAGATTCGACCCGACCGAACGATGTTGACCCGCGCATCGGATACTTCAACCCGAATCAAATTCTTTCCAAATTTTCAGGTAACCAACAACACAATATAAACATACAAAAATCTGGAAATTAACCAAATCGGGTCGACCCGACCCGAATCGAATGTTTTCAACCCGAATTGATTTTCCATCCAAACTCAGGTAACCAACAACAAAATTTAACACACAAAAAATCTGGAAATTCATTCAAACCGGTCGACCGGGCGGGTCGATGTTGACTTCGGAACAGATTTTTTCCAAATCTTCAGATAACCAACAAGAAGATATAAAAGCATTAAAATATGGAAATCTTACCTGACCCGGTTCTGGCCCGACCGGAACAGTGACCCGACCCGGATTATTCTTGTTTATTTAGCACTCCGACCGAGAAAACAGAATCACAAAACCGATCGGAAATAAAATCCACAAAACCGAACGGAAACCACCAACAAAACGACCTCCACCCCCCTAAAATCGAGTTTGAAATCAAAACAAAGGGGCAAAAGGTTACGGATTTTAGGGGTCGAAATCGAGAGTTTTTAGGGTGTAGGCATGGGTGAAGTGATGGGTGCGGCGTATGGGTGACCGACGGTGTGGGGTCGTGGTGGTGTGTGCGGCGACTGGTGGCGGCAGTGGGTGAGGTGACCGGCGTGTCTGAGTCCGCGGGTATGGGGTTGTCATTTGTGGGTATGGTAGTGGTGAGGGTGTCGTGGCCGGCGTGGAGTGGGGTAGAGTGGTGGTGGTGTGGTAGTGTTGGCGAGGTGGCCGGAGGCGTGGGGTCGCCGGTGTGTGGAGTCTTGAGGTGTGTGTCTTTGATGGAGAGGGAGAGAGTGAGATAGATATATGGATGTTGCTGCTGAAATTTGGGAGGGGTGTGTGGAATGAATGTTTTAGGGTTTGGTTTGGTTTAAAGGGGGGAAATAAAGGGAAATGGGATTGGGCCGGTTCGGGTGTGGGCTTTGGGAGTTGGGCCACCAGGCTTGGGGAAATAAGGGGTGATGGGTTGGGCTTGGACGAAAAATGGGTTTTAGTTTGGGTTGGGTAGAAATTGTTTTGGGTTGAGTAGAAGTTGTTTTGGGGGAAATGAAATGGGTTATGGGTTTAGAATATAAAAAAGAGGTTTTATTATATAAAAAGAAAGCTTTGCAAAATTTATAAATTATAAAGATGATAATATGATAAAATATAATATTTGTGAAATGCTTGATGCTTAAATAAAAAAATAAAAATGCAATGCCGTTTTGCGAAAATAAAATAACATATAATATTAGAGTAAAAGTATGATTGTGATATAAAAATGCAAATGACAGTAAAAATGCAAATAATAAATGATAATAATGATATATATACACATATATGCCTATATTTTAAAATTGTTTTAAAGTGTCAAAAATATTAAAAATTGCAAATAAAATCCAAAAAGATGGGACAAAATTGGGTGTCAACATATATACCACGCATTATCGAGCTGCCGAGGAGTGAAATTGCTGAAAGCCTGGCCCAAACTGGATTGGGGATGTCCAGGAATGGACGGATTGGCTCCCGGAAATTGAGCTTGATTAATGTGACCCGTCGGCTGTGCTCCCAGACTGCTGGCCGCAGGAAAGTGGCCCATCGAATAAAATGGGGCGGATTGCATGGCTTTCAGATTTTTTTTATATCGGAAACAGGAAGAAAAAAATAGATAAAGAGTTCATGCTTCGGCAGAAAGCAAAGAAAACACGCTGTTTTGGCAGAAAAATCGGACAACTTACTATCTCGGGCAGTGTAGCACTGGAAACAGAAAGCAAACGCAGACAACTTGCTTCGTTCTGTTGTTCACGAGGAAAAAAACCAGAGAGAAAGCCGAGAAAAAGTTTGGAAAGAAAGAGGAAAAGCTAAGTTTCTCGGTGCAGAAATTCTCGGGAAAGGAAGAACAAAAAAAAGTTTAGATTTTGACTTATGATACAATGTAATATTGTATTAACCTTTCTTGGAGAGTGTATAAATATATATAGGGGTATAATATTGAATATGCATCCCAATTCTATCATAATTATACCATACAATGGTAAATATATAACCGACACTAGTACACGTGCTAATACTCTTAGTTTTGTGCTCATCTTCTTTTAAGCACACTGCAACCAGGTACCCGGTATACTTTGTGAAGGGGAAAGACCCGAAGGCGAAACCCCCACCTGTACCAGAGGCCCTTGATCAGGTGGCCTTGACCAGGCTGTCAGCCCTGTAAGGGGAGAGGACCAACGGGACACGAACCCAACAACAACCCTTGCAATATTTCACCAAAGCACGAATTCAAAGCCGCTACGTCTTACCAACTAAACCCGAAGAGAATCGCTTGAACTGTACTCTACAGAAGCAAAAACATGGCGGGGTTATGGGCAATTTGCGTATTTCAGAGCGGTCTCCGTCAGTGGCCGCCATATCCAGGTAATCTTAATAATCTCTCCCTCGTTCTCTTTCTCTCTTAGCTCTCAACCTTGCCTCTCATCAATTTCTGATATCGATGACTTTCATACTTGAGTCTTAGATTTGGTTTTGTTTTCCTCCTTTTTTTGTTCTCTGTTCACTCGATTACGCTGTCTGTTCAGCACTAAGCAATCAAAATTACAATTCACAAATAATGTTTATCTCATATCCATATTCAAATCGTAAATTAGTAATTTTCAATGTTTGCATTACGATTGTGTGCATTGATCGATTTTTTTGAGTTTTTTTTTGTTGCTTAATTGGTGATTTTTTTGTGAATATTTTGAGATGGAACTTGATAATTGAGGACTTGAGATGAACTAACTGTTGATTTTTACTATGTATATTTATATCATCGTCATATTTAAGTCCTAAATTAGTATTTTGTAATGTTTATTTACGTTTGTGTGCATTGATTGAGTCTTATGTTCAGCATTGATCCTACAGCTTTGGCCTCTGCTTTAATGAGTTGTAATTTCGTTCCCAGTGGTAAAGTGAGAAGGCTAATAAGTTTGTCCATGAAATATACTTTAGATTCATCTGCAACCACATTATTTTTCTTTTGAGCAACCCAAAGCTTCAAGACAACCTTTGTTTCTTGCTCATTAGCCATTAAAAGTAGTTAATTGGCAAACACTCTAATGATTTAGCGTACTACTGGTTGATATTTTTGTTGGATATTGTAAAGCAGTACGGAAAGTAAATAAATATTACAAGTGTTCGAAAGGATAAACAAATAGGCCAATGTTCAGAACTGCCGCAAGTTTGTTGAGTCTTGAATCTTGATAACCTGAAATCAAGAAACACTAAATCTGGATTGTTACAACTATGTGCTGAGTTGAGAGATGTCTCTCTGTCATTAAGACAAGATTGCCCCGTATATATGCTTTTACGTTAACGGACAATAGTCTCCCAAGATAAAACAACAATTAATCAACACTACAAAGCAAATAGGTTGATTCTGACGAAGAAAACAAACATGAAACGACTTGCTGATGAATAGAAAAGGAAGAAAGAGTTTTATGTTTTCATCCCAACGTTACTGCTCACATTTTGGACTGACTTTCTGTTTGTCTCTGTGTATATAAATGTTGTCTCGTTTTTGCTGTCTTTTTGTGTCTATATTCTGTTTGTGTGTTTGTGTGTTACACAATTGAGTCAAAAGGCATCAATACATAGCATGAGGGAGGGACTCCTCAACTGTCAAAACATGGTTGTTAATGACCATTATTGAGGGCTGTTAATGGCAGGTTTATGGCCATTAGGGAGGGCTGTTAATGGTAGGTTTATGACCATTGAAGGAGGGCTATTTATGGAGGAGTTAATCAGCCAAGTAATGGCTGGTTAATGCACACTAACGCCCCCAAAAATCAACTTCAACGGTAGGCAGAAACTTTCTGCCTTCCGTCGTTCCCAAATTTAACTTTCCAAAAACTCTAGGGACCAAACTGTAAATATTAAGCAATTTGGGGTCCAAAGAGATAATATCAAAAAGTCCCAAGTCCCGTGACCCGTGACCCGTGACCGAGACCCGAGACCCGCCGGGCTGCCTGGCAAGATGGACATTGTTGAAGCTAAAGAGGAACCTAGAAGTATTGATCAAGTTATGCTCAAGTCGGGACGGGACTATCTATACAACTTAATTTGGGATGAGATGTTTGATGTAAAAGATCTACCGAGCATATCAGAATGGAGAGTATCAGCCTTCAGCTGCTGGGAGATACACAGCAAATGGAGCATGAGGCGCCTATGACAGTTGACTATGACTCCATTTCCTTGTTTCTCCATTGCTGGACGCATTTTTTGTGTGTTGATAAATCATATTTTATGATCGCTAGAAGATCAGAAGTGGTTGAGTTGAGTTTGATTGTTCTTGTTTTAAGTGAATGAAGTTGTTTTGGGTTTTTGATAATTCATCTAATTGATTGCTCTTATAATTTTTATATTTGATGCTGCAAAAGAATGTTTGGTTAAATACGTGGATTAAAGTGAATTTATGATCAATTTTAGTTGTCGTAATAATTGTCACTAAAACATATCTTCTTGATATTATTACGTCTTTGTTGGCAATAACAAAAGCCACAAAATATATTTGATATTACATTTCTAAGGTAACTTTAATGGCAATAGTTATTGCCACTAAATAAATATTACTAAAAGTAATTATTTTTAGCGGCAATAATATGAGTTTTTACCAACACTCTTTATAAATGTCATTAGAGACTTTAGCGTTCTTGGATTCAATGACATTTATTCAATTGCCGGTAAATGTTGTTGCAGCAGTAGATAGCCGCTAAAAGAAAATTATATTGCCGCTAAAAGCATCTTTTGGTCGTGAAGTGGCAATATCCGTATCTTGTTACTTGAGTACCTCTTCTGTCTTTTATACCCCTCCGGAATACACTTTTTTGTAAAGGGACTCATAAGCTACAATGCAAGAGCAAAAGTTCAAAAAATTATTTTTCCCGAAGGAGTAAACAAAGATACTATATCCACACACAATTTTAGGCATTTAACTTCAAAATAATTTGTAATATAAAATAAAAATAAGAGAAGTAATTATTGGTGAAAACTGGTGGGAGCAAATATGCCTAAGGGAGTGTTAATGGTAAGAGAAACTATTTAAAAGTAAAAATGTACTTTTTATATTTTACGAAAATTAACGGAAGTGAAAGAAGAAAAAAATCGATTAGTTTAGAAGTGCTAACAAATCCTAACAGGAGGGAAAGAAGAATAAATTTAATTGTTTTAGAAGGAATAATAAATCCTAACTAATTAGAGTCAAATAACAACTGAAGGTCAAAAAAAGAAGGAGAGGGTAAAGTAAAGGAAGAAACGAATAAGAAAAAAAGAGGGAAAGGAAAAGAAGAATCGTGTGGGGGGAGGAGGGAAGAAAAAGGAAATAAAGAATTAAACTTTGGAAAATTCACTTTTTCCGGATTCCCCCCCCGCCCCCCCCCCCCTTCATTTTCCTCAAAAATCAGTATTTGATAATGAAAATTTGTATTTGGAATTTGCAAAACAACAAAAACCTTATTTTTCACAACCAAAACATTGTTGAAAAAGTATTTTTTAACAACAAAATGTTATTTGCAAAAATTATAGCCAAATACAACTCAACTCCAACTTCAATTTTTTTTTTTAGTTTTATGGCCAAACGCCTACTAAAACTGAATATAATAGAGAAATAACATACATAAATTACATCCTATATACATGTGAAAAAATTAACTATCTGACAAAGAAAAAGATCATATAAATACCACATGCACACCAAATATCATCTACTTAAATGCTTATAGTAGTATATAAAATGAAAATATTTTTGAAGTATACAACTGAATACATATGCTATAATAAAAGCTATCAAAGGATCCTAAAATTTCTAAGAGTATTTAATGGAATTTTAATGTTAGTAAAAACTAATTTTCTTTGTGAGATATCTTTGTTGGTACTCTATTGTACTTTATAAAGCAGTACGGGAAGTAATAACTATTACAAGTGTTCGAAAGGATAAATAAATGGTCAATCTTCAAAACTGCCGCAAGCTCATTGTGTCTTGAATCTTGATAACCTTGCAAAGCCAATGTTGAGAACTACCGCAAGCTTGTTGTGTCTTGAATCTTGATATCCTGAAATCAAGAAACAACTAAATCTGGATGGTTACAACGTTGTGTGTTGAGTCGATGATAGCCCTCTATCCTTAAGACAAGATTGCCCCGTATATATGCTTTTACGTTAGCGGGCAATAGTCTCCCAAGATAAAACAACCCTTTAATCTCAACACTACAAAGTCAATAGGTTGAGCCTGCCGAATAAAACAAATATGAATCGACTTGCTGAAGATATGGAAAAAGAAGGAAGAGTTTCTATCTTCTCTTCTCGTTTGTCTCTGTGTATATAGTGTGTCTCTGTTGTGTATATCTTGTGTATATATGAGAGTTTGCTCACTGTTTTTCAGTCACGAATTGCACAGATTTTCGCCACTGTTTTGGACAGATTTCGGCTACTGTTTTGTGCTATTTTGTGACTGAAATGTCTGCTATTTTCGTGTGTTTTCTGAGCTATATTGCTGACTGTTTTTCAGCCTGTTGTCCAGTTACGAATTGAGCCAACAACATCTCAATATATAGCATGGAGGAGGGGATGTCCAACTGCCAAAAAACAAGGCTGTAATGACCATTAAGGGAGGCCATTAAAACAGCCAAGTAATGGTTGTTAAGGCCATTGAAAGAGGCTGTCCAAATGCCCAAGTAATGCGCTGTTAATGGAGGAGTTAATCAGCCAAGTAATGGCTAATTAATGCCTCAAAAAACAGTTCCAACGGAGGCAGAACTAGGGGTGAGCGTGTACGGGTACCCTAACTTTTTTAAACTACCCGGACCCTACCTAGTAAACGATCGGTTCCTAAATCTGTTACCCGAAACCTACCCGTAGCAATCATTACCCGGAACCTACCCGGACCCTGCGGTTCCGGGTAGGTTCCTGCACCTCAGAAACATTTGTCATAAATAGTATATTATCGCATAGGGATTGCATAATATGGAATGAAGCAAAGATGACAAAATATGTGTGAAATATTGCATAATATGGAACGGCAAGCGTGAGAAAAGCAAGAAATTGTATACACTTCATTACAACAGAGATATATCGCAACCCGACCTTTTAAATGACTACAACACAATCACAATTCACAATGACTAAATGAAGAAAACATTGCAAAATTACACTGCATAATCCAGTGACATTTAACGAAATATCGACCACCGATTTATTAATTGAGAAACCGTTAGTCTAGGTCTTCTTCTTTGCATTGTGAGGCTTTAACATTTGCATTGTGAGGCTTCAACACATCTGCATTGCTGCTGCTGCACTAACATCTGCATTTTGAGAAGAGTTTAAATGTCACACGTCCACTTGCATACTAATCCACCATTATGTCTTCCGTGACACAAGTAAGCTCTACAAAAATAAAATAAAACTATTGTGAGATTCCAAGACAAAAGATAATACACAAAAATAAAAATTCTAAATAACCCAAATCCATAAAACAAAAATAAAGAAAGACCTAGTGAGTAGTGACTTACCTTCCTCATATTTTTCTGCATCTTCCATATATTGCTCAACACTAATTGATTTTGAAGATGAGCGCAACCAATCTTGGCAACAAATCAAAGCTTCCACAAATTTAGGAGTTAGAGAGCTGCGAAATTGATCAAGCACTCGACCAGATGTGCTAAAAGCCGATTCCGAGGCTACCGTGGATACGGGGATGGCAAAGATGTCTCTAGCCATCAAACTGAGAACCTTGTAAGTCGACGTAGCAGCATTCCACCACATCAATAAATCAAATGTTTCATTTTTGGGCTCACGAGGACTACTAAGGTACCTTTTCAATTCAGATCTTAAATCCCCACTAAGTTCATCTTGGTCATCCTGGTACCAATCTTTGACAAGTGAAGCTGGATCAACAAAACCAAAATTTTCTCCACCAACATTGTCAATAGAGCCTTGAGACTCATCCAATACATTAGAATCAAGCATAGAAGAATGATTTTTGTCATAGAATGTAAAAAGACATTCCAATACATTCATTACCTTATTAACGATCAATTCTATTTTAGCATCATCAACACCAATCCTTCTACAACTCCAATTCAGAAATCTCAACTTATATCGAGGATCTAGTACTACGGCTATCAACACCATCATGTTTGTTTTCTCAATACTCCCATAATACTTGTCAAATTTGGCTCTCATTTTTGTAGCCATTGCCTTAAGGTTTTCATTATTATTTTGGCTTTCACATTCAGTTAATGTTGAAAACATGCTAATAACTTCATGAAAATAATGGTTAGTTGTCACATAGAGACTTCCTGACATCCTAATAGTAGCCTCATAGAAATTTCTCAAAAATAAAGACAACAAGGATGCATTTTCCCAATCCTCATCTTTCGGGACACCACAATCAAGCTCAGTCACAAAAGCCATATCATCATCTTCAAGTCTTACAAATGCTTGTTTGAACTTACTAGCACTTTCTAACATAAGATATGTAGAATTCCACCTCGTACTAATATCAAGACAAACAGAGCCCTTATAAGTTATGCCCTCTTGATTATACAACTTTGGAATTATTGTGCTCTACTTGGGAACTCCTAACATACTTAATCGCAAATGAATTCGACTAATTGATTCACGAACCCCACTCAACCCATCTTTCACAATCAAATTCAATATATGAGCTGCACATCTCATATGAAAAACTCACCCCCCAAAACAAGGGTATTTCTTAACTTGTCCTTCAAATAAGCAATTGCCACATCATTAGAGCTCGCATTATCAACTGTAATTGTTGATATACGATCTCTAATTCCCCACTCAATTATACATTTTTCTACCATCTTACCAATATCCCTACCTTTATGGCTAGGCATAACAACAAAGTTTAGCAATCGCTTATGCAAATTCCAATTTTCATCAATAAAGTGAGCGGTAAGACATAAGTAACTCAAATTTTGAATGGAAGTCCAAATGTCAGTGGTGAGAGCAATCCTAGATTTAAGAGATGACAACTTATATTTTAAGCATGAGTTTTCACAAACATAAAGTTTCATGCAATCCCTAGCAATTGTGAATCTTGAAATATGCTTAAATAAAGGTTGTAATGCCGACACAAAACCCCTAAAACCTTCACGTTCAACCGTTCTAAATGGTTGCTCATCAATAATAATCATCCTAGCCAACATGTGCCTACAAAACTCTTTATCATATTTCCAAGTGCTAAGCATATGCTCATTATCCTCATTTATACTACCTTTAAAATGACCACCAAGCAATTTTTGCTTCTTGTCAATATTGTGAGGATACTTTTTGCAACTTCTCAAATGTTTCCACATGGATGAGGTACCATTGCTAACACTATAAGCTAAGCCTTCATTGCAATAGTTACAAATAGAAACAACATTACCAGTTTTCTCATCTATTGTTTTACCAAAATGCTCCCAAACCTCAGATTTTGTTGCCTTCTTTTTCGATGGTGCACGAGTTGTGGATGCCATGCTAGCCTCAGCCATCTACCAAAAAAAAGTATCAAAATAAAACAAAACAAAACAGCAACTCCAATAAATTGAGCATAACAAGTTAACAACAAACAATAAAAGGAATTCGAGCACAATACAACAATCTAATGTTCTTCACTATGCAACAACTTTAAGGGTTATTCATTACCTTTAACAAAACCGAGAGGAATTCGAGCTGCGTAGTAGTGCGACTGCGAACTGCAAACAAGTTAACAACAAACAATAAAAGGGAAATATCAACCCAAATACTAGCTTTTCTAACAGAAATCAACCCAAATACTAACAACAAACAATAAAAAATAAAAAACAGTAACATCATAATACAAAAATAAAAAACTGTAACATTATAATACAGAAATCAACCCAAGAAATCAACCAAATACAGAAATCAACCCAAGAAATGCAAAAATCTAATGTTCTTCACTATGCAACAACTTTAAGGGTTATTCATTACCTTTAACAAAACCGAGAGGAATTCGAGCACAATACAACAACCTTTGTCAAGCTTCTGGCGAAGTGAAGAAGATTTTGGTGAGTGTGAGCTGCGAAGTTGTGAGCTGCGAAGTGAAGAAGATTTTGGTTAATGTGAGCTGCGAAGTGAAGAAGATTTTGGTTAATGTGAGCTGCGAAGTGAAGAAGATTTTGGAAATTCTGGTGAGTGTGAGTTGCGAAGTGAAGAGTGTGAGCTTCTGGAAATTCTGCGAAGAGTGTGAGCTTCTGGTGAGTGACTGAGTGTGAGCTGCGAAGTGTCTTTTGGAAATTAGGGCGAAGTGAAGATTTTGGAAATTTGGGCGAAGTGAAGTAGTGAAATGCGAATTCCTTTTAACCGGACTGGGCCAAATAATCGGACTGGGCCAAAAATTTAAACGCCCCAAAGCCCAAAATTAAATAATTTAAATGGGGGTAGGTTCATAGGGTCCGGGTACCCGGTTTCTATTTATCGGAACAGGAACCGGACCCGATATTGATCGGTTCCTAATTTTAATACCCGGAACCTACCCGTTATTATAATATATCTACCCGAAACCTACCCGATAGTATCGGTTCCGGTCGGGTATCTGGGTACCCCACTCGTGCTCACCCCTAAGCGTAACCAACTTTTCGTGAACTCCTGGGACCAAACCAGACGTCCAAATCAGACATTTGGCGAGTTCTCTGGTCCAAAAGATAATATCGAAAGTCCCCACCACGACCCGTGACCTGAAAGCGGCGGCGGCGCTGTGGGCTTAGCCATGAACCCAAGCACATCTAGGTCTTCCCTCCTTTAAACACACATGGGATACCCCTCAGGTCCCAAACCCTTTACCACATTAGAGACTTATATAGAGAGCAATTCTTCCTATTCCCACCGATGTGGTAGATTTGTCCCACACCACATTTCCATGCCTCAAACACCTTACTTCGTAGACCAATATCTCTTTCATTTCTCAATGAAATTTGACGATTCTTGGCCCTACGGTCATCTACTCACTTCGTAGATCATGCATGTGCGAAGAGACAAGGTCTCCAACATGTGGAACACTAGTGTTTAATTCATCAAAGATGGGTGGACACATCTCCCCGCCAAAGACAAATTTCCAACAATCTTTTCGTGGAGTAAGAAGAAGCTAGAGTAAAACTCAAAATCTAACTCTTTTTCATCTATAGAGGAATATTTAGTTTTAAACTGACTATTTAATGAGAGAACGAAAATTACGTGTCTACAGTAATTAGCAAGAGGCCTGTGAGACGTTAGAAGTTAGAACTAGAGGTTTAACTATGTGTTTAAATATTAATTTTTCTTATATGATTTCATTTGTTATGTTGATTATTTTTACTTATTGTTAAATAAGGCAATACACACACAATATACATGTGTATATTGCCTTATTAAGGCTCTCGATTCACTTATGTTCAGTGAAATGTGTGTTAGGACTCGTTAAATTTCTTCCAAGTATTTATGATAGAGAAATTTAAGGAGTATGAGTAGTGATACGTTGATACTAATGAGTTGTTTGAACATGATTTGAAATTATGGAACGAATCATGACGATTTGAAGTTAAAATTTTGTTTGGACATGCAATCTGAATTTTTTAAGTTGTATTTTTTCCATCAAAACTTTTTCAATTCTTATATAATATTACCAAATAAGTAAGTTATAGTTCATAACAAAATTAATACGCTACTGGAAGAACTTTCTAAAGAATACAATATAAATTGATTAAACTTTAGTTCAATAAATTTTTTTTTTAACATGAATAGTAATGTAACTACTCTTTTATATAATCCTCCGACATGGTACGAATAATCTTTTCACGTTAAGCATGCGTTTTCTGATCAGATAACTGAGAAGACTAACCAATATTGTTACTTTGAGCCGGTTGTTAGTCAACATCATTAGCAACTACAAATTTATGGATTTTTTTTACAAAATATAAATTTATGGGTCATGTTTTAAATTTAAAAATTTTGAAATCATAATTTGAAATCTCAAATCATATATTTTTTAGACAATTTTGGATTTAAAATAATGATATAAAATTTTGTTCAAAATACATAAATAAATGCTAATTCAAAATCATGAAATCTCATGAAATCGCATGTCTAAACACTACTTACTCTATTTCGTTTACCGTGAGTTGTAAAAAGCGGGTTAGGGCAATTGACTACTATACCCGACCCGTTTCAAACAGTAACACTTCGTTCAGTAAATTTCCCTCCAATCGGACCCCGTTGTGATTCTCCGGCGAAAATGGAAGCCAATGCTCCTCCGTTTAAGGTAATTTTCTTTCCTTTTACGGTAAAATATTCTTATTGTACTTATGGTGAATTCATCTATCTACTTTCTCACTTCAATTAACTCCTTTTTTTCCAGCTCATTTTGGGTTCATCCTCTACTGCGCGTAGAAAAATCTTAGCTGACATGGGATACCAGTTCACAACCATGGTAATTTTCCAATTGTTAAGTAGTTATTGTTTGGTTTATGGTGAATGTGCAGTTATTGATGTGGATATGTATTTACAATTTAAATAGACTTAAACTTTGACTAGTTCCTGCACTAAATCATTTTAATGTGATAAACTGAGATAAAGATACTTTGTTTAGTAGCAATGTTGTTAAGTGATAATGAGCTAGTGTGATGAGTTGAGCTTAAGGGTGTGTTTGGTATGATGGAAAATGTTTTCGTATTTTCTCTTGTTTGGTTGCATTAAATATCTTCGAAAATGTTTTCCTTAAAAATTTTGAGGGAAAATATTTTCTGAATCGATCAAAACGCATCAATGCAACCCCAGCCCAACCCTACCTACCCACCTCCCACCCCATGCCTACCCCACCTCCCACCCCTACCTCCACCACCAGAAGTTGCACTCTAGATTCAAAAACCTCATAGTTTTTTGCTTTGAATATATGCAAATGCTCTTAAAGTGACATTTTCCAACTTGCGTACCAAACACAAGAAATTAAGTAGGAAATCATTTTTTTTTAGGAAAATATTTTCTTGGAAAACATTTTCGATCATACCAAACACACCCTAAATGGAATAGTGAGGATTCATATAGCCGATCCCTATGTTCAGGCCTGAGGCGTAGTTGTTGTTATTGTTATGCGACAAAACTTCATATAAAGGACATGTGACATGTTTGGTGCGTGCACCGGGTGTTCCATTTATAATTCTTAGTTGAATAGATAACGGAGATTCATATAGCAACCCCAACTAGATTGAGCTTGAGGTGCAGTTGATTGATTGTTTTTACAATTGGTGGATTTACACGTTCTTGTAATATAGTCTGCAGATATAGATGAGAAATCTATTCGGAAAGAAAAGCCTGAAGATCTAGTTATGGCTCTTGCAGAGGCAAAGGTTTGTTTTTCCTAAGAACTTGTGCAAGTCCACAAATCTCTGAACATATTCATGGAATGTTTTACTGCTTTGAAATATAGAACGGTATATGGGTTAAAAGGCACATTTCTTATACTGTTATAGATGATGGTATTGTGATTTTCTCTTGTCTGTGGCATTGGTTTTTGATTTATGAATCACTGTATACAATGTGTGATGCTTTGCTTTTATAGTATCTTGTAGTGATTTCAACCGTTACCTTAGTTTTGGTGTTGATGTAGTTTGTAAAAGTGCTCTATTACATATCTTGTTGTGATAGTGTATCAGACTTTTTGGGCAAATCATTTAGGCTGTTCTACTCCTGGTCCAGTTGAGTTCGTCAGTTTGCTCATAAGTATATTTTGAGCCTTGGTTTGAAATGCTTATTTTAATTCCATGTAATTGCATTGCATGTCAGGCCGATGCTATCATATCAAAATTTCGAAATACTGAAAACCTAGAGAAGAATGTCAATCCAACAATTTTGGTTGCAGCTGACACAGTATGTCTTGCTATTTTTGCCTTTTCAATCACCCCACCACAAGTTCTTTTTCTAGCTTCTATTTGATAAAATGAAGTATATGCTTTTTTTTCCAGTGCTTTTGAATGATGGAAAAGCTGCGTGTTGTATTGTTTTTCTTGCTTTTGTGCTCTGTACTGGATATGCCTTTGTTCATTTTTCTTTTCTTCAGAATAATTTAGTTTTCTTGTTGGGATATTGGAGAATAGTTGTGATGTCTACAAGCGTTCATAATTTCATATATATTTTCTTTCTTCTCATGATAAATTCCTTGCATTTATTGGAATTTGCTATATAGTCTCAAAGCATACATCATAATTGCCATTGACCTGAATTGCTGGAACTATAATCAGGCAGAAGCCATCATACCAAGGGTTTCCATTGGTGAATCCGAAGGGGATGCCGAGCCAACACTTCTAATTACCTGTGACCAAGTATACTTAATCTCTGTTCTTGTCATCATTTATGGTTAAATATCCGTTATTGACTTACGATAATGCTTTTACTACTACATTAGCTTTGTTTTCTTTTCACTGCCCAATTAAATTTACTAGTTTACTTGAGGTGTTTGGTTCAAATAAACACTTTCACTGAATCTTTCATTTCGAGCATAAAGTGTTGTCTTAGTAGAGAACTAATCTGTATTATATGATCCTTCATTTGCCTTGATGTATCCGTGCCAAATAGGTGAAACGTGGATATGGATACTTAGTGCTGATTCTTCAAACCACACTACCAAAAAACTGGACCTGTATCGGATACTAACACCACAGCTGTATTGTATACATACCTGTTTACAACTCCATATAATATAAGCTTAACAAGAAGACTGCAAGTACTGTTTAGTCTAAGCAGCAGAAACCGGCTAATATTCATTTTAATACCTGGAGTACCCTGGAATATCCATCTTTTCTTTTGGATTTTTTGGAATCTATGATGATGCAAGTATTGATGAGAACTTGATCTCCTCTTCCTGTATTTCTGAAGTACCCTCTTGGTTCGTATCATTA
The DNA here is from genome assembly GCA_029783415.1 of Anisodus acutangulus. Taxonomy (NCBI): domain Eukaryota; kingdom Viridiplantae; phylum Streptophyta; class Magnoliopsida; order Solanales; family Solanaceae; genus Anisodus; species Anisodus acutangulus. Next base: position 3,123,285 of record CM056503.1, read on the forward strand.
ATAAAATACCTTACCTCATACAAAAGGAGTGTAGGAAGTTCAATATGCTATAAATATCATTTAAGAAATTCATCATATACCAAATGTTCAATAGATAAAGACAGCTACACTTCTTAAAAGATATGGATGTTGCTTTCCCTTAGAAACATCTATGATTTATTTCTACCCAAACTAGTGAAAATGTGCAATTGTGCACAACAGAGTGGTTCTTCGCACTTCTCTCTGATCTTTCCTCAGGTCCTTGCCAACTTTGTACTACACTGTTAAGGACATTAGGCATCACCCACTGCACTTCATCAAGTTGAGAAACATGCTTCAGATAGCCCGTTTCTTCTCACTGCGTAAAAAGAGATGTCTGATACGCGTCATGTTTAGCTAACCATCCAATACATGCTGCCTTAGAATGTCACTCGGTTTCCCAGATCAACCTCCATGGCCGCTGTATATACCCCTCTATATCCCCCTTTTGCATGAATTGATAACAATATTTCAGGGAGAAGATACCATTTTCCTTCAAAGTCCACTGTCCAGATCTGATTGGTATGCAGCACCCAAGGGTGTGGCCTGGTGGTCAATGAAGTGGGGAGAATCATGAGGTATCGGGTTCAAATCCCAACCCCAATGGATGCAAAAATACTAGGTGATTTCTTCTCATCTTCCTAAGCCTTGGTGGGTGGAGTTACCCGGTGGAATAGTCGAGGTGTGCACAAGCTGGCCAGACGCCACTGTCATAAAAAAAGTAGAAGGTCTGATTGGTGTTCAGACATTAGTTATACCAGCACCTTTACTAGTGAAGTAAGACTCCATTTCCCAATCCAATGTTTATTGTCTGGTTCGGGCTTTTTCTCCCTTCACTACTGCATTATGCTAGACTGCATCTTTAGTGACCATTTGATAATATATCTATTTATCCCTTTGAGGGGAGCATCTCTGGTCCAGATATCCTGCGATAATCTTATTTTCCTGCCGTTTCCCACCTTTAATCTTGTGAAGGTTGCAATCACTCCATAATTTACTGATTTGTGTCCAGAGACCTATACAAAAAGAAGTCTTGACTGGTTTATTGCACCAGTAGACCTCCACGCCAAATTTGCCTTTGATCATCTCCTTCAGTTTATATTTTTCTTCACTGAATCGCCATAACCATTTAGATAAAGACTGTTTTGTTTTTGAGAAGGTAAATAGATAAAAGAATGCTATTGTGCAAGATCATGTCTCTCGCCCCCAGTCTCCCATCTGTTTCGCGCTTTCGCCTCTCAAAATAGTTTGCCACTTGATTAGATGCGTCATCTTTCCATCAAATTGCCTTTCCACAGGAATTCTGGTTATGGGACACTTTACATGTTTGGGAAGTTTTTCTGCTGTCCAATCTTTCTCTGTTTTCTGCTGTTTATTTAATGTATGCGCCTTTCTATGTTAATGATCTTATCCTAACTTGAAATGATCTGGAGGTGGTGGTCTATGAAGGTGTAGTCAGGGAAAAACCATCCAGCGAAGCAGAAGCACGGCAGTTCATGAAAGGTTTACCATTGCTTTTTAATTCATTTTTTTTCTATATTAGTTTTATAGTTCTGTTAGTCTTACACTGTCAACTTGCAGATTATGCTAATGGACATGCAGCAACTGTGAGTTCTGTTCTTGTCACAAACCTGGTAACAGGAAGCAGAAGAGGAGAGTGGGACAAAGTAGAGGTACCTCTGTTGATTTCTCTCATTTTCAATTATCAGATGGGTCTTTATGAATTTTAATCTTTTTGTTCTTCAAAGGATTTCTGACCACTTGCAATCTCAAATTGTTGCAATCCGTACCTATTATTTTAAATTTTGATAAATAAAAGTCTAAAAAGTTCAGTGGTGATTAATGACTTCTACGTGTTGGGACAGGCTTATTGGTTACTTCACAAGGTTACAATTCCCAAATGCCATTCAATAGAAAAGTTATATGGAGATGAGTTTGTGGAAAGTAGAAGTTAGTTAGTTGAAGTTCGGCTGGATTGGAAATACGTATTTGGATTTGTGAGAATGAGGAAAAAATTTATAACTGCTGAAATGATGTTGAAATACAGATGACACTATATAATTTGCTCTTTCTGACATATTCATATTATTGTAGGCCCGCTTAGCCTATCATACTAATAGGCGCAATATTGCTTTATAGTCCCCTGTTGTTTGATTTCTGCTGCTATGTGTCCTTTAGTGTACTTTGTTTAGCTTATTTACGTGCGCTAGTTACTGCTTACTTTTTCGGAATGAGCTATCATGACTTATTCGCTTTTGATACCAGCATTTTCATACTGCTTTAATTTTTTTCCCTGACCGGGTCTGACCGTTTCTCTTGCTTTGATTTTGATTTTGCTTTTGCTTTTTCTTTTGCTTTTGCTTTTTCTTTTGCTTATGCTCTGTCTTGAGCCGAGGGTCTCTCGGAAACAATCGCTCTACCTACCAAGGTAGAGGTAAGGTCTGCGTACACTCTACCCTCCCCAGATCCCACGTTGTGGGATTTCACTGGGTATGATGTTGTTTCTGACATATTCAATTACCGCGTTTTTAGGTTCTCAAGATTATTACATTTAAAATTATGCACCTATTGTCTGATGATCCGGAAAACTTTGGCATATGCTCGATTTAGATTAATCAAGTGTTTAAGCATGTTACGGAAAGCACAAACGAGTGATAGTTGAACCTGTTGAGTTTCTTCAACAATGCTGGACCTTTTCCTAGATTCATTCAGATATCCACAATATTTGCTTATTGTTCCAATTCTGGAAAATTGCCTATATAGTGTTTGTCTTATTTAATCATTAGATGGTATGCCGTGTTACTGAAGTGAGACCTATGATTATAAGTGGCTCTTTTTCTGATTACGTAAGTTCTTTCAAGACGTATCTGCTGAGATAGTTAAGGGTATATTTTCCATTAGCCTGGTTGTGAGTTTTAGGTTGCAGCACAAGTTCAGTATTGCAGCTTATGGTTTCTAATAGTGGAAGTACCATTTGTACCTTTACTTTTCTTTCCCCCTGAATTAAGAAGTCCACCGTCACTTTTCCCATTCGTCCTCCTCCCATAAGTCAATGCAAGCAGGTTCTTATATATTTAAGTGCACGTTTTTGGAAAGCTGCCGTAAATCCTTCCACATTATGTTCAGTGATCTGAGTTCTGATAGTTTCTAACTAATTCGATGGTTGTGTTCTGAACTGACAATGAATTGGAGATGTAAGATTGGGCAGACTGAGATTGTTTGTGTAAGTGGGAGGTTAACTCGTGAATCATTTTGATGGCAGACCCTTTTTGTTTTGCCCCCTCTTATACCTTCCTCTTAGTTAAATGTGTAGCTTAACTACATGAGATGTTCAGCATAATTTGTTCTCTTATTTTTCACTCGTCCAGGAAGAGCAATAACATTTCTTATGGTTGCAGATCTATTTCCATGACATACCAGATCAAGTTATAGATAAATTGGTATAACTTTCAGCTGACTTGTTAGTTATTGATCATATCAAATGATGGATGGATGCTGTAGTCTGTTGTCTTAACATCTTTATTTCCTGATCAGATTGAGGAAGAGATAGTTCTTTATGCAGCTGGTGGCTTGATAATTGAACATCCTCTCATTTTGCCATATGTTAAGGAAGTGGTGAGTGTTACACCGCCACTTTTCTCTCTAATATCATCCAACATAAGCATAGTCGTTATGGTGTTAACATTTGTTTGTATTTGAACCTTTGTCTTTATAGAGACCTTAACTTTTATGAAGCTATTGATGCCAATGTAATATATTTAAAATGATGGGACAGAATATCCTTGGAATTCCTGACCAAATGAAAGAACTTCACTGATTTTTATCTAAGGCAGGATAACCGGATTGCGTATATTCAGCCCCAATGCAAATCCAAATTAATTCTTGCCCTGATAGGTCTATAAATGCTTCACAGTGGTTCATGTCAAGGAAGAAGCTGATATGCTCATTAGGTCTATGGAAAAGCTGCTTTAGAGTTTCGAGAGGGTGTTTTTGTGTAAGGCATGATTGAGCGAGAAGTGTCTTACAGCATAGAAAAGATATTAAAAGTGTTTTGATTTAATCGTGAAAGGAACTTGTCCTTGGTATAGATATGTACTAGTAAAGATACCTTTTGAAATTGCTTTTCCATAAAAATTTAGCCTTTAGACCATGTCACCCTTTTTTACTTGATTTTACTAAGCACTAAAAGTCCTCTAAAGAATAACAAGTACCGCAACCTTAATGAAATGCTATTGTGACTTGGTTGCCAACCACTCTAAGAAACTTAAGGAATATAACTCTTTTTCTGATGGAAAAAGTTTTCTAATCTTCTTTTAGTACTAAATGGTAACTCACATTCAGTTTTTCTGCATATTACCATATTTTGTTCATTCTTTTCTTGATTCAGTATATTTTATGACTCATAATAGTTTGTAAGATGATTTATTATCTGGGCAGGTTGGCTCAACTGATAGCGTGATGGGTCTACCAAAAGCCCTCACTGAAAGACTTATAAAGGAGGTTCTCTAATTTAACTATGGTCCTCCTCCTACCTCATTCCTATTTCTGACATTTCTAAATGAATTGGTGATCTATAATTTTGATGTGCTCCTGTCTTATGCATACTTATTATCTGCTACTCGGGTTTCTGCAGACTTTTGTTGTATACATTCAAATATCCTCTCAGTTTACATCTCATTGTCGTAGTGGCAAAATTGGTTATGGCTTATTTAATTGCACCGCGATTTGGCTAAACTTTTAATGGCAACAACCAGATAGATATCTCCTTTAGTAAGCTTCTTGAAGGAACAAATGGCATCCTCTGCGATATCATAACGGATTTTGCAAGGAGAACTACATCTATATCTTTGTTTTACTCGCGTTTTAGTTTTAACTGTGAATTTTCAGGTTAAACTTGTATTCATCCTTGCCATTATTCAACTTGATCCACTAGCTAGGCCACTATTACTCAAGGTTATTCTTTGTTTGTTTTGAACTTCTCCTTTCGTAATTTGAAAAAATCTTGCCAGCCTGCTTTACAGTCAAATTATTTGCAGAAAATCCCATTCGGGTATATGCGGTGTCATTAAAAATTTTCGAGCCAAGTATTAGAGTTTTTCAGATCTTTTGGGGTTCTAGGTGTTGTATTCCCGTACTGCCCTTATAATTATTGTAAAATTGTGGAGGTGTTTCTCTTTTAATATTATTATATTTGGAAAGTAGTTGTCATTCTTTGAAAGTTCCATAAGGTAATGTTCCCTAAAATAGTAAAGACATGCTAATTCGGAAACCTAAAAGAACATTAGAATATTGATATACAGTTTGATCCTCATATTCTGAATAATGTCATTCAATTGAGTTGGAAGCAGTAATTAAAATGACTATATTATACTCTTAAATACATTATTACGATGATTAATCCAAGAACTCATTAGTATGGTAGTAGAGAAAACTTTTATCATTCTTTTCCCCCTTTTTTCTTCTCACTTTATAATGTACATTGCCACCTTCTCCTGCTTCTTTCCCTTTTGTGCTTAATTTCCAAGTGTTCTCAAGTACACTCAAGAGCATTGACACACTAAAGTAAACTGTCCTATATATTAAATTTTTTGTAACCTTTTGTTCGGAAATTTGGCGTCTTTTGGTGCAATATTGTTAAGCTTTGCTACAAGTCTCAAGTCATGGAAAAGAAGGAAGAAAAAAACTTTGCTATCTTGAAGTAATGGATGAGTATCCATTTTAAATACTGAATTTATACCTATGCATGTGTACGTACATAGTAGCCAAGCTTGATTAGGTGCACCATAAGAATATTGGTGAGAAATTCAGTTAATTTTATTAGAGAAAGGCGTCAACCTACACTAGACTTTGTCGTGTTTAAATTCATGTTGTACTCTCTATGTTCCATTTTGTCATGTCAGGATAGACTTTTGCATACCGTTTAAGAAAATATTAATAAGAAGTATAATCTGACTAATATCCCTTATCAATTCTTTAATCTTCGACCAAGAGTTTTTAAAAAATGTATACTTAATCATTAATCAATTTCTTTTTACCTTGTAAAACAACTAATGCTAAGGTAATGTTAGAGGAAAGTAATTAATTTTTTCTTGATTTTTAAAATGACAAGTATTTAGAAATAACTATTTTTTCTTATCATAAATGCAAACAGAGTGAGTGAAGTTTTCTACTTTTGGGAAAGGCTTCATATTGTAGCTGTTTCCAAACTGGGATCGTAAGATTGTAGCGACATATTAATTGAACTGTTACTCAAGCCAACACAAAAGGCTAATGCTAATTAATTTGAACGACAAACCTATATATAATTACAGTTGATCATCATTATTCATTACTTAAAATGATCTTTAGTTCCTTTTGCTCCATTACCCTTTAATATGTAATTTGATTTAGCTCTCCTGAACGAGAGTACTATTTTCATCCACTGTCCAATAGGATAAACTTATTTCATTAGAGGCGGATCTAGAATTTAAAGCTAACAGATTTCCTATATTAATCTCAAGTTAATTAATATGCATTAATAATTGAGTTCACAGTTAAATATTTAGTAAATTTCATAGTACATATATAAAGTCTGAGCAAAAGCTATTGAATTCCCATAAATCCATACATCATACTCTAGATCCGCCACCGTAATTCGTACATGTATTGTTGGTCATCAAAAGGAAATTTATCCAATGAAAACCAGAATAATAAAATGGTTTTTTAAAAGAAAAGGCATAATCATGAGGTATATCTTTCTCTTATTATTTGTTTACAGCATTTGAGTTCCATTGCTCATATAGAATAGGCTCCTGCTGAATCATATGCCTCGCAATTTCTTCCTTTCACTGGAGTTTCAGATATTTCAACCTGACACATTAGAAAAAGAAAACCATATATGAGTTTAGTATTTTCAATTATCATTGCTTATTTTCACGTGGTTAACGTATTGAAAATAGTTTTGAAGTGTAAAAAAACACAATTAAGTACAGATTTTGGAGGTATCATGTATGAGTAATGAAGAATAACGAACATGTCGTAAAATGTTACATTTCTCAATCAATAACATGTTTGAGTCTCTATTGATTACCTATTATAGCAGGTTACAAGATTTCTATTTTAAACCAAGTTTAATTAATTCACATTTACAGTATAAATGTTTTTTACACTATCAAGTAAACTAAAAGATAACCATATATAACCGCAAAAAAAGAAAAATATTTGATGATATATACACGTTAATACTATAGTTGAAATACGTGTTGTGGGATTGTTCTTTAATTTACCTTTTTTCTTCATCCATGAAATTGTAGCCTTTATTGCTACGACCACCATTATAATTAGGCAACGGAACATTTCCAGACTCGATACGACTAATATCTTCAACAAGTTTTTCATAGTGATTTTTCACTTCTTCTTCAGTTTTTCCACCAACTGCTTTGGCCAAATTACGCCACCGGTCCGGCGTGTCCCTGTCGTAAATAGCCAATGCATTCTCAAACAACTTGTTTTGCTGGTCAGTCCATGTCGAATTAGTGGCCATGTTTGAAATAAATTTAGAAAGGTAGTGTTAGAAGTGATGATAAAGAAAATGTGGAGAACGTTTTGGTGTATAGAAAGTTAACATGTTTGTTCTATTTATATAGCAATGAGGAGGCACAATATGGTGGGCCGGTGAAGAGGAAGTTCTTCTTCTTCTTTCTTTTCTTTTTACCTTTGTTTTTTAGCTTGATATGTTGTTAGTACTATAGTATAATTTATAAACCAGGGGAAATTTTGTAAAAGCCAACATGGTTTTCTTTTCAACTACTAGTAATTGATTAGTTAATACTGGAAGTGTGGTAGACTCACCGTCTATTGTTCAGGTTTTTAAAAAATGTTGATGCACTCATATTGAGTTCTTAAAAATATATTGCTTTTGGAGGACCGGACATAGACCGGTCTATATTTTTGAAGAGTCCAAACACCATACTAACTTACAATAACATGGAAGGAAATTATCTCGTAAAGCTACTATCTTGGAATCCATATATATATATATATATATATATATTAAAAAGCAAAAATACTTAATTGGAAATATACATTAGTCATGTTAGTACATTTAATTTATGTCCTATTAGGTACTCATATGCTTAAAATATGGACAACTTTAAGTATACTTGCCTTCTAATTCTATTTTGTATAATAACATTGGTTTGAGATCTTCGAATAGAGTAACATGGTAAGTGAGAATTCATATATATATATATATATAGAGGGGGAGAATCATAATTTACTTAAAATTGAGTTATAATAATTATTATTAGCAAAAAATATTGATAACCTAGACAAGGTTTCCTTAATCCAAGAAAAGTTGTTCCCTAACCCCATAATGTTTTTTTACTTCTAGCTAGACTAGCTACATTAATCAAGTTCTTGGCATTTCTTAGTTGTAACGTAAAAAAAAAAAGCAGCTCACTTCCCAATGGGTGAAAAAGCAAATGGTAAAATCAAATTCCAGCGGCTGAAAAGTGGAAATCAATTCTTCATTATTACATTGTTTTCATATTTTTAAATTATTTTGAAGATCTTGTACATATAATGAACGTTGAGAGTGAGATCAAGCTGTGTGCATGGCAATATATGAAAAGTAGCTTTTATTCTTTTTCCTTTTTCGGACAAATCTTTAACGTCTTTCTTCTTGCAATATCTTTTTTTGTTAACCACTTGGCAAGGGGTGATAAAATTAGTCCACAAAGTCACGACCTATACATCTAACCCGATCAAATTCAGTTAAATCTATCCATTTAACACTTCTACCATTCAATATATTTGAAACTTACTAGCACGAATAATCTAAATTCACATGGGTAGGCCCACTAAGGGATCGATAAAATGCTCCTTATTAAGAAACTTTTTGTTCATAGGGTTCGAAAACAAAATTTCTGGTTGAAGGTAAATGGATCCGTACAGTAATTGCATAGGTTTAGTCTAGCTAGTTCTTGATAATCTTCGTCTCACAATTATTAATATCCTTCTTTTGTTTAACCTATTAGGCATTCAACACCTATTGACACGAATAATTCAGATTTGTGTCGAGGAACCGGTGAAGCACACCCAAACAAGAAATGTTTCATTCTAATTAAATTTAAATTCTAAACTTTTAGTTAAGAGTGAAAGGATTAACAATCGTACAAAAGGGTGCAATGGTTAGTATCCTTGGTACGACATGGCTTAATTAAACTATGCATATATCAGCCCTTCATAACAAACTGACAATAATAATGTACTAAACTTTTTCTGGAGTAATATTTATGATTATCGTCATTTGCCTCGTCTGTTATCAATCTTTGTGTTCTAGTAATTGTTTTATACATTGAAGATTATTCAAGTGCATGAAATGGTCTGGGTTTAGATTGAGAACCCTTTGTGATCTTGGAAGGAAAAGTGTAAGAATAATTAGTTTATTTTTCTCAATCATATTCTTTTAAAAGGGTGTAAATATACAACAAGAATAGCCACATTTAAGGCTCTAATTATGCTACTAATAATCACTAATAGGATATGATTAGACTAATTATATGTCATCTAATCTATCACCGTAATTGCTAATGTATCTACCATTTACATTCTAAAATCAATTATAATAATTACTAATTACAATCAATTAACAATTATTATATCATTCCCCCGCAGTCGAAGCAGGAGGCAGACGTATGCTGAGACTGTCCCGAAAATCTTCAAATAAAACCAGCAGAAGACCTTTAGTAAAAATATCTGCAATCTTATAGCGTGTCGGGACATGTAACACACGCACTTGTCCGCGTGAGACCTTTTCACGAACAAAGTGGATATCCAGCTCAATATGTTTAGTGCGTTGGTGATTGACCGGATTCCCAGAGAGGTAGATGACACTAACATTATCACAGTATACTAACGTGGCCTTCGGAATTGGGCAGTGGAGTTCGAGCAGAAGATTCCGAAGCCAACATGATTCAGACACAACATTGGAAACACCTCGGTATTCTGCTTCGGCACTGGAACTGGATAAGGTTGCTTGTCGTTTCGAGGATCAAGATACCAAGTTATCACCAAGAAATACACCATAACCAGACGTGGAGCGTCTGGTGTCCGGACACCTTCTCCAGTCGGCATCTGTATAAGCGACAAGTGAGGATGTCAACGATGGATATAGATGCAGGCCATACTCGAGTGTGCCCTGAATGTACTGCACAATGCGTTTGAGAGCATGCATATGATCATCCATTGGATTATGCATGAAAAGGCACACATGTTGCACATCATAAGAAATATCCGGCCTGGTGAATGTCAAATACTACAGGGCCCCTACCAAGCTTCGGTAAAGTGTCGGATCGGCAAATGGTTTGCCAGATGATGCACTCAATTTGGATATAGTGTCCACTGGAGTTGCTGAAGGTTTACAGGAGGACATGCCAGCACGTTCAACAATCTCAGTTGAGTACTTCTTTTGGGATATAAATAAACTACATGCATGACGTGTCCCAACTATACCTAGAAAGTAGTGTAATGGCACTAGATCTTTCATTGCAAATTCAGAACTAAGTTGTGACATGATAGACTTGCAAAGAGCATCTGATGAGGCAGTTAGTATTTAAAGATATGCCTTTGTACTTGTACATAGTAAATCTTTAACCAAAAAGAGCTGAAAGCAGTATAAAGTAGTAATCAAGAGAATACTATATTAAATTGATGCCAACGCAATACCTGTGAGCTTGACTCAATTGAAAGTAATTTATGCAAATGGCCAACATTTCCACCCTGAAGAGAAATTAGGAAAATATTCAGTCATTTTACACAAACCATCAAATTTCACATACTATGCAGCATGAATTATATCTGCATCCACACCTGGAAAATTCTGCAGCCTTCCTTCAAGCTCTTTAAAGGCAATCTCAAAGAAGTGCTCCCCACCTAATGTACCGGACGAAGTCAGAACATGCACAAAATGGAGAAAAGGCAGTGGCCAAGAGAAAACCAAGTTTTTGTGCACTGACCTGTGCCATAGGAGTCCCATTATCAGTGTTAATGAGCATGCCACTTTCAGGCTCAACCTCAAAAAGGTTTGCATGAATTTCATCATGGAAAAAACCTGGTTTTGCACTGCATAAAAAACAAGTACTTGTTTGTCAGGAAGGTGATCACAACTCTACAAAACAATCGCTGGAAAATAAAAACAGACAGAGGCATTTGGCCCTAATATGGCTGCATATGGTCGGCATCAAAAGCAACACGTATGCATATTCTCAAAAGTTTCAAGGGAAGAAGATGACCTGCCAGTGATGACAACATCAAAGTACCGAAGCCAATCAAAACTGGAACTAGATCCATCAGAAGGGTTAGGCCCACAGAGGAAGTTCATAACAATGTTTGAATAGTCCCACAAGCTGCACACATGTAAATAAGATCCTTAAAAATGTAAAGAATGCATAAAACATCAGCGGAAGAGAATAATATGAGTAGTTCCATTGATGGGATTTGAAGAACCTTTCAGGCAATACAGCTCATATAAAAACTTCAGAAAGAGCAGCACCTAAAGCCCCCCCCCCCCCCCCCCCGGCAACCACCCAAACAACCCAACAAAGAAAAACAAACCTAAAACTGACAGAAGAAGAAAAAGGAGACTTCAGTGACAGCATCATCACCTGTTTGTTACCAGAAAAGTAGCACGTCCGGATTCTCTAAGCATTTTGAGCATCGGAACAATTGAGGTATCCTCATTGATATATCTGATGTTCGCAGAGGCAGATGGCAAGATAAACAAATTAGTCAAACAAGCAGTGAGTTATGAGAATATACTAGACAATAAAAATAACAACCCATAGGTTTTGCATATTTCTAATCAAACAACATAGAAGATGTTCTCAACTATTCAACACTTCCACTCGTTCTCATCTCTCTCGTCTTGAAATTTCTAAGGCAACAAAGCTTATTTATCACTCTCTTCAAAGCTTTTGTAATTTAAGTTTAAGAAACGCTTATTAACCACTTGAAGCACCGAACATCGTCCAAAACAATACCGTAATGATATAAAATAGTACTACATATCACCCTATCAAAAAAAGGGGCAATCTAACCAAAATCCAGCAAAATCTTCAACATGTGTATTAAAAGCTAACCAAAAAAGTTATATTGAAGAAAAACTAACCGAATGACTGTTTACGCATACGATAAGCAGACATATTACTAATCAAACAAATTAAATGGAGGATTTAGCATAAGCATTTATCATCGGTCTGCGTATCCAGCGAACTTCAGACTTGGAACCATAATGTCCGGCAAGCTACCCATCATACCAGGACCATGAGCAAAGATATAACCCTTTTCCTCTTTTGGTCAATCCTAGGCTCACTAGCAATAGATAGAGAGATTCAGGAGCACTGTTTTTGTAGCAGAGGATAACAATGGCGGTAACTTCCATGAATTATATGTCATCTAATCTATCACCGTAATTGCTAATGTATCTACCATTTACATTCTAAAATCAATTATAATAATTACTAATTACAATCAATTAACAATTATTCTATTATTCCCCCGCAGTCGAAGCAGGAGGCAGACGTATGCTGAGACTGTCCCGAAAATCTTCAAATAAAACCAGCAGAAGACCTTTAGTAAAAATATCTGCAATCTTATAGCGTGTCGGGACATGTAACACACGCACTTGTCCGCGTGAGACCTTTTCACGAACAAAGTGGATAACCAGCTCAATATGTTTAGTGCGTTGGTGATTGACCGGATTCCCAGAGAGGTAGATGGCACTAACATTATCACAGTATACTAACGTGGCCTTCGGAATTGGGCAGTGGAGTTCGAGGAGAAGATTCTGAAGCCAACATGATTCAGACACAACATTGGAAACACCTCGGTATTCTGCTTCGGCACTGGAACTGGATAAGGTTGCTTGCCATTTCGAGGATCAAGATACCAAGTTATCACCAAGAAATACACCATAATCAGACGTGGAGCGTCTGGTGTCCGAACACCTTCTCCAGTCGACATCTGTATAAGCGACAAGTGAGGATGTCAACGATGGATATAGATGCAGGCCATACTCGAGTGTGCCCTGAATGTATCGCACAATGCATTTGAGAGCATGCATATGATCATCCATTGGATTATGCATGAAAAGGCACACATGTTGCACATCATAAGAAATATCCGGCCTGGTGAATGTCAAATACTACAGGGCCCCTACCAAGCTTCGGTAGAGTGTCGGATCGGCAAATGGTTTGCCAGATGATGCACTCAATTTGGATATAGTGTCCACTGGAGTTGCTGAAGGTTTACAGGAGGACATGCCAGCACGTTCAACAATCTCAGTTGAGTACTTCTTTTGGGATATAAATAAACCACCTGCATGACGTGTCCCAACTATACCTAGAAAGTAGTGTAGTGGCACTAGATCTTTCATTGCAAATTCAGAACTAAGTTGTGACATGATAGACTTGCAAAGAGCATCTGATGAGGCAGTTAGTATAATAATATTATTACCCTAACGGTAGATAAACAGAGAATGATCGAAACAGCTGTTGGAAAAACCAATATGTGACACAAAATAGGCAAACCTCTTGTACCATGCCCTAGGGGCTTGCTTTAGCCCATATAATGATTTCTTGAGCATGCACATATGATTGGGATATTTAGAGTCCATGTAACCCAAAAGTTGGTACATGTAAACAGTTTCATGTAGGTGTCCATGAAGAAAGACATTTTTGACATCTAACTGATGAAGTGGCCATTGCCTTTGACAGAGCCAGACTAAGGACTGTTCTGATAGTTGCCAGTTTAACCACCGGACTGAACGTCTCACCGCAATCCATACCAACCTGATGTGTCTTTCCATCACTTACATGACGGGCTTTATGCCGCTCAAAAGCACCATCAAATTTTTCTTTGTGATTGAAAATCCACATAGACCAAATTATATTAGCATTAGGGGACGTGGTACTAATTCCCACGTCCTATTTTTAATAAGAGCATTAAATTCATCGTTCATAGTCAATTTCCAATTCGGGTCATTAAGGGCAGCCACATGATTATGAGGCAATGGTGATTTTGGGATGTGAGTAAGTAGACTATATTTGGTGTTGGGTTTGACAATGTCATGTTGAGTACGGGTGACGGACCGCGGGGCTGGAAGTGGGTCCAGGTGTGGAACACTAGAAACTGGGCCAGAACTGCCAACATTAATTGGGCCCAGTGTCGGTAAAAATGGCCCAGTTCGCTGGTCAGTAATTTCCCGAGAATGTGCCACTGTTTCGGATCCCAAATTATTTGGGTGCATTGGGTCGGCCGAAACAATGGCTATGGGGTGGTTTTGGGCCACTGTTTCTGGGCCCAAGTCACACAAATAATTTGGGCTGGCCGAAACAGTAGTTGTGGGGCCCGAGAGATGGTGAGTCAAATACGGGGATATGTCATCATCTAGAAAATCATAGGTAGGTGGTCCAGACACATGCAATTTTGCAAATGGGAAAGTGTTTTCATCGAAGAGGACGTGATGACTCACAATAATTTTATTGGAGAAGAGGTCGTAACATTTGTAACCTCGATGATTGGAAGGATAATCCAAAAATATGCAATGAGTAGACCGGGGTTGTAGTTTGTTGATGGTGGTCGATGGAAAAAGAGGATAGCACAAACATACAAATACCCGTAAGTGAGAATAAGATGGGTCCCGTAAGTATAGGATTTTTAATGGGGCTTGATAGGATAAATTTTTGTGGGGTAGTATGTTCAATAAATACGTAGCCATTTGTAGTGCATGATGCCAAAATGATGGAGGTAGTGTGGCATGGGCAAGTGATGTTCTAATAATGTTATTGATGGTTCAGATTTTTCGTTCCGCTTTCCCATTTTGTGAGGATGTGCGTGGGCATGAAAGGCGGAAATTTAAACCATTTGAATTACAAAAATTCCAAAAATGCCTATTATCAAACTCCATACCATTATCACATTGAATATTTTAACATCCCGTTCAAATTGTTTCCGGATAAATGCTCTGAAAATGAGAAATAATACATATGGCCTGAAGAGCTCAAAACGGGTGATGTCCAAATATCACAATGGATAATATCAAAGGGCATAAGTGTGCACGAATTAGATGAAACAAATGGCAATTGAACATGTTTGCCAAGTGGACATGAACGACACATATTAGAATTACATGTTTGAGTACATGAAATAAAATTATTTTGGTTGAGAGAGGCTAAAACAGGTGCCCCGGATGACCCAAACGTTCATGCCGTAACGAAGGTGCAAAAGCAACAAAAGTGGAAGGTAACTTGGTTCGTTGGTTTGGTGATGTAATTGGATAGAGCTTTCCTTGACTATCACATCTCATGAGAAACGTCCCCGTCTGAAAATCCTTCACGAAAAATCCAAAAGGGTAAAAAATAACAGACATTCAATTATCAGTAGTAAATTTTCTAACAGACACCAAGTTTTCGATTAATTGTGGAGCATGAAGGACATTTTATAAAATTAATGGTGGGTTTGGTGGTGACAATTTAATAGAACCATAACCTCGAATTGGAATAGAAGGGCCATTTCCGACAATTATACTATTATTTTTACTCAAATTAAAATAGGACAAAAGATTACATTGGGAGGACATTATATGTGACGTCGCTCCGGAGTCCATATACCAATTTGCATCGAGCGAATTAAGTTCAAGGGTGTGCATGACAGACTCAATATCCGTTGGGCTTGCCACTACCGAATGAGCCTCCTGCCACTGGTTCGGCAGTGGCCCAAAGCTGCTGGAATTGCTGGTTGCACTGTTACGCGGCCCAAAATTGTTTGGCCCAAAACTGGGTTGTTGGTTACCCGTGCCCTGGCCAGTAGGCCTTGCCTAATTATATGTCATCTAATCTATCACCTTAATTGCTAATTTACCTACCATTTACATTCTAAAATTAATTATAATAATTACTAATTACAATCAATTAATAATTATTCTATCAAAAAGTTCTACAACAATTTCATGATCCTATGGTAAATTCTTATGCACGGTTCAGTGGTCAATCCACAATTTTCACTCATGGTGTTAAAAAAAAATAACAAAAGCTAAATATAAAAATAATGTTGTCCCTAAGAATTGAACATAGGATGTTGAAGACAATTTTAAGCACCCTAGATCACTTGAGCTAACCTTTGTATTTGTTTGGGGAGTTCAAAAGTTCATATATATAAAAATAATGTTGTCCCTAAGAATTGAACATAGGATGTTGAAGACAATTTTAAGCACCCTAGATCACTTGAGCTAACCTTTGTATTTGTTTGGGGAGTTCAAAAGTTCATATATGTACATAAATACATAAAATTTATCGTATATATACACGATAATTTTTTACCAAAAGTGTTCGGATGAACAACTCAGCCCCAAAATAATTTTGGCAACTTGAAGTTGGGTTCTTGTTTTACATACTTGAAATAAAACCATATTGATATTTTCACGAGCTTAATTAATTGGCTGTCATTTTTACAAGAAAAAGGTAGCGCCACAAGCAAATATTGCAACATTGACCATTTCCAGTAAGATGTTGGGTTAATTAATGTACAGTTATGACTGGACTTTACACATTATAATCGGAATATCGCAAAACTATTTTTGGGCAATTCGCAGGAATGCCCTTGGGGTGGTCTTTAATTTTTGCCCTTTAAATTAAAAAATTTTAATTTTTGTTCTTTGCCTAAAAATTTTAGGTTCCGGGTTTAAACGCCGCTCAATCAAAAATTTTAAAAAAAAATCACAAGGCATAGTTTGGATTCGCAAGACAAAATTTGCATGCAAGCTATGTCTGAAGACAGAGTTTCAAACTCTATCTTAAGGCAGAGTTTCAAACTCTACCTTAAAGCAGAGTTTGCATGCAATCTATGTCTTATCCGGCAGAGTTTGCCTTAAGGCAACAAATTTTACTTTAAGGCAGTCAGAGTTTGCATACAAACTCTACATTAAGTCAGAGTTTTCCTTCAGGCATAAGAAAAACTCTGTCTTGCGAATCCAAACTCTACCTTGCGATTTTTTTATTTATTTTTGAATGAGCAGCGGTTCGACCTGGAACCTCGAGGTATATTTAAGCGAATGACAAAAATTAAAGATTCCAAATTTGAGGGACAAAAATTAAAGACCAGTGCCTTTGAAGGGAAATCCGCGCAAAAAAAAAGACTATTTTTTAATCATATTAAAGTAACCAAACTTTATCATTATAAGTTACAACATAATCTTTTAAAATAGCTGAAATTTAACCATTATAACATTAAAGTCGCTTTGATGGCTAGGTTTTATAGTTACGGTGGGGTATATTTTAGTGAGTTCACTGATTATAGCGGGTAAAGCTAGCTCAGTTTCTTTGACGTAACAAAATAATTTCATGAATAAAATTTAGTGATCATACACGAAATTAATTAACTTTATTAAATTCCAGTACCTAATTTCCTTCAAGATAACGGGACTTTTCTTAAGTTCATTTTGGGGTTTTGGGTGTTTAAAACTCTTAGGTCACTGTCCCAAATTATGATGAATATGCTCATAATAAATGCTATATCATTTCATAGAATTTCAACTTTGCAACTTTCTTGGGAACCTTTTCAAAAGTTGATATATACTCCAAGATACCTCATGCTAAATCTTTTGTGGTACAATGACATAAAATATTTCTTTGGTTATCTCTCCAATTTCTTTGTCAAAAATCTCTGGAAAGCCTCCTGTAATTATTCTCTTATATATGGTCCCTTCTTGCAATTTGAGCTTGCTGCCTATCCTTACCTTTCTGGTCCAAAATGTGAATTTTTCTTTCTCTAGATTCTTCCAACTCAAAGGCTAAGATTGTTCTTGCATAAAAAAAAATGAGGAAATAATAAACTTTCTTATAATTGCAAAAGAAGGTGTGAAGCCTTTCGTAAAAATCGTATGAACTCAGCTCAAAGCAAACAATATTATGTTACAATTGAGAGTATTATATTAGTTACCCTCTTTGAAGACTTCTCAACCTAAATAGTCGATATCTAACCACTTAAACAAAAAACTAGCCGAGTATTATATTAGTTACCCTCTTTGAAGACTCCTCAACCTAAATAGCCGATATCCAACCGATTAAACAAAAAAACTAGCCGACGGATGTATAATATATATGTAATCCATGTATTATATGTATATAACCATGTATAGACAATGTATACCAACTAAGAAAAATTATAGTAAATCTAGCCAGCTATTTGTGCAAAGATACATCTCTCTTTAGAGTGGCTTAGCCCATCAAGAACAAGCATAAAGTTATCATCTTCTTTGAGGGGACTGTCCAATGAAGTGGAATATCATTTGCCTCATCCTTTTGCTTATAGTCAAAGGATGTGATTCCCTTACAATTGTGTTAAGCAAGATTATGAAACTTGAGGGAAATTCAACATGTTCAGAAGATCACATCAAAGTCTATTTTGGGCCAAAGATATATTAGGTGATTCTAGTAGAGAATTTTCCAGCCTGTAATGAACAACATGTAACAGCATATCCATAACCCAGGGAACATGGAGAGCTGGCAATTTTTTTTTCAAAAAGACTGAAAGCCATTTGACTGATGTGCCACTGTTAAAGAGGATTTAATAGAATCATCGTACAATAAACCCTTGTGGTCCAGCTCTTCCTTAGACCCCGCACAGGAGCTTACTGCACCGGGCTGCCTTTTTTATCCACTTGTATGATTTGGATGCTCTTTTCTTAATTTTTTTTCTTCTTTCTAAAAAGGAAGACTGGGCAATAATAGCCTTCTTGAATGCCGGGTAAACTCATTAAATGGGTAAAACATTTTTTACATAAAAAGAGTTAACAACAATATACTCAGTGTAATCTCACAATTGAAATCTTGGTAGGTAGAATGTACAAAGACCTTACCCCTATCATGAAGATAGAGACTATTTTTAGTAGACCATTTGCTAAAAAAAAAAGGTTCACATAACTCAAAAAATTGGTACACCTGAAAAATGATGTTTCATATCCTAGGTCCTTGTATTCTTCAACCTACCCGGTTATCATTCATATTTTAGACAATTCCAGTTGCTTTATATAATGCAAAGTCACAATCAGGCAAGTACAAATATGAAATAACACAAACAGATGGGATACAATTATGTTATTTCACCACAAAACATAAATACTTTCTAGGTTGGTACAACTTTAAAAGGGTTACATTCCAAGACGGCCTAAATCAACAAAGAACTTAATATATAAAACATGTGGATGCACCTAAAAGTTAGAATGAGCAAAGCTCTTCCTCAAAATGCACTGCCTGTAGCTCCTGGCTGACGAATAGAGAGAATGTCAATTTCATGGGGCATAAAATCTTCGGTCGGCCTATAGTACTTGTCTGGGGAATACAAGCTCAAGTTTGTCACTTGACTGGTATAAAGACACGCGAACCTCTCCACCTGTGAATCAACAAAACCTAACTTCAGTTTTCAACTTAAGCTCACACCCACAAATTGCAGGATACTACCCAATTAGTATTTAATCGTACCTGATGTGCAAAACGAGAATTCTGATAACCTGTCTTCATCAGCTGTCCCCAGACCTTGTGAAACTGTAAATGTTTGATGACTTTATCAGAAAAGGAATAAAGTACGTACTTTTTTTTGTTGAAAATCCAAATCAATTTATTAATACCGCATCAAGCCAGTGCCAAATACAAGGGAAACAAGTTTATGAATATATGCATTGACAAAGTTAAAAGAAAGTATAATTGGGTATTTAATATTTTGTGTATTACTGCCTCCGTCCCAATTTATGTGGCACCATTTGACTTGACACGAAGTTTAAGAAAGAAAGAAAGACTTTTGAAATGTGTGGTCCAAAACAAGTCTTATATAAATGTGTGACTGTCTCATAAAGTTAATTTGTTTCCAAATATAGAAAGGTGACATTCTTTTTGGGACAGATCAAAAAGGAAATAGTTCCACATAAATTGGGACATAGGAATATTTCTCACCAAAGCTTGCTCCAAAGAAGGATGAACTTTTCCCTAAATAAATAATTCCACGTTTAAAGGAAATTCTCTCTTTAACAATCATACCTTTTGGTGACATTCTCGTTGTGCCTGCTGATGACTGAGCCTGACCTCCTCGCTTTGGGACTATAAAATGACACCATTAAACCAGATTAATTGAACCCCATTAGGGGGGGAAATTCATTGCCTATTTACTTCAATGCAATCAAGTACATTTGATTCTCCAGGTGGCAGATTACCAAGGTAGAGAAATCGACCAAATAAAAAACTGTTTCTCTTATTATGTCAAAATTAATCTTCCTACTGATACTATCTTGAAATAACCAACCTGCAGCTTGTCAAGCTCCGAAAAAAGCTTCTCGCTGCTGGAATCATCAGTATCTTTAGACCTGAAGCATATTGTCGCTCATGAAATGATTAAAGACGAGAAACTTTAACCTTCAGACGATTTCAGATGATACAAAAAATTTATTAACATAAATGTAAGAGTGTTCACTGTCAAAATGGTTCTACAGACAGGACGAAGATCTTCGTTCAAGACGCACAAATAAAAGGTTTCTTAATTTTTCCACTTAAAGAAACTTGCCACTGCTCAGTCACAAGACAACTCCACACTGAAATAAAGTCCCAGAGGCTCAAAATCTACTCATAAATAAAGGCTCTCCTGCTTTCTCATTATCCAACCACCTTAAATCAATCATTCAATCAACTAAACCTCATTTTGCTTATTTATTTCCTCATTTCTTTTATCCTAGTACTTCCTTAGCAGAACACACTCAGCATGAAAACAGTTGCACAGATAAGACGCACCATCAAAAATCACGCACATATGAGTTCTACAATATAAAATAAAATGGAGAGAATCATTACTTGAGAGACCACTTAAGATGTTGTATTGCATTGTCAATGTGATCATGCTGACTCCTCAATAACTGAAGTTGCTGCAAACATGTAAAAATTGCAATTATTACAACACCATGTAGCAGAACATGAAGCAGATTTTTAGGATTTAAAGTAAAATGCTATAAATTTACAGATAATTCATCCGCTTCGTCTCTTAGCTCACAAGACCATAAAGGAAAAATTATGTTCACATATAACTAGTGTACAGCATATGGAGAGAAGTTATTTCCTTAGATGAGAAACAAATTGCTTCTCTGTGAAATTTCAATTAAAAAAATATATCAAAAGACCTAATCGATAAAAAAAATAAAAAAATGAGTGATTAAATTGAGACAATAATTAAAGGATAAACATGAAAAAGATTGCCAGTAAAGCTGTTGTTAAAGTGTCCATCGTTGACGGAACCGGTTGTTGTCTCCTTAAAAGGTCTTGGACAATCCTTACCTTATGTGATAACTTTTGGTTGTGTTAGGGCCCAGTTCCATGTTATTCACATGGTATACAGGTCAGACTCATCACTGAATGGCTGAATGTGTTCCCCAATATTGGGTTCCCATGTTATATTGTCTACGCTCCACATTTCCAGTTCTGGGCGTCCATAGGGTGTGTGAAACCTCTAAGATACAATCCCCAAAGTTAGATGTATGGTCGAGTTAGGCCTAGGCTCTATTTTCTTAACAGTTGCAAGTCAGCCGGCCAAATTGTGAGCTACTCAAGAGTTGAGGGCTCCACGTACGGCTACAAGTGAACTTACCCAAAATATCAACTACTCAAGCTCAATGTTGCTAGGCTTATAATGCTGACGACCCCATAAAACCTCTAAGATACAAGTATCTAACTATATACAGTAAATAATTTATCTACTTCACAAAAATATTACTCTACAATTTCAGAATGATGATGGCTGTAAGCACAAAAACAATGATTGCCATGTGGTAGGGGTTTGAACATTAATTTTGATATGCTATTACATCTTAAGAATATTAACAAATTTCCTTCTTTTCAATTTTATTTGAACATGAAAATGGTCCACTCCAGAATACTGGTTTCATCAGTAAAGATATCAGAAGTGTACTTCCACGATATGTGGTGCTACACAAGGTTGACAAGCACTTCAATGATCCCACCCTTATTTTAAACGTCAGATAAAAGGCTCTCACAAGCACAGCAAATTTTCCATTTGCAAAGCCAAACTAACTGTTCTTGTTGATTATGTTCTCACGTATAGAGAGCTACGAAGCATATAAAGGACAAGAAAATCTAATGGAGTACAGAGAATAAGATGAAGGATATGCTTATATACCTTGCGAGTATCCCTTAGTTCCCAGAGAAGTTCAACCTCTCTCTCAAGCTCTGGAACAACAAGCATTGTTCTCCAACCTGCTCAAACATCATAAGATCCTAAAGTCTAGAATTCGAACTTCTTAAAAGAAGCAAAGGAAAACAAATAAAAGAGGTATGCAGGATATGCTACGGGTTGCGTATGATTATAGCCGTGATCGTGGAAAACAGTACCGGAGAGAAAATTGGAGGAAATTAATTTTCTTTCTATCCATGTAATTAGTGGTTCTTGAAAATCTCGGAATATTCTTTTAATATCACTATTAGTGCTAAAATATAACAGCTAGTCAACGGCTTTCGTGATCTTAGTTGCACATGGTCATAAATAATGTAAATGCTTATCTATAATTAATTTTATTTGAAGCATAAAAGTATCACTTATCATAATTTTTCTAATATGGCTCTAACATACTGGATGTATCAGTTGCATATACCTAGTTTGATGAACTAGAAAGGTGTGCAGCAACAGTCATTAGAACTCACTACCAATATATGAAGTTCCAAAAAAGCAACAAAGAATATAGAAAAAGGGAGCACATGGAGTAGTGAATGCATACCCAATTTCTTTTTGCTGCGTAAGATATCACCGTAAATGTGATCTCCAACATACAGAACCTAATTGAAGAGAACAATACGTTACCATCCAAATAAGTAAATAAAAATGGAAATTAACCACAGTCAATCACCCAATTAGAATCATGAACCAAGCTCAAGATAACACCAAGTAAATCCATTACTCCTTCCCTCCATAACTTCCTAAAGTGAAAGTAGACTCCTGACTGTTAAGCTATATGCTTTCTCTTTCAGCCATACTGAGTATTTAAAGATATGCCTTTGTACTTGTACATAGTAAATCTTTAACCAAAAAGAGCTGAAAGCAGTATAAAGTAGTAATCAAGAGAATACTATATTAAATTGATGCCAACGCAATACCTGTGAGCTTGACTCAATTGAAAGTAATTTATGCAAATGGCCAACATTTCCACCCTGAAGAGAAATTAGGAAAATATTCAGTCATTTTACACAAACCATCAAATTCCACAAACTATGCAGCATGAATTATATCTGCATCCACACCTGGAAAATTCTGCAGCCTTCCTTCAAGCTCTTTAAAGGCAATCTCAAAGAAGTGCTCCCCACCTAATGTACCGGACGAAGTCAGAACATGCACAAAATGGAGAAAAGGCAGTGGCCAAGAGAAAACCAAGTTTTTGTGCACTGACCTGTGCCATAGGAGTCCCATTATCAGTGTTAATGAGCATGCCACTTTCAGGCTCAACCTCAAAAAGGTTTGCATGAATTTCATCATGGAAAAAACCTGGTTTTGCACTGCATAAAAAACAAGTACTGGTTTGTCAGGAAGGTGATCACAACTCTACAAAACAATCGCTGGAAAATATAAACAGA
This sequence comes from Anisodus acutangulus, assembly GCA_029783415.1. Taxonomy (NCBI): domain Eukaryota; kingdom Viridiplantae; phylum Streptophyta; class Magnoliopsida; order Solanales; family Solanaceae; genus Anisodus; species Anisodus acutangulus. The sequence continues at coordinate 3,146,957 of CM056503.1, forward strand.
CAGAGGCATTTGGCCCTAATATGGCTGCATATGGTTGGCATCAAAAGCAACACGTATGCATATTCTCAAAAGTTTCAAGGGAAGAAGATGACCTGCCAGTGATGACAACATCAAAGTACCGAAGCCAATCAAAACTGGAACTAGATCCATCAGAAGGGTTAGGCCCACAGAGGAAGTTCATAACAATGTTTGAATAGTCCCACAAGCTGCACACATGTAAATAAGATCCTTAAAAATGTAAAGAATGCATAAAACATCAGCGGAAGAGAATAATATGAGTAGTTCCATTGATGGGATTTGAAGAACCTTTCAGGCAATACAGCTCATATAAAAACTTCAGAAAGAGCAGCACCTAAAGCTCCCCCCCCCCCCCGGCAACCACCCAAACAACCCAACAAAGAAAAACAAACCTAAAACTGACAGAAGAAGAAAAAGGAGACTTCAGTGACAGCATCATCACCTGTTTGTTACCAGAAAAGTAGCACGTCCGGATTCTCTAAGCATTTTGAGCATCGGAACAATTGAGGTATCCTCATTGATATATCTGATGTTCGCAGAGGCAGATGGCAAGATAAACAAATTAGTCAAACAAGCAGTGAGTTATGAGAATATACTAGACAATAAAAATAACAACCCATAGGTTTTGCATATTTCTAATCAAACAACATAGAAGATGTTCTCAACTATTCAACACTTCCACTCGTTCTCATCTCTCTCGTCTTGAAATTTCTAAGGCAACAAAGCTTATGTATCACTCTCTTCAAAGCTTTTGTAATTTAAGTTTAAGAAACGCTTATTAACCACTTGAAGCACCGAACATCGTCCAAAACAATACCGTAATGATATAAAATAGTACTACATATCACCCTATCAAAAAAAGGGGCAATCTAACCAAAATCCAGCAAAATCTTCAACATGTGTATTAAAAGCTAACCAAAAAAGTTATATTGAAGAAAAACTAACCGAATGACTGTTTACGCATACGATAAGCAGACATATTACTAATCAAACAAATTAAATGGAGGATTTAGCATAAGCATTTATCATCGGTCTGCGTATCCAGCGAACTTCAGACTTGGAACCATAATGTCCGGCAAGCTACCCATCATACCAGGACCATGAGCAAAGATATAACCCTTTTCCTCTTTTGGACAATCCTAGGCTCACTAGCAATAGATAGAGAGATTCAGGAGCACTGTTTTTGTAGCAGAGGATAACAATGGCGGTAACTTCCATGAAAGTTACAGTGCAACAAGAAGGCACACTTGCAGACACTGCCAAAATAGATGGAAACAGCAGTTTCTGCACCTTGCTTTGGCTATTTCTCCAACCAACTTCTCCTACTGTCATTGATGCTATTTCTAATATAGATCTTAAGCTTTGATGTCAGAACACAGATGGTCCTTAGATAAACCCACAGTGAAAGAGCTGCTAAACTAGATCGGCCTCTTAGAAGTCAGATTTACAAGATTACGGTCAGCTCTTTGATCAAACAGAAAGTGAAGATGGGGATGACGTCAAATATTTCAGCATGTTGGTAAATTTCCTTTCTGAGTCAGTTTTGGATCTTATTAATTTCAAGCCCCCCTTTTTCTTCATTTACCTTTCTCCTTTTCTGTTTTAGAACAGCAGTGAAGCTTTGAAACTACACTCCCTAAACAAAGAACAGGAACAACCAATTATCTCTAGATTTCCTGAAATATGGTCTAATACAGTTACCTTCCTTTTTTCTACTGCCCTATTGGCACCACACTCCAACACCAGGACTTTTAGCTTTTCACAGAGAAGAGGAAGATTAGTTCCAGGAACCTTTTTTCCCTTAAACCCTAAAAATTGAATGATATGTACATTGAGATGTTCGTGCAAAGCATAGGCTAGACAAGCGGTACACCGAACACCAACCCTAGCTTAGGATAACTGATAATTCCTATAAGAACCGCAACGACGTGTTGGTCAAAGACTTCGTCTCACTCCTCGTCCAGAATAAAATTGATAACATCCTTTCCTTCTCAATAATATCCTTGTTTTCATATTAGCGAACTATCAAACAAGTTACATGCAACAGAAGACGAAATTGGGAATACCATATTACACAAGCTTTTAATAGAAATAAAGTATCAACGAAAAACAAACATATCATGTGCATATGCAACAACTAAAAGGGAAAAAGTGTAACTTTAAGGCCAACACTCTAGGGGTGAAGCATGTCTTGTTTTCTAAGGTCCACCAAATCTAACATTCCCTGGCATATGAAACCATGCACTAAGAGACTTATAAATTACCACTCAATATGGTACATTCTCCAGAAGCAACAAAACAGTTGCCCATACCTTTTTGGTTCTTTTGCAACCATCTGCTTCAAAGTCCCATCACGGTGGCACAAATCCACTGCTGCTCTAGCATCCTTGTACATGCGAGAGTAGCTGCAAGAAGTGTTAGCAAATGAGCATACCATGTAGACTGTACATGGACAGAATGCTTCCATTAAAGCAGTAGTCAGTGAAAATACACAAGGAGTATTAATAAATGTAACCCAGAGGCCAACCATCTCCATACCCACCACCCACCCCACCTCGCTGTTGACGCGCAGCTGTTTCCATAGAACTCCATACTAAGATTTAACTCACAGGAAAAGTGGAAACACCATTAGCATTAAAACTACAGAATCTTCCTATAACATACCCTCAACGACCTAGCACATTGTCTGAAGTTCATATTTTGCAAGACTTCCAAAACAAGAAAAACTTGTAAATAATTCAGCGCATGCATGCACATACCCACCATAACTTAGCAGCAACTTTCTGTTCAATGAAATTAGTCCAAGAATTTTTGCGAAAGCAAATCATTGCATAGTCATGCTCACACATGCATATCAAATTATCAAGGCACAAGAACTTTTCACAAATTTAGATTTTACATATTTTTACACTGCTGAAAATATATATCTTGAAGCAACTAATAAAAGATGACAAGACCACGGAAATTTGAGTCAATTGAAAGATGGAACATATCTATAAAACAAGCTGAAACTAGAATATAACAATTATTGAAGGTGTACGGGACATCCTTATTGAAGAAATCTAATTGCTTCATAAAGCTACTATAAGTAAGAGTTACAAAAACAGAATAGAACTGAAACTAGACTCGATCACCATCTTCTTTTGTTTCGAGCATATCTCGTGATAGATTAGCAGATATATTTGTGAAAAACTTCTGTTAATCCGTGTTACCTCTAGCTAATGAAAAAGAAAAAGAAGTGACGAGACAATAGTCAAACTAATTGCATGCAAAGCCGGATTAAAGAAGACATTCGCAGAAATACAGATTGACGTTACTTATAAAGCTATAAAAGAGTACTGGTTACTCTCTTACTCTGCATCTTCAGGAACTTTTCCTGGATTTTTGTCCTTGAAGTCCACCAACTGAGCGAATAAGTAGGCTTCAGCAAGAGAGAAAAGGGTATCAATAAGTGCATAGTCAGGTTCATCAAATGAATCCCGAAGCAAGGTATTGCCATAAGTAGCGACTTTATCTTCCTTGGAAAGCTCTCTAAATCCGTGATAAGCTACTTTCACATATTTGTGTCGGTCCATCTGTTACATGAGCAAGCAGAAAAAGGAAAAATAGTTAAATAAAAAAGAAATGAAACTACAACCGTAAGTGAGGATGAAGTGAAATTAATGATTAAGACAGGAAACAATTACAATGAAAGGACAAAATGGGGGACATACCTTTAATATATTCCCCCTCTTTTTATCAAGAACCAAACCTCTGACCATATAGCTCGAATCAAATGACCATTTCAACAGCTACAAAACACCCAACATGGTGAAAAATCTTCCACTGATAGTCATACACTCAGTAATAGTAAACAGAAAACTCAGATTCAATAGTCAAAATAATCCGCCAGCACAAAAAATAAACAAACAGTGATTTTTTATGGCAATCACCAGCTCTCAAAACTAACTGCTTACACACCAAAGACATAATGAGGTTGAAAGTTCAATTACTAAATCATGAAAACAAAACCTTCATCTCAACATTATGCATAATACATACCACTATACCAATACCACACTCTAGGTCACTGAAAGACATAATTAATGCTAATACACATATAAAATGCATTGAGCATGATATCCATAAAATAAGATGAATAATCTTGTTGTGCAACTGCCAGAGGAATAAATAACGTTGAGACAACGAACTAGCACATAGATATGCCTCATCAATTTCTATTCAGACTTTTTCTTATACAAGTATTAATAGTACCTCTGGAGGGTATCCTAAATCATAAACTAGCTTTTTGACAGTGCCTTCATATGCAAGAGATTCGAAAGTCTCAGGTTTGTACTGCGCCAGGGTGTAATCCATGTCAAATCCAACAGCAACTATATTTTTCATATTTAAGGGCCTGTTACAGAATATCTGCTTTCCTATGTCAATGTTGCACCCTCCTTCAGGAGATGACCATATGCAGGAAAGCTGACCACCATTGGCACCATTTCCCTTCTCAATCAGCGCCGCCCTGTTATCTACACCAACACCATCCATTGTACAACTTGTATGTAACTGATCTCCCCCTGAACAGTATAATCATAACGAAAATTAGCTAGTACACAGTATATGAACATGTCAAATTCCACAACTCCTCTGAAAATTGCAGCATGCACAGAGCTTCCTGTCTAATGTTTGAGGAGTAGGAAAGCATCGTGAACTCAGAGAGAGAACCCAAACAAGAAAAAGAAGAGTTTTTGACCAATCCAACGTGGTTCCTATAAGACAAGGCCAAAATGTAGCCTCAGAGATGAGAATTAGAGTTGGAACCCATGAAGAGTTGCATATCATCTTCTGGCCTTCGATTACAATCACTCAGTTAAAGCCTTTCTTCATAAAAGCACATTATGGTATTCATCAGCTGCTAGTTACGTTGGTATTATCTTATATTAGATTGCATAACATTATAATAATCATTTATTAAACATTGTATACAAATAAAATATCCATGCAGAGAAATTAGGTGAAGGTACAAAAAAGAAATTTTCTTTATAAGTAAAGGTTGAAAAGAGAAAAACGTTAATTAAATGCACACCACCAAAATTACATTCTCCACAAATTTATCATTAACATTAAAAGAAACAAGACCGTTCACCACCAACCGGAAGTAACTCTCAATCTCAGCCGTATCTAATATAACTTTTTGAAATTCCACATGTAAATTTCCACCCACAAAAAGCAACTTTGATATAACAGTAACAAACACCAAACTCATCAGCACCAACATTCGCAACCTCCTTTGCGTAGAGGAAAATAGTACTCCTACGACAGATATTAACTTAGGTACTGTAGGAAAATAACAAGAACCATGAGTAAAGTTTGAATGAAGTGACTCTTTACTAGGACCAAAATCTTAGCTCTGTTTGGCCATAGATTTTCAAAAATAAATAAATTGAGAACATTGTTCATTCATGAAATTTGATCAGTTTTTTGAAAATTTAACTACAAAAAAACTTCAAGTTCCCAAAACTGGTCACTTCCACTCACTTAACTTCAAATTTTTTCCAAATAAAATCCATGTCCAAATAGAACTTCAAGTTCCCAAAACTATTTTTCAACACAACTTCAAAAACTCATTTTTTTTAACAACTCATTTTTTCAAGTTTCAACCAAATCTATGGCCAAACGCTAGCTTAGTATCTTACCTTTAATCACACTTGTAAACCAACTCAAAGCACCAGGTTTATGTCCCAATGTGTAAGCCTATACTCCAAGATATGCTCCAATGAATACCTATATATTTCACCAAAGTGAATTTCACTCGTTACAATCGAGAACTCCTATTATAGATACGAGCCAAGCTCCAAAACCAAATAACCTATTACGTGGAAGCATATCCCCATAGCAGTGCTCATAAGCAGCCAAAACTAAAACAAAAAAATGAGCCACATGGTTCATAGACTTAACCACTTGTAAAGGACATCAAAGTAACACAAAATTTGCCAAAAAAGCCCTTCAACTTAACCTAATTTATTTTCCTAGATAGCACAATCAATCCTTAAACAAAATTGTTCAAGCTCAATAGCTCATATCAGTAACACAATCAAAATCCTCAACACTTAGCACAATCAAAATTCTCAACACTTTGAAGTTAAGTCAATTACCATGAAAATTTTACAAGTCCAAAAAATGGCGGAAACAAGTGAGAATAAAAACCTAATTCATTTACAACAATCACAAACCTAGTTTAATATGCAAAAAAACACCAATAAAAGTACGTCAAAATAAAATTATCAAAAAGGCACAAACCTTTACGACGAACTGATTTCCCTCTGTTGGGCAAATGATCGGAATTTTGAGAACTGAGAATACCTAAATGGAAATGGAAGCTTCTAGAAAAAGATGAAACGAGGTGAGGTGTGAACACAGAAAAACAAAGAGAAACTGAACGCTTAGGAATTCGCATCTTGGACTTAAATAGCCATTTTAGGGATTGAAATTTGGAATCTAACGGTGCATAAAGCAAAAATGTATGAGTATTCGAGCTGTTTGTTACTGATGACGATGCTATTCCCTTCATACATTTAACAACTGGATAATAATTACATTCTATTCTATTCTTCTTCTACTGTATATATAATTTTTTCTTACGATTACAGGAGAAAAAGTGTGGACACGGAATCAAATTCCTCCAAATCGTTAGGTTGAAGGAAATGACGTGACGCTACCGTGTATTGACACGTGTAGGTGGTTTATATCTACGATTCCGACGGTCCGTTAACGGAGAGTGAAACGGAAAATGTGAGCTTCATAGGAAAAAATGGCGGAAGCGAAATTTAGCTAGGTGATAGAGATGTAGACTGCTGAAATTTTCACTGCCATTAACAATTTTTGAGGCGATCCTTTTTTTTTCATTATATATAATCCAAAATTTTACCACGGTAATATTTAGTAAGTATTAGGCTATTAGCTCAGTTGAACTCAACTTTCACTACTGCATAGTGGTTAAACAAAACTAACAAGAAATTAAGGGGAATAAGATTTTTTTTGTTGGTAATAAAAGGGACATAAGGCTAATAATATATGTTGTTCTTTTAAATCAGAAGTGGGGAAGGATATACATTTTTTATTTTTTCTTCTTCTTTTTAGAATGCATTTTTATACAACTGATTCCCAATAATTATTAATTAGTAATAATTTTAAGAAGGTATGACACATCAAATAGAATAAGATGAATGTGACGCAATTGGTAAGATAATCATCACTTCTAATGCAGAGGAAATTTTAAGCAGACATTTGGATAATATTTGGTTGAAAGAAAAAATAAAAAGTATTTGAAATTGAAGGTGATTAGGTAATTGTGTGTATATAAATTGAAGTATCTCATTAAGCGTAAAATGAGAAATTTAATATTAAATTATTTTTAAATAAAAAAAACATGATAATTATATCTCTATAGTTAAATAATTATATTTCTATAAAATACACGTATTTATTGGTTAACGTAATACAAATTAAGATCTAGATACTAGTAGCTAGTTAATCTCATATACATAGAAACTATACATATACACAAAATAACTTTGAGCTTCAAATATTCTCACGTATGTTGTTATATATTCTATGATCCTTTGCTTAATCACATCTACTTCCTTTTCTTCAACTCCTAAGTACAAAGCACATATCCTTTTCTTAAAACTAATGACTTGTTACTCTTCTAACACCGTACATATATAGAATGAACAACTTAATAAAATAATCATCAGGAGGTTAGCATTAGAAATAGTCATTTATAAGAGAAAGTCATCGAAATTACGTTGGTATTATCTTAATTATAAACTTAACTTCTAGTATTAAAAGTTGTAATTTTTGTATGAAAATCGTAATCATGAACATATCATTTAACTTTATCTTTATATATTGCAAACAGAAAATGGATGTGATGAAGTCTATTGTACCATGTAGTGCTGGACCTTGGGGTGGATGTAGTGGAAAAGGTTGGGATGATGGAGTATTTAATACTATCAAACAAGTGTAAGTTCATATGAATTTACATATCTCAGCTATATCAGGAATTCAAATTGAGTATGAAAAGAAATTAGACAAAACATCATTTTGGTCACAAATTCATGGTTGTCTTGGAGCTGGGAGTGACACAATAAGAAAGGCATGAATTAGTAGAAACTATTTTTCCGTTGTTCGCAAATCGTCTCGTATTTCTGATTAAAGGATGTCCAGTGAATTTGGTAGACTCCACATATTCAAATTCTTTGAAAAAAGGTCCAACTTTACCCTCAAACTTTTGACCATAATTTAAAATTACACAAACTCTCAAAGAGTAGAGATGTGTTAGCGGTCAAGGGCAAACACGAGATATTTTTTTAGACTAAAAATCTAATGGAGCGCAAATTAAGTGTTCAATTTCAGATAGTTCAATAAAAAAATCTTTATTAAAATACAAGCACAATCTGATACATGCGAGAAATGAATGATATCACCCGTCCGCGGAACAATTCCCTCTCTTTGTCCCATCTTTCATCACACTTTTCAGATTTGCAACCTTCATGTTCTGGTTTTTCCATTCTCGTATTGTCTCCTCATCAAGGATTACTTTGGTTCTTAAGATCATTCTGTCGGTGTTTTGTTGATTGAAATTAGTGCATCTTGCTTCTTGTGATGGGTTTGAGATTTCTTACTATGCTTCATTATGAGTCCACTTTCACTGTTCAGTAGTTGAAACCGTGGTTTCTTGTGCATTGAAAGGCTAGCATACTTCTCAGGATTGTCCTTTAAACCTTTAAAAAGTTACATCAAAGGAAATATATAATTGCTTGTTAAATGTTATGTCAGACATATTATAAATCCAAGCAAGTTGTATAACCACTTCATTACCTTCTGTAGACAACATTCATGCTTTCCGCTTCTTGTTCTGCCTTTCCTGAAAGAATGGCTGAACTGTTTTTAGCTTGTTATGCCTCTGATTCTTCTTAAATCTTCTATAGTACACCTGCGATGGATAGTAGTAGCATATTTTCGGTTAGAAATAGAGAAGACTGAATTTTCCTAACTACTATTTTTTTTAATAGAAGACTACTAACATAATTATAGATGTACAAGAATTCTAATAATGATAAGTAAATATAGGCCATATACACGGTCTTTCAAAGACGATAGTGAACCAACATTTGTTGTAAGAACAGTTGAAGAAATAGGGGGCAAGCTTTTTCCTGTGCAGGCTTTTTATACCCCTCAAAGAGTGGTTGAACTTTTATGCACTTGTTATTGTTGACACTCAAAAATAATTTAAGTGTTTAGCCAAATTCAGCGATAGCCGAACTGTTTCAGAGCCGAATTTACTCCTAGCCCTCGACTACAAGAACTTCATTGGCTACTAAGGCATCTGAGCCGAGTTGTCAGTTAGAGGTACGATTGTGACCCACTCAGATGCAGACGCCTCAACGACCAAGTCAAAAGGGTTGCATGTGGTCTGATACCATGATAAACTGCTCGATCTAAGCTAATTCTGGATTGCATGTGCAATCCAGATCATGCTCGACACTGTGTCATAAAGGGCTCGCAGAACGCCAAGATCCTCCACATCTTGATGGATGGTTGATGCATCGAAGAAGAGACAGAGAATTTTGTGGAAGTTTTTCTCAATTATCTTTTTCTAACTCTTACACTCTTACAATATGAGGAATGAACATATACTTATAGTGGTAGCAATCTGAAAAAAGGTAGAAAGAAAATACATAGTAACAACTAACTACCTCTAACAACTTTCCTAACAAACTTCACAATTAACTTCTAACAAACTTTAGATAACATGTGAGTGTAGAGTGTGTTGAGTGTGGTGTGCTGTTGCTGCTTGCTTTGTGTTGCTGTTGCTGCCTTATGTATCTCAACAGACTCGGCCTCTAGCCTTACTGAGGTCTTGGTTACCCAATCGCTGTCTCTCTCGGAACTCTTTCCCATTTGGGCGTCCAAATTCCAGAACTGAATTTTAATCTAAAGAGAAAAAAAAGAAGCGACAGAGAAATCATTCCTTTCTGCCGTTAGAAACAATGGGACTAAAAGAAAGCATACTGCATACAATATAAACAAGAGAAACTATACAACGAAATTCACTCTTAGCTGAATCCATATGCAATGTTTGTATACAGAGTTTGGCCATAACAAGCATGCATGAGGATTCAAGTGAAGCAGAAACCAATGAGAAAGAAAATACCAGAAACTGTAGAAATTAATATACAACTTCAACATTTCTACTACAGCATATTATTATCTAACATTCGGAGACGACATGTCACTCTGACAACCTACGGAGACACCCTAACACACCAACATAACATGGAGCCAAACATATTGAGAATCACAGAACATAGATGTGTTGATATGGTTCTAATACCATGTTAACAAAATGGAATCTTCAACATAACTAAACCGCAAAAATTAACTCAAAAGATGAAGATCTTTTTGAGAAAGAGGGGGAAAAAACAAAAAGATGAAGATTATTAACAACATGAAGCTGTCTTAACAAACATGGTTACATTCTAACATGTAGAGAGCTATCATAATAAGTTTGAATAAAGAGAAGAAAATGACAAATAATGAACTATGGTGCATTAGACAGAGAAAAATTCCACCAACAAAATTTTATAATTAGTCCTAGTGAAGGATCTTCAAACATGAAATACAGGAGAGCAAAGTGTGAAAGTACTAACCAAATATTGAAATTAGGAGAAAGCTGAAGAGAGCAAGGAAATCAACCTGTAGAAATTTTCTAATTAATATTAAAAACAAATTTAAGTAATTCATAAATTGCATGGAACTTGAAAATCATGACTTCCACATCAAAAAAGGAGAAGACTTGGAATATATCATATGGCTATATATATACTATCAGTCGAAGTGTAGACTTTATATTAAATATAAATATACTAGACATACCTATACACAATATATAGGGCCAAAGCTACCTATACACAACATATACCGCCGAAGTGTATAGGTAGGGTATACTTTGGCAATGTTGGTAAACAAACTAGTTGGCCGAAGGGTACATTTACGTAAGTTTCCCTTAAGTATATTCCTGAACCTTAAAAAAATCAAAAGCAGGACAAACTTTCGTCCAAATGAACTATTTTTGCTATGAATATGAAAGTAACAAAGAACATTAATACTATTACTGCATGCATCATCACATTAGGGTCTTCCATTACAATATCATAAACAAAATTAGGCACCAAATATTCAAATCAAAACATGCATAAACAAAAAAATTCTTACCTGTTAGCAAAATTGAGAATTTCAGAAAAGTATAATTAGAAGACGAGAAGAAGCACTGGAAAGTGGAACATATTGTGGAAAATAAGGAAGAAGAGAAGTTGAAAACACGTGTCGTCAAACAAAGAATACATGTGTTGGAACTTGGAACATAAAGAGGCAGAGCCCTCACTATATATGCACCAATATTGTTGTCCATAACAAGAAGGAAGAAAATCGAGCAAAGAGTAAGAAAGAAAACGGGACACGTGTGTAGCAATAGACGCATGTTGAAGTTAGGGGTCGTTTTGTTAGCTGGTTATGTAGTTATTAGTAGGCATAATACACCATTAGACACGTTAACTTGAACTCCATTGACAATTAAATACTTTAATTTTGAGAATGGACATCTAGACATATCAAAAAAAAAAAATTGTGTTTAGTGGACCCCGATGCTGACGGGTATGACATGGCACATAAACTTTCAAGGTGTCTAGATGATCATTTTGTAAGTTGGAGTGTTCAATTGACACATCAGGGACGAGTTGAGGTGTCTGAATGTGCATTCTCAAAGTCGGAGTGCTTAGTTGCTAGTAAAGGCCAAGTTTAAGTGTTTGTTTATGTACTATGCGTATTAGTAATACATAATTTAGTTATGAGAAAATATTAATATACGAAAATTAATTATAGAAGGTTTATTTATTTATGAATTAGTTATTTCATTTTCTATCCTGCATAAAATAATGGCCTAATACATAATCAACCTCTTAAATTTACGAGTAAATTTTATTTAGACACTCGAACTACGACTTCTTTCAATTGAACACTTAATAAAATATTCTTATTAGATGCTTTCAATTTATATTTTGAAAATTGTGTGTGTTCTCAAGTGCCTATTACGTAAGTTAATCACTTAAAATATGACACCTCATTTAATTATACACATTAGCCTCAATTTGACAAGTCCGAGATTTTACGGCTTAATTAGGCTAATATATGTATATAATTAAATAAGGTCATATTTTAAGCGGTTAACTTATTTACTTAATAGGCTTATAAGAACACATGTAATTGTTTAAAATTTTGAACATAAACTGTCGAGTAGGAACACTTTATCTTGTGTTCAGATGCTCAATTGAAAGAAGTCGTAGTTCGATGTCTAAATAAAATTTACTCGTAAAATTAAGAGGTTGATTATGTATTAAGCCATTATTTTATGCACACTATTATTTATTTTAATTATATCTTCAACACTATTATTTATTTTAATTATATCTTCAACACTATTATTTATTTTAATTATATCTTCAACACTATTATTTGAGCCGAGGGTCTTTCGAAAGCAGCTGCTCTACCTACCAAGTTAGAGGTAAGGTCTGCGTACACTCTACCCTCCCTAGACCCACGTTGTGGAATTTTACTGGGTATGTTGTTGTCGTTGTTGCTTCAACACAGAAAAACTTCAGAAATTTGTGCCAATAGACAATTTTAAAGTTTCTACTCCCTCAGTCCCAATTTATGTGATACACTTTTCTTTCTAGTATGTCCAAAAAAAATGGTACATTTCTTTATTGTGAAATAATTTAATTCAAATATAGCCTTAATGTAATGATTTATAACCACACAAATATATAAGACTTGTTTTGGTCCATAAATTTTAAAAGTCATCATTTATTTCTTAACTCTGTGACTAGTCAAACTATATCACATAAATTGGAATGGAGGGAATAATACTCTTTTTTTTATTTCCATATATATTCAATACTATTATCTAGCCAGTACCCAACATCGGGGATGTAGCTCAAATGGTAGAGCGCTCGCTTTGCATGCGAGAGGCACGGGGTTCGATCCCCCGCATCTCCAATTGTTTCTTTCTCTTTTGATGATTTTTCAACTCATTATTGGCTCTCAGTAGTGTAATACTTTAACTTTCCCATCCTTCATTTTGTGGACAAACTAATTACGACATATGACGTTAACAATTTGATAAATAGAAATACAGTTACATTTTTCTTATATATAAATATAAATAAACAAAAAAATCCTTTTTCATGTGATGCAAAAAACTAAAGCTCTTAAGTTCAAAGATGAATTAACGTATTTCTACCAACTTTTAATATACCCTTCAGAAGTAGAAAATTGGTATTTCTAGCAACTTTTAATTTCTTTACAGTTTCCATTTTCTCTTGTTTTTTCTAGATTAATTATTGAACTTTCTTGGCACTTGTTAGTCTTAGATTAGTATGTCGGTAGCCTTTTTAAACGTAATAATAACTTCGTTCACATACATTCCTATGTGTTTATACTACAACTATATATGTAGTTGTCTTCTCCCAATCCTAGAAATATTCTAGCACATACTATAAATATTTCTATAGGATAAAGGCCAGAACTACGAAACAACAGCTGATCACCAAATGGTATCAGTCCCTTTCTTTCAATTTATATTAATTCCCATATAAGAAAGTAATTTGAGACACAATATTTCTCTAACTTTGGAATTTCATGCTTTACTAAACCAAAAGTATTTCCTAACCTGGCATTTCACTATAAAATCGATGTAGAATAGTGTAATTCTCCTTGTAGGCTTCTCATTAATGCAATATATATATATATAGATATATACAATTACAAAACCTATTTGGAGAAGGATCTCTAAACCTAATTGGAGAAGGATCTCTAAACCTAATTGGAGAAGGATCTCTACTTTACATAATTACACTAGAATAATAATTACAGAATATCTGGAAAATATTAATATATTCTCTATCACACCCCCTCAGTCGGAGCGGGAGGAGGCCGGACGCTGAGACTGGATCTATAGTCAAGGAACAACTGCCGAGGAAGTCCCTTAGTGAATATATCTGCGTACTGATGGGAAGAGGGAACATGTAACACCCGAACATGGCCAATGGCAACCTTCTCACGAACAAAATGAATATTCATCTCAATATGTTTGGTTCGCTGATGCTGAACTGGGTTATGAGACAAGTAAACAACAGATATGTTATCACAGTAGACAATAGATGTCTTACGTAAGGGACAATAAAGCTCTAGAAGGAGGTTTCTGAGCCAACAAATTTCGGCAACAACGTTTGCAACGCCTCTATATTCTGCTTCTGCACTTGAACGGGAAAGTGTGGCTTGCCATTTTGCAGACCATGAGATGAAGTTATCACCCATAAATACACAATACCCGAAAGTAGATCGACGTGTGTCTGGATAGCCGCCCCAATCTGCATCCGTATATGATATCAGCCTGGTCAGTACATATGGATAAAGACGTAACCCATAGTCAAGAGTACCCTTAACATACCGAATGTTACGTTTAGGGGATGTGAAGTGAGGCTCTCTGGGATCATGCATGAACAAACACACATGCTGAACCGCATAGGCAATATCGGGCCTAGTGAAAGTAAGATACTGAAGTGCACCAACGATACTCCTATAAAGAGAAGGATCAAGCACTGGATCTCCGTCATCCGCGCTAAGCTTCGACTTTGAGTTGACTGGAGTAGGCGTGATTTTGCAGTTTTCCATTTTAGCCATGTAAACAATCTCTTCGGCATACTTACGCTGACATGGGAACATTGCATTCTCGGATCTGGTCACGGAAATTCCCAAGAAATAACTCAACTTACCCAAGTCTATCATGGCAAATTCGAATTTGAGCATGGTAATGATCTCATTTTTCAACACATCAGAGGAGACAGTCAGGACAATATCGTCGACGTAGAGCAAAAGGTATGAAGTGTCATTACCTCGATGAAAAATAAAAAATGAGTTATCTCTTTTGTTGCACATGAACTCAATATGCAAGATGTAAGTGGAAAAACGGTCATATCAACCCCTGGGGGCTTGTTTCAAGCTATAGGGTGACTTTTGAAGCCGACAGACATAGTGAAGAGCAGGAGGATGCACAAAGCCAGGTGGTTGATGCATGTATACGATTTCTTTCAAATCCCCATGTAAGAACACATTTTTTACATCAAGCTGATGAATCGGCCAATTTTTCCCATAGTTATGGTCAAAACAATGGGAATGGTGGATGGTTTAACCATTGGACTGAATGTCTCACCACAATCAACTCCCTCTTGTTGCCCGGTGCCATTAGCCACAAGTCTCGCCTTATGGCGTTCAAGCTCACCATTATCTCTAAATTTGTGATGATATAGCCACATGCAACGAATCATATTCACCCCCTCTGGTCTCGGGACAAGATCCCAAGTGCGTTGTGTAGTAAGCGCATTAAATTCCTCACGCATGGTTGCATTCCAAATCGGATCAAGCTTGGATAATATTGGGTTTTTAGGTATAGGTGAGATGGTCTGAGTGGATAGGTTAAAGGGGACTTTCGGTTTAAAAATCCCATGCTAAGCATGGGTTTCTATATGGTGGGTCGGAAGCGGGACTTTTGGGCTGACAAAAGTGGGAGTAGTGATGATGGCGGGGGTTGTGGGGCCGTTGGGGGCAAATGGGTGGTTGATGGGTGCTACTGGGATGTCGACGGAGGTTTGTGGCAATAAGGCACCGGATTGGTCGAAGGATGTAGAGGGTTGGGACAGTGAGGCAGGAGACTGGTCGACAGAGACAAAGGACTGGTCAACGGAGACGGGGGGTTGGGGCAATGAGGCAGGGGACTGGTCGACGGAGATAGGGAGGTTGTGACTGGAGCAGTAGGTGGGGTGGTGTGTTGACGGGACTGGGGGCAGTGACGGGACGGAGGGGGGGGGGGTACTGTGTGGAACAACTGGAATATTAGCACTATGTATGGCGTTTCGCATGAGAGAGAAAGTGTCCGGGTTATTAAAGAAATTGTAATCAGTTACTTGAAGTTGTTGGATGTTTGCAAACAGAAAAATGTTTTCCTCGAATATGACATGGCAAGAGGCTAGGATTTTATGCGTGGACAAATCATAGCATAAGTACCCCCTATGGTTCGACGGGAAACCTAAGAAGACGCAAGGAGATGTGCGAGGTGCTAATTTGTGAGGGGCTGTGGAGTCAAGATTTGGATAGCATAGACAATCGAAAATTCGGAGGTAATCATATGAAGGGATTTGATTGAATAGAATTGCGATAGGGGTTTTATTTTGAAGGGTATGGGTAGGTAATATATTAAGAAGGTATTCTACCATTTTTAACGCGTATACCTAAAAGGTAGGGGCAAGAGAGGCATGAAAGAGCATTGTACAGATCATATTGTTAATGGCGCGGAGCATTCTTTCGACTTTACCATTTTGAGTTGAGGTATAAGGGCATGAGAATCAAAACACCATGTCATTATCCGCACAAAATTTATGAAAGGGAGAATTGTTAACTCACGACCATTGTCACATTGAAATGATTTTATGGCCTTTTAAAACTGTGTTTTAACATATGTTCGAAATTCAAGAAATGTGGAGTAAACTTGAGACTTATATTTGAGCGGATAGACCCAAAGAAAGTGAGAGAAATCATCTAATAATACCAAATAATATTTATGACCCAGTTTGTTAGTAATGAGAGATGTCCATAAATCCACATGAATGATGTCAAAAGGAGAAAAAGTAACACTTGAAGATGACGCAAACAGAAGTCTAACATGATTTCCTGGAGGACAAAAATAGCATTTTTTGGCAAATTTCCCTTTATTACATTGAATTAAATTGTGACTTCTAGGAAAGTTAAAAAGTTGTGCTCCCGGGTGTCCTAGTCTACTGTGTCAAGTTGATGGAGAGATTGCAACTAGGGAGGTAGGTGGATTGACACTTGCGGCGGAATTGGATGAGAAAGGATATAGGTCACCCACATTATTACATCTCGTAAGAGTTGTCCCCGTGTGTAGGTCTTTCACAGAAAAATCAAAAGGGTCAAACTCAATAGATACAGAATTGTCACTAGTAAATTTCCTAACAGAGATTAAGTTTTTAATGATGTTAGGAGCATATAGGACATTTTTTAGGGTAAATGGTGGGTGAGGTGGTTGTGTTTGAGTGGTGTCATAGCCTTGAATTGGAATGAGATTGTCATTGCCGACCAAAATAAATTGAGGATTATTCAAATTAGATAGGTGAGGGGAATTACCAAAGTCGCGAGTGAGGTGGAATGTGGCATCTGTATCAATGTACCATGCGTCGTCGGGCTGCTGGAGATTCATAGTGTTGTAATCCTGACTCAGTTCGGCAGGGGTCATGGGACCGTTTGGCTGTGGAGAAGTGGGCTTGATACTGGTGGCCCATGTACCGTGAGCCTGGAGGTGGGCCCAGGATGCTGGGCTGCAACGAGGAATATCGTGCCATGTTCGTAGATGGTAGGGTAAATAAGAAAGACGAGGTTGTTGAAGAACCCTAAAAGTGAGCAATACACTTTTCAGGGCGGCGAAAAGTTGCCGAAATCCGTTGATTGGAGAGAGAAAGATGTTGCAGAAATAAATCAAATTGTAGCAGGGGAATTGATTTCCCTGTCAGAGCAAGAATATTGAATTGGTCTAACCACCGGTGAATGATATGTTGAAGACGCAAGCTGAAATATGTAAGGTGACTGGACTCACTGAGGTTACTCTTCGTAAGGTGTACAAGGAGCTTTTGGAGAGCTGGGATGATCTCCTACGAGTAAGCAAAACTATTAATCAAGGGAAAAAAGGGAACTATGTAAATTGCCTGAGGTAATCTTTAATGCAAGTTGCCTGAGGTAATCTTTAATGCCAAAGCACTGAATATGTTGAATTTGAATGGATTTAAGATTGAATTACCCTCTAATGGTAGTACTATTATAAAGTTGTCATCTTTGAGAGAGTTGCACCTCTGTGATGTATCTTTGGAAGAGAAATTTATTCAATTTACCAAGAAGAAATGCAAATCCACCCGAAGAAGAATTTCAAAGAAAAGTGAGGGACTTTAGAGAGAAGGGAGGGGTAGGGTTTGACCTCTGATACCATGTAGAATAGTGTAATTCTCATTGATTGGAGGTTTCTCATTAATGCAATATATATAGATGTTTACAATTACAAAATCTATTTGGAGAAGGATATCTAAACTTGATTGAAGAAGGATCTCTAAACCTAATTAGAGAAGGATCTATATATGGAGAATTTTAATATATTCTCTATCAATCTATGCGTTAGAGTATAAGTTAAATTTATTGTTAGTGAAAGAAACTTTTTATACTATAAGATCAGTTAGTTTAGTTAATTTAAGCAGGCTAAGCTCAAGCAAGAACCGCTCCAAAATAAAGGAGCTTCTTTTGATGGATCTAGTGAGACAATGGGAGACAAGATTGTTGGGATTAAATGATAGATTGAATGGAAAATGGAGGGAGTTCCCTCTTGCTCTATAAAATAATCATTTGTCCCACATCGGTAGTGGAAAGAAAAGTGGGAGTTGTCCCACATCGGTAGTGGAAAGAAAAATTCTTCTACTTATAAGTAGAATTACTCCTTCTTGTCAGTAAAAGTGTTGAGGGGGCAAGGACCCCTCGCGCCGTCGTCGTCGCTCGCTCGGCTCGGCTTCGGCTTTGGATTTGGATTTGGATTTGGACAAATGATCTGATTGATTGATAATCTTTTTGGACCAAATTTTCTTTAATTTTTAATTATTTAATTAATTATTATTTAATTAAATTAATTAACTTATCAAATCCTACCCGTTAGTGACCCTGACCATGACTCGTACGGATCCGCTTGATTCATGACCGGTTTCTTTCCCACATTTAAATTTCCCACCAGTTTTAGTGATTGTTCAGAAGGGCTGCAAACCTTCAGAAACAGTACTTCCATGGCTATAAATTCATTTGATTCTTCGTAATTTTACTTACTAATTTTACGAACTACAAAATCTTCTTCTTCTTGCACGAATCAATTACGTGTGATATACTCTTTGTTGAGTGGTTCGCCGCTACCAGAGTTTGGAGTACTACTATTCTGGTAAGATAATCGTTCTATCCTGGGAGGGGATATTCCATCAACCTCGAGTACTGTGAGGGGAATAATTTCCTTAAGGACACACTTTGAACTAAGTGGGCTCGATTATATTCTGAAAAAATTATTCTTATTTTTTCAACACTGATTTTGTTTACTTTCAGTGTTTATTGTTTACTGGTTTTTTTTGGAGTACAGATTACTAACAATCTTAAGGAAATTATATTTTTAGATTAATCTGTATTTTATTTTGGAGACTAAAACCTGTGTGGTTTTCTACTCCGTGTGAAATTTCATATTCTGACTTGAAGACATACAAACTTCGTTGGAATATTAAAGTTCATACTTGTACAACGATTTGAAGAACATAAAAACTTTATCGTTGTTGTATTCTGGTTTGGAGATTAAAACTTGTGCAGTTTTCTACTCCATATGAATATTAGTATTCTGACTCGAACATATAAAAACTTCGTTGGAATACTAAAGTTTCATAATTATACTGCAATTTGAAGAAATAAAATCTTCATCGTTTAAGTCTATGATTGAATTGCTATTCTGGTTTTATTAACTAAAACAGTTTGTCGATTTGTGATGACAAGCGAATAATGGCAATTGAGACTGGAACTACCTCTGCGCAATTCTTGCACCGGTGATTACTCCTACGACCCGTACCGCTGTGCCACCGGCTGAGAAACCTGCGAAGTTCACCGGTGCCAACTTTAAAGGATGGCAGCAAAGAATGTTCTTTTGGCTTACCACCCTTAGTATGCAAAAGTTCACCAATGACGACCCTCCCGTGCCTGCCGCCGACATGCCTAACAACCAAAAGTTCATGGTTACTGAGGCTTGGAAACAGGCTGACTTTTTGTGCAAAGGCTACATTTTGAGTGCCTTAGAAGATGACTTGTACAACGTCTACAGTGCAGTAGAGATTTCCAAAGAACTATGGAGTGCACTTGAAAAGACGTACAAAACTGAAGATGCTTGCTTGAAGAATTCCAAGACTACAAAATGGTGGATGGAAAAACCGTTGGAACCCAAGTTCAAGAGCTCCAACTTATCTTCCATGACCTTATTGCTGAAGGTATGGTAGTAAATGAAGCGTTCCAAGTGGCTGCAATGATTGAGAAGTTGCCACCCTCATGGAAAGATTTCAAGAATTATCTTAAGCACAAAAGAAAGGAAATGAAGTTGGAAGATCTTGTGATTCGTCTCAAGATCGAGGAAGATAACAAAACCGCTGAGAAGAGGTACCGTAAGACTTCACCAATTGAAGGGGCAAAGATCGTTGAAGATGCTGCTCTGAAAAAGAACAAGAAAAGGAAGAGGCCTTCTGGAAAGGAGAAGGATTCCAACAAGAAAAAGTTCAAGGGCAACTGCTTTAATTGTGGGAAAGCTGGCCACAAAGCCCCAGATTGTCGTCTCCCGAAAAAGAACAAGGGAAAAGGACAAGCCAATATGGTGGAAAAGAATGATGATATGGATGATCTGTGTGCAATGCTATCAGAGTGCAATTTGGTTGGAAACCCAAAGGAGTGGTGGCTTGATTCTGGTGCCACTCGACATGTTTGCGCTACAAAAGAAGCATTTGCAACCTATGCCCCATTGGACCCAAGAGGTACTGTTTATGGAAATACCGCAATGACCAAGGTTGAAGGATATGGGAAGATACTTTTGAAGATGACTTCCGGCAAGGTCCTGACTCTCAACAATGTTATGCACGTTCCAACAATTCGGAAGAATTTAGTTTCAGCCGGACTACTCGTCAAAAACGGGTTTAAATGTGTATTGGTTAGTGAGAAAATTGTAATAAGTAAGAATGATTTGTTCATAGGAAAGGGCTACCTCACCGAGGGCCTTTTCAAACTCAATGTAATGGTTGTTGACAGTATTAATAAGAATTCAGCTTCGTCTTACTTATTGGAGTCAAATAATTTATGGCATGTTCGTTTAGGACATGTCAACTACAAAACCTTGCGGAAATTGATTAATTTAGAAGTATTGCCTAAATTCGAGTGTAATAAATCTAAATATGAAATCTGTGTCGAATCTAAGTTTGTTAAACATCCATATAAGTCTATTGATAGGAATTCAAATCCTTTAGACTTAATTCACACAGATATATGTGATATGAAGTCAATACCATCTCGCGGTGGAAAAAAGTATTTTATAACTTTTAATGACGATTGCACTCGATATTGTTATGTGTATTTGCTTAATAGTAAGGATGAAGCAATTGATGCATTTAAGCAATACAAAAATGAAGTGGAAAATCAATTGAATAAAAAGATAAAAATGATTAGAAGTGATAGGGTAGGAAAGTACGAATCTCCTTTTGCAGAGATATGTTTAGAATATGGAATTATTCATCAAGCTACTGCCCCTTACACACCACAATCAAATGGAATTGCGGAAAGGAAAAACCGAACATTAAAGGAAATATTGAATGCCTTACTAATAAGTTCCGGTTTACCGCAAAGCTTGTGGGGGGAAGCTATCCTTACAGCTAACCGAATACTCAACAGGGTGCCCCACAGCAAAACACAATCTATTCCATATGAACTATGGAAAGGAAGAAAACCCAACTTGAAATATTTCAAAGTGTGGGGGTGTTTAGCAAAGGTCCAAGTTCCTTTGCCCAAAAGGGTAAAAATCGGACCAAAAACTGTGGATTGTGTTTTTATTGGTTATGCTACAAACAACAAAGCTTGTCGGTTTTTGGTTCACAAATCGGACAATCCCGAAATTCATGTAAATACGGTAATTGAATCAGATAATGCTGAATTCTTTGAAAATATTTATCCGTATAAAACTGAACGTGAGTCGTCAAGTGAAAGATCTAAACGACCGCGGGAAGAACCAAAGGAAAATACACCAAGTAAAGCGGATGCAAGGCGTAGCAAACGTCAAAGGACATCTACTTCCTTTGGACCAGATTTTGTGACATTCTTGCTTGAAAATGAGCCTCAAACATTTAAAGCAGCGATGTCTTCTTCTGATTCAGCATTTTGGAAAGAGGCAGTCAATAGTGAGATTGAATCAATTTTGAACAACCATACATGAGAATTGGTTGATCTTCCTCCTGGAAATAAACCTTTAGGATCAAAATGGATTTTTAAAAGGAAAATGAAAGTTGATGGCACTATTGACAAATATAAGGCAAGACTTGTGGTCAAAGGTTATAGACAAAAAGAAGGTCTTGATTACTTTGACACATACTCGCCGGTAACAAGAATAACATCTATTCGGGTGTTAGTAGCACTGGCGGCCGTATATGGTCTTGAAATCCATCAAATGGATGTCAAGACAGCTTTCTTAAATGGAGAATTGGAGGAAGAAATTTACATGGAACAACCTGAGGGCTTTGTGGTTCCGGGTAAAGAAAGGAAAGTGTGCAAACTTGTTAAGTCACTTTATGGACTTAAACAAGCACCCAAACAATGGCATGCGAAATTTGACCAAACAATGTTGGCAAATGGATTTAAGATTAATGAGTGTGACAAATGTGTTTACATTAAAAATACTCCAAATCATGAAGTCATTGTTTGTTTATATGTTGATGACATGTTGATAATGAGTAGAGATATTACCAATATAAATGCTACGAAGCGTATGCTGGCTAGCAAATTTGATATGAAAGACTTAGGAGTTGCTGATTTGATATTAGGCATCAGAATTCATAAAACTCCATAAGGTCTAGCATTATCGCAGTCTCATTATATTGAAAGAGTACTTGACAAGTTTAAGTATTTAAATTTCAATATTGTAAAGACTCCAATTGATGTAAGTTTTGCACTTCAAAAGAATAAAGGTGAAAGTGACTCACAATTGGACTATGCACGAGTTTTGGGAAGTTTGATGTATATTATGAATTGTACACGACCAGATATAGCATGTGCTATAAGCAAGCTGAGTCGATTCACGAGTAATCCCAATCAAACTCATTGGATGGCAATGAAACGAGTCTTGGGGTATTTAAAGCACACCCAAGACTATGCTTTGCATTATAACAAATATCCCGCCGTGATCGAAGGATATAGTGATGCAAATTGAATCACCGGGTCATTTGAAGTTAAATCCACGAGTGGTTATGTTTTCACAATTGGGGGTGGATTAGTGTCTTGGAAATCATCAAAACAGACATGCATCGCCCGCTCTACAATGGAATCTGAATTTATAGCTTTAGACAAGGCCGGTGAAGAAGCTGAATGACTCCGGCATTTCTTAGAAGATATTCCATTCTGGCCCAAACCTTTGGCTCCTATATGTATACATTGTGACAGTCAAACAGCAATAGGTAGGGCATGGAGCGTAATGTATAACGGAAAATCTCGTCACATACGACGAAGACACAATACCGTTAGACAACTCCTCTCTAGTGGCGTTATCACGATTGACTATGTAAAGTCAAGAGATAACGTGGCGGATCCGCTTACAAAAGGCTTATCTAGAGAGGGGGTTAGTAGATCATCAATGGGAATGGGGTTAAGGCCGAGGACAAGTCATCATGGCGGTAACTCTACCTAGCAGACTGGAGATCCCAAGAGCTAGGTTCAAGGAGATCAAACAAAGTTGTGACTGACGGTTCAACATTGTCAAATAACTCAACCCATTTTCGGATGAAGACAATGTTCATAAATAAGGATAAAACCTTATGGCTTGTTAATGAGTTAATAAAGCATTAAGGTTCTTTAATGATTATCTAAATCGCGTTGTATGACCGGATAATGTGGATATAGGACCACATGTTTAGAAATCACCTATGTGAGTGTTAAGTGTAAGCCGCTTTAAAGGGAATGACAAGAAAGGCCCATTCTCTACACACTCATGAAACCAGGAGGTGTTCATGGTCAAACGAACACAACCGTGAGAACCATAAACGGTTGAGGGTTGATTGTGTGACTTATGTTGTCTAGGTATACAACAAAGTTCGACGGTTCAAAGATATCAAATCTACCGATTGATCGAGTATATCCGATATAAGTTCACTACGGAAAGTTCAAAGGAAACCTACTTATCCTGGATGCAATCAATTCTCGCTTGTATATCACACTTGTCAGCGCATTCCTTTATCTTATAGACATTCCCCATTCATGTGGGGGATTGTTGGGATTAAATGATAGATTGAATGGGAAATGGAGGGAGTTCCCTCTTGCTCTATAAAATAATCATTTGTCCCACATCGGTAGTGGAAAGAAAAGTGGGAGTTGTCCCACATCGGTAGTGGAAAGAAAAGTGGGAGTTGTCCCACATCGGTAGTGGAAAGAAAAGTGGGAGTTGTCCCACATCGGTAGTGGAAAGAAAAATTCTTCTACTTATAAGTAGAATTACTCCTTCTTGTCAGTAAAAGGGTTGAGGGGGCAAGGACCCCTCGCGCCGTCGTCGTCACTCGCTCGGCTCGGCTTCGGCTTCGGCTCGGCTCATCTCGGCTCGGCTTCGGCTTCGGCTTCGGATTTGGATTTGGATTTGGATTTGGATTTGGTCAAATGATCTGATTGATTGATAATCTTTTTGGACCAAATTTTCTTTAATTTTTAATTATTTAATTAATTATTATTTAATTAAATTAATTAACTTATCAAATCCTACCCGTTAGTGACCACGACGCGACCCTACGGATCCGCTTCAATTCGCGACCGGTTTCTTTCCCACATTTAAATTTCCCACCGCTTTAGTGATTGTTCGTAAGGGTTGCAAACCTTCGTAAAGCGATACTTCCATGGCTATAAATTCATTTGATTCTTCAGAATTTTACTTACTAATTTTCTGAACTACAAAATCTTCTTCTTCTTCTGCACGAATCAATTCTGTGTGATATACTACTGTTGAGTGGTTCGCCGCTACCAGAGTTTGGAGTACTACTATTCTGGTAAGATAATCGTTCTATCCTGGGAGGGATATTCCATCAACCTCGAGTACTGTGAGGGGAATAATTTCCTTAAGGACACACTTTGAACTAAGTGTGCTCGATTATATTCTGAAAAAATTATTCTTATTTTTTCAACACTGATTTTGTTTACTTTCAGTGTTTATTGTTTACTGGTTTTTTTTTTGGAGTACAGATTACTAACAAAGATTACAGCCAGCTTTTCAGATGTTCTGCTGCAACAACATCCTGTTGAACAGTCGACTAGTGGAGCCAAACGTGCTTCTGTTCATGATAGAATAAGGATGCCTGTCACGTATGATGATCTATTTAAAGAAGGGAAGGATTCGTTGGTGTTAATGCCTTCTGAAAGAAGATCATATGATGTGGTGGAATGAGGTGATCTAAAAGGTTTATAAAGTTGACGCGAGTTGCAAATTTGAAGAAATGAATCAACTTGTTTTTTGTTAAAGCCTCATATTTACTGCTTTTCAAGTTGAGTAGTGGGCATTTTCTTCATCTTCTTATATCGGGTAAATACTGTTAAATATACACAATATACATGTGTATATTGTGTATATTGAGTCTCGAATTTGCTCCCATAAATGACTCTCGGTTTTGGCTGTTTTAGGTAATGTAATTTATGGAAATATTTAGTAGTTTAGGTAATGTTGTAATATAATTAGTAGTGTATTACCATAATTAGTGTATTACCATAAATGTATAAAATAAGGTTTTAGGAATAGAATATGAATATGATTCTCTCCTATTATGTGACATGTATATATAGCCTTTCAAGTAATTAAAATAATTAAGGGGATTATTTCTTTCAAATACATAGGTTTGCAGTGGCCTGTAAATTTTCTTGAATGAAGAAACTCACCAAATTATGAAGTTTTCCCTGGTGTTCCAGTACTAAGTATTAAAGGTTGTAAGGGTGAAAACATCAACCTTTCTTCCCCACTCACCATTGTTGAACGTGGAAAAACGCATCTGCCATTTTAAAGGGTTTTTTTCAGCTAGGTTTCTCTTGAATATTACTCTTGTCCAGTTTGATCTTTGTTTGGGTTTTTCCATTTTAATTCTCCATCTAACAAACTCACGACAGAAAAAGAGGAAGAAAGGTTTCCAATTTAGCCAAATAACACAATAACATAACCTTCAATTCCTATTCAATCCCGTGAAAAACAAATGAGTTAAAACTTGGGAAAACAACGATAATGAAAAGGATTTAATATATGAGTTTAAGTTTTATGCACTGAAATAGATTTTTACATCATTGGTGCTATTTAACTTACTATATTGCAAGTGAACTTACCATTTATTGTAGCCATGATTAAATAGAGTTACTTGCAATTACCTTTCACTGGATTGTGTAAATACTTTTTATTCCGTTATGAAAATGAGTTCGATTGATAAACTAACTAATTACTATACAGAATTGCCAGATCAACCCTCAATCATTCATGGAAAGTTTCAATGAAAAGAATAAAGCCCCTAAATAACTACATATACCTAGACTCTTGGTGGAGGATTCATTTTCATCCAAATTCTCAGCTGGTCAAGTAATCATTTATTCATAAACAATGCAACAAACAAAAGAAGTAATGAAACCACATCATAGTATAAGGTTCACATAATAATCTAACAACAGAGGCAAGGCTGGAAAAAAGAAAAGATTTCAATTTATGCACAAATGTACCAGTAGTCAATCAATGGTAAGAGCAACAATATATCACTCACGCACTAGTTGCTAGAAAAGACTTTCTTTTCAGCGACGATCCAACGAGTATTAAGCTTTGGTACACATTCTCGAACCAACTCTCTCAAACTCACAACCCACGTCTAAATTTTGGATCCGCCGCTATTTTTTTTCAATATGTGGAGGGAGGCCAAGAAATTGGCACTGCATCACTCGAAGTAAAGACAATAACGAATAGATAAACAGCAGATCTCGCAAGAAAATGCCTGGAAGCATATGTGGTATCTTTCTATGTTTGTCCATATAATCAAATGACTTTTGCGTCTAAACATTCATCAAGGTCTCCACATTGTCTTTTGTGCACAAAGGATGCCTTCTTTATCTTCGGCGAAAGTCATTCGTATCTCCCAGTGCAAGCTTCTCAATATTTTTTCTAGTGGATCGAGTATTTCGACCTTGTCACGTATAATTCCCCAGCCACCAGGTCTTAATATACGGTCCATCTCAATCACAATCACAATGGGATGCTTGCACCTGCAATGGATGATCATAAACACAAACCAGCTTTAGCTATGACGAAAATTTTAAATATGGAAATGGTAAGTTTCACACTTTATTCCCGCTTCTGCTTTTGGAGAAGGTTTTGACTTCAGATGGAGAAGTAATTTCAAAAACTTTAAATATTTATTTACCATCACCATACTTTAGTAAGCATAACACAAAGTTAAAACTATAGGAATCACGCAACTGAATGGTATAACTGATTTATATTCTCGAGTATTCCAAAATAGCAAGTGAGTAGAACATCAAGAAGAATGGCAAGAAGAATCATCCTATATGGTTAGGCTCTCGAAAACCCTATGGCATCCGCGGAAATATCCATGATAATAAACCGTACAACCAGTGTATGTTGGGACTCTGGAAAAGATTTGGGATGTGATTCTTCTTTCATCCAGACGACTCTACTTAGAGAATAAAGAAAGGAGTCAAGAGCAGAAAGAATATTGAGTAATACTTATCCTAGCTAGTCTCCTTTACTCATCTATTCTTGGCAGTATGTCACATTTCCTCTTTTTCTAACAGCAAATTAGTCTGTCTTAAATAGTAGAATATCCTTCCATACACCTTGAGATTTAGTGATGGGGATCAAAATTTTCTCCTAGGGAGAGCAACACCACATTGATGTCCCAATATTACAGTTATAAGAACAATTACTGTGCACTAGGATTGTTCAAAAGAGAAGGATCCATATAAATTTACGGGGGGATTACTGAACCAAGTGAGCAAATAACGGGTAAAAGGTCTAGCTAACCTGTTCTTAAGCCTTGAGAAGAGATGATCTGCATGTAGAAGGTCATATGATCTTGGATAAGTACCAAATGCCTCACACCAATCGTGATACACGCCAATAAGTCCTCGTTCAAAGACTATAGGAAGGGTGTTAGGTGCATGTACAGGAATAACATTCATCACCCACACCTTCTGCTGTGCAAGAGCTGCTGCGAATCTGTGTATTTTTCTCAGTTAGCATCCTTGTTGTGGCACTAGAATAGTTCTTTTGATCCCTTAGTTATTGGTAAATTCAGATTTTGGTCCTCGTGATAACTGACTCAACACATCTGACCTTCAATTACTTAAAATGTTGTTTTTTGGTCTCTTATGTAGGAAATATGTTATAGTTGGACTACTTTTAGAAGTATATTACCCTCAAATATAGAGTAACAATACAAGTTTAAGATAATACATAGATAATTAAACGGTGAAACGGTTAATTATTCTGAAAATTTGTGAATATTAATAGGCAAAGGGATCAAAAGTGCACATTTCTAGTAATTGAAGGTTAAATGTGCTTAATCAAATATCCCAAGGACTAAAAGTAGAATTTATCAATAATATTGAACATATTAATGGAGTGCAATTGTTTCTTACCCTCCATTGATGGCTTTCATATCCATTACATTCCGAATGTTGGACCAATCAATACCCAAGCCAACTAGATAAGAATTGTTAACAATAGCTTTCCAGTGCTCACTGTCAGCAATCAATTTCTCTCTATTGTTCATCCAGTCGGGAAAAGTTTCAAGTCTCTTTGGCCATTCTTCAGGCCATTCGGTTCCTCGTTGTTCTATGGATGCAGGAAGTGTATGCAAGCAGGATTTAATTGACACGTACCTGTTGCGAATAAATCAATTAATGTTTGAGAGTATTAAGAAAGAAGAGCAGGAATAACTGCTTGTATCAATGGTGTTCAATATTAACAGAAGCATGACATTTTTTTTATAACCGAGAGAGCAAAAGAGAGACAAGTATAGGAACACAAGATTTTCCAACTCACCAGGAAGCATCTGGATTCTGGTCTGATTTGCATAAAGGTGGAACTTTCTTCCTTCTCAATTGATATATGTAATTTGCTTGTGGTTTTTGGTATAAATTTATCCTGATATCACTGATTTCATCAGTTTTATCAGCAAGGATATTCCAACAAATTGAAGCTGTCAGTGTGGACATAGCTGGAGAAGAAGGTTGATGCTATGAGCATGAGTAAAGCACTCAAAATTGAAAAATCTTAAAAAGATGAACACAAAATGATGGCTTGTCTTTCAAGTTTCACACAAGAAGAAGTCTTTATAACAATGCAAAACAATTTCAAGCTACATGCCAGATAATGATCCGTCTATTCGAACTGAGTTTCTTTAGTGAAAGTAACATGAATTTAGTACTAGCAAGTTCTTTCGGAGTGATATGAGAATATCAGAAGCCGTTTTCCGTAACATAAATAGAGGACAAACCTTCTTCAACTTCAATGCTAGTGCGCTTTAAAGACAAAATAAAATAACCTCCAGGCCTCAAAATTCTGTTCATCTCTATAAGATGTTTTCCTCCTGAAAGTAAACTAAATTAAACCTCCTGATACTATAGAAAGAAAATCTCAAGCAATAACTTAACACTAACCATTAGAATGCCAAGATGGATGGCAATCATTACAGTGAATAGCATCAAAGACGCCACTAGGAAAGGGAAGCCTCCGAGTGCCGAATGGGGTAACTACTGCTGGAAAACCGCGCTCGAGTGCAACTTGTGCTAGGTCCACTAGGTCGTCTTTTAAGCCTAGAGTAAGTGTTAATACATCTTTCTCAAGTAGAGAAGCCCCAAAGCTTGAATCATTACATCCAATATCCAGCACAACACGGATGTTCTTCCCCCATTCAATGTCTGGTACCATCTACCAATCTCCAACATCAGTTCAAACACAAGGACAGATTTTGCAATTAACAATAAACTGACAACTCAATAAGAAAATAATCATACTACAGATATCAGCAATCTCTCAAACCAGTAAGACATACACCTAGGGTGTGTTTGGTCTGAAGGAAAACATTTTCCGGAAAAAGTTGTCCAATTTTCCGATGTTTGGTTGGCCAAAAAAAGTTTGGAAAACATTTTCTCTAGAAAAACATGTTCTTTAGAAATGAGAAAAATGACTTCCCTAATGGAAGTAGGGAAAACAAGTTTTATAAGTGACAATCCACATTAATTGTCTCCTCCCCACCCTCCAACACAATCCACCTCCACCCCACCCCCATAGACCCCATTCCCCATACTCCTACCCTCCAACCCACCCCATTGTGTTTGTCTAGATTACATAAAATACTTTTGGGATAATATTTTCTACCTACTTACTAAACACCAGAAAATAAGTAAAACTCTAGTTTACAATAAAATGTTTTCCGTGGACAACATTTTCCTTTGTACGGTGTACCAAACACACCTCTAGTTTAAATTATTTTGAATCTAGCAACTTCAGTAGAAGAAACATAACTAAAAAAGATTTAATAAATTCCAAATCAACTACAATGAGTCAACAAAAGGAACTCACCTCTTCTATGAAATCTAGATAGTGTTGAATTCCACCTTTGGGTATAGATTGGTTCACTGGAAAAGTGAGATATTCTCCAGACTCCACCATCCAGCTCCCTTTATTAATAAATGCCGCCAATTTTGGATGTGCCACATTTTTATAAAGTATCTGTGAATATTACTATGAACTTAACAAAAGAAAGAACAATTAAGCTGTATTTAGTGAAGATGAGCTTGAGTTCTCATACCTTTGACTTACTTTCAGGCCAGCTTATTGGAGTCTCGTAACCATCAGCAGGAAGAGGAACAAGACACATTTGAGGTGCTCTAGGACAACTTCTTTCGTGATGCCGAAAATTATGCAACTTCCCACTTGCACTTTCAAAGTCAATGCAAGGTATGTAATTGTGCTTGCTCCTAAAACTACACAAATTCCAAGTATAATGTGCTTTTGGATTAAATAATGGTCCTAAATTCTTCATATTTTTTCCAGTATCCCTCGATTTCCCATCCTCATCCTCCTCAGAATTAGCTAATTCACCATCACTTTCCCCTTCCTCTTTACTTTCTCCTTCACCTTCTTCTTCTTCTTTATTACCTTCTATTTCCTCCTTCTCATTCTCTTTACCATCGACTCCTTCTTGTTTGTTATTTTCGGTTTTTTCGTTCTCATTCTCTTTACCATCTACTCCTTCTTGTTTGTTACTTTCTGTTGTTTCTTTCTCATTCTCTTTAATCTCAACTTCTTTTTTC
This sequence comes from Anisodus acutangulus, assembly GCA_029783415.1. NCBI lineage: Eukaryota > Viridiplantae > Streptophyta > Magnoliopsida > Solanales > Solanaceae > Anisodus > Anisodus acutangulus. Next base: position 3,178,295 of record CM056503.1, read on the forward strand.
TCTTCTTCTTGTTTACTATCATTTTCTATTTTCTCTTCTTCAATTTCAGATCCTTCCAAATCTTGATCCTTTACCTCATCAACTTTTTTAGGTAACTTCAGATCCTCACCCTTTCTCTTTTTTTCTCCACTTTTCTCATTTTTATGCCAACTACTAGATTTTGAAGGCAAAGACCCATCAACCCTTTTCTTTTTTTTCTCAACTGAAGTTGATCTATGCTTCAATTTCTTATTATGGGGTTGTTCTTTCTTGGTTGAAGGAACTAAAGAACTCACCTTTTTCCTATTTGCAGATGAAATGGGTTCTCTAATATCATCAAAAGTGTCTCTTTGATAAGCTACTGAATAAGAAGAAGGTGAAAATACAGACCAAATGAATACAAAACAAAGACCCAAGATCACTACAAAAGCTAACTTTACACCAAGCCCATAAGACTGATATGAACCCTTTACCTTTCGACCAAATCTGCTTAAAGCTGTGTTTGGCTTCCTCATTTGAACTCAAAGAGAAATCAGAGACATATCCAGAAATCCAAAAATCAAGAAAAGCAACAATCTTTTTGTGTTATACCAACAAAAAAAAACAATCTTTTTGTGACCCTAAACAAAATCTTGGAAGCTGAAGAGAGAGATGAGAGAGTGAAGTGATGTTCTAACTAAAGAAAACTAGAAAGTGTGAAGTAAATTAAAAGCCAAGGTTTATCAGTACTAGTAGATTTAAATAATGTTGTGTTTACTAGGATTTAAGAAGAGCAGTCACTATCTGGGTAAAAGGATGAGTTTAGATAAACATAGAGATTACCCTAATTTAGAATGTAATTAATGTTTAACATGTTGAGAAAAAATGGTCTTATATGGGGTTGTTGTTTGTTTTTGTAATTAAGGATTGTCATTTATACTAATTAAAGAAGATCTTTTTGGGTTTAAAGTTAAAAAGAGAGGGAGCAGGCATGGGGAGAGGAGTTTTATTAGGTTGTCGGAGTCCACCCATACATGACAACTTGCTAACAAATTGAGAGTGTCGTGTTAGAAATTTTTGAGATTTTTATACTCTTAAAGGAGTCATTTGGTTCGCGAACTAAGATACCCAAAATTATAATTCTTAGACTAATTTACTACATCTCTCATGTGGGATAAAATAACATCAAAGTTTGATGGAATAAGATGTCTATTATATAATTTCAATCAAATAAAATATAAATTTAATTTTAGACTTAATCTTAAAATATCTCACCTTATCCGACCAAATGACCCTAGTTATCTATCCCGAGCTTATTACCAAAATGAGTCATAATTATCGGTCTTTATTCGGATTAGCCATATTATATAAGTTTGAACTCATATCCGAGATGTGATATGATTGTGAAGAATGAATCGAATAGGCTACTTTCTTATTTTTCTTCAATCGAACTACTTAATTGACCGACTCTTGATTGTTAGTTGACGAACTCGATTAAGCTCAAATCATGGTCGAAGTATTAATTTTATAAGATTTGGGTATTACATTGATTGTTTCATTTATATCTCTAGATATAATGCCAAAATTTATGCGAACCAAACTTAAAAATTTAATAGGATAGAAAGAGGAAACAGGTCTTTTGGATTCAAGAGGCAGGCATTTGCCAGTTTGCAACCTTTTTTTTCTATTATAAAGTAGTTAGGCATTTGTCAATTATGTCTTAACTGATTTTTTTTTTTTGAGAAAGAACAAAAATATGTCTTAACTGATATAGTTTGGCGAGTAATCCCATGAAATGAAAAATTAAATAAAAGAAAAACAAAATTACAAGAGCCTAACTTCTTATAGAGTTCATCAAATGACACAGACATGGAAACTGATTAGATTCCAGTACTTGAACTTTGAATGTCTCAAAACTCTAGCAATACACTGCATTACAATCCAAACCAAGTTTCTTTCTTGTTGAATCTGCAGCCTAATACCTCTGTATATAGGACTATGCTATCTACCCGAATTCGCGCTCTACAGGACCAATCTAATCTAAGTTAATATAATCATACAAACATACTGGAATTACTATAATAGAGAAACTATACATTTAACATGTTGCTATACTTGAGATAACTATTTAGAAGTATTAGAAGATGGTGATTGAACAGTCAGAGAGACTGTTGGAGCAGCAGAGTTGTGGAATTCGGCTCAGCTGAAAAATCTTGTGAAGAATTCATGTTCACCTTTATCCTGAAAATAGTAAGTTGATAATTACAATTTACAACCCAATCAAACACAACTAATCAATTCAAAATCTCAATAAAGTATGTACTCTCTGTTTTACACAACTATAGGCAAAAAACTATAAGAGCGCTCCAGGTCTATTGGGGCTTTAAGCACATAGCACAATTAAAGGGCTTCAGTACAAAAAAAAAAGGCACAATGAAGGAAAAGATTTAAAAAATCTATGTAATTCAAGAAAAAAGCAACAAATTGATTCATAATGTTTTCCTTGCAACTAATACACTTATTTGCCCATTATATTTGTTGTTTAGTACCGCTCCTTTTCGCAATGGAACTCATGGTCAATGAGGCGTACGCTTTAGTGCCTTCCTACACTGAAGCGCAGCTTAAGCGACGCAAAGCACACACCCTTGAGATTTTATGAGCTTTAAGGCTTAAGCGCGCCTTAAATGAGCCTTGACAACACTTACACCCCCCCTCCCCCTCCCCCTCCCCAGGGACAGGCAAATACTGTCAAGTGCAATAACACCTCCGCAATCCACCCACATAGGGGAGAAAACCCTCTTAACCCATGCTCGGTCGCTTTCCTTCCGTCCCATTTTCTTTAGGAGGGGCAGGCAATCGATAAAGATTGATCTTTGAGAAGTAGCATAGAAATAGTTTTTAGCTAAAAGTGATTTACATGCCAATGCTAAACCAAATGAAAGAGTATGAAACTGCCACTGCCAGACAGGCAATACCTGTTATGAATGTTGACGTATTCATCGGTTTCATCCAATATCTCCTCCTGGCATAAACAATAACAGTAAAGAAACACAAAATGAGAAAGTAATATACAGAGAGGTTTCGATAGAATCTTTAAGAATGTTATGAAAGGACAATACTATTAATGAAAGTCGGAATCTTGTGCACCTGAAGAAGCTCCTCAATGACATCTTCCATGGTAATAACACCAACTACTTCTTGATTGGGAGGGATCTCTGGTATTCCAGTGTTCTCCAAATCCAATATACAAAATGAGCAACCTTTGTGTTTCTTCTTAAAAGCAGGAGTAGGGGGAGGAGTTTTCTTTGGGACTTGGTTGTCATCGGTCTTAATGTCATGCAAGTTGGATTTTAGTGTTGCACTATCAGTATCTGCGGATCATATTTTCATCAATTTAATAGAAAACTATCAATTACATTCAAGGCTCGCAATAATGATTTAACAGAAAAACTAGGATAAGTAGCTACACGGTAGAGCAAAGACTTGGTCAAGCTTTCGGACCTTTATCATTGACTGGCAAATCTTTCGTCTCGTTCAGATCTTTATATACAACAGCAATGTGGCTATGGCCCTTCTGAAACTCATTCAAAATGTCATACAGAGGCATGTTTTCAGAAACCCTGAAAAAATATACCAATGATGCACAATTAGCTTAAGAATAAGCATTGCGTGCTAAATATTATCTTATTCAACTGTAATTTTTTCCCTCTACAAATATGCCGCTAATATTACAGTTCGCACAATCTAAATTGAAGATCTATGAAAAGGTTGTGGATATCTAGGAAACACTTTGTAATAATCAGAACCTTAGAGTTCATTACTTGGATAGCTATGGGAAGTTATCTTGTGTAGAGAAAGCACAGAACGATAATCGGATCAGTCAGAAGGCTATAATAGAAGTCCGATAGAATTCAACAAGGTAATTGGAGACAATAAATAAAATTTTAAAATTAAGTGCGAAAAACATCGATGTAATTTTAATTCAGTTGTTTAAGTTAGCTCTACTTTCTTTTTCTGAGTGTCCCATAACCATTTCCCTTGAAACAACAAGTTTTGTTTAGGTTAGTTTGATGCATAGTTAATTGATTGGTTATAAACATATATATTTAGGAAAGGGAAGAACCGATGTACTTATCCTTACCTCGGAATTTTTCTTATCAACATTTTCCTCAGGGGAACTGAATCTTCTTCTGAGTGAACTGCCAAAAGATTTTTAACCTGCCCGTGAAATAGTTGAAGACACGTACAGAGAGCATCAAACACAATATCAGTAAGTTACACACACACAACAACAACAACAACAACAACATACCCAGTGAAATCCCACAATGTGGGGTCTGGGGAAGGTAGAGTGTACACAGACCTTACCTCTACCTTGGTAGGTAGAGCGGCTGTTTCCGGGAGACCTTCGGCTCAAGACCAGTAAGTTACACACACAAGAAGTGAAATCCACCCACAACAAGGTAAAAATTGATTTCTGCATGCAAGAGACATAATTACCAGAATTAGTCCAATGATATTTGTTGGATTTCTGTAGTAAACAGGAACTCTGCTATGCCCCATTGTCATTATAGCATTTAGTGTTTCTCTGCATGAGAGAGAGGGAGAGAGATGTGTTATTAAAACATAAAAAAAGTTTGTGAAAGCCTGAAATCAGATTGAGCAGCAACTTATAAACCCACAAGTTGAGCATTCCATCCAGATCGAGAGAGAAAGCCTTTGATATTGGAGTCATTGCATCTTTTGCAGTTTTTTCTGTCAATTCAAGTGCTCCAGCAATTATTGTTGTTTCATCGTGTGTTAAATCCCCTCCTTTTCCAGCCTGTCATATCAATAAGAAGCAAAAAAGATGAGGCATACAGTAAAAGGAACAAACGAATTTGAAGAAAAAAAAAAGAGGTTGCTATAGCACCCATTCTTGGTGAGATGAACTTGTTCGTGAAAGCGACATAGATTACCAACAAAAATTGAGAGCTAGTGACTACTGATTACCTCATTGCCATGGAAATCCATAAACGTTTTTAGCTCAGCTCTTCGTAGAAGAGCAGCGTGCCCCTTACCTAACATACAATCCAAGACCTAGCAGCAAAACCAAGGATGAAGTTAAGATACCTTTTTCTTTATAAAGAAAAATTAAAGTTAAAAAGTTTTCAATGAAGCTATAAGATCCTTAACAACAGGAAGTAGCACAGAGAAATTCTATCAATTTGATGCATGAGGTTTTGACCTCTCTTTTCAATACTAAAGATGACTGTCCATATATCTTAATAAATAAAATGATGGATATTCTACATATCTAATTATTAGCATGAAAAGCTTCTCACTTATAGTAATAATTAAAAATAAATTGAGAGAGATAGGGAATGGAGTAACTCTGATATTATAACTATAACCAAGTAACTCGGATACTAAAACATGGTAACTTAACAACTCCACATGAGTAAATTTCGGGTGTGATTGTTGCGGTTTATACCTTACTAATTGGATAAGCAATGGGGAAGAATAACCAGAGAAGAAGCTGAACAAAGGGTGCTACAGTGGCTCCAACTGTCAATCCGTAGCGAGTACAGATTGCTTGAGGAATTATCTGCAATCGTAAAAGCAACGACGCCTAGTTAATGACAAGAGACGAACAAATGCCATAGTTAAAAAGATGAAAGATTAAGTTGATGAATAGGATAGAATAGACCACCTCTCCGAACATGAGAATCAGTGTCACAGATACCAGTATTGCTGCCCATGAAGGTACAAGCTTGTCCAAGAATATAGGAAGAGACTATAAAGGAAAAGGATGAAAGGAATAAATAATTTGGCATGTGTAATAAAAGGATAACTATTAAGTAACGTTACACAAACCTCCATTGCTAATGAGTTGCCGATCAAGAGTGTGCAAAGCAAAAGGTGTTGGTTTTTTACCACTGGAAGTATTTTAGCTGTAAAAGAAAGGAAGAATTCTTTAAAAAAACCGATCCAAGCAGACATACATACAACTCATAAGCCCTATTCTGATATCGGTGATTATTGCTTCAATTGTAGAAAAGATTCAACCTTTTCCAGAGTTTCTTTATGTTTTGGGATAGCCAATTCCATAAATTTATTTACCCAGCTGAATGATTTGAAAAGAAAAAGCCTGACTAGAGCATATAACTAGCAAGAGGAAATAGAACTCAAAGAATTAATCATTTAGAGAAGTTTACAACTTTACACCAAAGTTACAGAAGTAGCAGGTACATATTAGCCAATCAAAACTACTGATCAACAATATAGCTCTAAGTGGTGGAGGCTGGATTTTCACCAAGGGGGTTCATCATCTACCATATACACACACAAATAATTTTTGACCTTGTATATACATATGAATTTTTGACGAAGGGGGTCAGAGTGACCCCCTTCTGCCCCTCTAGTTCCGTCCCTGGCTCTACTAACGAAATAAGCAGCAAGAATAAAGGAAAAGACATCAAACTTCCATGAGAAAAACAAGCAGATAGATATATAAAGGTAGCAGGTAGATATTAGCCAATCAAACCTACTGACAATCAATCTACTAGTGAAGTAAATAGCAAGAACTAAGGATAAGACATCAAACTTCCATGAAAAAACAAGCAGAGAAAGAGCCCCAAGAACCCAAATCATCAAACTTTCACACCTCCTAATAGAACCCCAAATCACCAATCTTTAACAAGAGAGAGAGAGAGAGAGAAAGAGCTCCAAGAATTGATCATATAGAAAAAAGTTTACAACTTTACACCAAAGTTACAAAGGTAGCAGGTAGATATTAGCCAAATCAAAATTACTGACCGTCAATATAGCTATACTAATAATTAAGCAAATAGCAAGAATAAATAAAGGATAAGACATCAAACTTCCATGAAAAAACAAGCAAACAGATAAATAAAAACCCAAATCAGCAAACTTTTAGCACTTTCTAATATAACCCCAAATCAGCAATCTTTAACAAGAGAGAAAGAGAGTAAATTTACAGGCATGAATACGATCCTGGGGACGACCAGATTTGCTGAGAACTTCGAGGTCGACAAGTCCAAGAGACATGAGACCGAGTGTAAGACCAGCCATTAAACCAGCAAACAACACCAATCCTATCACTACCAAAATAAGCACAAAAATTTCTGTTCCACAACGAGGCACATCAGCTCCCATTTTTTCTTTCTTTTTCCCAAGTTCAAAAGAAAAGTTTGAGTACTTGAAAAAATATTTGATTTTTTAATAACACATTCACGTTGTGTGATTTTAGTGGATATGTTATTGTTGTAATAAACCCTCAATTTATTTGATCAAGAACCCGAAAAGTCGTTCAAACTACCTAACTTTAGAAAGTTATTTATAGTGATTTATTTTTCTTTGTTTGTGTGAGCTGTTTTTCCCCATTCAAGAATTGTCTTTTTCCTCTCACCCACACCCCACATACCTCTGTTTGTAGTTTGTACTGGTCCCTTTAAAATCAAGCTATTGTATTGATGATGGATAGCACTTATTCCCAGAATATTACTTGGCTACTCAGTGTGGAGTCCCCTTGTTACTTCCCACTGCTAAAACTAAAAGGTATTTTTGTTTGCTTATTTTTGTAACGGTAGAATTATATTAAACACTTGTCTGTATAGAATGTTTAGTGCCCGTTTGGTCATGGATGGTTTTCACTTTTTAAAAAAAAAAATTGTTTCTAAAAATTATTTGAATGTAGAATTATTATAATTTTGATTCTGAAATTTTTCAGAATTCAAAAAAATCCAAAAAGTTATTTTTATAATTTTCACTTCAAATTACTTACCAAAATTTAAAAATAACTTCAATTTATATTTAAATTCAAACACAGGTCTAATTTTCAAATACCATTTTCAATTTGAAAACACACAATACATACTTTTTAAAAAAAAATTCACAATTAAGAATGAACAGAACATATATGAGTTGTGTTATAGATTGATTCAATCCCCTTATATTGAGTGAGGACTTGAGAGAAGTTTTGATATTTATATGATGGAGCATGGTCTGTCACCTAGTTAGTGTTCACCTTGTTGATAAATAAATGTCTGCTTACATTAAATAGATGTAACTAATCATAACTAAGTAATTTGATAGACTGAATATTAATATTAATTTATTATAATTAAATTATATATATATATATATATATATATATAATTTTTACCATAGAGGTACTGGCATAATCAATACTTTTTAAAGTTGGTAGCCATATTTGGAGGGTGCGTGAATGAAATTACTTTGCCCTTAATCTGAAATTTCGTACTCAAACTTATCCTTGACCTTAAGCAGAAATATTGTGTTTGAATCCTAATAACGGATAGTTAAAATATAGATTCCCGCTGCAATTGGTATTTCTGACGTTGAGTGTGACCTCATTATGAATACATACTTTAATACATCTTTATGGTATTCTTTTTGCTTTTTTGTTTGTTTGACACTTTTCTGTACTCGAAATGTATTAATCATGATATTCTATATTAAATATATATGTTTAGTAAGCAACGTATATATTTAGGGTGAAGTAAAGTAAAATATTTTCAGTTTCTATTAATGACATGCTCACATAAGAGTTGATGTAACATGTTGAAAATCACTAAATATGTATTAAATTATTATGAAATACATATCATTTGTATGAATGTTCATGCACATTCACTAACCTTTTGTATGTTACATGTACCTATTAATTTAGGCACTTAATATTTGTAACATTCATTGGGTGGTTTCATCCTATAAATTGGGATGTTATTCACCTTTGAAGTAAGACCAACATACACTTGAAATAAGAAGGAAGTCTCTTCCTCCTCTCTACATCTTTGTCTACATCTCTTGACTTATAGTGCTATTGCTATAATTTTATAACACGTTATCAGCACGACATTCTACTGACTCAAGAAATTTTCAGAAGCTAAGGTACTATTTTTATTCTCTCTATTTTATGACTAACCTTACAAAACTTGAGTTTGTTGCCTCGATATTTCGAGCAAGAACTACCTATCAGCGGTGCTAGATGCCGAAATACATTTGGATGCTATGGTCCTGGAGACACCATTAAAGAAAATAATGAAGCATACAACCAAGAAAACGCCAAGATTATGATATTCATACACCATCACCTCGATGAGGCCCTGAAGATGGAATATCTTACTATTAAAGATCCTCTTATTTTATGAAAAACTTGAAAGAAATGTATGACCACCTGAAGATGATCTTCCTCCCAAAAGCACGATACGAATAGATCAATCTAAGGCTACAAGATTTAGAGTCTGTTATGAAGTACAATTCTGAGATGTTCAGAATTACTTCTATATTGACACTATGTGGAGAAAATATCAGTGATTCTGATATGCTGGAAAAGACATTCTCTACCTTTCATGCCTCGAATGTGCTCCTGCAGCAGCAATATCGAGAGAAATGTTTCACAAAGTATTTTGATTTAATTGCTCACCTTCTAGTGGCTGAACAAAATAATAATTTACTGATGAAAAATCATGAGAATCAACTTACTGGCGTTGAACCACTCCCCGAAGTGAATGAGGTGTACGCCCACTGCTCTAGGCGTGAAAAACGACGTGGCCCCAGTCGTGATCGTGATAATGGTCAAGGAAGAAATTATTTCCTTTGTGTTAATCATTCATCAAAGAAAAATCACTACCATAAAGGAAAAAAGAAGGATGAGAGGCATGAAGTGCCAGAAGCACGTGGCTCAGAAAACAAATGTTATCGATGTGGTAGAAGAGGACATTGGTCGCGTACCTGTCGTACGGCAAATCACTTGGTTGAGCTTTATCAAGCATCAATGAAAAAGAAAGAGAAAAATCCCGAAGCGAATTTTATCTCTGAAAATCAATTTGACATCACACACTTGGATGTAGCAGATTTCTTTGAGCACCATGAAGGAAAGATAGATCACTTGATTGGTGATGGTTATGTGGTTAGAGATGATTAAGTTGTTTTTTTCTATGCATTATTTTTGCTAGTCACAGTAGTTAGAATAAAAGATCATATCACAATAATTGTTTATGTGATTACTTAAAATTGTGCTTGTAATATTCTATTGAAATCTGTACTGCTTATGCTCCATTTCGTGTGTATAATTTTGTTGTGGATTGAAGTCATGTGTTACTTACTGTTTTGATTTAAACTGAATGGGGAATTGTTAATAAAATAATTATTATATCTCAAAATAAGTTAAACATGTTCTTTATTCTAATATCATACAATTATGAGTCTTAATATTCCTCCATTAAGTCCTTGTATTTAATGGAATTGATACAAATATTGAATTGTCTTAATGACATTTATTATGAGAATATTTGATTTGTTTGCTAGATGATTTTCTTCAAACAATTGAATGTCATATATTATTTTTAATGAACAGTATATTGTCAGCTTCTAACATATCATTTGAATTTATTGCAATTCAATTGATAACGTATTTTACCTCTTAAATATCCATCATTGGCTTATATTTTATTTCAAAATGAAATGTTGGCTTATATATAGTTCTATGTTTATAATTTTGTATTACTGTTTTTTTTAATGCTAGTTTGTTGGGTGTATGAAAATATTATGTACGGAGTATATATTTGGTATGTAGTGAGAATGATTTGATGTAAATTAATGAATTTAATTTCTAGTAGTTGATAAATGGGTTTAAAGGTATGGACGTTACATTTGAGAGGGTGATTAATGAGAATTAAATGGGTTTAATTTTCTGCAAATGTTAAGGTAACCATTAAAGGCAAAGACACAAAAACTTTTAAAGAATAATAATAATTATACATATCATGGCTTGCCCAGAGTTTTTCATTGGTGTGTATCCACGTTTGTGGTTATATTTCTTCTGAATGCTTTTTATGGCCAATGCCTCTATGACCTTTAATAAAATATTACTAATATCTCAAAAAGAATAAGAATCAATTTTGGAATTTCTTACTATGTTCATTCAGTAATATGTCATGTAGTTCATTCAGTAAATATTACTTCGTTATATTACTTAGTTTCCACTTTGTATTTTATGACAATGCTAGTAGTCAATGTGTATTAGTTTAATTTTGTGTATTGTCATTCTATTTGAAGATATGGATACTTCTCAAAGCAAGTTTGGATTACAATTCAATTATGAAGATATTTGTCTGATTGATTCTGTTACTACACATACGATATTTAAAGACAAGAAATATTTTTCTCATCTACTTATGGGAAATGCAAATGTTAATACCATTTCTGGTAGTACCAACTTGATTGAAGGCTTCAGAAGAGCCACCATAATTTTACTTAAGGGAACAAAAATCATTATAAACAATGCAATGTTCTCTCCTAAACCCCGAAGGAACTTATTAAGTTTTAAAGATATCCGTCAAAATGGATACCATATTAAAACAATGGATGAGATTAATCTTGAATATTTTGGTATCACCAAGGATGTCTCTGACCAAGAAGTTATTATAGAAAAGTTTCATGCCTTGTCTACTGGCTTATATTGGACAAAAATTGGTGTGATTGAGGCACACTCTGTCGTAAACCAGAAGTTTACTGACTCTAATATGTTTGTACTTTGGCATGATCGACCGGGACACCCTGGATCTATAATGATGAGACGAATTGTAGAAAATTCCAACGGTCATCCATTAAAGAACCTGAAGATTATTTTAAACAATGAATTTTCTTGTCCTTCTTGTTATCAAGGCAATAATTATTAGGCCATCACCTACAAAGGTTGGGTTTGAATCCCCTGGATTTTTGGAATGTATACATGGGGATACTTGTGGACCTATTCACCCACCTAGTGGATCATTTAGATATTTTATGGTCCTAATAGATGTTTCTTCTAGATGGTCTCACGTGTGCCTATTGTCATCTCGCAACCTGACATTTGCGAAATTACTGGCACAAATAATTCGATTACGGGCATAGTTTTTCGATAATCCGACAAAGTCTATTCGCCTTGATAATGCTGTAGAGTTTTCATCTCAAACATTTAATGATTATTGTTTATCAATTTGGATAAAAGTTGAACATCTTGTAGCTCACATTCATACTCAAAATGGCCTTGCAGAGTCATTAATTAAATGTCTGCAGTTGATTGCAAGACCATTACTTATGAAAACAAGGTTACCCACGTCTGTTTGGGGTCACGCTATTTTGCATGCAGCAATACTTGTGCGTCTCAGACCGATAAATTATCATAAATTTTCTTCGTTGCAATTGGTTTTGGGTCAAGAACCTAATATATCTCATCTAAGAATTTTTGGATGCGTCGTATATGTGCTTGTAGCACCACCACATCGCACCAAAATGGGCCTCCAAAGACGATTAGGAATATATGTTGGGTTTGAATCCCCCTCCATTATTCGCAATTTTGAACCATTAACATGAGATATGTTCACTGCTCGATTTGCTGATTGTCATTTTGATGAGACAATTTTTCCAAAATTAGGGGGAGAGAATAATGAAATAAAAAAGAAAAATTGCTGGAATAGTCCAGCATTGTCTCATCTTGATCCACGTGTTTCTATTTGTGAGCAAGAGGTACAAAAGATTATTCAATTGCAGAAAATAGCAAATCAAATGCCAGAAGCATTTACAGATTTGAAAAAATTTACCAAATCACATATCCATGCATAGAATATCCCAATTCGGATTGATGTCCATGTAGGACCATCTACTAGTGTCATGGCAAATGAGTCCAAAGTACGCCTGAAGCGTGGTAGACCATTGGGTTCTAAGGATCGGAATTCTAGAAAAATAAAAATAAATGATCAAGATGACACTGAAAGAATCTCATAAAGAAATGTAAGACTTGATCAATCCCGATATTCTTGAAGAAATCAATGAGCCTCAACCTCAAGAAAATGAAGAAATATCAATAAATCCAAGTGAGGTTAGGACTAATTTGAATAGCTTTGAAATAAACGTGGATTATGTTTTTACTTATAATGTTGCAACTAGAATTATGCAAGATAATGAGGATCTTGAATCTGTTAAAGAATGCTGAGAAAGATGTGATTGACCAAAATGGCAAGAGGCAATTCAATCAGAATCTCACTTACCAAATGAGAAGTTTTGGACATGTAGTCCAAACACCTAATGGTATTAAGCCTGTTGGTTATAAATGGGTTTTTGTGCGAAAAAAAATGAGAAAAATGAGATACAAAGATACAAGGCACGCCTTGTTGCACAAGGATTTTCACAAAGGCCTGGCGTCGATTATGAAGAGACGTACTCACCTGTTATGGACGCAATAACATTCCGTTATCTCATTAGTTTCGTTGTCCATGAGAGACTTGAGATGCACTTAATGGATGTAATTACAGCCTATCTCTATGGAACACTTGAAAATGAAATATACATGAAAATTCCTGAAGAATTTAAGATGCATGAAGCATGTAATTCAAAGTCTCGAGAAATGCACTCAATCAGATTACAAAGATCATTGTATGGTTTGAAGCAATCCAGACGCATGTGGTATAACCGCCTTAGTGAGTATTTGTTAAATGAATGCTATACAAATGATGCCATTTGCCCATGTGTTTTTATAAAGAAAATAATATCAGAGTTTGTAGTACTTGTTGTATATGTTGACAACATAAACCTCATTGGAACTTCTGCAGAGCTCAAAAGGGCGATTGATTATTTAAAGAAAGAATTTGAGATGAAAGATCTTGGAAAGACAAAATTATGTCTTGGTTTACAAATTGAACATTTGACAAATGGTATCTTTGTCCATCAATCTGCATATACAGAAAAAGTGTTGAAACGATTTTATATGGATAAAGCACATCCATTAAGTACTCTGATGGTTGTTAGATCACTTGATGTGAATAAAGATCCGTTCCAACCACAAGAAAAAAATGAGGAAATTCTTGGTCATGAAGTACCATATCTTAGTGCAATTGGTGCACTAATGTATCTTGTCAATACCACAAGGCCTGACTTAGCATTTTTCAGTTAATGTGTTAGCAAGATATAGTTGTGCTCCTACAAGGAGACACTGAAACGGAATTAAACACATATTGCGGTATCTAAAAGGGACTGTCGATTTGGGCTTATTTTACTCTAATAATTGCAGTCCCGATCTTGTTGGTTATGCTGATGCAGGGTATTTATCTGACCCACACAAAGTTAGATATCAAATAGGATATGTATTTATATGTGGGGTGTTGCCATATCTTGGCGATCTACAAAGCAGTCTATCGTGGCGACCTCTTCAAATCATGCTGAGATAATACCAATTCATGAAGCAAACCGAGAAGTTGTGTGGCTGAGGCCAATGATACATATCATTTGAGAAAAATATGGTTTGAAATGTGATAAAATACCCATAATCTTATATGAAGATAATGTAGCATGCATTGCTCAATTGAAGGGATGATTCATACAAGGAGATAGGACAAAACACATTTCATCAAAGTTGTTCTTCACACATGAGCTCCAAAAGAATGGTGATATCAATGTGCAACAGATTCGTTCAAGTGATAATATGGCAGATTTGTTCACTAAGTCTCTGCCAACTGCAACTTTCGAGAAGATGGTACACAAGATTGGAATGTGAAGACTCAAGCATTTGGCATAAAATTCTCATCAGGGGGACTTAATACATGTTGTACCGTATAAGGTTTTGTCCCACTGAGTTTTCCTTGTAAGATTTTTAATGAGTCAACCAAAATATGTATTATTAGAAATGTGTACTCTTTTTCCTTCACTATAATTTTTTCCTACTGAGTTTTTTTCTAGTAAGGTTTTAACGAGGCACATTATCCATGGACATCCATGGGGGAGTGTTATGAAATATATATCCTTTGTATGGATGTCCATACACATTCACTAACATTTTTTATATTACATGTACGTGTTAATTTGGCACTTAATATTTGTAATCTTCATTGGGTGATTTCATCTTATAAATTTGGATGTTATTCACCTTTGAAGTAAAACCAACATACACTTGAAATAAGAAGGAAGTTTCCTCATCCTCTCTACTTCTTTGTCTACATCTCTTATCTTATATTGATATTGCTATCATTTTATAACATAAATATTGTTTAGCTTGACTTTTATTTAACTTTGTAAAGCGAATAATTTATAGAAGAGTGAAAGGTAAAATGGCTTGATAAGTAGTTGGAGAGAGGCTACAATAAAGATAGGAGTGTCAGTAAATAATGAAAAGTCACCATTATCTCGTTGCCAAAAAAATTGTTGACTAATAGTCTTAAAAATGCATGAAATCCGGGAAGCATGAATAACCCTTTACGTGCACGAGATAAAAATTACTACAATGAACGGTATCACCTACAAAAAAAAATTCTTCTTCTCCTTTCTTTTTTAAAAAATAGCGATTCTGTCAAATCAAATAATATCATGTAATATGAAATAAAATGAAAAAATATTTTCTAAAAATCATAAATTGCTTATATTATAAGTAAGTAGAAGGTAGAATCTATACCTGGAAAGTTAGGTATACGTTAATGTACGACTATAAAAGGATAAGAGACTGCTACAAGTTGAGCTTCAAGTTCAGCAAATATTCTTCTATTTTCAAGATAACATTTACTACTTTCTTCTGTATTTTCATACTATTAAGAAATGTATCAATATAGACCATTATTTAAATTTTGATATATTTCATATTTCCTTAATATTTACTAAGATTCAAAAAGACATTTTAGTTACCAATCCTATATTTAGACAATTTAACAAAAAAAAATGTGAAAGTTGTTTCTCTTAATGGAGTACGTGCAATTTCCACTTGTAATAGAAGCACATTCCTACTCATCAATTTTAGAATAAATAAATACAGAAATGACTCTTAACACTCCCCGCACACCCATACATTGTTAACTGGAGCGTGGATAATATAATTTGGGGACCCAGCATCGGTGAACAAAGAATTGAAATGAATCTGGCTCTGATACCATGTAAAGAATTGATCTTGGGTCTAACTCAACCCCAAAAGCTAACTTGTAAGGTGAGGATTGTCCAAGTTCATATAAGAGTTCATGTTTCCATTTCATATTTAAGGGGGCTCTTAACAATATGAGATCTTATTATATAGTACTAGAATTTGGTGTTTTAGTTCAATATAAGGGTTGCAATGGTAATCATAGTCATTATATATAGGTTTTGAATAATTACTAATTTTATTCAAGTTAAGGCACATTCAACTATTCAAGTATCATTTTAGCTACTCAGTCCCCCAATAAAAATGTTACATTATTTAATTACTACTTATTTCTGATTGTGTGGCATGTACAATACAAAATTCAAGAAAGTTAAAGAAGATTCAGCAGATAAGTGTTTTAATGTCGAGTTTTCGTTGATTTGTCACGTTTTAAATCACAAAAAAGGAGGACAAATAATCCAATAAGCTGTTAAGCTCTTTCCAGTTTTATACGTTACCAACTTCTTCATGTGTCATGTGTCATGTGTCATGTGTCATGTGTCATGTGTCATGTGTCATGTGTCAATTCTCAAACATACTAATATTCTGCCGAGTAATTAATTCTTCAGTAAATATGTTTACACCAAATCAATTCACTTCACTATAATAAAAAGTAATTTATTGAAGTAAAAATATAAATTGGTTAACCATGATTCAGTGCTAGAAATATATATATATATATATATATATATATATATATATATATATTTACAAACACATATCATGCATTAATTGGATTGGTGTAAATAACCGGATAACTGTTTTTCTTCTTCCTCGTAATGAAGAGATGGTCACAATCGATGTTTTAAAAAATGAAAGTAATTTTTATTTTGGAACTTGCTTCAATGGGACTACGGAGGACTAACATTTTATGGGTTAATGATTCGTATACATGTGATGTTATTCATATAGTTGAGATTTTGCTATTGATTCGTATAAATGTGAATATCTGATGTTATTCATAAAGATGAGATTTTGCCTCGTACACCTCTATCTCTTAAATCGTGTGCCATGTATGCACCAATAACTCTCCGTATGCTCTTTACGTCTAGAATTGTCCAATTTCGACGTTTATATTTGTTTGACATACTTTGACTCGGCACAACACTTAAAAGGAAAGATAAAACTTTTAAAATTTATAATCTTAAATATTCGATAACAATTAAATGTCTATAAGAATTTTGATGTTTGTGATCTTAAACATGTCATAACATTTGTGTACTATAAATTTTTTTAATTATTAACATAAAAAAATACATTCAAGGATATGGCCTATTGATCAATGAAATGGACGGAAAGAAATGAGGTCTAAGTTTCAAATAAAGTAGAACGGTGTAATTAGGACTTTGGTGGCTGAGAATGTAACAATATATGTATGGAGTATATTATAATGCTTAAACTTTTTCTCTTTTTTTTTTTTAAATATATGTATACTGTCATATTTTTCCTCCATGTTTTTGTGTGTGTTTACAAGCGAATGCAGTTATATAAACATGACGTTATGAAAGGAGTGCATATTATGCCAATGCAAATGTTAACTTATCATAAAATGGTGATATTGAGAAAAGGACCAGTAGTTTCATAAGGTTCCAAGAACCTTATCAAATCCAAATATCTAACCCCTAGGGGTGAGCACGGGTATGGGGTACCCAGATACCCGACCGGAATCAACACTAATGGGTAGGTTCCGGATAGATATATTATAATAACGGATAGGTTCCGGGTAGTAGAATTAGGAACCGATCAATGTCGAGTCCGGTTCCGGTTCCGACAAATAAAGACAGGGTACCCGGATCTGAAACCGTTACCCGTAACCTATGAAATATTAAATATTTTTACTTTTTTAATTCCAAACCTATCAAGATAACACTTCCCCTACACGAGATGGTCCAAAAGTTAGTGAAGTCCTTGAGGATTGAGGAGAACTGATATAATTTTTTACTTTATATTGGTAGACAGTTCTTACTAGTTCGTACTTTCATGGGAGCTTGTAAGATTCTTAATAGGAGTTCTTCAGGCACCATCAAACATAACGGTTAAAAGATGATATTTTGTATGTATTGTTGCAGAATCCTTTAAAAGCTTCGTTGTCTATTATCAAGATAGTTGCTTGGGCAGAGGGTAAGGCAGTTGCTTATGTAGTGATTGATTAGTATGTTCTATAGAATGTTAAGCACTGATTGAAGAAAAGCATTGATGCTCAAATTTTAGTTCATTGGTTCGTTGATAAAACTAGAGGGCTGTGAGTTATGTATAATTCTGTAATATAGTTTGAACTATGAGTGAAATTGCTATTCTCGAGATTCGTATGCTGTGAAGACATCTTAAGAAGTTATTTATTTACAGTGTACCTCGGAACCTACCCGGAACAGGTTCCGGGTAATGATTGCTACGGATAGGTTTCGGATAGTAAATTTAGGAAACGATCTTTTACTGGGTAGGGTCCGAGTAGTTTTAAAAAGTTAGGGTACCCGGACCCGCTCACCCACCCAACAATGGAGGTATCTCACCGTGTACAAAAACAAATAGCCTATCAAAGACACATAAAAAAGGTAACAAATGTGTACTTGATCATAAGTTAGAAAAAGATTGGACCACAGCTTCACTCTTAATAGACCACATGTGGTGGATAACATCAAGTGGATTCGATATACCACTGCGTCCCTTAAGATAGTGGATGTCTTTGCACCTGTTTCTGAAAATCTAAATTCGTCCTTGATGATAGTGTTGGGTAGTCCTACATTAAAGTTTGATAAGGAAAAGAACCTATATTAAAAGTTGATAAGAAAAAAAAGTTACATGTATGATAGTAAGGATACTCATAATTGTATGATGTCTTTTAGCAAACCCGTGTGAGTTTAGCCTAGCCCAAAACTGACAATATCACACTATGTTAAGAGTATCTTTTGACCTATCTTAACCCAACAATTGATATCAAAGCTAATGGCTCGATGGGACGAGTTAAGAAATAGCGGAGAGTATGGCATGAAACTGGCCGGCTTACTAACTTTACCCAATCCCTGGCCGGTCTACTGATTTTACCCGTAGTTTGGAGGCAGACACATGAGAAGAAGCTCGTGGGCATTCAAGATAAGTTTATAAATCTTGGTGATTGGTCATGGTATACATTTAACTTTGAAAAATACTTTTATCAATATTAGAACATCAATTTTGTGCTTGGCCAAGGTCCCAAAAGAGCTTATATGAAAAAGCTACTTTTTTAAGCTTTTGCTACTACTCAAAAACACTTTTTTTTCTAAAAGTTGTCTACATCACACCCCTTTGGGTGCGGCGCTTTCCCGGATCCTGCTATCACGGGATGCTTTGTGCACCGGACTCCTACCCTTGACCAAACGCCTCAACTCTCTAAAATAAGTATTTAGGGAAAACACTTCTAGTTTGATCCAAAAAAAGACAGTATCACACCATGTTAATGGTATCTTTGAGTTGTCTCAGCCCAACAGGTGGGACCATTTTATGTTGTTTTTTGCATAAAAAATTGCTAACTTGTTAAATATACAGTTAAGAGGGGGAAAGAATCCAATAGTAGGGAAAGGGATGAAAATTGATGGTAGTCGTGGCCTGCTTCATTATCATTACCTTCCTTTACTTGACACAGAAAATAGCTGGATCCGATTGAGCAACTTTTCTGAGACATTGGTTGTGTGTGGCTGTCTTTCCTTATCCTTAAGAACAATTTATTTTTTCCTCTCAACAGTACTCATTGTTTCTAATGTATATATTGCATGGTTTATCTCTTCAGTTCTTCCCTTCTATTAGTCACTGAAAATTAGCATAATAATGTCTAATCAAGAAAATGGTAGCTTGCCAGATTTTATACTACCTGATTCTTTGTATACTGAAACCATCAGAGCAGTTCATTCAGCTGTAGAACATGATTGGGATTCTTTGAGACAGTCGGCATGTCAAACTGCAGCCGGAAGGGCACTGTGGAAACATGTGATCCATGATCCACTAGCAGAGTTACTTGCAGGAGAGACATACCTGAAGAAATTGTATGAGAAGATTAAGAAAGACATCCTCAACAATGCTAAAGAGGTATCCGGAGTTATAATTGCTGTTAGGACACTATGGTTTGATAAAAAAATTGAAGCAGCTCTTACATCTTTTGATGGTGGAGGAGCACAAGTTGTGATTCTTGGAGCAGGTAGGTGATGTTTCACGACATGATCTCTTGTACTATATATATATATATATATATATATATATCCTGTGACATTAAAACAGATGTATGCTTCTTGCAACTCAATAAAAATTGACTAGTTTATCTTTTAGTAATTAGTAGCCAGTGGTGGAGACACCCTTTAGTAAGGGGTGTCATCCGACACTGCTTTGAAACATCAAATTGGGAGAGGAAGTAAGGCTTAAAATGACCGCAGCCCTAAAAGGCAATAAACTTAAAGATCGAATTGTGACAATATACTGATACAGCTTATGCAAAATCTTGCATCTGTCACTGTTAGTAACCAGTCACTGAACTATCAAATGTCGCTCGCCCCGTTCTGCGGCCCCAATTTGTTTTGGACTGAGGCGTAGTAGTTGTATTCTTCAAAAATTCTCATCCTCCTAGATCCATGTACCAATTAATTAGATGCAACATATTCCAGCTATGAATCCCCAAAATACTAGCCATCAACTGGCATCACGCTAATCTTATCCCATGATATATGGTCTTTCATTTTAATAGTCTTTTCATTTAGGAGTAACTATGACTATGTTTAGATAAAAGAATTCTAGAAAAAAGGTAACGACAAGGAAATTTGATACATTCATTAAAATATGATAAACATAAATTATCCACCACAAGAGGGTCAGCATATTTCACCAAACATTTTCATTGCTCACCCCTCGGAAACTATTCGATTCCATTAAGTAAAAATGTTAAAGAGCAAACCAGTGATGTCTGTTCTTATTCTGCAGGTATGGATACAAGGGCATACCGCTTGAGTTGCTTGAAAGACAGTAATATTTATGAGGTTGATTTTCCTGAGGTCTTGCAGATGAAAACCACTATTCTAGAGGCAGCAACAGAAACAACAGACGAACGAAAGCACCACATGATGATGGCAAAATCATTGAACAGAGTGGCAGCTGACTTGAGACAAAAGGACTGGCTTGAAAAGCTTCAAGAATCAGGCTTAAAGTTAAATAAGAAAACAGTGTGGGTTTTAGAGGGCATTCTATACTATCTCTCACACTCAAATGCAATGGAAGTACTGAAAATTATCGCAAATAACTGTAAAACAACTCATACAGTACTCTTAGCAGACTTCATGAACAAGCAATCAACCACAATGTCCAGCTCAAATTTCCATTTCTATAGCGACTATCCAGAT
Source organism: Anisodus acutangulus (assembly GCA_029783415.1). Classification (NCBI taxonomy): domain Eukaryota; kingdom Viridiplantae; phylum Streptophyta; class Magnoliopsida; order Solanales; family Solanaceae; genus Anisodus; species Anisodus acutangulus. Next base: position 3,199,556 of record CM056503.1, read on the forward strand.
CAGTTATTGCCATCACTAGGATTTTCTGATGTTAAACTTTCTCAAATTGGTGACCCAGATGCACATTTCGGGTTATTGCATGACCCACTAAATTTGTTCAACAAGTTGCGCAACTTGCCCAGATCACTTCAAACTCACCCAGATGATGGAACACCATGTTGTAGGTTGTATTTGCTTCAGGCTTCTGCAGAACCACCAAACCAGACTATTTTGTGAATATTATAAGAATGGTTCACCAATAAAGTCTAACTTGCTGTTATAGCTTAGAAGCACTCCTGATTGATTTTTTACTGTCATTGAACCGCATTAGTTATACTGGCGACAATGTCATTTAAGCTATGACTAGTATACTTTTTATCTTTTCAAGATCTAGGTAATTCTTAAACAAGTTCATCGTGTTTCCAGCCCCTTCATTCCCTCTGACTTCTAACTTTTGTGAGAGTTCAAAAGAGACAACGGAGCACTATTTTACCTACTCTTGCAGCTTATTATATTTTCTCTCAATCACACAGAAAGTTTGTTCTAATTCCGGAAAGAGAAATCTATTTAAAGGAATTCATACTGATCGCCTAGCTTCGGATACTTTCAAGGCTCACACAACAAAAAGAGTCCGAGCGACCAGGAGCACACATGAAAGCGGAAAGAGATTCATACAGTTTGCACTTACACATTTGGATATTTACAAACAGAGACAGGTTCACTCACTCTTTTTTTGCCTACCAATGTAAGAGGAAACTTATCTCAAACCTGGAACCCCTACGATTGCTTTCACTTAAAGACACTGACTTGAGCCCGTAAGTTCCAGACTTTGATGAGTGGGGATGCGGAGATATTAATACTAGAAATGTAACCGTAAAAAGATAACTTAAACCTGCTACCTGAAAGCACCTATAAAAGAAGAGGGACTTGATTAAAGAGAATAATATGAGAATCATCCCAGACCTTATTCCTTCACGTGCTTCTAAGGTTTGAACGCATCCTTTTTAAGAAGCAATTGGCTAGATTGAAACTTCCTCTGTGTGGTATGCTATGTTGCTCGCATCCTCAGAAAATGTCGATGCGCCCTGTCGGAGTTGCGCATTTTTGGAGGATCCAAGCAACATGGGGTGACCAAATGGTGACTAAGAAACAGTGAAGTTTCATAAAAGTGAGCTGTTGGCAACATGAAAAGCACCTTCTTAGTATTATATGGAACTTAGGGACTACTTTCATACTAGAATCCTTTATTATTGTAATATACTTAGAACTGGAAGCGCTTAATGCTATAGCCAGTAGCCAGTTAGCGAGTCCAATTCTTTGTAGTATTGCTAGAAGTTCTTTGTATCATCCTGTTAGCAGTGCCAGGTTACATGCTATAGTAAATCAGTTAAAAAGAAGTTACTCATCCCTGATGAAGCAAGTAATCATAAGAAGAATAAATTTCTAAAGTGTGGCTATTGTCAAGTATGACAAGAACTATGCATAACTCTTGGGGTAAACTCTACATACACATAGCTAATGTCTACATATTTTACTTCTGACACCACCAATTAGACTCTGACATTGAAATGTTACTTAAGAGCACCAAACAGAAGACGAAAAAAAGAGAGCACCAAACAGAACTGAAAGAATTGAGTACACCGGATAAACATAATCCAATCTTTCAGTACTTACAGCTTGGCAGGCATAGCATTCCTTAAGTTCTGATTGTGTCTTCCTCTCCTTAACTTCGTAAGAATCACCTTCGCTATTTCACATCGTATATCTACTCACTAAGAGATTAACGCAGCTCAGATAACTATCATATCACTTTAGTGCAGCTTTGAGCAAGTTTGGCAAAAATTTTGATAGTCTAACATAATGGTACCAATAACAAATGTCGGACATTTTCGTCGACACAACCAAGAAACAAACGTGAACTATTATTACTTGGCCAGCTTGTGCGCTAATGCTTTTTTATATTTAAGAGTTTAGTAATCATGGAAAGGGAGAAATCATAGAGATATACACTGACAGGAAGTATAAATATGACTTTCTACAATGAGCAGCTATGTGCTCCAAGAATGTAGAGAGAAAAGTTTGAAGAACTTGAGAGAAGAAGTTGTTGATCCCATTAAATACCTAAGGTTTCTTTCCTTCCATACAATACACATAAGCTCCAGGGAGAAACCTTACAAGCTCTGTTTTTAGTCTTTTATTGCCATCATAGAGAAAGGGACAACCACAAAGCCAATTTCAAATAGACTGCCTAATTTTATCATGAGGCAAGAACTAATATGAACTCATAGTCCACTATATCAAGTAAAGTGAGCAGAATATCTTAGAGCATCTCTCAGTATCATGAGGCAAGGACCAACTGGAAGTTAGAAGGTTAATTGTGAACTTGATGCAGGTTATGTAACTTGTTGATCAAACAGCATCAAACTTGTAACACCATCAAATCTTCACACAGAAAAGCAGCAAAGAGTCAGCTTTATGCATCAGAATTCGGTTGTTTGTAATTTCAATGAATGTGAAGATAGGTCTATTCACTATAACTAATAGTGACTGAAGTAAAGTGTAATTAACAGGAGAAAATCAAAACAGTGAAAGAATAAAATTATGCATTAAATGGATGATACAACCTATTATTGCAGTTTTTCTTTGTGCTCTCCAAAAGTAAAGATAGAAGCTCAAATTGGCAAATGCAGAATTCATCTTGTTTCTTCTTTGACTTGAATAAGGATTATCAAGCTTCAATGCACTCCTTGATGCCTTGCTCAAAGTTGTCCAGACAAGTTACTGTATCCATGAGAGCATTTGCAACCTTTTGTCTGTGAAAAGAAAAGGCATGTCCATGACATAATATAGGGGACGAATCAAGTATGAAATATCTAACTTGTTATCATGTTTATCAGTCATATAAAATGGAAAATTTTACTTAAAAGAAATCAACACAAGTTTTGAGAAGAGTACAAATAGAAATTGTTAATCACTAGCCAAACCTATTAGAAGCAACTTGCACATCAAATTCATTTGCCATGTCACTGAGAGAAGCAAAAGATCTGCACCCATGATACAGAAAATATTGTGTCAAAATAATTCTGTCAAATCTCTTCAACACACACATGCATAGACGTCCTTATGATTACTCAGACAGGCAGTGATTACACGCTTTCCATATCCTTATAGAAACTAAATCAGTAACTAATAAGGATAGTTCCAAGGTAACACATATATGAAATTCCCTAACCCAGAAATTTTAGCTGCCAGCAGCTACTGAAAGTAAGATAAGCTGCTTCTGGATGTGGACAAAAACCCAGCTACTTTTTCAAAACATATCCTAGAACATCGGCTAATAAAGAACTAATACAACTACCACCTTAAAATGTATAGAGATCAACCCACTTCTTGAAGTGTTTACAGCTCCACAAACAAGATATATTGGTCAAAATAAGTTTTAGAGGCTACCTTATGAGATCAATAAGTTTGGTTTCAGCTGCTAACTTTACCGGGTCCTTGTCAGCAAGCAAAGAAGAAGCATTTTTCACAACCAATCGGAAAGTGCAGACCTGAGAATTATGAATTTTTTATGAGCCACAAACAACATACAACCCATTCAACATAGGCCAAGAAGATATAAGAACCAAAACATAGAGTGAACCAATAATAACTCTTTTTTGCATAACTATTTACTTTGTTCACAGCTTCTCGTCTCCCTATCTAACACGCCACTCTAAAAAAATGCATTACCACAGAACACAATCTAGAATAGAGACTTATTACGTGTTCTTTTTTCACCTAATATGTTTTATTAACATGTCCACACCACTTATGCACTTCAATCAATCAACCACCAACTCAATCCCAAACTAGTCTCAATCGGGCATATGAATCATCTGTATACATGCAACTCAATTCAGTTTCCGTAATTAGATAATTTATCATTGTTGTATTATTTACACAATATCCATCAACCTACCACATTCTTTTTAATTAATAACTTGAACCTGGCTATGGTTTGCAAAACTCTCAACACAAAAAGTCAAACCATTAATGCACTTTGACTTTTTAATATAAAATATGTACTAGCTAGTTAAATGTGATTAAGAAGCCCATCGAAATCAACAAGAAACTGGTAAATTTTTACTTCAATCAAAAGTCAAAGCAATGGTCAAACCTCAACTCCTGTGTTTGACTGAAATTGAACGAAGGAACTTCTCTCTTGTGGTACACAATCCCTTGCAGCTGATTTCAATAAGCTCTGAACTTCTTCAAGTTCCTTTTCACCAAAATCAGATTCACTTCTAGCTGTCAAATACAAAGCAATTAATTCAGTTTATCAATTGCAGGAATACAGTCAAACCTCTTTATAACCGTCATTCTTTGTAATAACATTTTATTATAAGGACCAAATTTTCTTTGAAACCGATTTTACTATGTTATATTATATATTCCTTATAATAGCATTTCGCTATAGCAGTCAAAAAATATTTGGACAAATGACGTTGATATGGAGAGGTTTGACTGTACGAAGAAAAAAAAGGCAATTATCAAATAAACAGTATGTTAGTTACTAAGTAAGAGATAAGCAGAGCGGAGGATGTTTCTAGAAGCATCGATTGGAGCCAAAAGGTACTTAGCAGTCTTCTTCTTTTGATCTCTTAGCCATTCTTTTGGTCCTGCTGAGAACAACATTTTGCAAAAAATGAATCTATGCTTAATTTCAATTAGTATTTAATTAAGATTACTTTCATTTTTACAGATAATTAATGAATCTCAATTGTAGTTGAAGGAAATGAAGTGAAATTGGAGATAATTTAAGTACATATGCCGAAGGAGAGAGCGGAGTTAGGGAAAGTGGAGAGAGGAGCAATGAGTGAGAGCCAAACGACAGCGTTTCTACGACTGAATAACTTGGTTTCGACAGGCAAGGGTGACGGCCGTACCAACGGTGGCGTTGACGGTGGTTTCGGAGGGACTGTGGTGGTGGAAGGGATAAGGGAGATAATCGACGGCGTCATGGAGGTTGAAAAATAACAGTAGTTATTCTCTATTGTCCTTTTTGCTAAAATATCGTTGTAAGTTTATTTATACTAAGATATAGGAAAATAATACTCCCTCTGTCCGTGACGTAATTTGATAGGCTACGAGGTTTAAGAAATAAAAATTTAGATTTTGTGATTTAATATAAATTGAAAATATTTTTGTGAGTATAAATTTAAATATTTTGTTAATTATAATAGATAAAATTTAAAATTAAATTATTATTAATTTTTTTTATATATGATTAAAAAATATTAATTATCTAAATTGAGACAGAGAGTAAATAGTATAGGGAAGGCGGAATCCAACTCGTGCATGTGCTACGGAGGATGAGGCCTCATCTATTCGCACTTATGGAGATATGATGAATCATAATAATTCATAATCCCACTTATTTTGATGGGAAAAAAGAGAAATTTTAGAAAAATATACCTCGCTGGTTTATATTACGGATTCGATTTCCTCCTCGTCCACAACGGGCACAAAAGGGAAATATCTTTTCCTCGGAGTAGAATATCATGATCGAGATACCGAACCAAAAGCTATGAAACTTCGGTATGAGTTTTTTGTCGAAATGAAATGATTTTTTTTATCGTGAATTGAGGAATCATTACACATAGTATGCCCGATCGCCATACTTTTTGTTTTATACCCTGTAGTATAAAAATATAATTCAAATTTTACATTATAAAAATATAATTCAAAAATACTTTTATACAATTTATACATTTAGGAGTGACGGAGTCGTTTGATAAAGTGTATTAGAAAAAATAATGCATGCATTGTGTATTACTAATATCTTGTTTGGTGCACTTTTTCATCCTAATCATTAATTATACATCCTATTTGATTTTGTTCTATGCATAACTAATGCATAGCAAATCATGATATTAGCAATGCAATAATTTTTAATGCATACATAAGCATGATTAAAAACACAATATCTATAAAGTCTTTCGAGACCTCTTCCAATAATTAATGATCCTGCTTGATTTCAGAGAAAATGAAATCAGTGCATACAATTAAAATCACTTCCTGATCCATTCTTTCCCTGATTGAAAATCAAGAATTTGAAATTTCATACAAAAGAAAGACTTTTAGCCTAATCATTTACATTTTTCTGCCAAAATTTTATTTTTCCTTAAAAAACAATCTCCATGACACTGCAGTTGCTCCCAAAATCAAAACATTGCTCAATTCCACTTATGAAACTAGCAATTCATTAGCAGATTAAAATGCAAAAGAACGAATAGATAATAATGGACAAGATATGGGTCGGATATAAGATATGTGTCTTCTTTACTTTTATTTTATTTGTAGTATTCATATTTACACGGCATAAAAAATTAAAAATTTATTTTACCATATCATATTTTTTATGACAAATTTAGTTGAGTGATATAAGAGAAAAGCTTTAAGTTGAGTGATTTCATTGATACAAAATAAAGTTGAATGACTTTGTTACATAATTTGTCATAGTTGAGTAACCTTTTGAGATATTTACTCTCGAATAAGTTGAAACATAAAATTGAATTTTAGAAGAAAGATGAACAACAAATAAAGAAAGTGTACAAACCTAAAAAAAATGTGGAAGGGTTTTTGTAAACAATCATTTTTTATTTTTTTTTAGAAATTATGCAATGCATGTTGTTTAACACACCAAATCAAACATTGAATAACAAACAATCTCACCATAACTAATGCAAGCGTTACTAATGTCAGCATTACTAATATCAACATTATTAATACACCATATTCAGTATTATTCTTATACACCCTACCAAACGATCCCTTATATATAAAAGACATGTACATTATGTATATAGATTTATGAAGGTGAATAATGTGCAGGTATATACACTAAAATATAAGTATACAATATTATACACGAAAATATACACACATTTACACACGGTTATAAAATATTATATCATTGGATATAAATATAGATCTGGACTGATTTTGAATTAGAATTACACAATACATTATGTATATAGATGTATAAAATATATAATAGTGTATAAGAGATGTGTATACACCAATAGACATTATTATACAACACTACAAATGAATCCTATCAATAAAGCTTTTGAGGTTCATCTTTTTTCTTGAGGCTCTTCTCTACCGCCGACTCAACCACCTTCAGTGACTTTCCCACTACCGTTAACTTCATCTCCACCACCGGCGGAGAAAAAAGAAACTCGATGAAGAAATAATGAAAGCACCTCAGTGTAGATTCCAACAATTTCATCAATTGAATCTCCATAGACATCCTTCTTCTTTGAAAGTTTCTTAAACAAATGATACACAAACTTCTCCATTTCCTAACCACCACCACCACCACCCCAAAACCCGAAAAAAAATCAAACTTTTTCAACAAACATGGAAAATAAAAGAGACCCAATTAAATAAATCGAAGAAAGATAAACTCACAACATCAGCAAACTCAGAAATGGGGTCGGAAAATTTGTATTCAGCAACTCTGCAAATAAGTTTTGTTGGTTTTCTACTATTGCTTTTGCTAAATCATTTAGGAGAAATTTCAAAAATATGTATATGTTAGGAGGAAAAAGAAGAACGCGACAGAGAGGAGGCGGAGAAAAAAAAAAAGAACGCGGTGGAGAGAGGAGGCGCGACAGAGAGAGAAGAGTATGAGCGAGTGAGTCATTTTTTGTAAGATTTAAAAAGGTGAGTTAATTTTGATAACATTATTATCCTAATTAAAAGACAACGTAAATTATTCTTTTTTATTTTCCTTAATAATGACATATTTATCCTTAAACACTAAATGATGGATTTAAGAATAATTACGCAATATGTTAGTTTAGCTAAATAATTATTAGTTGATCAGTATAAAATCATTCAAGAACAATTATACTTTTCAATTTTAAGAAGGCTAAAAAATAAATTTGTAACTACCACATGATTTTTTTATTTTTAACATTTCCTATACATATATTTATCACAAACTAATTTTCATGTTCATTTGAGAAAAAGTTTATGTACTTTCTTATAATTAGTTGTTAATTAAATAAAAGAAAAAACAAATTATTTAATTATTCTATTGCAAAAATATAAAAATGGTCTCTTTATCTATGGTAGTTTTTTAAGTGTTACTTGAACAACTTTAATCCTTTTATCCAAAGGGAGCACTATTTACCTGTATTGGTCCGACTATTAATTGTAGTCGAATTTTATGAAAATAATAAAGTATTTAACGAGAACTCGCGAAGTATAAACTTTGCAATTTATATTATGCTTGAAATGTTTACATTAGCATTAACAGATCAAAGCTCCCTCGCAAAACCTAGAATACCCATCATGTCCCTATCCCTATCTTCTTACTCCACGCGCCTCGCCATCCTCACGCTCCTCTCCGCCACCACTGTCTACTTCTTCTACAAATCACGCCGCCGCCACCTCACCAAACGCCTCAAATCCTTAAACCCTAAAACCCCAAAAGGCAAAATATTCTTCATATCCCAAACCAGCACTTCTAAAACCCTAGCACAAAATCTTCACACTTTATTAAACCTCAATGGGTTCGACTTCGATCTTGTTGACCCGAAAGATTACGAACCCGAAGACTTACATAAAGAAACTTTTGTATTGATTATAGCTTCCACTTGGGATAACGGGAAACCCCCGAAAAATGCTGGGTTTTTCGTTGATTGGTTAAATGAGAGTGTTGATGATTTTAGGGTTGGTTCTTTATTGCTTAGTAAGTGTAAATTTGCAATCTTTGGTGTTGGGAGTGGGTCGTATGGAGAAACGTTTAATCTCGCAGCTCGTGATTTTTCGAGGAAGTTGAGGAAGCTTGGTGGGGTTGAGGTTTTAGGTGTGTGTGAAGGTGATGTTGATGAGGGTAATTTGGATGAGGTGTTTGGGAAGTGGAGTAAAAGGGTTGTTGGAGTTTTGAGAAATTTGGGCGAAAATGGAGGGTATATTGAGAATGGAGTTGTTGGTGATGATGGTAGTGAAGATGAAGTTTTTAGCGACGAAGATGATGATGAGTTTGAAGAAAATGACGAGGGGTCGGGGATTGTTGATCTTGAGGATATTGCCGGTAAAGGGCCTTCGAGAAAGAAAGGAGGAGTTGGAGATAAGTTAGTTAATGGGAAGTCGAATGGTGGAGTTGTGAATGGAGAGAAGAAGGCAATGGTAACTCCAGTTATTAGGGCGAGTTTAGAGAAACAGGTATCATGGTCGAATAACTAATTTATGTTGTTATCAAATTAATTAGTTGGATTTATGTTAAGGCAGTTTATTTGGTGATGTAATTGCAGGGATATAAAATAATTGGATCGCATAGTGGTGTGAAACTTTGTAGATGGACAAAATCACAACTTAGAGGCCGTGGAGGTTGCTACAAGCACTCATTTTATGGCATTGAGAGTCACAGGTGATTGTTTATAGCTTTTACATACTGTTGCATTATGTCTATGATTTGTGTAGTCGTTCGTTGATCCTCGGTTGACATGATTGCATTTGAGCTTTCATCAATGTCCTCTATGTGTTCAAGTTGCAGCTTTATGGTATCCAGTGAACTAGGATGAGATCCAGTTGCTGGTAGTTTGTTAGTGCTAGAATTCTTAGAGTTGATGATATGCAATGAATAAGAAAATAAAGTTTGCAATGATGTTTGCATGTGCTTATCCCAAAAAAGGTGTTTTTGCACCCGAGGGCCTAGTGGTCAATGAAGTGAGTTGAGAACCATGAGTTCTCACTCAGGTTAAATTCTCAGCCAAGACAAAAAAATACTATGTGATCTGTCCAAGCCTTGATGGACAGAGTTACCCAGTATAGGAACCCGTGGAATTAGTCGAGGTGTGCGTAAGTTGACACCGACACCACGGTTATCCTAAGAAAAAGGTGTTTCATAGAGGCATGTGATATGGAGTAGGAGTAGAATAGCAAAATAATTGTGCATCTGAAGCATGTGAGTTGCTTTCCTGCATTGGTCATCAAATTATTTCACCGAAGAAACCTGAAATTTTACACAATGAACAACCAGAAAATGAAATGCCATTTTAATTGTCCCAAACAGGGCCTCGGTGGAAACTCTACTATAAAGTAGCTGATTGAACCCTCTCAAGTCTAAAGAGATTACAAAAGTAAACAAGCTTTTACTGCTTTTATTTTGTTTGGAAAAATGAAGTAGGGGGATTCATTGATAGGCATCAAGAAAATGCAGTAAGTAAAGAGAGCTAGCTCCTATACATGTTTACTGCCTTAATTAAGATCACGAAGCTAACAAAAAAAGATTCTATTGCATTGACCTCTTGTGCATCATTTAGTAGGCTCGATATTTATTGACTTCCTAGCCTTGTATGCTGATTTTAAAGCTGGATTTGCCTTTCCCACCATAGGTGCATGGAGGCCACTCCTAGTTTAGCATGTGCAAATAAATGTGTTTTTTGTTGGAGACATCACACAAACCCCGTTGGTAAGAGCTGGACGTGGAAGATGGATGATCCTATTGAGATTGTGAACACAGCTATAGATTTGCATACCAAAATGATTAAACAGATGAAAGGCGTTCCAGGTTTGTTTTCTGCTACACATGCACATATATGTTTGTTCATGAACTTGTAGGGAAGTTGAACAAAGCCACATGAGAAATAATGTGCTTGGTTGAAATCATATTGTGATTGTATTTAACATGGCTCTGTTAGGTCATTTTCTTGTCTCCATTCGAGAAAAAGCACCTTGGTTGAGGATGTGTTTGGTATGGTGGAAAACATTTTCTGGAAAATATTCTTCAATTTTCTCATGTTTGGTCCGTCAAAATGTTTTGGGAAACAGTTTCTCTAGGAAAACAAGTTCCTTAAAATGAGGAAAATGACTTTCCTAATGAAAGTATAGAAAACAAGTTCCATGTGACATTCCAAGTTCATTGTCTTCTCCCCACCCACCCAATGCCTCCAACCTTCACCCCCTGCCACCCTGGAATCCCCACTCCCCACCCATCCCACCCCCATAGTATTTCGCTAGTACTTGTTTGCACTAGAAAATGAGTAAGAAACCCACAAATTTTCTAAGAAAAAATTTCCTTTGTACCAGACACACCCTGAGTTGTGTTTTATTTTGATGCAAGGGCCTTCTGATTTCCGAATAAAAATGGTAAAACTAATAACTGCTAAATGCCGGTTCTCCATTTACTTTTCATCTGTTTCTTCCCTACTTACCCTACTCCCTGAGGACATAAAATGTAGAAGTGGAAACAGACTTTTCTCAATTTCTTAATCTGTCTGGATAAAAATGATGTCCTTCCACCTTATATATGTATTTTCTTTATAAAAAACAGATGTCCTTCCACCTTTTTGCTTGTTTGGCCTTCCAAATATGAAATAGGCTGAAATATAAGTCATTCCAAAGGCCTTCCAAATATGAAATAGGCTGAAATATAAGTCATTTCAAAATTAATACTAATATTATCAACTTTTTGTTCAGGACGTCTTAGTTATTGACCAAAATATCCCACCCTTGCAGGTGTTAAAGCTGAGCGTTTGTCTGAGGGTCTTTCTCCTAGGCATTGCGCCTTGTCATTGGTTGGTGAGCCTATTATGTATCCAGAAATAAATTCACTTGTAGATGAGCTGCACAAGAGGCAGATTTCGACTTTTCTTGTAACTAATGCGCAGTTTCCTGACAAGATTAAGTTACTGAAAGCAATCACACAGGTCTGCTAGGCTGTATTCCTGTCTTTCTTTATTAATCTTTTAAGTATGTCAACATCCAAATTCCCTATTTTAATCTCACTTCATCTTTAAATGTACAGTTGTATGTCAGCGTAGATGCTGGTACAAAGGACAGCTTAAAAGCAATTGACAGACCACTATTTGGAGACTTCTGGGAGCGATTTCTTGTAAGTGTTATGAATATAGAAAAAAATATCAGATTTAAGCTATAGACATTAAGGAATATCCAATAAGTTATGTAATCAAACGGTATTTTATGATATACCAGTGAGTGGAAAGTTTAAAATGCTTACTTTTACATCAACAACAACAACATACCCAGTGCTTGAAAAGATTCGGCTGCCACAGGAAACAAAATCGAAATTTGCCATATTTTCTCTATTTTTATGTATTTGTATGCTACAATTCAGGCTGGCTCAATATTGGTTTCTGTTATTCTGGTTTCGTTAGGATTCCTTGAAAGCTCTCAAGGAGAAGGAGCAAAGAACTGTCTATCGTTTGACACTTGTTAAAGGGTGGAATGCAGAAGATTTGGATGCATATTATAGCCTATTCAGCATTGGAAAGCCTGATTTCATTGAAATCAAAGGTGTCACTTATTGTGGATCGTAAGTTCTCCCTCTTGCTTTTCCTTTTTTCTTCCCCCTCTTCTACTAGTTAAGTGATAAGGAGGGTTTTACACAGGTCGGCTACATCAAAGTTGACAATGGAGAATGTCCCTTGGCATTCTGATGTGAAGGAATTTTCTGAGGCGTTGGCTAAAAAGAGCAATGGAGAGTATGAGGTTGCTTGTGAGCACGTGCATTCTTGCTGTGTTCTTCTCGCTAAAGTCGATAAGTTTAAGATTGACGGTCAATGGTACACATGGATAGACTACGAGAAGTTCCATGACCTGGTTCGTTACATCTCTTGTTCAAGTTTTGTAGCATGTTTGGTCAAGTTTTCAAGATCTGCTTATTTTCGAAATTTTTTTTTGAGAGTAGCAGTTTGTGTCTGGCTGATCAATTTGAAAACCACTTTTGCTAATATTAGAGCCGTGCTTGGCCAATGTTCCAAAAGTGCTTCCGGAAAAGCCTACTTTTTTAGCTGCTTCTACTATTCGAAAGCACTAATTTTTCTCCTAAAAGTTTGGTCAAACACCTAACTTCCTAAAATAAGCTTTTTTTTAAAAGAAATTAAGGATCCTTGAAGCTTGGCCAAACAGGCTATTAGTACATAGGATATAACATTCCCATTTCCTTTACTGTAATCCATGTGTTTGAAACCTGTGGTGCTACAGGTAGCTTCTGGAAGACCCTTTACCAGTAAGGATTACATGGCACTCACACCATCTTGGGCCGTCTATGGAGCTGATGAAGGTGGATTTGATCCAGAGCAATTGCGTTATAAAAAAGAGCGACGACACGGATCATCTCGTAAGGAAAATGGTTCTTAAAAGTGCGAATCAGTTTTTGTTACTACTGGATGGCCTACAATTTTGTTTCATCGAGTTAGATTTTGCTTTCCTTAATTTTCCTGTGCATGTTACATTTCTCCATGAAAAGGTCAGCTTGATTAACTTTTTCTTCGGGTGAAAAAGAAAAATAACCTCCAATGAGGTTGAACTTGGAAATGATCGAATCAATCATAGGGATATCTTGCAGTAGATGATATGGAACCAATATAGTTGCAAAAGTGAATAGGTAAATCAATCATTTGTCCTTGAGGATCCGACATTAATCCTCTCATACCTACTAATTGATGTACCTGAGATGCATTTCCTCTAGCTCCCGAGAAATGAACCCACTTAGAAAACCTCCCAGTTGCGTATAGCGTCAATCAGCCTAAGATAGGGCTGGCTCTGACGAGTGCCCTCTCTTTCAACCTGGCCCAAATACCTATTTAATCACTGATATGAAAATTTTCCTCTTCAATTGTGGCAGACTTTTATTTGAGCTGTTATAATCAGATGATCTGTATTAGTAGCAATTTAGGACTCTATTACAGGATGAACACCATTTTTAGATTATGCAAGAGTCCTACAATTTTACTAAATATACTCATCTCAACAACCACAGTATCTACTATTATGTCTCAATTCCAAGTAAAGTTCAATTAGTTGTGCGAATAATCACTGTCCACTTCAATCAAATATACCCCAAATTTAATCATTTCAAAATGCGCTAAATTTAATTGCTCTACTCATGTCCAATAGAAACCCAATTTATAGTTTTATAGACATCCAGGAGGGAGAAGAATGAAGATTGTACCTTACAAATTTTCTGAATGAAAAGGGTACTCCTGGAAAAGTGCAAAGGTTAACGTGGATAGATAAGATCTCTTCCATCTTAATTATATGAGCTCAAGCACTAGATATGAAAATTATTTAATTAGGAGTGTTTTCTCCAATAATGAATTTTATATAATGGCTTTATTTGACACTCTCTGAATACTTGTCGCCTGTTAGTGCACGTTTGAAAATGTTCCATAGAGCACATACACCCCAATTCTTCCATTTTTTATAGAAAAATTACGGATACGGGTCGTCATTAATCATTTGAGGTCTCTGTCCGCTTGGAAGATTATTCTTTCTTCTTCGGCGAAAGAGGGCAAAAAAAGTGTATGGGAGAGAATTCTAGGAGAAAAAATTTCGTCCACCAAGCGGGACAAAGTGTGACCCCTAACTTATTTGCATGCAACATAGATTCCAATTCCATGTATCCGATTTTATGCCGTTAGTTTCCATAAAAAATGATCGAATCTTCGGACACCCCGAAAACTTGTCTACTTGACCAAAAAGAATGCTAAATTTGGTTTAATATGCAAAAGCAATAATATTCTAACCAGTCTTTAGCTTTACTGGAAATCGAAACGCTTTCTCATTAAAAAAAGTTCTCGAAAAACAAATCATAATTAAATATATAATGGGACAGCTTATTCGCATTATCGAAAATGTACGAAACAGTATATAAGATGGCATTATAATCATAAATTTTGACATTTGGATGCACGGATTTAAAGTTTACGGATTCTTATAACAACCTGAATTTAATACTCTATCCACTAAGAGCTTGGTTCACGTTCAAATATTTATAGATATTTAATGAATTTTTTAACATATATACAGAATCTGAACAAAAATTATTAAATTCACATACCCACTGTAATTTATAAGCTAGCTTCGGCCCTGTCTATGATCTACCTACCCTCCTTTTGAATACTTAGATTCGTATCCGGTATTTACAACAAACTAAAATCTTAACCATGACAATTACAAATTAAAGTGAGAATGTACGTCATCACTATGATTAAGCAATAGTAATATAAGTTTATACATAAAACACATTTTCCACTTCTATTTGTTTGATGTAAAATATCGAGTAATAGTATTTCAGTAGGAAAAAAAATGGTTGGCCTCCTCGCAAGTAGAGATGACAGTGGATCCTGAACCCGATCAGAATTCGGTAGATCCAGATCCGTTTTATAAGATATGGATCTTCAAAATTTGGACCCGACGGACCCGGATCCGTTTCTGACTGATCTTGTATTTGAGATCTGTATCCGACCCGTGGATTCATTTTTTATTAAATATATTCATAACCTAGAATGTAATTTTATAAGTATTTTCTAAAATTGCTAAGCACATCCTTGCAAGTTTAATTCTCAAAACAAGTTTAACTTATCCCCGCGTTAACTCAAAAATCAAAAAATAAAGAGGTAACTTCGATAATAAAATCAATGTTATATTAGTGAATGACTAACATCTCCATACACAAGTAGTTAAAATTATATTCACTTCATTTGTGAAGATTCTAAGCACATGCAAGTTCTGCATTGTGAAAATACAAGTCATCATTTTCCACAACTATTGTCATTGTCCAACATTTTTAATTAATAGCTCATAATCAAAACGAGACAACGAACAAAATATCTCATATGAATATTTCAAAATTGAAACACAGTAAACTGTTAGCTAAGTAAAAATTGTTTGTCAGTTCAAAAAAAAAATCTTAGCAAGGTTACATTATTAGCAAGGCAAATTTTTTTTACATGTGGATCCAGATCCGATCCGTGAATCCGATGAATCCGAATTTAAATTTAATTTTTATGGACTCGATGAATCCTACTCGCAAGACACAATAAATGATGAGATTATCACTGCAGAATGCAGAAAAGAAAAATGCCACACGTCTACCAAAACGAAAAGGACATTCCCTAGCCACAAACTTTTGACAATATATCACCTCAAATTGCTCTTTAGCAAAAGCGAATAGGAAAAGGGATCTTCTTAATCAGCTAGATAAATACTAGAGTGCAAGCTGCTTGTAATATACCAAAATAGTTTAATTTACATATGTTGCTGGTAGAAAAAAGAATGTTCAATTAATATATTTAAGCCTCTATTTTAACATGTTACAACATATTATCTGTTTCATTTTCAACTTACTGATCACTTATTGAAAGATTCTTTTAGCATTGACAGTTATTAATATATAGAAATTAAACTCCAACAAAATTAATAAAAAAAGGACTCCTGATAATCTAACACAAATAGCCAACCAAATTAAACGTTTATTTATTTATTTATAAATTATAAACTAATTATACACATATTAGTCCAAGTGCCTGCATGAATTTGTCACTAAAGAGCTTATCCAACTTTGTGGAATTAAGAACACACTTAAACAAAAGTCATTACAGGTCATATCACAATTCAATCCCAGAGTGTAATAAATCTAACCAATTCCTTCCGAACTAAATGTTTCTCACAATTAAAATGAACATACTGAAAAAACTAACAGCAGAAACTAGAAAATTAAAGGAACAAAAACCAGTAGATGAAATCAACTTGTTCATCTTTAATACTTTTGTTTCAGAAAAGTATGTTGATCTGACTATCAAAAAATGTTTTCACACCCGTTTCGGATTCTTCAAAATACATTACTTTCAAAGTATCCGACACAGACCTGTCGACATTTTTGAATATTCAGAAAAATATAGTCAGAAATTACCTACCAAGAAAATAAGGAGGAGATTCTTGAAATTGATTTTTAGCAGCTCTTTCTTGGTTTGCTTTTTCTTCTAGCTCTACTCCTTGTAGGTTGCTGCTTTTGTGGCTCTAATAATTTTTCTTCTTCTTCTTTCTTCTTTTCTCCTTGTTTATTTTCTGATTCTTCAACTTCACTTGTTTTGAGTTTCTTTAATTCTGCAGAAACATCTTCATCTTTTATAATAATTTTCCTAGGCCTTCCTCTTTTCCTAGGAGTAATTTGTTGTTTTTGTTGTTGGGAATCTCCACTCATTGCTGATGATTCTGCTATTGCTACTGATAACTCCTTTGTTTTCTTCACAACTTTCTTCTTTCCCATCAATCTTTTCACAGCCCATTAAGTTAATTCAGTCATTTGAAAAGCTTATACTATCATAAAAATACAATCTTGAAAATTACCCATAAATAAAAATTCGATCTTTAATGTTTCTAGTGCTCCCTTTTGCATATACACCCTTAAAAATCTTCTTTCCCATCAATCTTTTTGACAATCCATTAAGCTAATTCAGTCATTTAAAAAGCTTATATATCATAAAAATACAATCTTGAAAATTACCCAATAATAAAAATTCAATCTTTAATGTTTCCAGTGCTCCTTTTGCATATAGATCCTTCAAAAATCCAATCTTGAAAACTACCCACAAAATAAAATTCCAATATTTAATGTTTCTAGTGCTCTCTTTTACATATATACCCTTAAAAATCCAATCTTGAAAACTATCCACAAAATAAAAATCCAGTCTGTAATGTTTCTGCTGCTCTCTTTTGCATATATACACTTAAAAAACCCCATCTTGAAAACTACCACAAGATAAAAAAAATTAATCTTTAAGGATTTTGGTGCTCTCTTTTGCATATATCTATATACCCTTAAGAGTATATGATAAGAAAATCCAATCTTGAAAATTACCCAGAAAATAAAAACCAATTCTTTAAGGTGTCTGCTACTCTATTTTGCATATATCTATACCCTTACAGAAGAAAAAAAACATGAAGAAACAACATACCATAGCAAAGATGACAACAACAAAAAAAAGAGTAAAGAAATGAATAACTTACTTTTTTCTGAGAAATAAATCATATGGTGCTCTGTTTGTGGTATTAACCAATCCACTCAATAGCAAAACCTTTCATCTTTCTATACACAACCATGGAGAGAGAGACTTCAGTTGAACAGAACAGAGTCAATTATATATGTAGTATATGAAATATTAGAAGCTATCAAGCAAATCTCTCCTTTATTTCCTTTTTGCTTGGCTTATCTATTCGTTCAACTTTCTTTTTTTCCCTCTTGCTGCCAACATGGAAAACAATATACTTAGTTATAAAAGAAACTATAGTATATATGTACAAAACAGTACAAATTATAATTGGCTGGTCCAGCTGTTTAGCAGAGGTGGAAACAAAGAGAAAAGAAGAAAAAAGAAGTGTGACAAACAGGGGGTACAAGGGTCAAGGAAAAGAGCTACTATTACTTTGTTAAGGGGAAAGTTTCGAAGGTCAAACCCTCACATGTATCAGAGGCTTCGAGGAATATGCGTGAGTGGCAGCCCTGCAGAAGAGAGGATCAACGGGATACGAACTCATCAACAGCCCTTGCAATATTTCAGCAAATACTGTCACCACACGAATTCGAACCCGCGACGTCGAAATAGTTATACCACAATCACCTTGCCACTTACCAACTCACATGTGCCCGGGGGCAAAGAGCTACTATTACTACTATCACATAACCGTGGTTAGTTTGAACTTTGGTCAAAATTAAAATGGGACGGCACATTTGAAGGTTCATGATTTTAATTTTTAAGTTGTTAAAATCTAAAGTAATAATTTATATTATATTCACTAAATTTTTCAAGATAACAACAAGATTTGAACCAATATTACTGGATTCAGTTGAAATAATAAGTTATACACTAACTTTAGCCTGATAAGATGTGTGTTGAATCATAATAATTAGAGCTATCGAATTCGAACAATAATAATAAATTTCTTTTCATATGGACCTCTAAAAAGACAACATGAGCTTTTCCAATTTGAATTTAAATTAGTTCCATCAATAATTTCATATATTGTGTATATATTGAGTGGCGAATTCATGATTTTCACTAAGGGTTCAAAATATAAAAAGTAAATATACGAAAAAGTTAAAGGAGGTTCGACATCTACTATATATACATAAAATATAATTTTAATCATATATAACCAGTGTAATTTTTCGTCGAGGGAGTTCGAATGAACCTCATGACCATTACTAGCTCCGCCCATGTATATATTTGCACGTTTAATAGAAGTTTTAAGAAATACCATCAAGGGATATTATAAAATTATAAAAATTGTTTTGTTTTTAATTAGAATTCTCGCACTCAAGCCATAATAATGCAAATTTAATTAGTCAAATCACTAATTTTAGACACATAATAATAATTTTACATAACAAAGTATTGAGGTTGTGGGGAATATTAGTGATCCGTAGGAGACAGGAGTCAAGAGTCTCAGTGTCACAGTCTAACCATTTCTGTTTCATTTGGGTTATTAGGTTTTTAATTTTTTTTTTATATTCAGCTCCATTGCTTACGTCAGACTATTCCTGAATATAGTAGTACCGATCCTTCAACACTACTACCAGTAAATCGCGGGATGTGTCTGAATGACCAGAGTTTGAGAACAGAGCAATTGATATTGCCTACAAGTTCCTATCCCAGAAGAGAACAAAATGCTCCCACCAGAATTCGAACTCACGCTACAGACCTCCAGTTGAATTTTACGTTCACCTCCTTTGCCATCCAGCTATGCCCGGGGACGGATTTTTATCTTTTTTGGTTCTTGTGAATATGGATTTGGTTAAAATCTGGTACAGTATTTATGTCCCCAACCATAATTATCGATGGAGATTTCGCATAAATAGTGGGGCGAATTTATCATTTACTTCTTTAGCCCCTATATATAGATAATAGATTGATTATATATATAATTATACACATCTTATACAAGAATGGTACTTATATTATATATTTGCATGCTATTTCTAATTTAAATAGTTGTGTGAGAGATTGTTTAGAGTAATTTTTAAAATTGAAGGCATAGTTTAATTTGTTCCTCTGGATTTAAGGCCGATTGCAAAATCATCCATTAAAGAATTTTAGAGTTCTTTCTTTAGCTTAAATGGTTAAGTTTGAAGATAGGTCTATTTTCATCCTTATTGTATGTATTATCTTGAGCGTCCCTTTGTGGATATACAATTTTTTTTAAAATTTATCTCGAGCATATATGTAATTCTTTTAAACTTTACAAAAACAAAATATATTTATCCAACTGACGTCACATCCAAATGAAACAACAAAACAATGAAAATATTATTTGACTAAAATAAAATGAGATCTTCTCCAATTTCATTTTCCTTCAATTTTAGCACGAATTCAAGAGAGAAATTATTGGTTATGCGAATAAAGATTTACAGTGATAGTTAACTCTATGTAAAATGTAAAAAACACTCTTAATGATATGAATTATTTTGGAAAGAACTTTTGATATAATTTAATCAAAACTAATACTATCACATCATAATATTAAAATATATACTCTTTTGTTGAAAAAATACCACCAATAATTCATTCTGTACTGCTCTGTGCATATTCTTTGCTTGCTTCATTATGTGGGCGTAGCATTTAGTGCCAAGTAGAGTCTCGAGAGAGGAGCTATTTTTAGTTTATACATACACGTGAAATTTCAATTGGGACAAAAATATTTTATTTCTTAATTTAAAATAGTGCCATTAAGCAAGTGGGAGAATAAAGCAAAACCAATAGCGAATAATAATTAGAGGTAAAGACATGAATCATGATTACAAATTTATTTGTTTTTGTTTTCGAGTTTGTAAATCATGTGTTTGAGTTTTGGTCCAAAAGTAGTTGCGTAAAATGCTATTTAAAAAAAGAAAAGAAAAAAAAAGAATGTTACGTACTATATGGAGTAACTTTATTTTTAAGATTTGTTTTTAGAATTTCTGAAAGAGTTTGACTTTTCATTAAAAAGATATTTTTACAGCAACTACTCAAATATATACACTATAACAGATTTTTAAATTTTTAAATTTAAAATATTACTACTAATATTTTTTAATTAAAGAAAAACAAATATTTGACGTATTGTTCCGGTTGAGATTGAAAGAGAATAATCCCTTGATTATTTTTATTAATGTAAAAAATTTATATACATGATATACAATATTAAACCTAACCTATAATTATGGAAATCAAATATACATTGACATAATATAAGACTATTACCATAATTACATTTTTCTAATACAAGACTACTATCATAATTACAAAATCTCTAATAATATCATGGAATATACGTAGTATATTAGGAATATATTACGTATATTCTATCATACACCTACAGTCATAGCAGGCGGTTGTCGTACACTGAGACTGTCCCTAAAATCTTCAAACAGAACTAAGGAAAGACCCTTAGTAAAGATGTCAGCAATTTGGTATCGTGAAGGGATATGCAAGACACGTACTTCTCCACAAGCTACCTTTTCGCGAACAAAGTAAATATCCATCTCGATATGTTTATTGCGCTGATGTTGGACAGGATTTCCAGAGAGAGATATCGCACTAACATTATCGCAGTAGACCAAGGTAGCTTTCTGAATAGGAAAGTGAAGCTCTAAGAGGAGGTTACGCAACCAACAGGACTCAGACACCACATTGGCTACCAGTCAATACTCGGCCTCTGCGATGGAACGCGATAAAGTAGCCTGACGTTTAGCCGACCAAGAGATGAAGTTATCACCAAGAAACATACAATAACCAGATATCGAACGTCTAGTATCTGGACATCCACCCCAATCAGCATATGTATAAGACATAAGAGTAGATACGGATGATGGATATAAGTGTAAATCATAATCAAGAGTGCCATGAATGTAACACACAATGTGTTTGAGAGCGTGCATGTGTTCTTCCCTCGGATCATGCATAAATAAACACAAATGTTGCACTGCATAAGTAATATCGGGCCTCGTGAATGTAAGATACTGAAGAGTTCCTACAAGACTGCGATAGTGAGAAGAATCTTCATAAGGTGTGCCGGAATTAGCACTCAGCTTCGGCTTGGTATCAACCGGAGTATGAGATGACTTACAGGATGACATGACATCCCGGTCAATAATCTCAGCTGCATACTTCATCTGGATAGAAATAGACCATATGCATGACGAGTAACAACTATACCCAAAAAATAACTCAAAGACACCAAGTCTTTCATAGCAAATTCAGAGCCGAGAAGAGATATGATAGACTTGCGCAATTTATTAGATGAGGCAGTCAATATAATATCGTTCATATAAGTACCGCGACGGTAGATGAACAGAGAGTGATCAGACCTACTGTGAGAAAATCCAATAGTAGATACATAATCAGCAAACCTTTTGTACCAGGCCCGAGGGGCATGTTTAAGCCCATACAAAAACTTCTTCACCAAACACACATGGTTAGGATGATCGGGGTCCCTGAAACCCAATGGTTGATGCATGTATACAGTTTCCTTGAGATCATCGTGTAAGAATCCAGCTGATGAATGAGTCATGCTTTCGAGAGAGCTAGACTAAGAACAATGCGAATGGTTGCCGGTTTGACCACCGGACTAAATGTCTCTCCATGATTCCCGCCAACCTGTTGAGTTTTGTTATCACCTATAAGATGGGCCTTATGCCTCTCAAAGTAGCTTATGAGTAAAAATTCACATAGAACGAATCACATTAACACTGGCGGACATGACACCAACTCCCACATCTTACTTTCGATAAGAGCATTATATTCATCATCCATTGCCATATTCCAATTCGGGTCACGAATGGCAAACAATGGGTTACGTGGTAGGGGTAATTTAGTGACATTAGAGTTGAGATTAAAATATCATTTTGGTTTAAAAATACCCCATTGACTACGAGTAACGGGTCCTTGAATCGGAATAGAAGTGGGTCGGACCTGGGTCGGTGTATGGACGTCGGAACTGATTGTACCGAGAGACATGTCACAGGTTAGGCCAGTAGGCACTAGCCTGTTGGCCGAGAGGATTGTGGGATGAAAATTGGGACAACAGGTAGTGGGACTGCTGGCAGTGACGCACCGGAAGAGGATGGACCAGCAAACAGTTGGCATGCTGGCAGAATTGGGTGACATGAGGAATTTGGGCCAGCAGGTAGTGGGCCTGCTGACTGATTTGGTCACGGGAAGACATTGGGCTAGTAGACAGTGGACCTATTGAATGATTTAGGTGACGAAAAGTTTCTGGGCCAGCAAGCAGTGTGCATGCCAGTGTCTGCTGGTCTAAATACCGAGGTGTAGGCCGGACCAAATGGTGAACCACGTACGGTGAGAGACCATCATCCAAAAAATTGTAAGGGTTGGACACAGAATTACATAATTTAGCAAACAAAAATTGGGTTTCATAAAAATGACATGGCGACTAATTATTATCTTATTAGAAGATAAATCATAATATTTGTAACCGCAATGATCATACGGATAACCCAAAAAAACACAAGCGGTAGAACGGGCCTGAAGTTTGTTAATTATATTGGATGGAAAAAGAGGATACCATAAACACACAAACACCCTAAGATGAGAATATGAATGATCTTTATGATAAAGAATTTTTAGGGGAGATTGGTATGCTAATCCTTTTCTAGGGAGTATGTTAAGAAGGTAAGTAGTCATTTGTAATGCATGATGCCAGAATGAAGGTGATAATGAAGCACGAGCTAGTAATTTTCGAACAATATTATTAATTATGTAAATTTTTTCTTTCAGATTTTCCATTTTGTGAGGACGTATGAGGACAAAAAAAATGAAAAGATATGCCATTAACATTACAAAATTCTCTAAACGACCCATTATCCAATTTCCTTCAATTATCACGTTGAATGTTTTTAATTTCCCTTTCAAATTGGGTACGGATGAATGCTCTAAATGATATGAATGTGGAATAAACTTCAGACTTTTTAAATAACGTAAAGGTCCAGAAAAAAAAATAGAATAATCATAAAAAAAATAACACATAATAATGATGGCCCAAAGAGCTCAAAACGGGAGATGTCCACAAATCACTATGAATAATATCAAATGACATCAAAGTACTAGAATTGGAGTCTACAAACGGTAATCTAACATATTTCTCAAGTGGACAAGAAGGACAAACATTAGTACTACGCGTACTATTACACTCATTAAACTTATTATTTTTTAGAGAGGAAAGAACGTACGCTTCCGGATGACACAAACACGCATGCCACAAGTAAGGTGCTAAAGCGGCAAACATTGACGGTGTTGCTTGAGTAGTGGTAGTAGTGGTGGTGGTGATGGGATAGAGCTAGCCCTGACTATCACACCTTATTAGAGGTATTCTCGTCGTGAAATCCTTCACAAAAAATCCAAAAGGGTCAAAGTCAATAGAAACCCAATTATCAGTTGAAAATTTCCGAACAGACACCAAATTTTTAATTAAGTGAGAATCATGAAGTACGTTTTTCAAGGCTAAAGGTGGGTTCAGATGAGATAAATTTGTGTGACCATAACCACGAATTGGCATTGAATTGCAATTACAAACAATTATGCCATGATTGTTTGCTCTAATTGAAATAAGACGAGAGATTAACTGGTGCGGACGTCATGTGAGAAGTAGCACCGGTGTCCATGTACCAATTTGCATCATGAAAATTTAATCCAAGTGTATGCATCACTGCCTCGATATCCGTGTGGGTAGGGACTGCTCCTGCTGGGCCCGTAGCAACGAAGGTATGTTGAGGCAGAGGCCCAAGCAGGCCAGCCTGCTGCCAGGCCGAACTGTTCCTCGGCCCAGGCTGCTGCCTCTGCTGGCTAGTGTTGGGCATGGCCCAGTTCATCGAAGGTAAGGGCAGGGCGGTAGGCCACTGCCCGTTGGCCCAAGGCATGGCCCAGTTCATCGAAGGTAAGGGCAGGGCGGTAGGCCACTGCCCGTTGGCCCAAGGCATGGCCCAGGGCCGCTGCCCAGCGAGGCAACGACCCAAGCCTGTTGCCACGAGTTGAGTGGCCCGGTCCCCTGCTGACCATCACTGCTTGATGGTCGTCCGGAAATGCCGCCATGTCCACGGTCGCGATTTTTTTCTACGGTTTTGACCCTTTTTCCATCCCCATTGTTATAGTTTTGACCATAATATTATGAGCACGATTGATATTCATCAATTTTGAGGGACGTGGCCACCATCATGGCAAAATTAACTCTAGTAGTCGCCTTTTTAGCCAATCCGACTTCTTCTAAGGTGAGCATGAAATGTGTTTGGTAGAACGGCGGGAGATGATTGTTTTGACGAAGGAGAGTTCCAACGCCATTATACGCCTCATAGAGACCTACAACCATTTGAAGAACAATACGATCATTAGTGACAGGCGCACCAACGTTCTTGAGTTGATCCGACAACTCCTTGAGCCTTTGGCAATAGGCTAAAGCATTCGAAAAATCCTTCATATTTATGTGGGAGAATTCTTGCTCACGGGTCACGACACGGGAATTTTTGTTGTCTTGAAATATATCACGCAACTTATTCTGAGCTTCCATGGCCGTAGCGTCGGTTTCGATAATTGTATGTAAGAGGCCCGTAGAGATGGTGGAATAGATCCATTGAAGGACCGTCACGTCAAGATTTCCCCACAACTCAATTCCATCATCCGTGGAAGGCACCTTCTCCTTGCCTTTTGCCGGTGGTACTATGTGATGGAGGACTCTATTAGACCGTGCGTGAATTTTAAATAGTTCTGCCCACGTCGCGTCTTGGACGTTTTTCATCTCAAAAATAATAGGAATGTTCTTGATATTGGAGACTGCATGGGTAGGATGAAATATGTTCTTTTTGTGGTAGACATGATGGAAGAACAATAGGAGAATTAAGGATTTGGACAGAAGTTGAAGGGGGGGGGGGGTTCGTCCGGCGCCGAGAAGTGGTCTGAGTAGGGCGGCGGAAGAGTGGTAGGTTTGGAGAAGAAAAATTTGTTTTAGACTTCTGATACCATGAAAGAGAATAATTTCCTTAATTATTTTCATTAATATAAAAGTTTTATATACATGATATACAATAGTAAGCCCAACCTATAATTATGGAAATCAAATACTTAATACAAGACTACGATCATAATTATATTCTTCTAATACAAGACTACTATCATAATTACAAGATCTCTAATAATATCAGGAAATATACGTAGTATATTAGGAATATACTACATATATTCTATACAGATTTGAGTGACGGGATAGTCACTAGGCAGTGTATGACCAATGGATTTTTCAGCCTTGTAATTTGGATAGATAACAATAAAATAATAAGATTTTTTTTATAAACAAAAAAGAAGGGGAAAAAAAGAGAGAAAAAAGAGGACAACAAATATTTTCATGGCGGCCCTGTTAGAAAAAAATAGTTTCCGACCACGTTAATGATTGTGGTAGAGTAGTTAATACTCCTCTAATTTATATAAAAAATAGCAAATTTGAGTTTTGGATATATAGTTATATTTGATAGAGAAGTATTTTACCTCTAAAGTAGATCTTTTCTACGTGAAGGGGCAAATTTTCTCCTTTTTCTTCTTGATTATCAGTTAATAGATTAAAAAATAATTTGGATGGACAAGGCTCAAATAGTTGCTGTAAATTTCTTTTATTCACCCTATGTAACGAAAAATGTATTTATGAAACTTAAACTAAAAATTGTTAGCTATCAAATTACTAAATAGAGAGCATATCTAAGCAATACTGAGTGAGTGCCTAGTAACTTCAAACGTAGGGTTTTTTTTGGTGGGGGTAGGGGGCTAGGTACTAGGCGTTTAGCCCATCAGCCAGGAGCCCACTAAGCAAGAAAAGTGATTGGGCTTTGTTGTCCAGCTTTCGAGCTAATGCCCAATAAACTGATCCAATAGTTGTCCGGAATTTTTACATTCCATAGCTAACACTAAGAGATATTTATAATTACCAATTAATATTTAATTTAATTATCTTTACTACCTATAGTGAATTTTTAATTACCGCTTATAGCTATATTGTATTCACACCTCAAATTCTACTCCCAAAATCTCTTTTCCTACTTACTCCTCCATTCTCCTTCACCTCTCCCAAATCTCACGGCGGCTCCCGACTGCCTCTCTAACTCTACACCCTCCTCCTCTACCCCTCCCAATTCTTTATCCCCTAAAATCCCAAAAGTCATCCCCACCTTCAAACCTTCTAGAAACGTCTACCCTCCCATCCATTCAATCCTCCAATGTTACTCCGACAAAGGCGGTGTTTGTGAAATCACTATCACAACAAAAATTGGTCTCTCATTAGCCGGTTTAGGGTTCTCAGTAGTCGCTATTGGTTGTGATGTGTGAAAGATGGTGTTATAAACAGTCAAAATCGTGTATATCATTGGATCGAATTTTGTCTATATAACCATAGTTGTGAAATTCGTGTACAAGTGTAATTATGGTATTAGTCTTGTATTAGAAAAAAAAATGTTAGAATTATAGTAGGAAAAATAGAGTTATTTTTCATATTTAGGAATTGTATTCTGGCCCACTTCCGCATATTAGCCCAGCGTCTCGGCCAACAGGCCCACTGCATGCTGGCCCAATTATTGTCTCTTCGAGTCCACTGCATCATGCCACTGGGCCAGCATGCCCAATCACTGCTAGTCCAGATTCAGCCAACCCGTCACCTACCTTAAACACCTCCACGTCTATTTCGAGTCAAAGGCATGTTACTCGTAGCCAAAGTGGTATTTTTAAACCGAAACATCATTTTAATCTAAATTCAAATGTTACCAAATCACCCCCACCAAGTAACCCAATGTCTGTCTTACATGATCCGAATTGAAAAATGGCTATGGATGATAAATATAATGCTCTTATTGAAAATAAGACGTGGAGACAGTGTACATGCATCAACCCTTGGATTTTAAGGTCCCCAATTATCCTCACCATGTCTGTTTGCTGAAGAAATCCTTGTATGGGCTTAGGCAGGCCCCACGTCGTTGACACCCAATTTTGTCCCATCTTTTCCGATTATTTGTTTGCGTTTTAAAATATTTTGACACCCCAAAATAATTTCAATATATATATACGTATATGCACATATATATATTATTATTCTCAACATCATTATTTATTATCATCATTATTATTATTCGCATTTTCTACTAATATTTACCTTATTATAATAATAATTTTACCCTAATATTCTATGTTATTTTATTTTCGCAAAACGACATCACATTTTTCATTAAGCACTAAGCATTTTGTAAATATTATGTTTTATTATTATCACATCGTTATTTTATTTTAAATAATTTACATTTTGTCTTCAAAGCATTTTTAAACCCCTTTTATATTTTAAACCACAACCCATTTTCCCCTTAACCCAAAAACCTTCTACCAGCCCAAAAAAGGGGCAGCCCAATCGGCCTCCCAACCAACCCAGGCCCAATCGTCCAACAAAAACTAGCCCATTTCGCGCAGCCCACCGAACCGGCCCAACACCCCTTATTTCCCTAAACCTAGACCTAACCCACAAAAACCAAAAAAAAAAACCTTTTTCTCTTTCCTTTTCAACCAAACCCGTCGCCCATACCCCTGCACCCCCAAAAACCGCCAACACCACCGACCACCTGACGTCGGCCACCCTTCCCTGACACCACCAAACCCTACCCCATCACTTCACCCATACCCTATCCCCCAAAACCCGCCATTTCAACCCTTAAAATCCGCCCAAAATCGTCACTTTTTCGGTGTGTGTGGGGGGGGGGGATTTTTGAAATTCAAACTCGTTCTTTTGGAGAGGAAATCCATCTATAAATACTCCCCACTTGTTCTTCAATAGGTGGGTCAGTTTTTTTGAAGTTTGGAAAACAAAAAAAACATTCCAAAAATCGGGAGTTTCTTTTCGGGTCCGGTCCAAAAGAAATACAAAAGGGGTCTGTTTTTGGCTCGATTCCAGTCCGACATCCGAAGCAAAATCGAAAAAAATGAGATTCGAAAAGGTCCAAAATAGAAATCGAAAATGGGTCAAAATTGTTCCTAATTTTGGTTGTAAAAATACCCTTTCTTGTTCCTAATCTAACCCAAAAATCTCCTTTCGTTCTTCACGTTTTCCGGCTGTTTTTGGTGGTTCTTTATTTTCGGGTCGGGTCAAAATCTTGGTCGGGTTGAATCCGAGTCCGTAAACTCAAATTCCTCTCAACTTTAGTTTCTTTCTGTGTTTCTGTGTGTTCTTTTGGTTAATCATGTGTTGGTTGCGCTTGTTCACATTACTGTGTTCATTCATGCCTTAATATGATGACTGTTTAGCCTGTTTTAGCTAATCTAGATTCATTTTGTTTATTAAGTTAACTCTTAGGTTCATATTTAATGTAATATGCCAAGTATGTTGTTTAATAAGGGCAGGGTGTTGATTAGTTAAGCATGTCATGATATTTGCTACTGTATTTGTTTGCCAATCTGTCTAGTTTGATCATTAATACTTAAACATGTCAGGCTTATATTCAGCATATGTGATTTAATTAGTCTAGTTTAAATTTGTATGTTAAGTTACTGGTTAATGGTTTATTCCTTAGTATAATTATGTTTCTTTAGTTCAGTAATCTCTTTTAAATAAACATGAGAATGAGTAAAAGAATGGCTAATGTTGATCCCTTTAAGTACTTCTAAAGCATGATATTACTATTTTTGTGCGACTCCTAGTTCGTTTTGAGCAATATTTCCCAGTCTTAAATGAATGAAATGGTTGACGTTAAATAAGCACTCCCTATCCTGTTTAAGAAATGGTCTCATGTTTTGAGGAATAAATTTGGTTTTCTAATAGTTAACTAGAGTCCAAATGCACTTTTATTTCTGGTAGTTAACATTTTACGGGCGCGTCTACTTTAAGAATCTTGAACCTCGCATAATATGTTAAAACCTGATTAAGTTGTGATGATCACTCGATGAATGAATGTCTTTTTTCTCATTTGTTACTTAGACTGAAATTACTCTGTGACTAGCATACTCATTCTTTTCTCCCGCTTTTCTTTGCATGATCTGGGGAATTTTAAAATTCCTAATGCCCTCGAGATGCTGCTAAAACTCGAGATGATTTGTTGTTGTACTTTGAAGCCATGGCTACTGTTTCATTATAAATTGGTTGCTGCTCCTTTTTATGAGAACATGCTGTTGCCTTTGAGTTTCCGTTACTATGCTTGGTACTTCTTTGCGAGCTGCTACTGGTTTGACATGTTTGTTGCTGCAACATGTGACTGGTACCATATTTGAGTTGCTGCTGAATTAAAAAGAACACTTGATAAAGCAAGTAGCTGCTGCTTTGTTGTTGTATTGATCGCCATGAGCTGCTGCTTTGGTGTTATATTGGTTGCCATTAGCTGCTGCATATTGGCCGTTAACACTTCATTTTTGGTGTGACTTACTGCTGCATTTGAGCTGAACCATCGCTGCAAATTGAGTCGAGTTTTTGCTATATTTTGAGGCTAAGTTGCTATGTTTTGGCTCATGAACTGCTGCAATCTGAACAAATCACTACACTTGGTGAAAGATCACTGATGCGTACACAATACTACACTTGGGCCGATGAAAAATGATTTTTGAGGTTATGTTCCTTTTGAAAGGTTGTCCCTCGGTTTGCTTTACTTCGGAATTGGGCGATGATGAGACTTATAATAAAATCACATGCTAGAAACCAACATGCGTTGGTAAGGCAACTAGATGGACCGACGAGTCTCTATTTCGCAACCACGACATGAATTGAATTTCTTTTGCTTTAAAAAAAATAAGCCTGAGCCTTTCGTAATCAGAACTTCTATTGTTTTATACGGATCTGAAGGTTTTACTCGCATTTATTTATTTCTAACTAACTTTTCTTTTATACCTTGCGAGGAGCATCTAAACAATATGGGATATCAAAGTGGGGTTCTACAGAGACGAAAGAGAACAAGATTGCCGGGCTTGCACGCAAAACCCAAGAGATGACACTATCATCGCCTTAGCGATTACCGTTTTAATTTCTTTTAATTCCGCCTTCCTTTTATTTTGTATTGTAATTTAATTACTCTGCTTGTGTGATTGTTTGAATAATAAGAAGAATTAGGCCTGGAACTGATAAACTAAAAAGGGTAGTTTAAAATTGGAAATCCGCCTCTAGTTTATTTATTTTAGGTTCGGGTAGTTTAAAAATTGAAAATCCGCCTCTAGCTTATTTAATTTAGGCTCGCCATGCATACTCAAAACTTTTAAAACAATTTGGTCACCCTTCACTCGCATTATTAAACATACAAAATAAGGTTTTGTTTTTCATCCAATTTGCGTTTTAAAATGACTTTCTATAAAAATCACTTCTTTACATTACTATCAATTGCAAAAAATATGTATTTTATAATAATGTCATGCAAATGAATACTTTTATCCAAAAATTACTTTACATATATTTTATAAACAATGTTATACAAATGCATGCTTTTATTCAATAAAACAATTTTACATTAACAACATCATGCATACTCTTTTTGGATTTTACATCGGGAATTTATTCCTCGGAATCATAATCACCTTTGCAAGAAACCTTTTTACGTTGTCAAAATGTATTTCTTTAATTAACCATTTGCAAACATCTTTTTAACTTTATACTTTAATTAACCTGAATTTTATCGGACAACCGCAAATTAGCGGATCTTAAATGATGTCTAACCCCTTCCCTTTAGGATAATAGAGAACTCTTACCCAGAATCTCATAGTTTCGCAAATCAGTGATCGGAGTTCATTTTGCAGCATTTATATTAACATTTAGGTGTCCTAATTCACCGTATAATAGTTAAGTGACGACTCCTTAACAACTTTATCAATTCGGGAAACGCCCATACGTCGTGACTGTGTCAGATCCAACTCCCTCACGGATGGGTGCGGTCAAAAGTGGGTGCGACACACGTGCTTGGTATAAGATGTTTGCCGATTATGTGTCTATTATTGAATTTTCTCACAACATGTCTGATCATTCGCCGTTCATCTATCATCGTAGTACTTCTCTAGCATACTTTCTGTTATATGTGGATGATATAATATTGACTGTCTCCTCTGATAACTTGCGCAAGTCTATCATGTCCCTTCTCAGTTCAGAATTTGCTATGAAAGACTTGGGGCCATTGAGTTATTTTTTGGGTATAGCTGTCACTCGTCATGCAGGTGGTCTATTTTTATCACAGAAGAAGTATGCGGCTAAGATAACTGAGAGAACTGGCATGTCATCTTGCAAGTCCTCTTCTACTCCGGTTGATACCAAACTGAAGCTGAGTGCTACTTCTAGCACACCATATGAGGATCTCACCCACTATCGTAGTCTTGCAAGAGCTCTTCATTATCTTACTTTCACGAGACCAAATAATACTTATACAGTACAACATGTGTGCTTGTTTATGCATGATCCGTGGATTGAGCACATGCATGCTCTCAAACGCATTATACGATACATACATGACACACTTAATTATGGATTGCATTTATATACATCCTCTGTCTCTGCTCTCGTGTCGTATACAAATGCTGATTGGGGCGGATATCCAATTACAAGACGTTCAACATCTGATTATTGTATGTTTCTTGGTGATAACTTGGTCTCTTGGTTTGCAAAACGCCATGCTACTTTATCGCTATCTAGTGCGGAGACCGAGTATCGAGGAGTAGATAATATGGTGTCTGAGTCATATTGGCTGCGAAATCTTTTATTCGAGCTTCACTTTCCTATTCAGAAAGCTACATTGGTCTGCTGTGATAATGTTAGTGCGGTCTATCTCTCTGAAAATCCGGTCTAACATCAACGCACTAAACATATCGAGATGGATATTCACTTTGTTCGAGAAACGATAGCTCGTGGACAAGTACGTGTCTTGCATGTCCCTTCGCGATACCAAATTACTGACATCTTTACTATGGATCTTTCCTTGGTTTAGTTTGAAGATTTTAGGGAAAATCTCAGCGTACGACGACCGCCCGCTATGACTGCGGGGGTGTGAAAGATGGTGATATACACGGTCAAAACTGTGTATATCATTGAGCTGAATTTTGTCTATATTATTATCATAGTTGTAAAATTCTTGTACAAATGTAATTATGATATTAGTCTTGTATTAGAAAAATTTATTAGAATTATAGTAGGAAAAGATAGAGTTATTTTTCATATTTAGGAATTGTGTATTTGTATATATAAACTTCTTTATTAATGAAAATAATTAAGAGATTATTCTCTTACCGAGTTAATTAAGCTGTTGTGGAGATTCTTAACTGTGATTGTAGACTTGCTCAGGCACTTGACGTGATAAAAAGTGGTCTAATTTTGAGTTGTTATGTATTTCCAAGCCTAGATTTAAATTGCCAATTGGGTTTGGTGGAAAAACATTGGGTTGGTTATTGGATCTGTTGATGCCTTAAAAGCTAGTGATAAAGGTGACCTGATTTTATTCTAATTGATTGTCCTGTTGGCATTGATGAAGGTGGAGACTGGAATTCATGGCATCTTTTTCTTTTTGTATCTCAAATGTATTTACGTGTACTTGTCATTTTTTTAATGTATTTTTTTTTGTATTTGACCGGAGATTGGGGAATTTATGACTTCTTCTCTGTCGTGTATATCAAATCTGAGTGTATTCATTATTTTTTGAGTGTATTTTTTATATTTGACCGGAATTCATGACTTCTTGTATCTTAGATCTGAGTAAATGCAATGTATTTTTAAAAGAATTTGAATGTATTCTTCATTTTTTGAGTGTAAATACTGTGGTATTTTATATTTTCGGAGATCCAAACGGTTTTGATTGTATTTTTTTTTAAAATTACATTGTATTTTCTTCATTTATCATTTTTCTAAGTATAAATATATTCAAATACAGTAGAATATATTCAATCTTGCGACGTCGGTGGTGACTTGTTGATCGGAGCTCGAATACATTCAAATACAGTCAAAATAAAAGGATACATCAATATATAAATATACTAAAATACACAGCTTCGTCGTGTATCTAAACTCATGCACGTGACATCAGATAAAGTGGATACAACTGAACAGTGTATTCAAATACACTCAAATAACGTGAATTGCCTAAAATAAACTACGAACGGTATATAAATAAAAGGCAGCTACTGTTTGTTAAGACGTCCTAAAATGTAGTTATTTGTGTAAGTTACTCGAGTTGTCCCTCCATATTGGGGTCATTTGCTCTTTTTACCTATTTTGTGATGGTTTTTAATTTTTGCTCCTCAATGCAAATAACTTTTTTGCAGGACAAAATTTATATTTTCGCATAATAATATTCCATAAATTTTGCATGCATCCTTAAAAAACTTATTCCCCGCTAGGCATAAGTTTGATTTTTGAATAGTAAACATTAAAGACCAGCCCATTTGAAGGGTAAACTGTGATATTTATGCATATTTTCTTAGAAATTGCACCCAGTAGCCTTTAAACCTTAGCTAATTCCAACTTCAGATATTCATGTTTGAACTTTGAAGTTAGGCTCTTCAAGCTTGAACCATATCTGAAGTTATAAGACATGCGAGTTCTGAAATCGTCAAATTTCAAACCCATTTGTTCTAAGTTTGAAACTTTAATATCATATGTCAGAAGTAAATTATCTTCAAAGTTCTTTTCTTAGTCATGTACAAATTTCTTATAAATCACTATTAAGTGATAGTAAAAGCTTAAACTAAAAAATTATATTATTGTGTACGAGAACAAATACCGTTAAATGCTTTTAATGATTTACTATTGTAAACATTGAATATAGTATATTAAAGTCAAATGTCACCGCTAATTGTAGTAACATCCAAGAAAGCAAAATTTGCATGGATAGTATTCGAGTTACATTCATTGCATCCATGAGCTACATTGAAATTAAGTGATTTGACTTTACAACAATCGGTCGATTTCTATTAAAAATAATTTCTATCTTATAATTATAAAAGTAAAATTTGCATTTTTTTCTATTTTCCGAACTCTACTTATGAGATTAAATTAGATATGTTATTATTGTTATTGTTTGACTTTACAAAAGCACATTTGTTACA
Organism: Anisodus acutangulus; assembly: GCA_029783415.1. Taxonomy (NCBI): domain Eukaryota; kingdom Viridiplantae; phylum Streptophyta; class Magnoliopsida; order Solanales; family Solanaceae; genus Anisodus; species Anisodus acutangulus. The sequence continues at coordinate 3,234,403 of CM056503.1, forward strand.
ATAGTTGATGGTGATGTCCATTTAACTAACAATAATAAAATTCTGAATAGACTAAAGTTAGTCTCTTGGTTAAGGATAAATAAAAGTTAATGCAACGTGAATATCAATCATGTTTAATTACATGGGAAAGATGCAAATATACTTCTTAAGTTTGTGATATAGAGCATATATATTCATCGTTAAAAAAATGTTACATATATACTCTATCGTTATATAAATAATGCAAATATAACCTTGTCATTACACAAATGGTGCAAATATATCCTTTTCGTGACATATTTTTTTTTATAAAATATTTAGCTTTTTTATAATTAAAAAAATTACCCCGAGGCTTTAAAATATAAGTCTACCTATTTTTATTTAGTAGACTTATATTTTTTAAGCCACGTGGTAATTTTTTTCTGATGGATCGAGTCTGGTCGTTTAAAAAATATCTCTGTGGTTTTTTTAAGAAAACAAGTCTACTCATTTTACTAAACGAACCACACCCAGCTCACAAATAAAAATTACCACACGCCTTTAAAAATAAGTCTACTAAAATAAAATGGGTAGACTTTTTGTAAAAAGCCACGTGATATTTTTTAATTAAAAATAAGTTAAATATTTTTTTTAATAATATCATCGGTAAAAGGATATATTTACACAATTTTTGTAACACATGAGTATATATACATCACTTTTTTAACGAGGTATATTTCTGATCTATATGCAAAGTTGAAAGATATATTTACACCTTTTCCCTTAGTTATATGAGCAATTGGAAATAAACGATGGCTTAGCCTTGTTTTTGAAGAGAGATAAAGGTAAATTAGTAAAAGATTTACATTTTATTTATAATTTTTTGAGACACTTGCAAAAGATAAACATAACAATCAATATGGGACAGCTTTGGATTAAGCTCGGTCTTTTTATTCAATTAAGTGATAAATACGTAGAACTCACTCCATTTTTAAATAAATGATATTTTAGGCTTTTCATTTTGTTTCGAAATAAATGATGTTTTAAGATTTTAAGAAGAAATTAATTATATTTTTTTAAAATTATTCTTATTTACATAATCAAGAATCATTAAATATAATTTTTTAGTTATTTAAATAGGAATAATTTAATAAAAAAACTCTTAATTTTTAATTTTGTAAGAGTGAACAATTTCTTAAGGGGCTTATTAAGCAACCGAGGGAATACTTAATTATGACAGTAGATGTGGTTTAGGTTCAAAGTTGGTCAAAACTGCATTGTTAAGCATAATAAAATCTTCAAAGCTAAACATCACTTTCAATTAAATTAAATATGCCAAACTTGTAAAAATAAATAATCCCCCCTTTTAGATAAGGTTCAAATATAAACCAATTAAGACCCCATCTCTAAGTCATCACCATCAAGATATTTTCTTGCTTATGAATTTTCTGCTTCCTTCTTTTTAATTTTTTTTTATGTGTATATCTTTTGCAACATTGTTTAAAATTCTCTAAAGATCCAGAACAGGAACATTGGATCTTTTTAAAGAAATTTAATAAACTTTTTCTGATTTTAAGTCCATATACATAATATATATATATATATATATATATATATATATATATATATAGAGAGAGAGAGAGAGAGAGAGAGAGAGAATGACAACTCCGCAAGTCCGCAGTTAACTCGGCGTTCATAGCTGAATGTCAAAAGAGAAACTTAAAATTCAGCTACGCGTGCAGGCTGTTTTTGAACTCCGATGCGAGTAATTTGCTCTCTTTGGATAGTACTTACAGGTGATATTAGTTGCTATGTTTTCAAATACTGTTCATTCAGCACATACTGCGCGATTTACCGGTGGTGGACCGGTAATACTATCTATAAGAATAGGATGGCGGCATAAGCCGGTAAGGTTGATATAAAAAAAAAGACAATTGGAGAAAGATGATTTGATTTGATTGATAGGAAGACTCCAAAAAGCAGCATCACTATACTTAATTTCGGGCCACAAGATTTAGAGAAGGCAATCAAATTGTGTGAAAGTAATTTTATAGATAATTTACAATTTGGAAGGTGGACTTGTGGTTGTGGATGCAAGATTTCCCCTTTGTAAGTTTATTATGTAGAAAAAGATTTCATCTTTTGTCCCTATTAGTCTTCATTTTTTTATATCTATTTTATCTTTTGTCCCTATTAGTCTTCATTTTTTTTATATCTATTTTATTTTCTTGGTTAGGGAATTGAATGGGTGTGTCATTTGGCAGTTTCTTGAGATTTGTATTTATTCTTGATAGCCTGAAATTTGTTAGCATATTTTTATGAGAAACCAAAAAATGGTACTTTAATTCCAATCTGCTGATTGTTCTTGAGAGGTGAAAAGTAGAAAAAGATTGAATCTTGATGACCTTTTAGACCTCTAATCTGTGGAACTACAGGTGGGGTGGTGTTTGATTTTGATTATTTTGTGTTTTTTCATTTTTTCACATGATCAATCATAATTTTACCTCTAAGGTCCGCGTACACTCTATCCTCCCAGACCCCACTTGTGTATGGGTATGTTGTTGTTGTTGATCAATGAAAAATTTGTGGATAATGTTGTTTTGATGTAATTTTTTAATAAAGCCAATTTGTGTGAATGACCAAGTCATATGAAGCCTTTTTTTGTGAATCTTTAGGTTTCTTGTTTGGTGATCTCCTCCATCTTTGTTTTTCTTGGAATAATTTACCTTTTAATCCTTTTTGTTGGGTAGTCTTTTTTTTCTCCATCCACCCTTTTGTAAGGTTGTTTAGTTTGCTTTTTATAGCCTTTTAATTATTGATTCTGTCTTTTCTCTTCCTTATATCAAGGTATTCTGTTCCTGGAATTCTGGTTCTATTTGGTACCTGGCAAAACCTTCATGTCCATTTATGCTTTCTGTTACGACTCGTGTTATGTTTAAAACAAATTATCATTTGGTTGTCTGATTAGAAACTTGATGACTTTTTATTGCCAGCAAGATTCAGGTACTCGTGATTCGTGAAGGCTCCGTGTTGAGTAGGGATTACGGTTCTATCATGTTCTTATATCAGTAATGGTGAACGATTTTAGTGAGGGGTAAGTTCCGACATATGGAGAATTCACGTGATTTCCTAAGCAATGGAAAACCAGCTGATCCTGGTCTCCAAATTATAAGGCACCCTTCTTACCAATCGTGCGGGAAATTATCATTATCTTGGTTTGATATTAGAGTTTTCTACATCAGAATCAGCAATTATATGGTCGAAGATTCAACCCCAGAAATTCTTACTCTTAACCATATCCCTCTAAGTCCCGATACGCTGCTTGATGTAAATGGTAAAAGATGTTCCATGTATTTGGAAGGAGCCTCTTGCCTTCTTCGAAGGGACCGTGTTGATAAGACAGCTGAAGAAGCTACATTCGTGAGCACAGATAGCATAAGATTGTCTGGGAATGTGAACTTTGAGGTTTTGCATAAGGACGAACTTGTCCTCTCTGGGACTTTGGAAATGGCTGACATCAATGTTTTTACCGGGGAGTCTAAAAACTGTCTTAGGAGATGGAGCATGAATTGTGAATCGGTTTTGATCGCTGGCACTGGCTTTCTAAAGGGAAAACATGTTGTAGGTTCTGAATCATTGTCACCGACAATTGAAGTCTATGTTGCTGGTTGCTTCTGTGGGACACCTATCATCTTAACTAAGACTTTGCAGCTAAATCACAGGAAGAAGCACCATAGAAAGGGTATGTTAGACTCCATTCCGGAGCATGAAACAGTTGAACAGCATAAAAAAGTCTCATCTGAACATGATATGCAGGTACTATTTGTTCCTCCGACCTCGTTTCTTATTTGACTTTGACTAGCCAACCAAGTGTGGAGGGTGTTGTGCTCCTCTTCATTTGTTCCCGTTAATGAGCACATGTTTATTGTTGTATTATCAGTTGGTGTTCTTGAATTCTCTGCAGTGGTCATTGTAATCAAAATGTTAACCATATGTTTATAGCCAAACTCTTTTACATAGTTAACCAGTAGGTGGAATGAGTCAATCAACACCATCACCCTCAGTTTATTTAGTGTCTTTCTCATATTTATTTGAGAGACCTAAAAATGCTTTCGGATCCATCTCCTCTTATACATCTCTGTTTGAATTTGAAGTTATTTTAGTGGTGAAAACAAGCTGGAAAAGTTGAAAGTGGGAAAAGAGACTTTTAAAACGACGGGCATGTTATCTTTGAATGTTTAGGGTTGCACACAACATAAGCTATTGTGACTTGAGCATTTCTACAATTTTTATTTTCTAAATGATGCAAGGTACAGTATACACAATTTCACTTGTGCGGGATTGTCGTTCAAAAATTCTTAAACGTTTAAGTCTTAAAATGATTGCGTCTCTTTTCCCTGTTGGTGATTTGTCAATAAGTAACACATGCTAGCTTATATTGGACGGCTCTTTCCTTACCCTCCTTAAATTTCTGGGACCAAATGTAACTACTTTAATGGTATTTCCATTTATGTACTAAAAGTTCATGCTATATTTTACTGATAGAGTGGGGACTAATCTGTGATAGCATGACCCTGACAAGTCCTTGTGGTCACTCTACCATTGCATCTAGCTTCATAATGTTTCATATCCTGAAACATGTTTTATTTGTCACAACCTACTAAAAGTTCGCATCTTTTAGGAGAACTACCTGTCACTGGAAACAGAATCTTATCCTAAACATGTCAGAGGGTATGGGCAGCTCATAAAAAAAGGGCAACCGGGTGCATTAAGCTCCCGCTATGCGCGGGGTTCGGGGAAGGGCCGGACCACAAGGTTGTATTGTAGGCAGCCTTACCTCACATTTCTGCAAGAGGTTGTTTCTACGGCTTGAACCCATGACCTCATGGTCACATGGCAACAACTTTGCCAGTTACTCCAAGTATGGGCAGCTCATACTTTTAAGTAATTGTTTAATATATCATTTCTCATTCTTTCCTGTTGCATTGTCCCTATCCTTCTAGATTTTCTTTACTGATAAAAAGAAAATTGTCCCTATCCTTCTAGAAACTGGATGGGCCACCGTCTTCCTCTAATTGCATTCCTTTTGAGCTCATCAAATGTACTTAACCATTCTCCTTAGAAACTTCGAATAGGTTCTTCTGTTATAATCTCCTTAATTAGATCGTTTTTTCTATTGGTGGTTTGAATGTGTTGATATTCTGAAACAAAAATATAGACGGAATACAACAACAATAACTACGCGTTAGTCCCAAACAAATTGGGGTCAGCTATATGAATCCTTCCTCTACATTAAGCTCGTTTCATATCATCATCATACTAAATAAAATAAGAGTGAAAAATAAGTCCAATATATATAAAAATTACTAACACGTCAAACATATCTTCAACTAATAGCTATCACCTGTATGAATCTTTTTCTTCCATTGTGGCCCTATCTTTAGCCAAGTCTGCATTGATACCAAGCATTTGTAGATCCTTCCAATTGTCTTTCAGTTGGACAATATTGAAGTGTTAGCTGCGAAAATCTAAGGCCACCCATCCATTATCCCATTAGTATGCATTCTCATCCAGAAAATCGTTTGGGAATTCTTCACGTGCTATCCATCTTTCATGATGATCTTTAGAAGTGCTATGATATATGAATTCTGTTTCTGATGAAAATCACTTGGCTCCTTGTTGATGTTGTGGGATTGGATTCTACCATCTAGTTTTGTTCATACATTATTCCCGCTCCATATGAACTTCTTTATGGAATTTGTTTCTTTCCGGATATCTGCTGATCCATTACATGGAGCATATCAACTCAAGTTGACCTTCTTAAAGTAAACCCAAGTTAAAAATTTCAGCTCATGCGTAAGTGTTGCCTAAGTCTGCTTAAATGTTGAAGTTGACAAAAATGTAGTTGTATTTCGTCTTCAGTTTCAGATTAAGTTTTCTGTGTCAGCGGTTGGATTTAGCAATTTTTAGTACTTATTTATTATGAACCACATAGTAAGTTCAATAGGTGCAATTAGTTAGATGAATCCATTGCTTCTCAGATGCGTGATTACTTGATGGAAACTGCACAGCTTCTGAAGTTCATTTTGTGTTAACAGGTAACAGAATACAGAAATTATAAACCAGAAAGCGAAGAAGACTACAACATGTACTGGAGAGGAATGGAACTTATGGATGGTGAAGACGGAATGTCCTGGTTCAATGCTGGGGTCCGAGTTGGTGTTGGGATTGGCCTTGGAATTTGTGTAGGAGTTGGAGTAGGAGTTGGTTTATTAGTCCGCACTACACGAAACTTAAGAAGGCGTCTTATGTAATTACATAATAGCGTCTTATGTAATTACATAATAGCATTAATATAAAGGCTAACAACAGAGACATACTTGTTTTTAAGAGTATATTCTACTTTTTAGACATCTTCGACGTTGCTAACCGTTCGCTTTTTTCGTATGTAACCCGTTTTCTGCTTCCTTTTCCTCCTTAGCCGCTCCCTAGTTTTTTTTTTTACCTCTCCAGTTTGCTGCCTTTTGGTGCTGAGGAGTGCAACAGTTGCTACAGCTGTATGGACATATTTAGGTAAATATTATATCATGTTGAGCTTGTTTTTTTTGTGTAAATATTTATTTTTGAAAAAAAAGATTCATATGAGAACCTTATGGCCTGGTATTTGTGCCTTTTAAGCATTGATAATATCAATATGTTGTGTTAACTAAATTGCGCGGGCTCTCTGTTTTTGGTACCGTTTCTGTCTCGATACGGGTGCAGGAACAAGATACGTCTGGTATTCGGTTAACCAACTTCGGATACTTTGACCGGAGTCCATCAATAAATTTGGGGGGAAATTGAGATTTTGATTTCTCAAAATTAAAGATAAAACAGTTTTAAGATAAGAGAAATAACATACCTTCAATATTATAGTACTTGTGTCTCACTTTTGCTGCTTCGTGTCTCAGAAAAATCAAGAATTCAAGGTCGTGTTCTGAGTTCGGATGGTATAATATCTATCAAAATTTATAAAATCTTTATAACTATTTTTTTAATATAATTTTGATTTTCTTAGTCGAATTCTCACACTCGTATCATATCTGGATACACACCCCCGAATTTTAAAATTTAGATTTTGTCGAATTCAACACTCGCATGCGTACCCGTATCGGATACCCACACCCAAGTCCGAACAACTTAGGTTGTGTATCTAATCAGTACAACTCATCTTTTTCACTTGTTTTGAGGCTTCTCTTTGTTTTCTTTTTTCTTGACAAGAGCTTATTTCTTTTTGAGAACCGTGCTGACCATTGAATGCCAAAACTATTCTTTTGCAAGTGTTATGTGATAACCTAAATGGCATGTTCATTTTGGTCTAGTTGGAATTGCCCGTGCTGCAGCAGAGAGCGATTTGTTCAATTGAAAATTTGAATCGAAATACAAAGCATAACAAGAGAAATATAGTCTTTTGATACGAGAAGTTGAAGCTATATAATAAGCACCAAAAAGGATCAAAACCAAGTTAGCTAGCTAATTCAATGAAGGACACAAGTCATTTGAGTAAATCAAAGTGTTTTATGAGTTTAACATAATACAATCTTGGCGGCAAGCATCAAATTCACGGATTCAAAGATCTCTATCTTAAGGATGATGATAACTAAGAACAATGTGCTAACATATCATCTGCTCAAGTAATCTTATAAGCTCAATTATACACTTTATGACAACAATCACAAGTATATAAGCTCAATGAAGTGAGTGTGCTGCATATCATCTGATGCATTTGCTCGAAAGCTCAATGGAGGAGTCAGTCAAATATGTCAGCCACCTCTCGCCGTTTAATTGTTACTAAGCTCTCCTTATAACAATGAACCCCACAGCCACCACATTCTGGTACTCTCCTCAAGCCCAAATGGCGAAATCCAAGATGCCTCGTCTTCTTCATCCGAACATTATAGGAGACAAGTCGAGAAGCTCTAGTTACCAAACTTAGAGAGCTATCATAGCAAGACTTAATATTTGTGAAGCATTGAAAAGTAACAAGTTTGTTCCAGACCCCTGGTTGGATCATTACCCATATATCAAAAACAAATCTTTCAACCGTGTTCAAGATGGCAATGGAATCATCAAGCAATATCAGACCAAACACAAGACTATTAACAGAGTGATCATCTGACTCTCCAATCTCTTCAAACACCTCACTCCCAAAGTCAAATGAAAGAATGCTGCATTTCCCTGTTAGTAGCCAGTAATAAGCCCCATTCAAATAAAGAGTGCCATATGTGAGTCCTGAGACGTCTTTACGTTCTGATAAGAAAAATTTATAGAAATTTTTAGGTCTAAAAATTCTCCATGAGTCCCTGGAACAGGAATAGACGGCTGTATCAAAATATAAGGTGTAAAAGTGAACCACCTTATAGTCATTAGTCAAGGGGTCTAATCCGAACCCAAACTCACGGCCTCCACCATAATAAGTAGAACCATCGATTTTGGGTGGAGGGAGGGGGATGACTCTCACCTCCGTGGTGGCAGGATTCCATAATGCAGATCTATTTCACACTCCAAATAAAACAAGCCATCCATAGAACCTATGAGCTTCGTCATACCTCTAAACCTCTGGGATTATTTTCTTCATTTTGATCATCCAAAATAATCAAGGAAATGGGAGGGGATTCATCATCATCAGGTGCACCATAATCATAAATCATGAATTTATTCTTGCTACAAATCAAGTGTTGTTGAATGAAACTAGGACTTTTGATAAGAGCATACCACTTCTTGCACGCGCATTTGAATCGAAACAACGATTTCACAGGCAATCTCACAAGAATCGCCTTTGCTAAATCTTCAGGGAAAGCCCGACAATTATCGCTGACAGTTATAGTAGTAGTTCTACTTCGAGGCGGAGTCAAGATTTGAAGTGTATGAGTTGTTGGGATTAAATGATAGATTGAATGGGAAATGGAGTGAGTTCCCTCTTGCTCTATAAAATAATCATTTGTCCCACATCGGTAGTGGAAATAAAAGTGGGAGTTGTCCCACATCGGTAGTGGAAATAAAAGTGGGAGTTGTCCCACATCGGTAGTGGAAAGAAAAGTGGGAGTTGTCCCACATCGGTAGTGGAAAGAAAAGTTCTTCTACTTATAAGTAGAATTACTCCTTCTTGTCAGTAAAAGGGTTGAGGGGGCAAGGACCCCTCGCGCCGTCGTCGTCGCTCGCTCGGCTTCGGCTTCGGCTTCGGCTTCGGCTTCGGATGATCTGATTGATTGATAATCTTTTTGGACCAAATTTTCTTTAATTTTTAATTATTTAATTAAATTAATTAACTTATCCAATCCTACCCGTTAGTGACCACGACCATGACCGGTTTCTTTCCCACATTTAAATTTCCCACCGCTTTAGTGATTGTTCGAAGGGTTGCAAACCTTCGTAAACAAGATTTCCATGGCTATAAATTCATTTGATTCTTCGTAATTTTACTCACTAATTTTCGAACTACAAAATCTTCTTCTTCTCGCACGAATAAATTACGTGTGATATATTCTTGTTGAGTGGTTCACGCTACTGTAGTTTGGAGTACTACTATTACGGTAAGATAATCGTTCTATCCTGGGAGGGGATATTCCATCAACCTCGAGTCCTGTGAGGGGAATAATTTTCTTAAGGACACACTTTGAACTAAGTGGACTCGATTATATTCTCAAAATTATTCTTATTTTTTCAACACTGATTACATTTATTTTCGGTGTTTATTGTTTATCGATTTTTGGAATACAGATTAATAACAATCTTAAGGAAATTATATTTTTAGATTAATCTGTATTTTGTTTTGGAGACTAAAACCTGTGTGGTTTTCTACTCCGTGTGAAATTTCATATTCTGACTTGAAGACATACAAACTTCGTTGGAATATTAAAGTTCATACTTGTACAACGATTTGAAGAACATAAAAACTTCATCGTTGTTGTATTCTGGTTTGGAGATTAAAACTTGTGCAGTTTTCTACTCCATATGAATATTAGTATTCTGACTCGAAGATATAAAAACCTCGTTGGAATACTAAAGTTTCATAATTATACTGCAATTTGAAGAAATAAAATCTTCATCGTTTAAGTCTGTGATTGAATTGCTATTCTGGTTTTATTAACTAAAACAGTTTGTCGATTTGACAGTGACAAACAAATAATGGCAATTGAGACTGGAACTACCTCTGCAATTACTGCACCAGTAGTTACTCCTACGACCCGTACCGTTGTGCCACCGGCTGAGAAACCTGCGAAGTTCACCGGTGCCAACTTTAAAGGATGGCAGCAAAGAATGTTCTTTTGGCTTACCACCCTTGGTATGCAAAAGTTCACCAATGAGGACCCTCCCGTGCCTGCCGACATGCCCGACAACCAAAAGTTCATGGTTACCGAGGCTTGAAACAGGCTGATTTTTGTGCAAAGGCTACATTTTGAGTGCCTTAGAAGATGACTTGTACAACGTCTACAAGGTAAGATGAGACCTCCAAAGAACTATGGAGTGCACTTGAAAAGAAGTACAAAATCAAGATGCTTGCTTGAAGAAGTTTGTGGTTGCCAAATTCCTAGACTACAAAATGGTGGATGGAAAACTGTTGGAACCCAAGTTCAAGAGCTTCAACTTATCTTCCATGACCTTATTCTTTGAAGGTATGGTAGTAAATGAAGCATTCCAAGTGGCTGCAATGATTGAGAAGTTGCCGCCTCATGGAAAGATTTCAAGAATTATCTTAAGCACAAAAGAAAGGAAATGAAGTTGGAAGATCTTGTGATTCGCCTCAAGATCGAGGAAGATAACAAAATCGCCGAGAAGAGGTACCGTAAGACTTCACCAATTGAAGGGGCAAACATCGTTGAAGATCTTTGCTCACGAAAAAGAACAAGAAAAGGAAGAGGCCTTACGGAAAGGAGAAGGATTTCAACAAGAAAAAGTTCAAGGGCAACTGCTTTAATTGTGGGAAAGCTGGCCACAAAGCCCCAGATTGTCGTCTCCCGAAAAAGAACAAGGGAAAAGGACAAGCCAATATGGTGGAAAAGAATGATGATATGGATGATCTGTGTGCAATGCTATCGGAGTGCAATTTGGTTGGAAACCCAAAGGAGTGGTGGCTTGATTCTGGTGCCACTCGACATGTTTGCGCTACAAAAGAAGCATTTGCAACCTATGCTCCCGCTGGACCCGAAGAGGTACTATTTATGGGAAATACTGCAACAGCCAAGGTTGAAGGATATGGGAAGATACTTCTGAAGATGACTTCCGGCAAGGTCCTGACTCTCAACAATGTTATGCACGTTCCAACAATTCGAAAGAATTTAGTTTCAGCCGGACTACTCGTCAAAAACGGGTTTAAATGTGTGTTGGTTAGTGAGAAAATTGTAATAAGTAAGAATGATTTGTTCATAGGAAAAGGCTACCTCACCGAGGGCCTTTTCAAACTCAATGTAATGGTTGTTGATGATTAATAAGAATTCACTTAAATCTTACTTATTGAAGTCAAATAATTTATGTCATGTTCGTTTAGGACATGTCAACTACAAAACCTTATGAAAATTGATTAATTTAGAAGTATTGCCTAAATTCGAGTGTAATAAATCTAAATGTGAAATCATGTCGAATCTAAGTTTGTTAAACATCCATATAAGTCTATTGATAGAATTCAAATCCTTTAGACTTAATTCACACAGATATATGTGATATGAAGTCAATACCATCTCGCGGTGGGAAAAAGTATTTTATAACTTTTATTGACGATTGCACTCGATAGTGGTAGGTGTATTTGCTTAATAGTAAGGATGAAGCAACTGATGCATTTAAGCAATACAAAAACGAAGTGGAAAATCAATTGAATAAAAAGATAAAAATGATTAGAAGTGATAGGGAGGAGAGTACGAATCTCCTTTTGCGAGAGATATATTTAGAATATGGAATTATTCATCAAACTATCGCCCTTACACACCACAATCAAATGGAATTGCGGAAAGGAAAACCCGAACATTAAAGGAAATGATGAATGCCTTACTAATAAGTTACGGTTTCTTTGCCAAAGCTTGTAGGGGAAGCTATCCTTACAGCTAACCGAATACTCAACAGGGTGCCCCACAGCAAAACACAATCTATTCCATATGAACTATGGAAAGGAAGAAAACCCAACTTGAAATATTTCAAAGTGTGGGGGTGTTTAGCAAAGGTCCAAGTTCCTTTGCCCAAAAGGGTAAAAATCGGACCAAAAACTGTGGATTGTGTTTTTATTGGTTATGCTACAAACAGCAAAGCTTGTCGGTTTTTGGTTCACAAATCGGACAATCCCGAAATTCATGTAAATACGGTAATTGAATCAGATAATGCTGAATTCTTTGAAAATATTTATCCGTATAAAACTGAACGTGAGTCGTCAAGTGAAAGATCTAAACTTCAGCGGGAAGAACCAAAGGAAAATACACCAAGTAAAGCGGATGCAAGGCGTAGCAAACGTCAAAGGACATCTACTTCCTTTGGATCAGATTTTGTGACATTCTTGCTTGAAAATGAGCCTCAAACATTTAAAGCAGCGATGTCTTCTTCTGATTCAGCATTTTGGAAAGAGGCAGTCAATAGTGAGATTGAATCAATTTTGAACAACCATACATGGGAATTGGTTGATCTTCCTCCTGGAAATAAACCTTTAGGATCAAAATGAATTTTTAAAAGGAAAATGAAAGTTGATGGCACTATTGACAAATATAAGGCAAGACTTGTGGTCAAAGGTTATAGACAAAAAGAAGGCCTTGATTACTTTGACACATACTCGCCGGTAACAAGAATAACATCTATTCGGGTGTTAGTAGCATCAAGTGTCAGTATATGGTCTTGAAATCCATCAAATGGATGTCAAGACAGCTTTCTTAAATGGAGAATTGGAGGAAGAAATTTACATGGAACAACCTGAGGGCTTTGTGGTTCCTGGTAAAGAAAGGAAAGTGTGCAAACTTGTTAAGTCACTTTATGGACTTAAACAAGCACCCAAACAATGGCATGCGAAATTTGACCAAACAATGTTGGCAAATGGATTTAAGATTAATGAGTGTGACAAATGTGTTTACATTAAAAATACTCCAAATCATGAAGTCATTGTTTGTTTATATGTTGATGACATGTTGATAATGAGTAGAGATATTACCAATATAAATGCTACGGTCGTATCTTTGGCTAGCAAATTTGATATGAAAGACTTAGGAGTTGCCGTTTTGATCTTAGGCATCAGAATTCATAAAACTCCACAAGGTCTAGCATTATCGCAGTCTCATTATATTGAAAGAGTACTTGACAAGTTTAAGTATTTAAATTTCAATGTTGTAAAAACTCCAATTGATGTAAGTTTTGCACTTCAAAAGAATAAAGGTGAAAGTGACTCACAATTGGACTATGCACGAGTTTTGGGAAGTTTGATGTATATTATGAATTGTACACGACCAGATATAGCATGTGCTATAAGCAAGCTGAGTCGATTCACGAGTAATCCCAATCAAACTCATTGGATGGCAATGAAACGAGTCTTGGGGTATTTAAAACACACCCAAGACTATGTTCTGCATTATAACAAATATCCCTCCGTGATCGAAGGATATAGTGATGCAAATTGGATCACCGGGTCATTTGAAGTTAAATCCACGAGTGGTTATGTTTTCATAATTGGGGGTGGATCAGTGTCTTGGAAATCATCAAAACAGACATGCATCGCCCGCTCTACAATGGAATCTGAATTTATAGCTTTAGACAAGGCCGGTGAATAAGCTGAATGGCTCCGGCATTTCTTAGAAGATATTCCATTCTGGCCCAAACCTTTGGCTCCTATATGTATACATTGTGACAGTCAAGCAGCAATAGGTAGGGCAGGGAGCGTAATGTACAACGGAAAATCTCGTCACATACGACGAAGATACAATACCGTTAGACAACCCCTCTCTAGTGACGTTATCACGATTGACTATGTAAAGTCAAGAGATAACGTGGCGGATCCGCTTACAAAAGGTTTATCTCATCAATGGGAATGGGGTTAAGGCCGAGGACAAGTCATCATGGTTGTAACTCTACCTAGTAGACTGGAGATCCCAAGAGCTAGGTTCAAGGATATCAAACAAAGTTGTGACTGATGGTTCAACGTTGTCAAATAACTCAACCCATTCTCGGATGAAGACAATGTTCAGAAATAAGGATAAAACCTTATGGCTTGTTAATAAGTTAATAAAGCATTAAGGTTCTTTAATGATTATCTAAATCTGGCAGTGTATGACCAGATAATGTGGCTATAGGACCACATGCTTAGAAATCACCTATGTGAGTGTTAAGTGTAAGCCGCTTTACAGGGAATGACGGAAAGGCCCATTCTCTACACACTCATGAAACCAGGAGGTGTTCATGGTCAAACGAACACAACAAGTGAGAACCATAAACGGTTGAGGGTTGATTGTGTGACTTATGCTGTCTAGGTATACAACAAAGTTCGACGGTTCAAAGATATCAAATCTACCGATTGATCGAGTATATCCGATATAAGTTCACTACGGAAAGTTCAAAGGGGAACCTACTTATCCAGATGCATCAATTCTCGCTTGTATATCACACTTGTCAGCGCATTCCTTTATCTTATAGCCATTCCCCATTCATGTGGGGGATTGTTGGGATTAAATGATAGATTGAATGGGAAATGGAGGGAGTTCCCTCTTGCTCTATAAAATAATCATTTGTCCCACATCGGTAGTAGAAACAAAAATGGGAGTTGTCCCACACTCCAGAAGTGGAAAGAAAAGTGGGAGTTGTCCCACATCGGTAGTGGAAAGAAAAGTTCTTCTACTTATAAGTAGAATTACTCCTTCTTGTCAGTAAAAGGGTTGAGGGGGCAAGGACCCCTCGCGCCGTCGTCGTCGCTCGCTCGGCTCGGCTTCGGCTTCGGTTCGGATTCGGAGTCGGATTCGGATTCGGATTCGGATTCGGATTCGGATTCAGATTCGGATTCGGATTCGGATTCGGATTTGGATTTGGATTTGGTATTTTATAACTTTTATTGACGATTGCACTCGATATTGTTATGTGTATTTGCTTAATAGTAAGGATGAAGCAATTGATGCATTTAAGCAATACAAAAATGAAGTGGAAAATCAATTGAATAAAAAGATAAAAATGATTAGAAGTGATAGGGGTGGAGAGTACGAATCTCCTTTTGCAGAGATATGTTTAGAATATGAAATTATTCATCAAACCTCTCCGCCTTACACACCACAATCAAATGGAATTGCGGAAAGGAAAAACCGAACATTAAAGGAAATGATGAATGCCTTACTAATAAGTTCCGGTTTACCGCAAAGCTTGTGGGGGGAAGCTATCCTTACAGCTAACCGAATACTCAACAGGGTGCCCCACAGCAAAACACAATCTATTCCATATGAACTATGGAAAGGAAGAAAACCCAACTTGAAATATTTCAAAGTGTGGGGGTGTTTAGCAAAGGTCCAAGTTCCTTTGCCCAAAAGGATAAAAATTGGACCAAAAATTATGGATTGTGCTTTTATTGGTTATGCTACAAACAACAAAGCTTGTCGGTTTTTGGTTCACAAATCGGACAATCCCGAAATTCATGTAAATACGGTAATTGAATCAGATAATGCTGAATTCTTTGAAAACATTTATCCGTATAAAACTGAATGTGAGTCGTCAAGTGAAAGATCTAAACGACCGCGGGAAGAACTAAAGGAAAATACATCAAGTAAAGCGGATGCAAGGCGTAGCAAACGTCAAAGGACATCTACTTCCTTTGGACCAGATTTTGTGACATTCTTGCTTGAAAATGAGCCTCAAACATTTAAAGCAGCGATGTCTTCTTCTGATTCAGCATTTTGGAAAGAGGCAGTAAATAGTGAGATTGAATCAATTTTGAACAACCATACATGGGAATTGGTTGATCTTCCTCCTGGAAATAAACCTTTAGGATCAAAATAGATTTTTAAAAGGAAAATGAAAGTTGATGGCACTATTGACAAATATAAGGCAAGACTTGTGGTCAAAGGTTATAGACAAAAAGAAGGTCTTGATTACTTTGACACATACTCGCCGGTAACAAGAATAACATCTATTCGGGTGTTAGTAGCACTGGCGGCCATATATGGTCTTGAAATCCATCAAATGGATGTCAAGACAGCTTTCTTAAATGGAGAATTGGAGGAAGAAATTTACATGGAACAACCTGAGGGCTTTGTGGTTCCTGGTAAAGAAAGGAAAGTGTGCAAACTTGTTAAGTCACTTTATGGACTTAAACAAGCACCCAAACAATGGCATGCGAAATTTGACCAAACAATGTTGGCAAATGGATTTAAGATTAATGAGTGTGACAAATGTGTTTACATTAAAAATACTCCAAATCATGAAGTCATTGTTTGTTTATATGTTGATGACATGTTGATAATGAGTAGAGATATTACCGATGTAAATGCTACGAGCGTATCTTTGGCTAGCAAATTTGATATGAAAGACTTAGGAGTTGCTGATTTGATCTTAGGCATCAGAATTCATAAAACTCCACAAGGTCTAGCATTATCGCAGTCTCATTATATTGAAAGAGTACTTGACAAGTTTAAGTATTTAAATTTCAATGTTGTAAAGACTCCAATTGATGTATGTTTTGCACTTCAAAAGAATGAAGATGAAAGTGACTCACAATTGGACTATGCACGAGTTTTGGAAAGTTTGATGTATATTATGAATTGTACACAACCAGATATAGCATGTGCTATAAGCAAGCTGAGTCGATTCACGAGTAATCCCAATCAAACTCATTGGATGGCAATGAAACGAGTCTTGGGGTATTTAAAACACACCCAAGACTATGTTTTGCATTATAACAAATATCCCTCCGTGATCGAAGGATATAGTGATGCAAATTGGATCACCGGATCATCTGAAGTTAAATCCACGAGTGGTTATGTTTTCATAATTGGGGGTGGATCAGTGTCTTGGAAATCATCAAAACAGACATGCATCGCCCGCTCTACAATGGAATCTGAATTTATAGCTTTAGACAAGGCCGGTGAAGAAGATGAATGGCTCCGGAATTTCTTAGAAGATATTTCATTCTGGCCCAAACCTTTGACTCCTATATGTATACATTGTGACAGTGAAGCAGCAATAGGTAGGGCAGGAAGCGTAATGTACAACGGAAAATCTCGTCACATACGACGAAGACACAATACCGTTAGACAACTCCTCTCTAGTGGCGTTATCACGATTGACTATGTAAAGTCAAGAGATAACGTGGCGGATCCGCTTACAAAAGGTTTATCTAGAGAGGGAGTTAGTAGATCATCAATGGGAATGGGGTTAAGGCCGATGACAAGTCATCATGGCGGTAACTCTACCTAGCAGACTGGAGATCCCAAGAGCTAGTTTCAAGGAGATCAAACAAAGTTGTGACTGACGGTTCAACGTTGTCAAATAACTCAACCCATTCTCGGATGAAGACAATGTTCAGAAATAAGGATAAAACCTTATGGTTTGTTAATGAGTTAATAAAGCATTAAGGTTATTTAATGATTATCTAAATCTGGCAGTGTATGACCAGATAATGTGGCTATAGGACCACATGCTTAGAAATCACCTATGTGAGTGTTAAGTGTAAGCCGCTTTAAAGGGGAATGACAGTGAAGGCCCATTCTCTACGCACTCATGAAACCAGGATGTGTTCATGGCTGAAACGAACACAACCGTGAGAACCATAAACGGTTGAGGGTTGATTATGTGACTTATGTTGTCTAGGTATACAACAAAGTTCGACGGTTCAAAGATATCAAATCTACCGATTGATCGAGTATATCCGATATAAGTTCACTACGGAAAGTTCAAAGGGAAACCTACTTATCCAGATGCAGTCAATTCTCGCTTGTATATCACACTTGTCCGCGCTTTTATATTATAACCATTCCCCATTCATGTAGGGGATTGTTGGGTATTGATATTGGTGAATGAGAAATGATTGGAAAGAAAAGTGGGAGTTGTCCCACATCGGTAGTGGAAAGAAAAGTGGGAGTTCCCTCTTGCTTTATAAAATAAGCATTTGTCCCACATCGGTAGTGGAAAGAAAAGTACTTCTACTTATAAGTAGAATTACTCCTTCTTGTTAGTAAAAAGGTTGAGGGGGCAAGGACCCCTCGCGCCGTCGTCGTCGCTCGCTCGGCTCGGCTTCGGCTTCGGCTTCGAATTTGGATTTGGTCAAATGATCTGATTGATTGATAATCTTTTTGGACCAAAATTTCTTTAATTTTTAATTATTTAATTAATTATTATTTAAATTAAATTAATTAACTTATCCAATCCTACCCGTTAGTGACCCTGACCATGACGGCGGATCGCGTGTCGACCCGCGACCGGTTTTTTCCATATTTAAATTTTCCACGATTTTGATGTCGTTGAAAGGTTGCAAACCTTCAGAAACAGTACTTCCATGGCTATAAATTCGTTTGATTCCTCAGAATTTTACTTACGAATTTTCTGAACAATACAAACTTCTTCTTCTTCTGCACAAATAAATTCTGTGTGATATACTGCCGTTGAGTGGTTCGCCACTACCTGAATTTGGAGTACTACTATTCTGGTAAGATAATCGTTCTATCATGGGAGGGGATATTTCATCAACCTCGAGTACTGTGAGGGGAATAATTTCCTTAAGGACACACTTTGAACTAAGTGGGCTCGATTATATTCTGAAAAATTATTCTTATTTTTCAACACTGATTCTGTTTATTTTCAGTGTTTATTATTTACTGGTTTCTTTTGGAATACAGCTTAATAACACTAATTAGTGACACACACTTGCTTAATAGAGAAGAAATTTTGATATCAGCTGCGGTGCTTCTTTGATAGTGCGAGTGTGTGACTTGTGATGCTTCCTCCCAAGAACTAATGCTTTTTCATTCTTTATTTCTCTGTGATTTCTTTATTTTGATTTTCATTAATTCAGAATAGAATATTCTTAGTTTCTATAAAAGGAAAAGTATAAGAAATAAATGAACGTGCATTTAATCGAAGTTCTTGTAATTAATAAAACTAAAAAGGTAGAGATACGCAATCTTTTTCTTCTCTTCCACAAATTTCCAACTTTTCTGTTAGGATGTATACTTTCATTTTGGGTCCAGTGCTATTATACCTAATTTATTAACATTATACTAGTTTACTTCTGGTCCCCATGTCTTTATTTCTTCCCCTTCTTTTCTTCATGAACTACATTGTCTACATGAGGGGGGTAGGGGGGGGGGGGATCTAGTGCATGAGCAAGTTTATATGTCAGAAAAAAATAGCATGTGGAGTTAAATTTTTTTTTTTCAGAAGAAAAAAGTAAATGGTGTGCTTGATTTGGAGGAAAACTGGAAATATTTTAAAAAATTTTCATGTTTCTTTGGTAAAAATATTTTTCTATTTTTTGTTTAGGAAAATAAATTTCTTAAAAACAAGTCTCGCAAATAACATTAATGTTAGATCATCTCTCGCACACTCACCTCCTCACCCCCGCTCTGCGGTCAACACCTTGGCACTGCCTTGTAGCACCCCACTTTCACAGGCGGAGAGCTACAGTCTTAAGCTTATGAATTCTAAAATAATAAAGTTATTAAGTGAATTTTTAAAATATGAATACGGAATCTGTGACAAAACTATTGAATTTTACCGTGCCTGTAAACTGAATATTGGCTCCGCCCCTGCCCACTCGTACTCATCACTCCTCTCCGAACTTCACCCTATCCATCCAATAGTGTTTGTTTAAATTGTATATAAATATCTTTAAATAATATTTCTTATTTATTAATCAAACATCAAAGAATAAGTAATTGTTTAGTACTTATTTTTTTTTTAAAGTTCATTAAAATAAACTAATAAAGAATCATTGATATCGAACACATTCAAGAAGTTTTGTGAGTTCATTTTGCTTTTAGCTAAATATGCACTCATGTGTTTGCCTGTATTTTGAAGGCATATGATATTCCACTTGTAATAAGTGGATTATTTTCACGCACGACTTCTTTTTCAAAAGACTCTTTAAATTATGTCCTCTTTTAAGTTTTAACTCAGTATATTAAATTTCGTCTGAAAAGTAACTTAATGAATGTTTTTATTTTATTTTGTTGAATATGATTTTTTCTTTTTACCTACAACTTTAGCCCACTAGATAGGTGTGGCAGAGACGACCGCCACTTTGGTTACCTTTTCCGCCATTTGTGAATTAATTTAAAGTTATTTTTTATTTTTTATTTGTTGATAGAGTATGTTGGTATGAATTTAATAGCTTTTATTCGGACGATATATAAATATTTATAAATATTGAATTATAAACTCAACTTTATTGTATATTACTAATGAAAAGGTAAACTTCATATCTTTCATACGTCCCTAAACTCGTTTGGATGGTTGCTTCCTATTGTATTATATTGTAATCTATTAATATTATTTTAAATATAATATTTATTTTGATGGTTACTTAAATTTAATTGCTGTGTGTAGTTAAATTTGTTTCTATGTAATAATAATTTTTTTTTCTATCATTTTTATCAATTTGTATTTTTTTTTTGGTTTGCCCTTTGGTTTTTGACTAAATCTCATTAGGAATTGCATGTCTTTATTAATGAAAATAATAAAAGGATTATTTCTTTCAGAATTTAATATCTTAATATATTTACAAAGCTTAATTGTTAATAAACTAGAAAAATGAACTTGTTCTTAATTATTTTTATAGTAACTTTTGATAAATCTTAATACTTACAAAAATTAAGGTATTTTAATAAACTTAATAGTTATGGTAAGATTCGATGCAACCAATCAAACAATACAAATAGTATTTAAATATTATATTTATAAAATAATGCACTACAACACAATATAATACATTATGAAACTTAGGTAATAACAATCCAAACAAGCTATTACTTAAATAAAATAAAAAGGGAAGAAGGAAGCAGAAAGAAAAGAGTAAAGATGATGATTTTTTTTAAAAAAAAACTTTTTTGGGTTAAAAAGGAGGAGTTCACCATTTTAACTTTGCAGATATTTTCCCCTCTCCACTTCTCGATCACTCCTATGAACAAAACTACGGTAAAACCTCTATAAATTAATACTCTATAAATTAATAAACTCTCTAAAATAATAAATTCTTTCGGTCCCGACTTGGGCCTTTGTAAAAAATCATCAAATTCGATAAGATAATAAGATAATAGTTTTTCGGAAAATCCCTTAATAAATATTAGGTCTCATTAAAACTCTAAATTAATAATTCATAAATATTATGGTAATTTGCTAAAATATGAATCTATTGTTACTTGATTTTTCTTAAAATTTAAATCTAATTGAATTTCATCCCTAACTTTTTTAATTGCAGCCAAGAGTTCCGGTGTCGAGTTCTCTAGCTGCAACAAAATTTTTTGAAGAGTTGTTATCGCGCTCAAAGCCTCCTTTCTCGTGACTGGTTCCAACGGTATTGAATCATCTTCAGCTTCATCATTTGTAGGATCTTCAAGGAAACGGGACTTGTAGTTAATTGTATACAATGAATTGATATTATACATGAATATATTTAATTAGTTACAAAGAATTGGTTGATGCACGAATATAATCAATGAAACATATATGAATTCATTTATTTTCAATACATATGTATGTACTAAATTTGCTGAATTTAAAAAGTCTCTCTGTTAATTAATAAAATATTAATTTATAGATATATTAATATATCTCTAAATTAATAAAATTTTATAATCCAAGGTTATTAATTTATAGAAATTTTACTGCATATAGTAATATTAATAAGCCATATGTACGGAAAAAAGAAAAGTGAAGGACCCCCCCCCCCCGCATTCCCAGATATTTAATGTCTTTTTGACTTTTACCAAAAAGTTTTGGAAATTATTTAGTTTAAATTAAAAGCCATTATGATATAGACTTTTAGGCGACAAATTTGACTTGAAAATAATTCTAATTTTAATGTGATATCTGGATTTTCTTTCGAACTAACATAATGGTGTCTAATTTGATAAGGGAAAAAAATGAAAGTCAGGTCAAAATATAGCTGCTATTTTCAATTAGATTGCAATAAAGTGCGGACTACGGTATTACCAATACAGACTCCATTATTTGGATGGATCATTAGCATCTATTGCATTTCAATTCTAAGTTAATCAGCTTGCCATATAAATTAAGACTATACATTATATTTAAAATATTTTTACACTAATCATCAATTTATCACAATCCTTCTTATTTATCTAATTTGATATTAATTATGCTGTTAAAACTCACACATGCAAAATTAAATGATGAAACTAAAATATGAGCAACTAATCAAAGATTATAATAAGAAGGGATCCAATCCTTAAGTGCAGGAATCTATTTTTTTGGTATTTGTATATCACTTAGCATCTTCCCATGTTCTTCCTTTTAATAAATAATTATGTCAAACAACTAGCTCCAACGTGCAATATTAGGTGGATATTTTACTAAATAATATCAATCACATTTGTGTGACAACAAGCTGTAATTCTAGAAAAGGAAAAACTGCATACCTTCATTTTTCTCACCCCCTCCCCCTAACAAAAAAAAAAACAAAAAAAATTGAAATATTTCTAGAAGATTTGAGTATGAAATGATTTCAAATGTTTAGCATATTGTTCCATCTTCATTTGGTGAGCAATTTCCTTTTTTTTTTTTTTTATATCCAGCTTCCCGACTTACGTCAGACTATTCTTGGAGATAATAGTCCCGGTCCCTCAGCACTACTACCAGTAGCAGTAAATCGCGGAATGTGCATGAATAACCAGGGTTTGAGACAGAGTAATTGATATCACCTACAAGGTCCTACTCCAGAAGAGAGCAAATTGCTCCCACCAGAGTTCGAACCCACGCTTTAGGCCTCCAGCTGAATTTTAAATTCCCCTACTTTGCCATTCAGCTATGCCCGGGGGACGAGCAATTTCCTTTTCTAGTTGCATGTCATTCTTCGAATGTCTTTTTACTACTATTCCTCTCTTTTTTGATGAAGGAAGGAGACTAAGCCCAGGTAAACAGGCAGCGCAACGATTAGGACTCGTGTCGAAGGAGTTTTGAGCGTGAGCTAATACTCTTGCAGCGATTATATTATTTGATTGATTGCATAAGCAAAATATAATTATCCCATAATTGGTGTATCGTTTGGTTAGTGTTACAAAATAATATCCAAATTAACTTATACAGAAATTTATGCATATTTTATGTGGAAAAAATGTAAAATAAGAATATATATAAACGAGGGGATTGAACTATTTCAAAAACAAAAAAGGTCTTCTTAAAGTAAGAAATTAATGTATAATAATTGTTTAATTAGTAATCACTACATAAATGATTTTTACATTATTATTCTTGCATAACTGTTAGCCAAACGACCCCTTAATAATTATTACAACTATTCATTATAGAAATCCTATTAAGTTAAAAGTGTAAGCTTTAGAAAAGATTAAGATGGATCGGATCCGGGGTCAGTATGTCAACAAAATACACCTGTAACGCACGGCGAATTTGACTAACGTGACAGCGAAAAAATCAACGATAGATATTCACAGTAGAGACTGAACAACATAGATCTAAAAGCCATGTGGCGTCGGTGAGTGACAAAAGTATCACCTTCCAGACTAATATAGCACAAACCATGTCCCGGGTTAGCTGGATGGCAAAGGAAGGAAAATTAAAATTCAGCTTGAAATCTGTAGCGTGAGTTTGAACTCTGATGGGAGCAATTTATTTTCTTCTGTGTTAGGACTTTATAGGTGATATCAGTTGCTCTGTTATCAAATTTTGGTCATTCAGGCACATCCAGCGATTTACTGATAGTAGTATTAAGGAATCGGAATTACTATCTCCAGAAATAGTAAACGGAACTGAATATAAAAAAAATAAATATAGCACAAATCATTACGAAACGACCATGAGAGTCGTACAAACGACTTATTGCCCAAAAGGTGGAAAACCAAACTTCATTTCTTCATATTTCTTTTTTTTTACACATTCTTTAAAAAATTATAAATAAAAATATCTTTTTACTAATTCATCCTTATTTTCTTTAACAAATATTCACCTTAATTTAATTACTTTCAAAAATACTTAATATCAAAAGCAAACTATCATAAAATTAATTAATTTCATATTAATTTTATAAAATAATAAATATTTTAGGACAAATATTTTTAATAATATTAGTAACTAGTATAAAACGGAGGAAGTACCTTTTATTTTTATTCAGATATCTCCAAGTATGAAATCATTTATATTTGGAATGTTTATATCAAATGTAGATTTTTCAGCACAAATTTAATTTTAATAGCTCTCAATACGAATACTAACACAAAACATAAACGAAAAAAAATAATTTGCCGAACAGCTCTTTTAAAAATAAAAATAAAAATATCTTACGGTCCTTTTTTAATGTGGCTCTATAACTTTACATGTATATGAATGAGACGATACGTACAGAGAGAGAGAGAGAGAGAAAGCATTGAAGTACTCTTCACTCTGCTCCTCATATATAGAGAGAGAAACAAGTGTGTATAGTGTATGAATTTATTTGCCTTCCAATTTTTTTTATTGGCAAAATTTGCATTACATTCTGTTAAAGAATAACCCAAAAGCTCACCTTTTTTGTGAATTTAGGGTTCCTTGTTTGCTCTGTGTTTTTTTGGTAAGTTGGTTCCTTTTCAGATTCTTTTTTTTTGTACTTTTAAATTTTTTGTGTTTGGTGTTGCTAGGGAGGTGTTGGATCTGTTGATTGTTTGTTCTATGTATGGGTGACTTTCTTGTTGACTAATTTGTTTGTTTTAAATTTAATGTTAAATACTAGTTCTTGATTTGGGATTTCTGTCATATTTAATTAATCTTGAATTAGCCTAAATAGCTGAAATGAGCCTGCATATAGCTGATTAAAACAGATGATTTTGACCTAGCCCGACCAGGATTGAGGTGTAGTCAATTGGTTTGACTGCAGAGTAATTTGTACAGTTAAAAGTTATGATAGATTTGGGAAAGTTTATTTTTTTTTTTTTTTTTTTTGGTTTTGTTTCTTATACTTTCGATTATCTTATTTATATGTTGTAGCTAATGCTACTTTTTTTTAGACTGTTTTACCATGACTTATTGTTTTCGTTATTTTCATATTGCTTCGAATTGCTTGTCCTTATCTGACCTTTTTTATGCTTTCTCTCGAGGGTATTTCGGAAACAACCTCTCTACCTTCCAACGTAGGGTTAAGGTCTGCGTACACTCTACCCTCCCAGACACCACTATGTGGTATGGTAATGTTGTTGTTGTTGATATTTCCAATCTTGTAATCCCTAATTGAAGTAACAAGTTACCAAAACATTGTTCTTGTTCATAAATCATTTCTCTGTTTTAGGTAGATCATGTGTCAAGCAGCCGGAGACTAGGTCTTCCAAGACTATGTTTGATGGTTTTGTTGGTCTACCACCTAGCTTACATTTCTTCCTGACTATGACCTTATGAGTTATTATAGGTCTTTAATTTTTGTTTTAAATGATGAATAATGATGATGTGTTACAACGGCTCGGAAGGATGAATTTGTACTTGAAAAAAACAAGAAAACATAGTAATTTTGCAACGATTTGCAGTTTATTCAGAGGGTGAGTTGAATTCTTGATAACCGAGATAAAATCAAAGAAAACTTTTTGATAAGTTAAAATCGAAGAAGTTCACAACAGTGTTTGTTTATAAAAAAGAGTTGCAAGTTCCTTTGTGTTTGAATTATTACTTTATAAAAACACTTCCTTTGTGTTTGAAAGCAAGTGAAGGCAATGTGAATCTACAGTAACATAGGCTTGAAGTATGGAATTCAAGACACTGTTTTACCCTACTTTAGTTAGTGAAGGTGATGGTCAAATTTCTCATTTTGTGTAATTTTTGTGTAATATACCTTGGCACTTCAAGTCTAGTTTGCCTCAAATTAGTAAAAAAATGATCCCATTTTGGTGGAGAGCATTGGTGGTTATAGGTTATGCGATATAAATATTTTGTATTGGTGCTTCTTTGGTTCTTATCGTTTCATGTGGCTGGTAACCCCTGATAAAAAAGAACCCTAGTGGAAGATGCATTCCTTATATTACTTATTTGGATCTTGTTCCCAAATCTATTGCCAAAGTTGTCTTTGAGGAGAGGCTGAAATTGGTGAAGTATAATTCTCTGCAAAATTAGGATTCAGAATTGCTGTTGCATTCATAAATTTACTTGGAACAAATCACCCCGGTTCTTCTAAAATACACAGTGATACCTATCATACTGTGAGAATCTGTACTCTACTTTTATACGTGCTGGTGCATCTGATTCTTGGAAGTGGACAACTTGATAAAATGATACTTGTTTAGTGACAGAATACCTGAAAGGGGTTTTTGGACCTGTAGTTGCCTTTAGAAATTTACTTTAGGCATTCCCTGCCTCTCAATTTCATCATCCTCCTTGACTAAGCATACAAATGTTGAAAGGTTGCAGCATATTGTTCTCTTCTTCTTTATTAGACTTGAATTGTTTTGCAATTGTAAAAAGACTATCTGGGATTAGGCAATAATTCAGTTGCCTTTTGCCTTATGGTGGCTCTTTTAGGAGCAATAAACTGCTTGTAGGAAGTGTTATTGCAAATGTCAAGTCTTTTGTTCAAACAAAAAGCCGGTTACAGAAAATGTGTTTGTCTTGCTTAGTAAAGTTAGTTCCCCTTGTTCATTTGTGTGAAAAAATTATCTGCATTGCCACATGGGTAAATTCAATATTAAATTTTTTTGTCAGGTAAAGCTCAAGAGACCAATTATAGTAGCATTGATCATGTTTCGTCGCAAGAACCAGTCTCATAGTGAACAGGAGGGTGAGGACAAGCAGCATAAGGTAACTGACAGTCTTAATGTTTATATTCGTATGTTAATATCCTCCTGCTTTCGATTAGATTACAGTTGATTCTGGATTTATTATGTACTTATCATTATACACTTTAAGGATTCGTTTTCTTGCCATTATTTCTATGTAAATTTTGAATTTGTTCCTACTTTTGAATAAAAAAGTTTCACAAAGGATGATTGAATCCTCTTTGAGGCTGCATGGCAAGGATGCTACATATAGATTGAATTTTTTAAACATTGGGTTATGTTAGCTTGTTATCCTATATGAGCTCATATAGATTGTGGCTTTTCTTATAGGTTAAAGAGCTTAGGGCTTCCCTGGGACAACTCTCAGGGCGGAGCGCACAATACTGCACCGATGCATGTTTAAAAAGGTATTTGGAAGCACGGAACTGGAATGTAGATAAATCAAAGAAGATGTTGGAGGAGACGCTAAAATGGAGGTCATCCTTTAAACCTGAAGAAATTCGCTGGGTAAGGGACTAGTTTGGATGTTGAAAAAATAAGCAGTATGAGTCTTTTATAATGTTGCGTGAATATTTTAAAGGAGAGATACTGAAACTGTATTTTGACCACTTGACTAAATTTGAAGTGTGAAATATTCGTCGTGCAATTGTTGTATATTGTTTATACTTATGAACAATTCCTTTGTGTTAGTTATGTCTTGTTGGAAGTAGATGATGATTGATTTATCATCATACCATTCAATGCTCCGCGAATTTCATATTTAGACCTCTTCAGATACAATTTCCTGTAAATATTATATTACTTTACAATTGCTTCTGCTGACCATGAAATGGTGTTGCGTTTTTAGCATGAAGTAGCAACAGAAGGTGAGACTGGGAAGGTGTATAAAGCAAATTTTCATGACCGCTATGGCAGGACAGTCCTTATATTACGACCAGGAATGCAGGTATTGTAAAAGCAAGTTGACGTCTTCGAAATCATTCCTTCTGTTATTTTTAATATTCTTCTCCATTTAGTGAAATTTTTAAAACTGTTTTCTCATATTTGCAGAACACATCAGCACTAGACAACCAGATGAAGCATTTGGTGTATCTGATCGAGAATGCCATTTTTAATCTGCCAGAAGGTCAAGAACAGATGGCCTGGTTAATTGACTTCACTGGATGGTCTATAACCAATAATGTTCCCGTAAAATCTGCGCGCGAGACAATCAATATTTTGCAAAACCACTACCCTGAGAGACTCGCTGTAGCATTCTTGTACAGCCCACCACGAATTTTTGAAGCATTTTGGAAGGTTTGCTTTTAATCCTCTTTGATTTTTCTCACCTCCTCCCTGCTAGTTGATCAAACTTAGCTTGTAGTGTTAACTATTTCAAAGACCACAGAATACATATAGGTATCAATATATACCATTGATTTAGATTTTTTTTTCTTTTGATTAATTCAATGTAAGGCTGTACCTCCTATTGTACAACATCAGTTGGGTTGAACAAAAAGATCAGTACTTCCTTTAACATTGTTCTTTCCATTGATCAACACTGTTTTCTTACTTTCCAGATTGTCAAATACTTTATGGATCCCAAAACAGCTCAGAAGGTCAAGTTTGTGTATCCAAAGAACAAGGATAGTGTGGAACTGATGAAGTCATACTTCGACATGGATAATCTTGCTACTGAATTTGGAGGAACAGCGACTCTGAATTATGATCACGAGGAGTTCTCAAGGCAAATGGCTCAAGATGATGTGAAAGCCGCCAAGTTTTGGGGTTTGGACAAACACGCCCCTGGTGTTAACGGTTATTCTGCAGCAGAGGTTGCTCCAGAATCTAAATCTATTGCTCTACCAGCCACTGCCAGAGTTTAAAATGTTTGCTCCACTGACAAGTTGAGTCTTATATGCCTAACGAAGTTTGAATAAATAATGAGGAATGTAAGATCATGTTCTCAGAGACTAGAACACTTCCTGAGGTTATTTCAGATAAACTTTAATTGTAGGTTGTATTTTGCTTTATGCAGAAAGCAAAAAGAATTATTAGCTTTTTAAGGCTTCATGTTTAGGGGGTGGGCATATATCGGTTTATATGATTTTATATTCGAAAAATATAAATCGAATAAAAATTGTTTTTTAAAAAAAAAAACCGAATACAACTTTTTTTTTTAAAAAACCCGATATGTTCGGTTTATATTGCCGAACGTATCGGATTATATCGGTTTTTTCTAGTGGGCCGGGTCGGGGATTTTTTTTTTAAAATTGAATTTCCAAAATTGAAATTGACATTCACACCTACACTATCATGAAAATTTGATGTTGAAATCTATTGTGTATCGTGAGATGTTTATTAAAGAAAAAGGAAAATTAGAAATCGATTTGGGGGAAAAATAAATTAATTGGGGAAACGGACGTATTTTTAAAAATTGGCTGTGCCAAATCGCCTTATGGCAGTTTGACCGGCCCCGTCTTGAAAAAATATGCAAAATCAAAAAAAAGTCGGGTAAAATGGACATCCGAGCACATAGTTATGATCATTTAAAGTTTTATCAATTTACAACTATTTTCTCTCCCTACATTTTATGTCAATACTTTCGTGATATGTTAATTAAGTTCATGCCGCATGCGGCTTTTATAAAAGCTTCATAGATTGACTTCAATGACTATAATTCAAGAGATAGTAGTAGCCTAAAATAAAAAATAAAAAAAAGTTATAATATTTAATTCGATTTTTCGGTTCGGTTCATATCCAAGATTAAAAAACCTAATCAAATCACTGAAATTTGATTCGGTTCGATTTTTTCGGCTCTCCGGATTTTTTGCCACCCCTATTCATGTACTCCTTCTTTACCTCTTTCCCAGTTTTTTTTTTCTTTTCATTTTTATGATTAATATCAACAGCAACTAGAAAGCTACTCCATAAAATACTACAATCAGTCAATTAATCAATACATTTCAATTTGATTACGTCTCAATTCCAAAATGATTGAGATCAACTATACGAGTCCTTTCTATCTGGTTTGCGCTAGATAAGTTTATTTATTACCATAAAATAGTACAATCGGAAAAATTATACTACTATCTGTTAGGACATTATACTGGGGTTACTTTAATTTCTATTTTTTTATTATTATTTATGGGTTATATTAGAACTCTTAGTATTTATTTCAACACTTGATTTTAAAGTTTTTCTATATTTTTATATTATTTTTACTAATATAAAAATTAACATAATATAAAGATCAATGGGTGTGCAAGCCTATATAAAACGCTTCGCCTTTTAAAACAGTGGGATCGTCCCAGTAGTATTATAAACCACAACATAAGATTGAAAGATTCAAAACATATAAAGATCAGCATAACCACACATATAGAAAAAAAATATTAAATGGAAAGAAAAGGATTTTTTTTTCTTTTGGTTTTAATATTTTCTTTACTTTTAGAATATTCTGTTGTCCTACTTTTAGTATGTTAATATTCTGTCTTATGTTGTTATCCAGATGAACTATTGGTGTCCTTTTTTCAATTGATTTTTAGTAACTTCTTAAAAGCATACAGTATTATTGATTTTTTCGATGGCCGTAATCATTCTTCTCTTTTATTAATTTTCAAAGTTATTCCTATTCTGTTTTAGATTTCCATCAATTTATTACTGGTAGATTGATATAGTAACAGAAATGACCAGCCATATGGATAGCAATTAATTACAAGGACCACAACTGTTACCTAAATTTCATCTCTATTAAGAAAGTGTCTGTCACTAATTAATTTATTCAAAAAAAAAGTTTATCCTTGCAATTGCTGTTTACTTCAAATCTTGGCTCTGCCTCTGAATAGAACTACTATGGTTGCCAACGAAAATTGTCGGGATTTCCCTGAAGATTTAGCAAGGGAGATTCTGGTGAGACTGCCTGTGAAATCGTTGTTGCGATTCAAATGCGGCTGCAAAAACTGGTATGCTCTTTTCAAAAGTTCTAGTTTCATTCAACAACACTTGAATTGTAGCAAGAATAAACTCCTGATACATGATTATGGTACACCTGATGATGATTCCCCAAGAACTCATGGAGAATTTTCAGACCTAAAGATTCCTATAAACCCCACTTATCAAAATATAAAGACGTGGTAGAATGCAGATATGGTACTACTTATTTGAATGGAGCTTATTACTGGCTGCTAACGGGGAAATGCAGCATTCTTTCATTTGACTTTGGGAGTGAGGCGTTTGAAGAGAATGGAGGGCATGATGATCACTCCGTTGATAATCTTGTGTTGGGTCTGATAGTCCTTGATAATTTCATTGCCATCTTGAACATAGTTAAACGATTTGTTTTTTGATATATGGGTAATGATCCAACCAAAGGTTTGGAACAAACTTGTTGCCTTTCAATGCTACAGATTAAGTCTTGCTATGATAGCTCTCTCATTTTGGTAACTAGAGCTTCTCGATTGGTCTCCTATAATGTTAGGACGAAGAAGACGAGGCATCTTGGATTTCATCATCTGGGTCTGAGGATAGACCCAGATTGTGGGGTTTATTGTTATTAGTAACAATTAAACGTGGAGAAGTAGACCAATAATTTCAGCTGACATATTTGATTGACTCCTCCATTGAGCTTTTGAACAAGTGCATCAGATGATATGTAGCACACTCACTCCATTGAGCTTATAAGCATGTTCACTCAATTTTTTGTATCATAAAGTGTGTGTAATTAAACAGTTCCGGTGAACAGTGATTTCCCCCGTCAAATAGGTTCGATTCAACTGGAGTTAGTACCTCTAGTTGCCCGTATTCATTCTTTATATGTAACCTTGTTGTTAAATTTTGCCACTTGTTACCTTTAGTTATAGCATTCTTGGCGTAGTGATTTTACTTGCCTCTAGATTATTGTTAACTTGTGTTTGCACTTTGATCTCTTCCTGTTTTAGGGTAAACATTTGAGTAGTTTATTATTTTATTTGCTTTAGTGGTTTTGGTAACTGATGGTAGACTAGGGTCATGTTCTCGGTCGGGGACGGGGGCGAGGGTTAGGGGGGATAAGTGGGGTAAGGGAGAGGCTATGCTGAGAATAGGGTCTTGGAACATTAGGACTTTAACGGGAAAGTTCATAGAGCTAGTTAAGATTCTTAAGAAGATGATGATTAATATAGCATGTGTCCAGGAGATCAAATGGGTAGGACTTAAGGCTAAGGATGTAGACATGTATAAGTTAGATTTCTTGGGTAGGTCAAAGTATAGGAATGGGGTAGGCATTTTGGTAGACAGCGAGTTAAAGGATCAGGTGGTAGAGGTGAGGAGGGTCAATGACATGATGATGACAATTAAGTTGGGTAGTTAAAGGGTCCACTATGAAATTATTAGTGTCTTACTAGCCGTAGGCGGGCTTGGATGAGGAGGAGAAGATGCGCTTCTGGGAGGATTTGAATGAGGTGGTGGGAGGTATACCACCCATTGAGAAGTTATTTGTAGGGGGATTTCAATGGACATATCAGGTCACTTCCGGGGGTTATGACGACGTGCATGAAGGCTTTGGCCTCGGGGACAGGAACGAGGGAGACGTCTTACTCTTGGAGTTTGCTAAAGCTTTTAGGATGATGATAACCAATTCAAGGTTCATGAAAAATGAGGAGCACTTGGTGATTTTCCGTAGTTCGGTGGCTAAGACTCAGATAGACTTTTTGCTCCTTAGGAAGGTTGACAAAGGTCTTTGTAAAGACTGCAATGTTATTTCGAATGAGGATCTTACAACCCGACATAAGCTTTTGGTGATGGATTTGGATATCAAGTTGGAGAAGAATAAGAAGGTTGTGGATGACAGTTAATAATCAAATGGGGGGGTTGACCAGGGCTAGTGCAAAGGAGATGGGAGAGAGGTTGATGGCTAAGGGGGCTTGGGGGAGCAGTGGGGATGCGACCGGTATGTGGGACAGGACGTCCGGTTGCATTCGGAAGGTAGCTAGAGAAGTGCTAGGGGCCTCGCGGGATAATCGTGGTGGGCATCGAGGGGACTGGTGGTGGAATGATAAAGTTCAAGAGAATGTGGAAGCGAAAAAAGCAGCGTATGTGAAATTGGTTGAAAGCAAGGATGAGGTGAAGTGGACGAATAGGGAATTGTATAAGATGGCGAGGAAGGATGCAAAGCTAGCGGTTACGGCGGTAAAAACGGCGGTTTTTGAACTCATGTATGTAGAATTAGATGAGAAAATGGGGATAAGAAGTTGTACAGACTATCCAAGGCAAGGGGGAGGAGGGCCCGTGACTTGGATCACGTGAGGTGCATCAAGGACGAGGACGGAAAAGTACTGGTAGAGGAAGCGCATATTAGACGGAGGTGGCAGTCTTACTTCCATAAACTCTTGAACGAAAAAAGAGATGGAGATATTATGCTAGGAGATCTGGAACATTCTAGTAGGTACCGTGATTTTGGATATTGTAGAAGCATTAAGGTTGATGAGGTTAAGGGTGTTGTTAACAGGATGCGCAAGGGATGAGCGATCGGGCCTGATGAGATCCAGTTGAATTTTGGAAGATCGTAGGCAAGGCAGGTTTGGAGTGGCTGACTGAGTTGTTTAACATCATTTTTAAGACGGCAAGAATGCCCGAAGAATAGAGGTGGAGTACAATGATTCCCTTGTACAAAAACAAAGGCGATATCTAGAGTTGCAACAACTATAGGGGTATCAAGCTGCTGAGCCACACTATGAAAGTTTGGGAAAGGGTCGTGGAGATGAGGGTAAGGAGAGACGTGTCTATTTTTGAGAACCAGTTTGGATTCATGTCGGGGCGTTCGACTACTGAAGCCATTTATCTTATAAGGAGGTTGGTGGAGCAGTATAGGGAGAGGAATAAAGACTTACATATGGTTTTCATCGAACTCGAGAAGGCATACGACAAAGTCCCTAGTGAGGTTTTATAGAGATGTTTGGAAGTTAGAGATGTACCTATGGTGTAACTAGGGTGATCAAGGATATGTATGATGGAGCCAAGACTAGGGTACGGACAGTAAGAGGAGACTCAGAGCACTTTCTAGTGATGATGGGGCTGAACCAAGGATCAACTCTTAGCCCATTCCTATTTGCCTTGGTGATAGACGGACTGATGCAAAAATCTAAGGGGAGGTACCATGGTGTATATTATTCGCATACGACATAGTCCTGATTTATGAGACTCACAGCGGAGTGGACACAAACCTGGAGGTTTGGAGACAGACTCTGGAGTCTAAATGGTTCAGGTTAAGTAGGACCAAGACAAAATATTGGGAGTGCAAGATCAGCAACGGGAGCGACCCTGAGATAGGTGTGGATGTGAGGCCAGGTCATTCCAAATAAAGGAAGCTTCAAGTACCTAGGGTCTATTATCCAAGGGAATGGAGAGATTGATGATGATGTCACACATCATATAGGGCAGAGTGGATGAAATGGAGGCTCGCTTCTGGAGTCTTGTGCGACAAAAAGGTGCCACCAAAACTTAAAGGCAAGTTCTATAGGGTGGTGGTTAGACCGACTATGTTGTATGGGGCGGAGTGTTGGCCAGTCAAGACTCCGCACATACAAAATATGAAAGTTGTAGAGATGAGGATGATGAGATGGATGTGTGGGCATATAAGGAGAGATAGGATTAGAAATGATGATATCCGGGATAAAGTGAGAGTGTCCTCGGTGGAGGATAAGATGCGGGGAGCGAGGTTGAGATGGTTCGATCATGTGCAGAGGAGAGTGAGAGGTTGGCTATGGACGGGTTTAGGAGGGATAGAGGTAGGCCAAAAAAGTATTAGGGATAGGTGATTAGACGGGATATGGCGCATGTGCAACTTACTGAGGACATGACCTTAGATAGGGGGTTGTGGAGGACACGGATTAGGGTAGAAGGGTAGTAGGCAGTCAAGCGTAGTTCTACTTATGCTTACAAAATGTTAGTTATAGTGTTATTACTGTAGGACCGATTAGCTTATCACACTTATAGGTGCAGTATTACTTTATAGTCCCATGTAGTTTGATTTATGCTGCTATGTGTTATTTAGTGTACTTTGTTTATCTTATTTAGTGGTGTTAGCTACTGCTTCCTTGTGTTAGAATGCGCTATCATGACATATTCGATTTTGTTATCAACATGTTCATACTGCTCTAATTTCTTGTCTGAGTATGACTGTTTCTCTTGCTTTTCTTTGCTTGGGATTATGCATTGCTTTGTCTTGAACTGAGGGTCTCCCGGAAACAGCCGCTCTACCTACCAAGGTGGTTGTAAGTTCTGTGTACACCCTACCCTTCCCAGACCTCACGTTGTGGGATTTCACTGGGTATGTTGTTGTTGTATATGTACAGTTATACAAACAAACAAGGCTGTTGCAATGATTTGAGCAAATACTCATCTGATCCCCGTCGTAGTAGAAACAATTAAGCTCTAAGGAAAGTTCTTCCAATTTACTTGCTTCCCGGACATAGTATCCACATTTTTAGGATATGTTTTGAGTAAAAATATAAGTTGGGTGGCTGAGGGGCGGTCTTGAAAAAGAGAATAGTGCGACACAAAGTCGGGGTGTCGTATCAGAGTGTTCCAAGCTTTAGAAACACACTTGAATTGCATGACAGAGAGGATTGTTCAGATCTTTATTAGTATGTCACCAGAGAGACATTGATGCGTCTCTATAAATTATGTGGCGAGAATGAGAGGTAACCTAATTACTATAGATATTAGCACAAACGGGGAATAGTGTCTTGGCCCACCTCTAACAAATTGATAGCCGTCCTAGTAGGGATGTCAGTGGGGCGGGTAAATGCGGGTACCGCCCCGCACCCGCTCCAGTTGGGTCGGGTATGAGGATGGTGGTGGGTGGTGGGGTGGGTATGGGTATCAAAAGTGCTACCCGCCATGGGTAGTGGTGCGGGTGGATTTCATATAAGACCCGTACTCGCTACGCGCACCGTACCCACACCCCTCGTACCTGCACCTCTCATACCCGCACTGCCTAAATAATGGGGCGGGTACCCGCATTTACCCGCCCCACTGACATCTAAATTAACCACCAAATATGTTACATCACTGAAATGCCTGAGTGCCTCCATAACTCTAGAGATGGTATTCATATTTCATTTGCATAAAATCATCAAGTCATCATCAAAGATAAGGTGAGTCAATGATCTTCCAGCTACAAAAGTTGCTTGATTCTCAGCCACAACAGTAGGAATGATGTTCTTTAATCTCATGCAAATTAATTTAGAAATACATTTATATAGGACATTGCAACAAGATATGTGCCTATATTAACTAACATATTGGGGGGCTGCCACTTTAGGGATCAGAGATATAATGGTAGAATTTACTTGTCTTAGTAATTTACCATTCTCGAAGAACTCCAACACAACACTTGTCACCTCT
The DNA here is from genome assembly GCA_029783415.1 of Anisodus acutangulus. Classification (NCBI taxonomy): domain Eukaryota; kingdom Viridiplantae; phylum Streptophyta; class Magnoliopsida; order Solanales; family Solanaceae; genus Anisodus; species Anisodus acutangulus. Next base: position 3,270,624 of record CM056503.1, read on the forward strand.
TGCCCAATAATACTCCAAGCATCTCCAGTTGGGCGGGTAAATGCGGGTATCGCCCTGCACCCACTCCAGTTGGGTCGGGTGTAGGGGATGGTTTGGTGGGTGGTGGGGAGGGTATGGGGCAGGTGTGGGGTGGGTTTTAGGTGGCGGGTACGGGAAATGGGTACCCTTCCCCCGCCCCGCCCCGCCCCGTTGACATCCCTACTTCCTAGGGTTGACTACTTTTAGTCATTAAAAACATCTTTATCTTTTTTAAAATAAAAATATGTCCAATGATATTCATTATTTAGATATTTTGGTTTAATACAAAATTATTTTCTTATATCGTGACATCAAAAATACTGTAAATTTAAAAATAGTTGTTGAAGGTATATATATGTACAATTCATATATAATATATGTATAACCATATATAATCTATATATACCGGTTGTAAACGGTGAATTCGACCGATTATTTGTGTAAAAAACTCAAAGTTCAAATAAACTTGAGTATCTTTATATCTATATATACAAGCAACCAAGGCCCTTGCAATGATTTGAACAAATACTCATCTTCTCAGCGCAGCAAAAATAATCAAGCTATAAAGAAAGTCTTTTAATTCACGTGTTTTTCCATCACAATATTGTTCGTTATTATATTAGTATTTGTTTTGAGTTGAAACAAAATTTAGGTGATTGAGGGGCGGCTTTGAGAACGAGCATAGTGTGATCGGACAAAGTTGGGTTGTCATGTCGCAGTATTCCAAGTTTTAAAAACACACTTGAAATTTGAATCGCATGAGAGACTTAACGTTAAGATCTCCATTGCTATGTCATCAGAGCAACATTGATACGTCTCCATAACGTGTGCTGCGAGAATGGGAGGAAACAAAATTAACTTAAAGTTTCCCAAGTTGAATATAGCAAGGCACTTCTAACGAATTGAGAGTCTTCCTAGGGTTGACTATAATTATTTAATCATTAAAAACATAACCTCCTACACTAATATATATATATATATATATTACCTTCTAAGATATCAAGAAATATTTTATATTAACTTACAATTTTAATGTACACTAAATATAATGCGTCAACCCATTAATCTTAAATCTGCCTCTACTTTTTATTGCTAGTACATGTGCTTCGTTCGTCTTGTCTCTTTTCTTCTCCAAGCAACGCAACCACAACCTTAATAATCTCCAATCTTGCAGCAACCTTGATAATAACCTAGATAGCATCATCGTTGACCAAAATAACTACTCCCTTCATCTCAGTTTATGTGATACAATTCAGATTTCGAGTTTCAAACAAGAAAATCTTTCACCGCGACTTTATCTGTATGCCCTTTTAAATATTTTAAATTAATTGTTGTGAATTTTTTTTTATATTAAGTCATCACCATTAAGTTGTGAGCCTAGAGTGTGAGGGGTTTGGCTTGACCCCTATCATGTTAGATTTATAAGATAAACTTACATTGACTAGAGGGGGACATGGAACCTTGCCTCAAGTCTACAAAAAATAGATTGAAAAAAGAAACAATCTATAGGAAGGAATTAGCCTATTCAAATGTTCCTTCCTCAAGTCTACAAGAAGTTATTAACTAACAAAGAAGTTTACATTTCTCAAATCTTCTCCTAAAAGTTGCATTTGTAGTTTATCCAACTGTATCATGCCCTTAACTTCTCTAGGCAAATACTGATAGTTAGCATATATATGTGTGTGTGTGTGTGTGTGTGAGAGAGTTGCCACTCGTTGAAGCTTTTTTTGCCAAAAAATCAGCCACTTGATTGGCTTCCCTGAAGCAGTGACTAAAAGTAACATTGGCATTCCTCAGGTTGTTTGTAGTATCCTGAATGATGTGCTTCAATTTGAGATTGTTGGTATACTTCTGCTTGCTCATATGTGTGATTATAGCTGAATCCAACTCAATGACGAAATTATTGAGACCATTCTGCACACACCATTTACTACCATAGTTTGCTGCCATAGCTTCAGCATGATTATTGCTTATGCACTCCACAGAAACAGAAAAGGCCATTATGAAATCCCTCTTATCATTTCTAAGCACTCCACCAATTCCAACCTTGTTGTTGCTTCTGATAAAACTACCATTTGTATTCAATTTGAGCTTTCCTTCATCTGGTTTGTTCCAACACACTGTCAAGCATTTAACCACTGCTTTTAGCCTTTCTATACGATCACACATATTGTACCAAACGCCCTCTGTAGACACCTTTGGATAGGTGTTGTTGAGTACTGCTTTGATGTTCATGATGCACTGAGTAACTATATTATACTGGTAAAATCTTCTTTTGTCCCCATATTTACAAGAAGTCGAAGATTTCCAAATTTCTCAACATATCACAATTGGAGAAACCTGCAATAACAATATATGGACTCTGTTCTTTGATTTAGTGTCCCACCATGTTTGAAGCACTCTTCTGATAGGGATTTTCTGATAACTTATACCAAAAGGTGAACCAATTTTACTCCATACATTGAAAGCAGCCTCTCCTTCCACAAAAACATATTGTGTAGTCTCAATTTGTGGAGCATTGCACATATACACATTCAATATCATCTTGGTTCCCAAATTTAACTCTTCTCATTGAAAGGTAACTTGCCAAAGTATAGCCTCCAACAGATAAAAGAAAATTTAAAAGAAACTGAGCTGTGCCAAATGTTGTTAAGATTGAAATTTTTGTCCTGTGATTTCTAATGCATTCTTGTTGGTATATGCCCATCTTCTGAAATATTTCATATAGAATAATCATCCATTGTAGCATCTCCTAATGAAATTGAAGTAATATGCAGAGCAACCTGAGCAGGGACAGTATTATAGAGCTTGTAAAGGTTACAGTAGTTATTGTTAATGAAGTCTTTCACCTTGAGTTTTGAGTTTCTACCCTCCATGAGGTTGGGGCAATTATACCTACACGGGAGGGTTAATAGCAGAGAATGTATATATAGGAAGAGATTGAATGACATTCTTAATCAAAATATGTCTACCACCACAAGAAAGCATGTTCCCTTGCCATCCATCAAGTCTTTTCATGATTTTAGCAACCATTCCATCAAAATAAACAAGTTTTTTCTTATCAATGTAAATGGGGCAACCCAAATAAACAAAAGGAAATTTTTTACCCATAAAACCTATACAATTTCTAATCCTGTTAATCTATATGCACAAGTTTTAGGACTAGTTAAAAAGAAGCTTTTGTCTTTGTTAACAATCTGACCAGAAGCACTATCATACCTCTTAATGCATTTCATGACAAGCTTGATAGAACTAGTGTTTCCACTACTGAAAATAACTATGTCATCAGCATATGCAAGACGGGTAATCTGAAGACCTCTAGAATGCATGGAAAAGAATAAAATTATGGTTCATAAGTAAACTGTTAAGAGATCTAGACATGACTTCTGCAGCAATGATAAAAAGAGATGGGGAAAGGGGATCACCTTGTTTTAAACCATGAGAAAAAGTGAAAAAAAACTTGTCTTGACCCATTAACAATAACAGAATATCACACATTTGAAATGTTTCTCCAAATCAAATCAATCCAAACATCATTAAAACCAAATCTAGCTAGAACTTTATTCAGAAAAGACCAAGAAAGTACGTTTTATGTAGTTTTTAATATATGTAAATTATTTTTCAAAAAATTTAAAGATTGTATGTTCAAATTTCACAGTCAAAACAAAGAAGTCTTCTCTCGAAAACCGAACTGTATCACATAAATTAGGACAAAGAGAGTATAATATAAAAGAGAATGAGTAATTTTTCTTAACCTTGGTATAATATATGTACTTGTTAGCATCATCGTTCAGTGGGTGGTCATATTGCGGAATTATTATTGAACCCTGCTACTAGTGGCATTTAAATATACCAAGTATTACATAACTCCATCCCCATACACACTGCACTACAATATATCCTTCGGGTCCAAAGATAATCCAATGTCATATTTTTTTCGAAAAACTAGCACTGGACTCTCTAGACACTAGAGCAACAGTTTATTTTGAGGTATCACAAATAACCTCAAGCAAAGATAAGATTGAAAAGATAATACTTCGCGGGATTAATTATTAGCAAATGAAAGCAAATAACAAAAAAATGAGATAGTTTAACGATCCCATAACTATACGGCCATCAAGAAGAAGAATATAACATCGACTTCCATGGCCAATCATCCAATAGAGTATCTAGATTACTATTATAGATATTGTTTGAATTTTCCTAGCAAATACTATAATTCTTAATTTATCTGCCTATTCAGAAGCTAGGACAAACACAAATACAGGAGGAACTTCAATTATCATACAACTTCCTTCTAGCACCCTCTTTCAGCAAGTCTGCCACCCGATTCGACTCCCTGTAATTGTGCCTAACTAGGCTGACCCTTAGTCTCCTCAGTAGCAATCTGCATTCGTTCAATAAACTTTTGTAAGTTTCGTTAGGGTGGTTTAGGAGTTTGATTGCCTCTGTTGTTCAATGGTATTTTAGTTACTTCCACATTGATGTGTACGAAAATCAAATAATATCAGATAATCAGCTATTCATATCCTGATGGCAGCATCCCCAGATGTTATATTCGACACAAACACAAGAGGATGTGCAACTAGTATATTAGACTATTAAAATTGTAAATTACACTACTAGATTAGGGAACCAGGTGGATTCGAACCACCGACCTCCCAAATGCAATAGCACATTGAGCGCTCTCCCAAAAGCCGAGCTCTTGGAACCATTGAATAAAAAAACTATATTGCTCAGATTCTTTAAAAATACCTCATCAAATCCATCAAAAGCTATGCAATTTATAAACATCAACACAGGTGTGTTTTTAGCAAGTCTGAAACACACACCGTTTTATTATGGCAGTGATCAACAAAGTAAAAATATTTTATGTCAATGCAGGTCATGACACTAAAATTGAATAAAATAGTTCAATTATTTTGTAAAAATAAAAAAGGTGTCAATTTCCTATTGAAAAGTAAATAAAACATTTGACACAACAGATAAGATGGAGTATTCTTTACCTCAATATACCTGGCAGTCAATCAGAAGCAAGGCATTACCACTAACTTCTAACGGTCGGTATTTTGAACAGGCCCATTCCACATTTAACACCAACCAGTAACCTGCAGTATTTCAAAAAGCAATCTAATACAGGCTATTGATTGATACTTTCCGATAGAGTAAATCTAAAACATTTATCAGTTAAAACAATGAAACTTCCAATAATAATGAATATATACTACCTACAGGCTTACCCCAAAAAAAATATACTGACATCATATCATTATAAAATATTTGTAAATAAATTTTCCCAGCATGCGGATTCTTCTAATAATAGACAGCATTCGAAACCATATTATCGCACGACGGAAGAAATTTACATTGATGCCGTAATCTAACATCATCCAATGAAAGAAAAACTAACATGCTCGCCAATAATAGTTACCACCATCCTACCAGTACTAGTACTACAATGAAAAAGATACACTGCTGACTGGATAGATATCAGAAAAATTAAAGCACAACCTGCAGCAAAAACTCTTGCCACCAATAATAGTCTCCTGAAGAAACACCTAAAACATTCGGAATAACAGACAAATTTGTCAACATTCGCACAAAACACTATCTAAATCCGTTCAACACCATCACTGCCACAAGAGCTAATCAATTACCAATGTATCATCAGATAGATTTAACAGTCACATGTGTATAGAAACAAAGCGCAAACCTAAAGGTTGTAATATGAAAATCAACCGGCTATAACAAAAATGCATAAAGGAAAACAAAAATTTGCAAGACAGAACACACATCGCTAGACAAGTGGATTACCTCAGTATGAAAAAAGTATGAGAACAACCATTCGAGCGAAGCTAGAGTCAACCATGACGCATGGTCAGACCGCTCAATGCACAATGCACTTCGATGTTTCCGTGGCAACTGCAACACTGTCACACTTCATCAGGATGCAGCAGCATGTAAAACCAACCAGTGCTCAAACTTCTGGTATGACCGCACCAGAAACAATAGAACCCACTGCTTGAAACCAGCAGGAGCAGCAGCAACTAAGATTTCTTGTGTGTCGCACAGCAGACACGAGCGAACAAATCTTCAACAGGAAATACAGAAGCAACAGCAACAGCTCAAACATCACTTGATACATTCAGAGTAAGCAGCGCTTTACATTCAGCAAGCAGCGCTTTACATTCAGCAAGCAGGAAGAGCAAAAATACACCAAGAGCAGCACAAATCAATGAGTTCAGGCCACATGACCGAGCTCTCCCTTATTATCAATCACAACCATTAACCATAATTTGGTAGCTTCAATTGGACCTTGAGACACTGAGTTGTTTAAGGCAAATTTCCAAACCTGCCTTACAAACGGTACTCTCCCAAGGACTACAATAAGAGGACCATAAGAAGAATGTCCATTGAAGTTGGTAGAGTTACAACACAGAAAGACGAGCTCCCACAAAACTTTTTACTAAAATACATAACTAATTGAGCAAGCGCAACTCGTAAATATTTGCCAAGTCAAAGTTCAATTAATGGAAACTAAAAATATACCACAAGCGATTGTGATGAAAAAATGAACATGTAGCTAAATCAACCACTTAAAAGCTAATTATCTGAATGTCTTAAGCTTAATAAGATATTGAGACTGATTATTAGTAGAAACTGATTCGCAGCAAAATGAATAAATCCAATAAATAGTTGGTCCCATTGACAGTATATGAACGCCCAATGCATGTCCCATTACTAGTTTTTTCCAATGCATATGAAAATTGTTTTCAAATGGTTTGAAGCAACTTACATCCAATGGCGAAAGTGGTGGACATTATTCACAAGTTATTCAGACTTTTTAGAAGTACACTAGAACTGCTTATTAGAATTATACTAGAACTGCCGCTTAGAAGATTAAGATTGATAAACAACTGTGGAGCGAAATTAAATAAGCCAAGTAGTTCGGAATCGCTGGCTATTATGAAAATAATGATTAATGATGTAACTAATTAACTATAGCAAAGAGAATTGATGAATATTGTACCTCTAATGGAGTGCTGCAGTAAAACGTTGTTTGTTCATCCACGTAATTAGCAAAACAACCTGAGTTACTTTCTTTGAGCCGAGGGTCTATCGAAACACCCCACCCTTCCCAGATCTCAATCGTGTAATTACATTGGGTATGTTATTGTTGTTGTATATGAGTTACTTGTCCTTGAATTGGTCTTTTTCAGAAATAAATAAAACCAATTCGAGGACAAATAACCAAGGAATTGTAACATGTAAAGTACGGGAAAAATAATAAGGACACCGACACCACGCAAAGAGAGGAGAGCCAGGCAAACCCGGTGCCTCTCCTCTCCAACACCAAAAATAAATAGTTTTATTAGGTACTTTTGACCTGCCATGCAAGCGCACCCAACATGGCAAAGGCCTGATAACATGAAACAATAAATACCTCTCATATCGTCTCTCAATCTTTCATCCTCAAATACATAAGCATGCAATAAATCAAAACTAATGCACATGAACCATTCAATTAATTATGAACAATAAAATTAAGCTATTAGTATAACCTTAGATGCACCAACAGGCTCGCTGTGTCACCCTTCGCAGCTGAAATCGCAACAGAGCGATCAAATCCGTTCGATTTGTAACAAACGGATATCAATTCAATATGCCTTGCAGCTCTATTCAGATCTGCAACGTGTAAAAAGGATTAGCAAGTTTTAAACAAACATAACTTGCTTAATACAGCTATTACAACGAACAATAAGAAGCATATTTAGCTCATACATAGTTAACATCATCACAGTGGCTCAAGCAATTAATTACTCCCTCCGCCCCAATTATATGATGTCGTTTGACCGGAATGAAAAGATTTTTTAATATTCTGACGTAAAATAGCCAAAATTATTTGTATAGTCATAAATATAAAAAATAAAATTTAAAATTAAATTATTATAAATAGAAAAATGTGTATTCTTTTTATTGATGTGATATGTAGAAGAGATATGGAGAAAATAGAGAGATTGTGGAGCTAAGGAGGTGTATGAATGAAATAATAAGCAAAATCAAATTTGTAATTTATAGAGGAACTGGAAGGATCTGACGGTTGAGATTAATTTGGGATAAGGTACTTAACGGTAGATGAATTAACCGTAAGAGGCGGCAAAGAGGTTGACGAGGCGGCAAAGGGTACGCAATTACTTGGAGGGTTGGCAATATTAGAAGTTCACTAGTTTCCGGGTAAGCGATTTACGCGTCACTAAAGCGCGTATTTCATTTAACAATAATTATTACAAAAAAAAATTAAACTTACTAAATTATTGTTGCTAACAAAAAATAGTAATTCATCGCTAATTTATTAATTTGGTAGTCTTAATTTTTATGTGATTATAATGGATTAAGAACCGTAGATGTTAGTAAGACTGAATTATAGATTTTTAGGAAAAAATTATAGAAATTGAAGTATATACATTAATTTAATAATTAATTTGAGAGAAAAATGTAATTTTTTACGGGATAGTTATATATTATCCTTCTTTTTGAAGAGCTTTATTTGAAGTCCTTTTCCACTACCTTAAAAAAAAAGTTCCTTTTTGTTGGTAGTTTTTGATGGGAGTAGTATTTATTTTGCGATTTTCCTTTTCCCTTTTCCCTTTTCCTTCGTACGGGGGAATTTATAAAAAATAACAGTAGATGTTTGTTGCACTTTTTATTTGAAAGGAAATATATATTTTTAGTGTTTAAGTATATTAATTTTAAAAAAAAGTAAATGACAATTTTATTTATTAAAGAGTTTTTTCATAAAAGACAAAAAATTTAATCAATATTTCTAAGGTTCTTCGTACTTTTAATATACACGCTTTGTGCTTGTCCTCTATATTAATGGAGTATATAACTTTTTAAAAAAACTATTATATCAAACAAACAATACATAATTGACGTACCCCGCAAGGATTGACGAGTTGGTTGGGTGAGTGGATGATTTCCCTCACCAGCAGCCTTAAAAAATAGTAAAGGTAAAGATATTCACTTCTTAGATATGAAGACGAAAAGGAAAAACCTTAAATTACATTTGTTTAGTTGTGTTTTCGTTACCTATAAGCATTGTAAGATTGGAAGGGAAGGTTGGTGGTTTTGGCCGAGAGAAAAACAAAGGAGAAGAGTAGGGTTTAGGTTTAGGCTCTTGATACCATATAAGATTGGAATAATTTTTCTTAGTGATTTATTTCATTAATAACAATATATATAGTTGTACAGAGGTTGATTCCTAATACAGTAAAAATCATAACTTATCTTAATTGGTTGATTCCTAATACAATAAGAATCCTAAATTACCTTAAATATACATCTATCATAATTATAAAATATACTGTGAATATTAGTAAAATATTCACTAATAAGCATGACTCTTTAAATTTTGATGACTCTACGATCGGCTAATCACAGATCGTCCAAGACTTCAATCTTACCCGTGAGTCCCCAGTCCTCAATTGCAAAGCAAAGTTTAGAGTTATAAATTTGATGTATGGATGCTGTAATTCCTATAAATTTTTTATTAACTACCCCATCAGAGTTTAGTAAATCTAGAATTATGAGAGGAAAAGGATATTATTAGTGTTATAACAAAGAAGAATTCCTACTGCATTTTTATTTTGCCAAAGTCAAAAAGGATTTTTATGGCAGTCATAATTTTGCCAAAAATAACGGTAGGTTTTTTTCCTTTTTCAAAATGTATTTGCCAAAGTAAATTAGGACTCCAAAAATAACAGTGAATTTTCGTACTTTTTCAAAAATAAAATATTTTCCAAAGCTAAAAAAGATTCCAAAATTAACAGTATTTTTTTTACTTTTTTAAAAAATATATATTATTAATGTTTATGTATAATTACAGTTTTACATTTGCTGAGAGGTTTCGTGCCTGGACGTAAATCTTGAGTCAATCATTATTTATCTGACGGAACAACATATTGAATCATAATTGACCCAGAGAAATACTATAATCATTTAAATGGTAAAATCTATATCATTACATTAACATAATGTTGAATTCAAAATTATTTAGACACCATCTGAACATACAAAAATAATCGATTTACTTTTAGTTATTTAGATAATGTATTTAAACAAAAAAAAACTATAATATCCTTGCAACTCCAAATCCACATGGTTATCACAAGTTAAATTATAGTCTTATTTGATTCCACAAAAAGAATTTGCACTGAATGATTTTTTTTTTCCAATTCATACTTTGTTAAAACACATATGAAGATCCATCTGATATTGTGGGTATGTTGCTGACCACTGATTTCAATCATTCTAAACCTGAAAATTAAATCTAATTAGACCCATTTAATGAGGAAGACCTCAAACCAATAGGTATTTTGGAAGAGAAAAAATATACCTTTTCACAAAGAATAGTTAATATTTACTTAGGTGTTTGTGTGTGTTGTTGGGATGACAACTTACAACATTTTAGGTCTTTAGCCGCCCAAGAAAAGTGTTGCCTAAATTATCTAAAAGTGTGCTCTTTGATCAAAGGCCACACTTTTTGACTTTAGACAACACTTTTCTGGGGAGGCCTAAACTATCGTAACCTTTGCCCTAAGGTCACGCTTTTCAAGTGTTGCTTGAGAAGCCACACTTCAAAAGCATGGCCTATAAGGTACAATGGTCACGCTTGTATTACCTCTTATGGCAGCACTTTTCATAACCTCGAACTACACTTTACAATCGCGGCCTTTGCTACCTTATAAGCCACACTTGCAAAGTGTGGCGATTGCCACCTTCTCTAAAGCAACATTTGTGATGGGTAGCATTTTCTAATGTATATGCCATAATTTACTACTGAATAAACCACACAATTAACGATTCTATTGCCACACTATTAAATATAATTATTATCCTATTTAGATGATCTCAAGCACTAAATTAGGTAATAAATTATCCAAATTAATAATTCAAATGTATAGATTTGCAATACACTTTGAAAAAACAACATATATCTTGTACTACACATACTAATAAAGCAATATTTGTCTACTAGCAATGAATTCCACAACTAAATATAAATTCAAACAACACAATTGTTCAAAAAATCGTCATCATTCACTTCAATAAATCGATTTTACTTGTTGCCATCGTTTCATCCCCGCATTTTCCTGCACATTCAAAATGAAATTAAAAATTAGAAAGAAATCTATATATAATGAATACTATAGTTAATTTAGCAGTCAAAAATGCTCCAGTTCACCAAGAATACTTCAGTTGCATCTAAAAACAGTATATTAGCTAGCTTCCCAAAAATCATTTGTCCTGAACAAAAAATTACCTCTCCACTTTGAATATAGTTCACTCACTAGCCATCTTTACAACAATATACCTAGTGTAATCTCACAAGTGGGGTCTAGAAAAGGTATGATGTACACAGACCTTAACCCTATCTTTGTGGGGTAGAAAAATTATTTTCGATTTCTCATGGTGGAATAAGGAAATGTAAATATATGAACAATTTTCAAGACAATCTTAAATTCTTAGGTACTACTTGAAAATTTCAATATATTTTAGGGAGAAAAAACAAACTAAAGGGGAACTTTGGGATAGAAGGGTGCCTCTGTTAACATTTCGGAAGCCCAGCATTGTCCAAAGTCACGTCATTATGAAACATTAAATCTTTGTATCTGTCGTATTTACATATATATGCTCATGATCTAACATCTAAAGTGCCAACATCTAGGACCCCAAGATTTCGGACACTAACCATATCTAGAAGTAATTAGAAGATTAAAATATCTTCAGCTCATGTCCAGGAGTACTAAAATGTGATATTGAGAAGCTTTGACTTTAAAATTAGCCTCAAGTAGAGTTAACAGGTTGGACACTTCCTATATGTGCCGCACATCAAAGGGATTCAAAAGGGTAACCTCAAATCTCTTCGTAGAGTAAAAAAGGGAGTATCTTCAAATGAAACAAGCTTCAATCAGTAAACTGATTTTCCAATTAAGAATCAAGACAAAAGACATCAACGTATGCTATATGGAGACTCATAACATGAAAAGTTAACTCTCTTAGGTCATCGGTAGGTTGACTAGTTAGGTGAATGGTGGAAAAAGTTCTTGTTCTCCAAAAGGTTACTGTGTTTAACTCACTGGCTCTCTTTATACATACCAAATTGCAATATCGTAAAAATAAAAAAGGCAGCCTAATGCACTAAGCTCTCGTAATGCGCGGGGTCCAGGAAAGGGCCGGACCATAAGGGTCTATTATACGCACAAATTGCAATATCATATTTCCAGAAAAAATTGAAGAAACTACTTGTACCTCTTTCTTGGAAAACTTCATCTTATTTGAAAAATCCTGCAACCAAAGCTCTAGGCAATGCTACAACCCGTTCATCTTGTTAAACAGCCACTCTCGGCCAGAAATAGTTGTAGTATATATGGTATATATATTTGTAGTATATTGTAATAAAAAGGATATCTTAATTAGTGTTATACACCTACCATAATTGTATAGTTATAATTATGGTAAAATAAGGATTTAGAAGTAGAATAGGAAAATGATTTGTAGTATTATGGAAAGATGTAACTTGTATATATACCTATTCAATCAATGAAAATAATCAAGGGGATTATTTCTTTCATGGTATCAAGAGACTAGGTCATATAATTTTTTGGATGACCAAATATCCCCGTATATTATTCGGAATTTTTCGGACATCTCCCGTACCCAAAATCCTCCAGCGGCCCATCGCCTACCGCCCAACAAGACTCACACCGCTATTCCAAATGATCGAATAGTTCCAAAGAATCGGGCCGGCCCACTGTGTCCGAATCGTCCAGGTTTAGTCCAAATTATTTCCGATTTGGGCCAAGAGCCCACTGTCTCACGCCAGATCGCTTCGAGCCTAGAAATTTCTCAAAATTTCCTTAATTCTTTCTCGAGTCATAGACCGGTCACTCGTAGTCAGCGGGGTATTTTTACACCTAAAAGACATTTTAATTTACATTCTGATGTCTCTAAATCCCCCTTGCCCCGCAATCCTGTGTCCGCATTAAATGACCCTAATTGGAAAATTGTTATGACTGATGAATATAATGCTCTTATTGATAATAAGACGTGGGAGTTGGTGCCCCGTCCATATGGTATTAATATTATCAGGTCTATGTGGATTTTTGCTCATAAGGAAAATTCAGATGGGTCCTTTGCTCGGCATAAGGCGCGACTTGTTGGTGATGGTAAGACTCAGCAGGTTGGTATTGATTGTGGTGAGACGTTTAGTCCGGTGGTCAAACCGGCTACCATTCGCACTGTACTTAGCTTGGCTCTTTCAAATACTTGGCCGATTCATCAGTTAGATGTCAAGAATGCTTTTCTACATGGAGATCTCAAGGAAACAATCTATATGCATCGGTAGTTGGGTTTCAGGATCCCAACCGACCTCATCTTGTCTGTTTATTGAAGAAGTCATTATATGGGCTTAATCAGTCTCCACGTGCCTGGTATACACGATTTCTTGATTTTGTTTCGACTATTGGGTTCACACCACGGCAAGTCGACAATTATTTGTTCATCTACCGCCGTGGTTCGTCATTGGCCTATATTACATTATATGTGGATGATATCATCTTGATCGCCTCCTCCGATGCTTTGCGTCAGTCTATCATGGTCATGCTCGATTCACGAATTTGCTATGAAGGACTTAGGGCCGTTGAGTTATTTTTGGGGATTGCCGTCAAACGTCATTCAGGTGGCTTGTTTTTGTCTCAACGGAAGTATCTTCTTTGAGATCATAGAGAGAGGCTGGGATGTCATCCTGTAAGTCCACTTCCACACCGGTTGATGCAAACCCAAAGTCGAAGCGCGCGGCAGGTGCACCATACGAGGACCCGACCCGCTATCGCAGTCTTGCAGGGGCCCTCCAGTATCTTACCTTTACCAGACCGGATATTACATATGCGGTTCAGCAGGTGTGTTTATTCATGCATGATCCCAGGGTTGAGCACATGAATGCAATCAAACGCATCATTCGGTATATTCACGGGACACTGGACTATGGGTTGCACTTGTATCCTTCGCCTACATCCACACTTGTCTCTTACACGGATGCTGATTGGGGTGGTTGTCCCGACACCAGACGGTCGACTTCTGGTATGTTCCTTGGCAACAACTTGGTCTCATGGTCGGCAAAACGTCAAGCAACTCATCACGCTCGGTCTGAAGCGAGAATATCGAAGTCGCAAATGTGGTCTCCGAGTCATGTTGGCTACGTAATTTGCTTTTGGAGCTTCATTGTCCCATTCGTAAGGCAACCTTGGTATATTGCGATAACATTAGTGCCATCTACCTTTCAGGTAACCCCGTTCAAACACCAACGCACCAAGCATATCGAAATGGACATTCACTTTGTCCGGAAAAAGGTTGCAAAGGGTCAAGTTGGCGTATGCCATGGCCCGTCTCGTTATCAAATGGCGGACATGTTTACAAAAGGTCTACCAGCGGTTCTCTTTGAAGATTTTAGGGACGATCTCAGTTGAAAATCGTCCGCTATGATCATGAAGTGTGTTAAACAACCACTCTAGGCCAGAAATAGTTGTAGTATATATGGTATATATATTTGTAGTATATTGTAATAAAAATGATACCTTAATTAGTGTTATACACCTACCATAATTGTATAGTTAGAATTATGGTAAAATAAGGATTTAGAAGTAGAATAGGAAAAGGATTTATAGTATTATGGAAAGATGTAACTTGTATATATATCTATTCAATCAATGAAAATAATCAATGGGATTATTTCTTTCACATCTCTGCTAATATCAGGAGGAATAACACTCAAGATATTCTGCAAGAGATTTTCTTTAGCATATATAGCGGTTGCTGAGAAATTGTGCCCATCAAATAACTGCGAAGGTGAGAGATCACAAATATTAGACGGCCATTATTTAATAAAGAAAAAGGGAAGTGTGATATTGAAATTTAACGTCTTAAACAGAATTTTCAGGTCAACAGCAAAGATTTTAGCTAAAAGTTCAACACATAAATGCTTTATTCGAAACAAGCATTAAAGTCAAAGAAGACATAAAATTGTTTCCATTCAAATTAAGTGATTATTTTACAGATTCTGGTTTATTGCAATGTTCTGCTTAAACCAAAATATAATACAAACAAACAGACTTAGATAAAAATCTACGTTAATTTATTCTGTTTTATTAAAAATTCAACATTACATTCTATTTTTGATGTTATCACACACTTCAACTGTTTCATGTGGTCATAATATCCTATAATCACGAAAGCAAAGCCCTCTTCCACCACCTGCATCCACTAAACTAAGGCCGGCTACTGAAATGCAATTATAACTATTTCTTTCATCCAACATCAGATCTTAAAATTTATTTGACAAGCAAAGAAGGATAAAGATCACAATCAGAAATTCAAGACAAGAACCACATAAACAGAAATAGCGTATATACAAGGCTAACAACATGTTCCAATAATTCTCTGGCTAAACCATAAGAATAGAACCAGAAAAACAGTAGCTAATGTTCCTTAGCGCGACTCTATAGCTATATAAGAGTGATCAGTAATTCATAATGGCAATAGGACCAAATGAAAGGCTTACGATAACGTCTTTAGGACTTCCCGTGTTTTGCTGTCATTTAAAGAATGGAGCTTCCAAATGATGGGATCACCACAATCTGCACTAGAGGCCAAATGATCTAAATGAAATGAAGTAAATGGGTAACAGTACATATCAATGTTTATTGTTCATTGTGCAACAACCATATGGGTATTTAGTCCCATATTGAACAATTTATCTATGCAAAGAAACCCATTAATAGAAAAAGAAGAACTACACGAGGGAAAGCAACAAAAAAGGCTCCATTTTTCTTGAAAATTAACAAAAAACCTATGGGAGCAAAACAAACATTGAAGAATTAGAACTCACATGTAATACCACAATGATAGCAAGGTCCTTGCCGAGATTGTTAGGGGTAAGGTTTACTCTTGCCCAGTCTTGAAAGCCGTCAAAGGCAAGGAAACAAGTTCATCCGATGACAGGGTCGGTTACTTGTTTGATATCACGAAGGCATATCAGATCTTTGATCATCTGCTTAAAGATAAGCAGATTCGGCTGCTTGATGGTCATAGTATTCCTCCTGTCGAAGAACTCAAGGATAAGAAGTACTGCAAGTGGCATAATTCATACAGTCACTCTACTTCTAATTGTGTGATCTTCAGGAAGGCAATCCAAAACGGCATCAGGGAGGGGAGGTTCAAGTTAGCCGACAAGAGCATGGCTGAAATGTCTATTGATACAGACCCCTTTCGCGCGGTACCAATAACTATGGTATCTTTTGCTAAGCTCGATGAGTCAAGGGACACCAAAGGGAAACGGCCGATGAAAATGGTGTGGGTCCCAAAGAAACCTACCGAAAGGGAGAAGGTCATAAGGACTTCTGTGTTCAACCGGTTAGGCAGCCTACATGACATTCGTGATGACAGGCAGCCGGCTAGGAGCAGTTTTCTTGACCGCCCTAAATACTCGAGGGACTTTGAACGAGAGCTTCAGGAACAAACCATGAGGTTCAAAAGGGTCCCTATCGACGCCACACATAGGCCTGGGGCAAGTACGGATGCCAACCAATCGGCAGCCGAGCATGCCTCAAATAGATGAAAAACCGCTCCCTAAAACCAAACAGATGGTGGTCGAGTTTAACGTGAACGAGGGTGTTTCATCCTTACGTATCATAGCAAGAAATGAGGACCAAACGAGACCCAAGAGAATGATTAAACCAGCCGCCAACACAGATGAGGGGAAGTGGTCAATCAATCAGGCTCCCGGAAAGAAAGAGGCACCACCGAGAGTCGCATCCAAAACCCAGAAGAGAAGGATGCAATGTGCCAAGGCCTTGCGTAAGATGCAACATACATTGCATCTAATTTCCAACACCAAGGCAGCCGAAAATCAGGAGATTCATGAGTCTGTCGTAGCCGAGGCTAGCGAGCGGGCATTCGGCTCAGTTGCTTCAGGGGCAGGCGTCGGGTCAACCAGAGCTAGATGAACAACCTACCGACAACCCGACGGAGGATCCCGGGCAAGAGAACGTGGCCCCTGATGGGCCTCTAACTGAGGCAACCCCACAGATCATGCAGAGGACTCAGTCAGAGGATCCCCAACCGATCTCCATTTGTCTCCAAGATATGGAAGGTATTGATTTCTCTTCAACCGAATTCAACGAGGTGGGAGACTCCATCCTTGATTTATTTAGCCAGGACCTGGTTGATGATCAGAGTTGCCATAAGCAGGAATGCCACAGGTCCTGAGAATCAGAAGATCTTGTGATTGAAGCTTAGTTTAGTTAGTTTATATGAGTTGATGTTTTCATTTGTTGCATTCTTTCAGTTTATGTCCCTCAAGTTTGCAATAGTTGAACACATTTGGTATACACCCTAAAAATGTGATATTTTGACGGCATCCTCCTTTATCATAGTGACGAACCATAACAATTCATCAGTCATTGAAGGCTAATCTTGATGGGAAGATCTCGTGTTTATTGTTTCTTAATTTCCAAAAGAAAGTGAAGATTCACTGACAAGGGATTATAGAGGGAATTCATACAAATAATTAATGAAGAAGGTGATCACAATAACAGAATAATCAAAATGTAGAAGTCATCTAATATTGCAATTTAAGGAACTATTAGTGCTGCACATAATATATATATATATATAAGGAATCATTTTAACTCCACCCTAAAAAATGAGGGGCTATTTTGGACCTTGGCTACCTTATATATATGGAATAAAAAATATTTGTACAAGTTATGAATACGACAACATTTTCTCCTATACTTCTTCAATCAGTTTGCTAGTTAGCAAAAATTAGTTATAGATTCACTTGCTTTTCTTCGTCAATTGAGTTTGCAAAAAATAGAGATAGATGTAATACGCAAATTTTGTTTGTTTATATTTTCTTGTTAATAGCATCATTTTTACCCCCCCCCCCCCCCTTTATTGTTGATGATGTGAACAAGCAGATAAAATCGATGCTTAAATTGAAATGCTTGGATTACTAGCTCATTGCATTTTTTTTCTTATTGCATTTGTGCCAAACTCTGCTACCGAAGTTCCAAAATTTTGTAATTTTTTCTCTCTAAATCTGATGATTTTTTATGATTCATCGGTTGGCAGATGATGATACACAATGTAAATACTGAATAATCATGTCGATCATTTACTCCGCTTATTTATAACTATCAACAAATGAGATCTAGTGAATTGACCTATAAATCAATCTAATTCCATAAGTGGAGTAAATCATTAGAATTCAGTATTTTAATATAGTTTGTATCAAAAAGTTCATTTAAAATAGATTTTAAACCCAATATTAAATGAGATGTAGTAGAAAATCTAGCACCTAAAGTTCAAATTTTAAAATAGCCTTAGATTGGAGCTGTACTAATCGGGTAAAATTTTAGTGGAGTGCAGGAATATGGCTAATCAAGCTTTTGGCACACGCACACCGTTGCAAGGGTCACTTGCAATGTTCATTGGAATTTGATGTGAATTACTCACTGAATAAAGCACAGATGGAATTAGGATTTAGAGTTTAGATTTGAATTATAAAAAAGATAATTTATCGGGTTTTGAATAAATTATATGTACTAAATAAAATTTTAAATATAAATATAGGGTTCGAATCAAAATATAATAAGTTCTGCTGAATATATAAGCTGATGTGAATTTAGAATTTAAGTTTTATGAGTTAAACAATTAAGAAGGGCAAGAGCGGGATGGTGGGGGTATGGGAGAGACGAGTGATAAAAATCTCATTTTTTATAAAAGTAAAATAAAATATATAAAATAGAAAATGCAAAGGGGATGGCAGACATGGTGGGTGGTGGCGGTGAGGTGGGATGAGGAGGAGCAGAATGCCACTTATGAGACTTGTTTTTCTTACTTTCAATCGAAAAGTCATTTTTTTATTTTTAAAAAACTTATTTTCTTAAAAAAACGTTCTTATTAGAAAATCGTAAAACATAACTCCTTTATACCAAGCACACTCTAATTGAAGGAAAAAAGTTGACACATATATCATATATTACAATACAATCAGTTGTTAACACGACGCCAGTAACCGTAGGATCTGTGCATTCTACTATGGCTTTAGCTTTCATGACCTCAATTCATATTAACTTCTAAATTTGTGTCGCACATGATCCATTTAAGAGGAAAGTATTTCCTATTATAGATTTCTCTATTATCATGACTCAAATTGAAACCCCTAATTAAGAAGTGTTAGTTGTTAAAGTTTTCTTTCTGGATTCATTTTTTTCTCTATTAAGTTATTTTCTTATGGATAAAGGTTAATTTTTACTCGAAGAGGCAAATAATGTTAAACAATCTTATACTACAACAATAACACAATAATAATAAATTCAGTATAGTCTCACAAGTGAGGTCTTGGGAGGGTAGGATGTACGCAAATTTTACATTTATCTCTATTGGATAGAGAGACTGTTTCCGATAGACACTCGGCTCGAAAGAAAAAATAGGGATGTGACAACAACTAGTAAGGTAAAAAGCATGGTATCAGAAAATGATGAAAACTAACTTTCAGCTAGTTTTTTGATGCCTTCTAAAGTATTTTGTTTTGAAAATATTTAGTAGTGTTTATTCTTTTATTTATTTTAGACTATTTTTTAATCTCTTAAATAAATTAATTTGTAATAAGAAACATGCGGACGGGCGGTCTGAAGTCTGAACTGATGATGTGTTGATTGTCTGCATAACTTCCTTTTATGGAATTTCTCTGAAAGCTAATTATAGTTATTTACAAAACAAATTTGATTTATTAATATACTTTTTCGAATATGGTGTTGTTTAAATTTTCAATTTTTATTGTTTTATCTGATTGCAGTGATGAACTTGCTAAAATTATGTCTGGACTTATGATAATCCATGATTAGGTAATTGCAATTTCCGAGCAGCTTTCTTCCTATTTAACTTCTTTGTTCCAATGCATAATATTTAAGGCTCTGTTTGGCCATGAAAATTGTGAAATTTGGAAAAAAAAATAGTTTTTTTGCTTACAAAGTGAAGAATGTGTTAAACACTCAAAAATAATTTTAAGTGTTTAGCCGAATTTAGTGACAGCCGAACTATTCCAGAACCGAATTTACTCCTAGCCCTCGACTACAA
This sequence comes from Anisodus acutangulus, assembly GCA_029783415.1. Lineage (NCBI taxonomy): Eukaryota > Viridiplantae > Streptophyta > Magnoliopsida > Solanales > Solanaceae > Anisodus > Anisodus acutangulus. The sequence goes on from CM056503.1 coordinate 3,290,844, forward strand.
GAACTTCATCGGCTACTAAGGCATCTTAGTCGAGTTGTTAGTTAGAGGTACAACTGGGACCCACTCAGATGCAAACGCCTCAACGACCAAGTCAAAAGGGTTTCTGAACCCCCTATAAGAGGTAACGACCGACAACAGCTAAAAGAAGGGGTCATTATCCGAGCAAGAGGAGTAGCGGGCGAGAAAATCGGCACCACCTCCCCCATAGTCGGGCATTGAACTTAGTGGGTTATTTTATGGCTGACATTGGGGGGGAGGGGGGGCACGTTGTACATATTTTTTTTGTACTATAAATAGGATCATTCTGGAGTAGTTGGGGAACCCATTGCTGAAAATTAGAGTTTCGTTTCCAACCCAAATCGCTTGAGTTAAAGGAATCAATTTGTCATCCGATTTTGTCAGCCGATAAAACGGCAAAAACTTCGGAGGGTAACAGAATGGTAACTGAAAATTGGAGTTGTGTTTGACCTTGAATAGAAATTGTTGTTTTTGAATTTTGTGAGTGAGAAAAAAAGTAAAAATAATTTTTTGGTCTCTTTGTTGGCAAATTTCGCACTAGTTACCGACAAGGACAACGCTATGTAGAATTGAGGAAGTACAATTATCCCTTTGAATATATTGCATAATTGGAATTAAAATGAATATTTTTAATAATATATAAATAGTTTAATCTCTTTGTATAATTAAAAAACTAAATATTACTTTAGGTCATAAGTTAAATCCTCAAGTATAACATTCTAATTTTGAAACTATAAATTCTTAATTCCCGTCAACACATTAAACAGATACGAAAAGATGAAAGTTAGCTGACCCACCAAGTGTTGAAAGCCCACATGATTAAATACACCGGTGAATGACCCACTTTGGTACTCCATTATTTATCATCAAAATCAAAGTTATTTCAACTATAATTATATATTGGTGTTTTCTTTCAGACACCTTATTCTGCAGCGGAGTATGAACAAGTAAAGCATCAATTTTGAAAAAGGATGCTGCTTCGATAACAAGTACAGATGGATTACATGACTTTGATAGGTGCCGAGAATAAGGAAGGAGGCCACGTCCCATAAAAATTGTCTACATGAGATTATCCCTTAGCCCGTAGGTCCTGACACAATGTTAGAATTCTAGCTCTTTCTTTTAGGGTATTATTCGCTGGAGATCTAATGTTGTAGTTTATTGTTAGCTGAGCCAGTCAGCCCCGAAGCCAAGGTCGAACGCAAGCCCGAAGCGAACTGACGACATAGAAAGTCCAATCATATTTAACAAACCCCTCATGCCCTGTTTTTAATCCTTCACCGTCCTTAGAGCTAATGCATACAGTGTGAGGTTATTTGGTTGCTTGATAGAAAATAAATTATTCAGGTATTAAAATTATTATAATTAATATTTTTTCAATTTATTTATTTTATTTTATTAGTTTATTTTAAAAAATATATCTCTTTCTAATTTGATAATTTTTTAATTTAAACATCATACATGATATGATACAAGATTAAAGAAATTTTGATATATTTTACATATTTTTAATTTAAGATCACAAGATTTAAAGTCTTTTTTAGTTTCTTAAATTTCGTTTCCACTAAAGTTAAGACAAATAAATTGAAACAAAGCGAGTATCATATTTGATTCTATGTATAAAATTTAGCACATTAAGCACGATATTTGATTACGATTTTACAATTTCGCGTAACTAATACTCCATCCGGTTATTTTAACTATCATTTTAGCTCTTTTCAAATTGTGAAATATAATAAATTAAATATATAATTTACTATATCTTTTCTTTTATACTATTTTTTATATGTGTTACTTGAGCTTAACGTCTATTGGAAATAACCTCTCTACTGGTCTACCCTCATAAGGTGAGGTAAGGATGCATACATACCTCCCCGTCCCTTTCTCCCCGCAAGATATTATTTGTGGAATTATATTGAATATATTATTATAATTATTTAATAGTAAAAAGTATAGTTGAAAACAACTATGAACTTTAGAATTCCTAAAGTGACAAAAAGTTTGGGACAAAATTTTTAAACTAAAATAACAGTTAAACTGGGACGAAGAGAGTACATGTATAAATTATGATAATTTTTATAATTATTTATCTACAATAAAAAATAAAATAACTAATTACATAATAATAATATATAAATAACTAAAACATGTTTAACTAATTTATATATAACTCTAACCAAATGATAATGATAGTGTACAATAATAATAATAACATACTTAATTTCATGAGTAATGTCTTAAAATTAAAAAGATGGGTCGTATGAAACCTTATCTCTGCCGATTTCCGATAAACCATCACATAAACAAAATCACGAGAGTGAGAACACTAATTCGTTTATGGCAGTGTCCCACTCTCAACTCTTGTCGGTGGTTACCTTTTCAATCCATTCATTTCATCTCATTTTTTTGTTCACTTCCACACACTACACTATTCCTTAAACTTATGTCCTAACATCACACCTCTATTTAATACACACCATCATCTTCTTGATTCAGCAAAACTCACCTCTACATATAAAGATCTTATCTTTTTCCAATTGGGTCATAAAAAAAATCATGAGAATATACCAAGAAATGAAAGATGAAGAAGCTCAATCAAGAAATAGTAGTATTACAAGTATAGTAACAACAACAACACCAGTTTCAGTAGTAGCATCAACTGCAAAGAAAGATCAAGGCATTAATGGGTTATTTGGTAAAGGGAAATATAAATTGTGGATATTGGCTGCAATTTTATTGCTAGCTTTTTGGTCTATGTTTACTGGTTCACTTACTCTTAGTCTCAACTGGTCCACTGCAAATCTTAGCCGTTTATCTGATGCTTCTGATTTCTCGATCCATGAAGATCTTGATATTCTGGTACTGTTTCTAATCTCCTTATTATTCATTTTTCTTTGATGGTTCATTTTGCTTAAAGGCAAAATTTATAAGGAACCAAGATTATTTTTTTTTTGCTGTACGGGTCATTTTGCTAAAAGGCAAAATCATATGTAACTAAGAAAAAATATTTGATTTTTGCTATATGGGTAATTTTGCCAAAAGGCAAAATCATAAGTAACTAAGAAAAAAATTTGTTTTTTGCTACACGGGTCATTTTGCTAAAGGCAAATCATAAGTAAAATGGCAGTCCAGTGCACTAAGTTCTGTCTATGCACGGATCTAGTAAGGGTCAGACCACAAGGGTCATTTTTGTTAGATGTAGTAGTTGTCATATACAGCAGACTCAGCTTGTTTGGTATTGAGATTAGTTGATTATTTGTAGTATTTGGAGTACATTTCAGATCAATTCACCTAAAAAGCCCTTCCCTTTTTTTCGCCTTTTCCTCTTTCTAATTTTTCCTCCTTTTCTATTTTGTTTTTCCTCTTTCTGTTTTTTTCCCCCCTCCAATTTTAGATGATGAATTTTTTTATGTGGGGGTCTTCGATCTCTTGAAACTAGACCTTTTTGTGTGTTAAAAATGTTAAAACAACAATACACCCGGTGTAATCCACAAAGTGGGGTCTGAGGAGGGTAAAACATACGGACCACCTTTGTGGGGCAGAGAGATTGTTTCGATAGACCTATATTCAGAAAAACGTAATCAATGCAAGATTGCAAGAAATGTTAACTTGAATTGTTATTTCTTTGGTAAGTCATTTACTATAATGAAAATCATAAATAGCTATGTAAAAGAATTGATTTTTGCTAGATGTAGTAGTAATAGCCAAGTAGGAGTGCATTTCAGGTTAATTCAGCTCAAGAGTTTTTTTTTTTGTTTTTTTTTGCTTTTACTCTTTCTAATCTTTATCTACTTTAAATAACAGGTTTTCTTTTATGGGGTCTTTAATTTCTTGACGTTTCACCATTTCATGTGTTAAAATGTTGAATTATTTTTTTTTATGGGTAATTTAATATAAAGCAAATCCTAAGTTACTAACATTAAAAAAAAGTTGATATTTTTGCTAGATGTAGTAGTAGTATTAGCTCATTAACTAGTGATGTGGTTGATCGAATCAAGTAGAGGTACATTCAGGTCAATTTAACTCAAAAGTTTTTTTTTCTTCATTTTTTTTCTTTTTCTACTTTAGAGTTTAGATGATGTGATTTCTTATATGGGGTCGTTGACTCTTGAAACTTCCACCATTTTGTGTGTTAAAATGTTGAATTTTATCTACTGATTTGTAGGTATTGGAGGAAACAGAGAAAATGGTGAAACATATGTGGGATGTGTACACACAGAGTAACAGAATTAGGTTGCCTAAGTTCTGGCAAGACGCTTTCCAAGCAGCGTACCTAGATTTGACGAGCGATTCACCAGCCACCCGAGACACTGCTGTTTCGGAGATTGCCAAAATGTCCCTGCGTTCCACTTCCACTTATGAATCGCCTTCCAACAAGCAATCAGAACCAAGGTAAACTTTTTCAATCAGACTTGTTTTGTTGTATATATAGCAAACGACTGTCTCAATTCCAAACTAGTCCAAATCAGGCTGTATGAATTCTTGATATATGTTCCGCTCTAATAACAAATTTAGGGGTAATTGGAATTTTTGTTCTTTTCTTTATCATGTGGGGTGAGGATCAATAATGGGATTATCTTAGAAAGTAACTTAAACTTAAGGGGCAAACTAAAATTGTAAAATAATAGTTCAAAGTGTTTTGCATAATAGTTTAGGGGCAATCCAAGGGTGTGACCTAGTGGCCGATGAATTGAGTTGAGAACTATGAGATCTTAGGTTCAAATCCCAGCGGAGGAAAAAACACTAGATAAATTCTTCCTATCTGTTATAAAAATAAAGTAGTTCAAAATTCTGCCCATCTTTTCATCATATGGAATGATGATCTTTTATGGGGTTACTGTGAGAACTACTTATCTTGAAGGGGCAACCTAAAAATTGTAGAAAGGTAGTTCAAAATTTTCCTAAAATAGGTTGAAACTGAATCTACAGTAGAATTTATTTCTAACAAGCAACTCCTTACTGTTTTTTGTCACATGGGATGGTGATTTTGTGGGGTTTCCTGAGAAAGCAACTTAAAACTATTAGGGGCAACAATAAAAAATGTACAAGAGTAGTCCAAATTGCCAAGAAATAGTACTTTTGCATGAGGTAAGAAACAGATGTATTTACACGGCCGCCCTCGTTTCATATATGAGTTCTTAAAAATATCTTGTGCTCCCCCGTCCCAAAAATATTGTCTTAGTTTGACTTGGCACGAAGTTTAAGAAATAATGGAAGACTATTGAAATGTGGGTTCAAAATAAGCCTTAGATATTTGTGTGGCTATAAAATCTCAAGTTAAATTGTTTCTAAATATAGAAATGTGTCAATCTTTTTTGGGACAAACTAATAAGTAAAGTAAAACAATCTTTTTGGGACAGAGGGGGTATCATTTTTTGTGGATTAGCATATCGAGGTCCTTTGATGAGCATAAAGAAATCTTTCAAAGTTTTCCCTAAAATTCCCAAGGTTTGAAACTGAATTTACACCAGAATTTACGTCTAACAAACTACGGTTGGATCTGGTTGGTTGTGAATGTGAACAGAGAAGCAGAGAAAGGAAAAGGATCGAAAAGCCAGGCAAAGACGACAACTACAAAGCAACAACAATAATGGGGAGGGCAATGGTTCTGTTGAGATGAAGGTAGATGCAGAGTTGTGGTTGAACTCATTCTTCTTGGTAGTCGGTTTTTACTTGTATTTATACTACTAGAGCTTGATTTAGATTTATCATAAGATCAAAGTTCAGTGAAGGCAAAGGTCTTCCTTTTGAAAGTTCCCAATTAAATAATACCATTTCAATATATATTTCTTATTTGGTTGCCCCAAATCATGTAATTTCTCTTCATTTTATAGTACTCAAATTACCTACTTTGACTACTTGCGCTTTAAATCATTTTCCTTCTCTTGATTCAACTAAAATAACACTTCATTATTCAAAAATTAGAGCAAGTGCCAAAATGCTCATAAAGACCATAACCTAAAGCCATTTCTAGCGCTAGTATGGCACAGAACTCATAGGTGACTATTGGTCCAATGCTTTAGCTAAAAGATATCACGAATCTCGTAATTGGTTGCTTGTAAGTTGTTAATTGTTCTTTATATGTATCAACTATCAACTCAAGAAATAAGGAAAATGAAGATTTGAACCAATTACAATTATTCACCGTCTGTCATTTCATGTTGTGGACTTTCCTTCTAGTCTGTCAATAAAAATAAAATTATACATCATTAAAAACGAATTTAACTCTTTAACACCTATTTAACCTTAATAAAATAGGTAATCATCACACAAATATCTCTGACTTATTTTTAGCTACTAAGTTTCAACAAAATCTTTCCTTTTGGCTTATTTTTAAGTACTAAGTTTCAAAAATATTTTCTTTCCTTTTTAAATTCAGTATCTTGTCAAAGTGTATCACATAATAGACTACTAGATTATGGGAGACACAGATACCAAACATTACGACCAGGAAACTGCCTGCACTAGGTAATATTGATTCTCACCTAGGTATTATAGCCACAGCATCCAGACTGCATTCGTTAAAAGGCAGATTGAACTTCTTGCATAAACCTTTGAAAGGTCCTGCAAAATAACAAGAGTTCATACGACTCATGTGCAAAGGCTGTAAAACCCAAGGGACCATTACAATCAATAACTTTCGACTAGAACCAAAAAATAAATCAGAAACTACAATGCAGGGAGATTAATGAACCCACATCAGCTAAAGCATCTCTCTCAGGATGCATTACAATGTTCAGTATTACAAAACGTTTTGGGTGGAGGACAAACACGAAAAAAAGCTCTAGGTTTAATCCTGATTGAATCTGATTTAGAAGACCTAAAGTCAGAAATAGTATCACAAAAATTGCTTTGAGCAGATTAAATAGTACTGCTTCTGTTGCTGGATAATCCTAAAGCATTTACAAACATTCTCAACACAGTATGTACTGTCCCTCGTTCTACCTAATCTTCCAGAGTCTGAATATCACCCATCATTATTCGGTTACTAACCACATTGAAGCCCAACTCTGACAGGTTAACCTTCTTACCCTTCTTACCCTTCTTCTTTCCTCCTTTTGTGGCCAAATCCTGAGCACTTGATTTACCCTGGTCAAAGCCAACACTGTCAGAAGTCACGTCTCTGGCACTTAAACCAGTAACTTCCCGATCATTGCGACCCTGAAAGGCCATGTCAAAGACATCCGCAGGCAAAAAGTCTTTGTAGTTGAGGAACTTGTCAATGAACTCATGATCAGGATCATAAGAGCCGAGATTCTCTATCAGAAGCATTTCAGCCTCTGACTTGGATTGCTTGAAACAGAATTCCAGAAAGCTGGTATCTGAACGAACAAGAAAATTGGGAACACATCAGACAAACAGTCAGTAAGTTCTGTCGTTTTATATTCTTAGGTTGTTCTACATGTAAGATTTAAGGAGCCATATCAATGAAAGAATAAAGTGAAAGATTCAAGAATTTTCACTATTACGATTGTCAAGTTCAAAATATATGGTGGGGTGATAATGTATTCCAGAACCTGAGATATCTAAATCAAGTGAGTTGCAGTTCTATAAAAATACCTCTTGTACCAATGAGCCTATCACATTCATTCTCACACCATTCTCTGAAATCCATTGCTTCTGGAACAGTGAGCAAATTGTGTTATAACTTTTTATTCCATTTTTTTCTACTGAGAAACAACGGTTTACTTCAGATCTTGATTAGTTCTTCAAAATAAGCAATATATGGTTACCTGAATGCTTTGTTAGAGCATCCTTCTTCCCTTTCAGGGAGGAGTGAGCTGATGCAGGAGACGAGGATAGTACACGCTCTGCAGGCTTACCACTAACAGACTTTTGTCTGCTCAATGAACCGCGAGGATTTCCTTTCACTGGTGTGGTCTTGCTTCCCCAACTGCCTTGACTTCCAAGCTGAGGATAGTCAGACCTGCAGGCATTACAACCAACACAGAGAAGGGATTTCTCAACAAAGAAAAAAACCCAACAAAGAAAAAGGGAGAAAAGGAAGAGGGTGGGAGAAGAGATAGAGAGGGAGGGCAGAAATGGCCATACTGCTTTGCCTCTTGCTTAGGATGATCTACTGGGCCCCAGAACAGATCGTCCTCTCCTTTGTTTTTTGAATTAGTACCAGCTTGTGAGTTAATCTGAATAGGAGATGCAGGCGATGAACCAGTGGCAGACCATGATGGACCACCCACTCTGGCAGGTGGATTTGGCACAGATTTCTGTGTTGGCACTGGTATATGCTGCTGTCCAGAAGAGCCCTTCTTTCCCTGTTCCTTTAGGATATCCCGTAAGGATGTGGGTTTTGAGGGTTTTCCCGAGTCAGTAGACCATGCTGGAGCAGGAATAGGAGCAGAACTTGCAGACTCACCCTTCCAAACAACAAAATCGCCTAGCGAAGGACCAGATGGTATAGCAGGTAAAACTTCCTGGTCTGGTTGTACCTGACGCGAGCTCTTGACTTTGTCAATAGGACTTGATCCAACAGAGACCTCATAAACAGCAGCGGGCACTGAGACCTTCGTTCCTGCACCCTTAGATTTTGCAGATCTTTTGCGGCTCTTTTTAGTCTCTTTAGCTTCAATGAAGTTGTCATCATCGTTGACAGATACAGAAGGTGGAATAGATGTCATTTCAAGACAGTCTCTCTCTCTTTCACCTGACTTGGCCAAAGTGTCTTCAGCCAGTACATCATGCAATTGACTTTTCTTACTCTTCTGGCTGAGAGAAGCATCGGAATTGTTCAGATTCAAATCACTGTTGACAGCATCTTGCTGGGTATCTCTAACTAATTTATGATCTGGATTAGTAACAACGCCAGCCCACGGAGTAGACACACTCAAGGAGCTGAGAGATGTGGCAACCTCTGTAATAGCTATTTCTGCCTGTGCTCTCCTCTGCTCTTCCTCTTGAATTTCCAACAATGACTTTGGCTTGAAACCAGGAGCAGGTTTCCAAGCTCGCTGTCTAGACTGTACTTGGGTGTTGAACTGTGAAACTGGTGGGTTTTGCCCTGGATATTCATCCACAACATCAGCAATAGCTACTTCAGGTTTGCTATCTCTTCTTTCTGGACCTACAGCTGTAGCTTTGTCAACTGAAACAGATTGTGTATCAGAAGCAATCACGGCATCAGATTGCGAGGACTTTGATGGCTGTGACTTAGAAGCTCGCTTTGCTAAGTCCGGAGTTTGGCCCTTAGTGGACTTTTGCTTCTTCGACTTCTTTTCAGATGATTTTTTAACTTCCCGTGTTTCAACACTTTTCAGTTCCTTAGCGACAGACAGCCCATCGTATAGATCTCCTTCAATATGTGATTCTGAGGGAACTGCAGCTGGTGGTGATTCAACTTTGTTTTTCTGATGCATGTCATTATCGACGGCTGGGGGTGGTGGTGGTATAACGGGATTTTCTACTTGCTCAACATGTGGAAAATGGGAGGCAATTTCAGAGGTGGTGACGGCTGGAGGTTCATTGTTTTCTGAGCCCTCCTCTAGGGGATATTTGCTGGCAAATTCTGTATGTAATGATGGGTCAATCATCCCTGTTGCCATCCTTGGGACCTTCGGTTGAATATCATCAATTTGATCCACTAAACCCCAACTCCTCTGATTGGAAGAATCTCCAAGCATTGGATGTGGCAAGTGCAACGATGAACTCTCAGAATTACCTATTTGAGTGACATCCTGAGAAATGCTCGAGGGCAAGACAAAGTTTGAGGCATGAGCTTCTTCCATAACTGGAAGCTGTACTTGTGTATTCATTGGAAACAAATTATGTAAAGGCAGGAAACGAGTGGGATCCACAGAAGCATTTCCTGCAGATATGCCAGGAGTTGGCAACTTGACAAAATGTTGTTCACCAAATCGCTGATGAGGATGCTGATCAGACAGCACCTGAGAGAGTAAGTGCTGCTGCTGTCGCATAATTAATTGATGTTCCTCCTGTTTCTGCTGCTGCTGCTTGAGCATCAACAACTTGTCTAACAATGAGAATTGCTGTGGTCCTTGTGCGGCTTGAGATTGTAGCTGCATCAAGTACTGTTGCTGCAATAGATTTAACAACTGTGGATCTTGAACTCCAGATGAAAGTAGCTTCTCAGTAGCCAAAATGCTGGAAGTATTATCCATGGCACCTAGTAAGTTGGTCATAGGTGGACTCTGCGGGTGTAGCCTCTGTTGTTGCATTCCAAATGCAGATTGAGGGGGCATACTCTGACCTTGATGCATCTCCATCCGTTCCTGAAGAGGTTCTAATCCCCCTTGGACGGGGAAATTAGACCATCCACTAATGCCACTACTAATACCAGCTGATCTGCTGTCTGGTACGCCCTGAAGTAGAGACATCAAATCAACATTCTGGTTATGGGGTTGCTGGCGAAGATTTTCAGCCATTGAAGGCAGTTGAGAATGAGGCAAAGGATCCTGATGAAAGGGCTTTGGCAGAGATCTCTGTCTCTCAAGAGACATCTTTTTAGCCAAGAGATACAGATTATCTCCACTTTCAGCTACAATAGGTGGAACAGCACCAATACTATTAGCACCATAAGCCGTAATGCCTGCTGAGCAAGAAAAACAATCACAAATTATCAGTTGAATATTAATGTACACCTTTCTAATTTTGAAGCTTCAGTTGTTGACACAAAGATACGAGCATAGACATCAATCATGCAAAAATCAGACAAATACTACTGAAAAATCATATTCAAACCAACCTTCAGACTGTGCGAACTTGTCAAGCGGTGCATGGCCCACTTTGCCAGCCATCAGTGACTCCAAAAATCTATTCTCAGTCGCCGTTGTTGAACTATGCTTGTAATTCAGTTCACTCTTTACCATATCAATCTCAGTTGAACCTGCATGAAGTTTTGTGAAGCTGCTCACGTCCAATCCTCCTGGAGCATCTGCATTTGGCTTTGGTGCTCCAAATCCAGGTGGTGGCCGAGCCTTAGCACACAAGTGGGGCATTACATCCCCAAGCAGATAAAATGGTGAATCATGTGGTGCAGAAGCTAATCGAACTAGCAAATCTATGCCAAAATATCCAGCCTCAAACCATCCAATAATATCACTACCGGAGAAAGGGCCTTGTACTGCACCTTGTGGATCTTTGTAATATAGAACTAGGTCCTCCGGAGATGACTGTGAAATTTTCCTCGTTTCCAACTCTTTGTCCATGGCCGCAGATAATTGCCTTTTGAGAATAGGATCATCTCCAAACTGCCATTTAGATCCTTCATTTTTGGCGTAAGAAGGATCTGCAAGATCTCTTTCCCGCTCTGTATTCTTATCCTTCTGGTTCTGTAGCCATCCAATGTCAGATGTTCTTGACCTGATATCGGTTGGCATTTCTCTAGCATCATTAGCCGCCAGATGTGAACGTGCACCAATTGAAGAGGATCGCCACACACCACCATGGGGAACAGGTGAGTGTCCTAGTGTGCTTGGATCTCTATTGACAGACTCCCTTTCTCTATGAGGAATACTGTCTTCTACTGAAACAGAAAATTAAAAATAACAAGTTAAGACAATCTACTGAAACCCAATTACAGATTGAAAAACATAATTGATAGATCTGTTTAACAAGTACCACCATAATTATAAAGCAACTGTCTCGCTAGACAACTCTGCTTATTGAAAGCTATGTATAACCAACGGACTAGCTTATGTATTTGGATCTCCAAATTTTAACAGGACATCCAAACCTTAGTAACATTTAAGATTTGTAATTGACTGCATCCTGAAGAACTGCACAGTACATCAAGAGACACAGATATCCACAAATATACCTTCAGCACCTAATTTGGGATCAGAAAATCTCTCAAAACTCTGCTTAGTCACAGATTTAGAACTGGACCCATAAGAATGTAGCTTTTCGAAGTAAAAGCCTTCTAAATGATTCAAATAACCACCTTTGGCATTGTCAGTACTTTCTTCTCTTGAATCATCATGTGATAAATCTTCTCTGCTACCTGAACATTTGAAGAAATATGGCAATCAAAACCATAGCACAAAACATACTAATATGAGCGCTTAATTAATCTAGATTCAGAAACCCCCAAAAGCTGATCTAACAATTAGCAGTACCTAGTTTGCTGCGCCTTGGCTGCGTATATTCAGTTGAGTTTCGACCTAAGGTTCCATCTTTAGTAACCTGCGGAGCTCCACTACTCAGAACATCCCCCTTATCAATTCCCTTCAAGATAGCCTGTACATAAATTTGAGCAGTTACTCCATTTAGACTGATTGAACAACAGATTAAATTCATTTCAACAAAGTAAATATCAGCTTCAAATCGCTCTGAAAGTTACCAATTCCTCAGGACTGGGTGCACATAATGCGAGAGGTTCCAGAGGTTCATCTTGTGTAAGTGACGGAACTTGCACAATCCCATCCAAAAAGTTGCTACGGGGCTGCATGTCTGTCACTCTATACACATCAAACATTTTTATCCGACTATATCGTACAGGAGAGGAAACACTTTCAGCTTTCTCTGAGAATGCCCCGAATGACTGCGCATGAGGAGAGCCCTTGTTCATGGGGCTCCCTCCAGAGAGAGCACGACCCCTAGCAAGAGAAAAAGTAGATGCGGCACCATCTTCACGTCCCCGACCATGAGAAAATGTAGGAACCTGTTTGTTTGGTGTCAAAGCCTGATGAGTAGGTTCTGACCTTCCTCGGCCATGAGACATAGATCTCCATGGCCGATAGTGGTCACCCTCTCTCTCATCCTTTCCATGATAGGCAGGACCTGGAGACCCCTTCTCAAGATGTATCTCAGCATCTTTGCTAGGGTTGCTCCATTTCTCACGCACAGCATCTGCTTCCTTCTCATCAGGTCCCCAGCGCGTGTTCCATTTGCTCTCTCGACGCTGATCGTGATTGTTTTCCCTATTTCCAGAATCAGTCCATCTTTCACCTGGAACACGTCGTGCTTCTCCATGATGTCTGCCAGAAGAGTCAGACCAGCGATCCACCTTGCGGCCATCACCAATCTCCTTATCTCCCTCCCTCCATCGGTCCCTTCGAACAGCAGAATTGGTGTCCCTTTCTTCATCACGCCAGCGATCCCGTCGACCTGATTCCATATCGAGCACAGATGGCCTAAAAACATCTTTCTTCTTTTGATTATCATGCATATCGTCACCCATCCCTGGAAATTTTGCTAACTCTGAATGAATAGCATAACCCGGATGTGTATTGAGATGGTTGTCCTGCATTTAAACACCAAGACATAACCAAAACATCTGACTCATTTATGAATTAACAATTTCGTAAGAACCAGTACATTATTTAAGCAGAAAACCTAAACTGATAATAGATTTAACACTAAAATATTTCTCAAAAGGTGGGAATGGTACAGGGTTTAAACAAGGAAAATCCAAAGCGATAATGAACGTACCCCGGTAACAATCCCAGCCTTACTCTCCCCTGGCTTTGACAGGAGCCACTGCGGTGAAAGCGGAATGGAATTGTTGGGTCCTTGCACATCTACATGTATCAAAAAGAACAAACAAAAATAACTTATCAATAAAGATATAATCTTGCATCACGACAAATACAAATACAAATTGGAATCAAAACCCCCTTTTCATAAAGGTAAGAAATCAAAGGCTACTGCTTACTGGATTATGTTAATAAGCAAAATAAAGGAGGTTCTACATAATCCCTATGATTTATTATATGAAACGTCTTCCATTCATAGAAATTCCAAGGGGTCCAGATCAAAATTATTTACAAGAGCAGGAAATGTGGAAGTCTTGCAACTGTTCAAAGGCATGTAAAATAGGGAAACATAATGATACCTTTAAGAAATAAGATCTACCTTCAATTTAAGTAGTGCTCAATGAAAACTTAACAAAAAAATCAGTAGATTTATAAAAATTAAATTTGCCTTTCAGCAACACATGATACCTAACTTACACGCAGCAATAGTCACTTCTTAACTCCCATAACTATAAAAATACTCCTAGGTAACATCTGAAATAAAGGGTTTCAAATGCTTATTTTAGCATTTGAATATGCTTGTTCTTAGATATTTCTGCTTCACTTACTTCTAAATCACATGCTCTGTTCTCCTTTTTGGTAAGGCCAATTAAATCATACCTAAACTCATTTTCCCAGTTTTCATCTCCAAATCAAACTATAGCACTGTAGCTAGCAAAAGACATGAGGCTTTGTCCATGGTTGTAAGGTGAGGTCTATCATAATTAAGTAATTAGTTTCTCATATACTACATTACGTTTCCTTTGAGAATAAAACATTTGAAATTTTGACCCAATAAATTAGCCAATTAACAGGTATCATGAAAGGCAAGCAGAGTAGTCAAAAGCGAAAAGCACCCAAAAATGTTGGGGCTTCAGGCGCAAAGTGCAAATAAAGGTGGGTTTTAGCGAAGAAAAGTAGCATGTGTGTGTGGTTGTATATAAAATACTGTCTAGTATTGTGCTCTTAAAGATTGAGCCCATTGGTGAACATGTGACCAATGTAGCCCCATGATGCCTGCACTAAAGCACCAACTAAGTGAGGCAAAGTGCACAACTTGGGTTTACACAGTCTCAGGGCTTAATGTGCTTTAAGCCAGCCCTTCACAGCGCTAGTTTGAAAAATGGCTTATATTGGAAGAGACTATTGGGTGTCGTAAGGCTATTATATCCACAAGATAGATAATTGAAAAAATACATATGTTAAGATGGATATATGGTGATACAAGATTGGACAAGATTAGAATCATCGTGTTCAACAAAGATTAAAAGTATATCACATTAGAATAAGATGAGAGTGAGTCCTCTGAGATGATTTCACAATGTTCAATGTAGATCTTCATGTGCATCGTTCTTAGGCGCGGAAATATGAGGATCAAAGGTGATAAAAGAGAAAGAGGAGCATTTGCCACCATGGCTTAGTTCAAGTAGCAAAGGTTGAGGAATTTGTGACTTAGGTCACAAGTTTGAGCCTTGTGCCATGCAAACTAAACCTGGTATTAAATAGAAAAGGGTAAACATGCAAGCCCACTATCCCGAGTTCCGAAGTCTACTGTTGGTCCGAAGGGTTTGCCTCAGACATTAGAGAAAGAGAAAGAGGCAGATCAAAAAACCATAAAGACGGAATTCGTCAAAGGACCTATAGTTAATGGAATCAACAAGGTCTTAATTAAGAACGAAATGAAATGGAAGCAAAGAATCCATATATGTGATATCTAGCTAGTTGGGTTTAAGGCTTCCTTGTTCTTCTTGCTTCATCTCCAGCGCTTGCCAAAATCATTTTATTCTAGTAGAGACTTGCATGTTTGGGTATGATACGTGTGAGATTTAGAGTATTTTTAGCTTTAGAGAACCCCATAAATGTCTAAGGAATCAAATTATTTTTATAATTGAAAATAATTGGACCTGAATAGAGTGGGGAATTGGTATTGGTATAGCAAATTCATGTGTACCCAACAAATTATGTGTCGAAGTGTAATTGATAGATTTAATTCAACATGTGTAAATAAGCAACAGGTCAACCTCAACAACTAACACGAAAAAGAAAAGGAAAACCCTAAACCATCCAACATTGACATATCTCTTTCTGCGTTTTCTCTCTGGAGAGGATGGGGTGAGAGCTAACTAGTCTAATCAACATCTAAAAGAAGTATCAGGAGCATGAATGTAACATGTCTGGACAATACAGAGCAACTAACCAGTCCTTAGAACATCATCAAAAGATCACCATTAAAACACTCAAACACAAGACTAGCCACGAATTAAGCAGTATTACCAGCTACCACTGTAAAGTCAATTTCTTTGAGGATAAAAGTAATGTAGGAACAACGGTGTAGGAAAAAAAAAAAAACACACAAAAAATTCCCCTATAATATACTCCCTCCGTACCAAAATACTTACATTTTGCTTCTCGAGAGTCAATTTGACTAATCTTTGAAGCTAAATTGGACAAGATAAATTCAATTTTTTTAAATTAAAACTTAGATATTCAGAAATTACAAAAAAATACTACAATTTGCAATTCTTCTCATATCAATATGATGAAAAAACATATGTTAAAATGTTGGACGGGGTTTATATACTTTGACTCTTGTAGAGCAGAACATGACAAGTATTTTGTGACGGCGCGAGTATTAATTATCAAACATCTAAAAATCACAACTTTAAAACCAACCGAGAAGAAAACTCGAACACCATCATTTCTGCAGGTTGAAGCTAAATTAGATTTGATTAATCCAATTTTTTTAAAATTAAAACTTAGATACTTGAAAAGTATACGAAAAATACTATAATTTGCTATTCTTCTCATATCAATATAATAGAAAAAATATATGTTAAAATGTTGGCCAGAGTTTCCTAAAGCAAAACATGACAGGTATTTTGGGTCAGAGCGAGTATTATTTATCAAGCATATAAAATCACAACTTTATCTCCTCTTCTCCTTTTATTAATAGTATTATTTAGGTATCACGTAGTTTCTTATTCCTTCATTTGTTTTGTATCTTCATATTTTATTGTCTTATTTTCCTACAATCCTGCGTCGATTACATTTCTTTGAGCCGAGAGTCTATCGGAAACAACCACTCTACCCCGCGAAGGTAGGAATCGGAAACAACCTCTCTACCCCACAAAGGTAGGAGTAAGGTCTGCATGAATCATACCCTCTCCGGACACCGCTTATGGGATTACATTGGGTATGTTATTGTTTTATATAAAAATCACAACTTTAAAACCGACCGAGTGATATTTTCTATGAATAAGAGTAACTCGATCATCGCGAGCCAAAGAGCAACCCTAAACCCACGACTAATTCCACGGAATACATGATACCATCTACATATAACAGCTAACTCTATCCATCAAGGCTAGGACATATGAAAAGAAATAACCTAGTGTTTTTGTCTCTGCTATGATTTGAACTGGATAAATCTCCTATAGAATAACTATTTATCAAACATATAAAAATCACAACTTTACAACCGAGTGATATATTCTATAGTAAGAGAACTCGAACTACAGCATTTCTGTACTACCGAAACCCTAAACCCACAGTGCGGCAACAGTAGTTCGAACACACATAAATAAACCTACAATCTATCATTTTTCGCAACGGGAAACATGACATACATTCATATCGTTATTATAATAAGATAAACACAAAGAGAAAAAACGAACGAAATGCATCTATTTGAAGAATTTGAAGTGCGAATAAAAGCTCTACCTTTGGAGATCTGGTTAAGGCGAGAATCAAATTCAGTTTTTTCACCCATGACTGATGATCGGAAAGGAGTAAAGAGAAGTAGCGCTCAAAGAAAACCCTAATTTATGATTGACTGCTTTGCTAGAGGGAAGAGAGGAGAAGAAGCTGAGGCGGGGTGAATATAGGGCAACGGGTAGAGGGTAATCGAAAACTTGGGTTGGTTTAATGACGTGTCACCCTTCGGCATAAGTTAGCCATATCTTCCTATTATTAGCTTTTTTCTTTTTTTTTTTGGATATTTCTCAATTGTCTCTTTCTTTTTTTCTTTTCTTTCGCTTTTCTAAATAAAGTAACAATAATAATAAGATATATGTAGATCTTACTTCTATTTTTGTGAGATCAACTTAAAAACTTATCATTTTATTTTATGTGCTTTCTTCATGTGTTTCAAAAGTGTAATATTTTATTAAAAATTATTTTAATATTTTTAATTTTATTAATAATGAGATTTGCTTTATTTTAAACGATAAAATTCTATTTTTTTTGCTCAACTATAGTGTAAATTGAAACGCAATGACGAGTACAATTTTTAAAGACTTTGGGACTTTAGAAACATGTGTCATCCCTCACTCACGTAGTCACGTTAGTCATAGCCTCTCATTTTCTTTTTCTTTTTTCGTTTTGTATTCTTCAAAATATTTCATTTTCGATTTTTTTATAATCTTGGACGAATTCTTATGGAGGATAGAATGACATACATATAAACGCCTATTATGAGTAGCGGTTTGGCTATGTATACATAGAGTTTCATACTATATTTTATATGTGTGGCACGATAAAGCATAAGTTGAGTGAAATTGTGATTCTTAGCCTAAGAGGCAAAGCCTTTAGGTTGAGGATGTGATGTTTTCATAACCTATTACTTGTTGTGATATGGAGTAGTTAAAAAGGATACACATTTATGTATGATTAAAACTGAAAAATTGAATCAAATCAAATCAAACCGGTAATAACCAAATCGATAATTTTTTATTTTGTTTAGTTTAGTTTGGTTTTAATAATGAAAATCCCGATTAAATTGGTTTGATTTTTAACTAAAAATCGATCCAAACCAATCCGTGAACACCGCTAATCAACGTTATAATTATGAGTTCAACAAAACTTAATAACTTTAATTCCGAAAGAATATAATCTCTTGATAATTTTCATTAATGAAGAGGTATATATAAATAATTTACAATCTCTAAATATGAAAAATCATATTCCTACTATACTACTAATATCATAATTATACCACCGCAGTCATAGTGGGCAATTATCGTACGCTGAGGTGTCCCTAAAATCTTCAAACAGAACCAAGGGAAGACCTTTAGTAAAGATGTTAGCAATTTGATAACTTGAAGGGACATGCAAGACACGTATTTGTCCACGGGCTGCCTTTTCTCGAACAAAGTAAAAATCCATCTCGATATGTTTAGTGTGTTGATGTTAGACTGGATTCCCATGGAGATAGAATGCACTGACATTATCACAGTAAACCAGGGTAGCTTTCTGAATCGGAAAGTGTAGCTCTAATAGAATATTACGTAGCCAACATGACTCAGACACCATATTGGCTACCCCTTAATACTCGGCCTCCGCACTGGATCGCGATAAAGTAGCCTGGCGTTCGCTAACTAAGAAACCAAGTTGTCACCGAGAAACATGCAATAACAAGAGGTCGAACGCCTGGTATCTGGACATCCACCCCAATCAGCACATGTATAAGACACCAGAGTAGAGACGAATAATTGATATAAATGCAACCCATAATCAATTGTGCCATGTACGTATCGTATAATGTGTTTGAGCGCATGCATGTTCTCAACCCTTGGATCATGCATGAATAAACACACATGTTGGACTGCATAAGTAATATCTGGTCTCGTGAGGGTAAGATACTGAAGAGCCCCTGCAAGACTGCGATAGTGGGTGAGATCCTTGTATGGTGTGCTAGTATGAGCACGTAGCTTCGATTTGGTATCAATCGGAGTAGCCGATGACTTATAAGACGACATGACAACTCTCTCAATGATCTTTGTTGCATACTTTTTATGTGATAAAAATATACACCTGCATGATGAGTGACAATGATACCCAAAAAATAGTTCAAGGGTCCCAAGTCTTTCATAGCAAACTCTTAACTCATAAGGGTCATGACAGACTTGCGCAGATTATTAGAAGAGACAGTCAAAATAATATCATCCACATATAATATAATGTATGCCAGAAAAGTATCACTGCGATAGATGAACAGAGAGTGATCAGACATGCTGTGAGAAAACCCGATAGTAAACACAAAATCTGCAAACCTCTTATACCAAGCCTGTGGGGCTTGCTTAAGCCCAAGTTTTCAGCAAACATACATGATGAGGATAATTGGGGTCCCTAAATCCCAAAGGTTGATGCATTAAATTCCAAAGGATGATGCATGTAGACTGTCTCCTTAAGATCATTGTGTAAGAAAACATTTTTCACATCCAACTGATGAATGTGCCATATTTTTTAGAGAGCTAGAATGAGAATAGTGTGAATGATAGCCGGTTTGACCAATGGACTAAATATTTCTCCACAATCCACGCCAACCTGTTGAGTTTTACCACCACCTTCTGTCTCTCAAAATAACCGTCAGAATTTCCCTTATGAGTGAAAATCCATGTAGAATGATTAATATTGACACTAGGAGGACGGGGCACCAACTCCTACGTCTTATTTTCAATAAGAACATTATATTCATCATCCATGACAATTTTCCAATTTGGGTCATGAAGGACAAACAATGGGTTACGTGGTAGGGGTGATTTCGTGATATTAGAATTTAGATTAAAATGTCATTTATGTTTAAAGATACCATGTTGGCTACGAGTAACGGGCCTTTGACTCGAAATAGTATGGAACGGATTTGGAGTTGGCTGCGGGTCTGGTCTGGACTGGGTAACAGGCAGTGGTCCTGTTGGCCGAGAATCTGTTACGGGACATGGCCCGATATCTGGAAATGGTGTTGGGCCGGGCAGCGGTGGGCTCTTGGCCAGAAAATAGAGAGGCGATATTTTGACCATTTGGGCTAGCATACGATGGAGTCTTTGGCGAGCAGGATCAACTGATGCATTGGGCTAGGTAATGTACGATGTACGGTGAGAGTCCATCATAAAAAAATGTATAAGTACTAGACATTGATTTAGACAATTTAGCAAATGGAAATTGAGTTTCATAAAAAATAACATGACGACTAATTATGATTTTATTCGAAGATAAATCATAACATTTGTAACCACGATGATTAGACGGATAACCAAAAAATACACAAGCGGTAGAACGAGCTTGAAGTTTGTTAATTGTAGTTGATGGAAAAAGTGGACATCGCAAACACCCAAAATACTCTAAGATGAGAATACGAAGGGTCTTTATGATAAAAATTTTAAGGGGTGATTGATATGGTAAACCTTTGCTAGGAAGTATGTTAAGAAGGTAAATAACCATTTGTAAAGCATGATGCCAAAAAGAACGAGGTAATGAAGCATGGGCTAGTAAGGTTCGGACAATATTATTAATGGTACGAATTTTTCTTTCAACCTTCTCATTTTGTGAGGACGTATGAGGACAAGAAAACTGAAAAAGATATGTCATTAGTGTCACAAAATTCCCAAGACGACACATTATCATATTCTCTACCATTATCACATAAATTTTCCGTTCAAATTGGGTACAAAAGAATGCTCTAAATCTTTAAAAAATGGAAAAAAACTTGAGACTTCTTAGACAAAAGAAAGGTCCACAAAAAATAGAATAATCATCAAAGAATAACACATAATAACGATGGCCCAAATAGCTCAAAATATGAGATGTCCATAAATCACTATGAATAATGTCAAAAGACATCAATGTATTAGAATTAGAGGCTACAAACGGTAATCGAACATGTTTTCCTAGCGGTCAAGAAGGACAAATATGAGTAATACCCGTACTCTTACAATCAATAAACTTATTATTCTTAAGAGAAGAAATAATAGACGCCCCCGGATAACACAAACGAGCATGCCACAAGGAAGGAGTGAGAGCGACAAACTTTGATGGTGTGGCTTGACTCGTGGAAATGGTGGTGGTGGTGATTGGATAAAGCTCTCCCCGAATATTACATCTCATTAGAGGTATCTTCGTCGTGAAATCCTTCACAGAAAATCCAAAAGGGTTAAAGTTAACAGAAACCCAATTATCAGTTGTGAATTTTCGGACAGACACCAAATTTTTAATTAAGTGGGGGGCATAAAAGACATTTTTAGGATGATGGGTGGATGTGAGGGGGGGATGGGGGACAATTTTGTGTGACCATAACCACAAATTGGAATAGAATTGTCATTACCAACAATTATGCCACGAGTTTTGCTCAAATTGAAATAAGACGAGAGATTACATGGCGCGTACGTCATGTGAGAAGTGGCGCCGGTGTCCATATACCAATTTGCGTCCGGAGATTTAATCCAAGTGTATGCATCGCAACCTCAATATCCGTAGGTGTCGGACTAGATATCGAGCCCGCAGCAGCGAAGGCATGATGAGGCCGAGGCCCAAGCAGGCTAGCCTGCTGCCAAGGCCCAGCCGGCTGCATGGGCTGGAAATGCTTGATCTGCGAACTGGGCCTTTGCTGGCCACTGACCCAATTCGCTGGAAAGCTTGGAAAATAAGGAAAAATCAAGTTGGGCCACTGGCTAGCAGCCCCACGACCACTGTGTATTGGCCCAAGACTACGGCCAGTAGTGTTGCGTCCCAGCCGGCCCACTGCCACCATGTCTGCCACTGCCGCCACTGCCCCGACCCCCGCGATCGCCGTCGCGGTTCTTGCCACAATTTTCCAATTTTGACCCTTTTTGCCGCCACCGTTGTTACGGTTATGGCTAGAATTATCCGAGAATGAGTGAGGGTCATCAGATGTGGCCATCATGACGGAATTAGCTCCGATAGCCGCCTTCTTAGCCAAGCCAGCCTATTTTAATGTGAGCATGAAACGGGCCTGGTAGAACGGTGGAAGATGGTTACTTTGACGAAGAAGCGTACCAACGCCATTATAAGCCTCGAATAGGCCTACAACCATTTGAAGAACAAGATGATTATTGGTGACGGGCACACCAACGTTCTTGAGTTGATCCGCCAATTCATTCAGTCATTTACAATATGCTGAGATATTCAGAAAATCCTCTATATTGACATGGAAAAATTCTTGCTCAAGAATGACGACACGTGAATTCTTGCTCAAGTTTCCATCGTCGTGGCGTCGTGTTCAATAATCGTCTGTAAAAGGTCCGTAGAGAGTGGAATATATCCACTGGAGTACGGTAACATCAAGAGTCGTCCATAACGCAGGGTCATCATCGGCGGTAGGCACATTCTCTTTGCATATATCCGCGGGAATGATATGATGAAGGACTTGATGCGAGCGTGCGTGAACTTTGAATAATTTTGCCACATCGCGTATTGAACGTTTTCCATCTCAAGAACGATAGAGATGTGGTTTTTGATGTTGGAAATTGTAAAGGCAGGATGAAACATGTTCTTTGAGGTACATGATGAAAGAACAAGAGGAGAATGAGGGATTCAGAAGAAATTTTTGGGAGAGAAAAAAATGGGCCGTAGGCCTGCTTCTCGGTTTTCGATAATGAAGGGGGGTCGCGGAAGGTATTTTTGCCCTAGACTTCTGATACCACGGAAGAATATAATCCCTTGATTATTTTCATTAATGAAGAGATCTATATATACAATTTAGAATCTCTAAATATGAAAAATCTTATTCCTATTATACTACTAATATCATAATTAGACTTATATAAAATTCTACAAATTATAGTAAGTAACCTAAATATTATTGGTATGGTAAGTAACCTAACACGGGTTCTGTCAGATTCAAATTTAGTATCTAATCTAAGAAGAAAAAAAATTATAAGCCAGATAAATCAAAAGTTTTAGCTCCAACTCTATCACACCAATAATAACATATTAAAAAATGATCAACAACGCTTTCATGAAAATATAATATCATAAAGTGATGTTTGAGGAAGATAGAGTGAAATGAACTTACATTTGTGGTGTGGTGTGGTGTGGTGTGGTGTGGTGTGGGGGAGGGGGGCTAGAGAGGTTTTTCCGACAGATCTTCGATAGATTAAAAAATGACCAAAAACTAAAATAAAAATGACTATTTGCACTAAGGAAGACTCAACTTCAAAGGCCCCCACATAGAGACCCCAGAAAACGACAATCCTTCAACTACTACAGCAATCATTTATCGATCATCCAAGAACCGTTGACGCTGCTATGAGAAGAGTCAATTCTTTTCCATAAATTAGAATTCTGTTTACTCTTTTAAATTATTTATTAGAAAAAAGCTAACCATGGATTAGTT
Source organism: Anisodus acutangulus (assembly GCA_029783415.1). Lineage (NCBI taxonomy): Eukaryota > Viridiplantae > Streptophyta > Magnoliopsida > Solanales > Solanaceae > Anisodus > Anisodus acutangulus. Next base: position 3,314,478 of record CM056503.1, read on the forward strand.
TAAATTGACCATTGATCTATTCATTTCAAATTGCAACTGTAAACAATCTTCTTCCAATTGCTATAGTTCTGGTTCTGTAATTTAATTTACTTATGGCAGAGGAAAAAAAGATCAATAATTTTGCAATCCAAAATGGAGCAGCTGATATTTATGAAGTCATTAAGAGTTATATACCATTCTTGAATGTGAGAAGGCTATCAGACAAAGCCATTTTGCCCAAAAGAATGTTCCCTCATTCTGCAGCTTATGATATTTTCAGGTATAATTGCAACAATTAGTATTAGTTTATGACAATACTAATTGCTGATCTATATCCAGACTAATTACAAATAAAAGTTGTACTCTCTTTGTTCCACTTTATGTGTCCTATTTACTATTTGGATAGTCGAGGGATTCTTCTTTAACTATGGTTTTCTCAAATACTCTATAAATATTTTGGATTGTTTACTGTCGGAACTTATAATAGTACTTTTTATGTAGTTTGCAAATATGTAAATTCTTTTTCACAAAAAGATGAAGATTCTACTGAAAATTAGTTAGTTTGATACTCGTGCTATGAATAAGGTCACATAAATTGGAACGGAGGGAGTAGTATTTAGGCAGTTGGGCCGTGGTGGCTGCACTGGCTTCTATCTGCTTGAAATATTTTACTGAATACTGTCGGGGTATTTATTGAGGTAGTAAAATATTATGTTTTGGAAGGATCTTTTTGGTATTGAAGTCGTCAATCTGTGGGGAAGTGGACTGCTTAGATCAAAACAACATTTACAGAAATAGGGTTAACATAGAGTAGAATCGAACACGAATAGATTTGTTTTCGAAAAGTAAAAAGATGGGGGCCTAATTGCGATAAAAAGTAGTCTATCAGTGGAAGTTAGATGAATATCGTGATTGATAAGTGAGTAAATGGGTCAGCTGCACCTCTTGCCCAATGGGAAGTACTGAAGCTAGTGTCTCCCCCTCTCCCGGGGTTGGAAGGCAGTTCAAGGGACACGAGGCGAGATCTATTATGTTTGTTTTTTTCATTAACCTTTCATAAACTGATAAAAACATTTGTCAATCTGTCATTTTTTGCCCTTGACAGAAAAAAGGATAAGGAAATGGCTTCATATGCTCTTTTATATAGAGTAAAAATATGATGATGAACTTTTTCAAGAAGACCATCTACTATGTTAAGTTTGCAAACACTATTAAAAAGTATTGTCAGGCGCAGTGATTGCTATCACTGAAAAGATTTTTACGTCTCAAGTTGTATCAGACCCCACTTTGTGGGATTCTACTGAGTATGTTGTTGTTGTTGTTGTTAGCTGTAGCAAACAGTTTGATAACAGGCGTGGATCTAGTGATGAAGCTATGGATTCATCCGAACTCAGTAGCTTTAGCTTAGACCAACTAAATAAGTACGATTAATAGATTTTGAACCCAGTAAATTAGACAGGAGGTGATAGAATTTGAGTCAGAAACCATAAAGGTCAAATCATGGATTCACCTTTGTTTGATAATCCTCCAGTAAATAGTCAGACTATTGCAGAATTCATTGATAATCGTCAGCAAATATTTTTTATATTCATGATTAATTTGTTTGTAGTGCAAGGGACATTATGGTGCCAGCTCGAGGCAAGGCGAAAATTGCCACTGACTTAAGCATAGACTTACCTCCAGGAACCTATGGTCGTGTTGGTATGCTGCAGCATCTTATCTGAATACATTTTTCTTTAACAATGACAAAATCCGTCTTTAAAGATATGCGTTTTGTTTCATATGTAGCTGCAAGATCAAGTGTGGCTTGGCATCATTCCATTGATGTTGGAGGCGGAGTAGTTGATTTAGACAAAAATCCTGTTTTCGTGATACTGTTCAACCATTCTGATGTTGATTTTGAGGTAAAAGTTGGCGATAACATAGCACAGCTAGTCATTGAACTACATGCCACACCAGAGGTTATTGAGGTTTATCAATAATAATTATAATTTGAATTGTCAAATCTACGTTCATTTTCGAATCCTCCGGCTCTACATTCTGGATTTACCTCTGTTCATGCTGTTGAATGTTGTAATAGTTGTCGTTGTAAACGTCTTTATGCCCCCGGCCCGATGTATTTGTGCCTTTTAGTCCTTGTTTTCGGCTCGAATTATGTATACATATAAAGGGATCTCGCTCATTTTTGAATCCTCCGGCTCTACATTCTGGATTTGCCTCTGTTCATGCTGTTGAATGTTGTAGTAGTTGTCATTGTAAATGCCTTTATACCCCAGACCCAATGTATTTGTGCCTTTTAATCCCAGTAACCATCCATTTTAGCTGTTCATGTATCATTGACTATATGAATCAGAAATTTGAAATGATTGAAATCATTCATCTCTTTAAAGTGTATTGGAGTAATAGAAAAGACTGTACATTCTTCATTTAGATCATGAAACAAGCCATTCTAGTAGTGACAAAGGTTGCAGAATTCAGCCTAATATGTATGAACTTATCTTATGAATAGATATGCTACAAGGTAGAAGCAACTGATTTCTCGCAACTCTGCAACAGCTAATCCCAAGCCATGAGCATCATCCGTTTGAGGAATCTCGTCGTTGGAATCTATGTGTTGACCGATCATATCAAGAACAAGGTAACAAATTACCATATATACCATGAAAATAGCAACAATTGCAATCAGAAAAAGAGGGAATGGGAGTTCATGAGCTGCAGAGGAACTCATTAGGTTAGATAAGATTTTCAGAAAAGTTTACATTTCACATCTAATCATTGAGCTCCATGCCCTTACAGTAAATAAGAAAAGAATACTAATAAAAAAAGAGTCATTGAGCTCCATGCCATACCTTAGGTTGTTGAATGTTGAGTAATGATAATAATGTAGCATTTGAATTGGCAGATCCTAGTCCAAGAGATATCTCCAAGCTACACCTATGGTTGATGCTCACCCTTATCACCCCGTCTGCATTTACTACATTCACTCCCGGAAACTAAAATAGAAACTGTAACCTCGTGTTTATATCTATAAAGCAGTTGTTTATTGTTTAATTCACATACTCAAAGGCGGATTTAAAACGGGTTATATGGTTTCAAGTTTTAATTGGAAGTGACCAGAGGCGGAGTCAGAATTTGACCTTATGAATTTTAAATTCTAGAATAGAGACATCAAGTATTAGTAACTGAATACTGAATTCAAGTTTATTATATATTGAGTAGATTTCGTAATACAAATACAGGGTTTTGACTAAAGATACTGAGTTCGGCTAAACCTGTAGCTAACCTTCTTGCTCCGCCCCTGACCATAACTCATTGCTTTCCGCTCGAACTATGTATACATACATTAAAAAAATCCTTATGTCGGCATCCTAGATCTCCCCTTTTTATGTATTTGTGCCCTTTAATCCAATAACCATCAATTTCATCATTGATATGTCATTTATTAGATGAATAGCAAAAGTGAAACCATTACCTCTTCAAAATAATTGTAGTTCCAAATAATTGTGTACTCTTCATTTACATCATGAAACAGGGCAGGGGCACTCCAATAATGATAGAAGGCTAAAATTAAGCCTAATATTCATGAATTTATCTTATGAATAGAAATGCTACAAGTAACAGTATATGGATGTTTTTTCTACAAAAATATACACAATTAGGAAAGGGAAAGGGGAAATATCTCGTTCGTGAGAATTGAACTCACACCTGTTTATGAAAGATTCCACCTGTACCACTAGACTGTACGTAAGCCTTGACGGTCTTGTATATGAACGCAGTTTCTTACTTTAAGAATGAAAATTGAGGTCTAAAAGACGTTCGACAAGTTGGACAAGTTGGTTTTTTGGCTAGCCAAGGATCAATACATTGAGCATGAAACATATGGTTACAAGCTGGGAAACTTCTGCACAATTCTGCATCACAAAGACCATCCAAGGTGTGAAGATCGTATTTTTTGTTTGACTTAAAAAATTTGTGTTGACTACGAGTGACAGGCCGTAGGGCCGGAATTGGATCTAGGCGAGATGAGAATGACGGACTGCCCGGCAATGGGTTGGCAGTGACTGGACTGTCGGGCAGTGGGTCAGCAGATGATGGGCTGCTCGAGCCTGAAAGTGGGCCGAGACCCAGCGGACTGCCAGCCACTGGGCCTCTCGGCAGTGGGCTGCCAGCGAGAGGCTCAACTGGGCCAGCAGCTGCTGAGCTCGCTAATTGGGCCGAGACACCCGGAAAATTAGGCCTGTTTGGGAGACCAATTTATGGATCAAATACGGGGGTATGCTATCGTCAAGAAATCCATAGGTAGGAGGCTCGGAACAATGTAATTTGGCAAAAGAGAAATTTGTTTCATCAAAAAGTACGTGACGACTTACGATGATTTTATTAGAGGATAAGTCGTAACATTTGTAACCACGATGATTTGACGAATATCCCCAGAAAACACACGGAGTAGACCGCGGTTGAAGTTTATTGATGATAGTAGAAGGAAAGAGATGATAGCATAAAGCACCCGAAAACCCGTAAATGAGAATATGATGGGTCCCTTAGGTATAAAATTTTGAGTGGGGATTGGTAGGCTACTTGTTTGCTCGGAAGTATGTTCATAGGTTGCCATTTGTAACGCATGATGCCAAAAGGAAGGTGGCAGAGAGGCATGGGCAAGTAAGGTTCTAACAATGTTGTTAATGGTTCAAATTTTTCTTTCTGCTTTTCCATTTTGAGATGATGTATGTGGACACGATAGACGAAACGACAAACCATTAGTTTTGCAAAAATTCCAAAATGACCCATTATCAAATTCTCTACCATTATCATACCGAATATTTTTAATGTCCAGTTCAAATTGAGTGCGGACGTATGCTCTAAAGGATAGAAATGTGGAAAAAACTTGTGATTTTGTAGACAAAGGAAATGTCCACAAAAAAATAGAGTAATTATCCAACAAAAGAAGATAATATCTATGGCCCGAAGAGCTCAAAACGGGAGATGTCCAAATATCACTATGAATAATATCAAAGGGCATAACAGTACGAGAATTAGAAGCAACAAAAGACAACTTAACATGTTTTCCAAGAGAACAAGAGCGACAAACATGAGAATTACAAGTTCTAGTACACTCAATAAATTTATTTTGTTTAAAGGAAGAAAAACCAGGTGCTCCCGGATGACCCAAACGTTCATGCCATAAAGAAGGAGCTAAAACTGCAAAAATGGATGGTAATTTGGCTTGATGTGTGGTTGTGGTGATTGGATAAAGCTCGCCCTGACTATCACATTTCATTAGACGCATCCGCATTTGAAAATCCTTCACGGAAAACCCAAAAGGATCAAATTCAACAGAAACCCAATTATCAGTAGTAAATTTTCTAACTGAAATCAAGTTTTTAATTAATTGAGGAGCGTGAAAGATATTTTTGAAAGTTAACGGTGGGTTCGAGGGAGACAAGTTTGTAGTACCATAACCTCGAATTGGAATTGAATGACCATTTCCGACAATTATACCACGATTATTGCTCAAATTAAAATAGGACGATAAATTACCTTGGGAGGATGTCATATGAGACGTTGCACCGGTGTCCATGTACCAATTTGTGTCGGGCGGAGTAAGCCTAAGAGTATGCATCGCGACCTCGATATCTGTCGGGGTTGTCACTGCAGAGTGGGCCTGCTGCCACTGGCTCGACAGTGGCCCAAGAATCCATGGCTACTGCTGGGCCTGCTGGGTCGCTGGCTATGACTTGGGCCTGGCCCAGTTACCGGCTGGATAGGGGCAGGGCGGCACGGTCCAAGGCCATGGTGCCGGCCCACTGCCCCATGGTGCCCTCGACTGCCACTAGGCTGACGGTTGCCGCTGGCCGGCCCCTCTGCCGCCACCGCCGCCTCCTCCGCCACGGCGGTGGCTGCCGCCCTTTCCACCACCGAGGTTTTTGCCTCCATTATTGCTATTTCGTCCCTTTTGGCTACAGTTTGGCGAATTTTCAAATTGTGTAGAAGTATCCTCGGACGGAGCGGCAACCATGACGGAATTTGACATGGTGGCTCACTTTTTTGGCAAAACCCGCTTCTTTGAGAATGAGCATAGAGCGGGCTTGGTAAAACGGCGGAAGAGGATTGCTTTGGCGGATGAGCGTACCTACTCAACTATATGCGTCGATGAGGCCGACAACTAGTTGTAAAACAAGCCTATTGTTAGTTACCGGTGCGCCGACGTTCTTGAGTTGGTCCGACAAAATCTTGAGCCGTTGACAATATGCGGATGCATTGGGAAAATCCGCCATGTCGGTGGTGGAGAATTCATGCTCAAGAGTAACGACCTGATAATTTTTGTTGTCTTGGAATAAGTCGTGTAAGCGATCCCAAGCCTCCATCGCCGTAGAATCAGGTTCAATAATTGTATGCAGCAAATCGCTAGAAATAGTTGCATAAATCCGCTGAAGAACTGTCACATCGAGGGTTAATCATAATTCTCTTTCGTCGTCGGTTTTCGGCACCTTCTCCTTGCCTTTTTCCGGCGGAATTATATGATGAATAACTCAGTGGAAGCGGCAATGAATCTTGAAGAGATCCGCCCACGTTGTATAATGGACGTTTTTCCATCTCAAGAGTGATGGAAACATGTGATTTAATGTTTGAAACTGTGAGGGCCGGATGAAAAGAGGATTTCGAGTCAGACATGGCTGACGGGGAGAAGGGTGGTGGTCGGCGGCAAAAGAGGAAGGGGGGGGGGGAGCCGACGGTCACAAAGAAGTAGGGTTAGGGTTTCAGGAACTTTCACTAGATTGCTGCCATGTAAGAAATATTCTTCATTGATTATTTCATTCCAAAATCATAGTACATATACTAAAATACAAACCTAATTCTAGGCTAAAATTACGGTAAGTAATAACTATAATATACATCTACCATATACAGAATATACATAATTATGACTAAATATAATTTTCCTATTCTCAGTAAAGAACGATAACTTCAAGAACCCCGACAAGAAAAAGGAAATCGAAAAGTTGTTGAATCCCATATCCATTCAGGTATTTGAGCAGTTGATGTCAATTGGCAAACTCATTACTGACTATCATCAAAGTGATGGTGATGTTGCAGTGGATGATGAAACTCTTAATGATGATGTTGGTGTAGCAGTTGAGTTTGAGGAGAATGAAGAAGCTGAAGAAAGTGACCCTGATGTGGTGCCAGAGGATGAAGAGGAGGATGACGATGTGGTGCAAGCTAATGGTGCTAGCACTATGCAGATGTGCGGTGGCATTGATGATGATGACATGAAGGAGCCTGAGGAGGGAATGGCCTTGAATGTTCAGGATATAGATGCTTATTGGCTTCAAAGAAAGATTTCTCAAGCTTATGAGCAGCAGATCGACCCACACCAGAGTTAAATACTTGCTGAGGAGGTTCTTAAAATCCTCACTGAAGGTGATGACCATGAAGTGGAAACAAAGCTGCAGGTGCCTCTGCAATTTGACAAGTTCAGTCTCATAAAGTATCTTTTGCGAAACCGGCTGAAGGTAGTGTGGTGTACCCGTAGTGTGGTGTACCTGTCTTGCAAGGGCTGAAGACCAAGAAAAGAGGAAGAAAATTAAAGAAGAAATGTTGGGTTTAGGGCCAGACCATGCTGCAATACTAGAACAGTTGCATACTACTAAGGCAACTACAAAAGAGAGAGAAACCAATTTGGAGAAAAGCATTAGGGAAGAAGCTAGGCGGCTTAAAGACGAGACTAGAACAGATGGTGACATGAAAAGGAAGGGACATGCTGATAGGGATCTTGATAATGGTTGGTTGATGGGTCAGTGTCAGTTGCTCGATCTTGACAGCCTAGCCTTCCATCAGGGTGGTCTAGTCATGTCAAATGAAATGTGTGAGCTTCCGTTATCTTATCAGTCTCATATGAAGGGTTACGAGGAAGTTCATGTGCCAAGACTGATGCCAAAGCCATTAGCTCCTGGCGAAGCGCTTGTGAAGATCTCTTCCCTTTCAGAGTGGGCACAGCCAGCTTTCAGTGGGATGTCCCAATTGAACAGGGTGCAGAGCAAAGTATATGAAACTGCCATATTTCTCAGTTCTGAATAGTCAGAAGTGAAGAGAAATTAATTCAATTAGCGATTAGTTCGTGCTGGCCTGAAATTTCATTCTTGAGGAGACTGTAAGATCGAAGTATGTCCTTGGCTGATAACGAAGACCTAGGAAAAGAAAAACAATAAATATTGTAACTTCTGCTTGGTACTTCCAGAGGCAGATGGACTTTTGCAAGAAGAACATTAAGTTTGAAAACACTGCTAAAAAGTGTAATCAGGCCTGTGATGCGCTTCCTGATAGAATTTGCCATTGAGCAGAAAGAATAATAATTGAAAAGTTCCTTTCATGATTGTTTGTTGATGGTGCAAGGGACATTGTGGAGGGGCAAAACTTTGATTCCCACTGACTTAAGCATAGATTTACCTCCAGGAACCTATGGTCAAATTAGTATGCTGCGACATTTTGTCAGTACGTTTCTTTAACTGGCGTGATCTGAATTTAACTATTTTGCTAATTTTGTTTTCAAACATATATAGCTGCAACATCAAGTGTGGCTTGGAAACATTCCATTGGAGGTGGAGTGGTTGATTTAGACAAGAATCGTGTTTTCGTGATACTCCTATTCAACCATTCTGATGTTGATTTTGAGACAAAAATTGGCGATAACATAGCACAGCTAGTCATTGAGGGAGGTTGTTGAAGTTCATCAATAATCAAAGTGCATGTGGTATTTGAATTGATAAATCGTCCAAGATTTGCTGGGGCAGCTATATATGTCTCCATGTGTAATGCAGTTGTTCAACGTTTAACTCTCGTGTTAAGATACAGATTTTGGGGTGGGGTCTGTGAGTTCAATTAAGTATATTTCTTTCAACCGTATACACAAGCGAAAATAGCTAATGTAACAAGATCACAGTTATTTTCGAGCCATCTAACTCTACATCCTGAATTGGCCTATGTTCATGCTGCTGAGTAGACACGTCAGACCTCCCTTTTCTTAATGTATTTGTGCTCTTTAATCCAAATTATAATCTCATTGATTCATGCGTCATTGACTATAAAAGGGCAGCCTGACACACTAAGCTCCCGCTATGTGCGGGATCCGGAGAAGGGTCTGACCACAAGGATCTATTGTACGCAGTCTTACCTTGCATTTCTGCGAGAGGATGTTTCCACGACTTGAACCCATGACCTCGTGGTCACATGGCAACAACTTTACCGGTTACTTCAATGCTCCCCTTCATATGCGTCATTGACTATAAGAATTGAAAACTGAAATGATTGAAACCAACCATCTTAAAGTATTTACAATATATAGTTGAAAAGAATGTCTACTCTTCATTTACATCATGAAACAGGCCAGCCATTCCAGTATTGATTAAAAGGAATTTGCTTGTCCTTCAAGGTAGAAGCAACTGGTTTCTCGGAACTCTGCAACAGATAATCCCGAGTGACAAGCAACATCCACTTGAGGAATCTCGTCGTTATAATATACTTGTTGATCGATATTATCAAGAACAAGGTAACGAATTACCATATATACCATGATAATCGCGACAATGGCAACCAAAAAAAGAGGGGATGGAAGTTCAGCTGCAGAGAAACTCATTTGGTTAGATAAGATTTCCAGAAAGTATACATTTCACATCTAATCATTGAGCTCCATGCCCTAAATAAATAAGAAAATAATACTAGTAAAAAAGTCATTGAATTCCATGTCATACCTTAGGTTGTTGAGTAATATCAATGATAATAATGCAGCATTTGAGTTGGCAGATCCTAGTCCAAGAAATAGCTCCAAGCTATGTGTTTTTTTCTACAAAGCAACTGTTTATTGTTTCTTACATACTCAAAGGCGGATCAAAACCGGGTTCAACCGGAAGTGACCAGAGGCGGAGCTAGGATGTGATCTTTATGGTTTCTAAATTCTAAAATAGCGACGTCAGGTATTAGTAACTGGGCTTTGAATTCAACTTTTGTACATGTTTAGTAGATTTCTTAATACAAATACATTATTTTGACTAAAGCTACTATGTTTGGTTGAACTCGTATGTAACCTTCTCGCTCCGCCACCTACTAGAACTCATTGCTTTGAGCTCAAACTATGTATACGGATGTGGGAAAATTTTAGAACAATCACTCTCATTTTTTGGGTACAAGTTCTTATGCCGCTGTTCTAGACCTCCCCTTTTATGTATTTGTGCCCCTTTAATCCAACAACCATCAATTTCATCAATTGATGTGTCATTTATTAGATCAATAGCAAAAGTGAAACCATTGAAACCATTAACTCTTCAAAATAATAGGAGTAGCTGAAAATAATTGTGTGCTATTCATTTACATCATGAAACATGGGAAGGGTACTCCAATAATGATAGAAGGCTCAGATTCATCCTAATATTCATGAGTTTATCTTATGAATAGAAATGCTACAAGTAAAAGTATATGAATGTTTTTCCCCCTAAAATAGTCCTAGTACATTATAAACAATTAGGAAAGGGAAAGGGAAAAGGAGATAGTGAGAATTAAACTCACGCCACTAGACTATAAGCCTTAGACGGTCCTGTACATGATCGTAGTTTCTTACTTTAAGAAAGAAAATTGCGGTCTAAAAGGCGTTCGACAAGTTGGACAAGTCGGTTTTTTGGCTAACCAAGGATCAATACATTGAGCATGGAACATATGGTTGCAAGCTGGAAAACTTCTGCACAATTCTGCATCACAAAGACCATCCAAACAAATGGCACACGTCGAGTAATTCACTTGTCCCTTGAGGTAGAAACAACTGATTTCTTGCAACTCTTCGACAGATAATCCCGAAGCATGAGCATCAACTCGAGTAATCTCATCGTTGAAATTATCGTGTTGATCGATTAGATCAAGAACGAGGTAACAAATTACCATGTACACGATGATGATCGCGAAAATGGCGATTAAAGAAAGAGGGGGTGGCAATTCAGCTGCAGAAAAGTTCATTGAATTGCTTTAATAAGATCTTTAGAAATTGCAAAGAAGTTGAACCAGAAATTCCATATGCCATTGGCCTATAGCTTGAATTGGACATGTTGTATAATATCTCTTGCGTAGATCAATTATATTTGACTCAAAATTTTAAAATAGAGAAAATGGAAGAAGCTTGTGCTTGAATACTCTATATGTTTCTGTGTCATGGTTACTATTTGGAAAGTCAAATGATACTTTTTTAATCATGATTTTTTCAAATATTGTTTTAAATATTTTAAATTATTAACTATTATGATTTATTCCTTTTATTAGAATGCGCTATCATGGCATATTCGATTTTGTTATCAGCATGTTCATACTGCTTTAATTTCTTGTTTGAGTCTGACCGTTTTTCTTACTTTGCTTTGCTTGTGATTATGCTTTGTTTTGAGCGGAGGATCTCCCGGAAACAACCGATCTACCTACCAAGGTAGAAGTAAGGTCTGCATACACTCTACCCTTCTCAGACCCACGATGTGGGATTTCACTGAGTATGTTGTTGTTGTTATTAACTATTGTGATTTATACTACTTTTATGTAGTTTTTAAATGTCAAAAAATCATTTCAAATTTTTCTTTAGAGTTGTATGTCCAAATTTACATCGATAAGTTGTTAGTTTGATTCTAGTATTCCGAATAAGGACACATAAATGAAAACGGAGTGAGTATTAGATTTGACTTTCTTAAACGTAACCTAAGTTACAATTTGGTCTCACATGATTCTTCCTTCTAATGCACAAAATCTATTCCACATAATTTTTGAGAGATTACTTGTGATGAATGACAAATAATAAATTGACATTGAAAGCAAAGCTACCAGCATATAAAAAATAATCAACAGAATTGATGTCTGCCTTAGGAGATAATCATTTCTTTTTGTTTTGGGTAGTTGGCGGTCAATAGCGTTAAAGTATACGACATGTCTTGTTTATTTCAAGAGTTTATCTTAATTTTTTTTATTATATATTTTTCTATATCAATTAATATTATGAAGGGATTCTTGGAGTAATTGTTAAAGTTGTTGTCACGCAACCAGGAAGTCATGGGTTCAAGCCGTAGAAACAGCCTCTGGTAGAAATGCAAGGTAAGACTGTGTACAACAGACTCTTGTGGTCCGATCCTTCCCTGAATCCCGCGTATAGCGAGAGCTTAGTGCACCGGGCTGCCCTATCTCAATTAATATTATGGTGTTTTTCAATTTATGAAAGAGATAGAATTTCAGAATTTGTGGTCTAAAATAATCTATAAACATTTGTGTTGGTGAATCATCCGATAAACTGAAAAGTCTAAAATAAATTCCTTATAAATATAGAAAGATAATATTCGTTTTAAACAAGCTAAAAAGGAGCACATAACCGATAAATAGGACAAAAAGAGTATATATCTTCCTGTTTTTCAGTCTTACTTTAATTTCAAAAAATAAATTTTCATTAGTCCATACAATTGAACTTTATTCGGTTCGAATTTCAAAATAAGCTACAAACATTTGTGTTGTTATAAATTATCTTATAAATTAAAAGGCTTAAAATAGATTATTTCAAAATATAAAAATATAACATTATTTTTAGACAAATTAAAAAGAAGAATATGCCACAAAATATAGAATAGGAAAGATATATTTCAATCTTACTATCAAAAAATAAAAAAATAATTTCCATTAGTCCATACAATTGAATTTTCTTCACTTCCAAGTTCCAAACCTTCTAGTTTCTTTAAATGTACTCATCTTTTTATTCATTCTTGAACTATACTACGTAATCGAGACTCTTAGTAAAGTAAACTTATCTACAAACTCTAAAGCAAAATTAGAATAACTTATTACACAATTCATACGAAGAAATAATTAAACTTTAAGTGAAAACTCACAATTTCATAGAATTGCTCTGTAAAAATCCTCCACTTTTCTTATTAACTGTTATGCGACACAGTAAAAATGGGAAGGGCGATGGAAGGCAAGCAACTGACTTCCCTGTGATTACTTTCGTCAACATGAGGTCCCCTCTACACGCTAGATTAGTCCATCAGTGTCGTGTAGAAAAACCGAGTTCGTAGACAACTATTTGCAACGAGAGAAATGATTTGCTTGAAAGTAGAAATGCTTGCTTGTATTAACTATTAACTAGGCGTGGCCAGTGGGCCGGGATTGGGTCCGTCGGAACATGCGAGATCGGGTCGGGGCGGGACGGGGGAGGGGCGGGATCGAGTCGGGGCGGGAAGGGGGAGGGGCGGGATCGGTCGGGTCGGGACCGGCGGAATCGGGACAGGCGGGATTCGCCGCCGTCCCGTCCCATTTTCGATCCTGTAGGAGTCGGGGCGGGATCGGGATAAGTTTTTTTTTTACACTTAATTTTCAAAATAACATATATATATATATATATAACTCAACAAGATAGTGTAATAAAAACATCTCAAGATTGTTTTTTGCCTCTTATATTATTTAATAGACATGATTTTTTTTGTAATACAAATATAATTATCAAAATTGCAACATTGTGGTGTTGTTCAAAAGTTGCAAATTACATAGTAAAATTGCAATTAAAAAAAATTACATTTTGAAAAAAACATGTTCTAGTTTCTTGATAATTTCCTGTGGTTCTTCGGTTGGAATTGGTATCTATTGGTCAAATTGCTCCACGTCGCTTCCACCACATTCGGATAAGATTTTGTTGTAGTTATTGTCTTCTTCTTCGTTGATTTCCGGTTGACCGCACCTTCTCCGCTTCGCTCGTATCCAATCTTTGAATAATACTACAATCTCCAAGTTGTCTCCGGCTAATGAGTGTCTGTGCTCTCCTATTTGATATCTGCCGGTAGAAAAAGTGCTTTCAGACGCCGTTGATGACGCTTGAATGTTCAAAATATCTCGGGCCATCATTGAAAGTGTCGGAAATGTCTTCTCATTCCCCCTCCAGTATTTCAGCAAGTCTTCACGCCCTTCTTCATTGAGAACTGCTTGGTACGGTACATAACCCTGCAAAACAAAAATATCAAACTCGCTAATTTGGTTAGTAGCGGTACGGCCACACATTATATTTCTGAGGCTTTCAATACTAGCCGCAGAAACAACATGTCTTTTGTGAGGTTGCGTTGAAGAAGAAGAAGATGGTATGGAAGCCGGTAGGTTGCTAGCACTTTCTTGTTGGTAAAACCTATATACTTTTTTGCATTCGTCTTCTACACTAGACAACACTTCTTCTTTAGTTTGTTCAATAGGTGGTGAGTAATTTGAATTTTTGGGACTTGGAGATGGTAATAATACTGCTATACAATCGTAAATAGTTTCAATAAGTGATTTAGTACCGTCTATTTTAATAGTCGGATTTAATACAATACCAATAATAAAAATAGTGGGAATAGGAATAAATTTTATTTTTTATTTTGATAAACATTTTTTAAATAGCTGCCTTATAAGATGGTTTATCCATATATTCATTAAGTAGTAAAAATATTAGAGCTATATAAAACAACATAGTTGAAATAGTAGGATAATATATACCGAAATTTTTTTTTGTTGCTTGAAAAAATTTCTCTAAAAATACAATAAGTTATGAAATTTCCCCCCAATCGTTATCTACAACCATATCAGCTGGATTTTGATTATGAGAGTTAAAAAATAAAGTTATAGGTTTTCTATAGTCATAAGCGACAAGTAGTTGCTCATATAAAAAATTCCACCTAGTGGGTACTTCTTCTGAAATTTTTCTATAATGTAGTTGACAATCGTGACAAGTTTTTTTTATATTATTTTCTTCGTTGTATTCTATTATTTTTAAAAATAAAGTTTATAACAAATTATATTTTACTAAGAATGTTTTCAAAAAGTGATAGACCATCATTTACAACTAAGTTATATATATGGCACGCACATTTTATATGAAAATGATCTGAAAAAGATAGAGTTAAACTATTTTTTAAAATTGTAATAGCGTAATTGTTAGAAGAAGCGTTATCTAATGTAATAGTCATAATTTTATCAGTTATTCCGTAATAATCACACACTTGATAAATATTTTATGCAATAAAAGTACCAGTGTGTCTATCATCTATATATCTATACGGCAAGATACGTTTTTGCATAGACCATTTATAATCTATCCAATGACAGGTTACCGTTAAATAATCATGGTCGTTAGTACTACGGCCTATATCAGAAGTGATAGCCACTTTTCCATTAAAACGATATAATGAATAACGTAAATATTGTTGATATTCATGTGCAAATTTAAATACATCTCTCTTAACAGTTGATCTAGGAAAACCATTAAAAGCAGGATTATACATATCTCTAATGTAATGAATAAAACCGGGAGATGAAGGAAATGGAAAAGACAAACCCTCCACAACAACTAATTTTGTTATTGCTTCCCTATCTCTATGTTTATCATATTTAGGGCCTACAATTCCCCCCGTCATAGGACTAATTTGACCCTGTACTTGATCCGGGACAGTATGTGAACCTTGTCCCGATGGAGCGGACGTTTGCCCACCCGATTTTGAAGCCTCGTATTGGGCATACCTAGTTGGATGAGCCCTTGATACGTGTCTCAGTAAACCCCCATACCACCGTGACCTTTTCCAGTTTTAAATTTTAAAACATATTTACAAATTTTACATCTAGCTACTTGATTCTCTACGTCCCTATCAAAAAATATCCATGCATCTGATTTTAATGATCGTTTTGCTGAACCTCGTCTCATACTGGAGGGAATATGAGACATTTCAGTTGAAGGTGCACTAGTGGGTGTGTTGTCATCTACATTAGTGAGTGTATCATCTAGATCATCGTCTAAATTAAAGTCTTCTTGAGTTACAGAAAATAGCTCATCGTCTAAATCTAATGGTATTGTAGGAAAATGTTCAGTATCAACAAAATCATCATGTGTAGGAATAGAATTCTGTCTAGAAATAGGACCATGCCCTTGTTTTCCCTACTAGAAGAAGCATGACCCTACCCGTAAGCATACATTTAAATTCTTCCATTATAAATTTATACTTATACTAATAAATAATTAAAGTAAACGAAATTAAGTGCGCTAAATAAAATAAACATACAATAATAATTTAATGAAGGAACGAATGAACCAAACGCCGACGTGTAATCGAGAGGTTAAAAATTAAAACTTTGCTCGATGGAAGATCCTCAAGCTAGTTGCCAACTTCGCTCCCAAATGAATAAATAAAATTGAATATTTAGTAGACAATGTAGACTCGTAGAGAGATATATTGAGAGATTAGAGGAAGATTTGTGAGAAAGATGAAGAGAAAATGAGGTATTTATAGTTGGAAAATTGGGTTAAAGTATAAATATAATAACTTATGTGATAAAAATAATTATTAAGGGGGTACGGGGGGTTGGGGGAGGGGGAGGCCAAAAATGGCCGTTGCACAACGGCCAAAATGTAAAATGGATGTTGGTGCAAGATTATTTTGCAAAGGGGAGCTTCGGGCGGGATCGGAACGGGACAGGGTCCGGGTCGGGACGAGACCATGTCCCGTCCCGGTTCGAGTCCCGATACTGTAATTTTTTTAAAAGTCAAGTTTGGGGCGGGACCGAGGTGGTGTCGGGGCACCGACCCGACCCACTGGCCAGCCTTAGTATTAAGGGAGAATCCGTATAGGCACTCAGCCTACTCGTCCTGCATGGTCCTTTGTCTTGGGACTCTCCTGTATGTACTTTAGTTTCATTCATACTTGAAAATTTCTGCACAATCACTGAATCGTTTAGTTCAGTGAAGACTTGTCAAGAAAAGAAAGGAATTAAAAACTAAGAAGTGCATTCCGTTACCGGGAATCGAACCCGGGTCTCCTGGGTGAAAGCCAGATATCCTAACCGCTGGACGATAACGGAACTTGTTGTTATGGTATGATGTCTAATACTAAAGATTTTGCTTTCCATTGCTTGAGGCCGGTTTGGATGAGTGTAAGCAAGTTCGGAATTCACTATCGCTTTCCGCTTGGAGCAGCTCACCCCTTTTCAGTAAAAGGGCGAACCGTGAAAAGCCTAAAGCTTCAGCTTTGGAGGCTATCATTATTCATATAATAAATTGATACACGATTTATATATAATCGACAAAGAGATAACTGATATTTTTGAAACAAAAGTTGAAAAATAGTAGCTAATCAAGATTGGGGTTGGAGTTGATTCACACCGTCACTAAGCATGTAAAGATTAGGTTAAGTGTACCAAACTTGTAATTATATTGTTTGTTTTTGCATACTTAATACTCATTCTGTCCCAATTTATATGACATTTTTTGTCAGTTTAAAAAAATTGACATGACACATTTCTTTATTGACAATAATTTAATTTTAAATTTTATTTTTTACGCTTAACGAGTTGATTTATAATCACACAAATATCTTGAATTTGTTTTAGATTACAAAATTCAATTTTTTTTCTTTATTTCTTAAATTTTGTGTCCGATCAAATTACATAATATAAATTGGGACGGGGAGTATGAAATAAGAAAGATCTGGGTAACAATATAATGATCACATGTTCATAGGAATTCAAACTCATATATATATATATATATATATATATATATATATATATATATATATGACCTTTGCAGTTAAGCTATTACCTTAGGACCATCAAACTTGTAACTTTCAACAAGTAATTTTTTTACTAATGAGATTATACATTATACTAAACTAGTCATTCAAGTCGAATAAAAGTCAAAACTAGGGCATATTATATTCCTCAATCTTAATTGATGTAACTGAAGTTTTCCTCGTTTCTATCTAAAAGAAAGAGAATGAATGTGCTATTTTGACTTTTGCGACATACATCTTTGACCATTTTCGCTAGTCGTTCAACTTGAATAAATTCAAAACTAGTGACAGTTCTTGCTGTTTGCACCAAGTAAAATGGGTTCAATGTACACCCACCTTCTAATTAGCCTCTAGATTTTCTAATCTTCAACTTATTAAGTCTATCATGTTGTGTGCAGTCATGCACAAAAACATTAGTCCTCGTCTAAATAGAAAAGAAAATTAACTTTCTTTTCCTTTTCTCTCTTTCATCTTTCTCCCAACAAAGTATTTATTTTGCACTTGAATATTCAATCTTGCTTATGATAGAATGCAACAATTATGCTCTAACTAAAACTACAATGGGAAACAAATTATGGAGGTAGCTTTTACAAAAATACAGGGTTAAAACAACGTAAAATAGACCCTTATGATTCGATCCTTATCTGGACGTGTGCATAGAGGGAGCTTAGTACATCGGATTGCCCCTTTACGTGTATGTTCAATCTATGGAAGTGTATTTTCTTTCACAAGAAGATAATATAACAACTTGGCATCCCAAGATTGTTTAGGTCGTGAATTTTGTTGGGAGAAAATTTATTTGTAATTTTCCCTTTACATATGTGGTACTTGGATGATAAGGTGAACTTGAGGTCTTGCGAGGATGTATGGATAAGCTTATAAGAGGGTTAAAGTGGCTTATAAGCACCTTTTGGCTTTAGTGAATTTTCAAATATATACAATGTCCAATCTAAAATTACGGTGTTCGGATGAGCCCATAAGTTATGATCTACATCTGCACCTAATGATTGCAAACCAAAAGATTGGGACAAGACAACAAGTTTCAGATATAACGAGTGTAAGAAAATATCTAAATTACTAAAGCAGTCTACCAAGAAATATATACTGCAACTCGACATATATGAACAGTTAACAAACTAGTACAACTACAAACCATACACTCACTGAACATCATAACTTCTTTTCTTTCAGGTACAGGAATCACATAAATTCCTTTTCCATGTAGTAGAACCTTTTTATTTTGCGTGATTTTTTTCCACGCAAAATATACTCCACTTCACAAAAATAACAACAATCTGCATGTACCCCGTGGAATTAATCAGGCAAGCTGATCCAGACACCACAATTATCGAAGAAAAAGAGAAAAAACCTGAACCAAAAGTTATCCTACATGATATTACAACAAATTGTTTTTGCTCTCACGTACTTCCACTTGGATAACTGCAGCCATTATAACCTAAAAGAAATTGCATTTTCAGCAGAAAGATAGTTACTTCAACTCCATTTAACTATTGGGTACAAAACCTGAGGAACCATGAAATGTAGTAACAACAGCTTACTAGGATTAGTTGATGAGATGGTGGCTGTCTGTGAGAAATCACAGTTCAAAGGATTCTTATCTGAATTTTGGTATTGAAGATTCAAAGCATATGCAGCATGAGATGCCAAATTATTTGGCTCAAAACAAGAACCCCCAGATTGATATTCGCTTGCAACTTGGCTTCTGATACAGCTTTCTTGGGCACAGAATCAACAGTTTTTGCATTAGGCAACGAGGAAGTCGCTGGAGCTTTGGGCGATGAGGGAGTCACTGAAGTATTTGGTGACGAGGGAGTCGCTGAATTATTTGGTGACGAGGGAGTCAATGGAGTACTTTGTGGCGATGAGGAAGTCACCGGAGTACTTTGTGGCGATGAGGAAGGCACCGGAGCTTCTGGCGTTGGAACCTTCAAAGACAAAAACTCCTCTTAGACCTTAACAACAATTGGGATTGGTTAGATGAATTCTCACTGTCCATTTTGCTCCATTTGAGCTCGTCCCAGTCCAATATTATATAAGATAAAGTAAACCTTAAAAAGCACTAGAAGTTCTCTATATCTTCTACTAGCATCTAAATCTATGACATGACCAAAAGACTCATGAAAAATATTGGACTCGATTCAAACTAATTGGTGTCACCTACATAGATCTTTTCATCTCATTATGCCCTATTTTTGCTAGGTCTGCATGGTTTCTAAGAGATTGTAGGTATTTGAATACAACTTCCTTTCATGTGGTTTTCGATAATACTTTATCCCATTTTAATACTTTCATTCACCATGATTTTTACACCTACGGACCGATACAAATTGTACAGGAAACCAATAGTGAAAATGATATAATGGAGTACTTCTTGTAGCGACTTTCTTACCTGGCTGTTAGCTTTAGAAAGTCCAATATCATAACTCATGGTTAAATCAGGCTTGAAAAGTCCAAAGGATCTCTCAGAAGTTGGTCCTGGTTTCAGATCCTCATCATACATGGCAAAGAGATAGGTATCTACTGATACGCCAGGCATCAAAGGAGTACCAACCATTGACCTCAAGTGAGCAATCAAATTCCCATTGTAAGCCTTTGCATTCTCAATACTTGGCCCAACTTCATTGCTGTCTCCCTTATAAGGCCACCCTGTTTCAGCAATTACAATCTCTACTTCCTTGAATCCCATAGCGTTAAGCGCTGCTCTTACCGCATCCACCTGCATATAGATCCAACTTCATTAGGTTCTTGAATCTCAAATACACCCATAATATACCCCCTTTATGTCAAGATGAATGGCATGATTCGAATTATAAGAGTTAAGAAAATCAAATTATTTTGTTGGTCTTAGAAACTCATCCATTCATTATTTGAAAATAGACTTTCTATCATCAAAACTTATGGAAATTTTACGAGAAACTAGATTTAAGAAGATAGTCCGTTAATCAATTAGTCGACTACGCCTAAAATAAACAGTAAACAGTAATTGCATTCTCTAAAATAGTCTCGACTAAATCACACACTTATTCTTACATTAAACATGTTACTAACTAGACTAAAAAGACTTCTACAAAATATCCTATCAAATGCAAGTGTAACGACAACTAGTAAACTTTTAGTTGACATCGTTTATATAAATCATTTGCTTTCATTGTGTAATGTTCTTAGCTAAGTTCACATAAATCCAAGAACCTGTAAGTCTTTCTTCTAGAAAACGTAAGAAAACGTCCCCTTTATCTCAATCCCCTTAATAATAAAAAATCAATCACTATAGTGTCGCTTTGTAAGGTTATATTGACTCATAACAAGAAGATATAACTCTAAAGGGTTCGACAAAACCAGTTGGCAGTAGCTTTGGCCCAGACTTCAGAACCTAGTAAACTGTCTTTTCTAAAATCTAGAATCTATAAATTCAACATTCTAGCTCCGCCTCTGTATAACTGTGCATATTAACATGGAAATAGTATACTAAGTTGATGTAACGGGTTAAATACACTGTCGGTGTATATAACATTAACTCATAGAATAACATGGAACAAGAGTAAGAAAAAAAGTAACCTGAGCATCAAACATGTTGGTGTACTTAATCTTGGTACCAGCATCAAATCGTCCCGAATTAGGTTGAAACAAACAAAAAGCCAATGTATCAGGCCTAGGATCACTCTGATAAGCGAAATACGGATAAGGATTAATCGCAAATGGAGAACCAGTAACTTTATTAAACTCCAATAATCCTTTCAACAAATCACCAATACTCGGGTCAAAACTTCCCGAACTTGGTGGCTCCGATTGTTTCAACACAGACATAGCATGAACTGTTGAAACCTTAATTTTCCCGCCAATTGAAGCATCATTAAGGGCATTTTGGAGATTTTGCATAGCAGGCAACAAATTAGTCATTAAATTCTGGTCGTTTGATATCATAACCTCATTTCCAACATTAATTACGATGATTTTACTTGCTGGATAAAATGGAAGTACATTTGTACTTAACCATCCTTCAGCGAAGTTCGGGTCGGATGCCATAACCGGAATATCGTTGTTGGATACTCCGATCATTATTCCCTTGCCGGTATTTGCTAAAGCTTTGATGATTACCGGGTCGGATCCGTATAATCGGACTTTTTCAATTGAAGTGGATTGTAGTAACTTGGCTGTTGCCTCCGGTGCCGGAAGATTGTCCGCAACTTGGCCATAGTTTATACCGATAAATGACTCTGATTCTGCAATATTAGCATCTAATTAGTAAACAAACTTGAAAGAAAAAAATTAGCTAATTTGTGAACATTAGCTTATTGGTAAACAAACATGAAAAGAAAATACATGTTGTATGCAGTGGCTGTAATTCTAACAAGGGGATTCGGGAAAAAATGGAAGAATCTCAACACCTAAAATTTGAACATGTAACATCAAGCAACTTTTGAACTCTTTGCCGCAACACTAAATTATTTTCTTATGTCAATGAAATTCTTAGTGGCTGTTTCGACATGAATATTTTTTACTTTTTCCGGTGTGAATTTTGAAATCATGTTTCGCCATAAGATTTTGGAATTCAATTTGGAGGTGAATTTTGGATTTTTTTACTTTTCCGGAGTTGAATTCGAAAAATCATGTTTCGTCATAAATTTCAGAATTCAATTGGAGTTGAATTTCGGAATTTTCCAGGCTTTGAAAAAAACACCAAAAGTTGTTCCGCCTTTTCTCCTCAAATCACTCAAAAAAATTACTAAAAAACAACTCCAATCTATATTCGTGGCTAAACACAATTCCAATTTCCGATAGTATTATTTTTTACTGTGAAACAAAAACTATTTTTTTTCAAATTTCACAATTTTCATGCCAAACGAGTCCTAAGGGAAACCCTTTATAAGTGAAAAATACTTTATTCGAGCGGTGTAATATTTGAGTTAAGGGTATTCAACTGAACCTCTTGTGTTCATCTAGACTGCACGTACCAACAAGATAAGTTATTTAGGGATCGTTTGGTAGGAGGAATATGATGGGATTGGATTATTAGAAATTGGAATTAATCACATATTTGGTTGGTGGATAACTCTTTTGATATCCCACTCAATCTCATTTAATTTGGATAAAAGGTGGAATTAGTTATCCCATCTTATTTCACCCAGTTCCATCTACATGAGATAACTTATCTCTCCTACCGACCGTAGTAGTATTGAAATAACACAAACTTGAATCAAACGAAATGAATATAGAGGAATCATATAGCAAACTCTTAACAAATTACTAGAAAAGCTTCAATCTTCGTAAACGGTAGCCGGAGAGCCAGACTTCAACGGAATATGAATTTCTTCTGATATTAGCGACTTTCTGGTAGTGATCGACAAGAATGCATATTTTAAGGAGTTGGAAAAGCTTACCTGCGAAGAGGGTGAGATGAAAACAACAGAGAATAAAGAAGGAAGAAGTTTGAATTAGATTAGCCATGGCAGAGGAGGATCGTTTTGTATATTATTCTGTTCTTTTGGAGGGAGATGATGTATATAAAGAGGGAAATTGAAGAGGATATATAGATGTTGAAAAGAAAAAAGTGTGAAAATCTACGTTATAGCGACCAAGTTTTGAAATTCTACAGCGCGGCTGATTGATTGCACGTGAGTTTCTTGCAGACATATATAGAGGAAACCGTACTTCCAACTCAATAATTGAGTTATAAATTCTGTGGGAATTATTCAATATTTAATTAAATGGTGAAAAAAAAAGTCAAGTATCATTATAAAGTGAGAAATATAGTCATGCACATCAATCTCATTTTAGAGTAAATCTTTCTTTTGAGTCTGCAAATAATCTTAAGAGATTCCTCTTATATCAAAAGTTAAAACAATTCCGTCTAAAAAAACACAGTCGCACCGGTGTTGACACAAATTCAATAAAAACATGATATGTGATTTTACATAGATTATATTTCTTAAGTATCATTTCAATTGTTGTTTTAGCTTTTTTTATGTTCATTAAGTAAATAATAATTAGAAAATATATTCTATTAAGTTATCCCACTGTTTATTAATGTTTTTTTGAAAATTTAGTAATATTAAGAAGAATTACTTCTTCAAATAAACAATTGACAACTTTAGTATTAAATTTCTAAACTGTTAATTTGGGACGGAGGGAGTCAATATCACTTAACTATAGTCAATTAATATATATTCTCACATCAATTTTGTTACTAACTACGTTAAAGAAATATAATTTGATATAAACATCAAGTATGAGTGAATTATTTCGTCCACTCATTTGAGGAAGAGCAAAGATGATCATTAATTATATAGTAATTCTTTAGGCATTTTCTCATTCGAGGAAGGGCAAAGATGATCATTAATTATATAGTAATTCTTTAGGCATTTTGAAAATCTAAAAATCTAAGTGCTTTGAATAGCTTATCCTTCTATGCTAAGGAATCACTTTTGCATCTTTGAAACATGACAACATGTCCCTACACTTTGTTTTATTTTCAAAATGCAAGTAAAAGATAAAGAGAAGGTTTAGAATGAGTGTTTGTGGACAGCAGATATCCTACACAAAATAATAAAGTGAACTTCCACTTTAGGAATTATTAGGAGAAATGCATAAAAGAGAAAACCAACTTTAAGAAGGAAGGGATGGTATAATTTGTTGACAAGTAATCTCCTCGCAATAAGAGAAAGTAAAAGGTCAAGATGCAAACATTTCATGGCTAAGTTTCTATGTTTTAAACGTTAAATATTTATTTGTCCTGAGCTGAGGGTCTCTCGAAAACAACCGTTCTACTTACCAAGGTAGAGGTAAGGTCTGTGTACACTCTACCCTTCACAGACACCACATTGTGAGATTTCACTGAATATGTTGTTGTTGTATCGAGTGTTTATATTGAATCATGTAAATTTACTATAGTTCAGTAATATAATGAGGTGAAAATATATTAATTAACCAAGTACTAAAAGTCTAGATACAAACACATGTCATACCTTTATTGACTTGATATAAAGTATAAACATCGAATGCAAGTAAATTTTTATTGTTTTAAACATGGTAAGCATTTTGTCTTCTTTTAGGGTAATTGATAGGATCTTTTCTATATCCCCGTTAACTTAACTATGTGGAGAACGAAAAGTGAAAATTGATTTAGGTTGAATAGGTACGTTTTTTCCTTTTGAAAGTTTGAAACTAAAAGTAGGATTATTAAAGTTTTGGTGGAGGGCCTAACTATCACGTAAGATTGAAATTTGAAAAGGAAGCGGAGAAGTCTAAGTAGCTAGTAATATATACAGTAAAGCACAAAAGTATATGTAGAAATAGACAACCACAATTAATATTGTTTCATTTTTCTCATAGATAATAAAAGGTGATTGAAGATTTTGCATCAAAATATAATAATTAGTTAATTACTACTATAATTTGTCTTCCCAAAATTAATATATACCAGTACTAGATGAATGTGTTGTTCAAATACTACATCTTTCCCATTACTACAGACAAGATGCAATACTTTGACAAGCGGGCATCCACTAAAATAATATTACTTGTTATAAAATAAAGATTATAATGTAAATACATCAGAGACAAGTATATATAGAGAGACTGATATATTATTCAACTTCAAATTAATATGCAAATATATAAATGAACCTCCTATTTATAGAAGGAGGTTGCTTGATGGCCAAGTTAGCTAACTTGGTGGCCAAGTTAAGCTTGGTAGCCAAGTTAGCCAACTTGGTGGCCAAGTATACTAATTGTCTCCAATTGCAAACTTAATGGACACAAGTATTTATAACATTCTCCCTTGAATGTCTATTAATTAGATGATGTGTCTCGTTAAAATCTTATTTTAAATTTTTTTTTGTAGGAAAAAGTCCTAGTGAAGAAAAAAGTGCACATATCTAGTAATATGCTTTGAGAGTTGCCTCATTAAAAACTTTACCAAGAAAATCCAATGGGACAAAAACTTGGCTAAGGAAAAAAGTAGTATTGCGCGTATTCTACTCCCCCTGATTAAGACCACGATTCAGATGTCGGAATCTTCGCATTATAATCTTGGATACCATTTTTTCAGAAGTTGAAGTTGGCAATGATTTGGTGAACAAATCTGCAGGATTGTCACTTGAACGAATTTGCTGCACATCAATATCACCATTCTTCTAGAGATCATGTGTGAAGAATAATTTTGGTGAAATATGTTTCGTTCTATCTCCTTTAATGAAGCCTCCTTTTAATTGAGCTATGCATGCAACGTTGTCTTCATATAATACTGTGGGTATATGAGTATCACACTTCAGGTCACATCTTTCCCTGATGAAATGCATCACTGATCTTAACCACACACATTCTCTACTTGTTTCATGAATAACTATTATCTCATCATGATTCGAAGAAGTAGCAATAATTGACTGTTTTGTAGATCGCCATGATATAACAGTACCTCCGCATGTAAACAAATAGTCGTTTGAGACAAGGCTTTGTGTGCATCAGATAAATAACCTACATCTGCATAACCAACAAGATATGCACTATCTTTGTTAGCATAAAACAGACCCATATCAATAATTTCCTTTAGATATCACAATACATGCTTAATTTTGTTCCAATGCCTCCATGTAGGATAAGAGTTATATCTTGCTAGTAAATTAACAGAAAATGATATGTCATGTCTTGTAGCATTAGCAAGATACATAAGTGCACCAATGGCACTAAGATATGGTACTTCAGTACCAAGAAGCTATTCATTTTCTTCTTGAGGTTAGAACGGGTCTTTACTCACTTCAAGTGATCGAACAACCATTAGAGTACTTAAAGGATGTGCATTGTCCATGTAAAATCATTTTAAAATTTTCTCAATATAGGCATATTGATGGATAAAGATCCCATTTTCTAAATGTTCAATTTGCATAAGAAGATAAAGTTTTTTCTTTCAAAGATCTTTCATTTCGAATTCTTTCTTGAGATATTCAATTGCCTTTTTGGAGCTCTTATGGAGTCCCAATGAGATTTATGTCATCAATATAAATAACAAGTATAACAAAATTTGATTCTGTTTTCTTAATAAAAACACATAGACAAATGACATTATTTATATAACCTTCATTTATCAAGACTCACTACAGAGATTATACCACATGCGCCCTGATTGTTTTAGAACATATAATGATTGTTATAATCTGATCGAGTACATTTTCTGAGATTTTGAACTATATGCTTCAGACATCTTTAATCCTTCTAGGACTTTCATGTAAATTTCAATATCAAGTGATTCATAAAGGTAAACTGTAACCACATCCATAAGATGTATTTCAAGATTTTCATGTACAACTAAACTGATGAGATATAGAAATGTTATTACACCCATAACGGGTGAATGTGTTTCTTCATAGTCGACATCGGGTCTTTAAGAGAATCCTCGTGCAACAAGGCATGCATTGTATCTCACAATTTCATTTCTCTCATTCCTTTTTCGCACAAATACCCATTTATGATCAACTGATTTTACACCATCAGTCGTTTGGACTACTGGTCCAAAACCTCACATTTAGCAAGTGAATTCAATTCTGATTGAATTTCCCCTTGCCATTTTGGCTAATCAGATCTTCGTCGTCATTCTTCAACGGATAGAGGTTTTTGATCCTCATTGTCTTTCATAATATTCATTGCAACATTATATGCAAAAATATTATCCACCATAATTTTCAATAGATTCTAATTTATCCCATCACCAGTAGAACTTAATGATAGTTATTTACTCACTTGAGTCTCAGGTTCACTGATATCTTCAGGAATATCAAAATTAATCAGATTATGATTCTCTTCATGAGATTCTTTTATAGTGCCATCTCGACCACTGTTTGTGCTTTTTTTTCTAGGATTTCTATCCTTTGAACTCAATGGTCTACCACGCTTCAGGCGTGTATGAGATTTAGTAGCTATGGCACTAGTAGATGGTCTTGCTGGGACATCAATTCGAATAGGCACATTCTCTGCAGGAATATATGTCTTAGTTATTCTTTTCAAATCAGTGAATGCGTCTGGCATCTGATTTGCTATTTTCTGCAAGTGAATGATCTTATGAATCTCATGTTCACATACAGGGACACGTGGATCAAAATAAAATAGTGATGAAACTTTCCACGTAATTTCTCTTTTAATTTCTTTCCTCTTTCCCCCTAATTGTGGAAAATTCGTTTCATCAAATCGACAATCTGCAAATGGAGCAGTGAATAAATCTCCCGTTAGTGGTTCAATGTAGAGAATAATAGAGGGTGAATCAAACCCAACATATATTCCTAACCTTCTTTGGGGGCCCATCTTAGTGTGATGTGGTAGTGCAACCGACACATATACAACACAATCAAAGATTCGGAGATGAGCAATATTTATTTTATGACTAAATACTAATTGTGATGGAGAGTATTTATTATAATGAGTCGGTTTGAGATGAATAAGCGACGCTGCATGTAAGATAGCATGACCCCAAATGATAGTGGGCAACCGTGTTTTCATAAATAGTGGTCTTGCTATCAGTTGCAAGTGCTTAATAAATTATTCAACAAGATCATTTTGAGTATGAACATGAGCTACACGATGTTCAACTTTTATCCCAACCTATAAACACTAATCATCAAAAGCTTGAGATGTAAATTATCCAGCATTATCGAGGCGTATAGCCTTAATGGGATGACAATAAGCAACACATAAAAATTCACCACTTTCAAGAATCTTCAGGTTCTTGAGTGAATGATCATTAAATTTTCAATGATTCGTCTCATCATTATTGATTCAGGATGACCTACTCGATCATGCCAAAGCACAAAAGTACTTGAATCATTAAACTTCCTATTTATGATCGAGTGTGCTTCAATTGTACTAATTTATATATAATACAAGTCAAAAGATAAAGTTGGTAGTTTCTCCAAGATATATTTCTGGCCGGAGACATGTTTGGTAATACCAAGATATTCAATATTTATTTCATTTAATGTCCCAACATGATATCCATTTCGGTGAATATCTTTGAAACTCAACAAGTTTCTTGGGAATTTAGAATAGAACAATGCATCTTCTATAACAAGTTTCGTCCCCTTAGGTAGAAATATAGTAGCTCTTCCGGAGCCTTCAATTAGTTTAGAATTACCAAAAATTGTACTAACATTTGCCCTTTTTCTAAGCAAGTGAGAAAAATATTTCGCATTTTTTAATATGACATGCGTTGTTCCACTATCAATCACACAAATATCTTCATGATTGATCATTGATCCAAATAAAATTTGAGAAATTTTCATATATTATTCAAAATAAAAATATAAACAAAATGAATATTATAGTAAATATCATTACCAAAGCATGATTTACATTGTATTCACAATGCTCATAACTGTACAAACCGAATTACTAAAATAAAACATGACTTATCTTTTAACATGATTATACTAGACAATACAAATAACATGAATTACATATTTCAAGTTTCTACAAATTCATCTCTAATTACATGATCTATTTCTGGGAGTACAAAGTAATCTGCTACATCCAATTGCATGAAGTCATTATTATCTTCAGAAATAAAATGCGCTTCAACATTCTTTTCTGTCTTTTTGAGGGAGGCTTGATAAAGCTCAACTAGGTGCTTTGGTGTACGACAAGTAAGTGCCCAGTGCCCCTTTCCTTCACATCGGTAGCATTTATTTTCTGAACTTTTCTTTTGCACCGCTTCATGTTTTTCATCCTTCTTGTTACACTCGTGGTGTTGAAGGGTATTATTTGGTGCAGAACGACAACCATGATTAGAATTTCTTCATCGACCACGGTCATGACCACGACTGGGGCCACGACCTGTTCCACGTCTAGATTGGTGAAAGTGTGCTTCATTCACTTCAAGGAATGGGATAGTACCAGTAGGTCGATTTTCATGATTTCGTATTAAAAATTCATTATGTTGTTCAACCACTAAAAGATGTGCAATTATGTCAGAATATTTCTGGAACATCATCTCTCAATATTGCTGCCACAGGAGCATACTCGAGGCAGAAAAAATGAAGAATGTTTTCTCCAACATATCATGATTAGGAATGGCAACGGATCAGATCTGGACCAGATCCTACTAGATTCAGATCCAGATCTATTTTTCATACATGGATCCAGATTCATCGGGTCCATAAAAATTATATCCAAATCCAGATCCATCGTATCCACGGATCGGATCTGGATCCACATTCTTGAGTGCATTTTCGACGCAATAATTTGCATGCTGCACATGGAGAATTGGACGATGACATCTTTGGCCTCCCTATATTGCGGTAGACAAATGAATGTCTCCTTGATTCTATAACAGCAAAAAAAAAAAATCAGGAAGCCTCATAAAATGATAAAGACCTAATTAAATCTGAAAAATATGTACATATACTTGTAACAAAATGCATTTTTCAGTATGATAGATAGAAAATTAAATAAGTAAACAAAAGATAATTTGAGTATGTTAAAGAATGCATGGTATTTAAAGAAGCTGTTTCATTTAACCATTTTGGAGTAGAAAGGCATTAAAGTCATATTGAAGCAAACATAGAAAATAAATATATTACAACACTAATTTATATCTATAGAATAAATTAAGAGGTCTGTTAATGTATTTATTCAAGGAAACTAAGAGGTGTGGGAATGGAAGCTGAGGGTGATTAGTGGAGTAATGAAATTGTTGTTCCAGCCAATTCTTTCTAAAATTTCCAATATCCATTACTCCAAACTTGAATGTAAAATATAAAAATTATGTATTTTTTTAAGAAAATACTTATAAAATTACATTCTAGGTTATGCATATATTTAATAAAGAACGGATCAACGGGTCGGATCTGGACTTGATACGGATCTCAAACACAAGATCCAGATCCAGATTCGATTCGTCAGAAACGGATGTGTGTCCGATCCGGATCCGTCGAGTCCAAATTTTAAAGATCCATATCCTATAAAACGGATCTGAATCCACTGGATCCGGACCGGGTCCAGGATCCACTGCCACCTCTAATCATGATCAGTGATATTTTCACCACATAATTTTGGCTGAGAAATAATTATGAACACGGAAAAATTATAGTCACAAATGGATTTAAGATCCCGTAGCCTCAAATGGATCCAATCAAAACGTGTTTGTGGAAGTATGACCATCTTGAGATGGTCATATATATCTTTTAAATTATTCCACATCATAAGAGGATCTTTAACATTGAGATATTTTCAATTTCAGACCATCATCAAGGTGATGGCGGAGGAATATCATTGCCTTGACATGATCTTGATTTGATGCCTGATTTTTATCTTTGATGGTGTCTGTTAGACCCATCGCATCAAGATGAATTTCCACATCAAACACCCAAGACATGTAGCTTTTGCCCGATATATCCAGAGCAACAAATTCATGTTTAGAAATATTAGTCATTAAAGAAGAAAATAAAGTCAATACCTTCGAGGCTTTCAAAGTATTTGCTCCAGATGGTAGAGTCTCGTGCTGATAACGTGTTATAAAATAAAGAATATAAAGAAAATACACTAGTGACAAATATATATAGAGAGACTGATATATTATTTAATATCTGATCTATGAATGTATAAATGAACCTCCTATTTATAAAAGGAGGTTGCTTGATGCCCAAGGTAGCCAACTTGGTGGTCAAGTATACTAATTGTCTCCAATTGAAACTTAATGGACACAAAAGTATTATAACATTACTGAAGTTTTAAGAAGGTTTAATGGGGAGAAACAAAATATAATAACATTTTACTTCAAGCTATAAGTTTTAAGAAGGTTTAATGGGGAGAAACAAAATATAATAACATTTTACTTCAAGCGCCGTCTGTGGGGATCGAACCCACGACCACGTGGTTAAAAGCCACGCGCTCTACCACTGAGCTAAGACGGCCTGTTGTGCTTATTGCATTATGTAATTGGATTGTAAACAGTCATGAGGTACGGTTTCGACCTATCTGATTTTCTTGTGTTTAATTTTAATTTTACCAACAGGCTAAAATCCTCTACATGTTTTACAAAGATGAATATCTATTTATAGTAAGGATCAATTGACAATAAGAAAAGAAGGTAAGTAACTTTTATGATGGATGAAACCATGTGGAAAATTCTTTTTAAATCCAATCTACTTTGCATTAGTGGCTTAGCATAATTTAGTTTTTTTGTTTTTTCCACTCGATATTTCATCGTTTTGGAGCCCCCAATCCAGATTGGTCCGGGACAAAGTGACTCAGAACTTGAAACTTATAGTCAAGAACCAAGACGTCACTACTCCACCACAATCTTTAGTGATCTCATAACATAATTAACTTGTATGTACATGTGGTCTCTCTTCTCCTACCAACTGACCTATCAGTGTAAATCTTAGGAAATTATAATTATGCCAACAAAATGAATTGTATCCAATATACTTTACAAGTAGTCTATGCCTCATGATTTTCGGGACAAATGATCATAATTACGGATGCTAAAAATCCAACAATCATGAAGAAAGGTACTAGCAGCGTAAACGCAAGCTATATTATTGAAATAAAGCTAGAAAAGTAGTGGAAGAAAGTTGTAAAAATTTTATTGGTAGTTGTCTATAAGCTTACTAATGTACAAATTCCTGAGGTGTGTTACAAGGAGAAACTGATAATATTGAGAGCTAAGCTACAAGTAGAACGGCAAGTGAGTGAGATCAGATGAAAAAAATGTAAAAATGATAGTATTTGAGCTACGAGTGCAAACGAACCCATTATTTATGACATACAAATATCGATATATTTATATATAATATTGTAGAATAGTGTAATTCTCCCTTGGTTGGAGGCTTCTCATTAATGCAATATATATAGGTGTTTACAATTACAATATCTAATTGGAGAATGATCTCTACTTTACATAATTACACTAGAATAATAATTACAAATATATTGAGAATATTTATTTATTCTCTATCACACCCCCTCCGTTGGAGCGAGAGGAGACCGAACGCTCAGACTGGATCTTAAGTCAAGGAACAGTTGCCGAGGAAGTCCCTTAGTAAATATATTTGCGTACTGATAGGAAGAAGGAACATGTAACACTCGAACATGGCCCATGACAACCTTCTCACGAACAAAATGAATATCAATCTCAATATGTTTGGTTCGCTGATGTTGAATCGGGTTATGAGACAAGTAAACAACAGATATGTTCTCACAGTAGACAAGAAATGCCTTACATAAGGTACAATGAAGCTCTAGAAAAAGATTTCTCAGCCAACAGATCTCGGCAACAACATTCGCAAAGCCTCTATAATCTGCTTCTACACTCAAACGGGAAAGCGTGGCTTGCCGTTTTGCAGACCACGAGATGAGATTATCACCCAAAAATACACAGTAGCCAGAAGTAGATCGATGTGTGTTTGGACAGCCGCCCCAATCGGCGTCCGTATATGATATCAGCTTGGTCGGTGCAGATGGATAAAGATGTAATCCGTGGTCAAGAGTACCATTAACGTACTGAATGATACGTCTAAGAGCGGTAAAGTGAGGCTCCTTGGGATCATTCATGAACAAACACACATGCTGAACGACATATGCAATATCGAGCCTAATGAAGGTAAAATACTGAAGTGCACCATCAAGACTCCTATAGAGAGAAGGATCGAGCACCGGATCCCCGTCATTGACATAGAGTTTCGACTTCGAGTCAACTGGAGTGGGCATGATTTTGCAGTTTGCCATTTTAGCCCTGTAAATAATTTCTTTGGCATACTTACGTTGATACATGAACATTGCATTTTTCGGATCTGGTCACTGAAATCCCCAAAAAAATAACTCAACTTACTCAAGCTTGTCATAGCAAATTCAGATTTGAGCAGGGTAATGATCTCGTTTTTCAACACATCAAATGAGGCAGTCAGAACAATATCATCCACATAGAGCAAAAGGTATGCAACGTCTTTACCTCAATGTAAAATAAAAAGTGAATTATCAATTTTGTTGTACACGAACCCGATCTGCATGATATAAGTGGCAAATCGCTCATACTAAGCCCTGGGGGCTTGTTTCAAGCCATAGAGTGACTTTCGAAGACGACAGACATACTGAGGAGCCTATGGATGCACAAAGTCAGGCAGTTGATGCATATAGACGGTTTCTTTCAAATCCCCATGTAATAACACATTTTTCACATCAAGTTGATGAATCGACCAGTTCTTTCCCATAGCTATGCTCAAAACAGTGCGAATGGTGGTTGGTTTGACCACTACACTGAAGGTCTCACCACAATCAACTCCTTATTGTTGCCCCATGCCATTTGCCACAAGTCTCACCTTATGGTGTTCAAGCTCACCGATGTTGGGCCCCCAATTCTTTGTTCACCGATGTTTGACCCCCAAATTATATTATCCACGCTCCAGTTAACAAGCTCTGAGCGTGCGAAGGAGTAGAATATGGAATGAGAACATGGACTTGGACAATCCTCACCCTACAAGCTAGCTTTTGGGGTTGAGTTAGGCCCAAAATCCATTCTTATATATATATATATGTGTGTGTGTGAAAACTACTTACCCTTTGAATCAGTCTCAACAAATATTAGATTTTGAACTCACAATTTCAAAAGTATTAGTCTTTAAACCATCAAGCTGAAATTTTGAATCAGTCTCTCACCCTTCTTAGGCGCGCTCTACCACTGAGCTATGATGGCTTGCATGTTAGTAAGATTATTTAAGCCATAGTTAAATGTTGTTATCTTGAGCAGGTGATCTGTCAGAATTTTTTTTGTGTTTACTTGTAATTTACTAACAGATTAGAGCCTTTTTACACTATCACATTACTTAAAAGTAGAGTGACTTTATAGTAAGGATAAGTTGGCAATAAGAAAAGAGGATAAGTAACTTTTATAAAAGGTGAAACTGTGCGAAAAGTCTTCTTAAATCCAATCTACTTTACATTATTGATGTAATTATTTAGCATAATTGATGATTGTATGTATGTATGTTCTCTTTCTCCTTGGTGAGAAGTGAGAACGGTTCTATCCATGTAAATTTTAGCAAATTGTATCTATTATACTTTACTAGTAGTCTATACCTTATGATTTTCCGGACAAATGTTCTTAATTTACTATTTTTTTTATGTCAGCAATGCTGCTGATTAAATGAATAAGATGATTGGAAATGAATCAGCATAGACTTGAAATCCTAAAATGTGTTACTTATAAACTTTGCCTCTTGATTTTACTACTTACAAGACCTGCTTCATAAAATTTCGAATTCTACTTAGACTGCATAATAATTATAACACCAACAATTATCTTTTCTTTAATGGCTTTCTTACTCTTATCAAACAATCAAACTGAAATGGCTATTCGTAATAAATCCATCGTGATGTCGTCGATGAGTCCATTGATCAAATGCTTCTCCACATCCTTTATAACATCATATTTTTCATGGAAACCAAACATTATTTGTTCAGTACTCCAACCAGAATCCCACATGGAGTTCACATCTGGATTCCCGTTTTGCATATCTTTACCGATCATGTTATTCAAGTAGTCTGATGCATCACATTCATCGCTCACAATTCCATTTCCACCATAGGACTTTAATGTGTCAAAATCTTTGCAGAGTTGCTTGATAAGATCGTCCAATGACCTCGTCTTTGTATATCCGATGGATATTGTGGCATAAAGATGAACCGTTAGCTCTTGTCTTATCGCTTTCCTTTTCATTATCTCATATCTGCAGTCTATCATAAGTTTAACGTCTTCCCCTTGGTTATTTTGATCACTGGCATGGAGAATGATGATTGGTATGTTGAGCTTGAAAAGTGCCTCTGCTGTGTTTAGAAACAGTTGATTTTTAATTACTAACTCCTTGAATTGTTTTTCTTGTTCAGTCAGTGGTTCTTGTGCCACTAATGGTAGAGTTGTTATTTGATCATTTCTAACAACATTTGAGATTCCTTTGCCGCCTTTTCCTGCAATATGATCTGAGGGTGAGGAACTTCTTCTATAATGTTTATCTTAATACATGTAAATGAATGGAATAAGATTTTTATAAATCAGTACCTGTAAATTTGGCAAGGATGTTTTTCTTGTGTTCATCATTGAAAAGCCTACTGTTCTGTGGTTCTTCTTGATGAATCCCTGCAACATCGATTGTGAGAACCAGCTTGCAGTATATGAGCTATATTTCATCTAATGTGATTCAATCTCTGCAAGGGTTACATTTAGCTAGGGCATCTATGTTAAAGTATGTGATCTCATCTAAAAGCTTAAATTATTAGAGAAAGCACATTTTTATTCACTTAATACTAACTTCAAAACACTTCTCACGTGTGGACTTGATTCTTTTTCATTTGCCATGCACGTAAACTCTTTTTTTTAATAAATGAATGGCGATGAGACTCGATATCTCTGTCTACTCTCATATCATGTCAAAGTATGTGAGAATCTCATCTATTAAAAGTGTAAGATTGTATTAATCTTCCTTGGGGAGCCCTTCTCATTAATACAAATATATATATAGTGTGTACAATGTGGAATCTTAATAGAATAAGGATCATATATCTATCATAATTATACAACACTAAATATTACAAAATATATGAAGTATATTTTGAGAATATACGTTAATACACCCCCTTAGCCAGAGCGGTAAGAGGCCGGACGCTAAGACTGAATCTGAAGTCGAGGAAAAACTCTCTAGAAAGACCTTTCGTGAAGATAACCGCATATTGATACGAAGAAGGCACATGCAATACCTTAACATGACCGAGAGCAACCTTCTCACGAACAAAGTGTATATACATCTCAATGTGTTTGGTTCGCTGATGCTAACCGGATTATGAGATAAATATATGACGGATATGTTATCACAGTAGACCAAAGACGCCTTACGCAGGGAACACTAAAGCTCCAAAAGAAGGTTTCGGAGCCAGCAGATCTCAACAACATCATTTGTGACGCATTTATACTCTACTTCTGCACTCGAACGGGATAAGGTGGCTTGCCTCTTGGCAGACCAAGAAATGAGATTATCCCCTAAGAACACACAGTAGCCGGAGGTGGAGCGTCGTGTGTCCGGACAACCTGCCCAATCAGCATCCGTATATGATAACAACATGGTCAGTGTTGAGGGGTATATATGCAATCCATAATCAAGTGTGCCTTTAACATATCGAATGATACGCTTAAGGGCAGTAAAATGAGGCTCCCTGGGGTATGCATGAATAAGCACACCTGCTGAACAACATAAGTAATATCAGGCTTGGTGAACGTAAGATACTGTAGTGCACCTGCAAGACTCCTGTAAAGTGTGGGATCGGACACTGGATTACCATCAACAACACTAAACGTTGATTTAGAGTCAACCGGAGTGGACATTATCTTGCAGTTTGCCATTTTAACCCTGTATATTATCTCCTCTGCATACTTGCGCTGACACAAAGACATAGAATATGCAGATCTAGTCACTAATATCCCAAAAAAATAACTCAACTTTCCCAAGTCAGTCATAACAAATTCGGTTTTAAGCAATGCAATGATCTCATTTTTCAACAAATCAGAGGAGGCAGTAAGCACAATGCCATCCACATATAACAATAAATAAGCAATGCTACTGCCTCGATGAAAAATAAAGAGAGAATTATCACACTTGATACATACAAACCCAATCCGCATAATGTACTGTGCAAAGAGATCATAACATGCTCTAGGGCTTGTTTCAAACCATAAAGTGGTTTACGGAGACGACATACGTACTGAGGGGCTGCTGGATGGACAAAACCAAGCGGCAGGTGCATGTAAACAATTTCTTTCAAATCCCCATGTAGAAACGCATTGTTCATATCAAGCTGATGAATCGGCCAATGCTTGCCCATAGCTATACTCAGAACTGTGCGAATGGTAGCCGGTTTAACAACCGGACTGAACGAGTGCCATTAGCCAAAAGTCTCGCCTTATACCTCCCTATATCACCAATGTATATGTATTTGTGACGAAAAAACCACATGCATCAGATCACATTCACCCCATCCGGTCTAGGAACCAAATCCCACGTGTGCTATTTTGTTAAAGCATTAAATTTCTCACACATGACCGCAATCCAATTAGGGTCCAATTTGGCGAATTTTGGATTTTTGGGAATTGGGGAAATGATTTGTGCTAATAAGTTAAACTGGACTTTGGCTTGAAAATCTCGTGTTGGGCACGGGTTTCCATTGGGTGTGTGGGTTGGATGGGTATTTTATGGGGTTGTTGGTTTCGGGTCAATGGATTGGTGGCGTCGGATTGTTGATGGGTATGGTCGACGGAACAAGGCAGCGGGTGAGCTATGTCAGGGAATGACATCGGGTTGGGTGGATGCGATGATGGGTCGGGTAGGGTCGACGATCTGGGTAGACCGATGTGGTATGGGGTAGACGATGTCGGGTATGGTATCGGTGGTGGGTTAGGGCTATAATAGTGGTGTGGTGGTGTGGCAGTGGTTGTCCAGGGACTGGGAGTTGTATGCAGTCGAGTTTGGTGGTAGTAGGGTTTCGATGAAGGGTGGGTGGCTGGGTTGTCGATTCTGGCCAGTTCTTTGGAAGCGACGACATAGTTGGTGGTGGTTGAGGGTTCCAGTGGGTGGTAGGGATGTTGCCCAGTGGTGATACAGAGACGTTGGGCCGATTGCGGGTGATAGTGGCAATCGGCGATGTCTGTGACAAAGACATAGACAGTTCAGGGTGGTCGTCGGGACGGTGGTGGCTCGACCGAGAGGAGACTGGGCAGAGGCAGTGGGTATAGTGGATGCTGCCGAAATAGTGACAGCGCAGCCGAGAGCTAGGCGGAGAAGCGGTGATGTGTCAGACTCGTCTAAAAATATGCAATCCGAATTCTGGAATTTTTGGATATTTGCGAATGAGAAGCTTGCTTCGTCAAACGTGACGTGACGTGAGATGATGATTTTGCGGGAAGACAAGTTGTAGAACATATATCCCCTATGATTGGGCGGAAAACCTAAGAACACACCAGGGGTGGTGCGGGATGCAAGTTTATGCGGGGTCGTGGAGGCAAGATTCTGGTAGCACATGCAGC
Source organism: Anisodus acutangulus (assembly GCA_029783415.1). Taxonomy (NCBI): domain Eukaryota; kingdom Viridiplantae; phylum Streptophyta; class Magnoliopsida; order Solanales; family Solanaceae; genus Anisodus; species Anisodus acutangulus. The sequence continues at coordinate 3,353,109 of CM056503.1, forward strand.
CGAAAATTCATAAATGCTCATAAGTTGAGATCCTATGAAATAGAATTTCGGTGGGTGTTCTATTTTGGAGAGTCAGAGTGGGCAAAATATTTAGAATATATTCAGCCATTTTCACAGCATAGACCCAAAAGAGAGGGGGGAAAGGCATGAAATAGGATCATACGAATCATATTATTGATAGTGCAAATGATTCGTTCGACCTTGCCATTCTGGGAAGACGTGTGGGGACACGAGAACCAGAAAACCATGCAATTAGTAGAGTAAAAATTGTAAAACGCAGAATTATTGAACTAACGACTGTTATCACATCGAAGCAATTTTATGTCTTTTTCAAATTGTGTTTTGACATAGACACGGAATGCAAGAAACTTGACAAATACTTCAGAATTGAATTTAAGCAGATGACCCAGACAAAGTGAGAAAAGTCATCTAATAAGACGAAATAAAATTTATGACCCAGTGAGCTAGTAATGAGAGATGTCCATAAATCTGCATGAACAATGTCAAAGGGAGAATACGTAACACTTGAAAAAGACTGAAACGGCAGGCGAACATGTTTGCCTAAAGGACAAGAAATACAATGTTGGGCAAATTTTCCATTATGACAACCAATTAAATTATTGTTTCTAAGAAAATTAAAAACATGGGCTCTTGGGTGTCTAAGTCTATTGTGTCAGGTTGACGGAGAAATTATTGCTAAAGAGGTGGGAGGACTGACATGGGCAGTTAGAGATGTGGGAGGGTTGACACTAAGGCTGGCCAGTGGGCCGGGTCGGCCCGGTTCTGCCTCGACACTGCCCCGATCCCGATATTTTTTAAAAAAAATTGAGGTATCGGGACTCGAATCGGGATGGGACATGGTCTCGTCCTGACCCTTCCCGGCACGCCCCAGTCCCGCCAGGCCCGACCCGGTCCCGTCCTAAACTCCCTCTTTGCACAAATAACTGTTGCACCAACGGCCATTTTACATTTTGATCGTTGTGCAACGACCATTTTTTGCCTCCCCCTACCCCCTTAATATTTATTTTTAACTCATAAGTTATTATATTTACACTTTAACCCAATTTTCCAACTATAAATACCTCATTTTCTCTTCATATGTCTCACAAATCTTCCTATAATCTCTCAATTTATCTCTCTACAAGTCTACATTGTCTACTAAATATTGAATTTTATTTATTCATTTGGGAGTGAAGTTAGCAACTAGCTTGAGGATCTTCCATAGAGCAAAGTTTCAATTTTCAACCTCTCGATTATACGTCGACGTTACGTCGGCGTTTGGTACATTCGTTCCTTCGTAAAATTAGAATTGTCTGTTTATTTTATTTAGCGCACTTAATTTCATTCACTTTAATTATTTATTAGTATAATTATAATGGAAGGATTTAAATGTATGCTTACATGTAAGGGTCAGACTTCTTCTAGTAGGGGCAACAAGGGCAAGGGTACTTCTTCTAGTCATCCTATTTCTAGATAGAATCATATTCCTATACATGATGATTTTGTTGATACTGAACTTTTTCCTACAATACCATTAGATTTAGACGAGGAGCTATTTTCTGGAACTCAAGAAGACTTTAATTTAGACGATGATCTAGATGATACACCCACTAATGTAGATGACAACACACCCACTAGTGCACCTTCTACTGAAATGCCTATTCCCCCTAGTATGAGACGAGGTCCAGCAAAACGATCACTAGAATCAGATGCATGGATATTTTTTGATAGGGACGTAGAAAATCGAGTAGCTATATGTAAAATTTGTAAAGATGTTTTAAAATTTAAAACTGGAAAAGGTCACGGTGGGACGGGGGGTTTAATGAGACACGTAGCAATGGCTCATCCAGCTAGGTATGCCCAATACGAGGCTTCAAAACCGGGTGCGTAAACGCCCGCTCCATCGGGACAAGGTTCAGTATGTCCCGGATCAAGTATATGGTCAAATCAACCTCACGACGGGGGGAATTGTAGGCCCTAATTACAATAAACATAGAGATATGGAAGCAATAGCAAAATTAGTCGTTGTGGAGGGTTTGCCTTTTTCATTTCCTTCATCTCCTGGTTTTATTCATTACATTAGATAAAAATGTATAATCTTGCAAAGTGGCTATCACTTATGATATAGGCCGTAGTACTAACGATCATGATTATTTAACGGTAATCTGTCATTGGATAGATTATAAATGATCTATGCAAAAACGTATCTTAGCGTATAGATATATAGAGGATAGGCACATTGGTACTTTTATTGCAGAAAATATTTATCAAGTGTGCGATTATTACGGAATAACTGATAAAATTATGACTATTACATTAGATAACGCTTCTTCTAACAATTACGCTATTACAATTTTTAAAAATAGTTTAACTCCATCTTTTCCAGATCATTTTCATATAAAATGTGTGTGCCATATATATAACTTAGTTGTAAAAGATGGTCTATCACTTTTTGAAGACATTCTTGGTAAAATACAATTTGTTATAAACTTTATTTTAAAAAATAATAGAATACAATGAAAAAAAGAATATAAAAAAACTTGTCATGATTGCCAACTACCTTATAGAAAATTCCAGAATAAGTACCCACTAGGTGAAATTCTTTATACGAGCAACTACTTGTTGCTTATGACTATAGAAAAACCTATAACTTTATTTTTTAACTCTCATAATCAAAATTCAGCTGATATGGTTGTAGATGGGAAAAAATTTCCAAACTTATTGTATTTCTAGAGAATTTTTTTCAAGTCACAAAAGAATTTTCCGATATATATTATCATACTATTTCAACTATGTTGTTTTATATAGCTCTAATATTTTTATTGCTTAATGAATATATGGATAAACCATCGTATAAGGCAGCTATTAAAAAATGTTTATCAAAATAAAAAAAAATTATTCCTATTCCCACTATTTATATTATTGGTGTTGTATTAAATCCGACTATTAAAATAGACGGTACTAAATCACTTATTGAAACTATTTATGATTATATAGTGGTACTACCACCTCCAAGTCCCAAAAATCTAAATCACTCACCACCTATTGAACAAACTAAAGAAGTGTTGTCTAGCGTAGAAGATGAATGCAAAAAAGTATATAGGTTTTACCAACAAGAAAGTGCTAGCAACCTACCGGCTTTCATACCATCTTCTTCCTCTTCAACACAACCTCACAAAAGACATGATGTTTTTGCGGCTAGTATTGAAAGCCTCAGAAATAGAATGTGCGGTCGTAACGTTACTAACCAAATTAGCGAGTTTGATATTTTTGTTTTGCAGGGTTATGTACCGTACCAGGCAGTTCTCAATGAAGAAGGACATGAAGACTTGCTGAAATACTTAAGGGGGAATGAGAAGACCTTTCCGACACTTTTAATGATGGACCGAGATGTTTTGAACATTCAAGCGTCATAAACGACGTCTAGAAGCGCTTTTTCTGCCGGCAGCTATCAAATAGGATAGCACAGACACTCACTAGCCGGAGACAGCTTGGAGATTGCAGTATTATTTCGAGATTAGATACGAGCGAAGCGGAGAAGGTGCGGTCAACCGGAGATCAACGAAGAAGAAGACGATAACTACAACGAAATCTTATTCGAAGGTGGTGGAAGCGACGTGGAATAATTTGACCAACAAATACCAATTCCAACCGAAGAACCACATGAAATTATCAAGAAACTAGAACATGTTTAATTGAAACTTTTGAACAACACCACAAAGTTGCAATTTTGACAATTGTATTTGTATTACAAAAAAAATCATATTGTCTATTAAATAATATAAGAGGCACAAAAACAACATTGAGATATTTTTATTACATTATCTTGTTCAATTATTGAGTTGTTTATATATGTTATTTTTTAAATTAAGTGGAAAAAAAAATCTCGCCACGACATGATCCCTATCCCGCCCCGACCCGATTCTGACTGGATCGGGATCTGGATGGAACTTCGGCGAATCCCCCATGTCCCGATCCCGCCTGTCCCGCCCCTCCCCCCGTCCCGCCCAGACCCGATCCCGCCAAACCCGCCCCGACCCGATCCCGCCAAACCCGCCCCGACTCATCTCGGCCCTACTCGTTGGCCACCGTTAGTTGACACTAGCAGCGAACGTGGATAGGAAAGGATAGAGATCACCCTCACTATTGCATCTCGTAAGGAGTTTTCTGGTACGGAGGTCCGTTATGAAAAATCCAAACGGATCAAAATTAATTGATACAGAATTATCGATGGCAAATTTCCTAACGAAGATTAGGTTTTTTATAATGTTAGGAGCATATAAGACGTTATTTAATGAGAAATGGGGATGCGGTGGTGGGGTTAGTGTGTGACCAAACCCTTGAATTGGAATGCGATGACCGCTTCCAACCATAATAGATTGTGGAGTATTTAAACTTCGCAGTTGAGGAAGATTATCAGAATTGCTGGTGAGGTGAGACGTGACGCCCGTATCCATATAGCACTCATTATCGGTCTGCCGAGGAGTCAATGTGACGAAAGTCGGGCCCAAATTAGATTGGGAGAGGCCTGGAGCGGACTGTTGGGCTCTAGGAAATAGGTCTGTATTACTATGGTCCATTGACTGACCTGGGCCGGACTGGTAGGCTGCCTGAGATTAGGCCCAAAATTGGTTTCCAGAACTTGGGTTGTTAGGCTGCCAGAGGTTGGGCCGTGCCTGTAGCCCCAATCGCCAGGTCATTGGCGCTGACTGCATGTCCCTGAATCTTTGGCGATCTTGTGTCGACGCTGCTATGATTTTTTTTTATGGTGAAGGAAGAAAAATAAATCATAAAATTTATTCTCGATGCAGCTGCAGGTTATTCTGAAACCGAGGGGGGCTGAAGTAGGAACAAGAAATCAGAAGTTGGCAGAGAAAAAGTTTGTTCTTGTGAACAGAGTCAGCAGTCGGCGGTTTTGATGAAACCGAGAAGAAGGAAAATAGGGTTTAGGTTTTGGCTCTTGATAACATGTAAGATTGTATTAATCTCCCTTGGAGAGCCCTTCTTATTAATACAAATATATATATAGTGCGTACAATGTGAAATACTAATAGAATAAAGATCTTATATCTACCATAAGTATACAACACTAAATATTACAAAATATATGGAGTATTGAGAATATACGTTAATAAAAAGCTTAAGCTTTACGAGACATCACACTGTTATTCACTTAACTATATCTTCAACACTCTAAACATAGTGAAGGCTGAAGACTAAGAAATTTTTTTCATATAAGCTCCGGCCTCCAGTTTGATGCCATGATATTTGGTTACATAGATTGGTGTTTGAAAAGTTCTAATGCTAGTAATATTTGATTATAGTGGTTTGAGTTTGAAAAGCACTAACTGTTGAGTTCTCCCACATCCTAACGCAACCTCAAAAGCTAGTTCAAATGGAGGAGTATTGCTCAAGCCATATAAGGAGACCAAAGACCACTTATCCCACCGAGGTGGGAGAACTCAACACCCCGCGTCACGTACAGGGCTGGACATCTGGAGCGTGGACAATATAAGAGGGGGTCCAACATCGGTGAACACATAATTGAAATGGGTCTGACTCTTATATTATGTAAAGAATGGATCTTGAGCTTAACTCAACCCCAAACCTTATGAGCTAGCTTTTGAGGTTGAGTTAGGCTCAAGATCCATTCTTTACCCTAACCATTAGTGTGCAGAGATAACAGGACTGTTATCTTAAGGTAAGAATACAAGATTCATAGTAAACAAAGTGTCAAACTTAATTCCTTAATTTGTAAGAAGATATGACTACTTTTCTTCTGAAATCAAACTAATTCAATTAGATACTCATGGTCTGACATACATACCATTAAATTGGTCCACAGCTTGTGATATCTTTGGCATATCTTCTCCGAGTTTCTGGTCCGTGGATATTTCAACTTCTTGCAGCATTTCTTCTTGATGCTGCAGGAATCAAACAAAGCATGCTATTAAGATATTTCCAATGTACGACTAGTTTTCTAGATATAAACTACTCCGAATCTTTAAAAACATGTCAAACGCACAAATTAGATTAACTTTATTCTCACAAATGAACTTACATTTTCATTCGAAATCGCTATTTCTGAACCTATCTGGTTGTCCCGTTCCTTTTCCATAGTTGTGTTGCAGGAGGTACTGTTTTCTATTTTAGCATGTAGCTCCATTTGCAAATTGAGTATCTCCAAGCTAACATCTGGCTCATTAGATCCAGTGTTGTCTGCTTTTTCTTCTCTCGCCTGGCTTTCAGTTAACTGTGAGCAGCTTTTGTCATCCTTTTGCAGGTTCGTGTCTTGCAAAGTTGGGGACAGATGTTCCAGTGGTGTACTCTCACCTGGGATAATTTCGTCCCTTCTGCTTGGTAACTCATCTATTGTTAGAAAGGTCTCAGTTATATGAATTTTGGTATGACGTCCCTTCCTATCTGTAGATGGCAGATCGATTGGCTTCTCTTGCTTAGATGACTGATTGATACTGTTTAGCTTCTCTGATCTAGACGATACTTCCTTTGACAACGCAGTTTGATCGGCATTTTTGTTCTCGCTGCTTTGCATGATCACTGCAGAGGTAGAAGAGTTCCGATGCTTGGCTTGAGCTACTTGCTTTATTCCATCCGTAAAATGTTTTGAAGGTGCTCCATTTTTGGACTTGGTAGAATTTTCGGTACAAAGTATGGATTGCTTCAGAGAAGACTGCTTCTTCTTTGAACTTGCTGCACCGTTCCTTGATTTTGGTAAAGTTATGGTTTCCACTTGATTTGCTTTGTGTGTTCTTGCCTGCAGAGTTTTGTTTGAGTGTAACTGCTCCTTCTTACTTGCTTGATGCTTCTCATCTTGTCCCTCGGATTTTTTAAGCTTCTGCACGTGATGCACTTCATCCTTATCTAAGACCTTTTCATTGCTCAAAGGAAATTTGTCTGTCTCTTTCTTTTCTTTCTGAATTGTATCCTCTTGTAACACAATATCGATTGGAGACACCCTCGATGTTTGTGGCTTTTCTGGCTGTGAGATAGTCTCCTTGATTTCAACTGTTTTTGTGATTTTCCCCTTGAAATTTGTCTGATTTTGTTCTTTCTGTTTCTGCTGGAAGTTAACTTGATGTTGTCCTGGTACTTGATTTACTTGGATGTTTTTACTATGTTGCTTATCCCTCATGCTGTTGGTGGTCATTGGAAAGCCTGAGGGCAGTACTGAACCTGTATCTTTGTTAACCGCTATACTCTGCTCCTCCTGTTGTTGAACTATACCAGAAGAAACCATGTCATTGCTCCTGCTTGGAGATGCACGAATATTTTCAGCCTTACGTGCGTATTTTGCATCCTGAACTTGCGTATTACTTATCATGTTTTTGTCAACACTAAGAGTTAACCTATTCTCAGCATCCTGAGTGCCAATAATTCTTTTTAATACTGGCTCTTGCTTCTTTTTGAGATCGGACCCTTTTCTAGATGCCTTGTTATCTTCCTTCTGCGGGAGTTCATCGAGTCCCATTAGTTTTGCAATGACATTCGAAATTCTTCCTTTCTCTGATCCAGCGCCTTTCATTCCACTTGACTGGTTCTTCTGGTCCAGATTTTTGAAGTACGGAGCACAACCAGCTGACCTTTTATGGGACACCAATTTCTTAGTGTTGAGAGGAGGTTGCTTTTCGTGCAGTTTAGGAGTTTCATCGGGGTAAGTCAGGGCCATGAGCCGCTGTTTGATGTGGTTTTTTGTTGTCTCTTTGGTGATATATGATGAGTTTTTAGAGGGCTTATCGAATGAAAATATTGGCCGCTCTAGTTGCTTCTGATCAACAATCTTGACATTAATGCTGTCATCATCCTCATCCTCGTCGAGTAACGTAATCCGGTTTTTGCTTTGAGGCTTGATCGTACGATCTGAATCTTCCTGGAGGTTCACAAGCATCCTCAACGACTCTTCCAAATCCATAGCTCCTTTCAACAGTTCCTGCCCAACTTCAATTGAATTCCTATCGAAATTTAGGCCATTGGAACAGGCTCTTAGAATCTGGTTTAGTTTTTGTATCCCTTTCGATACTTCATTGATGTGAACGTTAGAGACGGAAGGGAACTGACTATTCGGAAGTTGATACGTTCTCCTTTCAGTCTTACTTATCTCCATTGATCTCTGACCGAATTGATGGAGAAATGTTAGCACAGGATTTCTGCTTGACGAGTCCATTTTAGTAAACTTTCTTCCGTTTTCAACAGCAAAAGTGAGGGCCATGGAAAGATCTCCGATTTTCTCAGAGTTCCGGACTCTCCCAGTTGCATAAGGAACAATCTGTGCTGAAGATTCTTCAACGCGAAATGATCGATTGCTGGTGCTACCTACTTTTGAATTAACCTGCAAAGTGTAACATGTAAGCTGAATGAGATTTATTGTTACAATGATTTTCAAGATGTCCTGATATTGTCGAGTGAACTTACGGATTCTATAGTTTTTGTTTGTCGAGATCCTCTGTAAGTCTGTCCCGGATTAGCACGAGCATCTGTCAGTTCAGACATATCACAAGTTTACGTTGCATTATGTGGAGCCCCATGGCGGAGCTAGAGAGAAAGTTATATGTAACGAAAAGATTGATTTGTTTACCGCGGAACCATTAGCTTTTGTCAAAATCATGTATTTGCTTTAAGAAACTCTATAACTAATTTATCCAGAATTCAGAATCCATAAACTCAAAACCTAATAGGGCTTAAAATGCACTTGAACTATTAGAATTGGTACAAAAATGTCCTCCATACACCGTTGAACCCCCAAATACACGTGTTGTTAACCTATTGGGTCTACTTTGTCCTTATTTTTAATAGACTCATTTCATGTATTACGTGGCAGCCTATCATTGGATAGTCATATAATTAACTAAAACTAATTAATTCTCAACCCATCAACTAAACCCTTACCCGCCCCAAATAAATCCTAACAAACCAAATTGAAAAAACCCTCTAACCCATTCATTACAAATCAAAATAAGAAAAAATTAACTCGCATTAAGTGTTTAACTGGAAAAAAAATCTGATTCGAAGTTTTTATTGAGCATATTTGTATTGAATATTAATTGAATACTGCACAAAAAATACTTGTTTAATCTCATGAAACCTCCATAAAACTTGAACATTCATTGATGAACATTGACCTCAATTTGAAAATTTAATTTTGAGATTTGTTGGCAATTTGAACTTGATATGTTAGAGTTTGGTTCTTAAGCTCAAGCGTGATTGAGTATACTTGAAAAAAATATATAGTAAAGAAGTGAACTAAAGCCGCCATTGAAGTAGCTTTCCAAAGCTTGCTTTAAATTTCTAAATCTTTAAATTTGGGTGTTTAAGTGATACTATTTTTAAAGTTGGTAGCATGAATAACCATCGAATTAGGACTTAGAACCTGAAGAAAGAAGCAGAAAACTCCATGGAAGTCATTAATAAAGCTTGAAGCTTCAAGTTAGAAGATGACATGGTGGTGGTAGAGATTTTCTCATACGGGCCGGGTCAAAATACGGGTCATGAATGTATTTTTTAAAATTTGAGAAGAGTTTAAATTTGGGTCAATCAGATCTGGCCATGTAATAAATTAATCTTTAATTATTTTATTATTTTATTATAATGTGACCATTAAGAATAAGGGCAAAGAAGACGCAATAGGTTAAAGATAGAGGTATTTGGGGGCTCAAAGATGGATGAAGGACATTTTTGTACCAATTCTAATAGTTCAAGAGCATTTTAGACCCTTTTCCGAACTCAAAATTTTGGCTCTGCCTCTAGTGGAGCCTGCAGAAATATCTGTTCCATCTATGCGGAAACAGATTTCCTGATTGATGATGAACATTACTTTGGTGAATTGTACATACACTCCAACTCTCCAAGTATGTTTTCTTTAAGCTTTTTTAAGTCATGTGCTTCTCTTGATTTACTCTTGCATCTCATGCTTCTAGTTCTTGAAGTTAGTCTTTTCTCTTTTTCATAAGAAAGATGATTTGTGAAATCATATAGTAAGAAATAGAAGCTCATCTGATAGGCTAACAACTCGTAGTCGAATTTCCTTGGCTTATTCGTATGTTTACTACTTAATATTTGGCTCCGCCAATGCTTGCAGTTATCATCAACATGATCAAAATACTCAAAGAACATACTAATTCTCTATCACATAGTAATTGTCATAGAATTTTACACATTTCAATCTAAAAAATCCAACATATCACTCCTTTAATTCTACGTGCCATCATGCATAGTTTAACTTTAACCATGATATCTTTAAGATGTAAATGTAGAAAATCATGTATTAGCATTTCATTAGTTTACCTCTGGATATGGAGTTTGAATAGCCTGAATTTTGAGCAGCAGCCACTCGTTCCTTACGAAGCCTAAGATCGTGCAGCAGCTTCTGCGCGAAATCCGACTTGCCTGACATATTTTTCTTACTGTAGAACAGAGTTTCTTGGACTAAACCTCCATAAGAGGGAACTGCAAAAATCAATAAAAGCAAATAAACGTAAAAAAGAAGAATACTCTTCGATTGTGTTGCAGGTCAATTTACTAGTAGATTGGTAAGGTACAGGAATGTAATGTGTGTGAAGTTGTTATGTCACTTTGGTGAGAGGGGTTTTTTAGTGTTGGGTAAGGTGGAAAAGTTGGGAAAAAGTAGTAAGTAATATTTGAGGTTGAAATTAAAAAAAAAAATTGTTATCACACACCACTTGAAAAGATTGACTTGAAAGTTAGCTTAGCTCTCACTCAGTGTTGATCTCTATCAGAAATACTGTGGTTGATTGGCTTTTATTCTAATCCAAGTAATGTATTGTATGGGCACCAAATAGCTTCAGACAAAAGATTTCTTTTTTGACGAAGATTTCTTTTTCGAGAGTCCTTTTTCTGTTCTACTAATGAAGAATGATGAACCGGACACCGGGTGGGAAGGGAAATAAAGAAAGAAAAAAGAGTGACGAAAATCACAGAGACGAGACTCTTGATAGGGAGCGCTTCTTCCTTAACGGATCTTTACGGATTAATCTGAGCCCAATATGGATACCGAAACACCGGTTGGGGACCAAAATAAAGATAAAGAGTGATGAAAATAGAGACAAGAATAGGTAACTTCTTCTAATCTGCATTTAACACTGGTAAAATAATTGAGATGTGTTGAGCTAAAACAGCTCAAAGATACTGTTTACATGATATGATAATGTCCGCTTAGGACCAAACCTACTGCGCGGTTTCCTAAAAGACCTCACATCATTAAGATTATCACTACACCTTGTATGTAGTATCACTATATATATATAGCTTAAAGTTGATCTCTTCTATGAGCGTAACACGATTTTGGCCTGATACCTTAGCTAGAAGAATACAAGATGCGCACAAGTTAAGCCCGAATATCAATATTATGAAAATATACTTGCTTTGATTAGCTTAAAGTTGATCTCTTGTATGGGCGTAACAAGGTTTTGGCATGATACCTTAGCTAGAAGAATACAAGATGCGCACAAGTAAAGCCCGAATATCAATATAATGAAAATATATGAGTATGTATTTGCTTTGATTAGCTTAAAATTGATCTCTTGTATGAGCGTAACATGGTTTTGGCCTGATACCTTAGCTAGAAGAATACACTGGCTCTTTTTTGCTTTATAACAGCTGAAATGTTGGAGAATTTGCAGCTTTTATTTTGGGGTATGGGTTGGCTACCTTTTACTAAAGCTACTTTGAGTTATCCTGGAATGTGAGATGATCTAAATCTCAATAATAGAAGGTTATGAACCTAATTAAGTAGTAGTTGTTTTTGCTTTATTTCAACTTGATGTTCACTACATAAAGAACATTGTCAGTCACCATCAATCATCTCTAACACCAACTTTTGATACCACAACCACTATTGGTAACTTCCTACATACAACCATGACCATTACCAGCCATCACATTACAGTTGTCGTCGCCGATCGAGCACCACATTAGTCAGCAATCGGTTAGCCGAGGTGGACCAGTAATTTTTACTTAGAGGCGGAGCCAGAAATTTGATTAAGGATGTTCAAACTTATAAGGTAAAAAAAATCCGATGAGTGGATGCACCAAGAAATTTAAATCAAACTATATATAATATTTATCTTTGCCAATTTTATTCGTAGTTTATCCTCGGAGCATTATCCAAACACTAAATTTGAAATGTGTTTTTGAGTTTTGAAAAAAAAAATTAGTTGAGCAAAGAAAATTACTCAAAGGAGTTCAGTGAAAAAAATCACCAGGCATTAATAAAATTAGGGGTGGGCGTATATCGGTTCGGTTTGGTTTTATATCCGAAAACTATGAACCGAATAAAAATCGATTTAAAAAAAAAATGAATACAACTTTTAAAAAAAAAAACGATATGTTCGGTTTATATTACCGAACGTATCGGATTATATAAAAAACGATATGTTCGGTTTATATTACCGAACGTATCGGATTATATCAGTTTTTTCTAATGGGCCGGGCCGAGTCGAGGAATTTTTTATTTTTTAAAAAAATTGAATTTCCAAAACTGAAATTGACATTCACACCTACACTACCATGAAATTTCGACGTTGAAATCTATTGTGTATCGTGAGATGTTTACTAAAGAAAATGAAAATTAGAAACCGATTTGGGGAAAAACACAAATTGATTGGGAAAACATACGTTTTCGTAAAAATTGGCTACGCCAAACTGCCGTCCGGCCCCGTCTCGAAAAATACCCAAAATCAAAAAAATAATCAGGTAAAACGGACATTCGAGCGCAGAGTTAACTTATGACCATTTAAAATTTTACCAATTTACAACTATTTTCTCTCCCTACATTTTATGTCAATGCTTCCGTGATATATTAATCAAGTTCATGCCGCATTCGACTTCCATAAAAGCTTCATAGATTGACTTCAATGGCTATGATTCAAGAGATAGTAGTAGCCTAAAATAAAAAATAAGAATAATTATATATTTAATTCGGTTTTTTCGGTTCGGTTCGTATCCAAAATTAAAAAATCGAACCGAATTACTAAATCCTTATTCGGTTTGGTTTTCAAAAAATATGTTTTTTTTAAAAAAAAAACGGGTTTGGTTTGATTTTTTCAGTTCTCCGGATTTTTTGCCCACTCCTAAATAAAATTAAAAATTTGGAAGGTAACGAAAGAGAATAAAAAAGAACCTGAAAAGAGCGTCTCAGGCAACGACATCGACAGGTGGAGACGACAAGGTTTTAAATAAACTTCTTGAGTATTTAAAAGCAAGTCAAACATATTTTTTGAATTTTTTTTTACTAAAACTATATGTGCTTCACGCTGTGTGAAAAACATCAATAGATTTAAAAATAAGATTTTTATAAATTAGTCGAGCATTTTATCACATTTAAAAATTATAATATATTAATGAAACCACAAATATAAACATTTATTAGATTTAAAGTTTATATTGAACTACATTTTTCATTATCTAATTTGGTTATAAAAAGAAAAAAGATAATCCACTTCTAAATAAATGTCCGGTAGGATTTAATACATAATTATATTACTCTAATTATATAAATAGTTTACTCATTTATTTATGTTTCTTACCTTTTTTCTTTTGGCGCCAATTTATGCAACCTCAATTACTAAAAAATTGAATTTGTAAAGAGAAAGATATATCTCATTTAAATTCCACACTTAGCTTTTGATATATGTACCCAAGTACTAATTCAAAAAAGAAGGATATTCATGAGATAGTAAATATTTAGAAGATCCTGCTATAATTTAATTTAGAATTTTCAAAAAAGTATGAGTAAACGTTTGTACTTTACCTCTATAATGAAATGCTAGTGAAACATTTAAAAAGAATATTCAAGAGGATAGAAAGCAAAAAGGGTATTGCATTGGCAACGTAAATCTGCATTTGGGTGACAACGAGATACTAATCCGAAGAAATGCAATACTATTGTCAAATAAGTTTTGTTTTTAATTATAAAAAATCACAAAATTGCGCCAACCAAGAATCGAACTCCCAAAGTGAGAGTCAGTTTGAAGTTTGAACATCTTTCAACATTCAGATGCGACTCACTGTTGTTTCAAGAGTGTTCATTTTATACTATTCAACCATATATTATAACATTTCACCATACATGATATAATTTTTCGATAATATAGTGTAGCTCCGCTCATGTCCTGCATTCTTATAGGAGTTTCTTAAAGTTATATAAATATTTAATTGCGTACCCAATAACTAAAACCAAATACAAATTCGGTGACAAGTTCAAAACCTACAAACTTCAAATCATAGCATCGTCTCTCGGCCCATTGGCTTTTAGAGTTCATTTAAGAAATAATAATCACATAAATTATTTTTTCCCTTATATTTTATGGTGTAATATTTATTAAATTTTAAATAAATATAAATTATTCATATTCATATGCTGAAAGAATAAACACTCTTAATTATTCAGTGTTCAAATTTTATTCCACGTGCTAAATCTAGACGAGTTAATCTTAATAAAATCAAATAGGTCTCAATTGACTCACAAGATGAAATAAATCAATATTAAATATGAGTTCAGTTACTAAAGTGGTCTTAGAATTAAACTTGATCTGAGCCGAATTTGTATTTGAACTACCCGATTATGTCTCACACTCTTTTCATAGGAAAAACAATCTTAAAATGTTAGTTTCCTATTCCTTTTGAGAAGTGTGTTAGTAGATATAGAATAAGCTTTATTTGAAGTACAATCTTTGAATAACTGATAAAGTTGCTGCCATGTGATCAGAATGTCATGGGTTCAAGCCGTGAAAATAGTCTCTTGCAGAAATGTAAGGTAAGACTGCATACAATAAATTTTTGTGGTCTGGCCCTTCTCCGGATCTCGCGCATATCGAAAACTTAGTGCACCAGACTGCATTTGGAGTATTGCATTTTAATTAAATATCTTTTCGTTCATTCTTTATTTGGTTATTTTTTGAATTTTCAAAATTAAACATATTGAAATTACTATTCTATTGTTGTTACCATCAAACATCCTGAATCCATTCATTAATAATAATAATCCAACCTTGCTCATTGAAATGGAAATTTGCCTACACATGATTTTAGATTAAAAAAAAAAAGGTTGCTTGCTAACTCTCAGCCACTTGTTAGAAGGAAGTGTAGCTTGATTGTCGGAGGGAATTAACGGGAAGGAAGGTGCACTCAACAACTATTACACCATGTTACACTTTGAATTTGGTTGCATACAATTATATTTTATAACTTTTGAAAAAATATAACACTACTATATCTGATTTAGAGAGGGGATCGGAGCATAAGTGCACGTGAATTCAGGACCCCGCCTAAATATGCCATATCAATGAAATAGTGATAAGGTATATGCTTCCCAAAAAGCAAGAGCAGATTTGGTGCATCAATTCTTTGCCAATGGCTCGCTTCGAAAGATGAATCAGTCAGTCAGTCCACTACTAAAAGAGAAAAAGATAATAATTCTATATAATAACAGGCCGAAAAAAGTGAAAGATAGAAGAACTTTGAACTTGATTGCATACAATTATATTTGATAACTTTTGAAAAATATAACACTACTATATCTAATTTAGAGAGGGGATCGGAGCATAAGTGCACATGAATTCAGTACCCCACCTAAATATGCCATTATCAATGAAATAGTGTTGTTGTATGCACACTTTATCATTCTTTTGGGGAAAAATATTTACATTGATTAGGAATATATAACAATCGATCATTTTTAATGCAATTTCTTGTAGTGAAGGCCGACATATAATTAGATGTAATTTCATCCTTTAAGGGCCTTTTTAGAACTTAATAATATACATTTCAAGCTAGTAAGGTACTAAGGTTAAAGCATAGTATATTATTGCGCTTTCATATCAATAGATCATTTTGTTTTTAGCTTGTGCTAATAATTTGGTTCTAGACTAGTTAAACAAAACATATAACACAACAATTACCTTACGGTGAACATATATAATTAATGCATTAGTTTTTATGTGCAGAGTAATAATACAACAATTATTATGCATTACTTGCAAAATACAATACTTATGTCAGATTTATTGTGTTATATATATATTCATATGTTTGTGTACAAAATGTATAGGTATCAACAGTTCATGAAAGAGGATTATATGATCTTAATTTTAATTATTTCAGGCAAACACACATAAAATATGATCTGATAATCATACAAACTGCAAAGAATAAATTCAATTTTGATTTTAAATTTAGAAAAACCTAATTAAAGTTGAAGTTGGAAATAAAACAATGGAAAGCGATACAACCGGCTAATGCCAATTGATTTGAACCTAGGCCTTTTTTTTTCTTTCCTTTTCGCTAGGTCCAATTTATATGTGGATCTTTCTTCTATGTTAATTTACGTAATATAGTTTATTTTTTAATTTGACAACAACAAAAATATAATTTTTTATATTAAAAATATTTAACTTTTTTTATTTCTTAATTTCTGTTAATTAAATAGTGCCACATAAATAAAAAGAAGACAATATAATTTTAAATGTGTCATTTTGTGAGAATTTGATATTTAAACAAAAATTAAAAATTTAATATTAAACAATTTTTAAATATAAAAATACATATGTTTTTAAAGGTAAATAAAAATTCGTAAGGAGTATTTTCTGAAAATGCTTAAAATTCTGAATAACACGTTACAAAAGTTAAAGATGTCCTAGTGATAGTCAAAATACTGCATCCAGAACCTTCCCCAAAAATAAAATAATTCCATAACAGCTGTACATATATTCGCGTACCCTATTCCTCGTCAACCATTTTGCCGCCTCTTACGGTTAACACATCAGCCGTTAAATATATTATCCTAATTTAATCTCAGCCGTCCAATCCTTCAAAATTCTCAATAAATTACGATCTTCTGCCATCCTTTGTTCATACCTTTTCCTTCAACACCCCAACCTTTGCTTTCTCTAGACCTCTTCTACATGGTTTATCTTCTTCAAATTTCATATACAGATCTGTGTAGATCGTTCTTCGATCTACCTTTTGCATATGTATTTGATGTGTTTTCGTTATGGCTTGTCGATTGATCAGTTGAACGGTGTAACGGTTTTGATCTGATGCTATTCACGCTTTTCGAGGTAGAGTAGCGTCAGATCTGTTTGGTATTCAGAGATTTATGGAGGTTGGAGCAATAGTTTGAACAACTGAGGTGTTAGCTTAGCGAGGATACAGCTATTGCTTTCAAGAGCTTTATCGGTGAGCTAAATTTGCTTAGTATGTTTTAGCAACTTATATTTGTTGAAATCATGCTAATCCTGATTACATGTTGCAGATCTGGTTAGAGATGCAAAGTACTAATCAATCGGTGTCTCGACGTTATGAATCAAGCAGTTTGGATCGGTAACCATCGATTGAAGGCTGAGAACAGCGATCATGATGGTGTATCTAAGGTTATAATGGTTTATTTTATGTCTATAATTATTTCATGTCTCATGTTCATTAGTTTTTATTTATGCATGCATATGTACGAGAAGATGACAGATTGAGGGACTTTGTGTGAGATATGAGGGAAAAAAGAGGCATTTATTGTTGATGTTACCAGGCCTTTGCCATGTTGGGTGCGCTCGCATGGCAGGTCAAAAGTACCTAATAAAACTATTTATTTTTGGTGTTGGAGAGGAGAGGCACGGGGGTTTTTGCCCGGCTCTCCTCTCCTTGCGTGGTGTCGGTGGCCTTTTTATTTCTCCTGCACTTTGCATGTTCCTGGTTCCAACAATTCTTCGTCTATCTAGTGGTTACTTGTCATTGAATTGGTCTTGTGATTTTGATGCGAGACCTATTCAAGGACAAGTAACTACTGTTGATTTGTTAATAACACGGCGATGGACAAAGCAACGTTTCTACTGCAGCACTCCAATAGAGGTACAATCATCAATTCTCTTCGCGAAATTCAATTTCACATTTTTCGTAACAGATATCAATTGTAGACCACTTGCATTAATTTTCGCTTAAATTTACTCACATTTTTCATAACGACTATAAATTCTTAAGTCTAAACCACTTGCCTTAATATTCGCCAAAATACTAATTGATTTTTATAAGATTTTATAAGCAGCAGTTTTGAGGAATTATTTCTACTAAGCCGAATTTCTCAAAGTAATCTTTTATGTAATCACCTACACTTTCATTTTTGTATCCGGAATATTTCATATTGTATCCTTGATCTGGTTTCCCAAAATTTATGCTGCCTAATAGTTAATAGGACTTCTAACATGTGATGTTCCCCAAAAATGGTAAACAAGACCTTTATTAATTGTGGAGAGTTTTGGTTTTAATGAATCTGGAAGTTGAGTCAACTACTAACTGTGGTTGTATATTGAAATTTTATTCTCTATTATACTGATCACAAAATTGCATCGAACATCGTAGTACTTCTGTCTCTTCTAAGAACCAGTTTCATTTTTAATCTTGAAGCCGGCAGATAATTAATTTGGCCATGAGCAGATTATTTTCTCAAGTAATTAGTAGAGTAGTAATTGGCTGATTAATTAAATGAATAGAAAAATGGTGAAATTTAATGTGAAATTTAATGTGCTATCTTCTAACAAGAATTTCTGGAGAGGAGCAATCATTAAGTCGGCTCTACAGAAGCTTGCGAGCTGTAATTCGTCATTTTCCATTAATTATAGTCCTGCAGTATATTTCTAGCCTTATGTTCATACTCCTCTTGTATTAATCTATTATATCTATTCATTGATGATGCCCTAATTGTCTCAAGTATTGTGTTTTTGGGTTCTTAGTGAGAACAGCCATGTTTTCCTAATTAATGATGTAATTGTTTCAATCTATTGGAGATTGTTGTTGTGGCACCCTTATTTTTAGCCCTTTGGGAGAGTGAGCCCTTTAGGCAGGTTTTGGATTTTCATCTCAAAAACAATTCAATGTACTACGGTTATAGTTGGAGCGTATCAAATGATGATTGGAGTTGTGCTTTATAACAAGCTTGTGGTGCATCGATGCCTATTGAAGGTGTTCACTGATGTTTGATAGTTTTTGCTGCTGTTTATGTTATTTGGTGTACTTGGGCTTGACTCCGAGCTGAGCTCTGCTGTTGCTGTTGAAAATTGTTCGAGTTGCTGTTTCTGCTGAAAAATGTTCAGAGTTGCTGTTGAAAAATGTTATTGCTTACTGTTGTTGAAGATTTGATAGCTCATGGTGGCTGTTCATAGAGACCTTGATATATTCGCCGTATATTTCACAGTTGTCAGGCTCAAGCCTTTTGCTGCCTCCTGCTGATTTTGAAACCGTGGTTGTGTAATCAGCTTGTTGTCATCATTCAGGATTTAGTTATACCTGCTGGATTTCTCATAATACAGGACACGTGATTGCTTTTCACACCAGCTGTTTTAAAGAGCTTTTGTGGTTTATATATCCTTTGGAAGTATTCTTTCAAAAAACCTTGTTTCAAGGAACTGATGTGTGAACTCAGATTTTGTTATGCCTTCTGGTATTATTCTTGAGGTAATCCTGCTGTGTTTTATATGCCAAAGCTTTGTTCTTTGTTCATTTCCTCCACTTGCGTTATATTTGGTTGAATATAATTGCAACATCCTCTGCCGTTTGTTGTATAATTATAATTTTGTGTATCTGTATCCATCCTCTTTGGATTTCAATTATTAATATTTGTTTGTCCAAATCTATTTGGACTTATTATGGTGATTGTATTTGTTTAATCAATATTGAAATTGTTATTTTCCGTGCGTTGCAGGGTGAATGCGAGCTGGAGTAAATCTTCTCTTATCTACGGACTTGTTATTTTTTGCTTGTCTGCGGTCTGGAGTAGAATGGACCATTAACAAAAAAAAATTCACAGTTTGGTGCGTTTTTTTTCCCGCTGTTGTGAAATGCTTTTCGGCAAGTGTTTAATGGTCGAAAGTTTGTTCTTCTCTAGTAAAGAGCTTTCTGGTTTGTTCTTCTCTAGTAAAGAGCTTTCTGGTTAGACCGTTAAATACCCCAGCCCATGATAATTTTTGTCTCAGTTTGGCAGTGTATTTATGAAGTAATTATTAGAATAGGCATGCTGGAATTGTTGTTGCAATGGAATGATTTGTCGAAAGTGTAGTGTCTTGGTCACTTGGTAGTTGCGTATTATTTTTTATTAATTTATAACTCGTCAATATTCTAGATTATTAGTGTAACATGTCATAGCTGTACTGAATTTCTGACTTTCTGTCTAGCCTGGAATAACTGGTTATTCTGGCGGTAGTAAAATTTGTGATTTTATCCTATTTTGGTCAAATATCCAGCGACAACTTCTGATGTTTCTTTCATTACTCATTGCTTTTTTTATTTAGCCGTAACAAATTATTGAAAATTATTTGTCTTATTTATCTGTATTTGTTTTTGTTTTTTTTCATAATTCGCTATTGTGTTATTTTTAATTTGTTTGTTTTACTTTGTTTGTACTTTGTTTTGACTCGAGGTTTTCACCTGAACGGCCTCTATCCAATTTTATTGGTATGTTAAGTAGCAAATTATTGATTAATTATTGAAAAACATTAACAGAGCACATCACGTTGTGATTTCGCTGGCTTATGTTAGTAACAATTATTGATGAAACTATAGTAGGGCACTATATGCCATTTGCTTTTTACTGTGTGCTCACAAATTTTTGATAAACATTAATAAAGTGCTAATTGCCATTTGCTTTTTTTACCGAGAACAAATTAGTGATAAAACAGTAGTTTCTATTTCACCTGTAGGAAAAACTAGGTGAAGGCTACGCTTGTCATGTAATCCGATTCTTTTGAATTTTTTAAATTATATAAAGGCTCTCTTTTCCTATTCAACTTTTCTATTTTCATTTATTTAATTATTTATTGTCATGACTTACTGTTTCGGATGGGTCCAAGAGCTCGGTTTATGGTGGAGCGCTCGATGCCAATTGCATTCGAGAGGTCGGTGGTTCGAACCCACCTGGATTCCTAATTCAACTGTAGTATAATATTACTTATACAAATTGTTTTGACGATTGATTTTTTAAAACCCATTTAAGGTAATGTTTCTTATCTTGTAATAATAATTTGCTTCCACGAATATACCATTAGGTTGAGAAGAATAGGTTGGAATTGATCCCACCTTTGGAAGAGTGGTTTTGTTTTGTCAATACAGATTAACTGGCTTCTGTAAGGAGCATCGTTCGTTTAAATCTTATTACAAAAGGAATTTGTCTTTTATGGATTTAATTGAGATGCTATTATGATTTTTTTTTATAATCATACTTTGTTTTCGTGGTTATTTAGCTTGCTTAGTTTTCGTGGTTATCAACATGGGAAAATCTTTCTCTGATGGAGCTGTTATACGAGGTCACTTGAATTATCTGTTGTTTCATATTATTCGCCCACTCTGGAAGTACTAACATTTCAGTCTTTAATCTTTCCTGCAGGTTGTTTTTTCCATCTGGCTGACAATACAAAAAAAACTAACTACTATAAAGATTTGAGAGGGTTGTTAGGGTTTTTGCTACTTTCTAAAATTTTCGGGAGCAAAGGAAATATCTTTGGGATTCAATTGTATAAAATATTGAGTTGGAAGAGCGAAGTGATGAAGAACTAAAAAACAATTCCAAGTATAGTAATCTTCTTATAGTGACATTAATTTAATCTTTTATATTTTCTCGGTGGAGTTGTTCTTAGGTACTGCTTTCTGAGCTAGTAATTCTAACTGCTCAATTTTAATTTTCGGGTGATGTAGCTAATTGGATTTTGTGGTTGTACCTTAAGACAATATAATCGGTAGATCGCTTTTCTTGAAATTATAATTGCGTAAGGATTAAAGGTGTTGTAAATACATCATACCAATTTTATTTTCTAGCTAACAATAATAGTAGTTAATTTTACATTTTGCATTTCTCAAAACTAGCACTTTATTTTTTAAAACATATTACTCAAAACTAATAAAATATAATATGTTTCATCTTCATCTATAAATAGAACGAAATTACTCTTTTTCATTTGCTTTAAGTTCAATGAATAAAAAATATATCTAGAATGATTGAAGGATCGCAAATTAATTAGCATCAGATATAGAGGTGTCAAATGTCCGGTTAATCTGAATTTTGATCGGGTCAAAATGGTTTTAAGTTAATAAAGTGCGGTTATTGACCTGTCTGAAAGTTACTAGGATTGAAATAAGTTGACATGAAATGGATTAAAATGTTGGGTATGACCCAACCCGCTCAAATCATGCTAATTTTAATTGCTTTATTTCAATTTTTGTAATCTTTTAATATCTTATAGAATAATTGTTCTTTATTATGGTTACATATAACATAATATCAAATAAAAAAATATTTTCATAATTTTTTTCATGAGTGAATTTAGATACGTATCAGTTCAATTAGACCGAAATTGATCGAATTATTAAATGAGTGGAATAACATGCTCAAAACTACGGGTTAGACGGATTATATTTTTATGCCTCATTTTGCCAGCTCTAACCAGATACATGTCTAAAGTCATGTGGTCGAAAACGCTACACGCTCCATGCCTGCCCACCGCTTTTTCAATGTGAAAATTCTGAAATTATTGTGTTGTTAGACATGGGAAACATGTTATAAAACGTTACAAAAGTTTGATGATGTCCTAGTCAAATGTTGTAACACGTTACAAAAGATGTCCCAGTCAAAATAAGCTCTATGTATTCTCCAAAAAGATTGACCTACTTTTTTTATTAATTTATTTTAAAAAAGATTAATTTCTTTTTATATTTAGAAATAATTTAATTTTATGAGATCATTTACAACCACACAAATATCTAAGATTTTTTTGGATTACATATTTTAAAAATCTTTCTTTATTTCTTAAACTTTATGTCTAGTCAAACTAAGTCAATCTTTTTGAGACTTTTACCTTTTTTTTTTCTTCTAAATCTTGCAAATTGTTATATAGTATTATTGGAATTTTTTAGGATACAATTTGACGTTGGATTTTTTTTGGAATTCAAAAAAAATTTACAAAATATTTTCATAATTTTTACTTCTTTCACTCACAAAAATAATAATTTATATTTATGACCAAATACAACTTTAATTTCTGTATATCATTGAAAATAAATATTTTCTTTTTGCAACTAAAACAACCTTTTCCTTAATCTATATCTATATTATATTAAAAGCACGAAGAGCCTTAGAAATATTGATTGAACTTTTTGCCCTTTATTAAAATGTTATACAACAGATAAAATCGTCATTTAATAATATCTAGAACTTTAAAATCAATTAAAATTTATTTATTCAATATTTCCTTGTTTGACTAAAATTCTAAATATTTCGGACCTTAAATTGGTTAAAAAATTCCTGATACAGATTCTTTTTCCTTAATATTATTAGTGTTAGCAAAGGGCATCTAAGCCTGATGAAAAACTAGAATAACCTCTCTAAGAAATAACCATTGCACGAGTTCTCAATTGCTACTTTACCTAATTTTTAGAAATTAGAATTCAACTAAAATATGGTATCCGTGAATTTTCTGTCAATCAGTACTCCTCGGTTTACTATATCTCTTAATGACTGAATTAATTTTGATTCAACTGTGTATAAATCATTTATTCTATGCTTTGCTTGTGTATAATTTTATTCAGACGTATGTTTTCTTGAAGGGTAGTCTTGGAGTAACTGATAAAATTGATATCATGTGACCAGGATGTCACGGGTTCAAGCCGTTGAGACATCCTCTTGCAGAAATACATGGTAAGACTGCGTACAATTGCTCCTTGTGGTCCTGCCCTTCCCCAGACCTCGCATATAGAGGGAGCTTAGTGCACCCACCCAGCTTTCCTTTTATGTTTTTTTTATTCTATGTAGGGGGCAACTGAAAGTAAATCAGATTGGTGCATGTTTCATTTTTACACCATAAAGATATCAGAGGTGATGTCTGTTTTCCTACTTCTCGAGCAGACTATAAATATAAGTGATACCAATATGTGCATCAATAAGCCTCAGAACCTTTCAAAAGCGTGAATATGCTACCATTGAGAGGTAAAAGTTAGTCTTCTGTGTAATTTACCTTGTTCTCCTTATCAATTACGTACTATCAATTAGTTTTTATGTCAATTGTCAAATTACGGAGATCCCTACGCTACAACAAATTTGGCCTAAGGCCGCACTTAAAAAATGTTGCCAAAGTATCTAAGGGCACACTTTTAAGGCGTGACCTTCTATTAAACCTTTTGGGTACCGAAGATTAGGTTATGCTTGAAAAACGTAGCTTAAATAATATAAACTACGCTTTATAAGTGTTGCTAAATCATCAAATAATTGACAACGCTTAATTATATATATATATATATATATATATATGCTTTTAAGCGTGTTGTATTTACAATTATAAAGGCAACACTTTATATAAGTCCATAATTTTGAAAGGGCAAAAGATGGACTTCCCTCCTCCCTCCCTCTCTCTCTCTCCAATGTCCCTTCGCGATTTAGGGTTTTACGGAGAGCACCCACTAGGTTTCTATGGTGTATAGAGGTAACTTTTCGACTATTTCATCAATTTTTTTTTACTAGCAGAATCTCTTATTTTCTTTATATTCAGAAAACTATGGAATTTTGGCTAACAGTTAGGTATAAATCGTTGGATTATCTAAAATGTTGGCTCCAATGCAATTGGTTGTCATGTTGAGTTAGCATTATTTTTCTGTAGCATCATGTCAACGAAGATGCTCGACGATGATAGGGAGATGAATTATTATGACAATAATGTATATGATGTACCTGCTGATTTCGACGATTTTGAGAATAATATCTATTTTTCCTTAACTTTTGAAGCAAGTAAATCAATGTTGTGTGATATATTTGGATTGTTCTTATTCCTGTTGGATTCTGGGTGTAAGTTACCATTTATCTCAATGTAATTTTGGCAGAGTGTATTGAAACTGTTACTTTATTTCTCATGTCAAAATATATCTCTTTGAGAATGCAATTATTACTTATTGCAATTTTCTCATTACAGTTGTTACTTAGCCATCATGTAGCTTACTATTTTAATTTTAAAATTCTAAGCTTGTACTAGTTATTGTTCTTATTTCGCATTGTTTTGCTGTGTTTTCACGTATGATGAAAGAAGCATATGGCAGCGTCTGGCGTGCAGTCGGCTGACTCTTAGTCTGACAAAATTAAATGCCCCAATCTTTTTGTGAGATTTTTGCGACTGACAAAATTAAAAAATGGAAAGAAGTTAATATGCTAATTACATTGTTTAATTACTTGGGGGGAAAATTCAAATATGTCGTTGAATTGGGAGAGGCCTGAAACGGATTGCTGGGCTCCAGGAAATGGGGTCGGATTGTTGTGGCCCATTGGCTGGCATGGGGCGGACGAGTAGGTTGTCTGAAATTGGGTCCAAAATTGGTTTTCAGAACTTGGGTTGTTAGGCGGCTAGAAGTTGGGCCGCGGCTGTATCCCCAACTGCTGCTAAAGATGGCAGTGAATCCAAATCCGTTTTATAGGATATTGATATTTAAAATATGGACCCGACGGATCCGAATCGGACTCGGATCCATTTCTGACGAATCTGGATCTTGTATTTGAGATTTGTATTCGGTCCAGATCCGACCCATGGATATGTTTTTTATTAAATATATCCATAATAATTTTATAAGTATTTTCTTATAAATTTTCATAATTTCTGTATTTTACATTCAGATTTGGACTTTATAATTGCATCGTTTTCCATGATGTTGTTATTTACTTATTTTGCTTCATCGTCTTTATTTTCTTGTGATGCTAAAATTTCGGTCAGTATTTTGGAAGAATGGTATCATGTTTGTGTAGGTTGATTGAATGAACTCAATCATTTTTTTCAGATTGGATTTCATTTTGTCAAAAACGTTTCAACATGTGGGAATATTATTCAAGGCAAAAGTTTTTACATGTGGATCCAGATCCGATCAGTGGACCCGGTGGATCCGATGGATTCGTATTTGAATATGATTTTTATGGACCTTATCCGGATTTGGATCTAGGTATGAAAAACGAATTTGGATCTAGTAAGATCCGGTCCAAATCTGATTTGTTGTCATCCCTAACTGTTGTTGGGCCGCGGCTGCTGACTGCATGTTCCTGAATGCTGGGTAGTGTTGTGTCGACGATGCTACGAGAGCTTTCTGGAGGGTAGATGGAGCTGTGGGCGAAAAAATAGTAATTTGATTTGTTTGATCTCGGGAACAGAAAAAAAAACAGCCTAAGGAAGAAAGGAAATCAAAATATATAGAAAACAAGATTGTTGCTTTGGGCGAAGGAATAAACAGAAAGCAAAATTGTTGCTTATGCTTAGGAAGAAACAAACAATGGTTCTCGGATAAAGGAAATAAAGCAGGGAAAGAAGAAAATGTTGGTCTTCTGACAGAAGGTCATAAAAAGAAGACAAACAGTGGTTCTCGGGTAAAGGAAATAAAGCAGAGAAAGATGAAAATTTTGAACTTAAAATCCAACTTGAAGCATGCATCGTGGGTTCGAATTCTGATGAAATTAATTTGCTTTCTTCTAGAGTAGGACCTTTTAGGTGATATCAATTGCTCTGTTCTCAAACTTTGGTCATTCAGACACATCTCGTGATTTACTGGTAGTAGTGCTGAGGGACCGGGACTAGTATTTTCAGGAATAGTCTGGCGTAAGCCGGTGAGCTGGATATCAAAAAAAAGATGAAAATTTTGGTCTTCTGACGGAAGGTTAGCCGCCGATTGTTGACAAAATTGAGGGAAATATAATTTAGGTTTTGACAGCTGATACCATATTAGATTGTATTAATCTCCCTTTATAATTTTTTTCATTAATACAAATATATATATAGTGTGTACAATGTGGAATACTAATACAATAAGGATCTTATATTTACCATAATTATACAACACTAAATATTACAAAATATATGAAGTATATTTAATAATATACTTTAATAGAAACAAAGTAGCCAAAAGGTTTTAGAATATAGTGGTCACGAATCTCGAAGTTGTTTGAGACCGGAAAAAATTATTGGAAATAAAGCAGTACGGGAATAGTAAATAACTATTACAAGTGTTCGAAAGGATAAACAAACAGCCAAGATTATATTTGCCGCAAGCTTGTTGAGTTTTGAATCTTGATAACTTGAAATCAAGAAATACTAAATCTGGATTGTTACAACTGTGGTTGAGTCGAGAGATGGCTCTCTGTATTTAAGACAAGATTGCCCCGTATATATGCTTTTACGTTAGCGGGCAATAGTCTCCCAAGATAAAACAACAATTAATCAACACTACAAAGCAAATAGGTTGATTCTAACGAAGAAAACAAACATGAAACTACTTGTTGAAGAATGAAAAAGGAAGAGTTTCTGTTCTTTTCTTTCTAATGTTTCTGTATCTTTCTCCTTCTTCTTTTGTGATTCTCTCCCTCAAATTTGTTTCAGGTCTCAACATATAGTGTTTAGGATGAGGAGAGGTGTTAAGATGTACTTTAAGAGGTGTAGTCATGGCCAGAAACGTTTTGTATTAAGTGCAAAACGTTTCAGATGGTTAATGTCATAAACTGTTGGCTTTCTGCCTGCTGACAGCATTCCTGAAACTTCATGGATCAAACTGTATATACTAAACAGTTTAGGGTCCAAAAGATAATATTAGAAGTAGTCCAGAAGCCCCCAGCCCACGACCCGAGCCCAGACCAGACGGGCGGCGCGCGTGGGGCTAGCCTTGAACCCAAGCACACCTAGGTCATTCCTCCTTCAAACACATGGGTTACCCTTTAGGGTCCCAAATCTTTATCCATTTTTTAGGCTTATAAAAAAATAATTCTTCATTTTCCCACCGATGTGGTAGATTTGTCTCACACCATATTTTCATGCCTCAAACACCTTACTTCGTGGACCAATATCTCTTTCATTTCTTAACGAAATTTGACGATCATTGGCCCTACAGTCATCTACTCACTTAGTAGATTATGCACGTGTGAAGAGACAAAGCCTCCAACATGCGGAACCCTAGTGTTTAACTCATTAAATATGGGTGGACGCAACCCCTCCAAGGGCAAATTTCCAACAAAAACTCGTATTAAGCACTGCTCCTACCCAATTGATTCAAGGAGGCATGCTAGCTGACTCAACTAAATCGGAGACGTTAATTTTGCTAGCATAGATTTCTCAATAGTTTCACCTTTTACATTTTTATGAACATTATGTAATGCTATTATAGTTATATATTTTGCTTAGCGGTTCAATAAATAAAGGGATTTTTGTTCTCATTCAAAAAGTGGAGGGGTATAGTTTCTCGCCCTTAAAGGTTACGGGAATTTAGTGAAATTTACTCAATAATTTTTTTTAAAATTAAGTATCTGCTTCCGAATATACTCAGATGAATCTGATTCACATAACTCAACGATTAACTTATTCTGCTAACATCCAATCTCTTTCATAGGACCAAATTTATGGTATGGGGTAGCAAGGAATTCTTCAACGCACGGCTGGATCCATGGTATGATATTTCAACGTAAAACCTTTTCAGATGACTAATTGATGACCTTTATATCTAAAATAAAAGTGAAGCAAGAAAAATATACTGATATAAACATTGGAGCTTGCTGGCAATATTGTCAAATTTTGCATTTTTTGCATTTGATATCATGAAAAAATCTAATGTCATTAAGTGTGTTTGGTACGATGAAAGTTATTTTCCGTAGTAAATGTTTTTCTATGTCTGATTGATGTTAGTGAGTGAAAAGTGTTTTCCGAAAGAAGACATACTTACTAAAATTTAATAATATTAGTAAATCCGAGATTGTTCTCATATAAAATTTGAATTCAATAATAATATCTAAGTATTAGTTGGAGGAAGTAATATGAAGTTAAAAGTTAAGATTTCTTTAGTCTGATCAAAAATGTTTTTCACAAAAAACATGGCTCCTCGTGGGAAATGACTTTGGTCAGTTAAAAAGTACAAATAATTGAATGCAATGTCATGGTTGTTGGATCCAAATTATCATGAAAGAACAAAAGATAAATACAAGAGAAAGAAAATCTTTGATGTCACACTCAAGATACAATACATAAAAATAAAAATAAAATTGAGACCATTTCCTCTACTTCTAGGATGACTGGATGATCTCAAGGGAATGTGTGTGTAGCTTTCACATCTGAATCACATTACCTCACTCAGATTTAGTCAGTCAGAAAACTCATGATATAAGGGGGAAAATAGTTTTATTAAAAGATTATCCTACTGTCAGCTGACCAAAGCCGGCCATTTCTCCTCAAATTTTCTTATATAAACAACAGCATATTCTTGAACTCCAAACTCACAGGGCATAGCTAACGGTACTGAACATTCTGCCTGTAATATTTGTATAGGCGCCCATAGCAATAACATATTTTGGTTTAGGCATTTTACTCGCAATTTTCATTACTACATTTTTAGTATAGGCGTCCGTAGCAATAACATATTTTGGTTCAGGCATTTGCTCGCAATTTTATTCAATACTTAGGCTCAGTATAAGTGCATCATCTCATTTGTTACCAAAGGAATTGACTTTCTCATCACTTAGATATGACAAAGAGATTTAAACTCAAGCTCTCTATGCCTTCTTTCCGATTCTGTCGATCCAAAAGAGCTTCTTCTTTGCCTAAAAGTCCAATGCCAACTTCACTATACGGATTTCCCCCTGCCAATATTCTTGATAACTCCCCTTTTCCAGTACCTCCCTCAACCCCACATCACTATTCTGCTTATAAATACAGAAAAGATCACAATTTGGCAAATAAAACGTACAATTCGCCGACTTCTGAATATTCTCATCATGACAATAACAACATGAGAAGAGGGAAAAGTAGAAACAGTAGGTTGAGTATGAGTTTTTCCTCTGCTGATAGTGGTTGGTTCAGTTTCAACAGTGAATGTGGTGATGAGAAGCCTAATGATGAAACTGAAAGCTTTATTTCTTCTCCAAGTTTCGAATCTTCATTCGATGTGGATTATCCGATAGACCCTTTAACCGGGACTAGAAGAAGAAGAAAAAATAATAACACGAAAGTTAGGAGGCTCAAACGTTACCTTTCGAATAGTTTTAAAGATTCTATGATGCCATGTATGGCTGATGGAAAAGTGAATGAGAGTTTTGCTATAGTAAAAAAATCAGCAGATCCTTATGAAGATTTCAAGAATTCAATGAAGGAAATGATAATGGAGAAAGAGATGTTTGAAGCAGAGGATTTGGAACAACTTTTGCTTTGTTTTCTTAGTCTTAATTCAAAACACCATCATGCAATTATTGTGGAAGCTTTCACTGAGATTTGGGAGGAGTTGTTTGGTAAACCTTCAAAGTCTATGGATCTAAAGTTTCAAAGATTTCAATGAACAATTATAGCATTAAATTGGTTCAAGTTCAACTTCCAAAACCTACATAAGGAGAATCACATCACATTGTTATTTTTTTATCATTTGTTTAATCATAATTTTTCATATGCTCGTGTAATCTGGTTATTGTACTTTGCTGCGTTTTTCATTTATATTATAATTTGAGTTATATGTAATGAAAGTGTAGAGAATGTTTACACTATCTTTAATTGGATATAACAGGTTGTTCTATACTTGCTATGAAAATTAGGCCAACGATAATTTTACAATATTGGTGCACAAAACTTAAAACTCTTATATTATTGCTGGTCGGCTAGGGGAATAAAAAGATTATTTGCCCTTCAAATTTTAGGGTGAGATAATAGCGTCCTTTTCTTTCTTCTTTGAACTGGTAAAAGAACTTGATTTTTTTCATTT
Source organism: Anisodus acutangulus (assembly GCA_029783415.1). NCBI lineage: Eukaryota > Viridiplantae > Streptophyta > Magnoliopsida > Solanales > Solanaceae > Anisodus > Anisodus acutangulus. The sequence continues at coordinate 3,383,859 of CM056503.1, forward strand.
GTCCAATTTTAGTTGTAATTTTGCCAAGCACCTTTCCATCACCTCTAAGCCGTCTCTTATTGGGTTATTAATGACGTGAATACCAAATGAGGAGTGCATTTGGGGACTTGGCTAACAGTAATTTGATCTTAAAGTAAATAGCAGAATAGTATTATCTTAAAAAGTACTCCGTATTAGGTTCTGCACAGTAGACAAATTAATATTTCATGTTACATTATTGGACATAATCAATCAGGAAGATACACAATAATCCATCATAAAGCAAGATATTGAGATATCTCCAAAAGGTGAATGTAGAGGCCTCAGATGTATTCTTCTTGTACACTATCAGATTCCAAAGTTGGGTCAGTATCCTCAAAATAGTTGAAATGACAGAGCACACCGCCAGCTTCATCAGAAAAAGAAATTTTCCTCCCCTCCCTGTGGCCTGAGTTCTTGGAATCAGTCACACCATTTTGACTCAATTTCTACATCACAGAAAAATGAATTTGACTTAAATAACAGTCACGAGGTTCAATTTTAACGTTAGATAAGTTTGAAGAGCAACTATGATACAGAAATGAAAGGTGCCAACCATGATTTTACAGAATCTGGTGCAGTCCCTAGTCATCATGGACAACCACTTTCGTGTTGTCTCTTCAACTTTAGTTGCACTTTTTATGGCAATCTTCACCTGTCAAATATAAGATACTAGCACTTGAGAACAATTCATTTGCATGCAAAGTAATTCATCCAAGCATAGTCATTTCACATGACAATGGAAACTGCACAACCCTTTTTTTTCTTGTGCCTTTTTTCTGTCTGTCAAATGCCTATTTCATGTTATGACCATTCCTCATAAAACCAAAATAAAGATCACATTGATATGTTTTCAATTGTTAGATGAGGTCTTGGAAAATTGGAACATCACTAGTACTTGTGATTTTAAGGAAAGTATCACTTCATATATCAGACATAACAGGTTAGCAGTGATCTTTTTGTTTGGTTGTTTAACTCAAGAATTGTCACCTCCAAAATGCCACTATATCTGGAATAACATACCTCGTCAGCATCATTTTTCAAAGAACTGGTTCGATATGCTTCAAAGAGTAATTTTTCTTCTACCATATCCTTCATGGACTTCAATTCATTCATAAGCTTTGATGTTAAAGATTCAATATCATGCATCTGTCGCTGTGAAAATGCTATAGCACTCTCTGAACAACGTTTAATGGAGGTGCAGCCAGTGCTAAGTTGAGGTAGAGAACGAGAAAGACGAGGACCTTCTAGATTGCACTTGGGGGGGCAACTTCGTTTTACTAGATTGCCTTTTGGAGGGGAACTTCGTTTTCCAATCTTCAATCTCCTAGCGATCTGCTTGGGGCCTATAAAAACTTTAGCCTGATTAAGCGGTGGAGATCCTTCAGAATCTTTAGTTGTGCTAGCATCAGCTAGGCATGATCTTTCAGAATCCTCCTGTCCCGCAAAAGTGAGCTTCTCTTTACATTCTGAAAGAATATATCCAAGCAAAAACAAGTCAGCTAGAGTTCCGAGATAGTTCAGAACATTTAGGAAGACATATTATCTTATTAAACAATACAAAATGACACCATCATGAAGAGCAAGAGAACCTGGAATTTCAGAGCCAAGCCTCTGTTATCACTCTCATTATATTGGTTAATTGAAGTTCAAGTCCAGAGTAATATTTTTGGTGGATAAATTTGAGTTAGAAAGGATATTAATACCTTTCAAGGTAGAAGTATTATGTTAAGAGTTTATCGTCCAGAATAACATCTTTGGAGGATAAATTTGAGTTAGACAGGAAATAAGTAGTACCTTTCAAAGTTGGAAGTATGAAATCAAGAGTTTTTAGCTCATTTGACAAGATCGTTCACTTCATCTGGTAAATAAAAAACTACCTTACTGTTTCTTAGTTCTGCATGATACATAGCTAGAAGCAGCTAAATTCTTTATGTAATGCTAGAATAGAAAAAATTAAGGAATACTAAAACATAAGTCCGAGTAGCTGTTTTTCTTCTTTTTAAAATTTGTTTTTATAAGAAGTTATCTTCATTTACCTGCGCATAAAAGCTGGATGACATTTAACTTGCATATATACTAATTTGTCTGATTTACTGTAAATCAAAAATGTGTCTAAAGTTTCTGGTTATCGGTTCCTGGGCTCAACCAAAGAAGCAACCACCAGAATCATACAAGTAAAATGAACTTTGAATTAACTTGAAGCACTGGTAAGTTGTTTCTCTGATAGGTTTGTTTTTAAAGAAATTTGAAGCAACATATAAACTGTGATTATATTTGCAATGCATATACATGAATTAAATTATATAGGAAGTGGATAAAACACATTATTAATCCAACATATGATTGAAAACCCTATTTTCATCTATGACTTACTGTAGTTATCCAGGTCATCAATTAAGTCTATGGAGTTCATAGCCAAACAAAGTCGCTCTTGAGAGGATGGAGAAATTGCCTGCATAAGAATATATTGTTTAAAACAGTCCAAGAAATACAAAGAAAACAAATTATCTTCAGCAAACACCCCTAACCTTTCGTGTCGAAAGAAGTCTCTCAGGAGGCGGTGACAGCTCTGGTGCTGAGATCTGATCTACAACATCTGGAGGTGGACTGCCTAACATCATATTTCTTTCTTCAGAAATACTTGAAGATTTCAGAGGCTGATTTTCATCATCCAAGCAATCTCCTGAAATCAAACAATCTTTTTGCTGCTCCTTGTCATTTAATTTGTCCAAGGATGGCAAACAATTGTCACCATCTGAGCAAGTTTGCAGATTCCACGATGAGATACAATTGTCAACAGGGCCATCGACTGAAGTAATCTTCTGATTTGGGAGCAAAACTTCCTCATCTCCATCTCCAAACATGCAAACATCATCTGCATAATGAAGACTGACACTGGTAGTGCTATTAGGTACCATTGCCTCAGGAACATGAAACAGCACCTTAATGGTACTCTGATCAGAGCTCTTATCTGTATCAGAACAATTCTGCAGGCAGTCATACATGTCTAAACTCTGATCATTTGCAGCTACTACTATTTCTGTAGATCTTGCTGGAGCAAACAGCTTTTTTTGACTGTTTTCTCTATCACACATATCCTCAATATTTACCTCTGCAACCACTTCACTAGCTGAGGAATCATGTTTAGATTCTACATGTTCCAAGTAATCATTGGAAAGCTGGTTAAGAGTACAAAGCTGCTCTTCAGCAAACAAAACTGGTGTTTTTCCCTCAGAGTCAACTACATTTGGAAATTCACTGCATGTACTTGTACCAGAAGCCAGTTTGCTAACCATCTCGATATTAGAGGAGCAATTGGAGGAATCTGAGTTTCGGGACACTGAGAACTCAGATTCAGAAGTCTCAGCTATGGGTTCTGCTACTTCAGGCAATACATTTTTGGACTGTAGAGAAACTTCAGGCTCCAGAACCACTTCAACTTTAATTGATACAGGCTCTTTTGGAGATGCAAAGAGATTTCTGTTGGTGCGCCTTCTTTTACCATTTGCCTTTTTGGAAATCCTTGATTTCAAAGAACTAAGGAGTACTTTTAGATCGTCATCTTCCTCTGGCTGATAACAGCTGTTAGCCTGCTCTGGACTAGTAGAAGTAGGACTTGGAGTAGAAAGTTTCCTTTTCTTGGATTTGCATCTATCCTTGAGTTGTTTCAGTGTTATTTCTCCAAAATTATAATCATCTGACTGACTGCTTACTTCATCATCAGCACGGCAATCAAATTTGTTATTTTCAGGATCTATTGACTGTAATGTTCTGTCTACCACCGGCAGACATTCACCTTCACACTTAACATATCCAGTATCATACATGTCTTTTAAATTCTTGAACACTAGAGCAGGCTTTCCGTGAGAATCTACATTAGGGACCTTTACTGTCAAACCTCTCCTCCTAACCTGGATAAAGTGCAAGTTGTTGCAACTCCTTCGCTCCATTGTCTAACAGGTTTGACTCGAGTTCATGAACAGTTGGTGGAACTGCAACTGCCTGTCGAAGGATAAATATAGCACTAGTCTTACTTTAACTCCAAGATGCCACACCAGTCTTCCAGAAACTGCAGAAGAAAGAGACATTAGGCCACAAGTATATTAGCAAGAAAGCAAAGAAAGAATCAATTAACACTTCAGCCTAATTGGTGTTAGAGCTTACAATCTTACTCAGGTAACCTCCATTGGGTCAAAATCCTATTTTGGGATGTCTTAAAAGTCAAACACTTCATAATTATCTCAATTTGCTGTTGTTAAAAGCGGGAAAAAACTACAAAGCAAAAAGAAGTATGTTGGGAGTACATGGAGAAAAATGAACACAGTTACACAAGCCAATACCATGACGAAGAGTAGTTCAACAAATGATTGAACTCTAGCAAGAAACAACAGTATACATTCCACAAAGTTTATAGATCAAGATGTCTACCTACCCCAGAGTTAATTTATCATCAACTTTCTGGTTAGTAGTGTCTTGCTGCTATTACTGCTTTTTCATTTCTACTTGAGCCAGTGGTCTATTGGAAACAACCTCTCTAACCGTCAAAACGTATAGGTAAGGTCTGCGTACATTCTACCCTCTCCAGACCCCACCTGGTGGGATTATACTGGGTATGTTGTTGTAGTGTCTAATAAGGTGAGGTCCAAAATTCATAAACCTAAGTTTTTACATACAAAAATATTTTCTTAGCTCAGTGTTTCAATTTGCTTGGAGCTGAATTGGGAAGACAAAAAAGGGAAAGCAAAATTTCACAGCCAGTAAATTACAAAAAAACATAAATAACAGCAAGTTAAGAACAATGAGAATATTTGGAACTTACACAATGCCAGTTACTTATATATAAAAAAAATGACATGCCAGTAGTAAGCTCATGTACAACAGGTTCCTATCTGATAATCTTATATGTTTTCTCTTGACAATATTAAGAGATAATCATTAACCTATAAACACCTTTTAACCTATAAAACTTGTAATTATGAAAACTAGATCTCATTTCAACTAAACAATATCTGAAAGGGAGTAAACTATCAAATACCCAATAAACTGAGCTAAAACTAGAACTATCATAAATTAATCACTTTCTTTTCTGTAAAGCAAGTGAATTAATTAAGTCACATTTCTCAAAGAAAAACAATTGGGTTATTATAAAATGATCCAGTTAACAAATACTCGCAACAAAAAAAGTTCCAATCGAAGATTAAATTGGATCTATCAATGCATATACTCTTGACAAACAATAACTCCAACTCAAAGATCCAAACATACAATTTTCATCAATAGCAGAGGGAGTAAACGGAAATGGGGACCTAAAAAATCCCTAAAACAACAATATTTTTCAATACCCACTCTGTTTAAATTTATTTGTATTACTTTAATTTTTAGTCAATTTCAAAAAGAATATATATTTCCTTTTTTGGAAAATCTTTAATTACAAATCTTCACATCATGTTTAAGACCACCAGATTAGAGTACCATTTTGATACATTTTACATATCTTTAATTTAAGACAACAAGATCCAAAAATCTTATTTACCTTTTTAAAATTCGTGACATGTTAAAACTAGACAAACAAATTGAAATAGAGGGAGTAAACCTCATGTTTTTCGATAAACATGACATGTGAAAATTTGTAATGCAGCAACAGAAAGACAAATTAATAGCTCCAGCAGACAGATCTGAGATTAAAAAGACAGCAAATTGAGCTCACCTGATTATGAATCGTTGGTTTTGCCTATAGATGTATATTTGAGAGTGAATATAGAAAGTTGAGAAAAAAAATTGAGATGGATTTTCGCGGTAATTAGTGATTTATACGGATATTGCGATGAGATGTGAAATGGCGCCAACAATATTGGCGGGAACTGAGGCTTTGTATTCTTTATGAGGCTTTGGAATAAGAGGCTTTGTATTCTTTAAATTGGGCTTTAAGATGCCGCTGACTAGGTACGTGTCTTTTTTTTGTTTGTTTTATTTTTGGGGGATAATAACATTAGTCCCTACGCTATAAGTAAATTATATTTTCGGTCCTTATGATATATACTTGTCATATTGAACCTTCAAATAATCAAAATATGTGTTTAGGTCCCTTCATGTAAAAATATATTTTGTTGACTATTTATAAGTTATAAGTACTACTATTAAATATGGAGTAGATTTGGAATGTTCAATAGATATTAGCCTTACTTAAGGTGTCAAAATGAAAAATGGAACCACCTTTGAGAGGTCATATGTGTATCTGATGTTATATAACCCTAAAGTGTGAAAAAAAAGTATACTACTATTAGGAATACAAAAGATATTTATAGGTAATCCTCTTTAAAATGTGAGATTGTAATTGTTAAATATGGCAATATACACACAATATACAAGTGTATAATGCCATATTAAGTGCCACGATTTATGGCAATTATTGGGCTCGATTTTGTGGGTGTTTTGGTAGTCAAGAATATTGTATATTTGGAAAATATATGTGTAGTATATTGTAATGTATTTGTTACCATAATTAGGAATATACACTACCATAATTGTAGAATTAGAATTATGGTAGAATAAGGTTTTAGAAATAGAATAGGAATAGGATTCTCCTATTTTATATCTTGTATATATACCTATTCAATTAATGAAAATAATCAAGGGGATTATTTCTTTCATGGTATCAAGAGACTAGGTCTAAACAAAAGTTTTCTTCTCTCAAACTTTTGCCTCCCTTTGGCCGAGACCCCCCCCTCCGGGGTTTCTCTTCCAAAATTCGTCTTCCGCTCTCACAAACACCTCTCTTAAATTTCCCTTTCTTCTTTGTTCTTTCAATATGTCTAAGAACAATTTTCACCCTGCCCTCACAGTTTCCAATATCAAGAACAGTATCCCTATTGTCCTTGAGATGGAAAACGTCCAATATGCGACGTGGGCAGAGTTGTTTAAAATTCAGGCTATCTCTTATCAAGTTCTTCATCACATCATTCCTCCCGCTCGACCCCTTCCTGCGGAGGATCCTGAGTTATGGATTACACTTGATGCTACCGTTCTTCGGTGGATATACGCCACTATTTCAGTGGACCTTCTACAGACGATTATTGAGCCGGATACCACGGCTATGGCTGCATGGAATAGATTGCGTGACATATTACAAGACAACCAACATTCACGTGTCGTCACACTCGAGCAGGAATTCTCTCTCGTTCGAATGGACGAATTTTCAAACGTTTCTGCATATTGCAAGAAACTAAAGGAGTTTGCGGATCAACTCCGTAATGTTGGCGCACCAATAACAAACAATCGTCTAGTTCTACAGTTGGTTGTCGGTCTTTCGGAGGCCTATAATGGGGTTGGAACTCTCCTTCGCCAAAGCAACCCCCTTCCCGACTTCTATCAAGCCCGCTCCATGCTTACGTTGGAAGAAACCGGTTTTGCAAAAAAGGCGGCTACCGGAGCAAGCCAAGTCGCCGTGGTGGCGTCCTCTCCTAGTCCTTCGGGTTTTGTTAATAATTCGGGGCAAAATCATAACAATGGTGGCGGCAAGAATAATCGAAAGAATAATAACAAAAACCGCGGGGGCAAACGCGGTAGTTCGAATGGCGGTTCCGGTGGTCAGCAAGCAGGAGGTGGGTCTCATTCAGTGAACAGTGGCCCACCACCCCCCTGGGCCCAGCAGTGGAGCCCATGGCAGTGGGGCTGGGGCAGTGGGCCGTGGGCCAACAATCCATACAATGCAGGAATTTCCAGCGGCCAGTGGGTTGGCCAACAGTCCAGGCCCAATACCCAAGATCAAGCGCCCATCGCCGATGGCCCAACAACGGTAGCAACAAAGAATCGCGCCCAGGTGCATCACGGACAGGAGTTCTTGGGCCCCGACCACCGCAGGCCCATCATGCAGCACGCCCCACTCAGACTGATATCGAGGCCGCGATGCACACGTTGGGGTTGACTCAACCAGACCCAAATTGGTACATGGACACCGGGGCAACTACTCACATGACTTCTGAAATCAGGTACTCTCTCATCTTATTCCAATTTGAGCACCCCTCGGGGTATAATTGTTGGTAATGGCAACTCTATTACAATTTAGGGTTATGGTCAGAAAACGTTGTCTCCCCCCAATCCACCCCTTCTCTTGAAAAATACTTTACATGCTCCTAAATTGATTAAAAATTTAGTGTCGGTCAGGAAGTTCACTACTGACAATTCCGTATCCGTTGAATTTGATCCTTTTGGTTTTTCTGTGAAGGATTTCCAGACGGGGAGTCATCTCATGAGGTGTGATAGTAGGGGGGATCTGTATCCTATCATGCCTGGTTTCAGTCCATCGAGTCAAACCTTGTCGTCAGCCTTTGCAGCCATCTCTCCTTCCATGTGGCATGCTCGTCTGGGTCATCCGGGGTCTTCTATTTTATCAGTTTTAGATAAAAATAGCTTTATTTCTTGTAAGGGTACGAGTCGTACTCCACTTTGTCAGTCTTGTTCGTTAGGAAAAATTGTTAAGCTACCATTTGTAGACTCAAATTCTCATACTTCAAAGCCATTTGAGATTATTCATAGCGACTTATAGACATCTCTTGTTCTTAGTTCAATGGGTCATCGATATTATGTTCTCTTTTTAGATGATTATTCTAGATTTTTGTGGACGTTTCCAATTGCGAATAAATCACAAGTGTTTTCCGTCTTCATCAAATTTAGAGCGTTCATTCATACTCAATTCGAAAGAGAAATTAAAAATATTCAATGTGATAATGGGAAAGAGTATGACAATAGGGAATTTTGGGAGTTTTGTGCTAATAATGGGATAAATTTTCGTTTTTTGTGTCCTCATACATCTTCGCAAAATGGGAAAGCTGAACGCAAAATTCGTTCCATAAATAACATTGTCCGAACTATCTTAATTCATGCCTCCGTACCTCCATATTTTTGGCATCATGCTCTACAAATGGCCACAGATCTTCTTAACATGATTCCCTCAAAAGGACTGACATATTCTCCCCCCTTCAAAATCCTATATAATAAGAACCCTTCTTATTCTCATCTTCAGATTTTTGGGTGCTTGTGTTATCCGTTATTCCCATCCACCACAATTAACAAACTTCAGGCTCGGTCTACCCCGTGTGTGTTTTTGGGTTATCCGTCAAATCATCGTGGTTATAAGTGTTTTGATTTATCCTCCAAGAAAATCATAATCAATCGCCATGTCATTTTTTATGAAACTCAATTCCCATTTACGAAAGTTCATACTCCCGAACCTAAGTTGTATAATTTTTTGGATGACCAAATATCCCCGTATATTATTCGAAATTTTTTGGACCTCTCCCGCACCCTAAATCCTCCAATGGCCCATCGCTCACTGGACCACGCATCGCCGCCTACCATTCTCGCCATCGAATAGCCTCAATTGGGCCTACCCAATCTCGAACCGGTCCAAACCGATGAGTCCAGTAGTTACCGATTTGGGCCAAGAAAGCCCATCGTCACCGCCATCCGGCCCAAAGGCCCGTAAAATTCCCGAAATTCCCTCAATTCTTCCTCGAGTCATAGATCGGTCACTCGAAGTCAGCGGGGTATTTTTACACCTAAAAGACATTTTAATTTACATTCTGATGTCTCTAAATCCCCCTTGCCCCGCAATCCTGTGTCCGCTTTAAATGACCCTAATTGGAAAATTGCTATGACTGATGAATATAATGCTCTTATTGATAATAAGACGTGGGAGTTGGTGCCCCGTCCATATGGTATTAATGTTATCAGGTCTATGTGGATTTTTGCTCATAAGGAGAATTCAGACGGGTCATTTGCTCGACATAAGGCGCGACTTGTTGGTGATGGTAAGACTCAGCATGTTGGGATAGATTGTGGTGAGACGTTTTGTCCGGTGGTCAAACCGACTACCATTCGCACTGTGCTTAGCTTGGCTCTTTCAAAGACTTGGCCAATTCATCCGTTGGATGTCAAGAATGCTTTCCTACACGGTGATCTCAAGGAAACAGTCTATATGCATCAGCCGTTGGGTTTCAGGGATCCAAACCGTCCTCATCACGTATGTTTATTGAAGAAGTCCTTATATGGGCTTAAGCAGTCTCCAAGGGCCTGGTACACGAGATTTGCTGACTTTGTTTCCACTATTGGGTTCACTCACAGCAGGTCGGATAATTACATGTTCATCTACCGCAGTGGTTCATCCTTGGCATACATCATGTTGTATGTAGATGATATCATCTTGACTGCCTCTTACGATGCCTTGCGCCAGTCTATCATGACCATGCTCAGTTCTGAGTTTGCTATGAAAGACTTAGGGCCTTTGAGTTATTTTTTGGGGATTGCCGTCAAACGTCATTCAAGTGGGTTATTTCTGTCTCAACGGAAGTATGTTGCTGAGATCATCGAGAGGGCTGGGATGTCATCCTGTAAGTCCACTTCCACACCAGTTGATGCAAACCCAAAGCTAAGTTCCACAACAGGTGCACCATACGAGGACCCGACACGCTATCGCAGTCTTGCAGTGGCCCTCCAGTATCTTACCTTCATCAGACCGGATATTACATATGCGGTTCAGCAGGTGTGTTTATTCATGCATGATCCCAGGGTTGAGCATATGAATGCAATCAAACGCATCATTCGGTATATTCAGGGGACACTAGACTATGGGTTGCACTTGTATCCGCCATCTACATCCACACTTGTTTCCTACACGGATGCTGATTGGGGTGGTTGTCCCGACACCAGACGGTCGACTTCTGGCTACTGTATGTTCCTTGGCAACAACTTGGTTTCCTGGTCAGCAAAACGTCAGGCAACACTATCACGCTCAAGTGCCGAGGCAGAATATCGAGGGGTAGCAAATGTGGTCTCCGAATCATGTTGGCTACGTAATTTGCTTTTGGAACTTCATTGTCTCATTCAGAAGGCAACCTTGGTATATTGCGATAACATTAGTGTCATCTACCTTTCAGGTAACCCCGTTCAACACCAACGCACCAAACATATCGAAATGGACATTCACTTTGTCCGTGAAAAGGTTGCAAAAGGTCAAGTTCGTGTATGCCATGTCCCGTCTCGTTATCAAATTGCAGACATCTTTACAAAGGGTCTGCCCACGGTTCTCTTTGAAGATTTTAGGGACAGTCTCAGCGTTCGAAGACCGCCCACTATGACTGCGGGGTGTGTGTTAAATATGACAATATACACACAATATACAAGTGTATATTGCCATATTAAGTGCCACGATTTATGGCAATTACTGGGCTCGATTTTGTGGCTGTTTTGGTAGTCAAGAATATTGTATATTTGGAAAATATATGTGTAGTATATTGTAATGTATTTGTTACCATAATTAGGAATATACACTATCATAATTGTAGAGTTAGAATTATGATAGAATAAGGTTTTAGAAATAGAATAGGAATATGATTCTCCTATTTTATATCTTGTATATATACCTATTCAATTAATGAAAATAATCAAGGGGATTATTTCTTTCAGTAATATTGAGAACAAGACAAATTACATGCTACAACAAATAAAAATAATCAGATGGTATAAAAATTCATTACACTAACCGTGTAGATTAACTCAAAGTCACATATAAAATACTGAAATTCTTCTTATTATCAATAATTAAATGATTGATAGTGAAATTTATATATCTTTAAAGGTAAAATTAAGATGCTAATTTTAAATCGTTCACAAATAGATAAATAGATAGAGATAGTATTATTATTTATAATCATTGATGTATCGGTTTCATTTGCACTGATCATACCTCGAGAGATTCACATCTATTGCTTAAAGACATTACATTTTATTTGTATTTTGTATTTCTTTTAAGATTTTGTGGTGTGTGCTATTTAATGGTGATATTGTGTTAATTGATGACATAAACGATGGTGTCAATCAAACACTTGATCACAATATTATATTGTAATAAATATTTTATCGCTAAAGTCCAACATATCACAAGATAAGTGTTGAAGATATACAAATGATAAGATGGATGCGTTTTCATTCAAGATTAAATGATCATATTAGTCCTAAGGTGCCATGATCATATTAGTCATAAGGTGCAAGTAGCAAACATAAATAATAAAAATAAGAGGATATCACTTGAGATGGACTGGTTACATATATACAGATTGATGCACTATCCTATATAAATGGAATTATAATAAGTGAATGTGTTAAAAGGATGAGGTACACCTAGCTTCAAAAGGAAGATAGTTACCGTGAACGACCTATAAATATATAGAATCAATGTAGATCCAACTAAACACAATGCACAATAAAAATAAAAGATTCATATAGACGATATTTACTAGTTAAAAATATATTGTAAAATTGTTAGAGAACCTTTATTATTATTATGATACTATTATTTACTTCTCTCTCTCTATATATATATATATTAATTTATTTATTTTGTATACCACGATGATAACATTAATAAGCTTAAATGGAAAAGTAAAAATTCAAATAATCCATCTAACTCGTTTGAGAGCGAGACTTATTGTACGTGTGATCATAATTTTTTTTTCAGAACTTAATTTTGAAAATCATGATTGACTATAATTTTTTGGAAAAAAAATGGAATTCATCAACTTTTTTGAGATTTGAGTTATTTTCATTCCAAACCACCCAAAAAATTTAAAACAACTCCAATTTATATTTATGGCCAAAACACAACTTTAATTTTCAAATATCATTTCACTTTAAAAATAAATTAATATTTTTAAAATTTTCACAATTTTCATGGCCAAACGGGGCCTTGATTATTATTCTAGTTGTTTGTATTTTTATTTTTTTGGGCTAAATTTGTCTTAGTCTTATATAGGGGTGGGCCGGGTCGGCCTAGTCCCGGCCCCGCCCCGATCCCCTGGAAAAAAATGGGCACGGGACTCAAACCCGAGACAGGACATGGGCTCGTCCCGCCCCAAGCCCGATCCCGCCCGACCCGCCCTGATCCCCCCTCCCCTTTACAAAAAATGGTCGTTGCACAACGACCATTTTTTGCCTCCCCCTACCCCCTTAATATTTATTTTTAACCCCTAAGTTAATATATTTACACTTTAACTCAATTTTTCAACTATAAATACCTCATTTTCTCTTCATCTTTCTCACAAATCTTCCTACAATCTCTCAATCTACCTCTCTACAAGTCTACGTTGCCTACTAAAAATTATATTTTATTTGTTCATTTATATAATTGTATCAAAGTTCAAAATTTGGGACTAAAGTTGGCAACTAACTTGAGGATCATCCATCGAGCAAAGTTTCAATTTTCAACCTCGATTACACGTCGACGTTTGGTACTTTCGCTCCTTCTTTAAATTATTATTGTTACTTTATTTTAATTATCACACTTAACTTCATTATCTTTAATTATTTATTATCACAATTAAAATGGAAGATTAAGAGGTATGTTTTAAGGGTAAGGGTAAAGATGCTTCTTCTAGTATATGTAACAAGGGCATGAGTACTTCTTCTAATCATCTTATTCCCAGACATGATGATTTGATTGATTATACTCATATAAATGAAATTGAATTTTTTAATGATATACCATTAGACCATGAGATATATTCTGCAACTCAACCGTACTTTAATTTAGAAGATAATCTAGCTGACACACCCACTAATCTAGATGACACACCCACTAGTGCACCTCAAACTGAAACCGAAACGCCTCATATTCCCCTAGTATGAGACAAAGCCCACACAACAAAAAATAAAATATGTTGCATGGAATTTTTTTGATAGGCACCAAGAAAATCAAGTAGTTAGATGCCAAATTTGTAAAAATGTTTATAAGTTTAAAATGAGAAAAGGTCAGGGTGGGACGGGAGGTTTATTGAGACATGTACAAAGTTTTTCCAAAGCCAGGTGGGATGAATACGAGGCTACAAGGTCGGTGCGCCAATGCGCTCTCATTCAGGACAAGGTTCACATAGTGTCACGGATCAAGTACATGATCAAATTAACCCGACGACTGGGGGAATTATAGGTCCTAAATACGATAAACATAGAGATAGGGAAGCAATATCAAAATTAGTTGCGGTGGAGGGTTTGCCTTTTTCGTTTCTTTCCTCCCCCGGTTTTATTCATTACATAAGACATATGTATAATCTTGTTTTTAACGGTTTTCCTATATCAACTGTTAGGAGAGACGTTTTCAAATTCGCACACGAATATCAATAATATTTACGTTATGCATTATATCATTTTTTTGGCAAAGTATCTATCACTTCTGATATAGGTCGTATTACTAACGACCATGATTATTTAACTGTAACATGTCATTGAATATATCATAATTGGTCTATGCAAAAACGTATTTTAGCATATAGATATATTGATGATAGGCGCACCGGAAATTTATTGCAGAAAAATATTCATCAAGTTTGCGATTATTATGGTATAACTGACAAAATAATGACTATTACATTAGATAATGTTTCTTCTAATAATTATGCTATTAGACTTTTAAAAGATCTTTTAACTCCATCTTTTCCTAATCATTTTCATATAAAATATGCGTGTCATATTTATAACTTAGTTGTAAAGGATGATCTATCACTTTTTGAAGACATTTTTAATAAAATACAATTTGCGATAAACTTTATTTTTATAAGTAATAGAATACAAAGAAAAAAATATATAAAAAAACTTATCACGATTGTGGACTATCTTATATAAAAATTCCCGAAGAAGTAGCGACTAGGTGGAATTATTCATACGACCAACTACTTATTGCTTATGATTATAGAAGACCTATAACTTTATTTTTTAACGCCCATAATCGAAATCCAACAGATATGGTTGGGAAAAAGTTTCAGAACTTATTGATTTTTAGAGAAATTTTTTCAAGCAACAAAAGAATTTTTCGGTATATATTATCCTATTTCAACTATGTTATTTTATATAGCTCTAATATTTTTATTACTTAATGAATATATGGAGGCACCTATTAAAAAACGTTTATCAAATTTTAAAAATATTTTATTCCTATTCGCACTATTTATATTATTGGTGTTGTATTAAATCCGACTGTTAAAATAGACGGTTGTAAAGCACTTATTGAAACAATTTATGATTGTATAGCAGTACTTTCATCTCCAACTCCAAAAAATCTAAATGACCAACAACCTAAGGAACTAACTAAAGAAGAAGTTTTATCTAGCATACACGATGAATGTAAGAAAATATATAGATATTACCAACAAGAAAGTGTTAGCAACCAACCTACTTCCATACCATCTTTTTCTTCTTCAATACAACATCAAAAAAGACATGTTGTTTCTGCGGCTAGTATTGAAAGCTTTAGACATAGAATGTTTAGTGGTACCACTACTAATCAAGTTAACGAGTTTGATGTTTTTGCTTTGCAGGGTGTTGTATCATACCAATCAGTTCTTAATGAAGAAGGACGTGAAGACTTGTTGAAATATTGGAGGGAGAATGATAAGACATTTCCGACACTATCAAAGATGACCCGAGATGTGTTGAACATTCAAGCGTCATCAATAGCGTCTGAAAGTATTTTTTCTGTCGGAAGATTTCAAATAGGAGAGCGCAAACACTCATCAGCGGGAGTCAGCTTGGAGATTACAGTTTTATTCAGAGATTGGATACGAGCGGATCGTATAAGGTGCAGTCAACCAGAGATCAACGAAGAAGACGACGAAAACTACAATGAAATCTTATCCGACGAAGGTGGAAACGACGTCGAGCAATTTGACCAACAAATTTCAATTCTAACTGAAGAACCACAAGACATTGTGAAGAAACTAGAAAATGTGTTTATAAATATGCTATTTTTTTAATTGCAATTTTACTATGTTATTTACAACTTTCAACACAACAAAGTTGCAATTTTGAAATTATATTACAAAAAATCATATTTATATTAAATAATATAAGAGGTACAAAAATATTATTTGGATATTTTTATTACACTATCTTGTTCAATTATTGAAGTGTTTATATATATTATTTTTTAAAATTAAGTGCAAAAAAAACCCAGAAAACCCGATCCCGTCCCGCCCGCCCCGATAAGACCGGTCCCCTTTTCCGACAAGACATCGGCGGATCCAGACAGTACCAGCCCGCCAGTCCCGCCGGAGGATCGATCCCGCACTCTCCCAATACCGTGGGGCCCTTCTCATCGAAACCCGGCTCATACCCGGCCCACTGGCAACCCCTAGTCTTATATGTTGAACTTAAAGAGAAACAAATTAGAATGCCGGGCCGAAGTAGGCGTAGACGTGAGATGGGGATAAATAACCCGGAATGTCTTATCTCCTAAACCTCAAATCTCCCCATCTTATCCCGCTCGCAAGGGAATCGAATAAACAAAATAACAGTCCATTTTTTCTCTCACCAACGATGAAGGCTTCATTCAAAGCTCGATATGAGCCGGACAAAGCCGCCGCCGCCGCCACCATCGCCGTCAACGCCGGCGACTTTAAGCTCAGAGCTTCCATGACCGATGCTACTGTTGTGAAAGGTCCTAGCTTAAACGGCTTAGCTCTCGCCGTTGAGAAACCCGGTTCATTCATCATTGATTACAACGTCCCTAAGAAGGTCTGGAATTTGACTATGCATATCTTTGTTTTGCTAATCACCGTTGGTTAGTGAAAAATTACTATAGTTAAATGGATTAGAATATATACACATGATTTACATAATCGATACTAACTAGTTCGAAATTAAGATGTAGTTGGTTAATTGATTGAATAGTGTTTTGAATTCGCTTTAGCTCTTAATATTTAGGCTTAATACATAGATAGCCCTGTTCCAATTGAACACTTTCAACTCCTAATAAAGTGTTTCAATTAGACACTTTTGGTTCAAATTTTGGAATTTTTCTTGCGTGTGTTTTCATTCGGTCTATTAGGTAGTTAAGTTAACCACATAATCTCCTTTAATTATGCGCATTCTGAACATTCGGTTTCAATTTAGGCCGTCAGTGGAAAATACTCTAGTTAAATAGAATGGAGTATATACACATGATTTATATAACTGGTCCTAATTCGTTCGGAATCGAGATGTAGTTGTCAAATTGATTGAATTTCGTTTTAGAATTAGCTTTAGCTATTAATGTTTACTATTTAAAGTATTGTTAATTGCTGTTTCTGGACATTCAGTTTCAATTTAGGTCTCCAGTGGAAAATACTCTAGTTAACGTATACACGTGATTTACATAATTGATTCGAACTAGTTTGGAATTGAGATGTAGTTGTCGAATTGATTGAATTTTGTTTTAGAATTCGCTTTAGCTCTTGATGTTTACTGTTGAAAGTGTTGTCGTTTCTGGATGTTAGGTTTCAATATAGGCCGTGTGAAAAATACTCTAGTTAAATTGAATGGAATGTATATACATGATTTACATAACCGATCCCAGCTAGTTCGGAATTGAGATGTAGTAGGTTAATTGATTGAATTGTGTTTTAGAATTTGCTTTATCTGTTAATGTTTACTATTGATAGTTTTGTGGTTTGTGGACATTGCTCTTAATGTTTACTATTGATAGTTTTGTGGTTTCTGGACATTGCTCTTAATGTTTACTATTGATAATTTTGTGGTTTCTGGACATTCAGTTTCAATTTAGACCACCAGTGAAACATACTCTAGTTAAATTGAATGGATTATATATACATGATTTTCATAACCGGTCCTAACTAGTTCGGAATAGAGATGTTCGTTTTAGAATTCAAGCTCTTAATGTTTACTATTGAAAATTTTGTGGTTTATGGACATTCGGTTTCAATTTAGGCCGTCAGTGAAAATTACTCTAGTTAAACTGAATGGAGTATATACACATGATTTTGCATAATCATTCCTAACTAGTTTGGAATTGAGATGCAGTTGGTTAATCCTTTGAATTGTGTTTTAGAATTCACTTTAGCTCTCAATGTTTACTATTCGAAGTTTTGTGGTTTCTGGACTTTCAGTTTCAATTTAGGCTTTCAGTGAAAAATACTCTAGTTAAATTGAATGGAGTGTACACGTATCTACATAACCGATCCTAACTAGTTCGGGATTGAGATGTAGTAGGTTAATTGATTGAATTATGTTCTAAAATTCGTTTTAGCTATTAATGTTTACTATTGAAAGTATTATTGTTTCTGGACATCCGGTTTCAACTTAGGCCGTCAGTGAAAATTACTCTAGTTAAATAGAATGGAGTAGATACACAGTGAATTAAATAACTGATTCTAACAACTTCGGGATTAGGAAGTAGTTGATTGATTGTGTGTTGATTGACACTAGCTCTTAATTATTAAAGTTTTGTGGTATCAGGACATTCGGTTTCAGTTTATGAACTCAATCAGGGTTCTGGAGAAGCCATTGAATTTGAATTACATTCATTTTCATGGAGACAAACGAACAATATTGGATGGAACTTTGGTGTTTGATTCCGCGAACAAGGTGTCGGCCAATCACATGATGGGCTCAGGAAATTGTAAATTGAAGTACACATATGTCCATGGAGGAATCACTACTTTCGAGCCCAGCTATGATACAGCGAAGAATGCGTGGGACTTTATGATATCACGTAAAGTTTATGGAGACGATGTGTTTAGGGCTACTTATCAGACAACAAGCAGGAATTTGGGGCTCGAATGGTCCAGGAGTTCAAAGTTAAATGGATCGTTTAAGGTATAACTTTCAAGCTTTCCATCCATATTTTCTTTGCCAATTTCCATTGCAATTGACTTACAAAGCTAAACTACTGTATAGTTCGCACTGAAATTTCAATTGGCCTGCTTATGTTTTTTGGGGCTTATTTCTGTTAACTCTATTTTTTGAACATTTCTGAATTTGGTAGCTCACTAGCTTGTTGATCTCATTTGCCAACAAAAGCCATTGTTGGTGACACTGCTTTTAATAGTCACTTGATACTTACCAGAAAACTGTCTTCTGGTGAACATTAAAGAATGTGTTAGAGGTGTACATTCTACTCCCACTTGTATTTGCACTGGCCATGTGCCAAAGTTCATCCTAAACGCCAGTAGGTTGTGTCATTGGTAGACCTTTTCATAACCCACGGAATGTGGAATAATCTGTAACTATATGACAGGATTACGGATCATTTAAGTGGGCAGAATGTAAATGTACCTTGGGGTTTAATGAGGGTTTAATGAAGAGATTGTAGTGCACCGGGACAAAGTCTCTGCGAGGTTTAAAGGTTTTCCTTGCCCGTTTATCATTTTGGCTCAATTATTAATCGCAATTTGTGATATTATTTGAATTGATCTTTATTGTGAGTCACCAGGCAATATCTAGTCTGAGAAGGGCATCCCTCCCTAATATCACAAGTTTAGCAA
The DNA here is from genome assembly GCA_029783415.1 of Anisodus acutangulus. Classification (NCBI taxonomy): domain Eukaryota; kingdom Viridiplantae; phylum Streptophyta; class Magnoliopsida; order Solanales; family Solanaceae; genus Anisodus; species Anisodus acutangulus. The sequence goes on from CM056503.1 coordinate 3,403,184, forward strand.
TTGATCAATTTCTTGTTTGGGTGAAGTTTGCATGTTGAAAAATATTAAAATGGAAGTTCATTTTATGGTTTTAGTAATATAATGTTTGCATGTCATATTGATGCACAAACTCATTTGTTCGACTTTTCTGATTTTGTTATGCATCAATAAGCTTCCACAAAGGGTTACCCCTTGTGACGCCCGGCTTAGGAAAGGTGTCCCACATCAGCAAAACACAAGAGAGATGCTGGGTATATAAGTAAACATGCCTTACACCTTAGTGACGCGTTTTAAAGTCGTGCGGGCCTAGGCCCAAAACGGATAATATCACTAGTGGGCTGGGATGTTACAGATGGTATCAGAGTCACTCTTGTGTCAACCTTGTCGGTATGGATCAAAGTTCAAATGAGTTTAGGCAAATCCCGGTTAGGCGGGGCAAACCTCAATGCTGAGTCTAGGCAAATCCCATGCGGTGAAGCAAACCTCAGCAAGGACGCTGAGTCCATAGGGGGGTGTATGTGACGCCCATGTTTAGGAAAGGTGTCTCGCATCAGCAAAACACATGAGAGATGCTGGGTATATAAGTAAACAGGTCTTACACCCTAGTGACGCGTTTTAAAGCCGTGCGGGCCTAGGCCCAAAGCGGATAATATCACTAGTGGGTCGGGCTTGGCTGTTACACCCCCCACCCCCGCCCCGATAAGTGTAAACAACCATCAAAGTCACTCCGCATTGGTATTGGTTCCCCGATAGCCATTTGATAGGGTCACTGCCTCATTGATTTGATAGACGATGAAGTAGGATCCTTCGTTGTGACTTTTGGAGTTATGCTATAGCTTTTCTGGAAATCCAGCTTAGATCCATTATGTTGCCATAAATGTGTTTTCTATTTGATTGTTTTGGACAGATGAACCAGTTAAAAAATGGCCTTCAATTGTTCATAGTAAAAACGAATGTTCTCATATATGTAAACCTATAAGTGATCAATATGTAGAAATCCACAAATTCTAACATTTACTATAGTCATGATATTTTATCACCATCACCATTGTTATGCATTCTGTGTGAAAATATTTGCTGAAGTATTTGATAGTTGAACCATAATGTGATTGCTTTTAAGCTTCATTTTGTTTTCAAACCTGAGCGTTCCCGGGTTTCTGATGACTTTTAAATCCTTTAGGTTGAGCAACACAAATCGTTTCAAGCTAAGATTATATCCTTAATGCTGTAAACCAAAAACATCAACTTACTTAGATTGGATACGGCATCATAAAAACCTGATCATCTCTTGTAAATTGAACTACATAGTGGACTCTTTCTTATGTTTAATTTTTAAATCTTTTTAATATTGTTTGTGTCGTTTTTTCTTCTTTCCTTGTATCTTTCATGCTTATTTTGTTCCGGATAGAATAGCGACGAGGTCAACCTAATGGTAGCTAAGTTCATGCTTGTCATTTGCTTTTTCTTTTGTGAAATTGACTCAATGTGGTCTGATCTTTTCCCAGACTCCCGAATAGCGGGAGCTTAGTGTACATGACTGCCTTTTTTTTTTAAACCAGTGCTTATTGATATTATGTCTTCAAGGTTTGGTCTATTGATAGCTAGTGAACTAAGTGAAGCATCTAATGAAATGCTACATCTTTTGTTTTGTTTCCCTAAGACCACTCTGACTCAAGTTCTTCCTGTATCCAGATTTGTGCATCTCTCTGTTTGCTTGAGGAACGCAAAGTGCCAAAGTTAACTGCTGAGACTTCGTGGGACTTTGAAATGTGATTTCGTGTCTTCTGCAATTATTTAGATACAATTCTGGCTACCCATCATAATTGGGCTTCATCTAATGTTTTCTAGCTCATTTTGTTGATTCACAAGTGGCCTGTTCGATTTGCTATGGTTAACTCCTTAACTGTGATAAGTTTATGGTCACCAACATGAGAGTATTGATCCACACCTGGTTTTTTTCAATCTTCCATTTTCAAGACACTTCCATATTTTGATGCCTTGACTTTACCCAAATTAATGTTTTTGCCTGAAGTTTGCCTCCTTTAACGCTCCATCAAAATAATGGATCCGCTATCTTCTTCCTAGCTTTATTTGGCGAGTCTGAGATACTTTGAGATATTCGATTTAAATCATTTCGCGCTCCTGTCTTTTGTAGTTGTCTCGATTACATTAACTTCGTGTTTTCTTCATGGAAGGCTGGGAAATTTTTCTACTTGATTGGTACGTTAGCATTAATCCTTTACACGTTTATTTTCTAAGGATTCTTCAGTACTAACAACAGCTCAAATTTGTTCATTGACCATCTTGGTAACTAATTACAGTAAAATTTTGATAAATGAATATTCGATAAATTAATAACCTTGGTTAAATAATAATTTTCTCTGGTCCCGATTTGGGTCAATGAGATAAAATAATAACCTCGATAGATGCATAAGATAATAATTTTTTAAAAATTCCTTGAGGTCCACTGAAAATATAAAATAATAATTCATTAAATACGTATGAAAATTACATATATAATTTATAAAATAAAGCACTTCCTAAATAATTTTTATTTCAAATTTTATGCTTTCCTAAAATATGTATGTATAGTCAATTGGTTCTTCTTTTCATGCGAACTGAATTCAATTTCATCTTTAACTTTTTGGAGGGCATAAACTACATTTGGCACATAATGCTTTTCTCATATCATCAGTTAGCGTAGATTTTTTTACACCTTTCAAATGAGTAGCCATGGAAGAGAAGATATAATTTATGAATTTTTATATTTTGGTATATGAAGTTAAAGTACATGTGTCTATTTATAAACTCTATATCGTGTACTTGAAACAATTCACAACACTTCATATTCTAATGTACATGCATTCTATTTTGAATCACGCCAACCCAAGATTAATAAACTTCTTTTTGACAAGATTAATAAACTTAGATACAATGCACCATCATTAATTAATTATTTATTTTCTTTTCTTAGTTATCGAAAAAAAATTAATTATTTAATTTGAGAAATATAATGTACAAAATATAAATTATTCTATAAATTAATAATCCGTATAAGATAATAATTTTTCAGGTCACAAGGATATTTATTTATAGAAGTTTTAGTGTAGTAGTAAAGTGATATGTCTCTTGACATTTGAGTTTTTGCTAATGTTGGCATTTCATAATCCTAGAGGTATATGTTTTTCTCCTAGGCAAAGGTATATTTGACTATTCTCCTAGTAACACGAGCAACTTAAAAAAATCCCAAGTAACTAATCAGGAAGCAAAAGAAGTGAGGCTATAATTGATTGTTTTTTTAAATAAAAAAATTGCACCGGGTATTCGTACTCGTATTGGAGTCTGATTATATTTGAATTCGCACCGCATATGATTCATTCGGAAAATCACTTCTTATCAAGAATTTTTTCATATTCAAACTGAGCTCGAGAGCACTTATTAAGACAAGAGTAACCACATTCGCTCACAACATCTTTTGGTGTGTTATTGATGTGGTTATTCAACTATATCTATGATGGCATTAGATCTTTAACTACTCGTTATTCACGTGGTTTTCATGTGAATCATTCTTGTCGCATAGCGTCAGAAATAAATCTAACTCTTTGGCTTGTAGATTTTAGTCTTTTACTCGGAAATTGCTTGCATCATGTTTTTTTTTTCCAGATCTCAATAGAAAACCGTCCAATCAGGAAGCGAAGTTATTTATAATTTTTTTAAACGTTTGAGTTCACACAAAATTATACATTCGTACTCTAGACCGTGTAATTCTTGAAGAGAGAATATATTTTTGTTCTTTTTCTTCTCTGGGAAAGAATAATGTAGATATACATTCATTGAGAATTTGAGAATTGAGATAGATGGTCGGACATTTTACTATTTCCTTTGACATATAGGGTGTGTTTGGTATAGATGAAAATATTTTTTTTAGAAAAATAAGTTTTTTTTAAAATTAGAAAATGATTCTTGATTTGAGAGTAAGAAAAATAAATTTCATAAATGATATTTTATGTTGAGCCTACTATTCCATCACCAGTACGACAGTACCCCACCCCATCACTATTACCATCCTATCACCCCCTATCTCCCACCCCAACCACTACACCACCGACCCCACCCCCACCCCCACCCCATCCCATCCAAATCCGCCCTATCCCATGTGGTTGCCTATATTCATATATAATTGTTCATAGGATAATATTTTCAAACAAACGCCATAAAATAAATAAAAAACCGATTATGATTCAAGAAAATATCTCCACAAATTGTTATTCTAATATTAGAAAAGTGTTTTTTTAATTGAGTAGTGAAACATAAATTGCTAATCTCCAAAAATAAGTTCTAATCTACGATTATTTTTTCCTTCAAAATAAGCAGATTCAAACAAAAATTACATTAGATCCACCCACTTCTCTATATATAACTATTTCTTTTTTTACCCCCATTTTTTAATGATCTATAATATTTTCCTCTAGAATAATTATTTCTTCTTATTTCAAGAGAGCAAAAAAAAAATGCTTCACATACTTCGTAAACAAATGCTAAACAGTTACGTAAAACTTTTAATTTATCTCTTAATCTCAAACAGACATTAAATGTGAAATAGATAGTATTGTAGTACTCCTTCCGTCCAATTTACTTATCCGCTATATTAAAAATAGTTGTTCAATTTTACTGGACGGAGAAAATAATACTTTTTTTGTCTTATTAATGTAAAATGCAAGGAGAAACGTTACTAGTACAATTTAATCAGTTAATCTAATCTATTCAGCTACCTGCCCATAATACAGCCCCTATTGAGTTCTACTGGTACATACAATGGGGTGCAACGTACTAGATCCTATCTCCTTCTTACAGTGATGACTACCTTGGACTTAACCTGAAGAAGAAAAAGAAAATATCTAAAAAAAACTCATTAGCCCTAAAATCTAAATCCACCAAAATCACAGTACTACACTGAAGAAGGAAAAAAAACTCATGAACAAGTGAGTATTTCACCAAAAAAAAAAAAGAATTTTACTTTCTCATTTAATCCTCCAAATCTTGAAAATTAAATCTTGAAAAAAAACATCAAAAAAGAATCAAGATCTATAACTTTCTTCACTTACCTGATGACCCCAAAGCTTTGATATTGTTTTTTTTTGGACCAGCATAGCTTTCATCAATGGAAAGTTCACATAGAGGCAAGATTTTCTTGTTTTCTTTGCTTTTGTTATTTCATGTTTCATGGGTTTTTAGAGCTTTTGCTGATTCAGTTGTAATTGATGACGAGAATCTTGGTATTGAACAGAAATTTGAATATGCTGATGTTTTAGATGTGTTAAAAAGAAGCCAATTTCAATTAGACAAGCTTATGGAAAATCTTAGTAGGTTAGAAAAACTAGAAGGGCTTATGGAAAATCTTATCTTGCTTGTTTCTAGGTTAGAATCAAGATTACTTGAGGACCCTAAAGATAAAAAGTTGGAAAATCTTATCTTGCTTGTTTCTAAGTTAGAATCAAGATTAGTGGAGTGCCCGAAAGGTCAAAACTTGGAAGATAAAAAGTCGAGTTCTGAAGTGATTAATGAGGTTGTTTTGGGTGAAAAATTGGAGAAAAAGAAGATTGGAGGTAGTTTAGAGAGTAAGCTAGTGGATGGAAAATTTTTGGGAGCAGTGTCTGTTACAAAGTATAGTCCTTTATGGTTGGAGAGGTTTCAGTTTATATCAGCAGTGAGATTGGGATCAGATGCAACTAGCATTAATGTGTTGCCATTTAGGGATTCCGAAGGACTGAGTAAGTATGTAGCCATTGGCGATGATCGCGGGAAAGTGTATGCGTTCTCCAGAAACGGAGAAATTTTGGTTGATTTTCAAACGTCGTTGAGTTCACCGATAACGGCTTACGCGTCTTACTTGTCGGTTTATAAGAATGAAAGTGTGGTTCTTACGGGGCATGAAGATGGCGGGATTTTGATGCATAGAATTTTGGAGGTTGTGCCTGATGGCGACGACCGGGCTGCTCTTCATATGGAAACCGTACGAAAATTTGCTTCACCGGAAATTGAGGAAGGTGGATCTTCAATTGTGAGTTTAGAAGTGCATCATGTTGGGAGAAATAGGTATATCTTGTCCACAGAATTTGGCGGGAAACTTAGGGTTTTTAGGGAGAATGGGACTGTGTATGGGTCGACAACGCCAAAAAGCAGGCCACTTGCGTTCTTAAAACAAAGGCTTCTATTTCTAACCGAGACTGGTGCAGGGTCGTTAGACTTGAGGACCATGAAGATTAGGGAATCTGAATGTGAAGGTTTAAACAATTCTATTGCTAAGAGTTATGTTTTTGATGCAACTGAACGGTCTAAAGCATACGGGTTTACATCTGATGGTGATTTGATTCATGTGTTACTCTTAGGTGATCATCTGAACTTCAAGTGCAGGGTTAGATCCAAAAGGAAGTTAGAGATGGCTGAGCCTCTATCATTTCAGGCGATTAAAGGATATTTGCTTATTGCTAACCAGGAGACGGTATCGCTTTATAATGTGTCATCACAGCATTACATCCGGTCTGGTGGCCCCAGGCTTTTGTTCTCTGCTGGTCATGATGAGATTGTAGCGTCATTTCTGAACACTCAATCTTTGGAACTAAATGATAAAAGTAGAAAGGTGATTCCTTTAGTGGCCAGTGATCAAGAAAAGCTCGTTATTCTCGGACTGGGAAGTGGTTACTTAGGGATATATGGATCAAACCTACCAGTTTTCAAAAATGAGTTTAACACCATGCTGTGGACGAGCCCTGTTTTATTTTTCCTCATTTTCCTTTTAGGTGCATATTATTTTTTTTCCAAGAAAAGAGAAGCTCTTACCTCCTGGGGACCTGACGATCATTTCACTTCCGCAAGTGTTACAAGTGGGGCTCCAGTGGGATCCACCCAGGGTGAGAGATCTTATGCTGACTCATCGAGGAATTCAGATCTTATGGATCTAAGGGGTAGCAGCCTTAGAGGTCCATCTGGAAGGTATGTCTCTCCATCTCGCTATTCTGGTGGACCGGCAAGTGCTTATAGATCAAATTCTGCTGATACAAATTCTAGGCCTTCCTCTGTTGATCCCAACTTTAGAACTACCGCGGAGTTGAAATTTAGGGGTTCAAATCTAGAAACACCAGGTTATCCAAAAAGGAGAGATAGCCTGTTTGTAAACAGTCAAATCGTGGATGATGGCAAGTAATCTGTGTTAAATTCAGCACCATACTCTCATTTGGACACGTGAGAAAGCTGAGATCTATTGCTGTAACTTTGCAAACGGTTATTTGTGGTCAGGAAATAAAATGAACATTTTGAGCTTTCAGTTCTGACTGTCGTGAATTGGTAATCTAGGTTAAGCAAATGTCTGTTATCAATTTCTTCTTTTTCTTTCCGTTTATTCTAAAAATTTATTCCAGATATGTGCAATCGAGCTGTAAATTCAGTTCTAGTAGAGAATTAGTCGTGTAGTGGTTGAAAGATATCTGAGTTGTTTGAGATCAAGGTGGAAAAGCTAAGCAGAACCCCGCTCCACCCCCACCCCCCCCCCCCAAATAAAAAAGGGAAAAAAGGAAAGGAGAAATCATGATTAATGGAACTCATTACTTCGGTCTGATCGTTGGCCCCAGAACTAATACGTGGTAGAATTGAAAGTGAAACTGAAGACTATTCTACCACGTATTAGTTTTGGGAGAACAATTAGGTAAGGTACTTCTCACTGAAACTCTTTTTAGTTTTGTCGTCATTGTCATCATCATATCTTTGTCTCTATTACTCCGTTCAATAGGAAAAAAAGTTAATACCGAAGACCTGTAACTTCCCCACTTAGCTAATGACCCCAGATCTCTGATACCAGTGTTTTTCTGGACCAGCATCGCTTTCTGCAATGGCAAGCTCACACAAAGGCAAGATTTTCCTGTTTTCTTTGCTTTTGTTATTTCAAGTTTCATCGGTTTTTAGAGCTTTTGCTGAATCAGTTGCAACTGAAGACAAGTTGGAGAATCTTGGGCTTGAACAGAAATTTGAACATGCTGATGTTTTAGATATGTTAAAAAGAAACCAACTTCAATTAGAAAAGCTTGTGGAAAAACTTAGCTTGCTTGTTTCTCAATTAGAAAAGCTAGAAGAGCTTGTGGAAAAACTTACCTTGCTTTTTTCTAGGGTAGAATCAATATTACTGGAGTACCCGATAGGTAAAAACCTGGAAGATGAAAAGCAGAGTTCTGAAGGGATTAAGCAGGTTGTTTTGAATGAGAAAATGGAGATAAAGAGGATTCAAAGTGATCTTGATTCATTGAGGAATGCAGATCTTATGGATCTAAGGGGTAGCAGCCTTAGATGTCCATCTGGAAGGTATGTCTGTCCATCTCGGTATTCTGGTGGATCTGCAGGTGCCTATAGATCAAATTCTTCTGATACAAACTCTAGACCTTCATCTGTTGATCCCAACTTTAGGACTACCTTAGGGGGTCAAATCTAGAAACACCAGGTTATAGCCTGTTTGTAAACAGTCAAATCGTGGATTATGACAAGTAATCTGTAGTTCATGCCAGGTACATGTGTTAAATTTAGCACCGATCTATAGCTGTAACTTTTTAACGGTTACTTGTGGTCAGTGCAAATAAAAAGAACATTTTGAGCTTTCAGTTCTTACTGCCTTGAATTGGTAATCAAGGTTAAGCAAAAGTCTGTTATCAATATTTTCTCCCTCTTTTCGATTTATGCTAAAAAATTATTCCAATTATGCGCAATCCAGCTGTAAATTCAGTTGTAGTAGAGATTAGTCATATAGTGGTTGGAAGATATAAAGGCGGAAAAGATAAGCAGAACGCCCACTGGCCTACCCCAATAAAGAAAAAAGGAAAAAAAAGGAAAAGAGAAATCATGATAAACAGAAGTCACTACTTTGGTGTGATCGCCGAACCCAAAACTAATACGTGATAGAATAACCTTCACTTTAACTATCTTAGATGGAGCCAAAGGAGCCTTGGCGGAACAATTGAGGTAAGATTCTTGTCACTGAAACTCTTTTTAGTTTTGTTGTCGTTGTCACCATCACATCTTTGTCTCTATTACTCAGTTCGATGGGAAAAAGTGAATACATGAGAACTTCCTTCAGGAATGTCGAGGTTCATACAATTCCCTCGTCATTTAATGCTCCATTCCTCATGTAAGTGAGACTTTACTACTCAAAATTTATCATGGGTTTAGCCATAATAGGTCGTGTTTGTTTGCAATTCATTTATGCTCATGTACTCGTGAGTTGCTGACATCTTGTATGTCATGGATCTAGCAGTTGGTCATTATTTGGCTTTTGAAGTAGACTAGTAAATGTAAAAAGCAATTTCGTTAAGGCTTCAATTTGTGAGCGCTTGCTCATGATTCTCACTGAGAGGAAGCGACCATGATAATCTTCTTGGTCTAGCACAGTTACTATGTAGAACAGAAGTGTCCTGGACTTCCGTGAAAAATCCTGATGATTCTGATAGACAATAAGTATTAAACCTTAAGTTTAGTGCTAGTGATGAGCTATAGGTACCATATGATTTTTTCTCACTAGCTCGGCTAGTTTACGATCAGCTGAATCTTGTCAAAGTCATTTCTTTCCTTTTTCCTTCGGGTGGCTGGGAAGGGAAAAACTAATCCATTTGTTATTGTCTTTCCAGAATGCTTTTTGGTTCTGTCCACTTATTTCATTTGCTTGCCAAGATGTGTTTCTTGAACCTATTTAAGCTTTAGAAGACAGCATTAGGCATAGTAGTCTAGATATAGAAGAAACATAAGGTAATAAAGTGTGAGATGTCATTCTTCACATAAATGGCATATCTATTTGCAGTAGATATGCCAAAAGTGCAGATTTGCAGTAATATTCAATAGCGATGAACGAGATATTTTCTATTAGATTTAAAACCTTAGTGTTGGTATAGTGTAAAATGACCATTGAAGGTTGTGGTGAAGTGGTAAATACTATTTCATCCTTAATCAGAGACCTCGGGTTCGACCCGTGAAAATAGCTAGAGTCCCTTTTGGTAGGGAGCGTTTTACCCATAGTGAGACTTTTCGGCCCGAATCCAGATTAATTGGACTCTAAAGCAGGTGTCGGGCACTAGGTGAGAAACGAAAAAGAAGAATAGTGTAAAATGTTTTGGTAGAAAATTTTGTTAACCACAAATAGTTTGTTCAATGGAATAGTAATTTTTCTGTAAATCTTATCAACACTTGGTTGGATATAAAGTTGCACAAGTATACGATGTGGTGGAGGATGAGTTGTGTTAGTATTTACTATTTAGTAGTGGTTGGGTGATTTTATTAGGACTATCCAAGAGAAACAAAAGTTCATACGTAACTTCAGTTTCAAAAAAAATAAAAATAAATTAAAACCAGTTTCAAAAAGAAAGTTCATACGTAACTTAGAAAGTCATATGCGGTATTACTGAGAAGTGAGAATCAAATTAATGCTACAAGTCATCCTTTTCTATATTTTTCCCGATATCTACATTAGAGCTCAATTATATTCGCATTCTCGCCGTTTTCTCTATCAATTATTATTTGTTCTTTCTTTTATTTCAGATTGTTGTGTTATTGTTATTATTAATTCTTCTTGTCATGCAGTATGTTGATGGTTAGATAAAAGTAGTCTTAACTACGATGAATTATCTAAATATGTAATAGGTACAAAGGGTTCTTCCAATCAACATCAACTAGTTTGAAATTGAATTTTAGCTGATTGATAAATTATAATCATTGAAAAAATATTTACAAAGAAATACAGTTTACGCAATAAACTTATCAAAATAAGGTTCATTTGAGAAACTTCTGTCCTACCAAATTAGGAAAAGAAGTAAGGGGGCAAACATCTATTTGTAGATAAAATCATTTCTTTACGAATTTCCAAAAAGAGTATCAAATAGACAGAGTGCCAAAAAGGCAAAAATCTTGAAAGGCCCACTCCTTATTCCAAAAGGTGGAATCTCCCACCCCAGGAGCCCCCACACCCCGGTCCGACAGGTCTGTGAAGGAGGTAAATCATGGTGACTCAATTGATTTCAAAGGTTAGACCAGATCACAGCTGCACAAGGGCCCCTCCTTTATTTCAAGAAGACACCCCCACACTGCCGCTGACGGGATTCGATCCTTGGTCTCTTATTCCAAATATCCCCCTTGAAACCAATTGAGCTGCCCAAGCGGACAAAACTAAGGTAGGGTAAACTTTTTAAAGTGACTGGTTCCACCGCATTACGGCCCCATACCCCAGAAAACCCCACCTCCGGCCTGGCCCTACGGATTAGTATACACCGCTTGGCCCTACGCGTATGGAGGGATTTTTTTGGGGGAACACAGTTCCACTCTCGCTGATCAGAGGACTCAAACACGGAACCTCAGACAGCAATACCCTAATGTATTGGCCACTAGGCCAAACACTTTGGATTGAAAGGCCCACTCCTCTTCCTTCAATTTCACTTTCTAGATATATATAATCCATATATTTGATTTTTTTTTTAAAAGAACGTATGCAAATTATCATTAAACGTATTGAAGGGGAAGTGCACAAATAGCCGACTTTGGGATAATCTTTAAGACATAGGTTCACCGTATAAAAATTTGCACGTTTTCCACTTTAGGCATAAGCGATCGAAATTGCAAAAAGTTATGTCTGAAGTTTGGCATCAAATTTTCAACATTCCAAACGTTGGATCATCGTACCTGAAGCTTGATTTGTCATAGTTAAAATTCTGATAATCGTGTTTGAAGTTTGGACAAACATGTATATCTGAAGTTTCAGGCATATGAAAGTAGTTTATTATTATTTTTAAGTTTGAATTATGAATCTTCATTCTTGCTAGTATTTTTAAACTTTCAATAACAATTACCGTACTTGATTTAGTTTAATATTTCATATTTGAAATTTAAGATTCACTTTTCAAACTTGCAATGATGAAAACTTTAATGCTGAAAACTTTCAATTAGCCACAGATACAAAAAAAAATTAAAAGATTGTTGTGCCTTAAATGGCGTTGTGCTATACTTGATGAGTTTTCATCTGTCTTAAGTAAGAAGTTAGCCTTTCAAAAATGGAGGGGACCATATATATTTTGCTGAATTTTTGTAAGCAATACATCATCTTTAACTTCTCACCTATTATTATTAAACTTATTACTAGTGATGGTTTACTAATTGGAATTTAACAAAACTTCTCATAATTAAACTTCCACTAGTTACTCGATTGAAGCTTTCCACGCCGTGTTGCTAAAAAATTGGCATGCCGGACCGAGTCAATATGCATGAGCATATGTATACAATTGATTTATTGTTAAGAAAATATATATCTACAAATTTACTGACTTTAACTTAGCAACACAGAATACGCACTTATCTTTGCCAATATAATATTAACTACACCTTATTCCAAACAAGTTGAAATCGGCATAGATTCTTTGCTATTTTGGTGCCGTTAAGAGAAAGATCGTTCCTCCTAGTCCTACAAGGCCATAGGGTGTTGTGTGCCATAGGGTTATTTGAACGCAACTTTCACTAAGAGAAAGATGTACCTATAATGTCAGAGTTTTGTTAATGCACGTGAACTTTTACCGATCATGTTTTGTCATTTAAAATTTCTATGGTGAACTTTTTGTTTAGCATATATTCAACTCGGATGTAGCTTTAAATTGTTGGTTCCTTTGAAGCTGATAAATATAGACGACATAAAGTGTTAGTAATCTGTATTCCAAAAAATCAGTAAATAATAAACACTGAAAATAAACAGAATCAGTGTTGCAAAAATAAGAATAATTTTCAGAATATAATCGAGCCCACTTAGTTCAAAATGTGTCCTTAAGGAAATTATTCCCCTCACAGTACTCGAGGTTGATGGAATATCCCCTCCCAGGATAGAACGATTATCTTACCAGAATAGTAGTACTCCAAACTCTGGTAGCGGCGAACCACTCAACAGTAGTATATCACACAGAATTTATTCGTGCGTAAGAAGAAGAAGATTTTGTAGTTCGGAAAATTAGTAAGTAAAATTACGAAGAATCAAGTGAATTTATAGCCATGGAAGTATCTTGCTTTACGAAGGTTTGCAACCCTTCAACAATCACTAAAGCGGTGGGAAATTTAAATGCGGAAAGAAACCGTCGCGGTCGAAGCGGATCCACGTCGCGGTCGTGGTCACTAACGGGTAGGATTGGATAAGTTAATTAATTTAATTAAATAATAATTAATTAAATAATTAAAAATTAAAGAAAATTTGGTCCAAAAAGATTATCAATCAATCAGATCATTTGACCAAATTCAAATCCAAATCCAAATCCAAATCCAAATCCAAAGCCGAAGCCGAGCCGGCCGGTTTGCCGAGCCGAGCGGCGGCGACGACGACGGAGGGTCCTTGCCCCCTCAACCCTTTTACTGACAAGAAGGAGTAATTCTACTTATAAGTAGAAGAACTTTCCTTTCCCCTACCGATGTGGGACAACTCCCACTTTTCTTTCCACTACCGATGTGGGACAACTCCCACTTTTATTTCCACTACCGATGTGGGACAAATGATTATTTTATAGAACAAGAGGGAACTCCCTCCATTTCCCATTCAATCTATCATTTAATCCCAACAATCCCCCACATGAATGGGGAATGGCTATAAGATAAAGGAATGCGCTGACAAGTGTGATATACAAGCGAGAATTGACTGCATCTGGATAAGTAGGTTTCCCTTTGAACTTTCCGTAGTGAACCTATATCGGATATACTCGATCAATCGGTAGATTTGATATCTTTGAACCGTCGAACTTTGTTGTATACCTAGACAACATAAGTCACACAATCAACCCTCAACCGTTTATGATTCTCACGGTTGTGTTCGTTTCAGCCATGAACACCTCCTGGTTTCATGAGTGTGTAGAGAATGGGCCTTTACTGTCATTCCCCTTTAAAGCGACTTACACTTAACACTCACATAGGTGATTTCTAAACATGTGGTCCTATATCCACATTATCTGGTCATACACCGCTGCATTTAGATAATCATTAAAGAACCTTAATGCTTTATTAACTCATTAACAAGCCATAAGGTTTTATCCTTATTTCGAACATTGTCTTCATCTGAAAATGGGTTGAGTTATTTGACAATGTTGAACCGTCGACCACAACTTTGTTTGATCTCCTTGAACCTAGCTCTTGGGATCTCGATGCTAGGTGGAGTTACCGCCATGATGACTTGTCCTCGGCCTTAACCCCATTCCCATTGATGATCTACTAACTCCTCTCTAGATAAGCCTTTTGTAAGCGGATCCGCCACGTTATCTCTTGACTTTACATAGTCAATCGTGATAACGCCACTAGAGGAGTTGTCTAACGAGATTGTGTCTTCGTCAGATGTGACGAGATTTTCCGTTATATATTACGCCCCGCCTCTACCTATTGCTGCTGACTGTCACAATGTATACATATAGGAGCCAAAGGTTTGGGCCAGAATGGAATATCTTCTAAGAAATGCCTGAGCCACTCGCCTTCTTCACCTACTTGTCTAAAGCTATAAATTCGATTCCATTGTAGAAGCGGGCGATGCATGTCCTGCTTTGATGATTTCCAAGACACTGATCCACCCCCAATTGTGAAAACATAACCACTCGTGGATTTAACTTCAAATGACCCGGTGATCCAATTTGCATCACTATATCCTTCGATCACGGCGGGATATTTGTTATAATGCAAAGCATAGTCTTGGGGTGTTTTAAATACCCCAAGACTCGTTTCATTGCCATCCAATGAGTTTGATTGGGATTACTCGTGAATCGACTCAGCTTGCTTATAGCACATGCTATATCTGGTCGTGTACAATTCATAATATACATCAAACTTCCCAAAACTCGTGCATAGTCCAATTGTGAGTCACTTTCACCTTTATTCTTTTGAAGTGCAAAACTTACATCAATTGGAGTTTTTACAACATTGAAATTTAAATACTTAAACTTGTCAAGTACTCTTTCAATATAATGAGACTGCGATAATGCTAGACCTTGTGGAGTTTTATGAATTCTGACGCCTAAGATCAAATCAGCAACTCCTAAGTCTTTCATATCAAATTTGCTAGCCAGCATACACTTCGTAGCATTTATATTGGTAATATCTCTACTTATTATCAACATGTCATCAACATATAAACAAACAATGACTTCATGATTTGGAGTATTTTTAATGTAAACACATTTGTCACACTCATTAATCTTAAATCCATTTGCCAACATTGTTTGGTCAAATTTCGCATGCCATTGTTTGGGTGCTTGTTTAAGTCCATAAAGTGACTTAACAAGTTTGCACACTTTCCTTTCTTTACCAGGAACCACAAAGCCCTCAGGTTGTTCCATGTAAATTTCTTTCTCCAATTCTCCATTTAAGAAAGCTGTCTTGACATCCATTTGATGGATTTCAAGACCATATACGGCCGCCAATGCTACTAACACCCGAATAGATGTTATTCTTGTTACCGGCGAGTATGTGTCAAAGTAATCAAGGCCTTCTTTTTGTCTATAACCTTTGACCACAAGTCTTGCCTTATATTTGTCAATAGTGCCATCAACTTTCATTTTCCTTTTAAAAATCCATTTTGATCCTAAAGGTTTATTTCCAGGAGGAAGATCAACCAATTCCCATGTATGGTTGTTCAAAATTGATTCAATCTCACTATTGACTGCCTCTTTCCAAAATGCTGAATCAGAAGAAGACATCGCTGCTTTAAATGTTTGAGGCTCATTTTCAAGCAAGAATGTCACAAAATCTGGTCCAAAGGAAGTAGATGTCTTTTGACGTTTGCTACGCCTTGCATCCGCTTTACTTGGTGTATTTTCCTTTGGTTCTTCCCGCGGTCGTTTAGCTCTTTCACTTGACGACTCACGTTCAGTTTTATACGGATAAATATTTTCAAAGAATTCAGCATTATCTGATTCAATTACCGTATTTACATGAATTTGGGATTGTCCGATTTGTGAACCAAAACCGACAAGCTTTCTTTGTTTGTAGCATAACCAATAAAAACACAATCCACGCTTTTGGTCTGATTTTTACCCTTTTGGGCAAAGGAACTTGGACCTTTGCTAAACACCCCACACTTTAAAATATTTCAAGTTGGGTTTTCTTCCTTTCCATAATTCATATGGAATAGATTGTGTTTTCTTTGTAGGGCACCCTGTTGAGTATTCGGTTAGTCAGTAAGGATAGCTTCCCCACAAGCTTTGCGGTAAATCGGAACTTATTAGTAAGGCATTCATCATTTCCTTTAATGTTCGGTTTTCCTTTCCGCAATTCCATTTGATTGTGGTGTGTAAAGCGATGGAGTTTGATGAATAATTCCATATTCTAAACATATCTCTGCAAAGGAGATTCGTACTCTCCTCCCTATCACTTCTAATCATTTTTATCTTTTTATTCAATTGATTTTCCACTTCATTTTTGTATTGCTTAAATGCATCAATTGCTTCATCCTTACTATTAAGCAAATACACATAACAATATCGAGTGCAATCATCAATAAAAGTTATAAAATACTTTTTCCCACCGCGAGATGGTATTGACTTCATATCACATATATCTGTGTGAATTAAGTCTAAATGATTTGAATTCCTATCAATAGACTTATATGGATGTTTAACAAACTTAGATTCGACACAGATTTCACATTTAGATTTATTACACTCGAATTTAGGCAATACTTCTAAATTAATCAATTTCCGCAAGGTTTTGTAGTTGACATGTCCTAAACGAACATGCCATAAATTATTTGACTCCAATAAGTAAGACGGTCAATTCTTATTAATATCATCAACAACCATTACATTGAGTTTGAAAAGGCCCTCGGTGAGGTAGCCCTTTCCTATGAACAAATCATTCTTACTTATTACAATTTTCTCACTAACCAACACACATTTAAACCCGTTCTTGACGAGTAGTCCTAATGAAACTAAATTCTTCCGAATTGTTGGAACGTGCATAACATTGTTGAGAGTCGACCTTGCCTAAGTCATCTTCGTAAGTATCTTCCCATATCCTTCAACCTTGGTCATTGCGGTATTTCCCATAAACAGTACCTCTTGGGTCCAATGGAGCATAGGTTGCAAATGCTTCTTTTGTAGCGCAAACATGTCGAGTGGCACCGTAATCAAGCCACCACTCCTTTGGGTTTCCAACCAAATTGCACTCCGATAGCATTGCACACAGATCATCCATATCATCATTCTTTTCCACCATATTGGCTTGTCCTTTTCCTTGTTCTTTTCTGAGACGACAATCTGGGCTTTGTGGCCGCCTTTCCCACAATTAAAGCGGTTGCCCTTGAACTTTTTCTTGTTGGAATCCTTCTCCTTTCCGTAAGGCCTCTTCCTTTTCTTGTTCTTTTTCAGAGCAAGATCTTCAACGATGTTTGCCCCTTCAATTGGTGAAGTCTTACGGTACCTCTTCTCACGGTTTTGTTATCTTCTTCGATCTTGAGGCGAATCACAAGATCTTCCAACTTCATTTCCTTTCTTTTGTGCTTAAGATAATTCTTGAAATCTTTCCATGAGGGCGGCAACTTCTCAATCATTGCGACCACTTGAACGCTTCATTTACTACCATACCTTCAAAGAATAAGGTCATGGAAGATAAGTTGAAGCTCTTGAACTTGGGTTCCAACGGTTTTCCATCCACCATTTTGTAGTCTAGGAATTTGGCAACCACAAACTTCTTCAAGCAAGCATCTTCGCTTTGTACTTCTTTTCAAGTGCACTCCATAGTTCTTTGGAAGTCTCTCTGCACTGTAGACGGTGTACAAGTCATCTTCTAAGGCACTCAAAATGTAGCCTTTGCACAAAAAGTCAGCCTGTTTCCAAGCCTCAGTAACCATGAACTTTTGGTTGTCAGGCATGGCGGCGGCAGCAGGAGGGTCCTCATTGGTGAACTTTTGCATACCAAGGGTGGTAAGCCAAAAGAACATTCTTTGTCGCCATCCTTTAAAGTTGGCACCGTGAACTTCGCAGGTTTTCAGCCCGTGGCACAATGCAGTACGAGTCGTAGGAGTAATCAGGTGCGAATTGCAGAGGTAGTTCCAGCCTCAATTGCCATTATTCGCTTGTCATCACAAATTGACAAACTGTTTTAGTTAATAAAACCAGAATAGCAATTCAATCACAGACTTAAACGATGAAGATTTTATTTCTTCAAATTGCAGTATAATTATGAAGCTTTAGTATTCCAACGAAGTTTTTATATCTTCGAGTCAGAATACTAATATTCATATGGAGTAGAAAACTGCACAAGTTTTAATCTCCAAACCGGAATACAACAACGATGAAGTTTTTATGTTCTTCAAATCGTTGTACAAGTATGAACTTTAATATTCGAATGAAGTTTGTATGTCTTCAAGTCAGAATATGAAATTTCACACGGAGTAGAAAACCACACAGGTTTTAGTCTCCAAAACAAAATACAGATTAATCAAAAAATATAATTTCCTTAAGATTGTTAGTAATCTGTATTCCAAAAATCGAGTAAATAATAAACACCTAAAATAAATGTAATCAGTGTTGCAAAAATAAGAATAATTTTCAGAATATAATCGAGCCCACTTAGTTCAAAGTGTGTCCTTAAGGAAATTATTCCCTCACAAGACTCGAGGTTGATGGAATATCCTCCCAGGATAGAACGATTATCTTACCGTAATAGTAGTACTCCAAACTCGTAGCGGCGAACCACTCAACAAAGAGTATATCACACGTAATTTATTCGTGCGAGAAGAAGAAGAAGATTTTGTAGTTCGTAAAATTAGTAAGTAAAATTCTCAAGAATCAAGTGAATTTATAGCCATGGAAGTATCAAGTTTCAAGGTTTGCAACCCTTCGAACAATCACTAAAGCGGTGGGAAATTTAAATGCGGAAAGAAACCGGTCGCGGGTCGTAAGCGGATCCGCCGTCGCGGTCGTGGTCACTAACGGGTAGGATTGGATAAGTTAATTAATTTAATTAAATAATAATTAATTAAATAATTAAAAATTAAAGAAAATTTGGTCCAAAAAGATTATCAATCAATCAGATCATTTGACCAAATCCAAATCCAAATCCAAATCCAAATCCAAATCCAAAACCAAATCCAAAGCCGGCCGGGCCGGCCGGGCCGGCCGGCCGGGCCGAGCCGAGCCGGCCGGGCCGGCCGAGCCGAGCGAGCGAGCGACGACGACGGCGCGAGGGGTCCTTGCCCCCTCAACCCTTTTACTGACAAGAAGGAGTAATTCTACTTATAAGTAGAAGAACTTTCCTTTCCCCTACCGATGTGGGACAACTCCCACTTTTCTTTCCACTACCGATGTGGGACAACTCCCACTTTTATTTCCACTACCGATGTGGGACAAATGATTATTTTATAGAACAAGAGGGAACTCCCTCCATTTCCCATTCAATCTATCATTTAATCCCAACATAAAGTGTATATCACGATTTTGTCAACGTTTTATACAGTTCAATCCGTGATATACACGGTGAAGTGAACCGTGTATATCACGGGTTAGGGCAGATTTTAGGTAGTATTTGGTATAATATTTTAGTGTAAATATTGTATTAATTAGTATTGTACACTTACCATAATTATAGGATTCTTGTACTACTAGAATGAGGTTTTGAGTGTACAATAGGAATAAGATTTTTATTATGAAAAATTGTATATATACTTTTTCATTAATGAAAATAATCAAGAGATTATTTCTTTCATGGTATCAGAAGTCTAGGTCTCAAATTCCTCCCTCAAAATTTCGTCGACTTTTTCTCGAAATCCGAGCCTCTCTTCTCAGTTTGTGTCTGACGGTATCCTTTCACTTCCCAAATTTTTCTTCACAATCCCTGCATCACTCTTGTGTTGCTATTATGGCTAAGAACATATTTCATCATGCCCTTATTGTTTATAACATCAAGAATCACATCCCTATCATTCTTGAAATAGAAAACGTCCAATACGCGATGTAGGCCGAACTGTTCAAAGTTCTCGCATGCTCGCATCAAGTCCTCCATCACATTATCCCCGCGGCTCCTACGGAGACGGAGACGCCAAAACCCGAGGATGATCCTAAGTTATGGCCGACACTTGATACTACCGTTCTTCAGTGGATTTACTCCACTATATCTACAGACCTATTGCAAACGATTATTGAACCAGACGCTACGGCGATTGATGCTTGGAATAGAGTGCGTGCATATTCCAAGATAATCAAAATTCTCGTGTTGTTACCCTTGAGCAGGAATTCTCCCACGTCAATATGGAAGTTTCCCCAACGTTTCAGTATATTACAAAAGGTTGAAAGAATTGACGGACCAACTCCGCAACGTTGGTGCGCCCATCACCAACGACCGTCTCGTACTTCAGATGGTTGCAGGCCTATCTGAGGCCTATAATGGCGTCAGTACGCTTTTTCGTCAGAGCAATCCTCTTTAGCAGTTTTATCAGGCCCGTTCCATGCTCACGCTCGAAGAAGCCGGATTATCAAAGAAAGCGGCCACTGGGGCCCCGCCTGTCGTCATGATGATCGAGTCTAATTTTCTCCCTCAGTTCCCAATAATTCCTGCCAAAATCGCAACCACGGTGGCAGTAAAAAGGGTTAGAATCGCAAAAATAATGGCAAGAACTGTGGCAGAAACCGAGGAGATAATAACGGGGGTGACAATGGGCCGCAATCCACCTGGCCACAGCCCTGGGCCCATGGCTGTGGAACTGGTCCAGTGGGCCAGGGCCACACAATCCCTATTTTCCGTCGTCAGCCCAGCCTCCGTATTGGGCCCAATTTCAGTATCCAGCTTTCAGGCCCAATTCTGCCTAGAATCAGTGGGTATCGATAGCAGTTTCTGGGCCGAGGCAGCATGCTAGTGTGCTTGGGCCTCGACATCCGCAAGCCCATCATGCAGTAGGCCACACACCTACCGACATTGAAGTCGCGATGCACATACTTGGATTAAATCCCTCAGACCTAAATTGGTACATGGACACCAGAGCCACTACTCACATGATGTCTGACCAAGGTACTCTCTCGTCTTATTCCAATTTGAGCAACAATCGTGACATAATTATTGGTAATGGTAATTAAATTCCAATTCGCGGTTACAGTCATAAAACTTTGTCTCCCCCCCCCCCCTCCACCTCTTATCTTGAAAAATACCCTTCATGCTGCTAAATTGATTAAAAATTTGGTGTATATCCGTAAATTCACCACTGATAATTTTGTTTCTGTTTTTTTTATTATCCTTTTGGGTTTTCTGTGAATGATTTCCAGACGGGGATTCCTCTCATGAGATGTAATAGTTGGGGAGATCTTTATCCTATCACGCCCACCTCCGATCTCTCGCGTCCAGCTTTGCCATCAACTTTTGCAGCCCTTGCTCCTTCCTTGTGGCATGCTCGTCTAGGTCATTCAGGATCGTCTGTTTTGTCTTCCTTAGATAGAAACAATTTTATTTCTTGTAAGGGTACGCTTTGTTACTCTTGTTCTTTAGAAAAATTTGTTAGATTGGCGTTTGTAGACTCTACTTCTTGTACGTTAATGCCATTTGATATTATTCATAGCGATTTATTGACGTCTCCCGTTCTCAGTTCTTTGGGCCATCGTTATTATGTTCTTTTTTGGATGATTACTCTAATTTTTTATGGACTTTTCTGTTAGCGAAAAAAACTCACATTTTTTTCACCTTTTTAAAATTTAGAGCTTTCATCCGTACTCAATTCGAACGGGAAATTAAGAATATTCAATGTGATGATGGAAAAGAATATGATAATGGGTTGTTTCAGGATTTTTGTGGTAATAATGGTATCAATTTTTGTTTATCTTGTCCTCATACGTCCTCACAAAATGGGAAAGCCGAACGCAAAATTCGTACCATTAATATTATTGTCCGCACTTTATTGGTCCATTCTTCCGCACCTCCTTCCTTTTGACATCATGCTCTACAAATGACTACCTATCTCCTTAACATTCTTCCTACCAAAGGTTTGGCATATTCTTCCCCCTTCAAATATTATATAATAAGACTCATTCGTATTCACATCTTAGGGTCTTTGAGTGCTTATGTTATCCTCTATTTTCGTCCACCACAATTCACAAAATTCATGCCCGGTTTACCCCTTGTGTGTTTTTGGGTTATCCGTCTAATCATCGTAGTTACAAATGTTTTGATTTATCGTCTAAAAAATCATAATTAGTCGCCATGTTATTTTTGATGAATCCTAATTTTCGTTTGCTAAAGTGAGTAGTCCCGTGCCTAGTTCGTATAATTTTTTGGATGACGATGTATCCCCATATATTATCCAATATTTCTCGGACATGTCCCGCACCCCAAATCCGCCAGCGGGTCCATTGTCCGCTGGTTCTCTTGTACCATCTCAAACCACCGACGTGGGTCCAGTAACTGGGCCGCATCTCCAGCCCAGTTCTGGCCCATGTTTTGTTTCTGCTTCTGCGTCATCTACAGTGCCCAGTTCACGTGTTGGGCCAGCAGACCCACTGCCTGTTGGCCAGTCCGTCAATGGTCCCGATAATTTCCAAAATTCACTCAATTCTCCCCCGAGTCATCGATCGGTCACTCGTAGTCAACAGGGTATTTTTAAACCAAAAAGATATTTCAATTTAAATTCTAATGTTCTTAAATCCCCTCTATCCGTAACCCTGTGTCCGCCTTAAATGATCCGAATTGGAAATTGGCTATGAACGACGAATATGATGCTCTTATTGCAAATAAGACGTGGGAGTTGATACCTCGTCCTTTTGGTATTAATATTATTCGGTCTATATGGATTTTTTACTCGTAAGGATAATTCTGACGATTTTTTTGCGAGGCATAAGGCTCGTCTTGTAGGTGATGGTAAGACTCATCAAGTTGGCATGGATTGTGGTGAGACGTTTAGTCCGGTGGTCAAACCGGTTACCATTTGCACTGTTCTCAGTCTGGCTTTTTCGAAAGCTTGGCTCATTCATCAGTTAGATGTGAAGAATGTTTTCCTACGTGGTGATCTTAAGGAGACCGTTTACATGCATCAGCCCTTGGGTTCCCATGACCCCAAATATCCTCATCATGTCTGTTTATTGAAGAAGTCCTTGTATGGGCTTAAGGATGCCCCACATGCTTGGTATAAGAGATTTGAAGACTATGTGTCGTCTATTGGGTTTACGCAAAGCAGGCCTGGTAATTCATTGTTCATTTATCGTCGTGGTTCTTCATTGGCTTATATTCTATTATATGTGGATGATATTATCTTGACTGCCTCTACTGATACATTACGCAAGTCTATCATGACCATTCTCAGTTCTGAGTTTGCTATGAAAGACTTAGGGCCCTTGAGTTATTTTTTGGGGATTATTGTCACTCGTCATGCAGGTGAGTTATTCTTATCACAACGTAAGTATGCAGCTGAGATCATTGCGCGAGCTGGTATGTCCTCATGCAAGTCTACTTCTACTTCTGTTGATACTAAATCCAAGTTGGGTGCTGCGGCTGGCTCACCTTACGAGTATCCGACCCGCTATCACAGTCTTGCAGGGGCTCTTCAGTATCTGACTTTCACGAGACCAGATATTATGTATGACGTCCAGCAGATGTGCTTGTTTATGCATGATCCCAGGGTTGAACACATGAATGCACTCAAATGCATTATTCGATACATCCAGGGAACACTTGACTATGTCTTACATTTATATCCGTCTTCGACATCTACACTTGTCTCGTATACAAATGTCGATTTGGGTGGTTGTCCGGATACCAGACGTTCCACGGCCGGCAATTGCATGTTTCTTGGTAATAACTTGGTTTCATGGTTTGCGAAGCGTCAATCTACATTGTCACGCTCGAGTGCGGAAGTCGAGTATCGAGGGGTGACCAATGTGGTTTCTGAATCATGTTGTTTACGTAATCTTCTTTTAAAGCTTCATTGTCCTATTCAGAAAACTACATTGGTTTATTGTGATAATGTTAGTGCTATCTACCTTTTATGGGAATCCCGTTCAACACCAATGCACTAAACACATCGAGATGAACATTTACTTTGTTCGCGAAAAGGTAGCTCGTGGACAAGTATGCGTCTGCCATGTCCCTTTCAGGTATCAAATTGCAGACATCTTTACCAAAGTTCTTCCGTCCGTACTCTTTGAAGATTTTAGGGACAGTGTCAGCGTACGAATACCGCCCGCTATGACTGCGGGGGTGTGATAAATATAGACGACATACACTTGATATACACTTAGTGTATATCACGGTTTTGTCAATGTTTTGTACAGTTCAATCCGTGATATACACGGTGATATACACACATGGATTAGGGCAAATTTTAGGTACAATTTTAGGTAGTATTTGGTGTAATATTTTAGTGTAAATATTGTATTAATTAGTACTGTACACTTATCATAATTATAAGATTCCTGTACTACTAGAATAGGGTTTTGGGTGTAGAATATGAATAAGATTTCTATTATGAAAAATTATAAATTGTATATATATTTTTTCATTAATGAAAATAATCAATGAATTATTTCTTTCAGTATCCAATATTTTTGATATGGAATATATATTTTTATGTGTAAAAAATTATTAAAAATTTATAATAAATAATAAATATAAATTCATAACATTAAAAAATACAATAAATTTAATATTGAAACCTTAAAAGTTGAATCCGTGTAACTTAAATCTTTAATCCGCTTATGTATTCAACCGTGTTAGCCTATGTCATTGTTGATATGCTATACGTCATGAACATTTTGGGATTGAAAAGGAGCCACATGTTACCTTGATAGGAATAAAACAACCCAAAGAAAATGATGTATGAGTACCGTTTACCGTTGCAACTCCCATCACCGTGCCTTTGTTTTTATTTATCAAAAATTGAAAATTTGCCGTTGCCGAAGGACGACCAAAATCAGTCCTTTTCTATTGACATTTTCTTTGTCACCCATATTTGATTTATATTTTGCATCATGACTAAAATTAACTCCTAAAAATTCTTTGTCAACGTAATCTGTTTCTTGTTTGCTTGATATGCTTATTAGAAAGACAATTAAATAAACACAGTTAACTGTTAGTATAGACGGTCAAAGATTGAATTATTTTTAATTTTGTGAATGTATAGGTTAAAGTCCAGAAAAGTATCTTAATTTTTTCTTATATGAATTATTATGAAGTAAATATCAATTAATTAATCCGAGATAAGAAATGTCCATGAAGAGATCACTAAGGTACAAACAAGGCAAAGCTATAAACGTTCTTCGTCGAAAAATTACAGATATAAACAATTACATAAAATCGTTTAAACTGAGACCTCTTCGTCATTAAGCTCTCTTATTTTTTTCAGAAATTTTTTGGCATTTCATTTTTTCATGCACAGATATTGATGCTGAAGTAATAAATACAATGTGGACATCTCTGGGTAATATTATGAGAAGAAAAGAGTTGGTGACTTTGGTCATGGCAGTTGTGCCCATTTTGAGCATAGCTAATTCTGATTGAGTTGAGAAAATCATTAAATTTTTTTTCATAACATTTTTTATAACCGTGGTATTCTGATTAACTTACGTGCATCTCAATTACTTCTACGATATACCTTCACCTTCAATAAGTACCAGATAACCGTATCCACAATAGCTAGAACAAATGAAAAAAAAATTAGCCTAGTGTAATATTTTTATCTATGTTGAAATTTAAATATTAGATTATTTTTTCCCATAACATAAGCCAAAGAGTTGTTTTCTTGTTTTTTTCTTGTTAAACCCGCAAGGGTAGCCAAGTTGGTGTAGCAGTAGAGCGCGGGACCGCAAGGTTTCGATCCCCTGCATAAACCTTCTTGGTTGAGTCTGTCACACATGGCTTGCCAAGTGTGGTTAATCGGCTGACGTGATTTACAGGCTATTGCGTCAGTCCGGGGTTTATCCTGTGCGCACTCGAAAGAGTAGCGCTGCGGGTTCCTTCGTCAATAAAAAAAAAAAAGAAAAAAAAAGAGTTGTTTTCTTGTTGTATTAAGTTGTAACAACTACATAACCCAACTTAAAAGAATAATAAAGCACATATAAAATTATTATACTAAAAAAAAGAAAAGAATTCAGTTAATTTTTTTGGTTTAAATTTCCTTTTTAGTGAACAGATCCATAAACAATAAAAAGGGAGAAGGTAGAGAAGTAAAAAGAGTTTGATAGGAATTCAAACTACTCTGAAATAGGATCAGAGTTGCAACATTTAGGCTTGCAACTCAGATCCTGAAGAAACAAAAAACTTCTCATATTCTCAACAAACACACAAATTACAATTTTTGTATAATAATTATTAGAACATTCACAAACACGCCACCAATCTTCTACTTATTTCTGTTTTTAAACCGTTACCCTTAACAATCGCTCACCCAAACCCAAACTGTTACTCCGATAACTTCATTTCTGGAATTTTCTCTATTTAATTTCATTTTTTTCAACTGTACTCGTTAATCCTGTTAATCACAAATTTTGTTAACTAGTGATTGTAGTTTTTTTGTCGATGGCGGAACCGAGTCGGAACGGCGGGGAGTCGTCGCCGGAGAGCGGGATTCCGACCGGTTTGAACCGGATTAAAACTAGGCGGATTGAGTCGAAGGAAAGGCCGAGTTCGAGGCTTGTAGTAGATTCGGATAAGTTGAATGAGTCTCCTCGTTCTGGAGCTTCTACACCTCGTTTGAAGCAGGACCAAGGAGCGGCAGCGAAAGGACGAAAAGGTCTTTTTGCTAAATCTGCTATTTTTAGCTTTGAAATACAGTTAATGTTTGTGTTTTTATGCATTAAGATATTTTTTCGCGTAGCTGCTGAGTTTTGGATTATGAGATTTTTAATTCGATTTGTGTATTGTATTTGTGGCAGTGGAAGAGAATGTTGAATAATGGATAAAAGCTGCATCAAAGTTCAAAAATTGAATAACTTCATTCAATCTACATGTTTTAGCTCTTAAATACAGTTACAATTTGTGTTCAACGATATTTGTTCTTGCAGTTGGCTGAGTTTTGGATTAGAAGATTTTTAATTCAATTTGTGTATTGTATTTGTGGCAGTGGAAGAGAATATTAAAGTAATGGATAAAAGTGGCATCAAAGTTTAAAATTTAAATAGTTAAATGAATTTTCGATAGTAGTATAGAATAATATTATCTATAGAGTGGTGTTAAGCATTTTTGGAATGCCAGAGTGTAGCTTGCATTGGAATGGAGGGAGTAGAAACTTTCTATTGTGTGATTATGAGATTTTCAATTTGATTTGTGTATTGTATTTGTGGCAGTGGAAGAGAATATTGAAGTAATGGAAAAAAGTGGCATCAAATATAAAATTTGAATAGTTAAATGAATTCTTGAATATAGTATAGAATAAACTATTATTTATGGAGTGGTGTTAAGCATTTTGGAATGCCGGAGTGTAGTTTGCATTGGAATGGAGGGAGTAGAAACTTTCTATTGTGTGATCTAGTCACATGCTGGGCTGAACATGATATTGCCATTGGGCATCCAGGATGGTGTATTAGTCATACTTTATCTGTAGGTCTTAAAATAAAACCTTTTTTTTTGTAAGGATTGTAAAAATTAAAACTGTCAGCGACAAGTAGTAGATTTTAGTTCAGATGAAGGAAGATATACTTTGGATTTAATGGTCTCCTGTCTAAAGAAGCTATTTGATCTTATAGAAAGAAGCTCTTAGAGTTGGGACAAGGAGATTATTGAAATTGCGTAACTAATATCCACTTTTAATTACTTAAATCCTTTAGCTGAAAGCTCCTTCTAAGAAAAAAGTCCTTCAGCTGAAAGCTGTATGGTAAATTCTAAGAAAAAAGTTGGTAAAAATAGAATAATTTCCGTAATGAATGTATGCACAGTCTAATGGTGACGTCTATTGGTAATTGAATGAACCAAGAATTAAAATACCCTATCCTACCATATGAATGGAAAAGCTCGTTTATGTGGGGGAAGCTGATCATATATCTTCCTGAAATTGCAGTCTGAGCAAGTATACTTTAAGCTATTAAACAATCGGACTGGTATACCCATGTTGTACTAATGGCTAATGCTCTCGGTGCATAGATTACGTATTATTACCTAAACTTTGGAATTCCTTGTTAAGGTTTAAAATTACTTTGATTGTGAATTACCCAAGTGTGTGTGTTCTCAATTGGTTGGAATCTCTTCCTCCCCCCCTCTTTTCTGATAGTGATTGAGGTATTCAAAGGAGATCAGTTTCTCTGATTCTTGGCAGCTCTTTTTTTTTTTCTGTCTAATTGAATCTTTGCTGTAATGAATTTCTGGACCCTTTACCTAACAGGACACCGTAAAGGCAGGAAGATAGCGAGTTGGTTTGCATCATATCTCTTTAAGGATTTAGATCAAGCTGGTAGTGGCTTTTCTGTAAAAAAGGTAAGAAATGGTTCAGCTTGCACATAAATTTAGTTTTGTTAAGTTACTCTGGATGTGCTATGCCTATGCTGTGTTTCTGCTTTTTATTTGATGGTAATAGGAGATACCATGTGTCTCTCTGGATGATAATTTGCAATTTTTGGGGACTGACAAGGAGGGCCCTGGAAGGAATGTGCATAAGATGGGAAAGCATGTGACAGTGAGGCAATCTTCCCAAGGAGCAATGCCTAATAGTAAAGCAAGCAAAACATTCAAAAGTTTTTCACATGAGCTAGGTCCAAAAGGTGGCATTCAACCTTCACCTCCGCGAGCTCACAGCTTTAATGATCTAAAGGTATTTCTTTTTTGACGTTTGTGGTTCTGGTATTTCCAGTTATTATGTGAGGGTAGTAAGTGATAAGCTTAGGAAGGAATTAGGTTCTAGTACTTCCAGTTATTATTTGAGGGTGGTTAGAGATAAGCATATGAAGGAATCACATTCATTTGACAGTATAATGATCAAAATAAGTAGGTCAATTGGGGTGGCTGATATGGTTTTTGATGTTCAGCAATAACTTTCATTCCATGGAATGAAATGCAGGAGCTGCTTGGATCTCTTCGTTTGAGATTTGATGCTGCAAAAGAAGCTGTGAACACAGAGCTAGGTGGTTTCTTGCAGGAGGTTGTAGAAATTGTACAGAAGAATGATTCCTTGCCTCTGGATGGACAAAATATGGCTGAAGAACTTCTTGTTCTTGCTCAAGAGTGTATCAAGATGACCTGCTTAGAGTTTCGCTCCAAGTGTGAACCAATTGTCCAGGACCTGACTATGAAAAGACAAGAATGCCAAATGGGTCTTTTGAAGTGGTTGTTGACACGCATGCTTTTTATATTGACACGGTGCACAAGGGTGTTGCATTTTGCAAAAGACAGTGAGCCAGTTGATGAGACATCTCTGGCCAAGCTTAAAGAATGTCTAAATAGAGTCCCTTTTGTTAAAACAGATTGGATTCTCAAGCGAAGGATTTCTGATATGGGAGCAGGTTGTAATTTAAACACAAAGGCAGGTGGCAAATGCAGTTTGGAGGAAGAAAAGACATCAAAATTTTCCTCTCACTCACATCAGCAGAAATCTGAATTTATCTTTGATGGAAGTGTTACTGTGCGCGAAAAAGATTCCATGTTTATTGAGCCAACATCTTTTTTAAGTAACCATCCTGAAATTCAGTCTAACATGAAACCATTGAACAATATCAGCAACCGAATCGGTGGAGAATTGAGAAACGAGTGTAGACAACAGTATCCGGATGATTCTAATTTGGTGATTTGTAGAATTTGTGAGGAACTTGTTCCCGCTATTCACTTGGAGCCTCATTCCTATATATGTGCCTATGCAGACAAATGTGATTCGAAATCTCTAGATGTCGATGAACGCCTTTTGAAATTTGCAGATTTACTGGAACAGCTTGTTGAGTCGCGTAATTTAGGATTTCCTGCAACTTCTGAGATCCAAGAGAATTCAAAATTGAAAAGTGAAAATTCCGGAAACACATCTGAAGGATGTTCACCTAATATGGGTGAGTGGAGAAGCAAAGGGATAGATGGAATGTTTGAGGATCTTCATGAGATGGATACTGCCAGTATAGAAGATTCTCCGTTGGCAGCATTCGTTAATTTGAAGAGTAACTTGGGTACAAAGTTCAATCACTGTGGTCCACCATCTTCAACCGGGAGCATGACATCAGTATCCTCGACAAATACCCCTCGAGCAGTAAATTTTGACTTATGGTTAGATCATAACAATCTTTCTGAGCTAGAGGATGTCCAGCAGGTTTGTCACTGTACTCTGAATTATGGTTGGCAATTTGTCTCAACTTAGTGAAATTTATCTGTTGGGTTTTCCAGCAATCTGCCAATTTAGTAGTGAAGAAGCACCGAAGTTGGAATCCAAGTAAGGATTAATTAAAGAAAATTACTACTTGAAGTTCTATTGTCTGTGAGGAGGAAAAGGAATATATATATATATATATATAGAGAGAGAGAGAGAGAGAGAGAGAGAGAGAGAGAGAGAGAGTATGTGAACAAAATTATGGATCCTAATGCTGGTCATGATCATTTAGCAATATGGATAGCTATAAAAATGTGTATAGCTCTTCCTTCTAGTGTATTGGATCTTTATATTTCTCTAGGGTGGCTTACTAGACGCATTCAGTTTCTAAAATAATTTCCTTGATCATTTCCTTTTTACATCTGCATGGAAATCATGGGCCTAGGTGGGCATACAAGGAGGGATATGATTAGAAATGATGATATCCGGGACAAAGTGGAGTGACCTCGGTGGAGGATAAGATGCGGGAAGCGAGGTTGAGATGGTTCGGGCATGTGCAGAGGAGAGACACAAATGCCCCAGTGCGGAGGTGTGAGAGGTTGGCTATGAACGGGTTCAGGAGGGGTAGAGGTATGCCGAACAAGTATTGGGGAGAGGCGATTAGACGGGATATGGCGCAGGTGCAACTTACCGAGGAACATGACCTTAGATAGGGGGTTGTGGAGGACACGGATTAGGGTCGTAGGTAGTTGAGCGTAGTCCTACTTACGCTTACAATCTGGTAGTGTTAGTGTTAGTATTGTAGGTCTGCTTAGCCTATCATACTAGTAGGTGCAGTATTGCTTTATAGGCCCCAGTCGTTTGATTTCTGCTGCTATGTGTTCTGTAGTGTACTTTGTTTATCTAATTTACATGTGTTAGTTACTGCTTCTTTTTCCTCTCTTGCTTTGCTTGTGCTTATGATTTGTCTTGAGCCGAGGGTCTTTCGGAAACAACCGCTCTACCTAACAAGGTAGAGGTAAGGTCTACGTATGCGTACACTCTACCCTCGCTGTGGGATTTCACTGGTATGTTGTTGTATGGAAATCATGGCCTAATGAAGGAGCTTTTAAGAGTTTGCTTATTTTTTTACAACACCTTTTGCGCATTGGTGCTATTACATAAAAAGAAACTTCTTTGTTGACAAGAAACCAATTAATCAATTTGGGCTAAATCAAACTAGAGTAGTGCTTTGTTTAGAGAATACAACAGATTCATTAATTATTATGTTCTGTGAGTTATCATCTCTTATATTCTTTTCCCGAACTTTTTTCTAACCAGCTATTCCCCTTTTTGGTTATTGATATTCTTATACCCTCTTTTGTCTCGTTTCATGAGACAGTGTTGCACAAAGTTTAAGATATTAATTTGACTTACGTAGTATATTAGTAATAGTGGAAGAAACTATTGAAGTAATGTTTGAAATGTTAGTTCAGTAGTTTAATGAATTTGGAATTCTTGTCCGAACTAGTTGCGATTGAGGTATAGCTGTTTATTGTGGTAATGAATTTGAAATTCTTAAAAGTTGTGAAAGATGTATAGAAATAAAATGGTGTCCAACGTCTTGAGATGTCTCAAATTAGAAAATCAGTATCATAAAACACTCACGAGTTTAGCTTGATGGTCGATGAAGTTGTAAAGAAGACCATAGAGACAGGGTTCGAGTTCCAGGAGAGGCAAAAAAATAGGTGATTTCTTCCATATGCCTTGCCTTGGTACAGTTACCAATATCTGTACTAGTAGGATGATGCAGGTTCCTAATGAAATAGTAGAGGTGCACGAGAGTTGGTCAAGATACCACCCTTATAAAGAAAATGAAAGAGCGTCGTATAAAGTGGAACAAGAGAAGTACTAAATAATTAATAAGAGAAATCTATTCAGATCAATTTACTGGGATGAGTTTGTATAGTTTCAACTTTTTCAATTGAAACACATGATCTACCTATGTTTTGTTATGATAATCCATCTAGTAATAATTCTCCTGGCTTCTTTTGTTTTCACTTGTTTTCCAGTTTAAAGATAAATAAAATCAGTCCATCTAAAAAAAAACACATCAGTCTGAACTTGGCATTTTATGAAATATATTTTGAGTGGATGATGAGTGAAGCTAATGCTGGTGTGTTTCAGAAGTTGATAGCTGATGTGTATTAGCTTACCTCTTTTCAATCTACCTAGATTATTATTGTTTCAGAATTAACTATACTGTGCTTGTGTAGATCAATAGTTTCTTTAATAAAGATCTAAGTATTTAACTCATTCCTACATGTTACATGGGCTGATTTTCTCCTCCCCGTCTCTTTTTCCTACTTAGATGGCTGACTTAGCAGATATAGCACGTTGTGTGGCGGGCGCATATCTTTCAGAAGAAGGATCTCATGAGCTTTTAATTGCATGCATGCAAGACCTACAAGATATTTTACAAATTAGCAAGCTTAAAGCTCTTGTAGTAGAAACATTTGGAGGACGAATAGAGAACCTTTTGCGGTACAATTTTTTGGGCTCATCTATATAGCAGAATTTGTAGATGAACCAGAGCTGACACCTGTTTCACCACATGCAGAGAGAAATATATACTTGCTTGTGATCTTGTGGATAGAAAAGATGGTTTTGGACATTCAGAAGGCTCCAAAATGTTTGTGGATAATTCATCTCATTCCAGTATAATGTCAACTCCTTCAAGTTCATCACACAAAGAAAGAACAAGCATTGATGATTTTGAGATTATCAAACCAATCAGCAGAGGTGCCTTTGGCAGAGTTTTTCTGGCGCGCAAGCGGTCAACTGGAGATTTATTTGCAATCAAGGTACATTTTAGTCATCTTAAACTTTGAAGCAATTAATGTATAATCATATTTGCATTTGGATGCATGAAATGATTTTACTCTTTTCCTTCCTATGTTTGTGGATACCAGTAGTTACGCATCTGTCATTCCTTTATGACAAAGATCTAACATATGTTGTTTTCTAGGGATTGTGGGTGGAAAGGAGGTTCTTTTTCTGAATATTTTATTTTAGGGCTGTCATGATCTCTGCACTTTACTTTACCCTACTTTCTTCAAACCTTATCTGTCCTTTTTGTCATGTTTTCTCTTGAGCCGAGGATCTTCCGGAAATGGCTCCTAAGGTAGAGGTAAGGTCTGCGTACACTCAACCCTCCCCAGACCCCACTGTGTCGGAATACACTGGGTATGTTGTTTATTTTAGGGCTACCACTTAAGTTATCCCAACGCCAGTGCTGAGGGATCTTTTTGTGGATGCAATAAGAATCATGGACCTTTTTTGTGGTGGGCTAGTGGAACACATTTTTAGCATACAATAGTGAATTCATTTTTTATGATGAATGTAGGTGTCATGCTGAAGTACAATGCTATCACATGAAGAACAAAAACTAAATAGTGGCACTAATTATTCCGTTTGACTAACCGGGGGGGGGGGGGGGAATTGTAGCTTTAACAAGATGCTGGTTATAAGTACCTGAAAGACATTGATGTCCAACTTCTATGCTAATCATTTACTGCTCGTCACTGAACAATTTTGCAGTTCATGCAGTGCATCCTGCGAATTTGAGAATGAACAAGTTGGTGAAGTTTGTGGTTAGATTAAAGTATCTTAGTTATGTGCCATGTGTTCTATCAATAAATATCGCATCGAAATATTTCTCTGCCATAGGGTTGTTACTGAAAACTTTTTTGTTATGACCAAATTGGTATTGATTTCTGACATGATACCATTCATCTTATATTAGGTGCTCAAGAAATTGGATTTGTTGCGGAAGAATGATATTGAGCGCATATTGGCAGAGCGTAATATATTGATTACCGTCAGAAACCCTTTTGTGGTGATTACAGTTTATTTTATTTTTTTCTATTTTTCCTTTTGTTGGTCTCAGTAAGATTTTTCATCTATTCCTTGGTATATCAACCTTTGTATCCGATGGAACTTACTTGCTACCATTATCGGCATTTTTGCATAGCTTTTGTTGCAGTTAATGTTCCTTAACTAATTTTGTTTGTGTATGTGCTCATGAAGATGCTTTCACTGTTGTAGGTCCGATTTTTTTATTCATTCACTAGCAGAGACTACCTTTATTTGGTCATGGAGTATCTTAATGGCGGTGATCTATTCTCTCTGCTTAAAAAAGTCGGTTGCCTTGAGGAAGATGTAGCTCGAACCTATGTCGCGGAATTGGTACTTTCTTGAGCCATCTTTGTCTTGAAATTTTGCAACCTTTCAAGCTCTTTGAAGGATGTGTTTTTCCCTTCTTCAGGTCCTTGCTCTGGAGTACCTTCATTCTTTAAGTATCGTCCATCGTGATCTCAAGCCAGACAACATATTAATTGCACAAGATGGGCACATAAAGGTTATTTCAGTATATCAGAAATCTTTGTAATGATGAGGAAGCTAAAAGAATTGTATTTTGCTGAAAGCAAGAGATTCTCAATGTGCCAGTATCGATAAAACACCTACCCCACCTCGGTGTCCCCATATTAATTGCACAAGTTTATATTTCTATTCTTTATTGACGGATATCATGTTCTAATCTTGGGTATGCTTGAACCAGCTTACAGATTTTGGTTTGTCAAAAATTGGACTTATGAACAGCACAGATGATCTATCTGGACCTGATACAAAGGATCTAGTGCTTCCTGATGTTGGTAGTCAGCAAGATCCAGAACTATCAGACAAATCTCAACGGTCAGCTGTTGGTACCCCCGACTATTTGGCTCCGGAAATTCTTCTTGGAACTGAGCATGGTGAGAAAGAAATTGCTATCTTGGTGATATGCTGATACTCCCTCCCCATGTGATCTTTATCTAACATAAGAACATAACATAAGTAAACAGGGATATTAGGAGTGAGAATGCAAGAAACAGAATTTGGATTTACTATCTGATTATATGTACAGGTAGCGCTGCTGATTGGTGGTCAGTAGGAATTATTTTATTTGAACTCATCACTGGGATTCCGCCTTTCAATGCCGAGCATCCTGAGGTATTATAATACAGTTCACTGTTACATGTATGATTGGTGGTAAAGCACTCTATAGATAGTCCCCTATTCTGAGTGCCATTCACATTGCAATTATCTGATATTTTGTTTGTCATTATGAAATCATAGGAAATTTGTAAATCTTTAAGTAATAATGTTGACAGTTATAATATGAAATAGGCCTGTCCTGGCCTTATAAGGTTGGTCGTTCACTCTGTATAAGGTTGGCCGTTCACTAAAGTTCACTCTGCAGTTTAAAACAATTGTAGTGTGTGTGTGGTTTCTCGAGGGACGGATATTGACTCCAGTTGACAGATGCTAACTTGGACTTTTAAGTTCATATAAACTGCAGTGCAGCTAGCATGAGCTGTCATTCTTCACATATTTGCACTTTCACCGAAGTTGCAGGAATATCCTTAATGATAGTTGACAATGTTCCCTTTTCTGGTTTTATTTGTTAGTTGCACTGATATTTAAGAAAACTTGTGACTTTCTAATTTTCAATATGTATGGGATTTGATCTCCTCAACACATTACAATTTCTGGTTTGACAGGTTATCTTTGATAATATTCTAAACAAGCAAATTCCCTGGCCATCTGTCCCAGAAGAGATGTCCTTTGAAGCACAAGACCTGATTGACAGGTTAGCACCTTTTAAATTCTATACATGAATCATCCTCTGGGGACCAATTTCTCTGGCAATCTAGCATCCTCTAAAAGGATTATCAAATGGTCAGGTCCAAACTGCTTTATTCTCTCTAGGTATTCATTTTATATTAAAGAACACACATAGATTTTGCATAGACTAGGTTGGTGATAGGTAATCTTGGTGTTTGATTATTTAGCAACAATGTCTCTAGTTCTTATTGTAAATTTTCACCTCAAAATGGTGTTCCAACTCCTAGGTGCTCTCTCAGCGCCACATTTACAGTGCCTAGGTGCTCTTTTCGGTACTAATTTTATATTTGTTCCTTGAGCATTTGTGCTTCAATGCCTCCATCTCACTTCAGTTACCCCTGCTTGGTTACTTCAAGAAATTTTTTTATTTAGCAACAATGTCTCTAGTTCTTATTGTAAGTTTTCACCTCAAAATGGTGTTCCAACTCTTAGGTGCTCTCTCAGCGCCACATTTCCAGTGCCTAGGTGCTCTTTTCGGTACTAATTTTATATTTGTTCCTTGAGCATTTGTGCTTCAATGCCTCCATCTCACTTCAGTTACCCCTGCTTGGTTACTTCAAGAAAATTTTATATTTAGCAACAATGTCTCTAGTTCTTATTGTAAGTTTTCACCTCAAAATGGTGTTCCAACTCCTAGGTGCTCTCTCAGCTCCACATTTCCAGTGCCTAGGTGCTCTTTTCGGTACTAATTTTATATTTGTTCCTTGAGCATTTGTGGTTCAATGCCTCCATCTCACTTCAGTTACCCTTGCTTGGTTACTTCAAGAAAATTCAACTAGGAAAAGCCCACACTAAAATTCTCCTTGGACATCATTGATGCTGTTACCATTTATCTTTCATTTGATACATTAATAGTATCAGTCATCCGTGAAAACACAAGTTTAAATTACTTAGGCTACAAATTCAACCATATGATGTTCTCGATTTTGTCTGCTGGATGATCTAATTCAGTGATGGAGCTTTACTGTAGGCTTCTTGTTCATGATCCAAATCAACGCCTTGGAGCAAAAGGAGCATCAGAGGTTATCTTTTTCATATTCTAAAGAAGCAATTTTTTCTTTATGAAACTATATGGAAATTACCATTATTGGTACTAACTTCCATCATTTACTCCACATTCCTACAGGTAAAAGCACACCAATTTTTCAGGGGAGTTGATTGGGATAATCTTGCCTTACAAAAGGTGGGCCTTAAAATTAGTAGAGTGGGTTTGAGCCTGTTCAGCTCTTCGATAATGTCTCATTAACATTTACGGTTCATGATTCCCGGGGAATGGGACTGGGCAGCACACTTTGTTGTTAACTATAGTTTCTCTATTTAGCTCCTCCCTCTCCAACCATTTCCTTCTATTATTTGTATACTGGAAAGTGATAATCAGTCGAGTGCTTGTTAACTTGTATAGCGACCAATGCTGTCATTTCATTGAGCATAATTGTATATCTGTTAGTATGTGTCTAGATTCATCCATATCATAATTAGGAATCTCAGTTGTCACTCTTATATAAGGAGTGCTCTTTTTATCTTGTTATCAACAATTCGATGAGTTTTCTCTTCTTTTCTCTCATTTCACATGATATCATGGTATCAGAACATTTAAAATCTCAGTTGCCACTCTTATATAAGGAGTGCTCTTTTTATCTTGTTATCAACAATTCGATAAGAGTTTTCTCTTCTTTTCTCTCATTTCACATGATATCATGGTATCAGAACATTTATAATCATTGAAGATACCCAAGATTCTATGCTTCACTGACGAGCAAGTAAGGTCGTCCACTTTCAGCCGGATTTTACATTCTTTTATCTTTCAATCTTGTTGAGATTTCTCTTCCAGCATTCTCCAACTTATAGCACACTCTTATATAGCCAAACGTGCTCTTTTAAGTCATCAAACGTAGTTGTTGACCATAGTAAAAAATTTATCTTCTCTTTTTTTGTAAATGCATATTATAAGTTTGATCTTATAAACACATCGGTAGAAATCTCATCCTCAAAATCTCCTCACGCACTCGCACATCAACCACCCCAACCCAATAAAATAAAAGGCTCAAGTCCCAATGGTGCACGTATGCTGTATGTCTCATGTATCTAGGGTTGATGTCATTAGCTTACATCAGCTAACATGTCAAGTTAGCAGTTCATGTCAGCTGACCTGTTCAAATAATAACTAACTTGTCAAGTTGGCATTCATCTAGTTAGTGATCCATGTCAGTTAACATATCAAGTTTGCTTATTGTCCAGTCAGAATGTGTCACACAGTCATCAGTTCCACATCATCAAATACGTCATGTCTGCTACCTCAGTAATACGTCAGGTACCATGTAATTTGAAAAATATTAGCTCATCCTTTTGGTTTCTTGAGATTTTGATTCCATTTTTGCAATTTATTGTCTTAGGTCAGGTTTGAGGAGTGCTAGAATGTATCTAGTTCGCTTTTGCATATTTAGCTTAATTTCATTGAATAGTATTAAATACTGTGGTAGATCGTAGTTGTGCTATAGTTATAGTTTCAAAACTTATCTATTTCGTGTAGCCTAAAGTTCTTACTACAATTGCTTTTATATGTTGATCTCCGGTTCAATTAAAGTTTTTCTCTGTCGTACAGTGGTTTTGATTGTACCTACAATTCCTCATGCTACGAAAGAGAAAATTACTATTTAGTTTGAGGCAGATTCTTTTCCTTGATTTCTGATTGGTTGTCTGTAGGCGACCTTTGTACCACAAACTGATGGTGTTGATGACACAAGCTATTTTGTATCCCGGTATGGTCTAAGTGGAGTGCAAGATGATGAAGATTGTAATGATTCTGCTTCTGACACCTCTGAGTTCTCCTCGAACTTTGGACTTGAGGTAACCTATGTTCTCCATGTAATCATTCACTTTTCCAAGTATACTCAATACTCATCATATTGACATGTTGTGTCATTTAATAATCAATTCTGGAAGCTATTCTTCCCCTTTACGTAAATAGGATGAAGAATAGTGGTTCGACTTTAAGATGGTCATCAGATGGAACGAGATGATTAAAACTTGATCACGAATAGCTTGTTACGTACTATATTGGAGAGGACCTACCAGCATATGGCCATTCATCATATGACGCATGGCCTACTCAAGTAATCAGTATATAGTATATGGCCATTCAGCATATGCTGCATGAAAGTCATATGCTGCATAGCCTATTCAAGTATTTAGCATATGCATACCAGATCTATGCACATGAACTTGTTACGATAATAAACTTACAGCAGGATACCATGTCTTCATTACTATATTGGTATTTTCTTTTGCAGAATATGGATGAATGTGGTGATCTCGCTCAGTTTGATCCTTCTCCTCTTGATCTATCCTTGATGAATTTTTCTTTCAAGGTATGCCATGATGTTTACTTTATATAATCGTGAGTGCTAAACCACAATCATATTTGTTAGATCAATCGAACTATCAACAAATTCTTGTGGAACCCAAAACAAAGAAATGAAATTTAGCAAAATAAAATCAGTTTACCGGGCTGGCTTCCATGCCAACACGAGTAGTTTAACTCATCAATATCTCGTAAGGGCGTTGCAAAGAGCCTTTGCGTAGTTTTACTCTTTAAGCAGTAAAAAGTAAACAAATAAAATAGAGAAAACGTTAGACTATATGACTTTTGATTTATGATTTGGAACAACAGAAAATCTGTGAGATTTTTTAACCATGTGTTCTAATTTGCTGTTCAAGCAGAATCTGTCTCAGTTGGCATCCATCAACCATGATATGCTCTTACAAAGTGGAATCGATTCGTCAAGGTGCTCATCTCCATGTAAGGGTTCAAGTGAATAAGCTCATCTTTTAGTTTCATCAATACAAATAAATGGAACTAAATAGAAGGTATTGTAAAGGGGGACGTACCCCACCATTCACACGGACATTTGTCAGATCTCCCTCATTCAGAGAAAGGATGATACTAGCTATACCTGGGCACGATCTCAAAGCATGGTAAGATGTTATCATTTTCAATGATACCAAGTCCCGGCTTAGCACTTCTTCAGCAAAAATCATACCCTATGACATTCTGACCCAACTTCCTCACCAACAAGGTCTGTAGCTCAGTGGTACTAGTGGCAGTTTTGACACGCAGTAATCCTCTCGTGTCCTTTCCTTCCCTTGGGACTCACTAGGACACTCCTTGCTGCTTTCATGCTTGATGGTATCTGGTGAATAGAGATCTCTAGCTAATAGTTGTTCAATCGGTGCTGAGAGGGAGGAGTTGTAGGAATTCACATCGCTTTTTATGGCGTGGGACTCCTATTGTATAGATTACTTCTTGAGTGTTCGATTCTCATTATTCTCATGAACAGAAAAAAGTTTGAAAATACCCAGTATCTGTTCTCAAGATTTTAATTCTTTTCGCATGGTTGACAAACTGAAGACAATGGTCATAGACGCAGGCTATGTGTTCCAGAACTTGTTAAAATCTGATTAATTAGAACACCGGTTTAATTGAAGCATCAGTATGCTACTGTTTGGACCCTATAAGCAGTGATGGTTATGACTTATGTTGATCTAACAGAGATATGCTCAGTGGTGGCATCTAAGAAATGAATTTTCGCTGGCAACAATTACAAAAATTTAGTTCACTAGTATAAACAAACTAGATCTCTGCATTCATATAACTGCCACGGACGATTTCAGTAATACAGCCACTTGCAGTGCTTCACCGGACCTAATGTACAGCATCATAACAATCAAGAAGTGATGGTAAAATCGGGACGGCACAAAATAACCTGTTACAATTTGAATAGAAAAAAAAAGGCTACAAGTCTGAGTAAACGAGTCATGCAACTAAATTAACATTTACATATATAATAAACCATAAACCCATTGAACTTGGGGAAGAAAGCGAGTGACCCCCACTCAGCATAACGGCCAATTACGTTGACGATCTAACAATTTAAGTAACCATGTAGTTGCTGGGGGAGAAAGAGTGAACATGTAATAAAAAAAGCTCATATTACAGCCTTAACAAAGGTTGCAAAAATAGGTATATCATGTACAATTAAAACTAACTTAGATTCAAAAATTTCCAAACGAAGTGTTGAAACTGGTGAAAATATAGAATGACGTGAGTACAGTAAATGGCATGAGGAACTAGTGTCTCGGCATAGTACTCCGTCCTTCAAAATTCGCCAAAAAATGAACAAACTAGACAGGAATAGTGAGGCCTTTTTTCGCCATGCTGTCAAGAACATCACTTAGAGATTGACAAAGACCCATGATCTGCAAAGATTAGCATCGTTGTCAGTACTAATTTTATTGTCAGCACTAGTATCATTTCAATAAAACCTTGAAAACAAGAAAGAGTGTTTGGTATGACAGAAGTCATTTTCATGCAAATTGTTTTTCGGTGTTTGATTGGTGAGTGGAAAATGTTATAAAACATATAAAAAGTTAATCATGTTATCAACAAACGGGACAGTGTTTTGATGAAATTTTTTAGAACTAGAGACTGATAATGTGTGTCCAAGTGTTAGTTGAATCAAGTAATATGAAGTTTAAAATCCAGATAGTTTGAGGAAAAAGACTTTCTCCCACACGTAACGGAATTCATTTTCCA
Organism: Anisodus acutangulus; assembly: GCA_029783415.1. Taxonomy (NCBI): domain Eukaryota; kingdom Viridiplantae; phylum Streptophyta; class Magnoliopsida; order Solanales; family Solanaceae; genus Anisodus; species Anisodus acutangulus. The sequence continues at coordinate 3,444,673 of CM056503.1, forward strand.
ATTTAAGGGAAAATGTTTACCCCGGAAAAATGATTTGCCTCGTACCAAACACACCCAAAGACTTGACAAGAAATTTACACTACAAGCATACCGTGTAAACTACCCAAACTGGTTAATTATTACACCTGCCTTCTATTCAGATGTTAGAAACTTTGAGATGCATGGAGTTTTTACTCATTTCACCAAAAACCATGAAGAAGTTTGACACCTTTTAATTTTTCCTTTCTTCTTTTTAGGGTTTAAAAGAAATTCCTAAACTTAACACAACTGTCAAGCTGTTAGAAACTAAATCACCTGTTGATCCCATTGTTGCAGTTCTTCAGTGTCATCCTCGAAATGTATGACTCCTTCAACCTGACAATAAAATCAACTTAAAGCAGAGCATGTCGAGAAGAGTAGATGAAGGATGTAGTTGCCTTAACTAAATGTGGATAGGGACAAAAGGAGGAAAATACTGTACATGTGCTCCCTACCTTATACCACACGCAAAGACAATAATTTGACCAGTTTTCAAAAGACAATAGATGCTAAAACTATATAGAAATTAAGAAACTCATTTTTTGTCTCCAAACCATATTTATCGTAGTTTGACAATATATTGCATACATCGCTCGTTAAATACATCTCTAGATGTGCATAGTCATTGAGAATTATTACAACAACATACCCAGTGAAATCCCACAAAGTGGGGTTTAGGGAGAGGGTAGAGTGTACGTAGACCTTATCCCTACCTTGGGAGGTAGAGAGGTTATTTCGTTAGACCCTCGGTACAAGGAGCCAATGAGAATTATGATACAACAAAATCCTTTAGTGCTAAATGGTACGTCAGTCGCATAAATAATACTATTAAAATGGCTTAGTAACAAATTTATCATGTGCAACAATATCTTCCACATCAAACTACAATCCAAGCATATTCACTATCAGCACTACGTTACGACATGGAATTCGAGAATGTATATATGGCATACATGGACACTCTGTACCTAAAGCTAGCCAGTGACAAATCATCACTCAATATCATTTCCTCCTCTTTTTAAGGACAGACAAAAATGTGTAGATGGCATTATTAACTGAGAAATTTACCTGATCAATAGATCCCCGCATTCTATCTTCAAAAATCATTCTTGAAGCAATTTTCTCAGCCTGCATAACAAAATTTGTTAGAACCAACTTAGTTACAGATGGAAATGAAGTAGCACAGTTGCTAATTGATCTTGGTACACAAAGACATCCATGGCAAGCAATAAGAGAGCGATGGAAACATTTTGACATGTATGATTGAGTTAGTTACATGGGGTTTAAATTACTTGTAAGGCAAGCACAACCGCAAATTGATCTTAGTACATAAAAACAGCTATCAATAAGCGAGAATGGGAGAGGCATGTCCAAATACTCTGAAGCAGTGTCTTTTTCTCCAAAACAGATTTCCTTATTCCTTTTTTACAAGGCATCTCAAAAACAGATTTCTACTTGAAGACCTCAAAAAGGCCGAGCAGCATAGGCTCAGAATCAACTTCGAAAATGCATCCAAAATAATATCACCCTCATTATCATCCCAATATCGTTTACTATTTAAGCTTGACTTCTGGATTTACCCAGAAACAATGGCATAAGTAGGATGATAAGACCGATGCTTTTTGCAGCATAGCATGAGAAAACAATTTATCTGTTTCTTCATTGATATTTGCTTTAAGGATTAGATGCCACCCAACAAATGGTCCAGAAGGGACTAAGAATTAGTGCAAATAGATCAACCGAGCCACCGACCGCCCAAAAACCTCCAATTCTCATATAATTCCTACAACAGTTAACCACTCAGAGCCCAGCCTATAGTTATAAAATATAGCCCAAGAGTACAACAAATACTATGCCTCAACCCGAGCTAGTGAGTTGGCAACAAAACCCAAAAAGTTAGCTCATTAACAGAAAAAATTAAGAAAAATAGCTTAGCAACATCATTAGGTACCTTTTGAGGGGGAATGCCCAACAAAGTGCCCAACTCATCAAAACTGTCACAGATCAACAAGGGGATTAGATTAGATAATAGCAAGCATGAGCTATGAAAAATCTAAACCACGAACAAGGTGAAGATAAGCTTCCTTTCTACCTTATATTTGTGTAAAGTTTGCTAGCACTCAAGAGATTATGCTCAATCATAGCACGATCCAAAACTGTGAAGTTATCAGGCAAAAGTGCTTGCTGTAGGAAACACAAAATAAGATACACAAAGAGAATATAAGGTAATGTATTTTAATATTTTGAAAAAGTAATACGGGAAAAAAACGGGGGGACCTGATGTGGTTTCAACTCTTCTGCAAAAGCATCAATTTCAGGTTTTCTCAAGATTCTCTCTAGATAGACCTGAATATTTCAAATTAAACATAACTTATTTTTTTTTTTTTTAAAATATTATCTGGGTAAAAAAATCTGACACAGCACTATATACACGTTAAAAATACACTCAAATGCAGAAGAGATAATAGCAAAAGGGCAACTCGGCATGAGAAACGGAGAGTGGAGACTGAGCTATGCAGATTGTATGAAGCAGCAAGTGAAGTACCTTCTGCAAGATTGGATAGATTTTTAATTTGGAGTAACGCTCATCCTGGTATCCAAATAAGGAAAAAAGAAAATTTGTTTTAGCAAAAACTGAACAAATAACACAGAGGAAGGAATCAGTGTATCTTCTTTAGGCGGTCATTTGAGACCAATATAAAATATCCAAATATGACGACATGGTGGCAGATCTAGACTGGAAGTTGTCCAAGAAAACTAATTAACCTCAAATTTTTAATGGTTATGGTGACAGCAAAATAAAGCAGATATTAGACCAATGAATGACATGTCCTCCAAATATAATCACCTAGTTGTTGTTACCATTTCCTTGGTGCATGCACCTACCCTTTCCCGTGAGTGGTCTCACATTCTTGGCAAATGAGAGCAAACTTCAAATCATACAATTATGACAAGCAGTGTTACTAAAACTGAAAACCGCAAGAAAGCCACAAAACTCTGGGGGCTTAAGGAAGAAGGCAGAGCACACTCTTCTCTGAACTTAGCCCACAAATTCCAGAAAGGAATATAGCGTAAAACATCATAAATACAAATAACATTACTAACTCCAATAATTCAAGATACAACCATGATAACATTAATCCCAATAACTCGACTAAATATAATTGAATTATTAATTCAACCCACAAGATAATTTCCACAAGAACCTGCCAATTAGTAGCACTCCTTGACAAAAACAATCAAAATGTTTAAAGCTCTAAGTCATTGCATCCTTACTTTGTACAGTGTGGCAAGTACACGAGACCGTTGAGGACCTGCTGCAGCCAAAATTGTGCACGTCACAGCAGCTGCCAGAGCTTGCTCTAATGCAGCTTCATCAATTTCTCTGTAACGTAAAGGGAAGCATCATGTTGTGCTCAATTATAAGATTGTAGGCATAGTACCAATGACAAAGATAACAGATATCAGATGTGTGTAACATTATTCAAGCCAAAAGCTAAACCTTTGATCTCGGAACATAAGCATATTCTTAGTTTTCCTAAGCCGGTTTCGCTTGGATCGCAGATTAAATTGACAATCAATTATTGAACTCAAGAAGTGTCCATATACAAAGAATAAGAATTAAAGTGTCTGCTGCCTTTTTCCTCGGGGCTTGTAAATATATATATATGCACAATCACTAGCAAGACAATTTTAGATAATAAAAAAATTGTTGAGAGAAGCATTATTTTAACATAGTATTTTCTGCAAAACCTACTCGTCACCAATTTGTCGCTTCTCAATTTGAGAAATGTCATAGTAACGCAAGGCAGCTTCCAAAAATTTTCTCTTTAAATCTAAAACCCTAGCATAGCAAACCTGAAATAATCATTCAGGAAATAGTTGGCATATTAGCCGGTGATGGTGGCATAATAAAAAATTAAAAATGCCCTACATCATATGATAACAACCTTGTAGTGCAAATGCAATACTTCATTCTTAAGGGTGGTAAGTTTAAAGGAAGCTTTATGTATAAAAGCTTCTGCATTAACTGCATCATCATCCTGCCAAACAAGGAATGGACACTGTTAGAATGCCAAAGAGAACAAAAAATGGAAGTAAACCGAACTTCCTCAGATCGATGCATTTAAACAGCAGAAAATAGCAGGGTGCGCATAGGAGCAGTACAGGAACCAAATTACAACTCTAATTTTCCTTTTGATAGCAAGCAAAACAATGGAATTGAAAAGACACCTAGGGGATACTTCGGATGTACATAACACACTAGTTAACAAATCACATTAGCACCATACAAGGTTTTACTCGTCTAGAAGAAAGAAAATATTGGTACAACTTGCAGAATAAATGCCACATAGAAAGGAGCTCACATACTACATATTCATTAGTTACCTTTTTAAACCAACAAAAAATCAGTACACACTCATTTGTTTCCTACTAATCCAAAACAAAAAGATACTCGTCTTTGCTCTTCTGGTATAAAGCAAAAGAAACAATTTGGGACAATAGCCAGCAGGATAAAGTTTTTTATCTGTTTTGATACTTCCAAATACCAGACAGCTTCCCAGGAAAATCTCACATGGAAGACTAGGCTAAATAAGAAAACATTTTTTAAAACTAATTCAAATAAAAATACAAAGCTAGGAAGAGATCGTATCCCACTCTTGCATATATATTAATATTCCCCTCATTCTCCGTTTAAATAACGTTCCTAAAAGTATTTAACGAATCAGAACTAGACTCGGATTCTAAGCGGGGAAGACAAATTATGCCGTGGAATTTCTTCTCAGCAAGGTAAACGTACTCTTATAGCTCTTGCTCAACTCCTTTCCTGGCCTCTTTTCTTTTTCTCAATATGATTCTTCAAAGAAGTTAAAATTTTCTATTTCATTTTTCTTTCAAGACCACCATCAATGTTAAATGATAACCTCCCAACAGAGGTTTCTACAAACGTAACACTGACAGATCCTCTTTAGGAAGCCCAAGCCTCAGGGGAAATCGGCAGGGTGGGGTGCGGTGATAAGAAACAGGAATGGCAATTGGAGGGAATATAACACCACAAATACTCTATCTGAATTGCTAGCTCTAGTGCAGGGAATTGGAAAATGGTTTCGCCCCACTGGAAATTGCTACTGATTCTACAAAGGTAATTAGAATGATTAACAATGATCATCTACCTTACCGTTCAATTATCATGAATGCAGGTCTCTGATACAAAGGCTGGAAAACCCATTGATAAAACATAGTTATCGAGAGCAGAACAGAGTTGCGGACCTTCTCGCAAAGGAAGGAGCTAGGAAAAACTTTTTTTAATAACCGTGGCTTCAGGCCAGCTTGCGCGCACCTCGACTAATTCCACGGGGTACCTACTACCTCCCACCAGCATAAGTACCGGGTAACTCATCCGTCAAGGCTTAGAAAAATGGGAAGAAATCACCTAGCATTTTATGTCTCCACTGGGAATTGAACCTCAGACCTCAGGGTTCACAACCACTTCATTGACCACTAGGCTACACCCTTGGGTACAGCTAGGAAAAATTACTTTGATATAATCAAACTTTTGGTAGTTCCTCCGGTGTTTGCCAATGAGCAATTGGGGCAGACATTCTAGGAACTACTTTTGGTCGGCAAGTACCAGTTTGTAATAGTATCCCAATAGTCAATACTCTTTAACTACAACTAATCCCTGTAGCTCAAACTAGCATGTAATTACTTGGTTTCTTATATATATATATATATATATTATCTATCCAGTTTACCAAATAAGAAAATTGATAAGTCACTCTAGCGCATATATTAATGGATTGATTTAACCTCTTCCTCTTTAGCGAAGATCAACTGTCATCCAAGTTGAAAGGTGCACCACCAAACAAGGATCTTTAACTTGGAGATGTTTACTTGGCATCAGAAAAATAGGAAGAAATGAGAGAGAGAATGAGAGAGAGAGAGAGAGAGATCCAACCTCGAGATATAGACGAGCAATTTGGACACATTTTGAAAATATGAATGTGTCGTCAACAACTCTGCATAACAAGAGACAGCGCAAAGATAGAGATTTCTTCAGGTTTCAAATAAAATTTAAGGGACACAGCAGGCAAGCAAACGTAAGTAGAAGTATAACGCATACCTCATTGCAGAGTCTAAATCGATGCCACTAAGTATCTGGGCTGCTTTTGACCATTGTTGTTCAGACTCGTATAATTCTGCAAGTTTTTCGCGAATGATCAACACCTGCAAAGATGGGATTTTTTTAGTTGGGCATTAAAACATAAAAGATCAAAAGAACACGTTGTGGAGGATCTCTTGATGACAGCAGATAATATGCTGAGTTCCAATATTGACCTTCCTCTGTACCATTTTCTCAAAACTAAAATACTCGAGACACACCAAATTTTAAGATGACTATGATTTCCGGAAAAAAATTACTAATCACAAGATAAACAAATAATTCAGTGACTTTGGTGCTAGCCCACTCTGATTCATTATGCATCACACTCTCACAAAATTCAGTTCTTAAAGTCAATTCCATAAAAAAGGAATCAAAGGTGTCGATATGCAACAGTTCCAATCAACACAACTCAAAAACACACTTGTAATAAACAACTCCATGGTCCCAATGAGTTGTGGCCCGTATATTGAGTTTCTGGTACTACACTCAAATTCTTTTAAAAAAAAAATTGGTATTGTTGTATTCCTCAGCATTTAGGGGGGAATGCTGGCGACCACCAAAAGGAGACAAAAGAAAGGAAGAAAACAGAAAATAGCAGATTACAAGGATCCTAAGGACTGAAAAACCTCATCTACATCTTTTATACAATGCTCTTTACACCAAAAGTAGAAAGATACAATACAATTCCACTTCACTTTCTGAATGGAATTGGGGAGACATCTCCCATTTCTTTCTTTCCAAACTGTCCACCATACACAAGCCGGAATTCTTTTTTAGCATGTCATTTTTGTAAAGACTGCAAGGATATTCCGAGGGAGGATGTTACAACCCGACATAAGCTTTTAGTGATGGATTTGGAAATCAAGATGGAGAAGGAGGAGGTTGCGGATGACAGGTTAAGAATCAAATGGGGGAGTATGACCATGACTAGTGCAAAGGAGATGGGGGAGAGGTTGATGGCCAAGGGGGCTTGTGGGAGTAGTGGGGATGTGACCAATATGTAGTACAGGACGGCCAGTTGCATTCGAGGGGTAGCTAGAGAAGTGCTTGGGGTCTCGAGGAGTAGCCGTGGTAGGCATCGATTGGTGGTGGAATGGTGTAGTTCAAGAGAAGGTGGAAGCGAAGAAAGCGGCGTATGCGAAATTGGTAGAAAGCAAGGATGAGATGGAGAAGTGGACGAATAGAGAACTGTATAAGATGGCGAGTAAGGAGGCAAAGCTTGCGGTTACGACGGCAAAAACTGCGACTTTTGAACACTTGTATGTATAATTAGAGGAGAAAGGCGGGGACAGAAAGTTGTACCGACTAGCCAAGGCGAGGGAGAGGAGGGCCCGTGACTTGGATCATGTGAGGTGCATCAAGGACGAGGACGAAAAAGTATCGGTGGAGGACGCGCATATTAGGCGGAGGTGACAGTCTTACTTTCATAAACTCTTGAACGAAAAAGGAAATAGTGACAACGTGCTGGGAGATCTGGAGCAATCTGGTAGGCATCGGGATTTTGGGTATTGTAGAAGCATTAAAGTTGAGGAGGTTAAGGGTGTTGTTCGCAGGATGCGCAGGGGAAGAGCGACCGGGCCAGAAAGATCCCAGTTGAATTTTGGAAGAGCGTAGGCAGGACATGTTTGGAGTGCCTGACTGAGCTGTTTAACGTCATTTTTAAGACGGCAAGAATGCCCGAAGAATGGAGATGGAGTACAATGATCCTGTTGTACCAGAACAAAGGTGATATTCAGAGTTGCAACAATTATATGAAAGTTTGGGAAAGGGTCGTGGAGATGAGGGTGAAGAAAGACGTGTCTATTTTTGAGAACCAGTTTGGATTCATATCGGGGCGTTCGACAACTGAAGACATTCATCTTATTAGGAGGTTGGTGGAGCAGTATAGGGAGAAGAAGAGAGACTTACATATGGTTTTCATCGACCTCGAGAAGGCATACGACAAAGTCCTTAGGGAGATTCTATGGAGATGTTTGGAGGTTAGAGGTGTACATGTGGCATACACTAGGGCGATCAAAGATATGTATGATGGAGTCAAGACTAGGGTATGGACAGTAGGAGAAGACTCAAAGCACTTTCCAGGGATGATAGGGCAGCACCAAGGATCAGCTCTTAGCCCATTCCTATTTGCCTTGGTGATGAACGGACTGACGCGACAAATCCAAGGGGAGGTGCCATAGTGTATGTTATTCGCAGACGACATAGTCCTAATTGATGAGACTCGTAGCGGAGTGAACGCCAAACTGGAGGTTTGGAGACAGACTCTAGAGTCTAAAGGGTTCAGGTTGAGTAGGATCAAGATAAAATATTTGGAGTATAAGTTAACCAACGGGAGCGACCCTGAGACAGGCATGGAGGTGAGGCTTGGGACTCAGGTCATTCCAAAGAAAGAAAGCTTCAAGTACCTCGGGTCTATTATTCAAGGGAATAAAGAGATTGATGACGATGTCACACATCGTATTGGGCAAGGTGGATGAAATGGAGGTTCGCATCTGGAGTCTTGTGAGACAAAAAAGTGACACTAAAACTTGATTATAGGACGGTGGTTAGACCGACTATGTTGTATGGGGCGGAGTATTGGCCAGTCAAGACTTCGCACATCCAAAAGATGAAAGTTACGGAAATGAGGATGTTGAGATGGATGTGTGGGCATACAAGGAGAGATATGATTAGAAATTATGATATCCGAGATAGAGTAGGAATGGCCTCGGTGGAGGATTAGATGCGAAAAGCGAGGTTGAGATGGTTCGGGCATGTGCAGAGGAGAGACGCAATTGCCCTGGTGCGGAGGTGTGAGGTTGGCTATGGACAGGTTCAGAAGGGGTAGAGGTAAGCCAAAGAAGTATTGAAGAGATGTGATTAGACGGAATATGGCGCAAGTGCAACTTACTGAGGACATAACCTTAGATAGGGGGTTGTGGAGGACACGAATTAAGGTAGAAGGGTAGTAGGTAGTCAAGCGTAGTCCTACTTACCCTCACAAAATGGTAGTTGTAGTGTTATTACTGTAGGGTCGATTAGCCCATCACACTTATAGGCGCAATATTGCTTTATAGTCCCTGTAATTTGATTTTTGCTGCTACATGTTCCCTAGTGTACTTTGTTTATATTATTCATATGCGTTAGCTACTGCTTCCTTTTGTTAGAATGCGCTACCATGGCGTATACGATTTTGTTATCAGCATGTTCATACAGCTTTAATTTTTAGTCTCTGACCATTTCTCTTGCTTTGTAATGCTTGCTTGATTGTGATTATGCTTTATCTTGAGCCGAAGGTCTCCCAGAAACAGTCGTTCTACCTACCAAGGTAGAGGCTGTGTACATTCTACCCTCCCCAGACCCCACGTTGTGGGATTTCACTGGGTATGTTGTTGTTTTAATTGGTTTTAAGCTACAATTTAATGGTCAATTAGAAAGAGGTTACTTCCTGAAAGACAATTATTTAGAGACTTCCCATCCCTTTTTTTCTGATAAGTTCTTCCCATCCCATTATGAATAAAAGAACATGATTTCAGTCAACAAAAATTGGCCTTCTCTTTAGGTGGTAGAGATGATGATTTAATAGTTCTCATTCTACATACCATGTTCCTCTCTGTAAATTTTCTTGATAGAGCATTTTGTTGAATTCTTATGAAGTTTTAAGAGATGAAATTACAAACATCTAACTACTACACCCTTACAAATACATATACACTACCAATGAGGCAACAGATAAAGCAAAATAAAAACAATTTAAACTGGCCCTAACAGAACAATCATTCTGAAGTACCAAAATTCAGAGCTATATAAGGCATTATTACAAGTCCAAGTATCGTTCAGTATAGGTTGCAAAGGAGCTGTCAAGAATCTGACAAGAAACAAAATAGAAGCATCAAGCATACTTGTTCTTCAAAGGACACCACACGAGGTTGTATCTGGTTGAGAGTATAGTGTGCTACTTCCTTTTGAACTTCGGCTTCCAATCTACCGAGTTCTTGTGCAAATGTCTGCAATAGCTGTCTTGATACCACCAACGACATGTCATCTGATAACACTGCATAATCGTACACAATCTCAATCAATTAACATCGGCTCAACCCCAAACCAGTTAGAATCTGACTATAAATCTTCTATATCGATTTCAGCATTTATACAACAACAACAACAACATACCCAGTGAAATCTCACAACGTGGGGTCTAGGAAGGGTTGAGTGTACGCAGACCTTAACTCCACCTTGGTAGGTAGAGCGGCTGTTTCCGGGAGACTCTCGGCTCAAGACAAAGCATAATCACAAGCAAAGCAAAGCAAGAGAAACGGTCAGACTCAGACAGAGAATTAAAGCAGTATGGACAGTATGAACATGTTGATAACAAAATCGAATACGTCATGGTAACGCATTCTAACAACAGGAAGCAGTAGCTAACACAGCTAAATAGGATAAACAAAGTACACTAAAGAACACATAGCAGCAGGAATCAAATTACATGAGACTATAAAGCAATATTGCGCCTATAAGTGTGACAGGCTAATCGGGCCTACAACTGAGAAATATACAACATGAATATGTAAAACAACAAAATTATGACGAGATAGCGAGAGAGATAGTAACTGCACTGCATAATCGTACACAATCTCAATCAAACATCACTCAACTACAAAGTAGTTAGAATCTAACTATAAATCTTCTAGACCTATTTCAGCTGAGAAAAATACAACGACAACATACCTAGTTTAATCCCACAAGTGGAGTGTGGGGAGAGTAGGATATAAGCAAACCTTACCCCACCTTTGTGGGGTAGAGAGGTCGTTTCCGATAGGCCCTCAGCTCAAAAGAAACGTAATCGATACAGGATTGCAAGGAAAATAAGACAACAAAATATCAAGATACAAAACAGATGAAGCAACGGATAGTAATACACACTGAAGAGTAAGAAACTACGCGATACCTAAATAATGAAAGGATAAGAGGAGGCTAGCCCCCTACCTCTCCCACAAAAATGCGACGATAGTCAATTAGCTACTAACCTTCTAGCCTAATCCTCGACTTCCAAATCTTCCTGTCTAAGGTCATATACTCAGTCAACTGAGGTTGTGTGTTTGTGTCATGTCATGTCTAATAACCTCCCCCAGTTTTTCTTCGGCCTAATCTATCTCTCCTAACTCTTGCTACCGCCAACCTCTCACACTTCCTAACTGGTGCATCCTCACACCTCCTCTTCACATGCCCGAACGAGAATATAAAACATGAATATAAAATAAACAGCAAAATTATGATGAGATAGCGAGAGAGATAGTAATTGCACTGCATAATCGTACACAATCTCAATCAAACAGCGGCTCGACCCCAAACCAGTTAGAATCGGACTAAATGAATCTTCTACATCGATTTCAGCTGAGAAATATACAATAATAACCGTAAAATAAACAGCAAAATTATGATGAAAAGGTTACTGTGATCGATGAATTGCTTGGCTTGTTGAATGTCGCTTGATGCGAGAACGGTGAATAGAATGTTCTTGTACTGTTCGATTTTCTGGCGTTGGTCGCTGATCGCAGAGGCGCTGGCGAACGCACTCTCCATTGCGATTTAGGGTTTATCTCTGAGCAAATCTTCTCGAATACGTAATCGATCTCGTCGAGTTCTATTTCGAAGCGTTAATGGAGTTTATGAACCAAGTTTTGGCTTATAAATAGGGATTTGAGAGTCGATGAATCTGTTGCCCGCTTTGGTATATTGGGCTCGAACACAACTTTGAACATGGAATAGTAATCAATTTTAACGGAGAGTCTTCTACTACGTCTTACTAAGGGAAAAAAGAAAAGAAAAAGGATAACAAAATTGTAACTTCAATTTGTACATTGAGATAAAAAAAGGTGAGTACCTTGTGATATTGTTTGTTTTAATTGTCAAAAAGACAAAAATGTGTTATCTTATCCATGGTGTATATATGATTTTTTTAAAAAAAAAATTATTATTATATGGGGTAGGAAAAGGGAAAATGGTAAGAGATTACAATGTGTGATTTGAACTCTCACTAACAAGGTGAAAATACTAATAAGTGTGTGATTCGAACTCTTACTAACAAAATGAAAGTTAAGGTAGTCAACCAACTGAGCTATTAGATTTAAAATTGTATAGGTTTGGAGCGAAATGACTTATTATTGTTGATAAATTGTGTTGAGGCATATTTACAAATGTCATAGTGTAGTTTTATAATTTAGTAAATTAAACTTTAGGTGTGAGAAAATTTAACGGAGTATCTTAGAATGCCATGTATGCGTCCATTAAATACATATGAGGTTGTCGGATTTAAACACGAACATTTTAATATTAATCAATTTTGACATAGTAGAGAACAAGTAATAAAAATACATCAATAATAAAATAAAATTGTTTACTTAAAAGGGAAATATACGTTGTGTCGATATAGTCAAAATAGACGTATGTTACAACTTTAGGAGAATCACACCCAAAAATTAGTCATTAAGGTGCAATGACTTTATTGTATTATTGATTCATTAGTATTGAGGCATTTTTATAAATGTTTTAGTGGTATTTTGCAATTTCAACACATTAAATTTTAAGTGTGAGAAAATTTAAATATGATGAATTAACCATCTTATAATGCTGTCTATGTGTCCATTGAACACGTATGAGGTTGTCCGATTTAAATAGAACAAAACATGTTAACATTAATCAATTCCTACACAGTATACAACAAGTAATAAAAATACATTTAATAGAAAAAAAAATTGCTTAAGAAGTTTTTCTTCTTCTTCCAAAAAGGGAAATATACGTTCGGTTAACATAGAATGGTCGATGTATGCGTCCACACCCTAAAAGCTAATTATTAAAATGGGAGAATATAAGGCTATATAAATCTCACATCATCACTTACAATACTGATGTGAGACTCAAGTCTGATACATTGCAATAAACAATAACAAACCGCATCCACCACCACATTCATCATCATCAACGTTTGTGCGTTAGACATTTCTAGCCTCGATCGAACATTGTCATACCGATGTCACTATCCAAAACACAATGGGCAAGGAGGGTGGCGGTCAACTCTGATACCATTATTACAATATTAGTTGACCACACCCCCAAAGCTAACTATTAAGGTGGGACCGTCCAAAAATTTTAATCTCACATTAGCCCTTTATAATACCAACGTGGGACCAAATCATATATCTTGCAATGGATCATAACAACGTAAGTTTTTCTTCTGATTAGTTCTTTATAGACATTAGGCACTAAAATCTATTTTGTCTTTCATCTTTTTTCACACTTCTCCAAATATTACCTCGTTCAATATTGAGTGTCTATCTGGTCAAACTTCTTCATTATTTATAATAACATACTTTGATTCATTTTTTCATTATTTAGAGGTTTACTTTATTCGTGCTAGATATTAAATTGAACTATTAGTATAATCACTCTTAGTATAAAAGTCGATCTATTAAAATACTTCTCAAAACTTTGGGAATAAGAAGAAGAACAAAAAATATATAAAAAAGGGGAGGAAGCTAGCAAAAAACACAACAAAGCATTTTGTTCGGTCTCCAGTCTCCACTTATGAAAGCTCAAGTTGATACAATAAACTACAAAAGATCAAATATACTCCTCTATTTTATTGTATTATTGACCCCCATAGTATTTGATCTTTTATACCCCTGTCCATCAAAGTTCTAGATTTGCCCCCTCATTCTAACGGACTGATGACATGGCACAACCTAAATGGAAAACTCAATCCATCACTAAATTATTCATACCCGACCCATAAACCCGTCGGACCCCCCACTCCAAATTAAATCACCCATCGATTTCTTTCATCACCAGTTGCTCCACCACCATTAACACAATCAAAAGCTACAATTTTTCAGCACAAGAAGAGCTTCAAACCATAATTTAATTAACCCAAAATTTCAACATACCACCAACAATGAACAACACATAAGCCTCCATTGTTGTACCTCAAGCTTTGCTCAACAAGTTTTAATTCAAACTCGTTCAAACCTTGATCAATTGCTCTAAAATTAGAACCCCAAATATTTAATTATAATCCGACAGAGAACCCAACCAAAATTGAATCAAGCAACTACAGATTCACAACAGACCCATTTGGGCGTTCTTTAAGTTTTTTTCAAACTCTCATATAATGATTTTAGTTTTCATTCAAATACATCCCTCAAATCAGTAAGCAAATCTAAACCTAAGTGCATGAAATGATTCTAACAAATGGATAACCAACAACTTCAGTTTTCAGAACAATGAGTTAGTACCTAGAACTTCAAGCAAAACAATATACAAACCAGATATGAAATTTGGGCTCCTCTATGGAAGACGGGTATAGAAGGTAATAGAGAAAATTTTCCGGCGAGTGAGGAATCGCCATTGGCGTTGACGGTGCTCTTGGAGCAAACATGCGTGGCGGAGGATTTTGTTCATAGAAAATGGGTTGGGATTTAATTTGGTCATGTCTTTATCATATTCAGAGGTTAATGTTTGAATCGACACAATGGAATCATCGGTAATGTTGAAGGACCTGATTGTGAGATGCCGGCGGCTATGGTGACCTCGTCATTTTTACCGATTAGGGTGTTTTAATTTGAAGTGGGTCCGACGCGTTATGGGTCGGGTATGGATAATTTAGTGGTACGTTCGGGTTTTCATTTAGATTTGCCACAAGAACTGTATCTTATTTTATAGCCCGGCGCAGCAGGTCGCATTTTAAATTAAATAGATAAAAGAAAGTATTAAATAGATAAGGTATTAAATAGATAAAGAGTAGGTGATTCAGTCGTTAAAATGAGGAGCAAATGTAGAATTTTAATGGACGTAGGGGTATAAATAACCAAATAGTACAATGGGTTATAAAATTCAATAATAAAATAAAATAAAAAAATATATTTGACCATTTTCCATACAATAAATTGCGATGAAGAGATTATTTACTTAAGTGGCTAAATTTTAGAGATATTAACTACGTCATAAACAGCAGCTCAAAAATTGACTATACAAAAGTAGAAAGCCCAGATGGAAATAGGATACGGGCCGGGTTGCGGATCCACGTCGCACTGCACGCTTTGCAACTTTCGATATTATTCCATTTCTACCCTTGAGCAGTTCATCAGCTACATAAACCTCAAAGCTCATTTCATCTGTGTGTAATTCACAAAGCCCGATCATCACCTGGTAACTGGAACTCGCTAATCTCTTCCTTCACAATTATACTGATGGAGAACTCCGGTTAGTTAGTTATCACTGTCCACAATATAATCTTAAGATCTCTCAAATTCATATTTGATTTTATATGTTTTTTTTTTGTTTATTTACTTTTGGCTTTTGGAAATGTTGTTTGAGTATCGTATGAATTGTTGTCAAATGGTAGGAGTTTTAGGTGTTGAGCTAAGGAGGTTTAAGATTTTGTGGTCTAGAAGTTTGTAGCTTCGTGTTGTTCTGATCTGTTTTGAGATTTGACGCTGCTTGGTATAAGCAGTGAGCGTGCATATTGGACTCGGATTATGTGTGTGTGTGTAGTGGATCCGCCCGTAGTAGGATTCCACTGTTACCAGCTAAAATGATGGTAAGCGGGTTAGATTAGTAGCATCTGCCGAGCAAACTGCTCTACAATCAGTTGTTGTTTGGAATTAGCTAATAGCATATAGTATGGAGTGATCCTAATTGTTTACAGTTAAGTCACTTTTTACATCTCCAGTGCTGATGACCCTGAGCCTAGACTTTTTGATAAAATTTTAAATATTGCAAGCCGTGCAATACATGTATCAGGAGGTTACAATCACACGTAAACATAGGCCTGAGTGAATAGGGGGCAAATAAGGTTGAGAGATTGGTTTCATGGAAAAATACTTGCATGTTCTGAATATCAAACGCCATAAAAAGAAAAGAAAATATGTTACATGAAAGTGGAAAATAACATTTACTAGTGCATAGGAAAGCTGTTTCCCTGTAGCAGTCTTTCTTATGGCCATACCTATATCAATGGTTTGGTTTTGAAATCCCAGTGTCCCTCTCATGAATACTGAAAAAGCAATAACAACAACCATAACATACGTGTGATCCCACAAGGGGGGTATGGGCTTGGGGTGTACGCAGACCCTACCCCTACCTTGTAAGAGGTAGAGAGGTTGTTTCCGATAGACCCTCGGCATGAGTACTAAAAGAGACGCTTATGATAATGTCTGCCATAACTCTACTATGAGAAGGATGGATGGAGTTACATGCATATCTATGTAGGGGCTCGATAGAATATTCTTTCAAGAAGCATACATTGACCCATGTGAACAATAAAGCCGGTACATGAAAATATGCGATAAGATGCTAAGTGCTGCTTAATTTTCATGTTAATTTGACTTTGTCATGGAAAAGAATCCGTGGTTGCTGTCCAATTTACCATTATATGCTTTGTCATCATTTCTGTCTCCTCCCCCCTTGGTTTTCTTTAGTTGGTGGATTTTGTGTCAGAAAGGGGTATATAGCTGCAAGTCAACTTTTCAATTGAATAAGGCCTATAGTTATGGACTGATTACTTCTGCTATTCAGTAACGGAACTCTATTTCTGCCCAGACTGGTCTTCCATTTTGCTGTGTGTCTATTGCATCTAGTCCGTATAGCTCTTTTGCCAACAGTTACATATCAGTGCTAACTCTGTGCTTGCTATACAAATTGGTGCAGTAAGTAATAGAGAGAGAAATATATTCAGCAGAAATCTTTCAACATACCCAAACTTATAAACAAAAAAAAAATTCAACATACCCAAGCTCTCAACTCTTCTCATGTAGACGTATCTGTGCAAAAATGTCTCATCTGTTATTGATATGTTTGCAGCATGGTTGTTAAATCTGACTTGACAAGTTGAGTTACTTGCAAGTAAAAACGGAATAGCCTTGCTGTGGACCTTTTTACTGTATCTCTAGTGAACCTTACAATCCCACAGATCCTAGATGAGTCCCTTTCTTCACTAATGCCATCATGCATATAGGACATAGATATTGAGTTTCCAAGACGATGTTGTGACATCAATGGTTTTATTTGCTTTTGTTTGTTTTCCATTTTTTTCTTCTTTTAGTCTCAAATGTGGAACACGAAGAGTTTTCACTTCTTCTTTTTTTTGGGTGGTGGGGGTCATGAACAGTTTTCACCCTTCACGTCTTTTTCTTGTAAAGTTTCTTACGTGGGATTAATGTGCATTAACTCTCTTCTAAGTACAATTCATTTACATAGTTGTGGTTCTACATCTTCTTTTGTTTGAACTTGGATATTTTTGTAGGGGACCACCAGGAGACGGTTGTTCCACCAGTTGAAGGTGTTGCTGGTGGTGGGACAGCTTATGGATGGAGTGATACTGGAGTTAATGATCCCAGACCATTAAGGGGTGCAATTGATCCTACAAAAGTTTCATCTTTGGAGTTATTGAATGTGTGGTGCATGCCAAACAGTGCTAATGTTGGACCGCAGGATATGCCTCGTGAATTGGAACCTGTACGTGTACGATGCATCTGGCACTACATAAGCTGCTGCTGATATTTCTGTTATACTTACATTTTGTGACCGTTCCAAGACATTAAATATTCCCTTTGATTGAGAAACAATGAGTGCTCATCATGGCTGGCACTGTAAAAAGTGTTTGTTATAATTATCTTTTGCGAAGGGGAGCCTTGACTCAACAATAAAAGTTGTTGTCGTTTCCCTAAAAGGTCATGGGTTGAAGCCGTGGAAACAATATTTAGCAGAAATATAAGATAAGGTTGCGTACAATAAACCCATTGTGGTCCGGCTCTTCTCCGGACCTGCGCATAGTGGGAGCTTAGTGCACCGGACTGACCTTTTAATTATCTTTTCTTCTTTTGGCTCATGATTAATGGATGTTACAGTTGAAACTAAATGTTCCCCTGCATTTCATACTGATTATTCCACTTTGGTTCTTTGTTTGTTACTCACTCTTAACACTTCTTTAGGATGATTGATTCTCTCTCTCTCTCTCTCTCTCTCGTAGGGGTAGTAGGAAAACCATTAAAGTATCTTATATGCTTATGCATTTGTTGCTTAAAGTTTAAACTTCATTATCAAAAGGTGAAAAGTTTGATCTGTTTTCTTTCTGGTCGCAAGAGTTTCTTGGTATGTGACTCGTAGTTTATCTGGTAGATATCACTATTAGCAGCAAGAAATGAAAGAGAAAGCATTCAGATCGCTATACGCCCAAAAGTTTTTTGGGGTGGATCTGGTATTGCTGGAACTGTGCAGGTCCAATGTACTGATCTCTGCTCACCCTGTGGTGCTAGGTTTGTCACTAACCATGTTCTTAGCTTCCTTCGCACCTATCTAAGATATGATATGAAGTTATTGATTCTTTTATTGGTGAAGCTACTGACGATATTGGTTGGTTGCAGATTGGTAGTTGGCCAGTCGCTGACGTTGCGCAGAGTAGTACCCGTTTTGGGAGTTCCTGCTGCACTTGTTCCACTCGATATGCCAGTCTGCCAACTGAACCTTTTTCCTGGGTAGACATGATACTCCTGTTCGATCATTTATGTTGAGTAGAGTAAAATCTAAAGTTGTGACTTATTATGACATGCTTTGGCAGAGAAACTACAGTAATTTGGGTATCAATAGACGTCCCGAGTGAACAGCCACCAGGGCAATATGAGGGAGAAATCATCATTTCTGCCACCAAAGCTGAAGCAGAGTGATTGTCTATCCCCTCTACGTCAGTTAAATATTTGTATATCAATATTGGAATATCCGACTTCCCAACGATATTATCCTGAAGATTTTATCTTTTGGGGATAATGAGGATTGTTTGATGTGAGTTCATTAAATATTCTACCTTTTCTGTTTAAAACAGATCTACAAGCCAATCCCTGAACAAAGTGGAAGAGCATCAATTATACAGAGAACTGAGAGACTGTCTTGATGCTGTGGAGCCCTTAGAGGGAAAACCATTGGAAGATGTGGTTGGTCTCTTTGAAATTACATGTCTCATATGCACTCTTATAATTCCTCAAGTTGGATTTGCAAAGCCGCTGCTCATAACGAGATTTTCTTGTTTTAGGTAGAAAGAGTCAAATCTGCAACTTCATCTTTAAGAAGAGTTCTTCTATCCCCGTCATTTTCTGATTTCTTTTCAGATAATGGGCCCATAGATATGATGGAAGAAGATGCTATTTCTAGCCTTTCAATCCGTTTGAAAATAAGTTTGACAGTCTGGGACTTTGTGCTTCCAGCTACTCCTTCTGTCCCTGCTGTGATTGGTGTATCCTTTCTGGTAAACTGGGTTAGAAATTACATCAAGCCACTTAACTGGTTGTGGAGAATTGCTACTGGTCACAGATTCCTATCAATTGAATTCACGTGATTTTTGATTTGTCAGGTTTAATTGCCAATTAATTCATGATCTATTGCATCATGTATTCATGTTGACTTGACATTTTGCCTGCGAATGGTTGATTTGACTGTTCCCTTTTCCTAATCGACGAGCTTCTTCTATGGACTGTCCGTATCTGTTGACTGATGTATTCTTACGAGTCTATTCACGTGTTGCTTACATCTTGTGTAGTAGTTTTTTCCCCTTTTTCTCATTCATTCATTCATGTAAACTAGTATATCATAGCAGTTCCGTGGAAACACCAAATATTCTGAAATTCTCTCCCTTTTCTCTCTCTTACTTGTGACTGCTGGTTCTAGTCTCTACGATAAAGCAACTGAATTTTCGAATGAGGATGGAGTTCTTTAATTTAGTCTAGATATCTGATACTGTTATTGAAGATCGATTTGGGGTTGAGCATGGAAGCAATGAATGGTTTGAGCTGTTAGATCAGCATTTCAAATGGCTACTTCAGTATCGAATTAGTCCATACTTATGCAGGTGGGGCAACAGCATGAGAGTTTTAACATACACCTCGCCATGGCCAGGTAGTATATGATGCTTGTTGCTTAGTATACTTGTACTTGCGTCCTCTTACTTTTAGATCTACCTGAAGTCTAAATAGATAAATTTGTAAAGGAGCTGAACTGGAGCACATCGCAGCTCCAGTTCTACTATCCTACTGGCTTTTACCTCAAGTGTATCTACAATAAACTAAAATTTCTTTCTCTAATGCTGTTATAGCTGACCATCCAAAATCAGATGCGTATTTCTCTGACCCTCGTCTTGCGGCATATGCTGTACCTAATGGTCCGATAGTCCCCTGGTACGTTGGACAATTCTTTTGCCAAAAATTCCAGGATGTATGTTGTGTACAAGCTGATCAGTTTCCTTTTGCCTCTTAATTTGGCATTAGCGGCGATACTGTGAAAGACTTTTTACGAAGGGAGGTAGAGATACTAAGAACAAAAAACCATTGGAGGAAAGCATACTTCTATCTGTGGGATGAGGTAAGCAAGCACATTGAGGTAGGTCGAATTGCTAGTTCTTTTAGCATATATGACAACCTTTTGTTAGTGACACTTGCTGTTCAGAGTCACGTTTTCTCCTGTTTGTAGCTGGGACTTGGTCTTTGCTCTTCTCTTCTGATTTTGTACATGAGAAACATCAGAGGTTCCTGAAATATGTTGTTTGTCGTTACAACAAAAACACCAACAAGGCAACAACCATGCCTCAGTAACCATTTTTGGGGTCATACAGATATAAATATATCAATTGTATATAAATATCCTATTTTCTGTTTTAAACTGCCGAATCCTTTTGTTCATACAAAAAAAGGGAACCACACTCTATGTGTACAGACTTAAGTGCTTAAACTGTCTTTTGCAGAAGGTAAGACAACCATGGCCTGGAATAAACTCTTTTCTTGCTTCCACTCAAAGCTGTATATATAAGACCCAATGATCCGACCCTTCCCCAGGGCCCGTGTATAGTGGGAGCTTAGTGCACTGGGCTAACCTTTTTTTCCCTATTCAAACACTAGCACTGTATACTGTTCTATCCCTTCCCTTTTTACTTCCTTGGATTTAATTATACTTTTCGCTTACTTTTCTTTCTTCACAAGAGGGGACAGTTGATGGTAGCTACCTATCTTTATCTTCTATGTTCTAAAATAGTTTTGTTTGCATTTGTTCAGCCTCTTAACATTGAGCAATACAATGGCATCCGCAGCATGGCCAGTGAGATTCATGCCTACGCACCTGATGCTCGTATTCTGACAACTTATTATTGCGGTGAGCGTCAGCTTTCTCTTCATTAGATGCATGAGGAAGTGTCCTCTGTACATTACATGTATTTATTTCAATGAGATGTTGTGCCTGGTAGATATATGTCTATCTCCATGTCTTTTGTTACCCTTTGGAGATCAAAGAAATCTATCTTACTAAATAGAATTGTGCTATACCTGTTTAGATAATTAACCTATTGTTCTATATCTGTTTGGATAATTTACAGGACCAAGTGATGCACCTCTTGCTTCAAATAACTTTGAGGCTTTTCTGAAAGTTCCTGAGTTCCTTCCGCCTCATACTCAGATATATTGCACAAGGTAGTGATTCAGTATTTTGAGAAATCCTTTGTTTTATTTTCAACATACAAGTATGAGAATGACTGAGGAACTATTAAATTAAAAAATGAATGCTGTGATTAGTTTGTACCTACCTTATAAAAAAAAGAATGTTCTGATCAGTGAAAAGAAAAAGCGAAAAGTTTATTTTGTTAGCATTGTAGCTCAGATGGCTGGAATACAGATACTGTGTTTTGTGAGAACTCGCTGAATAAAATTGGGTACTCGTTCAGTTTGGATGAGGTAATCTGGAAGTTTCACTATCTGAGCTAAGTTCAGTTATCTGAAATAGTTGAATTTGCAATCTCTGGATTTGGTATAGTGAAAGCATCATGTCCTCAGGGTTAGCTCAATTGGAAAAGATTGAGGGACTCGTGTCGTAGGTCACAAGTTCGAGCCCTTTGCCAAGTGAACTAAGCCCGTATTTCAGTGGAGAAGGGTAGGGGGATCAGCCCCATTATCCCTGAGTTTTGGTTGAAAAATTCATGTATAGTGAAAGCAACATAGTTTACTACTGCATCTCTTAAATTTTAGAGACCTGCTGATCTATTTCTTTCCATTTACCATATCCAATATTTTTTTGGACAAAAATCTTGTTTTCCTTTTCTGTAGCTAATTCTTTTCTCTCATGCTCTTTAGGTGTTCTATTTTATTATATAGCCGTTATATGAATTTTAAACCAGTTGATGTTAAATGAGATTACTTTTTAAACAATGCTGTTGCGTACTCATACTTCATGAGAATCACTGAGTGGATTATCAGGCCAGATTTTCCATGAACCCTGATTCACGTTTGGAGGTTGGATGCAAGCCTAAAAAGAATTCGATTAATGAGCTATTATATACTACCTTTTATCTATAAACAATGACGAAGTTTGGACTATTAGAGTCAAACCATCTAATTTGATGATAATTCGGATGTCGATTTAATTGATTTTAAATGACGTTTACATATCTAAGAATTACATAAAAGTACCATGAATCAACTTTTTATAATTAAAAATATTTACAATTGTTTGAATAAGTCCCCAAATAGACTAGTTGTGCATACTTTTTGATCTCTTTCCTTTTCTGTTTTGTGATTACCACTTGTTGCATCTTTAGAGCTGGTCTGGATTCTCTTCCTTATTGATAAGTTACTACAGAATTCTTCATAGTTTTAGAAGGTACAGTTACTAGGCTTTTTAACGTATTTCCTTTTCTATTCAGTGAATGGGTTATTGGTAATTGAGAGGATCTGGCGAAGGATATCATTGCAGAGATACAAACAGAAAATGGTGAGGTAATAGAAAAAATATGAACTTTGTTTTTCAATAGATTATTGCTATGGAGTAAACAGTGGATTTACTTAAGTTACTGTTCGACTCTCGTTAAATGAGGAAAGGAAAAAGATGTAGAGAACTGTCATGCGGATTAATTTACTTTTTGATCAAGGGTTCCCTGCTGATATCACATTCTTATTTTTTCCTTTCCGTTTTTCCTCTAATGCGATGAGATAAGTTATTGACTGCAGACACTGCTGACAACTAATTCTATTTTGAGGACTAGAGCTTAGCATCAGAGATTCTAGGATGTCAATGGTTTTAGCACATGATTCCATATGCTAATTATTGGGTTTTCTATTTGAGATACAACATCAGATTGCACCCCGTTCATCATGGATTCCCTCACTGGTGGAGAAGAACACTCTATCTTAGGTCTCACGTCTTTTTTGGATAAAGATGCATCTCTTCCAATGAAATTTGACATCTTATTCTGAGAAGTTATTGTGAAGCTTTATAGCTAATGAGTTTTCCCTAAGTTTAGTACTTCGTTAACGTGTTTGAGAGTCTTTCAGCCTAGAGCCATTAAGTGCTCTGAAAAGTTGGCACTTTTTTGAATGGGTCAATAATTAATGAGTCCTCCTATAATTAATGAGTCCTCCTACATGAATGTGGATCTTCAGGTTTAGTTTTATGATATGCAGGGATGAGATTATTTCATTTCAATACCTCTATGTTGCTCCTTGGACAACAACAACAACAACATACCCAGTGTAATTCCAGAGAGGGTAGGATGTACGCAGACCTTACCTCTACCTTTGTGGGGCAGAGAGGTTGTTTCCGATAGACCCTTGCCTCAAAAAGAATGTAGTCAATGCAAGATTGCAAGAAAAATTAATCAATAAAAATACGACATCAAAATATCCAGATATAGAATAAATGGAATAATACACACATAGGAATAATGCTCTACGTGATACCTAAATAGTACTACTTAAGAAAAGGAGAAGAGGAGAAGAGGAGATGGAAAGGCTACCCCCCCCCCTTCTCTCGCACACATCGCGACAAAAGTCAATTACCTACTAACCTTCTATCCTAATCCTCGAGCTCCAAATCTTCCTATCTATGGTCATGTCCTCAGTCAACTGAAGTTATGTCATGTCCTGTCTAATCACCTCCCTCGGTTCTTCTTCGGCCTACCCCTACCTTTCCTAACTCATGTAACTGTCAATCTCTCACACCTCCTCTTCACATGCCCGAACCATCTCAGTCACGCCTCACTCATCTTGTCCGCCACGGAGGCCACTCCAACCTTGTCCCGTATAACTTCATTTCTAATCATATATATTGCTCCTTGGACTAATCTTAAAAACATTTTGGCTTGTTTGCAATGGTGCAGTAGTTAATCAAATTAGATCATCGCCCTTTGTATGTCACTTGAAGGACTTAACGCTTAACTCTTTTGCTATTTAAATTCCTTTATGGCTTTTTCTTATTTCTGTACGTAAATTATGAATGAATTTAATTTCTTTAGAGCATGTAAGACTAGCAGCATTTCTTTTTGCATACATCACCTGTTGGCACGGTGCTTGTTATGTTCTTTGCAGGAGTGGTGGACATATGTATGCTTGGGACCAGGTGGTCCTCATCCCAACTGGCACTTGGGGATGTGAGGCACTCAGCACCGTGCTGTGATGTGGCGTGTGTGGAAAGAAGGTGGAACAGGTTTCTTATATTGGGGTGCCAACTGCTATGAGAAGGCAACAGTTCCTAGTGCTGAGGTTAGTGCATCCCTCTGCATGACATAAAACTGATAGATAAGTTATATTGTACAGATTGATGGTTGAGAAAGTTTTATATTTTTCTCTTCATGCCTAACACAGGTAATATGTATCTGCAGATTAAGTTCAGGCGTGGCCTTCCTCCAGGTGATGGGGTCTTATTCTACCCTGGTCAGGTGTTCTCATCATCTCAGCAACCTGTTGCTTCACTGAGACAGGAGCGACTCTTGAGTGGCTTGCAGGTACTCTTTATATTGACTTTGTTTCTTCTCTCATAGTATTTTTGTACTTCTGCCACATTTCTTGAGAACCATGTAGAGAGGCATCAACCATGCAGTCCCCTTGATCTTTTAGGGGATGGAAGGTGCAATGTTGTCTGTTTTACAGAACAAAAAAAATTGTTGCACTTCTGCGAAAACAAAACATCTTTGAGCTCAAGATCCTTTCTTAACCACAGCACATTCTTTAGTTAAATATGTCATATCTTTGTTTCAATTTAACTTGATGTCTCTTGTCAGGTCCTGTTTTCTATTTCCTTCCCTCGTTCCATTTATATGAATCATTTGCCAATCCTATTTGGATTACATTTTTTCGGTTACAATGTTTATCTGTGGTTTGTTCAATGAGATACCTCCTTGTAAATAAAATTCTCTCCTTAGTTCCTTCTGTTACTCTTCCATATAAATGGAAGTCTTCTCTCCCGAATAAAGTAATATTTAGAAGAAAGGAAGATATTCAATCTGTATATTATTTTCTTCTTTTTAATATCTTATTGTCTGATAACTGTCATTTCTCCTTTTTGTATTCACTCCTCTTTTTTCATGATTGATATTTTTAGGACATTGAGTACCTCAAGCTGTATGGCTTCAAGATTTGGTAGGGCTGTAACGTGGTTTTGTATTTTAAAGATGGATTTAACGCTGATTCCTTTCAGTAGAATTGAAAATATCGTACCCTCTTGTCTAGGTTAGTTAGACTAAGATTTGAACGAAAATTTATTATTTTTAAGAACTCCATGACGTATATCATGGGGTACCTTATTTGGTACCGTTACTTAATATGTACCTAGTTTTTTTTAAATTTTGCATGTCTACCACTTCGAACAAACTTCAAACATGCAGAAAAAATGTTTGAAGTTTCATATAGCTGAATTTCAGGCAAAAATGGTTGAACTTCAACATATATGCATGAACTCAAGTAAAAAATGATTGAATTCAACCACATATTATTAAACTTCAACCATGTGCACTCCCCCCCTCCCCTTGTGACTAAGGATTATGTTATGATATTTCTGATGGAAATTTTACTAATGAGGATTGAGTTTATCCCGTCTTTAATGACTTAACCACGTGGGCTCCGCATGTCGAAAACGTCGTTTCTTCGCACATGCCTAAGCTACTAAGTGAGTAGATGATGTTAGTGCCAAGTATCGTCAAATTTCGTTAAGAAATGAAAGAGATATTGGTAAACAAAGTAAGTCCGGGCTCGGGTCTCCGAGTCTTGGGCTGTGGCTTTTTTCGAAATTTTCTTTTTGGTCCCTGAAATGTTAACTATTTACTTTTTGGTCCCTGAAGATTTCGGAACGTTACAACAGTTTCAAAACCAACAGACGTAACTGCAGACTGTTTAATTGCTCAAAATGTTACAAACGTTACAAAGGTAATAAAGACATAACAGTTACAAGACGTAATTGTTGGCCTTTCAATTTGTATGAACGTTGTAAACACCTGGTCAGTTGCCTCCCTTTCTGCTCTTATAAATTGAACATCTCTGTTCAATTGGAAAACACAAAAAAAGACCCAACAGAACGCAGAAGCAAACAACACACCCTTCTCTCTGTTAGTCATAACACTCAAACAAGCTATAGCAATCTGTTCTTATACATCTTCTTCGCTAGAATCAACAATATTTGCTTTGTACTATTGATTAGTTGTTGTTTTATTTTGGGAGACTATTGTCCAATACCGTAAAAACATCTATACGGGGTAATTTTGTCTTAAAGACAGAGAGTCATCTCTCGACTCAGCGTTACTTTGTTTAACCTTTCGAATACACTTCAACTCTGTTTCTTTACCTACAATCTAGTTCAATACCAACAAGTTTTAAGACAAAATCTGACTATCTTCTAAGTGTTCGAAAGATGTCTGTCAACAGATATGGTTCCAGTTTTGGTTCTAACTCTGTTTTGACCAACTGTTCTGTTGAAAGTTCTGTTAACAGCTATGTTGGTAGTTCTGCTTCTACTACTATCAACAATGTTGTCTTTGGTGCTGCTGCTGTTCAAGGCACTATTGTTGTGTCTCTGGCGCTGATAAAGGAAATGGTGTTCCGTCACATCTGCTTAGACAAGAGTGCATTCTCCTCTTACACCCCAGTCACGGGCAAGAAGTTTTTCATGGGCAATGACGCCACCTCTAAAGTGCAAGGGGCTGGAAAGATTGTTTTTAAAATGACTTCAGGCAAAGAGATCACTCTAAAGGAAATGATGCACGTCCATGACATCCGCAAGAACTTGGTTTCTGGGCCACTGTTGGTCAAGCCTGGTTTTAGACTAGTATTTGAGTCCAACAAGTTTGTAATAACTAAGAATGGTATACTTGTAGGAAGAGGGTTCACGGGTGATGACCTCTTCAAAATGAATGTCATGTTTGTAATCTGTTTATCTAATGAAATGAAGCCTTGTACTTACTTGCTTGAGTCTTTTAATCTATGGCATCATAGATTAGGACACGTTAACGACAAATCCATTCAAAAGTTAGTAAAGTTGAAATTGTTGCCTTCCTTCGACATAAACCCTCAACATAAATGTGAGGTGTGTGTAGGTGCAAAATTAAACAAGTCATCTTTTCATTCCGTCGAAAGAAACATCGCTCCTCTAGAACTTATTCACACAGACATATGTGATTTAAAGTTTGTACAAACTAGAGGGGGAACAAGTACTTTGTGACTTTCATTGATGATAGTACAAGGTATTGTTACGTTTACTTGTTGAAAAGTAAAGATGAAGCCTTTGAAGCGTTTAAACGTTACAAAGCAGAAGTTGAAAATCAACTAAACATACGGATTAAGGCAATTCATAGTGATATATGGGGAGAATATGTAGCATCGTTTGAAGAATATTGTGCTCAATTCGGCATTGTTCATCAAACGACTGCTCCTTACTCGCCCCAGTCTAACGGTATTGCCGAGCGCAAAAATCGCACGTTAAATAAAATGATGAATGCCTTACTCATCAATTTCGGTTTAGCCCAAAGCATGTGGGGCGAAGCGATTCTTACCGCTAATACAATTCTTAATAGAGTTCCGCATAAGCGTAAGGATAAAACTCCATATGAATTATGGAAAAGAAAGAAACCAACTTACAAATATTTGAAAGTGTGGGGTTATCTGGCAAAGGTCGAAGTACCTAAACCAAAACATGTCAAAATTGGTTCTAAGACTGTAGATTGCATTATCATCGGATATGCAAATAATAGTAGTGCTTATCCCTTCTTAGTGTATAAGTCGGAGATACCTGATATCCACGAAGGTACAATCAAGGAATGATGAATTCTTTGAAGAGACATTTCCTAGAAAGGGAAAAGAAATAATTTCGCGCAAACGAAGTTATGAACAAAATGCTCAAAGTCAACAAGACTCGGGAGTTTCTGATTATCCGGAACTAGACGTTCCAGATCTACAGGACTCAGAAGTCACTGACTATCCGGAACTTAATGTTCCAGACCTACATAACGTAGGGGTTCCAGAGGTTGAACCAAGACGGAGCAAGAGGGCCAAAAAGGATAAAACCTTTGGTCCAGACTTTCTAACCTATATGGTTGAAAATGAATCGATGACAATCAAAGAAGCATTGTCAACTCCAGAAGCACCACTTTGGAAAGAAGCTATAGAAAGTGAAATAGATTCCATCATGCAAAACCATACTTGGGAAATGGTTAATCTTACTCCGGGAAGCAAATCTTTGGGTTGTAAGTGGATACTCAAAAGAAAGTACAAAACAGATGGAACTATTGACAAGTATAAAGCTATATTAGTAGTCAAAGGCTACAGTCAAAAGGAATGCCTCGATTACTTCGACACATACTCATATGTGTTTAGATTAACGTCCATAAGGGTATTCATAGCCATAGCAACTTTGTGTGACTTTGAGATACACCAAATGGATGTTAAGACAGACTTCCTAAACAGAGATTTGGAAGAGGAAATATACATGGAACACCCCGATGGGTATGTGGTTCCAGGACAAGAAAAGAAAGTATGTCGACTTGTTAAGTCTCTGTACGGACTCAAACAAGCTCCAAAACAATGGCATGAAAAGTTTGATAATACTTTATTATCAAAAGGTTTTTCCGTAAATGAATGTGATAAATATATCTATATCAAGAGGAACTCTGACTCATTTGTTATGATATGCCTTTACGTAGATGACATGTTCATCACTGCAAGTAGTCTAACCTTGGACCTGGAAACCAAGAAGATGTTGAAACAATGCTTCGACATGAAAGATATGGGTATTGCAGATGTAATCTTAGGAATTAAGATTTCTAAGACATCTGATGGACTGGTCTTATCTCAATCTCATTACATTGAAGATGTTTTGAGGAAATTTGATGTATTTGACAGTTTCCCTATGAAGTCACCAATGGATATGAATCATAGAATTGATAAAAATCGTGGTGCACCCGTATCCCAAGAGCAATATGCACAGGTCATTGGCAGATTAATGTGCATTACAAATTGTACCCGACCAAACATCACTTATCCAGTCAATAAGTTGGCTAGGTTCACTCGTAATCCTGGAAATGATCACTGGAAGGCGCTAAATCGGATACTACGATATCTGGAATATTCGCTGACCTACGGATTACATTACTCAATGTATCCAGACGTATTGGAAGGATACAATGATGCAAATTGGATATCGGACATAAAGAACATCAATTCCACCAGTGGGTATGTTTTTACAATTGGTGATGGAGTTGTGTCTTAGAAATCCTCTAAGCAAACATGCATCGCCCGATCCACGATGGAATTGGAGTTTATCGCTTTGGACAAAGCATGAGAAGAAGCAGAGTGACTTCACGACTTCTTAGAGGATATCCCTTGTTGGGATAAACTCGTGCCTTTGTTGATGATTCACTGTGACAGCCAATCGGCTTTAAGAAGGGCACGAAATAATATGTACAACGGCAAGTCTAGACATATTCGTCAAAGGCATAAGACCGTTAGGCAGTTGATCACTACGGGTGTCATTTCCATTGATTACGTCAAATCAAATGATAACTTAGCGGATCCGCTAACTAAAGGCCTACCCAAAGATCAAATATTCTGTTTGTCTAGGGGAATGGGCTTAAAACCCATACAATAAGAATATTTATGGTGGTAACCCAACCTTACTGACTTGAGATCCCATGAATTTGGTTCAATGGGAAAACTAAGCTATAGAGGTTCAGTTTAGCGCTTCACTTGAAGTAAGAGCACTTCGGATTATCACTTTAAAGAAAGATAACTCCAAAGTTGTTCCCGCGATAGACACTAAGTGTTACCTGCATGATGGATAAAGGATAAGTTTCTAGAATTTTTAATGACTTCTAACACTTGCGAGTGGGGTAGAGCAATATACCTTATAGGAGATCACTTATTTAAGTGCAAAGACAGGCCACTTCAATTGTACGCACTTAAGAATCCAAGCATTGTCCATGGCCACAACGGACAAAATAATAAGAATTTCGCCAGGCCACTTCAATTGTACGCACTTAAGAATCCAAGCGTTGTCCATGACCACAACGGACAAAACAATAAGAAGAAGATGAATAAGAAAGTTATTGTGTTGATATCATTGTCTTGGTATACACTAAACACTGACGGTTCAAGATATCACGTTCACCGCGCAGTAAGTAAATCCGATGGTAATCAACTAAGGAAGGTTCAAAGCCGAAAGCTACCTATCCTGATGCAATATTTTTCTGTTGAAAGAGTGTTGAACTTTGACACCCTGCGTGCACCAATTCTCTTTCAAGAGGGGATTATTGGAAATTTTACTAATAAGGGATTGAGTTTATCTCGTCTTTAATGACTTAAACATGTGGGCCCCGCATATCGAAAATGTCGTTTCTTTGCACATGCCTAATCTACTAAGTGAGTAGATGATGTTAGTGTCAAGTATCGTCAAATTTCGTTAAGAAATGAAAGAGATATTGGTACACAAAGTAAGGTGTTTGAGACATGAAAAGATTGAGTGTTTTTGGCCAAAATGACAAATCTCCCTCATTGGTGAAAGAATGAGAGTTTATGCAATATAAACTCTAAGTTTGAGTAAGGGTTTGAGGCTCCAAGGGGTAACTCATGTGTTTAGAAGAGAGATGACATAGGTGAGCTTGGATTCTGGGCTAAGCCCCACACGCGCGTCGTCGCTGCCAGTCCGTTCCGGGCTCGGGTCGTGGGCTATGGGCTGTGGCTTACTTCAGAAATTTTCTTTTTGGCCCCTGAAATGTTAACTATTTACATTATTGTCCCTGAAGGTTTCAGAATGTTGCAACATTTCCAAAACCAACAGACGTAACTGCAGACTATTTAATTGCTCAAAACGTTACACATGTAATAAAGACATAACAGTTACAAGACGTAATTGTTGGCCTTTCAATTTGTACGAACGTTGTACCTGGTCAGTTGCCTCCCTTTCTGCTCCTATAAATTGAACGTCTCTGTTCAATTGGAAAACACACAAAAAAAACACAACAGAACGTAGAAGCAAACAACACACCCTTCTCTCAGTTAGTCAGAAAACTCAAACAACCAATAGCAATTTGTTCTTATTCATCTTCGCTAGAATCAACAGTATTTGCTTTGCACTGTTGATTAGTTGTTTTATCTTTGGAGACTATTGTCCAATACCGTATAAGCATTTATACGGGTCAATTTTATCTTAAAGACAGAGAGTCGTCTCTCGACTTAGCGTTATTTTGTTTAACCTTTCGAATACACTTCAACTCCCGTTTCTTTACCTACCATCCGGTTCAATACCAATAATTTCTAAATCTCTTCCTGACTGGGGTGGAGAAGAGGGAATTTTATGTACAAAAAAATGAGTAGAGCCGTTGACCAGTGTGGCCGATGGGACTATGCGGCCCCACGAACTATAAGCATAGGATAAAGATTACCTATCTCAATCATAATAGCAGGATTTGCTTTAGCACTTGCTTTTTATACGATAAAGGTTTTGAAAAAAGGTGGTGGGGAGAAATTATTGCTATCAAGATTCATTCAGGCTAGACTTTTTGTAGCAAAACCTAGTGATACTGTAATCACAATAGCAAAGTAGAAAAAAAAGGAGAGGAAAAGGCAATCAAAAGTTTATCAAAATGGTGATGATTGCTTGTTAGCCTCTCACTCATTGTCCATCTTTTGACGTTGTGCTCTTTTTGTTCCATTTACAGCTGTAATATGTGTATGCTAGCTAGATTTGTCCATTACCCAAGCTTATCCATATATAGAAGTTCAATTTCCGCTCCATGTTTATTGCAAGGCACAAACTTATTTAACATCAAAACATATTAATTAATCAAGTGATACTTTGAGGCAAAACTATAACGCAATTTCTTTCCATCTTTGTAAACCTTACGGACATAGTTATTTAGTACTTATGATGGTAATTGTTCAACAGTGTGATGAAGAATAGATCCGGTACCTCATAAAACTAGTCAAGAAATTTGCAAGGCCTCAAGCTGATCCAAACATTACAGTTATCAAAAAAAATATTACTAAGTGATAGATCTATATGTGAAAGAGGATTAAATTAAACAGCTAGTTTCATTTTGTTCCATTATTGTGGGCAGCACTTTCTGAGTTACCATCACCACCAAATATTTACTCTTCTGGTGTGATGTCCCATCTTTGAACTCTTGGTGACAATAATTGTCTGTAAAACCTGAATAAATGCATAACTAATCCATTTGTTACATCAATTGCACTAATTCCACATCTGCAGCAGCTAGTGCGAATGTTTATGTGATATTTAACTTTCGAAGCCTAATGATAGAGGTAACAAATGGACGGATTGAATCAAATTTGGACGAGTCTCTTCCTCCTCTTTTCATTTGCTTTTTGAAATATATTCTGAGTGCAAGTTCTCTTAAATTTATATAATTCTCAATCTTCAAATATAATTTATATGTTTGGATTTGTGTTGCATTTCAAGGACGGGTTTCCACTATTTTGATCTGTTTGACTCAATAGTTTGACGAGAAAATGACGTGTAGGATGGGCAATTTTTGAGCTGCTTTTAGTATATCCGACATTTGAAATTTCATTGAAAAATAACCATTTTAATACAACAATAAATTTCTAAATAGAAATATCCCTAGGTAAAACATGAAAAAACTTGAGCACTGTGATAGGATTTCGCTTTTACATGTGTGCTGTAATTTGAAACTTTTACAAGTGCAATTTCAATAAAGTGTTTTGGAATTTGATTTACTTTTACCTGTATAATTATAGCACAGTGTTCCATTTTTCACAGTTTGACAACTTATTTCATAATCAACATGTGAGGTCAAGTCGACAAACGGGTTAACTCATTTAAACTTGGACAAAAATAACTTACTACTTACTAAACATTTTTAGGGGTCGTCTGGTTCATGGAATATCACAATGCTTTAATTTCTCGTCTAAGTCTAATCGTTTCTCATACTTTATTGTTGAGAATATAATCAAATATTAAAAGTGTGTTCTATCTAACAGCTTAAGCTTTTAGATCAGATGGTCACACACTTCAATATGGTATCAGAGCAGGTCAAAGGTCCTGAGATCGAACCTCACCTCCACCCATTCTCAAAAAGAATTTTCACGTGCTTGGACCATGAAAAAAAATCAGGTCAGCACGTGAGGGGGAGTGTTGAGAATATAATCAAATATTAAAAGTGTGTTCTATCTAACAGCTTAAGCTTTTAGATCAGATGGTCACACACTTCAATATTTATTTTGCTTTGCTTTGCTTGTTTTGCCTGATTATGCTTTGTCTTGAGCTGAGGGTCTCCCGAAAACAGTCGCTCTACCTATCAAGGTGGAGGTAAGGTATGTGTACATTCTACCCTTTTCAGACCCACGTTGTGGAATTTCACTGGGTATGTTGTTGTTGTTGTCTGGTTCATGTGATAAGGTGTGATATTTCAAGATTAAATTTGGAATTAATTTATAATTTGTTTGGTTGAAGGTATACTTTTATTTTAAAATATCTTTAATCAAACAAAATAAAATTTTAATCTCAAATTTAACCTGAATATTTCATTTTATTCTATCAAACTAGGCGTTATTTTATTCACCCAGTAGGTGGGATAAACCAAACTACCTTAGCGGATTAGAATTTGTGGCAAAGTGAAGGAATGTTTCTTTTTGGTGATCGTAATGTCAAATCAAAATGTTGGTGGTTAAGTTCAATTTGCTCTTGACAAAAAATCTGAGGGGCTGGCATAATAATGTGAAAATGAATACTATTTTCAGTTTAACCATTAAAAATGGCACTTTCCCTTAGTAGTGGTACTACTATCTACTCCATCAATTTCACATAATTATGACGCTTAACCATTTCTATCATTAGAGAGAGAAAGAGAATATGCTTTGGGTTACCAAACTAGTGTTGTATTGTTGTCTTTTCTTTACTTGATTCAGAATTTAAAATTTATAAATTTTTATAATAATTTTAAATTAATATTAAATGATAATAGGGTGCTTACCACACTACAGTTATTGTATTATCAACAGTTATTGGGAGGAACTAACTCGTACCAAGAAAAAATGACCATTTATATTTATTTATCGATAACTTATACTCCTCCCGTCTCAATTTATGTGACATCATTTGAGTTGACACTGAATTTAACAAAAAAGGAAGACTTTGAAATTTGTTGTTCAAAAAAGTCTTATATAAATGTGTTGTTGTAAATCATCTCATAAAGTTAAATTATTTCTATATATATAAATGTGATATTCTTTTTAGGACACACCAAAAAAATAGTGTCACATACATTGAGAAATGAGTAGTATTTTGTCGATTTTAAGTGAAAATGATTAGGGGTGGTACCCTAACTTTTTTGAACTACCCGGACCCTACCCAGTAAAAGATTGGTTCCTAAATTTACTATCCGGAACCTACCCGTAGCAATCATGGTTTCGGGTAGGTTCCCGGATATCCTGTAAATTTTTGTGTTGCTTAAAGAGATATATCTGACTATCATTGTAATTGTTGATATATGATCTCTAATTCCCCATAATTCCTCATATAGGTACCAAAAAACTTAGAATTTTCACTCAACACCTATGTAGGAGTTTTGATTTTGGTGATTTATGAATTAATTCTGAAAAGAAAAAATGGGTGAGCCAATGAGAAATCGATCTTTTTCTCTCAAATAGGATAAAACTCATTAAGAAGCAATCATAACTTGTAAGAGAAAGAGGGGGGATGGCTTACCTCGTTAATGGTTGAATCGCGGTGGGGGTGGGTGAGAGAGGTGAGCATTTAATGTTATTTCCCCTTCTGAGCACGAACAACACATAGAAAGGACGAAGCTCTGTGTTATTACAAAAAATGATGGATGAGAAGAGAGAGAAATGTGGGGGTGATAGGTGTGATGCTAGGGTTCCATGACCTAGTTGTTGTATCGTTACAAATGAGGGGGAAAGAGGGTCTTTTGCCCTTAATAGCCGAAGTAGGCCGGGTCTGGTCTAAGAATGGACTGGGCTCGGCTATAAAAGAAAAGGAAAGGGGCCCAAATTCGTGAAATAGAAAGGGGTGGGGTAAAAATATTTAATATTTCATAGGTTTCGGGTATCGGTTTCGGGTCCGGGTACCCTGTCTCTATTTGCCTTTATCGGAATCGGACCCGACATTGATCGGTTTCTAATTTTACTATCCGGAACCTATCCGTTATTATAATATATCTACTCGAACCTACTCGTTAGTATCGATTCCGGTCGGATATCTGGGTACCCTGTACCCGTGCTCACCCCTAAAAATGATCATATAATTAGAAAAATATTAATTGATGCATCCATTTCGCAACCAAAAAAAGATCATGTTTCTTTTGTGATTTTATATGGAGTATAAAATTCTAGCCGAAAAAAGGTGAAAAGAAGATACTGGCACTATTATATTGATTGATTAATTCTTGCTAGTTCTAGACGTATTAATGTAACATAATTCACTAGTCAATATTTCTACCTCATCATGCTCGATAAAGTAGTGAGTTTTTTTTTTTTTTGAAGTAGTTATGAGTAATAAAATTAGGAAACTATGGTATCATAGCTATTTAGGCACGTATTGGCATTTGGCAAATGAAGAGGAAACGAGTTTAGCTTATTAGGATTGAAATAGTGATAAATAACATAAGAGATTTCACCCAAAGTTACTTGATTTGAGCCTTTTTTTTTTTAAATAATCTCTCTACGAGAGACGTATCTAGCTTTGTAGGCTGTTTCAATTAAACCCCTGATTTCGATGTTGAGCATAAATTTATGTGAAATAAAATTATTAGAATTGTAAGAAATAGTAAATATGAATCCATAACTTTAAAAATATAATAGATTAAATGCTAAAAATCTTAAGATTGAACCCATAAGATTCAAATATTGGATCAGTCTCTGTCACTATCTCCACGAAATAGGAGTAAAGTCTGTGTATACTTTGTCCTCCCCAGAAAGCATATGTGAGATTACACTAGGTATGTTTTTGTTGTAATTCACATCGAACCTTCATTAAAAAATAAATTTCTTAATAGTTGTCAAGAGCCACCTGAAGAAGAAGAATTTCCCTCCGTAATAACGATCTTCCCTAGTTCAATCAAAATCTAGAATTATAGAGAGGTCGAGGCATATAACATTATTTGCTTAGACTTATTTTTTAAGATTGTTGATATTTGCTGAATAAGACAACAATTACACGTAAAACATTATTCGCTTAAACCTAGTATCCACACCCATCCTCTATTTTTTTAGTTCCATAAAAATGATATATATGTATTGATAATATCTGATATAGTGATACAGTTGAAGTAGGCACACATAATAATGAAAGGTATGTGGGTTCAAAATGCTGATTTTAGTGCACAAAATGAGTGTGGACGAGAAACAAAAATGTGATTGCCTTTCCATTAAATCACAAAATTAAAATATACCCCTCCAAGAAAAATTTATGTTATTAAATATGTTATGTAAAATGTCAGAATTAAAAAATTATAAAATATAAAAATTATTACTCCTATAATTTCTATCTGCGTAAACGAAATAGTAGGTGGCTTTAACCATTTTGAAAAAAGTTCTGATTCCTGTAATACTTTTCCCTAGGGAAGTCCAGTGGGCCGGGTCGGCCCGATCCCGACCCACCCCAATATCCGCCCCACCCCGATCCCCAAAAAAAATTGTTGTCGGGGTTCAAACTCGGGACGGGACCTGGGCTCGTCCCGCCCTTTCCGATCCCGATCCGACTCGCCCCAACCCGACCTCGTCCCGTCCCGCCAGCCCTCCTCTCTCTTTGCAAAAATAACTGTTGCAACAATGACCAGATTTCGATTTTGGCCGTTGTGCAACGGCTATAACGATCATTTTTGCCCCCATCCCATAAACCCCCTTATCCCCTTAATATTTATTTTTAACTTCTAAGTTAGTATATTTACACTTTAACCCTATTTCTCAACTATAAATACTTCATTTTTCTCACAAATCTTCCTACCATCTCTCTACAAGTCTACATTGCCTACTAAATATATCAAAGTTCAAAAATTGGGAGTGAAGTTGGCAACCAGCTTGAGGATCATCCATCGAGCAAAGTTTCATTATCTTTAATTATTAATTTGCATAATTAAAATGGAAGGATTTAGACGTATGATTAAGGATAAGGGTGCTTCTTCTAGTAGGGGTAACAAGGTTAAGGGTACTTCTTCTATTAATCATATTCCTAGTCCCGATGATTTGATTGATTTCACTCATATAGTAGGGGTAACAAGGGTAACAGTATTTTTTTTAATGATATACTATTAGATGACGAGGAAGATGAACCAGACTTTAATTTAGACGATAATCTAGATGGCACACCCACTAGTGCACCTCAACATCAGGCTCAGACTGAGTCTCAGCCTGAAACTGCAACTGGAATGCCTCATATTCCCCTTAGTATGAGTCGAGGCCCTACACAACAAAAATTAAAATCAGCTTCATGGGATTTTTTTTATAGGAACCAAGAGAATCAAGTAGTTAGATGTAAAATTTGTAAAAATATTTAGAAATTTAAAATCGAAAAAGGTCAAGGTGGAACGGGAGGTTTATTGAGACATATACAAGGCGAGCATACAGCTAGGTGGAATCAATACTAGGATAAAAAACCGGGTGTGCCAATGCCATCTGAGTCGGGACAAGGTTCACATAGTGTCCCCGACCAAGTACAGGGTCAAATTAATCCGACGAAGGGGGGATTTTCGGTCCTAAATATGATAAAAACAAAGATAGGGAAAATATGACGAAATTAGTTGTGGTGGAGGGTTTGCCTTTTTCATTTTCTTCCTCTCCTAGTTTTATTCATTACATTCGAGAAACATATAATTATGCTTTTAATGGTTTTCCTAGATCAACTGTTAGAAGTGATTTTTTAAATTTGCAAGTGAATATCAACAATATTTACGTTATGCATTGTATCATTTTAATGGAAAAGTGATTATCACTTATGACATGTCATTGGATAGATCAAAATTGGTCTATGCAAAAACGTATTTTAGCATATAGATATATTGATGATAGACACACTGCATGTTTTATTGCACAAAATATTAATGAAATTTGTGATTATTATGGAATAAATGATAAAATTATGGCTATTATATTAGATAATGCTTCTTCTAATGATTATGCTATACGACTTTTTAAAGTTCGATTAATTTCATGTTTTCCTAATCATTTTCATATAAGATGTGTGTGTCATATTTATAATTTAGTTGTAAATGATGGCCTAAAACTTTTTGAAAGCATTCTTGAAAAAATACAATTTGTTATAAATTTTATTTTAAATGTAATAAAATACAAAGACGCAAAGAATATAAAAAAAATTATCACGATTGTGGATTACCTTATAGAAAAATTGCATAAGAAGTTTCGACTAGGTGTAATTCGTTGTATGAACAACTACTTGTTGCTTACGATTATAGACAACTTATAACTTTATTATTTAATGTCCATAATAGAAATTCAAGGGATATGCTTGTATAAATGATTGGGGGGAAAATTAGAACTTAATGGATTATTAGAGAAAAAATTTGAAGCTACAAAAGAATTTTTCGGTATCTATTATCCTACTATTTCAAATATGTTATTTTATATCGCTCTAACATTTTGTTACTTAATGAATATATGAAAAAATAAACTTATAAGGCATCTATTGAAAAAATGTTTAAAATTTTTAAAAAATACTTTTTCATAGTCCCACTATTTATATTATTGGTGTTGTATTAAATCTGACCATTAAAGTAGACGGTTGTAAAACACTTGTAGAAACGATTTATGATTGTAGAGATGTACTTCTAACAGACTCAACTGAAGAATCAACTCGCGAACCAACTAAAGAAGAAATTACGTCTAGCATACACACCAAATGCAAAAAAGTATATATATATTACCAACAACAAAGTGCAAATAATCAATCGGTTTCTATACCATCTTCTACTACTTCACTGCAACCTTATAAAAAACATATGATTTCTGCTGCTAGTATTCAAGGCCTTAGAAATAAAATGTTTAGTGGTTCAACTTCTTCACAAGTAAGCAAATTTGATGTTTATGTCTTGCAGAGTGTTTTACCGTACGAATTAATTGTCAATAATGAATGACATGAAGACTTGCTGAAATACTAGAGGGAGAATGAGAAGACATTTCCGACACTAGCAAAGATGTCCCGAGATGTGCTGAACATTCAAATGTCATCAACGAAAGTGATTTTTTTGCGGGAAAATTTTAAATATGAGAGCACATACACTCATTGGCGGGAGACACATTGGAGATTGCAGTTCTATCCAGAGATTGGATTCGAGCGGAACGTAGAAGGTGCGATCAAACGGAGATCAACGAAGAAGAAGACTACAACTACAACGAAATCTTATCCGAGGGAACAGGAAGCGACGTCGAACAATTTGACCAACAAATTCCAATTCCAACCGAAGATCCTCAAAACATTGTGAGGAAGGTAGAAAAAGTATGATTAACTATGTAATTTTTTTAATTGAAATTTTGCTATGTGATTTGCAACTTTTGAACAACACCACAAAGTTGCAATTTTGAAATTGTATTACAAAAAAATCATATTTCTATTAAATAATATAAAAGGCACAAAAATAGTCTTGGAATATTTTTATTACACTATCTTGTTCAATTATTGAAATGTTGATATATATTATTTTTTAAAATTAAGTGCCAATAAAAAAATCCCGACCCCGTTTCCTGCGGGATGTGGGATGGGACGGGACATCCGCCTGTCCCGCTAATCCCGGCCTGCCAATCCCGCCGGAGACCTGGTCCCGACCCTTCCCCTGTCCCGCCGGGATCCTCCCTGCCCCGCCCCGTTGGACACCCCTTTTCCTTGTTAATCATCTTGTATTTTCACCATTTATTTATTCCCTTTTTCTTTCCACGTGCAATATTAAGCTAAATTTTCCCCAAGGAAAAGTTACTTTTTCCGGGTCTTGCTACTGCATCGTTTATTTGTTCAATTTGATAGAAATAATATTATATTAAGAGGGTTTTCAATAGATCCTGATGGTCCGGTCCTTTCTCAAATTTTGTACATAGCGAGAGCTTAATGTACATAAATAATATTATACAAATAGGGTTTACAATAGATCATCGTGGTCCGGCCCTTCCTCAGATTTCGTACATAGCATGAGCTTAATGCACAGAGCTATCCTTTTATTTATTATTATAAGTGTCACGCCCCAGCTATAGAGGGGCTAGATCGACACCCGGTGCCTTACTTGACAGAGCGTATTAATATAATATTTTTTGAAT
The DNA here is from genome assembly GCA_029783415.1 of Anisodus acutangulus. Lineage (NCBI taxonomy): Eukaryota > Viridiplantae > Streptophyta > Magnoliopsida > Solanales > Solanaceae > Anisodus > Anisodus acutangulus. Next base: position 3,485,431 of record CM056503.1, read on the forward strand.
ATTCTTTCATTAATTGTATACCTCTTATTTTAGGTAAAATTGTAATCCTATTGTAATTAGTTATCCTATTTTAGGTAGAATTATATTTCCTATTGTAATTAGCTTGATTAGTTACATAGTTTAAACATTCCTGTACTACTATATATATTGGACATTATTGATGAATACAATCAAGGAACATCTTCCTTTATGGTATCAGTAGCCAAAAAATACCTCCGTCGCCGCCAACCATAGCTCTCGGCCGCCACCCCCACGGAACCCTAGTGATTTTTTCCCAACAATTCTATCTCCCATCTCGTAAATTTCATCTTCCATGGCTGACAAAATCAAATTTCATCCTGCACTTGCAGTAATAAATATCAAAAACTTCATCCCTATCGCCCTTGAGATGGAAAATGGCCAATACTCCTCGTGGGCGTAGCTTTTTAAAATCCATTATTGTATTTACGAAGTTATCGACTACATCATCTCTCCTACACCGAAGTCTACAGACCTACCATCGGTTTCGATTTATGCTGATGCACTCTGGCCTCATTTGGATGCAGTCGTCCTCCAGTGGATATACGACATAATCTCTAATGATCTGTTGCACACCATCATTGAGACCAATGTCACTGCCCGCCAAACATGGAAACGTTCGAAAAGTATTTTCCACGACAACAAAACTCAACGAGTGTTATGCCTTGAAAATCAGTTCAAAGACGTTTATCATGACGATTTCCCAAACGTGTCTGCATATTATCAAGAACTCAAGATTCTTGCCGACCAACTCTCCAACGTCAGCGCAGCAGTCACTAATCAACGATTGGTCATGCAACTTATTGCATGCTTGAACGAATCCTATGACAGTGTTGCCACCATCCTTCAGCAATACACGATGTTACCTCCATTTTATGAGGTCGTTCGAAGCTTATTCTTGAGGAAACCCGAAAAATCAAGCGCAACACCACTCAGGCCAGCATTGCCGACGCCTCCCTTACCATCACCGTCGGGCCCTCAGCCGACGGTAGGGCCTCCAACTCCGGCAACCAGAACCGCAGGCCTGAGGACCCGCAACAACCGCCAGAGCAAGCAGTCCGGCAAGGGCCGCGCCGAACGAAATTTTGGCAACAACGGCGGCGGAAAGGGGCAGTTCTCGTCGGCAGGAAATAGCCAGCAGCGACCGCGGCAGTGACAACAACCTCCGTTGTGGGCTACCTACCCGTCGTGTGGGCTCTACTATTACGGGCCTCTCCTCCTAGCCTATATCTGACATCCTCGTGGACTCCACCTCAGAACCGACATGCCCACTCTAGCATACTCGGCTCACGTCCCTAACAGGCCTACACAAAGACAAATCAACTTATGCAATCGACCGACATTGAGGCAAGCAGAACACAATGTCACTCAATGCTCCAGACGAAAATTGGTATATGAACACATGCGCTACATCTCACATGACGGCATCATAATGTACTCTCTCGTCTTATTCCAATTTGAGTAATTTAAATCGGAATATTATTGTTGGTTGTAGAATTGAGACTCATCAAATATTGTATGCCTATTATCAAGCATATTTAGACCCATAAAGCATATTTAGACTGACAAGACAATACCAAACTGAAACTCAAACAATACCAACGTAGGCTGACAAGGCCGTACTAAGAAAAATTGTAAACAATGACTATCTCAACTGCAATGAAAACAACTCTAAAACATATATATATATATATATATATATATATATATATATATATATATATATATATATATATATATATATATATATATATATATATGGGTCGACGAGGCCACTATGAGTGTTGTCATGATACAACCCAAAAGACATATACAAGAGCCGGCAAGGCCTCAAAATTGACAATTGTACAATAACAAAACATGTATACAAGCCTATAAGGATAACAAATGTATTGTGGTCGGGACAAGCCCCGTCTACCCATACTGTCTGTACAATAAAATCCTGAACTTGGCAATTCCAAATGAAATATAACTTACCAACAAGCTAATGCACGACACGTCTACTGTGGTGATCTATCTCTCTGACCGTCAGAACACGTAGGCATGAAATGCAGCGCCCCTGAAAAAGGGACGGCAGTACAAAATAATGTACCGAGCATGTAAGACAACTAACTAACTGAAAGCTGAAACTGAACTGCAATATGTAATAACTGAAAGTAATGAAAGTCAAAGATAAACGAGTATGTACTTACATGCTCGTGTCTCAACTCACACACCAATGCAATACATATATAGTTATCCGGCTATATATATGGCTCGATAATTGTGTGACTACCCGTCAATGTGAGCTCGATAAATGGCTACCGACCATGTAGACTCGATAAGTATTTACCCGATCATGTAGGCTCGCTAAGTATCTATCCGGTCATGTAGGCTCGAGGAATAAGTATAAACTGGGATGTACTCCCGGTATGGGACAATCACAATACAACTCTAAAGGAAAGGACTTGAATAGTAAAATGTTTTTCATTGAAAACTCTTCTTTCTGAAAAGTAGTTTTGGAACTAAGGTCATGTCAAAAGAGAGAATGAATAGCCTTTACATACCTTATAATAATATGTCCAATAATCATGGTGAACTCAATTCGTCGCACCTTAATCTACAACAACGATAATGATTCTATGGTTAAGCTACAAAAGATACAACTATCATATACCGAACGATAAGCTTATTTACATCAAAACGGGCAGCATCTCCCCTGTTCTCGTTACATTTCCCAAGTCCTTATTAGGCATAAATAACAACTATAAGACAGCCATAAACTCAAACAATAATACACGAGCGATAAACTCGATTTACAATATCAAACAATGTTTCTCCAACTTCTCCGTTCTTCCAAATATGAAACTTTATCAACAATACATAAACATATATGCAAACATTTTCAGCCATGTTCTTATAACAAAACGATCACCAAAATCATCCCCAACAAATAATACAACATTTCAACTACCTCATCTAGTCATGTAACTTGTATCTTGCCTCTTTCAAGCATAATCAATCATCAACCTAACTCATATAGTAAATGTTTATACTCGCAGCACCCAAACAAGTACATTCACGTAATTTTTAGCCTTAACATATCATAAATATGGCTTCAAAATAGTCCAATACCACACAACATATTAAATACGATTTCCAAGGTGTTATCTTGCAACTTACTCGTCCTTACAACAAGACTAAAGCTTAGATATGCTCAAGCACAAGTAGAAGAGGGGAAATATTATCCTTAGATAACAAGAACAACCTTCAGCAAGTACTTCCTTTAACTTAGAACAATCCTCAACATGATAATAACACAATAAAAGCACTTCCCTCTAGTCTCACACGATTTTTGATGTTGGGTTTGGATAGTTTAGCTTTGGATTTACTATTGAATCATGGGAGGACACTTAGAAAGAGTTTGAGAGGTGTTAAAGGATTGGTCTGATCGAAAAATGACTTAAAACAATCCTTGCCCTGCTTAAATAAAGAATTAGAAAATTCCACCGCCTAAGTGGGTCCCAAGCGAGCTGCTTTGCAACGTGTTCTTAAAACACACATAATTTTTTATACATGGTTTTGATTGACGAACGTAGAAAGTAGGCTCTCTAACTAGAATTTAGATAAGTTATGCACCCCATAACACCTTATATACTAGGAGATACACCCCCCATAAAGTTGGGGTTGAATCTTGTCCAGAATTATGTCTATCTTTCCCCCCGAGTTTCGACAAACTTAATTTATTTGATTCGTTTAGCCCTGAGTTTTTACAAGACTTAATTAACACTTGTTTTAAATCATTTCCTTAACCTTGTAGAGGTATTTTAACCTCTTCGAGTCACATTCACCTTTAGTCGTCTATAATTTCAAAGATGATCCATTTCAAGCTTGCGTCAACTAACTCACGACGCAACTTAGCGTGCGAAATTATGGAATGTTATAATAAGAGGTTTTAGTGGTTATTTGTTGAATATAAATTTCTTAAGTATACAATTTAAACTGGTTCTAAATTTTACATTCCATTCACCCAATTTATGTGACACTTTTACTTGAAATCAATTTAACTAATTTTTGACGCTAAATATAATTAGATTAAGTTAATATTTTAAATTTAAATATTCAACATTTATTTGATTAGTACTATAAACTGCAATGATTCTCATGTCATGAAAAAATATATCTCTCAATCACTTTTATTTGTTTACTATCTTAAAAATAAAATTTTACTTTATCATACAAAGAGAAAATAATTATTTTTTCTATTTTATTCTTAACATTATTTACACATTTCTCAAACTATTTTTCAAATGCCTTGAAAATATACATCAATTAATATTATATGGTAAAAATACGTACTTCTTTTATTTTATTTAAGAAAGTATAAAGTTCATTGTGAATAAACAAAAATGAACAGAGAATATTTTAGAATGTCTGTCAAAATACATAATTTAAATTTCAAAAAATGAAGTCTCGCAAAATAGAAAATGTACATAGAGTACCTCATCCGTCCAAATTCATGCAACACTATTTTCTTTTTAGTTCATTCCAAAATAAATTTCACGTTTTTTTATTTGATAGTTATTTAATAATATAATCTTTATTTTATTCTTATTGTGTCCCACTTAATTTTAAAAATATACTTATTATGAAGACAAGTCAACAAAAATAAGTATTAAAATAAGTGTAATTTAATAATTATAATAAAATCTTCACTTATTTTTAAAATTTTGTATTTGATCAAATGATGATACATAAATTAAAACGAAAGAAATATTTTTAAGTGTTATTTATACGTTTTAAAAATAGAAGCCTAAAAGAGAGACTATTTGCCTAAATGGTCTATGTGAGCGTAGACTTTTCAGCGCACAGAAAAGGAGGTGGGGATAAATACAGAAGAGAGATATTGGGTACAGTTTAATCAGCGATGTGTCAACACAATGGGACCGACACTTTCCATGTATTTACTGAATCTGCCACCACGTTTACTAAAAATAGGCACATTCATTGTCCTTGCTCGATCTCTGCTCCCATTATTTTTTCCTTTGACTGTTCAAAATTGTACTCCCTCCTTCCCATTTTATAAGAACTTTTTTTTACATAAATTTTAAAAAATAAAAAAAGATTTTTAAAATTTATAATTTAAATTAATTTATAATAATTTGTATGGTTGACAATTATTTCATTAAGGATATAGAGGCAAATTTAAAATTGTATTGTTACTAAATATAAAAAAATATTATTCTTTTTTAGACTAACTAAAAATGAAAGCGTGTCATATATATTGAGACCAATAGAGTACTACTTATTCTACTTAACTCATTTTTTTCTACAATAATAATAACAATATACTAAATGTATTTTCACTTTTGAGGTTTGAAGAGATAGAGTGTAAATCAACATCAAACAAATAACAACATACATGTGTAATTCAACAAAGAGGAGTATGAGAGGATAGGATGTACGCATACCTTATTTCTATCTTTGTGGGATAGAAAGACTGTTTGTGATAGACCATCGGCTCAAAAGGAAAATAGTCGATACAAGATTGCAAGGAAAATAAGACATCAAAATATCAGGATACAAAGTAAATGAAGCAACACATAGTAATACACACATAAAGAGTGACGCGATACCTAAGTAATACTACTAAGAAAAGGAGAAGAGGAGATGAAGAGGCTAGCCCCTTACCTCTCCTGCACAATGTGATAAAAACTCAACTACCAACTAACCTTCTACCCTAATTCTCGACCTCCAAATCTTCATATTTAAGTTCATGTCCCCAATCAACTGAAGTTGTGTCATGTCATGTCTAATCACCTCCCATAGTTCTTCTTTGGTCTACCTCTACCTCTACCTCTATTAACCCATGCTACCACTACTCTCACATCTCCTAACTGGCACACCTCCTAATCACATGTCCGAACTATCTCAACCTCGTTTTCCTCATATTATCCTCCACGGAGGCTATTCAGACCTTATCTTCATTCCTAATCACATCTCTCTTAGTATGACTACACATCCATATGATCAACATCCTCATCTCCGCTATCTTAATCTTCTGAACGTAGACATTATTGATTGGACAACATTTTGCCTCATCCAACAATGCTGGTCTGACCATATGATAGAGGGTAAATCCAAAATGTTAAACTGTAAAGCCTAAATTTTGAATCTTGAATCCTAACATTTGAGAACTTATTCCTCTCCAGTGATAATAGAAAGACTGTTTTCAAAAAATCTTCAACTCAAGTAACGCATAACAAATAATATAGGAGCAAATAAAGCATAGAAAATAGTAGGAAAGAATAATATAACATTGATAATAAAAATAATGTGAGGTAATCAAAAGAAGAAACTATAAAATTAATACTAATACTATCGTTAAGCAAGGAGAGACATGTATTATGCACTAAATTACCCACCAAGCCTATTCGCAGGAGAAAATAACGCTCAATTACCTTCTTTTTTTTAATCTCTCTCTTTCATTTAATAATCATGGTGAATTTGAGTTAGCCTGTATATACCTTTATTAGTTTATGAAATATATACTATCTTTCATTTGGTATGAATATTGAGTAATTTTAGCTATGTACTAAAATTTAAGCAAATAAAAAGAAATTTTTATAAACTAGCTGGCTATTATAAAAAGATTCCAATTAAATTGAAACTACACATTTTACTTTGTTGGCCCCTACTCTAAAACCGACAACTGAGTGTGGATTTGTCCGTAAGGTCCACTCTCCACCGTCCTTATCCATTCTTCACGGTGGCCGTCGCTCTAATGGCATTCCTGTTATTGCTCCTCAAATCCATGCCCTGAAAATATCAACTACGAGTGGTAATTAATTCATGTCCCTCCATGATTAATTAAATTCCCTGAATTATTCCTATTTAGACCCGTCTTTAGTCATATACGTATTTGCATGGTTGACAGTTGACACCACGGTCAAATTTATGAAAATAAAATAGATCACGTAAACCCAAAATCATTCAACTAAAATTACTACATAATGCGTATAATTCAATATATTTAATATTAATTAAAGAAATTTAATCTCAAATAAAATTGAATGATACGCTAGTTAAGCATTAAGTTTAATTCTTTAAAATCGAGAAATTAAAAAATAACGGTACACCTTCTTCAAGTCATGAATTCACCTTTGTTGACACCATAAACTAAATCGAGCATTTTACTATTATAAATATTGGATAGATTAAATTGAATGACTTCTCTTTTCATCCTTTTTATTTTATTTTTATCATGTATAGTATGTTCGCCCGGTGTATAGTTTTGCTTACGCTAGTAAACAGGTATTTATATTATAATAAAAATCATCTAGTATTTATATTATAATAAAAACCTTATTTATTATTAATATCTTTACTTGCGGTAATTAGACCTATTAGGAGAACCAATAATTGCATCAAAGATGTAGGGTTAGTACATACAAAACTTCTTAATTGACTAATTATAAATAACTTAAGATTATAGAATAAAGGATACCAAATATAGATCGAGATATCATGGTGATTTTGTAATTTCACAAAATATAATGTGGTAGAATTAATAGAAATAATCACAAAAAATGGAACTATTCGTTTTTAACTGACAAATTATACCCCTTTATTTTGAATTTTTTTATTTAAAATTGATCAACTTAAGTGAGATTTCAACTTACGATCAATATTAATAATGGATCGCTCTACTATTGAGCTACCGAGGAACGATATAAGATTCAATTTTATAGATTTCAATTTCTGTTTTTAATCCATGACTAATGTCATAATCCAACATATTATACGTTACGTTCGTAAGCACTCAACGAAGAACTAATTTTGACTAATACTTTGCTTCTACTAATTCAAATTTCTGAATTTACCTTCAAATTTCTGAATTATTCCAATTTGTGTTTATCGTAAAATATTTTGAAAGGCGCAAACTTCGGTGAAAATACACTATACGACAAATTACTGAACCACGAACTGATTAGTCCGAGTTCCTCCGACAGGTGTCTCACAATGGATCAGATGATGCCACGTGGACCATCGGATTTATCGCACGTGGGAAAGAAGTAGCTAGCCTATCACTGAGACCTCCCTTCATTTAACCATGGTTAACACTTTTAACACTACACCATGGTTAGTTTCTCTCGCCGCTAAGAAAATGAAGAAAAATGACCACATTTGAAAATGGTTTTACACTTCACATATATCTCTATTATGATAGCTTTCAAAAATAGTCTCTTCTCTTTCATTCTCTCTGTGTTCTAAAAAGCAAACCACCGTCATGTATGAATATTAAGCTCTTGTTCCCATTTTTCTTCTTCTCCTTTCACCGGGAACACAACACAACAATTCCCGAAAATAATAGCAAAGTTTTTGAGTGCCATTTTTTACAAGTAAGCTAAAAGGGGCAGTGAGTTGAGGCACTCATGAAGTGGAGAAAATAAAGTTAGTTGAAAACACATGTAAATTTCAAGTGTTTTTCTTAGCTAAATATGGCAGAGATGGAAATATCATCATCAATGGCAGTAACTGGTGCTTCATTAGAAGTAACAATTACTTCACAACAAAATTTTCCAGTAAAGAGGAAACGGAATCTTCCTGGCAATCCTGGTAAAGTAATCTCACAATTTCACTAAGCTCCCTTTTGATCATATATTTTGGAAGTTAAAATTCTAAGTTGGATGAAAATTTTCATCCACTCACAAAATTTTTAAAATTTTCAAATAGAATACATGTTCAAAGTTCAAACACAGCTTCAACTTTCAAAAATTATTTTTCAACACAACTTTAAAAACTTCATTTCAAATTTTACAAAATCTGTGGCTAAACGCTAGCTAATTTTTTTCGTTATCTGCTACTTTTATTATCCTTAAATTAAAAATGGTGTGTGATTGTAGATCCAGAAGCAGAAGTAATAGTGCTATCACCAAAAACTCTAATGGCGACAAACAGATTCGTATGTGAGATTTGTAACAAAGGTTTTCAAAGAGATCAAAATTTACAGCTACACAGGAGAGGACATAACTTGCCATGGAAACTCCGACAACGTACGAGTAATGAAGTGAAAAAACGTGTTTATGTTTGTCCGGAAACTACGTGTGTTCATCATGATCCTTCTAGAGCTTTAGGTGATCTGACAGGAATTAAGAAGCATTTTAGTAGAAAACATGGTGAGAAGAAGTTTAAGTGTGAACGTTGCACCAAAAAATACGCTGTGCATTCAGATTGGAAAGCACATATGAAGACTTGTGGTACTAAAGAGTATCGTTGTGATTGTGGAACTTTGTTTTCCAGGTACTTTTAACTCTCTTTTCCCTCATTGCAAGTAAAATATTCAAAAATTTACTGGATAAGTATTTCAAGTGAAATAATGGTCTAAAAGATTTAGTTAAGTTCCATTTCAACCTTTGCAATACGTAATGACTTATTGTAAGTGATAGAGTGATCTTGCTGGTGCGATCTACTGAGATTATTCAGTAATTTATAAAGAAAAAGAAAGTTCAATTTTGACCTAAATTGTTCAAACGGTGACTAATATTTTTTCATTTGATGGTGAAGGAGGGATAGTTTCATAACTCATAGAGCATTTTGTGATGCATTGGCTCAAGAAAGTGCAAGATCTCAACCGTTGATTACGAATACTGAAGGAGATTTGAAGGTTGATGAATTAGCTGTTAGCAAAACGGCATCGTCTTCTTTGAGTCCTCCACCACAACCATTAACTCCATCAACTGGGGTTCTTTCTCCAGTTCTATCAATTCAAAGTTCAGGTAAAAAAATAGAGGGGAAAAAGGGGGAAATAAAGGCTAATTTTACGTACTTTTTTTTAGTATTGCACATGCATAATCTGCAATTTGTCAATATCGTAGATGCAAACGAATATGACTATATGAAAACGCTTCTCTCGTTTTTAATAATTTGGATTCTTTGAATTGTTAATTCTTGAGGGGTGGGGTTTTTTTCATGTGGTTATCTTTTTGGGGTTTGATTTGTTCATTGGTGTCCTTGTTTTTTCCTGAAGCTTCGTCGTTGTATGTGATACTTTTATGCGATAATTTTCGCTTTTTTGAGATTCAAATTGAATTAGTTTTAATTAATATTTAAATACAGTAATATGAGAAAAATTATAATTTATTATATTTTTTAATTTAATTTAACTTCAAAATTTAATTAAATTGATTTTAGAAAAGCAAAAATTATCACAGAGGAGGTATTCACCATTAATTTATTTAGTCATTAATATAGTTTTGACCACGGGGAAGGGAGGAATAAAAAATGGTGTAATTAATAGAATATAATAATGTTAGTACGTGCTCAAATATCGAAAAAGGATAAAAAAAAAAAAGATGGGACGTTGAGTGAAGGAAAGAGATTTCATGATTGCTTCTGCTTTTTAAGGTGAAAGGTCTCTGTTTAAACTAAAGTGGGATGCATATTGGATTGGGGGATTCAGAACTTACAAAAGTTTATTCCATTTTTAAAGATTGCCATCTTTTTCTAGATTGAATGAATAAAACTCCCTTTTCTCTTTTGTTCTTTTCTGGGTGACAGAATTGCTTGCAGACAATCAAAATCAAGGTGGAGTACAACTACAACAAAGACAAGGTACAACAACGCCCATTTCTACCGTTACCACATCCACCGCAATGTCTACTACTACTGCTAGTACTGATCCTAGTAGTACCAAGGTGTTTGCTAGTGTATTTCCATCGTCTTCGACTTCAGCTGAGCAAGCCCACTCGTCTTATTCGGATATTCTCTGTGCTATTGGGACCGAGCGAATCGAGCCAATGTCGCTCTCATTGTCGTCTTCGCTTTACTTGTCCAATAATGGATCAACTTTATTCCAAGAACACACCGGCCACGGCCAGCATTACGGTTCAACAACAACTCAATCAGTATTATCTGCTACTGCGTTGCTTCAAAAAGCTGCCCAAATGGAATCTACAACCTCAAACAACTCGTTTCTTCGTGGCCTCGGATTGGCCATGTCACCGAGTACCTCTGCACCTGATGATATATCACTCGCCCGAAGGACGAATTCTCTCCGACACGTGAAGCTAGAGAGCAATATTCTCGAGGTACCACCTGGGCTCGGGGTGCAAGTTCCTACTAATGGTCCTTCAGGATTGACAGACTTAATGATGGGTCCGTCGATATCTCATCAGTCTATGATGTTCGGAAACAAGCCTCCAACTCTTGATTTTCTCGGTTTAGGAAATGGTGCAAGTGGAACTCCATCAAACGGGTTTTCAGCTTTTTTAAGCTCAATGGATGGTGGATTTGGTGTTGTTGCAGAGCCTTGGGATGACCCTTCTGATAGAAAGCCTCCTATGCTCTAGCTGGAATTTAGTTGCATTAATGCAATAATGTCTGTCAAGGGCACTAGCGCATACCCAGGTGATTCACCACCTACCCCTCAGATCTCGGCACAGTGGGACTTTGAAAATAAGCTCTATTCACATCCATCTCATAGTTTTGAGTTGGAGTTAGTTTTTGTTTGATATTATACATACCCAATAATTGATAGGCATAGAAGTTATTTTCACGATCTTGATATTTTGCACACTTTTGGTCTCAATTACCAAACTTCATTTTGAGATTTTAGTTTATTTTGGATTGGATTAGGACATGCAGTTAAATAGAAGAATATGTTAGATGCATCTAGTAGCTATATATTAGCTAGGTTTCTACTTGTTTTGTACTCCTAGTAATTATGTGAGAATAACTGAGTCCAGAATGTGGATATTTCTCACTTAGGAAAATTCTTTAATTTTCCACCTACTTTCTTTGTCCATTCTTTTTGTCTTTTGAACGTCAAATTTTCGTTTACATTAGCATGTTGCACTGCGTAAGTGTGTAGTAAGCAAAGTCTAGTGTGATTTGATGATTTTGTGAAACACTCATTCAAGTAGAATATTGGATGCAAATTATCTGAAGGTCCTTAATTCTTGTGACAATGAATGATGCTCCATATAATTAATAGATATGTTTGGCATGATTAAAGTCATTTTAAGAATATGTTTTTTTTGTGAGAAAATCATTTTCTGATAACCAACATTCTTAGCGTTTGATCGTCTATTTTATATTAATTATTAGCTTTGTCTTATTCTTACAAGTTATATTAAATTTTAACTTTATTACTATTAAATATACACAATATATATGTGTATATTGTCTCTCGGATGGCTCTCGGGTTTCAATCCCTTTGTATCGTGTATATGAGTAAATATTTAGTATCCTAGTTTATGTAATATTGTAATGTAATTAGTATTGTACATTACCATAATAATTGTATTACCATAAATGTATATTTAATATCCAAGTAGAATAAGGTTTTAGGAATAGAATAGAAATATAATTCTCCTATTATGGAAATATGTAGCTTGTATAAATAGTCTTTCAATCAATAAAAATAATCAAGAAATTATTTCTTTCAATTACTTATAGCAATCGATACTTAAAGATCATATTTATCTTTAGCACTTCAAAATTTCATTGGAAACATTTTCCTATTTACTAATATTATTACAATTACAGTTAGCAAGCTTCAATCTCAAAAAAGTTAAGAGTCTAATAAATGCTTCATTTAAGCTAATTTCATTTGCATCATACAAAAAATAAAAGTGAAAAGAAATCAATTCTCTAACAAGCCTAAAATCTATCTTCACTTGTCATAATTTCACACCTAATATTATCAATACTAATTATTTTTTAAATTCTTTTCCTCACCAACCAAATATAAGAATACTTTCCAACAATGTACATCCACCAGGTTAGAGACAGCTAAGGGAGTAGACATTAGAGAATCAGAAAATAGGAGTGTGGAGAATAGGCAACAGACATTGCCATTTATATTTTATTTATTTTTTTATTTTATTTTTGATAATCCAGGTTTCCAATAGACATTGCCATTTATATTGAAAGTACCATTACACTACTAAACAGAGACGATCATGCCTGTTGGTCAGTAGGGGCTGCCCCAGTCAAATATTGAACTTCAATTTAATTAAAATTTTTGTAAACTTTTGTAGTTGACTGTTGGGTCACATTGAAAATCAAAGAAATTAAAGAAGAAAAATAGAATTCGTGAAATGAAAGTGCCATGACACATTCCTTTTCTGGTCCTCACCCTTTTCATGATAGTGGTAAAACTCATGTTACAATCAATTTGATCTACCTAGATTCACTTTTACACCAGAATTAGTGAACGAAAACTCATAGTAACATTTTTCACCTAGGGACGGAATCAAAATTTAAACTTTATAGATTATAAATTTTAGGACAACAACGTCAAATATTAGTAACTAAATTTTGAATTTAATTTTTTTAAAACTTATTAAGGCCGAATATGTAAGTATAACCTTCTAGCTCTGCTCCTGTCTCACGCTAAAATAGTTAAGATCATTCAAAGGCACCAACAAATACTGGTTTTCTTCCTCATATGTTTATTTCTTTTTCTAATTCCTCTTAATAAAGGTTCTAATTCCATTACTGATCAAGAGCATGATCCCAAAATTAGACGTTTAACTGATAATTCAAAACAAGTGTAAGGATAATTATGCCTTTCTGTATTTTAAATTGGATTGCCAGGTCAGCATAACATTGAGTGATGCACTCTCTTGACTCTGCCCACGTGCACTGACATCGATTGTGCAGTTATGTTGATGAGGATCAATGACAATTTAAGAAGCATTAACACTCCAGCTCATTCACAATTTTCATTATTTTAAAAGTTTCCTCATATTTATAGTACTTATAATATTAAACCAAACAACATAGTTTAATTTCAGGGGTGAAATTTGATAGACGGTACGCAGACTTTTTTTTCCCATGTGAAGATAGAAAGGTCGTTTTCAAAAAAAACTTTGGCTCAACTAACGCATTTCAAAATGGATTTAAAAGAAGAAAACAGAAGTACAAAGTAATCACAATTCACAAATAAAAGGGCACATGTTATATAATGCAGACAAAAGGAACAGTAATCACATCAAAATAAAACGATAATCGAAGTACAATAAGTACTAACAGATCGTAACAGAGAATGAGCGACCAAAAATTATTAAAATAGTGTTAATACTACTAGTATGCAAGAGAGAAACCTATCTGCACGATAACGAGATGATGCTCACTTATCTACTACATTAATCTGCGACTTCCCTAACTTTCTAATTAAATCAATATATACAAAATAAATATCTTACATATATAATTGCTTCTGCTCAGATAGTTCAATAATTAAGAGATAACAATTTAAACTGTTACTAAAAATATTAAATTTAGTAATTTCTAAAGGAATATGTTTTTTCATTGTATTCATCAATAATGTACTATATATATAGTAGAACAAGAATATTTAAACTAGGTAACTAATCAATCTAATTACAATAGAAAATATAATTCTACCTAAAATAGGAGACCTAATTACAATAGGAATACAATTCTACCTAAAATAAGATATATACAATTAATGAAAAAATATTCGGAAAATATTCTATACACCCCTGCAGTCGAAGCGGGAGGTTAACGAACACTGAGACTGGCTCGAAAATCACCAAACAGTACGCGCGGAAGTCCTTTGGTAAATATGTCGGCAATCTGATATCTGAAAGGAACATGAAGGACACAAACTTGACCACGAGCCATTTTTTCGCGAAATGAATGTCTATCTCAATGTGTTTAGTGCGCTGATGTTGGACGGGATTGCCGGAAAGATATATCGCACTAATATTATCGCAGTAGACCAATGTTGCCTTTTAATCGGGCAGTGAAACTCAAGTAGAAGGTTACATATCCAATAAGACTCAGAGACGATGTTGGTGACACCTCTGTACTCTGCTTCGGCACTGGATCGAGATAGTGTGGGTTGCCTTTTGGAAGACCAAGACAATAGGTTATCTCCGAGAAAAATGCAATAACCAGACGTGCAGCGTCGGGTGTCAGGACATCCACCCAGTCAACATCAGAATAAGCAGTGACACTAGTGAGCGAGGACCTGTATAGATGTAATCCGAAGTGAAGTGTACCTCAAACGTATCGTAGAATACATTTGAGGGCATGTATGTGTGCTTCCGTTAGATTGTGCATGTGTAGGCAGATTTGTTGCACGTCATAGGATATGTCAGGTCTCGTGAATGTGAGGTACTACACGGCCCAACCAGACTACGATAGTGAGTCGGGTTTGAATATGGGGGGTCGAAATCAGCGTTAAGCTTGGAATTGGTGTCTACTAGCGTGTGGGATTGTTTGCAAGGTGTCATGCCTGCACGGTCAAGGATCTCTTTGGCGTACTTCTTCTGACATAGAAATAGCCGCCATAATGTTGAGTGACAGAAATGCCCAAGAAATAACTCAGGGGCCCCAAATCCTTCATAACAAACTCAGAGAAAATGAGAGACATAATAGACCGATGGAGAACATCATATGATATGGTAAGGATGATGTCATCAACACATAATAATAGGTAAGCCATGTTTGTACCCTTGTTGTAGATTAACATGGAATGATCGGATTTACTGTGTGAAAAACTGATAAGGAGACATAATCGGTGAACCGCTGGTATCATGCTTGAGGAGCCTGTTTCAGTCCATAAAGCGATTTTCGCAACACACACACATAATCCAGATGAATAAGATCCATGAAACCCATAGACTGATGCATATATACCGTTTCATGAAGATCCTCATGTAAGAAGGCATTCTTGACATCAAGCTGATGAATGAGCCAAGACTTGGATAGAGCAATGCTGAGGATGGTCCGGATGGTTGCGGGCTTTACGATCGAGCTGAACGTTTCATCACAGTCCACTCCCACCTGTTGAGACCTGTCATCACCTACTAGACGAGCCTTGTGCCTCTCAAAAGAACCATCAGATTTACTTTTATATCTAAAAATACACATAGAACGAATAATGTTAGCATCAAATGGACGGGGTACTAGGTCTCACGTCTTCTTATAAATAAAAATATTATATTCGTCAATCATTGCGGCTTTCCAATTAGGGTCGGACAAGGCATCCTTCGAATTTTGAGGGATAAGGAAAGGGACAACTGAAAATGATAGGTTAAACAACCATTTAGGTTTATGAATTCCGTGCATGGCACATGTTCCAATAGTTCGAGAGCGTGTCTCGGGATGCGGGATGGGAGGGGGTGTGCCGCGAGATTGCCGGGAAGAGGAGAAAGGGCAGGGGTGGCGGGACCGGCTAGCCGATGCTCGATTTGTCTAGAGGTGATTGTAGAATCACACTGAGGCGGGCTATTCCGGGCCACCGTCGGCAGAATCGGGTGGGCAGTGTGTCCCTGACTGTTCGAGGTGGGGGTGGGTGCCAGGGTATGGGACAACGGACTATGTAAATGATGAATTAGAAGAGAGTTCAAGCCATCATCTAGAAAGTCGTAGGAATGCCGAGGTGGCGAGTTAGGGAGGCAAAGGGGATTTGAGACTCATCAAATATGACATGACGTGAAATAATAATTTTACGGCTTGATAAGTCATAGCACGAGTAACCAAGATGATTGGCGGGGTAACCTAGAAACTCGCACGAGAAAGACCGGGGTTGGAGTTTGTGAGTGGTCGGATGGAGAGGATAACAGAGACATCCAAAAATATGCAAGTGTTGGTAAGAGGGGTTCCTACGAAACAGAACTTGAGTGGGAAATCTTTGAGCTAGAGACTTGTTTGGGATTATGTTTAGGAGATAGGTTGCCATGGAAAGTGTGTAATGCCATAATTGAGGGGGAATTGAGGTGTGAGCAAGTAGGACACAAATTAGGCTGTTTATGGTTTGAATTTTCCATTCGGCCTTACCGTTTTTGGGAGGAGGCGTGAGGGCAGTAAAAATGAAAAATAAGACCATTATTGAAGCAAAATTGTTTGAATTGATTATTATTGAATTTCCTGTCATTGTCATATTGAAAACATTTAATGCTTTTTTCAAATTGTGTTTTTACGATAGCAGTAAATGAGGAAAAAATGGGGTAGACCTGAGATTTACTGCCAATTGGAAAAGTCCATAGAAAGTTGGAATAATCATCCAAAAATAACACATAATATTGATGGCCTACCCGTACTTAAAATATGGGACGTCCATAAATCACTATGTATGATATCGAAATATAGTAAAATACAATTTGTGGATGCAGACAATAGTAATTTAACATGTTTACCAAAAGCGCATGATTCACATATAGGAGTCCTAGAAATACAGTTGCAATTAATAAAATTATTTTTCTAAGGAGCGTAAAACAAAATCTCTCAGATGTCCTAATCTAGAGTGTCATACGGAAGACGAAAGAGCAACAAAGGTTGATGGAACTGAGGCTGGATTGTTGATGGCGTTTGAAATAGGGTAGAGATCTTCAGTGCTGTCACATCTCATTATTCATCTCCCTGTCGTAAAATCCTTCACATAAAAACCAAAAGGATCAAAGTAAAGGGAAACATTATTATCAGTTGTAAAACGTCGTACAAAAATTAGATTTTTAATGAGTTTAAGGACATGGAGGATATTTTTTAAGAAGTGGTGGATGTGGTGGGGATAAGGATAAATGACCAAAATCGCGAATGCGAATGTCTTGTCCACTACAAACAATATTATTCTGATTTAAATTACTCAAAGTGAAATAAGACGAGAAAGTACCTTGTGATGCCGTCATGTGAGATGTGACGCCTGTGTCCATATACCAATTTTCGTCTGGAATGTTGAGTGACATTGTGTTCATAGTTACCTCAATGTCAGTCGATGCATAAGTTGAGGGCGGGGGACCCTGTGCTATGTAGGCCTGTTGGGGACGTGGGCCGTGTTTGCCATGGTGGGCATGTCAGTTTTGAGGTGGAGTCCACAAGGATGTCAGATACGGGCTATGAGGAGATGCCCATGACGGTGGGGCCCACACGTCCATGGCGGAGGCTGCTGCTACTGCCGCGGTCCCCGCCGACTCTTTACTTCATTGTATTAATCAATAATGTACCATATATATAGTAATACAAGAATATTTAAATAGGTAACTAATCAACATAATTATAATAAGAAATATAATTCTACCTAAATAAGGAGACATAATTACAATAAAAATACAATTCTACCTAAAATAAGAGATATACAATTAATGAAAGAATATTCGGAAATTATTCTATTAGCATTTTAGAAAATGGCCAATGTGATTAGTAGTTAATTAGTCAAATATGCCTAAATCATGTAGATAGGTTTACTAATTATGCCTTTTTGTTTGATCTCTTCCGCCGGCAGACTTTCAAAATTAGTTAATTAATCAGTTATAACCCACTATTTATGCATTTCTACGGGGATGATAATTTCCCAAATCGCAATTTTAAGCTCCACTTCACTAGTAGCTCAACCGCCTCCTCCGCCATGGATCGCCGCTTCATTCTCATTTTCCGGCTGCTGGAAAACTGAGATTCTTTTACTATCTCACATTTCGTCAGTAGTAGCTCAACCTCCTCCTCCGTCGTGGAACGCCGCTTCTTCTCATTTTCCGGCCGCCGGAAAACTGAGATTCTTCGACTATGTATCTCGCAGTTGTTGCGATTTTGCTATTTACCGTAATATTCGTTTTCAAGTTCGTATATTCAGTGATTTACATTCCATAGAAATTCGAAAAGCACTTGCAAGGAATCTGAGGCCCTGGCTACCGTCCGATCTACGGAAACTCAGAGGAAATCAAACGGCTGATAAGCGAAGCTGAATCGAAATCGGTTCCGTTCAACCACAACGTGTTGCATCGAATCGCTCCACATTACTACAACTGCTCGGCTATTTACGGAAGACGTTTTTGTTCTGGTTCGGGTCGAAGCCCCGGTTGGTTCTTGCTGACCCGGATATGATTAAAGGGCTTTTTATGAATAAAGCTGCAGATAAAGTTGAGTTTGATCCACAATCTAAGAAGCTTTTTAGACAAGGGCTTGTTGGTTTGCGAGGTGAACAATGGGCTTTACATAGGAGGATTGCAAACCAGGCCTTCAACATGGAAGTTGTTAAGGTGATTGATCCATTTTTCTGACTAAAGCCCATTTGATTAAGTTTTTGTTTTTTCTTAAAAAGCAATTTTTAAAAACTTTTGCAATTACTCTCAAAATTACTTTATCAGTTTAATTTTATATGACACTCTTTGTTTGAAAATATGAGAAAAATGGTTCCATTATATTTGCTGTGGGTTCAAAATAATTTCTTAATTATGCAGTTAATAGTTTTAATTTTTTAAATTTGCTAAAAGGTACTAATATTTTAGTTTTCGTTAAAGTATTAACAAATTATGTTCGTTAAATTTAATGAAAATAGAGAAAAAAAGATTTAACTATAAACACCGAAAAAGTACTGTCAAAATTTAAAATATGCAACATAAAAAAATTATACTAGATACTAAAAAAATATAAATCATAGCATAAATTACGCACCAAACTTTAAAACTAAATAAAAAATTGTAAAATTATATGTATCTACCTGAGTTCCCGCTAATTTTCTTTTTCTTTTCCATAGTTTTTATCAATCTATATTTAGCTGAGACTAACAATACCTTTTTAAACCTAAATTCGAACATAAGCGACCATTTATGTCATTTCCTCCTCTTTATTATTTTCTAGTTTGTTCTAACTTCTAAGACGGTGTGGCCTTTATATTTGAAAGCTCTTTACTTGAGAATTCCTATTTTAACCTTAGAGAAACAGAGCAGCCACTATGCTCTCACAGTCATGGACAAAACCTCCGTGTACAGAGGTAAGTTCTTCCCTTTAATCCGATTGTTTGCTTTATCACATGCCCATGCAGCTTTGTTTCATTCCTGCTCTGCTAGTCCCTCGAAACATTATTCTTTACGAGAAAAGCCATCAGTTTCAAGAAAGCATAAAGTTGTTATTTTTAGGGACTTCAGACATGTGAATAATTTAAACGATGCTGTTTGTGTTTTTAATCAAATGGTCCAAACAGAACCACTTCCTTGTGTTGTAGAGTTCGCAAAATTGTTAAGGGTGATGATTAGTATGAAACATTATTCTGGTGTTGTTTCATTTTTTGGAGAGATGAGGAAACTAGGGATTCCCTTTGATGAGTATATATTAACTATTGTGATTAATTCTTTTTGTTTGCTGGGTTGTGCTGAACATGGGTTTTCGGTGCTGGGTATTTTCTTTAAGAGCGGTGTTCAGTTTAATGTGGTTACTTTTAGCACTATTTTAAGGGGACTTTGTGAACAAAATAAGATTAAGGATGCCATGTGGTTGTTTAATAAGCTGGTGACAGAGAGAATATGCAAGATGGATGAAGTTATGTTTGGTATAGTCATGAATGGGCTCTGTAAACAAGGGCATACGCAAACAGCTCTTAGTTTGTTGAGGATAATGGAGCAAGGGGATACCAAACCTAACACAATTGTGTATAGTATTGTTGTAGATGCACTTTGCAAGGACAAAATGGTAGGTGCTGCTTTCAACCTTTTCAATGAAATGAAGCGAAAAGGAATTACTCCAAACGTACTTACATATAGTTCACTGGTTGATGGATTGTGTAAGTTTGATCAGTGGGAAGAGGTTAGGCTGCTTTTGGATGAGATGATGTATCTTAATGTTTCCCCGAACGTGCACACATTTAGCATGTTGGTAGATGCATTTTGCAAAAAAGGGATGGTTGAAGATGCCGTGGAAGTGTTAACAATAATGATCCGAAGAGGTGAACATCCAGATGTGGTTACCTACAACTCTATAATGGAAGGGTACTGTTTGCGTGGTGAAATAGATGTAGCAAGGAGAATTTTAGACTCTATGATTGATACTGGAGTCAAGCCTGACATCTTTAGTTACAACATATTAGTCAATGGGTATTGCAAGCAAAAGAAATTAGACGAGGCCATGCATTTATATTTTGAAATCTCGCAAAAGGGGTTGAAACCTGACACTGTTACATATAGTACTATCTTGCAAGGCCTATTTGAAGTTGGTAGAGTTGAGTGTTCAGAAAATTTCTTTACTGAGATGGAAAATGCAGGCCATAGTCCTGACATTTACACTTGTGGCATAATGCTTCATGGTTATTTAAAGAATGGACATGTAGAAAAAGCTATGTCCCTATTTCATAGGTGGGAAAAACAAAAAGAAGATACAAATATTTTTATCTACAATACAGGCAACGGTGGATTTTTTAGAATTCAAAAGCTTGATAAAGCTCGTTCTATTTTTGATAAGCTTTATTCCATCGGGTTGCATCCTGATGCTATAACATACAATATAACAGTAAATGGACTTTGTGTTGAAGGTTTAGTAGATGAAGCCAAAGAGTTGCTAAGAAAAATGGAGGACAATGGTTGTTTGCCGGATAATGCCACTTCCAATCTTATTGTGCGTGGATTTCTCAAGAGTAATAAAACTAATGAAGCAATGGCTGTTTTGAAGGCAATCATTGGGGAAGGTTCTTTTTTGCCAGCTGATAAAGACACAGTGTCATTGCTAATAGAATTACTTTTGTTAATAGGGGAAGGTCCTTTTTTGCTTAATATGATACCAGAATTTCATATAAGAAATGAGAAATGAAGCTCTTTCTCCTCTCACTATTGGACTACTTTAGAGCATGGCTACAATTGGGAAAACCAAAAGATGATAGCACTCGAAGTTTATTTAGCTTCCAATTATGGTTTATGGAGGTATGTGACTTCTTAAAATTCATATATTGGAGGAATCTCTTTATCTGGAAAGTCTATCTTCCTGTATAATTTTTTTTTTAAAACATGATAATAGATGTAAGTCCTATTAAACATAACTCAATTCCTTGGTATGGTCATTCGGGAAGTTCCGAGGGAGACTCCCATATAATTCTAGCGAGAGCTGGAGACACCATCTTCCATTCTTATCGGTATCTGGAGTTTTTCAGTAACCATATTTAGCAATACCATTTTTGGACCGCTGTCCCATATTCAATAGTCTTGAAGTATTTTTTACACATTCATTTTGTTGTGATGTCTACTCCAGAGTCCAGTCACAAGTTCATGATTTCTGTTAAAATCAGTTGCGTTTTGGAGGCCTAATGGATAGTCTTTCCTTCAAGAAAAGATGGCACGACTATGTGTCAGTGTTCTTTGATTTCAGCTATGTTTTCCTCTAGGCAATAATGACTAGAAGACAATTGGGATTTTTTTATTTGCCGAGATACACTTCTGTCAAGAAGATTTGTTTATCTGATCATTGCCATACTACGATGTACTTGATAGTTACTGTTAAGTATGAGGAACTATCTATGTATTTTGCCTTCCGAGATACACTTCTGTCAAGAAGATTTGTTTATCTGATCATTGCCATACTACGATGTACTTGATAGTTACTGTTAAGTATGAGGAACTATCTATGTATTTTGCCTAAAAAGTACAAATCGGTCTAAATTTTAGTACAAATCCTTACTTCCATTCCACATACTCGACTTAGTTGTCTAAGTACATTCACGTTAATTCGATAATGAATATGATAAATAGTAGAAGTCCGTGATATACATAACTTGTATATCACGGTTTGGTGTATATTAGGTAACATAGGTTTTGTATTAAATTAGAATTGTACACTTATCATAATTGTATAATTATTGTACAAGTAGAATAAGGTATTGATAGTAGAATACGAATATGATTTTTCTATTATGGTAAATTGTATATATACTCTTTCATTAATGAGAATAATCAAGGGATTATTTCTTTCATGGTATCAGAAGTCTAGGTCAAATTTTTCTCTCCCAAATTCCCTTCTCGTGTCACGTTTTCCGAGACCATACTCTCGGTTCCGAGCACTCTCCTTTTTCTTTCCCTTCCCAAAAGTTTCTTTTCCAAATCCCTTCCTCGTGTCTTGCGTTGTTGTTATGTCTAAGAACACGTTTCATCCTGCTCTCACTGTTTCGAACATCAAGAACCATATCCCTATAGTTCTTGAAATAGAAAACGTTCAATACGCGACGTGGGTCGAACTGTTCAAAGTTCACACACGCTCACATCAAGTCCTCCGTCACATTATCCCCGCGGCTCCTAAACTAGAGATGACAGTTGATCCTGGACCCGGTCCGGATCCGGTGGATCCATATCCGTTTTATAGGATATGGATCTTCAAAATTTGGACCCGGCGGATCCGGATCCGTTTCTGCCGGATCGGATCTGGATCTGAATCTTGTATTTGAGATCCGTATCCGGTCCAGATCCGATCAGTGGATCCATTTTTATTAAATATATTCATAACCTAGAATGTAATTTTATAAGTATTTTCTTAAAATTGATAAGCATATCCTTGCAAGTTTAATTTATCTCCGCGTTAACTCAAAAACCAAAAAATAAAGAGGTAACGTCGATAATAAAATCAATGTTATATTAGTGAATGACTAACATCTCCATAGACTAGTTAAAATTATATTCACTTCATTTGTGAAGATTTCAAACACATGTAAGTTATGCATTGTGGAAATACTAGTTATCATTTTTCACAACTATTGTCATTGTCCAACATTTTCAATTAATAGCTCACAATCAAAACGAGACAATGAACAAAATATCTCATATGAACATTTCAAAATTGAAACACAGTAAACTGTTAGCCAAGTAAAAATCGTTTGTCAGTTCAAAAAAAAAATTCTTAGCAAGGCAAATTTTTTTACATGTGGATCCAGATCCGATCCGTGGACCCGGTGGATCCAGATTTGAATCTAATTTTTTTGGACCCGGTGGATCTGGATTCGGATATGGATCTGGATCTAGCAGGATCCGGTCCAGATCCGATCAGTTGTCATCCCTAGCCTAAACTCGAGGATGATCCTAAATTATGGACAATCATTGATGCTACCGTTCTTCAGTGGACTTACTCTACTATCTCTACCGACCTATTGCAAACGATTATTGAGCCAGACGCTACGACAAAGTCTACTTGGGAGAGAATACGTGATATATTCCAAGACAATCGCAATTCTCGCGTTGTTACCCTTGAGCAGGAATTCTCCACGTCAACATGGAAGATTTTCCAAACGTTTCAGCGTATCGCAAAAGGTTGAAAGAATACCAACTCCGCAACGTTGGCGTGCCCGTTATCAATGACTATTTTGTCCTTCAGATGGTTGCAGGCCTATAGTGGCGTTGATACGCTTCTTCGTCAAAGCAATCTCTTCCGCAGTTCTATCAGGCTCGTTCCATGCTCACATTAGAAGAAGCCGGCTTGGCCAAAAAACCTTCTACCGGCGCTAGTTCTATGGCGATAATGACTTCCTCTACTACCTCTCACGGGTTTGTTGAAAATTTGGGCCAAAATCGCACCAACTGTGGAGGTAAGAAGGGTCAAAACCGTAGAAATAATGACAAGAATTGCGGCGGCAATAACGGTGGCGGCCAGAACAGTAACATCGCCGGTGGGAACAATCACGGTGGCGGGGTGGACCTCGGAACAATGGCAGTAGGCCGTAGGCCGCCTGGTCCCAGCCTTGGGCTCCTTGGCCCAACAACCCATATTTTTCCGAGAATCCGACCATCGGGCGGTGGTCGCCCAGATCCTCCACACCCGGTCGACTTGGTCCAACAGCTTCCACAACAACTCTGGGCCGGGGCAGTAAGCAAGTGTGCTTGGGCCTCAGCCTCCACAGGCCCATCATGTTGCAGCTCCCACTCCGACCGACATTGAAGTCGATATGCATACACTTGGATTGAACCAAACGCAAATTGGTTAGGGATGGCAATTGGGTAGGGCGGGTGCGAGTACCCCTCCCCCGCACCCGTACCAGCCAGAAAATTTTATACCCGTCATCCGTGGCGGGTACAATTTTCAACATCTATACCCGCTTAGGCGGGTATATTCCTAAATCCACACCCGCCTGCCATATTTTATAATCAAGTAGTGATCAACATGATCCCAAAAATTATCCCAAAAATTTGAGTCAAGAATTAATACTGTCACAGTCTCATTTTCTTTGGGAAAGAGGGAGGAGAATTCTGAATTTTCACTTGTTGTGACTTATGGGCTGCTAATATTTTGGGCTTGGGGCGGGTATAATACGGGCGGGTAGGCGGTTGGATGCGGGGCGGGGGAGGCGGGTATGACTGTAAATCCACCACCTACCCGCCTACCCGTGACAGGTACATTTTCAATACACATATCCGCCTACTATCCGCCAAAATTATACCTATACCCGCCCCAATTGGGGCGGGTGCGGAATCCGCAAAATTATACCCATCTGCCATCCCTAAAATTGGTACATGGACACCGTCGCCACTTCTCACATGACGTCCGACCAAGGTACTCTCTTGTCTTATTCCAATTTGAGCAACAATCGTGGCAAAATTATTGGTAATGGCACCTCAATTTCAATTCGTGGTTACAGTCATAAAACTGTCTCCCCCCCCCCCTCCACCTCTTGTCTTAAAAAATGCCCTTCATGCCCCTAACTTAATTAAAAATTTGGTGTATGTCCGTAAATTCACCACTAATAATTAGGTTTCTGTTGATTTTGATCCTTTTGAGTTTTCTGTGAATGATTTCAAAACGGGGATTTCGCTCATGAGATGTGATAGTAGGGGAGATCTTTATCATATCACGCTCGCATCCGATCTCTCGAGTCAAGCCTTGCCCTCTACTTTTGCAGCTCTTGCTCCTTCCTTGTGGCATGCACGTCTAGGTCATCCGGGGTCGTCAATTTTGTCTTCCTTAGATAAAAATAATTTTATTTCTTGTAAGGGTACGCGTAGTACTCCACTTTGTCAATCTTGTCCTGTAGAAAAATTTGTTAGATTACCGTTTGTAGACTTTAATTCTCGTACTTTAATGTCATTTGACATTATTCATATCGATTTATGGACATCTCATGTTCTCAGTTCTTTGGGCCATCGTTATTATGTTTTATTTTCGCATGATTATTCTAATTTTTATGGACTTTTCCGTTAGCGAAAAAATCTCAAGTGTTTTTCACCTTTTTAAAATTTAGAGCATCCATATGTACTCAGTTCGAACGGAAAATAAAAAATATTTAATGTGATAATGGCAAAGAATATGATAATGATGTGTTTCGGGATTTTTGTGGTACTAATGGAATTAATTTTTATTTTTCTTGTCCTCATACGTCCTCACAAAATGGGAAAACCAAACACAAAATTCGTACCATTAATAATATAGTTCGAACTTTATTGGTCCATGCTTTCGTACCCCTTCATTTTGGCATCATGCTCTGCAAATGACTACTTATCTTCTTAACTTACTTCCTATAAAAGGTTTGGCATATTCCTCTTCTCTTTGAATCTTATATAATAAGACTCCTTTGTATTCACATATTAGGGTCTTTGGGTGCTTATGTTATCCACTATTTCTGTCAACCACAATTAACAAACTTCAGGCATGTTCTACCCCTTGTGTGTTTTTGGGTTATCTGTCTAATCATCGTGGTTACAAATATTTTGATTTATCGTCTAATAAAATAATTATTAGTCGCCATGTTTTTTTTTATGAAACTCAACTTTCGTTTGCTAATGTGAGTAGTCCCGCGCCTAGTTCGTATAATTGTTTGGATGACGATGTCTCCCCTTATATTATCCACCATTTATCGGACTTGTCACATACCCAAAATCAGCCAGCGTGCCTATTGTCCGCTGGACCATCCGACTTATCGTCTCTGCCCAACCCTCCAGTCACGGGTCCAGCAATTGGGCCGAATATTCAGCCCAGTTTTCCCCCTGCTTCTGGGCTTGTTTTGGCTCTTGGGCGATTTACATTCATGGTCGACTCTGTTTACGCATCCATTGTTGGGCAGCCATGGCACACTGCTAACTTGATCTGTCACCCCTCCATTTTTATCATAAAATCCACCCAATTCTCCCCCGAGTTACAGACCGGTCACTAATAGTCAACGACGTATTTTCAACCAAAAATGCATTTTAATTTAAATTCTAATGTTCTTAGATCCACCTGCCCCGTAACCAGTGTCCGTTTTACATGACCCGAATTGAAAAATTGCTATGACCGACGAATATAATGCTCTTATTGATAATAAGACGTGGGAGTTGGTACCCCCGCCCGTCTGGTGTTAATATTATTCGATCTATGTGGATTTTTACTCATAAAGAAAATTCTGACGGTTCTTTTGCGAGACATAAAGCTCATTTTGTAGGTGATGATAAGACTGAGCAGGTTGGTGTAGATTGTGGTGAGACATTTAGTCCGGTGGTCAAGCCGGCTACCATTCGCACTGTGCTCAGCTTGACTCTTTCGAAAGCATGGCCCATTCATCAGCTAGATGTAAAGAATGCTTTCTTACATGATGATCTTAAGGAAACAGGTTACATGAATCAACCCTTGGGTTTTAGAGATCCCTAATATCCTCATCATGTTTGTTTATTGAAGAAGTCCTTGTATGAGCTTAAGCAGACCACACGGGCTTGATATGCGAGATTTGTAGACTATGTTTTCACTAATGAATTTTCCCATAACAGGTCTGATAATTCGTTGGTCATATATGTGGTACTTCCATGGCTTATATACTATTATATGTGGATGATATTATCTTTATTGCCTCTTCTGATTCTTTGCGCCAGTCTATCATAACAATGCTCAGTTCTGAGTTTGTTATGAAAGACTTTGGGCCCTTGAGTTACTTTTTGGGGATTGCTGTTACTCGTCATGCAAGTGGGCTATTCTTATCACAACGGAAGTATGCAGCTGAGATCATTGAGCTAGCTGGTATGTCCTCATGCAAGTCCACTTACACGCCAGTTGATACTAAACCAAGCTATGTGCTGCAGCTGGCTCACCTTACGAGGATCCAACCCGCTATCGCAGTCTTGCAGGGGCTCTTCGGTATCTTACTTTCACGAGATCAGATATTATGTATGCCGTATAGCATGTGTGTTTATTTATGCATGATCACAGGGTTGAACACATGAATGCGCTCAAACGCATTATTCGATACATCCAGGGGACACTTGACTATGACTTATATTTATATCATTCATCAACGTCTACACTTGTGTCGTATACAGATACTGATTGAGGTGATTGTCCAGACACCAGACGTTCTACGTCGGGCTATTGTATGTTTCTTGGTAATAACTTGGTCTCATGGTCTGCGAAACGTCAGTCTACGTTATCACGCTCTAGTGTAGAGGCCGAGTATCGAGGGGTAGCCAATGTGGTCTCTGAATCCAGTTGGTTACGTAATCTTCTTTTAGAGCTTCATTGATCTATTCAGAAAACTACCTTGGTTTATTGTGATAATATTAGTGTCATCTACCTTTTGGTAACCCGGTTCAA
Source organism: Anisodus acutangulus (assembly GCA_029783415.1). NCBI lineage: Eukaryota > Viridiplantae > Streptophyta > Magnoliopsida > Solanales > Solanaceae > Anisodus > Anisodus acutangulus. Next base: position 3,513,691 of record CM056503.1, read on the forward strand.
CACCAGCGTACTAAACATATAGAGATGGATATCCACTTTGTTCGCGAAAAGGTAGCTCGTGGACAAATACGCGTCTGTCATGTCCCTTCCAGGTATCAAATTGCAGACATCTTTACCAAAGGTCTTCCCTCGATCATTTTTGAAGATTTTAGGGACAATCTCAGCATACGAAGAGCGCCCGCTATGACTGCGGGGTGTGATAAATAGTAGCAGTCCGTGATATACATAACTTGTATATCACGGTTTGGTGTATATTAGGTAACATAGATTTTGTATTAAATTAGAACTGTACACTTATCATAATTGTATAATTATTGTACAAGTATAATAAAGTTTTGAGAGTAGAATAAGAATAAAAATTTTCTATTATGGAAATGGTTAATTGTATATATATTCTTTCATTAATGAGAATAATCAAGAGATTATTTCTTTCAGAATAGAAAGGATTTCATTGGTTAGATCACAGTAAATATGTCCCTTTTTAGGTTTATATCAAATTATATAAATTTATCATAGTTAAGTGATTTAATGAGGTGTATGTGTATGTTAATTAACTATAACCAAGTTAAAAATCTTATATACAAACATGTCATGCATCTATTGTATTTGTTAACATTGGGTGCGAGTAATTTTTTTTATCGCATATCACTAAAATTTCACTCCCAGTAAAAGCTTTTATTGACATAGTTATTCGATACTTGTGTCTGTATAAGATAATAGATATATCGTAAAATTAATTGAAGTGTGTGCTAGCTGGTTTCGATGCGACGACATAAAAAGAGATTTGAACTTGTAATTTAGATTCAAATTGTGATTTCTCACTATTTTATTCTCTTTTGACCAAGCTCAAATGAAAATGTTAGTATTTCTTTTTGATCTTATAAATCCCATGAAAAAGAAATTCTACCAAACGACTGGGCCCTGTTCTGTACCCTTCCCTAGTCCCCATATAATGGGACGAATTTGTTGGAAAGAAATGAGCAATAATTAAATTGCACGATAAGTTAAATGTGGAAGGATATCAGAGTCAAAAAACTTTTTACACTATTTGAATAAGAGGAGCAAGTTAATTTCAAACACAAACGGATATATGGACAACAACTATATCAATAATAAAATATCAAAGCAAGTAAACAATAAATCGAATGCAAGATATACTAAATTTACGTGGAAAATCCCCTTCAATGTGAATAGAGGAAATAACCACAGGACCTTCGCCCACAAAAGCTCCGCTAAATTTAAGAGTTACAACAATGTTCTCCCAATGGCTACAACATCAACGTCAAAGATGAAACAATAATACATAAAAAATATCACCAAAACTAGTGAAGAAAAGAGATCAACGCTAAAGACGGAGCAACAATACATAAAAGATATCACCAAAATTAGTGAAGAAAGGAGATCAACGCTAAAGACGGAGCAACAATACATAAAAGATAGCACCAAAACTAGTGAAGAAATGAGAGAAATCACCGTCCAAAACGAGTTACTGTTCATGCTCGAAAATTGGAGCTACAGACCACAAAATTCAATATATACCGTTGAAATCGAAGAACCAGATATTGAAAACCCCAGGTTTAAATTTGAGCACGATTTAATGATTAACGAAACAACGAACGTTGTTTGAAGCGGACTGCCGTAATAGATTTTTAATGTGCGAAAATCAGCTTTTCTCTATCAAGTTTTCTCTATAGGACTGTTATAAATTCACTTTTGTATATATGAAAAAAACTTACATTGATGTATATATATATATAGTAAATTTTAGGATAAAAGTAGATTGTTACAAATTGAATTGGATTTTATTAATTCAATTACACACTCAAAAACCCAACAGAATCACGCCATTGTCGCCTTCCATTATACATTAACGGATAAAATAAAATACTAACGTAAGATCTCAGTTTTTGTACTTGTACATATAAAATGACCAAAACACCTCTACACATAAAACAACTGTCTAAACATCAAATAGCAGATTCCGGGAATGTTCGAGCACCAAAATCGTCACATTACACTTTCTTTTTCCTTGCCTATTTATCCTCAATTTTAATGGTCACCATTAATGAGACAAATAAAAGGATTATTCTCAAATTGGATTGGGAAAAGCAGAAGTTTTCAGTGGGAATAATAGGGTTTGTTGGTGACGAAGCTTCAGACCAACTGGAAGTTTCTTGAGCTAACCCAATAGCCAACTAATTTGGTGAAGGCTGAGAGTATTGTGACTCCTACTTTAACAACCTCAAGAATTTGTGAAAGCAAACCACCAGAAATTGGATTTATTGGGTTATATTTGGAGTTGCCAGATTTTGTGATTCTCGACAAGGTTGTGTCCCCTTCTGCTTTTATCATCTGTAAAAAGGTGCAATTTTGAAACCCTTTTATATATATATTTTTTCCTTGGGGTGTGTGTTAGTAATTCGAAGTTCGAGTAAGAAACCTAAATTGTTTAGAATTTGAAATTTGCTACTTTGTTCAATTAGTGTCTAAATAGAATTTGTAGTCAAATTCAATTAGGAATAGATTTTCCATTTTCTGAGTGCTTTTAATTAAAGGGTTATAATTGGAGTTTTGAGTTCTTGAGATTCTCGATAAGCTTGTGCCCTTTCTGCTTTTATCATCTGTAAAAAGTTGCAATCTTTAAACCCCTTTATTGTTTTCCTTTGTTTTGGGTGTCTGTATTAGTAATTCCAAGTTTGAGTAAGAAATCTAAATTGTTTAGAACTTGAAAAATTTGATACTTTATTCGGTTAATGTCTAAATAGAATATGTAGTCGTATTCAAATATAAATAGATTTTCCGTTTTCTGAGTGTTTTAAATTAAAGGGTCATATTTGGAGTTCTGAGTTCTCGTGATTCTGGATAAGCTTGTGTGTCCCTTCCGCGTCTATTATCAGTAAAGGTGCAATTTTGAAACCCCTTTATTGTTTTCTTTTGTTTCGGGTTTGTATGTTTTAGAAGGATAATTCAAAGTTCAAGGTAGAAACCTAAATTGTTTAGAATTTGAAATGTGTTACTTTATTCAATTAGTGTCTAAACAGAATTAGGAGTCAAATTCAAATAGGAATAGATTTTCCATTTCCGAGTGTTTTTAATTAAAGGGCTATATTTGGAGTTCTGAGTTCTTGTGATTCTCGATAAGCTCATGTGTCCCTTCTGCTTTTATCATCTGTTAAAAAGGTGCAATTTTGAACCCTTTTTTTGTTTTCTTTTGTTTTGGGTGTCTGTTTGAAGGCTAATTCAAAGTTCGAGTAAGAAACCTAAATTGTTTAGAATTTGAAAGTTGCTACTTTATTCAATTATAGTCAAATTCAAATAGTAATAGATTTTCTAGTTTCTAGTCAAATTAGATTTCTTATACCGCTATAAATAGGGATGTTGCTAGCTATTTTTCATGTAATGAAAAAATTGTGGAGATCATTGGGATATTTCAAGCCGAGGTTCTATCGGAAACAACCTCTCTACCCCACAAAGGTAGAGGTAAGGTCTGCGTACATCTTACCCTCCCCAGGCCCCACTGTGTGGAATTACACTGGGTATGTTGTTGTTGTTGTATTGGGATATGTATGATATTTTGAATAAAATTATTTTCCTTCAGTCTGTTTGGAGCTTTGATCCGAGGTTTCATATTCTGTGCTTGCATCTTTTCTTTTTGTAAATTTGTGGTTCTTGATGTTGGTGGCTCGGAAGGATAGCATTATGACGTATTTGGGTTCCTTAGGGATGTGGTATTGCGCTTGAATTTGTCTTTTTAATGGAGATGGCAACATATTGAGTGACAAGCCTAAGCTTTTATTATATTTTCCCTCTTTTCTAGGCTCTAGCCTTCTAGACTAATAACTTAATAATGTAGTTTCTCTTTTTGGTGCAAATAGTTTAAAATTATTTTCTTAATAACCGTGATCTTAGAGGCTAGGATGGTTCACAATCATGGGTGTTTGGTGGATCTACCCATCAATGCTGGGATAGGTGTGCTCATACTGTGTGTTTAATAAAGATCTTGAGTTTTTTGTTTATCTAGCTGGTATAAGTAAGCAGCAATTGTTTAACATGAATTATAGAGGAATTTACAATATCCACCTATATCCTCTACTATATTTTTATGGTTTCTTCCTCCTAATATTGGTTTCCCTGTTCAGCAGGTGTCTTGTTGTCAAGTGAAGACCAAATTGATGCATGTTAACAGATGTACCTGGAGTAATGATATTTCCTGTTTTCTGTGCTACTGGTTGTGTTTTTCTCTTATAAACAGGTGTGGGGAAATTTTCTGTGGTTGATCAACCAATATGCCTAGTAATTATCTTTTTAGACTAGGTGGTGCATTGAGGCAGGGAATTCGGAAATCCATTTCTGGGCAAGAAAGGGGGCTCCAAGATTTGGTGGTGATTTTTGCAGAAGAGCGGTCGTTGTTCAGGAAGTTCTTCTGTTCTGTGCCATCTGCACGATTGTCTGACCTGCATGTGTTTGTAACGCCTAGAACATTAACAGCTGCACAGGCAAATTTCAATATAGTTAATCAAAGAAAGAACCTTTCTGTGGTCGGTGCTATTCCTCGTGCATTTTCCATACCATCTGTGTCAGGGCCTGCATTTCAGGTATGTGGCTATCACATTGATCACCTGTTAGCTGCGCTGACTCAAGTTTCTATAGAGACTATTCCTCATAAAGAACCTATGGCCATTTGTTGTTCAAGAGCTTCTGTTGGCTGTTCCTCGAATAAAATTACTTCAGGGCATCTTAAACCTTGTTTATCAGTAAATAGTCCTACTAATTTCTATAGCAATAGAAATTACGTCGATTGTCGAAAAGCCAGCATGAATATGAGAAATAACAGTCGGCCCAATAACTTTTTGGTCTATGGATATTTTGCATACAATGTTGCAAAAAGCAAAGGCAATTCAAATCTCTATAAAGGATTTGGCTTCAAGGGTTTTCACAGTTCTTCAGCTGCATGTATGTCTCCTGTCACTGCTCCTGATGTGTCTTTTGATAACTCTCTGCGCGAGGTACACCTTGGAAGTTCAACAAATTCTTCTGAACAGTATGTTTCTCAACTTTGTTGTTATTCATTTAAGACAAGTTTGTGCAGGTACTTATCAACAGAAAAATTTCCTAAGTGGTCCAACATGTCTACCAGCTTAATTAGCAATCCAAGCTTGAATGAATCAAAGATTATTTTTTTGATAATCGTGACATTGGAGCCACCTCGCGCACACCTCGACTAATTCCACCTGATACTTGCCACCTCCCACCAGCAACCGGTACCGGTAACTCTATCCACCAAGGCTAGTATAGATAGGAAGAAAACACCTAGTGTTTTTGTCTCTGCTGAAATGCTGGGATTGGAACCTGAGACCTCATGGTTCTCTACCCACTTCATTGACCACTAGCCCACACCCTTGGGTGCTGAATGAATCAAAGATTTTTAATATCTTTTCTTGAAAAAAATCTTTTCTAATGGACAAGCAATAATTTATCAAGAGTTATAAAAAATAAATAATTTAGTAGAAGTATCTTCTTAAAGTGATTGGACGCCCAACCCATTATCTTTCCTTGTCTTTCTATTACTAATTTATGAGCATCCTTGCAAGTCCTTCCTACTTCCCGTGTTAGTTATGAAAACAGCATTGACTTGGTCTACATCCCACTTGTGACACAACAATACAAGTTCCTTTAGCTGTTGATGCCACCAGATTTGCATAAGCTTATGCACTTTGCATATAGCCTCTGGCCCATTTGATTGACAGGAAAATGGAGAGAAATTTAAAGTTTGCACCTTTTCCTACTCTTAGTCAATAGGAGAGTTCTTGGATGCTCATGAGCTGAAGTTTCCTACAGAAAGTTTTTCCAGCAAATTACATATTTATCTGCAAATCAGCATCTACAAAGGATGTGGAGAAAGTTATAACTACCCTCTTATTACACATTCAATTACTTAGGTGAGGGAGAGCTAATAACAGGTTGGGAGGTTCTCTACCCACTTCATTGACCACTAGCCAACACCCTTGGGAGGTAATGCACATTTAAAAGCCATTTGGTGTAATAGGAAATTTTCTGTTTTCCATTAAAATTTGGGCAGCCATAAGAAACAGAGTCATTATCATCGTCTTATTTCTAATTTCCTTATTGTACGCCCATGAGGTTCCGATTTGCATAGAAGATCAGGTGTTGTTCATAGAGAATCATATATTTTTGTCGGTTCTCTTCTTTTTGGTCTACCACTTTTATACAGGAGTTTTTCCCCAATATTATGAAATTATTTACCTTAACAAGTGAAGTTGATACTTAATTCTATATTATCTACTTCAATTGGCAAGTCATTAGCTGAGTTCCAGTGAGCTGAAAGTTTCATCCTGAAGTTTCTCAAAAAAAAAAAAATCTTGGAACTGGACAGAGACTGGAATCTTGCACATCTCGTCGCCTTTCCTTAGGCCTATTTCTACCTCTATTACTTCCATGAGTGTGTAGATGTCTTTAGTTTGTTCTTCTGCCTAGAACCAATTTATGTGTAGCACCACAGAACTATCACTAAGAGCATGTGCTAAATTGAGTTGCTGTTTACTTTGAAGTTTGATATGAATTTCTACTTTATGTGCTACTGCTCAATTTGTCATCTTTACTCTTTAAGTTAAAGCCTGATGCTTTTCTTTTTCTCATCATATTTTTCTTTTGACAAATTTCAGGAATATCCATATCGACAGAAGGCTGCAACTTAATTCAGGATCGTGTTACCTGCCTCACCCTGGTAAAGAAGAAACAGGTGGAGAGGATGCTCATTTTATTTGCATTGATGAACGAGCAATTGGCATAGCTGATGGTGTTGGTGGATGGGCTGATGTTGGTGTTGATGCTGGAAAATACGCTCGAGAACTGATGTCGAATTCAGTAATTGCAATTCATGAGGAACCAAAAGGTTCAGTAGATCCAGCCAGAGTCCTGGAGAAAGCTTATACATGCACAAAAGCCAAAGGGTCCTCAACTGCCTGCATTATTGCCCTTACAGATCAGGTATACAATGTAAATCTGTGTCTTCCATTCTGGGCCTTGGATGCATTAGGAGAGAAAAAGATCACCCAATTTAATATTTAGTATTACTGTTATTAAGAGAATGGTTGGGGAGTGGAGTTATCTAGTATTTGTTAGGGAACATGTTTGGCTTTCTGAAATAGAAGGAAGAAAAAGTTTATAAGGAAAGTTGATGGGACCATCATAACTTTTTGAATTATATAACATGTGTTTAAACCTTCCTTTTAAGGAAAGTGGATACTACTCTCTGCCGGTAACAATGAAGTTTTTATAGACAAAAGACCTCTGAACCTCTTAGCCATCGTATAGAAGCAGGCATGGAGAAGTAGTTTTGTGATTCAAATGAGAAGGAAATTAAAAGGATGTTGAGCTATTTAGAAGTTTATATCTTTCCTTGTGTTAAATTTATCATTTTTCCTTTCTTCTCAGTGTCTCCATGCCATTAACTTAGGAGATAGCGGATTTATGGTGGTTAGAGATGGATGTACTGTTTTCAGATCCCCAGTGCAGCAGCACGATTTCAATTTTACATATCAGCTGGAGAGTGGTAATGTCGGTGATTCACCAAGCTCTGGGGAGGTCAGTTTATAATTGGTGGTCTTGTTATTTTATATAACACTTTATATAGAGGTTCTACTTTCTTTATAGTCTCTGCGTAGATAAGTTACAACAGACTTAAGGTAAAAAATAATTGATAATGATGACAGTATACTCGGATTATTACTTTTGCTGTCAATACCTTTCTTTCCTTCGATATTTTCTTCATAACTTTGTACTCGTGTATTTTCCAAACCTGTTTTGAAAAACGCTTTTCTTGAGCCAAGGGTCTATGGGGAAACAACCTCTCTACTCCACAAAGGTAGGGGTAAGGTCTGCGTACACCCCACCCTCCTTAGACCCCACTTGTGGGATCACACTGGGTATGTTGTTGTGGTAACAGTATACTCCAGACAAATGGTAATTGAGAAGCCTTTATTAAGCTGTTTTTACCATTATACACTGTTAGTCTGAGTCGGTCGGAGGATTTTTATCTCTTACCAAATCCGACCAATCAGATCACATTTTCAAGAAATGCGAGACATCTAAATCATAAAATCAAGGAAATCTTTTCAGTGATCAGAAAAAAGAAAAAAACGCGAACTGGGTTCTGGATTATGATAAATAGTGATCAAATTATGATGAAAAACCCTGTTCTAAATCTGAATCTTTTTCATTATTTATTTTCCGCATTGAGCCGAATCTCGAGAGGTGCTTTCATGCTTGGGAACAATTTTTTGTTCTTTTTAATCAACTTATGTTATACCCTTCTCGCTCTGTCCGTTATCTCTTGGATGAACTCTCACACGCTCTTATGTGTTTATACCTCGAGTTGAATATTGTGTCAAACTGTAAATGTGGGGTGCTGACCATCGCTCTAATTTTTATTTCAACTCGTCTAGTGTAGGTTTCTCCTAAGCGTTTGTTCTGTAGTCTAATTCTCTGTTAAGTTGAATGGCTGGCTTCTGGTGCAGGTGTTTAAAATACCTGTTGCTCCAGGTGATGTCATCATTGCTGGAACTGATGGGTTGTTTGACAATTTGTATAGCAACGATATTACTGCAGTAGTGGTGCATGCTACGAGAGCTGGCTTAGCGCCTCAAGTTGCAGCTCAGAAGATAGCTACATTGGCTCGGCAAAGGGCACAGGACAAAAACAGGCAAACCCCTTTCTCTTCTGCAGCTCAAGAAGCTGGCTTCCTGTACTATGGTGGGAAGTTGGACGACATAACTGTGGTTGTGTCTTACATAGCCAGTGACAAAAATGTACGAGGAGACTCTACCCTGACCTCTTGACATGTCCTCTCCTTCTAAAGCATTTTTGTGGAACGGTTTTCCATATAGCTTCCAGGTCTATTAAGTTCATTATTTTTCCTGCACATACACGAGTATCTCTGTCTGTCTAGTCACTTTAGCGTCGATTCTGAGTGCAATCCTGGGAAGAATTTGTTGATTTTAAAAAGAAAAAGATATTTTGATAGTGGCTCCTTGTATAGTGTTTTTGTCAAACTTGCTGGGAGTATTGGTTTCAACTGATAGATGGTATAGGTTCTTGGTCACTGTATTTGATCTAATTATTCTATGAGAGCAGAAACTCATTTTCTGATTGGTTACATTGGTCATGGGATACTTGTACTGCGGGAGAGTTCCTTTTTGAATCCACTCGCAAATTGAACACACATGTGATGAATTCCAAAATGTTAGAAGCTGATCTTTTGCTGCATGTTAGTTGTGTGCACTTTGTAAAATTTCAAACAGAATGGCAGCTGATGCGTTTACTTTCTGTTATATGCAGGAAAGCTCCAACAGCATGAAGATTTAGTTAAAGAGGTTTTGGACCATATCGCCTAACAGGTTCATCTTTGTTGAAATTCAAGTTGCTCATCTTGGGGGTCATGTTTGATGCTTCGTGTGACGGATAAGTTCATACCTAACCTTAATATTGCCCGTTGCCATTGAAGTGCTCTTCCACTTGTATATATATTTGTCTTTTGGCTATTTCATAACACGCCTCCCCATATCCCGTTCCACATCCTATACAAAACCATATGGCCCCTCTCTGTCCCTCTTAGGAGAAGATTAGCAGTGTGCATGTAATGAAGCGTACAAGAAGAGAGGAGTTCTTGTAGTGGTTGATAAAAGTTTGGACTTTCCTGGTACTATTTTGGTACATTTTGGAATTGCAATTTAGGCATATTAAGCTTACAGCATAAAGCTTCTTTCCTTGTTGGAATTTTAATGTGTCAACCTTCTCTTTTGACGGTTCTTGCGACTTCACGTCCCAAATAGTTGGTCAATGATTTGCCTTTTCTATTAGGGCACATATTCTATTGGGTCGCCCGGCTAATTAATCATGGTTAAGTGATAGAAGTGTACATAAAATATAAAGATATGTGTCATTTGTTTATTGGTGTGTTTTAAGTTTTTTCCTAGCTGAATAGTCAGTTTTCAATGCTCAAGATTTGCTGATCTGCTCCAACTTTCTGGTGATCATTACCTACTGATTGCTATGGTGCTTAACTTATTGTAGTTAGACAGTGTGTGAACAATACATATTGGATTTAAGTTATAATATACATACATATTTATTATGTGAAGGGAGTTGTAAACTACTTGTGAAATTTCACTCTAAGAAAAATCCAAAGTAGCTCCATGAATTCATCTTGAAAGGCTGCCCAACTCTGAAAGCAGCCAGTACTGAAAACAGCTGGCAAATCTGTGGTTTGTTAAAGAACCTATATAAGTCAGATATCTTTAAGTAGTGGTCGATAAAATATTAATGCATATTAAAACGTTATATATATAATACATACTACTTATCTTTTAATATAACAAGTTAAATAATGGTAAAAGCAGTGGACTCATCTTATTTTAAACGACAAATAATTTGACATGAATAAATAGGGGTACCAAACAAAAGATAAAAGAGGAGACAACTATAATTAAGTTTGTTTATTCCACTACATTAGGATCCAAGTGATGGCCAAAAAAAAAAAAGAAAAACTCAGTTGGTTAACTGCCTTCATTATTGTTTGGAGGGAGCAGCACGTTTCCTTGAATTAATAACATATCTTGCTACAAGATTTGACATTTAAGTTAAATATGTAGTAATTGATTCAAGTTAGACTTAACCAACAGGACTAAATTCTAGCTCTTCCTAATTTTACAAAGGACCACTATTGATAGATTCAAATAGTATAGCTAGTTTTATATCGTGGAAAATACTAAATCGTAATTATTCAATCGAAAAAAGTGTCAATATTTGAAATTTAAGTTAAATATCAGTTTGAAGATGTAATATACGTGAAATAGTAGTAGTTATTTACTTTTACATTCTTCGATTTCACGCCCTCTTTTTCCAAGTGAAGTATTAGTCCTGCAATAACATTAATTATAATTCTTTTGTCAACCTTAAATACTCTTTGGTTTTTCAAACTTTAACTCAAAAGTGTTGCAAACACTTCCCAAAGCAGTATTAGCAAGTTGAAATTTGGAAATTCGGATTTGGCTCCTCTCTTTTTCATATGGTATCCATTTTACCAAGTTCTTGCTTCTATGGGTGACACATATCTCATTTTAAAATGAATGGTATAGATTAAATTTACTAAAATAACAATCTTAACCAATAACCATGATTAAAATCATGAATACTTCCATATGCTTCTCCCAAAAAAATTGGTAATCCTAGTAACAAAATATCCAATAATTAACCCCTTCGAATTTAGAAATTCTATTCAGTTGTTGGCAAAGTGAACATACTTAGAGCAAAAACAAGAACAAAGTCCCTAGGATGAAGTCAGATTTATTGAAATAATAACTAATTTGTTCAATTTGTACAATTAGAGGAGTTTCCTGTATTGATTAGCATTAAGTTATCATAGTTCAATGGTTAAAAAAGAAAAAGACGAAGAAGGCAGACAAAGACAAACTTAAAATATATAAGTTCTGAATTTGGAGGGATTAGTTGCTAGATCTTTTTGTTAATAAAAGATTAGTTAATATATCCTTAATTCAGCTGCCATAATTGTGAGGGATTGCCAATTTTTTGGGAGAAACATATGGAAATATTCATCATTTTAATCATGGTTAACAACCTTGTTTTACTTAATTTATTTTACATCTTTAATTTTAAAATAATATATGTGTCACTCATCCAAATAAGAACTTGAGGAAACAGAGATAATAGAAAATGAAAAAGAGTCAAATCCATGATGTTTTGGGTTTAAAATTTGAAATATTGGGTGAAATATTATTTCAAGCTGAGAATGCTGGTTTTAATGTGTATATCAAATGTTTCAGATTTTGTTGCCAAATTAAATAGGACTAAAAGGAAACAACCACCCAAATGTACTTTCTATTGAAATAAGGGAATATATTAATTTGCACCCAAAAAAAAAGGAAATCTATTAAAACATTCAAAATCCCTCACTAAAACCTCAAATTTAACTAATAATTTAATAATTTTCCATTACATTACTTATTAGAGAGTCAACAGAATTAGGTAGTGAAAATTTGCAGAATCTCCAAAATAAGCAGAACAGTCATGTGGTGTGTTGGTAAGCACTTCAATTTTTTCAATTAGAATTTTCAGCTTCGAGCCGAATATGAATTGGTCTCTGATAGAAAATACTTCGAATTGGAATTTTCTGGTACAAATTCGGATTAATCAAACTCCTCAAGATAAATACTTTTTGTATCAAATATTGATATCAAATCATATAAATTTACTTAAGTGATTTAATGGGATGAGAATGCCTCTTAACTAACTATGTTAAGCAGCTAAAAATTTATATAAAAATACATGTATAAACATAGTAAGTAAATACTCCTTCGGTTTTAATTTGTCCGTCTTATTTTCCTTTTCTATATGTTTAAAAAGTATCTTTTCCTAATTTTGCAACTATTTAATTCGAACATCCCACGTGACATGTTTAAGACCATAAAATTTAAAGATATTTTGATAAATTATACAGTGTTTTAATTTAAAACCACAAATTTTTTTTAAAAATTACTCTCTTTAATTTAGTTAAGACAAATAAATTAAAAGGCAGTCACTAAATTTTTACATGTCCAATTCACAGACACCCTTTTTTTTTTTTTGCCGAACACGGGATAGAAACCCACATTGTATAAAATATAATGTAAAATATTATAACCACAACGGTAAAAAAAGATTTATATTAACTAGTAAACTTGTTGGAATGTGACCAAAAATTCATGCGTTTAAACGATAGAAAAAGCCTCGTAATAAACTGTCTACAATAAACATTGTGATTCGGTCTCAGGACCTCGCGCCCAGCGCATAGATCATTTTAGCGCACCTAAACTGTTTTTTTTATAACCACAAGGGTGCCCCCTTCCGACGACTCTCTCACTTCTGCAAGACTTCAGACTTTTACTTCATTTCCATAATCAAACATCACCCAAGATCCCATCTTTTTTGCTCTTAAAACAACCCCATTTTCGCATTTCATTTATTTTGCCCAGCAATATTTTTACCCTTTTTCTTTTAAATTGTTAAAAAGTTTTGAGTAATCTTTACTCCATGCTATAGAAAGAAAAAAAAAGTGAAGAGAAAATGGCGGGTCGTAGGGAGAAGTATGGTCAATCAATAAGAGGATCTCGAATTGCTGGAGCAATAGCGATGGGTATATTTTTGGGGTGTGTGTTTGCTTTCTTGTATCCTAATGGATTCTTCTTTCCTGATCCACGTCCTCAAACTCGCCCTCTTTCTAAATCTAATCTTCAGGTAACTCTTTTAACTTACACATAAATGCAATTTTGTCTTTACTTCTCTATATATTTTTCTTGATATAAGAGTTTTGGTGACCCCCCCCCCCCCTTGAAATGCTGTAATCCAAGTTAATTAATTAATATAATTGTTTGTTAGTGTTGTAAGTTCGTAACTCTTGTCTTTAAATTGCATTAAAGTGGTTGATAACTCTTGTCTGTAAGGAATTCAGTTCAGGTGAATCTTGAATCTTGGATGTAATGCAATTTTGGCTTACTTTTTTATATGTTCTTCTTGATATAGGAGATGGGGTTATGATAGAATTTTGTGTTATTAGATTAAGAGCTTTAGTGATTTCCCCCCCTTGAAATGCTGTAATTTAAGTTAATTAATGTAGTTGTTTGTTAGTGTTGTAAGTTCTTAACTCTTGTCTTTAAATTGGATTAAAGTGGTTGTAATGTATATGAAGTGATTAGGGTTATGTTGGAAATTCAGTTCAGCTCTTATCTTTTGTTAGACGACATGTGTATATCCCATTCCTATACAAGAAGACAATCTTGATTATGGTTATGATAGAATTGTGTGTTATTAGACTAAGAGCTTTGGTGATTTCCCCCCCTTGAAATGATGTAATCTAAGTTAATTAATATAGTTGTTTCTTAGTGTTGTAAGTTCTTAACTCTTGTCTTTAAATTGCATTGAAGCGATTAGGTGCTGTAAGGAATTCAGTTCAGCTCTTATCATTTGTTAGATGTACATGTGTATATCCCATTGATATATAAAAGGACAAACCTTGATTATGCTTATTGTTGTTATGTTGAACTTGATTAACTGCTTGAATGTTGCTTGAGCAATGTTGAATTATTTTATAGCTCCTTAAGTTCTTTACACTGTCTTTAAATGCTTGGAATTGGTGTATATGAAGTGATTGGAGTGCTGTTAGGAATTCAGTTCAGCTCTTATCATTGTACATGTGTATATCCCATTCCTATGCAAAACGACAAATATTGATTATGGTTATTGTTGTTATGTTGGACTTGATATTAAATGCTTGAATGTTGCTTGATCAATGTTGAAAATTATTTTATAGCTCCTTAAGTTCCTTACTCTGGTCTTTAAATGTTTGGAATTGGTGTACATATATGAAGTGATTAGGGTGCTGTTAGGAATTCAGTTCAGCTCTTATCTTATGTTAGATGTACATGTGTTGTGTATATTTCATTCCTATATAAAAAAAACAAAAATTGAATTATGGTTATTGTTGTTTATGTTGGACTTGATATTAAATGCTTGAATGCTGCTTAATCAATGTTGAATTGTTTTTTATAGCTCATGAATTTATTCGATTCCTAGGTTGACTCGTCCAATTGTGAATCCACGGAGAAGGTAAACATGATGAAATCTAAAAATAGGAAGTTGTCTGAGAAGAATGCAGAGTTGCAAAAGCAGGTGAGAGAGCTAAATCAAAAGCTTCAGGTGGCTGAGCAGGGAAATGGTCGTGCTCAGGAGCAACAACTGGTGGTGTCGAGTCAACCTCAGAAAGCTGGGCCTTTTGGAACCGTCAAAAGTTTGAGAACTAACCCTCCTGTTTTGCCTGATGAGTCAGTGAACCCTAGATTAGCAAAGCTCTTGTCAGAGATTGCAGTTAACAAAGAGGTCATAGTTGCACTTGCCAATTCAAATGTGAAATCCATGCTGGAGGTTTGGTTCAACAGTATTAAAAAAGTGGGTATTCCCAATTATCTGGTTGTGGCTTTGGATGACGCTATAGTGGATTTATGCAAGGAAAATGGTGTCCCGGTTTATAAAAGAGATCCTGATGAGAATGTTGACTTTATTGGGAAAAGTGGAGGCAACCATGCTGTCTCAGGGTTGAAGTTTCGAATTTTGAGGGAGTTTTTGCAGCTTGGTTACGGGGTCCTCCTTTCTGATGTCGATATTGTGTATTTGCAAAATCCTTTTGATCATTTATACCGGGATTCAGATGTTGAATCGATGTCAGATGGTCATAATAATATGACAGCTTATGGTTATAATGACGTTTTTGATGAACCTTCAATGGGTTGGGCTCGATATGCACATACAATGAGGATATGGGTTTATAATTCTGGTTTCTTTTATATCCGACCAACGATTCCTTCAATTGAGCTCTTAGATCGAGTTGCTGATCGGCTTACTAAACAGCCAAATTCGTGGGACCAGGCAGTTTTCAATGAAGAATTGGCCTTTCCATCACATCCTGGATATATTGGCCTTTATGCTTCCAGGAGAACAATGGATATTTATCAGTTCATGAATAGCAAGGTCCTATTCAAGACGGTAAGAAAAGACGCTAATCTAAAGAAGCTGAAACCAGTTATAGTTCATGTAAACTATCACCCGGACAAGTTTCCCAGAATGAAAGCAGTTGTCGAGTACTATGTCAATGGCAAACAGGATGCTCTGGATGCATTCCCAGATGGTTCAGTATAATAGGCCAGCGATATTCTGTCTTGATATTTGTCTTTTCATACAGGTAGGCTCAGTTGATTCCCCCTTTTTGGATCAATGTGTAATACCCGACCTCTTATCAACTACGTTCAGAACTTGTATCTCTTTTAGCACAATAGTAGTTTTATTTGAAAATTTTACAGGATTTGTTCCTTTCATATTATTTGCTTTGGTTCATCTTGTCTCTTGAGTGGCTACTGAAACACAACAGGATTCTAGTTGCAGTGGCATTGCAGTAAAGGCTCTGTTTAGAAAAAGAAATGATCACGTACAAGCCTATTAGTAGATCAAATGACCATTAGATGGATTAGTTACCTTCTTCATTTAATATCATATAGCTGTTAGTTGATATTCTAATCCAGTTTAGACAAAATATGATCTTCTCTTAGAGTCTCTGCATGCTGTGTTTTAGCGCAATCAACCAGACAACAAGAAGCCATAATTTTCAGTTTCAACAAAATGATTTTCCAACTAATCCAAGATGATCTCATAGCATGTGCATTTTAAGTTGGTAGATTGACATTTTCAGGACAGTGAAAAATATGCAGTACTGAGAGCATCATTGAGAATCATTTCTTTACAATCTGTTCTATAGGCTCGTACCACCTTATCCTTGAGTTCTACGGAGACAGGAAACCGTGTTTGGTTGATGAAGCATGGCCATGTGAAACGAGCGTGATTAATAGCCTTCCACCACTCCTCGAGCTGTGGAGCAGTAGATGTTCGTTCTTGGACCTGTTCATAGGTTTGAGATGGTCTCATGGCTGTCTGACAGACTCCAAACTTTTTATGAGGTGGACGTGCCGGTGTGGTTATTGGGCATCGGGCATGACTAGAAATCATGTGGGCTCTGCCCGCGCAGGTTTGAATCCGTCCGTCCACGGTTTTTGATATTTAATTACACTTTTTTCCCAGACTCCACTTGGTGGGATTATACTAGGTACATTGTTGTTGTTACTGGAAAAAAGAGATGCCAATACATATGCTAATACGAGGCCTGTTTTCCGAATAGGTGATACATGTTTCTAAGTTAACATAAGAAGAAAAAGAAGAAGTTAAGATGTAATACTAGACTTTATAAGACTGGATAAAGCAGAACGGATACTGCATGAGTTCATTCATAGCAACTAATCTGAGACATCAACATACTCGGGTGATTCAACAGAAATATCTTCAGATGGAGGACTTTTAGGACTGGAGCTGTTACTGTCATCGTCATTATTATTACCATCATTTTCTTCCTCATTTTCACTCGCATCACCACCATCACTGTCATCGTCATTGTTATTGCCATCTTTTTCTTCCTCATTTTCACTCTCATCACCAGCATCTTTGTCATCACCGTCATTTTCAGCTTCATCAAGGGGCTCAAAAAACGCGTGGAGACGAGAGCCATCTTGGATCCCGTATTCGCTAAGGGGTTTGTGATCATCATTCAACAAGAGATGATCAACATCTCTGTTGAGTAGCAGGATGAGGCGATCGCCGGGAACGTTTTCTTGGACTTGTATTGCTATCTTCAAATTTAGCACTGTTGCATTGTCGGCTACTGTGATGTGAAAGATGGTCCCTGTCATAATCTCTACCACCAGCTGCATTTTTTTCTCTTGTTTGTGTTAGTGCTTGTTTTTTTTTCTGTGTTCAGTGCGTTCTGAGGGAGATTTTCATGGATTATAAAGAAGGTTTTCACAAGAACTGCATTCTTGAGAGTCTTACTATTTGCATTGCCTGAAATAATGGAATAGTTGTGACTTGTGAGAAACTCGAGTCATGAAAATCAAAGCGGATCATAATTTTCTTCTTCTTCTTCACGTTACACTGTTGAATTGGTTACAGGATTTGTTCCTTCCATATTATTTGCTTTGGTCATCTTGTCTCTTGAGTGGCTACTGAAATACAACAGGATTCTAGTTGCAGTGGCATTAGTAGATCAAATGACCGCCATTAGATGGATTAGTTACCTTCCTCATTTAATATCTTATAGCTGTTAGTTGATATTGTTCTTTTTAGGATGCATGTAGATACGTTAGACGACTATTATTTAGTTTTAGGTGTTGAGGCATCTCGACTTCTGTTAGCATTAGAGTTTGTGATGTGTATCCTTGGACAAACTGATATTGGCCCTTGCTGTTTGGCATGAAACTTCATAGATTTGTTTGAGTAATAGTTACAAATTATATAGTCGTTCATAAAGGTTATTGCCTGATTAGGTACTTCAATTTAGCAATTATATATGAATGTATTGCCATTAAAAAGCACGGTCTTTTAATGGTCGTACTCGTTTGGTACTCCATTTGGAGAACCTAGTAGAGACTGTATTACATCAACAGAGAACTTAGTGGAGACTATTAGATATCTATTGGATAGTTGGACATATCT
This sequence comes from Anisodus acutangulus, assembly GCA_029783415.1. NCBI lineage: Eukaryota > Viridiplantae > Streptophyta > Magnoliopsida > Solanales > Solanaceae > Anisodus > Anisodus acutangulus. Next base: position 3,531,853 of record CM056503.1, read on the forward strand.
TACTCTTTTTGGCATTCTGTATTAACAATTTTCGTATTAACAATACATCATGTTGAAAATTTGCTTTTATGGGGTTGCGTTCACCCATCTTTAATTACTTAAACACTCGGGTTCCGCATGTTAGAGACTTTGGTTCTTCACACGTGCATAATCTACTAAGTGAGTAGATAGATCCAAGGATCGTCAAATTTCGTTAAGAAATGAAAGAGATATTGGTCCACAAAGTAAGGTGTTTGAGTCATGAAAATATGGTGTGGGACAAATCTCTCACATCAGTGGGAAAAGAAAAAATTGTTCATTTTATAAGCCTAAAAAATGGATAAAGGTTTAGGACCCCAAGGGTAACCTATGTGTTTGAAGGAGGGAGGACCTAGGTGTGCTTGGGTTCAAAGATAGGCCCACACGCACACCATCACCTGCACGGTCCGGGTCGGTGGCTGTTGGGTTGCTTCTAATATTATCTTTGGACCCCAAACTGCCATCAACCGGAAAGTCAACAATTTGGATGGCTTTATACCATCTTTAACGTTTTGTACTAATTACAAAATGTTCCTGGCTTTGATTGTATCTCTTAATTAGCCTCTTAACACCTCTCCTCATCCTAAACACTATAAAATGAGAAACTTACTCTAATTTGAGGAACACAAGTCTTGAACAAGAGCAGTCCAGAAAAGTTCTTTTTTCCCTCTAAATTTCCACTCTTCAGCAGTCGTTTCATGTTTGTTTTCTTCGTCAGAATCAACCTATTTGCTTTGTAGTGTTGATTAGTTGATGTTTTATCTTGGTAGACTATTGCCCGCTAACGTAAAAACATATATACGGGGCAATCTTGTCTTAAAGACTGAGAGTCATCTCTCGACTCAGCCACAGTTGTAACAATCCAGATTTGTTGTTTATTGATTTCAGGTAAGGGTGGCCAGTGGGCCGGGACGGCCCGACCCCGACCCGACCCCGTCCCGAGGCCGCTTAAAAAAAAACGGTGGTGGGACTCGAACTCGGGACGGGACAATGTCTCGTCCCGCCAGACCCGAGCCCGCCCCAAGCCCGCCTGACCCGAGCCCGTCCCGACCCCGACCCCGCCCGAGTTCTCCCCCTTTGCAAATATAGTCGTTGCACCAACGGTCATTTTAGGCCTCCCCCCTCCCCCAACCCCCCTAACCCTTAATATTTATTTTTAACCCATAAGTTATTATATTTACACTTTAACCCAATTTTCCAACTATAAATAACTCATTTTCTCTTCATCTTTCTCACAAATCTTCCTACAATCTCTCTAATCTCTCAATATATCTCTCTACAAGTCTACATTGTTTGCTAAATATTCAATTTTATTTATTCATTTGGGAATTGGGAGTGAAGTTGGCAACTAACTTGAGGATCTTCCATCGAGTAAGGTTTCAATTTTCAACCTCTCAATTACACGTCGACGTTACGTCGGCGTTTGGTACATTCGTTCATTCATTAAATTATTATTGTCTGTTTATTTTATTTAGCGCACTTAATTTTATTATCTTTAATTATTTATTATCATAATTAAAATGGAAGGATTAAGAGGTATGTTTAAGGGTAAGGGTAAGGGTGCTTCTTCTAGTAGGGACAACCAGGGCAAGGGTACTTCTTCTAGTCATCTTATTCCTACACAGGATGATTTTGTTGATACTCAACATTTTCCTACAATACCATTAGATTTAGACGAGGAGCTATTTTCTGGAACTCAAGAAGACTTTAATTTAGACGATGATCTAGATGATACACCCACTAATATTGATGACAACACACCCACTAGTGCACCTTCAACTGAAATACCTCATATTCCCCCTAGTATGAGACGAGGTCCAACAAAACGACCATTAAAATCAGATGCATGGACATTTTTTGATAGGGACGTAGAGAATCAAGTAGCTATATGTAAATTTTGTAAAAATGTTTTAAAATTTAAAACTGGAAAAGGTCACGGTGGGACGGGGGGTTTAATTAGACACGTAGTAAGTGCTCATCCAGCTAGGTATGCCCAATACCAGGCTTCAAAACCGGGTGCGCAAACGTCCGCTCCATCAGGACAAGGTTCACATACTGATATTGTCCCGGACCAAATACATGGTCAAATTAACCCTATGACAGGGGGAATTGTAGGCCCTAAATACAATAAACATAGAGATAGAGAAGCAATATCAAAATTAGTTGTTGTGGAGGGTTTGCCTTTTTCATTTCCTTCATCTCCCGATTTTATTCATTACATTAGAGATATATATAATCCTGTTTTTAACGGTTTTCCTAGATCAACTGTTAAGAGAGATGTATTTAAATTCGCGCATGAATATCAACAATATTTACGATATTCATTATATCATTTTAATGGCAAAGTATCCATCACGTCTGATATAGGTCGTAGTACTAACGGCCATGATTATTTAACTGTAACTTGTCATTGGATAGATTATAAATGGTCTATGCAAAAACGTATTTTAGCGTATAGATATATAGATGATAGGCACACTGATACTTTTATTGCAGATAATATTTATTAAGTGTGCCATTATTACGGAATAACCGATAAAATTATGACTATTACATTAGATAACGCTTCTTCTAACAATTACGAAATTACAATTTTAAAAAATAGTTTAACTCCATCTTTTTCAGATCATTTTCATATAAAATGCGCGTGCCATATATATAACTTAATTGTAAAGGATGGTCTATCACTTTTTGAAGACATTCTTAGTAAAATACAATTTGCTATAAACTTTATTTTTAAAAGAAATAAAGTACAACGTAGAAAAGAATATAAAAAATTTGTCACGATTGTGGACTATCTTATAGAAAAATTCCACAAGAAGTATCCACTAGGTGAAATTCTTTATACGAGTAACTACTTGTTGCTTATGACTATAGAATACCTATAACTTTATTTTTTAACTCTCATAATAAAAATTCAGCTGATATGATTTTAGATAGTGATTGGGTAAAAATTTCTGAACTTATTGTATTTTTAGAGAAAAATTTTCAAGCAACAAAGAATTTTCCGGTATATATTATCATACTATTTCAACTATGTTGTTTTATATAACTCTAATATTTTTATTACTTAGTGAATATATGGAAAAACCAGCTTATAAGACAGTTATTAAAAAAATGTTTGTCAAAATAAAAAAATATTTTATTCCTATTCCCACTATTTATATTATTGGTTCTGTATTAAATCCTACTATTAAAATATACGGTACTAAATCACTAATTGAAACTATTTACGATTGTATAGAAGTACTACCACCTCCAAGTCCCAAAAATCTAAATCACCCACCACCTATTGAACAAAGTCAAACTAAAGAAGAAGTGTTGTCTAGCGTAGAACACCAATGCAAAAAAATATATAGATTTTATCAACAAGAAAATGCTAGTAACTTACCGGCTTCCATACCATCTTCTTCATCTTCAACACAACCTCACAAAAGACATGTTGTTTCTGCGGCTAGTATTGAAAGCCTCAGAAATAGAATGTGCGGCCGTACCTCTACTACTAACCAAATTAGCGAGTTGAATATTTTTGTTTTGCAGGGTTCTGTACCGTATCAAGAAGTTATCAATGAAGATGGACATGAAGACTTGCTGAAATACTGGAGGGGGAATGAGAAGACATTTCCGACACTTTCATTGATGACCCGAGATGTTTTGAACATTCAAGCGTCATCAACTGCGTCTGAAAGCGCTTTTTCTGCCGGCAGATATCAAATAGGAGACCACAGGCACTCATTAGCCGGAGACAGCTTGGAAGTTGCAGTATTATTCAGAGATTGGCTACTAGCGGAGCGGAGAAGGTGCGGTCAACCGGAGATCAACGAAGAAGAAGATGAAAACTACAACGAAATCTTAACCGAAGGTAGTGGAAGCGACGTGGATCAATTTGACCAACAAATACCAATTCCAACCGAAGAACCACAGGAAATCATCAAGCAATTAGAACATGTTTTTTTGAGAATGTAATTTTTTTAATTGCAATTTTATTATGTAATTTGCAACTTTTGGACAACACCACAAAGTTGCAATTTAGATTTTAGACAATTGTATTTGTATTACAAAAAAATCATGTCTATTAAATAATATAAGAGGCACAAAAACAGCATTGGGATGTTTTTATTACACTATTATCTTATCTTGTTTATTGAGTTTTTTTTATACATATATTATTATTTTTTTTAAAAGAAAGAAAAAGGAAAACCCGCCGGACCCCGCCCCGCCCCGACCCGATACCGACGGGATCGGGACGGGACTGGAGCAAGTCCCGCCAGACCCGACCCCGACCCCTTCGCCCGTCCCGCCCCGACCCCTACCCCGCCAGATCCGGCCCACTGGCCACCTCTAATTTCAGGTTATCAAGATTCAACGCTCAGAAAGCTTGCAGCAATTATAAACTTAATTGTTTGTTTATTCTTTCGAACACTTGTAATATTTATTTACTTCCCGTACGACATTTTGCTAACACATCACTTATCGTATAACTCAGTTCAAGAAGAAAGACGGTGTTGCAATTTTATGTATTAATAATACATCACTTATCGTATTACTCAATACAAGAAGAAAGATGGTGTAGTTATTACTATGTAAAAACTCTCATATGACTTTAGTATATAGCTTACTATGTGACTGATTCAAAGTCGGCGTTGAAGTTGGAAATAGAAAAAGCTAATCCAGTTATAGACAAAACATGATCTTCTCTTAAGAGTTTGTGCATGCTGTGTTTTAGTGCAATCAACCAGACAACAAGAAGCCATAATTTTCAGTTTCAACAAAATGATTTTCCAACTAATCCAAGATGATCTACTAGCATATGCATTTTAGATCGGTAGATTGACATATCCAGGACAGTGAAAAATATGCATATGCAGTATTCAGAGCATCATTTCATTACAATACTGGAAAAAAAAGATGTCAATACATATGCCAATACGAGGCCTGTTTTCCGAATAGTAATACATGTTTCTAAGTTAACATAAGAAGAAGAAGAAAAAGAAGTTAAGATGTAATGCTAGACTTTATAAGACTGGATAAACCAGAATGGATACTGCAGTTCATTCATTCATAGTAACTAATCTGAGACATGAACATACTCGGGTGATTCAACAGTAGTCTCTTCTGATGGAGTTTTAGGAAAAGAGCTGTCACTGTCATCGTCGTTATTATTGCCATCATTTTCTTCCTCATTTTCACTCGCATCACCACCATCACTGTCATCGTCATTATTATTGCCAACATTTTCTTCCTCAATTTCACCCGCATCACCACCATCACTGTCGTCGTCATTATTATTGCCATCATTTTCTTCCTCATGTTCACTCTCATCACCAGCACCTTCGTCATCACCATCATTTCCGTCATTTCAGCTTCAGAAGGGGGCTCAAAATCCGCGTGGAGACGAGAGCCATCTTGGACCCCGTAGTCGCTACAGCGTTTGAGCTCATCATCCAATAAGAGATGATCAGCATCTCTGATGAGTAGCAGGATGATGTGATCACCGGTAAGGTTTTCTTGGACTTGTATTCTTATCTTCAAATGTGGCACTGTTGAGTCGTCTTCTACTGTGATGTGAAAGACAGTCCCTGTCACAACCTCTACCACCAGCTGCATTTTTTCTCGTTTGTGTTGCGTGTTTTTTTTTTTTTTTTTGTGTGTGTGTTGAGTGCTTGTTCTGAATTAGATTTTCATGGATTATAAAGAAGGTTTTCACAAGAACTGCATTCTTGATATGAGTCTTACTATTTGCATTGCCTGCAATAATGGAATAGTTATGACTTGTAAGAAACTCAAGTCATGAAAATCATAGTGGGAGCAGTTCATCTTCTTCAGAATTGGTTACTATAGTTAGTCTACGTTTTTAACTATGCATGAATATTGGCCAGAATCATATCACAAATACCAAATGAGTTATGCCAGACAGTCAAGGTGTCGCAGTTGGCTGCAAAATGGCTGTAACGTGAATGAAATTATGCAATGGAAAGTTATATCAAAATGTGAAACTTTCAAGACGAAATCAGAAAAATGTCGAATTTAAGGTCCCAAAACTCAGGAAATCCAGCCACTAATCTCCCCATCCACACGTTAAAAGTGTCTAACAATTGTCATTATAGTAAAAAATCATTATTAAATTTTGTTATTTGGGTTTCATAAATCTTGTTTTGTCCAGTCTTGTCCAACTACCATTGTAGTTTCGCAAACATTCCATCTCTCTCCTTATACGAATGGTGGTTTAAAAAATTAATGATCCCTAATAGAATGAAGCACTTTAAAAGTTCTGCTCATTTAACTAAAAGCATCAAATTTTCAATTGTCATCAAGAGCTCAGATAACTGTGTTAGAAAAACAACCTTATACAGATTCAGCTAATCAATCGATATTGCATTATTAGGTAACTAGCGTTAGACAACTGAGCCACAGAGGTTATTATATGTATCAAAACTTCTCATGCAGTTCAAAGGCCACAACAATGGGTTGACAATATCTATTATAAAATGAAAATATGAACCAAAGCCTTCTTCTAAACAGAGATGGACATCCACCTCCATTTCACTTGCAAGTCACCAGCTGACAAATATCATGCTACATATGCACTAGTTTTGCATACTGTAGCATGAATCTAACACGAATAACGCTTTTCCTAGCCTAATTAGGTTACAATTTATTCCACTAAAGCAGACAGAATAGTTATCTTGAAGAACAGTTGCTGTGAGACATCAGCTAAAAACTGCTTTCGCTCTTAAAAGTTTTATACATAATTAACTAGAAACGCTGAAGATGCAGAATCTATGCCATGGGAACTATTGTCTGAGCAAAAGTTCCCGACCATGAAGAGTAAAAATTCAAGTCCTAAGAACATCACATTTCTGCTGCTTTTTCTCTTCCTTCTGCATCATTGTACTTCATTTCGGTTTTCCCTATTTGGATCTTGAAGTACCCGGAGACGGATTTAAGTGACTAGTCAACCAAAGTATAATGCTCCATTGATGAGAATTGCTCGGATATAATAAGAATAGACCTCCCGTGAATATCTATATCCTGTCTTCATGAAATAATCTGGTGCTAGAGACAATCTTCAGTATATATCCATTAAAGTTTTAGGGTTACCCGAAGAACAAAAGTAGTCTGACTTAAGAAGAAGCACCCAATTTAGATACATTCTGTCGTTTGGTTAAATTCATCAATAAGAGGAGGAAAAGGTCCCATCATCCTTTCACAAAGACGGGGCGGATAGACCTTCAAGTTTCATCATGCAAAAGTACTTGGAAGGAGCAATAACTCCAACCTTAGTACACAGATCGACAACAGCAGGAGCATGCCCATAATAGTTCCGCCCGTCATCCATGAGTAATGGAGGGTCCTGAGGTCGGCGGTACCATACTATTTTTGGAGGAACCAAATGATCCACTTCCGCCTTCTTCCAAAAGTGACTTCCTCGCCAACTTTCAAACTTAAATACGCCACAAAGACGAGCCTTATGTCCAGAAGGTCCTATATGAACTTCTGAACAATGTTCACAAACCTTTGCTGGATAAACAAACAATAGCCTCTGAACTCCAGATCTAAGTGCTTCCCATGCCTTCAAGGTTTCTCTTCCCAACAACATCAAATCATCATCAGACAGAGAGTCAGCTTGAAAAGGAACACTTGAGGGCAAACTACTTCCGCATACAATTTCTTCACTTGGAACAGCCCCTGCCTGCAAGCAAAGCTCCACAACTGCTGGAATACGATCATAATCGAATCTTTCTTGGTGATTGATAACATTTTGAAACATAGTTCGCAAATGAAATGCCTCTACTGGGACTAGAATATCCTTCAAGCGTCCTCTAATCCACTCATGAGCCTGATTCTTAGCACGTCGTCGGTAACCATAACAAGTTCGTATTAAATGACCATTCTCACCAATATATACTTCTGGACAGTATCTGCAACAAAATAACCCTTTTGGAGGTTAGAAAGAAGTCTCATCCCGGTATCACTTTTTTTCATTACCATTGAAAGAAAAAAATAGTGTCCCAAATACAATGGTATGGCTTCTTATAACTAGAAATCGCACATAAACATGGTAAAAAACAAGCCAAGTCTTATAAAAGCATTAACACAACAGATGATCCTACTGCTAAATAAATTCTAATTCTTGACCTTATTAGAGAAATATCCAAACTACGCCTCAATCCAATGCTAATATTGTTACATAAATATTATGGAGAAACAAGCGGGACATCTCAATTTTGCCCCAGCTTCTACTAAAAAGAGGATGTGAATAAACATGGGCATGCCCTAAATTTAACCAAATCTTTAGTTCTAGAAATCTCAATTATTTGCTAAGTGCCTTCACTATCTTCTTGCTGTTTTGACTTAATCCTTTTTCTTTTTGATTTTACAATTCTTGCTGTCTTTTTTCTTGCATTTATCTCCGCCATCTTCTTGATGTCTTGCATTTATTCTTGTACCTATTAAAAGGCTGAAATGCCCTTTTTTTATTTATCAAAGCCAAGAAACTGAAAATATTTGAAGCACCTCTTTGCTTCAATATCAATATATCCAATTCAAGCAAGTTACCACACATCCCTACGCATACTTTCACCGTACAAGCTTAACGTATCTTCTCTAATAATTATAACTCTTCAACAAAAGAATGTTTAAACTAGTAAATTTAGTTGATATAAGAGCACAAGATCACACTAAACAGGCCTACAGTAAACTAGTCAATTGCAAAATCTTGGCCTCCTATGAGCAAAGTTCCCACATTTCTTTCACTATTTTGCTTTCTACAGAAACATAACCTTCTTTGAAACAGATCATGACTAATTGTTGCTTTCTTAAACTACTTAGCTCAATTTCCACACTCAAAAAACTTCATGATCTTCAATGCATCCAAACATACTCAGCTATACCATATTATATCATTCATAAGCAGACAGTTAAACTAGTATGCCCAGACCCAAGACATCTTCAAAGCCAATGGATGAGTTAGATTATTACGTATGGGTTCGGATATTTGTATAGAAAATCCACTAAATTACGACAACAACTTGCCCAGTGTAATCCCACATCGGGGGTCTGGGTAAGGTAGATTGTACACAGACCTTAACTCTACCTTGGTAGGTAGAGTGGCTGTTTCCGAGAGACCCTCAGCTCAATACAGGCACATGCACCAGCAAAAACAAGAGAAAACAGTCAGACCGGTCAAAAAAATTAAAGCAATATGAATATCAATATGAAAATGCTGGTATCAAAAGCGAGTACACATACTGGTAAAAGAACAGTAACTAACACATAGCACATAGCAGCATAAATCAAACTGCCGGGGCCTATAAAGCAATATTACGCATATTCGTATGATATGCTAAGCGAACCTACAAAACTTGCCTTTTAAGTTTTGGTGGCACCTTTTTGTCGCGCAAGACTCCAGATATTATGTATAAATATTTAATACTAAAACCTAGCTACGATGGCAAGTTCAAAACCCATAAACTTCAGATCCTGGCTCGGTAAGCTTGCACAATAACGCATCAAAACTACCCTAAATCTAAACTCACCAATAAGATTGAATAATGATAACAACTTTAACACCAGAAATAAGCTTAAATTAAGCAAACAGAGCAAAAGGGGATGAAATTACTTGCTTTCTTAAACAGCTTGGCTCAATTTCCACATTCAAAAAGCTTCATAATCTTGAATGCATCCCAAACATACTTAGCTATACAATTATATCATTCATAAGGAGACAGTTAAATTAGTATGCCCATTTGAGGACCCAGAGCATCTCCAAAACCTTGTAAGTTTGCACAATAACGCATAAAAAACTACCATAAATATAAAATCATTACTAGGATCCAATAAAGAAAACAACTTTAACACCAGAAATAAGCTTAAATTAAAACAAAACATAGCAAAAGAGGATGAAATTACTTGCATGCCCAAGTGGGGAAACGTTGAATTAAAGCGGAAACACCATGGTAAAGGATTGTACGGGCCTTAAGGACATCTTCAGCTACAGGAACCATAGATTGTACTGGATAATCTTTAGCCCGATTCTCAATCCTCTTAAGAATCATGGGCCTTAGCTTCCTCAAATCTACTTTTGGTTTCGAACTGTACAATCTGTAATAAAAAAACATCCTCGTTTGCTGCCATAGCTGCCGATTTCTCAACACCATTGCACCTTGATCGGAGAGAACAAGAAAGAGCTAGCTTCATTTAATTGCATCAAATGGGCTGGTGTTTCTTAATTTTTGCCTTTCACATGGGCTGGTTCTTAATTTTACGGGTCATTTGCATTTTGACCTATTTGTGCTGGTCTTTAATTTTTGTACTTGGTAATAAATACTTTTTATTTTTGCGTAGCATGAGCTTATATTTCCACTAAAAATAAGTTCGATTTTGAAAGGCAACCAACCCATTTAAAGGGAAAATCGTGCAATTTCTTCATTTTTTTGAGTGAATTTCCCTTCATACGGACTGGTCTTTAGTTTCCCTTCAAATTGATGGTCTTTAATTTTTGCCCGTACTTTTTATTTAATAAAAATTTATGGATCAAAACATCCTTCTTTGTTGATTTAGAAAATCAGAGATTTGGGTTCAATCCCCACCAGAAAAAAAGATAATTTCGCAAGGCAAAATTTCATAGAAACTATATCTATTCACGAAAAAGTACATAACTATGTCTTGCCCGGCAAAGTTACATAAAAACTATGTCTTGTACGACATAATTTTTTTCTACAGAACTATGCCGAACAAAGTATAGTTTTTATGTATTTTTGTCCAAATAGACATAATTTTTATAAAATTTTGTCTTGCGGAATTAGGTTATAGATCTGAATTTCTTTTTAGAGATATTTTTTATCACTCTTTTATTACTTAAATTGTGAGAGGCAAAAATTAATGACCACCCTAAATGGGGACATTTGTGCGAATTTCCCAATTTCTTCTAACGACTTTGTTGGATAGCTAACTAAGTTTTAGCTATGATTTCAAAACTGTTTAACATTTAGTCATTAAATAATCCATTTTATTTAGATTGGCCTGTCCAACACAAATCGCACTATTTACTTAGCATAACCACTTTGTAATAATGTATTTACAAGCTAGCCAGTTTATATTTTCCGCAAACATACTAGGTTCACCCCTTAATATATAAATTGTTGGCTCCGTCTTTTTTTTTTTTTTTAAAAAAAATGAGATTGAATTGAATGTACACTTGACGGAAAGTCAATAGTCTTTTTTATTATTATTACATAGAGGATATGAGAAGGGGGAATTGGGAGAAAATTACAACGTGTGATTGTTGAATTTTCCAATACAACACACTTACTAAACATGTACCTTTCATACTTAAGTTTATCGCTTACTTATGATTAATTAATAAAAAATTTTACTTTAAAGTGTAGTTAATTAAAATTAAAATGATTAGTTAGGTGTAAACATCCGATGCGGTAAATATTTATCTAAATAAATCATTGTCAAAGATATGCCCAAGGAAAAAATGAATAGAGTTGATACATTTAAGAATCGAGTATTTGATGTTATGAGAATATCCTTAAAATATGATTTTTGTAATACATGGCGTATTAAAATTAAGAAGAAAATAATTTTCTTAGTCTAAAAATCGTTGATTAGGTCAATCAAATAAACTGTTTAGATGGAGATCGTAAGCAACATGATTAATTCAAATTTTGTTAATCCTACGATAATGGGAATGTAATAAAAATAGTGTAACGAAAATAGCATAATAGATAATCGAATTAATATAACTGAGAGAGGAAAAGATAAAGAGATTTTTATGGAATATTTCGATCTGATCGGTTATGAACAATGATAAACAACATGAACAATTATTTTGCCATAGAATATTTTCGCTTAGACGATACTGAAGCTTTAGAAAAAAAGTAAAAAGTAAATATGTTTTATTAAAATGAATAAAAAAAAAATTCTGCTTATTATAGTAGTAATATTTTAGAATTTTGAATTAAATTACTTACATATTCATATTAGTAAATAAAATTTTATTCAACAAATTCTAATAAATTGTATTACAAAATATGGCTAACACTTTATTAACTTAGATAAATTATTACCAATATAAATAATAATGACATTACTTTATGCCATGTGAAGTTAAATATTTTATATCTTTTAAAGATAATACTACAAACAACAAATATAAAAAATAAATATAAAAAGAACATAGATTACTTTAGATTTCTCAGAAAAAGAACTAACGCCAACTTAATTACTTTAGATTTCTGAAAATAATATACATTGTGATTAATTTAGTATTTAAATGACTAAGAAGATTATATTATAAATTTAAAGAGGTATACGATTGCGCGAAGCGCGAACAAATTCACTAGTAAAAGGTATAGAGTATATTTTATTATCATAATCACCAAATGGAGTCCAATCCGATATAATCTCAACTCCAAGGACGCTTGTAAGTACGAAAATGTTATACCTCTGATTTGGCGGCACCAGAAACTCCGGGTCAATCAAAACAATGAATGAATCTCCAGTTGCTCAAATGCGTACTCTATTTAGTATTTACTATATAGACGAGATTAGAACAGTGGGAAAGACAACGTCAATTACTTCAAAAAAGAAGTAGGGTGGATGTTCTGGTGCAGGCTCATCCATTTTCAGTGGCCACTGATATTCCACTCCGATGGACATGATGAAGAAGAAGAATAGTAGAAAATGCTAGAGTTAGGTTTTCTAGAGAGAATGTTCGCTCAGTTCTTTGATTCTTTGATAGAAAATGTTCTCGGCGATTACTCTCACGTGCTTGCTTTAGTGGAATGGGAAAACTTGTTGGTGATAATCGTCTTAATGATTAGCTGATTCTATTTTTTATTAAATATTTTCCCTCTAAAGCTAGGCATTAGGAAGGTGACGTGACATCTCTCTTTGGACAATGATTCTATTTATCTTTACTCTCGTTTTTTGGCAATTTTCCTATATTTTTATTTACTTAATAATAATTTACAAAATAAATGTGTCAATTATTACTCCTCTATTAATTATTATGTTAAATGTGCTTAAGTTTTTTTTCCAAAGACAAGTAAAATGTTGCAACAATTAATGAAAATAATTATGGACAATTGAAAGCCTTCATGAATTGTACGTAGCTAATGAAGAGGTCAGGATTCTTATTTTTTTATTAATGTGTAATAATGTGCAAAGGTTTAGGGGATAAAAAACGTTACGGTTCTTCTTTCATTTTAATTAATTTTATTAATGTGTATTAATGTGCTAAATATAAGAGATAAAAAGACAATAACTAACTATACCTCCTATTGTAAATAGCTATCAAAATCAATCAAGGAGTCAAGAAGTTAGCTTAGAGATTTGTTCCTATAACATTTTCACCTGATGGCTTAATTGAAGGATTATGTGATCTTGATGCGTATAACCTTGAGGAGAGTACGTAAATTTATTATGAAATTGCAATTTCATCCCGAGCGAATAAGATATTCAGATACCGATGTGTTTAATTATTCTGGATGAACGTTTGCTTATCAAGTTTTACCCTTCTTATTAGCGAATATTCTCCGAATATTCACAATATATTTTGTAATTATGATAGGTGTATATTTAAGGTAACATATGATTCTTATTGTATTAGGAATCAACATCTGTACAACTATATATATTGTGATTAATGAAAAGATTCCCTAAGGGGAATTATTCCAATCTTACATGGTATCAAGAGTCAAACCATAATCCCTACTCTTCTCCTCCCTATAGCCACCACCGACCACCACTAGAATTTTTTAATTCTTTTTCTTCTCGGTCGACAGTAAAACAGCCACCGTGTCTCGTCCCACTTCCCCTACTAATTCCGGTTCTTCCACTGGTACTTTTGACAACCCTACTTCACGTATATCGTCTTCTTTTCATCCGGCTTTCGCTGTTACCAACATCAAGAATTGTATCCCTATAATTCTTGACCAAGAAGACTGTCAATATTCCATATAGATAGAACTGTTCTATATTCATGCATGCGCGTACAATGTGCTCGACCATATTGATGATTTTGTTCCTCGTCCAACCGATGTTGCAGACTCGACATGGCGTCGCCTTGACGCCATCGTCAAACAGTGGATATACGGCACCATCTCTAAAGACTTGTTGTGTACTATCATGAAAACATGTGCTACAGCACATGAACTTTGGGTACGGTTAGAAGAAATTTTTCAGGATAATAAAAATACTCGGGCCATGTATTTGGAAAAGCAGTTCAACAATACGCGTCTCGAGAATTTTAACAACATGTCCGAATACTGTAAACAACTGAAACTCATAACCGACCAACTTTCCAACGTAGGGACGTCTGTTTCAGAAACCATTATGGTACTTCAACTAGTTTTCGGTTTACCGAAAGGTGAATATGATACACTTGCGACGATGATTCAACAGGCCGACCCCCTACCAAGTTTCAACAAAGCACGTTCGCAACTTTTGTTGAAAGAGACCCGCCCTACTAAACAAGAGGAGCACAATCAAAAGACATTAGTCGTTGACGGCATGGCATCACCGGCGACCAACACCACCCAGCCACCACCGCAAGATCACCAGCAGCAATAGTCCCGCGACGGAGGGCGTGGCAGCAGAGGTCGCGGTAATAACAACAAAGGAAAAGGTCGCGGCAAGGGACATTGAAACCAGCAATTAGACCCAACCCCTGCTCCCTATCTTTAGTGGGTTGGGCAGCAACATTGGCCCAATATCGGGAACTGGGCCTCGCCTGTATGCCCTTACCCAACATCAGGGGCCCAGTTCTAGCAGGCTTGGTCACCAGGCGTCTTGGGCTCCGCCCCAGCCAACAGGCAGGCCCACCAGCAGCAGTAGCAGGCCCACATGGTTTTGTCCCCTCAGCACCCGCCAGCCAGCACCCTGGCCCCCACTGACTTGGGCCAGGCTTTCAACACCTTGAACTTTCAGCATACCGATAATAATTGGTATATGGACACCGGAGCCACATCTCATCTCACCCGGTCGTCAGGTAATTTATCTCAACTGCTTCGGTTAAAGGGTCCTCAATTTATTACTGTTGGCAATAGTCACCGCATTCCAATTGAAGGTTACGGTAATGCCCATACCAAAAATCCCCACCCGCCTTTCTCTCTAAATCATGTCCTTTACACACCTAACATCATTAAAAATTAAATATCTGTCAGAAAATTTACTCGCAATAATTATGTGTCTGTCGAATTTGACCCTTTTGGTTTTTCTGTGAAGGATCTCAATACGGCGAAAATTCTTACGCGCTGCAATAGTGTGGGAGACCTTTACCTCTTCACTCAATCTTCCGTTGTCAGACCTCATTTACTTATCTCCCTTGCTGCTATCTCTCCGTCAACTTAGCATAACAAACTCGG
The DNA here is from genome assembly GCA_029783415.1 of Anisodus acutangulus. NCBI lineage: Eukaryota > Viridiplantae > Streptophyta > Magnoliopsida > Solanales > Solanaceae > Anisodus > Anisodus acutangulus. Next base: position 3,547,248 of record CM056503.1, read on the forward strand.
ACACCCAGGAGATCCTGTTTTTAATATTCTTAGGACTAATAAGCGTATTCAATGTAATAATGGGAAACTTACCCAACACTGTTTTTCTTGCCCGCTTGGCAAGCATACTCGTATTTCATTTATGTCACCCAACAATGTTACTTTTTCTCCATTTGATATTGTTCATGCTGATTTGTGGACATCTCCGTTGTCGGTTCCTTGGGTCACAAATTCTATCTAGTATTATTAGATGACACACTTTGTATGGATCTACCCACTGAAGTTCAAATTTGAAGTTTTTGCCAAGTTCCTTGAATTTCAAAAATTCATTAAAATACAGTTTGAAAAATCTATAAAATCTTTTCAATGTGATAATGGATGTGAATTTAATAATTCGGCATTTCACAATTTCTGCTCTAAACAAGACATGGTTTTCCATTTTTCCTGTCCCTACACTTCCTCCCAAAACGGCAAAGCTGAACGAATCATATGTACCATCAATAACATGGTTTGTACCCTTCTATTTCATGCCAGTCTTCCACCACCATTCTGGTTCTACGCTGTTAAAATGGTAGAGTACCTCCTTAATATTTTACCAACCAGCACTCTCCAAAACAAGACCCCAACCGAAATCTTATACCGTATGTTCTCTTCCTATGACCAACTCCACATCTTCGGTTGCTTATGCTACACCAACCTGGCCTCCACTGCACCTCACAAACTAGCCCCACGCACCACACCATGTGTCTTCGTCGGTTTCTCACCAAATCATCGGGGTTACCTGTGCTATGACATAGCCACTCGTAAGATCATTGTCTCACGTCACGTCATATTTGACGAGGCGAACTATCCATTTTCAAATCTCCAAAAAATTCAAACCACGGATTACACATTTCTCGATGAGTCTACTCTGTCTCATATGATCCAGTCAATGTGCCACCGGTAATTTTCTGTTCCGACGAAGACTGCACCAGCAACTCAGTCACCACCAGTGTCCAGCGTCGTCTCCGACCAGACACCACCTAGCTCTCGATCGAACCCTCCACTGATCGACCCCCCTTTGTCACCTACCCCGTCAATGGTACCTCGACCACCCATCGACCCGAGCCTAGAAAACACCCCTCCAGAACCCGCAAGCCAGCAGCCACAAATCCCAGTCCAACCACTGCTGCCTACCCACCGTATGGAGACTCATGCACAACACGAGATTTTCTAACCCAAGGTCTATTTTAACCTCTCCACATAAACCATATCACCCCATTCCAAAAAATCCAAAGCTAGCCAAACTGGACCCTAATTGGAGTGCGGCCATGTGCGAGGAATTCAATGCTTTAACCAAGCAGATTTGGTACCTAGATCGGATGGCGTGAATGTTATCCGGTGTATGTGGCTATTTCATCACAAATTCAGAGACAGTGGTGACTTGGAGCGGTATAAGGCAATATTGGTTGCTAATGGCACTAATCAACAGGAGGGAATTGATTGTGGTGAGACGTTCAGTCCAGTTGTTAAATCGACTACTATTCGTATTGTTCTCAGTATTGCTATGGGCAAGCATTGGCCGATTTATCAGCTTGATGTCAAGAATGCATTTCTTCATGGGGATTTGAAAGAAACCGTATACATGCATCAGCCCCATGGCTTTGTTCATCCGGCAGTCCCGCAGTATGTATGGTGTCTCAGAAAGTCCATGTATGGCTTGAAACAGGCACCCCATGCTTGGTATGATTGTTTTGTCATATATATTATACATATCGGGTTTATATGTAGCAGGTGTGATAACTCTCTCTTCACTTTTCATCGAGGTAGCAGCACTGCTTATTTGCTATTACATGTGGATGACATTGTTCTTACTGCCTCATCTGACAATTTGAAGAATGAAATCATTGCTCTACTCAAAACTGAATTTGCTATGACTGATTTAGGCAGGCTGAGTTACTTCTTGGGTATATCCGTGACCAGATCTGCAGCTATTATGTTTCTGTGTCAGCACAAATATGCGGAAGAGATAGTGTACAGGGCTAAGATGGCAAATTGTAAAATTATGTCAACTCTGGTGGACTCGAAATCAAAGCTTAGTGCCGATGATGATGCGCCAGTTTCTAATCCCACCCTATATCGGAGTCTTGCAGGTGAACTTCAATAACTCACATTCACTAGGCTTGATATTTCATATACCATTCAGCAGGTGTGTCTGTTTATGCACGCCCTGCGAGAATCCCATTTTGCTTCTCTTAAGCATATTATCAGATACATTAAAGGCACACTCGACTTTGGATTGCATCTCTACCCCTCTGCACCAACCAAGTTGCTCTCCTACACGGATGCAGATTGGGCAGGATGCCCGGACACACGTCGCTCCACCTCGGACTACTGTGTATTTCTAGGGGATAATCTTATTTCATGGTCCGCCAAGCGGCAGGTGACACTATCCCGTTCGAGTGCTGAAGTAGAGTATCGAGGAGTTGCTCATGTAATTGCTGAGATCTGTTGGCTCTGAAATCTTATTTTGGAGCTCCAGTGTCCACTGCGCAAGGCGTTTATCGCCTACTGTGACAACATATCTGTCATATATCTGTCTCACAATCCGGTCCAACATCAGCGGACCAAACATATCGAGATGGATATTCACTTTGTACGTGAGAATGTCGCTCTTGGTCAAGTCAAAATATTGCATATGCCTTCCTCATATCAGTATGCCGATATTTTCACAAAGGGACTACCGCGACAGCTGTTCTCCGACTTCAGATCCAGCCTTAGCGTTCGACCTCCTCCCGCTCCGAATGAGGGGGAGTATTAGTGAATATTCTCCGAATATTCACAGTATATTTTGTAATTATGATAGGTGTATATTTAAGGTAACCTAGAATTATTATTATATTAAAAATTAACTTTTATACAACTATATATATTATGATTAATGAAAAAAATCTTTTAAGAAAAATTATTCCAATCTTACTCTTCTCACTCTTCTATGTATTGTGATAGATGTCATTTATCTATAGATAATGTGTCCCCACTTCTTATATCGTGGTTGAGCTTATTTTTACGTGTTATCTTTCCAGCAAATTTAAATGGACCCCTTTCTTTAAACTAAAGGTTTGCCAATGTTTTGATTGAAACGTTTACATTTTGCTTTTCATAATTTCTTATTCAATATTTGCTAGATTTTAGTGACTCGTTCTATGCCGCCATGTCCTTACTTGTAATTTCTCTTCTAATTTATTATTCTTTGATTTCTGTTTGTTATTTATTGTCTCTTGTTTTCACTTAGCATACTCTTTTGTTGTAGCTACTGCTCCTTCCTTATTATTAGTTGTAGTATTTATTATGTAATTTCTTATTTTTTGATTTTTTGTTATTATTTATTGTCTATTGTTCTTCCTCTTTCCTATTTAACTTTCTTGGTTACTACTTGATTTTGAGCCGAAGGTCTACCGGAAATAGACTCTCTACCTTCGGAGATAGGGGTAAAATCTACGTACACTCTACCCTTTCTAGACACCACTTGTGAAATTTCACTAGGTATATTGTTATTGTTGTTATCGTTCTATGCTGCCATTTGTATCGAGGAGCCTACTCGATGATATCTACATTATTAGATGCATTTCTTCTAAGGTAATTGTATACACTCTCTAAATTCATAAACTTTTTACCACTTTTATTAGTTATTTTTAATTTCTTTTACAATTGATATGTTTTTTTTATTAGATTTGTTATGAGAAACCAAAAAATGAAAAAAAAAAGTTGCATTAGCTTTACCGAGTTGCTCTACTTATTTAGGCTTTGTAATATTCTGTTTAGCGAAGGAAAATTATAAGAAATTATTCTTCATTCTATATTTTAATTTACATCTTTTTTTTTGGTCGATAAAGATTGATTTTTTTATATTATATATAGGAGAGACGAGAAGGGCCCACTGTTTTTGCTCCAGCCCCAGTCCAACGCTACAATAGCAGTTCCAGTCAGCAGGGAGGCAGTTTTGGGCCCCACCAGGCCCATCAAACAGCGGATCCCACTCCTACCGACATTGAAGCCGCGATGCACACACTTGGGATAAATCCCTAGGACCCAAATTGGTACATGGACACCGGTGCCACTACTCACACGAGGTCTGACCCATGTATTCTTTCGTCTTATTCCAATTTGAGCAACAATCGTTGTATAATTATCGGTAATGGTAATTCAATTCAAATTCGTGGTTAAGGTCATAAAATTTTATCTCCCCCCCCCTCCACCCTTATCTTGAAAAATACCCTCCATGCCCCTAAATTGATTAAAAATGTGGTGTATGTTCGTGAATTCACCACTGATAATTCTGTTTCGATTGAATTTGATCCGTTTGGTTTTTCTGTAAAGAATTTGAAGACGGGGAGTCCTCTCATGAGGTGTGATAGAACGGGGGAACTTTATCCTATCACGCCAAGTTCCAGTCTCTCGAGTCAAGCCTTGCCATCAACTTTTGCAACCCTTGCTCCTTCCTTGTGGCATGCTCGTCTAGGTCATCCGGGGTCGTCTATTTTGTCTTCATTAGATAAAAATAAATTTATTTCTTGTAAGGGTATGCATAGTACTCTGAATTGTCAATCTTGTTCTTTAGGAAAAATTATTAGGTTGTCATTTGTAGACTCTAATTCTCATACTTTATTGTCATTTGATATTATTCATAACGATTTATGGACATCTCATGTTCTCAGTTCTTTGGGTCACCATTATTACGTTCTATTTTTGGATGATTATTCTATTTTTATGGACTTTTCCGATAGCGAAAAAATCTCAAGTTTTTTCAACTTTCTTAAAATTTAGAGAATTCATTAGAACCCAATTCGAACTGAAAATAAAAAAACATTCAATGTGATAATGACAAAGAATATGATAATGGGGTGTTTCAGAAATTTTGTGCTAATAATGAGATCAATTTTCATTTTTCTTGCCCTCATACGTCTTCACAAAATGAAAAAGCCGAACGCAAAATTCGTATCATTAATAACATTGTCTGAACTTTATTGATTCATGCTTCCGTACCCCCTTCTTTTTGGCATCATGCTCTACAAATTGCTACATCTCTTCTTAACATTCTTCCTTCCAAAGGTTTGGCATATTCGTCCCCTCTTCAAATTTTATATAATAAGACTCCTTCGTATTCACATCTTAGGATATTTGGGTGCTTGTGTTATCCACTCTTTCCGTCCACCATAATTAACAAACTTCATGCCCGGTCTACCCCTTGTGTGTTTTTGAGTTATCCGTCAAATCATCGTGGGAACAAATATTTTGATTTATCATCTAATAAAATCATCATTAGTTGCCATGTTCTTTTTTATGAATCCCAATTTCCGTTTGCTAAGGTAAATAATCTCATGCCTAGTTCGTATAATTTTTTGAATGATGGTATATCCCTGTATACTATTCACCATTTTTCGGATGTGTCCCGCAAACCAAATCCACAAGCGGGCCCACTGCCCGCTATCCCCACTACACCACCGCTACCCACTGCTCCCAGTCTCGTCATTGGGCCAGTTTCAGCAATTGGGCCAGTCTAGCCCAATATTGAAACTGGTACAGTCCCTGCATCGTCGACTGCCCCAGATTACTGTTCTGGGCCAACAGGCCCACTGCCTGCTGGTCAGCCCGTCCCGTGTCCGGAAATTTCCCAAAATTCACCCAATTCTTTTCGAGTCATAGATCACTTATTCATAGTCAACAGGGTATTTTTAAACCAAAAAGATATTTTAATTTAAATTCTAATGTTCTTATCACCGCTACCTCGTAATCCTGTGTCTGCATTAAATGACCCAAATTGGAAAATTGCTATGACTGACGAATATAATGCTCTTATTGATAATAAGACGTGGATATTGGTGCCCCGTCCATCTGGTGTTAATATTATTCGGTCTATGTGGATTTTTGCTCATAAGGACAATGTTGACGGTTCTTTTGCGAGGCATAAGACTTATCTTGTAGGTGATGGTAAGACTCAGCATGTGGGTGTCGATTGTGGTGAGACATTTAGTTCGGTGGTCAAGTCGGCTACCATTCACACTGTGCTAACTTGGCTCTTTCGAAAGCATGACCCATTCATCAGTTAGATATGAAGAATGCTTTCTTACATGGTAATCTCAAAGAGACAGTCTATATACATCAGCCCTTGTGGTTTAGGGATCCCAAATATCCTCATCATGTTTGTTTATTGAAGAAGTCCTTGTATGGGCTTAAGCAGTCTCCACGGGCTTGGTATAAGAGGTTTACAGACTATGTTTCGACTATTGGGTTCTCTCACAGCAGGTCTGATAATTCATTGTTCATATATCATCGTGGTTCTTCCTTGGCGTATATACTATTATATGTGGATGATATTATTTTGACTGCTTCTTCTGATGCATTACGTCAGTCTATCATGACAATGCTCAGTTCTGAGTTTGCTATGAAAGACTTGGGGCCCTAGGATGTCATCCTGTAAGTCCATTTCCACTCCAGTCGATACTAAACCCAAATTGGGTGTTGCGGCTGGCTCTCCTTACGAGGATCCGACAAGCTTTCGTAGTCTTGCCGGGGCTCTTCAGTATCTTACGTTCACGAGACCAGACATTACGTATGTCGTACAACAGGTGTGTTTGTTTATGCATGATCCTAGGGTTGAGCACATGAATGCGCTCAAACATATTATTCGGTATATCCATGGGACACTTGACTTTGGCTTACATTTATATCCATCATCGGCATCTACACTTGTCTCATATATAGATGCTGATTGGGGTGGCTGTCCGGACACCAGATGCTCTATGTCTGGCTATTGTATGTTTCTTGGTAACAACTTGGTCTCATGGTCTACGAAACGTCAGTCGACTTTATCCCGCTCCAGTACAGAGGCCGAGTATCGAGGGGTAGCCAATGTGGTCTCTGAATCATGTTGGTTACGTAATCTGCTTTTAGAGCTTCATTGTCCTATTCATAAAGTGACTTTGGTTTATTATGATAATGTTAGTATCATCTACCTTTCTGGTAATCCGGTTCAGCACCAGCGCACTAAACATATCGAGATGGACATTCACTTTGTTCGCGAAAAGGTCGCTCATGGACAAGTACGCGTCTGTCATGTCCCTTCCAGGTATCAAATTGCAGACATCTTTACAAAGGGTCTTCTCTCGGTCATTTTTGAAGATTTTAGGGACAGTCTCAGCGTACGAAGACCGCCCGCTATGACTGTGGGGTGTGTTAAATATACACGGTATACTTATGTATATCGTGTGAATATAGTGTATATATGGTCTCGGGTTTGGTCACTGTTATGCCCACAGTTTGGGCTAATAATTTGGTATTGTTTGTTGTAATATTTTAGTGTAAACACTTACCATAGTTGTATAGTTAGTGTCCAAGTAGAATAAAATTTTAAGAATAGAATAGAAATAAAATTTTTCTATTATGGAAATAAGTAAATTATATATATACTCTTTCATTTAATGAAAATTTCTTTCATTCAATAAGTGGTTCTAAAAGTCCATCACTTCAATAACACACACAAAATTGGAAAAACAGAACACTCAAATTCTATCTCACCAGATATTAATTAAGTGCTTAAAGAGAAATTTAGCAAGAAAAAATAGAATTGACAATGAGGCCAACATTCTTTCCTTTTGTCTTTTTTCCCCAAATTGTCTTCTCTTATCCACCACTATTCACAGCCATAACATTATCTCACCAGCATATCCTGTGTGGCTTCAATTTAAACTACTAATATTGGGTATGTTGTCTATTCACATAACGTCCTAACCCCACTTACCTGCTTTTTGTGTTCTGGTCATAAATATTCCATCCACATAATTTTCATATTTTCCAAAACATTAACAAAAAAACACATCATTTTCGTGAAAATCTTAGAATTCAAAAAACAAAAGTACACTTCGAACATGCATTAATGGCTTCCTCAGATGTTCTTTCATGAACCTCAAGAATTGGAGCTTCAATAAATTCCCGCCATTTTTTGTATTTGAATTACAGTGACCCATTTTTGTGAATTTTGATTTTCTATGGAGAGAATTTCCCGGAAGGAAAATGTTTTAGTTGATTATGGCCCTCAAAGATCATTTGAGAATTCATCTAGCAGTGACATGGACATGGATTTTAACGATGTTTTCGGGGGTCCACCGAGGCGATTTTCAGTACAAGAATCGAGAGCGAGGCATAGTTTCAGTGATCCAATGGATTTTGAAGAGGATTCAGCAGGTTTATCGCGTAATTCGTGGAATGGATTCAATGGAAAGCCAGTATTTGGTGCAGAAAATGCTAACAGATCAAGGCGAAATCAAGGCGATGATTTCTATGATGATATATTTAAAGTTGATGAATCTTATAGTTCAAATCCAGGTTCTAGAGTTTTAAGCCCTGTTCGACCTTTGTCACCGAAAATTGAAGTTTTTGGTACTTCAGTCCCAGCTCAATTCAGGTACTTTATGTGCCTCTTTTCGTTCTTGCCTTTTCTTTTGTGATTAATATAATAAGTTATATATACTGTAACAAACAAGCTACTGCCTACTTTTTGTCTTTCTATGAGCCGAGGGTCTCCGGTAAACAGTCTCTTACTTTTACAAGATAGAAATAAGGTCTGCGTACACACTATACTCCCTAGACCCCACTTTGTGAGATTACACCGGGGTATGTTGTAGCATAGGTGGAGACATGATTTGAACTTTATGTATTCTAAATTCTAGAATAGAAACATCAGGTGTTAGTAACTGGGTTCTGAATTTGATTTTTGGACATGTTTAGTAAATTTCTTAATACAAATACAGGATTTGAACTAAAGTTATTGGGTTCGGCCGAACCTGTGCGTTTGCTTCTAGCTCTGCCCTTGCTAGTGCAATTCAACTAGTTCTAGTAGGTTATTACAACATTTTCGAGGTTCTATATCAGGCTTGCTATGAAAAGTTATTGTTGTACAGGTCAACTTAACCTCTAGTGTAAAAAACATATATACACTGGAACTTAGATGTGCAGGCCTATAAATCTATTTATTTTCTGGAGTTTGTAGTGATTTTGATATCCCCCACTTCCTGTCTTAGCAAAGAAGGAAAAAAGGCTGAAATTTTTTAGAGTACTTGGCCCTTAACACTGTTAAAAAAAAGGAAAGAGTGTTAACATGTACTTGATGATGAATCAATAAAGGTAATGTTGAACAATGGTATATACCAATTGTATGTCTACTGGACTTGTTTCGATCTATATCGAAGTAAATAATTTCAGTTTAGATGAACTTTATGTGACAATATCAATTGATCTACTGTCTCTAGCAGATAAAGGAAACCGGTCAATTCTAGTTCTCTTTACCTTTTGGTAGTAGTAATAGTAGTCGAATTTTATATGGAGAAGTTGTGCAATTTGTCATATTGTTGCTTCATAGATTGGTTTTAAGTGTTTATTTCCTCTCCAGCCTTCCCATCAAGTTGACAAAGACAACAGATCTTCCCACGTTTGCTTCGGGAAGTCATAGTCCACAACACAAGAAAAATGATGCTCCCACATTTTATCGACAAAGTCCATTATCACGTGAAGGTACAGTTATAGGTGATGATTTAAGATACATGTCTGAATCCGATGACCGGGATATAGGAGGGAATCTGAAGAAGAATGGAGAAAGCATGGAAGATTTGAGTAACGAATATCAATTTCATTTTTCCATATACAAGTGGGCAGGCAAAGGAGTTCCAGTACTCGTGCCATTGAAGGGAGGGATGCATTTCAAGTCTAAAGAGAAGATTAAACTTGAAAGATGTTCTAGCTCCAATGGAAGGACAGAGAACGATAACGTGGATGCCAGCTCGCCGTTAGGAGAAAATGCCAACTTCTCCAGGGATGCGAATTTTCACTCCTTCAGTACGAGAAGTAAGAACCCGGTGAGCAGTGACAAGGCAAATGGTATTGTTGGGGAAACTCTCGGCGTTCCAAAGTCAAAACTTCAAAGTGTTAAAGATGACACTATCTTAAGAACTGAAAGCAAAGTAGAAGAACCTCAATTCAGACAGAAAACAGGTTTAGGTGACGGAATCCAGATAGAAATTCCTAGTAACTTGGAAGAAACTACAAAGGATGAGTTGAAGCCTCTTCGTGCATTTTTAGTTAACGAGTCAGAGGAACAAGGTACTTTCTAATTTGAAACCTGGAAACTACAGACACTTGTAGTTTGCCTTACAAAAAAAATGCTTTTCTGCTTTGCAGGCGGCATTATGGCACAAGAAACAGAAAGGAAGAGTAACACAGTCAAAGCTACACAAGCAGCAAAATCAAATTTCAAGGTCAGTGAAGATGTGAAGAAAATTGTTGATGAGGTCGATAAAATTTTGAAGAAAAGCTATATTGAGGTCAGCGACAACATGCAAAAAAGAGACCCACAAGCTAAGACAAAAGGGAAGAGAGGTCTTGACAAAAAACCTGTAGTAGATACAGGAGTAAATAAAGGTAGTCGGCAAAGTTCTCCGTTAAAACCAACCGAGAATTCAACTAAAGCTGGAATTAAAGAAAAGGTTCAAGACTTTGTAAAGATGTTTAACCACGAGCTTCATTCAACACCGCAAGAAGGTGAAAGTCGAAGTAAAAGCTTTAGATGGAAAGCTAGCAGCAATATCGGAGTTGAAAGTGAAAAGAGTTTCAGCATGCCAAAAGCAAATGAGCCCACGATTAACAAGACGCAAGATTCAACTCCGAATGTACGTAACTTCTCCTTAGTACACCTATGATTTCTAAGATTTTCCTTTCTTGCATTAGAATTCCATTTTGAGGTCCCAAGTCATGGAGGCACAGGGACTGAAGGTTCATCGTTGGCCCATTGGTAGTGACTGTAAAATTTCTGATTCTGTGTCTTCTCCTTTTTGCAGGTAGACCAAAATCTTAACAAGCAGGAGAAAACAACTAAATATTCCCAAACGAAAACACCGACTCCTCAGACTAAAGATTATTCAGATCAAAAGGCTTCTCCATCAACTAATGGTTAGTTACATTAATTTTGTACAAAACAAGAATCATGACCCACTGGATATATATATTACTTAAGGGAAAAGTTGGGAACTCATTTCAGCTTAACTATAAGCTGCTTTCTTCATTGTTGTTCTCAATTTAGTTAAGTTCGTCTTCTTTTTTTTTGCTTGAATAGTCTGTTTCCACAGTATCCCTGCACATGCCACAGAACCGTTGGTACTGACAGCGTCGCCGCTTGCTCATTTCTATACCATAAAGAAATTTCACACTTTTGTGTTTATTGTAGAGTCAAAACGAGATGATCGAAATCCCTCATTTGGAAGCATGGATGATCTCTTTGGTGGAAATTATGTGGTATGAGTTCTTTCATAAGTTTCTTTAATTGACTGTTCGCGAGCATTTATGATATCTGACATTGGAACTTTATCCCGTAGGCCGTAACCAAAAAATAATAATAATGCAAGGATTAGAAGAGGGAAAAGGATGTTAGAGAAAACAGAAGAATCCAATTTTAGAGTCTGCAACTTGTTACGAGTTTGATGCCTTAGTAGGTCAGGTCATATGACTTCAGATCTTTGCGATTAAAGTTTACAAGTGATCAAACAGGATAGCATGCTTGTGGAATGCCTCAGTTGTAAATTTGTGTTACTGATGAGGTAGTTTACCTTTTCGTAGGTGGAAGAATTATTTGAAGATCAGGACCAAGCTTCACAAACTAATGGCAAATCTGAGGACAACCAAGTAATTTATTTCTTTTCGACAATATCTCTGTTGAATTCAAGCAACCGTAACGTGGTTGTAATTATTTCCTATTAAATTATAGGCTTCAGATACTAAAATTAAGCAATGGTCACAAGGGAGGAAAGGAAATATTCGCTCATTGCTCTCAACCTTACAATTAGTAAGAGTGTTTCCTCTTTTACTCAATTCCAGCAGCTTCTGTTGAAGATTTAGTTGATGATGATAATTTAAAGTACTATAAAATTTTGTTTCTGTTGTTATATTCGTGGAAAGGAATTGTATCTTTTTAAGGCCGAGATTCCTAATTCTTTAAACACAATCATTTTTAAACAGGTTTTATGGCCAGAAAGCGGATGGAAGCCTGTGGCCTTAGTGGATTTAATTGAAGGAAATCAAGTGAAAAGATCATATCAGAGAGCGTTACTCTATATACATCCGGATAAGCTCCAACAAAAGGGTGCTGCTGCTCACCAGAAATACATTGCAGAAAAAGTTTTTGATATTCTGCAGGTACTTATAATTTTGTTGAGTAAGAATTTTTCAGTAAATCATGCTAGTTTAAACATTTAAGTCTATGCTTGTTCTATACTTCATAATTCCGCTACTATTACTTTGGCCATGCTATTAAATTAGCCCATGTTTCATGAGCCTAAATCCTTTTTATATCATTGAATCATAAAAGTGCTAAGTTTGTTTTATGCAGGAAGGTTGGGATCAATTCAACTCAGTTGGTCTTATGTAACATTCACATATGCAATGTGGTATATACGAGGAGGCGCGGTTCACGAAAATACTCTATTCATCTGTGTACATAGCAGGCAAATATGTCATACATGTCCACTCCATACAACATACCAGAATCTGTTTTTTCTATACTTAAACATAGAAGACAAAGACATTCATCAAAGTTCATATTATTCTTTTTTTCTACAGCACAATTATGAGTTAGTGGAAGTTGTTACAACATCTTGTAGTAGGCAGCAGGAAGCTAGCCTTATTATACAAAGCTGCCATTCCATATACATCGTCCTGGCATGAACTATGTCAATAGATTCCTAGCTTCCTATTGATCATGGTTAGTTCTAGCTTACTTTTTTTTTTGTTGTTGAGAGTATCTATCTGAACGGGAGCCACTTTTATACCGTTTCCAGAAACACCTGCTTATCCTGCATGTGCATTCGGGGTCCCACTCAAAAAGTCAGTTGTTTGTGAACATATTGGGAGGGTGGATGTAATTTTCGAAACCAACTCCTGAAGTCACGTCTTTCAGTACTATTAAGACTGAAGTAAAGTACTTTCGAGTTGCTTTTTCCGGAAAGCCCTCCTTCCGACTTAGAAAGATTTCAATGGGAAAGGAACAGTTTCTCATCAGGAACTGTGAATTTAATTAGCTTATAAATCATTTTCTGAAACATCGACACAACTATGAATCCTCACTCAACTTCTTTGTTAGTGAAACTAGAGGCAAGCGGGAAGTTTCTAGTTCATACTTCATAGGGATCCTCAGATTAAAAGTTTGACTTTCTAAGTTTCTATATATTGACAGTAAAGTTTTCACATAATTATGTTAGTTGAAAAATAACTACAAATAACTGTCCACATAAAAACGGATTAATAACTTGAAAAATAAGGCACAAGCTTGTCAAAAGTTGTTTTTTGTCTACTTGATATACCAGATTTTAATGATGGTTTTAAAGCAAGAGGCACAAGCAGCTGTACTTCTTAATGAAAAAGCTGGAAATCTTGTAAAATGTGCATGATGAAATTGACTTGCATTATTGTAGTAGAGCAAGAACTAGTACTTGCAATAAACTAATCCTTAATGGTACAGAAATATTCAAGTTTCCTTGGAAAGATCATTTCCTTTTGGAATTGGCTACAATATGGTCCCCCACCCCAACTCCTACTCTAAAAAAATAATATAATGTTTAGAGTGAAATATTGAAATCAGGATTTGGGACCCCTTGTTGTGACCTAAAAAAGATAAGCATAAATAACTGGTAGTAGAAAATTTAAATCCTTAAAAATCAACTTCATAGTTGCCTCCCACTAATGTGATAGGGTGTCATATTCTAAAGTCATGAAGTCTATGTCATGTCCAATTTAGGATTATCTAGTAAGATTCTAAAAGTGACTACTAACAAAGGTTCTAAAAGTAGATAGATATCGATTTCGAATTTACAGATGATAAGTTCTGAAATATATATCAAACTCTATCGATATTTATTACTACTATTCAAATTGGTAAAATTCATTTGTTAGAAATGTTAAATTTCTAAAATTGACCACACTCCATCAGTGATTTTATCATTTACTATCTAAAACGGTTAGTGTTTGTCGTTTTTATCGGGATTTTCATTTAAAACTTACAACACTTCTCCTTCCAATTTTTCAATACACATCGAATAGGTGTTAACAGAGTCGTTCCTATACTTTTAAAGGTCCGGTGCGAGAAACAAAAAGATGTCATTTTTTATTCACATGAAAAATTAACTTGGTTGAGGGCCATTTTTAAACAACTTGCAGCAAAAACAAAATGTTTTGTCAAGTGTCAAATCTGATTTTGTGTTTAAAAAGAAAAAATATTTCGCCTCACTGGATTCAAACACGCGACCTCTCACTAGGGAAGGACTTTTGAAGGGAGCTCTCAATCGCTAGGCTACAGCTCTCACTGATAAGATCGGAGATATTTTTAATACATATCTTAATATTTGAAACCAATAAAAGAAAAATAAAAATTCTATCGTAAGCCCCGCCGACCGAGAGACCTTGTGCGGTGGCGGCGCCTCGACCACTTCAAATACGGCTATGGGTGTCAGACTCTATACATTATCACTATAACACCTATAGTGATGGGTGTGAGTGACAACTTTATCACTGATTTAATCATTGGACATCTAAAATTTGCAACTCCCAAACTTTGGAGAAAAGTATTATTATTGTGCAAGTTGCATAATAGAGTTCGTTTTTGAGTGAATTACGTAAGTAGGGATAGGTTGGTAGACGAGGCCAAATGGCCAACACTGACTTGAGACAAATGGCCACGCTCTATGCCCAACCTGCCTTCTTCCAAGGATACACATACGAGATAGCACGTTGCACTATTATTTATATCTTAGGCAATATAGCTAGGCAGACGAAAATTTAAGACATATATTGTGTATGTTCAACTGACCTGTTGCCTTAGATATATAAGTATTTGAATTTTATGTAAAATAAAATAAATCACATATATATTATTAGTGAATATTAAAAAATATTCTCTATATATTTTATAATTATTAGTGTTGTATAATTATGGTAGATGTAGGATCCCTATTGTATTAGGATTTCACATTGTACACATTATATATATTTGTATTAATGTGATAGACTCCCCAAGGAAGATTAATACAATCTTACGTGTTATCAAGAGTCAAACCCTAAAACACCAAAACCCTCTCTTCTTTTCCTTACCAGACCCCCCCCCCTATTCTCGTCCGACCGGCGGCAACCAAATTTTATTTTCTTTTCTTCGTTCCAGAAAATAACTTCCCCTTCCTTCACCCAAATTAATCCACCATAATGACTCCTCCCACGACGGCCTCAACCTCCTACGTCGTCATCCCTACCCCCCCCCCCCTTCCACATCCTTCCATCCGGCTTTCGCCGTGACCAACATCAAGAACTTCATTCCTATGGTTCTTGATCAAGAAGATGGTCAATTCTCCTCGTGGGTTGAACTTTTCCGTATTCATGCATGTGCCTACAACGTGCTTGATCACATTGATGACTCTTTCCCTCGCCCTATTGAGGTTGATGACCCGATATGGCGTCGTCTTGACGCCATAGTCATTATGGCACCATCTCTAAGGACCTGCTTCATACAATAATGAAAATTGGCGCCTCGGCTCATGAGTTATGGATACGATTGGAAGAGATTTTTCAGGATAATAAGCACACCTATGCCGTATACTTGGAGGAATAATTCAATAATACACGTCTTGAAATGGATAATAAGACTAACTCGTATTTAACTCACTGATTTCATCAATTCGCTTATGAGGTCCTTATTCAAATGGAGATTCTTACGTGCTAATCATTGTATTCAAAATTTAAATAGGACCAACCAATAATATTCATCGGCAGATAAAGGCATATTTGAGCTCATTTGGTAATGACAAGAGTGGATTTAACTTCAATTCTTAATGAAGGACAAAACTAAACCATTTCATATAGTTATGGACAAATTTGAACCTGTGTACGTACATTAGACATTCAACCTTAATAAAATTATGGAGTCACAAAGTCTCCTCCTTTTCTAAGGTCGAATGAAACAACATCAACTAAAGAAAATAACCCTATAAACAGGTAAAAAATACAGCCAACCTTTTCTTTTTCTTTGCGAAATCTCCCCCCCCCCCCCACTCCCCCGTTTGGCTCAATTTTAGCTTGTCATTTACTCTATCATAACTTTCCCTGTCTGATTTTAACTTTATTCCAAGAGCTGTAAACACACACAGTGAAGGAATAAAAATAGAAACAGAGACTTTATTCTCGGAGTCATTTGAGCTTTTAAAGACACACAATAAAAAAGGATAATAGTATTTGATCCCTCAATTGATAAATATCAATTTTGTTTTTTATAGTATATGTTTAAGCATCTCTCAATTATTTCAAATATGCACTTTTGATCCCTTTACTCCTAAATATTTACAAAAATTTATTAAATTATTAATCGTTTCGCCATTTAATTATATACATGTTATGTTAAGCTTGTATTGTTACTTATTTTTAAGGGTCAAATACTTTTATAAATAATTTATTTCCTATATAAAGGAACTAAAAGCGCACATAAAGATTAAATGTGTTGAATTATATATGACAAGAATCAAATTTAAAATCTATCAATAATTGAAGAGATAATGGTAAAAATACATCTCAACTATCATTTTTTACGAATTTCACACATAAATTATCAGTTATTCCCTTTTCTTACGTGAACTATCACTATATATTAAAACACACTTAGTTGATAGTTTATGTAGGAAGAGGTAACAAATGATAATTGACCTATTCAGCTTTGAGATATTTTTTAATACATAGATGGTGATAGTTCAAGTAGAAAAATAGAGCAACTAATAGTTGAGGTATGAAACTTGTAAAAAGATATCAGTTTAGGTGTGTGTTTTACCATTAACTCATAATTGAAGGACTAAAAATGTTATTAGCCCATAAAAACTTAACTTGAAGAAAATAAAGAAGAGAGAGAGGAGACAGAGTGTGTGTCTGTGTGTTTTCTCTCTTTTGTCAGTTTCTGTTTCATTTCTGAAAATCTGGGGTCCCTTCAAAATTCCCTCTTCTGTTTTGTTTTCTGCTCTACTTTACTCAAATATAGTAAGCAGAATTTACTTTACTTGTGTTCAAACAACATTATTCCCGTGATTTTCAGAGCTTTTTGCAGTTGTAAATTTTTGTGGAGTCATTGTCAGAAAAACATGAATGTGTGTCAATTACTCATTGAGAGACAAATACTAGCCCCATTTTAAGGTTGTTCTGTTCCCCCCCCCCCCCATTATTTGCATTATAGTATTGTGTGTTTATGTTCAAGAAAAGTTCAAAGCTGGAGTCTTTGTTGTTCTTCGAATGGCAAGCTGTAAGTCTTTCATCCAAAATTTTCTCTTTTATGCATCTTTTAAGTTACTGGTTTTATGTGAGCTCAGTATTTATGTGTAAAAACTCGTTAAAATTACAATAAATAGTAGATATGAATCGATAATGGTAAAAGTATAACAGGTTCAATGTTAAGAATTTTGAAGATTGAAACCATAGAGCTTAAATCCTGGATCCTCCTCTGAGTTTCTTGATGGTTCTTCAAATGCTTGGCTTTTGAATTTTATTTTTCTGCAAAGTTTGGATTTTTCTCAAACTTTTGTGGTCCACATTTTAGTTTTTTTTTTTTTTTTGGTTGGCAAATTTGGTATTTTGTGAACCTGCTCTTATTGTTCAAGAATTGGTTAAATCTTTTTGTTCACTGCAAAAGTTTCAATCTTGCTGTGAGATCTGATATAATACTGCTCTTTTTACAAGTTAAAGCTGTGATTCTCTCATAATTTCTCATTTTTTCTTCTAAGTGCTTAAAATTTGCACCTTGTTGGGTTTATTACCTGAATTTTATTGGCCTTTTCTTTGGAAGACAATAGTCTCTCCGTCCCAATTTAGACAACACTCTATCCTTTTTAGTCAGTCCCAAAAAGAATGACGTCTTTTTACGGGAGTGTTTAGTAACAATGTTTTTAAATTTCTCAATTTACCCTTAAAAAATGATTTGTAGCCATACATTTCTCAATGCCTTATTTTAGACCACGAGTTTCAAAAGTATTCTTGTCTTTCTTAAACTTCGTTCCGAGTCAACCACCTTCGTATGAAATGGGAGGGAGCGAGTTTTCAGTATTTGGGTTTGTATGAAATATTTGGAGGAATAACGTTTACTGTTATTTTTTTGGTATAGATAAAGTTTACTGTTAATGTCTGAATCTAATCATAAGAGTAAAAAAATAGCTCTTTTTTATATAAAGGAACAGTGAGCTGTTTATTTTCCTTTGCTATGTGGTGATTACTTGTCCAAAAAGGGCAGAAGTTTAATTGTTTAATTTATGTTATTTTGGGAATGTATATAAACTTTGTGGGATCTGCTTACTTCATATCAATACCTTCAATAATTATGTAAAAAGCACTTTGGTCAAACTATTTCTGATTTCCTTTTTAAGCAGTCATTTATTTCCCTTGGCTTTGGACTAGAAAAAGTCATCAATGAGAATTATAGGAACTTCTCTAAGCACACAGTTGAAACCAAGTAGCCAAGTCATCAAAGATGAAGAAATGAACTCCATTTACTGCTTTTCAACTTAGGTAGAAATTGCCATTATATGTTTAAAGGTAATAATGAATGCGCACAATAGACCCTTGGTCCGGCCCTTCTCCAGACCACGCGCATAGTGGGAGCTTAGTGCACCGGGCTGCCTTTTTTTTTTAATAATGAATGTGTATTCTTCTTTTTTTGTTTTGTTTGAGGAAGCTAGTTATGGTTAATGGTTAATGAATAGTCTGTCTGATTATGCTTGTACTATCAGACAATTAGATAGTGTATATCTGTAGTGTATTTGCAAATATCCACTAAACGAGCTAATTAAAATTGAACTTCCGATTCTGTTTTGAATTGAAAGCTGATGTAAGAAAGAGATGCAATATTGGATACAGACTAAAGAGAATTACATACTAGAGTTAGTTGCTTCCTACTAATGCCACAAAGTTGACTTTCTTGGAAATGAAAGAGATGGATATATATTTTATCTTCTTTAAGTTCCCTCTCTCCTCTTTCTCCCAACTGAAGATTCCTTCTCAATAATCTTCTATGGGAAGTTCTCCACAACTGTTCAAAGTTCACTTACCTGTGTTTGTTTAAATACTCATATGTTAATTGAACAATACTCATTCGTCGCAACGGCAGGTGGTTAGAATGGCAGGTGGCAACAGCTATATGTGTATATTATCCTCAAAGGATCAAGCTGTATCATAGACCAGCTAACATGACCAGTAAAAGCAGGCTGTTAGCTAAATATTTTCCCTAGTTTTTAATACACAAGAAAGAGTCCGCAATTGTGTGACATCTCTGTTTTAAGAAATTAACAGAGCATGGACCAAGTGTTATAATGTTCTGATGTGAAGTTGGATGGAGAACAGTTGCTATGAAAGACTTGATTATAATGCACATAATTTGCTTGCCAATAAAAGTTTGTTTCTGGATGGACAGTATGAAGTTAAATAGAGCTAGCACATTGTAGTTTCGTTACTAGCATGTTGTTTTGCCCTCTGGTGTTGTATATAATGCATTAGATCACTCAGAAGACAGCTTCCAGGTTAATAAACAGCATGTTAAATTTAGTGGTCAATTATGTAACATTACATTTCCCTCTTTTTTTAATCAAATCCCGGTGGTTTTTTCTTCTCAAAGTAGTTTAAGTAAGAGAAGGATTTCTCAAAAGCACAAGGCTAATGTTTTTTCCAAATGGATTGGTCTTGGTTTTGGACTGACAGTGCTAGCACACATGTCAGAACTTAGCAGAAAATCACCTATTACAGTATTTATTATTATCATATACTAGTTTTTACTTGAGAAAGTTGGGACAAACTTGTATATAATCCAAAGTTCTGTATGTCAACTCGAGTTTAGGAGGTAACAAAACTAGACACCTCTCTTTGTCCAAATTGTAATTGATGTATAATGCTTCAAATATGAAGCAGAATGTTATGTCCTTTTAGATGGAAAACATGCTCTAGTGATTTACCCTTTTGCTTTGCGGTTCTCATATTTAACTGACATTGGTTGATACATAGAAACATTGGTGTGATTGATCTTTCACCTGGTGCAAGTTTCCTTTACGCTTTTCGGTTCATGCAGATGTACAGGAGGCGGTTGGGCTTTGAGTGAATCTTATTTTGCTTAGTAAAAGGAAAATGTCATTAAAATCAAAGAAAGGATGGAAATCAGTCGTGCCCCTCCGTCTGAAGACCAAACCATCAGCACATTTTTGTTTGCTCCCTAAAACGAAGTCGGATCGTTTTGGTCCTGGTGAGACACCAGTTTGTCTCAATGTGTATGACTTGACACCTATGAATAACTATGTCTACTGGGCTGGCTTTGGTATCTTCCATTCTGGTGTGGAAGGTAAGAGGCCTTCTTTAGTTTTTTCCTCTTTACTTCTTTTTAGATAGAATGCACTTACGCAAATTATCCTTTTTCTTGTAAATATATAGTTCTATATGGATTTTTCTCCTACTCCAATTTTACTAATTGCTTAATGAGGGGATTCTATCGAAAAGATTATATGCACCACATCATCATATGTTTGTCTGTCGTATATATCATTTAGCTATAACGAGATTAAAAAAAATTGTGATACTTAAATTCGAGATCTGAAACTTACCTCTACGGTATATTCATGTAGTGTCTATTTTTAGAATTGGTCTCATAGAACTGTGAAGCTGCTAATTCAATTCGACTCTCAATTTGATTGGTATATATATGAGCATGTGTTGGAGCTTATTATTTTCTTCATGACTAACAAATATTTGGTTTCCATCACAGTTTGTTCTTATTTTTTTACTTTTATCGTTTTATATAAGTTGGCATTCTCAGTTCATCTTTGGATGCTTTCTGAAGAAGATAGAATTTACGGTTATGGTGGTATAGTATTTTCCCCATCCAACAGATTAATCACCTCTTTTCATCTAGAGTGTTTGTTGGTACCTGCAATTTATTCATTGAAAACCTGCATTTTCTGCAAGTTCTTTTAGTCGACTTCAATGAAACTTCAAAGTTCTCCTTAAATTCCACTAGCTTGTGAGGCTTGAGATGAATGTCAAATGATTTGATAATACTGCTGATCAGAAAAGAGTCGTCTCTAATGCAAATCTTGGATGCATCAGAAACTTTAGAGCCTCATATTTTTTAATTTCAACTAATGTAACATATATTTCTCCAGTTCATGGTGTAGAATACGCATTTGGAGCTCATGATTACCCGACAAGTGGTGTCTTTGAAGTTGAACCGCGGCAATGTCCTGGATTTAAGTTTAGGAAGTCAATATTTATTGGTACTACAAAGTTGGATCCGAATCAGGTTAGAGAGTTTATTGAACATCAAGCTGCTGCATTTAACGGTGACTCATATCACTTGATTGTGAAGAACTGCAACCATTTTTGCAAGGATATATGCTACAAGCTGACCGGGAAAAAGATTCCGAAATGGGTGAACCGTCTTGCAAACTTAGGTATCCCTTTGCCATTCCACCTCTTTTGAATTAGCTTGAAAAGATAACTTTGTTCTCCTTTTTTAGAGTAGCTTATTAACTAGTTCTGTTCCATTTTATATGGCATCTTTTCCTTTTTATAGCCTGTTTGGCCGAGCTTTTATGAAGCCAAAAGTGCTTATTTTTTAAAAAGTACTTATTTTAGAGAGTTGAGGTGTTTGGTCAAGCTTTAAGGAAATAGACAAGTGCTTTAGTAATAGCATAAGCTAAAAAAAAAATCCTCAAAAACACTTTTGGGACTTTGGCAAAGCACAAATTGTTGTATAATATTGTAAAAGTGTTTTTTCAAATTAATTAGTCAAACACAAACTGTTCCATTGGTAATTTTTTCAAAAGAACTTCTGACAAAAAACACTTTAAAATAAGAAGCTTTTGTAAGATTGGCCAAACATACTATCGGGAAATCTTTAACCTTAACTTCCTGTTCTAATGGCATGCTTTTATATCATAGCATGGACCACAAGTTCCAACAGTATTTTCAATATGTGCCAAAAGTCATTATTTCTATCTTAAACTCTGGGCCCAATTGCATACCGCGATATAAACTAAAATGCAGAGAGTAGTGTATGATATATATGGTTATGTTATTTTGTCTAAATAGGTTCAGCATTCAACTGCATGTTACCTGAGGCTTTGAAAGTTGCTGCTATTGAAGACGAACCAAGTGGCCCAGAATACGTTAATGAGAAGAGAAAGCTGCGAAGTTCTTTCAGTTGTCTTTCTTCAATTTCAACAAGACAGCAGAAGTTATCGACATCTTCAGTAATTCTACAGTCACCACTTAAAGGCTGCTTACCGTCTTTGGAGTTCAGAAAATCTAGGAATCGCTCTTCAAAGGAAAGGTAAACATGATGAAGGTAGAAAATTATGAAGGCTACGTCATATATTTTAAGAAAACTAAGAAATGGTGAGATTAACATTCTTTAAGAAGGTATACTATTTGTAATGTGGCATTGCAGTATATGCAATTTGCCTTCCTTGTTTGATCTCGTCTTTTGAGTGGTTTCTGTCTCCATCGATTGATCACGCGAGTACACATCACTCAAAAGGAAAAAAGAGAAAATGTCTATCAGTTAATCCCTATTCAATCGGTACAAAGTTTCCACTTTTAATGTTGTTCTACTAAGAGATGCACCACGTTGAGAAATCACCAATTCCTTGTAGCACCAACTCGTACTCTTTTACAGTTTAGGCTTATTCTATTTTTTACTGCAGAATGTTATAATTTTACTAGCATTTCAGCTGTAAGTTGTTATATTTAGGCAATATGTGATGTGAGATCATATATCTTAAAGTTTTTGCCTTCCTAAAGATATTTTTTGGTCCGATCTTAAAGAATTTATTTTTACAAGTGGTATACAAAATAGGACGTTTGTGCATTACAATTGCTTATTTTAGTCATAGAAAGATAATTTTCATTTATCAACTGTACAAGAAAAGCGTGCATTATATAGCGGAGCTTATTTCAGTTCATAAAAAGCTTCGTAACTTAGTAGACATGTCATTAAAATTGTAGCGATTTTTGAGTTATTATGTTCCCTTTTTGTTATATTATTCGCCTTTCTTATTTCTGTGTCGATCACCAAACTAAAACGTTATATGTTGGTTTTCATTCATTACAATGTGAACCAAATCCAACTAGTTTAAAAATTCTGCTAATCAACACTGCCATGTTCAAGCTACATCTTTGTAAGACTTGTATGGTGACGTAGATTATGCATCAAATGAACTTGCCAATTCAACTGATTATCGACACATTTGGTGCTTTTATCTCAAAGTTACTTTCTCATACTAGAATGCTTTCCCATTCTCTTCAATCATACAAGCCAAATGAAATCAGTCTGTTACTTTTGCACCCCTTGCCCCCAGAAGCACACTTTTGGGTCATTGTTTCAGCACAATAATGGGCTCAGTAGGGAGAAAATCAATAAACATGTGATGCTAAGAATTATGTGGCTAAATTTACAGAACACAATTATAACATCAATAGCATCACTGTCCTCTCCCCCTCCCAATCTTCAACAGCACACAAAGGTAGACAAAAAGGAATAGCAATGATAACATCAATGGCATCTGCCCCCATCACTCCCCCCCCCCCCCTCCCCAAACACCAACAGCCTCTCCCTCCAGTGACAATCTTCAGTAGCGCATATAAGGCATACAAAAAAGAGACGAAAAAAGAGAAATAAACACTTCAAGATGCAAGGAAAATGATATTTGAGGCGGTGGTGATGCCTCCAACATACTTGATTTCTGATCTTTGAATACATTAGTCAAAAACAAAAACGATCAAGAACCTTTAGAACTCCTGATAGCCAAGAAGCAGGTGAAGAGGCAACTTTTACGTCTAGCTCAGGAGCAATCGTCAAGGAAAATTAGTGGGAGTAGTCTATTCACATACTGGAAGATGGGGGAAGAGACTAACCTAATCTTGGGAATTACAAATTCAACCCAGCCAGTAGCACTAGCTGCTACGCTGGATTCACCTTTTTGGGTCTCTGAATACGGGAGGTAAATCAATAGGAAACAGAGATATTTGAGTAACCACTGGCTGTGGCCAAACAATGATGTCCATAGGTCCATTTTCATTGATATAGACACAAAGAATGCTTCATCTGGATAAGTTATCTTCTATAACTTTTGCAAATAATAGAATCACAGAATGAATATACAGATGGCGAACCCGAATTACTGTTGACAAAACAAACCTGCAGGAACACCAAAGAGATGCTTCAGATAAACAAATGTCCAATATGCTTGTTAAAACATTGCCTAATTGTCATGTAACACATGATATACAACACAACCTCTCAAACTGGAAACTTGAACAACAAATGTCCACTCAGGATATCAACAAAGACAGATGCTTTTTGATACCATGAAGATACAGAAGTATGACAAATTTTCTTATTTTAGAAAACAGAGAGGACAACCGCACTGTCATTATATTCAGAAACAACACAACTAGTATCACAGTTGGACTAGACATCTTTTCAGTGCCCAGGCGATGAAATTATCAATCGTCTTTCTGATGGAAAACAGTAGGCATGCTATTATTACCATTGAGAGCAGCATGATATACTCGCTTCTCTGCCAAACCAATATCTGAGAGTATTAAATTACCCTGCAAGAACAGAAGAATGATATCATCCATCCGCAAACAAGTACACAGAGGATTACCCTGTAACAATTTCACTTGTTTACTTTACATGCCTTGAAAGAACACAAGGGAGGTGGAAAGACTACTACTTTGTAGAGATAACATATGTTGTTTGCAGTGCAGAGATCATGATACTAAACTCTCCACTTTCAAGGATAACAAACATAAGTGCGCAGAAAAAGTGGGTGACTCCCGAAATTGTGGAGGACTCCTATTTGTTAAACGACGTTTCTACAAAAGATAAGTTCAATGTAAGCTCAATAGGGAGCATGGGTTGACATCTCCATATGGCAGAGCTATTTATCCACGACCTATTTTCTACAAACCACATCTGATGAGCAGGAAGCATTGAGTGAAATTTCGTTCTTACAAAATGGTCTGATGAAGTAAGTTCCTCTAATATTGTGTGGGGGTGGGGGGTGGGGGGAGACTAGCAAATCACATTCCTAACAGACCTCTAGAATTACTATATGTTTTTACTCTTCGATTATGAAGATTGAGCTGTCATTAAGGTAATGTTGCATGCAAAAACATACCTCATGAGCCATCAACCTCCGAACATTCTCAGCATAAAGTCTAGGGTCATCCTTTTCTTGCTGAGAGGGATAGTAAACAGGTAACCAGGTTACCTCCACGTAATTTACAAATTGACAGAGAAGGAGAATCACATGCCGTACCTGCAAAAGAAATTGCATTTTCATCCTAACAGTAAGAACCAGTCTTATATAAATACATGACTTCAAAGAACAGTATAACACTGATGACTATGAACAAATATGATAACTGTAACCAATTGACCATATAATTAGATGCATATCCCAACAAGAACTTCTGTGCAATCAGCAGCAGTATCTTCATATATCAGAAGAGATATTTAGGTATTGGATACTGAATTTACTAGCTGTAACGACTAACTTGATGCCACAAAGTTCATCTTACATATCTACCATTTGACTATTTTGTGGTCAAGAAACCAAGTCCCCGACAAAGTTCTAATATTCTATAGTTGATAGCTGTATTCCGTTACACAAACTGTCAGAACAGGGAAAATTACAGTTTAGGATTCATTTGCACAAATCCACAAGGGCAGGAAAACAATTAGTACATGACTGAATGAAAGAAAAAAATTCTTGTGAATTCCAAAACTAGCAACATTAACATGTTTTATGGTGAACACAAAAGACAATGTGTAGGAAGGGGCATGAATATAGCCTGTAACAGAGCACATTATTATGCAACTGAATTACTCGCTGAAGATGGAGTACTACCATTCGCAGAGTGTCCATAAAATGACAAAGCAAGTTTCAAATCACCAAATACTTACCCCAGATATCGAGTCCCAAGCAGGACTTAATCTCTGGTACGGATAACTTAATATCACAGGCTGCACTGGAGCTCCTGACAGAAATGCACCACTCTTGAATGGAAGGAGAAAATCACCATTTGTGGTTGTGCCCTCTACAAGGAAAAAATAAAACAGATCAAAACTGTAGTAAACCATCAGAAATCGATTTTTTCAAGAGAATCCAAGAGGCAAGAGATGAATTTAAAGGGTGTTTAGGCTAGCTTAAAAGCTGGTCATCATACTAGTTTTTAACCACTTTTTGGTTTATTTTGGTGTTTGGTAAATACCAAAAGTTTTGTAAGCTGAAACAAACCAAAAGGCAAAAGCTATAAGTTGGACACACGTCCAACTTATGGCTTTTCAGTGTAAAAGCTCTTTAAGTTTGACCAAGTGTTTTACTTTATTATCCCTTACATTTTTTATAACCCCAAAATATCTTCAGCTTCTTTTACCTTGTAAAAAAAAAATAACAAAAAAAATATATATACACCGAATCATAATGAATGTTTATTCATTTCATTCTTTGAAGCGTAAAAGACCTTCCAAAATCGAGATTTTGACAGTCCTTGAAATGCTGGACAATGGTTTCATCATCTAATTAAGACGTTTGATTTTTGGAAGGCTGGGACAACGATTCCAGCACAACGAGAGAAAAAGCCATTGAGGCTGCCTAATTGATAACTGACAGAGAATAGTTCTTGACACAGGTAACAATATTAATGATTGAACTTATTTAGTAACAAAAAAATATTTGTAATTTTTATATGAATATTTAGTCGTGTTTTAGTCTTTTTTAACTTACAAACTACAGTCAAATTATCTCTCTTTCCCTATGCAAAAGAACGTCATATCTACTATCACCCATCTATGAACTGATCAGTGTTAAACAGACAAAAGATTGGTAGAAGAAATCTGCAGTAAAATGTGAGACATAAGTCAGTGGGTTGGCGCACTAAAAGCAACATTGACCTGGAAAAAGCAGCATGATCGGTGCAGATTTGTTCTGGTGAGCTTCACGAATCCTTTCATTTACAACACCTGCAAGTTTACAAGTTTAATCATAAGGATGTCGCAAAAATTAAAGCTCCATTCCATATGAAAGGAAGGAGAGGGTAAAAAAGCAAGGGGTGGAATATATATGAACAAAGACTATCTTACTGCACATTCCAATACAAGAGAAAAGGCAATATTTTTTGCCCTATTCAGCTGCTTGCTACTATAGAAAAGACACTGTGAATATAAGATCCTTTCTGCTTTTAATCACCTACGGGTAGATCCTAGCACTAAAGGGTTGTTTGGTAGGGTGTGTAAGAATAGTACTGAACAGGGTGTATTAGTAATGTTGGATTAGTTATACTGGCATTATTTTTTATCGACAGTTTGGTTTATTGTATTAAATAACATGCATTGTATAATTTCTAAATAGCACTGAATAGGGTGTATTAGAATAGGAATAGTACTAGTATTGTTAATGCCATGGTTTACTATGTATAAGAATAGGTTGAAAACACTACCAAACAAGGGATTAAATAATACCAAAGCTAATACCAGTATTATTTTCTCTGATAACTCCTACCAAACGACCCCTGAAAGTTAAATAGCGTTAAAAAAAGGTTTCTACTACATCTCTGGAAGAGTCGTGGTGCAGAAGATTTTACCTTAAGAGGTTTCGGCACACGCCAAGTCTATAAAGCGATAAATGTTACCATGACTCCGAAACCATTTTTGTAAAAGAAATTCAAATGTCTTGACTGGAAAGAACTCTCTCTATCCCAGTTTACCTAACATCTTTTCACTAAATCTGAAGTTTAAGATGTTAAATTTAACTTGTATACTATATAAGGAGTGATGGAATATTGGAATTACGCCAATGGTTTAGAAGTTTACAAAGGAATTTGTTAAATGGTTTAGAAGGTAGTTTAATGAAATAAATATCAGTTTAAATATGAAAATTCACCAGTTTGAATTCTCAAAAACAAGTTAAAATTGTATCATTTATAATAATACATTTTCAGACATCTAGAAATACAAAAGTGTCATATTTATAATAGAGGGTGTAAAAAGGTTATCATTCCCCCATCTCGGAAGACATGAAGGTTGCAAAAGCTTGCTTAATGTAAAGCAAAACCACATTATCATTCTAAATGTCTGTATTTATTGTATGACTTAGACAAGAATTAAAAATAATACTCATGATATCATAGTGCACAAGAAAAGATCTTTCGACCAAAGTCAGCTCCAAACATTTCGGATATTTCATTGATACATCACCCATTGATTCTAGAATAGATATTAAGTGAGGAAGTGAATGGTCAACTCAAACAAATCAGCCGACCTAGTATTGACTAATGATTATATTATCATATGTCATTGACAATAATTTGCGTATTCGATTACGAACTATTAAATTTTAAAATGATCAATTACTGTATTAATTATCTCAAATTTAACATAATTTAAAGAGAAAATCAAAATGGTAATCAAACGTCAAACCAATGATGCCGAATTCTAGACTAGACCACTTTCTCTAATACCTCAAACAGACGAGCTATGTTGTTGTACCAAATCTAGTGCAATATCTTTTTTTTTTTAGAATGGCAACAGTTAGTCTATATATCCACAGGTTTACTACATCAAAATAGTGCAATATCTTTATTACCTGAGACACCTTTAAAATCAGGTGATTTAGATTCCCGCTGAACATAGACACAGCCAAGGCACTTGCTGTAAAATCAAAACAAAAAAAAGTCAACAATCACTAGCAATTATATGGAGTTTATGCTGATCCATCAACTCATTCAAACCAAGCTTAAGTATATGTCATGTAAGCGTATCTGAAAAGTTCAATATATCAGACTCGTGTATTGTTTGATAGGAGTGTTAGATAGCTATTATTTAAGTAGATAAAGATTATACATAGATGTAATATGGTAATTAGTGTATAAAAGTATTCCACAATAAGTAGATGTATCTATGTACATTGAATAGTGTGAATAAAAAAGACTTAGACATACGACATTTGACTTCACACATTCTCTCTAACTCTAATCTTTCTCTCTTTTTTTCCACAATTTGATATTAGCACATAAATGAATATATAGTAACCACTAATAAATAAATGTCATATGGTAATAAATACTACAACTAACCTGATGAGACCAACCAGAGGAAGCTTAGCCACTGATCTCTTCAGCAATAAAAACAAAAGGAAGACAAGGTCAGGAGATTTAGCAAAGAAGTATGCCCAAGGTCAAGAGTAAAGAAGTGGGTCCATCAAACTAAAAATAATCGTCTCAATCACATTTTACCCATATGGTAAAAGTAGTCACAGACCTTAGCAACAAAGCTAGGAAACGAGGAAGACATGTGATACAAGATATCCAAGTATGAAATGTGGTTGGACACAATAGCCCCTGGTCTTTCAAGTTCTTCAGCCTGCTCTTTTGATCCATTCTGGCAAAGAGAAAAAGCCGTATCACGTCACATGTCAAAGCAGTTAAAAACCAAGAATATTAGTTATAAGACAATTTAAGAAGAAAATGAGTTCACAAATCCACAGACCAAATGAACCAAGCATATTGATCATCTACAGATACATGTGTATAAGCAGAAAACTAGGTTGTCATTCTATTATGAACCAGAATAAGGTATACTAATCATCCATAGATTCGTGTGTATAAGCTAAAAATTAGGTTACAGCGTAGCATTACTTCTGAACCAGTATAAGGCACTTAATCAGGTAAACTTGCTAGGTATTCCTTCTTTAACTGGTTCAACTATTTTACTCCAACCAAAAGTAAGGGTCAGATTACCCAACTACTTATTAGTTTTCCTTTTTTCTATTTATTGTTCAATTGCATATCAGTTATATAGAGGTATCCTAGTAATTCTTCCACTGTACTTACCCAACAGGGACAACATTATGCAGACCTCCCTCTCCTCAACACACCCCATCCCAAATGTCTGGGCAACCAAGATAAATACCAGATTTACGTTTGTTTGGAAAAGGAAAGCTTTTAGTAGGAGTAAGTAGTTTCAACTGATGCATGCCCAAGTTAAGTGATGTGCCTCAAGATTGAACTAGAACAATCAACATTCAATTACTACAACTACATCAGTACATACCAGCCTCTCTTTTTTTATCAGAATCAGTACATACCAGCCTTAAACTAGTAGAGGTAGCCTTTATGAATCAATATCCATTCCATTTGGATTTCCCTCCCCCGTTTTTTATTCAAATAGTAATAATAAGAAAAAGGTACCAAATGATGTGCCTCAAGATTGAATTAGAAAAATCAACATTCAATAACTACAATTATATCAGTACAAACCAACCTTAAACTAGTAGGGGTCGCCTTAACAATCATATCCATTCCATTTGAACCCCCCCACCTCATATGCCGGCTATTATTTTGGTGGATGGTTATACAATGTAAAAATCCCTTTTTTGCCAACCATCAAAACAATAAGAAAAAACAGCATTGAAATAATCAAAAAACAAACTAGCAAGTAAGCTCCTGGACTTAAATGAGTAAATAAACAGAAGGCAAGACAAACTACTTCGAACATTACACCTAAAAGCTAAAACAGCAAAATTTTCATACCTCATTATTTGAGTTGCCATTGAGATCAATAGGCCGACAACTTTCATTTATCCAATAGAATCCAAAAACGAAAAGCATTACTCTCGAAAGAAACATTCCACTCTGCATCATCACAGATCTTCTCCACCCACCCGTATGTGCATAATCCTCTTGCTCTGCATCTTCCTCTCTATTCGGAGCTGAAAACGCTGTACAAACCTTACAAATCAAGTAATAAAACACCAATACAGTCGTTGCCCCAAATACTCTCATAGGTACCAACGTCACCAATGCAATACCTGCAGAAATTTTCAAAAATATACAGCCCAACATAAATTATTACGCCACGTAGCCATATTTTCAGTTTATACAATAAGTATTATACAACATTATTGTTGAAAATATAATCAAATATTAAAAGTGTGCTCTCTAACAGCTTAACCTTTTAGATGGTCACGCACTTCAACAATTATACAGCATTACACCTAGGGGAAAGTATTATACGTAATATATCAACCTTGTATAAAAGTGTATAATAGTGCATAAAAGGTGTTCATACACAAGTATAAGCAAAACCGAGTAACAAACTCAAAATATGAGCTAAAGCCTGTAAATATTACCATACCTAAAAGCACCTTTTCGGTCCAGGGTAGTTCGCCTCGGCCCATTATACCGTACACGTCATGCCTTACATATGGTGCGTATTTCTTCTCTAATTCTTCAATACTAGGGCTAGAAGACTGAGATTGAAGAACTTGGAGTTGCGGGTTAGTCGGGTCGGGTTTCAAAAGAGGTCGATCATCTTTGGTGGAGCTTTCATCAATGGATTCGGGTTGTGTTGTTTGGGTAGTATCGGGTGGTAATTTCTGGAGTTCGGACTCCATTTTTTTCGGGTTACCCGGTTGATTGATTATCAACGGGATTTTATTTGAGCCATTGTTGTTGTAATGTATCTGCAGAAAAAGGAAAGAGGTGTTGTTCGTGTAGATCTGTAAAGAGAACGCAATCCAATAAAGTATTAAAAGTTTAAACTAATCGCACTTTCTCTCCACTGTTTTTGTTATTACAAAAATCATGTCCTACAACTTTACAATATTTGTACTTACATCCCACTTCTTTCATGTTAGTGTTATTTATGTAAGATTGTATTAATTTCTCCTTGGGAGTCTTTCTCATTAATATAAATATATATATAGTGTATACAATGTGGAATATTAATACCATAAAGATCATATATCTACCATAATTATACAACTCTAAATATTACAAAATATATGGATTATATTTTTGGAATATACATTAATACATCCTCTCAGTCGGAGCGGGGGTATGTCAGACGCTAAGACGGAATCTGAAGTCGATGAAAATTTGTCTTGGAAGACCTTTCGTGAATATATCTGCATACTGATACGAGGAAGACACGTGAAACACCTTAACATGACCGAGAGCAACCTTCTCGCTAACAAAGTGTATATCCATCTCAATGTGCTTGGTTTGTTGATGTTGAACCGGATTGTGAGATAAATATATGACGGATGTGTTATCACAATAGACTATAGACGTCTTACGTAAGGGATACTGAAGCTCCAAAAGAAGATTCTGGAGCCAACAGATCTCAGCAACAACATTGGTAACGCCTTTGTACTCTGTTTCTGCACTTGAACGGGATAGTGAGGCTTGACTCTTGGCAGACCATGAAATGAGATTATCTCCTAAGAATACACAATAGCATGAGGTAGAGCGTCGCGTGTCCAGACAGCCTGCCCAATCTGCATATGTATATGATAGTAACATGGTCGGTGCAGATGGGTATAGATGCAATCCATAATCAAGTGTGTCCTTAATGTATCGAATGATACACTTAAGAGCAGTAAAATGAGTCTCACCGGGGGCATGCATAAATAAATAAATAAATAAATACACCTGCTGAACATCATAAGCAATATCAGGCCTAGTGAATGTAAGATAATGAAGTGCACATACAAGGCTCATATAGAGAGTAGGATCAGAGACTGGATCGACATTAACAACACTAAGCTTTGATTTAGAATCTACCGGAGTAGGCATGATTTTGCAGTTTGTCATTTTAGCCATGTACACAATCTCATATGGATACTTACGCTGACTCAAGAACATAGTATTTGCATATCTAGTCATGGATATTCCCAATAAGTAACTCAATTTCCCCAAGTCATTCATAACAAATTCAGACTTAAGCAATGCAATAATCTCATTTTTCAACACATCAGATGAGGCAGTGAGAACAATATCATCCACATAAAGCAATAAATAAGCAGTGTTACTACCTCGATGAAAAATAAAAAGAGAATTATCACACTTATTGCATACAAATCCAATCTGCATAATGTATTTGACAAAGCGTTCATACCAAGCTTTGGGAGCCTGTTTCAAACCATAAAGTGACTTGTGAAGACAACATACATAATGTGGGGCCTGCGGATGTACAAACCATGGCGGCTGGTGCATGTAAACAGATTCTTTTAAGTCCCCATGTAAAAAAGTGTTCTTCACACCAAGTTGATGAATCGGTCAATGCTTACCCATATCAATGCTCAAAACTGTGCGAATGGTGACAGTTTAACAATCGGACTGAACGTCTCACCACAATCAATACCCGCATGTTGATTAGTGTCATTAGCCACAAGTCTAGCCTTATACCTCTCTAGATCACCACTGTCTCTGAATTTGTGACGAAATAGCCACATGTATCGGATCACATTCACCCCCATCCGGTCTAGGAACCAAATCCCAAGTGTGCTGGTTCGTTAAAATATTAAATTCCTCGCGCATAGCCACATTCCAATTGTCCAGTTTTGGCTAATTTTGGGTTGTTGAGAATCGAAGATATTGTTTGTGTGGATAGGTTAAAGTGAGCTTTGAGTTTGAAAATCATGTGTTGGGCACGGGTCTCCATACGGTGGGTGGGTATATGAGCAATTTGGGATGAGGTGTTTGGTACATATGTAGTTGCGGGTATGGGTAGGGGCTGGAGTTCCTGATTCTCGGGTTCTTGGGTGGACTTTATCGGTGTCGGTTGTTATTTTCTGGTGATTGTGGTGATTAGGTATAGGTTGGGAAGGTATCAGGGTGTGATGTCGGTGTTGTGGTACGATGATAGGTCTATGTTGGTGTCTGATTGGGGTTTGCGGGTAGAATTATTGGTGATGGGTTACAGGTTGGTGTAGGGACGATGGTCTATGTCAGATCGTGGGTTTGGTGGTCGGATGGGAGTGGGTCTGACTGAGTACCCAGATCGTGACAGTGGTTGGTGGGTGTTTGTACTGGATCAGACATTGGAAAAGCTAGCCAGGAAGTGGGTGAGACAATAGCCGACAATGAGAGTTGAGATGGTGCAGGGTTGAAGGTGGCGGACACTGGGAGATATGGAGAAACAGTAATTGACCGTAACAGAATAGTACTGTCACGTCGGATGAGAGAGCTGACGATGGGAGAGAGGTCTGACTCATCGAGAAACGTGCAATCTATGTTTTGAAATTTTTGAAATTCAGAAATGGGAAGATCGTCTCGTCAAAAGTGACGTGACGAGAGACGTGAATTTTACGAGTAGACAAATCGTAGCACATATCCCCTATGATTGGGCAGAAAACCTAAGAACACACAAGGGGTAGTGCGGGGTGCAAGTTTATGCGGGGTAGTGAAGGCAAGGTTCGGGTAGCATAGACAGCCAAAAATTTGTAAGTGCTCATAAGTTGGGATCCTACGAAATAGAATTACGGTGGGTGTTCTATTTTGGAGTGTCTGGGTGGGCAAAATATTTAGAATATATTCGATCATTTTCACAGCATAGACCTAAAAAGTGACGGGGGAGGGAGGCATAAAATAGGATCGTACGAACCATATTATTGATAGTGCGAATGATTCATTCGACATTGCCATTTTGGGAGGAGTTGTTGGGACATGAGAACCGGAAAACCATGCCATTAGTAGATCGAAAATTGTGAAAGGTAGAATTATTGAATTCACGACCGTTATCATATTGAAGCGATTTTATATCTTTTTCAAATTGTGTTTTGACATAGATACAGAATGAAAGAAACTTGACAAACACTTCAGACTTGAATTTAAGCGGATAGACCCAGACAAAGTGAGAAAATCATCTAATAAGACGAGATAAAATTTATGCCCCAGTGAGCTAGTAATGAGAGATGTCCATAAATCTACATGAACTATGTCAAAGGGAGAATATGTAACACTTGAAGAAGACTGAAATGGAAGGCGAACATGTTTGCCTAAAGGACAAGAAAGACATTGTTGGGCAAATTTTCCATTATGACAACAAATTAAATTATTGTTTCTATGAAAATTAAAAACAGGAGTTCTTAGGTGTCCAAGTCTATTGTGCCAGGTTGACGAATAAATTATTGCTAAAGCGGTCGGAGGAGTGACATGTGCAGTTAGAGATGTGGTAGGGTTGACACTAGCAGCAGACATGGATAGGAAAGGATAGAGATCACCCTCATTATTGCATCTCGTAAGGAGTTTCCCGGTACGGAGGTCCGTTATGAAAAATCCAAACGGGTCAAAGTTAATTGATACAAAATTAATGGTGGTAAATTTTCTAACGTAGATTAGGATTTTGATAATGTTAGGAGCGTATAAGACGTTATTCATAGACAACTGGGGATGCGGTGGTGGGGTTAGTGTGTAGCCAAACCCTTGAATTGGAATGCGATGATCATTTTCGACCATAATAGATTGTGGAGTATTTAAATTACGCAGTTGAGGAAGATTACTAGAATTATTGGTGAGGTGAGATGTGGCGCTCGTATCCATATACCACGTATGATCGAGTTGCCGAGGAGTCAAAGTGTCGAAAGCCTGGCCCAAAATGGATTGAGGATGGGCAGGAACGGACTGTTAGGCAACATGAAATTGGGCCTGATTAAAGTGGCATGTCGGTTGTGCTGGAGCAGCCTGTTTGGAGACCAGAAATTGTGCCTGAGATTGAGTACTCGAGATTGGGTTGGTCGATTTGCAAAGACTGGGCCGCGGCAGTAGATGGGCCGCAACTGCTGGAGAATCGTCTTTGGCTGCTCCCTGGTTGTTGGGCTCATGCTGAAGGACAGTTTGCGTCCAGTCAGCTAGGGCAGTGGATGTTTGTTGCTGCTATACGGACTGCCTGGTGGTGGGTGTGGAAAATAAATATGGGGGACGGGGGGACGGGGACGTATAAGAAGTGTATGTGAGGCCGTATACGAGGTGTACAACGGCGTAAGGAGGTTGTATACGTGCAGTTTCGATCGTAAACTATGTGTATATCGGCTTAGAGAGGCCATATACGGGTAGTATATATTGGTTGGAGAGGTATATCAGCCGTTTACAGGTGTATATCGGCGTGTATGAGCTGTATAATGGATTAATATAGGCAAAAGGAGAAGCAGACAACAAAAAATTGCTTTCAGATTTAAGGAGAAAGTGAGAAACAAACAACAAAAAAGGCTGCTTTCAGTTTTAAGGAGAAACAAACAACAATTAGGTTGCTTTCGGATTTGAGAGGCAATGGAAGAAGAAAGAAATATTTTGTTGCTGTTGAAAACCGATAAGCAACCGGCGGTTTGATTAAACGGGGGGGGTGGGGGGTTGTGGGTAGGAAAAAAATAGGGTTTAGGTTTTGGCTCTTGATACCATGTAAAGATATGACACCTGGGCCTAACTCAACCCTAAAAGTTAGCTTATAGGGTGAAGATTGTCCAAGTCCATATAAGGAGTACATGTTCTCATTCCATATCCGATGTGGGACTCTTAACACATCATGTGAAGATATGACACCTGAGCCTAACTCAACCTCAAAAGCTAGCTTGTAGGGTAAAGATTGTCCAAGTCCATATAAAGAGTTCATGTTCCCATTTCATATCCGATGTGAGACTCTTAACACTCTCCGCACTCCCAGACCTTATTAACTGGAGCGTGGATAATATAATTTGGGGGCCCAACATCGGTGAACAAATAATTAAAATGGGTCTGGTTCTGATACCATGTAAGATTGTATTAATCTCCCTTGAGGAGACTTTTTCATTAATACAAATATATAGTGTGTACAATGTGACATTCTAATACCATAAAGATTATATATCTACCATAATTATACAACACTAAATATTACAAAATATATGGATTATATTTTTGGAATATACGTTAATAGTTTCTTTCGCCTTCTTTTCTCCTAACATACTTAAAACTTAAAAACTTTCATGTTGTGTTGTTTCTTTTTTCTTCATTTATCTTAACATACTTAAAACTTATAAAACCTAAAAGGACACATTCTATTATATTTTAGTTAAGTATTCGAATGATGAAATTTCGTGTACGAAAATCAATGCATTCAATTCTCGATATGAATTTTTCTGGTTGTTGAAATAAAATTGTATATATAGAAATCACATGTGAGTATATAAATCACAATTTTCATAGGATAAATATTCTTTAAAAGTATTTGAAAATTTTCAGTCAAATGCAGTCACTATTTTTATAGTAAAAATTTTAAAATTATTTGAGATTTTTATAGTATAAATATATTTGACTTTTTTGAATAATGAAAGATTCTTTTTTGTGCCAGAGGAATAATGTATTATGTTCAAACCAACTAATAATCCAGTGGAATAACTATTCCCTTATATACTTATCCATTCAAATTTAAATTATTTTTCATTTTCTGGACTTAATGGTCTTTCAATATAGCTAAAATTATTAATTTTCTTTGATTTCAAATATATCATATTTACTATTTTCTCCTATAATGAAGAAAGAAAATGAAAATTTATCATAATTTTACTCATTCAATCTTTTCGGTACCTCTCTCCTCCACATTGAAAAGAAAATACAGTTGCTTGTCTAATTATGATTACGTTTCATTAATATTAAAATAGTTAATCTGAATGCAATCGGTCTTGAGAGATAGTTTAGTTCCCAAAAAATATACTAATATGAATTGCAATTATACTAATTCAAATTCTATTGGAGTCCAATTGTCTTTCGTAATTTATATTTACGATATGAAATAAGATAAAATGTGAAGACAATTGGATAGAGTGAATAAATAAAAAGTTGATATAGAATAAAAGAAAAGAAGAACGACATCTATAGGATTGAAAATGTACTCTAATAATTAACTCTAACTATTTTCAATCCAACATGCATGTTTTGTATTAGTTTATATAGCAACATATATCTTCCCTTAATACTCATTCATTTTTACACCTATTTCCCCAGCCTACTCTTCAATCTTCTCAATGGGAAAAATATTTAATTTATGCCTTTCTTTTATTACGATATAGGTAGATGAGTATGCTTTGAAGTGAAAAATGTTACTTCTACTCATATCTTGTGTCCTCCTAAGAAAATGCAAAGTTTCACAATATTTTTTAAAAATTATTTTGATTGTACCGTGTTTATCATAAAAAAATATTGTTATATTATTTTTTTCGATACTTAATCGAGTACAATTATAAATAGCTTACAAATAATTAAATGGGGGGAGTGAGGCATAGAAAAGCTTTTTTAGAGATTTTTTTGAATATGAGAACTAAGAATAATGTAAACTTCTTGGTTAAAACAAATACTTTATAGCAAG
Organism: Anisodus acutangulus; assembly: GCA_029783415.1. Classification (NCBI taxonomy): domain Eukaryota; kingdom Viridiplantae; phylum Streptophyta; class Magnoliopsida; order Solanales; family Solanaceae; genus Anisodus; species Anisodus acutangulus. The sequence goes on from CM056503.1 coordinate 3,585,487, forward strand.
GAAGATGACTAGTTAATAGACTACTAATTCTTATAATTGACCGCGCACAATTCAACTATATAAGAAATACAGGGTTTATATGGAAGAGCAAAGAAATAGAGGACCGAATATCAAAAAAGAAAAAAGGAGTTATACACGTGGAAAGCAAGATGAGAGTGGTACGGAACAGGCATATGACTTGCTGGAGTTCCTTTCTTGCCCATATTATTTGACCCATTTTTTATTTAAAAAATTGCAAAAATAAGTAAGCTGTAACTTCTTAACAAGTTCAATATGTGCATTCCTAAGAAAAGTTTCCAAATTTTAAGAAGTTTAATGGGTTTAAGAGCAATATGTTTTTAATTCATACCCACCGGATATGTTGTTGTTTGTTTGTTTGTTTATAGTGATAAACTTAATTTAATTATATTATATATACAATGAAGTTTGTACCGCAACATGCACACTTACTAGGCACGTTCGTTTGCTAACTACTCCATTGTTGCTTTATACGTTTCATTCTAAATTAACTCCACCTACAACAATAAAGATTCTACATTTCTTAACCAATTCAGAGATTTTTGTAACCATCTCCGACAAATCAAGAGATCGTTACCTACTAATCAGGGACCAATTTCAATTGTATTGACGCTAATTAGACCCTTGTATAAAAGAAATTCTCGTGACAATGAATTGAAACTTTATATTTTTAATTGACCACACTTTCACAAGTTGTTAAAGGTCCGTCGTTACTTACTTTTTGCTCTCAATTCAACTCGTATTAGTTGTGTCTACGATTATGAATTCTGCTCATTTGAAATTAATTTAAAGACAATATAATTATTAATAAAATCTTCATAACTTTTATTCTTAAGTTGCTTGTCTTGTAATCATTTGAGTTTTAGCCACAAATTCATTAAGAAACTCCAATACTTGTATCTGCTTGTTTCATGGAGTTATTAGCATTTTTTTACTTCAAACATATACATGTTTTCAGTTTTGAGATTGAAATATTATACGTAAATTTTATAATAAACCAAAAAAAAAAATGTTTGAAACAGAAAAAGAGAAATTAAATATAAAATTAACAATTTGATTCCCCCTCGCCGCTGCTTTCACTGTCACAAGTCACAACCAAAGGGAGTCGTGTAAATGTAGATTACTTCTTTCTTAGAATAGAGAACATAGAAGAATAGCTTATTCCTTGTTTAGAAAATTTGTATTTCCTACAAATTTATGGGATCCATATACCTCCCTCTGATTGCAGTTGGTACTGGAAAAGATTGCACAAGTTGAAATTGAGAATGACATGTTGATATAGTAGAGATGCAGTAACTACAAATGAGAAGTATTCCATATATATGGGATACATGGAGCTATTAGGGGATGCATCAAATATGATATATATATTTATAGTATATTATAGTGTAAATGTTACCTTAATTAGTGTTATACACTTACCATAATTGTATAGTTAGAATTATGGTAGAATAAGGTTTTAGGAATAGAATAGGAATAAGATTCTCCTATTTTGTAACTTGTATAAATATCTTTCAATTAATGAAAATAATCAAGGGAATTATTTCTTTCAATATCAATTGGTCGAACCCTTGATAAAGGAAATATATGTTGTGTATGAATCACTCACATATTCTTCTAAATTATATGTATCTGCGGGATTAATTTGGAAAACAACAAACAATTTTTATCGGAAACATTCCTCTAATGAATTCCCTGGGAACTTCTATAGTCAATGGAATATATAGAATTGTGATCAATCAAATATTGCTGGAAGGATGTTGCAGGAGCTGTTTATGCAGTTGTGGTCTATCATACATGTAATGCTAGAAATAATACAATTTTCCGGAACAAGAGTGTGCAGAATAGGTTTATTTTCCAATAGGTTCAATTTGTAATTAGAGAAAGAGTATCAATATTTAGGAATACCAAAAGAGGTGGGAAGAATAGGGATCTTATAAAAAGGCTTTTTGTAACTCATTAGTCTTAACACCCTTCCTAGAAGGTGGTTAAGAATATGGATGCTCTCTTAGGTGTATTGTTTTTATTTTTTTGGTACCGTAATATTTCACATTTTATTGCCAAAAAAAATTGTATTTCTCTAGAACACGAAACAAAACTGCAAATGTAAAAAAAAAAAAAAAAAACTGAAAACAATTCACCCAATATCAATCCAAATACTTTAAAAAACGAACAATTTTTCATGCAAATGACGTCATTGGTCAATTTCAAAATTGTATTTACTCTTAATTGCTTAGCGAAGGTTGACTCAGTTGATTTTCAAAGCTAAATTAAACGTACTTGAAGACGATGTTTGTATTATAGAAATTATAAGACAATGATTACGCTGTAAAATTGCAACCTTCTTTTCCCATTCAAGACAATGTAAGAATACATCTAAAAATAGAATTGTTAACTAAAATCACTGTCGAAAAAAAAAACTAAAATTATTGTGTTTAGCACTTGGACAAATAAAGGCACAACCATGATCAAAAGAAAGATTTTGGACCTTCTTTCTATTTTTGTTATTTTGTAAGAGTCGGTAAATAAGAGCAAATGTACGTTAGTTGTAACGACGAGCATTATCAAATTATAGTCAGAATAACTAAACTTTTCTAAATTTAACATGTTTTATCCGTATTCATCTTAAACTATACTTGATTTTAATTACCCATGTATTTGACTTTTCTATAACTACTACCCCTTAAATAATAATTTGTCCTAATTACCACTTGTATTTTGCTTTTCTATGATCATTACCCCCTAAAAAAAATGGGAAAAGAAGAAAAAAATGGTACTTGTATTTTAATGGAGGAATAGAAAAGACATATGAAAGGAGATAAGAAAATATTGGAATGGCTAAACATAAAAGAAAATGATATAGTATTTTATATTTTTGTACACATCAGATTAATATGATATGATTGTTATTTTACATTCTCACGTGTCAAGCGTCATCTCAAATCACTTGGCTTATAGAAAAGCCTTGTACAATGGGTTATTAGAACCAATTATTATTTGAGGGGTAATAATTAGAAAAAAGTCACGTATATGGAGTTAACTAGAACCAAATATAGTTTTAAAAATTTCTAAATAAAACGTGCAAAATTTTGAAGGATTTTTAGATATTATGCCTTAAATTTAACTTTAGACGAATTGTAGAATTATATTAATATCCCTTGGAGAGTCTTTCTCATTAATACAAATATATAGAGTATGTATAATGTTGAATCCTAATGAAATCATGATCATATATTTACCATAATTAGGATCCTATATTTACCATAATTATACACTACTATTAATTATAAAATATATGATGAAAAATATTCACTAATACACCCCCTCAGTCGGAGCAGGAGGAGGCCGGACGCTGAGACTGGATCTGAAGTCGATGAACAGCTGCCAATGAAGCTCATTTGTGAAAATATCTGCATATTGATACGAAGAAGGCACATGTAAGACCTTAACATGACCTATAGCAACATTCTCACGAATAAAATATATATCCATCTCAATGTGTTTGGTTCTCTGATGCTGAACCGGGTTATGAGATAAGTAGACCGCATATATGTTATTACATTAAATCATAGACGCCTTACGTAAGGGACACTGAAGTTTTTTATTTCAAAAAGTATTCATGAAATTAGTGAATATTATGGAATTACTGATAAAATTATGATTATTACATTAGATAATGTTACTTCTAATGATTATGCTGTAACCATTTTAAAAACTCGATTTACTCCATCTTATCCCATGTTTTTCATGTTAGATGTGCATATCATATTTATAACTTAGTTATAAAGGACGACTAAAACTTTTTAAAAACATTCTTGATAAAGTACAATTTGCTATCAACTTTATTTTTAAAGGTAATAAAATACAAAGACGCAAAGAATATAAAAAAACTTGTCATGATTGTGGATTACCTTATAGAAAAATTAAAGAAGAAGTTGCGACTATGTGAAATTCTTTGTATGAATAATTACTTGTTGCTCACGAGTATAGAATATCTATAACTTTATTATTTAATGCTCATAATCAAAATCAAAATAAAAATCAAACAGATATGCTTGTAGATGATGATTGAGACAAAATTTTGAAACTTATTGTATTCTTAGAGAATTTTTTTCTAGCTACTAAGTAATTTCCTGATATTTATTATCCTACTATTTCATCTATGTTATCTATATAGCTCTAATATTTTTGTTATTTAATGAATATATGAAAAAACTAACTTACACTCCAGCTATTGCAAAAATGTTTGTATTTTTTTTTACCTATTATCACTATGTATTTTATTGGTGTTGTATTAAATCCTACTATTAAAGTAAACAGTTGTAATGCCCTTATTGAAACGATTTATGAATGCTTAGAAATACTTCCAACAAACCCAACTGAAAAACCAACTTACGAACCAACTAAAGAAGAAGTTATGTCTAGCATACAAACACAATGCAAAAATATGTATATGTATTACCAAGAACAAATTGCAAATAATCAACCGGCTTCTGTACCATCTTCTACTACTTTACTTCAACCTTATAAAAAACATGCGATTTCTGCTTCAAATATTCAAGGCCTTCGAAATAGAATGTATAGTGGTTTAAGTTCTTCACAAATTAACGAATTTGATGTTTATGTTTTGCAATGTGTTGTACCGTTCAGATCAATTGCCAACGAAAATGGACGTGAAGACTTGCTAAAATACTGAAGGGAGAATGAGAAGACATTTTCGACTCTATCAAAGATGGCCCGAGATGTGTTGAATATTCAAGCGTCATCAACATCTTATGAAAACGCTTTTTCTGCTGGAAGATTTCAAATAGAAGAACACAAACACTCATTGGTGGGAGACAGATTGAAGATTGCAATTTTATTTAGAGATTGAATTAAAGCAGAGCGTAGAAGGTGCGGTCAACCAGAGATCAATGAAGAAGATGACTACAACTACAACAAAATCTTATCCGAGGGAGCAATTAGCGACGTTGAACAATTTGACCAACTTTCAATTCCAACAGAAGATTCTCAAGAGATTGTCAGAAAATTTAAAAAGTATGGTTGAATATGTAATTTTTTAATGACAATTTTACTATGTGATTTGCAACTTTTGAACTACGAAACAAAGTTGCAATTTTGAAATTGTATTACAAAAAAAACTATATTTCTATTAAATAATATAAGAGGCAATTAGCCTTGGGATGTTTTTTCACTATCTTGTTCAATTATTTAAGTGTTTAAATATATATATATATATTTTAAAATTAAGTGTAGAAAAAAAATTAAAATCCCCCGACCCGACCCCCCCAAATTCCGTCCCCTCTGCCGGTGGGACGGGACGGGACCTCTTCCCGTCCCCATATCCCAACCCGCCTTGTCCCGCCAAACCCGATCCCGACCCCACCCCGTTCCCCCAAATCCCGTCCCGTCCCACTGGCCACCCTTAGTTCAATGTCATGTTATGAACAGAGGAAAAACAGCATACACAAAATTGGCATGTTTCAAATGGGATCAATTTGCTCTTTCAAATGATTCCCAACGATTGGAAGCTGCTAGTTCCCTTTTTGACGTTCTTACAACAACAAATCTAGTGTAATCCCACAAAGTGGGGTCTGAGGAGGGTAGGATATACACAGACCTTACCACTACCTTTGTGGGATAAGAGGTTGTTTCCTGCATTAGTTGATACTCTGTATTTAGCAAAGCAAAAGGCAAATTAAGATTTGACCATAATCCAGCGAGGTGAGGCTAATCAAATATCAGAGACAACTAGTGTTGGATAGAAAGATTCTACTTGTTCTTGATAAGATAGTTATATGCTTGCAGAGTCAAAAAACGTAAGAAACAAGAAGCATCTAAAATTTATTAGTGGATGTTATTGGAAATACAAGAAAAATTTCAATCAGAAAAGTACAAGAGAAACACTATAAGATGCTTTCACGATAAGAGTTATAAACTTTTCCACAAAAACCAACAAGAACTGCCCAGCAACAAAAACTACTTAGGGGTATATGACTCCTCTATAGGCATTCTGCTCCATCATGTCTGTTTCATACTTTCATTCCCCTACTTAATAATTTATCTTTTCGGACACTTTTTATAGGTAGCAGCCTACTATTCTTCTTCGCTTCTTTATCCTTTTCTGGATTTTCTTTTGATTGAGTTTTAGCTTTTCATTGTTTGATTTCTCAGGCTAAGCTTGCATTTAGGATACAACTGAATGTTTTTGATGAAATAAAGATAAATTGAAATTTGGTAGTCCGGAAAGCAGGTTCAGAACCAATATCAAAGAATAACTAATCTGAGTGGAGATAAAAGTATACCTAGCACTAGCAATGTTGTTAAAGGCTCACTTAATGCACACTTAAGCCCTGAAGCTCGGTGAAACACAGTTTGAGCATTCAATATATTAATTGGCGCTTTAGTATAGATATGAAGGTGCTAGGCTGCTAGCACCTCTGGAAGCGAACAGAAAAGATGTCCGAGTCTACGGCCTGTGCACCTTCACAAAAGGCCTCTGACTTTAAGGCCATACAACAACAACAACATACCCAATGAAATCCACAATGTGGGGTCTGGGGAGGGTAGACTGTACGCAGACCTTACCTCTACATTGGTAGGTAGAGCGGTTGTTTCCGAAAGACTCGCCTCAAGACAAAGCATAAATACAAGCAAAGTAAGAGAACCGGTCAGACCCGGACAAGAAATTTAAAACAGTATGAAAATGATGATAACAAAAGCGAATAAGTCATGATATAGCATTCTGAAAAAAAAAACAGTAACTAACCCACGTAAATAAGATAAACAAAGTACACTAAAGAACACATAGCATCAGAAATTAAACGACATGAGATTATAAAGCAATATTGTGGCTAGGCAGACCTACAATAATAACACTACAACTACAAGTATGTAAACGTAAATAGGACTACGTTCAACTAACTACTACCTTTCTACCCTAATCCGTGTCTTCCACAATCCCCTATCTAAGGTCATATCCTCAGTAAGTTGTACATGCGTCATATCCCGTCTAATCACCTCTCCCTAATACTTCTTCGGCCTACCTCTACCCCTCCTGAACCCGTCCACAACCAACCTCTCACACCTCCGCACTGGGGCATTTGTGTCTTTCCTCTGCACACGCCCGAACCACCTCAACCTCGCTTCACGCATCTTATCCTCCACCGAGGTCACTCCCACTTTGTCCCGAATATCATCATTTCTAATCTTATCCCTCCTTGTATGCCCACATATCCATCTCAACATCTTCATCTCCGCAACTTTCATCTTTTGGATGTGCGAAGTCTTGACTGGCCAACACTTCGCCCCATACAACATAGTCGGTCTAAACACCACCCTATAGAACTTGCCTTTAAATTTTGGTGGCACATTTTTATCGCACAATACTCCAGATGCGAGTCTTCATTTCATCCACCCTGCACCAATACGATGTGTGACATCACCAATACGATGTGTGACATCGTCATCAATCTCTCCATTTCCTTGGATAATAGACCCGAGGTACTTGAAACTTTCCTTTCTTTGGAATGACTTGAGTACCAAGTCTCACCTCCACGTCTGTCTCATGGTCGCTTCCGTTACTGAAATTGCACTCCAAGTATTCTGTCTTGGTCCTACTCAGCATGAACCCTTTAGATTCCAGAGTATGTCTCCAAACCTCCAGCTTTGCGTTTACTCCGCTCCGAGTCTCATTAATCAGGACTATGTCGTCTGCGAATAACATACACAATGACACTCCCCTTGGAATTGTCGCGTCAGTCCATCCATCACCAAGACAAATAAGAATGAGCTAAGAACTGATCCCTGGTGCAGCCCTATCATCACTGAAAAATGCTCCAAGTCTCCTCTTACCGTCCGTACCCTGGTATTGACTCCATCATACATATCCTTGATCGCCCTAGTGTACGCCACATGTACATCTCTAACTTCCAAACATCTCCATAGAACCTCCCTAGGGACTTTATCGTATGCCTTCTTGATGTCGATGAAAATCATATGTAAGTCTCTCTTCTCTCCCTATACTACTCCACCAACCTCCTAATAAGATGAATGACTTTTGTAGTCGAACGCCCCGACATGAATCCAAACTGATTTTCGAAAATAGACACGCCTCTTCTCATCCTGATCTCCACGACCCTTTGTCAAACTTTCATAGTGTGGCTTAGCAGATTGATACCCCTATAGTTGTTGCAACTCTGGATGTCACCTTTGTTCTTGTACAAGGGAATCATTGTACTCCACCCCCATTCTGCAGGCATTCTCGCCGTCTTAAAAATGACATTAAACAACTCAGTTAGCCATTCAAATCATTGTACCCCTATATATATATATATATATATATAGTTTTTCCATTTTTTTTGCCCAAATAAATTTTATTACTTCATCAAAAAAAAAAAATTGTGTTTATAGTAACATGTTTTTTAGGTAATTTATAGTTACATATTTTCTTGAATTACATTTCTATTTTATATTTGTTCTTGATTGCGCTTTTTTCTCTAAATTTAGCTGACACTTCCCGCTTAAAGCTCAAAAGGCTCTGGTGCTTTTTTGGCGCTCTTCGCTTTTGATTACTCTAATATCTAGCATCAAAAGAAAGGTTCATGCGTCCAGAGAGAAAGAACGACAGCTCAAAGCAGCAGATGCTCTTATCAAAGCCCACAAATATTCTAAAGGCATAATTCATCTGGAAAATTGAGATAGCCTATAGTAAACAGCAACTATAAGCAAATTTGTCAAACCAAGTACAAGAAGTAGCTACTAGCTGAAATGGAAAACATAAAGAACTATCAAATGCCAGAAGCTTTCATTATCGCATAAAAGTAGTTACTAGCTGAAATGAAAAAACTTTAAGAACTATCAAATGCCAGAAGCTTTCATTATCGAATAAAAAGTCAAGAGTAACAAAGTAATAACTATCTGGAATCAGGTAGCATGACATTTCTTGTACACTTCCCAATTCCCTTCTTATTTTACATTGCTTTTAAACAATGAATCTTTATCGCTAACTAATCCTAAAAACAACATAAACTTCCACTTGATTAAGCACAAATCATACCTCCAAATCCAGCTATGGAAGATCAGATCAGCAAGAAATCCAATTCTTATGTGTGCTAATTAGAGCTGACAACAACCCTGCAGATGACAACAATAATGGTCCAGAAAGCAAACCTTTACCATCCCTAATATCCGCCAACGCCATCAACCCATCCGCAAAATCTTGAATTACTGATAACCTCTTCATCAACTTTTTCAGTCTCAATTTCCGCAATTTCTTTTCTTCCTCAGCATACCCAATTCCCCTAATTATCGATACCTCAATAGTCGAAACCAAACACTCTTCATCTTCATTAATATTTCTTAATTCCTTAATTTTCAAACTCAAACTTCCAATATACCCAATAAACTCACACCAAGCACTAATCTTTTGTAAATTATTCAAATTCTTCTTATCAATTAACCCGGATTTACCTAACCACACAAATTGCTCAACAAAATAATACAATCCCTCACCCCCATAAGCTAAAATTAAGAGAATTAATTCTTGTTTTGAACCAACGGGAGTTAAACGGAGTGCGTTAACGTCTTGCACGAATTTCCCAAGACGAAATGCTTTACGGCTAACGCCGACGTTTGATTCGAAGGATTTTAAACGGCGAGACAACGGAAGGGATTCAGGGATAACGGAGGATGCGAGGATGATTTTGGATGCGTAACGGGAGATTTTGAGTAACTTGTCGACGCCGTCACGTTTGGCAAGGTAAGCTTCGAGATGAATTAGGAAATCTCTGTTTTTAGGGTTAGGGTTTTGGGGTTTGGGCTCCATGGTGATTGGAATTCGGAGAGGACGAGGATGTTTGGATTGGTGAGTTGGAAAAAAGTTTGCCGGGAAAGTGTTAAACGGGTCTTGCACAGTGATCCATATTCATATCCATGCCGATTTATTACGTCAGTGCTGACTGCTAACTGACTTGACTCATTTTATCTATCTTGATTTGCGTGCCAAATTGCAATTATCATTTTTAGTAATCTCATGACGGATCCGTTTACAAATGTACAAGAATAATATTGAATATGATGTATTAGTAATGCTAGAAATAGTTCTATTGATATTATTTTTATTGATCATTTGATGTATTGTACTAAATAATATATATTATATAATTTTTAAATAGTACTAAATATGATATATTAGAATAGAAACAGTATTAATATTATTAATGTCATAATTTATTATGTATAAAAATAAATTAATAATACTAGTATCAAATAAGAGATTAAATAATATCAAAACTAATACTAATATTGTTTTCTCTAATATCTCCTATCAAACTAACCCTCATCTCATGAATGTTTTCACTCAGGTGGACCTTCTCATCTTCAATCAACTCTGTGATTTCAAAAATAAGAAAACAAAGGAGATAATTTAAGAGTGATATATTCAATTAGATGTCAAATTAGATGGGAGATCTCTGTCTTTTTTGGCCAGACAGGAGGTTTGATATAATTAATCCATCTTTCATTACTATTTTTAAAACAAAACAACTTTCTTCTACTCAAACAATAACAGTTGACATAGAGAAAAGTAGGGAATTATAGGGGTTAAAACGGGTCATTTGCACTTTTATTCTTATTTTGTGCCGGTCTTTAATTTTTGTCCCTCAAATGAAATTTATGTCTATTGTGACATAAGTTTTTTAAGGAATCTGACACAATTTGTGGCCGATCCTTTAAGAACTTATGACCCAATGGACATAAATTTTATCCGAGGGACAAAAATTAAAGCTCAGCCTATTTAAAGGGGAAATTGTGCCATTATTTGGGCTAAAACTAGCTGTTGATTTAAAAAATGTGTAAAGTTAGGCCACCATTTATGTTTTTCCCTGTTATTAAAATTTGAGCAAATATATGGCCTGTTTGGATCGACTTATTTTAGGCGTTTTGAGCCAGAATAGTTTTGAAGCATTTTTATAGTGTTTGAATAAGATAAAAAAAGTATTTTAAGCATTTAGGCTGCCCCAAATGGGGTTACTGTTTAAATGGGCCTAATGGTGATCGAGTCCTTTGGGCACAGAATTGGATCATTGATTGACTGAAGGCCCAGTAGGCCCATTATACTTTACAGCCCAGTATTGACTGGGTAAACAAGGACTACATAGCCGTTGCACCCAAAAATTGGTCCCCATATTTTGTGGTGGGCTTTTCCGTAACGGTAAGGAAGTGTTCTTTTAACCAACTTCCACTTTTGAAACCAACTGAATGTGACTCTTTGCCTGAATAAGACAAGAGACTTCAACTGCTTCCTTCACGCTTATTTGTTCCTTCCAAGCTTCGTTTGCAATTCCAACTTTACCCTCCTCACACTTCATCTCTTTTGTTTTTAATTTATGTTATATATTGTTTACTGTATCAAAAAATAGAACTGGTTTTGGAAATTAATATCTATAAAACAATATACGAGCTGGTCTTTATATGTTTTCAATTTAATCACAAAATAGAGTGCACGACAAATCTACAACTACATCCGTCTTGGTTAATTGAAGGGTCGAAGAAGAAGCAAAGTTGGGCTTGATATTAAATATTATGAGTTCAAATCTAATAATCTCATGACATTTATTGTGTAATTAAGTTTATTTCTCTAAATATGAAAAAAATAGTATGTCGCAAAAACTAAAAATAAAATTATCATAAAACTTGTGATTTCACATTATAGGTGTGAGTTTAATTTCAAATATCCTTTTTTGTTCTTTAATTCATCGATTTTTTGGTAAATATAGAGTTTGGAAATTTGAAATATACTATTCCCTCCGTTTCTTTCTAATTGTTCAATTTGCATTTTGCATTCCCCTAGAGAAAATATTAATTAAGTGTATCTATTAAATTATTCCTATTAATGATACTTTCAATTTTTTATCTATAATACTCTAATTAGTATGAAAAGGACAATAGAAAATAAAACAAGTTAGTTTTAATATACTGAATTAATAAAAGGAAATTGAAAGAGTATATAGCATTACTAATAGTGGCAAAATGGGGACATCACTCCGTTTCATACCCCCCCCCCCCCCCCCCCCCCAAAAAAAAGACTCGTCCGTTATTCGGTCGTTTTGTTCGTTTCTCTCTACTTGTCTCTCTTCACACACCATTTTCATATTGCTTCGAATATCTGATATCTCACTTTTTCCACAATGTCGTCGTCGCCGGAAAATACTCGGGCTGGTCGGGTCAGAGATTCGGAAGAGCAGAAGATGAAGAAGCCTGAGAGGCGGAAGTGCGGAGCAATGGATCAGTTGATAGCTCCTCGTCAATTAAGAAAATTGTGGATTCAAAAAGAGGAGTTGAAAGGACGAAAAAACCTGCTAAAGTTGAAGCAATGGAAACTTTGCCTTTGTATACTGTGGTTTCAGCTCCGTCAAACGTTGCGATTGGATAACACCGAACTCCGGTAATTTCTAAATTATAAGTTTTAACCCCATTCTCTGATATTCCATTTCTCGTTTTGTATGTGTGTGAGAGAGAATTTCAAAGATGGACGCTTTATGTGTTCTCCAGTTGGAGTTCAACGAATCATGTTCAATTGCAGCCTGCAAGTTTATTACATAGGCGGAGCTAGGATTTTAAGTTTATGAGTTTTAGATTCTAGAAACAATAACTTAATGGAAGTCTGGGATAAAGCTAGGCTTGTGCTCCATCCACGAGTTTATAATGATAATAACATAGCAGGATAGTATTAGCGAATATTCTCCGAATATTCACAGTATATTTTGTAATTATGATAAATATATATTTAAGGTAACTTAGTATTCTTATTGTAATAAGAATCAATCATTTAAGGTAAGTTAGGATTTTTATTGTATTAGGAATCAACCTCTGTACAACTATATATATTGTGATTAATGAAAGGAATCCCGAAGGGAAATTATTCAAATCTTAAATGGTATCAAGAGTCAAACCCTAATCCCTACTCTTCTCTTTTCTTCCTCTTGGCCGACGCCACCCCAAATCCTTTTTTCCCTCTCGGCTGACGGTAATAATTTGCCACCATGTCTCGCCCTACTTCCCCACCAATTCCGGTTCTTCCACTGGCACACTTGACAACCCCATCAACGTTCATCGTCTTCTTTTCATCCGGCATTCGCCGTTACCAACATCAAGAATTTTATCCCTATAATTCTTGACCAAGAAGACTGTCAATATTCCATGTGGATAGAACTGTTCTATATTCATGCGTGTGCGTACAATGTGCTCGACCATATTGATGATTTTGTTCCTCGTCCAACCGATGTTGCAGACTCGACCTGACGTCGCCTTGACGCCATCGTCAAACAGTGGATCTACAGCACCATCTCTAAAGACTTGTTGTGTACTATCATGAAAACAGGTGCTACGACACGTGAACTTTGGGTACGGTTAGAAGAAATTTTTCAGGATAATAAAAATACTCGGGCCGTGTATTTGGAAGAGCAGTTCAACAATACGCGTCTTGAGAATTTTAACAACATGTCCGAATACTGTAAACAACTGAAACTCATAACCGACCAACTTTCCAACGTAGGGACATCTGTTTCAAAGACCAAGATGGTACTTCAACTAGTTGCGGGTTTACCGAAAGGTGAATATGATACACTTGCAACGATGATTCAACAAGCCGACTCCCTACCAAGCTTTAATAAAGCACGTTCGCAACTTTTGTTGGAAGAGACCCGCCGTGCTAAACAAGAGGAGCACAATCACAAGGCATTAGCCGTTGACGGCATGGCAACACCGGCGGCCACCTCTACCCAGCCACCATCGCAAGACCACCACCAGCAGCAATCCCGCGGTGGAGGGCGTAGCGGTAGAGGTCGCGGTAACAACAATAAATGGAAGGGTCGCGGCAAGGGCAACCGGAACCAGCAGCAGCCAAGCCCAACACCTGCTGCCTACTATCAGTGGGCTGGACATCCCCCTTGGCCCAATAACGGGAACTGGGCCTCGCCTGCATGCCCCTACCCGACATCAAGGGGCGATTCCGGAACGCCGGCAACAGGCCTATTGGGCTCGCCCGATAACCGGCCGCCCATCCGTAGCAAAGATTCGGCCGCATGGCGGCAGCCCCCACCGATTTGGGCTAGGCCTTCAACACCGTGAACCTTCAACAGCCCGACGATAATTGATACATGGACACCGGAGCCACATCTCACCTCACCCGGTCGTCAGGTAACTTATCTCAACTGCTTCGGTTAAAGCGTCCTCAATTTATTACTGTCGGCAATGGTCATCGCATTCCAATTGAAGGTTAATGTAACACACATACCAAACATCCCCACCCGTCTTTCTCCCTAAATCACGTCCTTTACACCCCTAACATCATTAAAAACTTAATCTCTGTTAGAAAATTCACTCGCAATAATTCTGTGTCTGTCGAATTTGACCCTTTTGGTTTTTCTGTGAGGATCTCAATACGGGGAAAATTTTTACGCTCTGCAATAATGTGGGAGACCTCTATCCCTTCACTCAATCTTCCGCTGTCAGACCGCAATCACCTCTATCCCTTGCGGCTATCTCTCCCTCAACTTGGCACAACATACTCGGGCACCCCGGAGACCCTGTTTTTACTTTTCTTAGGACTACTAAGCGTATTCAATGTAATAATGGGAAACTTGCCCAACACTGTTTTTCTTGTCCGCTTAGCAAGCATACTCGTCTTCCATTTATGTCATCCAACAATGTTACTTTTTCTCCTTTTGATATTGTTCATGCTGATTTGTGGACATCTCCGGTTGTTAGCTCTTTGGGTCACAAATTTTATCTAGTATTCTTAGATGATTTTTCACATTTTGTCTGGATTTACCCACTGAAATTCAAATCTGAAGTTTTTGCCAAGTTCCTTGAATTTCAAAAATTCATTAAAACACAGTTTGAAAAAATCTATCAAATCATTCCAATGTGATAATGGACGTGAATTTAATAACTCGGCATTTCACAATTTCTGCTCTAAATAAGGCATGGTTTTCCATTTTTCATGTCCCTATACTTCATCCCAAAACGGAAAGGCTGAACGAATTATACGTACCATCAATAACATGATTCGCACCCTTCTGTTTCATGCCTGTCTTCCACCGCCTTTTTGGGTCTATGCTGTTGAAATGGTAGAATCCCTTCTCAATATTTTACCAACTAGCACTCTCCAAAACAAGACCCCTACCGAAATCTTAAACCGTAGGTTCCTATCCTATGACCATTTCTGTATTTTCGGCTACTTATGCTACCCCAACCTAGCCTCCACTGCACCTCACAAACTCGCCCCTTTCACCACGCCATGTGTCTTCATTGGTCTCTCTCCTACTCATCGAGGCTACCTGTGCTATGACATAGCCACTCGCAAAATCATTGTCTCCCGTCACGTCACATTTGACGAGACGCCCTTTCCTTTTTCAAATCTCCAAAAATTTCAGACCACCGATTACACCTTTCTCGATGAACCGAGTCTGTCCCCGGCTCTCCAATCATTGTACCACCGGCAGCCCACTGTTCCGACAGAGCCTGCTCCAGCAGCTCCGTCCCCGCCACTGTCCGGCATCGTCTCCGACCAAACACCTCCCAGCTCTCGGTCGAACACCCCACTGCTCGATCCGACTATGTCTCATGCCCCTCCAGCACCACTGCTGCCTCCAGAACCCGACAGCCCATAGTCACAAAATCCAGACGACCCACTACTGCCTACCCATCGTATGGAGACTCGTGCACAACACGGATTTTCAAACCCAAGGTCCATTTTAACCTCTCCGCACAAACCATATCACCCATTCTAAAAAATCCAAAACTAGCCAAACTGGACCCTAATTGGAATGTGGCCATGTGCGAGTAATTTAATGTTTTAACCAAGTAGAACACTTGGGATTTGGTACCTAGACCGGACGTTGTAAATGTTATCCGGTGCATGTGGTTATTTCGTCACAAGTACAAAGACAGTGGTGACTTGGAGCGGTATAAGGCAAGACTGGTTGCTAATGGAACTAATCAGCATGAGGGTATTGATTGTGGTGAGACATTCAGTCCGGTTGTTAAACCGGCTACTAATCGGACTGTTCTCAGTATTGCTATGGGCATGCATTGGCCGATTCATCAGCTTGATGTCAAGAATGTGTTTCTTTATGGGGATTTGAAAGAAACTATGTACATGCATCAGCCCCCTGGCTTTGTTCATCCGGCAGTTTCGCAGTTTGTATGTCGTCTCAGGAAGTCATTGTATGGCTTAAAACAGGCACCCCGCGCTTGGTATGATCGCTTTGCCAGGTATCTTATGCAAATCGGATTTACATGTAGCAAGTGTGATAACTCTCTCTTCACTTTCCATCGAGGTAACAGCACTGCTTATTTGCTATTATATGTGGATGACATTGTTCTTACTGCCTACTCTGACGGGTTGAAGAATGAAATCATTGCTCTACTCAAAACTGAATTTGTTATGACTGACTTGGGCAAGTTGAGTTATTTCTGGGGTATATCCGTGACCAGATCTGCAGCTACTATGTTTTTGTGTCAGCGCAAATATGTACAGGGCTAAGATGGCAAATTGTAAAATTATGTCAACTTCGGTTGACTCGAAATCCAAGCTCAGTGCCAATGAGGGCGCGCCAGTTTCTGATCCCACTCTCTATCGGAGTCTCACAGGTGCCCTTTAGTACCTTACATTCACTAGGCCCGATATTGCATATGTCTTTTAGCAGGTGTGTCTGTTTATGCACGACCCTCGAGAGTCCCATTTTGCGGCCCTCAAATGTATTATCAGATACGTTAAGGGCACACTGGACTTTGGACTGCATCTCTACCCCTCTGCCCCAACCAAGTTACTCTCCTACACGGATGCAGATTAGGCAAGATGTCCGGACACACGTCGCTCCACCTTCGGCTACTGTGTATTTCTTGGGGATAATCTTATTTCATGGTCCGCCAAGCGGCAGGCCACGCTATCCCGTTCGAGTGCTGAAGCAGAGTATTGCGGAGTTGCTAATGTCGTTGCTGAGATCTGTTGGCTCCGAAATCTTCTTTTGGAGCTCCAGTGTCCACTTCAAAAGGCGTCTATAGTCTATTGTGACAACATATCTGTCATCTAAATGTCTCACAATCCGGTCCAACATCAGCGGACCAAGCATATCGAGATGGACATTCACTTTGTGAGTTAGAAGGTTGCCCTTGGTCAGGTCAAAATTTTACACGTACCTTACTCCTATCAGTATGCAAATATTTTCACAAAGGGACTACCGAGACAACTCTTCACCGACTTGCGATCCAGCCTTAGCGTTCGGCCTCCTCCCGCTCCGACTGAGGGGGAGTATTAGCGAATATTCACAGTATATTTTGTAATTATGATAGATGTATATTTAAGGTAACTTAGGATTCTTATTGTATTAGGAATCAACCATTTAAGGTAAGTTAGGATTCTTATTATATTAGGAATCAACCTCTGTACAACTATATATATTGTGATTAATGAAAGGAATCCCGAAGGGAAATTATTCCAATCTTACAGATAGGTCGAAGTTTAATGAGGACGCTTTGCTGGTTGGAATTTATTTATTGTGCATGAATGTAAGATATTGAGACACGTAGGTATAAGTGGGAGACTTAGAATAACACAACAACAACATACCCAGTGAAATCCCACAACGTGGGGTCTAGAGATGGTAGAGTGTACGCAGACCTTACCTCTACCTTGGTAGGTAGCAGTGGGAGACTTCGAATAAGGTGAATTATTTCGTATTGGTATAAAATGGACAGAATATAGCAAAATGCTTCAAAATATTTGAATAATAGATTCTTAACTAGTTTGGGATTGAGGTGTGGTTGATTGATATGATTTTAAAGGTCAATGGGGGTTGGGGAAATTTCCAGCAGTTCCATAGTGAACAAAAGGAACTTGATGATCTGATCACTGGTTTTCTTAATGCATACAACTCTTTTGTTAGCTAACATCCCATGAGCAGAATATAGGTCACTTGTTCACTGGCAAATTACAAGTTTATGTTCAGATATTCATAATAGTGCTTTCAATTTGAGCGGAATTATTTACTCCACATCTTTACGGTTTTACTTGTTAAGGCCTAAGGGGTTGGAATGGAGGATCTTGCAGTCTGATACTTTCTTCATCAACAAAACGAGATGTAACATGTACAAGTTTATCCTGCATGTTTAAAAGGTTTATCCTGGATAACAATGTGGCCTCTTAGAGTTTTCAATAAGTTCAGCTCACCGTTTAAATTTAGCTTCACTCAAGCCCATAAACTCCTGATTTCAATGCACCGGACCTCTTTGGTCAAGTTATGACATACAGAGTCAATTCTACGGGCGAAAGAGTGACTTTCCTCTTTATGTTAGGAAGTTCCTAGAATTTCCAATCTCTGATTCGTTCCATCCCTTTTGCATCAAGGGCTTGAGACTTGTTTTAAAAAAAAAAAATCAAGTACGATAAATTGATCCTTTTCTTCTAACTACTCTTCTTACATCCTCATCTTTATTAATTGGAAACTTGTTCGTCCATTGAGCAGGGGTTTCAAAGTTTGCTAATATACCAAGTCGGCAGTGCAAACCTTGAGATATTAGTGTTAAGGTTGGGGAAAAGTATCAATTCAATTGGTGATTTCATAAAAAAGACTCTAATGTACCCAATATTTTCTATTTCTCCACACCCAAATTGAAAACTAAAGAACTTGGTTAAGACAAAGAAGGCTATGCTTTATAAAAGATAAGGAAGTTACAGAACATCAACTCTAATTGGGAGGATTATATTTATATAGGTAATAGTGACTGATAAAAATTGGGAGGCAAAGGTTTGATCCATATAATGAAGTGAAGATGCAATATCCTTTGCCTCAATGGTTCAAACTTTTATTGTATCAAAGGATTAGCAGGTTAAGAATAGTTGACCTTGAACTTTTGCAAGTAATTTTCCTCCCTTGAGGCTTTTGCGCATAAGTTGATGCATGGTGACCGCAGACGTTGGTGGAAGGCAAACCCCTGCATCCATCCCTCCTTCCCAGATGGCTCAAATGATCAACCCTTAGCTCTTTGGCATAAGGATGTCATTTGTTATGCTATAAAGATGGATTGTGTTATCCTTTTAGTTCGAGGAACAGGCGCTTGCTTTGAAGTTTTCAGAACCTGAAATGTTGTTAGAATCTCACATTCGGTAAGTCTATGAGTTGCAATATCCTTATATGGTCTTAGGTAATACTCACCGTGAACTTGAGCTAGTTTTTGGGATTAATTTAGACCCGTGGTCCATTTTCTTTATGTGGTTAGAGGCAGAATACCACAGTAGTTAAGTACACTTAGGCCCGTGGTCCTGACTTGGGCATGTGAGGAGGTTTGAGAATCCCACAGTCGTTAAGTACACGACCTTGGCTATCCTAGCCAATTGACCTAACTTTTGCAGTTGAATTAGGCTCAAGGTCCATTTTCTTCATAGAAGTATTGTGAATTCAGATAAAATAAAAGTTTGGACTTTCATATTGTAACATAGGGAGCACAATCATTTGGAAAACATATTTCCCTTTCCCTTCTGGAAGAAAAATTAGTGCTGTCTCATTCTGACTCTTGGTAGACACACACATTGAGGTGAGAAAAAGTCCATGTTCTGCCTTTTATCTTGTGTGTTTAGTATTTGGTAGATAGGTTATAGCAGTATAAATATGTTCTTGAGGCTTGTTAGTGATTTCATCTGCTAGTCTTCACTGATATTTTTTGGACTCAAGCATCAACAATTCCTAGGTTATATACAATGACGACCCTCTGTTTATTGGATTGCAAATTTCTCCCACTAAATTTCTGCTATAAGAGGCATTAACCACAACATGAGTTTGTGTGTTCTTTCTCACTGATACTGATGAAGAACAATAACAGCCTCTCTACCTCCCCAAGGTAGGGGTAAGGTCTTTGTACACTCTACCCTCTCCAGAGCCCACTTTATGAGATTTCACTGGGTTGTTGTTGTATTGATGAAGAACAATACAAAAGCTGAAAATGAAAGAGAGCATGATACCTAAAAAAAAGGTAGCCCAGTGCACTAAGCTCCCGCTATGCACGGGATCCGGGGAAAGACCGGACCACAAGGGTCTATTGTACGCAGCCTTACCTTGTATTTCTGCAAGAGGCTGTTTGCAAATATTTTGCACGAGCGATCCTGAATTGCTAAATTAAGATTTGACAGGACCACTAGATTTTATGCTTCTCCCCTGCAACCTTGAGGTTGGAGGATTGAATAATCAAAAAAGAAAAGTATGAAAAGGGTGCTATTGACTCCTGGGTAGGAGGGGTATTACCACATTAAGAATATAGAATCAGAAGGTTGTGTATGGATGACATGGATATGACTCAGAAGGTTTAGATTTATTTCCCTGATTAGAGGTCAATGTGCTTCACATTTAATATCACTATGGAGTGACATATGTATTATCCATCTGGGCTACTCTTCCGATTTGGCAATAAAATCATGTTGCTAGAAGAATTTATTTGGAAATGGATTTTTTTTTTCACAACAAACATCTCATATCTATTAAAAAGTTGAATCACAGTTTGACTTTGAATGTGTTGGTTATGTATGTCAGTATTATGTCTACGTCAAATTTCCCTGCATTCCTTTTTTTTTTGATATAATACAAGTTGAAGGATTGTTTTCTTCTGGTCATCTTTGTGAGATCGTTTTCTAAATTTTCTTGTTGTTTGTCTTAAAAGTAGACAATAGGTTGTATTCACTCTATGGCAAGCATGGGGCAAAGTCAAACCATCAAAGACGGACCATGGCCTTTTTATCCTTTTCGGTTAGTGAGACCCTACATGGGCTGAAATCGTAAATTAGTAGAAGTGTGTCCATCAATATATTGCAACTTTTGAGCTTGGGGATTGACAGCTCTCAACCTGATGAATTAAGGAATCTAGTAAGACATTTTAGCCAGTTTAATTAATTGTCTTAACCATCATTAATGCATGTAGTGAACTGGAAACAATTTCTTCTCTCATATGTTCTTCATACTATGGATAGATCTTATCTGCAAATTTTTTTATAAGACCTTTCACTCCATGATGATTATAGCTGTTAATTGGTATTTACTTAGATTCACATTTTCCCTGTGTCTGAAAGCAAGAAGTAGAAGCTTAATGGAGCTAATTGGTGAATACTTGAAGTTGTGTAACTTTCAGAACTGGAGAATGAACAAATAAAGACCAAAACAGTGACTGCAAAACTATCGTATCATGACCACTAGTTTTACTGAGATGTTATTGCAGTATTTCTTAAAGAGGAATTGTGTTGGACCAACTTCCGCCCTCCATCAGGAGGAAGGATAAATAATCAACCTTCATTAACCAAGCTCTGTTATTCTTTTTTGCAGAACCCCTGTATATTTCATTCCATGACGAAGAATGGGGAAACCCAGTTTACGATGACACACAGGTATATGAACTACTTGCCTTATCACAAGCATTGGCAGAAATGACATGGCCTGCAATCCTTAATAAGAGATACACATTCAGGTTAACTTGAATATCATCTCATAAAGCTTCTGAAGTAGATCTTTTATGTCCATAAGTTTGAAATTACTTATGGTTGCATCTTGCAGGAAGTTGTTTGACAACTTTGATCCATCATCTCTTGCAAAAAAGGTTGCGCTCGTTAACAGAAAGTGAAAAGTCATTGCTATCTGAACCAAAGATTCGTGCAATTGTAGAGAATGCAAAGCATTTCCAGAAGGTAAAAATATTTCTATCAAGTACCTTTTGGACCTGAAGTTGCAAAACTGTTCGTAAACCGCTTCGCTCTTTCAAATATAGACGGTTTTTTGACTTGCTTCAAATCTTGAATCAAGTGATTATTATTTATAGATTTAGAAGTAACTAATTTAAATTTTACTATACAACAACAACAACATACCTAGTGAAGTCCCACAACATGAGGTCTGGGAGGGTAGAGTGTACGCATACCTTAACTCTGCCTTGTTAAGTAGAGAGGTTGTTTCCCAAAGACCCTCGGCTCAAGACAAAGCATAAGCACAAGCAAAGCAGGAGAAACGGTCAGACCGGGACAAGAAATTTAAAGCAGTATGAAAATGAGAGTAACAAAAGCGAATAAGCCATGATAAAACATTATGAAAAAGAAGCATTAACTAACGCATGTAAATAAGATAAACAAAGTACACGAAAGAACATACAGTAACAGAAATCAAAGGGTAGGGGACTATAAAATAATACTGCGCCTACTAGTATAATAGGCTAAGCATGGCTACAATAATAACACTACAACTACCAGTATGTAAGCGTAAGTAGGATTACGCTGCAAATGACCGTCCTATCCCACATACCGATCGCATCCCTACTACTCCCCCAAGCCCACATGACCATCAACCTTTCCCCCATCTCTTTTGCACTAGCCATGGTCAAACTCCCGCATTTGATCCTTAGATTGTCATCCACAACCCTCCTCCTCTTCTTCATTTTGATCTTTAAATTCATCACCAAAAGCTTATGTCGGGTTGTAAGATACGCACTCGAAATAACCTTGCACTCTTTACACATACCGTTATCAACCTTCATAAGGAGCAAAAAGAGACGCCTCCCCCATTCCTGTCCCCGAGGCCAAAGCCTCCATGCACGTCGTCATAACCCCCAGACGTGACCCGATATATCCATTAAAGTCCCCTCCTACAAATAACTTCTCAGTGGGTGGTATACCTCCCACCACCTCATCCAAATCCTCCCTAAAGCGCATCTTCTCCTCCTCGTCCAAGCATGCCTGCGACGCGTAAGTACTAATAATGTTCATAGTGAACC
Source organism: Anisodus acutangulus (assembly GCA_029783415.1). Classification (NCBI taxonomy): domain Eukaryota; kingdom Viridiplantae; phylum Streptophyta; class Magnoliopsida; order Solanales; family Solanaceae; genus Anisodus; species Anisodus acutangulus. The sequence goes on from CM056503.1 coordinate 3,608,311, forward strand.
CTCCAACGACCAACTTAATCGTCATCATGTTGTTATTGACCCTCCTAACCTCTACCACCTGATCCCTTAGCTCGCTGTCTACCAAAATGTCTACCCCATTACTGTACCTCGACCTACCCGAACTTATACCCGTTCACATCCTTAGCCTTAAGTCCTACCCATTTGGTCTCCTGAACATAGGCTATAATAATCCTCCTCTTCTTAAGAATTTTAACTAATTTAAATTTTACTATATAGTCCAAAAACACACCAAGGGTGTGTGTTTGGCATGGAGGAAAACATTGTGGAAGGAGAAAAAACAAGTTACTTAAAAATAACAAAAATGGCTTTCCTAATGGAAGGAGGGAAAACAAGTTTCATAAGTGAAATTTCAAGTTCACTGTATCCTCCCCACCCACCCAATACTCCCAGTACTCACCCCTTGACCATCCCAACCCCACACCCCTGAACCCCCCCCCCCCATCCCACCCCCTTATGTTTTGCTAAATTACATGTAAATACTCTTGGGATAATATTTTTGTTGCCTCTGGTGCATAATCACTGATGCTGCTCTCAAATATATATACTTATCTTGCAGATTCAGCAGGAGTTTGGGTCCTTAGCAACTACTGCTGGCGCTATGTAAATCACAAACCAATAAAAAGTGGATTTCGCTATGCACGTCAAGTACCAGTTAAAACACCAAAATCAGAACTTATGAGCAAGGACCTGATGAAAAGGGGCTTCGTTTGCGTGGGACCAACAGTTGTGTATTCACTCATGCAAGTGACAGGGATATTTAGTGGTCATCTCATTACATGCTTTAGATACAATGAATGTAACAACAATGTCAAAGAGCATTCACAAACGAAGTTAGTAAAGACAGATACACAAGGCCGGGACCCTGCTGAGAACAACACACATGAGTCATGACCATTTGAGTTTGACATAGCTGATATCCTCTGTGAATTTGTATAATAGTCTTGACATACTTTTAACCCACAGTATTCTAATTACAAGTGTTACTTTTATTGATAGTCTTTTCAGCTTTGCCAGGGGTGTATTTAGAAAGTTTCTAACTTTTGTATTTGTTGTATGTATGAAGATTGAAGGTTGTACATGTATCTATATACTATGGTGTCTGTTAATTTCTACTATTTGATGGTACTGGTAGTTTTTCTTCCTTCAGGAAAAGATCCAAATTTCCCTATATACTATCCAAAATTGCTCAATTTTGTATTCGGTTACACTTTTAATGCATTCATATCCTCACTGTCAGCAAATCTATCGTATTTGCCACTGTCATTAACAAATTTCTAACACAAATGGATGGACTTCACGTGTCCATATCCTTCGGGAAAAAAAGTTTTGAGTTTACCCTCAACTTCTGATTATGATTTAAAATTATCCTCAGGTGAGAGCTTTTTTTTAGGGTCTAAGGGCAAAAAACAAGACGTTTTTCCTAAGGAGGTAATTTTAGACCAAAAATCCAACTGAGGGTGAAGTTGCTCAATTTCAAATACTTTTACATTATCAAAAAAAAAGTTGCTCAATTTTAAATAGTACAAGGACAAATTTGACCTTTCTTTTACAAACCTTCCCATTTTTGCTCAGAAATTTGCTAATGCTGGACCCTGTTGACAATGTCTGCATGTTTGGCTGCAATATAAAATCCATCAGCTTTGCGTTGATATACATGTAAAATCCATAATTGGTGCTGTTTGACATAACCACGTGTTTGTGAATATTGTATGTCTTGTATCTGGATTTTGCTAAATTGGGATCAAACAAAGACGGAATCAAAATTTTGAATTTATGAATTTTAAATATTAGAAAAGATAACTTGTTAAATTTTGGATAAATTACTTACACATATTTAAAAAAAATTATATAAAATTTTGATCAATATTAATGGCATTTGTTGAATCCATAACTAGACTTCTAACTCGAGGCAAAAGGATAAGGAAGACATGTGACAAATACAATAGCAAATAATGATAAGGCAACTGTAGAGAAACATGTGTAATACAGTAGTACAGAGCCCACATCCAGACATGAAGTCGTGGTCTTGTACATTAAATCGGTTAAATACCATTTGTTTAATATTTTTCTTGTTTGTCTGTGCTTGTGTTGATAACAAACGTGTGCATGAACATGCCATGACTATTAATACTAGTAGTTTATAACGGGGAACAAAGAAAATTCAAGATTTTTGATTTGATTTGATGGTCAAACTTCCAACTACTTGACAACCATCTTGCCATAGACCATCCCTATAGAGACATGACAATTGGATTAACTCATACATTAGATGATTAGAAGGATGTTTTTACACTAGTGATACTGATGAAGTTGTTTCGATTACAACATCATGCATATCTATTAGAGTGAATTAGATGATTTGAGCCGGAAAAATATCCCCTCTTTTTCCTTACTCTTCCGAGGGTTATCCCTCTTTCCCTCACTCTCCTATCTCCTTTTTATAATATGAACTTGGAGTCATCAAAAAAAATTCTTGACTCGATCTGGCACACCATAGCCCATACTTTAGGGGCATATGATAAAATTAACATGGTATAGCCAAGATTTGCATAGCCCTTCCATCATTCTATTGGCCAACTAAAACAAGCAAAGTACTTCTCCAATGAGAAGAAAATATAGAACAAAACTAGCAATGTTGTGGAGAAAACAGGTTGTGTATGGACTTTGATTCACTTATGTTTTGATAAAGCATCAAAGAGATTAAAGAATAGCACATCCATTGATTTCAAACTGAAGCTAGATCATAAAAGAAGAATCCATTTTTCACAGCAACCAAAGGATCTACTATAATCAAGAAAAAGAATTGTGGATAGTTCAGGTTTGTGGAGAGAACAAATTCTCAACCACAAGGAGATAGAAACCACCAACTATCTACACCTAAATGCTTGTGACAAGGCCAAATAAACTTAAAGGGCCTCCTCAGACTAAGGGGGAAAAGGGAAAAAATGTTTGTATATTAGATAAACAGCAACAGCAACAAAGAACATCAAATCCATCCTAAGATGCATTACATGGAAGATCTACATTTAGCCACCTTCATCTCTGTAACAGAAATAGGTATCCACGCGAAGCAGTTCTTTTAATCAAGAAAATCACATCCGAGCACTTCCATTTCCGAGTGTGAGCTCCAAATCATCTAAACCAACCTCATGAATCTTTTCTCCTTCCCATGCCGCTTTCACTGATACGTTCTCAAAGTCAAACTCTATGCTCTTACCCTTGTCGATGATCATATCATTAGAAGGAATTATCTGAGCTGCGGGTTTAATAAGATTAAAAGTTGGAGACATCGGGACCCCATTGGCTCCATATTTTTGAAAGCTCATCCACTGGCCAGAATCAATAGTGGACGTATCAGATTCATCACATTCTGGTATAGTAGCAGGAGTAAATCGCTGGCCTCGAGTTGGGCTAGTGGGGGCTGAAGCAGCAAAGAAAGGGATATTTAAAGCAGACATCGATTCTCTGGCCAAAGTCTCGAGATTAAACGTTTGCTTAGGGAGTCTAGTTGGTGATGAAAGAGGTGGCGTTACAGGGGCGCTGTTTGATATTCGTAAAGGTGGTAGCGATGAAGGAATGGAACTATGGAGAAATGCAAACGGGTGTGGGGGCATATTAGCATTGCCACGTGATGGACTAGGGAAAGATGATGACGTTGGACTGGGTTGGTAAGATGGAATTGGGCTAGCAAAGTATGATGATGGGGGACTTGGATGCCGTGAAGAACTTGGAGTAATGTTGGCTGAAGTGCCTCCAATCTCCATTGGAGTTGGCCTGCATCCCTGAAACACAGCAAAAGATAAAAAAAATCAATCAAACTACCGAACATAAAAGATCTTTTTCTTCAAAAAGAACTTTCAAAATATAATTATTCTCAGTGTAATGTCAAAGAATCCTTTTTCATATCCAGGGTTCGAACACGAGACATTTGATTATAAGTTCAAGACCAAGAGTCACACATTTAAGATAGATAAACCAAAAAGCATGAACACAGAAGTTTCATGAATTTTGAGTTTCAAAGACCAATTAGCCTCATAGAATGCTCTTTAATTTGAGATAATAACTTCAAGATATTTCAGCTTGGAATCTCGAAAACTATTTCATAAATAAGAAAAAACCTCAACCAAATGCATCATCAAACCCCACATTGGACACCAAAAATAAAGGGTCATGTTTTATCCATTTCTATATTAAGAACAGTCAATTTTCAAGGTAAATTCTTCCTTTTTTTGCCCCCCTTTCTTGTGTTCCAGAAACAACTTCCATTTTCTGACAAATTAACTTTAAAGGTTCATATCGATTCTCCAGAAATAAGAACATAAACAGATTAGTATATGGAACAGAAATATTGAGCAAATCCAGCTGAGTAGCTACTTAATAAGAAAATTAGAAGCTGTTCATACTCAAATCCCAGATCAGAAACCCTTAAAACAGTCAAAAATTCACTTAAATTAGACAAAAAACATAATCATGGATTCAGCAACCCCATTTTCCGAATCTATAGATCTAACCAAAATCCAAGCAACCCCCCCCCTCCCCCCAATCACCCCATTAATTCAAATAAGCAACAACTAAGACAAAAACTACAAAACCCATACATCAATTTACAACAACAACGTACCAGTGTAATTACACAAATGGGGTTCAGAAAAGGTAGGATGCTGACCTTAAATCTAACCAAAGGTAGAGAGACTGTTTCCGATACACCCTTGTCTCAAAAGACCATACATATACATAAAACAAATAAAAGAGTGGAAGAAAAAGAGAAGAAAATTCATTAACCTTGCGATAAGTAGTACCATCAGGCTCAACAATCCATCCAGCTTCAGCACAAAGAGCTTTAAGAACTTCATTATTATCACAATGTTTAGGAAGATTATAGTTCCCTTGTGCTCTTAAACCCGTATATATCTTAGCTGCTATTGCCCTTCTCCTCCTTTCTCTTCTCCTATTATTCTCTCTTTCCCTCCATGATGGCTTCCTCCTCCCATCACCACCACCACCCATAGCTCCTCCTCCCCCACCACAACCTCCACCACCGCCGGCCGCCGCAGATGAAGATTCCGGCGACTCCCACATCATTTTCAAGAAAATTTTTGCTCTCTCTCAAAGTCAAAATCAAGAAAATGGGGTTCTTTTTTTTTTGTATATAGATTAATTTAAAGAAGAAGAAAATGGGGATGGTCCCAGATGGGTGTGTTCAGACAGCAGGTGGGTTTAGTATAGTGTGGTGGTATAGGTAATAGGCTGCTACTCTATAAAGCATTTCTTGGGACTACTTTACGAGAAATACGCTCCCAAAGTGTTTATACAAGAATCTCACTGATGATAATGTGTGTGTTTATACTTTATACGTACTGGTTTATGTCTATATATAATGATTATAATTTGTGTTTGTGTGTTTTTTGGAGGGATATAATAATTGAGGAGATAAAGTTTGTTACCGGCTTGACAAGACTCATAGTATGTAAGTTTTAACGGTTAATAAGGTTGGAAATTAATTCTTTGATTGATTTTATTTCAATGGTAAAATATACAAAGGTATAATACCAGTCTTAAGGAAGACTTATCTAATTAGCTTAAAATATAAAATGATAATTTACACTCACCCTAACTAATAAGATTACAATCCTAAATTAAAGATTCATCATATACATGATTTGTGGTGATTAGAGATAATTATGGGATTACCTCGTAATTATTCTAACAGTCTCTCGCAGTCTTAGCTGGAGGTTCTCGTATGCTGAGACTAAGGCTGGCCAGTGGGCAGCCCGGTATCAACTTTTAAAAAAAAAAAGTTGCGGTATCGGGACTCGAACCGGGACGGGACATGGACCCGCCCCGACCCGCCCCAATCCCACCAGGCCCGACCTGGTCCCGATCCAGCCCGAAATCCTCCCTTTGCACAAATAACCGTTGCACCAATGGTCTTTTTACATTTTGGCCATTGTACAACAGCCATTTTTGGCCTCCCCTACCCCCCTTAATATTTATTTTTAACTCATAAGTTATTATATTTACACTTTAAACCAATTTCTCAACTATAAATACCTCATTTTCTCTTCATCTTTCTCACAAATCTTCCTACAATCTCTCTAAATCTCTCAATCTATCTCTCTATAGGTCTACATTATCTACTAAATATTGAATTTTTTTTATTCATTTGGGAGTGAAGTTGGCAACTAGCTTGAGGATCTTCCATCAAACAAAGTTTCAATTTTCAACCTCTCGATTACACGTAACATCGATGTTTGGTACATTCGTTCCTTCATTAAATTATTATTGTCTGTTTATTTTATTTATCGCACTTAATTTCATTTACTTTAATTATTTATTAGTATAATTATAAATTTATAATGAAATGATTTAAACGTATGCTTACGGGTAGGGGTCGGACTTCTTCTAGTAGGGGCAACAAGGGCAACAAGTGCAATTGTACTTCTTCTAGTCATCCTATTTCTAGATAGAGTTTTATTCCTACACAAGATGATTTTGTTGATACTGAACATTTTTCTACAATACCATTAGATTTAGATGAGGAGCTATTTTCTGGAACTCAAGAAGACTTTAATTTAGACGATGATCTAGATGATACAGCCACTAATGTAGATGACAACACACTAACTAGTGCACCTTCAACTGAAATGCCTCTTATTCCCCCTAGTATGAGACGAGGTCCAGCAAAACGACCATTAAAATCATATGCATGGACATTTTTTGATAGGGACGTAAAGAATCAAGCAGCTAGATGTAAAATTTGTACAAATGTTTTAAAATTTAAAATTGGAAAAGGTCACGGTGGGGCGGAGGATTTAATGAGACACGTAGCAAGGGCTTATCCAGCTAGGTATGCCCAATACGAGGCTTCAAAACTGGGTGCGCAAACGCCCGCTCCATCGGGACAAGGTTCGCATACAGTCCCGGACCGAGTATAGAATCAAATTAACCCCACGACGGGGGAAATTGTATGCCTTAATTACAATAAACATAGAGATAGGGAAGCAATAGCAAAATTAGTTGTTGTGGAGGGTTTGCCTTTTTCATTTCCTTCATCTCCCGGTTTTATTCATTACATTAAAGATATGTATAATCCTGCTTTTAACGGTTTTCCTAGATCAACTGTTAAGAGAGATGTATTTAAATTTGCACATGAATATCAATAGTATTTACGTTATTCATTATATAATTTTAATGGCAAAGTGACTATCACTTCTGATATAGGCCGTAGTACTAACGGTCATGATTAACCTGTCATTGGATAAATTATAAATGGTCTATGCAAAAATGTATCTTAGCGTATAGATATATAGATGATAGGCACACTGGTACTTTTATTACAGAAAATATTTATCAAGTGTACGATTATTACGGAATAACTGATAAAATTATGACTATTACATTAGATAACACTTCTTCTAACAATTATGCTATTACAATTTTAAAAAATAGTTCAACTCCGTCTTTTCCAGATCATTTTCATATAAAATGTGTGTGACATATGTTTAACTTAGTTGTAAAGGATGGTCTATCACTTTTTGAAGACATTCTTAGTAAAATACAATTTGTTATAAACTTTATTTTTTAAAATAATCGAATACAACGAAGAAAAGAATATAAAAAAACTTGTCACGATTGCCACTACCTTATAGAAAAATTTCAGAAGAAGTACCCACAGTGTGGAATTCTTTATACGAGCAAATACTTGTTGCTTATGACTATAGAAAACCTATAACTTTGTTTTTTAACTCTCATAATCAAAATCCAGCTGATATTTTTAAAAAATGTTTATCAAAATAAAAAAATATTTTATTTCTATTTCCACTATTTATATTATTGGTGTTGTATTAAATCCGACTATTAAAATAGACGGTACTAAATTACTTATTGAAAATATTTACGATTGTATAGCAGTACTACCACCTCCAACTCCCAAAAATGCAAATCACCCACCACCTATTGAACAAGCTAAATAAGAAGTGTTGTCTAGCGTAGAAGACAGATGCAAAAAAGTATATAGGTTTTACCAACAAGAAAGTGCTAGCAACCTACCGGCTTCCATACCATTTTCTTCTTATTCTTCAACACAACCTCACAAAAGACATGCTGTTTATGCGGCTAGTATTGAAAGCCTCAGAAATAGAATGTGCGGCTGTACCGCTACTAACCAAATTAACGAGTTTGATATTTTTGTTCTGCACGGTTTTGTACTGTACCAAGCAGTTCTCAATGAAGAAGGACGTGAAGACCTGCTGAAATACTGGAGGGGGAATGAGAAGACCTTTCCGACACTTTCAATGATGGCCCGAGATGTTTTGAACATTCAAGTGTCATCAACGGCGTCTGAAAATGTTTTTTCTGCCGGCAGATATCAAATAGGAGAGCACATACACTCATTAGCCGGAGACACGTTGAAGATTATAGTACTATTCAGAGATTAAATACGAGCGGAGCGGAGAAGGTGCGGTCAACCGGATATCAACGAAGAAGAAGATAAAAACTACAACGAAATCTTATCCGAAGGTGGTGGAAGCGACGTGGAGCAATTTGACCAACAAATATCAATTCCAACCGAAGAACCACAGGAAATTATCAAGAAACTAGAACATGTTTTTTTCAAAATGTAATTTTTTAATTGCAATTTTACTATGTAATTTACAACTTTTGAACAACACCACAAAGTTGCAATTTTGACAATTGTATTTGTATTACAAAAAAAATTATATGTCTATTAAATAATATAAGAGGCACAAAAACAGTCTTGGAATATTTTTATTACACTATCTTGTTTAATTATTGAGTTTTATATATATATATATATATATATATATATATTTAAATTAAGTGATAAAAAAAACGCCCCGATTCTATCTCGATCCCGCCCCAATCCGATTACGTGGGTTCGGAAACGGGACGGGACATCGACGAATCCCTCCTATCCCGATCCCGCCCCTCCCCCCGTCCAACCCTGACCCGATCCCGGCCCACTGGCCAGCTATAGCTGAGACTGTCCCTGAAATCATTAAAAAGTACGCAGGAAGACCTTTTGTGAAGATGTCTGCAATCTGATAGTTGGACGGTACATGGAGAACCCGGACTTGTCCACGTGCAACCTTTTTTCGGACAAATAATATATATATTTCGATGTATTTTGTGCGTTGATGCTGAACAGGATTATCGGATAAGTATATCGCACTCACTTTATCACAATAAACCACAGTTGTCTTTTCTATCGGACAATGTAGCTCTACCCCTCGGTATTCTACCTCAGCGCTCGGCCGAGACAACGACCATTCTATATTTTGGTCACTAATCTAGATGACACACCCGCTAATGCACTTCCAACTGAAACGCATCATATTCCCCTTGGTATGAGACGAGGCCCAATAAAACGTAAATTAAAACCAGATACGTGGATTTTTTTTATAGGGACGAAGATAATCATGTAGTTAGATGTCAAATTTGTAAAAATGTTTATAAATTTAAAATAGGAAAAGGTCAGGGTGGAACCGGAGGTTTATTGAGACACGTACAAAACTTTAACAAAGCTAGGTAAGACCAATACCTGGCAGAAAATTTGGGTGCGCCAATGCCCTCTCAGTCGGGACAAGGTTCACATATTGTACCGGACCAAGTACATTGTCAAATTAACCCTATGACGGGAGGAATTGTAGGCCCTAAATACGATAAACATAGAGATAGGGAAACAATAGCAAAATTAGTAGCGGTGCAGGGTTTGCCTTTTTCATTTCCTTCATCTCCTGGTTTTATTCATTACATTAGAGATATGTATAATCCTGCTTTTAACGATTTTCCTAGATCAATTGTTATGAGAGATGTATTTAAATTTGTACATGAATATCAACAGTATTTACGTTATTACTTATTTCATTTTCTTGGTAAAGTATATATCACGTCTAATATAGGTCGTAGTACTAATGACCATGATTATTTAACGGTAACATGTCATTGGATAGATTATAAATGGTCTATGCAAAAACGTATCTTAGCGTATAGATATATAGATGATAGGCACACTGGTACTTTTATTGCATGAAATATTTATTCAGTTTGCGATTATTATGGCATCACTGATAAAATTATGACTATTACATTAGATAATGCTTCTTCTAATAATTATGCTATTACAATTTTAAAAGACCTTTTAACTCCATCTTTTTCAAATCATTTTCATATAAAATGTGCGTGTCATATTTATAACTTAGTTGTAAAGTATGATCTAACACTTTTTGAAGACATTCTTAATAAAATACAATTTGCTATAAACTTTATTTTTAGAAGTAATAGAATACAACAAAAAAAATATAAAAAAACTTGTCACGATTGTGGACTACCTTATAGAAAAATTTCCGAAGAAGTAGCGAATAGGTGGAATTCTTTATACGAACAATTATTTGTTGCTTATGATTATAGAAGACTTATAACTTTATTTTTTAACGTCCATAATCGAAATCCAACTGATATAGTTGTAGATAACAATTGGGGAAAAATTTCAGAACTTATTGTATTTCTAGAGAAATTTTTTCAAGCAACAAAAGAATTTTCCGGTATATATTATCCTACTATTTCAACTATGTTATTTTATATAGCTCAAATATTTTTATTACTTAGTGAATATATGAAAAAACCAGCTTATAAGACACCTATTAAAAAATGTTTATCAAATTAAAAAAATATTTTATTCATATTCCCAATATTTATATTATTGGTGTTGTATTAAATCCGACTATTAAAATAGACTGTTGTAAAGCAGTAATTGAAACTATTTATGATTGTATAGCAATACTTCCACCTCCAACTCCAAAAAATCCAAATGACCCACCACCTATTGAACAAACTAAAGAAGAAGTGTTGTCTAGCATACAAGATGAATGCAAAAAAGTGTATGCGTATTACCAACAAGAAAGTGCTAGCAACCAACCGGCTTCCCTACCATCTTCTTCTTCTTCAACACAACCTCAAAAAAGACCTGCCGTTTCAGCGGCTATTATTGAAAGCCTTAGACATAGAATGTATAGTGGTAACACTACTAACCAAGTTAACGGGGTTGATGTTTTTATTTTACAGGGTGTTGTACTGTACCAAGCAATTCTCAATGAAGAAGGACGTGAAGACTTGCTGAACTATTGGAGAGAGAATGAGAAGACATCTTTGACACTGTCAAAGATGGCCCGAGATGTGTTGAACATTCAAGCGTTATCAACAACGTCTGAAAGCGCTTTTTCTACCGGCATATTTCAAATAGGAGAGCACGTACACTCATTAGTGAGAGACAGCTTGGAGATTGCAGTATTATTCAGAGATTGAATACGAGCGGAGCGAATAAGGTGCGGTCAACCGGAGATCAACGAAGAAGAAGACGAAAACTACAACGAAATCTTATCCGACGGAGGTGGAAGCGACGTCGAGCAATTTGACCAACAAATACCAATTCCAACCGAAGAACCACAAGAAATTATAAAGAAACTAGAAAAGGTGTTTTTAAATATGTAATTTTTTTAATTACAATTTTAATATGTTATTTGCAACTTTCAACACCATAAAGTTGCAATTTTGACAATTGTATTACAAAAAAAATCACATTTCTATTAAATAATATAAGAGGCACAAAAACAACATTGGGATGTTTTTATTACACTATCTTGTTCAATTTTTGAGATGTTTATATATATATATATATATATATATATATATATTATTTTTAAAAATTAAGTGCAAAAAAGAAGAAGGAAAAACTCGACCCGGCCCGACCCGACAATATCGGTTCCCTTTTCCAACGGGAACGGGACGGGACATCCCGGAGGACCGATCCTGCCTTACCCCCGTCAGGTCCCATCCCGTCGGGACCTGGCCCGCCCCGTACACGCCATGTTAGCCACCCTTAATTTAAAACGAGGTTGAGTGCGCGATCCAACAGTAAAAGGTATTTAAAATGAGATTGAATGTGTGACCTAACGACCAAGGATTTTTAAAATGAGGTTGTGAGAAGTAGAAATTCATATGACTTGACATTTTCGAATAAAATGTAGTAATTGTTGTATTTTGGTGTTAAACAATCACTTTAACTTATGTATGTACAAATTTTATATGTTAGAGATAAATAAGTAGTTCACAATGAAGATTGACCTAGTGTCAATGGCAATTTGAATCTGTGGACTTTGCAAATTAAACAAGGGTGGGTTGCATTTTATTTATTTTTTTTATCTCAATTTATGTTAAAATGATTTATAGCAACACAATTATCTTAGATTTGTTTTAGACCACACATTTTAACAGTCAATTTTTCTTTCTTAAATTTTGTGCCAAGTCAAATGGTGCCACATAAATTGGGACCGAGGGAGTACTTATTTTAGCGTACATGCATTGCACGTGACAATAAATTATTATTTTTATATAAAAATAATAAATTATATAAGATAGTAATGAACATTAAAATAGATAGGGGTGGGCGTATATCGTTTCGGTTCGGTTTTGTATCCGAAAAATATGAACCAAATAAAAATCGGTTTAAAAAAAAACTTATAAAACTTTTTAATTTTTTTTTTGATATGTTCAGTTTATATACCGAACGTATCGGATTATATCGGTTTTTTCTAGTGGGTCGGGTCGGGAAATTATTTATTTTTTTTTTTTAAATTGAATTTTCAAAACTGAAATTGACATTCACACCTACACTATCATGAAATTTCGACGTTGAAATCTATTGTGTATCGTGAGATGTTTACTAAAGAAAAAGAAAAATTAGAAACCGATTTGGGGGAAAACACAAATTGATTGGGAAAACAGACGTTTTCGTAAAAATTGGCTTGGGTCGGCCCCGTCTCGAAAAAATACGCAAAATAAAAAAAATAGGTAAAACAGACATCTGAGCGAATAGTTATGACCATTTAAACTTTTATCAATTTACAACTACTTTTTCTCCCTACATTTTATGTCAATGCTTCCGTGATATGTTAATCAAGTTCATGTCGCATGCGACTTCCATAAAAGCTTCATAGATTAGCTTCAATGGCTATGATTAAGAGATAATAGTAGCCTAAAATAAAAAATAAAATATATATATTTAATTCGGTTTTTCGGTTCGGTTCGTATCCAAAATTTAAAAACCGAACCAAATCACTAAATCCTGATTCGGTTCGTTTTTTCAAAAAATAGGTTTTTAAAATTCGGTTATGTTCGATTTTTTCGATTCTCCGGATTTTTTGCCCACCCCTAAAAATAGATGTAACTGTTAGTATTTGCCCTGAATTTCCCACCTTACTTGAATTCTACATCATAATTGTGTTTTACTTCAAAAAGATTTTCTTGGTACAAAAAGTTTCTTTGGTGAAAAAGATCTCTTCCAAATTTGACTAATACTTTCCTGGAGGAAAAGTTTTAGATATCTATAAATTCAAGATTTCCTTTCACAACTAGAACACATAAAAGTATCCACAATGTAATCGATTAGATAATTTTATTTAGGGGGGAATTTTCTCTCTCAATAGCTTTAGTACATTTTTTTTTAGTATTATCATATATAAGTCAATTGACCAAACTCATATCATATTATCAAAGTTTTTTATAGTTTTTTCTTTGTAGTTTGATTCATTATCATTCAAAGTTTATTTTGATAGCTTTCGTGTGACACCCTGATTATTTTGATCTCAACAAGTGGTATCAGAGTCAAGTTCGACTTCAAAATGAGTTCAGATCAAGAGCAACTAATTTGATGATAACGAAGTTTTTAGTCAACATAAAAAAAAGTCCAAAAAAATTACATGTGGAAATGAATTTTTCAATCATATTTTCAACTATCCTTCTGCTGTGTATCTCTAAAAATAAAAATAAAATATTTTTAACCCGTGATTTGGCTCCAATTTTTAACTCATGCTTAGTTTTTAACACACGAGCTCATATTATTAACTCTTGCTTACTTTTAATGGTTGGGTCAATTTCAACCCATGTTTACTTTTAACGCATGAGCTTCACTTTAAAATTGTACTCACTTTTAACCCACAAGGCTCAAATTTCTAGATCATGCCTATTTTTAAGTATGACAAGCATCAGTGATGAAAATTATGTGAAGAATGACGATAAACATTATTTTACTAGAAAATTCAAGCCAAGGGGAGATTTGTTAGGGTTTGCGCTGAATTTCCTACCTTATTTGAATTCTACATCATAATTGTGTTTTAATTCAAAAAAGTTTTCTTGGTACAAAAAGTTCCATTGATGAAAAAGATCTCTTTCAAATTTGACTGATCCTTTCCTGGAGGGAAAGTTTTAGACATCTATAAATTCAAAACTTCCTTCCACAACTAGAACATAGAAAAGTATCCACAATGTAATCGATTAGATATTTTTATTTAGGGGAAGATTTTTTCTGTCAGTAGTTTTATTTTTTTATATATCAGTCATATGTCAATAGACCAAACCATTGTAATATATTACGAGTCTTTTTATAGTTTCTCTTTGGTATCGTCGTTTAAGGTTTCTTTGTTAGCTTCCGCATGACGTCCCAATTATTTCGATCCCAACAGTAACAACTCATTTAATAATAACACCGAGTTTTTCAAATACATTATTTTATTAATTGTGATCAATGAACTATTATCGTCATTCAAGAAAGGCTTTAACTTTGATTTATTTGAGCTAGTCACTTTTCTTCTACCAAAAGGGTGTTCTCTTCTTCTTTTTTTCCTTTCAAAAAACATAAATTCTCTTTTATGTGTTTGGTTATTAAGTAATTACAACAAAATTTAAAATGTTAGCGCTAATGATAATATTTAAAACCAAATTTAAACATTATACATATTTTAAGAAAAAAGACATAAAATCTGTGAATTTAAATAATTTTAAATATAAAGTAAGTCTATCAATGGTTGTACAAGACTTCATTTACTATGTGGTTACACATTCCATGTAACAATCAAAGTCGATGCCTTCTTTGCCCCAATTAGTAGAAAAAAGATTTGACTGCTCTTTTAGATTTTCTTAATTAAGTGATTAGACTATTGTGAGTTTTAACCATTATTAAGAGAAGAATTAAAGTTTGTAAATTAGAGATTGTGATATACACTAGAGTGAATTTGTTCATATGGCCGATCTCAAGCCCAAATAAAGAAAGGAGCATTGTGATAGATATGCAATCATAATAAAACTTGTTAAATCATAATGAATTCATAGTAAGAGAGACGATTCAACCGCTAAGGGTGTTAAAAATGAGGTTGAGTGCGGACCAAATGACTAAGAATATTTAAAATGAAATTGAATGCGCGATCCAATGGCCAAGTATATTTAAATTGAGGTTGAATGGGCAAGTTCGATTACCAGTGTTAATAGTTTATTGATGATATAAAATGAGTTTGAGAAGTAGAAATTCATACTTCAACTTGTTTGAGAATAAAATGCAGTAGTAATTGTTGTATTTTGGTATTAAACATACCATTTTAACTTATGTATATACAAATTTTACACCTAAAGTGTTGAGATAAATAAGTTTCACGTTGAAGATTGACCGTGTCAAACTGTCAATGACATTTTAAATCTGTGGACCTTGCAAATTAAACAAGGGTGGGTTGCTTTTCTCTATTTTATTTTTAGTAGAATTTTTCATTAATGGAGATGACATAAAAAGAACAGCTCGATGCACTAAGTGTTATGCGCGGGCGGGGTCTGGAGAAGGACCGGACCACAAGGGTCCATTTATATGTCATTAATGGAGATAATATATAAATTAATAAAATTTAATGAAGGATATTATAACTTAAATATAAATAAAAATAAAATAATCAAATATCTATTCGAATTAATATTTTTTAAGAGACGACAATTTGAGAAAAAGAGAGTACTTATTGTGGTGTGAAAATTGAAATGTAATGAAGGTGACGAGGAAAGAGTTAGGAGTGACAGTGTTAGGATCAGTTCAGTTGATTAGAGAGAGAATCAACAAGAATTAGACAGTTTGAATTGAGTGCAAATTCTATCACAAGAATGAAATTTTATTTACCACATTGTACTTATTTAAGATTAAAATTTTCTGAAAATATTTTTTTAATAAATTTTATATTGAATCAAACAGTAATATATAAATCGAAATAGAGGGAGCAATAACAACATATTATACAAGCCAACAATGGTTATAGTGAAGTTTTTCGAGCCTGAGTATGAAGTTATATTCATTATTAGAGCATTTTACTCCCTAAATAAAATTTTCTCTGTAAATTCAGATTACCAGACCCCAATACAAATATAAAACACCAAAAAATAAAAATATAAAACATTATACAAGACGAATATATAGTAGGAGTACTATCCTTGTGATTGTGGGGGACAATTATTTTTCTTTTTACACTCTTATAAAACTTTATTGCCGGTAAAAAAGCAATTTTGTAATAGAGATGTCTCCTCGGTTATTGAAGCAGTCAACCAGCCAATGAATACCTGCCACATCAGTAACTGTGGTCCCCACTCCCCGTTGCTCAACTCAATTATTAGATGATCAGATTAGTCAATGGTTACATCGGAAACAAATTTCTCTTCTTTCTTGCCTTTTTTTTAAAAGAAAATTTAACAAGATAAATGGCTATGTTAAACTTAAAACCACTACTCAACCATCACCGATTTAGCTGGTAGTTCAAATTTCAGATGCATCAATCTAAGTTTGAGGGATGTCAATACTAAATGTCTCAAGTTTGATCTGTACTGAAGTATTCCTAACTTTACTCGTTTATCTAAAGTTTGAACTAGGTTACTTCATGGAATTTCAACTTCAGTCCCATAGGTTTGAAGTTTATTCTAAAGCGACTAAATATAAAATATTTTGTAACTTTTGACTATGCTCTAAATAGCAGTCATCCAATAACAAAAACTCAACAAATCTGATCAGACTTTTTCTTTTGAATCATCATATCCACCCTGGAAGAAAGCAGCAAGAACTAAAAAGACACCTTATCATGTTTGAATCTCCCATAGGATGTGTTGTGAACATGAATTCAAATTGTACACAAGTTCATCAAAACATAGGTCTACACCATTGGTCTTATACATGAACTTATCCCAAAAAACAGATTGCAGAGTTACACTTAGCATACAGATATTTTTCCTGGTTCGACGTGAATTTAAAGACAATTGAACCCAATCTTTTGCAGAAAGACCACCTGAAATGATTTTGCATCCAAACTTTACAAACTCAGCATCAGCATCTTCAAAAAATTCATTCAGCCTTGGAGACGTTACATGCAACGAGTAAAGTACGTTTGCCCAACATAGCCTCCGTGCAATGCCCTTCTGACATTGGACTCGAACAACTTCGGGTTGTCTCTCAACACAGCAGCTGCTTCGTGATTGAGGGGATCCTCATGATTCGGCTCCTGCAGAATCACAAGTTCTGATTGCTAAATACTTTAAATGGGTGACAAGCAAGTATCTTTATGTCGAAACTAAGAAAAATACCGTGAACAGATGATATAAGCCATAGATAATGGTGTTAATGTTGAGCACAGGTTTCCAGTCTTCTCGAAGAATGTTGAGACACACATTTCCTTCCAAGTCAATATTAGGATGGTAAACCTGAAAAAAGAAAAAAAAATCTTACCAGTGATAATGATGATAAACTGCCCAAGTCTCAACACATTCTAGAAGAAAATAAACAAGATAAGTATAAACAGTTCCCACCTTTGTCTTGCACTTAACCTTTGGGGCCTCATGGGGATACATTGGAGAAATACTGAAAGAGAACGTAAATGTGCCGCTCCTATATACAGGCAACAACGAACAAATAATCAATAAATGACGTCACCACAGAAGGCTACGTTAATTCACCAAGGTGCCTTTTTAATAAATTTTAATAAAAAAGCAGAAAGGCATATAATACATTTGAACTAGCAACACAGGAATCACTTCTTAAAAGTAAGAAAATTGAAGAATGGTCTACTAAATTACTTGCAAATTTTTTTTGTTCGGCAAGTTTGTAGAAAAAGTACTTACATATAATATCCTTCATCAGGCCGAATGGTGACTTCAAAGTTCATGAGGTCATCTTTTCCGTTGGGAAATGATATGCTACATGTTTTGGGTAGATTTAGCTCACTTATATCTAACAAGAAACAAGATGCAAAAAACCGACAGAAGATAGCAGAAAGAACGAGTTAGAGAAATCAAAAGGCATAGAAGTTAGACAAAGGATACAAGTAGTTAAAGAATCCCTTTCAGACAGCTGCTAGCAAGCGAGAAAATTTTCAAGAAATTCTCCAATTCCTAAGAGGAATCAGCTAGAGAGAAAGGAAATAGAAGCTAACAAATTATCATACTATAGTCTCACATCAAGCAACAAAATCAAGAAAACAAGTTCATGGACTTAACTTGTGGCTTCTATTTGTCAGAGAGGTAATTTCATTAAAATTTGTTCAAGCATTTTAAAAAAAAGCAGTAGTAAATTCCTTATTTTTGCATGATTAGATTTTCGTATAATTTTTTTTGTATTTAAATATTTTATTCAAATACTATTTTTCATTATTTAAAG
The DNA here is from genome assembly GCA_029783415.1 of Anisodus acutangulus. Classification (NCBI taxonomy): domain Eukaryota; kingdom Viridiplantae; phylum Streptophyta; class Magnoliopsida; order Solanales; family Solanaceae; genus Anisodus; species Anisodus acutangulus. The sequence goes on from CM056503.1 coordinate 3,626,855, forward strand.
ATCTTTAAAAGCCTAATTGAGATTAGATTTGAGAATTGTGAAGTCAGAAAACTTTTGAGACAACAAAACTTCCCTGCTTTCAACCCAAAAGGGTTTGGTAACCTGGTTAATGTGACTCATTTCATTTTGACAATTAACTTGCATACAGTTGATTCTGAAGGGATAAGCAACAAAGATGGGTTACTGTTTAGGTATTTTGACGGGTCATAATTGGGTATCATCATGGGTTCATTTGGGATGTTGATTTATGATGGGTTAACTTGTGCATAACCCAAAATTAGCCCATCAGCAAAATTACTCTATCCCAAATCATTAAAGTTTGGGCGGTTATATGGGTTTGGGTTGATTTGCCACCCCTACACATGTGTAATAGTCATAGGCTCATAGCATGCAGAAGACAGCACTAAGATTGAGAAATCAAAAGGTTGTCCTAAGTATGCACCAGGAGAATCAAGTCAATAGAAGAATGACAACAAATGATACTCCGAAGTAATATATGGGAAATTTCTGGAAAACCTTGATTGATTGCAAGGTGATTGATGATCTGTATAGTATTAACTATTAAGATGGCATCTTAAAACATTGCACTGTGTTTAGCTCGGAAAGTGAGAAGGAAGAAGAGACTGTTGATTCACTTGAATATTTATAAAAGATAAACTTTGAGGTGGGCCAAAAAAATCTTTGTACACTAATTTCAACTTTTGAAAAATTTAGTACTTAATTCAAGTTTTCAAAAATTTATACTTATTTCAAATCAAAATATGGATAAACAGGGAAGGCACCTCTGTGTCCACCCCCAGCTTTGTCACTGCGCACAGGCTTAGTGAACAGATTTATAAAAACTTCAATTACTTATAAAAAAAGGATGGGCTAGTAATGTTGTTGCACTTTTATGCACTTTTGAATAAGATGGAGAAGAGAAGCATGCGGCATAGTGTGAAGAGGAAAAATGGAGAAAATAGGAGGACGACATATCCAATCCCAATCGAGCAAAAAATCAAGCAAATCAACTGAAGACGTAAAAGTTCAACATCGTCCCCATGAATTGATAGCCACCTACACTCTTTTCCTGGTTGAGAGATTTTTCAAGTACTTACACAACACACAATTCTCCACTTTGTTCACCATTGTGCATATACTTCCTGCCTGCAGTTCTTGACAAAATTTATATGGAGGTACAACCATTTAACTTCCTAGAAAATATACATCACAAACATAAACCTTTTCGACAAGTCTTAAAATCCTAATTTAACTCTCCCTTAATGGGTGCCAAAACCTTAGCAATAATTCTATCCTGAAATGCTTTCGTTTTTTAGTTGGACGCCTAAGAGAGTACATTAGTACAACACCCTTCCTAGAAAGTGGTTGTAACCTTAGCAATAATTCTATCCTGAAATGCTTTGGTTTTTTAGTTGGACACCTAAGAGAGTACATTAGCACAACACCCTTCCTAGAAGGTGGTTGTAGGCTTTAGGTGCTCTTTTTGGTGTAATACATTTGATGCCTATGGTAATATTTCACATTGTTACCAAAAAAAAATCTATCTTGAAAGTTGAAACTAACGGTAACCTATCAGACATTTTCAATTAGGATCACTAATGCAAAACTCATTTCCAAACTCTCACAGCAGAAAGTGAACACCCTACCTGGATTTTTACTCTAAAATCATCACGTGGTACAAAAAAAAACTGTAAAGTTCCTGTTATATGGCCTGGAAGAATACTTCCATAAGAATGCAGACATCCGAGATCACTCATAGGCACACAAGCTTTTTGAGCTACTTCAACAACCAATACTATATTTGGCAACAAGAGGAATTGGAAAGAAGAAAGGAAACTGATTGATTATTGTATTCTTCCCATCACTCTAGTTACGAGTTAATGTGCCTTTTTTTATAAGTGAATGTACACTAACCCAAGTCATGTAATTTCCCTTCTTTCTAACCTTTCACTTTTTAGTCCAACCAAGACTATCTAAGACTATTTCAGGATAATCTAATGATCAATTTGTCATGCAGGAAGCACTTAGTAAAATTATGTTATATGCTAAATGGTTAAATCACAAGTTAACCTAACATGTTCAAAACTCAGGATATCTCGCCAATAGAGAGCTATATAATAAATCAGATTTAAGATGACCAATTTGACGTGCAGAAAGCACTCACTAGAAACAATTGCAAGATGTTAAATTGTTAAAGCACTAGTTAACCTAAAAAGTCCAAACAGTAAAAAGAAAATGAAACCACCTTTATGAAGACGCAACTCTCCTGCACTTTGTTTCTTGACTGTTGGCTTTCCATTTGCATTCTCAGCTTCTTCTCTCTGCTTTTCTTTGACTTTAAACAACCTAATCATGGTCCCTACAAGAGAAAATATATAACATAATTGGAGCACGAAAGACAATTAGAAGTACATGCAACTATTTTCACATCTTTTTTTCTTTCCTAACCACAATTCTAACCTTCAAATATATAAAATTTGCTGAAGTTATATCGACGAAGACCAGAGTATCATTTCTTTCCATTAGTTTATAAATATTTCAGAAGCACATTCTGAATTGTCAAAATGGGTCTTCTGAGCATTTTACCTTTAAGTAAAAGCACAAAAAAAAGGTTCATCTTTGGTATTTTTACTGTATAGCTTTTGACTCTTTACACCCAAGTGTAGTCCCACAAGTGGACTCTGGGGAGGGTAGGATGTACACAGACGTTACCCCTATCTTTGTGAGGTAGAGGGGTTGTTTAGGAAATAACCTCCCACCAAAATAATAGCCAACAAATGTATAATTTTTACATAATTAATATACTCGTATCTTTTGCATATTGGCTAGCGGTTGTAACTATTTTTGACCTAGCAGTCAAATGTGTTAAAAACTCTTCATTTTTTGTATTCTTAACTCTCAAAATCACCTATTTATCCCCTAGGAATGGGTAAAATCGATTAACCAAGCTTTTCACTAAGAATTATCCTATTGATCTTAGCACAGATAGGCTTGGCGGAAGGGACCTATAACCAACTCCCGTTTATGAGAAAAATATCACAAATCAAAAGCAAGATTCATTTCTATTCAGTGCACATAAAGCATTTTTTTTTAACAAATAGTAGTAAGACAATAGCTGACCCATAAGAAAACTGACCAACATCTAAACATTTTAAACCTAGTCGGTGCAAACTATGACCTAAGTCAAAGACTGAAACTTTATGAGAATCAATAAGCAAATAGTCTCCGGAAAGTAAAATTGAAACAAACCCAGCAAAAACGAAACATAAATACAACAAGAACAAACAGGAGAAACAATCAGCTCAGATCAAACACCAGATTGACTAAAAAGCTTGAGAACTTGTTAAAACAATCAGTAAAATGAAGGGTTTCGAAAGATTAAAGCAACTGACAGTAATCGAATTGATTATGCGATCTGGGTAACAATAAAAACACCAGAAAATCACTGAATCTACAAAAGGGTATACAACTACAAGTACATAAAAATAGTTGCTATCAAGAAGAAACAAGAAAACAAACCTGCTTAGGTGAGAAGCCACAAAGAAACCTAATGCAAGTATTCTAACTCTCAATATAACCTAGTTATCCCCTAGTAACAGGTAAAATCATTTAACCAAAATTTTCACTAAGAATTATTCTATTGATCTTAGCACAGGCAGGCTTGGCAGAAAGGGTCTATAACCAACTCCAGTCTATGAGGAAAATATCTCACAAATCAAAAGCAAAATTCATTTCAATCGATCATACCTATTTTGGGTGCACATAAAGCATGAAACATCCTACCTGCCCCACAAAGTTAAGAGGTATGGTATGTGTACATACTACCCTCACCAGACCCCACTTTGTGTGATTACACCGGGTATGTTGTTGTATAAAGCATAATTTTCTAACAAATAGAAAAGAAAACAGCTGACCCATAAGAAAACTAACCACCATCTAAAGATTTCAAACCTAGTCGGTGCAAACGATGACCCAAGTCAAAGACTGAAACTTTATGAGAATCGGTAAGCAAATAGTCGCCAGAAAGTAAAATCAAAACAAACCCAGAAAAACAAACATCTAACACAAGAAGAACAAACAAACATCTAACACAAGAAGAACAAACAAACAAAACAATCAGCTCAGATCAAACAATCAGCAAAACACAAGAATTCATTGATCAAAAAGCTTGAAATAATCAGCAAAATAAAGGGTTTCGAAAGATTAAAGCAACTGAGAGTAATCGAATTGATTATGCGATCTGGGTAACAATCAAAACACTGAATCTACAAAAGGGTATACAAGTACATAATAAAAATAGTTGCTGTGATGAACAAAACAAGAAAATAAACCTGCTTGGGTGAGAAGGTAGAAAGAAGAAAGAGGTGATCTGTGAGGGATTCTTTCTCTCTTATCAAAATTGATGAGAGAGAATCTGAGAATGAAAGAGAAATATGGTGGACGCCAGTCCAACCTTTTTTTTTATATATATATTCTCACTCTACAATAAGGGTGGCCAACTGGGCGGGTACGGGTACGGGGCGGGCCCGGTGTGACGGGATCCGACGGGATGGGGTAGGGACGGGGTCGAGTCGGGATTGAATTTTCTGATTTTTTTAAATTTTTTTGTTTTGCACTTCATTTTAAAAAATAACATATATAAACACCTCAATAATTAAACAAGATAGTGTAATAAAAATATTTCAAGATTGTTTTTGTGTCTCTTATATTATTTAATAAAAATATAATTTTTTTGTAATACATTTTAAAAATTACAACTTACAAGTTCGGCCTAACTCAGTAGCTTTGTTACATACTCGGTATTTGTTTTTATAAATTTATTAATTATGTACGACCCTAATGACTTATAAAAATGAAATCTCGAACTCATAAGCTTCAAATTTTGATATCACATTTTGTACCTCGTCATTTAATTGCACGATTTTCCCTTTAAGTGAGTTGATCTTTAATTTTTGCCCCTCAAATGGAACTTATGTTTATTAGGGTATAAATTCTTCAAGAAATTCGACACAACTTGTGTCAGATCCTTTAAAGAATATACACCCAATAAGCATAAATTTCATTTGAATAGCAAAAATTAAAGACTAGCATAAAAATGGCTCAAGATGTTTTGAACATTCAAGCATCATCAACGGCGTCTGAAAGCGCTTTTTCTGCCGACAGATATCAAATAGAAGAGCACAGACACTCATTAGCCGGAGACAGCTTGGAGATTGTAGTATTATTCAGATATTGGATATGAGCGGAGCGGAGAAGGTGCAGTCAAACGGAGATCAACGAAGAAGAAAACGAAAATTACAATGAAATCTTATTCGAAGGTGGTGGAAGCGACGTGGAGCAATTTGACCAACAAATATCAATTCAACCGAAGAACCACATGAAATTATCAAGAAACTAGAACATGTTTTTTTCAAAATGTAATTTTTTTAATTGCAATTTTACTATGTAATTTGCAACTTTGCAATTTTGACAATTGTATTTGTATTACAAAAAAATTATATGTCTATTAAATAATATAAGAGGCACAAAAACAACATTGTGATGTTTTTATTACATTATCTTATTTAATTATTGGGTTTTTTATATATATATTATTTTTTAAATTAAGTGATAAAAAAAAACGGCCCGACCCAATCTCGATCCCGCCCCAACCCGATTCCGCGGGATCAGAAACGGGACGGGACGGCGGCGAATCCCGCATGTCCCGATCCCGCCGATCCCGACCCGATCCGATCACGCCCTCATCCCGTTCCGTCCCGCCAAACCCGGCCCGCCGGTTCCGATCCCGGCACAGTGGCCACCCTGAGTCTCATGTCATACTCATAAGTCATAACTGAACTCCCTTACGCACCTGACACCCCTCTTCCATCTCTTTGTAAAATTTGAATGTACTGTCTGGTCCATAAATCGCTTCTCTTCGATTGTAGCTTCCAATATCCACCTGACACCCCTCTTCCATCTATGAATCTTGTTGATTCATGGGCTCAAGCTTGTTTAGTTTTCAATCAAACTTTACCTTATAAATCCTTCAATAAATTCATGAAAAATCCTACAATTAAGCCACGAAAAAGATCCTTTTCTCCCTTAAGTGTTTCAGCTATTGCTACCAAAGAAGATGAGAAAATTGTTATGGAGCAATTCAATTTCAAAGTTTACGTAGCTGAAAAGGCTATTACTGTAAATAAAGCATTAGATGAGGCTGTTATAGTAAATATCCACATGTGATCCACGAAGCAATGCGTTATTCCCTTCTCGCCGGCGGTAAGCGTGTCCGGCCGATGCTCTGCCTCGCCGCCATGCCGGCGGCTTGTGCCGTCGAGATGATACACACTGTCTCTCATTCACGACGATTTACCTTGTATGGATAACAACGATCTCCGCCGTGGAAAACCTACGAATCACAAAGTCTATGGCGAGGATGTGGCGGTCCTCGCCTGAGACTCTCCTCGCTTTCGCCTTCGAGTACATCGCCACCGCTACCATCGGAGTTTCCGCCTCTCGGGTCCTCGCCGCCGTCGGCGAATTAGCGAAATCAATCGGAGTTGAAGGATTAGTAGCTGGACAAGTAGCGGATATAGCTTGTACTGGTAACCCTAATGTAGGACTAGACACGCTTGAATTCCTTCACATACACAAAACGGCGGCGTTACTGGAAGCTTCGGTAGTACTCGGAGCAATCCTCGGCGGCGGGAACGATGAAGAAGTGGACAAGTTAAGGAGATTCGCGAGATACATCGGACTGTTATTTCAAGTAGTGGATGATATACTTGACGTCACATAGTCGTCAGAGGATCTCGGAAAAACCGCCGGAAAAGATTTGGCAGTGGATAAAACGACGTATCCGAAATTGCTGGGATTAGAAAAGGCTAAGGAATTTGCGGCGGAGCTTAACCGAGAAGCTAAACAACAGCTGGCGGAATTTGATCCACACAAAGCTGCTCCGTTGATTGCTTTGGCTGATTACATTGCTTATCGTGAAAATTAGCATCTTCTGAAGAAAAAAAAATAAACTGTAATACTTCATTTTTCACCCTGTGATTTGAATCTTGATTTAATAAGTGTAAATGAAGGTGATTAATACTTAACCAATTCCTATTGTAGTTAGAAATTGGATGTTCGTATTTGGCTATAGTTTACTGGTTCTATTCATGAACTCAGACAGTAATGTTTATGTAAAAGTATTTGCTTACATTACACTCCTTGAAGATGGTCTATCCTTAAACCAATTCCTATTGCTAGAAATTGAAAGTCTAAATTTGGCTATAGGTTCAAACTGCTTTGAAATTTTTTATTTAAGTCGAAGGTCTATTGAAAATATTGATATTTTGTAAATTTGGCTATGAGTTACGAATTTGAGTCTAGAATCAATCACTAATTGTTATGTTAGAGTATTTGCTTATATTAGTGTGATCTAGAGACGGATTCAGGATTTTAAGTTTGTGGATTTTCAGTAAAATAAATTAATATACAATAGTAATTGTATAAAAAAATTCTAGGGGAATTGATCCCGCGTCAAAGACGTGAGCGCTAAAACAAAGTTTCATTGTCGTTGAGCCAACAACTTTTTTTAGTAATGGGTTCCCAATTAGTAATATCTTATATAATTAATGGACTCTCAATATAAATATAAGATTCGGGCTATCAAGTGTGGGTTCGAAACCCACACCCACCCACACCCGATACCCTGGATCCATCCCCTAATGTGATACGTGAAATGGTTTGTGCAACGAATGAATAACCTTTTGTATAATTATGTCTGGAAATGCATTTGTGGATACAACATAATGAATCAAGACTGTTTTCTGATCGTTGAATCTAGAATATTGTACAGACTATATTGGGAAATGCTGTGTTTTTCTTGTTTGTTTCAAAGTTTCGGAGTGATTCAGCATCGATTGGTATTCATCCATTCTTGGAATTTGGAAATGCCAAAATGTAAATGTACGTTTTGATGGACCACATCATGGAGGGATTTGAGATTTTCAGCCACAGTTTTCTCAATTTGCTTCCTCATAGAAAGCGAAACTACAGTTTGTGAACCTTGCCTGTACTGTATAGATACTAAACCGAAGTCTTAAAGGAGTTAAGTAGTACATGTTAAACTTAGATTATCCAATGTTAAAACAAACATCATCCTATGATTATCGTTATGCTGGCACATGAATGTTTTATTAGTCTTGCAGCAAATTAAATTAGGGGTGGTCGGACAAACACTACTAAACACAAGAAGAATAAAATAGGATTTCAAAAACTTAACGCCGTTGTGCCGGGATAGCACCCGGGTCACCCGACCCGGTGACAGGCAGGAATACTTACCACTATACTATAACGACCTTATTGAACGTCCTCCAGGATTATGAATTCATAATATAAAATTAGGTCGATTCCCGAAATGGCCTCCTGGATATTCCTCAATGTCACGACTATTCACGGAACGTGAGAAGCATATGATGATTCATCTGTTTTTAAAAGAAATCGAAAAATTTCTCGGGACTTTTTGTCATGCAAAAGTTATTTGTCTCGATGAACTTATGAATGAATACATTTGCCATATACTTATATACACAAATTATATTTCATATTACTATGTCAAACCTCACTTATGAAATTATATTAAGTATGTGATTATTGTATGCAATTGCATATAAATCTTCATATAACTAGTACAGTACCATAGTTAATTCGGTATTAATTATACATCAATCAACAAACTTTTCCCATCCAATGGAGTTGTGAAATATACAGGCTTTTACTTTTGGATAATTGAATGCGATATCCACTTCGGATGTTTAAACTTGCCTGTGTAGACACGTACTACTTTGAAATTTTCATTCATTTTTTTTAATAAATGTAGTGTCCAAATTAACTTTAGCGCTCAACTAATTTCACTTAGATATCTGCTACTTTCCACTAATACTATCTAAGTCCACCAATGTACCTTGAAATTTTCATTTCTGTACTTATTAATTTTGTCAGTGCATACAAATTGCAACAGGAGTGTTCAGTTTTTGGGGAAACGGTAGTAATATTTTTGGAGTCTGTTTCAAGTTTCAACTAGAAAAACTTTAGGCCAAAAAAATAAAGAAAAAGAAAGATTGCCTACTGCCCATAAATATCCACTACTCTGTCTGAAAACGATTGATCCATCGAAAATTAGAGAGAGCCCAACAAGGCCACTGGAAATAAGTACCTCTGTCCTGTCGATTGCCCTGGCAACCTCCAAAGAAAGATAGTTTTAACGGAGAAGGGTTAAAAATATCATTTTTAACGTATTAAAAATGGCTAAAAATGTGTTATTTTCATCTATTAGATTAAATTTACCCTTCCTTTTGCCTATTTGGATAAAACATGCCCTTAACATTAAATTTAAGTCTAAAGTTGCCCTCCTTTTAAAAAAGTTTATTTGGAATATATGATCTTTTTAAATTAAATATGTAACATTATTTTTATTGGTCCACATATTTAGACCCAAATTCAACCCATTAACACAGAGCCATTTTTAAAAGACCAAACACTTCTTCATCCTACATAGGAGTATATACGTCCTTCCGTTATATAGACTACATTGAAAGGTTCTCTTGTGAAATCTAAATTTACTTCAAGGACCAAATATCTATTGCTGAGTGCTAATTTTCTTCATCAATTATAACATAAAACGGATGGATACACATGAAATTATTTTCAGCAGTGCGTAGTTTTAGTTTTAGACAGAAAGTTCTTTCCAAAATAAAAGTATGAAAGGCTACGGTTTTTGGCCATAACTGCAACTAGTTCTGCCACCTGATCAATCAGAGTTATCTTAGCAAGGTTCTATTGTTGGATGAAGAGGAAGAAGTGTTGGGTCTTTTAAAAATGAGTTTCAGTTAATGGGTTGAATTTGGATCTACACATGTGGACCAATTCCACATAAGCTTTTGTTAAAAGGAGGAGCAATTTTAGACTTAAATTTGCATTTCTTATCCAAATAGGTAGAAGGGAAAATTTGATCTAATATGTGGAAGGGGAGGATTTTTGAGCCATTTCTAATATGTTAAGGGCATTTTTTTACCCTTTTCCGTAGTTTAAAAAAAAAACATTCAGCCGAAGTTAGCTCAGCACTAACAGAGGTATCTGCAAATGCAACAAAGCTTCGGAATACTCTTTTCAGAACACTATGGCAAATTTTGTTGGCAGCCTTCGATATAGTGAGACAAAGTATAAATGATTCGATATAGTACAGAAATGTCAAAGCTCGTAGGGGTGAAGGTTCTAGCATGCTTTCCCAAACTTGAGGCCAACGCTCAAAAATTTTAATTGCCACACACTATCAACAAAAATGCATGCCTTGCTCAATAATGAGATACACAAAAACTATGTCAATTTCATACTAAATGGGTATGAATTACTTGCACAAGATTGGGTTACAATCAAATGTGTACACTTAAATGGCCTTCCAAAACCCAGAACTGCACTTAGTGCACCAGAGCATGACAAACTTCTAGTTATTTCAGTTAGTCAAAGATTATTTTTTAAAAAGAATGATTTAGGTTTCAACTTTAAAAAGTGAGGAACTTAGCAACTCTAGCTATTATTACAAAGGCTCAACCATGAACCAGATCTTAGCCTTCAATCTTCAAAACTTCTTTTTAGAAATTGAAACAAAAATAGAAATTTCTAGGCTACCAAGGAGCATCAAGGACTGACTTGAATATATGTACACCATAGAGAGCATGAGTTGGACTTTTATGGCAGACAACCATTCGTTGTGAACACATAATGCATGCCATTCATCTTTCCTAGTTTTTTATCATAGTGATTGCAACCAACCTCTGCAATTTTGGGGTATTGAACAATTATACTCAGGGCAAGACTTGCTTCTTGAGAAGAAAGTTCAAATGAAATTCTAGCAGGGGAAAGTTATCTCTACTTCTTTTACCGTGCCTAAACTACAATACTAAAGACAAATTAGACATTCAGGAAACACATTCCACCCCCCAACCAGGAAACACAAAGAAGGAAGCGACATCAAAAACCGTCACATTTAAAAGTAAAGAGAAAAACACTATTAATAGGCTGAATTTATATAATTACAGTTCATGCACCAGATCAGCTGATATTGCAAGACAACCAGGAACTTCCTTGAAATGTGCAACTCTCAGCCTGCATGCAATCACAATGGCAAAACCCGCTGAATCCATTGGTCCATGGCATAGCTCATGACCCTACATAAGTAAATAACACAGGAAGAAGCTTCATCTAACAAGTAAGTACATTAAAAGAAAAGGGCAGCCCGGTGCACTAAGCTACCGCTATGCGGGGTCCGGGGAAGGGCCGGACCACAAGGGTCTGTTGTACGCAGCCTTACCTTGCATTTCTGCCGGAGGTTGTTTCCACGGCTTGAACCCATGACCTCCTGGTCACATGGCAACAACTTTACCAGTTACTCCAAGGCTCCCCTTAGATTAATTCTAACAAGTACATTATTTAGGAAAAATTGATTTGGCAAAATGATAAAAGTGCCAACACTATTTTTTACTGATAGTTAAACAGGAAGGATAAAACCACATACAAATAAAATCGTCAGGATGCCATGTCGTTGGACTGAAACTTCCCGGTAAGAGGTGTTTCTATCAGGATAAATTATTTTCTGTTGTCTTACTAACAAAATATCTCGAATCCTGAAAATGAAGAGGTTCATTCCCCCAAGAACTCCAGCCAGCTATCATTTCTCTTGCGAATAGTTCAATGCAACGAGCAGGCCTAGACCCCGGCACATAATCTAGCAGCAGATCTAATTCATGTAGGTAAGAGGAAAATTATCAGACAGTAATTCTAATGGTAAATAGTAGGAAAGATCAATAAGATTGCTTCCCTTAGACCAGCCCTCTTTCCCAACCAAAAAAGACAAACAAATTCAAATGGGAAAATTCAGAAAACGACACTATTCAAAAGAGGAAAATTATCAAATGAGGACCAGGGAAGGGATAGCAGCTTTGAAAGGTTACCTCCAATGGGCGGTTTCCTTGAATAATCGCCTGGAACACTAATGACCACTTGGTTATCTGGTATGAGATTCAATATTGTTAAATTGCGAGAATGTGTATCCTGCAAAGACACGGCAAAGTGAATAATACAGTAGCTTTAACAAAGGCAACTCTAAGGCATGGAACAAGCTAACCTTTCCATCACAATAACCTAGGAGAAGACATTCATATGGTCGGTGATGAATGAGGTCCAATTCACCCGTCATCATCCCATTGGCCTTAACCTGTAACAAAATCAAAGTAGATACCTAAACACATACTTTTAAGTCAATATACACTGTTCAGCAGTGTTTCTAAATTCCTCATCCATCTCCCTCTTCTCTCTCATGATTGAAGGTGGCTTAAAGACAACCTCACAGCCGTGAAAAAGAAATGATACCTTCAACCAGTAAAAGCTAGCAGCATAAGTTACTCCCCATTTAGGAAATAAATCATTCTCCACAAAACCTCGTAACTTCTCCCTGTTGGTAACCCACAATGCAACAAGTGCTCCAGAGGTATGACAAAGTTGCTTGACGGGGAGAGATAAGAAGTATCGATTAGGCAAAGTTGGGTACCTGCAACCACATGTAATTGCATATTGAATAGAAGCAATCTGCAACATGGAGTCACGGACCTTCACCCTAATAGTTTGAGCTTCTAATAAGAGCAGACAAATATCGACCCGTTCTAATCACTTCCAGCAAATCAAAACTTACAATATATGTTCGCTCAACTACCTTCCTATGTCTTCCCCCCCCCCCCCCCCCAAAAAAAAATTAAAGAGGAAATTTTCCTGTAGGGTGTACATATAAATTATTCTTCTCTGACAAGAGAAACAAATCTGGGGAAGGATAAACACACACCTCAGTTTCTGATGAGCGCTGCCATTTTCCCAAGGGGGATCTATAACTATGAGATTGAAGCCACAATCAGAATCAGCTGAAAGAAGAAAATACCACTCAAAGTTTAAACAGATGGCTCCTGTATTCCAACTCATGCATTAACCATGAAAATTAGTATAATATTTGGCAAGAAATGAGGATTTCTTCCTTCAAACTGGATGCTTCCCAATACATTGCAGGTCCATGCAAATGGAATTCATAAGCATTTGTTCCGGACAGTAGGTCCACGCTCAAACACAAAGAAAAAAGGATCTTGGCTTGTTACCTGGGATTAAGCTGTCAATCTGCCGCAGATCAGACTTCAAGCCAACAAGAACAATAAATACAAAAGGTCAGATTTGAAATCCCATGCATATAGATTAGACTCAAAGAAACCAAAACCAGAAAGAAAAATCGAAAGCCATTAGTAAACCCAAATGATTCTGGATTTGAAATTTTCATGAGAGAAAAGAAAATTAGAAAAGAGCCTTTCTCAGAAAAGCAAATATTAAATTGCATGAACCTACAACATAAAGTAAATAATGAAACAACTAAAGAAGCATCCGCTTCGTATCATACCATACAGAAACAACTCCTTTTGGGAATAATATACTTGTGATTAAAAAGCTCAGCCTCTATATCACAACTTCCCTCATTGGCAACTAGATTATTAAACACAAGAGCCACTCTTTGCTCAATACTCTGTGCAAGTGTTGAACCTGAAAACCACGCAGAAGACAACTAGAATACATAAGCATGCCAGGACCTCAAGAAACATGCCAACAATTTACTAAAATTTGAATTGAAATGCATAAAAGGCGAGCCTTGATGCAAAAATAGAGTTGCTATACACTGTAAAAACATCTTGTAAGTAAAGCTAACCTCCATTTTGGAACATTTTATCATCTCGTTGATAATTGAGAACAATCTCATACAATGGAGCTTGCCAAACACCTCCGAGCTCCATAAATGAAAGCTCACTACTTTCCTGTGACAACTCCTTACATTCACCCACAGCACATCCATCATTTCTCAAATTTCTCAAAACTTTCAAAAGATCAGTAGCTTCAAGCAAAACTTCATGCGCTTTCAACAACAACGGCTTCACCTTCTTCAACACAAAGCAGTGAAAAATAGAGTTACTACTCAAATGTCACACTTAATGCAGAGAAGATAAGCTGCTGTATATTGAGTATAGCAGGTTAATTTTTTTGAAAATATAAATTTTATTTGGGAAATTACAGCCAAATACCATTCGGCCACTAAGTTTTACAAAATAAGTACACAGAATACTTCATATACTAAATATACATATAATATACATACTTATGCACAACATATTCAGCCGACGTGTACAGGTAGTGTATACTTGGCCACTTTGTTAAACTAGTTGGCAGAAGGGTACATTTACGTAAGTTTTCCAATTTTATTCTACCACAAAGAAGTAGTGAGAACAGTGATACTCAGCAAAATTGACTTAAAACTTTTGAATGGAAGAAAATGTTAAATTTAATGGTACCTGATGACGGCGATCGGCGATTTGTTCGCGCTCGTTGAGAGATTGAGGCTTCTTCTTCTGTTTTCGTTTTCGTTTTCGTTTTCTAGAATCTTCGGAAGCTTTTGGAGATTGTGTTGAGTTCGACGAATCGAAGAAGCGGGAGTAATACGCCGAAGGTGAAACCCTAAACCGGGTGTAAGAACGGTTGAGTATTCGAACCGGGTCGATGAAGAAGACATTTGAGTTAAGCTTATAAATTCCTGATTCCATGAACAATGGCAACTGATTGTCTTCCATCTTCAGAATTTTGTAATTGTTCTGATTTTCCGTTTGGGTAGTAACAATGCCGGCGGGAAGCGGGAAAGTTTATTTGCATTGTGATCCCCATTGTTTTTCCGAATTCCGATTAAGCCCAGAAAGTTATTATTTCACCTCCCGACCCCCAAATTTTCCTTTTTTTTTACTTTCTTTTCTTCAATTAAAGAGAGAAATGTTTTGGACAAAATGATAATCTGTTTTGGGCTATTTTTATTGTAAATATAAATTAGGCTACAACCTCTGCAAACACTTTCTCGGATAACAAAGAAAATATTTTTGTATTTTCTTTAATATTAATTCAAACTAATGTAAAAACTGATATTGTTATTTAAACTTGGCTAGATTTGTTTTTTCAATCTTTTTCTAACATTTCAAACAGTTAATTCAGATCATTTTCTAATAAATTCTATAAAATAAAAAATCAATCTTGAATTGGAATGATCTTACTAATATTATCAATTTGTCTTTCTGGTGGAATGATAAGATAAACATGAAAAAAAGTTGTTCTAGCTTTGTTAAGATAATGACTTTGACTGTAACAATTATGTGGCATATCTGAAAGTCTAGAAATTATTGATACTTTAATAATGAATCAATTGAATCTCCAAATTGTGGCAAAGGGTTTATTTGAATATAATGACTTTCTTGAAGTAATACTTGCTAATACCTTGAAGCATAGTTTCCAATAGAATTATGAATCTTCACTAACAAAGTCCGAAGATAGAACCTTTTTTCTTTTGACTATTTCCTTGCAATGAACCGAAAGGTGAGAGGCAGGGCTCGGTCTTATTTATTGACATAGGGTTACTTGTTGAAACGAAGAAGACAAACATTGGTTTATTTGCTATGAACAACAACTGTACTTTGCTTCATACCTATAAACTCCCGGTTCGTTTGAAAGGCATTTGAAATTGTAAAATGAATTTAATAAATAAAAAAAACAATACACACTGAATGGAGAAGAATATCTATTTTCTCATATGCGACAGATATAGTACACATGTTGAAGAACAATCTATAAATATGAATAAAGTTTGAGAATATATTTGGAACATGTCCTCATACTTGGATAAAGAGTGGTATTAAAGACAAATTGTACTAAGGGATAAGCCTAGCCAATAATTTGAACCTTTAAACACAACTTACACCCACTTTATTTTTTGGACTTTTATGTTCAGAGTTTATTCCATTTGTCAAGAAAAATGATATGTAACGATTGACTACTCTTTCCTTCTTTACTTTTTTTTGTCTTTTGAAGTTGGTACTAACATCTAAGTATAATTATATTGTTGTTTGACGATTTGGAGTCCGTTAAGTTTCTATCAAGGCTTAATACATTGACCAATATCAAATATAGATGAATGCAAATTTATGAGGGGACAAGTGGATAATAAGAAGGCAGAATATAGCATATAGAGATCATGTTTTTGGTACCCAGATCCATAATATAATAAGTGGGTTCACATGAGCTCAATATCTTTTATTCAAACTTTATACAATCAAATTCCTATACGATGATGTTGTTTGTATGAGTATTCGTTTACTATCATAACATATAAAGTAACTTAACATGAAAGATTCATTTTTATACATATTTTATATAACATCATTTTGCTATAGAGGTTAAAAAAAATCTAAATAAAATATTATATAAAGAGATTTGACTGTATATTAATTTAAGATCATTATAGAAACTCATTAAATTTAAACCTTATAAATATCTGTCTCCGTTTTGATGTAGAGTACTATTGCAAAAAATTGAGTGATTAAGAAAAGGCGATAAGAACACTCGGTCAATTAAAAAACAATTGTCACAATAAAATTGAATCTTTTACTTATAATCAATCACCAACTTTTTGTTTCAGTCATCTTTTTTAGGTTATTGGTGTCAAGAAGCAATGACCTTTCAATAATTTATTCATGGATGACACAGAGCAAATCGATAGCTACTTTAGGATCACTAGTGATTTGATTGGTTGTGTTGTGTCATTTTATTAAGTATGACTATTTTGTTCTTAGTTGTGTGAATGCAAAGTTTCCTTTTTTTTTGGTTACTTTGAAGGGATAAGGTGAGTTTAACATTTTTTTTCCAAAAATGTGAGATAATATTTCGTATAATAGATTATTGTGATCCGATCTTTTCCGGACCGCATAGCTAGAGCTTAGTACATCGGATTGCTTTTTTTACTTTAAAAGTGCTAAGCCTTTGACACTATTAATTATTTTTTAGGAGGATTTACATAAAAATTCGGTGATTATAAACGATGTATATGAGTTATTCTACCAATTTTTGCATGTTATATATATTTCTCTTTTTTGGATTTATCTGATAACCTAGAATGTAATTTTATAAGTATTAAATATATCCATAACCTAGAATGTAATTTTATAAGTATTTTCTTAAAAATTTCATAATTTATGTATTTTATCCCTTCAATTCACAAATTTCAATTTCTTGCTAGACCAATTTCGGATATGAGAATCTGACTCCGAGCTGAATGATCATAATCATCGGATACCAAGAAGTTCGCCATCCTCGGAGACTATTAATTCCTCAAAAGGAAGTAACGACGAATATGTGACATCATATTCCATCAAGAGAAATGACGCATAACACAAAGAAGAAAAAATGAAGAAAAACATTATATAAGAGTCATAAAGAGACCATGGGGAAAATATGCATCAGAAATATTGGATTCAACAAGAAGTGGAGTTAGGGTATGGCTAGGAACATTCGATACTGCTGAAGAAGTTGTTTTAGCTTATGATCAAACTGCATTTTCAATGCGTGGTCCTTTAGCACTTCTCAATTTTCCTATGGAAAAAGTCCAAGAATCACTAGAAAATATTGATTTTTTTAGCCAAGATATTGTCTCCGGCAGTTGCTTTAAAGAAAACACATAAAATGAGAATGAAAAATGTGAAGAGAATGAGAAATAGGAAAAAGAAAACAGTTTTGGTTTTTGAAGACTTATGTGCTGACTTGTTAGAAGAACTTTTAATAAATTCATTTAAAAACAATGCTTCTACTTATTAGTAGTAGTAAGTTTGCTTTCTCTGTTTTATTTTCTTCCACTTTTTGTGGTGTAGAACAATTGTTGTAAATTATATATATATTAATCATAAAATTCACAATAGCCTGCATGCCTTCTTTTGTAGATATTATATCTAAATTTGAATGAGTGAAGTATCTTTTTTTCACTATAGTTTATCTTTTGTGCCCATAATTCTCGATTATCTTTTGTGCTCGTAATCAATTAAGGATGAGTCATTTATTTTGTGCCCATAATTTCTATTTTCTTAGAATGTAAATTTTTTTATAAGTATTTCCTTTATTTTGTGTCCATAATTCTCGATTATCTTATTGAATGAGATGAGTACTTTATTTTGTGCCCACAATTTTCAATAAGATTGGGTTTCATTTTGTCAAAAAAGTTTTAACATGTGGAAATATTATTCAAGGCAAAAAAATTTACATGTGGATCCAGACCCGATCCGTGGACCCGGTGGATCGGATTTGGATCTGATTTTTATGGACCCGATGGATCTGGATTCGGATCTTGATTCATGTATGAAAAATGGATCTGGATCTGGATCTAGTAGGATCCGATCCGTTGCCATCCCTAACTGTAGGCACCAGTGGCAGATTTCATTTTTTTACTCAAATACATCATCAACGGATTTCGACAACTTTTCGCAGTCCTGAAAAGCGTATCACTCACTTTTAGAATTCTTCAACAACCTCGTCCTTCTATCTCATCTACCATCCACGAACATGGCATGTTATTCCTCATTGTAGCCCAGCATCCTGGGCCCACCTCCAGGCCCATGGTACACAGGGCCACCAGCACCAGGCCCGCGGTACACGGGCCACAAGCACCATGCTCACTTCTCCACGGCCCAACAGCAGGTCTACGGTCCCATGACCCCTACCTAAATAGGTTAGACTTACAACACTATGAATCTCCAGCAGCCCGACGACGCATAGTACATGGATACAAGTGACAAATCTTACTTCACTCGCGACTCTGGTAATCTCCCTCACCTATCTAATTTTAATACTCCTCAATCTATTATGGTCGAAAATGGTCATCGCATTCCAATTCAAGGGGTTGGCCACACACTAACTCCACAACCGCATCCCCAATACTCCCTTAAAACGTCTTATATGCCCCTAACATTATCAAGAACCTGATCTTTGTTGGAAAATTTTCCACTGATAATTTTGTATCCATTGATTTCGACCCGTTTGGCTTTTCTGTAAAGGACCTACGTACGGGGAGACTTCTTACGAGATGCAATAGTGTGGGGACCTCTATCATGTCCTATCCACGTCCACTGCCCATATCACTCCACACACCACTTTAGCTGCAATATCTTCATCAACGTGGCATAGTACACTTGGTCATCCAGGAGCTCATGTTTTTTAATCCCTTAGAAACCGCAATTTAATCTAATGTAATAAATGAAACTTTCCCATAGTTGCTCCTCTTGTCATCTAGGGAAACATGTTAGACTTCCATTTACGTCTTCTTTAAGTATTACTTTCTCTTCCTTTGATATTATTCATGCAGATTTATAAACATCTCCTATAACTAGCAACCTAGGTCATAAATATTATTTGGTATTCTTGGATGACTTATCTCATTTCCTTTTGGTCTATCCGCTTAAACTTAAATATTAAGTTTACTCCAAATTTCTTGAATTTCTTACATTGGTTAAAATGTAATTTGAAAAAGACATCAAAACGTTTCAATGTGATAATGGTCGTGAGTTCAATAACTCTCATTTTCATAATTTGTGTGCAGCTAATGGCATGGATTTTCGTTTCTCCTGCCCCCCATGCTTCCCCTCAAAATGGTAAAGTCGAAAGAATTCTCCGCACCATTAACAATATGATTCGTACCCTTCTTTTTCATGCGTCTCCCCCCTCCTTTTGAATATATGAATTAAAAATAGTAGAACACATTTTTAACATCTTACCTACCCGTACGATCCAAAATAGGACACGCACCGAAATTTTCTTCCGTCGGATCCCTTCCTATGATCACCTTCAAATTTTCGGTTGTCTTTATTACCCAAATTTGGCCTCCACGGTCCCTCGCAATTTAGCACATCGCTCCACTCCGTGCGTCTTCCTAGGTTTCCGGTCAAACCATAGGGGTACTTGTTTTATGAGTTATCCACAGACAAAATCTTAATCTCACGCCATGTCACGGTTGTTGAGTACGTTTTCCCGTTTGACAACATCCAAAACTTTTGAGTCACTAATTACAGTTTCCTTGATGACTCGGACACCTCCCATCTACTTCAAAATGCACTATATAGGCCAAATACCAACCCATCACCCACTGCCCCATCTACGGGACCCACTGCCACATCACACATCTCATCGGCCCCACCCACTACACCTGATCTGACCCGCCCCGGCCCATCGATAATTAACAACACTGCACAACCCGATTTACCCATTGCCCAGCCACATAACAATGCTGCCTAGCCCAAAGAAACCAATACCCAACCAATTAGTCAAATTGCCCAGCCCAATAACCCACGGCCCAGTCCTTTCGCCCAACCCAATTACGAAACTCCCCAGCCCACTACCTCACGGCCCAGTCCCGCAAACTTCCAGCCCAACCCGCAGTCCCCACCTACTGCCTCACCACACCCCGATTCAGCCCCCAACCGACCGTATGAAAACCCGTGCACAACACGAGATTTTCAAACTAAAAGTTCACTTTAATTTGTCCACTCAAACCATCTCCCCCGCTACCTAAACCCCAACTTTATCCAAACTTGACCCGAATTGAATGCGGCCGTGTGAGAGGATTTTAATGCGATTACTTCACATCACACTTGGGATGTTGTTCCGCGACCTGAGGAGGTGAATGTAATCTGTTGTATGTGGCTATTTCATCATTAGTTCAGAGATAATGGTGCCCTTGAACGTCACAAGGCCAAACTTGTGGCAAATGGCACAGGACAACATGAGGGTGTTGATTGTAGTGAGACTTTCAGTCTAGTAGTTAAGTCAGCTACTATCTGTACGGTTTTGAGCATCGCTATGGGGAAGAATTGGCCTATTCATCAATTTGATGTAAAGAATGCTTTCTTACATGAGGATTTGAAAGAAACCATCTATATGCATCAACCACCAGATTTTGTGCATCCGAAGGCTCCTCATCATGTTTGTCATCTTCGTAAGTCGCTATATGGGTTGAAACGAGCCCCAGGGCTTGGTATGAGAGGTTTGCTACATACATCATACAGTTCGGTTTCGTATGCAGCAAGAGTGATAATTTATTGTTCATTTTTCATCGAGGTACTGACACAACTTACATTCTATTATATGTGGATGATATTGTACTGACAGCTTCTTCAGATGGCCTGAAGCAAGAGATCATTGCTCTACTCAAGTCCAAATTTGTTATGACTAACTTGAGTAAGTTGAGTTATTTTTTGGGGATATCAGTGATCAAATCCGCACATGCATGTTCTTGTGTCAGCGTAAGTATGTAGAGGAGATTGTCTACGGGCTAAAATGGCAAATTGTAAGATCATGCCCACTCCCGTCGACTCCAAGTCCAAACTCAATGCAGATAATAGGAATCCGATCAGTGATCCCACTCTTTATAGGAGTCTCACAGGTGCTCTTCAGTATCTCACCTTC
Organism: Anisodus acutangulus; assembly: GCA_029783415.1. NCBI lineage: Eukaryota > Viridiplantae > Streptophyta > Magnoliopsida > Solanales > Solanaceae > Anisodus > Anisodus acutangulus. The sequence goes on from CM056503.1 coordinate 3,648,227, forward strand.
ACTCGGCCAGATATTGCATATGCGGTTCAACAGGTGTGCTTGTTCATGCACGCTCTTAGGGAGCCTCACTTTACAACTATTAAGCGTATCATTCAGTACGTTAAGGGCACTCTTGACTATGGACTTCACTTATATCCCTCATAACCGACTAGATTGCTCCCCTACACAGATGCAGATTGGGCAGGCTGTCCGGACTCCCGTCGCTCTACGTCCGGCTATTGTGTGTTTTTTGGGGATAATGTCATATCGTGATCTGCCAAGCGGCAAGTCACACTTTTCCGTTTGAGTGCAGAAGCAGAATATCGAGGCGTTGCGAACGTTGTTGCCGAGCTATGTTGGATCCGAAATCTCCTTCTTGATCTTCATTGTCCCATACGTAAGGCATCTTTGGTTTAATGTGATAACATATCTATTGTCTACTTGTCTCATAACGCAGTTTAGTATCAGCGAACCAAGCATATTGAGATAGATATTCACTTTGTTCGTGAGAAGGTTGCAATGAGTCACGTTAGAGTGTTGCATGTTCCTTCTTCGTATCAGTACGCAGATATCTTCACAAAAGGACTTCCTCGACAACTGTTCCTTGACTTCAAATTCAGTCTCGGCGTCCAGCCTCCTCCCGCTCCAACTGAGGGGGTGTGATAGTGAATATATTTCATATATATATATTCACAATATATTATGTAATTAATATTTAATGTGATTAATATAAAATAAAGATACTTATTTTATTAGGACTACAATTATATACTCTATATATATTACATTAATAAGAGAACTCTACAATTTTTCATTCGTTTCCTTTTTTCTTTCTTCTTTCTATATTTTTCTTAAATTTCTTGAAATAAGGATGGATAATCATGACACTCACTTCCCTGAAGAGGTTTAGGAAACATTTCTGTTTCGTTTCCATTTATGCATCAAACATTACTATTTGATTATTTGAAATATTAAATTTCAGTATTTGAAGTATTGATGAAATAATAAAAATATTAATTTAAATTACTGTATTTGGAAAATTTAGATTGAAATATGATTTTCACTAACCCTTTCTTTCTCAAGTGAAGTTCATACCCAAACAATTTCAACATTCCTTTTAAGTGTCTCCGCGAATTGCAAAATCACACAAAGTGAAAGGGCTCCCTCAAAATAAAGGAAAAAACCCAACTATAATATGAATTCCTTTTTCAATAATAAAAGTACCTCAGTTTCTAATAGGTTAAAATTCATTTGATTATAAGTCATATTAACTATATTCCTCAATCAAATTCATCTTATGCACATTATACAAATGCTATAGCAATTTTATATTAGTAGACATTCACTAGTATTAAGGAGTCGCTTGAACATGATTTGAAATCATATGATTTGAAGTTGAAATTTTGTTTGGACATGCAATTTAGTTTTTTAAGTTATATTTTTTTCATTGACATAAAACCCACAAGTTGTGAAAATCATCAAAATTTTTCTAACTCTTATGCAATCTTACCAAATGAGCAAGTCATAATTCATAACAAAATTAATACGGGGCTAGAAGGTCTTTCAAAAAAGTACAACAACAATTGATCAAACTTTAGTTCAATAAAAAAAAATTGAACATGAATAGTAGTGTAACTACTCTTTAATATAATCTTTCCACGTGATATGAACAATCTCTTCACGCCGAACATGCATTTTCCTATCAGATGGCCGAGAAAACGAAACTACATTGTTACTTTGAGTCGGTTGTTGTCATGTTAAATGCATTATAATTGTAGTCATGCCTTTGTATATATATATATACAATATAAATTATGTATTGGACAATTATATCCAAGTCAATATAAAGTCGATCAATTGATATATATATATATATATATATATATATATATATATATCAACTCATTTATGAATTTATTTTTACAAAATATAAACTTATGAGTCAAGATTTATATTTAAAAAAATTTGAAATCGTGATTTGGAATCTCAAATCACACATTTTTGGATGATTTGAGATTTCAAACCATGACATAAAGTTGAAGTTATATCCAAATTACATAAATAAACGTGATTTAAAATTAAATTATAAAATCATGACTTGAAAACACATAGTCAAACGCCTACTAAGTGTTTACATCAAACTATTGAAATTTATCATATAAGTAATTTTACAAAATTAAGTGATAATGTGTATGTTCCGTCGTTCAAACACATAACATATATCTATTAATTTGAAGTAACTATTAGATACTTATAAAACTTTTTTAAAAATATACCATCAGCTAATACATAGGCACATTGCGTAATCAAAATAACCCAAGTCGGATATCTCAAGGCTAAAAATTAAAGCAGAAAGGAACCTTCTTAGAAGTACCCGCCAGTTCTGACTCAGATTACTCATTACTGTACTTATAGGGTCCACGCGCCCTAATCACCTGGCCCAGTTTAATCAGACCAATCACAATGATCCACGTTTGAACCCTATAGCTAAAGACCAAAGTTCACAATCAAAGCCAAAAGCTATGTATTTTTCGGTTTCACACCTAATATTCGATACTTGGAGCTGATTTAATTCCACTTGACATCGGAAAGTTTAACATTGGCTGTAAAATACCTTCAAATGAAGCTAGACTCGAAGTCAATATTTCTGATCAAATATAAAAGAAATAATTTGCAAACTCATAGGTTATTTGATTAGGAAATAAGTTATTTCAGAATTAATTATTGGAAAATTAGTTATTTCGAGATTATTATTCCACCCTTCAATACAGATAAAAATAATCCATTCCCAAAATAATTGATATTCGAATTAGTTATATCACAATTTTATCTCAATCAAATATAATATAAATTTATTTCAAATTTAATTCCGAAATTAATTCTATCTCGTACGGAACTATTTGAGCCCTTAGTTGTGTAAGCTAGGAGAGTGGTAGTAGTAGAAAGTGTTACTGTGAGGGTGGACAATTAGCAGACCATGGTCACGCTAACAAATCCCACTATATCACCTCTATATAAAGCTCACTCTTTTGAGTAATTGTTAAGCAAATATCAAATAGACCAATTTTTAACTCAATTAGGAAGTGTAGAGAGAGAAAGCCATCAAGAAAGGTTTGAACTTTGAATTTCTTGCTTATTTTGAGTAACAAATATTTTCTTGTTACTCAATTATGTAGCTTTCCCTTTTTGTTTCCAACTTAAAACTTTCATATTGATGTATAATATTGCTTATTCTTCTTTATATTGGGTGTTCCATTCTAAATTTGCCTTTTTTTACACTTCGATTCTTCATGGATTCTTTTAAATTTTCCATTTTGAACTGTTCTTGCCTAAATTATTGGGTTGTGATGGATAATATTGGCATATTGATGGATAATGTTGCTCACTTTTTAAATTTTGATCTTTTTTTATTGGGTGTTCAGTTCTTGAATTTGCTTCTTTATGCTTAGTTCTTCAGGGGTTATTCTAAATTTTCCATTTTGAACTACTTTTGCACTCTTCTTTTATCATTGTCCTGCCTATGAGACCCCCAACACCCCCCAACAACTGCAATCCCACAACGTGTGATCTGGAGAGGGTAGAGTGTACACAGACCTTAACCTCTACCTTAATAGGTAGAGCGGCTGTTTCCGCGAGACCCTCGTTAAGGTAGAGCGGTTGTTTCCGCGAGACCCTCGGCTCAGGACAAGCAGAGCATAAGAAAAACAGCCAAACCGGTTAAAAGGTTAAAGCAGTATGAAAAAGAAAAAAAGAGCAGTGACTATTTCGACATTAAACAAGAAAAAGATGTTTTTTTCCCACTGATTGTTGTTTTGATGGTTTTCCAATTATATGTATATGACAATTATAGAAAAAAAAGGGACCAAAGTGTTATGTATATGATATCCAAATGGGGATTTTGTAGGTCTTTTTCAAGTCAAGACCTAGTCAATTGGCTAATATTGGGGGCAATTTTAGTTATCTTGATGAAAGTTAACTCTGAAAATGAACAGGCTGATTTCTTAATTGGTGAAATTTCCATGCCTAGCAATCTTTCCATTTAGAGTTATCATCATTAGTTTCTACTTTTGTTCAAACACTTTTCGATATATCTAGTAAGTTAATCTAGTGGGCTGATTGAAATGACTTTGAGTTATTGGTTCATTTTCTTTAAAGCTTGCACGAAGAACATGTATATTTTGTCATTAAACAAGAAGAATTTGTTCTTTTTTCTACTGATTGTTGTTTTGATGGTTTCTCAAATATGTGCATATGACAATTAAATAAATAAAAGGGAATCAAGTGCTATGTGTCAGAGTTGTGGAGCCTAATTCACCGTCGACACTATAAAGACCCTACGCAGGGTGTGGAACGCTGATCGACCTGAGCGTAGGGGTGGGCAAAAAATCTGGAGAGCCGAAAAAACCGAACCGAACCGAAATTCGATTCGGTTTTTTCTCGTTTTTTTTTTAAAAAAAACTGATTTTTGAAAAACCAAACCGAATCAGGATTTAGTGATTCGGTTCGGTTTTCTAATTTTGGATACGAACCGAACCGAAAAACCGAATTAAAATATATATATTATTTTAGGCTACTACTATCTCTTGAATCATAGCCATTGAAGTTAATCTATGAAGCTTTTATGGCTTGTATGGAAGTTGCATGCGGTATGAACTTGATTAACATATCACGGAAGCATTGACTGTAGGGAGAAAAAGTAGTTGTAAATTGATAAAACTTTAAATGGTCATAACTCTGCGCCCGGATGTCCGTTTTACCCGATTTTTTTTTAATTTTGCGTATTTTTTCCAAACGGGGCCGGTCAAACTGCCGAAAGGTGGTTTGGCGCAGCCAATTTTTAGAAAAATGTCCGTTTTCCCAATCAATTTGTGTTTTCCCCCAAATCTATTTTTAATTTTCCTTTTTCTTTAGTAAATATCTCACGATACACAATAGATTTCAACGTCGAAATTTCATGATAGTGTAGGTGAATGTCAATTTCAGTTTTGGAAATTCAATTTTTTTAAAAATAAAAAAATTCTCCGACCCGACCCGGCCCACTAGAAAAAATCGATATAATCCGATACGTTCGGCATATAAACCGAACATATCGTTTTTTTTTTTTTTAAAAGTTGTATTCGATTTTTAAAAAGAAAACGATTTTTATTCGGTTCATATTTTTCGGATACAAAATCGAACCGAACCGATATACGCCACCCCTACCTGAGCGGATAGGTCAACGTGGGGTTGGAGGGTATTTTGGAAATTTTAGGCTTGTATTATGTTCGCCCTAGGTCGAGCAAGATAGAAAGAGAGAATGTAAACTCAAACTCCCTATTTGATTATAGTAAAATCTGCAGCGGCAAAGTGGACGTAGCTCTCGCATTGAAGGCGAACCACTATAAATCTGTGTGTTATTTGTTCTTCGCTTATTTACTGTTTTCTGATTAAGTAGAATTTGGGACTCAAATCCTAAATGGAGATTTTGTAGGTCTTTTTCAAGTCAGGGCTTATTCAATGGGCTAATGTTGGGTGCAATTTTAGTTATCATTTGAAGTTAATGAAAAGTTAACCCTGAAAGTAAACATACTCATTTCTTATTTGGTGAAATTTCCATTCCCAGCAATACTTCCATTAAGAGTTATCATCAGTAGTTGCTAGTTTTTTCAAACACTTTTCGATATATCTAGTAAGTTAATTGAGTAGGCTGACTGAAATGACTTTGATCTTTTGGCTCATTTCCTTTACATGGCACCTATGAACATTGATGATTAAAAGTAGATCAACTTGTTCAGCTTTGTGTCTTCATTGACACTAAATCTCGGCTGTACTGTATTTACCGTTACCCTTAAGTTATACAGTAATCTATTTTAGATTATGAGGCAGATTCGATATGTCCGCCGAGATTATTTTATAAAAGATGGGCTTTTAAAAAAAAATTAGAGTGTAATTGAAAGCTGTATCTGATAAATCTATTGAATGATCTTTTGGATTTTTCTTCTCTTTTATGTTTGTCGTTATATAGAAAGTTGTTGGCGAATATGAGTCGTGGTTATGTGGTATCTGTCATTGTTTGTGCCTTTGTCTCATTAACTCTCTATCTCTGACTTAACAGAGAAGGAGTAGATCGGAGCGCTGACTTTTCCGGCTTTGATCTATTTCATCGTCTATCATGTGTCCTCTGGCTTCATCTGCTCCACCTCCAGGTTTTATGAGTTCCTGTTGGACTAATGCAGAAATCATTTTGTCCCTGGACCAATTTAACCGTGGATCATCCGTCCCTGATGATGTGATTGTCGATAATCCTTGTCAGTATGATCCTTCAAATTTGCCAGGTAAACATCAAGTTTAATTATCAGTTCAACTCTCCACTGCGATCCTGTTTGCAGAAGAATTTGTTTAATCATCTAAGTCGTGTTCAAATGGTTGTACCCGATTAGGAAATCTGAAACTTGATTTGCTTTAGTGGAAGGAGTATTGGGATCTTAAACGACTCATTTCATTTACCATTCCTTTGATAGAGCGTGTTGAGAAAAGGATAAAACGTGTTGGATTGAAGTCGATTGTAAAGTACCAGATCTTGATCTTTAATACTCCTAAGCATATTTGATAAAAAAATGTGACTTTGTGAACCTTAAAAAGCCAACCTTCCATTTCAAGATGATAAATAATAATTTAAAGTTGTAAAACGACAACCTTCGGAGGTGTTATTTAGAATAAGTTCTGGGTATTGAAACCGATCTAGCTAAATAGTAGGTTATAGCAGAAGACAGGTCTCGTCTCACTATTTTCCTTTGCACTTAGCCTAATGGGATACTCATGTTTCTCTATGCACAATAAACATATAACACAACCAATTCGGACTCTTAACATTATTTGTTTTGCGACAGATTTATTCTTTTCACCTGATGCCTTTCTTCTCTTTTTAGTTTTGGAGCCTTGGAGGCGAGGGGGCGGAGGGGAACGATGGTGGTTAGATCAATTTTACGTGTTTTCCGTCTCCCTTGTTTCAGATTGTTGAGTACACGTTTTCTGCCTCTCTTAGTTACATTGTTGGTAACAAAATGGTCCAAGTTTCCTAAAAATAGAGCTGGAGTATGTTTTTCGGTGATTGATTTAATAATCAATTTACTTTGAGGCAGTTTGAATCTGTTTTCTTACTGACCATTCATGGTACACATAGATGGAGCATGGTTTCTAGTAAGCTCAAATGAAAAAAAAGAGACGAAACATGGATTCTGGAAAGCAAAAGGCGGCTCAGCCTGTGAAATATTTGAAAATTCTGCCATCTCTGGTTGGAGAACCACTTTTGAATTTTCTCAAGTCCAAGCCCCGTTCGAACAAAAAACCGTCTGGATGATGCAGGAGTATAAAATAATGCAGAAAGGGGAAAATAATCAGAACAAGTCAAAGGTAATATTTATTACCGTCTTTCCACTATTCAAATCTCTGATTATTTATCCCTCAATCTTGTCAGACACGCAAGTGAATTGCTGGTTTGGTTGGATATTTTGCAGGAGTCTACACTTTGTAGAGTTTTCAGTTGTTGTGATGAGAACTTAATTAATGAGACGAAGCCAGAGCACAAAAACAAGATCAATAATGAGAAAAATCCAGAGCAGAACGATGATCTTGACACCTGGGCCTTACAACTTAGCTTGATGGCATCACTTAACCAACACACTAGCACTAATGATGGCCAACGTTCAATTGGTGAATCCCAGGTTGGTGCTACTTCTTCCCCTTTCTCACTAGCACTTCTATCCTACTAATGTCCAATTAATTTTAACATAGTTTTGTTGTTATATGGTTATGTATGTCGGTGTAGATTGTCTTGTGGACATAATAAAGCCATTGGCCAAGTTCTTAATGAGCTTGAGTTCAACTGTTTGTGGTTCATATTTTCTTGTTTTTTCATCTTTAGCTTACAAATGTGTCGGATATGTTCAAATATTCAGGATATTATACTCCCTTGTCCCAATTTATGTGAAGGTGTTTGATTAGACATGGAGAAATTTTTGTGGCTGTAAATCATATTATTAAGGGCAAAATGGGAATTTTGAAGTTAAATTGTTACTACTAAATATGGAAAGATGTCATTCTGATTTAGATTGATTAAAAGGAAAAGAGTATCACATAAATTGGGACGGAGTGAGTACCTAAATGACTATTGCACAGTAGTGTAAAAAGGGCAGCCCGGTGCACTAAGCTCCGTTATGCGCGGGGTTCGGGGAAGAGCCGGACTACAAGGGTCTGTTGTACGCAGCCTTACCTTGCATTTCTGTCAGAGGCTGTTTCCACGGCTTGAACACATGAGCTCCTGGTCACATGGCAACAATTTTACTTGTTACTCCAAGGCTCCCCTTCACTATTGCACATTAGTGTATGATAAGATAATCAATTTAATTGCACATTTTGTGATGGAACGAGTGTGTGGTACACATCCCAGGGTCTTGTCTTCAGATTTCCAACCTAATGAATAAATCACTAGAAATATTATTCCATTTGGCGTTCTTTGACAATAACGTTCTCTTTGCTCCATGTGATATATTTCCACAGTTTATTTCTCGTGGGTCGGTTATGTGTTTGTATGCTGTTACCGAAGCCATCTAATCACTGCAGAAGTTTTGCAGGTGAATAACCAGACGGAAGGGGTTGGGTCATCACTTGTGGACAAATTTAAATATCTCCCTGGTGATGATATAGTAGCTGTGTCAGATTGCATTTTAAGAGAGGACTACTTGGAATTGGACGACCTTGACGATGTAGCATCACATTCGTCTAGTTCAGGAAATTCAAGTCGCCTGAGCTTCGCATCTGATGAATGTTTTGACTCTCTGGCACTTTTACGGGATCTGGATGATGAGAAGAACCAAGATTTGAGTGGAAAAGGTTCCACCAGCAATTATAACATAATGATGTGCAAAATAGCAAATGATGTGGTTGTGGAGCCTGCACCTTTAGGTAAGTAAAACGTCTTTGCCCTGACCTTATGAGATTCGTATTCCTTCCATTTGGTTATGGCATTAGTATGTTTCAGCTTACCTTCTCTGTATTTCAACTTTAGACCCTTAGGAAGAGATCGCGTGTGCTTCTGCCAAGTAAAAGTTTTGTTGGTGGCTGTGCATGGTGTCGAAAACACTGGCCCTTTTTCAACATTCTTTTCAATTCCCAAGAACTATTTCAAAAAAATTGCCGATATCTGTTAGGAGCTTGTACTCATGCATATGCATCCTAATGTTTTTCATGTTTATTACTACTATGAGTTAAGTTCTCAGTTATTAGCTCATCTTGATCTATAGCACTCAGAAAACATTCACTCGTATAAGCGTGTAAAGAAGTTTTCAACAATCCTTGCTTTAGTTGATTATCATGGAGAATTCATTCACTCAGCATTTCGCGTTGGTACACTTTTTGGAGTGGACATCAAAATTGAAAGAGAATTAACATTAGAAGGAAACACATGAATGTGCAGACTATGACGCATTCTTTGATTCATCTAGACAATATCACTGACTGGATGTGCCAATATTCGTTCATCCTTGTACTTGCAAACTACACATTTAAATATGCTAATTAATCCCATTTCTTTGTTGGAAAGAATCCAACAACCTTCCTTATTTCGATCCCATTATCTAAAACCTCTATATCTGCATTGCTTGGCAGGGTCTCTCGTTAAAGGGAGTGGAGCTGCGGCCAAAGAAACTCAACAAGTTGCTGATAACAACAAATCCAAATGTCCCGGTGAGCCATCCCCAGGTCAGGCTGCTAAAAGGCTGAAGATTGAGCGTACAGATGAAGGTCCATCACATTCTTGTAGAGCGACGACATCTTCCAGTAGCAGAAACAGTCATGAACCTGGACGTGTTGCAAGAAGGGAGGAGAAAAGAATGAAGAAGCTTATGAAGTACTTCTGTTTTATGTCTTTGTAGATCATTAATTGCTACTTCTTGATACAGACATGCAAGCAGCCTAGAAAAGTAAAACAACTTAGCTAGAAAAAAGAAAAAAAAACAGCTGGGGTGGGGGTGGAGATAGTTTAAGCTATTGAATATTGATATGTTGTGCAATAGGCTAAATTTTAAACTTTATGTTGAGTTTAAGATTTAGAATAGGAAATTGATTCTGCGGAAAGAGTCTAGAACTATGTTCTTTTTAATACAGTTGTAAAATTGGAATATCCTCGGTGTAATATTAAGACAGAAAATGCTGTAAAACAAGCCAACAAAATCCAAACAACGAACATGACTCCGAAAAATTTGGGGAAGACCCACAATCGGAAGAATTGATCGAAGAATTGGAACATTTTGAGAATAGGCCAAAGCCAAATCTGGATGAAAAAATGCAGAACTTGTGAAGGAAACAAGAAATAGTGTCCATCTAAGCACCGCCCAAAAGAAAGAATTGGTGGATCTATTGAAGCAATATATCGACGTATTTGCGTGGTCTTACGACGATATGCTAGGTCTGAGCACATATATTGTTTCGCATAGATTACCCATTGAGCCATCCCGCCCTCCGGTGAAGCAAAAGCCAAGGAAAATCAAGCCTGATCTGAGTCTAAAGGTCAAAGAAGAAGTTTTCAAGCAATTCGACGCAAGGTCATTCGAGTTACGCGGTATCCAACTTGGCTAGACAACATCGTACATGTGCCAAAGAAAGCTGGAAAAATAAGAGTATGCGTGAATTATCGGGATCTCAACAAGGCTAGCCCGAATGATGATTTTCCTTTCCCAAATATCCACATACTCATCGATAATTGTGCGAAGCATGAATTGCAGTCATTCGTTGATTGCTTTGCTGGTTACCACCAAATCCTGATGGATGAGGAAGATGCAGAAAATACAACATTCACCACACCTTGGGGAGTATACTACTACCGGGTAATGTCGTTCGGACTCAAGAATGCAAATGCCACTTACATGAGAGTCATGACTACCATTTTTCATGATATGATCCATAAAGAAATCGAGGTCTGCGTGGATGACGTCATTATCAAGTCACGAAGGACTTTGGATCACTTGACAGATTTGAAGAAACTCTTTGACCGACTGAGGCAGTACAATTTGAAGCTGAATCCCGCAAAGTGTGCATTTGATGTCCCTGATGGGAAGCTGTTAGGTTTCATCGTGAGTAGAAAAGGCATTGAATTGGTCCCCTTAAAGATAAAAGTTATTCAAGACTTGCCTCCTCCAAAGAGTCGAAAGGACGTAATGAGTTTTCTCGGTCGACTCAATTACATCAGTAGGTTCATAGCACAGTCGACGGTAATATGTGAGCCGATATTCAAGTTACTGAAGAAGATACGTTGCTACCAATTGGACAGTAGATTGTCAGCAAGCTTTTGACAGAATCAAGAAATATCTGTCTAATCCGCCTGTTTTGGTGCCTCCGGAACCCGAAAGGCCTTTGTTATTGTATCTATCTGTGTTGGAAAATGCATTTGGATGAGTGCTGGGGCAACACGACGAAATAGGAAAAACACGATGAAGCCCGATATACTTTGCTGGAACACACTTGCTGCGCTTTGACTTGGGTAGCTCAAAAGTTGAGACATTACATGTTTGCATACACCACTTATCTCATCTCAAGAATGGATCCGCTCAAATACATCCTTCAGAAGCCCATGCCTACTGGGAAGCTAGCAAAATGACAAATCCTGCTAAGCGAGTTCGACATCATATATGTCACCCAGAAGGCCAACAAAGGACAAGCACTAGCTAATCATCTTGCCGAAAACCTCGTAGATGAAGAATACATCCTTCTCTGGACTTATTTTCCAGACGAGGAGGTATTGTTTGTCGGAGAAGATATCTTAGAAGAATACTCGGGTTGGAGAATATTCTTCGACGGAGCTGCAAACTTCAAAAGAGTTGGTATCAGAGCAGTCTTGGTTTCAGAATCAGGTCAGCACTACCCAATCTCGGCGAAGCTCTGATTCCCATACACCAACAATATGGTATAATATGAAGCTTGTATACTTGGACTCAGAATAGCTATTGACATGAACATACAAGAATTATTGGTAATCGGTGATTCAGATCTATTGATTCATCAAGTACAGGGCGAATGAGCCACTAAGAACATGAAGATACTTCCTTACCTGCATTGTGTGAAGGAATTGTGCAAAAAGTTCAGCGAGATAGAATTCAAGCATATCCCACGAACTCAGAACGAATTTGATGATGCTCTGGCAACCTTGTCCTCCATGATTCAACATCCGGATAAGAATTACATCAACCGATCTACTATTTTCACGTAGATGAAGAACCGAATGGAAAACCCTGGTACCACGATATTAAGTGGTATCTCAAAGCAGGCAAATATCCAGAAGACATAACCAGCACTCAAAAAAAGACACTTCGGAGGTTAGCAAACCATTTGCATTTCTTCCTAAACAGATAAGTCATTTATCATAGGACTTCAGATCTAGGTCTATTGAGATGTGTCGATGCTCGGGAAGCGAGCAACCTAGTCGAAGAGATACATGGGGGCACGTGCGGGCCTCATATGAACGGTTTCACTCTAGCAAAAAACATTCTGCGAGCAGGATATTTTTGGATGACCATGGAGACAGATTGCATTCACTTTGTGCAAAAATGCCACCAGTGCCAGATTCATGACGATTTAATCCGGGTGCCTCCAAACGAACTCAATGTGATGAGTTTTACTTGGCAGTTTGCAGCTTGGGGCATGGACGTCATTGGCCCTGTCGAATCCGCAGCGTCGAATGGGCACAGATTCATTCTAGTAGCAATTGACTATTTCACGAAATGGGTAGAGGCATCATCATACAAGTCAGTGACAAAGAAAATAGTAGTTGACTTTGTTCACAACAACATCATTTGTCGATTTGGAATCCCTGAGTCGATTATAACAGAGAATGGAGCCAACCTCAACAACGGTTTGATGCATGAGATATGTGAGAAGTTCAAGATCATTCACCGCAATTTCACTCCATACCGACCTCAGATGAATGGAGCAGTCAAAGTAGCCAACAAAAGCATCAAGAGAATAATGCGAAATATGGTTGGTAATTACAAGCACTGGCATGAGCATTTGCCCTTTGCCCTTTTGGGATATCGCACTACAATCAGGACTTCTACTGGGGCAACACCGTATCTTTTGGTCTATGGAACGAAAGTCGTGTTGCCAACAGAGGTAGAAATACCGTCCTTGAGAATTATCCAAGAAACCGAGTTGAGTGATGCCAAGTGGATACAGAATCGGTATGAGCAATTGATGCTGATTGATGAAAAGCGAATGAACACAGTCTGTCACGGACAACTTTAAAGAACAGGATGACCAGAGCTTTCAACAAGAAAGTGAGACCAAAGATTTTCAAACCGGGGCAACTAGTGTTAAAATGCATACCACCGGGTGTTACCTGGAGGAGCGCTAATCCTAGCTGAAATGGGTGCGACAGTTAGTGATGATGAATAGACTGCAGCAATTAGGGAAGACCAATCAATAGTTGATTCGGCTAATCCTGAGACTTCAATAGCTGATGATGTAGAGCCTTCAATTGGTTCAAGGTCGACCAATTCGACTTCTTAGTTGTATCGAACCCAAATCGAAGGGTCTGTTATTGTGACCAGGCAGCCAGTCTGTGGCTGTCGTTTGCCCGTACATTCCCCAAATTAGGGAAATTATCCTCTTTTGCGACCAGGCAGCCGGTCTGTGGCTGTCGATTACTTATGCATGCCCCAAAATCGATGGGTAATATTTCTTGAAAATGTCTACCATTTTCATTTCTTTTTCATGCATGTTTATCGCTCGATCCGTATTGCCGGCAACCCGTGGGTTCACTACGAAGGGTCATTTCCTAGTTTGGTGATTTTTTGCCGATTTTACGATCTTTCATTTCAATCGGCGGGATGATTTTCCAAACTAAGTCTCATTCGGCAAACCTCTTTAGGCTCTATATGTTTGTCATATGCTTTGGCTATTTTACGTTTACCGACTTTGACTATTTCTATGATTGTTAGTCAATTTTCATCCAACTGACCCAACTCCATTAGCATGGCATGCTGATATTCTTCCAAACTTATAAAATTTCGTTTGGCCATCCGTAATGATATTAACTTCTGAGGACAACACTGCATCTTGGCCATAGATTTAGCCGATAGGATGTCATCCCCGTAGTTGTAGATTTAGAGTTTCTGATTGTCCATTTCATTTAATACATGTCTTTGTAAAATGACTTTATTCAAACTTTGCACAAAACATACACAACACGGGGCATTAAATAATACTCGAGTTTTGTACAAGCGTAGAACAAATACAAACAAAGCTAGGCGTAAAACTCCTATCTGCAGCTCAAATGTTGCTGGCCTCCAAATCTGGTTTTCTGTTATGGTTCCCCATCTGCGACGCCTCGGCTATCCTTGCCTCAGAACTTAGGGCGGTCAGTCGATGCCACATGTCACATATGATTTGGGTTTCCTCAACTATTTAAATTCTCCAAGGTAAGTCGTAGTTCAGCTAATTATTTTATTTCAAACCCTCGCGAGGTAAGATTACAGGATTCCCAAGATCTTTCTTCATACTGCTCCGTGACGGATATGAGAGCCACATAGGGTGAATAGAGGACATCCTCTACGTTCTGAACCCCTGATTAGAACGGGTTATCATCCACTGGGATGATTTCTATCTTGTCTCCTTCCCAAAAGATGAGCTTTTGATGCATTATAGAAGGAAGGCATCAACTGGTGTGAATCCAGTCCCTTCCCAGCAGAATGGTGTAGGACGGCTTGCCATCTATTAGAAAGAATGCAGACTTGATCGTCTTAGGACCTACATTGATTTCTGCTACTAGAATCCTCAATGCTTCAAAGGTTTCTCCCATAAAACTAGTCATTTTCATGTTAGTTGGGATGAGATCCTCCTTTGTTTTGTTAAGATCCCTCAAGGTAAGCAGCGGCATCACATTCAGCACAACCCCTTGTCGACAAACACCCGACTAATAATTTTGTCGTTAATGTAAGCCTTGATGTAAATGGGTTTGAGGTGTTTAACCATATCTTCTGTAGGTGCACCAAATACGATGCTCAAAGTGTCCCTAGCCAGGGTATCGACTATTGTGGCCCATTTTATATCTTCTACGCAAATATCACATTCTAGGCTATCCAGCGCAGAGCGGCTGACCCAGAACTCACATGGGATTAGGCTAAATAAATCGAGGATGGAGTCCCCTCATTTATCCAATTCGGTTGACCAGAAGCTCATAACTTCCATTTCCTGGAGACAAATGGGGATCGGCTGGGGATCCTCTGACGGAATCCTCTGGATAATCTGTGGGATTGCCTCAGTTAGAGGTCTATCCGGGGCCACGTGCTCTTGTTGGGGTTCCTCCATCGGGTTGTCGGTAGGCTGTTCATTCAGCTCTAGTTGATCTGATGTCTCTCCTTCATGCGACATTGCCCTTGAAGCAACTGAGCCAAATGCCCGCTCGATAGCCTAGGCTACGGCAGACTCAGGAATCTCCTGATTTTTGGTTGCCTTTGTGTTGAAAATTAGATGCAATGTCTGTTGCATCTTACGCTAGGCCTTGTCACATTGCATCCTTCTTTTCTGAGTCCTGGATGCGACTCTCGGTGGTGCCTCTTCCTTTTCGGGAGCCTGATTGACAGACCACTTCCTCCCTTCTGTGTTGGCGACTGGTTTAATCATTCTGCGGGGTCTCATCTGGTCCTCATTTCTCACTGTGATACGTAAGGGCTAAACACCCTCATTTACGTTAAACTCGACCATCCTCTGTTTGGTTTTAGGGAGTGGTTCTTCATCTATTCGAGGCATGCTCGGATGCCGGTTGGTTGGCATCCGTACTTGCCCCCAAGCCTATACCTAGCGTCGATAGGGACCCTTATAAACCTCATGGTTTGTTCTTGAAGTTATAATTCAACGTCCCTCGAATATTTAGGGTGTCCATGAAGACTGCTCCTAGTTGGCTGCCTGTCATCACGAATGTCATGTAGGCTGCCTAATCGGTTGAACAAATAGGTCCTTGTGGCCTTCTCTCCTTTGGTAGATTTCTTTGGGACCCACACCCTTTTCATCGTCTGTCTCTCTTTGGTGTCCCTTAACTCATCGGGCTTAGCAAAATATACCATAGATATTGGTACCGCGGGAAAGAGGTCGGAATTAATAGACATTTCAGTCATACTTTTGTCGACTAGCTTGAACCTCCCCTCTTTGATGCCTTTTTGGATCACCTTTTTGAAGACCACACAATTAGAAGTAGAGTGATTGTATGAATTATGCCACTTGCAGTACTTTTTATCTTTGAGTTCCTCGGCATGCGGAATCTTATGACCATCAAGCAGCCGAATCTGCTTGTCTTTGAGCAGATGATCAAAGATCTGATCTGCCTCCGTGATGTCAAACGAGTAACCGACCCTATCATCGGATGAACTCGTCTCTTTGCCTTTTACGGATTTTAAGGCAGGGCAAGAGTAAACCTTACCCTTAACAATCTCGGCCACCATTGCGTCTGTCGTGCAGTCAGCTGACTCTGAGTCGGACTCATCCGCTTCAATGATGGATACCAAGTGGGAGCCTCGATTTCGGTTGCCTCTTCTTCGCTCCTTTGGGAGCCTCGATTTCGGTTGCCTCTTCTTCGCTCCTTCTCCTGGACGTAATGCTTTATTTGGCTAGCCGTTTCGGCTAACTAGCTCATGTCAGAGCAGTATTATCCCACTAACTTCTCTTTTAACTGAGGATGCATGTTGTTGATTATCATGTGGGCACATTCAGACTCGAGGAAGTGTACGGTGCATTTCCCAACCTTCTTTCTGAATCTCTCGATAAAATCGGCAGTCGATTCATCGACTTACTGCTTGAGATTCGTTAGATCAGTCATGGTAACCTGAGGTTGGGGCCAATAGAACCTATAATGGAAGCAACCCTCCATGTCAGCCCATCTATGTAAATTAGGAGCCAAAGATGAGTACCATGCGAAAGTTATTCCCGTTAGAGAGGGAGAGAATAGCTGTAACTTGTGATACTCATTCTGGCCAGCCTCGCTGCATTGGGCAGTAAATCTATCGATATGCTCAATAGTGGATTTCCCATCGTTGCTAGAGAAGATGGCAAACTCTGATGTTTTGAAGGCCCTCGACAAAGGTGCTATCCGATCTATCCGATCGGGGTAAGGCTTCTTATAAACAGGCTTGTCTAAAGGTTTCAGTTGGATGTCGAAATACCTCCGCATGGTATTAGCAATAATTTCCAGGTTTATCAGTTGTGACGTCCCCTGCCGATTCTCAACTGGATTCGGCTGGTAGGTGTTCTGCACTGGCGGCCTCCATTCTGCACTTTGTTGGACAAGGTTTTGAAAGTTGTAGGTGGTCTGTTGACCATTACCAATAGGTGGGGTAATGCCCCGTTGCTGTTGGTGGGTATGGCCACCAAAGCCTGCAACCTGAGCTCCTGGAACGGCTAACGGAGCCTGAGGATAAGGTGGAACAATATTCCATGGCTGCTCTCCTCATACGTCAGTCGTTCTTAGAAAATTAACGCTTCTTGGAAGGTATGGATTGGGTAATGGAAATGACTGCTGGAATGCTATTCCACTGTAAACAGCATCACCAGATAGCTGAGCTAAGTCATAGCCAGGGGCTATCGGCTGCCAATTCGGCTGACCAACATTGTTCGACTGCAACGTAGGGCTATTTGTAGAAACGTACGACATAACGGGCGGCAATCCAAAGTGTCCTAGAGCCTGAACTGGTCTCCAAGCCATGTTGATCTGCCCATACTGCAAACTCGCTTGGTCAAGTGGCACATTTTGCCCCCCAAAGTTTGGCAGTGACCATGCCGTGTGTTGGTTGCCAGGAGATTGGGCTTGTGTTCCTAAGTGCGCTACCGGCTGCACCTGAGTAGGTACTAGCTGATGCACATGCGGTTGAGGAACAACACCGGGAGTCATGGTCTCATGCTGAACAACATCGCTCGTCAGAGGGATGACAGAACTAGCAAAACATTCTCCTGGGTGCATTCAGTTGGTTTCCATCTCCCTCGCTTGCTTAACCTCATTATGTACCATCGGTTTCACAATGTCAGACAACTGTTTAGAAACTTGGTACATAATATCGTGGATGCCCAAGTCGATCTGCTGTCTAATAAAAGATGTGGTCATTATGGTTGGACCTTCAGATTGGCTAGATTCTTCCACAACTTGGGTTGATGGAGGAAGTGGATGGGTATCAACCGATGTAGGCATACCAGAGTAGGATGTTGTTTCGTTGTTCCTTCTGGAAGGATTTTGTTTAGGATGTGGACTGGACTCGGGGTTCATTTTCTTACCGGACCTTAGGCGCATACGCCAAGAATGATCATGACCCGGAGAATCAAACTTTGCTATTAATTCACCTATGGTCCCACTGGGTGTGCCAAATTTGATCTCGCCCCGAATTCTATTCTCTGCCGTTTTATCGGTTGACGAAATCGGGAGACAAAATGATTCCTTAAATTAAGCGATTTGGGCTGAAAACGGAACTCTAATTTCCTGCAATGGGTACCCCAACTACTCTAGAAAGCGTTAGGACGGTGTTATGAGTAAACTAAGAGGTAAGAAACATGAATGCAGCTGAGTATAGTAAAGTAAATGATAAAATGAAGTAAAGGATAAGATAGATAAAAATTGAGTTGTTTGATTAATTGGTTGTGCCATATATACAAAGAATGATCCTATTTGTAGTACAAAAAATAAAATAAAAATTGTACATCGTGATCCCCCTATGTCAACCGTCAAGTAACCCACTAAGTTCCATGGCCGACTATGGGGGAGATGGTGCCGATTTTCTTGCCCTCTACTCATCTTGCTTGGATAACGACCCTTTCTTTTAGCTGTTGTTGGCCGCTATCGCTTTTAGGGGTCCGAAAACCCTTTTGACTTGGTCGTTGCGTCTGCATCTGAGTGAATCCTAGTCGTACCTCTAACTAACAACTCGACTAAGATGCCTTAGTAGCCGATGAAGTTCTTGTAGTCGAGGGCTAGGAGTAAATTCGGCTCTGGAGCAGTTTACCTGTCACTGAATTCGGTTAAACACTTAAATTATTTTTGAGTGTTAACCTCTTCAATATTAATTTGATTGTAATTTATCTGAAAAGAGCCATATGATTCAAATTAAGAACATTCATAATGACCTATAAAATCAATTTTTCAACTTTATATTCATAGAGAGACTTAATTAATATGTTAAGTCGACAAGTTATAGTTCTACTATTATATTGTCATTGTTTTGTATTATGTAGAGCGACTTAATATATACACATATATTTTAATCAATTATTATATACAAATAGTTCTAATCCGGGACATTATGTTGGACTATTATATTATACATTCCCACTGGTTTGCTTTATGACTTTCTGTCAAATTTGGCTTTTTAATATTAAGGTGTAATTATGAGAAAAAAGAGGAACAAAACCTTTGCTTTCAACTTTAGTGATGACTGATGAATGATGATTACACATGTTATGCGGAAGATCTTTAACGTGTTTATTTTTAAGATTCTTCTTATCTACTTAAACCTTTTTAATCTCATTCACGCCAAAATCATCCGACGGCTACAAAAATTCGACGTCCGAGATCTACGGTCCATCTAAATCCATAATGGCGGGAAACTCTGCATTAATTATTACTATTAATAGTACTAATATGCAGACAGAAAAAATGGCAATTATTCAAAAAGTGGTTTGGCGGATTACATTTCAGTGGAGTAGTATTATTTTTGTGACAAAAATATAATAATGTGAGTTTTAAAATCTTGTTATTAATTTCGTGTTAAGTCAAATAATATTACTCGATCTGTTTCAGTTTATATATCTTATTTTTCCTTCTAGTATGTTTGAAAATTATGCCACTCGATCTGTTTCAGTTTATGTGTCTTACTTTTTCTTTTATTCTGTTTAAAAATAATGTCACTCTCTATTTTAATACTTTCTCTATCCCAATTTATCAGATGCGTTTTCTTTTCTTGTTTGTCCACATATAATAATTTATTTAAATATGTAGAGATTATTTATCTTTTTAGTTTTGCCTTTTATTCTAGTAAATTAATTTATTATTCCGGATAATTTTTTTATAAGTTTTCCTTTCTTAAATTATATATCCAGTCAAAATACATCACATAAAATAAAATTAGAGAGTAATTCTTGAATTCCAACATTTCACATGATATGGTTAGAACCACATGATCCAAAAGATATTTTGGAGTACACTATAAATTTCTCTAGTTTAATATCACAAGCTTCTACTTTTACATAAGTCAAACTAATTTCTTAATTTTTTCCGTCTGTGCAGGAAAGATAAAGTCTATCGATGATGATAGTATTAAGATATACAATTTTAAGATATCTCTTTTGGAGGGAGTTTAGAGATGGTCAAGGAAAATTATTACTAGAATACTTACATAAGGTGAAACATACTCTCAACTTCACCACAAAATTATGGAGCATTAGAAAATAAGGCTAAACGTAACTAAAATAATGACTATCAAGATATTGGGGTACAACCACTCCGACGTCGCGGGTTCGAATCCGTGTGGTGACAGTCTTTACTGAAATATTGCAAGTGATGTTGCTGAGTTCGTGTCTCAGTCCTCTCTCTTGCAGGGCTGTCACGCGCGCATATCCCTCGATTTACATCCCACCTGGCCAATGGACCTCTAGTACATATGGGGGTTTCGCCTTCGGGACTTTCCCCTTCACAAACATATAGAAGTGGAAACTAACTGTTTAATTACTGTCAAACTTGTTGAGGATGAGCGCATGCAATATTATCCCCTGAGAGCTATCGAAGACGGTAAATTTCTATAGAATGACAACAAGGCCTCTAGCAAATATATTTGGAGAAAGACAAATGAGTATTGACATTTCATTCTAACTAAGCGTACAAACATAATGAAAAATTAATAATCTAAAAATACGTGCTTAAAGATATTAAGTTTCTTCTCCTTAATAGCCATTACCTAAATAAAAAACTTTTTTTTTGTATTTAAAATTATAAAATTCAAGAAACATCTTGCTTTCTAAAATTGTGTATCCCATCAACAAGACATAAACCATTTTGATACAGAGACAGTACATAAGTTAAAAAATATTACTTACTCATTCCGTCTTCCGTCCCAAGTTATCTAACATCATTTACTTTTTAGTTTATCTAAAAAAAATATTATTTTTTATATTTAAAAATAATTTAATTTTATGAATAATTTATAATCTTTTAAATATCTAAAATTTATTTTGAATCATAAATTTAATTTATTTTTTAAATTTTGTATCAAATTAAATAATGTGTGAGAGCTACTTACTACTAGTCACTACTCAGTGAGATTTTAGGTAGGTGTAAAAAAAAAAAATTGGGATAAAAATAAAGGCGTCTACTGTCGGATAAAGACAACACCGACGGCAGGTAGACCTCTTCTTCCAAGTGGGGCCCACATATGATTTCCCGGTTTCTTATTCCGTTACTTCACACTTCTCATACGTTACTTCTTTACTCCTATTTCATATGCCTTCCTCTATTGTTTTTTCCTCTAAAGAATGGAGATTAACAGTTTTACTATTCTTTTGTAACTATATATGATTTAAAGCGAATTTACCTATTATTTTCTCCGTCTCAAAAAAAATATTTTAATTTAATTTGATATGAAATTTAAAAAATAAAAATAAAACTTTTAAAATCAGTGATCCAAAATAAATCTTAGGTATTTGTGTAATTTTAAATCATCTCATAAAGTTAAATTATTTTCTAAATATAGAAATATGTCAAAATTTTTTAGACAAATTAATATGAAAAGTAGGATAATCTTTTTGAAACGGAAGAAGTAATATTAGTTTCATTTTAAATTCTAGAGAAACATTTTTTTATGGACATTAAACTCAGCAATAAAATGCCCGATATAAATTAAAATAATTATAAAAACATTTACATCTCTCTGTGAAAAAATTGCTAATATTAGAGTCGTCTTAGAAGTCAAACAATTACAACGAACCTCTTATATCTTAACTTTCTAGTTTAACTCTTTCTACTCACGTGACACTGATGAATGCTTCTGATCAATAGGATACAAAGAGGAAGATGATTTTTTTTAATGAGTATATATTTAAATCAATCATTTTTAATATCTAATTTCAGTTAATCAACATTTGAAATTTCGAATGATATGAATTGAATAGGATTACAATAATAGATGATCAGAGTAATCAATTCCAATTGGCTAGGCTTAAGACATATTAAATTGATTGAATTTAAAATATTTTAGTTATAATATATTATTATTTTATATCGTTAAAGAATATTTAGTCAAACTTGAAAGTATCCAAACTCTCCAATCTAAAAATAAAGGGGGAAAAACGTGAAGGGACAATTACAAAAACAATTAAGCTGCAATTCGCAATAATACAATTACAAATTTAAATCCTAGTAATCTTCATAAAATGTCCAATTATGCATTTTGTACTTCACTAACTATGTAAAATAAAGAGAAATGATATATATAAATCTTTAATTTTATATTTCATCAGTTTTAAAATAGCTGTCACGTTTGATTTTCTTGAGAATCAATTCTTTGAGCTAAATTAGACCAAATTAATTCAACATTTTAAATATTTAAAAACTATACAAAAATATTATAAGTAGCAATTCTTATTATACAATATGATAAAAATGATATATTTAACGAGTTATATTTATTGTTGTTTTTGAGCCTAACATGTAAAGTTTTTTCGTAATTAATAAAATTTACTTTAATTATTAAAAATTATCTTAAAATATTGATCAAAACACATGTAGTTTGATTTTCGATAAGCAAAAAATGATATGTATTTTGAGATGGGGAGTATAATAGTAATCGAGTGGATTGGGGAGCAAGAAATTGATTATATCTGTTTCAATTTATGTGACAATGTTTGAATTTAGAGAGTTAAACTTTTTTATTTTGGCCAACAATAATAATAACATACTCAATGTAATCATACAAGCAGAGTCTGAGGAAGAATGTACGCGGACCTAACCCTAGTTTGGAAGGGAGAGAGACCGTTTTCGATAAATCCTTGGCGCAAGACAAACAAACTTTATATTTTGGTCACCAATTTAAATATGCATTAAGTTTTCTAAAATAAAATTTATCTTTTAAATTACGTAAAAAATACTATAAGTTATAATAATTATCAGGTCAAAACATTTGAAAAGCATATGAAAATATTAATGTTAAAAACAGTATTTGATTCTAGAAACGTGAATGATACTCGTATAAATTGAGACGAGGAGTAATAAACAAAGGGCTAATTTTGTCTTCTTAGCATGATCACCACTTTATCCATTTCGTCACAAGTCAAAAAACGGTCGTCAGAGAAACTGAACAGACTCCCCCCTCCCCCCCCCCAAAAAAAAAAACACCCCTCACTACATCCACCGGTAACCGGCTAGTGGTATTATATCATGCCGCAAAAGCGCATGATTGACGGCCCCATATCACATACGTGTCAACTCCCAATTGGTGTATGTAAAGTCTTCGGGATCCATAACGTTACTAGTATATTTCAACCAATTCAATTCAATAATAATAATCAAACATAAAGAATAAAACACACACACACACACACAAACTCATTCTCTCTCTAGAACAAACTGTGTTTCTTCATTTCATTAATTTCCCGAATTTCACCTAATTTTTTTTTATTTTCCAATAAAAATTCCATTTTCAAACTCTACAATGCGTGATCTTTCTATTTTGATCAGTTTCGTATTTTGAGGTTTTTTTTTTTCAAAAAAAAAATGTTGGAAGCAGTGGAGAGTGCAGTGCATGGAAATGGGTTTACTCAGTTACAGAGCTGTGGAGGTGGAGATAGTAGTGAAGAGGAATTATCAGTGTTGCCACGTCATACTAAAGTTATAGTGACGGGTAATAATAGGACTAAATCTGTATTAGTTGGTCTTCAAGGTGTTGTTAAGAAGGCTGTTGGTCTTGGTGGTTGGCATTGGCTGGTAATTTAATATTCACTTTATTATAGTTTATATTTTTATAGAAATGGGTTGTTTTTAAAATTCGAATTTTGGGTTGTGAGTGATTTTTTTTACTGGGTTCTCAATGTGGGTGTTCACTTTAATTTAGTTAGATTTTAATTTATCTTTATAGAAATGGGTTGTTTGTGAAATTTGAATTTTGGGTTGTGAGTTAATTTTTATACTGTGTTTTGAATGTGGATGGTATTGGGTTTTTGTTAAGCCATTCATTGGGTTGTTAAAGCAATGTGGTATAATACTGAAAATTAGATTTTGGGTTGTTTATAGTTTGGTGATTTTGAGTTTTCAACTCATAAAGTTTCAATCTTTTTTGTTCTTTTATACTGGGTTTTCAATTCTGTTGCTTTTTTAATGTAAACTGTAGTATCACTAAGTCTCATTGTTTCTATTTATTTGAAGTACTTGGGTTGGATATCTTTAGATTAATTTATCAGAAATTGAATTTTACATTTGAGATTAAGGCCTCTCATTTGTTAAGCCATTCACTGTCAATAGAAAGATTCTTCTAGATTTTTCAAATAACAAATATTTTTCTTGCTTTATTAACCTTGTGATGATTTTGTTGTTAATATAATGTGTTAGAACTAAACAGAACCATGATCCTGTATGTGGACAAGCAGATTTACTTGTTTATTTCTTGTCTTTCCTGTTGCTTTTAATCTGATAGAATCAGATTAACAAACATTAGCCTAATTTTGTTTTTGTGAAACTGTTCAACGCAAAAGTATGTTACTTTTTTCTTTGGTGGGGGTGGGGGTTCTAGTATCGACTAAACGATATGTAGTGATCTATTACTACTGGGTTTTTGGAATTCAGCTAATTTTGGGTTCACCGAAAAATTGCAGGTTCTTACAAACGGCATAGAGGTGAAACTACAAAGGAATGCTTTAAGTGTGATTGAAGCTCCTACTGGTAATGAGGATGATGATGACCTTGAATTTGAAAACGTCCAGTGGAATGGTTCATATATGGGTGAGTTACCTAATTTATGATAAATCATAGAAGTAATTAATTTAGCTTCGAGCGTGCTCTATATTTTTGTGGAAGTGCAAAATATGATATGGTTTCCTGCCATCTCTGTATCTTTTGATTCTTGAAATTCTTATAGTTACATAGGATTCTTTATGTTCAGAAAACCTTTTTGCTTTTATCACTGCTGCTGCTAGCTCTTTTTTCTTTATTGTGATTATTGTCATTTGGCCCACCCTTATAAAGTAATGTGATTTATTTGCTTTCTATTTCTTTAGCATCCGATGATACTCAAAAGTCTCATAGGTCAAGGC
The DNA here is from genome assembly GCA_029783415.1 of Anisodus acutangulus. Lineage (NCBI taxonomy): Eukaryota > Viridiplantae > Streptophyta > Magnoliopsida > Solanales > Solanaceae > Anisodus > Anisodus acutangulus. The sequence continues at coordinate 3,673,502 of CM056503.1, forward strand.
ATCACATACATAAATCGTACGGGTCATCTCACAAGGCCATGAGCCGCTCCCTTTCATGTGACTCACAGTCGAAAGGATCTATTTCTACACATCGTGGGTCCTTGGTATGAAAGTATCTGAAGCTTTCTTTTTTAATAGACATTACTTCAACATATAGCTGTTTGACTCTTTTAAATTTCTACAATTTTCTAACAGAAGGTTGACCTAAGCAAACTCGAGATGGCTGCACTGTGGAGATACTGGCGACACTTTAACCTTGTAAGTGGATTACAGTAATTACCAGTTTCCTGTATCATCTTTTTCATTAGTATATGATATTAACTTCATTACCAAATTCTTTTCTGGCCATCTGAATAGAGGGAAGCTATACCTAACCCCTCGAAGGAGCAATTAATTGATGTTGTCCAAAGGCATTTCACATCCCAGGTACTTTCTTAATTATCTGTATGTTGCTGTTCTTTATTTGATCAATTTTAATGTGAAGGGTAATTGCGCTCAATGTTTTCATGGCACTTCCATAATTTTAGGTATCCTTCCGTACTTCCGTTCATAAGTAGTTTTCTTTCTGGATTTAGTATGTTCTTGGTACAAGAAATCTGGTTCTTGTATTATGTCAACTTCTTTTGATAACTCTGCAATCTAAAGTGATTGGTCAATTTTGGAATGATGTTTATCGTTCTTGTAACAATGACACTTTGTTGGTACCACGGAACACCATATCTGGCCTTCTTGCATGTATAATTGTGTGCTTATATGTTATATTCTACTCCTGGTTTTTGATATTATGCACTGCTGACTGCATTTTGTCACCTTTTACGGGTGAAGCAATTGGACGAGTTGCAGGTAATTGTGGGATTCGTCCAAGCAGCCAAGAGACTCAAGACGGTCTGCAAATGACTCGGGGCCATTCCTTTTGTCGTGCTCCCAACGCTAACAAATAGTGGTACCTTTGTGTCCACTTGCTATTGCAGTCAAATGTGTAGTATATGTATACTCCTGTTTATCCTTTATGTCTTGCTTAGTCCTAGTTATGTAGATAAATGAACTGCTAAACTAACTCCGGAGGTCTCCTTTTGGTTGGATGTACTTCACATGTATAGTCTGATGTGTGAACTGTTGATCATCATTCAACCAACTGAATCTTGGTTTGGTATTAGTGACGAAGCTGCTATTCACTCCATTTGAGTTCATTCACACAGACTACTTTCATTCCCCCACCCCCTTGATTTTGGTTGGTACAATTTGAAGTTCATACTAGGGGTGGCAAAAACCAGTTCAAGTTTGGGTGGGTTATGACACCCATGAGCTCATTTAGAAAATAAACAATCAGATTAAAATTTGGTAAGAGTAGGTTGGGTTGGGCATATTGTTTAGCCTAACTGATTTAGTCCATCTTAATCAAAGTAATCTTTGACTAGTGTTGGCAAGGACCCATATATTAATTCAATCTATTTTGACTTGCTGAAATTCAGTTCAACTATCCATTTGCCACCCCTGGCTGGTACAAATGGTAGTGATAGTCTTGTTATTTTACATGTATCTTTTTTATGGAAAATTATGAGGGCGATAGAATGTCCGATATATACAGTTGAACGTTTGATTTTTCTATTCACAACTTAGTGTCCTTCCATTATGTTGCAGATATCTTGTAGTACCAACAACTTACAAATGTTGGTATTGAGTCACATCACAGTTTATACTCACATTAAGTGACATGTATACTCAAGATATGGGACAGGCAGATACTAGATAGACACACCAACATTTATCATTCACCTAATAAATTTCTTCTATGCTTACTTTGTTGATGTTGAATATTTTCTTGCTACTATAGTTCATAGATCGTTCTTATGGCCCAACTTGCCACTTGGCATCAATCAGTCCGTGTTTGGACATGAACTGGTTGGTTTAGATAAGCCCTTCCTCGTCTTCAGCAGTTGATCTCGTTGGACCTTTCTAGGGCGTGAAGCTATCCTAAAAAACGACCTGCCTTTGTAAAAAAGAAAGTAACTTTGGAAACTGTATTTGAAAACTAAAGTTATATTTGGACATGAAAATAAAGTTGAAAATTTTCAATTGAAAACTTAAATAACTTAAAAACCTGTCTTTCAAATTTAAAATTCCATATTTCAAGTTTGAAATTTTAAAATAGTGAGTCAATTTGACGAACTGGAATCTTCTTGAAATATTTTCCAAATATCTATGGCCAAACAGTAAGTGTAATATCGTTAACTACAGGGAAGGTTAGCGTTATTTAGTAAAATTTGAAGAGAGATATCTGTCAAATTATTAAGGACATACACAAGTCTCACATTGAAAGTTAGTTGCATGTAGAAATTCTAATACACGGGTAAATGTATATCCTCATAAACCCAGATTGACGTAAATCTCTTGCAAATTCTAACTCACTTGTTCATCTCTACTGTCTATTTCCAACATAACAGTATCAGGCATTATCAGTGAAAATTTTCAAGTTTCCCAATACACTGATAAACAAACGAGTTTAGGTCTGTACTCGCAGACCGACACAAAAAAGAGAAAAAACTACAAGGTTCGACTAGTCAAAACTGAAACTGCACAAATTGTAGTGGATTAAACATACAGAGCAAACAAAAATCTTGTTTTCTGAGGATAATAACACTTGCTAACTAGTTCTCAATAGAAATAGATATCAGTATTCAGATTGCTGAGCAGTCTAAGGTAGAGATCTTCTACTCCTCCTTCGCTTCCTTCGACTATCATCACTTTCCTCAGAACTGGATGACGTTGATTCTGACTCGGATCCTGAAGATTCAGAATCGGATGAACTCCCAGACTCATCTGATTCAGAAACAGGCTTCTGTTGTTGCATGATAAGCCTTGGCATGTTCTTGAGATACTCTCGCAGATTCTCGGTAATTCCACCCAGACCGATAGAAGTGAAGAAGTTGATGGCAAACCTTGTGTTCTTGGGATTATCCTTAGGGAAAATAGACTCCAAAGAATCTTGCATGGTGGGGTCGTTAAGACGCTCATTCAACAAGCGGATACCTAGGTGCTCCGACAACTCCTGCATAAATGAAACATCTAGAGTGAATTTAAAGCTAACAGAATAACGTCGTATTACTGCTGATAAGGGTCCCCCAAGCACCCGTTACTTAAAAAAGAAAACAAAAAAGCATAAAACCCCAGAAAAGAGCAGGAGAAAAGATGACGGGCTTCGACAAAATGCATCTTTTGACATGTGATATATGTAATAGTGATAAGAGACTTCAAGCATGTCGATAAATAGAAAATAGATACTCCAAAACAACAAATTCTTTTAATATAGCAGAGGGTAAGAAATTAGGCCACAAAGATCAAGCAACAACATCAACAACATACCCAGTGTGATCCCACAAGTGGGGTCTGGGGAGGGTGAGGTGTGCGCAAACCTTACCCCTACCTTTGTGAGGTAGAGAAGTCGTTTCCGATAGACACTTGGCTCAAAAAAAGCGTTTTCCAAAATAGGTTTGAGAAATATACGAGTAAAAAGCTAAGATGAAAATATCGAAGATAAGAAAAGTATTGACAACAAAAATAGTAAAAGTAGCCAAAGTAAAAGAAATAGCAGTAGTAATAAAAATGAAAAATAAGAAAAAAATATATATTGGTAAGGAAAAGAGGGAGCATTCTCTAAACTAGAACCATGCTCTCCCTCAGAAAAGAGATAAATCAATACACTACCTACTAACCTTCTACCCTAATCCTTATCTACAACCCTTCCTCACGAAAAGCTGCAAATTTGTGGGGGAAAAAAATAGAGACCTTATTAGATGTACCTGAAATAGGATCTTGATAAAGATACGAGAAGAGGATGTCGTGTCCTCCTCCGTCAGCCGTATATAAGCCAAACAATGCCAAGGCAGAGCATCAGTGCCGAGCAAATGAGCAAAAAACTTGGCCACGTTACGCAGTTTATTAGTTTCAAGCCGGTGGATCATGGAGTACTGCTGCACAAAACATTTTTCAAAGTTTTCCTGATGAATTCTGTTGATCATGCAAAAACGTTGTCCCAGTAGTCCATAGTAGCGAAGATAAGTTCTCTCCTGACTGCAGCACTCCAATAACATTATGCACAACTCCATCTGCAAGGATCCAACCAATATATATCAGTTTTCTTTTCTTTATTCTCACAAATGGTTTTTTAGCAGAACCAAGCAAAGAAACGTTCATCAATACAAGCATAGATAACATGCCTCAGGACAAAATTGATTACAACATCAGCACGATTTTTCAACTTTAGCCAGTCTCCCAGAGAAACCAAGTTCAGAATACCAGGCCAAAATATGTTACTTATTGACAACAAAGAGGTAAACAAGTCAACATTAATATATCAAACACTTAACAATTATCCTGATGTTGACTCTGTCCATAGTCCTACAATATTATCATCCATCATCTAATCTTTCCCTGAAATTGAGTGTGAACCAATCTAAGAAAATGTAACACTATTCCCCCCCCCCCCCTTTTCTTTTTTTGGTGGTGGTGGGAGAATTGTTAAGTGGCAACATAAGAACATGTGAAACAGTTATGCAATATGAAATGGCAGAAAACGGCTTGTTGTCACAAGGTGAAAGTGCTGATTTAAAGGAAGAGCAAAGAAAAATACCACCTTAATCCTAGTAGACAACACACATAACATGCAAGAGATGGAGTCAATCTGGATAACCTAACTAATGTGTAGATGTCTAATGTTCATTTCTGTTTTATACTACAGAAATTAACACTAAGCAGAAACCAAGGCAGTGCTAAAGGAAGAGAGAATCTGACAGAAACTCATAGCACCCTCCAGTACATCAAGCCAAAGCATCAATATACTATAATACTCCTTCAAATGAATGGAATTGTCAACTCCTTCAAATGCTCTTTTCTTTCCTATAAGGGTCCAAAAGACCAGACACAAAGGTGCAATATCCGCTCTCCCATTTTTTTTTTTTTGGTAAAAGTATACAAATTGCATTAGAAAGGCACAAGTAGATGCAAAGTTACAGAAAGAAATCTAAGCTTCAAACATATAGCTACATGAAGCTAGGTTGGTGAGCAAAAACCTGTGCAAACAGTCTAAACCTATGCTTCCTTAGAGACTCTGTTAAATAAGAGTCAAGGAGCCAACAAAATCCAAAAAGTTATCAACACTGTTTACATGAGTATGGAAATGCCAACTAAACAACATAACTAAGCAGATTCCTTTCGAAGAACTGGTAGGAGTTGATTTCCCATCAAAACATCTACTGTTTCTTTTGTCAACTCTCCATAGTATCCAGCTTTCAAAAACATCTTTGATAGAAAAAGGCATAACCCAATTAAGGCCAAATAAAGAGAAAAAGAAGTGCCAGCAGTCGCTGGGCAGTGCAAAAATAGATAATTCAGTCTCATTTGTCTGATGGCATAGATAGCATCTGTTGACAAGAATGATGCCGCTCTTCCTGGGGTTATCTTGGGTGAGGCAGGCACCTTTTAAAGCTGTCCAAGTGAAACAGCTGACTTTTAGAGGTCGCCTAGTCCTCCAAACATGCTTCCAAGGCCATTTATCAAGCAAACCATTCTCTGAACACCCAATCCTGTAGCATTCTTTCAGTGTAATCCCCCTTCTCTGAACACACATTCTCTCCCATTTTTCTATTGTGATGGATGTTCCACATCAGATCTAATATTAGCTGGAACTTCTGCTTGTATACAGGAGTTTTTCTCCATTATTAATAGCATTATGTACCTTATAAAGAAACTAATATTAGCTGGAACATCTAGATGGACAAGTCCAAAACAACCTTGCAGTAAAGTAGCAGGCGACTTGTGTCCTTCCCATGACATTTACTTGAACCATGAGATAATTAATTACTAAATTATCAATCTTAAAAAAGCATTGGCTACATGAATCTCCACCTCCATCGACCACAAGGCAAGCCAAAGGCATGATTCCCTACCTCCATTGCCATCTCTATTCCTCAAACATCAGTTTATCAGAACCCCAGAAAAATTGTTCACTTGATGCATGATTGAATGGCAATGCCCCTATTGCTATCCATGCCACAAATGATGCAAATCAAATTCAACTACAGCTCAAATTTTGGGTATTTGTTCTCTTTATATCTATCCAGAACTAAGCTTTTCCTAGACCTTATTTAAAGTTCTATTACCTTTCCTGTTTTAAGTTAACCCTTTTCACGTAATGACAACCAAATCAAAAGCGACATTATTATCTTTCCAAAACTCAAAGCACATGAACATTTACGTACAGATCAATCCTGCGCACACAATTTTGCAAATGACATGGCTCAACAGGAGTAGAATAACACAAAAAGAAAGTAAGAGATTCTGATACCAACCTCCTGACCAGGCTCTAGTTTGATTTTCAACAGCTTATGTCCTGCTTCTTCAAAGTCAACACTAGACATAATAGTCAGGTAGATCGTTCTCCGAAGGTTGATTAAGTTCGTCTCTGTTTCGTCCTTTATTTTCATTTGCTCCTCATCCTCTTCTTCAGACTCTTCATCTTCATCATCATCCTCAGATTCTGCATCGGAATTTCCTTCTTCTTCAGATTCATCACCAAGTAATGCCTTCTTTAATTCTTCGTACTTCCTTTCGTTTTCTAAGAAATTAGGATCCGGCTTGAAAATATCTGAGCACATAGAAAACAAATACAAATTAAAATTCCATATAATTGCTCCACAAACAAAATAACCACTAAAGCAATCCAGTATAACTTCTATAAAAAAAATTCCATCATAAGATGTACCTAAAGAAATTTCTGGATCTATTGTTTCCGAGAGAGAGACTTCATGGGTTAATTGATCTTCCTGCTCAACAAGGTCAAGCTCTGGGCGCACAGCTGGGAAACCCTGTGGAGGATGCATGTAAGTGATCTCACATTTTTTCTTGCTTTTATAAATAAGGATCAATTTTATTTTTCTTACTCAGAAATCAACTAAAAAAACTCACCTGAAACTTTGCTTTTCGCAAAGCAAAGAGGCTTTCAATTAAGAACTGAACCCTCTTATCTATTTCTCCTTCATGAAGTATACCACGGAACCGCTCAAAGATTCCTATTTAAATGCAAAAAGGGCATTAGCATAACAAACACATCAAAACCTTTTTATAAATAAAAAAAATATAAATCGTGAATATTATACAATGATCTTTCAAGGTGTACCCACCATGCAATCCTCGTGGACAGAGGTCCAGAAGCATTGAACCACACTCTGTAACAAAACCAACTGCAACCTCAACACTATCATCAGTAGGTTTCTCCAACAAAACTGTAAGTAGTTCGAGAGCAATAAGCTCGTGAACAATTTGCTGGTTTACAAGGTGAGCAATAAATTTGACAGCTGCTAACAGCTGAGGCTGCAAGAGTGAAAGATTAAGGATAAGACAGATTGTGAAAAGATTCGCATAACATGTATTGAAATAATTAGACTAATTGGCATAGTAACCCCACCCCACCCCGCCGATTAAGGGTAAGACCAATTATGAAAAGATTTGCATTATGAAACATGTATTGAGATAATTAGACTAACTGGTACAGAACCCCCCCCCCCCCCTCCCTTTGTTTCTCTTGAAAGTCATATTTTCTCAGGAGGATTTTCAAGTATCTTTGTGACATCCAAATAGACTGTCCGTGCTTGGTCATCCAAACAGTAATGATTTACAACAACGATACAGTATGTTGCACGAATAAAAGGACAGGAAAACTGCAAGCATGAAAGCAAGAATATGAACCTTATCATTACGTTTATAAGCTCTTTGCAGCTGCAGTATGATCCTTCTTAGCAACAGATCACCCACTTCTGGGAACTTCGTGTTAACAACAGCTACTAGAGCAGCAAACACATCAGTAAAACCAGGAGAAGCCATTTGGGACTTCATACAGGATCTACAGAACAGACCCCTCCCACGGATCAAATTCTCCGCAAACAACTCTGGAATAATGTTTTTGAGGTTCACTGCATTAACTTTATTCACCAGCCCATTAATACTTTTCCTCAGAGCATCCCAAGTCATCCTCTGGTACTCAACACTGCTCTTGTCCTGAACATCCTTCATCATTCTAGCCAATTTGAACGGCGGGATGTAAACACCCCCACTCCTGCCCATCTTTGCTACTAAGTCTGTACTCAAATTACCATCTTGCTTTTGCACCTTGGAATCCTCATTGGCTTTAACAGCCGCATCCTCTTGTGCATTATCTTTCCTGCTTTTCTCTTTTCCATACTTATCATCTCCAACCCTTTGGCTTGTATCCTTTCTATTATCGTCATCACCATCAACCCTCTTTTCTCTTTCTACATCCCTCCTCTCTTTCCTATCCCCTTCTCTACCATCATTATGCCGGTCAACCCTATCCTTGTACCCGTGCTCATCCTTCCTTCTCTTATGCACCTTTTCATTATCATCTTCCCGTCGCCTCCTCTCCTTCCTATCATCGGGTTCACCTTCATTCCTTTGACTCCTCTCCTTCTTATCATCCTTTAAGTCACCAGCTTCACCCTCATATCTTCGCTTCCTCTTTCTCCTATCATCTCCTTCATCATCATCAACTTCGGACCCGTTTTTCCTTCTCTCCCTCTTATCTTCCCTCTCATCATCACTCACCCGTTCATTTTTTCTCCTCCTATCCGTCCTGTCATCATCGTCCTTAATGTCATCTTTTCGCCTCCTTTCCACCCTTTCAGAAGCATCTTCATGTTCATCTCGCCTTTTACGCCTCGAATCATTCCTATTTCCACATTCAGTTCTTCGCCTTCTCCCTGTCCTATCATCCTTCTCTTTATCCTCACCATCATCACTCTCACGTTCAATTTTTCGCCTTCTCCCACTCCTATCATCTCTCTCATCATCAGATTTCTTATCGTCATACCTTTTCCTCTCTACTTTCTCATCCTCTGAATCCTCCTTTCTCCTACGGTGCTTATTATCACTCATATACATCTCCATAACCTTAAAATTGAGCTTAGAATTACAGATTCAATAAGCACATACAATGTCTAAATACAGTATAGTTTTTTTCAATACCAGTTAAAATCAACAATTAAATGAAAGCAAATCGCCGAAATATATAAAAATAGATCTGAGATTTAATTGAACAACATAACCTTTTGCCCTCAGCTGAAACCTGAAAGTGGGAGGATTTGGGCAAAAGGACCCTAAATTCTCCAATTAATGTATTATTTGTTTTCCACCCGACGAGGGAGCTTTTGGACTCTTTTCAAATCTCTCAAATACACACAATACCCGACGCTTTTTATTTATTTTTGTTGAAAAAGAAATTTATCTATGTTATATTAAAAGCACGAAGAATATTAAAAATATTAATTAAATTTGTCATCTAGAACTTAAAAAATTCTTTTAATCAAAATAAAAACCTACTTATGTTAGAAAAAGCATCTATAAAAGAACCTAATAATGAACTTGTGGATAAATCCACACAGATGGGAAGAAAAAAAAAATACAGACGCCACACTAGCTATGAAGCCAACCGCATTGAGATCAGATGTCATTAGAGATGTGCCGCAACAGTTTTATTAGATGCAAATTGGATGAAGTTGTAACCTGAGTTAGCAGCTAAACTTTTCTCATAACTCTAATGCGTATCAAGTTATTAATTATTGACTTTATATCAAGCCAAATCATGATATTTGACGCTTTAGTTTATAAATTCGATTATATAATATTTTTTTATTGCGTTTTGTATGGGTTTTTTAGGATCTATGCTACCTGTTTTGTGTGTGTGTGTGTGTGTAGTAGACACTATGCACGAACAATAGTGAACAAAATTGTATATCTTGGATTCAAGTTTCCGGCAATAAATAAAAAATTATAACATTGGTTGAATTTCAAAGTAGAACAAACTTACTTCTCACAACCTCATCAGGTCCATCAATGCGTTTAATATGAAAAATATAGTGATTTTGTGAGTAGGAAACATTAGTATCATTATTCCATAGTATTGCGCTAGTGGTTGTCGATGTAGCACTGACCCCCTTGCTACCAGTGCATACAAAATCGTAATATGAATTAGCTATAAATGAAAGAAATAATTCACTAATTATTTTCATTAATTGAAAGATTATATATACATTTACATATTTTCATAATAGGAGAATCTTATTCATATTCTTATTCTACTTCTAAAATCTTATTCTACTTGGAGATTAACTATACAATTATGGCAAGTGTACAATATTAATTAGACTACAACATTACATATTTGTACATGGAAAGATACACCATAAACTGCCCACGGATGGGCAGTAAAGGGCAATAACCTACCGAGAACAATATACGATAAATATACATAATATACACATGTATATTGTGTGTATATTATGTATATTTAACACATCCCGCAGTCATAGCGGGCGATCTTCGAACGCTAAGACTGTCCTTAAAATCTTCAAAAAGGACCGAGGGGAAGACCCTTTGTAAAGATGTCGACAATTTGATACCTTGACGGGACATGGCAGACGCGTACCTGACCACGAGCAACCTTTTCGCGGACAAAATGTGTCCATTTCGATATGTTTAGTGCGCTTGTGCTGAACCGGATTACCAGAAAGGTAGATGACACTAATATTATCGCAATAAACCAATGGTGCTTTCTAAATAGGTGAATGAAGCTCCAATAGCAAATTACGTAACCAACATGATTCCGATACCACATTAGCTACCCCTCGATACTCGGCCTCGGCACTGGATCGGGAGAATGTCGACTGACGTTTGGCAGATCATGAGACCAGGTTATTGCCAAGAAATATACAATAGCCAGACGTAGACCGTCTGGTGTCTGGACAGTCACCCCAATCAGGATCCGTACATAAGACAAGTGTGGACGTCGAGGAAGGATATAAATGCAACTCATAGTCAAGTGTACCCTAAATATACCGAATGATGCGTTTGAGTGCATTCATGTACTCAACTCTGGGATGATGCATGAACAAACACACCTGCTGGACAACATACGTAATATCTGGTCTCGAAAATATAAGATACTGAAGGGCCCCTATAAGACTGCGATAGGGGGTCGGATCCTCGTATGGTACGTCGGTCGCGGCACTAAGCTTGGGCTTAGTATCAACTGGAGTGGAAGTGGACTTATAGGATGACATCCCAGCTCTCTCAATGATCTCAGTTGCATACTTCCTTTGAGATAAGAACAACCCATCTGAATGACGAGTGACAACAATCCCCAAAAAGTAACTCAAGGGCCCTAAGTCTTTCGCAGCAAACTCAGAGCTGAGCATGGTCATGATATACTGGCGTAAGGCATCGGAAGAGGCAATCAAAATAATATCATCCACAAATAACAGAATATAGACCAAGGATGAACCACGCCGGTAGATGAACAAAGAATTAGCCGACCTGCTGTGAGTGAACCCAATAGTCGAAACATAGTCTACAAACCTCGTATACCAGGCCCGGGGAGACTGCTTAAGCCCATATAAGAATTTCTTCAACAAACATACATGATGAGTGTTTGGGATCCCTGAATCCCAAAGGCTGATGCATATAGACTGTTTCCTTGAGATCTACATGTAGGAAAGCATTCGTTACATCTAACTGATGAATATGTCATGCCTTCGAAAGAGCCAAGCTAAGCACAGTGCGAATGGTAGCTGGCTTGACCACCAGACTAAACGTCTCACCATAATCTATACCAATCTGATGAGTCTTACCATCACCCACAAGCCGCGTCTTATGTCGAACAAATGAACCATCTGAATTCTCCTTATGAGCAAAAATTCACATAGACCTGATAATATTAATACCAGATGGACGGGGCACCAACTCCCACGTCTTATTATCAATAAGAGCATTATATTCATCGGTCATATCAATTTTTCAATTCGGGTCATTTAAGGCAGACACATGATTACGGGGTAAGGGGGATTTAGGGACATTAGAATGTAAATTAAAATGTCTTTTTGGTTTAAAAATACCCCGTTGACTACGACTGACCGATTTATGACTCGAGGAAGAATTGGGCGAATTTTGGGAATTTGCTGGGCTCGGGACGGACTGGCTAGCAGGCAGTGGGCCTACTGGCCCAACTACGTAAACAACATCAGGAACTGGACCGCCTCGAGTGGCTGGTCGCCCAATTGCTGAACCGCCCAGCTGGCAGATCTTGGGACCGGCAGCAAGGTGAATCAGTGGGACGAGCGGGCAATGGGCCCGCTGGAGAATTTTGGGTACGGGATACGTCCAAAAAATGGTGAATAATATACGGGGATATACTATCATCCAAAAAATTATACGAACTAGGCACGAGAGTATTAACTTTAGCAAATGGAAATTGAGATTCATCAAAAATTACATGGCGATTAATGATGATTTTATTAGAGGATAAATCAAAGCATTTGTAGCCACGATGATTAGACGGAAAATGCAAAAACACACACGGAGTAGACCGGGCGTGAAGTTTGTTAGTTGTGGGGGGACGGGAATAACGGATAACACAAATATCCAAAAACCCGAAGATGTGAATATGAATGAATTTTATTTAATAAGATTTGAAGGGGGGAGAATATGTCAAACATTTGGAAGGAATTATGTTAAGGAGATAGGTAGCCATTTGTAGAGCATGATGCCAAAAAGACGGGGGTACGAAAGCATGAATTAATAAAGTTCGGACAATGCTATTTATGGAACAAATTTTGCATTCGGTTTTCCCATTTTGTGAAGACGTATGAGAACACGAAAAACGAAAATTGATCCCATTATTAGTATATCAAAGTTTCACCTTTAAAAGTTTCACTTTAGCACATTATGCTGGAGTTTATATGTATGAAAATTTCGAGCTCCAATATTGTGCTATGGAATTTCATTTGTAAAAGCTTTTAATTCTAGAATTCTATACTAGAATTTCCCCAGGTAGTATTTTTTATATATATTTTTTCAAATTTAAAAGTAGCTAAGTGTGAAATAGATTTGAGATAATGGCTAAAATTAGATTAGCGGCCCAAAAAAGTGGTTTACTTGCCAATTTCTTTCAGAGATTAATGGATTAGTCCTCACTCCTATTTGGGCCCTGTATTTGTTCACGGGAACATATTTTGGGCCCCCAGGTAAATGCAACTTATTCAATAGTGGAACTCCTTGATTTTCAACAAACCAATGCAGTTCATCATTTGTACGATTGCCCTATTTTGGGGTGGTCTTTAATTTTTGTCCCTCAAATTGATAGTCTTTAATTTTTGTCCTTCATCAAGAAGAATGATCAACAATACTCCCGAGGTTCTGGGTATGAACCCCAGTAAAGTAAAAAAAAATCGCTAGGCAAGCTTTTATAGCAAACTATGTCTATTCGGGCAAAAGTTATGCCTTGCGACTTTTTTTACTAAGCTGGGGTTCGAACCCAAAACTATAGAAGTTATACCTTAAAGCATAACTTTTGCGATAACTTTGTCTTGCGAAAATGTTTTTTTTTTTACTGAGTTGGGATTCGAATCTGAATCTCTGGTTTTATAGACCTACGAATAAGGGTATTTTGGCTCACAAATTTTTATTAAATGAGAATTAAGGATAAAAATTAAAGATCACTAATTTAAGAGATAAAAATTAAAGACCAGTCCATATGAAGGAAATCGGCGCGAAAAAATGTTTTCAAAAGGAGGAGACATTTGAATGGGCTTGGTATCTTTGTGAAACCTTGGGCCTAAGCCCTTCATTGGATAATTTTCTTTTCTTTTTTTCTTTTGTAATGGAAAAAGGAACTTAGTGTGACTATAGATAATACAAAATAAAAAAGTTGCTTATGCTTAGGCGATATGATTACCAAATGATTCCTCTTCTGATTTCTCTAAAAAATCATTTTCAAAAACTGCTCTACGTACGTAGGTAGTAGGCGGGTAGCATTGCTTCACTATAAAATACTTCATTCGAATAAAAAAGAATGTTCACTTAGTCATTTACACCCTCTTTAAAAAAATACTAACTTCTATGTAAAAATGAATAATTTAACTAAAATATCTCTTATTAAATAGGTAATGAGATCATCTAACACTTAATAAGGGTAAATTTTAAAAAATAAGATTAAGTTTTTTTTGATTTGGTAAATGAATATTTTTTTATTTAAAAAAAAATACTAAGTAGACAATCTTTTTATCTGAAAGGATTATTATCGGAAATATAATAGGCAAACCCAATAATCGTTTAGATATATAATAGAAATAAATCAGAGTTTTGCGTACACCATTGAATATATAGCCTAACATATTAATGGTATTAGTAACATAGTACTAGAATCATGATGAACTTAGATTGCTTGGTTGAGGGTATGCTATTTGGTCAAATATGAAGCAGTGTTGTCATATACTCTATTAAACCTTTATTTCCATTTATAATTTTTATAGGTCCTAGATGCAGTCAAAGATACTTTTTGATACTCCTACTATTATATAGACCCAACTTTCTGAATTATATCTGGAAAAAATTAGAGTACTTTATATGTTTTGAACAGATTTGAAGCTTAAAGTTTTATTGACGAACGATGAAATACAATGAAACAAAATAGTAGTCATAAAGTGCACAAGCAAATTGGACACCTAATTTTTGGTTGGTTTAGTAACTTTTCCAGCTTTCTTGGGAACATACAAGTTACCAATAATTTAGATAGAAACGGACACGCCTTAACAAATTGTACGTAGTAGAAAAGTACAATATGCTAAAGTGGTTAGTTGATGCATGTTTGAGGAAGAAAACTTGGAATTGTTCATCTTCGAATTACAAGAGAGTACCAAATTGTTTCGTGATCAATATCTATAGTTGGCATAGGTATATACTTGAGGCTCTAATTAATATGTTTATTAACTTTGGATGATTTTAATTAACTATATAATGTTTCACACAACATTGATTTTTGAAAGACTTGATCACTTATATTAACGAAGAAAATACGATGGGAAAACACATTTATATTATCACATTAACATGAATTTTCAATCGTATAAGCGTCACCAACTCCGAACATTAAATTTACAAGAAATGGGTCATAGCAACGACATATGAAATTTAGTACTAGTGGCATATGTAGGGGCGGATCCAAGTAATTATTTTAATCAATGGATGCAGAATACGTAATTGTAATTACGTATATAGTTAAGACTAAAACAATGGATGCGTCTTGCATCCACAGTCGATCGGAAAATGTCATTTTAGGTAAACGTGCACAAAAAAACTTGGTTATCACTCGGTGTTCGGTAGTCGTACTTGGAGCTTGACTAATCCGAATTTGTGCCACATAAGATCAATTTCAGAGGAAAACACTCTTTCACATAAATTTTTTCATACCTAAAATTCAAACTCAAGACTTTTAATTAAGGACGAAAGGATCCTATCATACTACCCAACTTTTGTTGGTAAGAAGTTTTGCTAAAATAACATCATCATCGTCTAGTTTTAGTCTTAGATATTTTCAATCACGTGACGTTTAAAAATGTAATCATGTTCCCCATTCTCTTGGAACTCACTATCAATATGCAAAATTACATACACTGTATACTTTATATTTCGTCAGCCATTTCGGCGTTGTCTGTGATAATTGGAATTCTGGTAGGCATGCATACTATTATTCAGGAAAAAAACAGTTTTTTTTGCTAAGTCTGGTCAAAGATTCAGTTGGTAGATCCCACATTTATTGAGTAATCCTTTAGAACAACTTATGGAGGCCACTACCTAATCGACCTTAGCTTCTTCATGTAAATATTATATCCCACTAGCATCGCACGTCTTGTTTTCTTTGTTCTCTTGCACAACTTGTTCTTGCATTAGAATTCACAAGATCATCACAAATTTCTTGATAGACGAAGA
This sequence comes from Anisodus acutangulus, assembly GCA_029783415.1. Classification (NCBI taxonomy): domain Eukaryota; kingdom Viridiplantae; phylum Streptophyta; class Magnoliopsida; order Solanales; family Solanaceae; genus Anisodus; species Anisodus acutangulus. The sequence continues at coordinate 3,689,333 of CM056503.1, forward strand.
AGGGATAATCAAAGTAAATATTTATATTTAAGTTGTAAATATTCTTAGTATATTCAGGATATTTTTAGTTTTGGATTACATCTGTATAAGTCAATCATTTCTGGCCTCACGTCTTATACTGATGTTGATTGGGGTGGATGCCCGGATACCAGATGCTCCACCTCTGGTTATTGTATATTTCTCGGAGACAATTTAATCTCTTGGTCGTCGAAGGCCAGCCCACGCTATCTCGGTCTAGTGCTGAAGCTGAATATAGAGGGGTAGCAAATGTTATCTCTGAATCATGTTGGCTCCTTAATCTTCTATTGGAGCTCCATTGTCCAATCAAAAAGGCAACCGTAGTTTATTGTGATAATGTTAGTGCGATATATCTGTCGGGGAACCCCGTACAACATCAACGCACAAAACATATAGAGATGAATATTTTATTTGTCCGGGAAAAGGTTGCACGTGGACAAGTTCGTGTTCTCCATGTACCGTTCCGCTATCAGATTGCCGATATATTCACAAAAGATCTTTCGCGGATACTCTTTGATGATTTCAGGAACATTCTCAGCGTACGAGAATCTCCCACTAAGACTGCGAGGGAATGATAGATAAAGATTATTTCCATAATCAAAGTAAATATTTTATATTTAGGTTGTAAATATTCTTTGTATATTCTACCATAATTGCAGCCTAAATTAAGTCTTGTAAATATGTATATAATATTGTATTCAAGGAATGAAATGATCACATAAAATATTTCCTTCATGGTATCAGAGTCATACTCATTCCAATTCTTTGTTCACCGATGTTGGACCTCCAAATTATATTATTCACGCTCCAGTTAACTAGGTATGGACGTGCGGGGAGTGTTAAGAGTCTCACATCAGATATGAAATGGGAACATGAATTCCTTATATGGACTTGGACAATCATCACCCTACAAGCTAGCTTTTGGGGTTGAGTTATACCAAAGATCTATTCTTTACAATAATATTGTATACATGTTTACAAGACTTAATTTAAGCTACAATTATAATAGAATATACTAAGAATATTTATAACCTAAATATAAAATATTTACTTTGATTATAAAAATAATCAAAGATTATTTCCATAATCTATCAAGAAGTTCAATTTGACTCTTGCAACTAGTCGGTTTCTTACACTAATTAATTCTGAAAATAGATAATAACTTCGCACGTAAAAAAGGAAAATTGACTCATTTATCTTTCAGCCCAACTCTTTTTTGTGTGCGCGAGCCCAATTCCTTTTCTTACTGAGAATTCTTTATTAAGTGAAAAAATGAGTTCATCCTAATCAATAAGGAAAATTACACTCCGTTTTGAAATACCCGCGAATTTCTTCCATATATATATATATGGGTCGCAGTCAAAGGTATAAATTAGAAAGGAAATTTCATCCAAAAGAATGCAATTGCAAGACATTTCTTCATTGTGGAGATTAGCAAGGATAATTTAGTACTGAGCATAATTATCATATTCTTTTTATGTGAAAATATTAAATATATACTACATAATGTAGGCTCAAGGTCTGCATACACTATCCTCATCAAACCATATTTATGAGATTACACTGGCATTATGTTATTGTTGTTGTATACTATAATTTAGGTAAACTTATTTAATTTGCACCTTATAGAGCCGGGAATCTTTCATTGATATGAGCCCTATAATATCAATTATTTTGGCCCAATAATGTCAAATGGTCGATTTATAAAATTAAAATTATGTACACAGTGTTATAATTTCTTTAGATTGCTTACTCTTGAAGAACGGACTCGTAGAGTTGAAGATTTTTTTTTTATAATCGTGGTGTTCGAGCGACACACAGAGAAGAAATCACCTTGTATTTTTGTTTATACTGAAATTTGAACATGAGATCTCATGATTCTTAATCAACTTCATTAACCACGAGACCACACCATTGGGTGCTAGAGTTCCATAATTTTTATTTCCTGGTTTATTCCTTAGGTGACGATGCGATGATAAGATAATTCTACAACAAAACAACAATAACATACCCAATGTAATCCCACAAAGTGAAGTCGGGGAAGGTATTTTTGATAGACATGCCACTCAAAAAAACGTAGTCAATGGGGTAGGATAATTCTAATAATACCAAAATTAATAAATTTGTCATATAAAAGAATGATACCGATAGGTTAATATTGAAATGTTCTTTATTGGTTGATAATGTTAAAGTCTAAAATTCTTGGAATGCTTAGGAAGAACCTACAGTAATATTTATTTATAGAATAATCAATATAAGATTCCAAGAAGTCCATAAGGGTATATAAACATAAAAAAGTAAATAACTATTTTAACTAGATTACTACCATAGAGATATATATATGTAATAGCTTTTGACATCGTGTCTAATAAAATGTTCACATTCTTGGCGGAGAGGAGAAAAAGGACAAAATATTCAAAGAGAGACCAAATAAGTTGAAACCACAAATTAATTCACTAGCTAGGAAGATTGGAAGATACGACGTAATGGCACTTTCTCTCAAATGCTAATTGGATGTTACTAAGGCTGACGATATATATATATATATATAGGCTTTCATGATTACCAAACTAAGTTCATTTGTATTTGAAATAATATCATTTTTGGTGCTCAATTATTGATAAAATATAATTTTGGTTGATATATGATTTACTACATTTAATCTTTAGCTAATTAGAAGCATGTTACTCTCAAATATGAAGTAACGATATAAATTTAATATAATATATGAATAATTAAATAATAATGCGGTTAATAATTCTAAAAAATTGTGAAACATAATAAGCAAAGAAATTAAAAATGCATATTTCAAGCAATTAAAGGTTAGATATGCTCAGCTGAATTTCATAAGGACTATAATAAAAATTTATCAATAATTAATGGACTAAAACTACAATTAGCCCTTTTCTAATTTATAAGGTTATGGTTATTTTATTATTATCGTGACTCTTTGTCTTGTTGTATGTAACTCATACACATCAATAGTGCAACGATTTGTGTATTATAGCTTATCATAGCAAGTAGTATACTTTAGTTTTCAAGTTTCTTATAATCTCACTTTTAATGAACGGTTACCTGTGATTATAACATCTAAGTGATGATGTAGATTATTGTGATCATAGCAAGAGAGAATATGGAAAGCACTAGTTGCTGCTGCCAAAATGTTGGGTATAACCTTGGACATGAAAAATATTGATATGAAGTATCTGATCCATTTTCAGGTGACATCACTAGCTACTTGTATATATTCTGGGAATTGATTTACAGTGGAATTTTATCAGAACAAATAAAGATTCAAATCAGATTTAGCAATAGATTTATGGAATTATAAGAAGCTTTTTTTCGGTTTATAAGGCGCCTTTACACAAATTCCTCAAGTGGAATGTATGCGTGTCAACCGTATTAGAAATGGTTTAAAAATGTCTTTCTTTCATTTATTGGATCAAATTTACCCTCTTTCCACCTATTAGGATTAAAAATATCCTTAACGTGTTAGAAATAGCTCAAAAATACCCTCTCCTTCCACCTATTGGGTTAAATTTGCCCAACATTATTTTCAAGCTTAAATTTTTCCTCCATTAGGAGCACAATTATATAACATTTATTAAGCATTTGCTCTTTAGGGTTTAGGGAGTCTCAGATATCAAATTGTTACTGTATTAAAATAGTTCAAGAAGAGAGCTGGAATATAAGATTGATGAATTGTTATTCAAACTCAACTTTCTCTTTTACCCTCCCTGTCATTACAAAAAGAAAATGTCAACTGGTACATGTTCAACATAATTATTTTTTTGATTTACTTATCATTTAAAGTACAAGTAAGTTAATCCGGTTTATAAATGAAAAACTATATGATATATGACCTTATTAATCAATTGAAATATGATGAAAACTTAATTTGTTGTAAAAAAAATAGTACATTAAATTTTGGATAACTTGGTGAGTTTTATGACTTTTGTGTGTATAATTCTACTTAAATAGTCTATTTTCTAATTATAAAAAATTAGCGTTCTCTCATTATTACGAATACATTTGTTTAAATGACATTCTAAATAATTGAATTAATTCATGTTAAAATATTATCTTTAGGAATGTCTCTTTCTAATTTAGATATTATAGTGAATTCAATTAATTATAAGTAACTACTATTGATAATTCTTTGTTTCAGCAAGATATTTCACACTACAAGAAAGTATAGAATTGGAAATAAAACTTTAGCAACAATAAATATATTATTGCCAAAAAACGTAAATGGCAATAAAAATTTAATATTTTGTTGCTAAAAACGTAAATGGCAATAAAAATTTAATATTTTGTTGCTAAAAACGTAAATGACAACAAAAAAAAATTGTTGCTGCGGAAACTTTTCGCATCGGAAGTTATTGCAACGGCATGAAATAATTTTTGTTGTTGCGAAAAGTACTTTTGGCAACAACATCCAACATATGAGAACAAAAAATGTTGTTGGTAAATGTCTTTATTTTTGTAGTGACCAATCACATGTACTTAGTAGTTAGATATTACACGAACACTTTGCTATTTTTTTTTATCTCAATCACTGAATGGAAGGGCTTAACAAGATGAATCTTGTTAGGTTTAGTTGCGTTAATTTGACATAGATTTTGTGTTAAGTTGTCTCGTGAATAAGTCGATTCATTTTGGGTTGTGTTAGAATTTTGTGTGGACCAAATAAAGGCCACATGTTTAATTAAAATTTAATAAATGTCATATAATTGTGCTCTTAATGAAGAAAATATTTTAAGCTTGAAAATAATGTTAGAGGCAAATTTAACCCAATAGGTGGAAGGAGGAGTTTTTTAAAGTCATTTCTAATACGTTAAGTGCATTTTTATCCCAATAGGTGGAAGGAGGGACAAATTTGATCCAATAGATGGAAGGAGGGCATTTTTATACCATTTCTATTACGTTAAGGGCATTTCTTACCCTTTTCTGTTATAATCATAGTGTCCGAATTCATATCTCAATTATTTTTATAATGTATCTACTATCTCCCACCATTATAATTACTTAAATCTGTTCATGAAGATGTATCAATAATACTCTTTTCCTTCTATTCTAAATGAGGCGTTTGCTTAGACGTGAAATTTAAATATTAGTATGAGTTATATATTGTTCGTGGAAAAATATTGAAATTATAGTTCGTTTGATATGAAAAATGTTTAGTATGTTTAAAATTGAATAGTTAATTGGTTTTGAAGGCATATAGAAGGGTAATAACGATTAATAAGTTGGAAAAGATGAAAAATTCTTTCCTAATTTTAGGAAAAAAATAAAAGAGAAAAATCTCATTAAGTTTTTTAAAAAAACTGAAAAACCAAACCAAACCGAATCAAACCGACTACAACCAAACCGATGGTCTTGTATTATATTTGGTTTAGTTCTAATAATTTAAAAATCGATTAACTTGATTTGGTTTTGGTTTTAACTAAAAATCGACCCAAACCGAACCATGAACACCCTAGTAAACATATATAGCGTGATTTAGAATTTGAGAATTTCTACCTCTCTTTCTTTTTCCAATTGATATTATGTACATTAAGGTGTGTTTGCTATAATGGAAGATGTTTTCCAAAAAAATATTTTCTCATAAAATAAGTAATGTTCCTACTCATTTTTTTGTGTTTGGACTTTGGTACGCAAGTTGGAAGTCATTTTAAGAATATTCACATATATTCAAAGTAAAACACTATGAAGTTTTTGAATTCCGAGTCCTTCTGATGGTAGGGGGTGGGAGGTGGAGGTAGGTCTGGGGCTAGGTAGGTTAGGTGGGGGTTGGGGTAGGGTAGGGCGGTGGGGGGAAGGTTGGGTAGGTGTGGGTGGGTAGGCGGGTGTGGTGGATGGTGGCGGAGAGTGGGATGGGGATGCGTTAGATGTGTTTTTATTGATCCGGAAAATATTTTTCCTCAAATTTTTAAGGAAAATATTTCTTCTATTTTATGAAAAAATATTTTCAAAATATTTAGTGCAATCAAATAAGAAAAAATAGAATATTATTTTCCAAAAAACATTTTCCATCAATACCAAACACACCCTTAATGTGAACTCTTTTTCTCATTTAGGAATAATATATTGTCCGAATTGATTCTATGCAACTAAACCAAATCCTAATACCGCCCCTCCCCTCGAAAAGGAAAGAGTATTTCCTACAAATATTCTTGTCCAAATATAACAAAGTTTGTGGAGGATCTTTTGCTTTAATTTATTAAGATGAGAGGTAAATTTAGGATTTTAATTTGATACCTTTAATTTTGATATGTGATAGACATATTTATAGTAAAATAAGTTTTTAAATTAAATTATAGGTTCAAAATATAATTTATTCTAAAATTTTAGTGATTTATTTTCATATACACACACAGTAGGTTCCAAGAATACTGAGTTTGATTGAATTTGAACCAGTTGTTTCCATACTCTATTTGTCATCGAAGATGAATGGTTTTGAGTAGTGGCGGGAGCAACTTTGTCCAATTGACACTCCTTTCTTAGAAAAAGTTATATTGTTTAGATAGGTAAATTATATATCTATATGTTTACTCTCATGAATTCTTCGTAAATTTTATAATTTAATTCCATGAGTTAAAATTTTGGCTCTGTTAGTGGTTTAAAGGGTAGAATGGATACATGCATTAGTGGTTTAATGGGTAAATTAACCCTGAATAGGGAGTGCTTCCCATGAATAAACCCTACGCGGCGTCAATCTGAATAAAACCGGACTCCAAAATCATAAATGGTGTAAAATTGAATTCAAAATAATGTCGTTGAATTTCAAGAGTAATTCTAATAAACCAAGTTCAAGGCTCAAACTTTTCGGATGTCGTCTCATCAGTCATCAAACAACTTTTTATTAAAAAAAAAAAAAAATGTAAGGTAAGACTGTGTACAACAGACCCTTGTGGTCCGGACTTTCTTCAGACCCCGCGCATAGCGAGAGCTTAGTGCACCTGGATGCCTTTTTAAATATATGCGTAAATTATGTCTAATCAATGAGAAAACTTATTGTATTGTAAAAATAACCATCACAAGTTGAATGAAAGTTAAACAATTGAACGTGAAAAAATGATTATATTATAATGCTCGATTTATAACTTTAACTTTAGTAGGAGTATATGGAACAAGCATTTTCTACAGTTGAGTCATATTCGTTTCTCCTTCTTGACTTTCGAAAAAATATAAAGAAAAACAATTAAAAAAAGCAAATAGGACACAAGTTAATTGCATATTTTTCTAGAATAAATTAAGTTGCTTAAAGTGTACATGACTTATCGACTTTCATTTGTTAAAACTTTGTATTATGTTTAATTTCCTTAAGGATAATTGTCACAAGACAAAGTTGCACATGAATCAGAAGCTGATTCTTAGGGAACCATATATACATTGACTTTATAGCCTCACATTATCCACAAATCACAGCCCTACCAATCACCATTATGAATATTAGTCACTACTAAAAATAGAGGTTTTCTCCACCGATAATTTATGAAAAATTGTGTTATAAAGCATGATTTTTCCATTGTATTCCCACTGAACCAGCTCACTGAAAAAACGATAGTGAAAAACAGATTTTCATTGAAAACACTGCTATTTTTTATTCACTGATTCAATCAAAATATCTGAGGTAGCAACAACCGATCGAATAAATTTCGATGAGAATCAATGGGAAAATAGTAATTCTTTTAGTAGCGAGTATACGAATTTAAGTTCTGCGCATAAAAAATATATTTTTAAAATTAAATTATTTAAAAAATAATTACAGATAATCGTTATAATCATATTTATTGGTAATTAAAAACTGAAATGTTTACTACTATAATAGATTAAACAATTACATAAAAATCTTTACGTACACTATTAGATTATAACTTAAATCATTAGTATATATGCGAATATTCTAGTCATGTCCACTTATATTTTGCTATATCATGCGATCCAATGCGACATTAATTTCAAAAACTAAAGAATGTTCTTTAAACTTTAAACCCCTCACATTATTAGCTTATTTTAGTTTAATTTAAGTTTATTGCTTTCATGCTTTAATTCATATCTTTATTAGTTAGAGTAATGATGTTGATTCTAATTCTATTACTAAAACGATTCCACACTCTTCTTAAATTATCTACAAACTAATGAGCTATTTTGCAGCTTATTTTAGTAATCAACCCACCCCAATTCACATTACCTTCTACATGAAGATTGATCAAATACATTTAAATATGTATAAAACAGGAAGAATTTTTAACCTTAAACGTTCTCGAAAAAGCCACATATTTTCCCATTAATTCGAGTCGCACTAGAGGCGGCTGATGGAGCTTACGTGAAAAATGTAGATATACTCACACCTGAAAAATTATTAAAATTTCAACGAATATTTATTTGAACCCATAATTTCGAAAGTATAAATTACAATGAATTTAATAATATATAAAAAAAACTTAAAAGGTTTGAACTCAAATCAGTTTAAATCTTGGATTCATCTTTAATGTGAAACTACATATATTGGAGAAATTTCAAGACTTTATGAAAATGATATTCGCTAAACATAATGTTTTTCCTTGTTCTGCAGCACTAATTAACTGAAATGATTGGCCACAAGGAAGGCATCATTGATCGTCTTCTCCACTAATTACCCATTATTATGTATTTTAAAGTTTCTTGATTCTTCCCTCATCAAGGTCAATTTTATCTGTTTTGTCTCTAACAGAACTAATTAAGCCATATGATACAAGGAAGAAAACAACAATCAAACAGTAATGACCTTTCAATCTAGCTTTTTTTGTTTTAATATTCAAATTTGTAATAATAATGATTTTCTTTCAAGATGGATGGCTACTAGCATCAACAACTTTTAAGATGGATATTGGCATTGTGACAAGGAAAAGGGATGTAGTACGAAACAAATTTATCCCTATTTTTAAAATTCACGGGGTTAATTTGGGACACTATTATTTTAAAGTTGTCTCATATCGGTTGAGGTTTGAGTTGTTATTTCCTTATATGATTTTGGATGATTCTCTCCAATTTCATGAGCTGATATTTTGTGATTAATTTAGACCCTTGATTGATTTTCTTATCATTGCATTTGGGAGAGGCCGTGTCAAACCAAATTAAAATACCTAAAAAATATTAGCTCTTCTTGAAAAGGAAGTGATTCAGCCACACTTTCAGTAAAGCTTGTTATGACTTTATTCCAGAAATCAAACTACATTGTGAGTTGGGGAAGAGTTGGTCCGCGAAGCTGTGCGTTCATATTTTAATGGAGGAAACATATTAAAATGAGTGTACTAGGTATGAACATCAATCAAAGGCCTCTTGGAGATCAACAAAAGCTAAACTTTTTGTCATAATTCAAGCTACGTATAATTGGCGTACAACCTAAGATTTTTTAGCAAAAATATAAAGAACAAAAAAGAATATCTGCTTTTGATACCTTTTTATGCGAATTTGACACGATATAAAAGAAGTCACCCTTTATCTATTATTATATTATTATATTATCATTATAGACAATAATAATCACCATTTATATTATCTATTCTATGAAATTTGAACTTAGATTTTGTTTTCTATTTCTTGGGGTCGTTTGATAGCTGATTAAAGTTATGCTGGTATTAGTAATACATGAATTAGTTATGAAGAAATCTATGTATTATTTTATGCATGTATTAGTTATGCACGATTTAGTTATTCATGTATTAGTTATTCCGTCTTTTGCCCTGCATAAAATAATATATAGATTCCCTCATTATTTTACATGTATTTGTTATGAGGGTTTTTAAATTGCAAACCAAATATCGTACTACTTTTATACATGTATAACTCACCTCATAACTAGCTACCAAACATTGTATTACTTATGCAAGATTTTAATACATGAATAACTCTGGTATATGTAAAGATGTTGGTTGACCCTATTATGTGAAAAATATTATTTATATAACAGATAGTATGGTATACACCAAATTGGGAGAAACATTACATTTTTAGGACATGCAAACCCTGACAATAAAACTTATTGTAACAACATATCTGCTATCTATATGTCTCATAATTCATTCCAACATCAGCGGACTAAGCATATTGAGATGGATATCCACTTTGTGCGAGAGAAGGTTGCCCGTGGTCAGGTCAAAATTTTACACGTGTCTTCCTCTTATCAGTATGCAGACATTTTCACAAAGGGACTACCGCGACAGCTCTTCACCGACTTCCGATCCAGCCTTAGCATTCGGCCTCCTCCCGCTCCGTCTGAGGGGAGTATTAGCGAATATTCTCCGTATATTTTATAATTATGATAGATGTATATTTAAGGTAACTTAGGATTCTAATTGTATTAGGAATCAACCTTTGTAAGGTAAGTTAGGATTCGTACTATATTAGGAATCAACCTTGTACATCTATATATATTGTGAATAATGAAAGAAATCCCTAAGGGAAATTATTCCATCTTTCACAAGGGACTAAACTCATAAGTTTGTTTGACCAAAATGGACAATACGTTGCGACATAATTAATCTAATTAAATTCAATATTTAGTTAAATTAACTCTCCATAAGTGCAAACTGCAAACTTTTTCACAAAATTAAATTAAGATCGAAAGAGTACTATTCACTCCGAATAAAAAAAATGTCCACTTAGCATTTATTTTTTGAGTAAAAAAGAGTGTACACTTACCAAATTAAGAAATAATTAATTTTACTTTTTCAGATTTATCTTTGTTAAGTGTTAGGTGATCAAATATCAATACATATTTAATTAAAAATATTTTAATCAAATTAATTATTTTTATGTAGAAATTAATATTTTTTTAACGATATATGACTAAGTGAATATTTTTTTTATCCCGGTGGAGTATTTACGAACCAAAAGTTTCATCAAATTTCATGGGTGGAATGCAGAATGATTTTAGGAAGTTTGCGTGGCCCACTAATATCACAACTTTTTTTGGTGTCTTGTTTGTGGGACTATTCAACAGCGACAGGACTTTGGGATTGGGACCAAATGATGATGACGCCATCTTTTGGGTGCCAAAATTAAATCCTTTTTTAAGTTCGTCATTTTCCACTTACCTACTAGACATTGAAAGTTTACGTGTTAGTAATATGTTATGACGTGGTTAATGTTTAATCAAGAATGGTTGTATTGTAGATGCACAGTGTGTTTAACTATAAGATACATAGGGTAAATAATGTATTCCAGATGTCATATTAAGCTCTCATAAATTAATTGTATAATAATTACCTCTTTAACTAATTATTAACTGTGTGTCTCTTTAATGATTGATAAGAAAATAAGGAGAAACATCTCATTCCATCACTCAAGGTGACACTTAATCCAACACCCCGCATGCTTATATCTGGTAAATTGGAACGTGAATTACTTAATATACAGTGACATTCAATATTTGATAAGTCAAGAATAAAAATGGATAGTCGTTACATTAGGTAATCAAGAATAAGAACGGATCGGATAACTAGAGAGAGTTTTTCTTTAAAATAATTCGGTTCGAGTATAGAATATTTATTCATAAGTTTTCAAAATCATAGATAATGGAATTGTCTTGTACATACAACAATTAAAGCATTGATTTTTGCGGTGTTAATGCCTTTTGTAGGTTGGCCTAGCCTAAATATATGCTCAGGAGATAGCTATCCAAATCAAAAGTTTTCCTTCTACGGTAGAAACTCTATAAATTAATGTTCTTGGGACCATCAAAATTTATTAATTAAAAAGATATTAATTAATCGATAAATTAATAATTATTAATTTATATATTAATTAATACTTTATCAATTTATAGATAAATTTATAATGAAATACTCAATTTACAAACACCCTTCAATCTTCCACTTCATCATTATTCAATGTACTATATCAAATTAAGCACCTTCAATCTCCCACTTTATTATGCTTCTTGTGTTCAATGTATTACATTATGGATATTAAAAAATATTTTCTATATAAACACAAGATCAAATCATGCTAACACAAACAATGGGTGTCGAACATGTCCTGAGCTACCCAGAAGGAAATGTAGTTGCACAGTTGTTGATTGATGAAGAAATAATTGAGAGCGTTATGGGAACTGATAAAGGTGATGAAGATGATGATCATTGTTGCGAGTGTGTCATATTCACCTTTTGGTAAACCCGCAACAAGTTGAAGCACCATCTTGATTTCTGAAACAGAAGTCCCGACGTTGGATAGTTGATCGGTTATGAGTTTCAGTTGCTTACAATATTCGGACATGTTGTTAAAATTCTCGAGGCGGGTATTATTGAATTGCTCTTCCAAATATACGGCCCGAGTATTTTTATTGTCCTGAAAGATTTCTTCTAGCCGGACCCAATGTTCACGTGCCGTAGCACCTGTTTTCATGATAGTGCACAACAGGTCTTTGGAGATGGTGCCGTAGATCCATTGTTTGACGATGGCGTCAAGACGACGCCAGATTGAGTCTGTAACATCGGTGGGACGAGGAACAAATTCGTCAATATGATCGAGCACGTTGTATGCACATGCATGAATGTAGAATAGTTTCATCCACATGGAATATTGACAGTCTTCTTGATCAAGAATTATAGGGATAAAATTCTTGATGTTGTTAACGGCGAATGCCGGATGAAAAGAAGATACTGAACGTTGAGAGGGGTTGTCAAGTGTGCTAGTGGATGAACCGGAATTTGTGGGGGAAGACATGGTTGCCGCCTGCTGAGGGAAGGGAATTTTCTAGTTTGGCCGAGAAAGGGAGGAAGAAAGCAGGATTTTTTTTTCTGTGAAATCAGAAAAAAATGCTAATTTCGGCCGAGAATGAGGAAGAGAAGGGATTTAGGTTTTAGGCTCTTGATACCATGAAAGATGGAATAATTTCCCTTAGGGATTCCTTTCATTATTCACAATATATATAGCTGTACAAGGTTGATTCCTAATATGGTACGAATCCTAACTTACCTTACAAAGGTTGATTCCTAATACAATTAGAATCCTAAGTTACCTTAAATATACATCTATCATAATTACAAAATATACGGAAAATATTCTGAAAATATTCGCTAATATCTTGAGCTATGCGCCATCATCAAGCATAAAAAGCACGTGTACCAGGTGAAGTAGTATTATATTGTATAAATTCTTCACATACCATCTCCTATTAATTTTAATATTAGATTCGCTTCCGATATCACCGGAGCACATCCCGCGATTTACCTGGTAATAGTGTTGAAGGACCGATGCTATTACCTCCAGGACGTAGTCAGGCGCAAGCCTGGAGACCTGGATTATCAAAAAAAAAAGTTTGTGGGCGCACCTCTTTGACTTGTCCTCATCAACCCCCGTCATGAGCGTCATAAAATTGATTTTTAAATTAAACTTTGAATGTTCAAAAATTTTAAGAGTCGCCAATATTACTCATATGCCTATGACAAAGTAGTAGTAATATATTTTAAAGTTAGGTGATTGTTGTTCATTTATTTAGTGTCGGAGTTAATTAATTGTGTTGAAGAGGCTTCTCCTAAATTTCTTTTGTTGAAAAATTACATGGTATACATAGTAAATTGGATAAAAACAAACTCTTATATACATATATAGTAACTGTTCTACGGCCTTTAATAGTTAATTGTACTCAATAATGGTATATTTAGAATTTTTCATTAGAAATGTCAATTTTTGAAAAGTGAACGAATTAATTAATCACTATAAATAAAAACCCTGTGTTATTTTTTCTATACCCAATATTTTCATTATATTCATTTTTTGTACGTACCTATCTAGTGTAGTAAATAATCTTGGCCAAGCGCTGGCAATGTATGTCCGTACATGGTATTCACTCACTATGCGAATTTGCATTTTCTTGAATTCCCTTATTAATTTTTTTGACTTCGCCATTGCTTGTGATACCTGAAGATAACAGGTCCATAGCCGGTGAAAATGTTAGGGCCATTTACGTTATTAGAAAAAAAAGTTATCAATATTTTAGGAATTGTTGGAAATTAGCCTTTGGCGGGAGTTGCGACCGACCAACTTTAACGGCTTAAACACTAGTGTTATGCATATTGGAGAATCCGGTTCTTCACACATGCATGATCTACTAAATGCGTGAATAAATCAGTAGGGCCAAGAATCGTCAAATTTCATTGAGAAATGAAAGAGATATTGGTTCACGAAGTGAGGTGTTTGAAGCATGGAAAAGTGTGGTTGGGATCAATTCTCCCTCATCGGTAGAGGAAGAAAGAATTGTTGTGTATATAAGACTCAAAATTGATTTGGGGTTTGGGACCCCAAGGGGTATCCCATGTGTTTAAAGGAGGGAGGACCTAGATGTGCTTCGGTTCGAGGAAAGACCCCACGAGCGCCGCAGCGGGCCCGTCCCGTCCGGGTCTCGGGCTGTGGGCTGTGGGCCTTCTGATATTATATTTTTGGGCCAGAGAACTTTTCCAGATGTACAGTTTGGTCCCTGAAGTTTTCAGAAAGTCAAAATTTGGGTAGACAGAACATAAACGCCACAACACTCAATTCAGCCATTTATTTTGGCTGAATTACTTCTCCTATAATGGTCAATCCGTTGGTCTTTCTCATCATTTATTTTGGTGGCTTTACTACCTTCATAATGGCCATTATTTGGCCAATAATGGCTGTTATGGAGGCAGTTAAATAGCCCCTCCCTCACCTATATAAACAACTCCTTGCACCATTGTTGAGAACACTTACAATACACGAAAATACACAAGCAGAAAACAGTTCTTCCTACACCTTCCAAGCATCATTTCGTTACTCAATATTCTTCACGGTAGCTCTTGAGTTTCCTTTTCTCAATTGTTCCATTGCTGTTTTATCTTGGGAGACGAATTGTCCAGGACGTATAAATGATACATACGGGGCAATATTGTCTTAAAGACAGAGTGACACACTCGACTCAGCAAAAACAAAACAGTTTCCAGTTTTCCTTCTTCAACAGAATTGTAATTTCAGTTTTGTTGTTGTATTGTAATTTTCAGTTCTTGTATTACTTGGCAGTTATTTGTAATTTCCGTTTTCTGCACCTTTGTAACCAACAGGAATAACCAACGCAATGGCGGATCTAGAGAATAATTTATGGATTCAAAGAAAAGTCATTAATTTTTACTTAGACTTGGGGATATATATATTTACAAAATAATTAAATATTTATAAAAATTTAATCGTGACTTCTATTATTATTAAATATTAATTTAAGAATTGTAGAAACACGTAAATTTGAAATTTTGAGTTCGTCCCTGCCAACCAAATAACAGTACGTAAGAAAGAAAAAAAGAAGGTTAATTTGGGTGAGGGCGAATTTTCAATCTTTGACACGACACATCAATTAATTAATAGTCAAGTTTCCATGTTGAGGAGACGGGCAGGTTCTCTATGCATATAATATACGGGGTAGTGCTGAAAGAGCGAGATTACTATCTTCAAAAATAGTCTGACGTAAGTCGAAAAATTGAAATATATATATACACACACGGGGATTCCCACTATATTTTTGGAAGGTGTTTGCTTTCGCGTTTGTGCCACCCAACAATTCTTACATATGATTTCTTAGGTTTTAATTAGGGGTCTGTTTGGAAAACCATCTGATAATTGAAATTGATGTAATTAATAGGGTAGTAATTATAAAGCCTAGTAATTACACAGTATTGTAATTATTACGATATGTTTGTTTATCATAGTGTAATTATAGTATAATTAAAAGCGTGTTGTTTGGTTTGCACAAGTGTAATTACGCAGTTAGTTTAATTTAAAAATAAAATAAAATATTTAAATTAATATTTAAAAAATATGTGCCTTCATAAATGATATTGAATTCGTTATTTAATAACACATTATTTTTTGAAAATATATTAATTAACAATCATATATTTGTAACTAATATTGTAAAAAATATTTGATATATATGTATATATATTGAATTCGTTATTTAATAACACGTTATTTTTTGAAAATATATTAATTAACAATCATATATTTTTAACTAATATTGTAAAAAATATTTGATATATATATATATATATATTTCAAATTAATAATATTTTAATTTTAATTAATTATTAAACTTAAAAGTAGATTTTTTGTGAGAACATTATGGATTGGATGTTTGACTAAAAAATAATATTTATAAATATAATGTCATAACATTATTCAAATATTTGACCAAAAAATAATCTATCAACTGTAAGTGAAAAATAAACAACATGCAATGTCAAATAACAAGTTAACAGTAAAGTAAATAAATTAAAATTGAAAATATAACCTAAATTCAAAATTCAAAATAAAAAGTTTAACATACTCTTATGTCAAATTCCAACATTACATAAGTAAGTTCCAACGTAACTTAAGTAAATAATTCAAAAGAAAGGGAAAATATAAGTCTATAACCTTATTTACAACAAAATTCAACTTTAATAACGTCACTCATCATATGTCAAGTTTGTTAATGACTCATTATTTCTAATATTAAGAGGTGTAGTTTCAAAAATTAGAATAATAACACGGTAATGCTAATTGAATAAAATAAAAAAATAAAAGAAATATTAGTAATTACGTGGAACCACAAGCAGTAAAGGTTGGGAATGAGAAGAAAGGAAATGAAAGATAAATAATATTAAAAAGTATTTTAAAAAGTAAAAATTAAAATAATAGAAATAAAAAATAAATTAAAAAAAGAAAATAAATTAAAATAAAACAAAAAAGAAAAAAACTAAAAAGTAACCCTGTAATTACACTCAATTCTCACCCCCCCCCCTTCTTGAGAATTGGAGTGTAATTACACCATCTCAATTACACCCAATTTTCATCTAATATAATTAATTGGTCAAATAAATAGATCAAACTATGCAATTACACTAAATTCCAATTAGGTGAATGACTTTCCAAATAGGCCCTAGATGTTGGGCACATAACCAATAGAATACATTTGTACATGCATGTTGCTGGTGGATAAGATTGCTTGATGGTCAAATTAATTAAACCAAACATGAAGCGTGGCGTTTCTTGGTACACAAATTACATTGTACTATAATTTATCAAAGTGTCTAGAGATTTAAATTAACATGAAAGAATTTTTTTGATAAATCAGATATTACTATTTATATATAATAAAAATATACAAATCACCCAGCATCCAAGCTTATACATGTTACATGATTTGGCGCATTGACCATTATTTACAAATCACAATAATTGACCATACGATCATAAGTTTGTCCTAATACATTCTTCCAAAATACATTTACAACGTGAGGGGGGGGGGGCACAAAAAACTTTGCACCATCAAAAAATTCCTTATCTACAAACTTTGTATTCCTCTAAAATATTGTTCCAGGTCCTTCCATAAGTTATAACAGGAGGGTTCCTACAGTTCTTGGCAATAAGGATAGAGGCCCATAAGGAGTTGAGATTCTTAATCAGTCTCCAGGATAGGGAGGTTAACATGGTCTTGTTCTTAACAACTGTTCTATGGATGCCCTGACCTTCTTCTTTCTTGGGCTTAGTAATGGTATCCCATCCTACTGGATGCATTCTTTTCTTTTCAATAGTGGTTCCCCAGATAAAGTTTCTCTGGGCTCTATCAATTAGGTTATCAATCTTACTAGGGACTTAATGTATTGCATGATATAATTAGGGATGCTATTTAAAGAAGCTTTATCAATGGTGATTCAACCAACCATGTTGAGAAATTTAGTTTTCTTAAGTTATAGCAGAAGGTTTCTAAAATATTGTTCCAGGTCCTTACTATACAACCATGTTAAGAAATTTTGTACTCCTCTAAAATATTGTTTCAGGTCCTTCCATAAGTTATAACATGAGGGTTCCTACAGTTCTTGACAATAAGGATAGAGGCCCATAAGGAGTTGAGATTCTTAATCAGTCTCCAGGCTAGGGAGGTTAACATGGTCTTGTTCTTAACAACTGCTCTATGGATGCCATGGCCTTCTTTTTTCTTGGTCTTAGTGATGGTATCCCATCCTAATGGATGCATTCTTTAAAGTTTCTCTGGGCTCTATCAATTAGGTTATCAATCTTACTAGGGACTTAATGTATTGCATGACATAATTAGGGATGCTATTTAAAGAAGCTTTATCAAGGGTGATTCAACCAACCATGTTAAGAAATTTAGTTTTCTACCCAGCCAACTTGGTATATAAGTTATCAATGATGAACTGAAAGTCACGCATCTCATATCTCCTTTGGAACATAGGGAACCCAAGGTATTTCCCAAAGGACTCTCTGTGTTGTATAGTAAGGCACCTGGAGAATTTAACCTTGTCTTCATGCTTATAGTTGATGGAGAAAATGACCTTAGACTTGGTAAGATTGATTTTCTGCCCAGCTCTAATGTTAAATTGGTTTAGAGTATTTATGATGGTCTAACAGTTCTTGATGTTGGCTTTAGCAAATAGGGTAAGGTCATCAGCAAAGAAAATATGAGAAATTCTTGGTCCCTCCTAGTGGTGGCAATAGGGACCCAGTTGAGGAGATCTACTTCATGGTTGATACAACAACAACATACCCAGTGAAATCCCATAATGTGAGGTCTGGGGAGGGTAGAGTGTACGTAGACTTTACCTCTACCTTGGTAGGTAGAGCGGTTGTTTTCAAAAGACACTCAACTCAAGACACAACATAAACACAAAGCAAATCAAGAGAAACGGTCAGACTCGGACAAGAAATTTAAAGCAATATGACAATGATGGTAACAAAAGCGGATAAGCGATGATAAATCATTCTGAAAAAAGAATCAATAACTAACACATGTAAATAAGATAAACAAAGTACACGAAAGAACACACATCAGCGGGAATCAAATGACATGGGACTATAAAGCAATATTGCGCCTACTAGCAGGATAGGCTAAGCAGGTCTACAATAATACCACTACAACTACCGGTATGTAAGCGTAAGTAGGACTACGCTCAACTACCTACTACCCTTCCACCCTAATACGTGTTCTCCAAAATCTCCTATCTAAGGTTATGTCCTCAGTAAGTTATACATGCGTCATATCATGTATAATCACCTCTCCCCAATACTTCTCCGGCCTACCTCTACCCCTCCTGAACCCGTCCATAACCAATATCTCACACCTCCGTACTGGGGCATTTGTGTATCTCCTCTGCAATTACCCGAACGATCTCAACCTCATTTTTCGTATCTTATCCTCCACCAAGGCCACTCCTACTCTATCCAAGATATCATCATTTCTAATCTTATCCCTCCTTATATGCTCACACATCCATCTCTGCAACTTTCATATTTTGGATGTGCGAAGTCTTGACTAGCCAACACTCCTCCCCATACAACATAGTCAGTCTAACCACCACCCTATAGAACTTGCCTTTAAGTTTTGGTGGCACCTTGTTATCGCACAATACTCCAAAATCAAGCCTCTATTTCATCCACCCTGCACCAATACAATGTGTGACATCATCATCAATCTCTCCATTCCCTTGGATAATGGACCCAAGATACTTTGAACTTCCTTTTTTTGGAATGACCTGAGTACCAAGCCGCACCTCCATGCATGTCTTAAGGTCTCTCCCATTACTGAACTTGCACTCCAAGTATTCTGTCTTGGTCCTACTCAGCTTGAACCCTTTAGACTCTAGAGTCTGTCTCCAAACCTCCAGCTTAGCGTTCACTCCGCTGCGGACCTCATCAATCAGGACTATGTCATCTGCGAATAACATATACCATTGATGTTCCTAGATAATATTTCCATGTAAAGGATAAATAGGTAGGGCGACATAGGGTCACCATGTCTAATCCCCTAGTAGGTTTGAAGAAATCAGTCTTTCCCCCCATTAACAAGCACAAAAATAGAAGAGGTAGAGACACAGAAAAGGATAAACTTAATGATGTTGGTTGGAAAGTTATAGTAGACAAAGGTTTCCCTAATGAAGTCCCATTCTAACCTATCAAAAGTTTTTTAAGTCAATTTTCAGAATCATGTTAACATTTTCCCCTTTCATGGTTCTAAAGTGATTCAGGTATTCTTGAACAATGATAGCATTATCCGATGTCCTTCTCCTAGCTAGGAAGCTAGTTTGGGTAGGTCCAATGATATTCTGGAGAATAATTTCATCATATGGACAATGATCTTAGTGATGATCTTATAATGGTGTTACAAAGCCCTATAGGTTTAAAGGTTATTAAGGTGACAACATTGGTGCACTTAGGGATCAGATATAGGTAGGTGCTATTCATTGCTTCCTCCATAGAATAAGTACTAAAAACAGTCCTACAAAAGTTGACTAGGGGAGTTTGGATAGTTTGCCCGAATTTTTGGTAGAAGAAATGGTTGATTCCATCAGGTCCCCGAACTTTCATAGGCTTAAAAGAGTAGATAGCTTTTCTTGATTTCCTTGTAAGATAAGGGGGAACCCAATTTAGTTTTGTCACTTTCACTTAGGACACCCCAGCTAGAAGGGTTGTGGGGAGTAGTAAGATTGTCCTAGGTATACTCAGTAGTGTAAAGGTTCTGGTAGTAGCTGAGGATCATATTCTTAATGGCTCTATGGTTATGAGTATAGTTGCCTATTTCATATTTGAGAGCTAGGACTCTATTTCTTCACCTTTTGTTCAGAGTAGAGGTGTGGAAGAATCCAGTGTTGGAATTACCCTCAGTCAACCAATTAATTCTAGATTTAAGCTTCCAAAAATCACCTTCTTACCTAAGTACTTCACTATATTCTTCAAGAAGAGTTTGCTATAAATTTTGGAAGAAGTTGTTGAATTGATAGTTAGGGCAGCTATGAATACCATCTAATCTGAAAAGAATCTTATTTTTCCTATGTAAGATATTTCCAAAGACTTCTTTGTTCCAGACTAGAACATTATGCTTAAAGACACTAGTAGCTAGGGTAAGGTCATTAGTATTACCAAAGCATTCCTGGACAATAGAGTGGAACCCTTGATGATTACACCACATAATTTCTAGTCTAGAGAGTTTATATTTAGGGTTAAGGTAGTTATTTAAGACTTTGACTAGAATGGGGAAATAATCTGAGTGAGTCCTATAAAGGTGAGTGACAGTAACATCATAGTACATATTGATTCATCTATCATTAGAAAAGCACATATTAAGCCTTTCAAGGATGAGGTTATGTCCATTCATATATCTCTTGTTAGTCCAAGTGAACCTACTGCCTTTAAACCCTAAATTTACTATACCACAATAGTTGATATAGTTCCAGAAACATTTAGCCTTAATGTTGTTAATGTGATTACCACCAAAATTCTCTGAAGCTTTAAGAATTTCATTAAAATTCCCATGCTAGCCAACTATCAGTAGTGTGATCAACAATAAAACAAAGCTGGTCCTAGAGGGATTATGGGTTGCGCTACTAGCCTCTTTGGTGTTGGATTTAACACTATTTCAAAGTTCCATGTGGATGGATCCATTGGGAACTTGATTCCTAGGGCAAATTTGGTCAAAACTCAGGGTAAAGTACTATGAGCATCTCGCACATTGGGCCATTGAACTCCACTAACCTCATTGTCTATGGCTATTGCATCCGACTTTGGGACCTGCATGTAGGTCATCATTGTCTCCATCTCCTTGCTGCTGAATCTTAGAGCCTCCACAGAAGGCTCTTTTGAGTTTGGACTCTCCATAGGGCTTGGTATGGTTGACACTATTGTGGACTCTTTCTGCATGGAGTTTAGTAGTGGTAGAGCAATCCATTAGACTAGTTGCGGGTTGAATAGAAGCATTTCTGGGTTGGGAGTGGGAAAAATGTGATGTTCTTGGTCACCTCCCCCATAACAGTCGTCAGAGCCTGAGGTGTGATAGGTTGAGAAAGATCTGCCTTATTGCCTGAAATGGGGTCTGCAGCTATACCTAATGTCCATAGTTCGTCAACCCCTGCTTCAGACCCTTCGTCACCATATGAGGTAGGAAAGCTGCATCATGTACTATGATCTGGATATGACGTCCATCTACCTCTAGGCTCAATGAAAAAGATTGGCCTTGCAGACCCCATTCTAACCATAACATTGGCATATAGTCGGGGGGTTGTGGAGTTGTTACAAAGATCAAATTGTTGGTATGCTCTTGAGGGTTAGTCGTCATTTTTTAAGGTAGGCAGAGCTGGAGTAGAAGAAAGGATGGCAGAAAGGTTGGTAGAGTTTGAGGTCGAAGAAGTTTAATTGTGACAGTGGGAGAGCTCTGAAGAAATAAAGGGAAGCATTAAATGCAAACACTTTGGTTTTTCCAAAGCTTTGCACGTCTATATGGTTGTAATCATTGTCCTCGGTTGAATACATGGGATCAATTTTGGAGGGAGTAGTATCCCTTTTGTTATATACGCTATCAGAGAAGGAGTTAGAAGAACGAGAAGTAGCAGAAATATTAGTAGTATTCTTCTCCACCTCATTTTTTCCTTTATTGGACAAGTAGCAAGTGTCCAAATTAGTATATATTATTACCCTGATTAGAGAGTTCAGTGTGGTCCTTTTTCTTCGACCTTTTGTTAATAGAAAATGTATAATCTGAACTCTTCCCAGAGGTGAGGTCAGAAGAGGGCTCTATTTCAAATTTAAAATCATTTGACTTGGTAATTTCGACATGCGCTGATTTTTCATGGGTTACTGAATTAACCATGTGATTTTTTTTTATAATCCATTTTATTTTTAAAACTACCCGATTTAGTCTTGTCTATCGAAATACCGTTTTGTCCCAAATCAGTTGGCCCACTGAAAAATCAGTCCACAAGTCTTGCCCTAGGTTCTTCCGCCACCTCTTTTCCCTTGGTGACATTCCAGCTAGTTCTGGGGTCAAGAAAACTTACATGTCCTCTTGTCAAAATATTTACCTTCATCGCTAGGTCGATTTTGATTGTTGTAGTAGGATTGCTCCTTGAATTCTGATTCTTCTTTGGACTTCTTTATTTTCTCCGTTTAAAGGAGACTGTTTGCCACTCTGATTCCACTGGTACAAGAGTGCTTGTTTGAGGAGCTGATGTAGATTTCGTCGGCATTAGTGTGGTGGTAGTTTGTCCTAGCCTCCCACAGCTAGTACCTAGAATCCTATCCCCTTCATAGGAGAGAGGTTGCTTGTGGATTCTTATGGTAATTGCCATTTTAACCGGCATTCCCATATTTATTTCCACACAGATCCAGGCATATCTCACTCTTAGGGTGGAAGAAGTGCAAGCGTCAATTTTGACGAGTCTGCTTATTCTTCTTCCGACCCTTTCTAGAATACACCGATCGTAAAATTTTGTAGGCAATAAGGGTAGGCATATCCAGATTGCCGTCGAATCAATATTTGAATCTTCCGGGATGAAATTTGGCTCCCATCTTCTGATAGATATAAAATGGCCATCAACAAATCATGGCCCTTCTTGCATGACTTTATTAAGGCTTTCATCCGTCTTAAATTTAACTACATAAAAATCGGAACTCGGGTCAATAAGGTTTAGGGGTTCCTCAAGTTTCCATAGATCCGTCAATTTTCCTTTAAGATATTGATGGTTCAGTATCTTGCCCAGAAATTTAACGATGACTGAAAATCTTCATAGTCGGTAAATTCTATTTCTTTCTTATGGGGAGAGCGTTATAGCATCGAGATCTTCTGGAGGCTCTAGAACTTGGGTCTTCCACTCTGAATATTATAGAATGGTGGGAAGATCTCTTTAGTACATGAGTTTTTTTTCTAGTACCACATCTTTGTAGGATGTGGTCTTAGAAATGTCCACTTTCATACTCGGATTGCCCAGATTCTGAGGCTTCGATGGAATTTGGGGTAGAGATTCTATATTTAGTTGATGAGGCTGTGACATAGCTGATCAAAGGGGAAAAATATATTTTGTTTAAAACTAAAGAGAAGTCAGAGTCAACCTGAAAGAATTAATATTACTTGAGTTATGTTAGGTCCTTTGCAAATTAAATGTGTCACAAATTACTCTCGAGTCACTATTTAAATGGGGGAAAACTTAGGTCCATTCCCTTATTTAGTGGACTATCCAATTAACCTCAAAACGACAACTTCCTATATTCATGTAATAACAAAAGCTAATTAACCTTGTGTATACTGAAATGGAGTTGCCAATTCAAGAAAGCAAGTGCAAACTAAAAAAAGAAAATAAGAATTAGCGACAATCAATTTCTATTCGCTAAATGATAAAAAAATTCACGTTAATTTTATTTTACATCAAACTAGAAATGGTTCCGTTAGTTATGAGTTATTTAGCGATTTATTAGCAACGAATATTATTTAATTCTTATTCTTTTTAGTAGCAAACTTAAATGATAGAAAATGGGAGTAGTAGACATCCCACTTGATGTCTGATAATATCTCTTTCACAGTAATTCAATATGGAATCCTACAACTTCGTATAAAATGGGAGTAGTAGACATCCCACTTGATGTCGAGTAACCTTTTATGTTAAACTAGTTCGTTTCTTCTTTGTAGTACTAGTTTTCATAAGCATTGAACACACTTGGCATTTGAAGGTTCCTTTTTAGTAGCGTACCCGGATGAATATACATACTAAATATGTTAAATTATATTAATATAACTATGTTAATAATATAGTTTCTTACATTATCGACATATACAATAAATTGTTTAAATATTATTTGAGTTGTTGTTGAAACGGCATACTATGTCACATCAGATTTTGAAGGCAATTGAAATATTAAGTTCTATTTACTCAATATTCCATTTGACAAACAAAAAGAAGAAATCAAGAGATGCTTGATAGAATCTTTAACTTGAAAATTAGAAAACAAAAAAAATGAAGATGAGGAAGTATGAGTAATATTATCACACAAAGATAGATGTAAGGTGTGCGTATATTTTACCTTTCCTATAGCTCACTTTGTGGGGATTACACTAGGTACTTATGTTTTTGCTTTTGTTGTTACGAGGAAGTAGAGTAGTATTACATATTAATGGCCCTCGTAAAACATTAAGTTAAATCATTTGTCACCATTATAATTCCAGGCTCCAGCTTCCATCATTGAATCATGATGACAATGAATTCTCTAAACGTCATTGACACATAAATTCAGCCATTCATACTATTAGGAGGTTGGTGGAGTAGTATAGGGAGAGAAGAGACACTTATATATGATTTTCATCGACCTCGAGAATGCATACGATAAAGTCCTTAGGGAGGTTCTATGGAGATGTTTAGAGGTTAGAGGTGTACTTGTGGCGTACACTAGGGCGATCAAGGATATGTATGATGGAGCCAAGACTAGGGTATGGACAGTAGGAGGAGACTCAGAGCACTTTCCATTGATGATGGAGCTGCACCAGGGATCAACTCTTAGCCCATTCCTATTTGTCTTGGTGATAGACGGACTGACTGACGCGACAAATTTAAGATGAGGTACCATGGTGTATGCTGTTCGCATACGACATAGTCCTGATTTATGAGACTCACAGTGGAGTGAACGCCAAACTGGAGGTTTGGAGACAGACTCTGGAGTCTAAAGGGTTCAGGTTGAGTATGACCAAGACAGAATATTTGAAGTGCAAGTTCAGCAACTGGAGCGACCCCTATCTCAGGACCTGAGACATGCGTGGAGGTGAGGCTTTGTACTTAGGTCATTCCAAATAAAAGAAGATTCAAGTACCTAGGGTCTATTATCCAAGGGAATTGAGAGATTGATGACGATGTCACACATCGTATTGGGGCAGGGTGGATGAAATAGAGGCTCGCATCTTGAGGACATGACCTTAGTTAGGGGGTTGTGGAGGACACGTATTAGGGTAGAAGGGTAGTAGGTAGTCGATCGTAGTCCTACTTACACTTACAAAATGATAGTTATAGTGATATTACTGTAGGCCCGATTAGCCTATCACACTTATAGGCGCAGTATTACTTTATAGTCCCATGTAGTTTGATTTCTGTTGTTGTGTGTTCTTTAATGTATTTTATTTATCTTATTTAGTTGTGTTAGTTACTGCCTCATTTTGTTAGAATGCGCTATCATGACGTATTCGATTTTGTTATCAGCATGTTCATACTGTTTTAATTTTTTGTCTTAGTTTGATTGTTTCTCTTGCTTTGCTTTGCTTGTCATTATGCTTTGTCTTGAGCCGAGGGTCTCCCGGAAACAGGCGCTCTACCTACCAAGGTAGAGGTAAGGTCTACGTACACTCTACCCTTTCCAGACCCACGTTGTGGGATTTCACTGGATATATTGTTGTTGTTGAAATACGAAAATTATTTTTAGAAAACAAATATTGTAACTTATTTATCGGAAATATCTAGGGATAGTCACTACTTCCTGTATTTGAGTCTCTCTTCTTGTGCCATAGTACTTTGGGCTGCATTTGCCACCCATAACTTTGTTTCCTAGAAATATAAGATGGATACTCAAGAAGGATTATTTGATAAGATACTCCAATTGTTACTAATATATTTGATGGAATAGTATGAGATTTCTTATTCAAAAAGTGATTTGTTCTACTCAAAAGCGAATTCAGAATTTTAGTTTGATGGGTTAAACTTTTAAATTTGGAATAATAGCACTTTTGATTTCTAAGTTATTGATAAATTTTAATATTAATCCTTATAATGTACGATTAAGTATATTATATATGTGTGTGTTTTGTCCCTTGATACATAACATGTGTAACACATAAGATTTCTATAACTATATTACCTTCGAATAAAGAGTAGTAGTACAAACTTAACATAAAATATAAATAATTAAATGATGTAATGTTTAACAATTCATTAAATTTGTGAGTATTCATTAGAAGAGGGATGAAAAGAACACATTTTAATTGTTGAAGATTAAATGTATTTAGCTAAATATTACAAGAATTAAAATAACTCATTGATATTTAAGGGACTAAAAGCCCAATTTTCCATTCAAAAATTCTACCAGTATAATTTTTTTTTTACTAAAAACCCAATTTTCCGTTTAAAATTCTACTAGTATATATACTATATGATTTGAGTTGAACCCATTATTAACCTGCTACATCCTCCACCAGTTTCTAACGGGATTAACAATTTTCAAAATGTCTAATGTCCATTATACTTTTTTTGGGCACGGTAGACTCGGTAATATAAACAAATATTAAACGGCTCCTAAGTCTAGGAATTAGACACTTGTACGCCTTAACATGTTTGGCTCAAGGAAAAAGGATGATTGAATGCAATCCTACACGTAGTAGATACTGATGGAGAATTAATAAAAGTATGGTCATGACGCTATGCATAATTTTAGACAATTAATTATGAATTATTTAAACAAAAACTTGAGTTAATAATAGTACTCTTTTCCCCAAAAATTTACTAGAGGAAAACAATCATTCTCACTAAGTAGTACAATTTTTCATGACTAATTATAATTTGTATGTAGATTTGATTTATAAAAAATGAAGAAATTAGTTTTTAACTCACTATAAAATTAATTAAATAAATATAAAGTATATACTGACAGCACAAATGAGTTTATTTAATTTATTATGTAATTGCTACATTTCCCTCTTTTATCCGTACTTTTAATTCCTAGTTCACGTAAATAAATAAAATATTATTTTCAGTAAAAAATAAATTATTATGTAAAAATTCATGGTTAGATCACGTACAACAGAGAAAGCTTAATGCACCGAACTGTCATTTTTATTTTTTTTAGTAAATAAAAAAACTTATTATGTAATTACAAATAATCTTTTGGTATACATTAATTGATAGTTTTAAAAATAGTAAGTAACCTACTATCAAAAATATAAATTTAGTAAAGTATAAAGGAATTCTTTTACACTTTCCATGTGTGCAACTTACATCCTAAATATATTAACCCTTATACACACTAAATTTACTGATACTTTTTCGAAAATAGAGAGGATATTACTCCTATTTAAGCTTCATAAAATAAACATAACGATACCCATTTTCTTTTCCATATATTATTCACAGCATTGTACCATTATTTAATTGTAAACGAAAAATAAATATTCTCAGCGTCTTCCTCCAAATTAGGACGCTATATAAACCCCATCCTTCACTTCCAACTCAACCATCACAAGTTTTCCGTCTTCTCCACACTTCACTGCACAAAATCATCAATGGCGCTTCGTCGGATAATAGCGAAACGCCTAATTAGTTGTAATACCCTGAAAATAGATCCGCTTTCATCGAGTACTGTTCTAGAACATTCTAACATTTCTTCCACTTTAACCTTATCCAAAACTCCGACGTTTATTCAGAGAGAAATTAATCATGTGGCGAGATGGCCGGACTTTTTATCTATTCCGGTTGGAGAAAAATTGAGAGAGAAATTGAGGTCTATGAACATTACTGGAGAGAGGATTAGATTCGAAGGCTTAGCTCCACCGGCGCCTGCAACGGCGTTGCCGGTAAATACGACGGGGAGAATAACGGTGAATGATGCTAAGAAGATTTTGAAGTTTGCACAGTTGGAGAAAGTGAGATCGAGACTTAGAGAGATACCGATGAACTCTATTTCGTATAACAAATTTGTTGAGATCTGTAATGAATTTTGCTCTAACAGAGAACAGAGTTTGGATTTCGCCAAAACGTTGGACGAATCCGGTAGCGTTATCGTTTTGGGTGACGTCGTTTTCCTCCGTCCACATCAGGTATATATTTTATTTTCCACTATTGTTGGTATCTGAATTCATGCAAGATAAATATTAAACAAAATTAACAATAATTAATTATTTTCGTGTTTGTTTAAGACAATAATTAATTATTTTCGTGTTTGTTTAAGACAATAATTAATTATTTTCGTGTTTGTTTAAGCATATTAAACTGTTATTACTCCTATTTGTACGACCTTCTTTATTTTACTACTATAAGAAAGTTAATAGTAGACAATTAGAACTCTCTATAACAATAGTCAACTTTTATTTAGAATCCACAAGTCTTTTTTGGCTGAGGGGAGGAGAGAAAGAACGCATGCATGGAGATTCTGTCTGTCGGACCTCTTCCCTTCTTCCACTTCGTTTCTCGGAACGTACCCTTCTTATAGTTATAGAGATAAACGCGCTTTCACATCTTCTTAACCCGAAATGGCTGGGGAGAGGAAAGGTTATTTTTTTTAGGGTACTCCCGGGAACAGATCCTTGTCATTCCGATTACTTCATCCATAAACCTTTTTTTTCTTTCTAGTGATACGCTCTAAAAAAGTCAAGGAGAAGCTTCCATTCTAGAAGCGGTAGCTTCCCGCCTCCCTCGGGGTGAGAAGTTCCCTTCCCTTTTCTAAAATGCCTGAGTGGTCTGCTCAGCAAATGTACAAAATGCAAATTTTACTTTTATTTCATGGAGGTAGAGAAAGGCTCTTTTCAGAAAACTCTTGCCGCGAATGCAATAAATAAAAGTAATTATGAAAAGAGAAATATCACATTAAAGAAAAATTGGCAACTAATAAAAAAACAGTAGAGAGTATTCAGAAAAAAAATAATAACACTGAAATAGAGTGATAAGCAAAACATAATAAACAACAGATGGTAACAGATTTGAAAAATCAACAAACTACATGAAAAAGGCCAATATGATTATCACCAAGCCTAATCCTACCGAAAAGCAAGAACAACACTCAGCCACCAAACAACCTCCATACCCTCCCAATTTACTAGTTAAAAAATGCTATTAAAATTTACACTTTAAAGATAAAAAGAGGTTTTGGTATAATTTTGTTTATTATCTTAAATATTTTAGATATATAAAGTTACTAATCTCTTGATGTGTTATAGGTGGCAAAATCAGTGGACAACTTAATTTCAGAATCCATAGGATCGCCAAACGACCCAAGAAGAAGAGAGCTCGAACATATGGAAAAGCAAAAATCCATGATTGATCAAAAAGCCCAATTACTAGTTAAAGGCGAACTTTACTGCGGGCTGGCCTTTCTAGTTCTTCAAACATTGGGCTTTATGAGACTAACATTCTGGGATTTGACTTGGGACGTGATGGAGCCCATTTGCTTCTTCGTAACGTCACTTCACTTTGCCCTTGCCTATGGATTCTTCCTAAGAACATCGAAAGAGCCCACTTTTGAAGGGTTTTTCCAAAGACGTTTCAAAGTGAAGCAAAAGAAGCTCATGAAGGTTCACAATTTCCATCTCGAGAAGTATAATAAACTACGAGAAGCATTTTATCCAACTTATTATAATCAATCATGTTATGGATTCTCGTCGAGTTCAATCATGCAAGAAGTGTAGTTTTTGATACTATGAATGGTTAAGTGTGTATATGGATGATTTTCATGAAAAATGGAGAGAGTATAGGTAGACCGTAGAATATAACGATGATGATGAAAATTAACGTTTTATGTAAAATGTTATGTTTCCTTGAGTATGAATGAGAAAGCTTTAGAATTTAGATATCAAACTTGACATCAATATGTAAGAGCATTTGCATATTGTTTCTGAAATTTGTTGGCGATTAATAGATCCATTAAAGGAGAGACACTTCCTACGGAAGGAAGAGAGCTCTAACTTGACTACTATCGATCACTTAGGTCTCATTTGTTTTCACTTCATGAAGGTCATTTAAGTTCATTTGTTTACGTTAAGATCTAAGCACTTATTTGGTCTGATATGTCTTAATTATTAAGATCTTGAACAAAATCATATTACTAAAATGTACATTTATATAGATTAGTTTTACCACCCCTCCAACCACAACCACCAGCTCCACCCCCACCCTCCCAACCACCAACCACCCCTCCAACCCCACCTTCACCACCACCCACCCCATCCAAACCCACCTACCACCACCACCCTACTACCACTAACCACCTCTCGCCACAACAACAACCCCCAACCTCCCCTCCCCACCCATCGCCACCCACTCTCCCCACCCCACTATTAACGATCTCTACCATCACAACCACCCGCACTCCAACTCCACCCTTCCACCTCACCACTACCCCCACACCACTATTAACCATCTCTATCATCACAATCACCACTATCACCACCGTCGCCAGCCACCATCATCGACACCGCCAATTATTAACATCAACCATGTCCACCATCACAACTACCAACCGCTACCATCACGTCAACCACTACAACACCAACCATCTCCACCATCACAACTATTACCACCACTACTAATAGCCACTAGCACCAACCATCACTATAACCACCACTACAAAACATCTCCTCCATCACTAACGAACATAAATGTTTCATTTTTATCAAATAATAATTTTATTTTATTAAATTATATTTATTTTCTATGAATTATATATTTAAATAAATACATTATATACATTCAGTTGTTGAAAAACAATCAATATTAATCATTTAGTGTTCAGATCTAGAGACAACATCTTAATCATTCATATTCAGACGTCTTAATCTTAATAAAAACAAACGAGGCCTTAGTCCACTACTTTTGTTTAATATAATCTAATCCAGAAAGAAAAGACTTTTGGTTATTGGTTCAAACATGAATCATTATTATCTCAGTGTTTAAAATTTTCTTTTAGATGCAACTTTAATATTTGATTTGTCATTCATTTAGCTAGTTTATTGAAAAAAAAATTATTACCATTTTGAGCTTTCAGTTTACTTTTATTAGATTTAACGTTATTGTTAATAGCAGGTTATTATTATTTTTATCAGATCATCAAATAATAATAAAATATTTATTTATAATATAATATAATATAGTATAAGACATTATGAATCAATATGTTACAATCTTACTCTTAACTAATTTACTTGCCGCTTCATCAGTTCATCCCTCTGGCGTGCACTCTATATTTTATCTTTGCACATTTTTTCCTTGTTCATTTCTCTCGATCTATCTTGACCTTTATAATAATCGAATAGAATTTGAAAGTCACTTCTTTTTTTTTAACCCCTCTGCAGTAGCTTGTCTTTTACTCCTTTGTTTATTCGAACTCACAACTTTCGAATTGAAAGTAGAGGACCTTATCATCTGAGCAACCAAGTCACTTCTCTTCCATCTTATGTAGTATATTTTATTTCCAAACTTTTAAAATCACTTTATCTAACCCCATAAATAGCTCCAAATCTCCAATTTAAGTCCAAATTCATATTGCTGATTGTAATTAAATTCATCTGAAACATAGGAGAAAGCATATTGGTAATTAATTAATGGCGGGATTGTTCGACAAGCAAGCGCAGTTTTACTACGGTGCACGGCCAACTTATCCCGGCGAATGATTTTCGATGCTGGCTCAATGCACCAGCCACAACTCCCTTGCTTGGGATGTCGGCACCGGCAACGGCCAAGCTGCCGTCGGCGTAATCCTCTCTTTCTCTCTCATCCTCAACTTATATTACTCTAATTTAACAGTGTAAAAAATACCAAATTTCTGGTGATAACTTGTTATTTACTCTCTTTTTTCAAAATCTAATAACTAAATTTCTTATTAAAAAGCTTCAACCCGACCCTACCCAAAATTTTATGGGCGTTGAGTAAGTCGTTTGACTTCATTATTAACACTGGTTCTGGAGATATTCCATTCGATCCATACTTATCGTTGTTAAAGACTATTGGCATTCTTGTTCATGTATAAAATTAAGAACACTAAATTTAATTGACTGGGTTGCTAGAAGAATTACTTAGTATTATTTCAAACCAAACATATTAAAATGGTAGGGAAAAGGGAAGAATATGAAGAGTTATTTACTTATTTCATATGAATTTTGGGTCGGATCGAAGCTTTTTTTTAAAAAAAAGTTATTAGATTTTAAAGAAAATGAATTATCCACCGGAAAGTTGGTATTTTTTGGTTTGCTGACTTTTGTGTTAGTATACTTAAAGTTTATTGACTTTTGTGTTAGAAAAAAATAGTGAAGTGACTTTTGTGAAAAACATAGTTATGTTACCATCTGTCCGGTTTGTTCCTTCTCCTTTATAATCTATGAAGCCGCGAAAGCACATTATGCTATATGTTTAATGGAACTTGGGTCAAAAATACCCCTGACGGATTATATTTTGAGGTCATCAACACCCTTATCGCTAGTAAAGGTATATGCCAATTTCCCCCACCGGACCTTCAATCTGAAGTGTAATGGATGAGTAACTCATATTATGGGCAAGGATATAGAGAGTTTCAAAGAGTAACAAAGTAAAAATTCAAATGTTTCGTATAGTAAAAGAGTAAATTTGAACCTTTTGCCGTATTCAACAGGTTCTACTCAATTGTTAATCGTGTGCTAAGGAAACCAGGAGGCATCATAGCTGTTTGGGGATACACAACGATGAGCGTGAGCCCTGAATTTGATAAAAAATTGAAGTGTTTTCTTAATTCAACGCTTCCTTATTGGCACCCAAATGTGAAATTCATGTTTGATGGGTACAAAACACTGCCATTTCCTTTCGAGTGTGGTTTTAGGTTCAGAAAGTGAACCAATACCTGTTGACATACAAAAGGAGATTTCATTTGAAGGGTTTTTAGGTTGGTTTAATTCTTGGTCAGCAATTGACACTGCTAAGGAAAAAGGGTAGATTTGTTAACAGAAAAAAGGGTTAAAGAGTGAGGGCCTAAATTGGTTAGATCTGTTGTTTACAAGGCTTTTATGCTTGTTGGTAAGGTGAAGCTATGAAAATCTTGGATAAATTTGGTTGTTTATTACGTACTGGCACATGATTGAATTTCCGACACAGTGTTCGATTGGAGATTTTAAAGTCTGAGTGCAGAATAATACTATATGATATTACTACTTTTTATGGCATTATATGCAAGCTTAGTAGTTGCTATGTTTTATGAATATGTGTCTTTAACAAGTTTTCAAGAATATAGATATAGGTCTAGCGGCATACCCGTTGCCTATAAGGTATGTTAATAAATGTATTCAGAATTTCAACGTCATAAGTATGAGTTTGAAACTCGATTACTGTTCGTTTAATTGAATGAGTTCGAAATATACTATTTGTATTTATTTAGTGAAGATTTTAACATATATATAAAATTTGAGCTAAAGCTATGGAATTCGAATGAACCATAACATGAATGCTACACCTTTTGAGTTGATGAATAATGGAACAAAAAAGTGCACGGTTTTCCTTCAAAAGGGTTGGTCTTTAATTTTTGCCCCTCAAATAGTTGATCTTTAATTTTTATCCCTACTTCTCATTTAATTAAATTTGTGGGCCAATATGACCTTATTCCTTGGTGTACAAAATTAGAGATATTGGGTTCGATCCCCATCAGAGTAAAAAAAAATCACAAAGCAAGGTTTACAATTTCGCAAGGCAAGATTTTGATAGAAACTATGTCAATTCGCGAAAAGGTTACATAGAAACTATGTCTTGTCCGGCATAGTTATGTAGTACTAATTCGTAAGGCAAGTTTTCATAGAAACTATGCCGGACAAGGCATAGTTTCTATGTACCTTTTCACGAATAGACATAGTTTCTATCAAAACTTTGCCTTGCGAAATGAGGTTATAGATCCGATTTTTATTTTTATTTTTTTCTAATGTCAAGGGTATTTTTGGCCACTTTTTGTTACTTAAAGTGCTGAATGGCAATTTTAGGGGTAAATATTAAAGACCACCCCAAAAATAGAGGCATTTGTGTGAATTTCCCATAACGGAATAATTTCCGGGTCATTTGCACTTTTGCTCCTATTTTGTACTGGTCTTTAAATTTTACCCCTCAAATGAAAATTATGTCTTCTGAGGCACAAGTTCTTTACGAAATCCGATACAAGTTATGCCGGATCATGTAAAAATTTATGCTCCAGAAGGCATAAATTTCATTTGAACGGAAAAAAAATTAAGGACCAGCCCATTTGAAGGGAAAACCGTGCAATTTCTTGATAATTTCCTAGCTCAACCCATTATTGTTGTCCTAGTGGGTTAATTAAATTCATTAAAAGTGGACTCATTGATCTTGCAAGACAAGCCCATTTGAAATCCAACCCAAATCATCAATAATGTTTTCTCTTGTAGTGGAATACTAGTTATTTTTTGGGTGTTAATGTGTCCTTAAATAAAGAAAAAAAAAAGCAAATGAAGAAACTTTCATAGCTCGAAATTTACATTAAATCAATAAATTTGAGCGTGAACCATGCACCATTTATATATGCAGTAAAATTTCAATATGTTTTAATACATATCCTCAAATATTTGTATAGGTGAGGCACAAAGATTCAGCCTATTCCTTCGTGTTTTAGAATTGACCAAAAGCACTAGGTCTAATCAGTTCTTGTTATAAGAGTAGATAAGTACGCGAGATGTAATTAATAAAGTTTGATTTTTCAATAAAGCCCTTTTAACAATTAATAAAATCGCGAAGCTTCTTAATGCAATCGATTTCAGAGGCCAGAAATCCTTACAATCTCATTGCAAAAGAGAGAAAGCGGTGAAGGATTTAAATTCACTTCTTTTAATTTTGTAGGAATATGATACTGACTTTCATTGATTATTGTGTATAATATATATAGTGTTATATAATTACAAACTATGTAATTAAATCTTTCTAATTACAATTGAATTATAAATTTACATAATATAAAAGATATACAAAATATGGTAATATTCTATCAGTGGTAATATGTAATATTTTATCAAATTTGATTCACCAACACATCACTCTTTCTCTTTCATAACATTGTTTCGTGGCTTCCTTAATATTCATATTCCATAGGAAATACAGTAACATCAGAGTAGCCTTTCGCCTATACAAACATATATACTAACCATAATAGAAAGTATTATTATTACATATAACTAACACACACATTTGTACTGAAAAGGGGACCCCAAAGAAAAACTTTAATTAGGTGCTAACTGTATACGCATATGCATTTGCCACCATCTTCATGTATGCTCAACAAACTGATGACCCACTTTAAATATATAATTTCTAATATTTGGACCCTCCATGTTTGTAATTTGCTTTTTAAAACAAGGGCCACACATCATCCATTATTTGATTTGGGGAATCAGAAAAAGAGGTACCACATTATTTTTGTATTTATATTCCTTTAAAACTAAACTTGAAAAATGAGAAAAGAAAAAAAAAAAGAGGTTGAAGGACCTCTCCAAGAAAACAAATTAAAGATGCCTAATGATCATGACTGGAGAATTAGATATTAGATATTCGAAATTTAATACGAGCTTCATGGAGTAAATGATAAATACTCACACATTCTTTCTAAATATACTCGACGATCACGGAGGGCTTCATAGAAGTCAACACTGTAGCAAATATTTTGTCCAAATATAATTGTTTCAAATCAAATTATGAGAAAAAGGGTCATCTCTTGTAACAGTTAGTTAATGTATGAGATTACATCTTCTTAAGAAAAAAATTAATATGAGCTAGCTAGGATAATTGATAAAACTTTGTACGATATTTAGCAGTACAATGATTCTTATAAATGACAAGTATTAGAGTGAAATTGCACTATATAGAAATATCTATCAATAAATCATACGATTTACTAAATTAGTGTCTAAATGTAGTAAAATTTATGATATTTACTAGTATAATATAATGATTCTGCTGGTATGTTTTGCTTAGAAGTATTAGCAGAGACGAATTCAAGATTTAAAATTTATGATTCTTATAATAATTTTCTTGAGTCGAGAATCTATCAAAAACAATTTCTTTACCCCATAAGATAGGAGTGAAATCTTTGTGCGCCTAATTTTCTCCGGACTCCATTTATGAGATCACATTAAGTTCTTGTTGTTGATTCCTACAATAATTTTAAGATTGATAACTAGTTTACAATAAAATATTTATGAATATGTAATTGGTTTTTATTGTATATACATAATTTGAATAAAGGTTAATGAGTAAATTCATAGGACACGAAAATTCATAAGTTATAAAATAGATATGCGTCTGAGTATCAATAAAATTAGATTAAACCAAATGGAAGGTGGACCAAAAGTGCATATCCAACCACCGGTTTCCAAGTTGCAATTGGGTAAAGGGTAACGTAACACTTACTTTACATATTGTGCAGTCCCTACTCCCATAAGCAGTGCTGCTGCCTGCTGGTGATGCAGCAAATCCTACTCCAAATTAAATATTCGTTATTGATGTAAAGTTTGAAGATTGGTCCTATGTTATAGTATTTATCTTAATTTGGATAATAGGAAGGAAAAAAAAAATGGAGTGAGTAAAAGGGAAGCCTGGTGCACAAACACAAAACATCCCACATTAATAGGAATCGGAAAAGGGTCGCACCGAATCTTCAGAACTTTACATTGGGTGTCAACACCCGATGTGGGCAAGTTTTTTACATACTAGGATTAGTAGTTGCTTTCACGGTTCGAACATGTGATTCATAGGTTACATAGAATCAACTTTATCGTTGCTCTAAGGCTCCCTTCAAATGATAGAGAGTATTGATTGACAAACATCTTCTAGTTCAAAACCACTATACCCGTTTCTTCTTTGCTGAATAA
Organism: Anisodus acutangulus; assembly: GCA_029783415.1. Classification (NCBI taxonomy): domain Eukaryota; kingdom Viridiplantae; phylum Streptophyta; class Magnoliopsida; order Solanales; family Solanaceae; genus Anisodus; species Anisodus acutangulus. The sequence continues at coordinate 3,726,735 of CM056503.1, forward strand.
TTTTTTCGTTTTATTTGAAAATCATTGCTTGATTGTAAAAATTTTGAATCCTACTTGAAGTTATATTTCAAATTTGGAAAACAACTTATAACCTGTTTTTAACTCACTTTCCACTTTTGAAATTATATTTAAGTACATTCAAGCATGACCAATATTCTAAATATTCTTTGCAAAAAGTATAACCAAACATAACTTTATCTTCAACTTTAACTCTATAAATTCCAAATAAAGTGAAAAATATTTAGAATTTATAGCCAAACGCCTCATTATTTCTCCTTAAAAATTTGGCCAAACATATTAATATTTTAAAAGAAACACTTTTTAACTTCATAAAAGCTTTATCAAAAAGCTATAAATCTCCGAAGGAAAATAAACTTAAGGGGCATGATTCTCATATTTGGATTCTAATTTAGCACCTCTCAAATAGAAAAAAAATAGATTGACCAATCCATTGTTGTATACTGTGTAATGTGTATTAATAATATCATATACACTTCATCCTATTCGATAATACAGTATGGTTTTCTCCGTTTGATAATACGGTGAAATTGTTGATTTGAAGTGTCAAAGGGAATATCTAACGTGTTATTATCTAATTTAATGCCTAATACGACATCTAAAACGGCGTAACAAACGACACACTGTAAATGTCAAATTAACATACACAATTTTGGAGCAGAGGCCCCATAACAAACATTTGGTGAACTAATTATGGATTAAACTAATGCACCCCATATGATACCTTTCAATTAGAATAGTTGTTTATTAGACCAACCGCGACTGGTTACTTTATCAATCTTTCACAATAATTATATTAAAATATGTGTCATTTTCTAAGCCCTTATCCCTAAAGAACTACTATATAGATAATTTTGGCCAAATACTTTAATATATAGAATCTTTCAGCGCTTACAAATTTGACGACTAATGATTAAGTTTTAGCGATATTTTTGTTCTCGAGTAAATTTAATAATAAAACATAAAGAAATATGTTTCTTTAAGTCTATTGATGAATGATTTACAAAATACCAGATAGTAGCAATCACTCGAAATAGTCATATGCGGAACACATGCAAGTCCAGATTGAAAGATAAGGAAGTTAAATATATATATATATATATATATATATATATATATATATATATATATATATATATATATATATATATATATATAATTAATACAAGGTAATTAATCAACCTAATTACAAAATGATTATAATTTTACTTAAAATAAGAGATATATAATTAATACAATTAATGGAAGAATATTCGGAAAATATTCTATTACACACTCGCAGTCGAAGTGGTAGGTTCATGAACAGTGAGACTGACTCGAACATCATCAAATAGTATGCGCGGAAGTCATTTGGTGAAGATGTCGGCAATCTGATATCTGGAAGGAACATGAAGGACACAAACTTGTCCATGACCCACTTTTTCGCGAACGAAATGAATGCTCATCTCAATGTGTTTATTGCGTTGATGTTGAACGGCATTGCCGGAAAGATATATCGCACTAATATTGTCGCAGTAGACCAGTGTTACCTTTTGAATCGGGCAGTGAAGCTTATGTAGAAGGTTACGGATCCAACAAGACTTAGAGACGACGTTGGCGACACCGATGTACTCTACTTCGGCACTGGATCGGGATAGTGTAGGTTGCCTTTAGGAAGACCAAGATAATAGGTACTCTCCGAGGAAAATGCAGTAACCATACGTTGAGCGTCTGGTGTCAGGACATTCACCCCAGTCAGCATCAGAATAAGCAGTGAGACTAGTGAGTGAGGACATGTATAGATGTAATCCGAAGTGAAGTGTGCCTTAGACGTATCATAAAATACATTTGAGGGCATGCATGTGTGCTTCCGTCGGATTATGCATGTGCAAGCAGATTTATTGCATGGCATAGGATATGTCTGGTCTCGTGAATATGAGGTACTGCAGGGCCCCAGCCAGGCTACAATAGTGAGTCGGGTCTGAATACGGAGGGCCGGAATCAGCATTGAGCTTGGAGTTGGTGTCTACTGGCGTGTAGGATGATTTGCAAGATGTCATGCCTGCACGGTCAAGGATCTCTTTGGCGTATTTCTTCTGACACAGAAATAGGCTGCCAGAATGTAGAGTGACAGAGATGCCTAAGAAATAACTCAGGGCCCCTAGATCCTTCATAGCAAACTCAAAGGAAATAAGAGACGCAATGGACCGGTGGAGAGCATCAGATGATATGGTGATGATGATGTCATCAACATATAATAAGAGGTAAGCCATGTATGTACCTTTGTTTTAGATGAACAGTGAATGATCATATATGATGTATGAAAAACTGATAGAGGAGACATAATCGGCGAACCGATGGTACCATGCTCGAGGAGCCCGTTTCAGTCCATAGAGTGATTTATGTAACAGACATACATAATTCGGATGAATAGGATCCTTGAAACCCATGGGCTGGTGCATATATATCATTTCATGAAGATCCCTATGTAGAAGACATTCTTGACATCAAACTCATGAATGGGCCAAAACTTGGATAGGGCGCTGATGAGGTCCGGATTGTTGCGGGCTTTACGACCGGGCTGAACGTTTCTTCACAGTCTACTCCCACCTATTGAGACTTGTCATCACCTACAAGACGAGCATTGTACCTCTCAAAAGAACCATCAGATTTCTTTTTATGTCTAAAAATCCACATAAAATGAATAATGTTAGCATCAGGCGGATGGGGTACTAGGTCCCACGTCTTATTATCAATAAGAGCATTATATTCGTCAATCATTGCGGCTTTCCAATTTGGTTTGGACAAGGCATCCTTCAGATTTTGAGGGACGTGGGAAGAGACAACTGAAACAGATAGGTTAAACAACCATTTAGGTTTAGAAACTCCATGCATGGCACGAGTTTCCATTGTCCGAGAGTGTGTCTTGGGACACGGAATGGGAGAAGGGTGGGGTGCCGCGGGACTATCGGGAAGAGGGGGAAGGGCAGGGGAGGGGTGCCGCGGGTCGATCCGGACTGATGCGGATCCTCGGGTCGGCGGTGCTGACTGCCGGAGTTGGAGGCACGGCCGTCGGCAGAGGGCTCGACGGTGGTGGTGAGGGCGGTGTCTGCAATGCTGGCCTAAGTGGTGTTGCACTTGATTTTTTGGGTTTCTTCAAGAATTAGCTTCTAATGGGGCTCATAAAACGGTGTTAACGGCGTGTATTGCTGAAGGATGGTGGCAATGCTGTCATAGGATTCATTCAAGCCTGCAATAAGTTACATAACCAGTCGTTGATTAGTGACGGGTATGCCAACGTTGGAGAATTGGTCAGCAAGCATCTTGAGTTCTTGACAATATGCAGACACGTTTGGGAAATCATCCTGATGAACGTCCTTGAACTGATTTTCAAGGTATAACGCCCATTGAGTTTTGTTGTCGTAGAAAATACTTTTCAAATGTTCCCACATTTGGCGGGCAGTGGCATCAGTCTCAATGATTGTGTGCAACAGATGATTAGAGATCGTGATGTATATCCACTGGAGGACGGTTGTGTCCAAACGAGACCAGAGTGCATCATCAGAAGTCGAAGCCGATGGGAGGTCTGTGGACCTCGGTGTAGGAGGGATGATGTTGTCTATAACTTCATAAATACGACAATGGATCTTAAAAAGCTCCGTCCACGAGGAGTATTGACCATTTTCTATCTCAATAGTGACAGAGATGAAGTTTTTGATATTATTGACTGCAAGTGCAGGATGAAATTTGATTTTGTCAGTCATGGAGATGAAATTTAGGAGGAAGGGGGAGGGAGAATGGTCGAAAAAACTAGGGTTCCATCGTGGGGAAAGGGGCGGCCTAGAGAAGAAGTTGGCGGGTAGGGTAGGAGATTTAGGGTTAATACAATTAATGGAAGAATATTCAAAAAATATTCTATTAATCCTCGTGGACTCCACCTCTAGGTAACTAATCAACCTAATTACAAAGGGATTATAATTTTACCTAAAATAGGAGATATACAATTAATACAATTAATGAAAGAATATTCAAAAAATATTCTATTAAAACAAACTTATAAGGAGCATATTTTCTTTAGAACAAAGCAATGGAGGGTCACCTTCCTAGATAGTTAAACTAATCATAATATTAATTTAGATGTAACTTGTAAGAGTTTTTTGCAGAATCATGGGGAGACAAAAATCCAATAACTAGCAAAAATTCTCCATTTTTATTGCCAATGAGAATTTTACCGTTGATTGTTAGGCGCCATTGGGCCAGCTTCTCCACCATCCACAATAAATAGACAATGCGACTTAAATAATGACATCGTTTTTTCGTATATTGTTTTGGATTTTACAGCAAAATATTGTTATAAAAGAATATATAATATAAAATAACTTGAAAAAAATTTGATTGTTATAGTGAAATGTTAATATAGATGATGATTATTTTATTAAGAGGTCTGATTGTATAAAAATATTTAAACAATCACGTCATTTATAATGTTATAAGGATTAATGTCTATTAAATGTATTACTTAGTAACGTAACTTGGTTAGAACGATAAGTAACTTATTATCACAAGTTAAATTATATATACAACAATAACATACCCAGTATAATCTACAAAGTGGGTCTGGTTAAACTTTATATACAAAAGTGCAAGAAATATGTATACTTGTTAGTGTATATAATTTAGTAAATCCTCAAAATGAAATAATATTCTTGCATCTTCTTATATGTTAGTACTATTATTATTACAAGGTACTTTTTTGTGTTGCTATAAATATATTTTCAAATTTTCTCAATAAATGCGTAAAGCATGTTAAATTAAATGCATTGATCCAACGTCCGACTTATTGTCCCTTTAGAAAAAGAGTAATAATTAACAGAAGAAAAGATGAGTCCAGGTATTCACCCATGTCCAATTGTCCATATAACAAAAATTAAATAAATTTGACTGTAAAGTGGATTAGGATAGCTAGGGTATAACCCCACCTCTTTGCATTTTATTTAAATTGGGCCAAAACATTTAAGGCACTTCATTTTTGTCGTCCTATTTTTCCCTACTCTATTAATCTTTCAATGCTCTTTTTAATAAACTGTTTTTGCTTTATTTCGGAAGGTTCTATCTGGCTTTGTTGCATCAATATATTGAATATCACATCTAAATAATCAATTTAATTACATTATTTTTTTAAGGAAAATTATGATTTACTTGTAATTTGAATTGATCATTTTAAATTGTCAAACAAGATACTATAGAGTTGTTACAGTTTAATAGTTGTAACTTCGTTATTTTATTTTGATGGTGCAACATTTGATTCCTCAAAGAAACTGAATGGATCGTTTCTACCGGCAAAACGAATACGAACTCGTTTGAATGCTTCTACGATTAAAAAATTCTCTCGAAGAGAATAGGATGTTACTCCCTTTAATTCTCAATTTCTTTTCTCGCTTTGCTAATTTGAGATTATCTTTTAGAATCTTTCCTATATGGTTTCCTCTTCTTGCTTCTCTTTACTATAGTATATAAGAGGTCTACTATCTCCGAAGGAAAAAAATAAAAATAAATATCAATCGCATTTTATTCAAATTTATCATGAAAGTAAATTATAAATAAGAAAATATTAGGCAATTCTTTCTGTGTAAAATTTTCACAACTATATTTTTTTTGATTGATCAGATATTTTATGTAATAATTAAACTTAATTTTCTTTTTAATATTGTGATCTCCGCCTTGCTAGGGTAGACAAGAGTGGGTAGGACTATTAAGAAACTAAAATATAGGTTTGGGAACCTATAAAAACCAATCAATTCCAATTTTTAACACTAATTATGTTCTTGATAGGAGTATTAGCTCTAGTTCTACCCTCTAAATTAGATAGTGGAGGTACCTATTTTGTCTCTAGGAAAATAGTCTCTTTTTTTTCCTTCATAAGTAATAGTACATCGTTCCGCATTATCATATGACAATTATTTTATTTATTTTTATTCTGAAACAACTTTAATCATAATACATAAATTACCAATAACTTAAAAAAATTAATGTTTCCCCCTATATATCTCCTGTTAAAAATTGCTTGTCTTTTGTTACTTTTCGAGATCAGCTTTTGGAATTAACAAATTGAATTAATATTTAAAAATTACTTCAAGTATCAGAGGCGAATTCATAATCTGAATTTTATGGTTTTGAGATTTTAAAACTTGGACTACCTCAAGCATTAATAACTTGGTTCAAAAATTAGTATGTATACATTTTAGTAAAATCTTAAACACATATATGGGTCTAGGTAAATATTATTGATTTCAGTCGTATCCTTTCTTACACAATGGATCCAGCCCTGCAAAATACTATACAATATACATTCAAATCTTTTTATAAAATCATCGTTTATTTGATGTTCTTTTGCCCATTATAATCGTTTTTTAATAGAGAACATATAATCTAACCTAATATAAAAAATAAATTTGAAAGAGAACTCATTATAGTAAAATGTTACTATAGAGAATGACTGTCGTAGAGAAATCTGACGATATAAGTAAATAAAACGAAGAGATAATCCTGTTGATTAAAAAAATTATAAAAAATTATTTATCGACTTTCAAAAAGAGAAAAAGGGCAATCATTTTAACTCATGGAGTTGAATTTATCCATGTAATCACCGTCTAGACCACAGCTGTTATGGTGACCCTACGGGATCAAGGACATGCATGGTCCAAAGTTTAAAAGGATGTCCATGTTAATTACGTACGTGAGTAAAAAAATCATTTTGTATTTACATGTGATAGTGTCGCTTTACTACTCTTAGGGTCTGTTTGGAAAGTCACCTGATAATTGGAATTGGTGTAATTACTAATCTATTAATTACACATCTTAGTAATTACATAATATTGTAATTACAATGACCTGTTTGTTTGTCATAATGTAATTACAGTGTAATTAAAAATATATTATTTGGTTTTACAAGTGTAATTACACAATTAATTTAATTTAAAAATAAAATTTAAAATAAATTTAAAATTAGTATTTAAAAAATACGTGCCTTTGTAAATGATATTAAATTAGTTATTTAATATCACATTATTTCTTGAAAATATATTAATTAATAATCACATATTTGTAACTAATATTGTAAAAAAATATTTGTGAGAACATCATGGATTGGATGTTTGACTAATATTTGACCAGAAAAAAATCTATTAATTGTAAGTGAAAAATAAGCAACATGCAATGTGAAATAACAAGTCAATAGTACTCAAGCAAATAAATTAAAATCGAAAATATAACCTAAATTCAAAAGAAAAAATTTAACATAATACTCGTATGTCAAATCCCAACACTACATAAGTAATTTTCAACGCAACTTAAGCAAATAATTCAAAAGAAAGGGAAAATATAAATTTATAACCTCATTCACAACGAAATTCTACTTTAATAACATCACTCATTATATGTCAAGTTTGTTAATGACTCGTTATTTTTAATATTAAGAGGTGTAGTTTTAAAAATTAGAATAACAACATGGTTATGCTAAATGAATGAAAATAAAAAATAAAAAATACGAGCAATTATATGAAATCACAAGAAGTAAAAGTTGGGAATGAGAAGAAAAGAAATGAAAGATATATAATTTAAAAGTAAACTACTACCAGCTTTGAACATGCTATGAGCCATTGGGCAAGCAACAACAATAACACTTGTGGATGGAACACCGAATCTTTTCTTTGAGGCCATCACAACAGTAGATCTTAAAAATTGAAGGTATGATTTGGGAGATAAAGAGATGAAGGGCAGAGTTGGTCCAACTGGGAGTGCCAAAAAATTGTTCACGATAAATTTTACTAGCATAAAATAAATAATTGTAATCATAAAACAAATGTGAGAAAAAATTATTTTATTGATTATTTTATGAGTACAACTCTGGATGTATCCCTTGATTCTAATTTCCGTGTTGTTCGTCTTGATCTGAGGGTCAATGTAGCGTCTTTCTCGAATGAATGATGGACTTCTGTTGATGTGTTGAATCTTGGAAGAACTTTGAGCATCACTTTGGATTATTCTTGAGGGAAGACATCTCTCAAACTCTCCTTCTTGTTGAAGACCTTTGGAGAAGACTTATGTAGACGTCATTGCTCTCATTTACCGCTAGTCAAGATGTTATGCAACTTTCAAGATGTCTTCAAAAGGGATGTGTGACCCATTTATATAGGTGTGAGCTAGAGCTTAGGGTATTTTAGTCTCCAAGTAATTCTAGCGGATTTTGGGCTAGAAAGACGCATGTTGAACTCGTCTTGTAGAGGCCAAATTTAATGGACTAACCCAAATGTAATTTGAGTTTCATTCAAGTCATATAATTTTGACTTAAACAATTAATTCGACTTTATGAACCAAAAATTGACATGGTCACATGTCTATAACTTGGAATTTAATCCAAATTTTGTATGAATTAATTCAATTAAAAATTTGATGTCTACAGGCGGCACTGGTGAAAGTGGTGGTGGAGAGAAGAAAGAATTTGTTTTAACTAAAAAGGGAAATAGAAAAGAAAAAATCTATTTTTTGGGCTCTTCACGCGCCTATACTGGGTGAAACTCACTATACGTGCCAACTCAGTAAAAAATGTCTAATTGAAACAAATTTTAATAGTATAAGTGCTCAATAGAATCAACCCTAAATTTAGGCGTCTTAGTGAAAGACCGTATCAACTTTAAGTATCTTCTGATGGGTTCAGCCTTCACTAAGACATGTTTGGAAAGCCACCCAGGTAATTGAAATTTGGTGTAATTGGTTGTAATTACACAGTTTGACATGTTTATTTGATCAAGTAATTACACAGTTAGGTGAAAATAGAGTGTAATTGAGAGTGTGTAATTACACTCCCAATTCTCAATGGGGGTTGAGAATTGAGTGTAATCACATGATTACTTTTTAGTTTTTTATTTTATTTTATTTTATTTGTCTTTCATTTCCTTTCCTTTCTTATCATTCTCAAATTGTACTTCTTGTGGTTTCATGTAATTGCTCGTATTTTTTTATTTTATTCATTTAACATAACCGTGTTATTATTCTAATTTTTAAAACTACACCTCTCAATATTAGAAATAACGAGTTATTAACAAACTTGGCATATAATGAGTGATGTTATTAAAGTAGAATTTCATTGTGAACGAGGTTATATATTTATATTTCCCTTTCTTTTGAATTATTTGTTTAAGTTATGTTGGAACTTATTTAAGTAATGTTGGGATTTGACATAAGAATATATGTTAAATTTTTTCTTTTGGATTTTGAATTTAAGTTATATTTTTTATTTAAATTGATTTGCTATAGTACTATTGACTTGTTATTTCACACTGCGTGTTGTTTATTTTTCACTTACATTTGATAGATTTTTTTTATCAAATATTAGTCAAACATCCAATCCATGATGTTCTCACAAATATTTATTTACAATATTAGTTACAAATATGTGATTATTAATTAATATATATTTTCAAGAAATAATGTGTTATTAAATAACTAATTTAATATAACTTATAAAGACACGTATTTTTAAATATTTATTTTTAAATTAAACAAACTGTGTAATTACACATGTGCAACTAAACAACATGCTTGTAATTACAGTGTAATTACATTACTGTAATTACATTATGGCAAACAAACATGTCATTGTAATTACAATACTGTGTAATTACTAAGTTGTGTAATTACTACCCTAGTAATTACACCAATTCCAATTACGGTGGCATTCTAAAGTCTAAACAGACCCTAAGTGAACACTCTTTTTGATATGGGGAGTAGTGAATTATTGATTAATCATGGTTGTACCTATTCATTTATGCCTTTAATCTAGAAAGGACGAAATAGAAGAAGTACAATCTTTAAATGCTTAATTGTCCAATTAAGGTTGTAAATTGCTCCAAATCGTCGAGCCATTAAAAGGTTACAAGATTTGCACTTTGAAAGGTAGAAAAGTAATGTGTACATACATGCACTATGCACATACACATTCCACTAACGGTTTAAAATAGTATTTTACAAGTAATTTTTTAAATTAAGTTGGTTAATCGTTAGGAAAAAGAGCATTTTGACCTATTAAACTAATGAAGAGGATATTTTAAGCTACTTATTAATGATAAGGAGATTTTTTGTGCCAAAACCAATACAAAAATAAAGTTATCATATTTCAAATAGCGCAAATGCATAATTGGTCATTTTTCATTTTTATGCTAATTTTTTTAATGTAATATCAATAATTAATGCGCTTATTCTCAAATTAAGTAAGGCCGACGACATAATTATTATTGTCCATCCACTTTATTTGAGTTTATTTCGATTTAATATTATAAAAAATAATTTCTCTAACGATTAAACCTTCTTATGTGTTTCATTAGTGTATGCAACTACACCTTCCAGACAAGGCCAAAAACACTTAGCAAATGTATTAAATTTAAAAGAAATATACTATCGCGATTAAAATTTGATTTCAACTGATAGATATTTTGTTTATGTAGAATACATTCCATTCTTTTTTATGTCTACAATCAATTAAGTTGTTAGTGCTATGACGAAAGAGTGATTATAAACCCGAATTAGTTTATCTAACTAGCTGGACAACAAACTTTCCCATGATTGATTTGCTGTATCCCTTTTATGAGTCTATACTAGGGTTCTCGAGTGGACCGGGTCGGCCCAATTCCGACCCGGACTAAATCCTGGTCCTTCTACCGGCGGGACATGGGACAATAGGGGTGAGCACGGGTACAGGGTACCCAGATACCCGACCGGAACCGACACTAACAGGTAGGTTCCGGGTAGATATATTATAATAACGGGTAGGGTCCGGGTAGTAAAATTAGGAACCGATCAATGTCGGGTCCGGTTCCGGTTCCGGCAAATAGAGACAGTGGTACGGACCGGAACCGATACCCTAACCTATAAAATATTAATTTTTTTAACATTTGGACCACTTTTAACTTTCTCCAAAATTATTTGTTGCACGCCCGCACATTGATTTTCCCCACCCCAAAACTCTCTCAATAACAATGACGCTTTAGCTACACCACCGAGCTTCATCATCGCCGTTGTTGAAGCTTTCTCGTGTACTTTCATCGTTGTCGCCATTGAAGCTTCACCTTTGCCTCTTTCTCTCCTTTGGTTGTGTTCACGCTATTCCTAAAATGCATATGAGTTCATATCTAACTCTTCAATTTTTTTAATATCATATGCTTCGTTCTATTTCAAAGCGATACTCATCTTCAATTTGTATTACTTTTTATTTGAAATGTAAATCTATTTTTAAAATTTGTGTATATTTTTGTAGTTGTGAAGATGAAATTTAGGGATTTACTAGTATAATAAAGCTTTTCTTTTGTATCGAAGAGCTTATGAACACGAAAATAAGTTTAATTCGGATATTTTCAAATTTATTTTGAAATCAACACGCTCAATTAATTGAGTGTCAAATTTGACTTGCAATTTTAGATTTTGGTAACATAATTAGCTTTTCTACAATGAATAAGTTTTCTAAAACTTATTATAAAGGGTACTAAAAACTCCGATTAGGCTAAAAAACTACTTGATGAAATTATTTTAGAACTCTTTTTTATTCTCATAGGCTTAAAAATTGTTGCTTAATTTGTGTTTTTATTGTGAGTGCAGGAACCTACAGGACCACTGTGGGTCCGGGTAGGTTCCGGGTAATGATTGCTACGGGTAGGTTCCGGGTAGTAAATTTAGGAACCGATCTTTTACCGGGTAGGGTCCGGGTAGTTAAAAAATGTTAGGGTACCCGGACCCGCTCACCCCTATGGGACAAGACTTCTTTCCGTACCACCAATCTCGGTCTGCCAGGCCCGTCAGAGTCCGCGTCCCGACCCTCCCCCGGGCCCACTGGCCACCCCTAGTCTATACTATCTATATTTTTTTTTTGTCACGTATTTAAATTTGGAAATTTCTCAAACAGCTCCAAATAATAACCAATATCGTGTCATCACATAATTTAAAAGTTAAAACCAATTAAAAAACCATTATTTAATGAAACATTAATATACTAATTCCGACTGAAATTCTAAATTGACAAGTTTCAAACCCAAACAGACAATTGTTTTGTTCTTCACTATTAATTATTTTTTTCTGATAAAAGAAAATTAAATTGTAGTTTTACTCATCTTTATCATTAAAATAAAATGATTCTCCCCTGGTTCAAAATAAATGTTCACTTAATCTTTAGCACACCCCTCGAGAATATATGAACTCTTAAAAAAAAAAATATTTTGACTAAATTATCTTTAATTAAATACTACCTAATTAATATAATTTTTAATTACATAAAAAATTTCTTATCTAATTTGGAGAAAAAATTGGAAGAAAATAGTTATTTTTTTTATAATTATGTCAGTAAATTTTTATTTTGAACCAAAATAAAAAGACTTAGGTAGATACTTATGAACCAGAGAGGGTAAAAGTTATGGTAGAATATTTATTATAAAAAAATAAACGTATAATCTTTTGGCTAAGCCACTCATTTTTATAATGGAAGAAAAAAGGCAATGGTATTTCAGTAGTTCCAAGAAAAAGCAACGCTACTTTAGTATACACCATGATATCTTTATAAAAAGTGTTAACTTTTTTCATTGAACAAAAACACATAAAAATATTAATCTAATCTTTTAAAAATTATGATCTAACTCCACCCACCCCTACTTATTCTTATTCACTTCATAATTTATATTAAATTATACACAATTTTCATATCATCCTCGTATTTCTTTCTTTATTAATTCAGCGTCCAAACAAATACAAGAACTTTGCGTTCACAAAAGAATGTACAGATTTTTGGTTCACTGTTTACCAAGAAGCTAAAACAAGAGCACCCAGTTCATCTTTATTCAAGAACTGATATTTTTTAATCATTTTTAATTCTCAATATTCATTTTTCTCAAAAGGGTGTCTTCAAGATTGATAAAGTTTCAATCTTTACACCTTAGTGAGTGTATACATATAAACATCTGTTTGTATAATGTGGTGGGGTCTACATTTAACAGAGCCGATCGGAGAAACGCCGTACACGGCCGCGATGTAGTGGTTGTGTTTTATTAAACGACAGCGTTTAATGGAGTTGAAGATTTGGTGTTGTAGTAGTAGTATTAGTAGTAGTAATAATAGTAGTAGTAGTAAAAGTACAGGTATTTTTAGTGTTCATTCAAAATCCAGCTCTTCAACTAAGCTCAGATTTGGTATATTTTTTCCACTGGTAAGTTTTTATTTTTAAATTTTGGGATTTAGGGTTTATTTTCAATTTTTTGGTTAATTTTATTTTTTATTTTTTGGGATAATATGTTGGTATGTTAAATGTACGAGTTTTGGGGAAGCTGTTTGGATAGTTGAAAAATATTTGAAGTTTAAAAACTTGGGAATTTCTTATTTTTTTTTCAGTAGATAAAGATTTGGATCTGTTGAAGTTATGAATTATTCAGAAAGTTTGTGTTTTTTTTTGCTGTTTTCCCCTTGAAAAATTGTTGCATTTTATGGTAATTTTGCATTTATAAGATCTTATAGTTCCTTATGAAGTTTCACTGTTTCAGTTTCCTTACTTTTTATTTTTGGGTGATGGGTATTTTGTTAAATTGCGTATATGTGATTAATTGGCTTAAATAAGGGTGAAAGTTTTCTCCTTTTTAGCTGGTTCTTGTGCAGAGGGTCTACCGGAAACAGTCTCTCTACCTCCCAAGGTAGGGTTAAGTACTGCGTTCACTCTCCTCAGACCCACTTCGTGGGATTTCACTGGGTATGTTGTTTTTGTTGTTGTTGTTGTTGTTGTTGTTGGTTGAATTGGAGTATAAAGATTGGGGCTTTTTGCTTGAGGGGTTAATTTCTGTGTAGTTATGGTGTTTATTTAGCTTGGGGTAATAGTTAAATTTTTTGTAAGGTTCTTTATCAGCGCTAGTGAGCTTGTGGAGCATAACAAAGTTGATTTTGGTTTGAACTGCTTATGGACTTTGATTGTTAATGTAGAATTTGGAGATTAGCAGTTCATCCTAGAAGAGACATTTTTCAATTTTTTTTTAAATCTGTTGCACATACATTCCTTGATTTGAATTTGCTTGAGTACATGATTTCTTTTCCTGCTCCGCTTGTTGAAGTGTTACAGTGACTGCATTTTTGTAAGCTTAAATTTTTGTAAGGTTTTTAATCAGCTCTAGTTAGCTTGTGGAGTACAAAAAATTTGTTTTGGTTTGAAATGCTTAGGGATTCCGATTGTTGATGTTGATTTTGGTTGATGTTTTTCCTGAAATCCTCTCTACTTTGCCTCTGTTAGGTTCTATTGCTACTATTGTGTCTAGAGACCAGTTTAGCAACTTTCGCGGACCATCAATTATTGAGAAAAGACCTTGAAAAAGAAGATAAGAGTACCATATCACATTCTTGTATCCATGATCAGATAATTGAACAAAGGAAAAGACCTGGTTTGCAAGTTTATTCCGTCACTCCCCAGGTGTATGAAGAGTCCGTGGCTTCAAATCCTCTTCACCGTAGAGGAAGGGCATTACTTGAAATTTCCAAATCAAAAGAAGAAAATGATGTCATGCAACCGATTAGAATCTTTTTGAATTATGATGCTGTTGGTCACTCATCTGACAGAGATTGTCAAAAAGTTGGTGACATTGTGAAGGCAAGTAGTAATCATCAGTTGAAAAGTATCTTCGAGAAATTTGATATATGTCCTTACTAATTTTATCAATTCCTTTCTGCCAAATTAGCTCGGGGAGCCACCAGGTGCTTCTTTTTCTGGTACATCTTCTTGTAATCCACATGGAGATCCTCCAGTTTATGGTGATTGCTGGTATAACTGTACCTTAGATGATATAGCCGGGGAGGACAAAAGGCATCGCCTTCGCAAGGTTTATCCTTTTTTCCTTCACCATATTGAATTTTCTGCAGATGAACATGCCATTTCTAATGCCAGTAATTAGTACTTGAGCGAGGCCTTTGAGTTAAAGAAAATAGTTTAATGTTTTAACTTTATGCAATTTGCAAAACAGGCCCTCGAGCAGACAGCGGATTGGTTTAGAAGAGCGTTATCCGTTGAGCCAGTTAAGGGAAACCTGCGGTTAAGTGGATATTCTGCTTGTGGACAAGATGGAGGTGTACAACTCCCAAGGAAATACATTGAAGGTACATATTCTATTATGACATTTTAAATTCTATTTGGTTCATTATTGTCATGTTTGATTATTTATATTTTCTCCATGTATACTTCAGAGGGTGTTGCAAATGCGGATTTGGTTCTTCTGGTAACTACAAGGCCAACAACAGGCAACACTCTTGCATGGGCTGTAGCATGTGAGCGTGATCAATGGGGTCGTGCTGTTGCTGGTGAGCAAAAAACATGTCACGACATAAGATTTTTTCATAGACATTGCAGCTAAACTGAGATTTTCTGGTCTCAGGGCATGTCAATGTTGCTCCTCGCCATTTAACTGCCGAAGCGGAAACTTTACTTCAAGCTACTTTGATACATGAAGTGATGCACGTTCTTGGATTTGATCCTCATGCTTTTGCTCATTTTCGTGATGAGAGAAAACGTAGGCGTAGTCAGGTAATTTTGATTTTGATTAATAAGAGTTCATAAACAACAATAATCTCCCTTCCCTGCAGTGGTTACAACAACAACAACATACCCAGTGTAATCCCACGAGTGGGGTCTGGGGAGGGTAGAGTGTACTCAGACCTTACTTCTACATTTGGAAGTTAGAGAGTCTGTTTCCCCTGCAGTGGTTATCTTTTACAAACCATTTTCACCATTATATATGTATTACCACTTCCATGTAGAGGAGTAAAAAGTGCAAGCTAGACTATATACTTGCATTAAATTCTGATATCCTTGTATTAGCTTTTCTGTAGAAAAGAAAGTTTCTCTTGTAATTTATAATTATCTCCAATGGAGGAAGGGGAAGTGAAAGTGTTCGTTAGAGTTTAGACAGATGATTTCTTGTAAGAGTTTTCCCAACAAAAAGTCATGTATATTCCCTCTTCCTGGGTTGACGAGCGGCAAACTCCTTTTAATTATATATTGATAGGTAAATATTGTTGTACACTAAAAATTTCCTTTCCCTTCTTGAGGAGCTAAAAGATACCTAAACATGGAACATGTGGCACTTTTATCCATAAAGCATGGTATGCACCATCGTTTTTGTGATAGAAAATGACCTTTATTTTAATTATGGTTTATCCCTTGCCTGACATTTTATTTAGAAATTATGTTGAATACTTTTAGACATAGATGAAAGATTAGGGTCCTCTGAGTTTACTTTTTATCAGATTTTGGAGATCCCGTACCTGTTTTGTAGTTTTATATGGTCAATTGTGCTCAAACTGTTTGAAAATGTCTGCGAGTTGGTTCTTCTGTTATCTTTTTTGAGAGCAAGCATATTAGTCAATTGAATTTTTATTTTGTTAAGCATATGGTTCGTCAATTGATATGATTGGTTTCTGTTAGCTTACTGATTCAACTTTGATTATCTCAAGAGTGCAACACGATCCATTAGTCAATTGAAGAAGGTGAGGTGAAAGAGGTCCCAAGGGGCTAATTTCTAAAATGGATGTAGTAAAAAGGCTCAACTTACTCTCGCTTTGTTCTGTACTTTCCCCTTTGATTGCCAATTCTGATGTTTGGGCTCCACATTATACTCCAAATTTAGGAGCTTTTTCTGTTCAATTTATTTATTACTGAAAGACCATACCAAAACTTACAAATAGTTTGTTTGGATAAGTGGAAGTTGTTAATGATGCTCAAAACTTGCCCAAACTTCTTTAGTTCCTACTAATTCCACATGTTTTTATGCTGAAGCCCGATGTACATTTTCGATATGTAGGTTACTGAAACGGCAATGGATGAAAAACTTGGAAGAATGGCAACTCGAGTGGTGCTTCCTCGAGTTATCATGCATGCTCGCTATCACTATGGGGTATACTCTATACTATTTCATTTTCTTTTAATTTTCCTTCTCTGATTCCTATGTTAGCTACTTATTTTTGGCCACATCAAAAATATACCCTTTACCATTTTATCACTGCAGGCATTCTCTGAGAATTTCACTGGACTGGAGCTAGAAGATGGAGGCGGACGTGGTACATCAGGTTGATTATTATCTTTTATCATAAATGAATGTCTATTTGAGTTATGGATCGATTGTTCAATTAAAACATTACCGCAGGTTCTCACTGGGAGAAACGACTATTGATGAATGAGATCATGACTGGGTCGGTGGATACAAGATCAGTGGTTTCAAAAATGACTCTTGCTTTACTTGAGGACAGTGGATGGTACCGAGCTAACTATAGCATGGCTGACCGTCTTGATTGGGGTCGCAACCAAGGGCCGTATTTCGTTACCTTCCCTTGCAATCACTGGAAGGGAGCCTATCATTGTAACACCACCCAGTTATCTGGATGTACATTTAATAGGGAGGCAGAAGGTTATTGTCCAATTATGAATTATAGTGGGGATCTTCCTCAATGGGCACAATATTTTCCACAAGCTAACAAAGGTATTGCATTAATTTCTTTGTTTTTAATATTAACGATAACTACCAAAAACACGGCAAAAACCGAGCTCAGTCGAGTTTTTTATTTTCCCGATTTTTGGCGCAAAAATAAAACAACCGAGCTGGGTCTGTTTTATTTTTTTAAAAAAATTGGTAGGTTCATAAGCCGGTCGGTTTTTGCTGTGTTCTTTGGTAGTCACCGTTAGTTTTAAGCCCATTTTGTTTTTTGGACCAAAGGTGCTCCACTTTCGCAAACTTAAGGGACTAAAGATGCTCTAGGTTATATTTGAAGGACCAAAATAGACCCTACTCCTATAGTCAAGGGATAATTTTGGCTAAAACCTCAACATTACTGGTTTACGAAGTATCTAAAACTGGCTTTTCTGTTGTAACTGATGATGGATGACTATTGCAGGTGGTCAGTCATCATTGGCCGATTATTGCACTTATTTTGTTGCTTACTCTGATGGATCATGTACAGACACCAATGGTGCTCGTGCACCTGATAGGATGTTAGGTGAAGTGAGGGGAAGTAGTTCAAGGTGAGGCGTTCTCCTGTAGCTTTTGGAGATTATAATATCTAATCGGATATTAGCTCACTAGTTTTTAGTTTGAATCCATACAGGTGCATGTCTTCGTCTTTAGTGCGCAGTGGATTTGTACGTGGCTCTATGGCCCAAGGCAATGGTTGTTATCAGCATAGGTGCTCAAACAATTCGTTAGAGGTAAGACTTCGGAAACATTTGCAATATCCCTAATATTGTTAATTTTCTAAAATATATTTGCAATATCCCTAGACTAAAAAATACTAGATAATTCTATTTCTATTTAGCCATATTATGGAATAAACTTCGGTACCTACAAGAAATATCTACATTCTTGTGAAGCATAACTGTAAGAACTTATGAATATTGCCCTTCCAATATTAAAAGGCTATCTAACCATCCATGAGAATGCCATAGTTTAACTTATGCAGAGATAAAAGAGAAATACTGTATGCAGTTATACTATTATAATTTGTTAGAACACGATAAAACAAGTAGTTGGAAAATATGGAAATATCATATATGTCTTGTCAAAATCAAATTAAAATAAGATGGAATAGTGTGCTGAGTCAATCTGAATACGTGAATATTGTAAATTGTCTAAGAGGTCAATACTATAGATGAACTAAAATGGGCAATGGATCATTAAAAATGTAAGAGAGGTGAGTGTCATGTTAATTTCTTCTAGAGTTTAAGTTATCGTAGTTCACTTCTTCCCGCTCAGATTATATTCGGAAAAAGAAATCTTTGGGAAGGAATATCTTACGTTTAGCTTATTTTATGGTGAAATTTCCACCAGGTTTCTGTAGATGGCATTTGGAGAGGTTGTCCAAAAGGTGGTGGACCTATCCAGTTTCCTGGCTTTAATGGTAATACTAATTGTACTACTTCTGTTTAATCACTAAAGTATTTAGTATCTCGTTGTTGATTTATGAAACTTAATCTCCTCTTTCTTGTTACTTTATTTTTTCTCATTTGTAGGTGAGCTCGTCTGCCCAGCTTACCATGAACTATGTGATGTGAATCCAGTTTCTTTGTCTAGTCAATGTCCCAATTCATGCAATTTCAATGGAGATTGCTTAGGTGGAAAATGTCAATGCTTTATTGGATTTGGTGGTCATGATTGTAGCAAACGTAAGCTCCCATACTTTCTCTGTGATACTGGAATCTTTTGGGAAAGTAGGTTTATTTGGTGTAATCTCTTCTGCTTCTATTTCAGGCTCCTGTCCTAGCAATTGTGGTGGACACGGCAAGTGTGTTGACAATGGTGTTTGTGAATGTGATAACGGGTATACTGGCAATGATTGTTCCACAGGTAACATGGTTTAATTGATTCCTTCTTTGCACATGTTAGTTATATGCCGTAAAAGAGTGGCCGACTTAGTTTGTCGAACCCGCTCAAAATCTTTGGGTGGTAGCTCCTTTTCCTCTCTCTTTACTTGAACAAATTTTGTAACCGAGCTTGGAAGTAATGGTACTTGAATAAACCTTTAGGTAGAAGAATTTGTAATGTCAAGTTTGACCAGATCCTGTAAGACAGCATTCTGACATCTACTTTATGTTATACCTCATGTTTATGGATATCTTGCTTTGTCCTTTAAGGGGTTGTTTGGTTCGAAGACAAGTTATACTGAGATTAGTACTGCTGGAATTAGTTATGCTGACATTATTTCTTATCGACTCTTCGGTTTATTGTATTAAAAATAACATGCATTGCATAATTTCTTAATAGTACTGAATAGAGTGTTTAAGTATAAGAACAGTACTGGTATTGTTAATACCATGGTTTACTATGTGTACTGAATAGGGTGTATAAGTAATACTAGTATTAGTTGTACTAGACTTACATTTGCAGCCACACATTGTACTAAAATTTTATACCAGCATTATTCTACCTAATACACCCTACCGAATGACACCTACGGGGTAGCGTTGAGGTTGCATTAAGGTTGACTCTCTTTTTACTTTAACTAACATTTCCGTTGGTGATATGCAGCTGTTTGTGACGAGCAGTGCAGCCTTCACGGTGGGGTCTGTGATAACGGAGTCTGTGAGTTCCGCTGTTCTGACTATGCTGGTTACACATGCCAGAATAGTTCCACGCTTCTTCCTAGCCTCTCTGTTTGTAAAGACGTACTTCAAAATGACGTATCGGGACAACACTGTGCACCTAGTGAGTTAAGTATCTTGCAGCAGCTGGAAGAAGTAGTTGTGATGCCCAACTACAACAGATTATTCCCAGCTGGTCCTCGAAAGATTTTGAACATTTTTAGGGGTAGAGATTGTGATGGAGCTGCTAAACGGCTAGCCTGCTGGGTAAGTTTCTTTCCGAGCTCAAAGAAATTCACCATGCATTTGTGAGTACAATTTATTCATTATTCCTGTCAAATTGCTTAAAACCAGATTTCAATTCAAAAATGTGACAAGGATGGGGACAACCGGCTACGAGTGTGTCATTCAGCATGCCAATCATATAACGTGGCATGTGGAGCATCGCTTGATTGTTCGGACCAAACACTATTTAGCAATGAACACGAGGGTAAAGGTCTTTGCACAGGTTGGGGCGAATTGGACGCTTGGTTTTAGAGGCAAAATTGGGTTTAGAAAATGAATTTGGTGTACATTGTAGGTTAGCTTTAGGTCTTTTTTTCTATTTCTTTTTCATTGGCCGGCTTGTAATGTGTTGTAAGCTTTCCTCTTTGGGGTAGGAAAATGTGTGGCGCGAAGCGCTCATAATTTAGTTTTTTCTTTTAGCTCCCAGCCCAAATGTTCATTTGGTAAAAGATTTGGGTGGGAAATAAATTTGAGATTTTGGCTTTCAAAGATGACAGTCTTGATGTAGAGGAAATGTAATCAAAGGAAAAGGACAAGAGAAAAGGAGCAGAATGAATTGGCCCAAGGCCTTGCAGCAATTAATTGTGTATTTTATTTTGGCTTGTGGCTCTAACTAACTTGCCTTATTGTTCCTGGATTTATTGTTTGTTTTTTCAACTGTGGAGCATTCATTCTTTTAGATTTGACAGCTTCTCAGACTCAGTGGAATTTTTTCCTCTGTTTTTCACATAATAAGTGTCACAGGTTCGGGTAGTTGGAAACAATCTTTTGTAGAAATGCCGGGCAAGACTGCATATAATAGATCCTTGTGGTTTGGTCCTTCCCCGAACCCTACGCATAGCGGGAGCTTAGTGTAACGGGCTGTCCTTTTTTCACATAATAAGTGTGTTCAATTCTCACCTTCTCCTTTTCTCCTCGTATTTGGTCAATTATAGCCTATAGGTTTTAGATTGTATTGTAGTTTTGAGGTTTCATTCTTCTATTGAAGTTATTTTTGTAGGACCTATGAGTCACAAGACATGTTTGAGTTGTGAAAATAACTACTAATATTTGTGTCCTCTTTAAGGTGCAACTTATGAAATAAACAACAATAACAACAGACCCAGTGTATTCCCACAAAGTGAGATCTGAGGAGGGTAGGATGTACTCCGACCTTACCTCAATTTTTATGGGATAGAGAGGTGGTTTCCGATAGAAAAGTAGTAGATGCAGAATTGCAAGGAAAATAAGACCACAAAATATCCAAATAGAAAGAAAATGAAGCAATACATAGTAATACACACATGAAGAGTAATGTTAGAGTGATTATGGGAATATTCCATAATTA
Source organism: Anisodus acutangulus (assembly GCA_029783415.1). Lineage (NCBI taxonomy): Eukaryota > Viridiplantae > Streptophyta > Magnoliopsida > Solanales > Solanaceae > Anisodus > Anisodus acutangulus. Next base: position 3,748,475 of record CM056503.1, read on the forward strand.
CCTCTCTCATTATTATAATTGATATTGTAATTATTATAATTATTGTAATTGTAATTAGGATCTTATAATTTAGCTAAGGTAGATTAGTCTTTCATTAATCAAGCATAGGATCCATGTATATATATTGTATCTTTGGGAGAATATTAATTAAGAGATTTAATTCTTACATGGTATCATTAACCAAAGATCCTTTGCCCTAAATTTTTCTCTTTTCCTTCTCTTGGCCGATTTCTACCTTTTCCCTCTCTAATGTTTTTCCACCAAATACTTAGGTTTAGTAATCCTAAAACCCTAAACCTAAACTATCCTTCCAAAACCTAAACAACCCTAGCCGATTATAAAACAAAACTCCCACCCCTCGGCTAGCATAACCCACCCTTTAGTTTTTTTTAATCCACTTCCATCAAAACACGACTTCATTCTCCTCCTTTTTTTATTCTAAGTGGAACCTATGGCTGAAAAACAAACCTTTCATCCCGCTCTTGCAGTCAATAACGTTAAGAACTTCATCTCCATAACTCTTGAAATGGAGAAAGGGCAGTATACCTCACGGGCGGAACTATTCAAAATTCAATGTCGTGCTTATAAAGTTATTGGCCATATTCTTCCATCCGAGTCACCATCGGATATCACTACGGTGGACAAAAAATTATGGTCCCGCTTAGATGCTATTGTCCTTCAATGGATTTATGGTACAATTTCGAATGATCTTCTTCATACTATCTTAGAACTAGGGGTGAGCGGGTCCGGGTACCCTAACTTTTTTGAACTACCCGGACCCTACCCATTAAAATATCGGTTCCCAAATTTACTATCCGGAACCAACCTGTAGCAATCATTACCCGGAATCTACCCGAACCCTGCGGTTCCGGGTAGGTTCCCGGGTACCCTGTAAGTCACTAAGAAAAATATAAGAAAAATATGAGGAAGGTAAGTCACTAAGAAAAATATGAGGAAGGCAAAGGCTTCTACGTTTTCCTATCAATCAGGAAAGTGTTTTCAAAAGAAATCAACAGAACACAAAAATATCACCATAAATTAAATAACTAGGAATTCATGTGATACACAGAGGCAATGTTTAGTTGCTCAACATCACAAACAACTATATTGAGAATAACAAAAAGACAGAAACTCCACAAATGCGGTTAAAGCAAGAACGACAAATGTTGTCCAGCACGCAAGTATACATAAAGAGGTTGATAAAGAAAGAGTAAGTTTCCAGCATTTACCTGAACAAGAAAAGCTGATCCTTTCTCCTCATTATTGCAAGGTGCAGAGCTACGAATGTCATCTTCGTTTTGTCGGTCAACTAACCCTGCGGTCTTTCATGATGTCATCTAATCTTCAAGCATGTTTGCTCTATCTAAATTACTGTTTCGTGTTTAGCTCAGATTAGGCGGGAGAGGCATACGTGATATGACCTTTTTTTCTTTTTTTATTAACTAAAAAATAATGAAATTAAAATATTTAATATTTCATAGGTTCCGGGTCCGGGTACCATGTCTTTGTTTGCCGGAATCGGAACAGGACCCGACATTGATCGGTTCCTAATTTTACTACCCGAAACCTACCCGTTATTATAATATATCTACAATGTACCTACCCGTTAGTGTCGGTTCCGGTCGGGTATCTGGGTACACTGTACCCCTGCTCACCACTACTTAGAACCCAATTCTACGACTAAACAGGCGTGGGGAAAATTAGAAAATATTTTTCAAGATAACAAAATGTCTAAGGTCGTTTATCTTGAACACCAATTTACAATTATTAAATTGGATGATATTTCTAACATCTCAGCCTATTATCAAAAATTAAAAGTACTTGCGGACCAACTGTCCAACATTGGTTCGCCCGTGACGAATCAAAGGTTGGTACTTCAGTAGATTCCGGGGTTGAATGAACTATATGATGGAGTTGCCACGTTCATTCAGCAAAGCAATCCATTACCTCCCTTTTATGAGGCTCGTTTAAGGTTAATTCTCGAGGAAACAAGGAAAGCAAAGCAGGCATCCTCGGGAGCGACCACCGCCGGAACCGCTCTCGTCTTCCACTGATTTGGAGCCCCAAAATTCTAGTTCAGAGGGCCACGGTAATCGTTCTAATAATGGTAAAAAAATGGGGTTCAAACCGAAACAAAGGAAAAAATAATAGTGGAAAGGGACGTAGACGGGGCGGGGCCAAACCGCCGGCGGCAGCAGCCAACCCGAGCAGTGGCGGACAGTTTTAATGGCAGTAGCGGCGGACAGTGGGGGCAGTACCTACCGTGGGCTGGCTCGCCATGCCCATTCCCGACCTCTTCGTTGGCCCGACCTCCTCCTTCTTCAAACCGCCAACCCGGTATTCTTGGATCTCGTCCACAACATGTATTTGAAGCTCATGCACCATCTTCTGTCGGATATCCACCCACAGATATTGAACAAGCCACGAGTCACATGAATTTAAATATTTCAGATAAATCGTGGTAAATGGTTACATGGGCTACGTCACACATGACGACATCTCAAAGTAATCTTTCGCCTTATTTTAATACGAGCGGTAATAAAAATATTGTCGTCGGCAGTGGGTAGGAAATTTCAATTCGTGGTATTGGTCAGGTAACACTACCATCTCCCCACTCGCCTTTACACTTGAAAATGTCTTACATGCACCACAACTGATTAAAAACTTGATATCTGTTAGACGTTTTACAATTGACAATAATGCTTTTGTGAATTTTGATCCGTTTGGTTTTTCTGTGAAGAATTTTCAGACGGGGATGTCGCTCATGAGATGTAACAGCATGTGGGACTTATATCCCATCACTTCTGTTTCCACCAAATAGCAGGGTCAAACCATCCACCTTTTCGGCCATCTCTCATAGTCTATGACACAATAGGCTGGGGCACCCAGGAGCACCGATTTTTCATCAATTTAGGAAGAATAATTTATTTTTTTGTAATAGACATTTGGACTCTTCTATTTGCCAAACATGTGTGTTTGGTAAACATATCAAACTTCCGTTTTCTGCGTCTACTACTAATACTGTTTTGCCATTTGATATTTTGCATTGTGATTTGTGGACTTCACCCGTTTTAAGTGCTCCAGGTCATAAGTATTATTTGCTCATTCTTGATGATTTTTTGAATTTTTTGTGGACCTTTCTCTTAGGACAAAAATCAAAAACCTATAACATTTTGAAAAAAATTAGTGTGTTTATCAAAACTCAGTTTGGCAAAATCATTAAAAGTTTTCAATGTGATAATAGGGGGGGGGGGATTTATAAATGCACAATTTAAGAATTTTTGTCACCAAAATGGGATGTATGTCCGTATTTCCTGTCTACATACATCTTCTCAAAATGGGAAAGCAGAAAGAAAGATTCGAACAATTAATAATATGACTCGCTCTATCCTTGTGCATTCATCCACATCACCAAATATTTGGCACCATGCTCTTCAAATGGCTACACATCTCTAAAATATTCTTCTTAGTAAATTAATCTTCAATGTGTGCCCTACTCAGGTATTATACAACCGTCTCCACTCGTTTACACATTTACGGGTTTTGGGGTATTTGTGTTATCCCTTGTTTCCGTCCACCACCATTCATAAACTTCAAGCTCGATCTACTTCGTGCGTGTTTTTAGGGTACACACAAAATCATAGGGGATATAAATGCTTTGATATGTCAACATGAAAAATCATTATTTCTCGTCATGTCATCTTTGATGAATCAACCTTCCCGTTTGCAACATCTCGAGCGGCATCCTCACCTTCATATGATTTTCTGGACGACGGAATTCATCCAATTTTGAGGTATAATCTAAACTCTCAAAATAACAATTTAGGGCCCTCACCAACCCCTACACCTCTACCCGTCACCCCACCCCCTTCCCGTAACACACTGGCCCAGACCAATATCGGGCCCATTACCGCGACCCAAAATACCGAAACCACTCTACCAACTGTTTCGGCCCACAAACCCAACACCACCCAACGATCCAACTCCTCAACGGACCATGAAAACCCGTGCAATGCATGAGATTTTTCGACCTAAACACAATTTTAACCTAACCACCTCAGTCCAACCCTCACTAATACAAAAAAAATCCCAAAACTGCCTTATCAAACCCGAATTGGAAGGCTTCCATGTTAGATGAATTTACTGCTCTTATTCAAAATAAGACGTGGGATTTGGTACCACGACCATCTAATGTGAACATAATTCGGTCTATGTGGGGTTTTTTGCCATAAAAAGAATTCTGATGGTTCTTTTGCGAATTTTGCGAGATACAAAACTCGTCTTGTTGGTGATGGCAGATCTCAGCAGGTGGGAGTAGATTGCGGTGAAACATTCAGTCCGGTAGTCAAGCCTGCAACTATCAGGAATGTTTCTAGCCTGACACTGTCCAAATCATGATCTATTCATCAGTTGGATGTCAAAAATGCATTTTTACATGGCCACTTGCAGGAAACGGTATACATGTATCAGCCGTTGGGATTTCACGATCCTGCCCGTCCAGATCGTGTGTGCCTGTTGAGGAAATCCTTATATGGTCTGAAATAAGCTCCTCGGGCATGGTATAATAGGTTTGCAGGATTTGTTTTCAAATTGGGATTCTCTCACAGCAAGTCCGATCAGTCTCTCTTTATTTATAGGAAGGACACTGATATGGCTTATATACTTTTGTATGTTGATGACATTATCCTCATTGTATCCTTAACTTCATTTCGCCAGTTTATTATGTCCATTATTGCAGCAGAATTTGCACTGAAGGACTTTGGTCCGCTGAATTATTTTCTTGGCATTGGTGTCACTCACTATGCAGGTGGTTTGTTTCTCAGTCAAAAGAAGTATGCCGAGGAGATACTTGACAAAACAGGGATGTCTTCATGCAAACCTTCCCATACTCCGGTTAACATGAAGGCGAAGTTGAGCAACACTTCAGGTACTCCATACATCGACCCCACACACTACCGCAGCCTTGCCGGTGCATTGCAGTAACTGACTTTTACGAGGCCTGATATTTCCTATGCGGTCCAGCAAGTTTATTTACACATGCATGATCCGAAAGATGAACATATGAGGGCCCTCAATAGGATTCTACGATATATTAAGGGTACTCTTCATTTGGAACTTCATCTGTATAAGTCCTCCGTCTCGAGTCTTTCTGCCTACACTGATGCGGATTGGGGTGGCTGCCCAGACACACGTCGTTCCACTTCCGGCTATTTCGTGTTCTTAGGTGACAATCTCATTTCATGGTCCTCCGAACGACGGTCCACACTGTCTCGGTCCAGTGCAGAGGCGGAATACCGAGGGGTGGCAAATGTTGTTGCTGAATCATGTTGGCTTAGTAATCTACTACTGGAGCTCCATTGTCCGATTGAAAAGGCAACAATGGTCTATTGTGACAATGTGAGTGCGATCTACTTATCTGGCAATCCTGTTCAGCATCAGCGCACAAAACACATCGAAATTGGATATCTTATTTGTCCAAGAAAAAATTGCCCATGGTCAAGTCCGTGTTCTCCATGTGTCATCCCGTTATCAGATAGCTGACATCTTTACAAAAGGTCTTCAGCGCGTACTTTTTTTGATGATTTCAGGGACAATCTCAGCATCCGAGAACCTCCAGCTAAGACTGCGGGGGACTGTTAGAGTGATTATGGGAATATCCCATAATTACCTCTCTCATTATTATAATTGATATTGTAATTAAGATCTTATAATTTAGGTAAGGTAGATTAGTCTTCAATTAATCAAGCATATGATCCATGTATATATATTGTATGTTTGAGAGAATATTAATCAAGAGATTCAATTCTTACAAGTAAGAATCGACGCGATACCTAAAGAATTACGACTAAGAAAAGGAGAGACGAGAAGAAGAGGCTAGCCTCCTACCTCACCCACACAATGCGACCAAAACTCAACAATCCATTAACTTTTTATCCTAATTCTTGACTTCCAAATCTTCCTGGGTCATGTACTTGTTCAGCTGAAGTTGTATCATGTCAGTTTAATTAATTATTAATCCACACATGACACTGTCATGGGAAAGGGAACATTTTTACAGTCGAGGGGTGTGAATTTTAAATCATTAGAAATTGTAGGGTCCTTGATTAATCTATGATTAAACTATAACTTCTTTTAATGTTAACTTCGACGAATCTCACTGACTTCTGTCTTTTTTTGTATTTGTTCAACTAACTCTGTCTTTTAATCAAATAAATGATTTCACTCTTCTCCGTCCCCAAATAGACAATTTTGAACTTCAATGTATAAATAAACCTAATTTCACAAGATTCACACCGACCCAAGAAAGAATCTTTCACCTCAAATTTATGGAGTAATAAAATGGAGGACTTTATTTATTTTATAATTAACATAGTTATATTAGGAAGTAAGGAAGATATTAAAAAGAACAACTAAATTAAGCTTTATGATTCTTCTAACACCAACTTCACCATAGGTGTATGTCAATAAAGTGGGTTTAATTAGACCTTAAATTTCAACATAGCTAAAAATTTGATAAGTGATCTATTTCTATTTGTCTTTTTAGGTAGAATTATTTGACACTTGCGCTAGTGAAATCATTCTAGCAAGGCGGAGCTAGAGATTTGCTTACGGATTCGAACCTAATAACTTTAATTCAAAATCATTATTTAGAGTTCGTTTCGATAAATTTATGACTTTTAACTTATAAATTAAAAATAATAAATTAAGAATTCTAGCTTATGTTTTTAATTTATTTTTATTATTTTAATATAAAAACAAATGCTTAAAAATACTTTTTATTTTACCCAAACATCACAAAAATACTTAAAAGCTATTTTGACCTAAAATCATTTAAAATAAGCCAATCCAAACAGACTCTTAATATGTATAAATAATTAACAATAACCTATAATTGTATTTTTTAGAATCCATAACTCAAAAGTTGAAAATTCTTACACATCTGCCATATGGAATAGAATAATATATGTAAGTAGGGTATGCAAGGTAAATAGGAATTACTGTATCGCAATTACTAACTTATCATAATTCTAAATGGAAGTCTAAATTGTAATTACCGACTTACCAATACCGTATAAGCTGAAATTAAAATATTGAATCACACTCTATCAAATCAAATCAAATCAAATCAAATCAAATTAATTAAATATGGTAGCAATAATCATAAAAAAAATATTATGAACTGGTTGGACAAAATGTGATAATGTAATCAGCACCAGAACAAGTGCAGGTACTTGAAGCATCATCATATGCATAGCTATAAGCAGTAGGGCATGCATCCTTAAACATCTTCGAGTACTGCGTCGGCGACCAAGTCGCCGGCGTCGCATGTTCGCCGGTGCAACAATACTCCGGCGTGTTGAATTGTGCACACGCGCTCTTACACGAAACCACCGCGCCGATATCCATCACTTGCAACTCCTTCGGACAGTTCACATTTAAATCGGCGACGTAACCGGCATATTGACAGTCGCCGGATTCGCCTGTAGGCCGTACACTGATACCGACATTGTATCCAACGACAAGGCAAAAATCGTAAAAATCCTTCTGATCTTTGCTATTACCAAAGGTGAATTCAACTAGACTAACCGGCGGGACACTTCAATGTGCCGCCGCAATCGCCGGTTTTACATGTACCGTTTCCGGAATCGGAGAAGTTGCAACCGGTTCGGGCCCAGAACCGACCGGACCATCCACCAGGAGCGGAAAGTTGGATGGTGGCGCCGGAGGTTATGACAAACCTGCATCGCCGGAGATAGTAACTCCGTTGCCGTAAAGGGTACCGGGCCAAACTGTGTAACCGCAATTGTTATGAAGTGTAAATTGTGTGGCTGAAACAGCAATTGCTTCTGCAAAATGGTAAGAAAAAAAACTGTTTCATTTGCTCTGTTTTTTTAACATTCACTTGAATCACACAAAAAAATGAAAAATACACACAAGACATATTCACGATTTAAGCTCTACTAATTCAAATTTTAAGATTTCTAATATTGAATTGATTGTATTAAATTATGTGTTCAAATCTATTACAACGTTTATTATAATTTTGATAAATTTTTAAACATAAATTTATGATTTGCGTTGAAAGTATTGAGTCAATGAACCCAATACTGCAACATTGTATTTGCATGGGAAGATACATTCAATTGAATCATACAACAAAATAACGGTTAAAAATTTGTCTTTGGTGGGGAGGTACGTCCACCCATATTTAATGAATTAAACACTAGTGTTCCGTATGTTGGAGGCTTTGTCTCTTCACACATGCATAATCTACTAAGTGAGTAGATGACCATAGGGCCAAGAATCGTCAAATTTCGTTGAGAAATGAAAGAGATATTGGTCCACGAAGTAAGGTGTTTGAGGCATGAAAATATGGTGTGAGACAAATCTAACACATCTGTGGGAAAAAGAAGAATTGCTCTCTTTATAAGTCTCATAATTGGCTAAGGGTTTGGGACCCCAAGGGTAACCCATATGTTTAAAGGAGGGAGGACCTAGATGTGCTTGGGTTCAAGGCTAAGCCCAAACGCGCGCCGCCCGTCCGGTCCGGGCTCGGGGACGTGGGACGTTCTGATATTATCCCTTTGGACCCCCAAATTGCTTAATATTTACAGTTTGGTCCCTAGAGTTTCTGAAAAGTTGAATTTGAGAACTACCGTTGGAGTTGATTTTTGGGGCGTTATTGTGCATTAACCAGCCATTACTTGGCTGATTAACTCCTCCATAATCAGCCCTCCTTCAATGGCCATTAACAACCATGTTTTGGCAGTTGAGGAGTCCCTCCCTCATGCTATATATTGATGCCTTTTGGCTCAATTGTGTAACACGGGAAAACACACAAAAAGACAGCAAAAACGAGACTACAATATAATACATGCATAAACGGAGAGAACAATCAAATTACGTCCACAGACAATGAACAGAAAACTCAATACTCTTCCTTCCTTTTTCGTTCTTCAGCAAGTCGTTTCGTATTTGTTTTCTTCGTCAGAATCAACCTATTTTCTTTGTAGTGTTGATATTAGGTGTTGTTTTATCTTGAGAGACTATTGCCCGTTAACGTAAAAACATATATACGGGGCAATCATGTCTTAATGACAGAGTGCCATCACTCGACTCAGCACACAGTTGTAACCATCCAGATTTAGTGTTTCTTGATTTCAGGTTATCAAGATTCAAGACTCAACAATTTTGCGGCAGTTCTGAATATTGGCTATTCGTTTATCCTTTCGATTCGAACACTTGTAATATTTATTTACTTCCCGTACTGCTTTACAATATTCAACAATAATTACTGTGTCTCAGTTTCAAATTAGTTAAATACACTACTACTATATATGAATCACTTTAAGAATAAAATCTGCACAAATAAAGAGATGAAAACTTACGGAATATGAAGAGGGCGAGGAGAAAATAAGGGTGCTTATGCATGGCGGCCATTGGAAGAAACAGATAATTTTAGTGGTGAGAAATAGGGAACAATTGGATTCGTGTAAGTTAAAATTGGAGTATTAAGCATTGGACTCTGTCTATTTATAGCCCATAACTTCCCACAACCCACCCTATCACGTAGGAAAATAAATTTGCATGAAAAAATTTGAGTCGAGAAAAAAAATTGCTGAATTAAATTATTCTTTCCTATATTTATGATTTATTTAATCAAAAAAATTCTTATCCTCTCAAGACCCCATTACCCTCTACAATTTATCATGCAGGAATTATAATGCATCAAATTTTTGAGCAAAGTAGTAAATATATTATACCGTGAATACTTATTAACGTATTGCTAATACACATTTTCTTATTGCAATTTTATTTTATATAAAATAATACTCCATATAGACTTCTCTAAATTATACCGAAATTATTAATACAATATTTGGTTTTCGGTATTAATGAACTCCACATAACTTATGTTGTTATGCTGCGTTTAACATGGAAACCAAATACCACACTTATATAGAGATTAGATTATATTAGTAATATAGTATTTATACTGAAAATCAAATATTTAATAAATAATACTACAAATTTTATATGGAAATACTACAAAATTTTATATGGAAATACTACAAAATTTTAATGATTTTTTGTGACACTAGATGAAACTTCTTGGCGTGCTATGTGAAATTCCATATAAATTATATTGCCATGCAAAGCTATCAAGTTCCATTAACTACACATGCAAAGATCTCGGAGAATGGAAATTAATACTTCCTTAGATTTCTTTCCAAAATATATGACACCCCATTTGATCCTTTTTTTCAGTTTAGGTAGGTTAAAGAGTATGCAAGAAATAGTCCATACATAGAAAACTATACTCTCTATGTCTCAATTTATATGCTATACTTTTCTTTTTAGTCTATCCTAAAAAGAATGATACAGGGCTATGAAAAAGAGAACATGAATATTACCTAAATATAAATGATTTATGAAGTTAGGGTCAGTGTATCTAATTACCAGTAATTTTGCTTGGGCCTATTAGTGAATATTATAATCCATATTATAATTATTAGTGATGTATAATTATGGTAGAAATAGAATCCCCATTTTATTAGGATTCCATATTGTACACACTATATATATTTGTATTAATGAGAGAGACTCCCCAAGGGAGATTAATACAATTCTACATATATTCTCAGCCCTCTTGTCGACCACCTGAACCCAGACAACACCCCTCGACGACCCCATCAAATCAACCCAACACCGTTACTGTCGCCTGAACCAGAACCGACACCGACCCTTCCCCAACCCATCGACCTAAATTGATACTCCACCACACCCAACTAGTCACCCGTGCCGAGCCCAAATCTCCCTGTCACTGTTACGGAACCGCCGACCCAAACCTAGACCATATCCCTTGACCCGCCACCAACCCAATCCTCACCCCTCCAAAATACCCGCACTGCCCCCACACACCCTATGGAAATCCGTGCACAACACAAGATTTTCAAACCCAAAGTCCAATTTAACCCATCCACATAAACCATATCTCCAATTTCTATAAACTTAAAATTAGCCAAATTAGACCCAAATTGGAATACGGTCATGTACAAGGAATTTAATGCTTTAACGAAATAACACGCTTGGGATTTGGTTCCTATACCGGAGGCGGTGAATGTGATCCGATGCATGTGGCTTTTTCGTCACAAATACAAATACAGTGGTGATCTTGAGAGATATAAGGCGATACTTGTGGCTAATGACACTAATCAACAAAAGGGCATTGATTGTGATGAGACGTTCAGTCCGGTTGTTAAACCAGCTACCATTTGCACAGTTCTGAGTATTGCTATGGGTAAGCATTAGCCGATTCATTAGTTTGATGTAAAAAATACATATCTACATGAGGATTTGAAAGAAATTGTTTACATGCACCAGCCGCCTGGTTTTGTCCATCCAGCAACTCCTTAGTATGTATGCCGTCTTCGTAAGTCACTTTATGGTTTGAAACAGCCTCCTAGAGCGTGGTATGATCGCTTTGCACATTACATTATGTAGATTGGGTTTATATGCAGCAAATGTGATAGTTCTCTATTTATTTTTTATCGTGGTGGTAATATTGCTTATTTGTTGTTATATGTGGATGACATTGTGCTTAATGCCTCTTCAGATCTGTTGAAGACTGAGATCATTGCATTGCTTAAAATCGAATTTGCTATGACTGACTTGGGGATATAAGTGACAAAACTGCCGATTCTATATTTTTGTGTCAGCGTAAGTATGCAGAGGAGATTGTGTACAGGGCTAAGATGGAAAACTGCAAGATCATGTCCACTCCAGTTGACTCTAAATCGAAGCCCAGTAATGTTGATGGTGATCCTGTATCTGATCCCACTCTTTATAGGAGCCTTGCAGGTGCACTTCAATATCTTACTTTCACCATGCCTGATATTGTTTATGATGTTTTGCAGTTGTGTTTGTTTATGCATGCCCCCAGGGAGCCTCATTTTACAGCTCTGAAACTTATCATTCGATACGTTAAGGGCACACTTGATTATGGATTGCATCTCTACCCCTCTGCACCGACCATGTTGTTATCATATACGGACGCTGATTGGGGAGGTTGTCCGGACACGCAACGCTCCACCTCCGGCTACTGTGTGTTCTTAGGAGATAATCTCATTTCATGGTCTGCCAAGAGGCAAGCCACCCTATCCCGATCGAGTGCAGAAGCAGAGTATAGAGGCGTTGCAAATGTTGTTGCTGAGATCTGCTGGCTCCGAAACATTCTTTTGGAGTTCTAGTGTCCATTGCGTTAGGCGTCTTTGGTGTACTGTGATAACATATCCACGATATTTTTATCTTATAATCCGGTTCAGCATCAGCGAACCAAACACATTGAGATAGATATACATTTCGTCCGTGAGAAGGTTGATCTCGGTCATGTCAAGATGTTGTATGTGCCTTCTTCGTATCAGTATGCGGATATATTCACCAAAGGACTTCCTAGACAACTTTTCCTAGACTTCAGATTCAGTCTTAGCGTCCGGCCTCCTCCCGCTCCGACTGAGGGGTGTATTAGTGAATATTATAATCCATATTGTAATTATTAGTGATGTATAATTATGGTAGAAATAGGATCCCTATTGTATTAGGATTCCACATTGTAGGATTCCACATTGTACATACTATATATATTTGTATTAATGAGAAAGACTCTCCAAGGTAGATTAATACAATTCTACATGGCAAAAACGTGATATTATATATTTTTTTGTATGCTTTCACAAATTATTCAATTACCATAAAGAATTTCAAACTTTTTCCATCTAGCTAGGTACGCAATAAATTCTGTATTACCACAAAAATGCAAACATGAAGAATTGAGGTTTAATCACTAGGTTTTTGTATAACTTATTTAGTGCAACGTTTTACCAGTCACTTGCGTCGACTCGTCTGACTTAAACATACCATGAGTATGTTTTTAATTACATCCAATAAGAACCTAACATTTCAAAGGATTTCTTTTTCTTTCGAAATGCATGATCAGTGATGCTATATTTTAACTAAATTCTATGAGATTACACTATTAGTGAACAAAACTTTTAATTCTATCAAGGGCTGTGGTGGAGTGGTTTCGGATCCCTCTGGTTACGGAGTCACTTTTGTTAGGGATCGCTTTATCCCTCAATATGGGACTTCGCGGCGCGAATCCGAATTTAATCGGACTCTAATGCGTACACCAGACACCGGGTGGGAAACTAAAAGAAAAAGATTAAACTCTACCAGGATGAAATCAACAGGTACTCATTACAAAGATTTAAGTTACATCAGTGGTAGACCCAAAATTGTTAAATTATGGATGCTCAACCTCTTATATACAGTATTAGCAAAAAATTTTGAGACTATCAATCACCCGTTATTAGAAACAATTATCTATAGTTGGATAGCAAAATGATCTAATTGAGTTAATAGCTAAGTGATCCAATTGAGTCAATATTGTTTAGATTTGTCAATGCATATAACTGTAACTCGAAGTAAAATAGCAAGAAGAAAAGAGGATATAGGATGAACAAGCTTAATAACATAAACAAATAGAGTTGTGGTGGGATGAATGAAAATTTTCCACTCTTTACAACGTGGTGGTTAGAATAACTATGTTTTATGGAGCGACATGTCGGCCAGTCAAGAACTTCACATTCAAAAGATGAAAGTAGTGAAAATGAGGATGTTGCGATGGATGTGAGGGCATACTAGGAGACATAGGATTAGAAATGACGATATTCAGGACAAAATGGTGGACGTCTTGGTGGAAGACAAGATGGGGGAAGTGAGACTGAGGTGGTTCAAGCATATGAAAAGGAGATTCATGAATGCTTCAGTGAGGAGCTGTGAGAGGTTGAATATGAACGGTTTTAGAAGGTAGATGTAGACAAAAGAAGTATTGGAGAGATGTGATTAGACAGAACATGTCGCAGTCCCAACTTACCTAGGATATGACATTAGATAAGAGGTTATGGAGACACATATTAGAGTAAAAGGTTAGTAAATAGTTGAATATTGTCCCGCTTATCTTTCCATACTAGTAGTCGTAGTATTACTCTTGTAGTTTCTTGCCCTTCGGATTGTGCTACTATTTGTTATTTCTTGTTCTTTGACTATCGTTTTACTTTGTGGTTGTTACTGCTCCTTTTTATGGTCGCTATTGCTCTATCATGCTTTTATAGTATGCTGTCATAGTTTATTCGTTTCCATTATAGCTTTTTTTCATATTGCTTTGAATTGCTTGTTCTTATACGGAGGGTCTGCCGAAAATAACTTCTCTATCTCCCAAAGTAGTTGTAAGGAGTGCGTACACTTTACTCTCCTCAGACCCAACTTTGTGAGATTTTACTGGGTATGTTATTGTTGTTGTTGTTTAACCAGAGATTTGAGTTCGAACACAAAAGATGAAAAAAATGATTTAACCTTTAATGGACTTACGCGACATAATTATGCGGCATAAATCTCACTTTACGTGACATGAATCTAAATTAATTGGGACCCAAGTACGGACGAAAAGGCAAAGGAAAGCTATAACATACAATTATTCTGCAGTGCAAAAGTTAGGAACAAAAAACATTGTATTAACCAATAAATGAAAAAAAAAAAGTTAACTATTTACATCACTAATAAGTACAGAGGTACCTTTCTACTGACTTTTCACTCTAAGAATTTTTGTCAGCCTTTCATTTACAGAACCAAAAATGGGATATGGTCGAAAATTGAAGTAAGCAGCAGAAGCAATGTATATACTGTTGGAAATTTGCCTTTGGCGGGAGTTGCGACTGACCAACTTTAACGGCTTAAACACTAGTGTTACGTATGTTGGAGAATCCGGTTCTTCACACATGCATGATCTACTAAATACGTAGATAATCGTAGGGCCAAGAATCGTCAAATTTCATTGAGAAATGAAAGAGATATTGGTTCACGAAGTGAGGTGTTTGAAGCATGGAAAGTGTGGTGTTGTGTTCAATTCTCCCTCATCGGTAGAGGAAGAAAGAATTGTTGTGTATATAAGACTCGAAATTGGTTTGGGGTTTGGGACCCCAAGGGGTATCCCATGTGTTTAAAGGAGGGAGGACCTAGATGTGCTTCGGTTCGAGGAAAGACCACACGCGCGCCGCCGCCGCCCGTCCTGTTCCGGGTTCACGGGCCATGGGCTGTGGGCTGTGGGTCTTCTGATATTATCTTTTTGGGCCAGAAAACTTTGCCAGAAGTACAGTTTGATCCCAGAAGTTTCAGATATACAGTTTGGACCAGAATTCTTTCAGATGTGCAGTTTGGTCCCTGAAGTTTCCAGAAAAACAGAATTTCGACTGCCAAGCACTCAATTCAGCCATTTATTTTGGCTGAATTACTCCTCCTATAATGGCCAAAACAGTTGGTCTTTCTCCCATTTATGTTGGTGACTTTACTACCTCCATAATGGCCATTATTTGGCTATTATGGAGGCGATTCAGCGATAAAGACCCCTCCCTCTCCTATATAAACACCCCATTACACCATTGTTGAGCACAAAGACATATGCACGAAAATACATAAAGAGATGCAACAAAACAGTGCACGAAAATACACAACCAAAACAGTTTCTTCCTACACCTTCCAAGGCATCATTTCGTTACTCAATATTCTTCACGGTAGCTCTTGAGTTTCCTTTGCTCAAGTGTTCCATTGCTGTTTTATCTTGGGAGACAAATTGTCCAGGACGTATAAAGGATACATACGGGGCAATATTGTCTTAAGGAAAGAGTGCCACACTCGACTCAGCAAAAACAATTTCAATTTTTCCATCTTCTACAAAACTGGAATTTCCAGTTCTCGTGTGTAACTATTGTAATTTCAGATTCCATGTTGAATTATTGAATCTCTGTTTATCCTTTCGAATACTTGTAATAGTTATATACTTCCCGTACTACTTTATAAAGTACCATAGAGCAAAACTACCCAACATATACAAGAGAAACCTACATAAATGCTTCTCCATATAGATGAATAAAATGCAAAGAATATAAAAACACCAGTAATAACCACTACTATTACTAAATTAGCCAAGCATTTTGCTGTTGATAGTTGTTGTTCTGTTCCTTCATTTGGGAAATGACCATTAGCAACAAAATCAGAGAGTAATCGATCTTTGAACTGAAATGTGTCCATCGGCCATTTAGAAGCCTCTTTATCAGATGCTGGGATTTTCTCAAGAGGAATGCGTCGAACATGAATATGTACTTCAGAAGGATCAACACCAAATGCATTGTCTAAAAATGTTGGGCACTGATCTTTATATGCAATAGTCACATCATAAACTGCAAATTGGACATACGATTGTGGGAATCAAAAGGAGAAAAGACAGTCCTTATGAAGATCAAGAATAGATAAACAAGTCACAAAACAATTTTGTCAGATTTAATTCACTGAACTTTACGACTATAATAGTAGAGTTACAAACTTTTTTGCCAAAGACTCAGTCCTAAACCAGTTGCAGTAGGTTATATGAATCATCACTATACCATTTAAGCTGGATTCATATAGCCGACCCCATAGGACTGAGGTGTAGTTATTGTTGACAGAGGATTCCTCACTTTTTTCTCTCATGCAAAACCATGCAAGAGTCTTTCATCTCACACGGCTCCTAACTGAACTTTGTTGATTACCTTATTCGCGTATGTATAAGATCGAATCCATTCAATTTCTAAAAAGGATTACTAATCCTTACTTTTCGAGGAATCCTTCATTAGTGGTTGTGAATGACTGTTTTTTTTTTCAAATCTTTTCGACCTTGGTTTCGTAGGAGCAAGTCAAAAAGATTGAGAAATAGAACCATCTGATTTAATTTGTTCTCAAAGGTTGTAACGTTTCTGTTATATTGTGTAAAGTTTAGTGACCCACGATAGGGTTACAAACTTTTTTGCCATGCTAAAGTAATTGAACTATGTGTGAAATTCTCACTTCTCAGACAGTAATAATGCACTTTATCCGCTATAACAGTAGCGTCAAAGAACTAGTTTTTGTCACATTAAAGTAACCATTTCTCCCTCAAATGCAAGAGAGCCAACAAAAGTGAAGCAAAAACAAATTTCTATTAGACAAGGTCACAAGATAGAACCTGCATCCATAGAGCTCCTCAATATTTCCAAACAGGCATAAAAGCCTTTTGTCTTGGGTAGCAACACATTCTTTAGAACAGGCAATCCATTCTGGCTGGCAAACTCTTGGCTTCTTTTGCACTTCTGCTCACTGAATGTAAAGGAAAGTTGGTTAAAATAAGAAAACAAATGCATAAGACATTACATAAGACAAACCTACCTGTAATCTGTTCAGGGAAAACGGTTAGCCATAATGGATTGTGAGGATTGGTAAAAGTCGAAAGCGTTTGCCTTATCACCGGTTCATCGACTACCCAGTCTCTCTCCAATGGGATGAATTCTAGCACATAGAATCCCCAGCCAAAGACTGGCAATTTCATCAAACTTTTCTTAAGTAGATATTTGATGTGGCCCAAGCACCCTTTCCTCAATGCAAGATTCCACAGGTACATCCAATCGACCTCTGTTCTGTGGTTGGCGATCAGCAGAACACCTTCTCTTGGCGGAACATGATCTCCAGAAAATACCACATTTGTTTCATTTACTTTTTCAAATAGGAATGGCCACAATCCAAGCCAAAGACCAAACAGAAGCGCAACAACTTTCCAACTATAAAGCGTGCTGAAGAAGCGCAAGAGTAGATGTAAACGTGTAAATATAGGAAACAATATATTCCCTACCCATAATTAGAATATTTCCATATATTGTGTAAATATAATTATGGTAAGACTAGGATTCCTCTTTTGTATAGGCTTAGGATTCCTATTGTATAAGAGATGAATATTGTACTATATATATACCTTGATATTAATGAAAGACTCCTCAAGGGAGATTAATATCATCTTACATGGTATCAAGAGCCAAATAAACAAAACCCTAAAAACCTTTCTCTTCCACACCGCCACGCTCTCTCCTACGCCTGACCCTCCCGGATTTTCTTCTTATTTTTCGTGTTTTGTTCTTCCTTTCTTCTCTTCTCTAAATGGCTATCCCCGATTCTTCCACACTTTCTGACGCCTCAACCTCCCCAAATCCCACCACAAAGTCATCACCACCGTTTCATCCCGCCTTATCGCTTTCCAACATCAAGAACCATATTCTCATTATTCTTGATCAAGAAAACAACCAGTATTCTCCCTGGGTTGAACGTGTCGCAATCAAGCATGTCTCTATAACGTGCTTGACCATATTGATGACACTATTCCGTGCCTACGGAGGTTGATGATTACATGCGGCATCGTCTCGACGCCGGCGTCAAACAATGGATATATGGTAGTATCTCTCAGGATTTGCTCCTTACTATCATGAAATCTGACTCCACATCCCTTGACTTGTGGAATCGTTTGGAGAAAATTTTTCAGGACAACAAGCACACTCGTGCCGTGTATTTGGAAGAACAATTCAACAAAACACGTCTTGAAAACTTCTCCAATGTCTCTGAGTACTGCAAGCAGCTTAAACTTCTAGCGGATCAACTCTCCAACATCGCAGACGCTGTCACTGACGATAAAATGGTGCTACAAATGATTTCTGGCCTTACTAAGGGCGAATATGATACTTTGGCCACCATTATTCAACAGGCAGATCCGCTACCGAGTTTTAACAAAGCTCGCTCACAATTGTTGCTCGAAGAAACCCGTCGTGCTAAGCAGGATGAGCACGCCCAGCAGGTGTTAGCTGTCGACACGCAGCCCCAAGATAAGACGCCACCGGACAACTCCCAACATCGGCAAGGGTGGAAAAGGCCACGGCGGTGGAGGAGGCCGTGGTCGTGGCAAGGGTCGCGGTCAACAGAACCAACAACAGCAACATCAACAGAGATCGCAGAACAACTGGGCCGCGGCTCATCGGGCCGTTTGCCAGGCCAAGGCCTGATGTAGCCGCGGCGCCCGGTTGAGCCGCGGCGCTAAGTCCATTCGATGCAGCCCATACAATCCAGTATTCTTACCCTGGTTTGTTAGGCCCCGCTCCACCCACAAAGAGCCCACTTCATGCAAGGTCAGTCCCGCAGCCTCCTCCGCATGACACCCATCGAGTTGGGTCGGCGTTGACACCTATCTATGTAACACCGACAATACTTGGTACATGGACTCAGGCGCCATATCTCACGTCACCCAGTCTGCAGGTACTATTCCTAAACTGTTTTGTTTAAAGCATCCTCAATATGTTACAGTTGGTAGTGGACAACACATTCCAGTTAAGGGTTATGGTACCTCATACACACAACCTCCTCATCCACCTTTCTTCCTAAAAAACACCCTATATGCCCCACACATGATTAAGAACCTTATATCTGTCCGCCAATTTACTCGTAATAATTCTGTCTCTGTGGATTTTGACCCTTTTGGTTTTACTATAAAGGATCTTCATACGGGGACACCTCTTACGAGACGCAATAGCACGGGGGGATCTCTATCCATTCACTTCCACCTCCGCTGCCAGATCTTGCTCTCCCGTCACTCTAGCGTCTGTTTCTTCTTCAACCTGGCATAATAGGCTTGGTCATCCAGGAGTCCCAGTTTTTAATTTTCTTAGAGGCAACAATTTCATTGCTTGTAATGGGAAACTTGCCCAAAATTGTGTTTCTTGCTCTTTAGGCAAACATATTCGTCTTCCGTTTAAATCATCTACTAGTGTTACATTTGCTCCTTTTGATATCATACATGCCGATTTATGGACATCCCCTATCCCTAGTTCTCTCGGTCATAAATACTATCTTGTGTTGCTTGATGATTTTTCACACTACGTTTGGTTATACCCTCTTAAATTTAAATCAGAAGTGTTTGTCAAATTTCTTGAGTTTCGCAATTTCATTCAAACACAATTTGGAAAAGGCATAAAATCATTTCAGTGCGATAATGGTCGTGAATTCAATAACTCAATGTTTCACCGCTTTTGTACCAATAATGGCATGGTCTTTCGCTTCTCCTGCCCTCACACCTCACCATAAAACGGTAAAGCTGAAAGAATCATCCGCACCATTAACAATATGATTCGTACCCTATTGATTCATGCCTCCCTCCCTCCACCCTTCTGGGTCTATGCTGCTAAAATGTCAGAATACACTCTAAATATTCTCCCTACTAGCACTCTCCACAATATGACCCCTACCGAAATCCTCTACCATAGAATCCCCTCTTATGATCATCTACGGATTTTTGGTTGTCTGTGCTATCCCAACCTTAGCTCCACCGCCCCTCACAAGCTCGCTCCTAGGTCCACTCCATGTGTCTTTCTAGGATTCCCGCCAACCATAGGGGCTATCTATGCTATGACTTGTCGACTCGTCAGATCCACATATCTCGTCACGTCACATTCGACGAGACCACATTCCTATTTTCGAATCTTCCAAAATTTCAAAAACAGGACTACTCATTTCTTGACGAGTCTGCCATCTCTCCCCTCATAATCGAACAACTCACATCCTCTGTTCCGTCGTCAGAGCCGCGGCACCCAAACTTCAGAGAAGCCTGTCAACCTTCTAGCGCCGCGACTCTCGATCCAGGAGCCGCGGCGCCTCCGACGGCTTCGCCCCCACCCTCTCCTTATCCGACTTTACCCCCCATCTCAGACACCACTCCGCCACCCACTGTCCCTACCCATCCAATGGAAACTCGTTCAAAGCATGGAATCTTCAAACCCAAAGTCCATTTCAACTTGTCTGCCCAAACCATCTCTTCACTTCCAAAGAACCCAAAATTGGCCAAACAAGACCCTAATTGGAATGCGGCTATGTATGAGAAATTCAATGCTTTAACTACACAGCACACGTGGGATCTAGTACCTAGACCTGAGGGGGTGAATGTCATTCGTTGTATGTGGCTATTTCATCACAAGTTCAGTGACAATGGGGATCTTGAGAGGTATAAGGCCCGTCTTGTGGCTAATGACACAAATCAGCAGGAGGGCATTGATTGTGGTGAGACCTTCAGCCCGGTTGTCAAACCGGCTATCATCCGCACAGTTTTGAGCATAGCCATGGGCAAACACTGGCCGATCCATCAGCTTGATGTGAAGAATGCATTCTTACATGGGGATCTGAGAGAGACAGTCTACATGCATCAGCCACCAGGGTTCACCCATCCAGCAGTTCCTCACTATGTGTGCCATCTCCGTAAGTCACTATATGGCATGAAGTAGGCCCCCCGTGCGTGGTATGATCGTTTTGCCAGGTATATCTTGCAGATTGGGCTTGTATGCAGCAAGAGTGATACATCACTTTTCATTTTTCATCGAGGTAGTAGCACTGCTTACTTATTACTTTACGTGGATGATATTGTTCTTACTGTCTCCTCCGACGGATTGAAAAATGAGATTATTGCCTTGCTCAAGTCCGAATTTGCAATGACTGATTTGGGGAAGCTGAGTTACTTTTTGGGGATATCAGTGACCAGGTCTGCCAATCATATGTTCTTGTGTCAGCGTAAGTATGCAGAAGAGATTGTGTACATGGCTAAGATGGCGAACTGCAAAGAGGTGCCTACTCCAGTTGATTCCAAATCTAAGCTCAGTGCTATGGATGGTGCTCCAATCTCTGATCCTACTTTGTATAGGAGCCTTGCAGGTGCACTTCAGTATCTCACATTCACCAGGCCAGACATAGCTTATGTTGTTCAGCAGGTGTGCTTATTCAGTGCCTATCTCGCTCCAGTGCCTACCCTATATCGCTCCAGTGCCGAGGCTGAGTACAGAGGCGTTGCAAATGTAGTAGCTGAGATTTGTTGGCTCAGAAATTTACTGTTAAAACTTCAGTGTCCTTTGCGTCAGGCATCTATTGTGTATTGTGATAACATCTCTGCCATCTATCTTTCTCATAATCTGGTTCAACATCAGCGAACCAAGCATATTGAGATAGACATACACTTCGTTCGTGAGAAAGTTGCGTTAGGCCATGTTAGAGTGTTACATGTTCTATCATCCTATCAGTATGCAGACATATTTACCAAAGGACTTCCCAGACAGTTATTTCTTGACTTCAGAGCCAGTCTCAGCGTCCGGCCTCCTCCCGCTCCGACTGAGGGGGTGTGTAAACGTGTAAATATAGGAAACAATATATTTTCTACCCATAATTAGAATATTTCTATATATTGTGTAAATATAATTATGGTAAGACTAGGATTCCTCTTTTGTATAGGCTTAGGATTCCTATTGTATAAGGGATGACTATTGTACTCTATATATACCTCGATATTAATGAAAGACTCCTCAAGGGAGATTAATATCATCTTACAGTAGAGCTGCAAGGGGCACGAAATAAATCAAGAAAACGAGTGCAGTTGAAAGAAGAACCGATAAACATATCACACCCCTTATAATTCTAAAAGGGGTCAGAGGAAAATGTTTTGATTTCTTCGCAGAAGGGGTCTCTTGAAATTTCATCCTGCTTTGGTTCGGTACTCAAGACGGCTATGTCATACAACTGAAGATTTTCACCGGCTAAAGTCTCGAACATGAACACTCAATACCTATACCTTCAATGGCTAAGAAAGGGGGTAAAGTGGATTAGCCCCCACATCAATGGAGAACTACAATTCTTGGAGTTCACATCTGCAATAGACACCAGAAAAAAGCCTATAAGAACAAATGAATTATGTTTTCCGTCAATGAAACTATGACGAGATAGGTGATTGCCATAGTTTCAAAAGTGATTAGGACGCCAACTCAGTCTGATGGAATTGTGTTTGGCTAATTGTTTGGATCATAGGAAATGGTAATATTCAAAAGCAGAGAGAATATTCTAATATAGTGAACAATGCTATATATTGTGAGAAGTTCCTAAGTGGAAAATCCATTTGGAGGATCATTGATTACATCTCTGGTGTGACAAGAAGGAAAGATGGCTACTTTGCTAGGAAAAAAATGGGATAACTTGAGCCAAAATCCCACAACTTATATTGATGACATCTATGAGTATAATTTGTCCTTTAAGATGATTCCTAAGGGATTATTGGGCAGAGTTACATCAAAGATAATTAAGAACAAATATATATTTCTGGTGAACAATGGAGAAGTGTCTGTATCATAAAGTTGGTAAAAGAATTCTAGGCTCCTTGGAATTAAATGGGATACATTTAAGTTAGACATCACAAGGAAATGGCGTAGTATTGACATTTACATTTCTCTCCTAATTCATGATTTAATTATTTCTCTTGTTATGAACAAAACAATGCTACACTTTCAGAAATACACAAATTGACCCTCTGTTGAAAGTCGAGTGTTCTACTGATTTCATTTGCATATGTAAAGAAATTTAGGTTCTTTAACACCAGAAGCTCTCTATATTCTACTTTCATACAGATCTCTAATAGTAGTAAATAGTAGACCAAATGTAAGCACACATTTTCTATAGATTTTATGAAATAAATTAAGATTAGTAAACTTCACTACCCTTTATCAGCCTTTTTGGCATTTATAACATGTATGTTTAGGTAAATAGCAGGATATTAGGCGTTTGTAGAGTGCATGTAATGATATCCCAAGGAATCATTACTATCTTGGACAGCAATGTAACACATAGACAACACTTCTTCTTCACAACACAACAGCAGGAATTAGTTAGCAAACCAAATGGCGCTTAGCAGGACATGTTGTTCAATGCTGCGGGAGACAGATTCAAAATCAATGTAATTGCCTTTTATAAACTCAATTTAGTTTGTTTCCTTCCATTGACATCGAAAAATGAAAAATTTCTAACAATGACTCCAACATAAATCCATTTTCTGGGGCACAACAAAAGTCATATAATTTCCGTTTTCTCTAATCTGCAAAAGCTAGATAAATAGAAAGACTCCTTTTCCGCTGGCTAAGGGAGAACAAGAAAGAAAATCAAATAACTATTTTTTAACCAACGCCTTCTTTTGGGTATAATTTTCCTTTTATCTAGGATAGTCTTTTGTTGGAAATTTGTCTTTGGTGGGGAGGTGCGTCCACCCATATTTAATGACTTAAATACTAAGGTTCCGTATGTTGGAGGCTTTGTATCTTACACGTGCATAATCTACTAAGTGAGTAGATGACCGTAGGGCCAAGTATCGTCAAATTTAGTTGAGAAATGAAAGAAATATTGGTCCCCAAAGTAAGGTGTTTGAGGCATGAAAATATGGTGTGAGACAAATCTACCACATCGGTGGGAAAAAGAAGAATTGTTCTCTTTATAAGTTTCAAAATTGGCTAAGGGTTTGGGACCCCAAGGGGTAACTCATGTGTTTGAAGGAGGGAGGACCTAGATGTGCTTGGGTTCAAGGCTAAGTCCACATACGCGCCGCCGCCGTCCGGGCTCGGGTCATAGGCCGTAGGCTTCTTCTGATATTATCTATTTGGACCCCCAAATTGCTTAATATTTACAGTTTGGTACCTGGGAACGACGGAAGGTAGAAAGTTTCTGTCTGCCGTTTAGGTTGATTTTTGGAGCGTTAAAACTCTATTAATCTGCACTTAACTCCTCCCTAAAAGCTCTTTTATGTAGCACATTAAATCAGTCATTTACTTGGTTGATTAACTCCTCGATTTTTGGAGCGTTAAAACTACATTAATCTGCACTTAACTCCTCCCTAAAAGCTCCTTTGTGTAGCACATTAAATCAACCATTTACTTGGTTGATTAACTCCTCACTAATGGCCATTACTTGGCTATAAACAACCATTACTTGGCAGTTGAGAAGTCCCCCCCTTATACTATATATTGAAGCCTTTTGGCTCAATTGTTGAGACTACTACACAGAGACAAACAGAAAACTCTTCCTTCCTTTTCCATTCTTCAGCAAGTCGTTTCGTGTTTGTTTTCTTCGTCAGAATCAACCTATTTGCTTTGTAGTGTTGATTAGTTGCTGTTTTATCTTGGGAGACTATTGCCCGTTAACGTAAAATCATATATACGGAACAATCTTGTCTTAAAGACAGAGAGCCATCTCTCGACTCAGCCACAGTTGTAACAATCCAGATTTAATGTTTCTTGATTTCAGGTTATCAAGATTCAAGACTCAACAAGCTTACGACAGTTCTGATTATTGGCTTGTTTGTTTATCCTTTCGAACACTTGTAATATTTATTTACTTCTCGTACTGCTTTACATATCCAACATCTTTATCGGTTAACGTGTATGACTATCTTTCTTTGCTTAATTATTATCTTAATACGCCCCCTCACGTGTAGGTTTGGTTCTTTTGTGTGAACCAAACACGTGAAAACTCCTTTTGTTAATGTGTTGCGATGAAACTTGAACCCAGGATCTTTGGCGACTTATATCATGTTGAATTGTGTGATCATATCATATAAAAGCTTAAGCTACCGAGAACATATTTTTGTTTAATGACTTATTATCTTAACATTATCTCACAATTTTCAGTTTTTGGGCAAAATTCACATTATAAAAAAGAAAAAAAAAATAGAACTTTGTTCCCAAATAGGGTTGGCTCTTCAAATCAGTATATATGTTTAGTAAAACAGAGAATTAATTGCATACCCATAGAAGGCCGAATTAGAGAGAGAGAGAGGGAGCTTAAATGGAATTATTCATAGGGATTTTGAAGAAGAAATTGCTCATAAGTGACGTGTATCCACGAGAGCAATCCACTTGGTTTGGATAAAAAAATGACCAAAGAGTGGAGATGGGGGTTGGCAAGATCCCCATCATTATCAACTTTATCCGTTCATTACAAAACCAACGTACGTAGAATATCCCCCCTAAAAGATATATTATATATCCAAATTTTAATTTATATGAAGTAATTTAATTTAGTATAATTTTAAAATAAATATAATGTTTTGAAACTTATAAGTTAAAATATGCTGTAAGATTTCTGGCGTTATAATGGTGTGTTTAACTTTAAAATGAATGAATTTTTTAAATTTCTTGAAAAATAAAACCTGTTTCTTAGAGGGAGTGGGTGCAGAGTGGGGTGGGGTGCTAGGAAAGTGATGGCGGTGGGGGCCTGGTGGGGTGTAGGATGTCAGGTGTGGGAGAGTTGGGACCCAGAGGTTGGGAGTGGAAGGATGGTGGGGTTAGTGGAGCATTGAGAGTGACAAGCATAGAATGTTGTTTATAGAACTTGTTCATTACTTCATTTGCTTTGTCATGCTTCTTTACTTGACTTTTTTTTTCTTTGAAATATTTTTTTTTTGAGTCGGTGGTTTATGAGAAATCATTACGAAAGTATGAGTTTAATCAATAAAGACGGATATTCCTTACTCATTATCAAACAATCACTTATTCATATCTCTACTTTCAAAATTGAAATAAAATCTGCATACATATTGTTATTCTTATCCTGGGAATGTTGTTGTTCCTTACTTCAGGCAGATATATTTTCTCAATTAATAAGATTCAATTTTTTAAAAATGTTTTAACCAATTAAATATAAAAAAATTACTCCAATTGATAAGCGTAAGTTTAATTTACTCGTCATGATAGGACTGCTGAATAATTTGCTCATTGCTTCTCATCTATATTCTTGACACTTGATGCCGTTTAATTTTGACTGTTCACCTGAATTCTATTGTGGGGGTGGGGGTGGGGTGGGGGGTGGGGGGGACTTTATATTATGACGTTAAATCAATTTAACAGACAAAAATGCCTTGCAGATTTATTCAACTTTTCCTTTTATACTTAATTACGGTAACTACAAATAATGGCGAAATTGATCACTAACAAAATTCGTTAATCATAATTATATAATTTGGGTCGATTCACCATGAATTTGTAAAATAATAAGCTTCTTTTACTTCAATATTTGTTCATAGCATTTTTTTTGTTAATATTTTGAATTCCATATTATAATCAAATTTAAATCTTAAATCTGCATCTATCTTTAATTGAAACCATATTACTAGTGTGTAAACCTAGGAACATGAGTTTCTAGAAATTATATATGTGTAGGGCTGGCGTTTTTCATGTGCTATTAATTAAATGAATTCCCATGCATTAATTATTGGATTTTGGAGTCGTGGAAGCTTCTTCTCGAAATGTATAGTCAAAATTGCTTTAATGCTTTCTTCCATATAAACTTCTTCAAATATACATACGATCAAACTTCCACCATGAATTCTCCTTATATTCTACTTTGTCACGTCGCTAGCTATTGCAATTAATTAGAAGAATTCAACTGAGTTACTATTAGTTAATGTACCAAACCCCCTAAAATGGGTGCACATTGGAAAACATGCTTCAACTTTTGATCATTAAGTTCATTAATCTTTGTGTTTTATTTAGGCAAACTGTAAAAATATTATCGAGATCAATTTCTTAGGCGATTAGACAATATATGGTGGAAGTTGGAAAAATATTGAACAGTAAGTGATACGAGATTACTAAAATTACATTTTCTCCGGTAATCAATCACCAAAAAAAAACAGATTTCGGTCATGCGGAAACAAATTCAAAATCTAAACTTGATGGATAAGTTATTACCACGGAATTCATTTTACTTTAAAGAATAAATTCAGATATAATATTTATTAAAATTTTAATGAATTTTCACGTTTATATAGTGGTGGAGCGAGAATTTTTCCCTAGTCAAATTTAAATTATAAAAAGTAAACGCCTAAATAAACTAAGGAGATTCAGTATTTGTTATATATACAAAAAAAATAAACGTGACCTTGTACATATGGATGAATCCCTTGTGCTCCACAAGGTTCACCCATGCATATACATCTATATATTCCGTGTTAAAAATATTAATTTCGATTAAACCCGTAGCTAAATATCTACATCCGATTCAATAAGAATTAAAAATGAAGAGAAGAGGAGAAAGAAATGGATAGATCACTTTCTTTTAATTACCCAGCTTCCTAGAGCATTAAAAGAGGATACATAAGAGATAAAATAAAAATAATGTACATAACAAAACAAAAGAAAAGAATGATATTGAGCTGATCAGCTTCAATAATATCCTTACATTTCCTTCTTACTTACAGACTTATAATTGCTTGTTCGTGAAGTTACAAAATCTCCAACTTCAGAAATCGATGAAGAAGCAACACTAAAATAATTTTCTCTTATCAAATAATACGTCTTTACATATGATCTCAAAAATAACAATAGTACAAACCCATTAAGCACAGAATTAAAAAACCAAGCTCCCATTCCATTGCATCCACCTTTATAAAAATGCAACAAAAGAACTCCAATATGACAGGCCAAATTACAGCCCAAAAAGACCAAATGACAATTCATCACAAACGGAAAACGGGCCCTTCGAAGCCCAATCTCGGTCCAAAAACGGTACCCGTAAACCAAAGCGAAAACCAAAGTCATAAGTAAAATCGCTATAACTTGAAATGATTGTGAAAATTCAAGCCATAAAAACGACATACAAATGAGAATTGAATGGTTAAATAATTGAAAAAACGAAAGCGTACGACGTCGTAAGATGGTGAAGAATGTGCGAAAAATATGAAGGAAACGTGAGAGATAAAAAATATAAGACCAGAAGAACACGCGCCCTGAAGGGCGCGTGCCTATGGGAAAACATAGGAGCCATTGGAGTGGCGTTTTCGAACGCCGCCATATCCACTGCGTGTCGCGGATTTCCGCGACAGCGGAGGAGAGGATTCCGAGGAAAATGGTGGCGGAGATTAATGACATGGCGAGGCTGTGGAGGGCCGGGATTGGTCCAAGAGGAATGGGGCGGCGCCGCCGTATAAGGAGGAGGAGGAGAAGGTGGAGGGTGGTGGAGGAGATTACGTAGGCGGAGATAGAGATTATGAGAAATGACCATGTTGACCCCCACATTATTGGACTCCATTGAAATGATCTAATTGATGGTTGTTCTGATAACAAATAGTTGATTCTTTGTATGGTTGATGTTGCTAAATTCATGTTCATTTTTGAATTAATGTGAGATGACTATGTTAGAATTTTGGTTCATTATAAACTGGGAGCTATAGCTCATTAATCTATTAAATAAGTTACAACTATTAGAATAGAAAGGATTAAATGTTAAGAGTAAGCGGAATTTTCAAACGAGATTTATCATTTAGTCTATGTTTTTTATCTTTTCTATTTTGGCTGTTAACGCGTTTGACTTTGACCTTCTGGGAGAAGCGTCTCTTCTAGACTTGGTAATTTTTGTAAGGTAAAGTTCTTTGTTTTCTTTTTTGTTTTTAACTTATAAATTTTGAATTACCAATAAAATTTTGTTTGTTATTGATGGAGTTTATTACTTATACCACCTCAAATTATGTGGTGATATTTAGCTGGACACAGAGATTTATGAAAGAAATAAAAACGTCTGAGATGTGTAGTCAAAAATAAATCATAGATATTTATATAATTATAATTTTTTTTATTAAGGGTAAAATAAAAATATTATCATGAAAGTGTTCATGAATAGGAATTTACAACATTCATTTCGGAACATGCTAAAAAAATGTTAAGATGACACATAATTGAGACATTAAATATTTCTATACTGTCAACAAGGAAGAAAATTTAATGGCAGGAATTGTCATCAAGGTACAGGTAAACATTGGTAGGCGGTGTGATAAAATCACGCGACCAAATTATATTTGAGGTTGTGATGATTAAAAGATATTCTTCTAGATAGGGAATATACTATGGTTGTGCAACGTAAATAACGCCTAATTGTCAACATTCACTTTGATAAGGTTTTGTAGGTGATGCGTAAGTATTGACTTCAAACTGTTTGAAGAGGAGGGAAAAAATTATTTAAGAGTAAAAAGGATTCCTTTTACAAACTACTAATATTTACCAATTAATAGATGATAAAATATTGCAAGAATTTAGAACCATTTCCTTTATAGGAAATTGATTTTTGTCAAAGAAAAAATTGTTCTTCTTTCTCAGTTTCTTAATTTGGGTCGTTCATTCCAATTGTTTTCTAAGAAATCAATACTAATATGTTTGTTTGCTGAAGGTATCAAGCTGTTTCAATTAAATTTGAATCATTCTAACTCGTTAAGTGACCAAAGTTCCTTGATCCTGAAAGTCTCTGGTTGAAAATTTTAGTGATCCTAACATATTTTCAGTTGCTTGATTCAGTGTTCAAGAAAGTTTATATTCTTTCCTTTGGAGGTCTTTCTGATTTGAACATGAACCCTGTAATATCCGGTTAGGATAATTGCCTTCCAAACAATAGACCCGGGTTTGACTCCCGGCAGACGCATGCACTTCTTTTTTTGAGTACTGATATGTTTGAATTGCTGCGCGCTGTTAAATAAGTTTATGTAGCTTTATGTGCAAAATCTATACGATTTATCTTTTGTGCCTTGAGTTCTATTTAATAGTGAATCGTGTATATCATTCTCGTTCTTACTCATCGACTATAATGACATGAGTTTTCAAGTAGTCATAAATGGCTCATCCAAAATCAAGCAATCTTATGTTATTCTATGTCATTTGGACTGAAGATTGATGATTTCTCTTGTTCTGGTGTAGTAGAAGAGGGGTTCGCAGTGACTTTTATAACGTAGCAAATAAATTTAAGACGCTGGAACCTTGTAGCTATGCACATCTGCGGTCTCTTCAGGTTTGCACATCTTTTAAGTTACTTTGGACTGCTAAGACATGACTTAGCTAGGTTACTGCACAAAGGGAAGAACATATTGTTTGTCCAAAAATACTGTCTAAGGCCTGTGAATTAGCAGAGGAATAACTTTGTCAACTGACTTTAGTTGTGGAATCGAGCATGTTCTATGATATGTCTACTTCTTACTCTTTTGCTTTTCCTTGGTGTGCTATTCTCAAGTTGTTGATCATATTTTCATCTGAGACCATTAGTGGAGTTGGACCCCTCATCATGCATGCATTCCAGGTAATGTTGATGAGATACTTACTATCATGTTTAAAATGGATTAATTTTGGTATATTATGTACTAAGTTGTGTTGTGACGGTAGAATTGTATTAATTTCTCTTGGGAGTCTCTCATTAATACATACATATATATATATATATATATATATATATATATATATATATATATATATATATATAGTGTACAATGCGGAGTCCTAATAGACTAAAGATTCTATATTTACTATAATTATACACTACTATTAATTACAAATTATATGGTGAATATATTATAATATTTACTAATACACCCCTCAGTCAGAGCGGGAGGAGGCTGGACGCTCAGACTGGATTTGAAGTCTAGGAATAGCTGTCTAGGAAGTCCTTTGGTGAAATATCCGCATACTGATACGAAGAAGGCACAAGCAACACCTTAACATGACCTATATCAACCTTCTCACGAATGAAATGTATTTCCATCTCAATGTGTTTGGTTCGTTGATGCTGAATCGGGTTATAAGATAAATATATCGCGGATATGTTATCACGGTATACCATAGACGCCTTACGCAAGGGACACTGAAGCTCCAAAAGAAGGTTTCAGAGCCAGCAGATCTCAGCAACAACATTTGCAACGCCTCTATACTCTGCTTCTGCACTCAATCGGGATAGGGTGACTTGCCTATTGGCAGACCATGAAATGAGATTATCTCCTAAGAACACATAGTAGCCGGAGGTGGAGCGTCGCATGTCCGGACAACCTCCCCAATCGGCATCCGTATATGATAACAACATGGTCGGTGCAGAGGGTTAGAGATGCAATCCATAATCAAGTGTGCCCTTAATGTATCGAATGATAAGTTTCAGAGTTGTAAAATGAGGCTCCCTGGGGCATGCATAAACAAACACACATGTTGAACATCATAAACAATATCAGGCCTGGTGAAAGTAAGTTACTGAAGTGCACCTGCAAGGCTCCTATAAAGAGTGGGATCAGACACTGGATCACCGTCAACATCACTGGGGTTCGATTTCGAGTCAACCGGAGTAGGCATGATCTTGCAGTTCACCATCTTAGCCATGTACACAATTTCTTATGCATGCTTACGTTGAGACAAGAACATAGTATCTGCAGATCTAGTCACTGATATCCCTAAGAAATAACTCAACTTTTCCAAGTCAGTCATAGCAAATTCGCATTTCAGCATAGCAATGATCTCAGTTTTCAACACATCAGAAGAGGTAGTGAGAACAATATCGTCAACATATAATAACAAGTATGCAATGTTATTACCGCGATAAAATATAAAGAGAGAATGAACACACTTGCTGCATACAAACTCAATCTGCATAATGTCATTAGCAAAGCGTTCATACCACGCTTTGGGGGCCTGTTTCAAACCATTTAGTGAATTACGAAGACGCCAGACATAGTGAGGGACCTCCGGATGGACAAAGTCTGGCTGCTGGTGCATGTAAATAGTTTCTTTCAAGTCCCTATGTAAGAATACATTCTTGACATCAAGCTGATGAATCGGCCAATGCTTACCCATAGCTATGCTCAGAACCGTGCGAATGGTAGCCGGTTTAACCACCGGACAAAACGTCTCACCGCAATCAATACCCTCCTGCTGATTAGTACCATTAGTCACAAGTCTTGCCTTATAGCGCTCAAGGTCACCATTGTCTCTGAATTTGTGATGAAATAGCCACATGCATCGAATCACATTAACCCCATTCGGTCTAGGACCCAAATCCCAAGTGTGTTGTTTTGCTAAAGCATTAAATTTTTCACGCATGGCCTTATTTCAATTCGGGTCAAGTTTGGCTAATTTTGGGTTTTGGGGAATTGGGGATATAGTTTGTGTGGAAATGTTAAAATGGACTTTGGGCTTGAAAATCCTGTGTTGGGCACGGGTTTTCATTCGGTGCATGTGGGTCAGGGCTGCTTAGGTATTTGGGTGGGGTGGTGGCTGGTGGGGTGTCGGGTCATGGCTAGAATTCGAGGATTGAAATATCGGGGCAGTGATAGTAAAATAGGTTGTCTAGACTGGTCGACGGGGTAGGGGTGAGTGGGGTTCGGTTTTGATGACCGGGACTGGTTGGGTGTGACTGGGTATCGGGTGAGATCGATGGGTTGTGGGTGGGTCGGTGTCGGGAATAGTGACTGGGTTGGAGTACTATGACTGGGTGGTTGTGGGGCGGTCGATGGGCAGGTTTGACCGACTGGAGATTGGGCGGCATGTAGCGGTGACAATGGGTTCGGCAAGGAGGATGGCCGACGGGCGGGGGAGAAGATGACGGGATGGGTCGTCTTTGCCCGGGAAGGGTCCAACAGATTTTCGGTGATGTCAGCGTATGTTGTGTAGTGCATTTTAGACTAGAGGTGAGGTGTCCGAATAATCAAGGAATCTGTAATCAGTGACTCAGATTTTTTGGATGTTGTCAAATGGGATAATGTACTCAACAAACGTGACGTGACGTGAGATTATGATTTTGTCTGTGGATAGCTCATAGCACAAGTACCCCCTATGGTTCGACGGGAAACCTAGGAAGGTTCACGGAGTGGATCGATGTGCTAATTTGTGGGGGCCGTGAATAAAGATTGTAATGGATACTGGACTCGGTCCGAATCCAGTGCATCCAGGTCCGTTTTATAGGATAAGGATCTTCAAAATTTGGACCCGACGGATCCGGATCGGACCCGGTTCCATTTCTAACGGATCGGATCTGGATTTTGTATTTGAGATCCGTATCCGACCCGTGGATCCATTTTTTATTAAATATATCCATAACTTAGAATGTAATTTTATAAGTATTTTCTTAAAATGATTGTTTCTTTGTTATTTTAGGATGTTGATGACGTTGAAATTAGTGATTTCGAAGACTAGTTTATCAAGTTTGGCATAAGGTTATAGAAGATGTTGTTGTCATTTTAAAGAACATAGTTGTAGACTTTAATTTCAAGACCTTTGTAATTGGAGCGTTTTCCATGATGTTGTTATTTACTTACTTTGCTTCATCGTCTTTATTTTCTTGTGATGTTAAAACTTCATTCAGTATTTTGGAAGAATGGTGTCATGTTTGTGTAGGTTGATTGAATGAACTAAATCATTTTTTTCAATCAGATTGGGTTTCATTTTGTCAAAAAAGTTTCAACAGGTGAGAATATTATTCAAGGCAATTTTTTTTACATGTGGATCCAGATCCGATCCGTGGACCCGGTGGATTCGGATTTGAATCTGATTTTTATAGATCCGATGGATCTGGATCCAGGTATGAAAAATGGATCTGGATCTAGTAGCATCCGGTCCAGATCCGATCCATTGCCAACCCTAACCGTGGATGTCAGATTTGGGTAACAAAGACAACCGAAAATTCTAAAGTGATCATAGGTAAGGATCCGACAGTAGAGAATTTCGGTGTGTGTCCTGTTTTGAATCGCACGGGTAGGTAAGATGTTAAGAATGTGTTCCACCATTTTTAATGCATATACCCAAAAGGTAGGGGAGAGACGCATGAAAAAAGGGGTATGAATCATGTTATTAATGGTGCGAAGAATTCTTTCGGCTTTATAATTTTGAGCGGAGGTATGGGGCATGAGAAATGAAAGATCATGCCATTAGTCGCATAAAATTTCTGAAAAGGGGAATTATTGAACTCACGACCATTATCACATTGAAACATTTTTATGTCTTTTTCAAATTGCATTTTAACCATTGTACGAAATTCAAGGAATTTGGAGAACACTTGATATTTGAGTTTAAGTGGATAGACCCAAAGGAAGTGAGAGAAATCATCCAAGAACACCAAATAATATTTATGACCTAGGTTGCTAGTTATAGGAGAAGTCCATAAATCCTCATGAATAATATCAAAGGGAGAGAAAGTAATACGCTGAGAAGACGTAAATGGAAGTCTAACATGTTTTCCTAAATGACAAGAGGAGCAACTATGGGAAAGTGTTCCTTTATTACATTGGATTAAATTTTGGTTTCTAAGGAAATAAAAAACATGAGCATCCGGATGACCAAGTCTACTATGCCATGTTGATAGAGATATTGTAGCTAAAGTGGTGGAAGGAGTGACATGGGCAGTGGGCGTGGATAGGAAGAGATAGAGGTCCCCCTCACTATTGCATATGGTAAGAAGTTTTCCTGTACGTATGTCCGTTATAGAAAAACCAAATGGGTCAAAATTGATGGATACAAAATTATCGGTGGTAAATTTTCTAACAGAGATTAGGTTCTTAATAATATAAGGGGTATATAGGACGTTTTAAGGGAGAATTGGAGATGCGGTGGTGGGGTTAGTGTGTGGCCAAACCCTTATTGTCGCGCCCCATTTTCGACCCGCTCGGTCAAAAAGCGGAGCACAGACGTGTTCGGTGATTCCTGGGTAAATTAAGGGTTGAGGAGTCGCCACCTAATTATTTTTACGGTGAATTAGGACACCTAAATATTTAAACTAAATGCTGCAATCTAACTCCAATTTTAAGGTCTGCGAAACTAATGAGATTCTAGGTAAGGGTTCTTTATTATCCTAAAGGGAAGGGGTTAGGCATCCTTTAAGATCCGCTAACTTGCGGTTATCCGGTCAAACTCAGGTTAATTATTATACTAAAAGATGCATGTTTTTAAAATAGAAAGTTAAACAAATGTTGCAAATATTTAGTAAATGATGCATTTTTTTAAAAGAAAGATACATGTAGAAAAAAAATATGCATTTGTATGGTATTTAAAGAGAAATACATGTAGAGTTGGAAAAATATGCATTTGTCAATTGAGAGTAGAAACAAAATTATTTATAACGCCAAAGAAGCGAATCTTTCGGAAATCATCGAGTTGCAAAAAATAATAATAAAAAGATAAACTTATTCGGTATGATTAATAAAGCAAATAAAAGATGACAAAAATTGTTTTGAAAATCTTGAATACGCGTGACGAGCCTAAAATAAATAACTAGCGAAGGGTTTCTAAGTTTGAATTTAACCGAGCCTACAAATAAATAAGCTAGCGACGGGTTTCAAATCTTAAACGAACCTATGAATTAATCCTAAGTTTGCCTATTCTAAGCATTTCAATAATTACATAAGTGCGATAAATAAAATTACAATACAAAGCGGGATAAAAGCTGAATTAAAGAAAGAAATAAAAATAAATAAACTCCGAGGAATATTTGTCTTTATTTGCTTTAATCCCTGCAAGCTGTCAAGAACAAACGGTTAGAAACAGTTAAATACATATAACTTCATATCCGTATTCAAAACAGTGAATATTTTGACCACGGAGGGCTCAGACTTAAATTTTGAAAAGAACATTCCAATCACGTCGTGGCTGCAAACATATGACTAATGTGGTTTATTTTGATTGCCTCGCCTACTAAACGTGTTGGTCTCTCGGGTGAAATAGAAAAGATCACTATAATCACGTCGTGGCTGCGAATATATAACTTGTTGGTTATTTTAGTCACCTCGCCTACTAAACATGTTGATCTTGGAAAAAGGTTTAAGCCTCATCATTGCTCTGAAGTTATATTTTCCGTCTTTACAACTGTGAAGGCCTCAAAATCGACGGATATTTTTCATCGGCCAGTGTAGTATCGTGTTCAAATCAGCAGAATGAAATCGAAGCGAAAGCTTGGCGGTGGACAAGAAAGCGATGCGAGAAAAATAATTTCCGACAAAGACGCGGTGTTTAGTTTAAAACGGTAAAACAGTAAAATATCCGTTGCCCGGATACTTAAAAGCGATCTTTGAAAAAGCGAAAGCGAAAAAGAAAGAAAAGCGCGATCTCGAAATTCAAATTCATCGGCCTAAATGCGGTATTAATAAAACACTAAAACATTAAGAACAGTAAGATATCCGTTGCCCGGATTTTAACCCAAATGACGAAAAAACAGAGATACTGAAATAAATAAATAAAGGCGGATGAAATAGTGAGTTAATTACGAAAAAAGCGGACCGGGAAAAGTGAACAGTGAGTTAATTCTGGAAAAAAAATAGACCCGGAATGAAATCAGAAATTCAGATTTTTTAGATAACCAGCAACAGATATGAAAAAATGCCATAATCTGGAAATATACCAAGACCGGGTCGACCCGACCCAAATCAGAGGCCAACCTGAATCAGATTTTTTTTTATTTTTTTTCAGATAACCAATATACAAACCATGAAATGTAAGAGATTTGGAAAATCCGAATCGGGTCGACCCGACCGGATCAGTGACCCGACCCGAATTGGAGATTCAACCCGACATCGAATAATTCCATCAATTTCAGATATAACCAATAATAACAACAACAACAATGCAAGAAAATTTGGAAAATTCAAACCGGGTTGATCCGACCCGGGTCAGTGACCCGACCCGAATTGACGATTCAACCCGACATCAAATAATTCCATCAATTTCAGATAACCAACAATAACAAAAGCAACAATGCAAGGAATTCTGCAAATGTTACCCAAACCGGGTCGACCCGACCCGAATCAGTGATCCAAAATCCGAAATCAAATATTCACCCAAATTCAGATAACCAACATACAGAAATATGAAATGCAAGAATTCTGAAAATAATACCGACAAGGTCGACGACCGAATCGGTGATCCAAAATCCGAAATCAAATATTCACCCAAATTCGGATAACCAACATATAGAAATATGAAATGCAAGAATTAGAAAATAATACGACAAGATCGAACCGACTTCGGTGACCGACCGAATCAGATATGCACCCCGAAATCGAATATTTTCACCAATTTCAGATAACCAACATACATAAATATGAAATGCAAGATTTCTGAAAATGTTGCCCGAACCGGATCGACCCGACCCGAATCAGGTATCCAAAATCAGAGAATCAAAAGTGGAGAACAAACCTTTTCGGACTTGATTCTTGAATAACAAGGGGGACAAATGCTTACAATCAAGAACACAACAAAATATTTGTATCCAATTTGGATCTCCGAAAAAAAACTTTTGAAAATCCTCCCAAAAATCTGTCCAATCCCCCCCCCCTAAAATGAAGAACAACATGGGGTATTTATAGGTGGATTTCCCCCTAAAACCGAGCTTAAATTCAAAATAAAGGGGCCAAAAATAATGATTTTGGAACGATTTTTTAGGGGTATGGGTTGCGGTGAGAGGTGATGGGTTGGTGGTCTCAGGCGTCGGTGTTGGCGAGTGGTGGTGTCAGGTGTAGGGTGCGGCGACGTCGGGGGTAGGGGTGTAGGGGTGCGGCGTCGGTTCAGGGGGGTAGGGTTTAGATTTTCTTTTTTTGATTTTGGGGTTACATTTTGGGTTAAGAGCGGCAAGGTGGTGTTTTTGGTTGGGTTTGGTAGGCGGGTCGAGTGTTGGGTTGGTCGGGTGTGAAATTTGTGGGAATTGGGGAAATAAAGGGGAAGGAAATAGGTTTTGGGCTTTGGCTGTGGGTTGTTTGGGTAGAATTTGTATTGGGTTTGAAAAATGAAATGGGTTAGAAATTGTTTTGGGTTTAAAAAATATAAAAGGGGGTTTTAATATTAAACAAAAATATTTTTGTTTTGTAAAAGATGTGAATTATTTAAAATAACATAGCGATGTGATAATAATAAAATATAATACTTGCGAAATGTTTAATGCTTAATAAAAAAAGGAAAAAATGCGATGCAATTTGCGAAATAAAATAACATAGAATTTTCAGATAAAACTTATGATTATGGTAAAAAATGCAAATGATAGTAAAAAATGCGAATAATAATAATAATAAGAGAATAATATATATATATATATATATATATATATACGCATGTATGCATATAGATTAAAATTGTTTTTGAGGTGTTAAAAAAATATTTAAAATTGCAAATAGATTAGAAAAGACGGGACAAAATTGGGTGTCAATACTTATATTGGAATGCGATGACCATTTTTGACCATAATAGATTGAGAATTATTAAAATTGCGCAGTTGAGGAAGATTACCAGAATTATTAGTGAGGTGAGACGTGGCACTTGTATCCATATACCATGCATTATCGGGCTACTGGAGAGTCAATGGACCGATAGCCTGGCCAAAATTAGTTTGGGTAAGGCCTGAAGTGGACTGGTTGGCTGTTGGAAATTGGGCCTGATGGTTGTAGCCCATCGGCGGTTCTCCCAGGCTGTTGGGCCGCTGCTGTAGCCACAGTTTATGTTTGGCTGCGGCTTCTAGACTATTTCTAGAGGCTGATGGACAACTGCTGGAGGCCAAGTTCCCATGCAGCTGCACTTCGTTAAGTATTGGGCCTGCTGTGGCTGGCAGGCTGAAGTGGCCCGACCCCCTCTGCCACCCCTACGCAGATGGTCGCTACCACAACCGTGGTTATTCTCTGCCATGATGGCTGCTGAAAAGTAGGTGAGAGAAAAAAATAGGGGGGGGGGGGTTCGGGACGTATACGATGTGTATATGGGGGTAATATCGATCGTATACAAGGTGTATATCGGCTTAGGGAGGCTGTATATGGGCAGTATCAGCCGTATACTAGGTGTATATCAGTTTAGGTAGGCTGTATACGGGTAGTATATATGGGCAGGAAGGGTCTATCAACCATATACATGGTGTATATCAGATGTGTATAGGATGTATACGAGGGGGATACGACATGTTGGAGAGATAGAAAAGGTGAGAAAGATGTATATCAGTAGTATACCAGAGGTATACGGGGCTGTTTGTAGAATTGAAGGGCTGGGCAGTTGTATATCAGCGTATATCAGAGGTATACTAGCGGTATACGGGCTATTTGGCATCGGAAAAGGGAAGAGAAAGGGCGGCCGAATTTATGTTTTAGGGTAGGGATGGATTTTGGCTCTGATACCATGTAGAATTGTATTAATCTCCCTTGTGGAGTCTTTCTCATTAATACAAATATATATAGTGTGTACAATATTGAGTCCTAATAGACTAAGGATCCTATATTTACTATAATTATACACTACTATTAATTACAAATTATATGGTGAATATATTATAATATTCACTAATAGTGACGACTCTGAGACTTCTATGCTAACAAGCTTCTGAAGATAGTGTACGCATGACACCTTAGGCGAATCCACATGAAAATAGGAGAGTAAAGTGAAAACTTTATGTCATAGCTCAGGTTCATATAGTACACGCACTTTTAAGGCTCGGTGTGGCGTAGCCCGAAAGACAAATCTGTGTGGACCTTGACCCAAAGCGAACAATATGTGTCATAGACTTGAGTCGTGACATATGTCCTAATAGATTATTAGATTGATGCACTAATTTAATCTGGGTTATTAGATCTGTATGTGTTATGCTGTTGAAAATTTGTGGAGGGATCTCAGGTATTGGGGTATTGGAACTGGGTTTGGTGGTCTAGTGTGGTCTCGGCCATAAATTTTCCAATTGATTGGTTGAGTTCTTGATTATATAGTTAGAAACTGTAAATATCTGGTAGAATTTGGGATAGTTTAGCAGGTTGTTGAACTATTAGAGATCAGAATATCTCTCATTATAATCATGGTTGACTCTGCTCCTCACGAATTAACACAATTGGCAAAGGTTGAGGGACTTGTGTTTCACATTTTTGCACGGATTTCCCTTCAAAAGGCACTGGTCTTTAACTTATGTCCCTCAAATTGTTGGTCTTTAATTTTTGTCCATCGCTTAAAAAGTGGTAAAAAATATCCCGAGGCTCATGGGTTTGAACTCCCGCTCAGTCAAAAATTTTAAAAATTTCGCAAGGCAGAGCATAGTCTTTAGGCATAAGACAAACTCTACCTCAAGACAAACTCTGTCTTAAGGTAGAGTTTGCCTTATGCCTGAAGGCAAACTTTGACTGCGATTTTTTTAAAAATTTTTGATTGAGTCTTAGGTTCGAACCCAAAGCCCAGAGATTTTTAGGCGAAGGGCAAAAAATTAAAATAATTCCTATTTGATGGACAAAAATTAAAGACAACTCCTAAATAAGGGCATTCCTGCGAATTGCTTCTTGTGTTTTAGGTCACAAATTTGAGTCCAACGTCAAGTGAACTAAGTCCATTATTTAAATGAAGTTGAAGAAGGCTACAGTTGGCCCAAAGTTTTTGCTCCAAACAAATTTGAAGGCTGCAGTTGGTCTAAACTCTAAAGTCATTTAAAAGCCCATTATCCCAAGTTTTGAAGGCTACAATTAGCCCAAAAAGTTTG
This sequence comes from Anisodus acutangulus, assembly GCA_029783415.1. NCBI lineage: Eukaryota > Viridiplantae > Streptophyta > Magnoliopsida > Solanales > Solanaceae > Anisodus > Anisodus acutangulus. Next base: position 3,789,470 of record CM056503.1, read on the forward strand.
GCTCCAGATAGATTTTTTAATCATAAAAAGGGTTCTAGTTAAGTCATATAGTTATAGTCCACTTTCTGCTTAAGCTTCTACAGAAGCAATTTTCACTAGAATTATCTGGTAAGGATGGTGGTGGAAGGATACCATGGTAAATGTGAAACTAATAACTGAATAACTTTAATAAATTCAAATGTAAAATCTTTGCAAGATATCTTATCCAATTATCATCATTGGACAGTCATCCTAAGGCAAAGGTTGTTGTCATTGGAGCTTTACTTGTATGAGTGACAGTTTCCACTACTTCCAAAGGAGGTTATTACCATGGCTTTTTATGCACATGGGCTGCTTGTGTCACATACCCAAAAATAGTTATTTTCAATTATTTCTTGCACTTTAAAGAACTATCCAGTTTGTTGGTGTCCCCAATTTTCAATAATTTAGTGTGATATTGTCCTCCCATATGCTAAAGGTGTTGTACTATATGCTTTATTGCATTGTACTTCATGCTAGAAGGATGAAAATGACGTGAAATTAGTGTTTCTCCATTATTTTGGGTCTCTCACAACTTACGCAAGTTGTGTGAGTTTCTTTTGATTTCATTAGTTAATGTAGAAAATCATAAAAATTTGAATTCACCAATTTGTGAAACAAAAAAAATAATCACACTACAATTTATGTCTTGTTTAAGGTACATATAAAATATCGGATTTGAGTCTCATGGAAAAAATAGTACTCCGTATATGAATATTAAAAAATAAAGTTATATGAACTGTTTTTATTTAATGAAGTTTCCAAATTCCTATTTTGTATACGCGTTTATGTTCTTTTTTCTAGTCTTTTATTAGGTTTACTTTTCTTTAGAAAGACCCCCAAAAAGCATAAAGATAGTGGCAGATAGTGGAGACTCTGCAACAGTGATTACAAAATTACTGCATGTTTGAAATTTATGCAACAAGATATTTTGCTGTCCTTGAACAGTCAGGGTCATTGGGTTTAAAGATAAGTTACACAGGAACTAAAAATCCCTATGAAATTTTTATTGTGTTTCATATGATTGATACTAGTTATGTGAGACTATTTTTTTTATCTAACAAGTTGGTGGAGCCAAATTTACACTTTGAGTCCACAAACTTTAAATCTACTACATTGTGAAACAAAAAGAAACTTTATTATCTGATTGTCCCAGAAATATATAAAGGTAGGCTTTCATGGTAAGTGTGATTTTTGAAAGAGAGACCGTAAAATGTACCATTTCTAAGTGTAGAAAGTGTAATATGTTCCATGAAACTTTTTCTTTTTTTGGTTCCATTTAACTTCAAAGAAGCGTGAGATAATTAAGCTATTATGAGCCATGTGATGACTTATGGTACGTAAGTAACTCCATTGATAGTATACATGCCTAAATTAAATACTAAGTAGCTATCATCAATTCTCTGACAAGGGAATCGAATGAATGAAGGAAAATGCATGTGTATCTCAGTTTCTGAAAATGGGAAATTTATCATACGTAACTGCAACAGCCAATGAATGCATGTGAACATGCAGAATATGGCTTCGTTATTCTCTAGCATGGAGACGGAATCGGAACCACCAGCTAAAGGTAAGGATGATAAAATTATCATATCTGTCTAACCGTCCAAGTTTAAACGAGTTAATGATAGGTTAAATCAATAGTCCAAATTGAACATATTGAGTTTGGTATATATTTATTGGCGAGCATTATTCAAGTAGTTCATCTCAAAGTTTGAAACAATTTGAACCGTATATGTATATGTTTGTTTGATTTTGATCTAGTCGTAATAAAGAAAAGAAAAGACTTTCTTTTTTCATTTGAACATATATGACATCCTTGTGGGACAAATTAAATATCGTCAAATAGTATCTTTTTAATTAGACAATTTTGGGAACCAAGTTAATTGGCAAAATTGAGTGAACTTTTTATTAAAAATTATTTGGTGCGAAAGGAAAAAATGACTTCAAAGAAACCCGGCTTTCAGGAGCATAATTGTTTTTGTAAAAGAATGAATTTTGGGTCTAACTCAACCCCAAAAGCTAGCTTGTAGAGTGAGGATTGTCCAAGTCCATATAATGAGTCCATGTTCCCATTCCATATCCGATGTGGGACTCTTAACACTCCCCCGCACGCCCAGACCTTGTTAACTGGAGCGTGAATAATATAATTTGGGGCCCAACATCGGTGAATAAATAATTGGAATGAGCTTGACTCTAATACCATGTAAAGATTGGATCTTGGGCCTAACTCAACTCCAAAAGATAGCTTGTAGAGTGACGATTGTCCAAGTCCATATTCCCATTCCATATCCGATGTTAGACTCTTAACAATTTTCACCGTTGGGGTCACGTCGACACACAAATATTGGTAAAAAATCAACTCTTCAAGAACCTAATTAATACACATTGTTTGTCATACTTCTACTTATTCTTGCAATCAAAGCCACAACTTTTCGTCACATTGTACTCAAGACACCTCTAAAAATGTTTTTACTACCATCATTTAACTTAAATATAGTAGAGATCTAATAGTTCAGTTAGTTGGCTACCTAAACTTTTACCTTATCGGTGAGGGTTCAAATCCTCACGTTGTAATCTTCTCCACAATCCCCTTTCACTACCCCATGTAATAAAAAAATATATTTAACTTAAATATAATTATAAGACACCTATCAAAATGATTTTTTTTAAGTTTGACGACAAAGCAAAGACAAATGTACAATTTATGTTAATTAATGATATACTTACCAAACGGTCCGTGACATACATGGTAAGTATATCACGGTTTGGAGACTATTTGTGTACCATATTAATTGTAATTAATTAGTATTGTACAATTACCATAATTGTAGAAGTCTTGTACAAATAGAATAGGATTTTGGTAGTAGAATAAGAATATGATTTTCCATATTGTAAATTGTATATATACTCATTCATTAATAAAAATAATCTAGGGATTATTTCTTTCATGCTGGGCCTGGACAGCGGGAAGGCCTGCTTGGGCCTCGGCCCCCGCAGGCTTTCTATGCTACGGGCCCTAATCTGATCCCAACTCCGACATATATTGAGGCTATCATGCATACACTTGGATTAAATCCTCCAGACGTGAATTGGTACATGAACACCGGCGCCACTTCTCATATGAAGTCCGACCAAGGTACTCTCTCGTCTTATTCCAATTTGAGCAAAAATTGTGATATAATTGTTGGTAATGGCAACTCAATTCCAATTTGTGGTTACGGTCATACAATTTTGTCTCCCCCACATCCACATCTTGTTTTGAAAAACGCTCTTCATGCCCCTAACTTAATTAAAAATTTGGTGTTTGTCCGTAAATTCACCACTAATAATTGGGTTTCTGTTAATTTTGATCCTTTTAGATTCTCTATGAAGGATTTCAAGACGGGGATACCTCTTATGAGATGTAATAGTAGGGGAGATCGTTATCCTATCACGCACGCATCCAGTCTCTCGAGTCAAGCCTTTCCATCTACTTTTGCAGCTCTAGCTCTTTCCTTATTGCATGTACGTTTGGGTCACCCTGGGTCGTCCACTGTTTCTTCTTTGCATAAAAATAATTTTATTTCCTGTAAGGGTACGCGTAGTACTCCAATTTGTCATTCTTGTCCTTTAGGAAAACATATTAGATTGCCATTTGTAGCTTCTACTTCTCGTACTTTAATGTCATTTGATATTATTCATAGCAATTTATGGACATCTCCCGTTTTAAGTTCTGTGGGCCATCGTTATTATGTTCTATTTTTGGATGATTATTGTAATTTTTATGGACCTTTTCGTTAGCGAAAAAATCTCAAGTTTTTCCACATTCTTACAATTTAGAGCATTCAACCGTACCCAATTCAATCGAAAAATAAAAATTATTCAATGTGATAATGGCAAAGAATATGATAATGGGTTGTTTCGGAATTTTTGTGATGCTAATGACATAGTTTTTCGTTTCTCTTGTCCTCATACGTCCTCACAAAATGGGAAGGCCGAACGAAAAATTCGTACCATTAATAATATAGTCCGCACTTTATTAGTCCATGCTTCCGTCCCCCCTTCCTTTTGGTATCATGCTCTACAAATGACTACTTATCTTCTTAACATATTTACTACCAAAGGGTTGGCATATTCGTCTCCTCTTATAACCCTCTATAATAAGGATCATTCGTATTCACATCTTAGGATTTTGGGTGTTTATGCTATCAACTATTTTCGTCAACTATAATTAACAAACTTTAAGCATGTTCTACCGCTTGTTGTTTTTGGGTTATCCGTCAAATCATCATGGTTACAAGTGTTTTGATTTATCTTCTAGTAAAATCATAATCAGTCGTCATGTTATTTTTTATGAAACCCAATTCCCATTTCACAAAGTGTGTAGTCCCGTGCCTAGTTCGTATAATTTTTTAGATGATCGGGTCCCGCCATATGTCATACATCATTTGTTGGACCAATCCCATACCGCTGACCCGCCAGCAGGCCCACAACAGCCGTCCCAGTCCACTCTTGCTTCGGGTCCTTCTGTTTCAGGCCTATCCAGTGGGCCACCTGCCTAGTTACACGTCCCAGCCCAGTCCAAAATCGGTCCCACTCCAGTTGTTGTTTCCCGAGTTGGGCCAGCAGGCCCACATCTTGCTGGCCAATCCGTCACTGTTCCAGATTTCACCCCAGATCCACCTGTTTGACTGTTTCCACCTCGAGTCAAGGGCCTGTTACTCGTAGTCAAAGGAGTATTTTTAAATTGAAGAGACATTTAATTTTAATTCTAATGTTCTTAAATCTCCACTACCCTGTAATCCAGTGTCTGCATTAAATGACCTGAATTGGAAGTTGACTATGTCCAACAAATATAATGCTCTTATTGATAATAAGATGTGGGAGTTGGTGCCCCGTCCTTCTGGTATTAATATTATTCGTTCTATGTGAATTTTTACTCATAAGGATAATTTTGACGGATCTTTTGCGAGGCATAAGGCTCGTCTTGTTGGTGATGGTAAAACTCAGTAGGTTGGCGTGGATTGTGGTGAGACATTTAGTCTAGTGGTCAAACTGGCTACCATCGCACTATTTTCAGTCTGGTTCTTTTTAAGGTATGACCCATTCATCAGTTAGATGTGAAGAATGTTTTCTTACATGGTGATCTTAAGGAGACCGTTTACATGCATCAGCCTTTGGGTTTTTGAGACCCCAAATATCCTCACCATGTCTGTTTATTGAAAAAGTCCTTGTATAGGCTTAAGCAGGCCCCACGGGCTTGGTATAAGATATTTGCAAACTATGTTTCATCTATTGGATTTTCTCACAACATGTCTGATAATTCATTATTCATATATCATCGTGGTACTTCCCTGGCTTATATTCTATTTTATGTGGATGATAGTATCTTGATTGTCTCGTCTGATGCTTTGCGCAAGTCTATCATGACAATGCTCAGTTATGAGTTTGCTATGAAAGACTTGGGGCCCTTGAGTTACTTCTTGGGGATTGTTGTCACTCGTCATACATGTGGGTTATTCTTATCATAACGAAAGTATGCCGATGAGATAATTGAGAAGGCTGATATGTCCTCGTGTAAGTCTAATTCCACTCCTGTTGATACTAAACCCAAGCTGGGTGCTGCGACTGGCTTACCTTACGAGGATCCTACCCACTATCGCAGTCTGGCCGGAGCTCTTCAGTATCTTACTTTCACGAGACCGGATATTACATATGTCGTACATTAGGTATGTTTGTTTATGCATGATCCTAGGGTTGAGCACATGAATGCACTCAAATGTATTATCCGCTACATCCAGGGTACACTTGACTATGACTTGCATTTTTATCCGTCGTCAGCTTCTACACTTGTCTCGTATACAGATGCTGATTGGGGTGGTTGTCCAGATACCAGACGCTCTACGTCTCGCTATTGTATGTTTTTTGGTACTAACTTGGTCTCCTGGTCTGCGAGGCGACATTCTACCTTATCACGCTCTAGTGCGGAGGCCGAGTATCGAGGGGTAGCCAATGTGATATCTGAATCATGTTGGTTACGTAATCTTCTCTTAGAACTTCATTGTTCCATTCAGAAGGCTACCTTAGTTTATTATGATAATGTTAATGTCATCTATCTTTATGGTAATCCGGTTCAACACCAGCGCACTAAACACATCGAGATGGATATACACTTTATTCGTGAAAAGGTAGCTCGTGGACAAGTACGTGTCTGTCATGTCCCTTTCAGGTATCAATTTGCAGACATCTTTACGAAGGAACTTCTCTCGGTTCTATTTGAAGATTTTAGGGACAGTCTCAGCGTACGAAGACCGCCCGCTATGACTGCGGGAGTGTGATAAATAGTATATCGTGATATACTTACCAAACGGTCCGTGATATACATGGTAAGTATATCACGATTTGGCGACTATTTTTGTATCATATTAATTATAATTAATTAGCATTGTACACTTACAATAATTGTAGAAGTCTTGTACAAATAGAATAGGGTTTTGAGAGTAGAATATGAATATGATTTTCTATATTGTAAATTGTATATATACTCATTCATTAATGAAAATAATCAAGAGATTATTTATTTCAATTAATGTGTTTTGGATCATAATTTCTTTTTGCTTCTTGGATTCCGGACAAATCATTAAATATATTAAGTGAATTTCATAATACAAATATAGAATGAATCAAAAATATTGAATTATGCCGAATTCGTAACTCCAACTATATATAATCTGCCCTGAACAAAGAATCATTCAACCACTTAGTATGGTGATATGGTGAGCACCCTATATATTAATGAGTAGTCATGAGTTCAGCTTTTAAGTGTAGAATATCGATCTTTACGGTTTGAAAATACGTATTTATGTTGTCCCACAACAGATATAGATGTTCAGTCGTTACAATATTTGTGCATGTCACTATTTTTGCCACAATAAAAGTTATAAACTACCTTAGAACAAACAGAGTTATAGTCGTTGTTTACCTACGCTTCCTTCTAAATTTATCATGTTGAAGGAACTCTTCGCGATCGGACCTTCTAACACCTTGCAGATATCAAACTCTATACATCATGTTATTGCATGACGAAATAGTATTCTTTTTTGAAAAAAAATTGCATGCAAATATATAAACAGAGAATACACGATTAAAATAATAAATTACAACCTATATATGTTTCCCTGTTTGAATTCAATCATCGTGATTGTTCATGTGAAAAATAGTTAATTGAAGCTCCTTTTTCCTTGTAAATGTATATAGTACGGGGTTTTAGTTTTCATGCGACACGACATGAAAGAAAATCAGACCATAAACATGGACCCATATTGGATAGGCCATGCTTCAACAAAAGAAAAAAGACCAAATTCAAAGTGGCAGTACAATGTGAACGAGGTACAACATGATACTTTAATTGAATTGAAATTTATAAGCAGCTTCTGATTTCCTATTATTGAGCCACGTGGGTATAATGACTTATAGGATGTCACTGCATTTAATATATAGTAGCCCTAAGTTGAATAATAGTATCATTCTGACAAGGTAATTTAATGAATGATGGAAATGTGCATATTCTTAATTATGAGATAATTTTAATTTTAACTTGTGGTATAAAAAATCACTGATCCAATTACTCTGGACTTGGGCCGAGTAAGCCTATTATACTATGCATTTGCACATGAATTAGTTGCTATTTAGTACGAAAATATTTGAAATTAAGTTAAAAATAATACTTAATTTAAAAATAAAAACATAGCTAAAATTTTGTGACGGAAGACTCAAAAATTCTTATAAACAAACACTTATTTGAAATAATATCTTCAATTATTATTTCAAAATTTTGAAGCAAAATTTATGCAAACACCTGGTTAAAGTGCCCCTTACCAGAAAAGTTCTTCATCTCAGACTTGAATTCGCATACCTTTGGTTGATTAAGATTTGAAGTTTATAAGTTTTTACAGCGATCTCAAATTAATATTCATTAATAATTAAGTTTACAATTAAATATTTAATAATTTTTTAATACATATACAAAATCATGATAAAATTATTAAAGCAAGCCCCGCTCCTGATTTTGGTTAAGCAAAATTTCTAACTACACCACCACACCTCTTAATCACATTTGTATGAGTCACTCACTATTTAAGAAGCGAGTTCTAAGTTCACCTCAGTTTCTGAAAACCTTTGAATCAACGCAAGATCCCCTCGTACAATGTACTAAAAAGCAAATTAATACCTCCTCTATTTATTTTTACTTGGCCTGTATATTAAAAAAATTTATTTATTTTTACTTATTTAATTAAAAAAATTAAAAGATAATTTATCACTTTATACCTATTGTACCCTTATTATAAATTATTTAGTTGGCAAATTTAATTTTTTTAATGATTGCACAACTTTTAAAATATATTTTATTAATTTTAATCATTATATTACTTAATAATAATTATAAATGAAATAATAAGATTATTATTATATTTTTTATTCTTTAATAAATGTGTCAAATCAATATGAGAAAGTAAAAATAGACTGAGGGAGTATTATTTTACGTAAATATTGCAACGGTGCAACCACACAATGAATGTGAATGTAAAGAATATAGCTTTGCTTATAATTAGAATGGTCCAGCATGGACACAATATTGAAACCATGTGCCAAGTGTCCATCAAGTCGTGCTAACCTTTTTTGACTTTTTAGCTACATAGGAGTACAATTTTTAAGATTTGATCACTCTCAAAAATCAAATTAAAGTACTCTTTGGTAAAAAAAAAAAAGTATATCTTTTTTTAACCTATAGGTAAAGTTAAAAAGAGAATACACTAAAGCTGAACGTTAGGCCAAAATTCATTTTCCTTATCTTTACTGTGTTTCTAAGCGAAGTTGCACATGCTGAATTTGAAAGAATTAAATTGGGTGAGTAAGTTGGAGTTGAAATGTCCTTTTTAGCAACTTAGAAATATTAATTGGTCTATTTTCAAAAGCTACTATTTATAGGAGCATGGTTGTTTTCACTATATGGCCTTGTGTCAACATACAAATATTGGTAAAATCCTACTCTACAAGAACTCAATAATTAAACAGTATTACAATGGGATAAAATTAAACTCATTTAACTTTTGGTCCCCTTAAAACCCTATGCCTAAGCCTCGCAATTTGACCTTAAATTAGATGTCAAAATCAATACTAGTAACATTTAATTTGATCTATTCGTCTTAATTCCAACTAGTACTTGACAATTGCAATTTCTTCTTCTTTATCCTCTCAATGATTGATTTGAAGCTCTATGAATGGGAGTGCTTAAATATGCTATAAGGCTTAAAAAAGGTAAATCAAAAAGTGATCCATGCCTAGTTGTAGCATGAAAAAACAACAACGTACTTGGTGTAATTCCACGAGTGGGATTTGCGGTGTTCTAACATGAAAAAATAAAAAATAAATTACAACCAGTATTTACATAAAATCAAAAAATATGAGATGTCCTTTGTGTGAAAAAGAAAAATAAATTACATCTATTACGATCCTTCTGAATTTACCCCTACATGACCCAAAAATGAGTACTTGTAACATAACTGAAGATATAAAACTATTCCATTTTTCATGACAAAAAAAACAATATTTCTAAATTATCTACTCTTATTAAGATATTCTTACAATTACAGAGATGTCACGATATTTTTAAAATTACGAGTTCAAAAATTCTTTAGTGTGTACTTTTATATAGACTGTATAGTCATTTAGAAGTTACTACTCTCCCGTCCCAATTTATATGATATAATTTGATTCAGCACGAAATTTAAGAAATAAAGAAAGATTTTTGAATCTTGTGGTCTAAAATAAGTCAAAGATATTTGTGTGGTTATAGACTATCTCGTTAAGCATAAAAAGTAAAGTTTAAAATTAAATTATTATCAAATAAAAAAATGTGTCATTTTTTTTTTGAAATGACTAAAAATAAAAATATGTCATATAAATTAGAACTACTATTTATAAGAGCATGGTTGTTTTCACTATATGGCATTGTGTCAACATCCAAATGTTGGTAAAATCTTCATTCTTCAAAACCCAATAACTGAACAGTGTTATAATATTACTACCATACTAGTAGCTATATTTGCATTCTTGAAATTAAAGTCACGACTTTTTAATTCGTGCATATGTAGTACTGTCCCAATCATCATTCAATTTTTCTAAACTTTTTTGATATTTTTCAAAGTTTTGGTCAAAACTCATTATTATTTGAATTGTATGATCCTTTGATTTAAAACTTGAAATGAATAATAAACTAATGGAGAGAAAAGATTTATTTGTTTGTTTCAACTCTGCAACGTTCTTTTGACTCAACTTGTGAGTTGCATGAACTACTTCAAATAATTCTCATGGTGCCCAATTAAAGGAAGATAATAACAATAGGTCGATGGTTAGTGTAAAATTATTCAGTTTATAATTAACTTTCACCATGCAGAATATATATATATATATATATATATATATATATATATGACCGCTACATATTTGGAATAACGTATAGTTATTATGTTGTTCTTGTTATTTTTGGTTTGCAACGTGCTCATATGCAACTCGTACTATTTATACGGAATTTCTGTTAGCGTTTAAGTTTTTTTCTTACATAAGTACACGTAATATTTCGTTGATAAGTGATGGTGAGAGTGAAATACAAAGTATATATGGAGTTTTTATATACCTATTCTAATTTAAGTTGTAACGGATGTGTTTATATATAGTACTAATAGTGATTACGCAGTGCTCATTCATTTCGTTTGTAAAGTTCTCTCTTCTGAGAAATTTTATTGAAAAGGAAGAAAAAATTATATCCAATATTTACACAAAATCAATAAATAACATACAATATTTTATATCATGTAAACCAGCAAGCCATCTGGTATACCCTATATGACCCAGAAATGAGTACTTATAACATAAGCGAACATATAAAAGGTAAATACTTACGCGCATACTGTGTTTACATCAAATCATATAAATTTATTTTAGTTAAATAATTTAATAAGATAAAATTATATGTTAATTAATCATGATTAAGTATTAAAAGTCTATAAATAAGCACATAATATGTATATATTTATTTGATGTAAACACCAAGTATGAATACTTATTTTCGCATATAAAACTATTCCACTCAGATGGCATTACTTAAATTTAAAAAAATGATATTTTTTTTGTATTTTGAAACTATAATCTTAAGCATTCTATTTTATTATTGTTAATTCTCACAACCACAAAAATGTTACGATATGTATAGAACTATGAGTTCAAGAATACTTTGATGTGTAATAAAACTCTCTTTTTATTATTAAATTTTGTAATCAATCAAATAATCTATCATCTAAAATTAAGCGAATAGGGTATATATTTACACTAAGTTATAATTTAATGTAAAAAAAATGTAACCGCAGTAGTATTTTGCATTTATTCTGTCTTTGCCTCTAGTCGCTAGTCGCTAGTCGCTACCCCCTTTTTTCCTTCCCTTTTATTTTATTTTTTTCACTTACCAAAAGGTCCATACTTCAAATTCAAACTATCTCCACCCCGCACACACACACCTAAAACTCAATCAAATAAATCTGACTCTCTTCTCATTTCCAAATCTAAAACATCACTCAGTCTCCCACATGAAGCCACAAAGACAACTCCAGTTCTCCCATCTTTTCCTTTCTTTTTTCATCATTGCCACTACAACCACCTCCGCCGCCGCCATCAGAATCCACAATGCCTCCGCGGCGACACCGCAACAGTTCCGAGAAGCCCCAGAATTCTACAACTCCCCTGATTGTCCTTCTATTGAACATACCCACACCTTAATTTGTTCCAACGAAGCTGTACACGTGGCAATGACCCTTGATGCCACCTATATCCGTGGCTCAATGGCAGCTATCCTCTCCATCCTCCAACACTCTTCTTGCCCACAAAACATAATCTTCCATTTCGTCACTTCCGCTTCCGCAAACGCGTCTCTCCTACGCGCCACAATTCTCGCGTCTTTCCCTTACCTTAAATTCGAAGTATATAAATTCGACGATTCCTATGTTTCTGGTCTTATCTCCACTTCTATCCGTTCAGCTCTAGATTGTCCTTTAAATTATGCAAGAAGTTACTTAGCCAATATATTACCATTATGTGTACGAAAGATCGTGTACTTAGATTCAGATTTAATATTAGTTGATGATATAGCGAAATTGACAGATACCCCACTTGGTAAAAACCAAATCCTTGCTGCCCCAGAATATTGTAACGCAAATTTCACTTCATATTTTACACCAACATTTTGGTCAAACCCTTCACTATCGTTGACTTTTGCGGATCGAAAAGCTTGTTATTTTAACACGGGGGTAATGGTAATTGATCTTGACCGTTGGAGACATGGAGATTATACAAGAAAGATTGAAGAATGGATGGAATTACAGAAACGTATGAGAATTTATGAGTTAGGTTCGTTACCACCGTTTTTACTTGTGTTCGCCGGAAATATAGCTCCGGTGGATCATAGATGGAATCAACATGGGCTTGGCGGAGATAATTTTCGTGGGCTTTGTAGAGATTTACATCCTGGGCCGGTGAGTTTGTTACATTGGAGTGGGAAAGGGAAACCTTGGGCTAGGCTTGATGCGAATCGGCCATGTCCGTTAGATGCTCTTTGGGCTCCTTATGATCTTTTAAAACCTCCATTTTCGTTTGATTCTTGAACATGGGCTTAATTATTTTTTTTTGAGTTTAGGACACGTCAGCAATGGCGGAAAAAAGTCCAGTTAGTGAAAAATGAAATAAAATCGATGCAAGTGTATAGACTTTGGCGAAGATGATGATGAAGAGATGGTTCAAAAACAGAGGATTTGAAGGTTTTTAAGATCCTAAAATTCAAAATTAATAGGGAGGATTAAAATTCATTTTTCTCCTTCTAATAAAATTTAGTACAATATTTTCCTGATTTTCATTTTACTGGAGAATTTTTTCCTGAATGATGTATGTATCTTTGGATTGAGCTCTATACTGTACAGGAGAGTTAATTTTTTTTGGTTTCTTAGACTTCTTTTTTCAATTCAGATTAACAAATATTAGTTTCGCAATTTCAATTTATATGACTTTTGAGTTATCAGGAGCAATTTAACTAATTTTTGAAGTTATATCGAATTGAATTAACTCAATATTTTTTAAAATTTAGACATTCAAAATCTATACGAAAAAATATTACTTACAAATTATAATTTTTTTATATCAATATGATAAAAAAATATTTTAAAATGTTGATCAAAATTTATATACATTAATTTTGAAAAATAAAAAATTCAATAAATTGGTGAATATGAATAAAAATTGTGATGAAGTGATAATTATAACTCTTTCATTTTTAATCACGGGTTTAGAGTTCAAGGGTTTGGATACGGAGTTAAATGTGCTTTTTGCCTATATAAAATTTTATGGTGTAAATTCAAATTTAATCGAATATTCATATCATGTGGGGAGAAAAAAAGAAGAGAAATCTCTTTAACACTAACGATGACTTCCCGAATACCAAAGAGAAAAAATTGGAAAGGTATATTTCAAGTTTTAGGGTTATTAATTGCAGACTTTGCTTTCCCGCAATTCTGTTCCCACTTTGAAAACAATTACTTCGATACTAAGTTATATAAATCATATTAATCTATAATTAGCGCAATAAATTCCATTAATGTATCTTCCAAGAAAGTGTGATGACCCAAAACAAGTATAATTCATAATTCTCTCTCCCAAAAGTATTTGATGTAGGATTTTAATTAGTAGATCACGTACATATAATCTACACAAATTTAAGTTTAATTCGTGTAGGAAAATCCTTTACATTTGATGTAATTATACCGACTACAACATATTATTTAGTTTCTTTTCTATGTTGTTATCTATACTTATGCTAACACTGGCATATAGTAATTAACTTATAACTGACCTGATTATTATGTAAATAAAATTTAAGTTATATGCATGAACAGTTTAAATGGTTGTAGCCGGTTTTATTCGTTCTATGTTTAGCGGTACCATAAGATCAATTTTATCTGACAGTATAAGAAAACTTATGTTTGTGAGTGAACAAAATTTAAGCTGGTCAAAACAATATTTACACCATTACCAAATAAAACTTATCCTCTAATTTTCTTTTTCTTCATTTGAGTTTGAATATATGACAACAAAGTAGTTTGGATTTTGCCAAAATCACACTAAATCCAAATGGAGAACTAGTCTTAGCATGTTATTATAGGCCAATTAGTAGTGAATAAACAAAGATATAAAGAGGAGAGAATTTAAAGCTGGCATGTGTTTTGATTTCAGAAACTTCTTTCTTTTTTAATTAAGTATCCAAAATATTGTTATAAGTATTATTCTATAGACTGTAGCCGACTGCCAGCGTAATTTAAGTGTCAATTGACTTTTTTTTTCATTTTGTTTATAACTTTTTGTCTTCCTATAGACTTTGACATGACAGCCTAATTACATGTTTTTCTATGTTTTAAAGAACGCCTTATTCTTTTGTACTTATTGCCCCCCGAATAAAATTAAAGAAATGCTCATATTATTTTCGTAAAAAAATAAAGGCATAGGTTCTTCCTTTTCTTTTTCTTTTTGGTCCAGTATCCAACAATGTAAACAAGCAAATCTTCATTTGGGTTGTAATTCTATGATTCAATCTACTCCTAAGTTTCAAGTTTTTGACATCTTTTTATTCCCTTATGACAATTACAGTGACCTTTTTCACATTAATTAACAGGGAGTGACAACAATGTCTATTTCAATAATAGTGACTAGTTAGTCATCTGAGTTAGTATTTGTGATTCAATTTATGTATTTTAACCTGATTTATACCAGCCTTAATTCACTTCCTTAAATGGTAGAGTATGCTTCACTTGAGTAATAATCTTTACCAATCAAATTAAAGATGTAACATAGTAAGAGTATATCTAATCCGAGATTGTTAAAGATTTGGTATATATATAAAAAAAAATGACTTTATAACATAATTTTCCAACAGAAGGGAGTTCGAAATGAACGACCTCCTCCCTCTAGCTCCGCCCCCTAATATCAAGACATTATCTAATTATATATATACACTATAAGTACATTTCGAGGGGGAGTACCGAGTATGAATGCACTTGCTGTACTACCTTTAGACTAAATGTTACTTCACACTGAGTTACTCAAAATCTCCATCCGTTTATGCTTTAACCATATAAGAAAATATATTAGAATTTCACTCATAATAGGCAATATACATAAATGACTCCATGATCAAATAGATATCTTAACTTTGTTAATGACCAAATAGACATATATTAAAATTTCACTCATAATAGACAAAATACATAAATGACTCTTTTAAGTTGTCTACAATGATCAAATAGATATCTTAACTTTATTAATGATCAAATAGACATTTTTACTTGACACATGTATATCTCGTGGACACCCAAATCCATCAGACCTTACGTGCGAGTTGTAATCACGTATCACTTGTCAAATGAACAAACTAGCGAATGACACATGTTTTCTTTAAAAAAAACATTAAATCTAATTTTTTATACATTTCTTTTAAAAATTTGTATGTAACTTTTTTTAACAGAAAACATTGCATCCCCTATCCCAACCCCCTCCTATCTGGTCATCATCGTGGACAACTTAAAAGAGTCGTCTATGTATTTTACCTTCATAATAACATGGAGGAAAACAAAACAAAGACATACTAGTAGTAATAGTTATCTGTCGGTGAGAATGAACAAAGGATGGACCCAAGGAAGCTGCAATTCGTAGAAAGTCTATGGATATATACGTGATTCTGTAGAATTGTTAAAAAAAAAATAAATTTGCAGACGTGAGACCAAAGACTTTTAAGACCTACATACTGCAGCATGACAATGACAGTGTCACGTAGTCAATTATTCAATTTTTTTTTTATAATCCAGGTCTCCAGGCTTGCGCCTGACTACGTCCTGGAGGTAATAGCACCGGTCCTTCAACACTATTATCAGGTAAATCGCGAAATGTGTTCCGGTGACCAGTTTTCTGGGAGCGTACAACTGATCAATGAGACAATGTCAAATTCCCCAACATGCAGAGTTTCTTCGTGCTTGCGGGGAATCGAACTCATGTTGTCCCATGCCAGAACGTCTTATAGCGCCCAGACTTTACCACTGGATTATGCCCAGGAGGACGTCAATTATTCAATTATTGTTAGGTGATGAAAATGTCTAATTTCTTGCGTGGAATTCTAACTAAAAGCTAAAACACAGTAGTGCTCTATGCTAGTAATGATATAGGGACTCATAGGAGTATATAGTTTTTGAATCATGTCGTGCTTCGTACCACTTGTAAGTACTGTGTATGTACTCATTTTCTTTTTTCGCATAATGCCTGCAACCCCTCTAGCTATATAATCTTTTCACGCGGTCTTCCACATTATCCTATGAGTAAATATTAATAAGAGAAATCTTGTTTTTTATTTTCAAATGCTGCAGTGATCTTAGGACCAACTAAAATATTCTAACAACCTTCTTATAATACTTTTGAATAGACTTACTACTATATTTGAAGCCTATGTGCCCTTATTGATGAATGGAGGAGTTGCATATCAAAAACAACAAAAGTGCGTGAAATAATATAATCCCTCAATTATTTTCATTAATGAAGAGGTCTATATATACAATATACAATCTCTAAATATGAAAAATCATATTCCTACTATAATATGAATATCATAATTACACTTGTACAAGAATTCTACAAAATAAGGTAATAAACCTAAATACACTTCTACACTTGTTGTTACGGTTTCTATCACACCCCCGCAGTCATAGTGGACGTTTGTCGTACGCTGAGACTATTCCTAAAATCTTCAAACAGAACCAAGTGAAGACCCTTAGTAAAGAAGTCAACAATTTGGTACCTTGAAGGACATGCAAGACATGTACTTGTCCTCGAGCTACCTTTTCTCGAACAAAGTGAATATCCATCTCGATATGTTTAGTGCGATGATGTTGGACCAGATTCCTAGTGAGATAGACTGCACTAACATTACACAGTAGACCAATGTAGCTTTTTGAATAGAAAAATGAAGCTCTAACACAAGATTACACAGCCAACATGACTCAAACACCACATTGGCTACCCCTCGATACTCGGCCTCCGCACTGGATCGCGATAAAGTAGCCTGACGTTTTGCCGACCAAGAGACCAAGTTATCACCAAGAAACATGCAATAACCAGATGTCAAACGTCTGGTATTTAGACATCCACCCCAACCAGCATTTGTATAAAACATCATAGTAGAGACGGATGATGGATATAAATGCAATCCATAATCAAGTGTGCCATGTATGTATCGTATAATGCGTTTGAGCGCATACATGTACTTAATCCGCGAATCATGCATAAAATAACACACCTGCTATACTGCATAAGTAATATCAAGTCTCGTGAAAGTAAGATACTGATGAGCCCCTGCAAGACTACGATAGTGGGTGGAATCCTCATATGGTGTGCTATAAGTAGCACTTAGCTTTGGTTTTGTATCAACCGGAGTAGAAGAAGACTTACACTATGACATGTCAACTCTCTCAATAATCTCAGATGCATACTTCTTCTGTGATAAAAATAGACCACTTGCATGACGAGTGACAGTTATACCAAAAAAATAACTCAAGGGCCCCAAGTCTTTATAGCAAAAACTTATAAGGGACATGATAGACTTGCGTAGATTATCAGACGAGGCAGTCAAAATTATATCATCCACATATAACAGAATGTATGTGAGAGAAGTACCACGACGATAGATGAACAGAGAATGATCAGACATGCTGTGAGAAAATCCAATAGTAGACACATAATCTGCAAACCTCTTATACCAAGCCCGTGGGGCTTGCTTAAGCTCATATAAGGACTTCTTCAACAAACAGAGATGATGAGGATAATCGGGGTCCTTAAAACCCAATGGATGATGCATGTATACTGTCTCTTTAAGATCATCGTGTAAGAAAGCATTTTTCACATCCAGCTGATGGATGGGCCATGCTTTCGAGAGAGTCAGACTAAGCACAATGTGAATGGTTGCCGGTTTGACCACCGGACTAAATGTCTCTCAATAATCCACACCAACCTGTTGTGTTTTACCATCATCTACAAGACGGGTCGTATGCCTCTCAAAAGAGCCGTCAGAATTTTCTTTATAAGTAAAAATCCACATAGAACGAATAATATTGACACTAGGCGAACGGGGTACCAACTCCCACGTCTTATTTTCAATAAGAGCATTATATTCATCATCCACGATCATTTTCCTATTTGGGTCATGAAGGGCAAACACTGGTTACGTGGTAGGGGTGATTTAATGACATTAGAATTAAGATTAAAATGTCATTTTGGTTTAAAAATACCCTATTGGCTATGAGTAACTGACCCTTGACTCGAGATAGAATTTGACGGGATGTAGGTAGGTGACGGGTCAGCAAGGGACTGGCCAACATGCAATGGGCCTGCTGGTCGATACACTATTTCGGTAATGTGGGATATCGGGCCAGCAGGCAGTGGGCCTATTGGCATAATTGGATCACGGGTAGATTGGGCCCATTGTTGGAGAACATATGGTGAGAGCCCACCTTCCAAAAAATTATAATTCATAGGTACGGAATTAGAAAAATTAGCAAACGAAAATTGGGTTTCATAAAAAATGACATGGGGATTAATAATGATTTTATTAGCGGATAAATCAAAACATTTGTAACCACGCTGATCAGATGGATAACCCAAAAACACACAAGCAGTAGAACGAACTTGTAATAGACGGGAATATCGAATATCACAAACACTCAAATACTCTAAGATGGGAATACGAGGGATTCTTATTATAAAGAATTTTTAGGGGTGATTGATATGCTAAACCTTTGCTAAGGAGTATGTTAAGGAGGTGGGTAGCCATTTGTAATGCATGATGTCAAAACGACGAAGGTAATGAAGCATGGGCTAGTAAGGTTCAGACAATAATATTAATGATACGAATTTTTCATTCGGCCTTCCCATTTTGTGAGGAAGTATGAGGACAAGAAAACCGAAAAGATATGCCATGAGCGTCACAAAATTTCTGAAATGACCCATTATCCTATTCTCTACCATTATCACATTGAATGTTTTTAATTTCCTGTTCAAATTGGGTACGGATGAAAGCTCTAAATTTTAAGAATGTGGAAAAAACTTGAGACTTTTTAGACAAAGGAAAAGTCCACAAAAAATTAGAATAATAATCCAAAAATAAAACATAATAACGATGGCCCAAAGAACTCAAAACGGGAGATGTCCATAAATCACTATGAATAATGTCAAAAGGCATCGACGTACTAGAAACAGAGGCTACAAATGGTAATCTAACATGTTTTCCTAGAGGACACGAGGGACAAATATGAGTACTACGCGTACTCTTACAATCAATAAAAATTATTATTTTTAAGAGAAGAAATAATAGACAACCCCGGATGACCCAAACGTGAATGCTACACAGAAGGAGCAAGAGCGGCAAAGGTTGATGGAGTGGCTTGACCCGTGGAAATGGTGGTGGTGGTGATCGTGGTGGTGGCAGCAGTGGCAGTGGATCAGCTGGACCGCAGCACCACCGGCCGCAGCCTTGGCCCAATGCATAGTGGCCGTGGGGCTGGGCCAGTGGCCAGTGGCCCATGCCACCCTTCCCTTATTTCCCCCGAATTGGGCCAGGCCCAATTACGGTCCATTTTCCTTATTTGCAAAAAAAAAAAAAAGTTAGAAAGAAGAGAATGATGAAGGATAGAAAAAATTTACTATGTGATTTTCGAATGATGCAGTTTTCTTGGACTAATTAAAAACATTCTAACGGCCACATATTAATAAGAAATTAGAGGTAACGGGTTTAAGCTTGAAAGTGAAAAAATTTCTAATAGGAAGGACTTTTGTCTTTAATGAATTTTACATAACGTCGTGAAATTAAATTAGTCGAGCTAGTAGGTGTAAAACAGAGAAGAATTTTACCAAAAAAAAATAGAGTACATGTAATTTGAACCCTACGTGCCCCTGGTGAGACACAAGCTTTAGGTACATATGTTAGGTTAGGTATACCGGAGGAATTAAAGAAATAAAGTACATAAATATAATCGACTTACCTTGTTCTGAAAAAGAATTGAGAGAGAAGAGAAGTACTCTATATAAAGGGGTAGATATCCTTAATCTCGAGTTCGAGTCCGAGAATAGAAAGTATTACAATATGAAGTTTAAATCAAGATCAATCGAGCCAAATGTGAATATGGAACCAGAATGAAAATAAAAAACAAAAAGTTAAATATCCTTGCCTTTTCACACCTTACGAAATTGGCCAGAAAGGAAAAACAATATGTCATGTTACTTTCCTTCCAGCTGTACTAAGTAAAAATTGGAAGCAAATCATCAGTATTTCATCTAAACAAAGTAAGCCAATGAATTTCACTCTTCTTCAACGTTTTTTTATTTTTTATAATCCAGGTTTCCAGGCTTGCGCCTGACTACTTCACTGGTATTACCCAGACGTCCTGGAGGTAATAGCACCGGTCCTTCAACAACTATCACCAGGTAAATCGCGGGATGTGCTCCGGTGACCAGTTTTCTGGGAGCGTACAACTGATCAATAAGACAAGGTCAAATTCCCCAATATGCAGAATTTCTTCGTGCTTGGTTTTTTAAAATGCTAAAACACAAGCAAAAAATAGCACAAGAAAAAGAAAGGAAAATGTAAGAGAATACATAAAAAGCAAAAAAAAAAAAACAATGGGAATTTCCATCAATTTAGTTGTTGAACCATGTATTTGACACATTTTTTTCTCGAAATATACGGTATTTTTGGAAGTATATAAAAATTGTAATATTCGGAAAATAAAAAAGGGAAAGTAGTATGCGTGTTACCTTTTTTTTTTTTTTTCAAAAGAAAGTTTTAGAATCATACCTAACGTACTCTTCTTATTTAAATTTTCTTCAATTGTTTGGCTTCTTGAAAATCAAATTTAATTTTAAATTTGGCCAACAAAATTTATGGTTGTGTTATTCACGTTATGAAATATGAAAACAAATCCAATCTCAACATTAACCTGAATGTGATAGTTTGCCGCTCCCTCTCCACAAACAGTTGTGAAAATTTTGCATCACTCTATTTAATTTGTTTGTCCATAATTTCCATGACTCTTGCCCAATTTAAAACAAATTTCCATAGAACAGCTTTCGTGATAATTGTTAAAATTAAATGGCTGGCCCGAGTTTAGAGAAATCACAATAAATGTACTTTTATAAATATGAATATTTATCAATTTTACAGTGTTGATTTTGGCAAATGGATATTATACTATCAATAAATTAAAATTTAAGGTCGTGCACACAAGAATCAATTGTTTTTTTTATTATCTAATATTCCAGTTAGTGTCATTCAATGAAGACCCCAACCCCCCCAATCCTAACTTGGACCCCAGTGCTTAAAATATGCAAATTAAAGTAAGCAGTCAAATTGATTAAGTTAGTTTATAATACGTACACTTAATTTACTTTTTAATACGTAAGACTCAATTTACTTTTTAATACTTACTACACTCGGTTTAAATAAAGTTCACGATTGAGATCAAGTACGAAGTTTGTTAATATATGAAGAATTTTATGGTTAGCTATGAGATAATTTTAATACTTATTCGTTTGGTTGTTATACTAGTAACCTATTTTTCTAATTGTCATATGCGGATAAAATTTATTTCATGATGGTATAATTTTCTTTATCTGAGAGGGTATGAGTATAATATTGGTTTAAGATGAATTTAAAGGTACAATAATCTCATTTGTCTATTTTAACTAATGCATGCTAGGGCCAGAGTTGTTGACTTCTTGTGAGTTCTGACTTGTCTTATGGTTCATCTTTGTAAAAAAATAAATCATATTAATATATAGTTAGTGATTTTTCAACCAATAATTAAGTTTACAATGATGTACTTATTACTCCACAGTAACCCTGGTTGATTTAACTCTATCCATTTCCATCAAAGTAGAAAAATAACAGGCGGGGTAGCTTTCATTCAGTTGATGAATAAGGAATGATACGTCGGCCCCAATGTGCATACCGATACCAGGTAGGAAATCAAAAGAAAATAAAGCTAAGGTCATATCAGATGCCTCTCGCTTTAAGTCATAACATGATGCTTGTTGAGACTTTGCCGTTCACATCTAACACAAACCAGATTTGACATTCCTGAAAAGGAATACAATAACATACCTAGTGAAATTCCATAATGTGGAGTCTGGGAAGGATAGAGTGTACGCAGACCTTATATCTATCTTGATAGGTAGAGTGACTGTTTCCGAGAGATCCTCGACTCAAGACAAAGCATAAGCAAAAGCAAAAGCAAAGCAAAAGAAAATGTCAGACCCGATCAAAAAATGTAAAGCAATATGAGAATGCTGATATCAAAAGCGAATAAGCCATGATAGCACATTCTGAAAAAGTAAGCAGTAACTAGCGCAAGTAAATAAGCTAAACAAAGTACACTAAAGGACACATAGAGGCAAAAATCAAACTACATGAGACTATAAAGTAATATTGCGCCTATTAGTATGATAGGCTAAGTGGGCCTACAATAATGACACTATAATTATCAGTTTGCAAGCGTAAGTAGAACTACGCTCGACTACCTACTACTCTAATCCGTATCCTCCACAACCCCCTATCTAAGGTCATGTACTCAGTAAATTGCACCTGCGTCATATCCCGTCTAATCACCTTTCCCCAATACTTCTTCGGCCTACCTCTATCCCTCTTGAACCCGTCCATAGCCAACCTCTCACACCTCCGCACTGGGGTATTTGTGTCTCTCCTCTGCACATGCCCAAACCATCTCAGTCTCGCTTCCCGCATCTTATCCTCCACCGACGCCACTCCCACTTTGTCCCGGATATCATTTCTAATCATATCCCTCCTTGTATGCCCACACATCCATCTCACATCCTCATCTCCGCAACTTTCATCTTTTGGATGTGCGAAATCTTGACTGACCAACACTCTGCCCCATACAACATAGTCGGTCTAACCACCGCCCTATAGAACTTGCTTTTAAGTTTTTGTGGCACATTTTTGTCGCATAAGACTCCAGATGCGAGCCTCCATATCGTCCACCCTGCCCCAATACGACGTGTGACATCATCATCAATCTCTCAATTCCCTTGGATAATAGACCCTAGGTACTTGAAGCTTTCTTTCTTTGGAATGACCTAAGTACCAAGCCTCACATCCACGCCTGTCTCAAGGTCGCTCCCGTTGTTGAACTTGCACTTCAAATATTCTGTCTTGGTCATACTCAACATGAGCCCTTTAGACTCCAGAGTCTGTCTCCAAACCTCCAGCTTAGCGTTTACTTCGCTGCGAATCTCATCAATCAGGACTATGTCGTCTGCGAATAACATACGCCATGGCACATCCCCTTGGATTTGTCGCGTCAGTCCATCCATCACCAAGGAAAATAGGAATGGGCTAAGAACTGATTCCTGGTGCAGCCCCATCATCATTGGGAAGTGATCTCAGTCTCCTCCTACTGTCCGTACCCTGGTCTTAGCTCCATCATACATATCCTTAATCGCCCTAGTGTACGCCACAGATACACCTCTACCCTCCAAACATCTCCATAGAACCTTCCTAGGGACTTTGTCGTATGACTTTTGATTAACTTAAAAGTATTAGTGTTAAAAACTATATAAGAGGGTAAACGTTTTTAAAGAAGAATATCATGAAGCAAAAGATTAAGAAAAGGAAGTGATGAAATGGTAGAAATTCCTCTACGTTTAACTAAAAGTTTCTAAATCGAGCCCCAAAAATGAATTACTTCTACTTAGAATGGGATGCCTTACCTCCTGATGAAACCTATACAACACGAAATTTAAATTAATCAGATCAATTAATAAACTTCGAATACCTTAAGGTTATACTATTCCTCTATTCATCCATCTAAAACAAAAGAAAAAGATTAAAGGAATAATCTTTGAATTTTGGATGTCGAAGGATTCAAAGATCCTATTGACTCGGTTAACTCTCATGATCAACATATTGGTATTATACAAAGCTGCCGGTTCAAATTAAATGTCCATACTTTTATTAAAATAATCTTTTTACTGGCAGAAAGATCTACAATGAAGTCAAAATGATAACCAATTATCAATGTATTCTTTTTACTAAACAAGAGAATCTATCGGATCATGGTTTGACATTGTACCGTCTTTCTCTCTCTTTAATTTTACAGTTTTCCCTCCTCTTTAGCATAATAACTTTAGGAAAAAGTGTCGGTTGTTATTAATTACCTCCACAATGTTTTTTTCTTAATTTTCCATCCATGCATTGTTGCCCGACTAAATCCGACTCCCACATAGGAGGTAAAAAACACTTCGTGACAAAGGTAACTTCATACCCATCAATCGAAACACTTTATCCAATCGATGAAGATTCCGAAACGGAGTCCCTAATTCACTAAATCTGACTCCCATATAGGAGGTAAAATGCTCCTAACAAAGGCAACTTCATACCAGGGATTCCTGAAATCTCTGATCAAGGATGAAGATGTACTTACCCATTCCACCATAACCCTTACCGGTTGTTTTCTTTTTCTTTCTCCATGGGTTTTGATAGGCAGCTATATTTTATCTCCAGCACTAGTGACATTTCACGCCTTACTGTTAACTTTACCAATATCCTAACTCAAATAATAAGAATGTCACCCACACTCCATTATTCAATAAAAGGGTAACTTAGAAATTTACCAAATAATATAACAAACGAGTACCAAATCGTCCAATGATCTTTTTTGTTCCTTCACTTCTCCTGAATCTTGTGTGGAATTGATGTATATAGAATGTCATACGCTTATTCAACTTATGAGTTCATACTGGGAGAACTGAAAGTTGGCTTAAGATTGCAACATCAAGTTGATGGCAAAATTACATTTAATTACACAGTGAAGATCATCACTATGGGGCATAAGCCAAATAGTTTATATCTCCATTCTGCCAAATATGCTAGTGCATCCTTGTCACACCCCAATCTTCTTATTTGAGCTTTATAACACCAATAAAATTGTCTGCTTACACATAAGCACGAAAATAATGTTCAGAAACCTAATGGAACATTAATTAAAACTATCTCCAGATTCTCGAGCAAAAAGCAATGGAAAATAACCTTTGAATGTTGAGATAATCGTACAGAATTCACGCTCAAGAACAGTATGAGAGGTGTATCAACCATCGTTTCACTGGAAAGCAGCTCTAGACTAATCACTTACATTTGTCAATTTTGATTATCATACATGCAGTTCAATGAACTGAATCATGCCATGGTTGGGAACTAATGAATGTCACAAGCATTGCACGCCAACAACTTTTAAGGTGCGTGGTGAAAATTAATGGACTCTTTTAATCAAGTTTAGCTATTTATACATCTTTGAAGGAGTGATACCTTGGAAAATGCTCCTTCTGCACTTCACCTTCACGGCTTCACCTTGTTACCTGTTCATTCCGTGTTATATTGGTTAAAAAGCCTTGAAGCTGCACACAGATTAGAACTTGTTACAATCAGTATCAATCGAGAAATAAGAAAAAGGAGAAAATCAAAGGACATGAACATACTTATTGGGAATTTGCCTTACCTGTGTTCTGGAAGCTCTGCGTATCAATAATGATCTTGCCCACATTGAGCTGATAACATTTTACAAAGTTCAAGTTTCATGATCAGATGATACTCAGAGCCTGCCCTTGTGCCGACCTGCTTACGAACATAATCCTTGAGTCCTACTTCCAAGCATTTTATGCTTTCAACAGGAGAATATACAGAGCTGCCCTCAATTGCCAGAATATGACTTTCAATCTCTGATCCCAAGGGGTCATTGCGACCAACTAAGAGTTCCATTACAACTTTCTGGAAGAAGAGAAACAAACTATCAGCCACAGAGAGGTAGTGGTCCTAGCTATTTCCAAGTTAACAGGAGAAAGAAAAAGATAACTTTTTAAATATAATACGAAGGCCAAAGAACATGGATAAAATGACATACAACAACATATCCAGTGAAGTCCCACAACGTGGGGTCTGGGGAGGGTAGAGTGTACGCAGACCTTACCTCTACCTTGGTAAGTAGAGATGTTTCCGAAAGACCCTCGGCTCAAGACAAAGCATAAGCACAAGCAAAGCAAAGCAAGAGAAACGGTCAGACCCGGACAAGAAATTTAAAGCAGTATGAAATAAGAGTAACAAAAGCGAATAAGCCGTGATAAAGCATACTGCAAAAAGAAGCAGTAACTAACGCAGGTAAATAAGATAAATACAGTACACGAAAGAACATACAACAACAGAAAACAAAGGACATGGGACTATAAAACATTAATGCACCTACTAGTATGATAGGCTAAGAAGGGCTATAATAATAACACTACAACTACCAGTATGTAAGCGTAAGTAGGACTACGCTCAACTACCTACTACCCTTCGACACGGATTAAGGTCATGTAAAACCTTAAGTATGACATATAAAAACTTAAAATTTTCGAATCTTAATTTGAATCTGATAACGAAAGAAATATTCTTGACATGGTGAACCCATCCAAGAACTAAAAAATTGCATTGAGTAGGTCCATATTGAAATTGTATCCTTTGTACTGAACACCTTGAGCTGTCTGACCAATTAGTAGCTATATCATTGTATCAACCAAGTCACATTTGTTTTTGAACCATGAGAGGGGTCTATAGAGGACATTGTTGCATTTGATTTCAATTATAAAGCATTTCAAGAAAAGTAATGAACTAACCGGAATCTTCAGCAGAATAAAAAGCCATGAAAAACTGTAGTAAATAGAAATTTTCTTATAATTTGAGATATCATATAGCTAGAGTTAGATGATGGGCATGAAAATTGAACCTTTTGAAAAAAGCAAGTGACCTGCCAATAAGTTATGAAGGCTCTTGGATATTGATACTGATACTTCAGTCCCACTGCAAGGTATAACTAATTAACCATGTATAGAAAGCCAGAAGCATAGAAAGGGGGTAAAAGACCAGATGGGTACGTTCAAGAGAAAACTAATTTAAGTGTAGCATCACAAGGATGGAGCCACTGAAAATGGAATACCTGAATTTGGCACCATTCTTTGTGGTTGAGGGTAGCTTTGTCAGTCTCCCGGCAGAATTTGATTCTTTTAGATGTAAGTTTAAGTTGTGTATCTCACTATCAGATATGCCTGCAATTTTCATCTCTCAGTTTAAACTACCAAATATTCTCCATCCTATGAGATGATAGGAGTACTTCCAACATTATGCAATTGTCAAATGTAAGATTGTTAAAAGTAAGAACTATATATGTAAATTATATAAACCTGTCATTATGAAAGATAATTCTATCCAGAAACCATTCTTCCAAAGCAATACCAACAGTTTATTACTAGTAGATAATGAGCACCCTAAGCTAAAAGACAACCTGTGTGAGTTTGATTGGAATTTCTTAAGTTGGAGAACAACATAAAGTTTGATGAACTGTCAAACTGCATCAATTCCCCTTTTTAGTGGATACATCCTTTCAGAAGATGTTACAGATGAACATGTATTCTGTCATTAAAAGTTAATGGTTAAGGAACTGTATCATTCAAGACGTGAATAGATAGGATTCAGTGCAGAGTCAGCGAAGAGACGTTTTAAGTAAAAAGCTGATCCCAACTTACCATAAGAAAATGTGGAAAGCTTTATTGGTAATGCCTCTTTTCAATTTAAAGGTTTCAAGGTTCTGAGACTATTCGAATAGCAAGACCGAAAATGTTGTGGCATCAGTTTAACCTATAAGTATCTCCAGCTTTAGAAAGCTGCCTCTAATCTTCCTCTGTAAAGTTCATTGACTATCACATCCCTCAAAGGACAAAGGACACAATTGGACTAGCTAGAGTAATGCATGTCATGTATAAACTGCCACCAATGCATAGACTAATTGAACCGCACTACGAACCAACCACATCTCAGCTCTCACGAGTGTTACAAAACTAAATTAAAGTAGCAAAGTTCAGAGGAGTAGAAGGCAAGCAAGAAGGTCATCGTTTGAAGTTGAAGTAGTTACAATATTTCATTGATACAACTTCCATTTTTACGTCACAAAAATATTATATACAAAATTTCTCAATTTTTGTCCGAACAATAAAATTTGACTAAGCAAAAGAATTATTCACCAAGAAGGGTAAGACTTACTTGTAGTTGCAAGCGATATCATCCCATCTGCAACGTGAAGATACTATATCATCAGCACACTCACAGGTGGTGGAGAAAAACTTATGGAAGGCTTTTTAATTGTATCTTCCAGGCAGGACAACATAGAAGGCAGAGACACATAATTTTGAGTTGCAATAGCTGTGAAAACCGAAACCGCGTAATCAGAATAATTAAAAGTTGAACTCTTATGTTAGTTACTATTTTTCCTCTATTTATGTTGTTTTCCATTTTTTCTTGTTCGGCAGTCATGGGAGTAAAACTAAGGCATTTATGCAACCTGAGAACTTGCTGAAATGTTCTGTTACTTTGCCACTGGAAGTCTAGAATCGTCATATTTCTTCCGCTTTCATCTCGTCCCACAATATAGTCCTCTTTTTTGGCTTCCTAATCTGTTAGCTCAAATCTGAAGAACAATGTTCCTAGCATCTTCAAGTTGAGCATCAAATTATGCTTCATATTCCAAGAGATGGAGTAGAAGGTGACTTTTTCTTGTGCTTTAATCAGCATTTTAGTCGCAACAGAATAAAGTCCAGAGTCATCGACAATCCCATAATTTACTCATAACACCTATATGAGAAAATCCCAAGTGGACACCACAAGAAAGTTCAGCTTCTCCCTGACTCACCCCCCTAAAACAGACATTTGAAATAAGACATTGATAAACTATTTTCTCATCTTCCTCTTACTTAGAACTGAATCTCTGGTAGTTATATGAAAAGAGGCATGCAGAGAAAAAGTGACATTCAGAAAAAAGAGAACGTTGAGAAAGAACAAGGAACATCCATTGACTGAGTTGCAGAAAGTAGAGCCAATAACAGACTAGATGGTGATAAATTCTCACACATCATAATCCTGAGATAGGATCAAATTTCATGCGTAAAATAAAGAACTTGTGACTCGATCTTGCTAAATGTAACTGCCTTAAAAATCACAAAGGTATCCAGTGAGTCGGGTCTCGCAACATAAATGGAACTGAAGTTTAATCGTCTTCTAGATGTTTTAATAGATCTTGTCTTACCTGATTGTAAGAAATCAAAGTCTCCAGCTTTTTGTCTATGTAATCAGCTAAACTAAACCTTTTCTAGGCTCATGATCTGTGAGAAAAAAGAATATTAAGGAAACCTAGAGCAAGCCGTTTAAAGACATGATTCCAAAAATAAAAAAAGAATAGGCCAATTGTAGAAACATGTGTCAACTTAGTCTTCAAATAGGACCATGATCAGTCAGCACACAAAGGTCATGAATTTAGCTGTTTGGAAATTGATGAATTGTTGCCGCAAACTAAATGAAGGAGTATTCCACTGCAATAATTATGGCCCAACACACTGTTATGGCTTAAGAGATGAATTATGCACAACGACGATGGTAATAATCTATGTACCAAATAACATCATTATGGTCACCAAAGTAGATATATGCTTTTACCTTCTCTTTTTGCTCTGTCTCATAAGAATTTGGTCTAAACCAGCCTTCCTTCTGTTGTCCAACTTAAAAGCTTCATTGGTTCTTGATTATCACCTTGCTTATGCAGACCACTAATCAGAATGGAATGAGTTATGATGGAAGGATTTCCTTTTCAGTCGTTCTCTTAAGCAGTTGCACAGCTTCACTAGTTTTACCAATGTTATAGTATCTATCTATCAGAGTGTTATAACATTGGGAGAGAACCCTTTCGAATGAAGCTTACTGAAAAGTCTCAATGCACGTTCAGTGTTCCCTGCTTTACAAAGGCCATTTATTAGAGCATTGTATACTGCAATATTTGGAACAATATCCTTTATTAGCATCTCATCGCGCAAATTGAAAGCTTCATTAACTTTACCAACCAACGATATGCCACATCGGGGGTAAAGCCTTTTTGTGAGAAGTAGTTTATAGCATCTCTTGCGTCATCGAACTTCCCCAATTTGCATAACCCTGCCACAGCTATGTTATACAGCACATTATAGGGGACAACAGATTTGTGGCACTTCCATCAAGGGAATCTGTAATTTTCTGCACATCAGGCAGCCCTGTCTTAGAGTTTGAAAAACTATAAATATGTCTCAGCTCGGGATACAACTTTACATCCAGTATTTTCTGTAGGAAGATATTAGCATCATCGGTTCTACCAAGTTTGTATAATCCACTACTAATAGAGCTAACTATGATGACATTTGGATTCAATCCCTTCTCTCTCATCTCAGAATATGCTTTAAAAGCTTTCTCAGGTAACAATTCTTTAAACCAACCAGCAATAAGGGCTCCATATGTAACAATGTTAGGGGTTAATTCCCTATCATTCATTTCACTATGGAGATCTTCGACCTTGCTAAATTTTCCAGCCTTTATAAGTCCACTAATAAGGGAATTAAAATTTTCAATGGAAGAAGGAATATTTTGCAGTTCCATGGTATCCTTCATTTTTAAAGCTTTTTCTATCTCCCCTGCATTACAATACCCATCACTTAGAGTCCTATAAGTTACTCCATCAGGGGAACAGCCAAGCTCCTCCATTTTGTTAAAAAGCAGGTCGGCTTCAACCATTTTCCACATCTTACAGAATCCTTTGAGAACCGTATTTAAAAGAATCCTGCTTTTTGTGTGCCCTCTTGCTAGAATATGTTTCCACAAGACCAAAGCCTTTTCAAATTCTCCCATGTTAAGAAATGCATCTAAGAGGGTACCATATCCAACTGCATTAGGAACAACACCTCTTGTAAGCATCAAATTCCAAAGATGCATAGCGTCAACTATGGCACCTTCCCGACATAATCCATTTAGTAGAGTGTTGTAAGTGACAACTGTCGGATTGATACCATTGTGAATCATCTCATCACAGAGGTTGAATGCATTTTGTATCAGTCCTTCCCGACAATAACCATCTAAAAGGGTGTGATAGCTATAAGAATCAGGTTTTAGATTCCAGCCGGTCATGCTCCTAACAACCTGTTCGGCATTACTAATTTTACCAGCTTTGCAGTACCCATTTATCAAAGAATTACAGATGAACAGGTTCACCTTAAACCCTGATCTTAACATCTCATCCCGAATCCTAAGGGCATCATCCATTTTCCCATTTGACAAAACCCGTCGATTAACACGCCATACGCCTGCTCATCCTTTTCTTTCATTTCTCTAAACACTTTCTCTGCTTCATCCATCTTACACAACCTGCAATAACCCTTAATCAATAACGTGAAAGTAACTACATTTCTTGAAATTCCCTTTTCATCCATTCGCCTCAACACTTTCGACACCCTTAAAATCCTTCTTCTCCACATACCCATTAATCAAACTATGATAAGTAGCAATACTCAACTCCAACCCCATCTTCTCAATTTCTTCAACAAAAATCTCAGGTTTATCAACCTTCCCATCTTTGCAATACGCATTTACCATTATAGTACACGTGTATATATCCAGATTAAACCCCATCTTTATCATCTCATCATATACAGTAAAAACAGTAAAAAACTCACCTTTTTTAACCAAACTATTCAACAAACTATTACAAGAACCCAACTTATGCACAATACCCCACTTAGGCATATTATCAAACACGTAAAGTGCATTCTTGAACAACCCTTTTTTAGCGTAAATTCTCAATACCATATAGAAAACTGTAGGTGAAAACTTGAACTCTCTATATACTGCCACTAATTCATCCCATACAAACGACACTGGCTTCTTATTATTTCTAGAAAGTTCTAGAAGCTCCGACAAATAAAACCTAGCTTCATCGAACAGTCTTGCTTTTGATAGTATGTGAACTATCCTGCAATAAGATTGTACATGGGGTTTAAAATACTGTATTTGTGTAGCTAATTTGAAGAAATGTAATGAAGCGTTAGGATGAAGTTTGAGTTTTACGAGGACGGTGTTGACGAGGTTGTCGGAGTAATCGAATTTGAGGTTGTTAACGGCGGTGTAACGGTGGAGAATTAAAGACGGGATATTTGGTCGGGGAGTTTGTGTTCCGTTAGTTGACGGTGAGTGGGTGGTGGTATAACGGCGTTGGAGATGAGAGAGAAGCTCAAAAGTAGTGAATTTGTGATTTGCTATTTTCGCTCTCGCTGCCATGGTCGCCGTCGACGGGTGGTGTTTTAGTGTTTTAGAAAAGAACTACTATCGTTACGTTGCTGACACGTGACCATGAGCCATAAAAACAGAAATGTGACCATGACAATAAACGTTGTGGTGATGTCATTTTCTAAATCCCGCACACAATGAGAACTTAGTACACTAAATTATCATTTAAAAAAAAAACTAATAGTAATTTGTTTGTTGCGATTTCAAACATTTCCTAATCTGCTGTGACTTGTAATCTAAGGACAAAGCATTTTACCACTTAAAAGATTATTCAAAATCTAAATTAACTACTCTCTGCGTCTTATGTGTCATTTGATTTGAGACGCAGTTTAAGAAAGAAATGAAGATTTTTGAAATTTATGATCCAAAATATGCAAAGGTTACTCTCTTGGTTCTAATTTATGTAATGATTGTTGATTGTTTATGTGACATAATTTAATTGAACACGAGATTCATGAAAGTGAGACTTCTAAAATTATAGACATTTACGTGCTTAAATTAAAAATATATGATATGTTTTTGTAATAAATTAATAAAAAAATATGACACATAAATTAGGAGGAAAGGAATCAGATAACCCGCCATAATTTGATACTCCATCATTCACCAACTTTATGGCAACCATCTTTATTATACAGGTTTAAGATTAATTATGCTTTAAAGAACTCATTTAGACAAATTTATGTTTGTTGAATCTTGACATCTCAAAATTTAGAGTTAGTAAAATCCAAATTGGCGTCAGTTTGGAATACTGATGGTCATATTTTTAACTTTTACTAACAAATAAGTTAGTGTTTAGATTTTAAAAAATATGTTTTACGAGTGAATTGTGCAAGTGTCCACTTGTTTGTTTTCTAGACAATTTAGAAAGCCAATGCTATACTAAAAGATTTTAGAAAAATGTAGAGTAAAAGAAAATATAATATTTTGCAAATGATCGCATCAATTATAGTGCTATAACTTCAAATAAGAAATAAAACCTTGTGTAAGTGTCAAAAATTGCTTTATAGTATTAAATTTCCTTCTTTCTTTCTTTCCTTTTGTAGACTCCTGCATCCTCTGGATGCTTTATAGTATTATACAGTATTAAATTTTATTCTGCTGATATGTTCACAGTAGAATGGCATTTTATCTGTTTGAACTTTGAAATGAAGTTGTATTAAGCAGATTCATCGTGTTTGAATGAATAATGATTTGACAGTATTCATCAACTATATTAACCTGTCAATTGTCATTCCCTGATCTCCTTATAATATGGAACTGTGGTACCCTATTTACAAACCATTCTAATTCCTCAACTAATGAGAGGAATCAGCAAATAGAAGAAAAATGAGTCAACATGTGTGTTTGAGAGATTGTCGTCCGGCTAAGAAGTGTAGTCTTTACACTGATGATTATGGACCAACTTGATCTATTACACATCCACCTGTAGCTAAGGTTACGAGGAGAAGATCAACGAAAAATCTTTAGATATTGTTGCATGTTCTGGTGCTACTGTTAATGTATGTACATATTGTTGCATGTTCTGGTGCTACTGTTAATGTGTGTACTATATATAAAAACACTCTACAGAAGTAGAAAATCAAACTAATAGACTTCATTAATTTTCTAAAAGAATGGATTTTTGTTGTGACGATTCCTTGTTTGTCGAGTCAAAATCACTCTACAGAGGTACGAAAATATATATCTTTTCTCAACGTCTAAGGTATTATAATATGGCATGGTCCAAGGCACTAATATGAATGGACCAAACCTTCTTTCTTGAGACAAATGAATGTGAGTCTGTTTTCTAACCTTGTGCTCAAATGTTTCAATAAGGAAAGGTTCCTGTCATCCGAATATGATCCAACGTCCTTTCTAGCCCGTATTTAAGCACTGCTTGGTTACCAGCTCTGAATCCGTTTCCATAAATTGGCGAAGTGTCTGATTCAATTTGATGTTTGAAAAAATCCCCAAGTTTGCTCTCAAAAGGTGATCTAATCCCTTGCTTTGATGATGACACGCTTGATGAAGTTGAAGCGCCATTGCAGCTTGATATGGATGCAATTTGCGTTTCTAACCACATATGTGCTAATACCTGGCAAATACCTTCTTCAACGTCTTGACTAAGTGTTCGATAACCTATCATTTATGGAAGACATATCGATCACATCAGAAACTCCAAGAGACCAACATATAATGACCACATTTTCTTAATTATCACTATTCACTTCTGTTTACTGCATCTCTCCCTTTTTAGTACTTTTTTCTTTTCTTGGAAGTGGAAAGAAATTTACGGAAGTGCGAATAAGAAAACAGATTTTAGTGAGTTATAGCAGAGAATCCATGATATATACACTACTGAAGAGCTTATGATGTAATTGTAAGGCTGCGTACAATTGACCCTTGTGGTCTGGTCCTTTCCCAGACTCCGCGCATAGCGGGAGTTTAGTGCACCGGACTGCCCTTTTATGTGGCTGAATAACTGGAGTTTAGGAGAAAAATAATATATGGAGATTACAAGTTTCTTTTGGGGATTCAAATCGATAGGTTGGGCTAAATTTGAGTAATTTGCGGTTTGCATCCCTAAGGTATACGCTCTTTTATGACTTACACCTTATTCTATTCTTTTTAGCGATTTACACCTAATCTCCTTAATTCCTTGCAAAACCACAAAAACTCAATTTCTCCAATAATTCACAAAGGACGAAATAGGAAATTACATATAAAAAACAAAAAGAAATCATTTAAATTAAAAAATAACAACATTAGAATACTAACAGAAATGGACTCCAATTTAAGTTAACTGTGCAAATTTAAGTGTTGAAGCATTGAAAAAGGAGGAAAATAGAGTTGGCAATTATCAATTTAGGGTATATATTGAATGTTATAATTAAAAGGGAAAAGGGTCAAATTTGCCCTCCAACTATGTTTTATGGAACAACATTGCCCTCCGTCAAACTTTGAGATCAAATATACCCTCACCGTTTGCAAACTTGTTAAATTTGTCCTCGGATGAACGGATATGTGAGTTGGACGCCACGTCGGATCCACGTAGGCAGACCACCACCACAAACTACCGCCACTGCCATCTCCGGCATCAAAACAACACCAAAATCATCACCGTCGGCCACCAACAAACAAACCCCAGATCTCCCAAAATCATCACCACTGTCGGAGACGATCTCCGGCAAACCAAGAGCAACCCCACCACCAAATACGACCCCTTCTCCACCAGAAAACCATTGTACACCAACGACCTCTTGAGTCACAAGAACAAGGTTGCCATTATCTAGCAACTTTAATTCAACAGAGGAAGTTGATGATTGTGTTCCAGATTCCCAAACACTGATCTGATTCGCATCGACTAATACGAGGTGGCCTGATTTGAGAAGTGATAGATGTGATTTTTTTCCGTTTATCGGTTGGTCACGGTTAGCCATCCAAACAACGGTTGTACAGGGTGTCGTTTGGTTCGTTGAGCAGTGGCGGCGATGGTGGTTCATCGTCGGCGGGTGGAGAAGCAGTGGTGGGACGAGATGGTGGATTGGTGGTCGCGGTGGTTGATGAAGACGAAGGGGTTGGGGTCGTTGTTGTTGGTGTTGTGGCGGTGGTAAGACACCAACCATGAACTACCAGAAAGACTTTGGATTCAAGTTTCTAAGCATAGTTGGAGCTCCGGCGGTGGTGATCGGCAGATCTAGTGGTGAGGCAGTGAGGGGTTGATGTTGTTGGTGGTGTGGTCACCGGCGGTGTTCGGATTTGGGTATTTGGGGGCTCACCGGTGGTTATGTTTGGTCATCACCAGTGGATGTGTTTCGTCACCGACTTCGCCAGAAACGACGGTGGCGAACGACAGAGAGGAGGGGCTATTTGGTTGTTGTTGGTGGAGTTGGTTTGTTCCGGCAACGACGAAAAGAGGGGGAAAGGGAGAAGGGCGTTTGTTGGTGGTTTCGTGTTGGTGTGGAGATGGAGCAATTATGGTTAGTGGTCGTCATTACCGGTCGTTCGGTGGTCAAATCTGACGGCGGCAACTAGCAGAAAATGGAGAGGGATGAGAGGGAGATGAAGTGGAGGCGTTAGTGGTGAATTGGTTGTACAATGGTGGAGTTCATCGGAGCTCCGACATGGGAACTCGTTGGAG
The DNA here is from genome assembly GCA_029783415.1 of Anisodus acutangulus. NCBI lineage: Eukaryota > Viridiplantae > Streptophyta > Magnoliopsida > Solanales > Solanaceae > Anisodus > Anisodus acutangulus. The sequence continues at coordinate 3,825,955 of CM056503.1, forward strand.
CTCGCCGGAGATGGCAGAGGTCCGCTGGAGAAGAAGCAACGGTGAGGGTAATGGGTTGAAAGAATATATACGGTGGGCTAACGGGTACGAGTACAGATAACGGGTTAAAACAATTGGGTGAGCCTACATGGCAGCTATGTGGATCCGACGTGGCGTCCAACTCACATCCGTCCATCCGAGGGCAAATTTAACAAGTTTGCAAACGGTGAGGGTATATTTGATCTCAAAGTTTGACGGAGGGCAATGTTGTTCCATAAAACATAGTTGGAGGGCAAATTTGACCCTTTTCCCTAATAAAATTGCTCATTCAATCTATTCACAAGCTGAAATGCTTGTTTGCAGGCTATAGCATTTGGGATACTGCTTTCCTTTTGCAGAAGTACTATTATCACGAGGCATGTAATATCTAAAGATCAAAGACCAATCCCAACTCTTTTGATCTATAATAGCTAAAGCTATGCCTTTCCTGAATTAGCTTGGAAATTTCAAGATCTCCAGATTCATTTTTCCCATTGGTTTAGTTAAATTCAATATCTGTACAGAGGTGAAAGTTGATTGAAAATTTCGTTTTGATCTTTGTTTTCTGACTCTCTCAGTGTAAATTAAGTTTCAAGGTTTTCTGGTTTCTGTTTATGTTTCTGGAAACAATCAGTTTTGCTTTATTTCTTGTTATATTTTAGAAAAGATTGTTTACCTTTCAATTTCTCGTCTTTGATCCTATGCATGATTGATTTAGTTTAGTTGAGAATCGTCTTTCAAATATGATAACCTGCAACTATTGGGATTTGTATTTGCTCGTGCAATATGCTACTGTTGCGCAGAGAAGAACAGGGCTAAACCTGAACTGCGCAGAGAAGGGGGGAAGAAAATCATCCCAAATTTTCTTGTAGATAAAATAATTTTTAGAGAAATATTAACTATGTTTTCCTATTTTTCCCTTTGTGAATTATTGAAAAAATTAGGTTTTTATGGTTTTGCAAGGAATTAAAGAGATTAGGGTGTAAATCGCTAAAAAGGATAGAAGGTGTAAGTCATAAAAGAGTATATGTTAGGGGTGCAAATCACAAATCACTCGCTAAATTTGGGTGTATGTCAAAACATGGTGAGTCACAATAAATGGATTGTGATGTGACCCGCTTAAGGTTTACTTGAGCCAAGATGATCAGGTAAATTAATCCAAAAACCATCTATCATAGTTTGTTCCATATTCTATAATTTGTTTAATCACCAAATGAGGAATAAGTTCTTTTCCAATAGGAGTGTGTGAAAGTGTAGAGAGAGAAATATACATAACAAATCGAATGACAGACTTCTTTTTCTGTTTTTCACCACAGTATGGTCAAGTTGGGCATGGCCTAATCTACCCAAACTTCTGATCCATCAACGAAAATTTAGTCCGACCTACCCAAGTGGGTTGCACATATTACAATTTTTTGCTCTGAATTTGACATCCCTAGACTCTTTTGCTTTGATTTAGGATAGACAAGAAACAAAGTAAGAGGGACAGAGAAGAAAAAGTGGTCCATACTACAATCTTGTGTTATGTATGAAAATACTGATAGTTACTGCTATCTTGGAGAAGGAGACATTGTATTGGGGCACACCAAAAAGAAAAAGATGTGAATCCAAATTAGGAAGGAAGGAGTAGAAGAAATGAGAGAGCACCTCTTAGTCGGAGCCATGCATGCATCATCTCATGCGCAAGGATTGACCCAGTCAGCAACCTGCACAGGTTCATATCATATATTGAAACAAAGATATCAAACTAATGCACCTAGAGTAACATAAAATGTGCATTGGAAGCATCATTCGATAGTAGAAGCTACTTTGGAGACTGAATCGGACATGCGGAGCAAATATCCACAGTAACTTTTTCCGACACCCCTAGTAAGGGACATCCTATGTTTGTTTTGCGTAATGCCTATTCGCAATGCATCATCAACATTTAAATAAATTAGCTTTGTTTTAGTTCTCTTGAGATATATTGAATGGACACATGTGATTCTGACTTAACCAAACAGGGTCTGTTAAAACGGTAGCACTCCAGTGCACAATTTTGCAGAGGTAAGTAACAAAACATTACCTAGGTAAACCGTATAAGATAAGAATTGCAGTCACTTCACAGCGGCGTGTCAATTTATAAGGTTCCGTTCTCATGTCCATGACCCGGTTTCCAGCTCCTATTCTTGGCCGCCTCAGTATCTGGCAATGTTAGTGGTAAGTAAGAGCTTCTGTTTTACCATTTGAATAAAAGATATTTAAGTTTTCAGTTTCCAAAATCATGTCCTTACAGTGCTGATAGTCTGTTCCTCAGAAAGGCAAAGTCCTCTTGTCTCAGGCATGTGGTGATACCCCTGGCAAACGGGATAAAAACTAAAAACATACGCGATATATTCTTCACTTGGAAACAGTATGAATATGGAGAAATACAAATATGTAAATTACATGTCTCTCTCCATCCATAGCCTCATTTAATGCTTGTCTCTCAACCAGAAGCAAAGGAACTTTCTGTTCCACTTTCATATTTAACCCTTCATAGAATTCTTGTATATCATAATAAAGGGGCTGACACTGACTCGTATCCATTATGGCAGAGTCCAAGCACTCGAGACAGAGCTTTCGACCATCATCAAGGGCAATATATCTTGTATCCCGTGGCTGCAGTCAAAACCAAAATGCTCCTCTTTATAAAGGTTAATTACATGAATTTTCAGAAATCTTGTTCTGTTTCATCCACCTCACCTCCATTCGCTCACAGCTACAGCAACGGGGTGTTCCATCATGCTCATGGAAAGGACAATACTTCTGTGACCAAAATGGATGTGCTCTGTATTCAATAAGCCCAGCTGCATTTGTTGGAATCTGGACAGGCAGAAAACACTTAATGAATCTCAAAGTTCTTAACCAACAAGAGATAGCCAATACCAAGTTACTGTGATAAGAACCCAAAGCAGAAAATTTAGTAAAATGATTCTCATGTTACTAGATTAACCTCAATAATCTGTACTCGTTGAAATGTTGAGACACCTACCATACACTTTATTAGTTTGTTTATTACGCTTGGAAGACAAAAGATTAAACTGTACAGCCCATGACATTTAGACCAGAAAAGACAGAACAGCCCATGATTTCTAGACTAGAAAAGACAGAACTTCCGGAAAACAGTAGACTAGAAACTAAGGATCTAAACCAAGATCTTTCTTTTCTACAATTATTTTGAACGAATACAGAAAATAAACTCTGTACGACCTCGTCAACATTAATCAAGAATTAAGGGGAAAATATAAATGAGCAGAAATCAGTGTTTATTGCCACAGCAGCTAATAACAATCAGTAATTTAAAACTTTTCCTTTTAAATAGAAAATAAGTTTATGAATTTCTTGTGTCAATGACTTCTAAAAGAAAATGAATTATAAGTGTCAAGGACCACTATCATTAGCAGAGCTTTTTAATTAATCTGAGCTTCAAGGAAGGCATGTTATGGAGAAGTACATGTTTTTCTAGCCAAAGAAAAACTAAGAAAATGTAAGAGGACTTTGGCTGAAGACTAAAGAGAAACATTCATTTCGTACTTACAAAGTGTTTGCAGACATCACATTTGGGGTGATAATGCTCCTTGTAGCATGTTTTGTGATAGGGATAGTTCCCCGACATTGAGAACTGCACATTTAATACATCCAAAAGTTAAAACAGATTTCATGAACATACTTGTTTTCATGAATATACTTGTCATATAAATTGATGTTCTATCACTTTAAGATGATTGACAGTTTACATCCATTACCCCATTATTAGGTTAAGTGTTGGAGAAAAAAAAACAGTAATACACCACAATAACAAGACTGAACTAGAAAAACTAGAAAATTATGCAGTATTGCACCTCATAATCAGATATTGATTGATTACAGGCATGGCATCTAAAACATTCTGGATGCCATACTGCTCCCATGCAACTCAAAAATCGTCCATGACCTATTTCAGTACTACAGCCTGCACATACCCTACCACAAAATATAAAAAATAAAGATAACATATATTAGGTCTAAAAGCTAGGAAAGACTGGAGAAATAGGTAAGAATAACCTAAATGCAGAAATACAATGATAGCAAAATCAATGGAATTATAGCTCCCTTCTCTTGCCTCTCACCACGTCATCCACAACCAAATAAATTCAATAACTAAAGGGTTCACCGTTTTCAAAAGAAAGGTTCAAAATTAAAACGTTTTGTTCCTCATGTTAATAATACAGATATCTCATGATACGAATTCCTATATAATGACACCTACAACTAAATTTAGAAAGTGAAAAGAAGAAGAGAGAAAAGAAATCATGTTCATCAAGAAGGAAACGAGTAAAATATCTGGGGTTTAATATATATGGCAATTAACAACTAGCAACCGCAACTCTAGCTACCTAAATCACACGCTTTCAAAGATTAGGCCATTTTATTTTTGGATTGTCCACCTAGATGTACCACTGTACATATCAGCTGACTGCGAAGGAAATTTAAGGAAAATAAAAAGACTAATAAAACAATGCAAGAATGGAGTTGATGGAACCCAATGACACTAAGTAAGATAATGTTTGCTAAACTTTTACAAAAACATCAAGAAAGACTTTAATACCTAAAGCTTGCAGAATATGGGAACGGTATTGGATGATAGAAGTTTCCATTTCCATCTCCATATCCATTCCCGCTTCCATGATCATTTCTGCTTATATGTTGAGGTGGAGATTCGACATTCAAGCTCTCCTGCAGAGCTCTGGCAAGTTGTTCATCTTCTTTCAGTTGTGATTCGCTATCTGTCAAACATCAAAGAAAAGGAGCAATTAGAAAATCAAGCAAACATATTTTTTGGTCAAGGAATTAAACAAGTGCGGCCAGTTCTCGAAAATTGTATAGGAGAGACCTCAAAAAGAATGCAAACTTTCAGTTTTCATATCTTTAAGAAGCAACTTTTGAGGAGGCTTTAAGAATCAACTAATACTCACCAATCACAGCTTTCCCTTTCTGGTCCTCTTCTGAGAGAGATATTGCAATAGCTCGGTCTATTTCTTCAATCTCTGACCAAGTGTCCTAGAGCACACAACCAGTTCAAACACAGTATAAAAATATCAAAAGATATGCTTACTAAGAAAAATACGGAGACAGTACGAATATGACATGTTCGAATGATCTTTTATAGTTCGGGATGGATCTTGATCCTTTATTGGCAACGGCAAGTAACATACATTACCAAGATAACGACCAAATTTAGCATATAACAAAAGTATCAAGGATATGTATATGAAAAGTCGGTGTGACATTTTTAAGTGTGTTATGGAAAACTTAATATACAAACATAGCGGATTATCACGGATTCATGGTTAAGCAGGTCTAAATTTTAACACATTGTAAATCACGTACATCAACTCAAATTATCCTGAAAATCAGGATCCAATGTGAATTTTGTTTTTGAGATTGATATCAATATGAACTAGTAGAAACAAATTTATTAATGACAGAACAAGACAGTGCAAATTACAAAGGTCAGAATCAAATACAAGCTCCAAATGACTATGCAGCCACAAGCAAATTAGAGAAATCAATCTCAAAGCATCCGTACTATCATTCATCATAGAAGCCAAGAGGAGCAGTCACTAATTTGGATGAGCCAAACCGATTACCAAATGGCATTGGATGCATATTATCCATAGAACGCTCAGCATCTAACTTAGCTTCAACTCTAAGAACTTATACTTCACTAGGCTATAATCAAGTTTTTCTTAATTACAATGGTATCCGGGCCAGCTTGTGCGCACCTGACTAATTCAACCGAATACCTGCTACCTACCAAAACTTAGGCAGATGGGAAGAATCACCTAGCATTTTTTGTCTCCAGAACCTGAGACCTCATGGTTCTCTCCCACTTCATTGACCACTAAGTCACACCCTTGGGTACTAGACTGTAGTCAAGATTTACCAACCAGATTCCAAATACCAATAGAATGAACAATTCCCAGCACTCAGCTATACCCCAAAAACCACATTATAACAAAAGTTGAACAGTCGTAGTGAAATTTTGCATCATTAACCTTACCAACACCCTCAAGTCTTTGCACCAGTGGCATCACAAATAACCAATTCATATACAACATATATACCAATCGTTAACATAAGACAAAGAATCTCTTATAAATTTCTAACAGCTTCATTATAAGCGTACTATTTCAAAGCCTTCTTCACATTGCCTATGAAAGTTAAGCCTGCACGGCCTGTTAGCGCTTTAGACAATGTCACCCTAGACTTCAGAAAGGACTTCTAGTATTCATGTAAGTGGACTTGTAATTCCCTTTTGCCATGAACAGCACCAGCAGCACGCCATCTACTTGATATCCACATTACCTACATGTTTCCATGGACAAATCACCAACTATACCACATTACCTATTAATCTGATAATTATAAGCCCTTACACTTTCTAAGTTTTGGTAATCCAAATTCCCAAATATCCTGAGCAATATCAGAAATCAATTAAACAATTCAAAGGCATGTTTATCTGGATGATGAGTTCATTGGACATTATTTTAATGCCACACTTGCCTCTGCTGTAGATGGGTCATTCCCCTCAGTAGGTCCTTCACATCTCCAGTCATATTGGCCTTCCGAAACTTTATGGTTAGAACCTTTGAAAATTTTGCTCAGCCAGCCCATTAGGTCAAATGCTATTGGCTCATTGTCGGCGATGCTTTTACCTGGAGGAAAACATGAAAATAGTGTCAATGAAATATATACAAAAATAACTTTCCAACACTAAAATATTCAGCCGACACTTAGCCAGAATTCATGCTATATGCTTAAGATCTTTTAGCACACGGGGTTCCCAATTGACTAAAATGGACTATATCTAATAAAAAGTATGAAATAATCAATGTATCAAAGATGTTTAAGAGTAAATAGAGCTTGCCAAAATGAACGCAAAATCGGGAAACTACACTTATGCTTCAATTTTCTCATATAGACCAACCAACACCTATTGGTTTTTCAATCACATTGGTGATCAAACTACAAACATAAAACTCAATTAAAATAAATTGAAACATAGATGACTTTCCAATATAGCATTCTTTCCTTCAATTTTTAGTAACATGTAAGTAAACTGAAAAACAACAGATCAAATAAAAAAGACATAAAAATCACCCACCGCCCATAGCAAAAAGGAGCTTAAAACTAAAGCATTCAAAGGGGGTTATCTAAAATTATGACAAAATCATTGTATCAAAGATGCCTAAGAGTAAATAGAGCTTGCCAATATGAACGCGAAATTGGAAAACTGCACATATGCTTCAATTTTCTCATATAAACCAACCAACACCTTTGGGTTTTTCAATCACATTGGTGATCAGACCACAAACAGCTAACTCAATTAAAACAAATTGAAACATGGAGATCATATCAATATAGCACTCTTTTCTTTCATTTTTTAGTCGCCACGGATGAATTTACTTGAACATGTAAGTAAACTGAAAACCAAGCTGAAAATCATATAAGAAAGACATAAAAATCACCCACCACCCATAACAAAAAAGAGCTTAAAACTCGAGCATTCAAAAGGGGTTATCTAAAATTTGCAGGAAAAGCAAGAAACATATATTATTCATAAGAACAAAGTATTTATAACCAAACAGCTACACAAAAAGATAGATTCTTCCAGCTCAACATGTCCATTACAAACAATCAAGAACACAAATAATCTGATTAAACAAATAAAAAAGATATAAATGACTCACCTTGAACACAAAAGCACCAAGAATCTGCAACAATTAATTAAAAGAAAAAATACCCAGATCAAAAAAGGAACAATTAATCCAAAAGCAACATCACAATAACAAAAAGATTGTTCCTTTTATTGCCCCTTTTGATTATTGCTTTTAATTAAAAAAGAATTTTTTACTTTCTCTCAATGTCAATTCCTCTGTTCCTCACCGTGAGTAATGATTTATTGGGGAAAAAAAAGGGAAAATATTATTTACAGAGACAATGTATGCTATTGAAGAGACGTTGAAAAAAATAGTATTCCCTCTTCCAAAACTTATGCCTAATTGTGGACTTGAGTCAAGGTGATATTTAGTTTAACTTTAGATAACATTTGTAATTTATAAAAATACTATGTTAAAATATTAATATTATGTTTATGTTAATCCTCCCTTATAACCGATTTGATTTTATGTATTACCGGTTTAATTTATCGATTTTCGATTTGTAAACATGCTAAACTGATAACCAAACTAATAAGATATTTGAATCGATTTTCGGTTAATCGATTTAGGATCCTTAACGATTCGATTTTTTATTTAATCGATAAGAAAATGTTCTATTTTTTTCTTTCTCTTATTTTCAGTTGTTCATATATAACTTGCCTTCATACATAATAATCTATACAAATTACAAGCAAAACCAAATTCAAAGACGTTATTACTAAAACAAACTTGTTTTCTTTCTAGTTGAGAGAGGCAGAAAGGCGAGAACCCTAATTGGAGAGAACTAAAGTGTCGCCTATGAAATAGGATCCTAGAATGAAAGTAAGAATTTATGAAATAGGGTTTGTATTTTGAAATCTAAAGTCACTAATAAAATTAGGGATAAAAAGATAATTTTAATATAATTTTATTGGGTTATCGGTTTAATCATTAATTGAATCTTTTAAAACGGAAATAAAACCGATACTCCAATAAAAAATTGACAAAATCGTTTAAACCCCGTTAACCCAATGACCCGATATCGATAAATCAATAGTATTTTTTTTATTTAATTTATAGGTTAAACTAGTTTTTGCACATCCCTACTTCGGTTAATATGGTATTTTTTTAGCTTGATTACCCCCCTTACAAGATTTACTCATTCCCGGTAAAAGATACCTTCACTAAATTATTCTTAACTATATATATATATATATATATATCCAAGTTTAAAAATGATAGTCAAAGAAAGTGGTTTATGTTTACTTTTCTTTTTGAGAGAAAACCCCATGACTTAAATCATACTACTGTATAATCATACTACTGTATAATTGTGTGTTTCTTACTTATAAGTGTTAACTAGTAACTATAAGTTATAAATATATTAGGTTAGGATATTGTTTAGAAACGTTTAAACGATAGTGTGGTATGCAAAATATGTGTTAAGATTAGGGTGATAAATTTTGCGTAGTAATTTAATTTTATAACAATCAATTTTTTAAGATGTGGGATGGAGTGTTTGACAGTTAAGGAATTTTGTCTTTGACAACTCTTTGCTATCGCGAGCACACACTTCACTATTGCAAAATTTGACTTGTTCACCAAGCCTTGTAATCGCGGACCTGCCTTCGCGATTGTGTTACTTTTGTAGATTTACTATTTCTTTTATTTTGGCTTTCTTTTCATCTTGCTTCACTCCAAATTAACTTCTTTCTGATATCAAATACATATTCTTTGTATAGAGGTATATACACATTTACTAACTTTTTATATGTTACATGTATTGAGTGATTTCATCCTATAAATTGAGATGTTATTCACATTTTAAAGATAGACCAACATACACTTGAAATAAGAAGAAAATATCATAATCCTCTCTACTTCTTTTGTCTACATCTCTTGTCTTATATTGCTATTGTTATCATTTTATAACACGTTATCATCACGACTCTTCCGTGGACAAATATTTTGAAAATATGACGAAAGTAAGAACTGCATCAAGTATTCCTTTTAGCATCTTTCGTTTCTTTTTATTATTCCCTCTGTTGTATATAATATCATGAGGGACATAAGTTCTCTTTGCTGAGATATTTGAGATTCTGACTATATGGCTCGAAGAAAGATGATTTACAACCTTACTTTTTAGTTCTGACTAAATCTTTGATATGTATTTTGCCATAAGTAAAATTGTTATTATGGGAAAGAGCTAATGAATTTATAGCATTGGTAGTGTATTATATATCATCCTTAATGGATTTTGGATGTCTGTTATCATTATTTCGTATGGATTCTTTTGATCTTCGAATCTTAAATGGTTCGCTTGATCATTTATGTCTCAAATTTGTTTCCGAAGAACAATATTATTAAGAGGAATTATGCTATTAATTTCTTATTCCTTAATGGCTAAGAATGAAGGTTTACAAGAAATACATGATCACCAGAAGTGATAATATCTCTTAAATCTCGTTATGATTAAATTCATATATGTCAATAACCATCAAAAGTGGTAATATCATTACATAAATTTGTACTCCTTTTTCCGTATAAGGTTTTGTCCCACTGGATTTTCCTTGTAAGATTTTTAATGAGTCAATTGAAATATATACTATTAGAAATGTGTACTTTTTTCCTTCAATAGAATTTTTTCCCACTGGATTTTTTTTAGTAAGGTTTTAACGAGACATATTATCTATGGACATCCAAGGGGGAGTGTTATGAAATATATATCCTTTGTATGGATATACATACACATTCACTAACCTTTTGTATGTTACATGTATCTATTAATTTGGGCACTTAATATTTGTAACCTCCATTGAGTGATTTCATCCTATAAATTGGGATACTATTCACCTTTGAAGGTAGACCAACATACACTTGAAACAAGAAGAAAATCCCATCCTCCTCTCTACTTCTTTGTCTACATCTCTTGTCTTATATTGCTATTGCTATAATTTTATAACACTTTCTTTGTTTTATATCATTCTATTAAAAGCCCACAAGAGAAAAAATATTGATAAACCAACTTATTATCCTTTGTTTTTGCTATCATACCTTGTATAGTATGCTCATGACTTTAGCACTTCCATACTTGTATATTAGTACTTAATTTCTTATAGTGAGACATGTGAATAGTACACTTAAATCATATTGTATAATTGTGTGTTTTAACAGTCATGTGGATGCAGGGCCTTCTCAGCAACAAGTTGTAACTAGCATTTATGTTCAGCACTTGAAATTTCACTATAACTCTACGGGTCCAATTTGCAGCTACAAGTCAATTTCTCTAGTGACACTCGTTTGGGCTCCTTCAAAATCTCTAACCCTTACGTGATTCTCTCAATGTCAATTCCTAAAGCTCCGAGAGTAATGAAAGGACAAATGTTAAAAACTGAACTTCTATCAATCAAAACTCTAGAAATGAACTTATCCCTGCACTTGACAGTAATGTTCAATATTTTGTTGTGCCCCAAGCCTTCAGATAGCAACTCATCATTATTAAAAGAGACTTTGTTGGCTTTTAGATCTTGTTTGGCCTTGAGAAACTCTCGCTAGTGGTCTCAACTGGCACATAAGCTTCACTTAGCGCCTTCACTAGAGCGCTCCCGTAAGTTGCGGAAATCATCAATAATAACAAAAAGGAAATTTGGTCTGGTGTTTTTCGAGTTGTTCTACAATAGAATATTCCTTAGTCGTCATTTTCTTCCAGAACTCCTCTATTCAGCCTCTGTCACAACCCTCTTTTGATTGTTTTCCCTAATCGGTGTTTCTCGTGATACCTTTTCAGGGGCATAACATCGCTCAGATCTTGTCATTCCCGCAGCAGCGGTTTCTATAACCAATTTTCCCCCTTTGTTTCTTGCATCAACTGGGAGAAAATTTACATAATATATGTAGCAATCGTGTTTCTGAGGTTATATATGGTTTTTTTTAACTAATTAACCAAGATGCATGTATAACACACGAGTAATCAGGCGGGCCTAAAATATCCAACCTACGTGCAAACTAATTTTTAGAAAATTCTCACAAAAATAACCATGTGGGAAGACTTTTTTTACTATTCACAAATACGGGAAACATCTCTAATGTTGTTGCAAAAATTTGATGGTGAAAGAAATAATCCTGATACCATGAAAGAAATAATCTCCTTGATTATCTTCATTACTTGAAACATACAAGTTACAAAATAGGAGAATCTTATTCCTATTCTATTCCTAAAACTTTATTCTATACATTTATGGCAATACACTAATTATGATAATACAATACTAATTATATTACAATATTACCTAAACCAGGATACTAAATATTTACCATAAATTATTTGGTACAAATCTGTCCAAACCGAGGGCAATCCCGAGAGCAATCCCGTGACCAATATACACAATATACACATGTATATTGTGTATATTTAACAGATGGCATGACCCGTTTCTATCCTGCTACTAAAACTATATTCATATTTTCTAAAAATATTTAACTTGTAGTTATTGTTGGCAAATTATTTCAGATCAAAAGCTTGTCTGCTCCTTCTCCGCTAGTTTGAAAGCTTTTGGAGCCAATTTGAGAAAGGTTGGATAGAACCTTGAAACTGGAGAACAACGAGGAGTCTCAAGGCAAAAAAGTAAAATTTCACATTAAAGCTTCATGTAAAAAGTGAATTACCAGACAAAAACTTCAAACATTTTGTTTGAAGTTTGGATTTAGGTACATATGCCTGAAACTTCAAACTTGGGAGTCTAAAGTTGATTAAATTTATAAACATCGACTATACATTAAATAGGTTTTCAAAGTGACTATCTTTGCACTTCGACCAATGTTGTCAATCCTTGTCTTACATGGCCCATTAGCAACGGGCTGGCCTAATTATCGGCAGGAGTCCAAGAAGTAACTCACATACCATAGTTGTGAAACTTTTGGCCCAATGACCCAATGATTTGGCCCATTCTTGTGTCAGTTAAATACTTAAGGGGAAAGAACGTGCGTGCAGCGTGCCTCCCTCAAAACCAAAATAACTACCTGCCCCTACCCTCATTATTTTCGTATCTTCAGAAAAAATTAAAATTATTTATCCGAAATGACACTCCCAATTATGATACCATCGTGGTATATAAGTATACTGAGATGGTATCATGGAAGATTGTTTCAGTCCTTCTCTTAGTCCTCCATACCATCATGGTATATAAATATACTGAGATGGTATCATGGATGATCATGTTTGTTTATTCAAAAAAGACACATTTTTTTGAAAAAAACCTCTATGATATCATTGTCTTATATACATATACTATGATGACATCATGGAAGACTGATTCAGTCCTTCAATGAGATACTCCTCAGGACCATGGTATCATCGAGGTATATATAAATATACTGAGATGGTATTGTGGAGGACTGTTTCAGTCATTCTCTTAGTCTTTCATGATACCATTATGATATATAAATATACTGTGATGATATCACGAAGAAAGGGGTTTGGGAGAGGGGGTAGTCGTGTATATAGTTTTGGGCGACGGGATACTACATGTAATTAGTTTAGAAGGAGTATGGGGCCGGTAATTATTTTATTTTTTTGGGTGTATTCGGTTAGTTTCCCAATACTTAAATCTGAGAATAAGTGTGTATTTGTACCTATACTACAAATAATATATTGGCCAAACAAAACTTGACAGCACTACTATAATTATTAATTTTCTTATACTTCCATATGATTATTTTATTCGTAATATAATTATATTCAACTCAATAACATGTCATTATGGTGCATGCATGACGTAACTCTCATTAGGTTTTGGAGTTAACATGATGAATATTGCATCTTCATTCCAGACCCTTGGAAGCTAGCTAGTCAATTTCCTATGGTTGTTAAATCTTAAGTCAGTGCACTTTTTTTTCTATTAATGTACAGATCAATGTCATGAAATTTCTAAAATTTTAACAGATAATAAGATTAGGTAATTAATAACTTACGTTCATCCAATGTTTTAAAATCATGACGAATGAATGAAAGGTATGTCTTTCTCTTATATATACATGTTGTTACTTAACTGCAATCATGGGTGGAGTCATCTTAGGCGAAGTGTGGTCAGGTGCACACTTTTTACCCCGAATACTCGGTGTGCGTAAATTAAATATTAGCTATTATGAGTATATATTTAATTTTACACATCCTTAACACAATTAAAGAGAAAATTTTGCACAGTCAAATTCCTAACTCCGCCACTAACTACAATTATAGTGAAGTGATATATTATATTCACAACTTGATCTCTAACTTCTAAGCTCAAATCACTTGGTTTAAGATAAAATCAATTGCAATAAAGTACTTACCATAATATTAGGTCTAAACTACCCTTTTTTTATTTTATCAGAGTGCAGCTGGTCCTAGACTCTGATAAAGAAGGAGAATCACGACTGGTTAACAACAGTGGCATAGCCATATGAAGCAAAGGTAGTCAATTGAATACTCTTCATCGAAAAATGATACAAGAAAATTATATTATATATATAAATAAAAATTACTTATAAACATATACATTAAACACTGAACACCCTTTAACTAAATTTTTGACTTAGTCACTGATTGACAACACAGTAGTAATAATTTAAATATGATGGATAATCACTGTCAACCAATAATTTTGATGTTAGATTTAGATTTCTCTTACTTTAGAAAACAATGCACATTATTGACTTAATTATAATTAAAGACAGATGCGGACACAAGTCATTTTACATAGTTCTTCCGTACAAAAAAAGATACATATATACGACGAACAAGCATATACTATATAGTAATGGTGACCAATAAATAAATAGTTGTTTTTTATATGCTGTTTTCCATTAGAACAAAAACAAAAGGAAAGAAGAAGAATTTAGTAAAAAAGTAAAGGGAAATCATCTTTCCACTTCAGCTTTTTGTACCCATTCTTTTGAAGTTTTTTTCCCCTCTCACGGAAGCGACGTACTAAAACTTTAAAATAACCCTAAAAAAATCTTTACTATAAAATTATTATAAACAATCAGATAATTTTGGAGGTGCAAGTGGGAGTGGCTGCTTTCATTTCTCCATCGTTGATCTATCATAAGTATCAAACACTCCTATTCCATTTGCCCATAACATTTAAATAAGCCAGGCTTTACTTAGGGCCCGCAGGCCCAATATCTGGGCCTATAGAGGAGGGTGGTGGTGATGATACGGCATTTGCACAAATTGCCGTTTTAAGTATAATCAATACATATCAATTATATGATACTTATACTGGTTAAAATTTGTAAAAAGAAAAGACATATGGTGCAAATATTTTTTTTGGGGGGGGGGGGGGTTGGGGGTTGGGTGGGATTTGGTGGGGATGGATTTGGCAAATTATATGAAAACTGGTAGGGCCAAATAATAATAAAGACAGTTCAATTGACATGTTACATTTGCTCCTAAGCTACATCTTATCTTATATGAGGTTATATTATTTTTAAATAATAATAAAGATTGTGTTGAAATATTAAGTATTTTTTCATTTCTAATTAGAGATCTAAGTTTTGAACTTTAGATATATATAGAGTCTTCGTGGTTAGAGAGCAATTTATTTCTAATATAGGACTTCCCACTTGAATTTAAATTTAGTTGAGCCTCAATCAAAAGCAGGTTAGGCCACCCAAAGAAATATCATTATCAAACAGAAAAAGAAGCAATTTGTTCATTTTTATCTTTTTCCGTTCATGCGATTGCCTTACTTAGGTTTTTGTCATTATGTGGTCCTCCATTTATTCCAATGCCTTTATAAGTCTCTCTCTTTATTTTTTTTAATTTTGTTTCGCATATTTTATCATTTAAATCCTTGACGGGTTATTTCTGGCACGTGCCGACAATAAATTAAATAGGAATCTATCACAATAACTTTTTTTTTTATAATCCAGGGTTTGCCATACCGACTACTTCACTCCAGTATATCCAGACGTCACGAGATGATGGGACCGGTCCTTCAAAGACCCCACCACCAGGTAAATCGCGGGATGTGCACACATGGTCGATGTCTGCCAAGGCCCAACGGATCAATGCTACAAGGTTGACCCCCCCCCACAGGCCCCATCCACAAGGCTTGGCGGAGACCGAACCCACACTGCAACATGCCCGCGCGGCTTTTAGCGCCTAGGCTTTACCACATGTATGTGCTTCGGAGGACAATATCCGAAGGGAAAAATCGAACTTGCGACCCTAAGGCCGCAAAGTTGACTCCCTGCCAGCAAGCTGACCCCTCTGAATTTGTTTCTTCTAGTTATTTACGAGGGATATGATGACATGTCATAAGAGAGTTTTCAGTGACATGTATGCTTAGCTAACCTCAAGTTTTCTTTTTAATTTTCTTTAACTTATTCTTGAAATCTGTGACCATATATCTCGTCTAAAAATTTAATTAACCTATTTGAAAGAACATATTTTTAATATACTTAACATTATCGTCAACACGAATGACGTAACCCTTTTATTGGGTCAAGCATGTCCTAAAATTTAACCTAAGTTTGTTCTAATATCATATAAAATAACAACAATAACATATTCAGTGGAATCCACAACGTGATGTCTGAAGAGGATAGAATATACGCAAACCTTACCTCTACCTTGAGATGTAGAGATATTGTTTTTGAAAAACTCCGGTTCAAGAGAAAGCATAAAGAAGGTCAAATAAGGAAACATTATAATCTAAATACTTAAATTGTTAGAACAAATTCACTTCTTAATAGCTGCAACAGTAATTATAATAATTATAACAATTTAATCCTGCCTTGAATTGTCATTATTGGAGTCGTGCTAATGTTACATTTTACCCTTTTTTCCTTAATTAATTTCTTAATATAAAGTTTGGCTATGTTGATAATTTCTTTATCTAACTTTACTTTACTAGCTCTAAACACGAGTAACTCGTTAATAAATAAAACAAAGTCTCATGACAAGCTATAGTGCCTTTTAAATTATTGAATTTCGATTATTTTAAAACATAAGATGACATGAGAATGTTGTTGTGAAGTTATAAATATCATTTAAAATGCAATAAAAGATTAATGCAATCA
This sequence comes from Anisodus acutangulus, assembly GCA_029783415.1. Classification (NCBI taxonomy): domain Eukaryota; kingdom Viridiplantae; phylum Streptophyta; class Magnoliopsida; order Solanales; family Solanaceae; genus Anisodus; species Anisodus acutangulus. The sequence continues at coordinate 3,842,742 of CM056503.1, forward strand.
TATCATTACACGAAGGAGAGAAAGGAAAAATCTAAATGGATCCCCTTCACCAACTCTTGCGGTTGCCAATCCAATGATTACTGATCAGACAAGCTGTTCGAATTTCATATGCCTAAATGTATTTGAAGTTTTTTTTAAAATTATGCGCTGACTCAAGTGTGTTAAGGACACAGAAAAATTTAACTGCTTAATCCCACTGGTGATTAATTTGTTTATATTTATTATCACGTGTATGTACAATATAATTACCATATGTTGTGTTGTATATTTATGGTACAATTGGGATCCTTATTATAGAAGGATTCAACATTGTACACCTATATATATTTGTATTAATGACAAAGGCTCACAAGGGAGATTAATACAATCTTACATGGTATCAAGAGTCAAACCTTAAATCCTACTTCTTCTTTTTTCCGCCGCTTGCCTAAGGTCTGTAACCACCGGCGGCTTTACCACCATTTGGCCGAGAACCACCATTGGTCTTCCTTGTCTTCTTTCCCTCTTCTTCAATAACTATAATCCACTATCATGACTCCTTCCACAACTTCCACAACAGCCTCATCCTCATCCGTCGTCACCCCTGCCATACCAACATCATTCTTTTCACCCTCTGTTCATCCATCACTCACCGTCACCAACATCAAGAACTTCATCCTCATAAGTCTTGATCAAGAGAACGGTCAGTATTCTCCATGGGTTGAACTATTCCGTATTCATGCATGTGTCTACAACGTGCTTGATCATATCGATGACTATTTTCCTCACCCCATTGCGGTTGATTACTCAACATGGCGTCGCCTAGACGCCGTAGTCAAACATTGGATATATGGTACTATCTCTCAGGACTTTTTCCTCACTATCATGAAAACCAGCGCCTCAATCCGTGAGTTATGGATTCGGTTATAAGATTTTTTTCAAGATAATAAGCACACACGTGCTGTGTATTTGGAAGAATAGTTTAATAATACACGCCTTGAAAATTTCTCTAACATGTCCAACTACTGCAAGCAATTGAAACTAGTGGTGGACCAATTATCTAACATGGGAAAGCCTGTTTCCGAAACAAAGATGGTTCTACAACTAGTTTTAGGTCTTTCTAAGGGTGAGTATGATACCCTAGCCACGATGATCCAACAAGCCAATCCCCTACAAAGTTTCAATAAGGCTCGATCCCAATTATTATTGGAGGAAACACGTCGTGCTAAATAGGACGAACACAACCAAAAAGCATTATCCGTTGATTCGCCTACAATTAATGCCGCCCTCCCACCGGCCAGCCACTGTCGGACAACCACCAACAACGGGGTGGCTGTGGTGGTGGAAAAGGCGGTAAGGGTCGTGGGAATGGAAGGGGTGGCCGCGAATGTGGAGGAAAAAACAACGCAGGGCAGTCACCAGCTACAACACCTTGGGTTGTCCCAGGACAATGGCCCAACACTGCACCCTGGGCCTTTTCCCCGATTTATTTCCAGCAGCAGTCGGAGGCCCCCTACAATTTTCAGCAGGCCCAACACGGGTTCCAACATACCAACCTCTTGGGCCTAGGTCCGAGTCAGACCAAAATCCTACAAGGTGAAGCCCACTTCGTCCAAGCCCCACAACCGCAAGTCCAAGGCCTTCAGTGCTTTGAATATGCAGCAGCCCGATGAAAATTGGTACATGAATTCAGGGGCCATATCTTATCTCACTCGGTCTGCAAGTAATCTATCCCAATTATTTCGCTTAAAGTCTCCTCAATTTATTACTGTTGGCAATGATCATCGCATTCCAATTCAGGGCTATGGTCATACCTACATTCAACCATCTCACCCACCCTTCTCCATAAATAACGTCATGTATGCTCCTAACATCATTAAGAATTTAATCTCTATTAGGAAATTTACTCGTAACAACTCCGTGTCTGTCGATTTTGACCCATTTGGTTTTACTGTGAAGGAACTGCGTATGGGGACACCTCTTACGAGATGCAGTAGAACATGAGACCTCTATCATTTCCCATCATCTTCTGCTGCAAGCCTCCGCTCACATACTTCCCTCGCTGCTATCTCTCCCTCAACTTGGCACAATAGACTTGGACACCCATGAGCTCATATTTTTAATTTTCTTAGAAATAATAATTTTATTTATTGTAATAATGGGAAACATGCCCAAAGCTGCGTTTCTTGTCAATTGACATGTTCGTCTTCCATTTAAATCGTCTATTAGTGTTACATTTGCCCCTTTTGATATTGTTCATGCTGATTTATGGACATCCCCCATTCCTAGCTCTCTGGGTCATAAATATTATCTAGTCTTATTAGATGATTACTCTCACTTTATTTGAATTTACACACTAAAATTCAAATCAGAAGTCTTTGCCAAATTTCTTGAATTCTGTACTTTTATCAAAACTCAATTTGAAAAAGTCAAAATCTTTTCAATGTGACAATGGTCGTGAATTTAATAATTCCACGTTTCACAAATTTTGCAACAATAATGACATGGTTTTCCATTTTTCGTGTCCTCACACTTCTCCTCAAAATGGAAAAGCAGAACGAATCATTCGCACTATAAATAACATGGTTCGTACCTTCTTGTTTCATGTCTCTCCCTCCTTCATTCTGGGTTTTTGCAGTCAAAATGGTAGAATACGTCCTTAATATTTTACCAACTAGCACCCTTCACAACATGATCCCAACCGAAATATTACACCGTCGGGTTCCATCCTATGATCACCTTCGGATTTTCTGTTGCCTCTGCTTTCCCAATCTGGCCTCCAACGCCCCTCATAAATTAGCACCCCGAATTACTCCGTGTGTCTTCGTAGGTTTTTCGTCTAATCATATGGGCTATTTGTGTTATGACTTGTCCACTCATCAAATTCACGTCTCTCGTCGCATCACATTTGACGAGACCATATTCCCCTTTTCGGACATCCAAAAATACCGTAAAATGGACTATACCTTCCTAGATGAGTTCGAAATCTCCCCCGTCATCCTCACCGAACTATGTCAGTCCCCCACCACCACAAACCCATCCCTTCCACCCACTATCGCAACCACCGGCGACATCCCTGCGTCTCTGCCACCCTCATGCTCTCCGTCACCACAAACTCTGATTGCCACCACCACCGGCATTCAACCCAGTAGCTCAGTCTCACCATCGGCTGTCATCCCTACCAGTGTGTCGCCTCCCCAAAATCAACACAACCCCGCTACCAATCCAGCCACCGGTAACCCACATCGTCCCACAATAATCCCACACCCAACCCACTCATCTATTCTCAACCCACCACCGACAATATACCCCACTTCATCGACCTCAACCAGTATCGGTCTACCCAGATCGGTGACAACTCCCAACCTATCGTCATACCTAGGAATCAACTACTCCGTCACTGTACCCAGCCCACATACTGTTCCGACCTTGGATCCAACCGGACATAGTAACCCAGTCCCGACACCCAACAAACATACCCAGCCAACCTCCTCACACCCAATGGAAACCTGTGCCCAACACGGGATTTTCAAACCCAAAGTCCAGTTTAACTTGTCCGCATAAACCATTTCCCATATTTCCAAAATCTCAAAATTGGCCAGACTAGATCCGAATTAGAATGCGGCCATGTGTGAGGAATTTAAGGCTTTAACGAAATAACACACTTGAGATTTGGTTCCTAGACCGAGGGGGTGAATGTGATCCAATGCATGTGGCTTTTTCATCATAAATATAGAGACAATGGTGATCTAGAAAGGTATAAGACGAGACTTGTGGCTAATGACACTAATCAACATGAGGGTATAGATTGTGGTAAGACATTCAGACCGATTGGTAAACCGGTCACCATTCGCACAGTTCTGAGTATTGTTATGGGTAAGCATTGACCTATTCATCAGCTTGATGTGAAAAATGTGTTTCTACATGGGGATTTGAAAGAAACAATTTATATGCATCAACCGCCTGGTTCTGTCCATCCAGCCGCCCCCTAGTATGTATGTCGTCTCCATAAGTCACTTTAGGGCTTGGAACAGGCCCCTCGTACGTGGTATGATCGTTTTGCACAGTATATTTTACAGATTGGGTTTCTATGCAGCAAATGTTTTCTATTTATTTTTCATAGAGGTAGTAGCATTGCATATTTGTTATTATATGTGGATGATATTGTGCTCACTGCCTCATCTGAGTTGTTAAAAAATGAGATCATTACACTGCTCAAAACAGAATTTGCTATGACTGACTTGGGGAAGTTGAGCTATAGGAATCAATAACATGAATATTCTTAACTTTTAGGAGTAGAACAATTTATGGAGCAATATCACAGTTATATTTTGTTACATGGAACATGCCAAAAGAAAAAAAAATTGTCTTAACATACCTTGATATTAGAAAGAGTAGGGGAACGAAAAGAACATTGATGTACTTAATCCTAATACCACCACTGCTTCGTGGTTTCTTTTTCCAAATAACCAAGTGAAGTGTTTTGCGTTAATTACATAAAAAGGGGTTGGAGAATTTTGGCAGCAAATCACGATTTGCTTCTCCAAGTAATGAAGTGTTTACTAAATAGAGTGAATGTTAAAGGGTTGTTGAATCATTTTTGGTCTATAAAATGAACTCTCCAAACCAAGATATAGACTCCCTAAGATGCCTTAAGTTAGCATTTAATAAATGCTTATGATTTGGTCTCCCACTTAGCCAATTCTTTGGCGGTGTAGAGCCTAATTAACGCCACATATCTCAACAACGTGCCACCTTGCTCCACTTATTAAGTGACTTGCTTCCGTATAATTTATCAATCACACACATAATTAATTTCGTGATCCCAATTCACTTAAATCTTGATAACTTATAAAACTTTCATATACTCAATGTCATAATTTTGTGATATGACACTAGTCCATAACCTCTTTGGGGATATACAACTATTATTATTAATCCCAATCGTCACGCTTGTTAAGCCCAAAATTATTTCGGGGTTTAATCCTTTTATATACTAATTTCTTTATTAGCATACGTAAATATAACATAAATTTTTCCAACGCTCGGGTCTATTTACACATGCCTAGCGATTTTACACACGCCTAGCGATTCAAACCGTGACCCGAAAGTACGAGATGTTACATTTATATTAATGAGAAAGACTCTAAAGGGAGATTAATACAATCTTGCAATATTTATTATTTTTGGCATTATATGAGTAAAAGGATATTGCTCAAGTATGGTAAATGAATCTTGGGAGTTTTTTTTTTTTTTTTTTGCAAAAGCTTGGGACATAATTAGCAAATGAACAACGGCATCTTATTTGAAAACAACAATTTTCACATATGAAATATAAAATGCACATTTCCATAAAACAATATATACAGTGTTTCACCAAATGAAATAAATTCATTTGATGTGTGATTTTTTGCTTCAAAAGTTAGAACACGTTTTATAGCTAGAACTAGAATATATGTTTTGTGTCCTTACGTGTTGTTGCCTGATGAGACCATGACCACAGATTTAAAAAAACATTAAAATCATGGGTCGGATCGTGAATAGTCTCAGACCGGGGAGAAAAAAAAAGAGATCAGATATAGTGTATACATTTAAAGTTTATTGGATTTCAATACATAAAATAACTTGGACTATATCAAATTTAAAATATATTATTTCATATGAGTATTGTGAACTAATATAATTGAATGAATTATTTTAGTCTAATAAATAATTAATTAGTAGTCTAATTTTGATCTGCTAGTTCATTGTTTGAGCTTCAAATGCTAATTTCACCTTGTAGCCTAAGTGTCATCTAATCCCACAGGTTCAGATTGATACCACGTGTCAAATGACGTGTTATGCCATTTCTATGACATTTGTTTTCATTCCTAACACTTGAGCTCGAGATATCGCACAAAATCGTGTCCATCTACACCAACCCCAACCCCCCATGGTATTTAAAAGTGGTACCTAACCTAGTTTTTTCTTTTCCTTTGGGAGTGACCAGGGTCTTCTTTTTTGTGTTTAATATTTTTCCTTTCTATTGGCCGATATCACGTGTGGTGAGATAATAATCCACGAAATACGTGATAGCATTAAGGCAAATTTCATGATATTATTTCATTCATTCAAGAAAGTACTTTATTGAGTAATAAACGACACAACCCTAATGAAAACTATAGAGTTAAGAACTTGAACTAACTAACTTGATACTATCAGATTAAATCTGAAAATTGTGCACGATAAGATGAAGTTGGTTGTCAACATCTACACAACTTTATTTTTAAAAAATTAAGAAAATAAAAAAGAGGTAGTCCCCCACAAAGGCTCATAATTTAAGAAGAGAGAGGGAGGGAGGGAGGGAGGAAGGAGCACATAAATACAGTTGTAGGTCCATCTGATATCAGGTCGGAAAGAACACCTCATGGCATTCTCCGACACTACAAAAGTGGTCCCTTTCTTATGAAAGTTACTGCTACTATCACTCCTACTATTACATGGTTGTTATTACTCTCTTTGACAACCTAACTATTAGTGTGTGCACACCCTTTTATGCTCACTACTTGTTTATGGAACACCTTTAATTTACCTTTAAACAGCCAATATGATTGAGTATTTGAGTTCTTGATGGCATTAACTAACTTACTTGTAATAGTACTAATGATGGGGTTGGGAGCCGATGCCAGAGGAAATCTAAGATTTGAAGTTTATGAGCTAAATTAATAATTTGTATGGAGTATATGTTTAATGAGTTTTTTAAGACAAATAATATAGAGTTTGAATCAAAGCTACTAGATTGTTCAGAACCCGTACCTTCTACTCTATCTTCGCCTCTTATTGCGAATTCACAATTTAGAGTCATTGGATTTAAAAACGAGTAATATGTATATACTTTGTAATATATTTTTTCATATATATACATAGTTTGAGCTGAAAATAATAAGTATAAGTTTAACCAATAGAGCCCGCCCTAAATCCGCTTCTAGGATGAAAAGTAATTTAGTTTCATTTTTCTTATTTAAAGAGACAAAAGAGGAAAAATCGTGTCCTCAAACAAGTCTTATACTTTGATTCGAGGCTTCGAGCCCTAGATATGAAATCGGGGACTTCTAGGCGGGAATTTCAGATGTAATTACCACTCCTAACACAATCTTCATTTCCTTCTTAGATACTAGTTGAAGACTTAAAACCAATAGATCATTGTAATTTCGTATCGTCATTATTTGGAAGCATATACTCTCAATGGTGTACGAAGAAAGAAAACCACATCTTAATTTTCTTTTTAAAAAGGGAAACAATAAGCAAACAAAGATACGCTTAAGTTGCATCACCAAAAGTGGTCTTTGTATCACTTAAACCTTTTTGTAAGGTTAAAAACCATATAAAAATTAAACTAATGTGTGCTTGCTTACCTTGTATGATGCGTGCTTACAAAGGAGACTTCCATTAATTATATTAAATTAATAAAATAATATATCATTATTCTAAACAGAAAAAGGTAAGTTATATATTCGCAAAAATTTAATGGTATAACAAAGACTTTTTTTTTGTTGACGAAGGAACCCGCAGCCACTATTCTTTCGAGTGCTCACAGAGCAAATCCCGGACTGACGCAATAACCTGCAAACCACGTCAGCCGATTAACCACACTTGACAAGCCATGTGTGACAGACTCAACCAAGAATGTTTAGCAAGGGATCGAACTCGTGATCTTGCGGTCCCACGCTCTACTGCTACACCAACTTGGCTACCCTTGCGGGTGGTATAACAAAGACTTGAACTATGGAAGTAGTGCTTTTCATAGGATAACAAAATTTCAACCTTTATCACCAGTAACTTTCACTACCCTTGTTTCTTTTACATTTTTTATACTTTAAAAGCACATATACAAATGATAAGTTGGTAATATAATTATTTATTAGATATATATAAAAAAAAGTTTCTTGTGAAAGCAAAGGGAGGTGATAGTGAAGAGATAGAGAGAAGGCGACCCATTCTCTTCGTCTGTCTTTGTTTCTTACTTATTTCATTGAAAAATAATCAGTACTACTTCGTTTATATGAAAAGAGATTTTCATCTTGTTCAGAGAAAACTGTTGTTTCTGAAATTCTACTGAAGCTTGCCCTCGCATCCTTGTATCTTTTACGGGTAATATTTCACTTCAATTTATCTACTTTCTCTAATATTTTTCCTCTCAAATGGAGAAGGAAACAAATTCATTGATTTTTTCTTCTATTTTTTTACCTTTTTGGTACTGATAAATCTTACAATATTTTCTTTTTGTTTTGAACTTGAGTAGCTTCAAGATAAGAAATTGTCGTAGATGAGATACCATATGGAAGGACACAAATTGTTTAATCCATAGCCAAAATTTACAACCATATCACTCTCATAGAACTTTTCTCGAAATTTCAGCAAAGGAAAATTCCATGTCACGAAGCTTTCATCATCACCAAGGATTCTACAATTTCTCAAATGTATATGAGAGATCTGCGACGACGAAGCATGAAGACATGTTACGAGTACAAGGCTTTGAGCCACAACAAGTTGAAGTAGCGGCCGTGGAACCGTCGCCTGCGGCCACGGTTTATGACGGCGGAGGGATGTTGACGGAGATTATCAGCTATCCATCTGTGTGGCGGAAAGCCGCCACGGAGTTATTGAATGATCAGATCCAATCGAGTAATTATCGATCGTGGCCACAAAAGGAGCAGCATCAGCAACAGCTTCTTCCACCATCGATAATAAACGACGCTGAGGTAACTAAACTGGTAATCATTAATTATTGATAGAATATGCAAATATTCTTGTAAATATTTTTAATATTTTTGTATATTTTTTATATAAGGTTAGTTAATATACTTAGCCAAATTAGCCTAGTTGTCTTGAAATGAAAAACGTTCAATATGGAACGTGGACTGAACTTTTCAAAATTTATGCCCGATCTCACAAGGTCATTCATCATATCATTCCACCGGAAAAAGGCAAGGAAAAGAAGGAGTCAGAAACCGATGCGGGAAAAGAACTATGGTCGATTCTTGATGGCACAGTTCTCCAGTGGATTTATTCCACTATTTCAAATGACCTTTTGACCACCATCCTTGAGCCCGACTCCACTCCAATGGAGACATGGATTCAGTTATGAGATATTTTTCAAGATAACCAAAGCTCACGTGCTGTCACGCTCGAGCAAGAATTCTCCACCACTCGAATGGAAGACTTTCCAAATGCATCGGCATATTGTCAACGACTCAAAATGCTTTCGGATCAATTGAAAAATGTAGGTGCACCTGTTTCAAATCAACGGCTCGTTCTTCAAATGGTTTCCAGACTCACTGATGCATACAAAGGGATAGGTACATTAATATGACAAAGCAATCCTGTCCCTTCCTTCTATCAAGCTAATTCCATGCTCACACTAGAAGATGCGGATTTGATTAAGATGGCAGCCACGAGTCAAATACGGCTATGGTTGCGGCAACATCTAATGATTTTTATGAGACCTCTAATTCTGAAAATTCCTCACAAAATCGAGGTGGGAAAAAGGGTGGAAATCGGAACACCAACTGCAAGAACCACAATAATGGTGGCGATGGTGGCCATGGGGGCGGAAAAGGCGGCGGTGGTGGTGGCCAGCAACCACAGCAGGCGGCACAACAGCAGCAATTCACAGCGACCCCTTGGCAGCAGTAGTATCCGTTTCCAGCGTGGGGTGGATGCCACAACCTTGGGCTGTCCACCCCCCATATCCAACTTCACAATGGGCTCGTCCAAATGGCCAGCGAGACAACTAGGCTAATTTGGCTAAGGATATTAACGAATCTAATATAGAAGATATACAAAGATATTGAAAATATTTATAAGAATATTTGCATATTCTATCAATTATTTGTGATTTTGTATTTATGCAGCATGTACTCATCGAATCTGGGAGCAGTAATAGTTGAAAATTTGGAGAGTGAAGTACAACTAGATTCATTTTCGAGAATTCACATCAATCAACCTTGATCTTGACCTTGACTCTCCTGATTATGTACACGAATTCTATTTATTAGATTTTTTTTCTCTTATTGCTAATGAGAACTCCAATAATTTCATGCAGGTTCCTCTCATGAATCCTCATATCGAACCGTCATCTCCGCCGCGCTCTTCACTTCACATGTTACTTCCCAACTCAGTAGATACCAACAACCTTCTTCATCATCAAGGATTTCACTTGCTTAATCCAGCAAATGTGGAAACCCCGTCTCAGTTCACATGGGTTCCAGGTAATTATGTCCTTAACACGCCCTTCAGACCAAAACCTCTGTCCTGATACTATAATAATGTCTTCAACAGGTAGCAGTAGCGGAGAAGACAATTCCACAAGAATTGGGAGGGTTGTGGATGGTCAAGGTCTTTCTTTGTCACTTTCTAGGAATTTTGAGGCTGCTGCCAAATTGGAGGATTTGAGGATTGGAAATGGTGGAATTTATTTGCACAATAATCAAGGACTATTAGGTCCGATTAATAACAACAACAACCACCATCATCAACTGTTACATTCAGGAGTAGTTATGGATCATCGTACTATTACTAGTCCTCACACCAGTAGTCATCATCAAATTCATGTCGGATATTCAGCAGCAGCATCGCCAAGAATAACAAATGCTCTCAGAAATTCGCGATATGTAAAAGCTGCACAAGAACTCCTGGAAGAATTTTGCTGTGTGGGTAGGGGAAATTTCAAGAACCAAATGGTCAAGAAATACGACGATGAAAACACTAATTCCAAATCAGAGAATGAAGATCATCGAGGTCCCTCAAAAGATAATCACCCTCCATTGTCAGCTGCTGAAAGATCTGAATATCAAAGGAGGAAAATCAAGTTGTTATCTATACTCGATGAGGCATGTAGTAGTAACTTCTTTAATCCCTTAATTCTCTTTTCTAATTGTCAATAAAACGTCAAATACTAGCTTGTTAAAAGGTCCATTTTGCGAAATTATCAAAAGCTGATTACCTAATTACAATAGTCATTAGCAACTAATAATGACATTAGAATATTAATATGGGACAGTACCTTATTCCTTTTATTATTAAGTTTTAATTAGTGATGCTCTTTTTAGGAAGGATACATGTCGAACAACGAACGACATGCCTCCATTATAGGTTGTAGTTTAGCATTTAGGAAGCTATATTACGAATAATCCTAGTAATTAAATTAAGAAATCAACAAAGATCCAAATGATTTATCATCTGCTACAGTTGGGACCATTTCTCTTTTCTTCCAGATTTGAGGTCTTTTTTTAAAGTATATATAATAGTGAATTATTGATGCGAAGCCGCATTATAATGATGTTTTAACTTTCAATTGTTCTTAACCTTTGTTTAATGTGTCAGTATTAGTAAAATCTCTTTTACAAAAACAATTCAGTACCCGACAAGCTACCGATAAATCAATTGCTCCCCACGTTCATTAATTCCATTGTAGTACTAAGAAGATGTCAGGTACAGTGATTAATTTTATTAGAAACAAATCTGAAGCGCAGCTGCATTTTTTAATTTGTGCTGGAAAAGTGCAGCACAACGATGCTTCGTGCTACGCATATTCCATCATTTTTATTAGTCCTTATGCACACCATGTGTTTGATAAAATTAAAAAACTCATTTTCCAGGTGGATGCAAGGTACACGCGTTACTGCGAGCAAATGCAGGCGATGGTGAACTCTTTTGATTCAGTTATCGGGTACGGTGCAGCTGCACCGTACACATCGTTAGCACAAAAGGCGATGTCACGGCATTTCCGGTGTATAAAGGATGCGATAGTAGCACAATTGAAGCAGACGTGTAAGTATTTAGGGGATAAAGATGTAACGGGAACAAGTGGGTTGACAAAGGGGGAAACGCCGAGGTTGAAAATGCTGGATCAAAAGTTGAGGCAGCAAAAAGCGCTGCATCAAATGGGGATATTGGATTCTGATGCATGGAGGCCGCAAAGAGGTTTGCCTGAGAGATCTGTTCACGTTTTAAGGGCATGGCTTTTTGAACATTTTCTTCACCCGTACGTTCTCTCTCTCTCTCTCTTAATTTTTCTTCTGTTTCTACTTTCTCTTTAGTGCCTGCTGTGCAGGTAGTACATTACACTCTCATACATATCATATGCACACTACACTGCATAAAGGTTCATAAAGATTCTCATAATTGAATTTAGCTTTTGCAACTCTTAATAGACTTAAAGGATAGTTTGGTTTAAAATCCGGATATTTCACTATTATAATTTTGGTATTAAAATTAGAATTATAGCACGAATAATTTATTTCAGCTTTTATATGGCATAAGCTGTTCAGATTATAGTCGTGACTTTAATACCCGTTTTAGCTAATATCTCCTATCAAATATGGAATAATTTTAATTTTAAAATTTAAATCGAGATAATCCACCTAATTATGAACAAAATGGCCCCTAAGAGAAATTTAAGCTATATGCATTGTCATTGTAAATTAAGATAGGTTATTTGTTATAATAGGTAAAGATAACTTGATGGTGTAAAAATTGACGTCCATGTATAATACTTAATCTTCAACTAAATTACTTAAAAGATAACTATATATAATCATGTAAAATTAAGAAATAAGACAGTCCACTTGGAATAACAAGTTAAGAATAATGATAATACTATAATTTTGGTACACTGTTAATGTATAAAGGTTAATTCTTTCATCATATATACTTTGACATATCTAGGCCTTTTATGTGTGCTTATTTCCATTTCTTTCCTTCATTTTGGGTTGTTTAGGGAAAATCAGAAAGTCTCTGGCCTTCATTTTGTCCAAGAAAGGGAAGATTTCACATTTCTTTCTTGGGATTGGGAAAGAACTGACTTTGCCTGATGCCTAAAACTTAGGAAAAGTTTGGATTTGAATTCAAAGGTTTATTTCAACATGAAATTTGAATTTCTTAAGTTATATTTTTTTATAGACATAAAAATCTTACAAGTTGTGAAAATCATCAATACTTACTCAATTCTTATACAATCTTACCAAATGAGCAATAGTTCATAACAAAATTAATATTTCCTTTGTCCCAAAATACTTATCGCATTACGCTTTTCAGGAGTCAAACTATATGAACTTTGACCAACAATTTAAGCTATATTTTTTCAGCATATTAATATGAGAAGTATTGCAATTTATAGTACTTTTCGTATACTTTTCGAATATCTAAATTTTAATTTTAAAATATTAAATTAATCTAATCTAATTTAATTTTGAAATTTAGTCAAATTGACTTTTAAAAAGAAAAACATGACAAGTATTTTGGGACGGAGGGAGTACGCTACTAGAAGACCTTTCTAAAAAATACAACATCAATTGATCAAATTTTAGTTCAATAAAATTGAAAATTGAACATGAGTTGTAGTGTAACTACTCTTTAATATAATCCTCCCACGTGGTTGGTAAGAGTAAATTTGTTATAAATATACTATCAACTTGTAGATCTTTTAATATTTGATATAAATAGTTGGTAAACACGATTGAAAAATACATCTACCAACTTATTGATCTATTTTTATAAAAATAAATTTATGGGTCAACTTTTAAATTTAAAAAGTTTGAAATCTCAAATCATGCATTTTTGGACGATTTGGGATTAATCTCATGAGATGAAATCATAAGATGAAATTGCATGTCCAAACGCCTAATTATGTACATTTCTCATTTTGTGTTATTCACTTATATAATTTTAATTAATTAATTAATTAATTTTCACACTCAATATTTTAGAATTACTCCATAGAACGGGAAAAGAAAACTATTTTGTCCTTAATCACTTCGTCTGTTAATATTTTTAAGGAGTTTACAAGATTGTTCCATATTTACTTAATATAGTTAACTTAAAATATGCATCCTAGCTAGAAGAGGTTCTCTGTCCAACAATATGATCATATATTTTTTTTTTTGGCAATGACAATATTTGAATCTAGAACCTGTGTTGAGTCCAATACGCTATTATGTTTATTGAAAATTTCCAAGAAAATGTCGGGAATACCTATTTTGTTTGATATGTAACTAGATTGTAAAAATTTTCCCGTCTTACCCAGTTGATTCTCAACGATAAAGGTATAACATTACATTTTAATTGACAGATGAAAACTTGGTCTCTACTCTTTAAGAGCGACATAAAGTATTAGGCGGTGTAGATGATCAGTAATTAAAATTTTTGTGAAAGGTCTCACTTGTTGTGTGTTGTTGTGAAAGATCTCATTCATGTTGATATATATGAAAAAAATACTTATATACCACATATAATATTGTTTTTTATATTATTAAGTCATTAAAAATGTTTATTATTAAACAAAATAACATATTCAGTGTAATCCCACAAGTGAGGTTGAGAAGGGTAAAGTGTACGCAGACTCTATCCTCACCTTGGGAGGTAGAGATGTTGTTTTCTATAGACCCTTAGCAATATATATCTTCCATAAAAAGTGTGATTTGTAATTTTAAAAATAAAATAAGTTATTTGCCATAATAAATAAAAATAATATAATAATGTATGATACATGAAAACACTAATCTACCCCACTCAAAAATCAAAAGATCATCTAAGAAGAAGAGACATTGAGATGTGGATATCATTTAGACATGGTAGGTAAGTGAAGCAGAAGGAAAAGATGCATTAGAATCTTATATATGGATTGCTGCAGGCAGAGGAGCAGGATTTAATGTTATTGCCATGCAGGAATTGTTGTCGGATTATGAATGAGAGAAAAGTGATGTCCTTTGCTTTTTGTAACAGGTATCCAAGTGAAGCAGACAAGCATTTGTTGTCCCGGCAGACTGGTTTATCCAAAAATCAGGTACTCATTACATATTTTTCTCTATAATATCAGATGCTGTCATATCTCTTGAAAACGATAACTCATCTTTCCTATTCCTAATGACTTGTCTCCTTTCTTTTTCTCTCGACATGCATGCCCTTTTTAAGTTCCAGGTGAAAATGGGTGAAATAGAGTATAAGCTAGTTCTTCGGTTTAATTCAGTAACTTTGATTAACATATAATTTGTGTTAATAATTTAACTAAATACGTTTAAATATTAAATTTTAAATCTAATAACTTAAACGATCAACTAATTCAGTCACATCCTAAACTAATAAAGTGTATTTCCTGGATCCACCTATGTAATCAATTATCACAAATTGAGCTATAATGATAGTGTGACAAGTGTTGGCTAGGAACTCTTTGTTTTTATTTCTAAGCCAATCCTGTATAAGTGATAATTTTAAAAAGTACTAGTAAATGTCATTTATAAAAGATTGGCTTCCTAATATCTTTTACAGCAGCTTGCCTTCGCAAATTTCCCCGTCCAGTTAATTCGGACAACATATTTTGAGATTTTTTTTGGACTTTAAAATATTCTCAGGTTATTTTTTTAAATTCGTATAATGTGTATATAACTAATCTAAGCTTTTATTAACTTCCTTACCAACAATATAGGAGTAAATAATTAATATAAATTACATCAAACCTTTATGGAATAGGTAGTTATGACGTGCGTGTTTGTGTGACAATACATATTTGTTTATGAAAAAACAATTCGGGTAGGAAAATTATATTCAAGTTTATTCCCAAACTGTGGTCGAGTGTGAACGCATAAAGGTGGTATGATAACAACAGCTTGTGGAAATTAATCACCACCTAACTTAAGATTGTGTAGTTTATTAGTATTAGTATAGCTCCTAACAATTTTTTAATATGTCATCATGTGGAGTAACAACTGAGGTACCTGTAAAAGAAAGTTAATTGTATCTCTAAAGTACTAATATTCTTCTTTTATTTGATGTAAATATTTTCCTTCACAAAAATATTTTTGATAGTATGTTTATCAAATATTTTCCTTCATTATGTTTCCTGTGGTTATTATTGAAACACTAAGGTATTTGATCGAATGGAAAATTCGGAAAGAAGATATTTTCTTAAACAAATTCATACAAATAGAATTTCTCAAGTGTTTGGTTCAATATTTGTATAATGAACTTCTTAATGTGTTATTAAAACCTCTCAAATAAAACTTCTAGGCTTTAATTTAAAGCTAAGGAAAAATGTCTTTGGAAAGAGAGAATATATTACTCCTATAACACAATGACTAGCTTAGAATTCCAAATTTGAACTTTCACTCAAGCATTTCAAACATGTACCAAATTAAAATCTTGTTTTTAGTCTAGAGATATTACTAGGCCTCACATGTCTTTTTTAAGATTAAGACGTTTGAATTTATATATACGTATAAATATTAAAATGTGTTTGAAATTAAGGTATTTAAATTTAAATACACATATTATTATATTTTTTTGGGAATTATTATTTTTATTAATTACCCGACTGAGAATTACAAAACCAAGGGAGAAAACACTCGTCTCAAAGTAAACACACTAAAACAAACTAACAAAATACCAACTAAAACAAACTAACAAAATACCAACTAGTCCAACAGTACCATATTTTTACCTTACAGTGAACTCACATACTTAAACAAAGGAACATTGTTTCTAATGCGAATGCACAGGTCAGTCTTCAGTGTATGCAGCAACTTCTCCTTTGGCTGAGCCTTGCCTTGAAAGACTTGCATTCCTTTCAATCCAAGTAGCATAAATGACTGCAGCAAAGCAAGCTTTAAGTAATCACACATATGATTGTATGTAATACTCATATTTGAATACAAAATAATTAAGATTATTTATTTTCTCAATATTTAAATTTATAAAATTTGTTTTAATGTGTTGAAAATTAACAAAATATGAAATTTAAATAAAATACCAATAAGTTTTAATACTAAATCAAAAAATATTTTAAAAACAAAATGTATATGTTGGTTGGTGGTGGTGGTGATGGTGATGGTGATGGCTAACAGTGGAAATTGTGGGTGTTGACTGGTTGTGGTGATAGTTGTTGGTGGTAATTGCTGGTAGTATGTAGATAGTGTTGATGATAGCTGACAATAATGGTTAATGATTGTGGTTGCTGGTGGTAGTTGGTGGTGATGGCTGATAATTATGGTGGGAGATGGCGATAGCAATTGACAATATTGGTTGACGATATATGATGGTGGTTGATGATGGTGATTAATGATGGTTGTGGTAATAGTGGTTGGTGTTGATGTTTGTAAATGAGGGTTAAGTGGCAATGACAAATGATTGTGTTGATTGATGATGGCGATTCTGATTTAGAATGGTGGTTGTGGATTGTAGGTGGTGATAGTTGATAGTGGTGTGCGCTGACTTTAGTGGGCAACATTAAAAGTGGAAGGTGTGGTGGTGAAATGCTTTATACATATAAATTCCGGAATGAATAACATCTTAATAATATTAAAACTAGATTTTAATCATTTTAAGTGATCATAAAAGGAAAAAAAAATGTTACACTCCTAACAATTGAGATCTAAATAATTAAATTTCAAACATAAAAAAACAAACCTGTAATAATTGAATATCTAAATTATTAAGATTCCAATCTTTATTAAGTGCAAATAATTAAGGTTTTAATTTTAATCACTAAGATCTCAGTAATCAAGGCTCTTTATTTTTTAACCCTTAAATCTTAATCATTAAGTGCATTTTTTATGTTGCAATCAATTAATGGGTCTTAATAAATCTGAATAATTTAGATATATAACAAAGTTTTAATATCATTAAAGTGTTTCAATGATTTCTACTTATTTTTTAACCCTTAATCTTAATCATTAAGTGCATTTTTTATGTTGCCATCAATTAATGGGTCTTAATAAATCTGAATAATTTAGATATGTAACAAAGTTTTAATATCATTAAAGTATTTCAATGATTTCTACAAACACATCAGTTCATCAATTCATTTCATTCACCGCTACCGCCATCTCCACCATTATTAACTACCATCACCGCCATCGACCATTATCAGTAACCACCATCCTCAACCACAACCACCTTTATCGCTGTCAATCACTGTAATTAATTGTTACCATTACTAGTCACCATTTACCACTATCACCACCAACTACCATTACCACAACAATCACCAAGCATTATCGATAATCACCACTTTATATTGCAAGTCATCATTCACCGCCAATTTTAGCTATCGCTATTATCAACCACAACTCTCAGTCGTCCCACCAACTACCACCATCAATCACTATTGCTAGCTACTCCTACAACACCACCATTAGCCCCGTCCTCAAGCGGCACTACCAACCACCACCGCTAGTCATCACAACCACCAACTGCGATATATATTTTTAGAATTATTTTGTTGATAGTGTATTAGATTAATTTAATATTTTATTAAATTTTAAATTTATTAATTTTTAAATAAAGACAACAACAATAATAACATACCCAGTGTATATATTTAGATATTAAAAAAATAAACAGTTATTCAGATATTAATATAACATCTTAATATTCATATGTATATTCAAATTTAGATATTTTAATATTAATAAAAACAACATAAACTTTAATTCATCTAGTAAGCAAAAATATTAGATGGTTTTTTCATCTGCCCAACGGTTGTCAAAAAAAGTAGAGCCTTCCATTGCTCCTAATTCCCACTCTTAACTCATTTTTTTTTCTTTAAAAGATAACATTTTTGTCATACAAAGGAAAATTTTATTAATTACCTAGTAAACGTTGCAAAACAAGGTTGAATTAGCCAATTCAACCCCTTCTCTGTTGATCTACCCCTACAACAAAACATAACAAGAAAAACATGTAACCAAATCACTACACAATTACTCATAGAGTACTTAATGTTACCAAGCAGCCTGTTACTAGTCTTACTCTTGTACATAGAGTAATTAAGCTTTAACATTATTTCTACTACTAATTATGCTTCATTATATGTTATGGAACTTTTCTACAGTAGTAGATTTTTTCCCACTTAAGCCTTGTACATTATATTCAAAAACAGAAGGGAGAGGGGATTCAAAAAATAGCAAAACATTCTCCGCTGACTCTCGGTTTGAACTCAATGTATCATATTTGAACTGGCATTTTTAGACTCTAATTTAGCGACTTTAAGAGATATATCACAATTGCATTTTTTTTATTACTAGACACATTAAAATCTCAGAATATTAATTATCGACTTATCGCTAACTTAGTGAAGATCTTGAGCCGAGGGTCTACCGGAAACAACATCTTTATCTCATAAAGGTAGGAGTAAGCATCATACATCCTACCCTCTCTATACTTTACTTGTGGGATTATAGTGGGTATGTTGTTGTTGTTAGTGATGATCTTCTCCCAACACATCATCTTTATACAATGCACTAAAAACTTATAGACTAGACTAAGTCTAATGCCAATAATAATAAGGAGGACTCCTCCTTTACAATGTGTAGCCTTAAAGTTCTCAAAAAAAGTCTAAACTATATAAGATTAAACATGAATACTAAGGCTTCCTTTCTTTGGTCTGATTCTAAATGTAGGCATGTTCATCCGATCCACTAAGAATCCATTAATTTGTTAACGACATTTTCATTGACTTAACTTCTAGGTCTTCTTGTCCAAGATGACGTTTTAATCTTGATTTAGGGGCTCAAATGCTTACTATTCTTGCATTCGATCTAAATTTCTTAATTAAACTTATTTAGAGTGTCATATAACTGGTGTATCTTAAATTAGAACTCCCTCTAGATAAAAAAGAGTGTCCAGTTACCAAATCAAAAAATAATTAACCTTATTTTTTCAGATTTCTTCTTATTAAGTATTAGATGACTAAATCTCAATACTTATTTAATTATGGGCATTTTAGTCAATACCTATTTTTGCCTAGAAATTAATATTTTCTTAAGAGGTGTGCAAATCATTAAATGGACATTTTTTTCATCCGGAGGGAGTACCATAGTTTCCTTAGCAACGAGAACTTATAGTATATTGTATGGCTGCACCATCAATGAATTATTGGTTTGCCGCACCTAATTTTAATTGATTTATGCTGCTGTTGATTTTTCATCACAACTATTAATGTTATGGCTCTATGATGTGTTGGTACTATGTTATGTTTCATGACAATAGCGCTGCCATATTACTAGTATATTAGTAGGATATATGTTGCACAGAGTGTGATCAAGAGAAACTTGTGAAGTAAAATGATTACCACTGTATTCCCCACTAATTGTTAGATGTTTTATTTGCTTAAAGCAATAAAATACCAGTTATATAGTAGTATTATGAAAAGAACATTTTAGGTCATACTAAATGCACCATTTTAAAAAGGATTTAACTAGTGTTAATTAAAGCTCTGTGTAATTAAGGTAAGGATATTAATTTGGCAGTTAGCTACACTAATTGATCCTGTTTGAATATGGAAAGGTAAAAGACAGCTATTGACAAATACATCGAACATTTCCTCTGATTTAATTTAATTACTGCAACTATATATCTGGCACCAATAGATACAAAAATTTTGTCTGATTTACAGTGCCCACCATTTAGCATAGGACATCCAGACTGTTGTTTTTAAATGGTCTGTCACTATTGCATTAATTTGGTCTCATGTTATCAATGGGCCTACAACAAATTGAGTGCAGTAGCTAGCATTTATGACTCCAGCCTCTTTAATTACTCCTGCTTAAGATCCATTTTAAGTTACATACATCAACATTGTAAACATTTCTATATATAATACTTCATCCATTCTGTAATAAGTGATGCTTTTAGCTTATTCACCTCTTTTAAAAAATTGTTCACTCTTAAAAAATTATGAATATTTTTACTAACTTATTTCTAATTAATGACTAGTAAAAAAGAGATACTTAATGATTCTTAATTATATAAATAAAGTCAATTTCTTCTTGAAATTCTAAAGCAACACTTATTTTAACTCCATTTAGCTTAGTCATTTAGGTAGATTACTCCCACCTACACGTGATATCTCCACTAACTTTGTCCCCACTAATTAAACTTATTCCATAATTAATCAATCACACACACAATTAATTAATTTCGTGATCTCAATTCACTTAAATTTTAATAACTTATAAGACCATATACCCAATGTCATGATTTTGTGATATGACACTAGTCCATAACCTCTTTGGGGGAGATATTATTATTAATCTCAATCATCGCACTTATTAAGTCCTAAATTATTTCGGGACTACATCCTTTTATATACTAAGTTCTTTGTTAGCATACGTAAATATGACCAAAATTTCCCCAACACCCGGGTCTATTTACACACGCCTAACGATTTTACATACGCCAAGCGATTCAAACTGTGACCTGAAAGTACGGAATGTTACATTCTTCCCCCTTAGAAACATTCGTCCTTGAATGTTGGGGTGCCATATCTAACCCCCGTCACATAGCCTAGAAACATAACCACTGCTTATGTTTCTCTTGTAGCCGCGGCGTTAGTCTGAAATAGGTATGGATATTTGTGTTTCATGTCCTTTTTTCTACATTCTTATTCCGCCATAGAATTGTTACAGAGGCTACGTCTTTAGTTCTCAACTTGCGGACTTGATGATATAAGATAACAATAGGAACCTCTTCATATGATAGGTCCTCTATAACCTTCAAATCGTTACTCGGTACAATCCTAGAAGGATCTCCAATACACGCTCTCAACATAAAAACATGGGTAACCAAATGAACAACCTCCCACTCCAAAGACAAGTCCAATTCGTAATCTACTTGGCCGATTCATCAAATTATGCGATATGGCCCAATGTACTTTGGACTGAGCTTTTCCTTTTTTTGTCCAAATCTCATTACACCCTTCATAGGAGAAATCTTCAAGACTACTCAATCATCCATTTGGAATTCTGTCGCACATCCGAATGCGACTTCTGACTATTCTGAACGATTAATAGTCGTTCTTGGATAAGCTTCACATTCTCTAAAGCTTGGTGCACTACATCAGGCCCAAATAATTCTGATTCATCTACTTCGAACCATCCATTAGGAGATCTACATCTCCGTCCGTATAAAGCCTCATATGAAGCCATTTTAATACTAGCATGATAACTGTTATTGTACGCAAACTCTATAAGGGGTAAATGTTCACCCCAACTTCCCTTAAAATCCAATACACAAGCTCGTAGCATGTCCTCGAGCGTCTGAATCGTGCGCTCGGCCTGCTTTCTATTTCCGGTGGAAAACTGTGCTAGGATTATCTTGAGTGTCCAAGTTCGTTGTGAGCTGTGCACCTCGGTCCGATATAATAGAAATAGGCACACCATGAAGACGAGCAATCTTCTTAACGTACAACTTTGCTTAGTCCTCGGTTGTGTAGGTAGTTTTTGACCGCCGGGAATTGAGCTGATTTGGTCGGTCTATCAACGATTACCCAAATAGAATCAAACCCACGATAAAATCAAGGTACACCCGTAATGACATCCATATTAATTATTTCTCACTTCCACATTGGGATCTCAATGTTCTGAGTCAAGTCGCCAGGCTTTTGGTGCTCTATCTTTCATTTACCGACAATTAAGATACTGAGCGACAGACTCTGCAATGTTTCTCTTCATGTTGTTCCACCAATAGATACCTTTGAGATCATGATACATCTTACTAGGTCCAGGGTGAATGGAATATTGTGAGCAATGGACCTCCGTCATAATCTTATCTCATACTCCTGCTACATTGAGAATACACAAATGGACCTTCCACCTGGGGTCCCTCTCCCATTATACTCGAAGGTTGCGGTTCTCTTTTTGTTAAACATCTTTCCCAATCTTCTCTAAAAATGGGATCTTCATCATGACGTTCATTTTTCTTCTAGTATGAGGGTTTAACCCTACTGTATTTTGGATTATAGGGTTATCACTATCCGAATCCTCCAATCGGCCGCTAAGATTAACTGATGCATTTCCTCCGCTCAACTTCTCTCCTTAGTCCTTACATTAATCAAGTCGTTTGTGGGTAAATATTTCTATTGTCAACTTAGCTTTGTTTTACTAACTGTGTGCTGAAAACTCTTATATTTGTAGTATCTCAATCGTGAACACTTTATGGACAATGTCATTCACTCTGAAGTACGTATATCATCGTAGTTAACTCCCATTCATAGTCTGAAACTCCATTACTACTCGTGATTATAAACAACTTCCTTTCTTTACTTCTTGTCACTCATTTTCCTTACTTGTTGTACCTCTCTTAACTCTAGAATATTCTGGTATGCGTATGCAATCTCAAATATTGCCCCTGATTCCAATCCTTGGCGTTACCAACCCTTAAGGGATGAGCTGTTAATTTATTCCCTCATTGAGTATGTGGAAGATTCTGAAGAATTTTCATCACATGACGTTGGCTTACTATATCCAAACCTGGTCATTATACTTAGATTTGAATTCCTTCACTTGCCTCATGGCTAAGACTTTCTGTCAATGGCACTTTGGAAAAGATTTCCTCGATCTTGTTAAGTTGTAAATCCATTATTCTATCTATCTCGTAGAACCTTTGGTCTGTTCATAAATGCTTATAGACATATGTATTTGCATGATATTTTATCTTCATTATAATGCCACTATCTCTTAACATATATCTTTAATGTCTACATTGTATCCATAGGCGTTATTGGCCCATTTTCATCCGTTTAGGCACTAGTCTCGAGCTTTACTCACCGTTACTTCCGTTTACCTACTGTATGTTCTTCTATAAATAGACAGTAGCCAATGACTGAAGTGCAACAACTATTAGGCTCAATCATCACAACCAATATAGCAACAACAAGATGTGCTTAAAGTGCAGCAACATCAACCCGAAATAATAGCCCAAATCGGAGGGCCGCGACGGGCACCCGGACCCTATCCACCGGGTACCGCTAAGCATCCAATCAACATTTAATCATAATCAAACACTGGCCTCAAGGGCCGTCACTCAATACTCTGCTGACACACAAAATACATCACAGCCGACAAGGCCATACACAACACAACTACTATACACATGATAACTGTCTACAAGCCTCTAAAGAATACATGCCATCACAAGGACGGAACAGGACCCCGCCATACCCATATGCGAATGCAAAAATACTATAACACGACCAGACTGCAACTCTGAAACAAATAGAGTGCTCCAACATCAGTCGAACCATCAACCTACTAGCGTGAACTGTTACCCTCTTTAACTGAACCTGCGGGCATGAAACACAGTGTCTCCCGAAAAAAGAGACGTTAGTACGACTGATGTACTAAGTATGTCAGGCGTAAGAAATATCATCACAGAGATACATAATAATTTGAAACAGAAATAGTCGACCAAGATAGCTGATAGAAACAGCCGATAGAAACCAACATCCGACAGAAACGGCTAACCAGCAGTAATGCCTCTGAGGGCCCTAATACATATGCCTAAATTTTATGCACAATGCAAATGCGGTATATATATATATGTTGCGGAACGTGCAACCCAATCCAATATATGTATATATGTTGCGGAACGTGCAACCCGATCCATATACCTCAATAAGAATTTAGGAACATATTTAGACATGTTTTTAACATATGAATCAATAACATGAATATTCTTAACTACTATAAGTAGAATAATTTATGGAATAATATCACAGTTACGTTTCGTTACATGAAGCATGCCAAAAGAAGGAAATAATTTACCTTAACATACCTTTCATCTTTTTTTTTTTACACAAAATGGGATTTCTGCAAAGGGGATGAAAGCTGATGAGATGTTCAGCAGAATGAGAAGTGTGGAATTATTTGATCCATACACTGTATTAGAGCTTCTATCATTGGCTAATAAATTTTGTTGCAATGAAATGAAGTTGCTTGTGATGCTTATTTAGCATCGTTGGTTTCTGTTTTATACAAAAGAATTTGGAGAAGTCCATATAGATGTTTCACGATTTACTTAACTGGAGGGGTCTTATGAAAGTGATTCAATCTTCACAAGTTGCCATCAACGCAACAATTACTTATCATGCTAATTCATCTACCAACGTATCCATTCCTCATGATTAGCTAATTCCACCCTTTCACTAACAAATGACACCTAATTAACTCCATTTAGCTTAGTCATTTAGGTAGATTACTCCCACCTACACGTGATATCTCCACTAACTTTGTCCCCACTAATTAAACTTATTCCATAATTAATCAATCACACACACAGTTAATTAATTTCGTGATCTCAATTCACTTAAATCTTAATAACTTATAAGACCATATACTCAATGTCATGATTTTGTGATATGACACTAGTCCATAACCTCTTTGGGGGAGATATTATTATTAATCTCCATCATCGCACTTATTAAGTCCTAAATTATTTCGGGACTACATCCTTTTATATACTAAGCTCTTTGTTAGCATACGTAAATATGACCAAAATTTCCCCAACACCCGGGTCTATTTACACACGCCTACCGATTCAAACCGTGACCCGAATGTACGGGATGTTACAGGTCGTTTAATCAAAATACCTATCTTTTCTATGAATTAGCATATTCTTAAGATGTAAGCTAAAAACTAAGTGAACACTTATTTTGAATAGGAGGGAGTAACATGTTATAGTAAGGAGTATCAATTACAGTAATACTTATCATATAAATTTATTTGTACACTAATACTAGATAAATTGTTTTATTTTTAAAATCACAACTCTACTATTTATGAAAAGGTTACCTATAGATATACTTTAATTGACATGATATTATAAAAATTTCTTTACATTTACCACTGAAAAGAGAATTTTTTATGGATGTTTCTGTTGGAAATCCGTCGAAAATCAGAAATTTCCGACAAAAAGTTATTTAAAACGTTTTCAACCAGCAAAATTTGACGAATTTCTGACAAAAAGTCTGGGGAAATTCTGATCTTTTTAGTAGTAACATAAACTTATTCTGATCTTTTTAGTAGTAATATAAACTTAGGGTAAAGAATGGATCTTGAGCCTAACTTAACCCCAAAAGCTAGCTTATAGGGTCAGGATTGTCTAAGTCCGGATAATATAATTTGAGGGCCCAAATCGGTGAACAAAGAATTAGAATGAGTTTGACTTTGATACCATGTAAAGAATGAATCTTGAGTCTAATTCAACCCCAAAAGTTAGTTTGTGTGGTGAGTATTGTCCAAGTCTATATAAGGAGTCAATATTCTCATTTCATTTCCGACGTGAGACTCTTAACACTTATTACCTTATAAATGATTTGATTGTAAGAATATATTTTATATTCTCAGTGCATAATAAAACAGAAGTTCTAATTTAATCATTTTTCAGGTATCAAATTGGTTCATAAATGCTAGGGTTCGGTTGTGGAAACCCATGGTGGAAGAGATGTACCAGCAAGAGACCAAAGAAGAGGAAACAGATCAAGAACATCAGCAGCAAGAAAAACATACACAAATCCCAATGCACGACAAGATTAGCAACATGGCCACATCGGCAGCAGCAACAACAACAATGCCATTATCATCATCAGTAAGATCCGAATTTAATGCTAATGAAAGAGACCCTTCAAAGAACATCATCAATTGTAGGCAGTACGCCTTGGGAAACCAACTAGCAATGGTCCAAACAGACGACACCGCTGCGTCCTCCGCCACTCATGACATTTCAACCACCGCCAACCACCGTTACTTCATGGCGGCGGACGCAGTTGATTTGGTCGATAATTTAAATGCGGCCAATGCGACCGCATTTGGGTCTCAGCCAGCTGGGGATGTGTCACTCACATTGGGACTACGGCACTCGGAAAATGTACCAAGGAAGGCGATCCAGTTTCAATTAAGAGACTTTGGGGCTTATTAATTATTATCATATCAACAATTTTAAAGTATAGAAATAAGAAAAGTAAAAGTAATGTATGAATTTACATGTTATATATAAGGTTGGAGCTAGTACTTGGTTATCAATGGTATAAATGGGGGAATTTGTAATCGTATTTTGGTGAATTGATACGTAGGTTATGTAAAAAAAAAAAACAAGACGTGCTGCTGATAATTTATGGAAATGTAGTGAGTTGAGTGCTATGGTTTCTGTATACCAATTAATTTATCTATGTTGAGGTTATATTTACTACTAGCTTTTATTTAGCTATTGAAATAGAGTACTCTAGGTATGTTGTAGTTATTGAAATAGAGTACTCATTGATGGATCAGCCATCAGCCAATTTTTCCCCCAGAATCACAAAACATTTAATACTTATGAAGATAGCTACGCTTTGTCCTTATTGTATTCTCTGGCCATATATATACCTATAAAGACCATTATATCTATATGAAGCTCAACGTTCAATATTACGACAATACTATCAACTGTTAGTAGTTCAATGTCAACATTATCGTTGGACCGTTATTTCGCCAGTGATATAGTATCCTGTCATGAGAGTTACCTACAATGATCATGATTTCTCCATTACTGTATTACATAGCTATAAGTCAACAACTTCCATAATGGGAGCTTTTAAGGTTTTAAAACAATTTCTTAAACAAGAATAGTACTACTTCTCCATCAATTTTTATCGGAATATGGTTAAAATGACTATTTATGAAAATTTGTAAAAGTTCAGTGATTTTATATTTAGCTAGAAAAATTCTATGGAACCCCAGAGTTTTTACTTGATCCAGGATATATGGATAGTATTATAACAGAAAAATTATCAAATTAATTTTATGACTAGCAAAATTAGTTTGATGACCTTTGTGTAATTAACCTTACAAATCAAACATAATAGAGAGATAATTTTTGTTTTCCACCCTTGTTCGAAATTCATTTTGGGACTTCTATTAATTAGAATTTGCGTGGATTCATTGTATAAACTAGTAAAAATGGGCACTTTTTTGATTCATTTTTTTTTCTAGCTAGCAAGGGACCAATTCCTAGAATGGTCCCTTAGTTAGTTGCTAATAATCCAAGTCCATATAGTTTATCAACTCCACATCAAGCATTGAGCAGTTAACTATCTAATGTATTTGATTTATTAGTACGTAAGTGTCGGTGTCCTCTATCGAATGTAATGTTAACTCAACTAATACTTCTTTTATCTTCACCATAACTTATGAATAGTACTAGCGTTTAATTCATATTTGAAATTTGTCATATCTGGCCTTTAGATTTTAGTAAATACTAACAACTTATCGTGCCGTAATAGTTTACCCTTTCATGTGGATCATTTGGAAAAGATTTTGTTTCTTGCAAGTTTAAAACCAAAAGCACAAAGACACTACTTTCTTTTTGCAAGTGAAATATTCTTGAGACGCGGTTACGTTGAGACTAATCTGGCTTCTACAGTTTCAAGTGAAAGGTTCAAGTATCATCGACTTACCCAAGTTGCTTTAGAATTTTCAGTTTGTAGAAGATCAGTTATGAAATTTAGGAACAAATTAGTAAATTTGTCCGCCCTTTGCGTGGTTGAGAAAAATAGAAAATATAAATAAATGATGCCATGTAAAAGAAAATAATTCTCTATTCACCAAACATTTCTTTATGATTTACTATAAATTATTACAATAAGTACAACTTGTTAAGTGAAAAAAAATCTACACCTCAAATTTTCATATATCCTCTCTCTCAAATAAAAGCTAAAACTTCAAATATGATACATGAGGAAGGAAGAAAGAGAGAATAACATATCCAACTTTGATGTTATTCCACTAAAGCTGAAACAAAAAAGTCCACCAAAAGATTAAGTAAACTTTTACATATGAAGTGGTGACTATTTCCTGCCAAAAAAAAAAATGATTTATCTCATTAAACATCATTTCAAGCCTTTCGGTGCTTCTGTTGCGATTGCGGTGTTTCTTCCACCTTGACTAACGTGCCTTCACTATTCTCCGGAGCTGCATATTCCTCCTATTTCTCACCTGATACTTGAATCATTATTTTCTTTTACTTCACTGCTTCAGTTGTGCCACTTGTTTGTTTTCTCGATTCAAAACCAATCACAACGTCTCAAACCACAGCCTGGAAAACGACTACTTCTTCACCTAAGCAACCAGTCCTTACAAAATTGATAAACTTTCAGCGGTTACTAATTAAAATTGTATTTGTCCAATCTTTGGTTTATATGCTACTATTCACGATTCAAATGCCACTATGTTAAGAGCTCATTTAGTTCTCTGGCTAATTAAGAAACGCAAAAAAGGAAAAAAAAATAGAAGATAATAAAGCAAAATATAAAGGTAGATCACTAAAAAGAATCAAATAGATTGCATACACTAAACTGTGATACATTCTCCCAGAATCTTCTTCAAAATCTCAACAACAAATTCAACTTAGAAACTATACTTGAACAATCAAAATACTAAAGAAGGTTAACTATAGAATGAAAACAAAAAATAACCTCCAAAAAAAAAAAGGAAGATAAGCATATAGTGTAGTTAAAATCTTCAATTTCAAGTGAATAGGGCCTACAAATTGTTATTGCAGCTTGGAAATCTTGTACCCTATACCGAGGTCTCTAGATGTGCGACGAAGGCAATTATATTTTTCCTACCATTGAACAATCAGAATCACCTCGGAAAATAATATATAATCAATCCAGGAAAAAGGTCAGTCTTGTATTCTTTTTTATTATTCTGGACATAACGAAGTCGTTCGTCTTATGTTGCCATGTAACTGTTCACAATGTACCAGCTTGTACAAGTGAGCCCCTCATCAAGTCTTTTTGGTATCCTGAAGCTGTAGAACTGTCTCGTTGTCAATCTTTGTCTCATGAAAGTTTGGTTGATTACATATGCCTAAATAATTCCAATTTCACCTCTGATTCTAAACGCATTGAGATGTATAATTGAATTACAATTTTAACACAGTAAGAAGAGAGGAGCAGAATACCTCAGATGCTCTTCTTTCGATTACAGCTTGTTGACATAGAATTACACATTGCTTTTCAGTATCTGAACTAATTGGGGTTCCAACACGAGAATAGGTTAGGAGGTTCGATTTGTAGGTTTTCGTTGGGTTCGTGTACGCAGCGGAATTTGAAAAAGTTTGTGTTTCAAACCCAACAAGCGACGAACTGTAGGATGATTATGTAGTAATATAAAACACGTCAATACATAACATGTATATAACCGTAATACTTTGATAGAATACTTACGGTTTGAAAACTCTGGAGTCTTTTAGTAATTTCCGAGGGTGCGCACGCAATTGATCATCGACAGCAAATTCCAAGAACTCTGATGTATACTTCCTTCGAACAGCTAGGAAATTCGGCAGAGGTTCAAGAGAGAGTTTTATTCTAGGTCTCTAAGACTTAGAATAATATATGAATAATGTTTCTAATAATGAATGAGTAGGTGCTCTATATATAGGTGAAATTAGGGTAAAATTCAAATTTTGGGTTGGGCTCAAAGCCTGGCCCAAAACGAATTGCAGCAGGCCAATATGATTTGGCCTGCTGCCCAATTAGCGTCGCGGCTCTACTCATTGGACGACGCGGCGCCTCGCCCTTTTCACAAAATATTTGCAGCACATTTTAATTAAATCCAAAATTCAATCTTGACTTAATTAAATAATTTCCATCAAATAGAAATTATCTCATAGTTATTATTAATTTAAATATCTCAATTCCAAATCAAATATTTAACACTTTCTCAATACACCCTTAGATCGAAGAAACAATTGACATAGTGTTACCCTACAAGTCTTCACATATCGACACTAATCATATTAGGGTCCACACGGAACTCCTAGACGCCGCCGTAAGACGAACTCAATATGCGAAGTATATTTACACGAATCCAGTAAACTTAACCTCTATGTTGGAAGATAAAATTCTTTCATTCTCGACGCACTCAATCAAGCTTGGATTTGCCAAGTGTCTATCCAAATGGCTTGATCATTATATCTCATCTATATTGGTTGACAACAAGACCATATTCTAGATATGTCTATTGTGTTGGCCAACGACTTAGTCAACCAAATATCACTGAGAAGCTGAGTGTTCTCTAGAATATACACTCGAGGAATGAATGCTAATCTTGGCTCAACTACCACATTTAATCCACATCGTAATGTACCCAATACAAGCCATATCTCAACCTATAAGGCATTTGAGCTTAGGACAGGATCAAAGTATACTACTCTGTAGACAAGGTGTGTATTGACTTCAAGTCTAAGGACTTCTATCTCCCACACGTTGATCATACTTTAGACATGTATAACAAACAATATATCAGCAGGGTATATCAATACTTCCAAAGTATCCATGTGTCCATCACGAGTAGCCATTACTCGTAGCATGTGAGACATGCTACATCCTCTAAGGATGTGATGCAGACCACATGTCGACTTATCACATATCATCGATATCCCATTCTCGATGATCATTAATCGAGGCTATTTTAAGAGTTACGTTATAATATTAATATATCACACTATTAATAACAACGTAACCTCTAGGGATGCATATTATAGAATATTACAAACAATCAACTAATAATTCAATAATTGCAAATGCAAAAATATTAATCTCCATTAATAATAATACGAACGTGTATAAAGTACATTTATCCTAATATAGATTGTCTCTAGGACATACATATACTTTCACGATTATCCGAGGGGAAGGTGTGAGACCCCTTGAGATTTGTGTTATATGCACTTACATGCCGGTTTAAGTTGATTAGTTAAAGTTTTGTCTAAGGCATCCTATATATTAAGTTGCTATCCTGTAGTATCACCTTTTTTTGCATTGTGTGGAGTCACTGTTCAGCTATGTAATCTCTTCCTAATTATGAAAGGCATTAAATGGGTCATGCCATAGTCTGTGGTGGAGCTGTTAGCTTGCTGGAACAACACACGGTTTATTTTGAAGTTAAGTCAAGTAATGTGGAAAGTTGGAAGAAAAAAAGCCTCAAATTTTTTTAATATGTCTAGCAATGTGGAAAGTTGTCTCAGCTTGCATACGGTGGATTATTTGAAAAGATGGGAGAAAAACACAACATGTTTTGAAGACAAATCTAGTAATGTGGGAGCTTTGGGTCTTCTACGTGGGCTTTAATTCCTTGGGAAGAAACGACTTTTGGTTTTTATTACGAAAAATTAACGGGCATGCTATTTAGCGGAACATTAGGAAACAGGCTATTTCCGTCTTAACTCTTAACCAGTTTAATAGAGAAACTGAATGCTAACATGTTGAATGGCTTATGTTATAAAAACAAACATTCTTACCAGGCATAACACGCAGAGCCTTAGCTTCAACAGTTACAGAATCCGGATTTGCTACTACCGTGAGAATTTTCTTAGCAGCACATGGCTCCAGTGTCTTCTCAAGGACATGAAGATTCATGAGAAGAAGCCCCAAGACCTCAGTTCCGTGAGCCAAAATAAAATCGGCTTCCTGAACATTTTTCACAACTTCTAGTCCGAGGCCCTAACGTAAAAAAAGGAGTCACGACAACATTTTCTTTCATTCAAACACTCATGAAAAACGGTGGAGACAATGATGCAAAATTCTTCAACCTCGGCACATGCGAGTCACACTTGGATATTATTCTAAGGAACTCACAAAGCTTTATATACCTCAAGAGATATAGCAACCCTCTCACTCCAAGTCATGTGAATATATGATCTTACAATGGAGGCAAACCACGCGTCATCTCTGCTGCCCATAATCAAATGTAATGAAACACATTAACTTACATATATGAGAAAAAATAATGCAAACACCTTGTTAATTTCACATTTTCATTTTGGATTGGGTATGAGGATTAAGTGGAAATAACAAAAAACTAATGAATGAATACACGATACACTGGAGAATTAGTTACTTCACCAGTTCAGTAGTTGATAATCTCCAATTCAATGTGCATATACTAATAGACACGACATATGATTTGCTTAAGTTTGTGTTTCAATTGACACTTCTAAAAGAACATTGCAAAATAAAAACGACATAATTTGAGGGATGAACGAGAAAAGCAGCAATGATAATTGTTGGTGGTAACTGTGGGAAGAGTCATTTGGTAGATGAAATTCAAGGACGTCAAATACTCTATGACCAACTTTATATAATAATACAAGAGATGTAAGCTTTCTTCATTGAAAGATTCAGATCTGGGAGAACTGAACTGTTTCGAGCAGAATTCCGTATTGTCTTCCACTATCAATCTGAACAATATCACAACATAAAAACAAAAGAGATCATGACTAATCAAAATGGTTCTACATATTATGAGTGAATATTCAATTGACCTATGTAATTTGTATAGCATAACCGGTCCCTTAAGATTGATACGATTAAGAGTCACACATCGGATATGGAATGAGAACATGTCCTTATATGAACTTGGACAATCATCATCATACAAGCTAGCTTTTGGGTTTGAGTTAGACCCAAAATCCATTTTTACATGGTATCAGAGTCAGACCTATTCAAATTCTTTGTTCACTGATGTTGGACCACCAAATTATATTATCCACGCTCCAGTTAACAAGGTTTGGGAGTGCGGAGAGGATTAAGAGTCCCACATCAGATATGAAACTGGAACATGAACTCCTTGAACAATGGCATCATCTCTTAAGCATGTCACTACGTTACATTACACCATTTAAATTAATATTGGAATTCCACTGGCAGATCCAACTATGAGTTCTACGATTAGGTAGAATCCCGTGCTTCAAAATCGAATGTACGTGTGACAAACAAGTATACATCTCAAAATTTACTACTATTATAATGAATTACTAATGCAGGGATTAGTAATGTAAAAATTAGTAATACAAAGATTATTTTTTATTGGGTATTTGGTTCGTTGCACTAAAATTGGACACAAAAGATACCATTTGAATATTTATTTATTTTTAAAATTAAAAAGCAATTTGTTACAATTATACCTTTGTCATTTTTTTTATCCATGTATAAGCTATACATGGATAAGTTATCCTATGGTAGTGGTGGTATAAGACAATACATCCTTTAATGTACTAAATAATTCCGGTATTAGTTATACATACCCCAAACTATCAACCAAACATAGTACAAAATAATACCACATATGATAATGACTATTTCTCTAAAACCTCTTACCAAGCGAGCACTATAATATACTATTAAAGTTTTGAGTTAAAACAATATTGAATTCTAAATTGTATACTTAATTGTCACACGTACATGCATATATTGTTCAACTTAAACACTACAATTTTGTTTAATTATGAATCCATCAATGTCTACTTATCATGGATATTCCAATAATGTTGCCCACAAATGTCGGAATATTTTACTAAACTATGTTAAGTCTCACTTCCTCGTCGTAAGTCATAATCAAGATGTTCAATTAACTTTGGATTATACTTCCCAATATTATTGGTGCATTTCTGATAGATGCATCCAATTAATAGTGTTGTCTTTGAGAGAGTCTGTGGATAGATGATTCAATTCAATGCATAGAAACAGAGATGAGTTCAAATTTTACATATCCAGATCCCCATTAAAAGAGGAGGCATGCAAAATGATCCTCAATCAATACATAAATCCCCGTTGATTATATAGTTTCAATACAAATACTGTTGTCTCGGCTATCTATTACCTTCCACAACTGTCTCGACTTGGAAACAATTAAGAGAGGAGGAATGCAAAATGATCCTCAATCAATACCTAAATCCCATATTGATTATTGTTTTCGTAAGAATTATGGGATATTTTCCTCAATCATTTCCTTCCAAAGAGGTGGTACTTATATCAATATTACAAGCATAAATTAAGGTAATGAACAAGATAAAATATGCTAAAATCAAGCCTTCTAATCTATTCTAATTATCCCTACCATATACATAAGATATTACATTTACTACACTAATCATAACTAATAATTGGAATATTATTAATTATGATTATGATTCTATCAGTTTTAATAGAAATACCACTGTCTCGGCTATAACTAAGTCAACAATTTCCTTCCCAAATTCGGATAACTCTTTACATGCAAGCCAACGAGTGGAGTCATGTGAAAATGGTAAGATTTACGGGTACCAAACTATAGTGAAGATGACGACGAAGCTTCTAATACGGTGTTAAGAAAAATGGTAATAGTGGAAGTGACGAAGATAAAAAAACATGATGATAATTCTTTACATGTTATCATTCTAATTTTTACAGTTGTTATTTTTCTTAGCATTGTTATTAGAAACTTCATCATCATCACCACTATAGTTTGTTACCCATAATTCTTACCATCTTCGTCTGAATCGTCATATCAATGTTATCATCGTCATGTTCATCTGAATCATCATCATTACTTTGATATTATACAATTGTGTTATAGAAGAAATAAATTTCAGAAATTGTATATGGTTAGACTCCATAGATTTATTATTTTTATTAATAATAACACGTTAAATACATTGATCTCAATAGCCAAAGAACTAAATTTGTTCCCAATGTAGGGATGGCATACGGTTTCCCTCAACAAATTCTTTAGATCTACTATACATTTCTCGAATTCCCTCCTATATTCCCAATGCAGGGATGATATCGATTAATTAGTAAAATTTCTATAAATTCTGGATCAGTATTCTATTAATAAGAAATTGTCGAAATATCCCAAGTATTCTATAAATATTCTACGGAGTACTTTATATCGATGCACTGACGATATAAAAAATATTTACATAATCATGTTACTTATTAGATCATCACAGTTAAATATCTTGATAAATAATAATTGGTAATCTGGTAAATATAATCAAGTAACTTGCTATCACATGTAACAATTCATCTGAAGATACCAGTTGTTAGGATTTGAGTCCCAAATTCGATCTAGTCAGAAAATAGTAAATAAGTGAAGAACAAATAACACACGGATTTATAGTAGTTCACTCTCAATGCGAGAGCTACGTCCACTTTGCCGCTGCAGATTTCACTATAATCAAAGTAGGGAGTTTGTGTTTACAATTCTCTCTTACTCACTTTTTCTCTTGCTCGACCAAGAAAGAAAACTGCGCCCTCATCTATATATAGCGAAAACTATGGTGAACATAATACAAGCCTGAAATTGCAAAAACATCCTCCACTAAATAACCTTACATTAAACAGATCGATCAGCATTGCACACTCTGCGTAGGATCTTTATAGTATCGGCGGTCAACTAGGTTTCACAATTTAATCAATATACAATTCAGTAGCAAAAGTTTAAATTACATTCACAAATCAGTCTAACAGTAACTTACATTTGACCACGTACGAGGAAGCAACAAAAAAGAATGCGTAACCCACGATTACTGGACAACAATAAAAGAATATTTGGACTTGGTTAATTAATCATTATACTTAATAAAACATTAATCATTGTGATAATTTTGAAATAAGATTTGTGGCTCCATTGTTTTCTGAGGATGAAGATTTGTTCAATTTTAAGCACAGATGAGCTTTAACTGGCTTATGATCAGAGCTTCGTATACTTTCAATGGCTTCATAAGAATGTAAACTTGCATTGATCTTGTTACTGTCTATCTTGAATAATATTCTATCTGTCCATGATGGAACTCTAACCTGTTCAAGGATTTAAAACATACAATGTCAAATCAAAATATATATCAAATACTTGAGTAGTGTTCTTAAATTAAGAGAAAATACTCACATATCCTAATTTATATGACGTTCTTTTCAATTTTTGATGTTCAGAATGTTCGATACTATAAATATCTTTTTTTGTGTGATTCCCCAAGCAAATGTCGCATGATAAATCGCAGAAAGACATCTTTATATAAAGAAACAAATCTTTGAATTTAGGTACACATTTTAAAGTTTTGCGGGTCTAGGCCCAAAGTGAGCAATAGTACACTAATGCAAAAAATACACATAACAAATGATCCACCCTTTCATTTGTTATGTGTATTTTTCTCAATATACCAATGTATTTATTAATATGGGACATCCAATAAAAATCATCAATGATTTTATTAATCAAAATCTGATAGCCCCTTCATCACCCTTTAAAAGAAACTACCATCACATTTTAGAATATCATATACCATCTGATTATCTTACAGATTTAATGAAATCACTTTTACCAGAATTTCTAAGTAAAGAGAAAAAGATATGGGATAAAAAGGTATCTGAGTTTGTTAAGTATCATAACAACTATGTATATGCTGTGTGCAGTAATCAAAATTGGAATAAATTTAAGCCGCTTCTAGAGAACAGAAGTCATAATTACAGCGTACATTACTAATAAAACGGACATGTCTGTACATATTCTAAGGGAGAAAAATACACATAACAAATGATCTACATTTTGTAGATCATTTGTTATGTGTATTTTTTTGAGCTTATATTGATAGTATCAGAGTCGCTCTGTATGCCATCTTTATCGGCAATTGTTAGGCTTAGATGCTAGTGACACATTTTAAAGCATATTACACATGTCTAGATCCAAAGAGGACAGTTTCTCTGGTGGGCTAAACTACTATAAAAACATGTTTGATTAATCACTCTTAAGGTCTTTCATTTGATAATGTTTTCTCTATTTAATTAACTTTTCAATTCTTACTTTAATATTTTCATTCACTACTACACAAGTCAATTAAGTAGTACTACATCTTAAACTTGACATCTCAAATGACAATATGATATCCAAATAAAATGGGATAAAAAGAGCAATCATAAATTTTATTTATTAATTACCTTGTGACTGGTATCATAACTACTGCTTCCAATATCATACTTATAAGTTGGTTTGAAAGCTAATGCACCCTCGCAATAACCATTAAAAATCTCTCCTCTTTCTGCTTCTTGTAAAAGTTGATCTTTGCTAGTTAGCATCTGCCATTAGTCAAACAAATAGTCAAAAAAATTGCGTTAGCAATTGTTCAAAATTTTAAAAAGAAATTTATACTGTCAATGTATATATAAACTTAAATCCGTAAAGAAGTTAGATACTTCGTGGAGATTTCCATGAATGAGATCTCTAGCAGGATAGGAATTGATGCCTTGCAATCTGTAGTTGAGATCTCCTAACCATACAGTAAGTTGTTCTGGTTTAGCATAAGGATTTATGTTCTTGGAGAAGAGTGAATTTGATATATGCTTGAACTCAAAGTTTCTTTCTTCCACATTGCGAGCATGAGCTGCATATTAGGAGAAAACATAAAAAGAGTATTCAGAAAAGAAGGCAAATAGTTTATAAGAGTTATGAAAAGAGAAACAAATTCATATGTTATTAGTATCTAAAGGAATATGTTCCTTGATTTCATTCATTGATGATTTACAATATATAGCATTTACAAAAATATTAACTTTGCTACAAACTAAGTAAGTAATCAACCTAATTACAAAAGGAATATAATTCTACCTAAATTAAGAGATATACAGTTAATGTAAGAATATTCGATGAACATTCTATTACACCCCGCAGTCGAATTGGGAGGCTCACGGTTCACGAATAATGAGACTGGCTCGAAAATCATCAAACAATATGCGCATAAGTCCTTTGGTGAAGATGTCGGCAATCTGATATCTGGAAGGAACATGAAGGAAACGAACTTGACCACGAACCACTTTTTCGCGAACAAAATGAATGTCCATCTCATTGTGTTTGGTGCGCTGATGTTGGACGGGATTGCCGGAAAGATATATCGCACTAATATTTTCGCAGTAGACCAGTGTTGCCTTTTTAATCGGGCAGTGAAGCTCAAGTAGAAGGTTATGGATCCAACAAGACTCAGAGACAATGTTGGCTACACCTCTATACTATGCTTCGGTACTGGATCGGGATAGTGTAGGTTGCCCTTTGGAATACCAAGACAATAGGTTATCTCCGAGAAAAACGTAGTAACCAGACGTGGAGTATCGGATGTCAGGACATCCACCCCAGTCAGCATCAGAATAAGCAGCGAGACCAGTGAGCGAAAACCTTATAGATGTAAGCCGAAGTGAAGTGTGCCCTGGACGTATCGTAAAATACGTTTAAGGGCATGCATGTGTGCTTCCATCGGATTGTGCATGCGCAAATAGATTTATTGTATGACATATGATACATCTGGTCTCGTGAATGTGAAGTACTGCAGGGCCCCAGCCAAGCTACGATAGTGAGTCGAGTCTGAATACGGAGGGTCGAAATTAGCGCTGAGCTTGGAATTAGTGACCATTGACGTGTGAGATGGTTTGCAGGATGTCATGCCTGCACGGTCAATGATCTCTTTAGCATATTTCTTCTGACATAGAAATAGGCCGCCAGAATGGCGAGTGACAGAGATGCCTAAGAAACAACTTAGGGGGCCCAGATCCTTCATAACAAACTCAGAGGAAATGAGAGACATAATGGACCGGCGAAGGGTATCAGAAGATGTGGTGAGGATGATGTCATCAACATATAATAAGAGGTAAGTCATGTCTGGACCCTTATTTTAGATGAACATGGAATGATGATTTGTTGTGTGAAAAAATGATAGAGGAGATGTAATCGGCGAACCGTTGGTACCATACTCGATGAGCTTGTTTCAATCTATAGAGAAATTTCTGCAACACACATAATTTGGATGAATAAGATCTCTGAAATCCATAGGCTGATGCATATATATCATTTCATGAAGATCCCCATGTAAGAAAGCATTCTTGACATCAAGCTGATGAATGGGCCAAGACTTGGATAGGGCAATGGTGAGGATGGTCCGGATAGTTGCGAGCTTTACGACCCGCCTGAACGTTTCATCACAATCCACTCCCACTT
The DNA here is from genome assembly GCA_029783415.1 of Anisodus acutangulus. Lineage (NCBI taxonomy): Eukaryota > Viridiplantae > Streptophyta > Magnoliopsida > Solanales > Solanaceae > Anisodus > Anisodus acutangulus. Next base: position 3,882,311 of record CM056503.1, read on the forward strand.
GTTGAGAATTGTCATCACCTACAAGACGGGCCTTGTAACTCTCAAAAGAACCATCAGATTTCTTTTTAGGTATAAAAATCCACATAGAACGAATAATGTTAACATTAGGAGGACAGGGTACTAGGCCCCACATATTATTATCAATAAGAGCATTATATTCGTCAATCATTACGGCTTCCCAATTTGGGTCGGACAAGGCATCCTTCGGATTACGAGGGACAGGGGAAGGGACAACTGAAATAGATAGGTTAAACAACCCTTTAGGTTTGGAAATTTCGTGCATGACACGAGTTTTTATTGTCCAAATACGTGCCTCGGATGGGAGGAGGGGGGTGCCGTGGGACTGTCGGGAAGATGAGAAAGGACAGGGGTGGCGAGATCGATTGGCCGAGGCTCGGTTAGCCGAGAGGTGGCTGCAGAATCACTCTAAAACAGGTTGTTCTGAGCAACTATCGGCGGAACCGGGTTGGCAGCGAGTCCCGGACTGATCGTGGTTGGTGCGGGTGCCGGGGTTTTGGATGTCGGATTATGTAAATGATGAATTAGAAAGGGGTTCAGGCCATCATTTAGAAAGTCGTAGGAATGCCAGGGTGGCAAGTTTAGTGAGGCATAGGGGAATTGTGACTCATCAAATATGACATAGCGTGAAATAATAATTTTACGGCTTGACAAGTCATAGCAAGAGTAACCATGATGATTTGTGGGGTAACCCATAAACACACACGGAGAAGATCGAGGTTGGAGTTTGTAAGTGGTCGAATAGAGAGGATAACATGGACATCTGAAAATACGCAAGTGGTGGTAGGAGGGGTTTCTATGAAATAGAACTTGAGTGGGCGACCGTAGAGCTAGCGACTTGCTTGAGATTATGTTGAGAAGATAGGTGTCCATGGAGAGTGCGTAATGCCAGAATTGAGGGGGAATTGAGGCGTGGGCAAGTAGGGCATGAATTAGGTTGTTTATAGTTCGGCTTTACCATTTTGGGAGGAGGTGTGAGGGCAGGAGAAATGAAAGGTAAGACCGTTTTTGGAGCAAAACTATTTGAATTGATTATTATCGAATTCCCTACCATTGTCACATTGAAAACATTTAATGCTTTTTTCAAATTGTGTTTTTATGAAAGCACTAAATGAGGAAAATGGGGTAGACCTGGGATTTATTACCAATTGAAAAAGTCCATAGAAAGTTGGAATAATCGTCCAAAAACAACACATAATATCGATGGTCAATCGTACTTAAAATAGGGGAAGTCCATAAATCACTATGTATTATATAAAAAGGCATTAAAGTACAATTTGTGGATGCATAAAATGGTAATTTAACATGTTACCCAAAAATGCAGGATTCACATATAGGAGTCTTAGAAATACGGTTGCATTGAATAAAATTATTGTTCCTAATCTAGAATTCCATAAGGAAGACGAAAGAGCAACAAGGGTTGATGGAACTGAGGTTAGTTTGTTAACGGCGTTTGAAATAGGGTAGAGATTTACGATGCTATCACATCTCATTACTCGTCTCCCCGTCATAAAATCCTTCATAAAAAAACCAAAAGGATCAAAGTCAAGGGAAATATTATTGTCAGTTGTGAAACGTCGCACAAAGATTAGATTCTTAATGAGTTTAGGGGCATGAAGGACATTTTTTAATATTAGTGGTGGATGTGGTGGGGATAAGGATTAATGACCAAACCCACAAATAGGAATGCTTTGTCCACTACCAACAATAATATTTCGATTTAAATTACTCAAATTGAAATAAGATGAGAGAGTACTTTGTGATGATGTCATGTGAGATGTGGCGCATGTGTCCATACACCAATTTTCATATGGAGTGTTGAGTGACATTGTGTTCATAGTTGCCTCAATATCAATCGGTGCAAAAGTTGAGGGCGGGGGCCTGTGATGTGTAGGCATGTTGTGGACAAGCGCCGAGAATGCTAGGTTAGGCCTGTCGGGTCGAAGGTAGAGTCCACGAGGATGTTACATATGGGCAAGGAGGAGAGGCCCATGACAGTGGAGCCCACGCGGCCTACGGCTGGTAGGCAACCCACGACGGAGGCTTTTGCCACTGCCGCGGTCGCTGCTGGTTATTTCACACAGGCGGGGACTGGCCTTTGTCGTCGTCATTGCTGCCGGAATTCTGTCCACAGCGGCCCTTGCCGGACTGCCGCCCTCGGCGATTGTTACGGGTCGATGCGGCATGCTGCGGGTCCTCGGGGCGGCGGTGATGGCTACCGGAACTAGAGGCCCTGCCATCGGCGGAAGGCCTGACGGTGGTGGTAAGAGTGACGTCTGCACTGCTGGCCTGAACGTGCCTCATAAAACAGTGGTAACGGCGTGCATTGTTGAAGGATGGTGGCAACACCGTCATAGGATTCGTTCAAGCCGACAATAAGTTGCATGACCAATCGTTGATTAGTGACTGGTGCGTCAACGTTGAAGAGTTAGTCGGCAAGCATCTTGGGTTCTTGACAATATGCAGACACGTTTGAGAAATCATCCTGATGAACGTCCTTAAACTGATTTTCAAGGTATAATGCGATTGAGTTTTGTTGTCGTGAAAAATACTTTCCAAACGTTCCCACATTTGGTGGGCAGTAGCATCGGTCTCAATGATTGTGTGCAACAGATCATTAGAGAGCATGTCGTATATCCACTGGAGGACAGCTGCATCTAAACGAAACCAAAGTGCATCATCAGAAGTCGAAGTCTATGATGGGTATGTGGTCGATAACTTCGATTTAAGAGGGATGATGTGGTCGATAACTTCGTAGACACGACAATGTATTTTGAACAGTTCCGCCCACGAAGAGTATTGACCCTTTTCCATCTCAAGAGTCACATGGGTGAAATTTTTAATGTTGTTGACTGCAAATGCGGGATGAAATTTGGTTTTGTCAGCCATAGAAGATGAAATTTAGGAGGAAGAGAAAGGGAGAATGGCCGAATAAACTAGGGTTTCCGTCGTGGGGGTGGTGGCCAAGAGAGGGAGGTCGACAGCTGCTATGTATTTTATGGTTAGGCTACTGATACCATAAATGAATATGTTACTTGATTTCATTCATTGATGATTTACAATATATAGTATTTACAGAAATATTTACATTGCTACAAACTAGGTAAGTAATCAACCTAATTACAAAAGGAATATAATTATACATAAATTAAGAGATATACAATTAATGTAAGAATATTCGGTGAATATTCTATTAGTATCTACATTGGACCTACACGCCTAGTGGGCTTCATCTAAGTTTACAACTATTACACAACAGGTCATTCACACAAATGGCCTATTTTTTGTTGGTCTTTAATTTTTTCCCTTCAACTTTGAGTTCTTTAATTTTTGCGCTTTATTGTTTTTGGCGCGGCGTAATTAGTGTTATATCTTTGTCATGTGTATCATACACAACCCACAGATTATGTCGGATAAGACATAATTGTCAACACTCAACATAATATGATTTTTTTTTTATATAATTTCAGATTTCGGCAGGCATATTTAGCATTTAATTTCAACATATGTATCATAACATCCACACAAACTATGCCGGATAAGGCATAATTTCCTACACTCAACATAATTTTAAAAATTACTATAAAACTATGCCGCATAACTTAATTCCTGCATAATTTATACTGCGCGAGGCAAAATTCAGTTTTCGAAGAAAAATATTATAAAGACTCCCTTGCAAAGTAGACCTGGATATTTTCACAAAAAATATAGCATGAACAAAAATTAAAGACCACAAATATGAATGGAAAAAAATTAAAGACCAGTGCGTTTGAGGGTCAATCCGCACAAAAAATGTTACACATAAACTTTTGTTTTTTACACTACCTACATCTGACAAAGCCCATAATAAATAATAATTATAATATGCATATCTTTTTTTATAAATTTTAGTCAATATGCGTATATAATCAACGTAAAATTATTTAATAATATGTGTATAAGCTGATTATATACATGTTATATACTGAATATATATCACTAATAGCTACAAACTATTGAGGTTAATGGGTGAAACATTTTAGCAGGCTAAAAATGTTAACATCCTAACTTTCTTCCTACGGCCCAAACACGATGGCACTTGGCAGTCATAAACTTTGATTTTATGCCACCAACTTGGCGTAATGAATTTCCTTTACCAATCTCCACTCTCCACATACAGAAAAGAGCTGGATTTCCAGATCCTTCTTTGGGAAATTTATAATGAAAATGTTTTTGCAGTATAATTACCAACTTACTCTAAGCAATTAGCCTATTATGGGTCAATTTTCTACCTACCTAGCTACCACTACTTACAAAGAATATAATCCTACACAAGTTCTAAGTCTAAATTATATGAAGGTAGGACTTACGGTAAATTTGGAAAAAGATTTGCCATAAGCACAAATTTAGAATTTTAAGTTTATGAGTTTAGAACCATAAATCCTTTTTGCTTATTAAAATTTTCGACAATATTTATACATATTAAGTGAAATATAGAGTTCGGATCAAAATTACTAAGGTCTACCGAACATGTAACTTCAACTATAGCTCCGCTCCAGCTATAGAAGAGCAACTAAAAATTTTAGCAAACAAAACACCAATTAGTACATTTTTGAAGGGCTTTTGATTAGATTTGAACTATATAATTATAGCTAAGAGTCTAAGGTTAACTTGTGTAACAATCACTTCATCAAATCCCTCGATTTTTGTGACAGTAGCACTTCAACAGGAGTACAAGACTAAATGATATATAGCCGATTAAAAAAATTATATCATATCATTTTAATTAGGAAAATTTACATAGCATAACTAACTATTAGTACATATTTATATTTAGTAGCTATAGTTTAGATTAATTATATCTTATAGCTAAGAGTAATATGTTAAATACAATTAATAGCTATTAATAAAGATACACTGTACATTATTTTTCTTCATGTCTATTTTTCTTCAGATCTCCGTTGTCAGCGAAGCTCCGACGAAATCCATCTTCAAATCTAATTTTCTTCATATCTTTGGTGGCGGCACCGTCATCAACAGCGGCGGAGGTGGTGTTGATTTTTCCGGCAAACAGAGGACGACCCACCACGTTGAGCACGACGGCTCTCTCTCCCTGTTTTGCTCGTCGAAGCTCATGCCGACAAACAGATCTGAAGTCATCACAGAGGAGCTCACGACGACTTCTCTCTCCTCGTTCTTCAGATCTATTTTTCTTCAGATCTCCGTTGTCGGCGGAGCTTTGGTGAAATCCATCTTCAGATCTATTTTTCTTCATATCTCCGGTGGCGGCGTTGTCATCAGCAACAACGGTGGTGGTGTTGACTTTTTCGGCAAATAGAGGATGACCCGCCACGTTGAGCACGACGGCTCTCTCTCCCCGTTTTACTCGCCGAAGCTCATGTCGACAAACAGATCTGAAGCCACCGCGGCGGTGTTCACGGCGACTTCTCTCTCTACCTTGATTTGTTATTTTTTATATTCATTATTTGAGTTTATTTGTTAAAGTTTTAGATTGTATTCAATTTGTTATTTTTTTGTATTCAGTATTTGAGTGTATTTGTTAAATTTTTAGTGTATCTATTTTTCTGTATTCAGTATTTTAGTGTCTATTACATCTGAATCTATTTTTTTAATATTTATGTTATTTGAATACAATCGAATATAAAATATAATAAGTTGAATACAATGTTTTTTTGTATTTATGTTATTTGAATACAACCGATTTTTAAATACAATAAATTGAATACAATGTAAAAATAGCTACAAATGAATACAACTGAGTTGAATACATTTGACATGAATACAACTGAGTTGAATACATTTGACATGAATAGATTTGAGTTGAATACATCTGACTTGAATATAACGAAAAGAATTTTGAATACATTTTTACTCGTTGTATTCATGAATACAACGAGCCTGTTTTATGAATACAGCGAGCTGTTTTATGAATACAGCGAGTAAAAAATAGTTATGCCTGTAAATATTAAAACTATAGCTATGAAAAATTTAAAATCTCTAAACTATAGTCATTTGTGTAAATTTCACTTTTAATTACTCTATCGTGTATAATTAAAATTAGAGACTTTTCTGAAAAACGGGAGTTACCTTACAAAGTGATAATTTATTTAAATTTACGTGATGAGTGAAACTTATAGATTTACATACATAATTAGCATAAGTTTTAAAATTCTACAAAAATAGATATTATTACTTTTTTGTCATACTTGTAAAAACGGTACGATTAATATCCCATTAAACTAGGGATCCCAACTTTATTCTCTTGCTCTTTATTATCATTTCCCTCTATTCTTTAATTAATATACCCGCATTTTTTATTTTTCCTTATTTCTCTTTCTTCTTTAACTGATCACCCATATTTTCATTACTTTTCTCTCTTCTTCAACCAAAATACACCCTCCATTATTCTCTGGCCCCAACAACTCATAGAAGGAGAAAAAAAAAATTCTCACGCCAAAGTTTCTAAAGAAATGTGTATTTGTGAGGTGGTGATGTCTAATTTGGATCTCAATTATACCATATATCTTATGTTGGTTTACTTTTTTTTTTATACATTATCAAATTCACAATGTATTAAATATTATAATATTACGCACTATATACATTAATATAATATAATATATTATAAGATAATAATTTATATACTTCTGAATATGCTTGTCCACATAAATATTATACAATGCATTCTGATTATATCCTATGTATATAATAATAATACACAAGTACTATACTATTTATGTATATCATTAATATGTATATATAATAGTAATACACTCATATACTATTATTATTCATTTATTCAGTAAGTGTACAACAAATTTTTGAATTATAGAATATAATATAATATACATAATATTAGTTACGTTTATTATTCAATTCAAATTCTTGTATGTTGATATTAAAAACATTTATAACATTTATAGTATCTTTTTAGTATAATATTTATATTTGTGAATATTTATAGTATAAGCTTAAGTACAGTAATATATATTTGACATATACTAATATTAAAAATAAATTTTCAAACATAAAAAGAATCATTAGCCAAAAAGTTTATTATAAGTTGAATTTGTACCATGTTGAAATAATGTGTTGTATCCAAATTGGAAAAATTAAATAAGCCCTTCCATTTAGCATAAATTCAGAATTCCTACCTTTTAGGCGTGGAAAATGGGATTGATTTTGTTGAATTTTCATGCGTGGATTTAGGGGCTGACTGAGACGAAAAAGGATCTTTTCAGATGATTTATGCTATTTAAAGGTAATTTGGATAATTATACTAAAAATTGTAATGTTCTTTGTAAGATTGTATAGTTATAAAACTTACTCTTTTAATTTTGTTTAATAAGCTAATAACAAAGAGTCAAAGATACCTCATATGTTGTTAGTATTTACATTGGGCCTAGTGGGCAGCACCTAAGTTAAGAACTATTATTACACAAGAAACTCACTTTCTAAATGGGCCCAAAAAAGCTGGAGGCAGTCATAAACTTTGAATTTTTGTGCCACCAACATTGCGTAATGAATTTCCTTTCCCAATCCTCCACAAACAGAGAAGTAAATTCTTAATGAAAATGTATTTTTTTAGCATATTTGTCAACGTACTCTAAACAATTAGTCTATTATGGGTCAACTTTTTTACCTACCTACCTACCACTCTACCTTACAAACAATATAATAAGCATATAAAGTCAAACAGCACCACTCAAATCACTCACCGGCGGCGACGGTAAGACCCCAACAGCATCGCTCCGACCACCCACCGGCGGTGACGGAAAAATGACTTTTTTTTTTACAAAATTTCATTTCCCCCTTTCTTGTTCTTGTTCTTGTATTTTTTTTTCTCGTAGATCTACGCAGGTACTCGATTTTTTGGTGAAAACTCAAGTGAACAGTATTTACAGTGCCGGTGAACAGTAATTTTCGGCGGCAAACATGTTAGATTCAACCGGAGTTGGTACCTCCAGTTGCCCGTATCCATTCTTTGTCCTTAACTTTCTTGTTAAATTTTACTGTTTCTTGTCTTTAGTTATAGCATTATTGGCATAGTGGTTTTACTTGCCTCTAGATTCTTGTTAACTTGTACTTGCACTTTGATCCCTTCCTGTTTTAGGGTAAGCGTTTGAGTAGTTTATTATTTTATATTTGCTTTAGTGGTTTTGGTAACTGATGGTAGACTAGGGTCATGTTCTCGGTCAGAGACGGGGGCAAGAGTTATAGGGGTAAGTGGGGTAAGGGAGATGCTAGGCTGAGAATAAGGTCTTGGATATTGGACTTTAACGGGGAAGTCCATAGAGCTAGTTAAGATTCTTAAGAAGATGATGATTAATATAGCTTGTGTTCAGGAGACCAAATGGATAAGACATAAGGCTAAGAATATAGACGGGTATAAGTTATGGTTCTCTGGTAGGTCGAAGTATATGAATGGGGTAGGCATTTTGGTAGACAGTGAGCTACGGGATCATGTGGTAGAGGTGAGTAGGGTCAATGACATGATGATGACGATTAAGTTGGTAGTTTGAGGGTTCACTATGAATATTATTAGTGCTTATGCGCCACATATGTGCTTGAACGATGAGGAGAAAAGACACTTTTGAGAGGATTTGGACGAAGTGGTGGGAGGTATACCACACACTGAGAAGTTATTTGTATGAGGGGATTTCAGTAGACATATCGGGTCACTTCCGGGGGGTTATGACGACGTGCATGGAGGCTTTGGACTCGGGGATAGGATCGGGGAAGGCGTTTCACTTTTGGAGTTAGTTAGAGTTTGTGGGATGGTGATAGCCAATTTGAGGTTTCTGAAGAAGGAGGAACACTTGGTGACTTTCCGTAGTTCAGTGGCTAAGACTCATATAGACTTTTTGCTCCTTAGGAATTATTCCGAATGAGGATCTTACAACATGACATAAGCTTTTGGTGATGGATTTGGAGATCAAGATGGAGAAGAAGAAAAGGGTTGTGGATGACAGGTTAAGAATCAAATGGAGGAGTTTGACCATGGCTAGTGCAAAAGAGATGGGGGAGAGATTGATGGCCAATGGGGCTTGGGGAAGTAGTGGGGATGCGACTGGTATGTAGGACATGACGGCCAGTTACATTGGGGAGGTAGCTAGAGAAGTGTTAGGGGCCTCGCAGGGTAACCGTGGTGGGCATCGAGGGGAGTAGTGGTGGAATGGTAAAGTTCAAGAAAAGGTGGAAGTGAAGAAAGTGGCGTATGCGAAATTGGTAGAAAGCAAGGATGAAGTGGAGAAGCGGATGAATAGGGAACTGTATAAGATGGAGAGGAAGGAGGCAAAGCTAGCGGTTACGATGGTGAAAACGACGGCTTTTGAACGCTTGTATGTGGAATTAGATGAGAAATACGGGGATAAGAAATTGTACAGACTAGCCAAGGCAAGGGAGATGAGAGCCCATGACTTGGATCACGTAAGGTGCATCAAGGAAGATGATGGTAAAGTACCGGTGGAGGAAGCGCATATTAGGCGGAAGTGGCAGTCTTACTTCCATAAACTCTTGAACGAAAAAGAAAATGGAGATATTGTGTTGGGAGATCTGGAGTATTCTGGTAGGTACCGGGATTTTGGGTATTGTAGAAGCATTAAGGTTGAGGAGGTTAAAGGTGATGTTCGCAGGATGCGCAGGGGACGAGCGACCGGCCCTGATGAGATCCTAGTTGAATTTTGGAAGAGCACAAGGAGGGCAGGTTTGGAGTGGCTGACAGAGTTGTTTAACATTTTTTTTAAGATGACAATAATGCCCGAAGAATGGAGGAGTACAATGATTCCGTTGTACAAAAACAAAGGTGATATCCAGAGTTGCAACACCTATAGGGGTATCAAGCTGCTGAGCCATACTATGAAAGTTTGGGAAAGGGTCGTGGAGATGAGGGTGAGGAGAGGCGTGCCTATTTCTGAGAACCAGTTTGGATTCATGCAGGGGCGTTCGACTACTGAAGTCATTCATCTTATTAGGAGGTTGTTGGAGAGGTGTAGGGAGATGAAGAGAGACTTACATATGGTTTTCATCGACCTCGAGAAGGCATATGACAAAGTCCGTAGAAAGGTTCTATGGAGATGTTTGGAGGTTAGGGGTGTACCTGTGGCGTACACTAGGGTGATTAAGGATATATATGATGGAGTTAAGATTAGGGTACAGTCAGTAGAAAGAGACTCGGATCACTTTCCAATGATGATAGGGATATACCAGGGATCATCTCTTAGCCCATTCATATTTTCCTTGGTGATGGAAGGACTGACACGACAAATCCAAGAGGAGGTACCATGGTGTATGTTATTAGCAGACGACATAGTCCTGATTGATGAAACTCGCAGCGGAGTGAACGCCAAGCTGGAGGTTTGGAGACAGACTCTAGAGTCTAAATGGTTCAGGTTGAGTAGGACCAAGATAGAATATTTGGAGTGCAAGTTCAGCAACGGGTACGACCCTGAGACAGGCGTGGAGGTGAGGCTTGGTACTCAGGTCATTCTAAAGAAATAAAGCTCCAAATACCTAGGGTCTATTATCCAAGAAAATTGAGAGATTGATGACGATATCACACATCGTATTGGGGCAGGGTGGATGAAATGGAGGCTCGCATCTGAAGTTTTGTGCGCAAAAAGGCGCCACCAAAACTTAAAGGCAAGTTTTATAGGGTGGTGGTTAGACCGACTATGTTGTATGGAGCGGAGTATTGGCCAGTCAAGACTTCGCACATACAAAAAATTAAAGTTGTGGAGATGAGGATGCTGAGATGGATGTGTAGGCATACAAGGAGAGATAGGATTAGAATGATGATATCCGGGACAAAGTAGGAGTGGCCTCGGTGGAGGATAAGATGCGGGAAGCGAGGTTGAGATGGTTCGGGCATGTGCAGAGAAGAGACACAGATGCCCCAGTGCGGAGGTGTGAGAGGTTGGCTATGAACGAGTTCAGGATGGGTAGAGGTAGGCCGAAGAAGTATTGGAGAAAGGTGATTAGATGTGATATGGCGCAGGTGCAACTTACTGAGGACATGACCTTAGATAGGGGATTGTGGAGGACACAAATTAGGGTAGAATGGTAGTAGGTAGTCGAGCGTAGTCCTACTTACGCTTACAAAATGATAGTTGTAGTGTTATTACTGTAGGCCCGATTAACCTATCACACTTATAGGCGCAGTATTGCTTTATAGTCCCTTGTAGTTTGATTTCTGCTGCTACGTATTCTTTGGTATACTTTGTTTATCTTATTTAGTTGTGTTAGCTACTGCTTCCTTTTGTTAGAATGCGCTACCATGGCGTATTCGATTTTGTTATCAACATGTTCACATTGATTTAATTTCTTGTATGAGTCTGACCGTTTCTCTTGCTTTGCTTGTGATTATGCTTTGTCTTGAGCCGAGGGTCTTCCAGAAACAGCCGCTCTACCTACCAAGGTAGAGGTAAGGTCTGCGTACACTCTATCCTTTCCAGACCCACGTTGTAGGATTTCACTGAGTATGTTGTTGTTGCTATAAAGCCTAAATAAGAAGATAGATGTGTGAAGTGCTTTAATTTGAACTATGTAATTGTAGCTAAACGTCTAAGATGGACTTGCGTATTCCCTTCGTTTTATGAAGGTGAGAATTGAACCGGAACCAGAACGTTAAATTTAATATTTTAGAAAGAGTACTCTTTTTTTTTATCAATAAACTTACCAGAGAGGTGACAAGAAATAAAAACCATTTGTATGCCTTTGTAGCTAATTCTAACACCAACTGCTCCTTTCTTTCTTCTGATTAACCATCCTAATCCTCCAACTTCGTGCTTATCCACCTTTACTTCTATATAAAGCCAAACATCATACATTAATTAATTAATAACCTAGCATCAAGATTTAATCAATTGGCATAAAGTTTAGTTTATTGGAGAAAGGAAAGATAGAAACTTATACCTCTTGTAAATTGCTCTGAGTTCTTCGGGCCAAACACATACAGTTGTACAGATTGCATTACTGATTTTCCGAAAAGCCTTCCCATCAAAATGAGTGAAAGAATGTCACAATATTAATAGAATATAGAAATTAACCAAAATTCATATATAAGTCAAATTCAATACTACAAAATTTAAGTTATCAGACAGTAAGGGCATGTTTGGGCCACCACCTTGTAAAATTTGGTGTAATATTGCGGTCTAATTACACAATTTAGATTGTTTGTCGTCTGGCCAAGTACATATTACTCTAAAATTTCCAATTAATTACACGGTGATTGTTAAACAGGTCCTAAAAGAAAGTGACTTTCTTGTAATGTTCTTTTGCTTGAATTGAAATCAGAATAAAACAAAATCCATATATGACCACTATATGTATCAAACAATTATATGTCATGATGCAACGTATATTACTACTACTACTACTACTCTTTTTCCTGGAAATTTAAACGTGACCACGAAAATTATGAAAGTTCAGACGCGGAATATCATAGAACATGACTTTTCTAGAATAAAAAATAGAAAATTGAAACTTAATAATGGAAGGAGAACGTGACTTTTCTAGAATAAGCTTAATAATGAAACTTAGTAACTCGTCATTGTCAAACCTTTGGGTGCTTCTTATTGTCTGGCTATATATGTATGTTTCAACTTATCATCTTTGCATTTATTTCCTTCATTTAAAAAAAAAAAAATACAACCTACCCTATGAAAAAGTGGACATGTCCCAATAATGTTTTGTTTACAAAATTGGTGCATTTGAAAGACGGAGAAACAAGAGAAAATTAAAGAGTTTAAATTTTATGCACGGACGATTTATAAATTCTACTTTATCAATTTTATCAATTTAATTTATTACTAGCTTACAAACGACACATAAATACACTTTGATATCTATATGGTAAACTGAATAAATGATCCACCGCAAATTAAATTGTGATAAAATCAAAAGAAATTACGTTGTCAGTTTACATAACTTAAATCTTGCAAAAATATAAAATGATATGCTAGAATGTGGGGGTTTATTTATATATATATATATACATACATATGAGTACCAGCCAAAGTGTTCTTCAACAACTTGCAAATGTTGTTTCGAGGTGCCTCTTGCAAACCCATCACAAATAGATCATATTTCCTCTCTTCACCAACTAGCTTTGCTATATCTTCGCACGGGACCTTCACATTATGCAAAAACATGTCAAAAAATTAAAAGGAAATTCACTTTAAAAAATAATAGAAATCAGTGACGGGCAACTCATGTCACTAAACAGAAAAATTGTATCCTATTAACACGAATTATCGATAGATTATCAAAAGCTCATGTTAGCTGCAGATAAACATAGTTAATTACCTGACCATTCATATTCCAAGTGACAAAATAGATGCAAATATCAGAACTTCCAGAGAACTCACAACGTTTCTGAACATCAACGGTCTTGATCCCTTCATGACTCCCCTCAAAACTATCTACCATTCCCATTGTTGCTGCTTTGCGTCTCTTCATTTTGTACTTCCTTCAGAAGAAGAAAAAAACAACCACAAAAATTAACTTTCACAATTCTCAAACAATAATTAATAAACTGATAACAGCTAAAAGGGAAGTAGAAAATTACCTTGATGCTTCGAAAAGTTTCACACAAAGCCCCTCCATTGAGAAACGATATTAAAGAACGCTTGCTGTTTTCTTGAATCACGAGTACTGTGCTTGAACGGGAAACACAAATTTTTAAATTGTAAGATATGAAAATTGATTGACTTTTGACATTCAAAGTTCGTTTCTTCTCTCTATATATATATAACAGTGGGCAGTGAGAAAATATAATGCAATTGGAAGAAGAAGAAGATAAGTCAAGGGTTTGGGGATGATTAGATATGGAGTTTTCTCATTCCCCAAAAGCTAGCTAATGAGGGGAGGACTTTCTAACACTCCCCCTCGCACAATCAGACCTAGTTAATTGGAGCATGAACAATATCGATGTGGGACTTTCTAACACTTTCCCGCACGATCAGACCTAGTTAACTAAAGCGTGAACAATATAATATGGGAGCCCAACATCGGTGAACAAAGAATCCTCTATCAATGTGGGACTTTCTAACACTCCCCCGCACGATCAGACATAGTTAACTGGACCGTGAACAATATCGATGTGATACTTTCTAACACTTCCATGCACGACCAGACCTAGTTAAATGGAGCGTGGACAATATAATATGAGGGCACAACATCGGTGAACAAAGAATCGGGATGGGTCTGACTCTGATACCATATAAAAAATAGATTTTTGGCTTAATTCAACCCCAAAAGCTAGTTCGAGTATGACTTAAATAAACCAATAGTTTTAAATAATAAATTTCGAATTCAGTAAATCAAAAGAACTATGATAGAATCCGGAATTAGAACTCAGAATATTTAAGATTAGTTCAAATCCACCTAGGTAATGGAATGGAAACATGGACTTCTTATATGGACTTGGACAATCCTCACCCTACAAGTTAGCTTTTGGGGTTGAGTTAGACCCAAGATCTATTATTTACATGGTATCAGAATCAGACTCATTCCAATTCTATGTTCACCGATATTGAGTCCCCAAATTATGTCATCCACGCTCCAGTTAACGGGGTCTGGGCGTGCGGGGAGTGTTAAGAGTTCCACATAGGTAATGGAATGGGAACATTGACTCCTTATATGGACTTGGACAATCTTCACACTACAAGCTAACTTTTGGGTTGAGTTAGGCCCAACATCCATTCTTTGAGGGTTATCCAAATTCATATAAGAAATTTATGTTCTCATTCCATTATCTACGTGGGACTATTAACAATTACTTAGTCAAATTATACAATAAAGGAGGGACTACAAGTTGAAATACTCTTCTGACTTTTAGAGTTCATAATCTAATACTCCATTTACATTATTGAGATATGTTCATACTAATGTTGTTTCGAATGCTCCAAAAACTAATAAATGTAGGTAGGTCATTGGGGTACCAAAATTAAGAGGGACACTTGTAAGCTTTTGGGTGGAGTAACGTGAGAAGCTTACATAAGTTAATTGATTAGCCTTCTTGAATTTTGAAAATCTCTAGTCAAGTGTCAAATTCATGAAAGTAGTATATACAGATATCAAAAAAATGATTCCGTCAAGCAAAAATGTACGTATCGCAACTCCAATGGCACGTTTGTATTGTATTTGTATCGACGTTTTCTGTTTAGCGGTATTTTTTGGAGCGCAGCCTCCTTGAATTAATTAAAGCAAATGACAGTCTATCTTTTATTGATAGTATAAAGTTTGTTTTTAGATTTTTATACTGCTTGCGAAGCGTAGCTTATTTTATGAGTCTTCGTTCCAAAAAATTAATGAGTTGCTAATCCACATTTAAAAGTAGATAATTATTTGTTACTAGCTTTTAAATGATTACATAGTTTAATAATAAAAACAATATTTTTAAAAATAATATTTTCAATATATAAATTTTTAATCTAAGTTATTCATGTGTATATTTGAGCCTATGAAATGAGAGACAAATTCGAACTAAAAAAGGTAACAATGAAACGATAGAACTTTTTTTAAAGGGTAAATCAGTAGGGGATCACAAAATGTGAAATCAAACGTCCACTAATATAAGCTGAAAATTCAGACAATCAGTTAACTGATCTACTAAAATTCCAATGTGAACTAATAGAAGTTGTAACTCTGCATCCTAAAGAAACAACTCAATGGTAAGAGGTTCACAAATTGAATTATAGTTGGCGAATTTAAATCTCAATGACCTTACACCTCCTTAGAATTAACTTTGCAGCTAGTCTTGGCTCATGGAGTTAGCCATAGCCTTAGATGACCCAAAGTTGCCATTCACTTGTTGATCTGGGCCTTTCAGACACTGTCCATCAGGTGATTTGCAGGGACGATTTACAAGTATAGCCTTGAAAAATGAGTGGTTATTTGTCCGATAGACAAAACTTCAAGTTTAATAATTTTTAATTTTTTACCTTAAAAGTTTACCCATGAACAAGTCGGGATCAAAAGGTCAAAACCATCCATTTCATAGGGCAAGTGTAACTTCTTGGATTTGCACCTTAGGGAATTTCTGCACTGCTATTTAAATACTATTCCCAATTTTAAAATTATACCAAAATAAATTTTTAGAGTTTTATGAAAAATTCTGAACCAAAACATCCTTAAATGGTATTGTAGGGATCTATTTAAAATGATACTGATAATTGTGATATCATGATAAATCAATAAGACTTCATATTTTATTCAACCTAGACTTATTCCACAATACCTGTGTCACAAACTCTACCAATTTATTGTCATTTCAAGTTTTTACTCAAGATACCTCATCTAAACTTATTTCCTTTTTATTTTACGTCCTCTCCTTTATTTTTTCAATTTCACTTGTGATACTTCTTTCCTTTATTTTTTCTATTTCAATCATAATATTTCTCTTTTACTATTTCAAGCAACAACAAAAAAATATGTCTTAAAAGGGTGATATATAAATCATAATAAATTGATAGGACTTCATCGTATATTCAACATATTTGTCCTATTTGGTTACTCCCCAACTGTATCAGGTCATCGTGATTTCTCTGTAAATTTAACATGTTTTTTTTGTTAAAATTAAAACTAGTAAAGTTATCTTTTCTTCACCATTCTTAAATCTACTTGACAATTCAACGGAAATGTTATGCATGAATAAACATATTTGAGGTATACAACAAACACAAAACAAAAGAGTATTTGAAACAGAAAAAATAAGCTAAGTCACCATTTAATAATTCCATCGGAAATGAAAGTAACCATGAAAACTGTAAAGAATGTATCTTGGGTCTAACTCAATCCAAAAGCTAGCTTGTAGGGTGAGTATTGTCCAAGTCCATATAAGGAGTCTATGTTCCCACTTCATTTTCAATGTGGGAAACTTAACACTCCCCCGCACACGCCCAGACCTCGTTAACCGGAGCGTGGACAATATAATTTGAGGGCCCAACATCGGTGAACGAAGAATTGAAATGAGTCTGACTCTGATAACATGTAAAGAATGGATTTTAGGCCTAACTCAACTCCAAAAGCTAGCTTATAGGGTGAGGATTGTCCAAGTCCATATAAGGAGTCCGTGTTCCCATAAAAATGTTACTCTAGGCAGTGCTGGAAATTTGGTCAAGTTTTTCGCTCATTTGCCTCATCTTCAAAGGCTCGAAGTACAGAGCTTTTTCTTGAAGGTATTTTTCATACTTACCTTTCGTGCTATGAGTGTAGATTTCTCCAGAGTTCATGGAAACTTCTCTTCCAAGCATTTGTTTTCTGTTAGACTTTGGCATAAAAAGATGTTTGACAATCAAAAGTATGGAGCTGGATCTTTTAATTTCTGGTGTTCGGTTGTGTAACATAAAGCAATATCATTAGGGCCACTTCATTATGAATCTCCAACATTCACTGCCCATTAGTACTCACTAGTTCTTATTTGAAACAATTCTAATCACCCTTTGGTATCTACTATTTCAAAATACGCCATCACCACATCTTGCCACTACTTTCTACCACTGCCATTGGCTTCATTTTAGATTAACTGGACAATAGTTAAGTATAGGTTTCTCTTAAAAAGATTTTCCCAGATACACTGTTGTATAATATATTTTGTGCCCAACCTAACAGAGCCTTACTGTTTTTATTCTTTTAATTAATATGTAAAATTTCTTTAATGGATGCCTTTGCTTGTCTATTATGCTCATTACAAATGCTAATCATTGTTATACCCGCAGTACCCAGCGGATGGTAAGTATAACACCCCGTATTTTCAAGCGATGATTTGAGCATCTAGACGTATGCAAGTAAGACTCGAGTTTTGGAGAATTTATGTCATATTCACGCATGTAAATAAGGAGCTTAGTATATAAAAGGATAAAACCTCTAGATAATTTTGAACGTAACAAGTGTGACGACAGGGATTAATAATAGTTGTATGTCCCCAAATAGGTTATGGACTAGTGCTATATCACACGATTATGACATTGTGTATATGAAGGTTTTATAAATCATTAAGATTTAAGTGAATTGAGATCAAGAAATTAATTGAAATTATTGAATAATTATTATGTGGACATGGTCCACATGTATTGTGAACAAATGATAGAAGACGCATGTATTTCGTACATGTAAAAGTGTTACGTGGAATGATCTGGTAATGTTAATTGAATGACTAGCCTAAGGAGTTACACATGTAAAAGGGGTGGAGCAATATTCCTTATGTTTTATTGTCACTTTCAAGACTTTTGGTTATAAATAAAATTGATAAGATTTCATTCTATTTGTGAGATTCTCTCGTTTTAGATATTAACAAAGAGTGCAACAACTTTAATTGATTTTTTTCCCACTTCAACTAAGTGTTTTATGACTTAATCCTTCCAACGTAGCAGTAACGTTGTTAACATAGCAGCCACATTGTTTCTACTTTAACGAAACGAAGGTATGTTAAGATAAATTATATCCTTCTTTTGACATGTTTCATGTAACAAAACGTAACCGTGATATTGTTTCATAAATTATTCTACTCTTAGTAGTTAAAAATGTTCCTGTTATTGATTTCTATGTTAAAAAGCATGTAAAAATATGTTCCTAAATCCTTATTGAGGTATATGGAAAGATGTTAATATTTTCAATGTTAGCCGAAGGTACAAAGATATTATGTCATCCGATAAGTTCAGAATGTTTCATTATTATTCATGCATTTTCATTTACATTATATTCATGTATTACCCTGAACCCACATGTGTTATGCACACTACTATATGATAATATTATATATATGTAGGGGATGGGGAAAAAGGAAGGCGTTATATACGCACACCACCTGCAGCTGATACAGACTATCACGATAAGAAAGATGCTCTTGTGTGGCCAATATGATATGATGCCCTTGTGTGGCCGATATGAAATAATACCCACAGAGGCTGTTATGGAAAGGAAGATGCCCTTGTGTGGCCAATATTTATATGTATACCACATTTGTATTGTGCATAACATTTAGACATATGTATTAGGGCCCTCAGAGACATTTCTTCGCTAGTCACCGTTTACATCGGTTGTTCTTTATTCATAAGCTATCTTAAATCATTGTTTACATTTCTAATTATTATGTATCTCTGTGATGATATTTCTTATGCCTGACATACTCGGTACCTCAGTCGTACTAACGTCCCTTTTGTCGGGGACGCTGCGTTTCATTCCTGCAGGTTCACGTAGACAGGGCGACGATCCACGTTAGTTGGTTGCTGACTCAACTGATTTTGGATCACTCCCCTTGTTTCTGAGTGTCGGTCTAATCTCGGTACGGTATATTTTTGCTTGTACATATGGCTATGGCGGGGCCCTGTCCCGACCTTTTGATGTTGTGTACTCTTTAGAGGCTTATAGACAGGTGTCATGTATATAGTTGTCATGAATGATCTTGTCGGCCTTGGTATGTATATAGATAAGTTGGGGCTTTCCAGATTAAGATTTTACAGTCCTTTTTTGGCTTACTGTTTTCATGTGTCAGTAAAGTATTGGGGGATGACCCTTGTGGCCCGTGTTTGGGTATGATTAGATGTTGATGATATGATTAGTGGTACTCGGCAGGTAAGGTCCGGGTGCCCGTCATGACCCTCCGGTTTGGGTCGTGACAAACTTGGTATCAGAGCATGTCTGTCCTTGGAAGTCTACAAGCCGTGTCTAGTAGAGTCTTGTTTATGGGTGTGTTGTGCACCACACTTATAAGGAGGAGGCTATTTGGCATTTAAGGATGGTTTCCACTCTTTCATCTCATAGATCGTGCTATAAAATTGAGTTATAAGCACTTCACTCCTAATCCGCCTCGTGTTTATGATTCCAGCAATGCCTACAACAAGGAAGAAGTTCAAGAGTGTGAGGGCATTGGATATGTCTGCATGCAAAGGTACCAGTCGATTGTCGCCCCCCAGTTTGGTATAAACGTGTTGCTAGACACTCAGCCAATATCTATTCCTCCTTATAGAATGGCTCCAGCTGAATTGAAATAATTAAAAGAGTAATTAAAAGATCTGCTTAAGAAAGGCTTTATTAGGCCCAGCATATCTCATTGGGGTGCGCCAGTATTGTTCGTACGAAAGAAAGATGGTTCGTTATGAATGTGTATCGACTATCGACAGCTGAATAAAGTCACTATCAAGAACATGTACCCTCTTCCCAGAATTGATGATTTGTTTGATTAATTACAATGTGCAAGATGTTTTTCAAAGATCGACCTAAGGTTAGGGTACCATCAGCTAAGGGTTAAGGAGAAGGACATTCCAAAGACGGCTTTCATGACAAGGTATGGGCATTTTGAGTTCTTAGTAATGTCATTTGGACTCACAAATGCACCATCAACATTTATGGATCTAATAAACAACGTGTTTCGCCCATTTCTGGATGTATTTGTGATAATATATATAGATGATATTTTGGTTTACTCTCACTCAGAAGCGGAGCATGTGGATCATTTGCAGATAATATTACAGACGCTCCGGGATCACAAGTTGTATGCTAAGCTCTCCAAGTGTGAGTTTTGGTTGAATTCAGTGGCTTTTCTTGGTCATATAGTGTCAGACGAGGGTATAAGAATTGACACTCAGAAGATTGAAGCGGTGAATAATTGGCTGGGGCCTACGACTCCATCAGAGGTTCGCAACTTTCTAAGCTTAGCCAGCTATTATAGGAGGTTTGTAGAAGGGTTTTCTACCATATCAGCACGATTAACAAAGTTGACACAAAAGGCCATAAAGTTCCAGTGGTCCGATACTTGTGAGTAGAGCTTCTAAAAATTAAAGGAAAGATTAACACCGGCACCAGTTCTTACTCTTCCAGAGGGTCTAGAAGGCTCTGTTGTGTATTGTGATGCCTCGGGAGCAGGTCTAGGATGCGTGCTAATGCAACATAGTAAAGTGATTGCCTATGCTTCAAGGCAATTGATGAAACATGAGAAAAACCATCCGACACACGATTTGGAGTTGACCGCAGTGGTCTATGCACTGAAGATTTGGCGGCATTACCTGTATGGTGTTCATGTAGACATTTTCACGGATCATAAAAGTCTGCAATACATATTTAAACAGAAAAAGTTAAACCTGAGATAGAGGAGGTGGCTTGAATTATTGAAGGATTATGATGTGGACACTTTATATCATCCCGGTAAAGCTAACGTTGTAGCAGGCGCGCTCAGTTGTAAGTAAATGGTCAGCTCAATGCCGGTGCATGTCGAGAGGAATGAGTTAGTAAGAGAGCTCCATCAGTTAGCTAGTTTTGGAGTCCGACTAACGTTTCGATGTATGGTGGTTTTGTGATTCAGAATATGTCAGAATCGTCCCTTATATCGGAAGTTAAGGAACGTTAGTGGGAAGACCCCAGTTTGAGAAAAATCAGAGAAGGCATTCAACAGAAGAAGATCACAACCTTTGAGATTTACGAGCATGAGATTCTCAAGCACCAGGGCCGTCTATGTGTTCCAAATGTAGAAGGATTACGAGATAGAATTTTGACAGAGGCCCATTGCTCACGGTATCCTATTCACCCGGGATCTACTAATATGTTTCATAATCTCAAGAGTATTTACTGGTGGAACGACGTGAAGAGGAACGTGGCGGAATTTGTAGCTCAGTGTCCTAATTGTCAGCAAGTAAAAATAGAACACCAAAAGCCAGGTGGTTTGACTCAGAATATTGAGATTCCGATGTGGAAATGGAAATGATTAATATGGATTTCATTACGAATTTATCTCGCTCCTATCGTAAGTTTGATTATATTTGGGTAATTGTTGACAAACTAACCAAATCAGCTCATTTCTTACCAGTCAAAACTACTTACACAACCGAGGATTACACGAAGTTGTATGTTAAGGAGATTGTTCGCCTTTATAGTGTGCCTATTTCTATCATATCCGACTAAGGTGCACAGTTTACAACTAACTTCTGGAAGTCATTTCAAAAAGGTTTAGGTACCCAAGTTAATCTTAGTACAACTTTCCATCCTCAAACAGACGGGCAAGCCGAGCGTACAATTCAGATGCTCGAGGACATGCTACGAGCTTATGTATTGGATTTTAAGGGAAGTTGGGATGATCATTTACCGCTTATTGAGTCCGCATACAATAACGGTTATCATTCTAACATTAAAATGGCTCCATATGGGGCTTTGTACGGACGGAGATATAGATCTCATGTCGGATGGTTCGAGGTAGGCGAATCAGAGTTATTTGGGCCTGACATAGTCTACCAAGCCATAGAGAAGGTAAAGCTGATCCAAGAATGACTGTTAACCGCACAGAGTCGTTAGAAGTCATATTTAGATGTGCGATGACGAGACTTAGAGTTTCAGGTAGATGATTGGGTCTTTTTAATGATTTCGCATATGAAGGGTGCAATGAGATTCGGGAAGAAAGGAAAGTTCAGTCCAAGGTATATTGGGCCGTATCGCATAATTCGACGAATTAGCCAAGTAGCTTACGAATTGGACTTGCCTTCAGAGTTGGAGTTTGTTCATCCGATTTTCCATGTTTCTATGTTGAGAGCATGCGTTGGAGATCCTTCTCGGATTGTACCGATTGACGATGTCGAGATTACAGATGATTTATCATATGAAAAGGTTTCTATTGCTATCCTAGATCGACAAGTCCATAAGTTAAGGACTAAAGAAGTTGCCTCCGTGAAAGTACTTTGGCAGAATAAGAATGTGGAAGAAATGACATGGGAGGCGGAAGAAGAGATGAAACACAAATATCCATACCTATTCCAGACCAACGCCGAGGTTTTGAAAGAAGCATAAGGTGAGTTCTATTTCATAATATTATAATTAATGATTGAGGACCATGTAAGGTCTTATGTAATGATGTATGTTTCATTAGAAAGCCGTGAAAAAAATATATAGTTGCACTTTCTGGTTACATGACGGAGATTGAATATGTCACCCCAACATTCGAGGATGAATGTTTCTAAGGGGGGAATGATGTAACACCCCGTACTTTCGGGACATGGTTTGAGCATCTAGACGTATGCAAGTAAGACCCGAGTCTTGGAGAATGTATGTCATATTTACGCATGTAAATAAGGAGCTTAGTATATAAAAGGATAAAACCCCGAGATAATTTTGAACGTAACAAGTGTGACGACGGGGATTAATAATAGTTGTATGTCCCCAAAGAGGTTATGAACTAATACTATATCACACGATTATGACATTGAGTATATAAAGGTTTTATAAATCATTAAGATTTAAGTGAATTGAGATCAAGAAATTAATTGAAATTGTTGAATAATTATTATGTGGACATGGTCCACATGTATTATGGACAAATGATAGAAGATGCATGTATTTTCGTACACGTAAAAGTGTTAGGTGGAATGATCTGGTAATGTTAATTGAATGACTAGCCTAAGGAGTTACACATGTAAAAGGGGTGGAGCAATATTCCTTATGTTTTATTGTCACTTTCAAGACTTTTGGTTATAAACAAAAGTGATAAGATTTCATTCAATTTGTGAGATTCTCTCGTTTTAGATATTAACAAAGAGTGCAACAACTTTAATAGATTTTTTTTCACTTCAACAAAGTGTTTTATAACTTAATCCTTTCAACGTATCAGTAACGTTGTTAGCATAGCAGTCACGTTGTTTCTACTTTAGCGAAATGAAGGTATGTCTAAATATGTTCCTAAATCTTTATTGAGGTATATGGGAAAGATGTTAATATTCCAATGTTAGCCGAAGGTACAAGAATATTATGTTATCCGATAAGTTCAGAATGTTTCATTATTATTCATGCATTTTCATTTGCATTATATTCATGTATTACACTGGACCCACATGTGCTATGCACACTACTATATGGTAAATATTATATATATGTAGGGGATGGGGAAAAGGGAAGACGTTATATACGCACACCACCTGCAGCTGATACAGACTATCACGATAAGAAAGATGCTCTTGTGTGGCCAATATGATATGATGCCCTTGTGTGGCCGATATGAAATAATGCCCACAGAGGCTGTTATGGAAAGGAAGATGCCCTTGTGTGGCCAATATTTATATGTATACCGCATTTGTATTGTGCATAACATTTAGGCATATGTATTAGGGCCTTTATTGCTAGTCAGTCGTTTCTATCGGTTGTTTCTGTTGTCGGCTGTTTCTATCGGCTATCTTCGTCGACTGTTTCTGTTTCTAATTATTATGTATCTCTGTGATGATATTTCTTATGCCTGACATACTCGGTACCTCAGTCGTACTAACGTCCCTTTTGTCGGGGACGCTGCGTTTCATTCCTGCAGGTTCACGTAGACAGGGCGACGATCCACGTTAGTAGGTTGCTGACTCAGCGGATTTTGGAGCACTCCCCTTGTTTCGGAGTGTCGGTCTAATCTCGGTAAGGTATATTTTTGCATGTACATATGGGTATGGCGGGGTCCTATCCCGACCTTTTGATGTTATGTACTATTTAGAGGCTTGTAGACGGGTGTCCTGTGTATAGTTGTCATGTATGACCTTGTCGGTCTTGGTATGTATATAGATAAGTTGGGGCTTTCCGGATTAAGATTTTACATAGTCCTTTTTCGGCTTACTATTTTCATGTGTCAGTAAAGTATTGGGGGACGGCCCTTGTGGCCCGTGTTTGGGTATGATTGGATGTTGATGATATGATTAGTGGTATTCGGCAGGTAAGGTCCGGGTGCCCGTCATGACCCTCCGATTTGGATCGTGACAGTAAGATACCAGGAAGACTACCTACGCCTTGTGACGAACTCGGTTTTCTTTCAATACGTATAAATTTCAACCATTTGGATGAGTGTCTGGCAGCACTTTGCCTTCTCAGAAGTTCCCCTAACTTACAAGAGCTTGAGATGTTGGTGAGTTTCAGATATCACTTGAATTTCATTAGGACCAATCATAAACTGGCTTCAACATGCTTTACTGCATGGATATATTCATGTATATTTCTCACGGTATCTACTGAACTGTGCTTTTAAGTTCTGTACATTCATGCCGTTGTCTTTTTGTAGACACGCATAGAAGAACAAACTGCTTTGAGAACAGTTGCCGATGTTATGGAAGAGAATTATCAGAATTGTATGTTTAATCAATTGCGGCGTGTTAAGATTGCTGGTATATCTGGCCTTAAGCAAGAGCTGAATTTCATCAATTTTCTGCTTGCAAATTCACCTATTCTTGAAAGGATGACAGTTAAGCCAGCTTCGGTTGATGGTGTTGGATATATAAAACAATACGGAAAGTAAATAAATATTACAAGTGTTCGAAAGGATAAACAAATAAGTCAATATTCAGAACTGTCGCAAGCTTGTTGAATGTTGAATTTTGATAACCTGAAATCAAGAAACACTAAATCTGGATTGTTACAACTGTGGCCGAGTCGAGAGATGACTCTCTGTCTTTAAAACAAGATTGCCCCGTATATATGCTTTTACGTTAACATGCAATAGTCTCCCAAGATAAAACAACAACTAATCAACACTATAAAGCAAATAGGTTGATTCTGACGAAGAAAACAAACACGAAACGACTTGCTGAAAAATAGAAAAGGAAGGAAGAGTTTTTCTGTTTTTGTCCACTGTTTGTACTCACGTTTTGGACTGATTTGTTTCTCTCTGTGTAGTCTCCACAATTGAGTCAAAAGGCTTCAATATATAGCATAAGGAGAGGGACTTTTCAACTGCCAAGTAATGACCATTAGTGAGGGAGTTAATCAGCCATTAGTGGCTGATTTAATGTGCAACATAAAGGAGCTTTTAGGGAGGAGATTAAGTGCAAATTAATGGAGTTTTAACGGATTAATAGAGTTTTAACGCTCCAAAAATCAACCCAAACGGCAGGCAGAAAGCAGAAACTTTCTGTCTTCCGTCGTTCCCAATTTCATCTTTTCGGAAACTTCAGGGACCAAACTGTAAATATTAAGCAATTTGGGGGTCCAAAGAGATAATATCAGAAGAAGCTCGTGTCCCGTGACCCGATACCGGACGGGCGGTGGCGGCGCGCGTGTGGACGTAGCCTTGAACCCAAGCACATCTAGGTCTTCCCTCCTTCAAACACATGGGTTACCCCTTGGGGTCATAAACCCTTAAGCCAATTTTGAAATTTATAAAGAGAACAATTCTTCCTTTTCCCACCGATGTGGTAGATTTGTTCCACACCATATGTTCATGCCTCAAACACCTCTTTCGTGGACCATTATCTCTTTCATTTCTCAACGAAATTTGACGATCCTTGGCCCTACGGTCATCTACTCACTTAGTAGATTATGCACGTGTGAAGAGATAAAGCTTCCAACATGCGTAACCCTAGTGTTTAAGTCATTAAATATGGGTGGACGCATCTCCTCACCAAAGGCAAATTTCCAACCGATGGTGCATGGGAGATGCTAAAAGAGTTGCTTCGCTTCAGGAGAGCTTCGGTACAAGCTGAATGAATGTTAGATAGAACACCCTTTTAATATTTGATAGATAGAACACACTTTTAATAGTTGATTATATTCTCAACACTGAAACTGTTTACCTTGACCCTTAATTGATAGCATATCTAAGCTGGGGAGCCTGAGGTCTAGTAAGATCTAAGGGTGTTTACTATGGAAATTGCCTATATTAGTCAAAAAGCTAGTGTAGAAACTGAGCTAGACTGTCTGATGAAACTGATGTTAAATGAAAGCACCAACGTGGTCGGCATAGGGATTGGAAACAGAAAGATGATAATTCATTCTCTTGTTTGGTCAGTGTTTGAACTATGCAAGTGTCCTTGTAGAATTCTTGAAATTTCTGAACAATAGTAGTTACATATTTGTACTTATCTCTTAGATAGAGAGATGAGTCCAGAGGGCAACTGATCCCTCTTGTACTTCTATGATGCTAAACCCCAATATTGTGTCTTGTGCTCATGTTGGAAGTGTTGTCAAACATGTGTTATTATTGTCTTGAAGAAGGTAGTTGAACTGCTACTTAGTATTCATCTCTTACATTCTTGTAGTAGTTATCGATTTCTTTAATGGTGATAAGAAATGAGAACCTAAATGGCCTTGGGGCCTTTACGAATATGAAGAGGTATAAATATTGCCCACTAGCCACTTCTAGGCCATGTAATTGAAAAATGATTAAGATACGGAGTTTCATTCGTGGAATTCAGGACATAAACTATTTTTCAATTATACTTTAGTGAAAAGGTTGAATGGCTTGAGTATTGCCACTTGAACATTGCATTGAAAAGGAAGGGAATAGAAAATTAGCAGTAATAACGAGCATTTTTTACATAAAGCTTTCATTCACTGAATAAAGTCTAGTATAAAAAATTGACCATAACCAATATTAACCATCGGTAACATATGAAAAGATTCGTCCCATTACTTTTTATCGTGTCATTAAATCCACATAGTTTGTCCACATAGCACAGAGTATAGCATCCTATTCTAGTACTCCTACTAAATTTTACATATCATAGTAATATTATCATGATTCATCATTATATTATTAAAAGAAAAATAAAATTTATAGAGGGTTAATTTTATAAAGTTGCTGTTATAAATAAAAAATTATTATAAAAAAAATATGAAAATTGATTTTTGAGTAAAACTTGATTATTATGGGGATGGTACATTCTGAGGGTATTTGTCATAGGGATAAGAGGCTGGGGATTCATAAGTCCTTTGAACCAAACAGGCCTTTACCCATCCTCTCCTTCCCTTCACCCTTCTCAAATGGCGATTTCGGTGGCTTCTCTCACTTCATCGTTTCGTTGTCTTTCATTCTCTTCTGAAAAACCCTATGCCGTATCCCTCACACATTCAAAGCAACTCTCATTGTCTCTCACTTCCAAAATCCCTTCGCTAGTAGTATCAGCTTCCGTCGCCGAAGCACCGGCGCCGGAAGAATTGGAAACGAGAGAGGAACTGTTGAAGCTGGTGAAAAGTAGACTTCCTGGCGGTTTCGCTGCTCAGCCTCTTCACGGAACTGGTAGACGTAAAAGCGCTAGTGCCCGTGTTGTCCTTCAGGAAGGTTCTGGAAAAATTATCATCAATTATCGTGATGCCAAGGTAGACAGATTACTTCCTTACGCTCCCTGCTTTGCTTTAATCATAATTGCATTTTGTAGTTTAGTTGTCTATGCGCTTCTCTTTTACTTTGTCACGTTTGGCTTCAGGGTTAAATTGAATTAGATTAATTTAATATTTTAAAATTAAATTTTAGATATTCAAACTATTATAAATTGCAATTCTTCTCGGGAAAATGTATGTTAAATGTTGGTCAAAGTTCATGTAGTTGCAAGCGAAGCATGTCAAGTAAAAGTGAATAGAGGGAGTATTTTAAGGCGTTCTTTTGAAATTGGTTATTCAGATGAGCAAGTGCAATTGCAGAAAGTAGGACTTTTGTTTTGTCTCACCGTGGAATACATTGTTATTGTTACACTTAGATTAGGTCTGGTTATAACATTGTTTGCCAAGATGCTGTTGGTATCAGTGGAGATTTGTGTGTGTTGATTAAGTGTGAGATTTCGGGAACCTAATGTGCTTTAATTGACAAAGTGTTTAGTATTCGATGAAATGTACCAATTAGAGCAGAATGCTTGCAGAAGATTCATATAGCCAATCCCAGATAGTTTGCCATTGAAGCTATTCTGTATTTTTTTTAATAACCGTGGTGTCCGAGCCAGCTTGTGCACACCTTTGACTAATTTCATAGGGTACTTGCTACTTCCCACCGGCACAAGTACTAGATAACTCTATTCACCAAGGCTTGGCAGATGGGAAAAAATAACCAATACACAATACTTTGATGACCATGAAGCTATTATGTATTTATGGGGAATTATCTCTCATTAGGAAAAAAATGATAAGGAAAACAAATGCAGATGATAATTTGAATTTTTTTTCAATGGTCTCAAATATCTGCATTAGGTAATATCATGCTCAGTTTCATACATGAAGCAGGTAGCCCATTGGTTTACATGGATATATTGACCACGATTCTCATATGTCTTATTTTAAAGTTGCTGAATTAGGTCACTTGAAATCGATGTAGATAGAAGGATTTAAGAAGGTACATGGGACTTGATAATGTTCTATGTGAAGAAATTCATATATCAAGGGACAACTCTCTTAGTGTATAGAGATTGTAGAGTAGGACATCTGACCTTGAAAAGCAAAGAGAAAACAGAAGCAGAGAAAGTATAACTGGTATCTTTGAGTTTCCTGGGAAATGCATGCATAAACTAGTTTTCTGGATCATCGATGACTATAACAGAATCATGAGAAGAACACAACTTCTCTGTTTCAAATTGCATAAATAAAAGCATGGCAGAAGTTGAATAATCAAATTAGATAAGTAGGACGTGCTAAGTTAATATAAGGAATTAAGTTGTGTTTTGCAGACTTGAAAACCCTTGGGATCAACAGGTGTATGAAAGTTGTGCTTTTATGACGCTGCCATGTGAAACAAAAAGTGCTTTTTAAAATTATTGAGTCTCTAATTCGTATACTCGAGGTCCGTTGGGGTAAGTCATCAACATTCTGATTAGCATTGCCTGCTTCTATTTGTAAGCAATGTACTGCTTCGTTGCTTTTTTATATGAGGCTTAACATTTGTCATGATTTGCAGGAATATCTTCAAGGAAATCCATTGTGGATTCAATATGTGAAAACTCCACTGGCCACTTTAGGATATGAGGCTAGCTATGATATTTTTGTCAAGGTGGAAGGCGGTGGTCTTTCTGGGCAGGCTCAAGCAATCTCCCTTGGCATTGCTCGTGCACTCCTAAAGGTTAGTGAGAGCCATAGAAAACCATTGAGGGAGGAGGGTCTGCTAACTAGAGATGCCAGAGTTGTGGAGCGGAAGAAAGTTGGTCTCAAGAAGGCTCGCAAGCGTCCACAATTTTCCAAGCGTTGAGGTACACTCCGAATAAAATTTCACTAAAACTTTGTGTGCTATTCCACTGAAGCACACATATGCAAGAGCTTCTGATGCAATTTACTCACGTTTTTTTCTGCTTTCCCTTTCTATGTTGGTACTTATTCACTATGGCTGCATTTGGTAGCAAGGTATGTAAAATCATCATACATCATTGCTGTATTGAGTTAAAGATAGATTAAAAAGAAAATCTGAGAATGAGCATTTACATAGGTATCTGCCAGAGATGATGCTAGAATTTTTCAAACTTGATTGTTTCTTTAGAGGTTTTCTTATTTATTTATACGTAATTGATTGATCACAGTGAAACTCACAGGCATATTATGGATTTTTCAACACACTTTTTTCCCCTTTTCGAATAAATGCACAATGTAAACCATAATTTGTGTTTGTAATTTGGTTTCTACTTTTGGTTTGCAGATTTTGTGGTTTATTGACCCAGATTGGGGAAAGAGCATATCAATGATCTGATTTGACTGTTGAAGATCAGGAAATGTTTCAGATCTATCACTCAAATGCTGCTTGTAAATTTTGTATCAGTCCTGACTCAGAATTACAATATGTTCTGTTGAAGGTATTTTTGAGTTTAGTGTCTTGTAACTGGTCTATGTCTCGATTCACATGATAAACATACACAGGAAATACGTACACTTTGACTATCTATCATACTATTTTGTAATTCAAACGTGAAATACGCCAAACTTTTCCCGTATATAATTACAGGTATAAAAGTCGAGTTCAGAAAATGTTGTTGATTTTGACGTGTGATTTTATTTTTCACCAGGTAAATGTTCGTCTAAACAGTGTAACATTGAAAGAGAAAATTATGTAGTGCTTGCGATTAATTCATAGGGGACAGGGACAGGGACGGGCAATAAAAATATTTATCACTATGTACACTTTTATGTTTAAAGTTGATTTTATGTTGATGCACACACTAAAGTTGATTGCCATTTGAACAATTGGTGGAAATAGTAAAAAGTGTTATTATCATTTCAAATGCTTAAACACTAGTTGTAGATACTCCTCCATTAGATAAAAATTCCTATCTTAGTAGTATCTACAACATTAGCACTTTTTCTTTTTATTTTGACCCTTGAATCTTCTTTTTTGTTTTTGTCTGTTTTTGGTAACTTTCTTTAAAGTATAAAGTAAAAACCGTGTTTCTTCCTCCAGTATTACATGTCGTGTTCACTTACCTTTCATTTGGTGATAATTTGCAACAAAAAAGGGAATTCTTCGTCCACTCGTTAAAAGCAATGT
Organism: Anisodus acutangulus; assembly: GCA_029783415.1. NCBI lineage: Eukaryota > Viridiplantae > Streptophyta > Magnoliopsida > Solanales > Solanaceae > Anisodus > Anisodus acutangulus. The sequence continues at coordinate 3,913,500 of CM056503.1, forward strand.
TTGTTTATTGAATAATATCTAACCCACATAACAAGGTGAATACTTCTTGTCCAAAATCCAAATACATTTTGGCCCTATTATCTACAAATTTGAAAAAATTACCTGGAGAAACAAGGTTCCAGGCTTCCAGCTCATTAGTTTTTACTTCCCAAACTTTCAAGTCACCACAATAACAACAATAATATAATAAAAATGATAAAATTTACCGCTTTCAAATATAGATTAATTCACAACCAACTACACTTTAAACAATTCCCGATCACAATAAAATTAAATCCATAAATAAATAAAACAGTGAAGGCAAGAATTAGTTGTTCAGTTATATGGTTAAGCGCCTTTTCTTCTACTTTCTTGTCATCCACACTATTTACGGGTCCACCTTCACTCTAATTTAGAAGTTTTACATGGTTAACCAAAGAGTTCCACTGAACAAAGTACAACCTATATACGGCCAATAATATCACAACAATCAAAATCACTCTACTTTTCTTTTCAACTTCGTACGAAACAACAAAATCAACAACCTTAATAACAGAAAAAAAAAACACTCACACACAAGAAAAGACAAAGATTGTCTCTCCTTGGAGGGGTTATTTGCTTTCCCCTCCAAATATACGAATAAAAAAACCAAATTCCACTTCCAAGTTTCCATTTTTCTGGAATTTTCACACACTTTACCATAAATATGGCAATTACATGTATGGGAGCAGTGATGAAGAATACTATAATGGAGGGTACGAGGATGATTATGATCGTGACCCAGAACCTGAATCTGATGATGATTTGTCTTGTGGCAAAGCTCCTTCATGCAGGGTATTACATAATTTTTTCCTTTCTGCCCATTTGATTCTTTTTTCCTTTAACTTATGCTGAGGAGTAAAGATTCCAAGGGTTAATACTTTGTGTTAAATTTGTTGATCAACTCAAGTTCTTGAATTCTCCTTACATGGCTGGTAAAGGATGGTTTTTTTCTTGGTTAATAGCCTGTTTGGCCAAGGTTCCAATATTTGCTAATCTCGAAAAGTGTTTTTGTTCATAATTGTTTTGAATAAGTACTTTTGGGGAGTAATAATAATTCGTGTTTGGCTAATCAATTTGTGCTTTTGAAAAAAAATTACTAATATTTTTAGCTTATGAAAATATCTTGTGCTACTATTTAAAAGCACTTATCTTTTCCATGAAAGCTTGCCCACACACTTCATCTTTCCAAAGCATTTTGGCTCCCCAGAAGCTTTGCCAAACATGCTATAAGTTGTAACATAGGTTTGCGCACAATTGAGTAAGCCTTTTTTGTTTGTTTTGAAATTTGTATGTCACCAGAAAATGGAGAGAACCTCTGGTGTTAAGGAACTCATATTTTGTTTTGCATGCGTTCAAATGGAGAGGGAGGCATATTGAAGATTCACATACATAGGTGATGCCAACTAGTTGTTTGCTCTGTTGAGTGATTTAGAGCTACTAGCATATTTGACTTTATAAAGGGAAGGGGGTTACCCGACTTGTTTGTGTGTATATTCTGAACTTCTGGTAAAATGGCATCAACTGCCTCTAATTTAGTCATAGAAATATCTACGGAACTTTCAGAAACTATAAGGTAAATTTTTACACTTTACAAAAAGCAATTATATGATATCATGGAGCCTTGGATGCAACTATTAATTGGGGAAAATGAGAAAGCAAAATGGCTCTTCAATCATGTGACTTTTGGTATTTAATGTGCTGAGAGTTGTGTGAGAATTTAGTCCTCCTTTTTTGGCATTTCCAGGTAATCAGGAAAGAATCCCTTTTAGCAGCACAGGTTAGCGCCTCTTTAAGTCCCATATTTCTTCTTTTTCAATTGTTATTAGTGTCAGAGATGCAAAGCATTTCTATAAAACTTGCAGAAAGAAGATTTACAGCGAGTAGTAGACGTGTTTCTCTGAAGGAGCATCATGCAAGAACCTTGCTTATTCATTATCAATGGGATGTTGATAATGTCTTTGCAATTTTTGTTGAAACAGGGAAAGAAAAATTGTATGCAGAAGCTGGTGTAACACTAGAAGAGAAAGATGAGAATCCTGCCTCCGACCCCTCAATTGAATTTACATGTGAAATCTGCTTTGAAGATTTCCTTGCTGAGCAAACAACGCTGATGGAGTGTGATCATAGGTTTTGCGATGATTGTGAGCATCTTCCATCCTTCCCCTAATCTCTCTCTCTCTCTCTCTGAATTTGCTTTTCGTGACTCATATGTCTACCTGTTGATCAGCATACACAATGCTGATAACTTCCTTTGCAGGTTATTTTCCAGTCATTTTACATTTATGTTATCATGCGTTACTTGTATGAAAAAAGTAGGAATTAGCGACGGACAAACCTTCTAACTAAACAGCAAAATCCATCGCTACTCCTATTTACGATGGATTATCAGAAAATTTTAGTAGCTACGAGCAATTTAGCAACGACGTTCGTAGCTAATTCTAGTTTCTTTTTTGTAGTCATCATTAATTAATGGCATCAATTCATATGTTGAACTTCTTTACTTGGTCATGTTGAAGGTTTCCGCACTTCTATCTTGTATGACAATGATCGTTTCTCGTGTCTTAAATTTGGATAGCTAGATTCATTTTGATTGAATTTCTTTTTGTTCTCGATTTTTCGGGTCTTGTCACTCCTATTTACGGATGGTATAGCCTAAAAGTTGCTTTTCTTATTGTCTTACGTAGGTTGGACCGTGGACGGAGTATTTCATAGTTAAGATAAATGATGGTAAGAGTAGACGTATAACATGCATGGCTCAAAAGTGCAAAACAATCTGTGATGAAGGAAAAATTAGGGATTTAGTCACAACAAAGGATCCTAATTTGGCAGAAAAGTTCGATCGTTTTATCCTAGAATCATATATTGAGGACAATAAGAGGGTTAAGTGGTGCCCTACTGTTCCTCATTGTGGGAATGCAATTCGTGTTGAGGATGACGAGTACTGTGAAGTTGAATGTGCATGTGGTAAACAATTCTATTTTAATTGCTTGTGTGAACTGCACGCACCGCGTTCATGTGTGATGTGGGACCTTTGTCTTAAAGTGTGACGATGAAGCACCGTCACTTGGTTGTCAGAGAAAACCAAGCATTGTCCAAAATGTCATAAAATTGTGGAAAAGAATGGAGGATGCAACCTGGTACAGTGTATATGTGGACAGCCATTTTGTAAGACTTTTGAAGTAGAGTTTTTTTTGTGCTTGTAATATGCAGCTCTAGCCTTAAAATTTTCATTTCCATGTATTTAGATTGGAGGGCGCTTGAGTTTAACTGTTAACTGGCATCCTTTCTTTACACTGGAGGGCTTGAGGGTCACTTAAAGTTGAAAAAACACCAAGAAAATAACTCATTCCATTCTTGACCTTGGTTTAGGAACTTCTTTTCATATCTAAAGTAAACCCGTGCACATCATATGACACACGGGGTATACTGATTACAAGTATTCTCAACCATGAGCACCTTTCCAGAATTAATAGCTTGTTTGGCCAAGCTTCTGAGAACCCTAAAGTGCCTTTTTTTTTAAAGTGCTTATTTAGGAAGTTGATGTGTTTGACCAAGCTTTTAGGGGAGTAATAAGTGTTTTTGAATAGTAACAGACACAATTTTTCATAAGCTAAAGAAATTTTTTTTCCCCATAAGTACTTGAAACATCGGCCATCGGCCAAGTACAAAGTACTGCTCTAATATTGGTAAAAGTGATTTTCAAATTGATTAGTCAAACACAAAATGCTATCTCCAAAAGTACTTCTAAAAGCACTTTAAAAATAAATAGATTTTGAAAGCTTGGCCAAACAGGCTATTAATCTATTAAACAATTGCGAGGAAGAAGAAACACCTACAAGCTAAAACTTTGGTCTAGTTTGTCATTGTTTTTTAAAGAATGTTGATCAAAATATAGAAGATCACTACTTTCTGTTGGTTTTTACAAGGATTGCAAGAAACGGAAATTACAAGTAACTGCTTATGTAAGAATTGAAATTACAATTCAACTAGAAAACTGGAAATTACAATATCACAATAAAATCGAAATTACAATTTTTGTAGAACAAGAAGGCCGGAAACTGCTTTGGTTTTTGCTGAGTCGAGTGTGGCACTCTGTCCTTAAGACAATATTGCCCCGTATGTATCCTTTATACGTTCCGGACAATTCGTCTCCCAAGATAAAATAGCAATGGAACAATTGAGCAAAGGAAACTCAAAAGTTACCGTGAAGAATATTGAATAACGAAATGATGCTTGGAAGATTAGGAAGAAACTGCTTGCTTTCTGCTTTGTGTATTTTCGTGTATGTGAAGTGTCCCTCAACAATGGTGTAAGGGGTGTTTATATAGGAGGAAGAGGGGTTGTTGATCGCCTCCATAACAGCCATTATTGGCCAAATAATGACCATTATGGAGGTAGTAAAGCCACCAAATAAATGGAGAAAATTGCCAACGGATTGGCCATTATTGGAGGTGTAATTCAGCCAAAATAAATGGCTGAATTGAGTGCTGGAACGTTTCTGCTCGACCGTCAAATTCGACTTTCAAAACTTCAGGACCAAACTGTACATCTTGAAACTTCAGGATCAAATCGCACATTTGAAAGAATTCTCGTCCAAACCGCATCTGAAACTTCTGGGATCAAAGCGTATTTCGACAAAGTTTTCGCCCAAAAGATAATATCGGTGCCCACACCCACACCCACGACCCACGATCCGTGAACCCTAACCCTGAATCGAACCGGACGGCAAGGCAAGCAAGGCGCTGCGTGGTCTTTCCTTGAACCGAAACACATCTAGGTCCTCCCTCCTTTAAACACATGGGATACCTTGGGGTCCCAAACCCCAAACACATTTCGAGTCTTATATACACAACAATTCTTTCTTCCTCTACCGATGAGGGAGAATTGAACACAACACCACACTTTCCATGCTTCAAACACCTCACTTCGTGAACCAATATCTCTTTCATTTCTCAATGAAATTTGACGATTCTTGGCCCTACGGTTATCTACGTATTTAGTACATCATGCATGTGTGAAGAACCGGATTCTCCAATATACGTAACACTAGTGTTTAAGCCGTTAAAGTTGGTCGGTCGCAACTCCCGCCAAAGGCTAATTTCCAACAATCCCCTCTTGAAGGAGATTTTGGCGCACTCACATGGTGCCTTTTTCATTTCCAAAGAATATTTCAATGGACCGATGTTGCATAAGGAGAGGTAGCATCGCTTTGAACCTTCCATAGTTGAATACCATCGGACTTACTTACTGCGCGGTGAACGTGATGTCTTGAACCGTCAGTGTTTAGTGTAAGCCAAGTCAATGGTACCAACACAACAAATTCCCTTACTCTCTTCTTCGTAATGTTTTGTCCGTTTTGGCCATGGACAACGTCTTGGATTCTTAAGTGCGTTCATCTTGAGGCGGCCCGTCCTCGCACTTAAATAGGTGGTCTCCTACAAGGTATCCTGCTATACCCCACTTCAAAGTGTTAGGAACCATTAAAAGTTTCCCAAAACCTAACCTCAACTGTTGAGGAGCATTACAGGTTTTGAAGACTTAACCTTTACCCACACTGCAGATAGCACTTAAAGTCTATCGCGGGAACGGCTTTGGATTTGGAGTTTCTTTTCGTAAATCACTATCCGAAGTGCTCATACTTCCACCGGCGATCAATCAACCTTTACAACTTCGTTTTCCCATTGAACCAAATTACCGATCTCCGGTTCGTAAGGTTGGGTTACCGCCATATTAGTCCTTATATTTTGGGTTTTAAGCCCATTCCCTAGACAGGCAAGCCATCCGATCTTTGGGTAAGCCCTTTGTCAAAGGGTCCGCTATATTATCCTTAGACTTGATGTAATCAATGGATATTATACCCGTGGTGATCAGCTGCCTAACGGTCTTATGCCTCCGTCGAATATGACGAGACTTGCCGTTGTACATAGCATTCCGCGTTCTTCCTAGAGCCGATCGACCGCCGCAGCGGGATCATTACCGAAGGTACGGGTTTGTTCCAACACCGGAACATCCTCTAAGAAGTCATGAAGCCACTCACCTTCTTCTCCCCGCTTTGTCTAAAGCGATAAACTCCGATTCCATTGTGGATCGAGGCGATGCAAGTTTGCTTAGAGGATTTCCAAGACACTTTCACCACCAATTGTAAATACATACCCACCGTGGACTTGGTGTTCTCTATATCGATATCCAGCTTGCATCACTGCATTCTCTAGTACAATGGATATCTCGAATAGTGTAACCCGTAATTTAACGTGTATTTCGTATTGTAATACCCGATTCAACGCCTTCCAGTGGTTATCACTTTCGGATTACGGGTGAACCTAGCCAACTTATTGATCAGTAAGCAATATCGGTCGGGTGCGCTTTGTTATATACATCAAACTACCGATCACCGCGATATCGCTTCCTGGTATACAGTGCACCAAGATTTTTATCAAGCTTTTGATTTGTATCCATTGGTGACTTTATCGGTGAACTGCCTAACATCTCAAACTTTCTCAAAACATCCTCGATGTGTGAGACTGAGATAAGACCAAATGGCCGACGCCTTAGAGATTTTAATCCCTAAGATGACATCTGCGATACCCATATCCTTCATGTCGAAGCATTGTTTCAACATGTTCTTAGTCTCTAGGATTACCTTAGATCGCTTCGTGATTAACATGTCGCCTACATACGTGCATATCATAACAAACGAGTCGAGTTACCTTTCGTGTAAACACATTTATCACACTCATTAATGGCGAACCCTTCGATAGTAGAGTACTATCAAATTTTTCGTGACATTGCTTCGGGCTTGTTTCAGCCGCATGCAGATTTGATAAGTCGACGGACTTTCTTCTCTTGCCCTTGAACCACGTACCCCTCGGGTTGGTCCATATAGATTTCTTCTTCCAAATCGCCGTTTAGGAAGGTCGTCTTAACATCCATCCGTGTATCTCAAGGTCACGCAGTCGCGATCGCAATAAATACCCGTATGGATGTCATTCGGGATACCGGGAGTAGGTATCAAAGTAGTCAAAGCCTTCCTCGTCTGGCCGATAGCCCCGACTACCAACCTGGCCTTGTACTTGTCTATAGACCCATCCGCCTTGTATTTCCGCTTGAGTATCCACTTACACCCCAACGGTTTATTTCCGGAGGAAGATCAACCAACTCCTGTATGGTTGTGCGAGAATGGAGCTTATTTCACTCTCAATAGCTTCTTTCCAGAGCGGTGCTTCGAGTTGACAACGCCTTAGCAATTGTCCTTGGTTCATCATTAACCATATAAGCTACAAAGTCGACCAAAGGATTTATCCTTCCTGGCCCTTTACTTCGCCTTAGATCCATCTCTCTCGAGTCTCCAAGTTCTCGAGAATCTGAACACTAGATTCCTGATGTTCACCACCTCGAGATTCGCTAGATCTCGAACAATTGAGATCCGGCGATCAAGGACTCCCGGTTCTTGAGAGCTTTGTGCATAACTTCGTTTGAGAGAGGTTATGTCTTTCTCCTTTCTAGAAAAGGTACTTTCAAAGAATAGAGCATTCCTTGATTTCATTATTGTACCCTGGTGGATATCTGGAATATCTGACTTATGCACTAAGAAGCGATAAGCACTACTGTTATTTGCATATCCGATGAATATGCAATCTACAGTCTTAGGCCCAATCTTGACCTGCTTTGGCTTGGGTACAGCAACCTTTGCCAGACAACCCCACACCTTAAAGTATTTGTAGGTGAGTTTCTTTCCTTTCCATGATTCATATGGAGTTTTGTCCTTACCCTTATGTGGGACTCTGTTAAGAATCATATTAGCGGTAAGGACGGCTTCTCCCCACATGTTTTGGGGAAGACCGGAATTGATAAGCAAGGCATTCATCATTTCCTTTAATGTGCGGTTCTTACGTTCCGCCACACCGTTTGATTGAGGTGAGTATGGAGCCGTCGTTTGATGAATAATGCCTTCTTGGGCACAGTATTCCTCAAAAGGCGCTCCCCCTCTATCGCTACGAATGGATTTAATCCGTAGGCTAAGTTGATTCTCAACTTCTGCTTTGTAACGTCGAAACGCTTCAAAGGCTTCATCCTTACTTTTCAACAAGTAAAGGTAACAATACCTTGTGCTGTCATCTATAAATGTCACAAAGTACTTGTTCCCCCCTCTAGTTTGTGCAAACTTCAAATCACATATATCTGTGTGAATAAGTTCTAGAGGAGCGGTATTCCTTTCGACGGATCGAAAAGGAAGCTTAGTAAGTTTTGCCTCTACGCACACCTCACACTTATGTTGAGGGTTTACGTTGATAGACGGCAACAACTCCATCTTTACCAGCTTTTGAATAGACTTGTAGTTAACGTGTCCTAATCTATGATGCCATAAATTAGAAGACTCAAGCAAATAAGAAGAAGGTTCAACTTTATTTCCTTGACGCAATACAGACATGACATTCACTTTGAAGAGGCCTTCACAGCATTTAAGCCCTCTCCACAAATGTGCCATTTTAGTGAGTACAAATTTATTTGATTCAAACACTAGCCTAAAACCAAAGATTAACCAATAAAGGTCCGTAAACTAGATTTCTTCTAATCTCTGGACGTGCATCACTTCCTTCAGAGTGAGTTCCTTGCCTAAGTCATCTTCAGGACCACCTTTCCAACCCCTAGCACGTCCGGCGGAAGCGTTGTTGCCCATGAACAGCTTCTTGTCGGAGACCGGAGTGTACGTGGAGAAGGCATCTTTGTTGGAACAGATGTGTCTTGTTGCACCCGTGTCCACTCCACCATCGCATCGGATTCTCAACCAAGTTGGCTTCTAGCACAACGGCCGAGAGATCCTCAATCATGTCATCCAGGAGCGTGTCCTCGACGACGTTAGCTTGAGCCTTGCCTTTCGACTTGGCTTTCGCTGTTGCTCGCCTTGAGCTTGCGGCATTCCTTGATCCTGTGACTAGGTTTTCCACAGTGATGACAGTTACCTCTGAACGTCTCCGCTGCGGGGGCTTTGCCGTCTTTGTGGAACTTCCGCTTGTTGCTTGTTTTCCCTTTGGGCTCAGCCAGATTCGCCTTTGCCTCGTAATGTTGTCTACCCTTTGGCAAGGTCTTCTTATTATCTTCCTGAATTTGCGGCTTGATAACAAGCTCTTCAAAGGTCATCTCCTTTGTCTTGAGTTTCAAGTAACTCATAAACTCATTCCACGAAGGAGGTAACTTTTCAATCAGTGATGCAACCAAAAACTGCTTGTTTGGCTTTAGTCCTTCCAAATCCAGGTGATGTAAAATCATTTGGAATTCCTGGACTTGGGACATCATCGCTTTGTCATTCCACCATTTGGAATTTTAGAAATTTCCCAACGATGAACTTCTTAGTACCCGCATCTTGTGCGTTGTACTTCTTTGCGCTTTTTCCCATCTTTGGCGGTGCCAACGGTAGAATATACCGTGTAGAGAGGGTCTGCCAAGCAGTTCAGTATATAGTTCTTGCACATGAAATCGCTATGATTCCACGCATCACGAACCATCTTCATGCCGTTAACGACATGGATACCAAGGCCCCTTCACCCGTTTCAGCAGGCGAAGAGTCCATTTCATCTCCAGCTTGTGGAGGATCTTCCGTAAGGAACCGGGCCATGCCCATAACTGTTAAATAGAACAGCATCTTTTGCTGCCATCTTTTAAATTTTGATCCCATGAACTTTTCAGGGCGATCATGGTGGTGTGAAGAAGAGGGGGGAGCTCCAACAGTCGGGAAGCGGCGGTTATCTTGAACGAGCCGAGCAGCGGCGGCAGCTGAAGGCGGAGGGTTATCGCCTTGGCCAAGAGCAGTGGGGAAGGCGAACGCGTTGCCTCGAGAGGCAGCAGCAGTAGCAGCAACATCGGTCATATTTCCAGCCATGTTATTGCAGTTACCGTAAGCAAGATATTGTCTTAAGTTGTTGGTTTTTACAAGGATTGCAAGAAACGAAAATTACAAGTAACTGCTTATGTAAGAATTGAAATTACAATTCAACTAGAAAACTGGAAATTACAATATCACAATAAAACCGAAATTACAATTTTTGTAGAACAAGAAGACCGGAAACTGCTTTGGTTTTTTGCTGAGTCGAGTGTGGCACTCTGTCCTTAAGACAATATTGCCCCGTATGTATCCTTTATACGTTCCGGACAATTCGTCTCCCAAGATAAAACAGCAATGGAACAATTGAGCAAAGGAAACTCAAAAGCTACCGTGAAGAATATTGAATAACGAAATGATGCTTGGAAGATTAGGAAGAAACTGCTTGCTTTCTGCTTTGTGTATTTTCGTGTATGTGAAGTGTCCTTCAACAATGGTGTAAGGGGTGTTTATATAGGAGGAAGAGGGGCTGTTTGACTGCCTCCATAACAGCCATTATTGGCCAAATAATGACCATTATGGAGGTAGTAAAGCCACCAAATAAATGGAGAAAATTGCCAACGGATTGGCCATTATTGGAGGTGTAATTCAGCCAAAATAAATGGTCAATTGAGTCTTGGAACGCTTGTTCTCGACCGTCGAAATTCTGACTTTCAAAACTTCAGGGACCAAACAGTACATCTTGAAACTTCAGGGACCAAATCAGACATCTTGAAACTTCAGGATCAAATCGCACATTTGAAAGAATTCTGGTCCAAACTGCACATCTGAAACTTCTGGGATCAAAGCGTATTTACGACAAAGTTTTCTCGCCCAAAGATAATATCGTAAGGCCCACACCCGTGGACCCGAATCAACCGGACGGGCAAGGCGGCGGCCAAGGCGGTGGTCTTTCCTTGAACCGAAGCACATCTAGGTCCTCCCTCCTTTAAACACATGGGATACCCCTTGGGGTCCCAAACCCCAAACACATTTCGAGTCTTATATACACAACAATTCTTTCTTCCTCTACCGATGAGGGAGAATTGAACACAACACCACACTTTCCATGCTTCAAACACCTCACTTCGTGAACCAATATCTCTTTCATTTCTCAATGAAATTTGACGATTCTTGGCCCTACGGTTATCTACGTACTTAGTACATCATGCATGTGTGAAGAACCGGATTCTCCAACATACGTAACACTAGTGTTTAAGCCGTTAAAGTTGGTCGGTCGCAACTCTCGCCAAAGGCTAATTTCCAACACTTTCCTCTTACTGTTGCTTATCATATTAACATTTCTGCAAATTATTTTATTTGGTTCTTCGTAGTTGGCTCTGTGGTGAAGCTACTGGACTTGAACACACATGGAATAGCATATCAGGTCATACTTGTGGCAGATACAAAGAAAGCCACTTGAAATGAGAGGATTATTGGCGCCTTACCCACTATTATCGTTGCTTTAAGGCTCATATTGATTCATTGAAGATCGAAGCATCTGAATCAAAGCCAAAAATACTTGATAAAGTCCGTAGCCTTGAAGCCAAGGAATTCCTCCAATTAAAAGATTTCAGTTGGGCAATGAGTGGATTTTATAGACTCGCCCTATCAAGGCGAGTTGTTGCCAATTCCTATCCATTTGCATACTACTATTTCGGTGATCTGTTTGCAAATGAAATAACAAAAGAGGAAAAAGGGATAAAGCAGAACCTTTTTGAGGACCAACAGCAGCAACTTGAAACAAATATTGAAAGACTTTCAATGTGCTTGGAAGAGCCATTTGCTAACTATCCTGAAGTTATGCTTATGGAGACAAGAATGAAAATTATTACTCTCTCGACAGTATCCGATGACCTCTGCAAAAAATTGTGAGTGTAAATTACATATATTTGCAGCAGCAAGTATATCGTATTTTATGTGAATCTTTGTACTCAATATGACTTTTTCAGGTATGAGTGCATTGACAACGATTTGCTGGTTCCTCTACAACAAACAACTCATACGATAGCTCGTTATAGATCCAAGGGTGTGGAGAAAGCATCAGAACTATAGGTGCAGATATATACTCGTAATGTATCTTACTATAGAGAGCGCTCTCACGTCTCAACACAAGGCATGGAAAACTATGCAGGTTGCACTCCTTTAGTCCACCATATAGTTTATCTGTCTAAAGAATTTTTGTAACTTGAAATTGCCATGCAGTACTGAGTGAAATTTTGCAAGTTTTGAGCATTTGGATGGTGTCATTTTTGTGAGAAATGTTCCGACTGAAGGCGTTCAACTTCAACTGGCTGTAGCTGATAAGAAGAGGTTCCGGATCCCGTCTTTTGTTCTTAGTATAATGTGTTGTAGTGCCTGTGTTCAAAAATCAGGAAAAACAGAAACCAAACGGAAAGACAAAAAACCAGAAAAAACAGAAACTGGAAAAATAATACAGAAGTAAGAAAATATCCGAGACCACAGAATTCACTGTGTGTCCTTAAGGAATTTAATCCTCACTGCATCTGAGGTTATGGATTACTTCCTCCCAGGATAAAACGGATATACCTGTCGCAGGAGTAGCGGTACGTCAAACGCCTTCGACTTCGACGAACTCAAAGTTGGCAACGAAACACAGTAAGACTCGATAGTTTTATTTGTGAAAAAGAATGCAGAATTTTAGATGCAGAAATTTTTGGTTTTTTTTAAAATGAGGCATTGCCTTAGTTTATATAGCCTTGAAGGTGCCTCTTCGGAATAGGTTGGTGACTGTTCGGAAAGGTTGCCTTCCATTTCTCATTCACACCAACTTGGCTAGTTTTATTCATTAACTAGCTTTAACAATCCCCCACATGAATGGGGAATGGTTATATGATGAAAAACATGCATGACAAAAAACTGTGTGATTCGTAAGCAAGGATTAATCGCATCCGATAAGTAGATTTCTCTTTGAACTTTCCGTAGTGAACATATGTCGGATATACTCGGTCAATCGGTAGATGTGATATCCTTGAACCGTCGAGCTTTGGTGTATACCTAGACAACCACATGTCACACAATTAACCTTTTAACCGTCTTTGGTTCTCATTGTTTTGTTCGTTTCAGCCATGAACACTGCCTGGTTCATAAGTGCGTAGAGAATTGGCCTTACATAATTCTCCTTGAAGCGGCTTACACCTCACACTTACATAGGTGATTCCTAAATGTGTCATCCCGTAGATACACTATTTGATATACCCCGTACCAAACTTAGGAACCATTAAAAAGCCGCAATGCTTTATCCTGCATCGAACATTGTCTCATCACGAGAATGGACCAAAGAGTTATTGTGACAATGTTGAACCGTCATTAATGACTTTGTTTGATCTCTTTGAACCTAGATCTTGGGATCTCCAGTCTTCTAGGTAGAGTTACCGTCCACGATGACTTGTCCTCGGCCATAGTCCCATTCCCCTTGATGATCTTTCAACTACTTCTCTAGTTAGGCCTTTAGTTAGTGGATCCGACACATTATCTCTTGACTTAACATAGTCAATTGTGATAATTCCACTAGAGAGTAGTTGTCTAACGGTATTATGTCTTCGTCGGATGTGACGAGACTTTCCGTTGTACATAAGGCTCCCGGCTCTTCCTATTGCCGCTTGGCTATCGCAATGTATGCATATAGGAGCCAACGGTTTGGGCCAAAATGGAATATCTTCTAAGAAATTCCGGAGCCATTCAGCTTCTTCACCGGCTTTGTCTAAAGCTATGAACTCAGATTCCATTGTAGAGCGGGCGATACATGTCTGTTTGGATGACTTCCAAGACACTGCTCCTCCACCTATGGTAAAAACATATCCACTTGTGGATTTAGTTTCAGTTGAACCGGTGATCCAATTTGCATCACTGTATCCTTCAATAACTGCAGGATACTTGTTATAATGCAAAGCAAAGTTTTGAGTATGTTTTAAATACCCCAAAACTCGTTTCATTGCCAGCCAATGTTTTTGGTCGGGATTACTAGTGTAGCGACTTAGTTTACTTATAGCACATGCAATATCAGGTCGCGTACAGTTCATGATATACATCAAACTTCCCAACACTCTGCATAATCCAATTGAGAATGACTTTCACCTTTATTCTTTGCAAGAGCAAGGTTCATATCAATTGGCGTCTTTGCAACTTTAAAGTCCAAATATTTGAACTTTTCAAGTACCGTTTCAATATAATGAGATTGAGACAATGCTAGACCTTGAGGAGTCTTATGGATTTTAATTCCCAGAATTAAATCGGCAACTCCTAAGTCTTTCATATAAAACTTACTAGCAAGCATGCGCTTAGTAGCATTTATGTTAGCAATGTCGTTACTCATTATCAACATATCATCCACGCATAAACAAACAATGACTATTGGTTTGGAGTGTTCTTAATGTAGACACATTTATCACACTCATTTATCTTGAATCCATTTGACAAAGATTGTATGGTCAAATTTTGCATGTCACCGTTTGGGTGCTTGTTTTAGTCCGTAAAGAGACTTAACAAGTCGACACACCTTCTTCTCTTTCCCTGGAACTACAAACCCCTCAAGGTTGTTCCATGTAAATTTCTTCCTCTAACTCTCCATTTAAGAAGGCTGTTTTCACATCCATTTGATGGATTTCAAGACCGCATACCGCACTAACGCTACTAACACCCGAATAGATGTAATCCTCGTTACCGGCGAGTATGTATCAAAGTAATCAAGACCTTCTCGTTGTCTAAACCCTTTAACAACTAGTCTTGCCTTATATTTATCAATAGTACCATCAACTTTCATTTTCCGCTTAAAAATCCATTTGGAACCTAAAGGTTTATTCCCTGGAGGAAGGTCAACCAATTCCCAAGTATGGTTGTTTAATATGGATTCTATCTCACTATTGATTGCCTCTTTTCAAAATTGAGCTCCGATGAAGACATAGCTTCGTTGAAGGTTCGAGGCTCATTCTCCAACAAAATGTTAGAAATTCTGGTCCAAATGAAGTAGACGTCCTTTGACGTTTCTTTGCGTCTCGGTTTTTCCTCATCAGAATATTCTCCTTTGTTTCTTCCCGAGGTCGTTTAGATTCTTTGCTAGACGACTCACATTCCTTTATACGGATATATGGTTTCAAAGAAGTCAAGATTATCCGATTCAATTACCGTATTTACGAATGTCGGGATTTTCTCGATTTGTGAACTGTAAATCGATATGCCTTACTATTTGTGGCATATCCTATGAAAACACAATCAATGGTTTTAGGTCCTATTTTTACCCTTTTGGGTTTAGGAATTTGCACCTTGGCCAAACACCCCACACTTTGAAGTATCCCAAATTGGGCTTCCTTCCTTTCCACTTTTCGTATGGAATAGATTTTGTTTTGCTATGGGGCACTCGATTGAGTATTCGGCTAGTCGTTAGAATGGCTTCCCCACAAGTTCTCGGGGTAAACCGTAACTTATTAACAGGCATTCATCATTTCTTTCAGGGTTCTATTTTTCCTTTCCGCAATTCCGCTTGATTGTGGCGAGTAAGGGCGATTGTTTGATGAATAATGCCATATTCCAAACATATTTGTTCAAAAGGAGATTCATATTCACCGCCTCTATCACTCCTTATCATTTTAATCTTTGTTAAGTTGAGTCTCAACTTCAGTTTTGTATTGCTGAATGCTTCAATTGCTTCATCTTTACTATTAAGTAAATAAACGTAGCAATACCGCTGTACTATCGTCAAGAAAAGTTATGAAATACTTCTTTCTACCGCGAGATGGGATTGACTTCATGTCACAAATATTCTGTATGGATTAAGTCTAAAGGACTTGAATTCCTTTCAACTGACTTATAAGGATGTTTAACATACTTAGACTCAACACGATTTGACATTTTGATTGATTGCATTCAAACTTAGGCAATACTTCCAAACTAATCATTTTTCGCAAGGTTCAGAATTGACATGTCCTAAACGTGAATGCCATAAATTATTTGACTCAAGTAAGTAAGACGAAGCGAAACTTTATTATTATAGGCAACGACCATTACATTCAGTTTGAAAAGGCCCTCTGTGAGGTAACCTTTTCCTATGTACACCTCGTTCTTACTTATTACAACCTTGTCACAAACAAAAACACACTTAAAACCCTTCTCTACTAGAACTCCGGGAAATACTAGATTTTTCCTAATTTCAGAACATGACAGACGTTGTTAAGAGTCACCACCTTGCCAGATGTCATCTTCAGCAGTATCTTTCCATAACCTTCAATTTTGGCCGTTGCAGAATTTCCCATATATATGGTATCGTCGGGCCCGGCGGGAGCATATGAAGCAAAGGCTTCTCTAACAGCACAAATGTGGCGAGTGGCGCCAGAGTCAATCCACCACTCTTTCGGATTTCCCACTAAGTTGCACTCAGACAACATAGCGCACAAGTCATCAACTTCCTCGTTTGTTTCAACCATATTAGCCTGAGCCTTCTTCTTTACCTTTTTCGGAGCACGACAGTCTGCAACTTTGTGTCCGATTTTTCCACAATTGTGGCAGTTTTCCTTGAATTTCTTCTTGTTGGGATAGCTCCTTGGTCCCGATGCATTTTTCCTCTTTTCAGATTAGTTGGGGCGACTTCAACAATATGTGCTCCCTATGGTTGATCTCACATTTGCCTTCTTCTCCACGCCTTGTTATCTTCCTCGATTCTCAAACGGACGATGAG
The DNA here is from genome assembly GCA_029783415.1 of Anisodus acutangulus. Taxonomy (NCBI): domain Eukaryota; kingdom Viridiplantae; phylum Streptophyta; class Magnoliopsida; order Solanales; family Solanaceae; genus Anisodus; species Anisodus acutangulus. Next base: position 3,930,068 of record CM056503.1, read on the forward strand.
ATCCTCCGGTGTCATCTCCTTTCGCTTGTGTTTCAAGTAATTTTGAAGTCCTTCCATGAAGGAGGCAAATTCTATTATCGCCGAACTTGAAACGCCCCACTAATCACCAAACCTTCAACAGTAGATCGTGGATGATAACCTGCAACTCTTGAACTTGAGTAACAACAGACTTGCCATCTACCATTTTGTAGTCCAGAAACTTAGCAGCGATAAACTTCTTTAATCCAGCATCTTCTGTTTTATATTTCTTTTCTAACGCATCCCATAGTTCTTTTGATGTTTCCACATTACCATAGATGTTGTAAAGATCATCCTCCAGTCCGCTAAGAATATAATTCTTGCACAAAAAATCTGAGTGCTTCCATGCCTCAGTTACAACAAAACGTTCATTCTCAGGTGTTGATTCCGGCAAAATCGGAACGACCTCCTTAATAAACTTTTGGAGGTTTAAAGTAGTTAAATAGAAGAACATCTTTTGTTGCCATCGTTTGAAATCAATTCCGGTGAATTTTCCAGGCTTCTCTGCCGGAGCCGGTGCTGGTGCAGTACGACTGGAGGACGCAGCATTGCTCGTAGAACCAACCATGGGGGCTAGTGTGGCAGTAGCAGTAGCATTCAAATTTGGAGTCATGTCTCCCATTTCTGTCGCAAACGAAGCAACAGAAAAAGTTTAATAAACGGTGAAGACTTCAAACCGAATCAGTTTTGACAGCAGCAGATGTAATACACAATGGTGAAGATTTTATTTCTTCAAACCGAATCAAGGTTACACAAACAGATTTAAAATCCTTGAAACGAAATGCAGTAAATTGTATGTTGTATACTTGATGAAGTTTTTATATCTTCAAATCAAGTACCCAAATGAGTAGAAAATTATAAAAACTTTAATCTCAACCGGAGTAAAAAATTCGAAGATTTTAGTCTCCAAACAACATATTAGTTCGTTACACCGAAACAACAAACACCTTTTTTTTTCCAGTAAATTGTATGTTGTATAGTTGATGAAGTTTTTATATCTTCAAATCAAGTACCCAACGGAGTAGAAAGTTATGGAAACTTTAATCTCAACCGGAGTAGAAAATCCGAAGATTTTAGTCTCCAAACAACATACAAGTTCGTTACATCGAAACAACAAACATACACCTTTTTTTTTCCAGTAAATTGTATGTTGTATACTTGATGAAGTTTTTATATCTTCAAATCAAGTACCCAAAGGAGTAGAAAGTTATGAAAACTTTAATCTCAACCGGAGTAGAAAATCCGAAGATTTTAGTCACCAAACAACATACACTTTTTTTTTTTTTTCCGACAACGTTCTGTAATTGTTAAACAAGAACAAATGAACACAGAAATAATGATTAAATTCCTTAAGCTTGTTGTTCTGCCTGTGTTCAAAAATCAGGAAAAACAGAAACCAAACGGAAAGACAAAAAACCAGAAAAAACAGAAACTGGAAAAATAATACAGAAGTAAGAAAATATCCGAGACCACAGAATTCACTGTGTGTCCTTAAGGAATTTAATCCCCTCACTGCATTCGAGGTTATGGATTACTTCCTCCCGAGGATAAAACGGATATACTGTCGCAGAGTAGCGGTACGTCAAACGCCTTCGACTTCGACGAACTCAAAGTTGGCAACGAAACACAGTAAGACTCGATAGTTTTATTTGTGAAAAAGAATGCAGAATTTTAGATGCAGAAATTTTTGGTTTTTTTTAAAATGAGGCATTGCCTTAGTTTATATAGCCTTGAAGGTGCCTCTTCGGAATAGGTTGGTGACTGTTCGGAAAGGTTGCCTTCCATTTCTCATTCACACCAACTTGGCTAGTTTTATTCATTAACTAGCTTTAACATAATGTACATTACATGTCACGGGGCAATCAACTGTATTTTTCTATAGTTAGTATATAGTTAGATTGTATCTTTTGAAGGTTCTACTGGTAAATAATAGGGGTATAGTCACATGAACATCTGGAGCGTACATCTTCCTGGAAATCCTATAGTTTTAGGAGGACCAGATTCAGGTTTTGCCAATGTATTCTGTAGAATATATCAGAGTTCTCTCTGGTTTTGTAAAATTTGGGCATATATTTATTTTATGTACATGATTTGTAACATTTTTACTTGGAGCAAAATTGAGTTTTCAGATAGAGTAACAGTTTTATCTCATTTTAATACTAACTACAAGTTGGATCCGTAAATTATTGTAGAACTTGGACTGAGACAATTAGATTTTCTAAAAGCCTTTAAAAAATTGAACTAGATTTGGTGGGGTGCGCCAGGCCTGGGCTGTAGTGTAAGGCCCGGGCGGCGCGTAAAAGGCCCAGGTAGCAAGCTACCTTAATGGACCTTCCCACTTAAAAAATTGAGTTAATATCGTGTGGGCCGACGGCCCACATATCAAATATCAAATATTAAACTGATACTACACTTGATCTTAGCCAAAAGGCCGAGAAAGGTAGGCTTAGAAACGTAGATGGGCTTTGCCTTTTATAACTCCTCTTGGCTGTCAACTTGTTAGCTTCTTTCGGTGTCGGAGCTAAGGCATGGATAGCTTGAAACACTTTTTTAATCAACTATACAAAATGTAGCTTATATTATGCACCGACACGTTTCTATTTCTATAAATGAAAAATGAACATGAGAATAATCAAATGAGTTGAACATATAAACATGATAACATAAATTAGGAATAAAATTGTTCTTCATGTCTACTTTAATTAATTTCAATGAAATTTTTTGACAACGTAAATACCAAGAGCTCACCTTTAGTTGACATAGGTTTATAACTTTTTAGAATAACATCTAAATACCTTGAGTTAACGATGATGCTTTTTGTCCTTTTGGATTTGCTTAAATGGGGAGTACTATCTTTGTCCCAAAAAGAATAGGACGGTTCAAATATCTAGTTTTTAAGAACAAATACAGTTCAAATAGTGAGTATTAATATACATAATTTTCAATGAGATTTCAAACATTAAGTATATCTTTGGGCATGAATTGAGTGACATGAAAAAAAAAAGTAATATTTGAAGTTAAATTTAAAAAGAGTATTTGAAAATAACTTTGAGTGAACTAATTAATGCGAATAAGTGTATTTATCTGTCGTCAAAGACATAACTTGTATTTATGTGCTTCATATTCGTTTAGATAAGTTTGCTCCAAAAAATATAGTCATCCCTAATGTCACATCAATCTCACGAGTCTTATCATTCTCATTAAACGGCGGCGGGGAGTAAATTCAATTAGAAAAATGTACTTATGTGGATTTAGAGATAATCCGATTCGAAGTGATGACTTTCACCATATCGAGATGACACTCTAACGTTGAGTTATATTCTTTTTCTGCTCTATTTTCAAACTTCAAACCCTTTTTTTAAGTTTAGAGTGAATCTTTTTTACAACTTATGATCAAATAAGTTATGAAAAGAGCAAAAAAGAAAAAATCTATGTGGCCCTGGGAAGTAAAATTTTATCTTACAATATTTTCTAAAAAATCTTATATGATAAGGTAGTTGGAAGTAACATTTTTCACTTCAGAAGAAGAAAAGTGTCATCATATAGTATAGGAGATTAACTATTCTGGTTCAGACTTCTGATGGTAACTTCTTTCTCGAAAAGACGAGAGCCGTCATAAGGGATATTTTTAATGAAGGTCCTTATTTATTAAGCCATTCTTAAGTGAATAGAATTCGATTTTCTAACTCCCTAGTGATGAAACTATGCATATACATAAAATCATCTATATTCTCGGATAAAATTTTTATAACAAAAAGATTTTATATCACTTTAAGATAAAAAAAATTCATAGCAACACAAATAGTATGAATGTTTAATACAAATTTCAAAAGTTTCTTTTCTTTCTTAAATTTTGTTTCAATTCATTATGTGACGTGATATAAGATAGAGGGACTATATAATATAAATAACATATACTCTAGTAACCAATTTTGTAATTTAAGAAAAAATGACTTTGGTAGATGTAACTAAAAGATGCGTACTCCCTTATTCAACATTCCCAATAAGATAAGAGTAAAGTATAGGAGTGAACGTTCAATATTCGATTCAGTATTTTCAAAGTTCGGATCTGGTAATTCAGTATTTAGTAAATAAAAGTAGATGTCAAATATCAAATTTTTAATTTTTGATTCGATAATTCGGTAATCGGTAAATCAAACTTATTCGGTAATACCATTTCAATTTATCATTTGGTGGCTTTGATTCATTCATTTTCGTCATTAACTTTTGTGGTTTCTGCCAGTGGCTCTGCCATATTTTCCCCTTAAATAATGCTTGATTGTTGTGAAATCCTTTTCTTCATTTTCTTATGCTTCTATTTTCATTCCAAGTGCATTGGATACATCAAGAGCATATTATTTCCTCCGTTCCATTTTGTAAAGTGACAGTGTCTTAATAGGATAACGGACTTTAAAATGTTAATTGACTTGGGTATTATATAAGCAGCAGTGAAAGAGTATATAAAATAATGGGCTGAACTGATGGGCATTGATTATATATGGGCTGGACTGATGGGCATTGGTTCATGGGCTGGAATACTGATGGCCTTTATTTAGTAAATATTTCAGTAATCGGTAATACCGAATTATCGAACGGTATAATTCTCAAAAATCTAATATCGATGTATAGTGAAAAATTCATATAACACAAGTGGACGTATCAAGAGATGACATGTGGTGATGATGACAGGTCAGACTCGAGTCAGCAAGCAAGGGGCTCCGAAGAAGCTCCGAAAAAGTAATTTGATAACCTGCTTCCGAGGGCAGAAATTATAAAGGACCCGGATAAGCATGTCAACTCACCGATCAAGCGTCATTCAATGTACAGAAACGTTACACAAGACCCCAAGTTTCCTCCGACCTTTATTAGCCTTTATGACCTCTTAATTACCTTTTATTGTAGCATTAATATTGGAAATTACGGGGACATGGTTCATGAAATTTGCACCCTATAACTCTATTATAAATTGATATTCTCATTCTATTTTAATACATCCTCTACAAGATAATACAACATACTCTTTAACATTTCTCTCATTTCTTAAGCTTTCATACTAGTCACAAAGGCTTTATCAAGAAATGAGTACAAACTCAGGCTATTTGTTTCTTTACTTTGACTTAATATTATTTACAATTTTAATTTTGATAATATTATTGTCAGATCACTCACTTGAGATCCACATATCGTTGACCACATATACAAATTCAACTGTATTGTTTCATGGATAAACAATCGAATTTTTAAATTTTATTACCAAAATACCGAAATCTTCGATTCGGTTCAGTAATTTGATTTTCGGATACCTCACTTATGAAATTATACTAAATACTTGTTATTTAATTTCAATATCCTACATTATATATTTAAAATTATGAAGTTAAAATATATTTTAACATATAAATATTTTTAATTTAACACAAATTTAATAATATACTTTACTTTTTAAAACTCCTATTTAGTCAAATCGTTCTTGAACAAAAAAGAAAAGCTATTCAAGCAAATACTAGAATTCAATGAGAAGAAATTAAGCAAAACTACTTCACTTTGGAATGCGTCGGTCCCTTTAGCTAATATCCGGCTGAGAAAGAACTACCAGATCAAGCGATCATACCGAGAGCTGTCAACGACGTCGTTTCGGCTGGACTTCTAAATCTCCGTTTAGTCGCGCCGCCGTTCAATGTCGTCGTCGATGTTGAACAACAATTTCTCAATTAATGTCTCCGACGACGAACCCGACGAATTCGCCATTAAGCTTAAGGCACGAAACCGTCGTCGATGTTAAGGGCTGCATTTCTTGGAAACACAGCTAGCAGTAAAAATCTCTTGCCTCTTCATAAAAGCCGACTCTTTCACCTTCCATTACCAACCCTTTAGTTGGTTTCGTCTAAGGCAACTAAAGGATTACTTTTCTCATTCAGCTAGCTACTGAAATTTCCTTAAGGGTATGACAATTGGATTCATCCTCTATTCTCTGCTTACCCTAAATATACTGTAATTAGGATCCCAAATCTCAAGCAAGCTGACTAAAGTGTAGACAATTTTGTTTTGAGGTTTTCCATAAAAAAATTGTTCAAGGTAAGGGTTTCAAGTATAAGGGGAGTAAGTAAAGCTTAGTTTATCTGCAAACTAGCTTTTCTTTTGAGTACCGATGATCGGAGCAAAACTAAACTATTGAAAAGAAGACAAAGAAAAAACACCAATCATGGTAATGGCTCATGTGAGGCACGGGGAGTGGGAACGCCACCACCCCCCCCCCCCCCCCAAATGCACACACACACATAGGTAGAGGGCTTTTGATGTTGGGTTTGCCAAAATGAAATGAAAAAAAAGAAGGTCAGACACAGGACCGCTCAATCATCCTGATTAGCACCTCATGCCTAATTCCAAAGGATGAATAATCATATAGGAAAGAGACCTATGCCATTTCCATTCAAGTGTTCTTTTCACCTAAAAAATGTTTAAGTGAAATACCTAACTATTCACACGATCTTATTAGACTACAAACGAGAGGAAAATTGTCGATTAACTAAGGGACCTGTTAAGCAAAAAGGAGTAAGAGAGAAATTCGATAAAAATGCTGAATTTAGCTTCACTCGCCCTCCACTACCTTGAAGGGGAAATATAATTTTTAGAGGGTGCGGAAAGGGGAAGAGGGATATGGGGTATTTTAGTTAAGATGCTCCTTTTCGGTGGAGTTGGATGAAATGCCCTTGTTACAGCAAAACCCATGGAAGGGGATCACAGGTAGATGTCCCTCCAAATGAACCAATCTCAGGCAAAACCCTCACCTTCCAATAGAACCAAATGACTGTGTTATCAAGTTCTCTATCAATCACGAGAAATCAAATCCGAATGATACTTGGAGTTATTATATGAGAGTCTAGATATAGGAGTAACCATAAACTTGGTGCTAAAGTGATCTAGTTGACATATGGGACAGATTATTTGGCTTTTCTTCAGGTAAAACCACTGTATTCAGCATTCCTTTGTGGTTTATTCCATAGTGATTTTGTCTATATACAAGATATTTGACATGCTTGTCAAAGTGCTATGTTGTTTGACCCACTGTCTTCAATACTGTGTAACAAATCATGGATCTCGCAGCTTGCTTGAAGCTACTACCTGCTGAAGAACTTGAGCATCTGGATTTCCCCATGGATAAAGTACCGGTAGATCCTATTAAACGGCTGGTATACATCACAGAGGCCAATCCTGCTTCTGTAGATGAGCGTATGCCATTTGAGCAACACTCAGAGGCCTCAACATTTAATTTATTCACAGGAAACCAAACTCTCAAGCAAAGGGATGAAAGTTTTAAGGTTGTCGACCTGCATCTTGCTTTTTGGTGATCACCTATTTACCTATGAATAATTTATGTATCGCTCTTTCTTCTTCTTTTGACAATTTTCTTAAGCATTAGCTCAGGTGAAAGGAGCGGATGCATCCGTCCACTGTAGTTTTTACAGTGATAAAGGAGGCTTTAGAATTTCCGTTGAAGATAGAAGTTATATGGAATCCTGCAAAGCTGTGGTGTCGACTTGTGCATTTGGTGGTGGAGATGATCTCTATCAGCCTATAGGAATGTCAGAATCATCTCTCAAGAAGGTTATTTTTTTGGGATTGTTAATACTCATAAATAATTTCCAATCTTTAGTTTACACTAAGTACAATTTTACTTCAATGGCAATGTAGTTGGGTTTGGAGATTTCAAGTGGTGCAGGACACCTTAATTTAATCCTTGTCGTTGGAATTATATGATGCAGGTATGCTTTGTGGCTTTTTGGGATGAAATTACACTTGCATCACAAGAGGCAGATGGTCATAAAGTTGGTGATGACCGTTATATCGGAAAATGGCGCATCATCCTTGTTAAGAATCTACCATTCACAGACCAACGGTTGAATGGTAAAATCCCAAAGGTATGCTTATTGCCTGATCCCTCAATTTCTGGTATGCTTTTCAATTTTACAATGAAAATATCCTAATGCTTAAAGCGGAATTTCTGGTAATCTTGTCCTACTCCCAAATAAAAATATTCCTCTTCACGAGGCGTCAAGAAATAATGGTGCCTTACAAAGTTTAATCGTGAGGAAGCAAATTGGAATGATGAACAGTTGAGAAGATTAAGAATGTCTGGGAAAGCAAATTTGCTGCCTTTTGATGCATCCTCTTAAGATTTAATATTTAATAATTGGACTATGTATTATTCTTAACTTTTTCTTGAGCCGAGGGTCTTTCGGAAACAACCTCCCTACCTCCCAAGGTGGGGGTAAGGTCTGCGTACACTCTACCCTCCCTAGACCCCACTTGTGGGATTACACTGGGTATGTTGTTGCTGTTGTTGTATTATTCTTAACTTCCATCAAGTCACCTGCATACCCTCTCTGTGGCTAGAACTGCTTGATTTTCCATTATTTGTCTCCATACCTTTCCCTACTTTACCAATAACAGCAGATATTGCATTATCCAATTGATGATAGCGTCTGGAGATTCTGTGCCTTTATTGTCGTTGGATCTAGCAGATACAATTTTACAACTTACAACTGTATAATGTGGCAGCAAAGAGTCATGGTCTCCAATTGTGGTTTGCAGGATGTTGGCCAAAAAAGTGGTTTTGATGCTTTTACTTGCTAAATAATTTATAAGGATTTAATTCATGTCTAAATTAATCAGATGCTGGCCCATCGTCTCTTTCCAAATTCTAGATATTCTATTTGGGTAGACTCAATCCCAACTTAGGAGGGATCCGTTGGGTGTGTTGGAAGCTCTGCTGTGGCGCTCAAACTCTGTACTAGCAATTTCAGAACATGGGGCTCGGAGTAGCGTTTATGATGAGGCAAAGGCTGTTGTCAAGAAAAACAAAGCCACCCCGGAGGAAGTGGCTGTGCAGTTAGCTCAGTACCATCAAGATGGCCTCCCTGGGGATAAGAGATTCAATGAGAAGAAAGGTAGGATTTCTCATTTCCTTGTCAGCTGAGTTGAGCTTACCGTTATTTTTATCCACTGCATAATTGTTGTAGTGCTTTACCTAAATTCCTCAAATGAGATGACTTATTTCTTCCCAGTAGATAATCATTCTCACAATATCTGTACAGCTCTAGCTGAGGCTTCAATTATTGTGAAAGAGCACACTCCATCGACTAATATGTTCATGTGCCTATGGTTCAATGAGGTGGTTCGCTTTACATGCCGTGATCAACTGAGTTTTCTGTATGTCCTTTGGCAGTTCAAAGAGTTCAGGGATATCAACATGTTTCCTGTTTGCACACGCAAGGATCTTGTCAATAGCATGGGTCACATAAGAAAAGCGAAGCCTCTAACAAGTTGATGTATATTCATGGTTTGCACAAGAAGGATAGCCGAAACAAGAATGCTCAGGTCTTTCTCCAAGTTTCGAGCATATTTGCTTCCTCTATTATGTGTGCTAATAACATTGGATAGAGAGATCAGATAGGATTAGCATATTCCTATTTATTCTTCAGAATTCAAAGGGCTCTGTTTTTTTGCAGCCCTGGTGGGATAGGAGAGGCCGAGAGGGTTTCATCAATGGGAAGAAGAAAAAGCAGTGATGTATGTTGTGTATTTGAACAAACTGACTTTTTGTAAGGTCTTTTTTTTGTTTAATCTATTTATAATTCTTTTGTCATCCATTGCTTGCTAAAATGTTAAATTTGTTGGGTATTCTGCCAGAGTTCGCATTCTACTGTGTTAATACTGCGGTGCAAGTTTAGCTCTCTTGAATTAGTGCAGGATTTGCTGTAAAATATTATGTAAAATATTTCATTGGATATTCTGTTACTTAATTGTAGGTGAAAAATTACTTAGTACGAACTATGTTGTGCCTAGAGGCTAGAGTCTAGAATTCTATATATTGTAGGTCAAATGAATGCCATTTTTTTAGTCTGATTATTATCAGAAAGAAGAAGCAAATCTCAAGGGACGATTAGTGATGAATGTAAAAAGGGGGCAAAGGAGTATGAATCAGGAGCAGTGAAATTATTGCGTTCTCAGTGTTCCCGAATGGTATGCACTTGCGGATCGCGCCTCAGTAAGCTTCTCTTTTCTATCTGTACATCACTCTGTAGACTTAAATAATGGTTGCATTGGTATTGATTAGGGGTGGCAAATGGGCGGGTTGGGCTGAATTTGGGTGGGTTAAAATGAGCTGAGTTAATAAATGGGTGGGTTACTGACCCGCCCAAATGCTACTTGGGCTGAAATGAGTTGGGTTGAAATGGGTTAAAAAGCGGGTCAAAACTCAACCCGCGCAATTCTTACTAAGCTTTAATTGTCTTATTTGTTATTTTATAATTTTTTAGTACTTAATAAATTATTATTTTTCTTTATTATGGCTATATATAACATATCAAATAAAAAAATCTTTTTGAACATATTTTGACAAGATTTCTCATGGATCAATTTGGGTTAAATATCAGCCCAAATCTTGATGGGCTGAAATGGGTTGAACTAATAAATGGGCGGGTCAATAACCCGCCCAAACTTGAACGGGTTGGGTGGGTTATGGTTCATGGGTTACGTTTGCCACCTCTAGTATTGATCTACAGTGTAGTCATCTATTTGGGTTTTCTATGCTTTTGCCTTTTTCAAAATTGTTGTTGTCTCTTAATTTCTTTGGCTAATTTAGGATTTATTCTCTTAGGCCGTTCTGTATCAGTATTAGGATATGCGTAGCACTTCCTCAGATTCTCCGTCCAGTTCATTCCTAATTTTTTCTTTTTGAAAGCAGTAGATTTAGACATGAAATTCTTTTGTTCAATCCACATAAATGGGAACCAAATCTGTACGCTGCATTGTTAAGCTATCTTACAAGTAATGTTACCATTATCAAAAAAAAAAAAGATTTCTTACAAGTAACAATAAATTTTCACGAACAATGCATTGTCTCAAGAACCCAATACGGTTAATTACAGAGCACGCAAGCAATGAGTCCCAACCATCACAATTAAAAAGGACAATGAAGTATACAAATGAACTGAAGAACAGGTCATGTGTAATGGTTCAGAGAGTGATGTGTCTTGTTCTATATTGTTTGCATGACAATTTCTTTACTATGTTTACCATTTTTTTATACATGTAAGGACTATGAAATCCTACTTAATGTATGACCTGTAACTTTTGTCATTCTTGCTCATATCATTTCAACTGTGTTGTTTTCTTGTTCTAACTTTTTGGTGCCTTTGATTTTACCACTTTCTGAAACTACATGGTGTCTGATGCATCATACATTATGTTATGCGTATCTTTTTTTCAAGTATTAAAATCCTACTCAGATAAGAGGTGAGCTTACACTGTCTTACTTTATTATCTTGATTATCCTTAAAGGAAGCTGCTACTACTTTGCATCTCCATTCACTGTAATACTGTCAGCAATTAATTCAATAGAGAGAAAGAGAACTCTAAATTTAAAAAATTGTTGAAGAAGAATCTATGTTTTCGTACCTTATTATTGTGTAACGTTTTATTTTTTTTCCTTTTTGGAAGAAAATCTCTTACGGTCTTAATTCTATGCAGGTTATGAAGGATCAAATCGGAGTACTTACTGCTTCTCAAGTTCATCTTGGAGTTGTCAATTACTTTCTAAATTACTTGCTTTCTCCTCTCCACGATTGTCTATTTGTTATATATTTCTGTGTGCATGCGCATGTGTATCGTTGCACCATATGTATGCTTTTAGAATGCTTTTTTTTTCTTATTAGATATAGCAACATTTTGTATAACCAGAATTCTTTAAAAAATGACCTAATTGCAGGCTTCACGTGATTTACTGATACGCTGTCTGCGTACATTTTGGTGTTTCCAGGGAAGAATTCAGTGTAGTCCTTTTGTTTGTCCAACAGTTAAGGTGCTAGCAATTCTATTTTTTATAGTGAGCTCTCTGATATAGCAGTTCTATTTTATTGTGAGCTCTCCAATATTTAACCTATTATGCATTTAACGTCCTGATAATGTTGCAGTTGAGGGATACAATGTGGTGGTTCCTGATTTTTTCTATTGTGATCCTTATAATACTGAAAATGCCGAAGAGCCTCTATCAATCTGTATACATTTATGTGTTCGTACTGTTTTCAAGTTAATCTTATGTCTATTTAAATGGTCAGTGCTCAATAATCAATTACAGGATGTAGAAATATAATGTCTGCTTAAAATTGCATTATGGTGAAATCCTCAACAAGGAATGATGCAGGCAAGAAGTGCAAATTACTCAAGCAAGCAGGAAAATCCTGCATCAATATCCTCATCAGATTCAATGGTAACTCCACATTCCCTTGCCTGCAATGGATATCCAGTTGTAAGCTTTGAGAATATAGGGTAATGCAGTTTCAAGTTATCAAAATGTGGTGTGACGAACAAAGCATTTTTTGTTAAATTCGACGTGATGGCCTCATAGATGGTGGACTAGGACAAATTATAAAATACAACATCTAAAATCTCATTGTTTCTTTTTTTGGATGTTTTCATGTCAGAACGGAAGCCACTATTGCTCATGACTCAAAAAACATGTGTTTGCATAAGAGCAATGAGAGAATTACATGTTCTGTTTGTGACTTCTGCTGGGAATTTTCTGCTTTATACAAGTTTGATTATTTTCTGCTTTAAACAAAATATCTTTAGGATTTTTTTAAGCTATAGCAAAGCTCTTAGAATTTTAAAGTTAATTTTTTGATATCTGATTAATTAGTTCTTGTGAATGTCGATTTTAAGGTACAAAACGTGTATTCTTTCTTCCCTGGTTTTGTTTCTTTCTGTTTTATTTTTAAAACGTTTACTTAATTCGGTGTCATTAGAGTTGAGTTTTCATGTAAGAACATGTAAATCCAATTATGATGTCTCATTGATCATTGCCTCTTGTTGTTGCCATGTGACCAGGAGGTCATGGGTTCAAGTCGTGGAAACAGCTTCTTGCATAAATGTGAGGTAAGGCTGCGTACAATAGACCCTTGTGGTCCGGCCCTTCCGTGGACCCCGCTCATAGCGGGAGCTTAGTGCACCGGGCTGCCCTTTTTTATTGATCATTGCCTCAATTTTAATGGACTTGAACAAAATCCAGTTTACTCCTCTCCTGCTGCACTGAGGAGAGTGTTACGCATTTTTGTATTTTTCTAGAATCAAGATCCAACTGTTGGTCTCCGTCTTTTAGTTAGTTTCCCTAAGAGCTTGTTGATTTGTAGGTTGTGAGTTAATCTTGAGACATATTGTTCATATGTTGTTGGACTTGTGCAGAGTTTTGATAGACCTTTCATTCAGAAATGGTTAAAGATTGGGAATAGGACGTGCCCTCGAACACAATAAGTACTTTTACTTCTTAGAAACTTCACTTCACGGGAAGGCCACAACCATTGATGCCCTACAAATCTTCAAATGCACTGAGCTTTCTGATAGCATTCTTCATTACACTCAATACTCATAAAAGTTATATCGAATTAGGAGAAGAAGGATCGAGTGGAGCACTTTCATTTCTAACAAGTGTCGGTGAAAGAAACAAAAAGAAAATGAACTCTTCAAGTACAATTGAACAAGAAACAGAAGCAGCAACTACAAAACCTGAAACTTCAGGCAAGATGCTGAAACTAGCGCATTAAAGAATATATAAAAGGTAAGTTCTATTTCATGTGAGTTCTTCCGACAATGTCTGTAATAGTCTCTAATATAGTCAGATTTTTAGCTATTCTTTGTTCAGTACAATTATCTTAATAACATTCTCGTTTTTCCGGCTATTATTATGAAAACTTGGAATAGTTGTCTGTTGACTAACACCTGAGTTGCCTGTCCTTGTGCCGAGGGTCTACCGGAAACAACCTCTCTACCTCTCAAGGTAGGGGTAAGGTCTGCGTACACTCGACCCTCCCCAGACCCTACTTTGTGGGATTTCATTGGGTATGTTGTTGTTGTTGACTAACACCTGTGCTAATAAGAGATAAATGGAGAGTCCATGCTTGAATGAATCAGTAACAATCTTTTGTAGTTTAGTGTTTTATACTGGTATCATGGTGTTTGTTAATTGGGTTATACATATTACTATATATTAGAAGAAGTGGATGGTACCTGCTGGTTACAAGTTTTCAGAATTTCAATAAATCTTTATTTCTTCAGAGTGTTGCACATTTTTGAGAGATCTGTCATGTTGCACTGCCATTTTATGCAACCATATGGTATGTTCTTATCTTTTTTCAAAAAAAAATCTACACTATTTATATATACTCTTTAAGTTATCTTTTTGACAAATCCATTTAAAATGTTACTTGTAAAGTCATTTTATCTAGCCAAAATTAAGAGTAGAAATACACTGATTTAAGAAAGAACCAGATTCCCGTTGCATCTTTGATTGTAGTTATTAGTGTTTTGGCCTTTAATGACATTAATCACATGAATCTTGGGCACTTTCATTCATGCAGAGAAGAGAAACCTTGAATGCTTTGCAGCATTGGCCATACCTGTAAGTTCTTGAAAATTTTCTTTTACTTGTCACCCCACGTAGTAGTTGATTTTTAATATCCATTCATCTCTATTTAATAGGCTATTGGTTTGAGTTAAATTGACATTCAGTTCGTGTCAAGAGAATGATATGAATCACTTTTGTGAAATGTTTCAGTAGGTCAGTTTATTCTTTAAGAGTGTGACCAGACTGATATTTTCTCCTTCTAATGTTGTGTAGACTGATCCACTACTCAGGTAAAAACAGTTGAATTTGCATGGAGCCGAGTGATGCCTAGCTCTCAACCTGCTTTGCTAGTGGGGATGCAAGTTCATGAAGGAACTGATGAAGATTAGGAAGACTACCAAATGTATTATATTTTGTTAGATAATAGTATTAGGAAGAAACGAGTATGTATTTGACTATGCATCTGTGTGATTATATGCTCCGTTGAGTGATAAATTTTGATTTTCTAGTGCTAAACACATTCACCCTTCTAAACAAGTTTTGTAATCAGCACGTTGGGTGCCCATCTAGTAACATTTCTATATAATCAACCCCTCTTGTGCATGTCTAGATCAAAGTGCAGCGTCAAGTTAAGTGTCTATTTCTATTCTCATGTTTCAGACAAATCTTTCAATGAGAAAGTCGTCACCCACTGGCCTTTTATGTTCGAGAAGAATTCACTATTCAAAGGAATCGGAATACACAATGAAATTTTATTTTAATGATTCGAAAAAATATAAGAAACAAATATTAACAAATTTATTACAATTGTTACAATTGAAAGAATATTTAACAAAAAGGTCAACTATGAGAAGTCCTAATTGTTTACTAGTATACATTTTTCTTACTTCGCTTACATTTTTTCTTGCTCTATACATACACATATATACTTCACCAAAAGGGTATCAAATGTCTTGGTTGTCAGCCTTTGTGGTAGTGCCAGCAAGCCTAGAAAGAAGGAACACACAAATGGAGGAAACAAACACAGCACCAGCCAAACAAGCAAGATCCAATCCATTAACCACAGATATATTCTTGAACTTCTCCAATACTCCCACTTGAAGTAGCATTATGAGTGCATGTCCTATTCTTGATTTGGCTTGCATCACTGATTTCATTCCCATCAATGATGGAAGGGTCTGAAAATTAAACATGTTTTGGCCTGACCATTTATTTCTTGATCCAACGAACATGACATACAAACCCATGCCAAAAGTAAGCATAGCAGTCCCCAAAAGAAACATATCTGAAAAAATAAAAAGGACATTAGTATATCAATATGTACAATTTAAATTTCTTGATTATCATCAATTCCAGAAGGAAATGTTTTCGAAACTATCAACAATTTAAGGGAGGGGAAAATAATAATCTTACCAAGAGCTTCGATCAATAGCTGCACGACATGTCCTAAGTCTGCCTTATGTGAGAGTGCGATAAAATAGTGGACGTATGACTCTACGATTAAGTAACACCCCTGCAATAACATGGAAGGTTTATTAGCAGTCTTAATTACAAATCCATAAAACCAATGATTTCGTTCTGATGATACAATTCAACAGAATCAAAATATTCATAAAAAATACTAGTACTAATCTGTTACCTCGACAAAGCATAATAATGAACCAATCAATGTCCCTGCGACTGCAAAGAGAGTGAAGAACCTGCAATCCAAAATACCCTGCAAAACAAGAAAGCAGAACTTTTTGCATAAAAAAGTGAACTATATAGTATACACTGTTTTTCATTCATATGGTTAACTGGAAGTAAAGAATTAATCTGCAACTAATAATTTGGACTTTTTCACTGAGATATTATTGTGACTTTACTGACAAATGAGACATAGTTCAATTGTTTTTGGTTCTTAAAGACTATATTCTACACTTGATCTTGTAGTTTACAGCCCACGTATAATTATGGTAAAAATTTACTCTTATCTGGTGTTTACACTAAATCATACTAATTCACGATGGGTTCAGTCATAAGTTAATGTGAAAATGTGAATTAGTTAACTATTTTGAGTGAGAAGAGTGTATGCAATAGCATGTGTCATGTACTATAAGCCTATGAACACCGGATGTGGAAAACACTTGTGTTCACACCAAATTATATTAATTTACCATGACATAAGTTTTTTTTTTTAAATGACTTCGGTCTTACTAATAATATCCTAGTGGGAGTAAATTAAGAAAATACATACCTTTTCGATGAACAACTGCAAATGATACAACTTCTCCGGCATTTGTTTGAGAAACTTTTTCAAGTTTTGAAGTATCAGATCTGAGACATTATCTGCCACTAAACTTACATCTGAAATATTCCAATTTTGTGTCATTGGTTCAGACACAACCACGCCTGTCGCAGTACCAACAGCCTTGGCTGCCACTGGTTTCTTCTGCACATCTCCGCCGCCAACAAGACCACCTTTGTTTACACATTTAACCCTTAACGAATAATTATTCCTTAAAGAATAACATGGTTGTTGCTGTTTCGGATCATTGTCACCTAACCCAAATTGTTTAGAGCTACATAACAATCTACCACTAATGGCCATTTTTCAGCTTGCTTTAATTAATTCCTCTTTTTTTTTTCCTCTTACTTTTTTTTCTCCATTGGACAAAGTGTGTGGTGTATATATATACTATACGTAAAAGTGCAGAAGATTCGTGGCATATTAGTTAGTATTGTCGTGAAGTGAAGTCATATATGTGACCTTTATTTTGGCCATGTTGTCCACTTTTCTTGGAGAGGTTGGTATATAGGTGCATGCTCTGAAATTTTCAATGATATTTTTACATGTAGCGTGTAGGGACACAAGCATTCTCTTCCGAACACGTGGCACTTCCGCCGCGTTCTATTGGTGCAGACAACAGAAGTATTTTTTTTTAGAATTTAGAAAGAGGGATTCCTTTTTGCTTTACGTAGTTGAATTTTACAATGCTGTTTTGAGCAGTCACCACACGTGCCCAAATGTTATATAAAACCTTAGTGAACGGGGTAGATTGAGCGGCCATTATATGAGCAAATCAATTATTGAGTGTCAACTGGACAGGTTCAGATTGTTTGTGTTACATCTGAACAGGTTATTAACGAACTGAGTTACAATTTACAGAATGTTTGGTTGGGTCAAGATTAATCAATTTTGGCTCAAAAATGAATCATAGCTCAATTAATTGAGTCGAAAGCCTTTTTTTTTTAATTGTTTTATAGTTTGTTTATCAAATCAAACTAACAAAAGATTCCTCTTATTATCAGGACTATTTCAACAAATAAAACTCGGAAAAACTTTTTTTTGTTATGTTCGATAAATCTTTAAACGAGTTAATTCAGGCTACATATACAATTTAAATTAGCCCAAACTTTTAGTGGCCTAACTTGAACAGCTCGAAATTCCCCGACCAAGGAACATATGTCCAAGACAACAGATTAGGTTGGGGAATTATACTTGCATGAGCTAAATTTGATACCCTTAAATAAAGTACTTTCGAGTTTACTAATTGAAAGCAATAAGAAATACTAAAAGTACTAGAAAAAAAGTGCTAATGGTAGAAGAACTCCTGCATTAACGCCGACAAACAACCCCACCAACCCCGACATCATCCTACACCCCCTAGATCTGCTCCACCGGAGCTCTGAGCTTTGGTGAAACCCAGTAGCCAACAGCCACCACACCGATCCACCGCCACCACCACATTATCGCTGGAGCTCGGAGCTCCGGTGAACAAATTTTATTTTTATTTTTGCTCTGTTTTTGCAGGTACCATAAGACTTGCCACGACGTACATCCGGGTTCTATCTCTCCGTTCTCCCGCCTAGCATCCGGGTACAAAAGTTTCGGCAGGAACAATGATTTTCCGGCGTGTGTGTTCCTACGTGTGAACAATGATTTTCGGTGTGTGAACAGGTTCTATCAGCCTGGAGTTGGTACCTCCAGTTGCCCGTACTCAATATTTGTCCTTATCCTTGTAGTTAAATTCTTGCGTGTTGCGTTTTATTGAATATTGACATTATATTCTTGCCTATATTCTTCTTGTCCTTTGCTTTATCATTTAGGTTTGTAGTCGCCTGACTTACCTCTAGATTCTTGCTAACTTGTGTTTTAGTATTGGTTCCCCTGTGTGTTAATGTTAAGTTTGACTAGTATTTTTTTTGCTCTAGTGGCTTTGGTGAATGATAGTAGACTAGGGTCATGTTCTCGGTCGGGGACGGCGGCGAGGGTTAGGGGGTAAGTGGGGTAAGGGAGATGTTAGGCTGAGAATTGGGTCTTGGAACATTGTGACTTTAATGGGGAAGTCCATAGAGCTAGTTAAGATTCTTAAGAGGAGGAGGATTAATATAGCCTGTATCCAGGAGACCAAATGGGTAGGACCTAATGCTAAAGATGTAGACGGGTATAAGTTATGGTTCTCAGATAGGTCGAAGTATAGGAATGGGGTTATGACGATGTGCATGGAGGTTTTGGCCTCGAGGACAGGAACGGGGGAGACGTCTCGCTTTTGGAGTTTGCTAGAGATTTTGGGATGGTGATAGCCAATTCGAGGTTCTTGAAGAAGGAAGAGAATTTGGTGACTTTCTGTAGTTCAGTGGCTAAGACTCAGATAGATTTTTTGCTCCTTAAGAAGGTTGACAACGGTCTTCGTAAAGACTGCAAGGTTATTCCGAGAGAGTATCTTACAACCCGACATAAGCTTTTGGTTATGGATTTGAAAATCAAGATGGAGAAGAAGAGGAGGATTGTAGATGACAAGTTAAGAATCAAATGGGGGAGTTTGACCATGGCTAGTGCAAAGGAGATGGGAGAGAGGTTGATGGCCAAGGGGGCTTGGGGGAGTAGTGGGGATGCGACCGGTATGTGGGACAGGACGACCAGTTACATTCAAGAGGTTGCTAGAGAAGTGCTAGTGGTCTCGCGGGGTAGCCGTGGTGGGCATCGAAGGGACTGGTGGTGGAATGGTAAAGTTCAAGAGAAGGTGGAAGCGAAAAAAATGGTGTATGCGAAATTGGTAGAAAGCAAGGATGAGGTAGAGAAGTGGATTAATATGGAACTGTATAAGATGGCAAGGAAGAAGGCAAAGCTAGCGGTTACGGCGGCGAAAACAATGGTTTTTGAACGTCTGTATGTGGAATTAGAGGGAAAAAATGGGGATAAGAAGTTGTACATACTAGCCAAGGTGAGGGAGATGAGGGCCAGGACTTGGATCATATGAGGTGCATCAAGGACGAGGATGGCAAAGTACTGGTAGAGGACACACATATTAGGCGGAGATGGCAGTCTTACTTTCATAAACTCTTAAATGAGAAAGAAGATAAAGACATTGTGCTAGGAGATCTGGAGCAATCTGGTAGGTATCGGGATTTTGGGTATTGTGGAAGCATTAAGGTTGATGAGGTTTAGGGTGCTCTTCGCAGGAGGCGCATGGGACGAGCGACCGTCCTGATGAGATCCCAGTTGAATTTTGGAAGAGCGCAGGCAGAGCAGGTTTGGAGTGGCTGACGGAGTTGTTTAACGTAATTTTTAAAACTGCGAGAATGCCTAAAAAATGGAGGTGGAGTACAATGATTCCTTTATATAAGAACAAAGGTGATATTCAGAGATGCAACAACTATAGGGGTATCAAACTGCTAAGCCACACTATGAAAGTTTGGAAAAAAGTCGTGGAGATGAGGGTGAGAAGAGGCGTGTCTATCTTCGAGAAACAGTTTGGATTCATGCTGGAGCATTCGACTACAGAAGCCATTCATCTTATTAGGAGGTTGGTGGAGCATTATAGAGAGGATAAGAGACTTACATATGGTTTTCATCGACCTCGAGAAGGCATACGACAAAGTCCCTAGGGAGGTTCTATGGAGATGTTTGGAGGTTAGAGATGTACATGTGGTGTATACTAGGGAAATCAGGGATATGTATGATGGAGCCAAGACAGGGTACATACAGTAGGATGAGACTCGGAGCACTTCCCAGTGATGATGGGGCTGCACCAGGGATCAACTCGTAACCCATTACCATTTGCCTTGGTGATGGATGGACTGACACGACAAATCTAAGGGGAGGTGCTATGGTGTATGTTATTCGCAAATGACACAGTCATGATTTGATGAGACTTGCAATGGAGTGAACGCTAAGTTGGAGGTTTGGAGACATACTCTGGAGTTTAAAGGGTTCAGGCTGAGTAGGACCAAGACATAATACTTGGAGTGAAAGTTTAGTAACGGGAGAGACCTTGAGACATGCATGGATGTGAGGCTTGGTACTCAAGTCATTCCAAAGAAAGGAAGCTTCAAGTACCTCGGGTCTATTATCCAAGGGAATGGAGAGATTGATGACTATGACACACATCGTATTGGGGCAGGGTGGATGAAATGGAGGCTTGCATCTGGAGTCTTGTGTGATAAAAAGGTGCCACTAAAACTTAAAGGCAAGTTCTATAGGGTGGTGGTTAGACCAACTATATTGTATGGGGCGGAGTGTTGGTCGGTCAAGACTTTGCACACTCAAAAGATGAAAGTTGCGGAGATAAGGATGCTAAGATGGATGTGTGGGCATACAAGAAGGGATATAATTATAAATGATGATATCAGGGACAGAGTGAGAGTGGCCTCGATGGCGGATAAGATGCGGAAAGCGATGTTGAGATGGTTCGGGCACGTGCATAGGAGAGACACAAATTTCCCAGTGCGGAGGTGTGAGAGATTGGCTATGGACGGGTACATGAGGGTAGAGGTAGGCTGAAGAAGTATTGGGGAGAGGTGTTTAGACGAGATATGGCGCATGTGCAACTCACTGAGGACATGACCTTAGATAGGGGGTTATGGAGGATACGGATTAGGGTAGTAGGTAGTCCACCGTAGTCCTACCTATGCTTACAAACTGGTAGTTGTAGTGTTATTATTGTAGGCTCGCTTAGCCTATCATAATAGTAGGCACAATTGCTTTATAGTCCGATGTCGTTTGATTTATGCTGCTATGTGTATTTTATTTGTCTTATTTACATGCATTAGTTATTGCTTCTTTTTCAAAAGTCGCTATCATGGCTTAGTCACTTTGTTTGTCTTACTTTGCTTGTGCTTGTGCTTTGTCTTGAGCCGATGGTCTCTCGAAAACAACCGCTCTACCTACCAAGGTAGAGGTAAGGTCTGCGTACACTCTACTCTCAACAGATCACACGTTATGGGATTTCAGTATGTTGTTGTTGTTGTATTCATTGGTTAACCTTAACCATGTCCGAGAATTTATTACTAGAAAAAAATGAAAAGAAAAACTATTCAATGTGTCCCTACTCATTCCAACCATTTTTCACGTTTGAATTGTGACATTTGCTGAGATTGCTAGAAGCGCGTCTTCTTTTGTCACATAAATTTCCTTACTTTTGTCTTGGGGCAACATAAGATCCATGTCGAACCAAACGAAATTGCTGACAAATAGATGGATTTGTTATGTTTTTTTAACTTTGAAGACTCTATATGCGGTGGTTGCTTGTTTTTGTGTATCGAGAAATGAATAAATAAAGAACTCAATCACCTATTATGGACACATTATACTCAGTATTCCATAAGTAAAAGGAAACAAAATCCACCTATGAAGAATTAACTTTTTCACCACTCCGCAACTTTGGTTGCTCCGCGACCATTTACTATGGCTTCTTTGGTATTGGAGGATCTAATAAAATAGTAGTGGATTCAGCGTAATTCACTGCATTCTTCTGTGTGGATGACATTGCTTACACTTACCAGTTACAACATAGGATGACAAACCAAGGCCCTGAAAGGGTTACTAACGAACAATTCAACCATAAATATATTAGATAACTATTTTAAATGTACGAGGATGTTTTTTTCATAAGGATAAGTTAAATATGTTTGCCTCAACATAAAGTTCAGTATGATAACAAAAAAAATGTTAAACTTAGGAAAGATTTTTGTGACACAGTTTAACTGAGTATGATTTTTTTTCAAAAAATACTTGTGGTCTAAAATTATATTTAGTGGCTATAAATTATCTCATTAAATATTACTACATTCTTTCTAAACATGTACTAAAAAGGAAGTTGTACCACATAAATTGAGAAATAAATAATACTTTCTCTATCTCAATTTATGTAACACAATTTTTTTTTTAGTCTGTCACAAAAAAATGTCACATTTTTATAATTAAAAATAATTTAATTTTAAAATTTCTCTTTTACTCTTAATGAAATGGTTTATAACCACATAATTATCTTAGGTTTATTTTATATATTATATTTCAAAAGTTAAATTTTTCTTTTTACTAAATTTTGTATCAAGTAAAATGGTGTTGCAGGTGCAGCTATAAATGACATAACATGTCAAAATTTTAAAGAGTAGTACTTAAATGAATTTGATTTCTATTAAAAGCAGCTGCAACATTCCATCAAGCGGAGGGAACAAGAATTAATTTTGCCGCTCAGTGTTAATTATTTTTCGTTCGTAGATTTTTACATTGCTCCGGTGAAAATCCTTGTTTGTCTGTCCCCTTTTCTCTTTACTTGTTTGTTGGATATTTCTTTTGTTTTCTTTGGCATGCTCTTTATGTGCTTGACTATATGCTCTAATGAGGGAAAATGGAGGTGCAAGTAATGGGTATGGTTTAGTGGAATTAAAATTTGCTTAATCACGATACATCAATTTCCTTGATCTCACGATTGCCAGTAAATGTTGGGTTAAACTAGTTATTTAATTTTATATTTTCTGTAATATCATATTCTTTCTTTTTTTTCATGTTCCTTTTGTGTTTCCAATTGTCACTTGATTTAAAATATGAAATTTAAGAGATTGATTCATGTATCTTAATTTGCTAATATGGAATTTCTCGAAGAGTTATACAGGTTTTTATTTAAAATTTCAAATTTTGGATGCAGATTCCAATTAGAAGATTTATTACTTCAAAGTTCAAGTGTTGTTATGCTGAGTTTTAAAGTTTGATTGCTTGTTAATACCTGCTTTATCTTATTTAAGCACTTTAGAGTTGAGCCTTTCGAGTAAGTAGAAGCATTATTATATTTGGCGACACTCATCTGCTTCACTATAATTGCCTTGGGACAACCCTTGTAGAATCTAAATTAAGAACATGGTGGTTCCCACATAGTAGTCCGTTACTTAGTTTGAAAATCATTACATATGATAGTGAAAATAGTTAGAATGATACTTGAGAACAACAACAACATGCTCAGTGTAATCCCACAAGTGGGGAGGTTAGAGTGTACACATACTTTACCCCTACCTTGGTAGGTTGAGAGGCCGTTTCTGATAGACCCTCGGCTCAAGGCACGCACATGGAAGAATGATACTTGAGACAACTCCTAATTCCTCATGCGACTGCAATGTGGTATGTTGTTGGAATATCAATCTACAAGTGTGTTAAGTGAATGGATATCTTAGAATTGTTGGGTTTGGAGCCTGGCAGTGCATTTTTTGGGCCACTTTTGTATTGCTTTGTTACTGTACTAGAATTGTTTTATAAATACCTATCACATTTTTGAGATTGGAAAATGCTAATCTTGCGTGGAGTTAGTTCAAGTACTAAATTTTACATAACTGAGTTGAACCTCTCCATTTGTGTAAATTGAATCAAACCTTTGGGTTAGGTCAGCAAATAAGTGTTGAGGTTTAATTCTCCCTTCTTGTCCTTGGATGCTTTGTCATAAAAATGTTTGCAAGCATTGATCTTGAGTTCATGGAACCCGTATTGTTTATATTTATACAAAATATGTGTTGATGTTTTTTTCATATTCTTATTATATATATTGGAAATTGATACTTGTTATTTGATCTGGTTGTTGCTGCCTAGGTACCTGTCAAGTTTTAGTAGGATTCAGAACCCACTAACTCTATATCCAGCAGAAATGATTGTTTTCACAAGTTCGATGTTTTGCTCAGCCCCAACATGGCCACTATGCAACAAATCAAAGAGTAAGCAACATTATGTTACACCCATCGTCAGGAGACCGACTTTAACAAGATGTCAAGCCAAAAGATGGTAAGATTTTCTTGTAGACATTTTGACGGACAATTTTGTGCAATTTAAGGCTTTTTCACTAGGTTAACTCTGTTTGACTCTAGCTGTGATTGTTATGATATGTACAAAGAGCTAGTCCCATATGCCAAGGCTTGGTCCTGGCAAAAGGCCATTGTCGACAAGAGGAAAGCACAAATTGAAAGGAATGAAGATCTTGCGGACACACTTATTATATTGCAGCATCAGCAGGTTTATACATTGGGTACCGGTAGCTCTGAAGAGAATCTACACTTTGACTTAAAAAATGCTCCTTTTGAATTGTACCGAACAGAACGTGGTGGCGAAGTAACTTACCATGGCCCTGGTCAGGTACATTTCACATTATGCTGCCTACTTCCCAACTATCTTAATTCGGTATTACTTATTTTCATAGTTTACTACTGAGCCAAGTGTATAGGTTATTCTCAGTGCTTGATGACATTGTTTCTAGGGCTTGCAAAGTTTCTCTTCTAAGTTCTCTGGTCAGATGTTGGAAGGGGGAAACATCAGTAACCGTGAATTTGACGGGCTATGATTAACTAGAGATTACTCAAACTTCTGTGTCAAAATGTGGCTTTGATAAGACATTTGTGTTATACTCCATTGGATAATTGCAGTTTGTAGGTGGTTTTAGGTTTGCCTCTTTGAAAGTTATTACTTAAAATTAGCATATGTGATCCTAAAGACTTTGAAATTTGAAGAATCATGTCTTCGTTTCAGCTTTTACATTTCTGACATAAAATACTTTTATCTGAAATTGTAGCTAGTTATGTACCCTATCATCAATCTCCGATATCATAAGATGGACCTTCATTGGTACCTCAGGAGCCTTGAGGAGGTGATAATACGGGTTCTTTCATCATCATTTTCTCTGGAGGCTTCAAGAATTGATGGTTTAACTGGTGTTTGGGTTGGTAAGTACTGATTCTCCATATCATTTGGTTGGTCATATCAGTCTGCAGTTGTGGTATTGGATATTTTCTAAACAAGATCTAAGATGTTGTGGTTTTAGAGAACCTTTTGGTTAGGTGATAGTTCGTAAAATATATCTTGTGGAAGATTTCCCATGTGCCCTTGGGTATGTGAATGGCACTGGTGAATTGACCATGCAAGTATAGTGCTGGAAAGAGTGGTCACACATTGTGTTTCCAGCCATATTTGAAATCTCGTTACGATTTTAAACTGGTAACAGTTTAGTTGTCCCTGGATTTGTGGATCGAAGGCAATTATTAGTCTTACTTGGAATATACCCTTTAGAGGTTTTCAATAAATATCTTCAGATAAAAGCATTCTGAATTGTCAATGTCCACTATCATTCATCTAGAGCTCTTAGGAGTCTTTTGAAACATACTTGATACAGACCTTAACTGTCAGAAGTTATCTCCACTATTTTTATCTATGCCATTGCATCTTCCATTCAGGAAGATTTCTGGAGATAGCTTTACAAGTCATTCACTTTTCTAAAAAGTAAATTTGAGATGTAGCTTGACTGCATACTTTTTATATATCTCCTTTCCAACAAGCAAAAAAACCAGTTAGCTGTATCTAGAGAAATAAGAAGTGAATAAAAGGTATTTCCGGTGCCAACAAACAAACAAACAAAGCAGGATTTGAGGGAGGATTGTATATGTATTGGACTTCTTTAAATGAGATAAACTGTTTCATCTTTATCTGAAACTGCTTTACTTGGCTTATCCGGTAGACTATTTTAATTTTCACAGTTCGAGAGGTTGAACATTGTCTCATGAGAGTGCCTAATCAAGAGGACCGCCCAGTCAACTTGATTACATTGTTGTTCTCCCCCTTCCCGCACCTCACCCGAAAAGCTTTTATTCAGTTTTTTGCCCCTCAACCTTAATTATGGTGTAAGTATTACGTCTCTTAGTTCCACACGGAGGCATGTAATAGTGGTCTGAGTGGTCTAACACTGGCTTCTTTCAGGGGGCTGGAAATTAGCTGCAATTGGTATTAGAGTATCTCAATGGGTCACGTATCATGGCCTAGCGCTGAATGTCACCACAGATCTGTCACCCTTTCAACAGATAGTTCCATGTGGGATCCGTGATCGTCAAGTTGGCAGCATAAAAGGATTGCTGAGGGAGCACTCACGCTCGCACTCTAATGGCTTTGGTACAGAAAACCATCAGGACATTGATGATATCCAACTTATTGATATTACTCATAGATCTTTAGTTAAGGAGTTTTGTGAAGTTTTTCAAGTTGAGCTCGAATGTAAACCTATACCCCTTTTAATTTCTTGAGAAAAGCCTTCTCTTGGCTTGGTTAGGGAAAAGACTTATTCTTTGAAGGTGAATTCAACAGATTATTACAGAGAATGATCGGATTTGTAGCAATTTTATTTTCAAATACATTTGTCTCATGGATCCAAAATTATATCTTTGGTGTAACACGTAGACTCTGATATTTAGATCTTCAATGTTCATGATATCAAATTTAAATCCATGATTATTAATCATGAGAATGATACCTGAAATTGCTCCAATCATTTGACTATCATTCCTTGAAGATTTTAAAAGCATTTCCAGAGGAATATATCGCGCTCATATTAAGACAAATGCGCAAATCAAATGTCATAAAAAAGTTGGGAGCATGGACATTTGTTAATTTTCATACTCTCTATTCTTGCTGTTCTTGTATGTTTTGACTAACTTTTCAAAAATTTATCCTCTCAGATCCTTCTGCGACTGTAACAATCCCATATTAAACTCTTGTAACATCCATCACCAACTCTGTATAATGTAATCCAAAAAGTCCAACATGAAATTGACATTTTCAAAGAGCTGCCAAATGAAAGTGTGTTCGGAAAACAGGTTGTTTTTCTTGCAGATATTTTAAGTCTAATTGAGTCAGTGCAGAAATCACTACTGCAAAATAATGACATTGGATCAGTTCTACATCATCTATCAGGACAAAAAGAACATTCCAGCTGAATATTTCTTGACAGAAGAAATTCGAAAATACGTGAGGATTAAGCCGAACAGAACTAATGTGGTACATTCACTAGCATAGGTCTTGTTTTGCAACGAATATACACATGCATGAATTTTAAACAGTTCCACCATGACCAATATTAGCCATCTTCCTGGTCAAGAATTATAGGAATAAAATTCTTGATATTGGTAACTGCAAGAGTCGGATGGAAAGACAGTGAGGAGGGGGTCATGGGTGGTGGTTGAGTGGCGACGCTGGAGGAAGCGAAAGCATCTGGGGAAGAGGAATCCATTAAAACCGAAAGAAGTGGTGTTGGTGGGCTTTTACCGTCGGAAAAAAATAAGTGGGGGGGGGGGGGCGTAATGCCGAGAAGAGGAAGATTTTTTTTTTAGGTTTTTAGGATTTTTGCTCTTGATATCATGTAAGATTGTATCAATTCCCTTGGAGAGGCTTTCTCATTAATACAAATATATATAGTGTACAAATGTGTAGAATCCTAGTACAACATGAATTCTCTACTTACCATAATTTTATATACAAAATATGTGGGATATATTCTAATTATGGTGATGGGATTAAATTGGGATTCTATTACCATTGGTACACGTTAATAAATTTCATCGCTGAAATACATAACTACGGTCTTCCCATTCAGTCACTAACAATTAGAATGTGTAATTTCCCCTTTTTTGTCTTTTCAAAATTCCAATATCCAAAAAAAAAAAAAGATTTATACATTTCTACGAAGTAATTCATCATTTTCCCATTTCAAATGAAAATGGAAGTCTTGCCTCGAGCCCTCAAAAGAAGAGACCTTAAGAAACAACAATTAAGGGTGAGGAGGCCAAAAATAATTTATCCGCATGTTCTATTATTTAATCAAATAATAAGTGTAAGATATGTATTTTTTAATAAATATAATTTTATAATTTAATTATAATTAAGTAATGTATATTATTACTTCATTTTATCATTTAATAATAATAGAATAAGTTTTGTATTGCGTGCGAATAATTTTTTTCTTCTGAAAACTAAGACAGGGAGGGTGAAGATTTCCTTGTAACGGGATATCAAGCTTTGGGCCTGAGGCCAACCTATGACTTGAAATTTGGCAATATTATCCTCATTTTTCATTTGATAATTTCATCTCTGCAATCAACAATAACTTCACACAGGTTGAAGGGCCTGTTCTTCCAGCCCCAAGCCAAGAGTATGCGATTTATAATCTCTTTGCTACAGTTTTGAAATTCAGCGTGCCCTTATTTTGTTTATATTTTTGTTGAATACAAGTGTAGATCAATTCTTTCCATGCAATGGCAGGTGGAGTATAAAAGAACTTCTTTTGATATGATTTTTACACTAATCCTTTATTGGTGTGGTTTGGCCGAGAGATCGGGTCAAGGAACTATCTGCAATAATAATTCTCTAACTACTAAAAGACCGATATAAATTAATCCGTCGACATATTACTCTTTTCACTTTACTTCCTGTTTAAATAAATGGTTATGGGGTATGAATCTATTAACCCTCAGCTAGAGCTCCGATGAAAAACCAAGCAGCTCAAAGGGCCCTAAATTCTCGAATTAAGAATTAAGATATTACTCTTAATTCTTAGCAAAATAACCTATTTTCGATTTAACCATAATTAGGAGTTAAGATCATCAAATTGTAAGTCCCTCAAATTTTCTTATTTACACAAATTCCCCTACTCCAACCCACCTTTCCTCCCACCTCTATCTTCCTCCTAAGTCATCAACTTGGAAGATGAAGAAAACAAAAGGGCAATAAGGCTCAGTGTCTTTTGTCCACCAGAAGATCGAGATAAACACATTGCTTTTCTCAAGGAACACACAGATGTGTTCACATGTTCTTAGGGTAATAGGATGGGCATAAGTACCAATTTCACGGCTCAAAAGCTACCCATCAATCCTGGATGCCCTCCGGTCAAGCAAAAGTCAAGAAAGTTCAAGACTACCACGTTGTTGAAAATAAAACAAGTGGAAAAGCAATTCAAAGAAGGAATCCTTCGAGTGATTGAATACCTTACGTGGTTAGTCAATGTGGTACCTTCGCCAAACAAAAACAGAAAGATAAGGGTGTGTGTTGATTATCAGGGATCTGAACAAGGCAAACCTGAAGGATGACTTTCCTCTGCCAAACATCCACATCCTCGTTGATAATTATGCAAAGTAATAATTGTTGGGTATTACAAAGGATTGCAAGAAACGGAAATTACAAGTAACTGCTTAAGTAAGAATTAAAATTACAATTCAACTAGAAAGCTGGAAATTACAATATAACAATGAAACGAAAATTACAATTTATGTTGAACAATAAGACCGGAAACTGCTTTGATTTTGCTGAGTCGAGTGTGGCACTCTGTCCTTAAGACAATATTGCCCCGTATGTATCCTTTATACGTTCCGGACAATTCGTCTCCCAAGATAAAACAGCAATGGAACTATTGAGCAAAGGAAACTCAAAAGCTACCGTGAAGAATATTGAATAACGAAATGATGCTTGGAAGATTAGGAAGAAACTGCTTTGCTTTACTTTCTGCTTTGTGTAAATTCGTGTATGTCTAGTGTCCTCAACAATGGTGTAAGGGGTGTTTATATAGGGAAGAGGGCTGTTGGATCGCCTCCATAATGACCATTATTGGCCAAATAATGACCATTATGGAGGTAGTAAAGCCACCAAATAAATGGAGAAAATGGCCAACCGATTGGCCATTAGTGGAGGTGTAATTCGGCCAAAATAAATGGGTGAATTGAGTCTTTGGAACGTTTACATTACGGACCGTCGAATTCGATTTTCGAAAAACTTCAGGACCAAAGCGTACATCTTGAAACCAGGGACCAAACTGTACATCTTGAAACTTCAGGGATCAAAGCGCACATCTGAAAGAATTCTGGTCCAAAGCGCACATCCGAAACTTCGGGATCAAACTGTACTTGACAAAGTTTTCTCGCCCAAAAGATAATATCGAGGCCCACACCACGACCAGTGGACCCGAGAACCCGAGAACCCTGAACCGGGCCGACGGCGGGCGGCGGCGCGGCGTGTGGTCTTTCCTTGAACCGAAGCACATCTAGGTCCTCCCTCCTTTAAACACATGGGATACCCTTGGGGTCCCAATCTCCAAACACATTTCGAGTCTTTTATACACAACAATTCTTTCTTCGTCTATCGATGAGGGAGAATTGAACACAACACCACTCTTTCCATGCTTCAAACACCTCACTTCGTGAACCAATATCTCTTTCATTTCTCAATGAAATTTGGCGATTCTTGGCCCTACGGTTATCTACGCATTTAGTACATCATGCATGTGAAGAACCTGATTCTCCAACATACGTAACACTAGTGTTTAAGCCGTTAAAGTTGGTCGGTCGCAACTCCCGCCAAAGGCTAATTTCCAACAATCCCTCTTGAAAGAGATTTTGGCGCACTCACATGGTGTCTTTTCATTTCCAAAGAATATTTCAATGGACCGATGTTGCATAAGGAGAGGTAGCATCAACTTTGAACCTTCCATAGTTGAATACCATCGGACTTACTTACAGCGCGGTGAACGTGATGTCTTGAACCGTCAGTGTTTAGTGTAAGCCAAGTCAATGGTACCAACACAACAAATTCCCTTACTCTCTTCTTCGTAATGTTTTGTCCGTTTTGGCCATGGACAACGTCTTGGATTCTTAAGTGCGTTCATCTTGAGGCGGCCCGTCCTCGCACTTAAATAGGTGGTCTCCTACAAGGTATCCTGCTATACCCCACTTCACAAGTGTTAGGAACCATTAAAAGTTTCCAAAAAGCCTAACCTCAACTGTTGAGGAGCATTACAGGTTTTGAAAACTTAACCTTTACCCATCTGCAGATAGCACTTAAAGTCTATCGCGGGAGCGACTTTGGTTGGAGTTTCTTTTGAAGTCACTATCCGAAGTGCTCATACTTCCACCGGCGATCAATCGAACCTTTACCACTTCGTTTTCCCCTTGCACCAAATTACTGGGATCTCCAGTTCATAAGGTTGGGTTACCGCTGTATTAGTTCTTATATTTTGGGTTTTAAGCCCGTTTCCACAAACAGGCAAGCCATCGATCTTTGGGTAAGCCGCTTTGTCAAAGTGCGCTATATTATCCTTAGACTTGATGTAATCAATGGATATTATACCCGTGGTGATCGGTTGCTAACGGTCTTATGCCTCCGTCGAATATGACGAGACTTGCCGTTGTACATAGCATTCCGTGCCGCTTCCTAGAGCCGATCGACCGTCGCGGTGGATCATTACCGAAGGTACGGGTTTGTTCCAACACGGAACATCCTCTAAGAAGTCATGAAGCCACTCGACTTCTTCTCTGCTTTGTCTAAAGCGATAAACTCCGATTCCATTGTGGATCGGGCGATGCAAGTTTGCTTAGAGGATTTCCAAGACACCACCACCAATTGTAAATACATACCCACTGGTGGACTTGGTGTTCTCTATATCGGATATCCGGTTGCATCACTGTACCCTCTAGTACAATTTGGATATCTCGAATAGTGTAACCGTAATTTAACGTGTATTTCGGTATTGTAATACCCGATTCAACGCCTTCCGATGGTTATCACTCGGATTACGGGTGAACCTAGCCAACTTATTATTTGCGTAAGCAATATCGGGTCGGGTGCGGTTTGTTATATACATCAAACTACCGATCACTGCGCATATCGCTCTGGTATACTGGTGCACCAAGATTTTTATCAAGCTTTTGATTTGTATCCATTGGTGACTTTATCGGTGAAGCGTCTAACATCTCAAACTTTCTCAAAACATCCTCGATGTAGTGAGGCGAGATAAGGCCAGCCGTCGGATGTCTTAGAGATCTTAATCCCTAAGATGACATCTGCAATACCCGTATCGCTTCATGTCGAGCATTGTTTCAACATGTTCTTAGTCTCTAGGATTACCCTAGATCGCTTCTGTGATTAACATGTCGTCTACATACAGGCATATCATAACAAGCGAGTCGAGTTACCTTTCGTGTAAACACATTTATCACACTCATTAATGGCGAACCCCTTCGATAGTAAGTACTATCAAACTTTTAGTGCCATTGCTTCGGGCTTGTTTGGCCGTCTGAGATTTGATAAGTCGGCGGACTTTCTTCTCTTGCCCTTGAACCACGTACCCCTCGGGTTGGTCCATATAGATTTCTTCTTCCAAATCGCCATTTAGGAAGAATTTGTCTTAACATCCATCCGTGTATCTCAAGGTCACGCAGTGCGATCGCAATAAATACCGTATGGATGTCATCCGATACCGGGAGTAGGTATCAAAGTAGTCAAAGCCTTACGTCTGCCGATAGCCCTTGACTACCAACCTGGCCTTGTACTTGTCTATAGACCCATCTGCCTTGTATTTCCGTTTGAGTATCCACTTACACCCCACGGTTTATTTCCGGAGGAAGATCAACAAACTCCCAAGTATGGTTGTGCGAGAATGGAGCTTATTTCACTCTCAATAGCTTCTTTCCAGGCGGTGCTTACGGAGTTGACAACGCCTTAGCAATTGTCCTTGGTTCATCATTAACCATATAAGCTACAAAGTCGGGACCAAAGGATTTATCCTTCTGGCCCTTTACTTCGCCTTAGATCCATCTCTGGAGTCTCCAAGTTACGAGAATCTGAACACTAGATTAGGATGTTCAGCCACCTCGAGATTCGCTAGATCTGAACCATTCGGATCCGGCGATCAAGGACTCCCGGTTCTTGAGAGCTTTGTGCATAACTTCGTTTGAGAGAGGTTATGTCTTTCTCCTTTCTAGGAAAGGTACTTTCAAAGAATAGAGCATTCCTTGATTCCATTATTGTACCCTGGTGGATATCTGGAATATATGACTTATGCACTAAGAAGCGATAAGCACTACTGTTATTTGCATATCCAATGAATATGCAATCTACAGTCTTAGGCCCAATCTTGACCTGCTTTGGCTTGGGTACTTCAACCTTTGCCAGACAACCCCACACCTTAAAGTATTTGTAGGTGGGTTTCTTTCCTTTCCATGATTCATATCGAGTTTTGTCCTTACCACTTATGTGGGACTCTGTTAAGAATCATATTAGCGATGGGGCGGCTTTTCCCAGCATGTTTTGGAGAAGACCGGAATTGATAAGCAAGGCATTCATCATTTCCTTTAATGTGCGGTTCTTACGTTCCGCCACACCGTTTGATTGAGGTGAGTATGGAGCCGTCGTTTGATGAATAATGCCTTCTTGGGCACAGTATTCCTCAAAAGGCGCTACATATTCTCCCACTCTATCGCTGCGAATGGATTTAATCAGTAGGCTAAGTTGATTCTCAACTTACGCTTTGTAACGTCGAAATCGCTTCAAAGGCTTCATCCTTACTTTTCAACAAGTAAAGGTAACAATACCTTGTGCTATCATCTATAAATGTCACAAAGTACTTGTTCCCCCCTCTAGTTTGTGCAAACTTCAAATCACATATATCTGTGTGAATAAGTTCTAGAGGAGCGGTATTCCTTTCGACGGATCGAAAAGGAAGCTTAGTAAGTTTTGCCTCTACGCACACCTCACACTTATGTTGAGGGTTTACGTCGATAGACGGCAACAACTCCATCTTTACCAACCTTTGAATAGACTTGTAGTTAACGTGTCCTAATCTATGATGCCATAAATTAGAAGACTCAAGCAAATAAGAAGAAGGTTCAACTTTATTTCCTTGACGCAATCTGAGACATGACATTCACTTTGAAGAGGCCTTCACAGGCGAAGCCCCTTCCCACAAATGTGCCATTTTTAGTGAGTACAAATTTATTTGATTCAAACACTAGTCTAAAACCGGCGTTAACCAATAAAGGTCCGTAAACTAGATTTCTTCTAATCTGCGGGGCGTGCATCACTTCCTTCAGAGTGAGTTCCTTGCCGGAAGTCATCTTGAGACCACCTTTCCAACCCTAGCACGTCCGAAGCGTTGTTGCCCATGAACAGCTTCTTGTCGGAGACCGGAGTGTGCGTGGAGAAGGCATCTTTGTTGGAGCAGATGTGTCTTGTTGCACTGTGTCCACCCACCACTGCATTGGATTCTCCACCAAGTTGGCTTCTAGCACCACGCCGAGAGATCCTAAATCATGTCATCCAGGAGCGTGTCCTTGGCGGCGTTAGCTTGAGCCTTGCCTTCGACTTGGCTTTACGTTGTTGCTCGCCTTGAGCTTGCGGCGTTCCTTGATCCTGTGACCAGGTTTCCCACGGTGATGCGATTACCTCTGAGCGTCTCATTGCGGGGGCTTTGCCGTCTTTGTGGAACTTCCGCTTGTTGCTTGTTTTCCCTTTGGCCTCGGCCAGTTCGCCTTTGCCTCGAATGTTGTCTACCCTTTGGCAAGGTCTTCTTATTATCTTCCTGAATTTGCGGTTTGATAACAAGCTCTTCAAAGGTCATCTCCTTTGTCTTGAGTTTCAAGTAACTCATAAACTCATTCCACGAAGGAGGTAACTTTTCAATCGGCGATGCAACCAAAAGCGCTCGTTTGGCTTTAGTCCTTCCAAATCCAGGTGATGTAAAATCATTTGGAATTCCTGGACTTGGGACATCAACTGTTTGCTGTCCACCATTTGGAATTTTAGAAATTTCCCAACGATGAACTTCTTAGTACCCGCGTCTTGTGCGTTGTACTTCTTTGCGATTTTCCCACGACTCTTTGGCGGTGCCAGCGGTAGAATATACCGTGTAGAGGTCTGCCAAGCGATTCGATTATATAGTTCTTGCACATGAAATCGCTATGATTCCACGCATCACGAACCATCTTCATGCCGTTAACGACATGGATACCAAGGCCCCCTTCACCTGTTTCAAAGAAAGTAAGAGTCCATTTCATCTCCACTTGTGGAGGATCTTCCGTAAGGAACCGGGCCATGCCCATAATCATTAAGAACAAAGCATCTTTTCTTTGCCATCTTTTAAATTCGATCCCATGAACTTTTCAGGCGATCATGGTGGTGTGAAGAAGAGGGGAGCTCAATGATCGGGAAGGCGGTGTTCTTGCCTTGAGCGAGAGCGGCGGCAGTGAAAGCGGAGGGGTTCTCGCCTTGGCGATGGCGGCGATGGGGAAAGCGACAACGTTGCCTCGAGAGGCAGCAGCAGTAGCAGCAACATCGGTCATATTTCCAGCCATGTTATTGCAGTTACCGTAAGCAAAATATTGTCTTAAGTTGTTGGGAATTACAAAGGATTTGCAGAAACGGAAATTACAAGTAACTGCTTAAGTAAGAATTGAAATTACAATTCAACTAGAAAGCTGGAAATTACAATATAACAATGAAACGAAAATTACAATTTATGTTGAACAATAAGACCGAAGCGCTTTGATTTTCTTGAGTCGAGTGTGGCACTGTCCTTAAGACAATATTGCCCGTATGTATCCTTTATCGTTAGGACAATTCGTCTCCCAAGATAAAATAGCAATGGAACTGTTGAGCAAAGGAAACTCAAAAGCTACCGTGAAGAATATTGAATAACGAAATGATGCTTGGAAGATTAGGAAGAAACTGCTTTGCTTTACTTTCTGCTTTGTGTAAATTCGTGTATGTCTAGTGTCCTCAACAATGGTGTAAGAGATGTTTATATAGGAGGAAGAGGGGCTGTTGATCGCCTCCATAACAGCCATTATTGGCCAAATAATGACCATTATGGAGGTAGTAAAGCCACCAAATAAATGGAGAAAATGGCCAACCGATTGGCCATTAGTGGAGGTGTAATTCACCAAAATAAATGGTGAATTGAGTCTTCAAACGTTCTGGCCAAAGATAATATCGAAGGCCCACAGTGGGCCAGTGGACCCGTGGACCCGTGGACCCGTGGACCCGTGGACCGTGGACCCGTGGACCGTGGACCCGTGGACCGTGGACCCGTGGACCCGTGGAACCGGAACCCGTGGACCCGTGGACCCGTGGAGCCGTGGACCGTGGAGCCGTGGACCGTGGACCCGTGGACCCGTGGACCGTGGACCGAGAACGAGAACCGAGCCGAGGCCGGGCCAAGGCGAGCGGCGGCGGCCCAGCGTGTGGTCTTTCGCAACCGGCACATCTAGGTCCTCCCTCCTTTAAACACATGGGATACCCCTTGGGGTCCCAAACCCCAAACACATTTCGAGTCTTATATACACAACAATTCTTTCTTCCTCTACCGATGAGGGAGAATTGAACACAACACCACACTTTCCATGCTTCAAACACCTCACTTCGTGAACCAATATCTCTTTCATTTCTCAATGAAATTTGACGATTCTTGGCCCTACGGTTATCTACGTACTTAGTACATCATGCATGTGTGAAGAACCGGATTCTCCAACATACGTAACACTAGTGTTTAAGCCGTTAAAGTTGGTCGGTCGCAACTCCCGCCAAAGGCTAATTTCCAACAATAATTGCAATCATTTGTAGAGTATTTCGCTGGAAATCATCGTGTGCTCATGGATGAAAACGATGCAAAGAAGATAGCCTTTTCCACTTCTTGGGGTACCTACTAGTACAAGGTGGTGCCTTTTGGCCTCAAGAACGCTGGAGCCACCTACACAAGGGCAATGACCACCATGTTTCATGATATGATACACAAGGAGATTGATGTGTATGGAGATGATGTTATCGTAAAGTCTAAGAAGGGAATCATCTGAAAGATCTTAAAAAAATTCAATCGTGAGCATAAGTACAATCTAAAGTTGAATCCTGCCAAGTGTGTTTTCGGAGTTCCGGCATGCAAGTTACTCGGGTTTGCAGTCAGCAGAAAGGGTGTAGAGTTGGAACCCAGTGAAATCAAATCAATTCAGGACTTGCCACCGCCAAAGAGAAAGAAAGATGTTATGATCTTCTTAGGATGACTTAACTACATTAGTTTTTTTCATAGCACAGTCAGCGATTATTTGCGGCCTATCTTCAGCTGTTGAAAAATGATGCAATAGTAGAATGGATAGAAGAATGCCAAAAGGCTTTCGATAGGATAAAGGAGTATCTGTCCAAGCCTCCGGTATTGGTACCTCCCGAGCCTGGACGCCATCTAACTTTATACCTATCTGCAGTACATTCGGTATATAGATGTGTAAAAGAAAGAGCATGTCATTTACTACACGAGCAAAAAGTTCACACCATATGAAGCACGCTATACCTTGTTAGAATGTACATGTGCACTGACTTGGGTAGCCCAGAAGCTGAGGCATCGTATGTTCTCCTATACTACGTTACTGATTTCGGCAATGGGTCCACTCAAGTACATTTTTTCAGAAGCCAATCCTACCGAAAAATTGGCAAAATGGCATACGGTGTTTAGCGAATTCGACATCACCTATATCGGCACAAGCATATATGGCTAAGAACCCTATGGATGAGGAATATGAGCCTTTAAATACGTACTTTCCTGATGAAGAGATCATGTTCATAGGAGATGATATGATGATGGATGGAGCTTGTTCTTCGACGTAGCTGCGAACTTTAAGTGAGTTGGTTTTGGTCTAAAAAACCGGAGAACATTACCCGGTATCCGCCAAGCTTAGATTTCTTGGCAACAACAGCATGGCAGAGTACAAAGCTTGTACAATGGGTGTTTGCCTGGATGTAGATACGGATATTCACGAACATAGCTGTGAATTGGGCCACAAAAAGTTCTGAGATCTTGCCTTTAGAATGTATAAAGACGTTGTGCAAACATTTTGTCAAGACAGAATTCCAAGATTGGTGATTCAGACTTCTCGTTGTTCCAATTTTAATAATTCTGCAATCAAAGATTCATTATTACTAAAACAAACTTTTCTTCTTAAGTAACAACCTTGTTAACTAGGTTTAATATGATTGAAGTTTCTTTTGTTGCATTTGGACATTTGTTCCCTTTTAGCTGCTTGATGCGGGAGTGTCAATTCAGAGATGGTAATTATCAAACGGACAAATCTGATTAAATTTACGACTATAAATAAGATTTCCTCTTCCATTTACTTTTCGGTGAAAGAGAACCTTGATAATGATTAACTGACAGCTAAGGCATTTCTATTTCGGGTTAAATGATTTTTTTTCCTTACAAACTTTTTTTAATTTTATAACCCTTTACAAAAGATCTTCATTATTTACACGAGATCTGAAAAAAAAACTATTTTCTTTTATTCAAATTGTGAGAGGGCAAGAGATGTAATTTCCTCTTTCTTTATTAGTTGGCTCAGAATTGGGACCAGATACTGCACCAAATAATTTAAAGTAATGCAAGTCAAAGTTCCTATAAAACAAAAGAGAAAAAAGATCAACAACATCTTCGTCTACAGAGATTAGTAGTTTTCAGAAACAGGCCTGGAAGGAAAGAGCCTTTGAAGAAATGTAAACAAGGACCATAAGCAAGTTATTCCTAAAACTTGGAAAGTCACTATCAAAGCAACCAATGCACCATTTCTGTCGAGTAACTCGGGGGTGACAGGAGCTCCACTCATGACAAACATCAACTTCTCCACAAAATGCACGGATCTCGTCAACTGATATATCCTATAAACCTGTAAAGATTCGAAATCCTCAAAATCCCATTTTTACTTGCCTTAAATCCGAAAGGAAAGGAAAAAGTTTGCAGTTTGGATACCTCAAAAATAATTGGCACCAAGGGCCAAGAAGATGATCCATGTCTGTCAAGAAATCTCTCGAATAAATATTGTACCAAACAGCCAACCAGAAAAGGAGCAACTGTGACCAAGCCTGGTAAGCCAAGTGAAGGCCAGACAACATAAAGAGCAAAGAGTGGGGCAAAAATCTTAAACCCCATTATAAAGAAAGCAGATGTTATATATCCCTTTAGCCCAGTTATGAGGCTCCATCTCTTTGCACTGAACTCTAGATATGGCTTCTGGACATGGTCGGTGACCCGAAGGTAGGTCGCAAGGCCAAGATAGAACATGAACTCAGAGAAAAATGAAGACACAATTTCTGCAGAGAGAGATGTAGATTTCAGTAAATTTTCACATGTGTAACTGCAAGTGCAGCTGAATAGTGTTCCTCTAGCTAGTATAATTTTCACAATCCCATAGCTTGTACAATTGGGAAACTAACCGAAATACCTCCCCCCCCCCCAAAAAAAAGTACCCGCCCCATGCCCCTCCCTCCTAAACTAATTACCCGCCGTACCCCTCACCCAAAACTATTTATCCGACGTACCCCTCGCCCCTTCCTCTGTGATACCATCACAATATATTTATATACCATCATACCATGATGGTATCATGGAGGACTAAGAGAAGGACTGAAACAGTCCTCCATTATACTATCTCAATATATTTATATACCACGATGGTCTCATGGTCCTGGGAGTGTCTTGTTGAAGGACTGAAGCAGTCCCCCATGATACCATCACAATATATGTATATAAGACGATGGTATTAGAGTTTTTTTTTTTGAGAAAATGTGTCTTTTTTGAATAAATGAACATGAGCATCCATGATAATACCATGGAGGATTGAGAGAAAGACTGAAAATCTTCACCATCTCAGTATATGTATATACCATGTTGGTATCATAATTGGAGGAGGCATCTCGGGTAAATAGTTTCAATTTTTTCTCGGGGTACGAAAGTAATGGGGGTATGGGCGGGTAATTAGTTTGGTTTGAGGGGGCAGGGACGTTCTTTCCCCGTACAATTTGGAAAGTTATTTGTTCTTTAAATCTGACAACATGCTACCTCCTAATAATGGTAAAATGAATAAGATGCTTTTACATGATAAAACTTTTCAACCAGTAAGAAGCTTTTGGGTGGACGAAAATTAATTGACCATAAGATCGGTATTCAAGATATTTTAATGTTGTTGCTTAACAGCTTAAACAAGCTAGGTACACATTAACCTAGCTCGCCTATTAAAAACTATCATAAACTAACCAGAACTTATCCAGGTATCCCAAGTAACAGTTTAACCTACATTTCAAAGCTAGCCATTTTTACTACTGATGGAGGTAGCCATTATTGTTGTTGTCATATGCAGCTGAAACAACAATCAGAAACACAAAAGCAGAGGAATCTTCTGAGATATTAAATTTTGTTTTCCATCACCTTTAAGCATATTGTGAATTACATCTCGCCGTGATGTATAATTTACCTTTAATTGTCTGACCCAGTTGATTCTTCTCTCTGTGATTGAATAGAATAGATGATTGCTAACAAAACATATGAGCTTAAACATGTTACACCAAGACAGACAGACAGTCGAGTATTCAATGGGTATCAGCTAGATAACCACATAATTCTAGCTTACAAAAAATAACCTCGCTCCACTTCTCTGTTACTCAACAAATAAAATAAATTGATCTTTTAATCCAAAAGGGCGATACCCTGAATCATGTTGAGAAAGTTGACTAAATCAGTCATCCCTGTACCATCAAAACATTCACAGCTAATGATTTGTTAATATCATTTCTACGACTTTATAGTTTTACATATCCAATCACTAGATTAGTCAATATCTTCCACGAATTCGCATATCCAATCAATGGTTACAGAAATCAGCATATAGAAAGTAACAACCAACTCCTACTCTACTTTTCCATACCTGCAAAAGTAGCATTCTTGATTAAGTCATCAACGGCAACAGCAATGAAGAACCGAGGAAGAACCAAAGAAGAGATCAATGCAATAGGAGCAAGAACCCAAAGAAAGGAGCCTCTTTTTTCCTCAAAGGGGGCTGACACCAACTTACTTTCTTCAACCATTTGGTGAGTAATCCCTTTGAATGAAACAGAACCCGATTTACCCCGAAATGGTTCAGACCCATTACTGGCGATTATGCTCACACCTCTACTTTCCCTGCCATCATAGTTCAACTTCCCCGAAGGACTGGAATTAGAGGCATTCACTATCAAGGCCCTCTTTAGTGACGGAATAACTGCAAAATAAGGAAACAAGGCCATATTTTAAGAAGTATATACATCCTCAAAAAGGGAAAATTGGAAACAAAAGCAAAAGACTGTCTTTTGAAGCAATGTAGAAAATAATGGGTGTCTGAATTTCAACGCAAAATACTACTATCTTTTAAGCAATATATACAAAACCCAACAGAAAAGGGCAGCCCGGTGCATTAAGTTCCCGCTATGCGCGGGGTCCGGGGAAGGGCCGAATCACAAGGGTCTATTGTACGCAGTATTACCTCACATTTTTGCAAGAGGTTGTTTCCACGGCTTGAACCCATAACCTCCCTGTCACATGGCGGTAACTTTACCAGTTACGAAACCCAACAGAGGAAATTGGAATTAAAGCATGGATATCTGAATTTCAACCCCGGAGTCACTTCAATAAGCATTATTTACTCTGCTTTATTCAATTACTTTGTTCATTATTACTTAGGTATTAGTTAATATCGCTTTACATATAGCAAGTTAACATCGTTTACTTCATTATTTGGTCGACCTTAACCTGCTTGTCCTTAGGCCACATTACAAGTTCAATTGTTACTCTGAATTACGGATTTAGGGGTAAACAGAATGAAAGCATGGATGTCTGAATTTCAACACAAAATGATATCTTTAAAGCAATATATACAAAACCCAACAGACTAAATTGGAAGGAAAGCATCGATGTCTAAATTTCAACCCAAAATACAATCTTTAAAGCAATGTATACAAAACCCAACAGAGGAAATTAGAATGCAAGCATGGATGTCTGAATTTCAACCCAAAATGCCATCTTTAAAGCAATATATATAAAACCCAACAGACTAAATTGGAATGAAAGCATGGATGTTTAAATTTCTACACAAAATACTACTCCTATAACAAGAACAACAACATACCTAGTGTAATCCCACAAAGTGGGGTCTGAGGAGGGTAGGATGTACGCAAACCTTACCTCTACCTTTGTGGGGCAAAGAGGCTAATTCTGATAGACCCTCGGCTCAAAACGAATGTAGTAAATGCAGGATTGCAAGGAAAATAAGATAGCAAAATACACAAAATACTATCTTTAAAGCAAAATATACAAAACCCAACAGAGGAAATTAGAATGCAAGCATGGATATCTGAATTTCAACCCAAAATACAATCTTTAAAGCAATACATATAAAACCCAACAGAGGAAATTGAAAATTTAAAGGCAAGGAAATTTACATTTCAATTGGTTTAGAACAAAAGGGGTTCTTTTATCCAATCCAACATAGCTTCTGTCATGGTTCTTCCGCACCAGACACTACACAAAATTAATGAAAAATTACAAGTGTATATACAGATAACAAAACATGCTTAAACTATAATATATATATATATATATATATATATACAGAGAGAAATGAGAGGAAAAAATACATACATTGTGAAGCTGAATTTGAGAAAATTTGGGGATTGAAGCTTCATGATGAAGCAAAGAACAAGCAGATTGCAGGTTCATAATTTTTGTTCTGGATGACAGTAGTAAACCCTAAACCCCATTTGAGCTCTTTTTCTTTTAAATTTTGAGGGTTAATGTACAAAACCTCCCCGAGAGTTTATTTTAATGACAAATGGCATCGTGTAGTTTGTAATATGACGGACACCTTATTTCTTATTTGAACATCTGTGTGACGGCGCAGCTATGCAGATCAAAAGAGTGGTGAGATGATATTTTTTATCGAAAAATTATATTGTGTATATAAAAAATTATTATATTATATATATAAATGGGAAAATAATTTTTAGAGATACATATTAAATGCTGGAACAAGCTTAGCAAAATTTCTACCTCTGTCATCGATGACCATGCGGCCATGCCTTCGTCTATTTTCTTACTTGATTGTCTGCCAAAATCATATTGCCTATGTTTTTGTTCGATTGACGTGTCAATTGAATAATTTTGGTATAGAAGACTCGTGAATTAATGTGCCCTGGACTTCGAGCCAAGTGAGTTGAGTGCGAGGCAAGCCTAATTGAATCAAATTTAACCAATAGTATGTTGTAGCATCGAGTCGAGTTTAGCCCAAACCAAGTTTAATTAAGCTTTGTTAAAGTATATAATCGAGCTCGAGCTGAATTTAGCTGAGTTCAAATCGGCTCTTTAGTTATTAGATGGCAACGTTCATTTGTCACTATAGACTATAGTATATATACAACAACAATAACATACTCAGTGAAATCTCACAACGTGATGTTTAGAGAGGGTAGAGTGTATGTAGACTTTACATCTACCTTGGTACGTAGAGATGTTGTTTTCGAAAGACCCTCGGCTCAGGTGAAAGCATAAGCATAAAAAAAGGTCATACACAGAAAAAACTATAGTGTATATATACAATGGAAAAACAACTTGTGGAAATTGATAGAATAATTATATTAAATGATTGTATTTATTATAATTATTCAGTAATTAGTGTGATTGATAGTAAGAATCAATTGTATATGGTAGGTAGATTAATTAGCATAAGTCTAGCCTAAAGTATTGTTGTAATATGAGTATATTACTCACTCTTTTGGAAGAGAATGATTGAGGAAAATAAACTAATTATTATTACATGGTATCAGAGTCAGGCCCATTCCAATTCTTTGTTCGTCGATGTTGGGCCCTCAAATTATATTGTTCACGCTCATATTAACGAGGTTTGGGCGTGCAGGAGAATGTTAAGAGTCCCACATAGGAAATGGAATGGGAACATGGACTCCTTATATAGACTTGGACAATCCTCACCCTACAAGCTAGCTTTTGGAGTTGAGTTAAGCCCAAAATTCATTCTTTACATGGTATCAGAGCTGTCCACTTGGGAAACATGTTCAATTGTCATTTGTTTCATCTAATTCGTGCACACTTATCCCATTTGATATCATTAATTGTGATATTTGGACATCACCCGTTTTGAGCTCTTCGGGCCATAGATATTATTTGCTCTTGCTAGATGACTACTCTAATTTTTTGTGGACATTTCCTTTGTTAAAAAAAATCACAAGTCTTTTCCATATTTCTTGTTTTTAGAGCATTCATCCAGAAACAGTTTGAACGGGATGTTAAAAATATTCAATGTGATAATGGTAGGGAGTTTG
The DNA here is from genome assembly GCA_029783415.1 of Anisodus acutangulus. NCBI lineage: Eukaryota > Viridiplantae > Streptophyta > Magnoliopsida > Solanales > Solanaceae > Anisodus > Anisodus acutangulus. The sequence continues at coordinate 3,974,485 of CM056503.1, forward strand.
ATAATAGGTATTTTTGCAAATTTTGCAATTCGAATTGTTTAAATTTTCATTTTTTATGCCCACACACATCCTCACAAAATGGGAAGGCGGAACGAAAAATACGAACCATCAATAACATTATTCGAACATCCCTTGCCCATGCCACACTACCCCCATCCTTTTAGCATCATGCAGTACAAATGGCTATGTATTTATTGAACATACTACCCCACAAAAATTTGTCATATCAAAACCCAGTAAAAATGTTATATTTGCGGGACCCTTCTTATTCTCACTTATGAGTATTTGAGTGTTTGTGCTGTCATCTTTTTCCATCCACCACCATCATCAAACTACAACCCCAGTCTACTCCTTGCATTTTTTTGGGTTATCCTTCCCATCATCGAGGTTACAAATGTTATGACCTTTCCTCCAATAAAATCATTGTGAGTCGTCACGTCCTCTTTGATGAAAACACTTTCCCATTTACAAAATTGCATGTGTCCGGACCTCCTACATATGATTTTCTAGAGGATAGCCTATCCCCGTTTTTGACTCATTATTTCTCGGGCCCCACTGCCACTGTTTTGACCGCCCCAATTCACCCAAATAATTTGGGCTCCGAAATAGTGGCCCATTCTCGGACTGAGACTGCCCAGCGAACTGGCCAATTTTATCGCCATCAGTTGGATGTCAAAAATTCCTTTCTTCATGCACAACTCAATGAAATTGTTTACATGTACCAGCCTTTGGGTTATAGGGACTCTAAATATCCCAATCACGTGTGTCTGCTCAAGAAATCATTATATGGGCTCAAGCAAGCCCAGGGCATGGTACAAGAGGTTTGCCGACTTTGTCTCCCATATTGGTTTTTCCAACAGCCGTTCCGATCATTCTTTGTTTATCTACCGTCAGGGTCATAATATTGCTTATCTTCTTTTATATGTGGATGATATTATACTAACTGCCTCATCATATGCTCTTCAAAAGTCCATCATATCACAGCTTGGTTTGGAATTTGCAATGAAAGATCTCGGACCACTACACTACTTTCTGGGTATAGCCATGACACGTCGTGCAGGTGGTTTATTTCTATCCAAAAGAAGTATGCAACTGAGATTGTTGAACGTGCCGGCATGTCCTCCTGTAAACTTTCTTCAACTCCAGTGCACACTAAATCCAAATTGAGTGCATCATCTGGCAAACCATTTGCCGATCCGACACTCTACCGCAGCTTGGCAGGGGCCCTGTAATATTTGACATTCACCAGAACAGATATTTCTTATGTTGTGCAACAGATATGCCTTTGCATGCATAATCCAATGGATAATCATATGTTATGCACTCAAACGCGTTGTGCGATACATTTAGGGCACTCTCGAGTATGGCCTCCATCTATATCCATCGTCGACATCCTCATTTGTCGCTTATACAGATGCCGACTGGGGGGTGTCCGGACACCAGACGCTCCACTTCTGGTTATGGTGTATTTCTTGGTGATAACTTGGTCCTCGAAACGGCAAGCAACCCTATCCAGATCCAGTGCCGAAGCAGAATACCGAGGTGTTGCTAATGTTGTGTCTGGATCACATTGGTTTCAGAATCTTCTACTTGAACTCCACTGCCCCATTCCGAAGGCCACATTAGTCTACTGTGATAATGTTAATGTCATCTACCTCTATGAGAATCCGGTCAATCACCAACGCACTAAGCATATTGAGCTGGATATCCACTTTGTCCGTGAAAAGGTCTCTTGTCGACAAGTGTGTGTGTTACATGTCCCGTCCTGCTATCAGATTGCAAATATCTTCACTAAAGGTCTTTCGCTGATTTTATTTGAAGATTTTCGGGACGGTCTCAGCATACGTCTGCCTCCCGCTTCGACTGCGAGGAAGTGATAGAATAATTATATTAAATGGTTGTATTTATTATAATTATTTAGTAATTAGTGTGATTGTATAGTAATTTGTGTGATTGATAGTAAGAATCAATTGTATATTGTAGGTGGATTAATTAGCCTAAGTTAGCCTAAATTATGGTTGTAATATGGGTATATTACCCACTCTTTTGGAAGAGAATGATCGAGGAAAATAAACTAATTATTATTACAGAAACGACTTTAATTTTGTTATTTTAAACTTATATACTTTCTAAATAATCTTAGTATGTACAAGAGCAGTTGGCTTGTTCACATAGTCAATTCTTTTTATGAACTAGTGGCTCATATTGGCTTATTGTAAGTTAAATTCGGTAATCTGAAAGATATAGTAACTCGTCTGTCTTACACTAGTGATATAAAAAATATTTATACTATGATCAGCATATAAAATTTACCTATTATATACTATTTGTATCCTCTGAAAGTTTAGTCTCCTTTGGTTGGATTATAATGTGCTCTATGTAATTACTAATTTTATTCCGGTTTTTTAGCAAGATATCCCAATTAATTAACAATATGCATGGTTGATCATGTGACCTGGAGGTCACGGGTTCAAGCCGTGAAAATAGTCTCTTGCAGGAATACAAGATAAGACTGCGTACAATAGACTCTTGTGGTCCGTCCCTTCCCCGGACCCCGCACATAGCGGGAACTTAGTGCATCGGGCTGCCTTTTTTTATGTATGGTTGATCATGACTATCTATCTATGTTAATTAGGCATGTAATCTATTTCTGTTTTCCAAATGCTTAACTAATAATGTAATACACAGTTAAGGTTGCTTCTAAGATATGAATCAAATTAAACTGACATGGTACTCTTAATTGACTAAATGCTGATTAAAGAGACTCGAAAACATAAAGTTCTTTGTCCTACTTGATAAATTGCTGAAATTGTTTAACACAATGTCACAATCTGGTTTCCATTCTTTGGGCTATATTTTTGTCGCTATCAATCATACGTGAGAAGACAGCAAAATTGGTCCCCATGCAATTATATTATAAATCGCGTGGGGGCTTGACATTAAACTACTTCTACAGATCTAGAAATGATGAGAACAACTTTTGTAATTTTAAAATTTAAGGTGCAACTCTTTTGTAAATTAGGTAAGATGTATAATTAGATACTATCATATCAAGTTACCTTGAACTTCAAATCCATTGATATGATTAACTTTTTCTCAAATATTAGATCCACCTTTATCCAAAAAAATAGTTGGGCTAAACCAATTTAAAGATACTCTTTATAATATGGTGTGATATTATATGTTTTGAGCTAAATTCATATAACTTTTTCTAAAAAAACTCACACTATTAATTGATATCTTATACTTTCTCCATCCCAATTTATGTGACAACATTTGACTTGACACCGAATTTAAGAAATAAAAAAGACTTTTGAAGTGTGTGGTCCAAAACAAATTTTATATAAATGTGTGGTTATAAATAATCTCATAAAGTAAAATTGTTTCTAAATATAGAAATGTGACATTCTTTTTGGGACAGAGTAAAAAAGAAATGGCGTCACATAAATTGGGACAAAGGAAGTATGTGTATGTAGCTTCCTAATCTTTTTAAATAACGGTATAGGAGTTTGTTTGCATACCTAACAATTTTCCTCTCGAACTAAGTTCCATATAGCCATCGCCACGATTCATGGATCTTCCCTCAAACTAAGTTACGTTTATGTGACCGATAAGCATGTGTGAGGATAATTTTAAGTCAAAATCAAATAAGAGAATAGGTTTACGCATATTAATGCGAAGTTCATCCATTTCACGTTGAAAACAGTGACTTTTATTCAGGAAATCAAAATAACCTAAGTTGATGAGTCTTATTAGTGTTAGCACACGATAATTATGAGAGAAATCTCATATTATCATCCTCCACCATAAATCATGTAATTATAATCAATTACTAATATTGTAATTATGACAAATCAATTAGATAGTAATTAGCATCTTATATTTTAGGTAACCTAGATTATTACTACATACCATGATTATATATATATATATATATATTCTATGGATTGAATGAAATACTCAAAGAATCATTTCCTACATGGTATCAAGAGTCAAAAGATCCTTGCCCTTATTCATTTCTCTCCTTACACGATTTCTTCTTCCCTTTCACCTACTATTTTTGGCCTAACCCTAACATAAAAACCCTAAACCATTCTCCAATCAAAACCCTAGCCGAATTCAACCAAAAAAAACCCTCGGCAAACACCAATCCCAAACCCTAAGGGTTTTTCTTGTTTTTTTCCATCCACGTCCATCAAAACATAACTCCCTTTTTTTCTCTTCTTCTGATTCTAAGTGGAACCTATGGCCGAAAAATAAACCTTTCACCCCGCTCTCGCCATTAATAACGTCAAGAACTTCATCTCCATAACTCTTGAAATGGAGAAAGAGCAGTATACCTCATGGGAGAACTATTCAAAATCCACTGTCGTGCTTATGAGGTGCTTGACCATATCCTTCCGTCCAAGTCACCGTCGGACACCACTATGGTGGACAAGAAATTATGGTCTCGATTATATGCTATAGTCCTTCAATGAATTTATGGCACAATTTCAAATGATCTTCTCGATACCATCTTGGAACCCAATTCTATGGCTCAACAGGCATGGGAACAGTTGCAAAATATTTTTCAAGATAACAAAATTTCTAGGGCTGTTTATCTTGAACACCAATTTACGAATGTTAAATTGGATGACTTTTCCAACATCTCAGCCTATTGTCAAGAATTAAATATGCTTGCGAACTAATTGTCCAACGTTGGTTCGCCCGTGATAAATCAACGGTTAGTCCTTCAATTGATTGCCGGATTGAATGAACAGTATGATGGGGTTGCTACGTTCATTCAACAAAGTAATTCATTGCCTCATTTATATGAGGCCCGTTCGAGGTTAATTCTTGAGGAAACACGGAAGGCAAAACATGCAACTTCTGAAGCATCCATCGCCGGCACCACTCTCGTCTCCACCAACTCATTCTCCACAGATTCGGAGCCCCAAAATTCTGGTTCGGAGGGCAATAATAATCGTCAAAATAATGGCAAAAAATGGAGTTCAAACCGTAACAATAACAAAGGGAAAAATAATGATGGAAAGGGACGAGGCCGTGGCTAAGCCACCGGCGGCAGCGGGTAGTGGCGTTCAAGCAGCAGCGGCGGTAATCAGTGGGGCAGTACCCACCGTGGGCCTGGGCCCCACATTAGACTGCCCCGCCATGTCCGTAACCTACTTCTTTGTAGGCCAGGCCTCTACATTCAACTCGCCAACCCGAAATTCTATGGTCTCGTCCCCAACATGCGTTTGCGGCTTAGGAACCATCTTCGGTAGGCTATGCACCCACTGATATTGAACATGTCATGAATAACATGCATCTAAGTGTTCCCGATGAGTCATGGTACATGGACACAGGGGCTACGTCACACATGACTGCATCTCAAGGTAATCTCTCATCTTATTGTAATATGAGCAATAATAAAAATATTGTTGTCGGCAGTGGGCAGGAATTTCCAATTTGTGGTATTGGTCAGGTAACACTATCTTCTCCACGCCCACCTTTACACTTGAAAAACGTCTTACATGCGCCAAATCTAATTAAAAATCTTATATTTGTTAGACGTTTACAATTGACAATAATGTTTCTGTAAACCAAGTGCATCACCACGCAGGCCAGCATTGCTGACGTCGCACTCACCACCACCGTCGGGTCCTCCGCCAACGGCAGGGCCTCCAACACCGGCAACCAGAACCGCCGGCCCGAGGACCCGCATCCACCCGCAATAACAGCCGGAGTAGGCAGTCCGGCAAGGGCCGCGGCGGACGGAATTTCGGCAACAACGACGGCGGGCAATCCCTACAGGTAGAAAATAGCCAGCAACGACCGCAGCAGTGGCAACAAACTCCGACATGGGCTGCCTACCCGCCATGGGTCGCATGGGCCTCTCCTCCTAGACCGTATCCGACATCCTCGTGGACTCCACCTCAGAACCGACAGGCCCACCTTGGCATACTCGGCCCATGTCCCTAACAGGCCTACACAGCATAGCCCCCCTCCTCCCGCCCTTAACTTGTGCACCTACTAACATTGAGGCAGCTATAAACATAATGTCACTCAACGCTCCAGACAAAAATTGGTATATGGACACAGGCACCACATCTCACATGACGACATCACAAGGTACTCTCTCGTCTTATTCCAATTTGAGTAATTTAAATGAGAATATTATTATTTGTAGTGGACAAGGCATTCCCATTCGCGGTTTTGGTCATTCATATTTATCCCCACCACATCCACCGCTAATCTTAAAAAATGTCCTTAATGTCCCTAAACTCATTAAGAATCTAATCTATGTGCGACGTTTCACAATTGATAATAATGTTTTCCTTGACTTTGATCCTTTTGGTTTTTCTGTGAAGGATTTTACGATAGGGAGACAAATAATGAGATGTGACATCACCGAGATCTCTACCCTATTTCAAATGTCGTCAACAATCCGCCTCAGTTCCATCAACCTTTGCTGCTCTTTCGTCTTTCTTATGGCACTCTAGACTAGGACATCCGGGAGATTTTGTTTTACGCTCCCTTAGAAAAAATAATTTTATTAATTGCAACCGTATTTCTAGGACTCCTATATGTGAATCCTGCGTTTTTGAGAAACATGTTAAATTACCAACTTTCTATGGACTTTTTCAATTGGCAATAAATCTCAGGTCTACCCAATTTTTCTCTCATTTAGTGCTCTCGTAAAAACACAATTTGAAAAGAGCATTAAATATTTTCAATGTGACAATGGCAGAAAATTCAATAATAATCAATTCAAACAGTTTTACTTCAATAACGGTCTTACCTTTCATTTTTTCTGCCCTCACACCTCCTCCAAAAATGGTAAGGCCGAACTGAAAATTCGAACCATAAACAACCTAATTCGTGTTTTACTTGCTCACGCCTCAATTCCCCCTCAATTCTGGTATTACGCACTCTTCATGGCCACCTATCTCCTAAACATAATCCAAAACAAGTCTCTAACTCAACGGTCGCCCACTCAAGTTCTATTTCATAGGAACCTCTCCTACCAACACTTGCGTATATTTGGATGTCTCTGTTATCCTTTCCATCCGACCACTCACAAACTCTAACCTCGGTCTTTCCCGTGTGTGTTTCTGTGTTATCCCGTGAATCATCGTGGTTACTTGTGCTATGACTTGTCAAGACGTAAAATTATTATTTTACGCCATGTCCTATTTGATGAGTCTCAATTCCCCTTTGCCTCCCTAAACTCTCCACCTCGGCATTCCTACGACTTTCTAGATGATGGACTGAACCCTCTTCTAATTTATCATTTACATAGTCCGCCGTCCCAGACCCCGGCACCCGCCCCCACCTCAGACAGTCCGGGACACACTGCCCACCCGGTTCTGTTGACGGTGGCCCAGAACAGCACACCTCAAGGTGATTCTGTAGCCACCTCTCGGCAAATCGAGCATCGGCCTGCCGGTCCCGCAACTCTTGCCCTTCCTCCTCTTCCCGGTAGTCCTGTGGCACAACTCCCTCCTATCCCGCATCCCGAGACATGCTCTCAGACCATGAAAACTCATGCCATGCATAAAATTCATAAACCTAAACAACTTTTTAACCTATCTATTTCAGTTGTCCATTTCTCTCTCCCTCGAAATTCGAAGGATGCCTTGTCCGACCCTAATTAGAAAGCTACAATGATTGACGAATATAATGCTCTTATTGATAATAAGACGTGGGACCTAGTAACCCATCTACCTGATGCTAACATTATTCGTTGTATGTAGATTTTTAGACATAAAACGAAATATGATGGTTCTTTTGAAAGGTACAAGGCTCGTCTTGTAGGTGATGGCATGTCTCAACAGGTTGGAGTGGACTGTCCTCAACATTGATCTATCCAAGTCTTAGCCCATTCACCAACTTGATGTCAATAATGCCTTCTTACATGGGGATTTTCATGAAACGATATATATGTATCAAGCTATGGGTTATAGGGATCCTACTCATCCGGATTATGTCTATATGTTGTGAAAATCGCTCTATGGACTGAAACAAGCTCTTCGAGCATGATACCAGCAAGTCGCCGATTATGTCTCCTCTATCGATTTTTCACACAGCAGATCCGATCATTCCCTGTTCATCTACAATAAGGTACAAACATGGATTATCTATTATTATATGTTGATGACATCATCTGATACTCTCCGCCGGTCCATTATGTCTCTCATTTCTAGAGATTGCAATGGATCCTGGACCAGATCCATTTTATAAGATATGGATCTTTAAAATTTGGACTCGACATATCCGGATCGGACCCGAATCTATTTCTGACGGATCAGATCTGGATCTGGACCTTGTATTTGAGATCCGTATCCGGTCCAGATCCGACCCGTGAATCTATTTTTATTAAATATATTCATAACCTAGAATGTAATTTTATAAGTATTTTCTTAAAAAATTTCATAATTTCTGTATTTCATCCCTTCAATTCACAAATTTCACTTTCTTGCTAGACCAATTTCGGATATGAGAATTTGACTCCGAGCTGAATGATCATAATCATCGGATACCAAGAAGTTCGCCATCCTCGGAGACTATTAATTTCTCAAAAGGAAGTAACGACGAAGATGTGACATCATATTCCATCAAGAGAAAAGACGCAGAATACAAAGAAGAAGAAGATGAAGAAAAGCATTATATAAGAGTCAGGAAGAGATCATGGGGAAAATATGCAGCAGAAATAAGGGATTCAACAAGAAGTGGAGTTAGGGTATGGCTAGGAACATTCGATACTGCTGAAGAAGCTGCTTTAGCTTATGATCAAGCTGCATTTTCAATGCGTGGTCCTTTAGCACTTCTCAATTTTTCTATGAAAAAAGTCCAAGAATCACTAGAAAATATTGAATTTTTTAGCCAAGATGGATTGTCTCCAGCAGCTGCTTTAAATGAAACACATAAAATGAGAATGAAAATGTGAAAAGAAGGAGAAATAGGAAAAAGAAAACATTTCTAATTTTTGAAGACTTAGGTGCTGACTTGTTAGAATAACTTTTAATAAATTCATTTGAAAACAATGCTTCTACTTATTAGTAGTAGTAAGTTTGCTTTCTCTGTTTTATTTTCTTCCACTTTTTGTGGTGTAGAACAAGTGTTGTAAATTATATATATATTAACCATAAAAATCACAATAGCCTGCATGCCTTCTTTTATAGATATTATATCTAAATTTGAATGAGTGGAGTATCTTTTTTTCACTGTAGTTTATCTTTTGTGTCCATAATTCTCGATTATCTTTTGTGCCCATAATCAATTAAGGATGAGTCCTTTATTTTGTGCCCGTAATTTCTATTTTCTTAGAATGTAAATTTTTTATAAGTATTTCCTTTATTTTATACCCATAATTCTCGATTATCTTATTGAATGAGATTGGTCCTTTATTTTGTGCCCATAATTTTCAGTCAGATTGGGTTTCATTTTGTCAAAAAAATTTAAACAGGTGAAAATATTATTCAATGCAAAAAAATTTACATGTGGATCTAGACCCGATCCGTGGATCCGGATTTGGATATGATTTTTATGGATCCGATGGATCTGAATCCGATAGATCTGGATCCGAATCTAAATCCAGGTATGAAAAACGGATCTAGATCTGGATCTAGTAGGATCCGGTCCAGATCCGATCCGTTGCCATCCCCACTCATTTCCTATGAGTTTGCTATGAAGGATCTGGCCCCCCTGAGTTATTTCTTGGGCATCTCTGTCACTTGAAATTCCGGCGGCCTATTAATGTGTTAGAAGAAGTACGTCGAAGAGATCCTTTACCGTGCAGGCATGACATCTTGCAAATAATTCCACATGCCAGAAGACACCAATTCCAAGCTCAACGATGATTTCGACCCCCCTATTCAGACCCGACTCACTATCGTAGCCTGGCTGGGGCCCTGCAATACCTCACATTCACGAGACCTGACATATCATATGTCGTGCAACAAATCTGCCTACACATGCACAATTTGACGGAATCACACATGCATGGCCTCAAACGTATTTTACGATACGTCCAAGGTACACTTCACTTCGGATTACATCTATACAGGTCCTCGCTCACTGGTCTCACTGTTTATTCTGATGCTTATTGGGGTGGATGTCCTGACACCCGACGCTCCACGTCTGGTTACTGCATTTTCCTCGGAGATAATCTATTATCTTGGTCTTCCAAAAGGCAACCTACACTATCCCGATCCAGTGCCGAAGCAGAGTACAGAGGTGTCGCCAACATCGTCTCTGAGTCTTGTTGGATCTGTAACCTTCTACTTGAGCTTCACTACCCGATTCAAAAGGCAACACCACTGCGATAATATTAGTGCGATATATCTTTCCGGCAATCCCGTCCAACATCAGCGCACTAAACACATTGAGATGGACATTCATTTCGTTCGCGAAAAAGTGGCTCGTGGTCACGTTCGATCCCTTCATGTTCGTTCCAGATATCAGATTGCTGACATCTTCACCAAAGGACTTCCGCGCATACTATTTGATGATTTTCGAGTCAGTCTCAGTGTTCGTGAACCTCCCGCTTCAACTGCGGGGGTGTAATAGAATATTTCCCGAATATTTTTTCATTAATTGTATGTCTCTTATTTTAGGTAGAATTAGGTTGATTAGTTACCTAATTTAAATATTTATGTACTACTATATATATTGTTTGAGAAAACTTGCAAGTTAGTGTAATTCTGTAACAATTACTAAGACACATAAAATCTTCTAGAATAAAAGTAAGATATGTTCTCCTAAATAAAATAGAGTTCGTTAATCCCATATATATGCACGTATTGAAAAGAAGAAGAAGAATAGCTGATACTGTATCTAATATTTAGGCAAACATTCAAACTTTAAATGTTCGTTATTAATGGGCATCCTCTAATTTGTAGCACATTTAACCTTCTTGTAACTTTTTTAAGATTTCATCTATCTCAGCCAAAAGTATTGGTGCACGTTAAAATTCCTAAAAGTATCATCCAAAAATGGCACTAATAAATAAGAGTTTTAAGTTTTGTACCTTCAGTGTATAAATTATTTTACAGAAAAAGAACCAAAAAAATAATATAAGAAATAAAAAGAACCTTTAGAATTACAGACCAAATTTGGCATATGTAATATTCTGGCTACTAATTTTGCTAGTAGTACACTACATTTTCAACACGCTACATGTTCCTGTAAGTAAATTATATCATTTACAAAAAATTACTTGACTACATGATTGAGCAAACTACTACAAGATGGAGAGCTTTCCTCACTATTCCATGGATCTTGTACCGAAACAGGGGAATAATCCTTTATTTTTTCTGTCGAAAATATAGCTTTTATATCCATTTCTTGCTTCTTAATCGAAAGATTCAGTGGTTTGTCACTCACATCTGAAGTTGATGAAATAGAAGATCCCTCTGATGAACCCGTGATGTTATCTTCCGAATTCATCCATTTGCTTAGCCTAAGTTGTTCCAATTCAATCGCCACTTCCATCATCGATGGCCTCATATCGCGATGAAACGCTAAACACCTGAATGCCAACTCAGCTACCTTGTGAACAGATGAAAGTGTCGAAGCATCCACATGTGGCTCGATAAACGGATCGATAATTTCATCTAAATTACCCTTTCCTATTCTGTCAATTGCAAGTGCAGCCAAGTTTATTTCGTCTTGGTGACGAGCAAAGTCCACTGCTTTTAGCCCTGTTATGATCTCAGCAAGAACTACGCCAAAACTATAAACGTCGCTCTTATCAGACAATTGAAAGTTCTGATGATACTGAGGATCAAGATACCCGGGAGTTCCTTGTGGTGCAGTAGAAATGTGGGACGATTCAATCATACCGAGTCTTGAAAGTCCAAAATCTGCAACTTTTGACTTGTAATTGTAATCCAAAAGTATGTTACTAGACTTAACATCTCTGTGATATATTGGAGGGTGCATTGCATTATGCAGATAAGCTATAGCTTGTGCAGTTTCTGCAGCAATCGTGAGGCGAACGGGCCATGGAAGCCTGTTTCCCTTTTCTCTTTGTAAATGTTGTAACAAAGTTCCATTAGGCATGAACTCATAAACAAGAATCTGTTCACCATTTTCTATAGAGCAGCCCAAGAGGCGAACGAGATTCGGATGATTGACAGAGGAAAGGAGATTGATCTCATTGATGAATTGTTCAATGCTATCAGTATCTCTATTCCTAATTCTTTTGATAGCTACCCAATTGTCATTTTGAAGTTTTCCAGAATAAACTGTTCCATAAGCGCCATTTCCTAGTCTTCGTTTCTCAGAGAAGAAATTGGTTGCCTTTTCCATTTCTTTGTATTGATAAACTGGGATTGTGATCCCTGTAGTCTCACATAACTCGCGGTTTCTTCTTCTTCTGTTTTGGAAATTCAATCTTCGTCGAATAAAGCAGCAAATTAGGCCTACGCTGACCATTAACGAAGCACCCGCTACAATACCTGGAGAAATAATGGTTCACGTTATATTGAGTTGTATCACTAAATTGAAATAAGAAGGGAAATAGAAATGATTTCATTTCGATTTGTACTAGAAATTGAGACTCGATCTGCACTAACACTGACAATGTATATAACTTAAATCCAGCTGAGAGTTACCTCCAACGAGGACGCCAACTCTGGTGGTTCCTCCACATTTGCCTGAAAGGTACTTTGAAGGGTTGCATGTTGTATAATCTGCATTCATAAGAAACACCTGGAATTAGCAGATACTTCCTAATCGACAAGAGAAAAAACAAAAGAATTTCGAACTAGGGCAAGAAATCATATAATACAAGAGCTTATGCAATTCAATCAAGTGCTATTTTCCATAAATCCACATATGTTTGTTTGTTTTAGAGTAATGTAAATATTTCTTTTTCAGAGATGAATCCAAGATTTGAACTTTATGGATCCGTAATGACCACTTGATATTTCACCATATTTTTTGCAAAAAAAAAAAAAAAAATCTCTATACAACATGATATTTCATATTCAGAATGGAAACCAATCATGGTTCTAAATTTCCTCGTGCTCTTCACTTGAACTGAGAAAAAGAAAGTCATTATTTTCCTTACAATTTACAAAATACTCAGTTGACAAAGACTTCTTGTTTTTTCTTGAGCATTATTGAAATGGAAGAAATTAATACGTGGAGGGTCCATTCATATTGTTGAACTACTATCTTCACGTAATATGATAGTGACTTCGTTCCATTGCTCACTCAAAACCGAATGGAGTTGGATAGAATATGAAGAAACCCAAGGAAACCAAAGCCTCTTCCTTTACCGAATGATGAACCAAATTTTGGCAGGATATCTTGATGGAATAACATGAATGGACACTACACCAACCAAATAATTAGAGGCGGATCTAAGATTAGAAGTTTATGAGCTCCTATAACGACTTCAAGTTAATATGCAATGGCAACTCATTCACAATCAAATATTTATAATAGTTAATGAATTTCTTAATATATTTACATGGTATGAGCAAAAGTTATTAAGTCTATGAACCTATTGATTCTGCTCTAAATGGTCAAAGTGCGCAGATACCTGATTATGGGACCACCATTTAAGTCATACCTCTAATGCGTAAAAATTTACTAGTCCATCCACTTCCGAATAATTTTAGACATGCGGTAACTAAAATTAGGCTTGACAACTCCTAACTTCAGACAAAATGTTCAAAATTTCAGATACATATAACTGAAGTTCAACTATTTTTGTCACTAAATTTAACTCGCCACATCCCTTTCGACTCTAACTATGTACACGTATGCAAAAACAAATTAAAATACATATATACTTAAAAGATCATAAATTATTCTGAAAGATCGACTCTAGATGTTTGATTTGCCTTTAATTTTGGCATTGATAAGCGACATTGAAAGGCAACGACCATCACCATTCCCGGGTCCTACCTAGATAGTCACGAGTTGCTCCGCTGATGAAGCAAACACATACGTGATTGTTTATCTTAATGTTGCCATTATTACCTTAGTTTGTGAAAAACGACAATCACAAGTTGCTGTGATAACATTCATTATTTGTTTTTTTCTTCTTCTTGATTTTACCTTTAATGTAGATCCTATAAAGCTTGTTCCAATACTTAGTATGAACATGAAAAAATTCTTCATCTGTTATATATTTCTTAATAGTAGCAAACACTATTGACTTTACCAGTTCCTTAACATGCACTCCATGACCCAGATTGGAGAAAAACTGAGCCTTGTATAAAGAATAAAAAATTTCAATTCCAACAAGAGTTATACAGTCAACTATAGGGAACTTTTCTTTTTGGCCGCCCCCATCATGTTATCTTTTAATCTTGTACTTGGACCCATGTTTTCTCATCTAATTATGATGTTCTTGTCTGACCAAAACTCCTCATCAACTTCAATTTCATTAGTTAACCCCCCCCCCCCTCCCCTCCAACCAACCAACTAATAACCAATTAAGTGTTATGAATTTTTGGAGAGAGGCAATAAGGTAGAAAATATAAATGAAAATTGTCTCATATATAATTTATTAATCATAAGTATTTATATAGGCACATTGAAGTAGTAGACTCCTCTTACAACTAAAATATTAGACTCTTATTAAAATTAAAAAGCTGAGCAACTATTAGATTTCTTTTATAACTAAACAACTAATTATTCTAGAAAACTGTAGCAGTAACATATGCAAAATCCAACAATCCTCCTTGCTTCTGTTGCTGCAATCTAGATAAGTTGCTCCTCAATTTCTACTCTAGCAATTTGTGCTTGTGAATTTATTTTTTTGAGTAATTTTGAACTTCCCCACATCGGTGAAATGAGTCTTTCTTCCTCTTCTTTTTAAACTCAATTTTCTTGCATTTTCTATCACATGATTCGAGTATTTCAGTGATAATTTTTCTATTCCGTCGATTGAAAGTAATTGTATAACTTTTATTTTCAAACGGAAGAGAATTATGCTTACACATTGTAAAATTGCTTTCTAACTTCATCTTCACTAACAAAATACTATGATAGTTTTCACCGGTGAAGGTCTGTGAGACATTCAAAGAGAAACTATTGCTTGTTATGGTTGAAAATAAGGTTTAAAGGTAGTATAAATTTAAATTTGGTTTAAATTGGTATTGGTTGAGAATAGTCCTGAGCGTTAAAAATAAGGACGAATTAAATTGATTGAAAATAGCATGAGCGTAAAAAAATAAGTACGAGTTAAAATGGGGTATGATTTAAAAGTGAGTTGAAAATATTTCTTCTTCAATGAATGCACAAACTCATTAAGATCAGTGAATGCACCGATACCACTGTTATGAATTATTGGAGAGAGATGCAAACAATAAGGTAGAAAATATGAATGAAAATTCTCTCATATAAAATTTATTAATCATAAGTATTTATATAGTCACATAATTGAATATTAGACTCTTATTAAAATTAAAAAGTTGAGCATCTTATTAAATTAATTGTTAAACTTCTTTTACAACTAAACAATTAATTATTCTATAAAACTGTAGCAGTAACAAATGCAAAATCAAATATTAAGTAACATGGACAAAGTTGAATAATATATAACATCACATTTTGCATATCCAGCCCAAATTTCTAATTTTCAAAGTCACATTTATTTTCTTTATACGGAGTGTTATTCTTTTCTTACCGCTAGAACATGTACTTTTACTTTGAAAGTTGTTGAAGAAATACTTAAATAATTAAAAGTAAACTACCTCTAACAGTGAGAAGCGAATTTATGATTCTAAATTGATGGATTTAATATTTAAATTCTTATAATTGATTGAAATTTTGGGTTTAATAGATATTATTTGTTAAAAGTTTAGTAACTTAAAAAATATATATATATATACTCAATATAAAAAACAGGAATTAAATTTATATTGTGTCTGATTGACGGTATAAATTATATGTCAACTAAACATAATAGAAATTTAATTTCAGATTTAATCATGTATCCCACCTTATCTCACAAACTTAAAATTATTTTATTCCACCTTTCAGGTGGGATAATTTAATTCAAAAATTATAATACCAAGATTATAATCCGTAGATAATTTAATCGGAGAACTAAACGACCCTGAGTAGTTATGTTTCACCGCCAACACATTTTAAATTTTTAGATAAAATTATCACACTTAACATGTTATCAAAGAGGATAATTATCATGGGTTCAAATCTCTACCCATAATTAAATAAATATTTACATGTTTGAGACATAATTAAGCAATTTAAAAGTGTGCTCTTTCTGACGTACCTTTCCGGCAGCCCGAGCCAGCTAAGAACCCATCTCCGACGAATCCTTCAAAACACAGGCACCGATACCCCAATTTGCCATCAATGGGTGACGTTATTTTAGTACAATTCGCATTAGAAGAACACTTACAATGTCCATGAACCCACCACCCTAACTGAACAACCTGAACATCCAAAGAAACCGCCGAACTATTCAAATTTGACTCAACAGAAATTGCAGAAAACAAAGAACCACACCCTGTCCTCGACAAATTCCTTAAATCAATAAAATTATTCTCACTATTTGGCTCAGAATAACAACTCATATTTTCTTTCCCACAATCAAGAAGTTCAAAATGTGTTTGAATCATTGTAGAAGGAATCAAACAACTGGATTGAGAAAAACTGCAGTTCTGAAAAAGTATTCCGTTACGCGAAGTAGGTGCGTAATTTGAGCTAAAAAGATTGTATATTGCTGAAAATGGACGAGTGCATTTTGCTAAAAGATTGATTAATATGGTATCTGAAGTTACTGATTGAACTGGGAATTTGTTGATGACAATTTGTCCATTTGAGGTACAGTTTAGTTGAATTGGACAGCCAGAAGAGAAACCAAAAGGAAATGGAAGAAATTTGTTTCCACATGAATGAGTACAGTTTGATCCAAGAACTATGTTTGATGAAAGAAAGAAAATGGATAAATACAGAATTGTTCTAACATAGAGAGGTGAATTCATTTTTTCGGCACATGTGAACAAGGGAGGAGAAGAAATAATAAGAAGGAAGATGAAAGAACAGTTTGAAAATTGATAAGAAGTGAATGAAAGGGGAAGAAATAAAATGAGAACATATTTAAGTAGTTGGGTTGTGGTGGAGCGGTAGGTAAGTGATTCTTTATTTTTAACTTGATATTTCGGGTTTGAATCTTAAATATAAAATCAATTAATTATTAAGTGTTTTGTCCTTCAACGTGTAACTTTCCAATATGAATTCATATTTAGCGGCCCAAATATAAATATCGGATATTAAATAAATAAAAACATCTGATTTACTAAGGGGACATGATAAAATTTACCCCTCTACTATTTGAAAAAATTTAAATTTGCGTTATGTCAAACTATCCGAACAAAAATGCCATCGCAATAGAGATTAAAAAATATCTCTCTCAACGGTCATTCGAGGTGGAGAAAATAATTTTTTCACATGAATGTCACGTGGCATGCCAATATGAAACTTTCTCGATGTGAATTCAAATTCAGTTGAATTTTAATATGAGTATTGAACATCGATTGAAAAACAAAAAAAGTAACGAGAACACGCATAATGATTTTACTTATTAAAGAAGGACTGCTCTTTAATTCTTACCTTTTTAAATGTGAAATATTTCCTGCTTACCCCTTTTTTTTATTTGTGAAAGATGAAAAAACATGTAGGGCAGCATCATGGTATGTCTAACTAACACTTAATTAGTCATTGACCTGACTTATCTACAAGTTGGAAACCTAACGGCACAACAATTTATCAGTCATTATATATGTTCTAACTTTTTTTATAACGTTAAAAAGATATGTACGTATCGATGATTTATTAGACATTGACCCTTTACCCTGCATTAATTAAAATTCAGGTCCATTTTTCACTGTTTGGACATCTTTTCCCAGTAGTTTGTATAGAAAGTTTAGATTAATCTAACTATGAGTTATTTTTGGTAGACTATCCATGCAAAAGAAGTTTTACATTATAAATGAGATTAGTCGTGAAAGTTATGGCGATGACAAATTACATACCGTAACAGGTTAAAATCTATTGACAGTGTAAAAAACAAATTACACTATCATCAATAATAAGATAAATATTCCTTTAAACGTAATGTCTTTAAACATATAGATTAGGTGAATAATGTGAAAATAGTAGCATCTTATGACCAATTTTCTTGTTTTCCTCCTTTAATTAATGATCAGTCAAAATGTTGACTTCAGATGTTTAAAATGCATATACATAATTACTACCTGTCAGCCTTTCGAAAAATATTATTATGGTATATTTGTGGAAAATGCATAGTAATTCTTAATATTTTATCTCCGTCAAAAATTCACCGTTGAAATTTGACGAGGATGATTTTTAATGGTAATTGTATGACATAGCTCTAATATTCTTATTCCCACCAGAAGCTAGGTAGCCATGTGAAAGGTTGAAAAATGACTCGCAATTACTCTCAAGTACACGTAAGGTTAACCTTAGATATAGCTTCTAATTGTGTCTTAAGAAATTTATTAATTAAGAAAATTAAAAGTAGGGCATTTAAGTCAAGCTTCGGATCCTGTTTTTGTGTTCAACAAATGGAAGTCGTTAAGGTGGGTGTAAAATATGGGTCTCCATCTTCCTTTTGAACAAATGTACCAAATTTTCCTGTAAGGTTAGGACAATTGGACCATAAAAAACATATGTAGGCAAAGGAAACTTTTTATTTTT
Source organism: Anisodus acutangulus (assembly GCA_029783415.1). NCBI lineage: Eukaryota > Viridiplantae > Streptophyta > Magnoliopsida > Solanales > Solanaceae > Anisodus > Anisodus acutangulus. Next base: position 3,993,175 of record CM056503.1, read on the forward strand.
CGATTGAATGCTGACTAACTTGCAATGCCACACACGGCAATGCATCCTATTTCGTCCATCAATAGCTCGTCTAGTGTAATGCATCGAGTGCCCACAATCAAATGAAAAAACGGTGGTGTTCGAGTCGATTTGCGTGCATATTAATTATTCCCCCGAGTGTATACTAGTCCAGAAGCGTAGCAAACATTTTGAATTTATGAGTTCTGAATTCCAGAAAAAATAATTTACTGAGTCTTGGATAAATTATTTATAAATATTACATGAATTTTTAAACACAAATACATCTGTAGATAACGAAATTTTATTAGATTTAAATCCACAAGAAATTTGGATTATATTCAAGATATATAGTTCAAATAAATAAATTATGGGCTAAAATAATTGGGTTAATTATTTAGGTCCAATAAATATGGATTCAATTAAGATATTTTTACTCATGTTAATAAGAATTATATACAATAATAACATATCTTTTTAAAAGTAACAAATATTATAGCACATAAATTTCCCATCCACCCACGCACCCGATGAAAATGCGTGCCCAATACGAGATTTTCAAATTCAAAGTAACCTATCAACACAAACTGTTTCCCCAATTCCCAAAAATCCAAAACTAGACAAACTAGACCCTAATTGGAATGCGGTCATATGTTAGGAATTTAATATTTTAACTAAACAACACACGTGGAAAAGAAAAAAATACAATAATAAATGCTAAGTAAACCTTCTCTATTAATTAAGGGATATAGTTCCTTTAATACGTTCATGTAAACATTAGTAAACCTTCTCTATTAATTAAGGGATATATTTCCTTTAATACATTTTTACTACATTTGCTCTTTTCTCTCTTTTTCATAATTTTCTCTCCCTCCCACATAAATATTTCTTATGAAAATAAAAGAGTTATCTAAAAGAGTCTCCCCTCTTTAATTAAAAAAAAGGTCTCCCTCTTTAATGAGGTTGCCACAGAGGAGTTTCTGATAGAGTTTTTTCTAAAAAAAAAATCTGACAGCTTTTAAAAACAAAATACTATTAATAGATTCCAAATTTATTATATTGTGACTATTTTATATAATGTAGATATTTCAATAAATATATAATATTGTGACTATTTTATATAATGTAAATATTCCATCAATATGTTATAGTACCTGTTTATACGTTTTGTATACAGAATATATGAATTATATACATACAGTATAATACATGTAACTAAACACAATAAGTATATATACTATTAAATATGTGCACAATATTTAATAGATACGCTAATATATAATTTATCACATACACCACTGAAATCGAAAAATACACAAGAACTACCATCCATTTACATTTGAATTTATAAAAGGAAACAAATACAAAACTATGTTTATATTAAAAAAAAACCTAATAAAAAAGGAACACTTAAAAAGGGAAACTTGTCACCCAGCCGTTGCTAGCATCTTTTAAGGATTAATTAGTTGAGAAAAAAAACATTTATTTTGGATAAGTATGGCTAGTATTGAAATATTGATTTTTATGCTATAAATGTGTAATGTAATTTTTAACATTGTATAGTTACATAAAGTTCTCTTTAATTAAAATGGTCCAAATGTATTGGATTAGTCCATTTAATTGGGTTACATTCCATGAGCCCACTTTACCAAGTCCAAGTTGTCATCTTTCATGAAATCCAAATTAATGTCACGTGTCAAATGACATGACACGACAAGTCAAATAAAGGAGTCAATAGGGCCATGCTACATGTCAAGATGACACACCATGCCTAGTCAAATCAAAGCCTAATGAAAATGCGACATGTGTACAAGTGACATGTTCCGATCAATCAAATATTGTCATGTCAATTTAAATCTGATTGGCCGAAAGGAGTTCGTCCTTATCACAACTCCTCCATCCTAAGAATTCTAACAAGAAGCCAAAGAGAGCTCGTGGATCAAACGCCGCAGATTTCTCTACAAGCTATAAGCATTCAAGCACTTAAATATTTCTCTACAAGTTCTAGAGATCAAGACGAAGATTCGAGATCAAGCTGCAAGCCCTTAAATCTAAGTACAAGTCAAGATCAAAACCGTCATATTCAAGATCAAGCTCAAAACCCCTTGAATTCAAGTACAAGTCAAGATTAAATTCACCAAGTTCAAAAGCTCTTGAATTTATTATTGAAGGGAAGAATAAGAGGATTCATAGAGATTGTAACACTCATATTTGAAATCAAATACAACGATTGTTGCGATATTTTTTTGTCTTGATTATTATTTTCTCGACGCGGATTTTATTGTCTACAATAGGATCTGAGCCAAAACTAATGACAATGATGGATCAGAGGCTAAGATGCGGGTTCCCCGGAACCTAGTAGCTTTTGACCATATCTTGTATATGTATTAAAAAATTTATCAAATATTCATAAATATTTGACTATAAACTCAATTATTAACTTTAGATCGATGACGTCGTAAGAACTTATAAACTTCAAATTCTGAATTCGATTATGGTTATTAATTGATTTCATCAAACCTGTAGACAAGCTTGTGACCCCGGCCCTGCATGCTACTTCCTAGCGATACATGTACTAATTCTGGACACCAAAATTTAAGTAGAAAAAAATCACATACCATTTTTGTTTATCTTCTGAATTTGAATCTTGAGTTTTCATAGTTTCATCCATTTCATTACCACAACTCCATTAGGCCATATCATTAAATGCGAAAAAAATAATCATTTTTATGGCCAGCCAGAAGTAGTAGGTACTTGGAGAAATATTCCAAACTCACCGAATTAATTCTTACATTTGTTTATGATCGATTGCAACATAGAAGGTAGGAACCAAAGTTTTTTAATCATTGGATAAACTGAAAATCACAAAAATAGGAAAAAAAAAGATATAAAGAGATAATGAAAACTAAAATACATAATAAAACAATGTTAGAAACTCCAACTTACTCCAATCTTTCTGAACAAACCCCCAAAACAATCCAATCTTTCTGAACAAACCCCCAAAACAATAGAAAATTTACACCTACCTATAGAATCTTTCTCCCAAACAACAAACAAGAAAAGAAGAATCTAATTCAAAGGATACTAAGTTGTACCTCCAATGCGTTTAATTGTGGTTAGTATTAATCCTGTCAATGATATATTCGTCTCTGACCATGTTTTAATCATAATGGTTAAATGGAAAAGTTGGATTAACAAGTAAATTAAATGATGGAAGTTTTGTTTTATGAAACATACACTTCTGTATACAAATTACTAACGACATTAAGATTAAGGAGAAATTATGACGTTGACTGTAAATAGACAGAGAAGTAACAATGTTGTTACACTTGTATTTGATGTCTTTTCTAGTCTATAATTAATAATTACTAAATAGTGTAATTTAAATCAAATCTAATCTTAACAAACTCTTTCATTTTCATAACAATTGAGTAGGAGGCACGTCTTGAAAGTCATCAACGATTTTTTTTGGTTGGTTTACCATTAGTTATTTGATACTTATATTGGGGCCAGACTAAATTTAAATTTGCATATTTCAGGGCTCATTTTTTAAGGCAGCACTCCTAACATAATCTTTTTCATTCCTAAGGACTGGAACCAAAAACCCATAATTAAGAGTAGAGAGATCCCAAATCATATCACCACAATTCATAGTTATTTTCCAAAAAAGGTGGAACTCCCACCCCAGGAGCCCCACACCCCGGTCCGACAGGTCTGTGAAGGAGGTAAATCATGGTGACTCAATTGATTTCAAAAGTTAGACCAGTACCACGCTGCGCACAAGGGACCCTCCTTTATTTCAAGAAGTAACCCCCACACTGCCGCTAACGGGATTCTATCCTTGACCATTTTCCAAATATCCCCCTTGATAACCAATTGAGCTGCCCAAGCGGACGAAATAATACAAAAGATCCCGCAAACTAAGGGGACAAATATCTCAACAAATTAAATGTAATCTCATTGATTTCTTTTGTTCTTTCATTGGCGTTTGCTTTATGTTGGACTTTTCTTAGAGGTAATCATAACAACAATGATGTGGTTGAATGATTTTTATATAGATTTTGTTAAGAGTCTCACATTAGATAATTGATCTACAACTAATTTCAGTTGTTTACAATATTCGGACAAATAGTAAAGTTTTCAAGACGGGTGTTATTGAATTGTTCCTCCATATACACGGCACGTGTATGTTTGTTGTCTTGAAAATTTTCTTCTAGTCTTGTCCATAAGTCGTGAGCCGAAACACCTATCTTCATAATGGCATGAAGTAGATCCTTGGATATAGTGTCATTATCCATTGCTTGACTATTGCATCAAGTTATTTCCACGTTGTGTTGTCGACGTCGGGTGGACGAGGCGTGGTGTCATCGATGTGATCAAGAACGTTGTAGGTACAACCATGTATTTGAAATAACTCAACCCACAAAGAGTATTGTCCATCCTCCTAAACAAGAATCAAAGGAATAAAGTTTTTGATGTTCGTCATGGCAAACGCCAGATGAAAGGTGTTGGGAGAAGGATGAGGATGTGTGACGTCTTGTGTGGAGGAGGATGAGTCGTGAGAAGCCATGTGGTCGCCGGAATTAAAGAAAAGAGAGGGTGGGGCAACGAGTTTTTCTAGGGTTAGGGCAGGGTTCCACCGTAGCTAAGATAGTAGAGGCGCGGCGGAATTATTTAGGGTTCTGCCGGAAAATAAGAAAAGAGATAGGAGGGAGGGGTGGCGGCCGAGTATAATTTTATGGCAGGGAGGGTTTGACTTCTGATACCATGTATCATCGGGCTATTATAAATTCATGGTGCTGAAAGTCTGGCCCAGTTCGGTAGGGGTAAGTGGGCAGTGTGGTTGATGTTGCTGTTGGGCCATTAAGAAGTAGGTCTGTTGTAGTTGGGTCATAGGGCGTGGGCCTGGAAGTTGGCCCAGAATACTAGGTTGTTACCACGTTGTGTTATGGGTCGTGACGATCGGGTATGGGAACAAAGCCTAATTTTTGGAAGCAGGCCAAGGTAGTGGGCCGGCCCACTAAGATGGGTAATGGGCCTGCTGGACTTGGACACCGTTATTGTTGCCTCGACCGCAACCTCTTCCTCTTCCACGGTTTCCGCCGCCGCGGCCTCTGCCTCTGCCGCCGCGACCACTCCTCGGACTGTCCGTATATGGCGATTGTCCGGCGGCTGCTGAGGCAGTTATTAAGTCTGTTTAAGTACTATTTTAGGGAGTCTTGTGTTAGTCTTTAAGTTGTTTTATACCGTGTTACGCTTGTTTTTGTTTTGTTTTAAGGATAAAGTGATACAGAATGAAAGCGAGGTGGATTTAGAGAGAATAATCGGATATTGAGGATAAATATGTCGTAACATTTATGTCTAATTTCGCAAAAAACTTCCGCATCGCAGTTCGGCCCACAAGGATCACGTTCATGTTTTGCGTCTGTACAAAGACGTCATCTTGACCTACAGGGTCCCAATCGCGGTATGTCTGTGTAAGGACAATATTTTGACTCACAGGGTCACATTCTCACCCTCATCTTACATTGCATATGTCCACGCATTAACTTTTCATCCAGATTGAGTTTGCAAGAACTTCAACATAGCATTTCGACCTCAGGGTCACGTATCACTGCGTCTGTACAAGGACTACATTTTGCATAACGTATGTGCAACGACGTCATTCATCACATCTGTGCAAGGACGTCGCATCACATTACGTCTGTGCAAGGACATCATTTTACATTACGTCTGTGCAAGGATGACATTTTGCATTACGTCTGTGCAAGGACGTCATCTCATTACGTCTGTGTAAGGACGTCATTCATCACATATGTACAAGGACGTCGCATCGCATTACGTCTGTGCAAGGACGTCATTTCAATTCACAGGGTCGTATTCTCATATACCCATTGTATGCAACAATTATGCACTAATTTTTTATCTTAGCCCAAGTCCGCAGGAGTTTGAATCGGCATGAGCTTCAGCACAACGTGGAACTATCTCTTGCAGCGAACCGAGACAATTTATTGGAGAACTGGATTTCCCAACAAAGGTCATCGACCTACTTCGAACGTCGTTCCGCTCTTTCCCAATATTTTTTTCACACCTGCAATCAGTGTCATCATAACTCGATACTGGGCAATATTTCTTGAATTTGCACCAGCTTTTTGCTTCTCGATTTACCGATATCGCAATTTCTTCTCCCTTAGAATTCTATCTCCACCCACGTATCCCTAATCTTCGTTCAAGTCTATGAACAAGAAATTGGCTAATCAGTCAACTTCTTTGTTCGAAAACTCTTTCATCGTCTTCAGCCAAAGAGGGGCAAGTTGTTGACACCCAATTTTGTCTCATCTTTTCCGATTATTTGTTTGCGATTTAAAATATTTTGACACCTCAAAATGATTTTAATATATATATATATAAGGTCTTTAATATCGTCGTCTATTCTCAATATTATTATTATTATTATTCGCATTTTTCTACTATCATTTGCCTTTTAATATTATAATCATAGTTTTACCCTAATATTCTATGTTATTTTATTTTCGCAAAACGACATCACATTTTTTTTAGCAATAAGCATTTCGTAAATATTATATTTTATTATCACATCATTATTTTTATTTAAATAAATTACATTTCTTCAAAGTATTTTTAATAATAAACCCCTTTTATATTTTAACACACAACCCATTTTCCCCCTCACCCAAAACATTCTACCAGCACATCAAAAATAGCCCAAACAAATCAGTCCAAAAGACCAAACTGACCCGACCCAATATCTCTGAAAGCTCCCCTAACCTTTTTCATTCTCCTCGGTATCGACGACCAACCCCAAACGAACAGAAAACCCTGACTCCTTTCCTCCATTCTCGCCCAAACACAACCAGATACACTGTCACTCTCCCATTACCCCTAGCCCTAGTATGGCAGACCCATGCCCATTGTCCTTTGCTTCATCATCATCTGCGAGCTCGAGCCATGTGCCTTGTACGAAGGTTCGTCGCTCAACAGTTTACGAGACCTCTCCCATCAAGCCTCTCTCAATCCGACGGATACAAGCAAGAATCACCGGATTTTTCACCATCAACAGCCCCAACAACTCTTCCCATCTCAAATTGAACTGAAAAAGGTGAGATTTCACCCTTTCATCACCTCATCTGTCAGAAACGCGCTTTTAGGATTTCCCTCTCTTTAATTTCAAAATTCGGGTCTCAACTCCAGCTATAAATACAGCCCTCTGACTGTGTATTGGTATAGGGGCTAGGAAGGGAGAAAAATTCCTCCATTTTGACTATTTTCAAAAGGTTATCGGGGCGGAGATAGAAAATCAATTTTGTTTACTATTTTCACATGTTCTGAAGGTGCTGAAATCCCCATTTCGAACAAGCTTTTGATCTTCTCAGAAATATCCTCTTATTCACTACTATCCCAATTCTACATCGATACTTCAGTTTCATTCTTCTCAACAACAAAACTTCTCCGAGCGGATTCAACGACTCGACAAAACGCCTCGGTTCGTTGTCCGGAGAAGGTCAGTAAGATATAATCCCTCTCATCTTATTTCTTGTCCGTATGTGCATTTTAGTTAATTAAATGTTTAATTAGCAAAGTATGAGAGCTTGTTTAGTTAGTAGTATTTACATATGATTCATGATTTGTATGTGTAATTGAGACTAGATAAATAATGAACTTGTTGTATCTTAGTGGTAGTGGATTAGGTTATCCCTGTTCAGCATAGTATATTTAGAGTTTGATTAGATTACTATTGGGATTAGAAATTAATTATGTGTGCATTGTCTCATGTTGAATTTTAGATTAGGATGTAGATTTTGTTTAAAGTTCTTGTAGACATGCATATAGTGTGGTATTGTGTAAATGAATACCTTGCTTAGCCTCAGTTGTTTTAGCATATTTCATTCTTAGAAGGTCACGACATGCTTTAGGGATTCTTGGGCTTGATAGGTTGTCCAGTTAGGATCAAGTATACCATTAGAGCCTAGACATGACTGTGTTTCATGTATACGCCTATATGTGGTCATGAATAAGCTGGAATGTAGGTTGATGTTGTGTCTAAAGAGCATGTTATGCCATACCAGGTTCTAAATATTGTCCATATGTTGATTTCGTTTCTCTATTCGAGTCCTTTGTTAAATAATAACAAGAATTTAGTTGTTTTGTAAGTGGGACATAGGCTTGTATGAGATGTCTTTGTGTCTTTGTTGTGATGTAAGAGCAATATGAGTTGTTTGTCCTCATTTTGGATATTTGTTGGTATGAACTTATATGACAGGATCTGAGATACTCAATATGCATTTTCTGTATGCATGTGGATCTTTAAATCAAAATGGTATAAAAAATCTGCTAAGTAGTTTTCATTTTTTTTCTTCCTGAGACATATTTGGTCCTTGTTGTGGTCATGTGTTTGATTTTATCATGTCTTGAGCCTGTTATACTTAGGAGTGATGATTTAAGCTCTGTACCAATATAATGTTAACCATGATATGACATAGTTCTATGTGACACCATGTCGGGTATCATCTTGATGTTTGAATTGGCATTTGTGATCTTGCATAGTTGAGATAATGTCTTTAAAAGAGCATTTAACCTTGCTTGATTGCCCTCTTTGCCTGTGTGAACTAGTGATATAATGGTCCTCATTCACTTTGGTTTTATAAGTGTGACATACCCTCTAATGACATGATTATAATATCTCCTAAGACATCATGTGTCATAACACCATCTGGCCTAAAAATGACTTGCTACCTCGTATTCTTATCTAGATCAGCCCAACAATATATTATTCTTCACGAATTATTTATTTATATTTTTTTATGTATATATTTTCATGTTCTGTCTACTAATCATTTTCTTTCTTTTGTTTACATGAAATGCATCGGGAGCAACGAAGAGTCTCGTTATGAGACTCATCATGACTATTGTCAAACGAAGACCCGCATACACGTTCATTACATTTTCCTGCCTCGGGACTTCTAAACAAATAGGGCGGGATGACATCGGCATCCACCCTAGTCGCTGCTTTTAATCCTCAATCCCGCCATTTTTATTTTTCTGTTGTAACTTGATTATTCAATTTTGTGCGATCATTAGAATGCTTCGAATAATTAGGCCTTGAATAGATAATTTAAAAGGGTGGTTTAAAATTGGAAATCCGCCGCTAGTTTATTTATTTTAGGCTCGTAATGCATATTTAAAACTTTCAAAATAATTTGGTCATCTTTTACTCGTATTATTAATCATGCAAGTAAGGTTTGACCGAATAATTGTAGTTAGTGGATCTTAAAGGATGCCTAACCTCTTCCCTTTAGGATAATAAAGAATCCTTACTCACAATTTTATAAATTAGCAGACCATTAATCGGAGTTCATTTTGCAGCATTTATGTTAACATTTAGGTGCCTTAATTCATCATAGAATTATTAGGTGGCGACTCCTTAAGCTTTAATTAATTTAGGAATCACATATACATCACAACCATGTTGGATCCCCCTTCTTCGTGGGTGGGGGGTTAAAAACGGGTGCGACATCTATCTTAATAAGAAGAATTGTTAATCTTGCATTAGTAAATTGTAGAGTAGATAGTTGATGAGATTGGAATCCCTAATTGCTTTCATTCTCGAATTTAATTCGTGTGTTTTTGCTGCTAGTTTAGTTTTGCATTTTACCTTCGTTTAATACTTTCTTTATTTTTAACCTTTACAAATCAAGATTCGTTAGTCAAATAGAAACTATAGATTAATTAATTGGTAATTGATAATTCAGTCTCTGTGGGATGATACTTGGTCTTACCGAAAATTATTACAAATTGCGATACGTATACTTGCATAGCTCTAAAAATTCGCAACAAGTTTTTGGCGATTGTCCGACGGCTGCTGAGGCGGTCACCGATGCATCAACCACCAATGCCTTCTGATTATGTTTATCCTGTTTGGCATGACTAGTTTCCTTCAATAGTAATTATGATCGGGACTTGTTGAAACTAAGGAAGGGATCAACTTGTTGGATCATTGTTGCAAGCTTATCGTACTCATCTTTTGGCAAATCATTAATTAGTTGCAAAATCATTTTTGTTTATGAAATCAGAGTGCTCAAGATGAACTCCTTATATGAATTTGGACAATTCTCACCCTACAAGCTAGTTTTTGTGGTTGAGTTAGGCCCAAGATTCATTTTTTACATGAAATCAGAGTCAAATCCATTTCAATTCTTTGTTCACCGATGTTGAGCTTCCAAATTATATTATTCACGCTTCAGTTAACATGGTCTGGGCGTGCGAGAAAGTGTTAAGAGTTCTACATCGGATATGGAATGGGGACATGGACTCCTTATATGCACTTGGACAATCCTCACCCTACAAGCTAACTTTTGAGGTTGAGTTAGACCCAATATCCTTTCTTTACCGATTTCTAACCTTTATTTAGTAAATAATGTCAAGCATCAAAAGAAAAAGGAAAAGAAAGAAAATGGTTATATATGTCAAACTCCTATATTTCTGATACTATAATTATTTTTTACTTATAAAACAGAGGCGGAGCCACATATTCTAGTCTATGAATTTTGAATCACAACTTGTTTTATTCATTAAGTTCTGGATAATTTTTTTTCATATAAATACATATTTGAGCTAATTATGCTACTGCTTTTGCCTAATTTACTTCTAAGGCTGGCTCCGCCCTTACATATAATGGCGGAGTTAGAATTTTTAATTATTAGTTCTGAATTATATTTTTTATTACTCACTTGGTTCTGAATAAATTATTTGTGCATATTCAATAATTTTTTTAATACAAATACAAGATTAACGCTAAAATTATTGTAGTCGGCCGAACTCGTAACTACCAGTTTTAGCTCACGCCATGCCTGCATATAAAATTACCTAAAAATAACTAGTATAAGTTATTGTCCGTAATAACTGAAATTAATTACTTTGACCACAAGAAGAAGAGTGCTAAATGGAATAATTCATGTTTTTGTCCTTATTATTGAATGAATTAGCCTAAAATCCGGAATGCTGCCGCTAATGCTACTATTAGTATTATCTATTGAGCACGACAGTTAAGAGATTGTTATTTGTTACGTCCACATTTGGTGCAATGAGTTCATTATATATATACATTTCAAACATAGTGCTCGTTTCAAATAAATTTAATTAAAAATATCATAAACTAGCAAAAAAGAGGTGATTTTGTCTGCCACCTTGTGTTACATGAAGGATGAATAGTTCATATTGACCATCTTATCTAAAAACTTAAGCTATTATAGAAAATTACACTTTGTTTATTTAATTATTGTACTATATCTCAACCGTAACTAGGTTGTTAACTATACTGTGTATATCATAATTTGCTGAATAAAGATTGTTTACTGTCATCAACATCTCAATAAATACTAGCTGAGATAATTAAGTAGGCGTTTGGCCATGAAATCAAATATTTTCACTTTATTTGGAATTTTGAAGTTGAATTAGAAATTAGAGTTGAAGATGAAGTTGTGTTTGGTTATAATTTTGCAAAGGATATTTAGTTATTTGAATGTACCGAAAGTAAAAAAAGCGGGGAAAAAATGAAAATAACATTTTAAATATTTTTAAGTTGTATTTAAAAATTTTATGATCAAATACTGAATTTCAAATAAAGTAAAAAAAATTTAAAAAAAATGAAAAATTCTTATGATCAAAGGGTGCTAACACATTATAGCTTCCAAGCACAATAACTTGTCCAAAGGAATCATTGATGCAGATGTGTACACTGATTTTTCTGAATATCTTTTGTAGTTTCATTGTTAGGGATTTGTGCAATAGTTTTAATCCTTTCTCTTTTTCTTTTAAATTTTAAGAACTCAGTAGGAGGATTCCAAAGTTCCAACACAAATCAACTTGACAAATTCAACCCAAAAAGGTAAAAACACATAGAGTATTAACTCATAATCTGTGATTCAAAATCATAAATCATCAACAAATCATATCTCGAGAACAAACCCCCAAAAATATAAATTCCCGAAAACTCAATCACAGCTCAACCTCCAATTTCTTATATTCAAGCAATTTTTTGCAATTAACTCCAACATTTTTACAAATTAAGAGCACAACTAGGGACAAATATATGAAAGTGTTATTCATAGTCAGAACACAATGAATGGAAAATTAATGAATGAAAAATGATCTAAGTTATGTACACTGACATTTTAAAAACAAATTTTACACGATCCATCAGTTTAACTATGCAGTCTACTGTTTATTAGCTATAAACAAAATTTTATTTAAAAACAAAATAATGTTGGAGCAATTTAGACGTCATTTTAGGAGGGTAATGAATAATTTACCAAGCATGTAGCTTTGATAATGGTACATATCAACATCAAAATCAGGACTGTTAGCTGGCTAATTGAAGTGAGGAGGTTATTAATGGAGTAGTTTTATTGGTATCTTAATCCACTCCACATAAGAATTGTGAAATCTTCCAGCTCAGACATTAGAGAGGGAGTAATATATTACTACTATCTATCAAGGGGCATCAATAGTTAATATATAACATAGTGTTTCTGTAATACATAGTAGTTCCAAATCTATATGCCTCCAGAATATTTAAACAAAACATAAGAGGAACTGTAAAATGTAACAGTTTAGTAATCTTCTAAATCTCACTACCATATGTTGCTACTTATTATTCCTGATGTTAGACCTAGAAGAACCCATAGTATAGTCCTAGTAAATATTGATAGAACCACTTTTCCTCCTATCCTTCAAAACAGATACTTGAATTACAACAAAAAAATTTAATACAACGAACCAAGTTAACGTTTAACCACAGTGGTTGAAAACCTCGGTGAATGACTTAAATTTTCTTTACCACAATTCTTGCAAATCCTAAAGTGAGACGAGTCTATACCTTCCCATCCTAAAGGAAATCGAAAGATCTGATGATCCCATTCTTCTTTTTGAGTTTTCCCAAAAATCCATAGATGGATGTCTTCAGTGCACCAAAAATCTAAAAAAATCAGGATTGCTAGTTTTCCCTTCACTTCTATTAGTATATAATCACCTTTGAACTCACGTAAACTATTACATAATTCATGCGACACTGTGATACTTTTGAAGAAAATTTCAGATTTAACATCAAATGCAACTACACAGGACATCGGATCGCGAACATCACTAAATCGATAGATAATCCCACTAATGCAAATTCCGGATCTGGATGAAGCAAGATAATAACCATTTTCGTATTTAATCTCCCTGAATAATTTATCTGTTTAAGATTTGCCCTAAATTTCCTACCTTACCTGAATTCTACGTCATAATTGTGTTTTACTTTAAAAAGGTTTTCTTGGTACAAAATATTTTCTTGGTGGAAAAGATATCTTTCATATTTGACTAATCCTTTCTTGGAGGAAAGTTTTTGGATATCTACAAATTGAAGACCTCCTTCCCACAACTAGAACACACAGAAAAGTTTCTGCAATGTAGTAGTTTAAAAAGTTTGTTTTGAGAGAGATTGTTCTCTCATAGTTTAATGTTTTTTTTTATATTAGTTTTTTAACATGTATGTCAATTGACCCAACCCATATCATATTATCAAAGTCTTTTTTATAATTTTTTCATTGTTGTTTGATTCATTGTCATTCAAGGTTTATTTTGATAGTTTCCGAATGACGCCCTGTTATTTCGATCTCAACAAGTGGTATCAGAGTCAAGTCCGACTTCAAGATCGGTTCAAATCAAGAGCAACCAATTTGATGATAACGATGTTTTTTGTCAACATAAAAAGAAGTCCAAAAAACTACATGTGGAGATGAATTTTTCAATCATATTTTCAACGATCCTATTGCTGCGTATCTTTAAAAAAAAAATTAACCCATGCTTGGGCTCCAATTTTCAACTCATGCTTAGTTTTTAACACATGACCTCCTATTTTTAACTCTTGCTTACTTTTAACGCTTGGCGCAATTTCAACTCATGTTTACTTTTAACGCACACTTTAAACATGTGCTCACTTTTAACGCACATGGCTCAAATTTTTAACCCATACTTATTTATAACCATGACAAGTAGCAATGATAAGATTATTTTACTAGAAAATTTAGGCCAAGGGGAGATTTTGTTAGTTTGCCCTGAATTTTACACCATAATTCTGTTTTACTTCAAAAAGGTTTTCTTAGTACAAAAGGTTTTCTTGGTGGAAAAATATCTTTCATATTTGACTAATTCTTTCTTGGAGAAAAAATTTTCTACATCTATAAATTGAATACCTCATTCCCACAACTATAACACACAGAAAAGTATCCACAATAGTCGTTTAAAGAGTCTTGTTTATGGGGAGATTATTTTCTCATAGTTTTAATATTTTCTTTTTATATTAGTTTTTCAACATATAGGTTAATTGACTCAACCCATATCATATTATCAAAGTCTTTTTTTTATAATTTTTCATTATTGTTTGATTCATTGTCATCCAAGATTTATTTTGATAGCTTTCCCATGACGCCTGTTATTTTGATTTCAACATTATCTATGCCTAAAGTGAAAACCCATGCTCTTGATAATCCTCCTAAAATATAAATAGTCAAAAGAACTTTATACTTGTTTTCTTTTGGCTCAAAACCTATTGAACATATATACGTAGGAACAATATCTAAAGAAGCAAAATATTTCAAGTGGGGAGAAATCTTACCTCTTTTGTAGTGGGATTGCAAATTGCAATATACTTCACATCCCATTCGTTATACTTCACATCCCATATGCAAAACAAACCATTATCGCACTCGAAACAATTATAATCTACAGGATCATTAATGTGATTATACAGCTTAAATAAATTCTCAGTTTGATGCATGGTGGCATTTCCATCTTCATCATGCTCTTCTATAGCATAACAAACGTCCTTTATGCATGCAATCAACATAGTATCACCACCATTGATCTTAAAATAATGGAATAAATGGAGATCCACGAAATTTGATTCCAGCACAAGAGAATTATAAAATTTCAAAACACATTTAAAACGCATTAAAGACTTAATAGGAAGCCATGAGAAATTTTGGATGGTCATATCTTGAGGAATCGACTCTTCTTCTGTGTGCACCGCCATCTTCTCCTCCTCCTCCTCCTCCTCATAGAAGAGGAATACGGCTGAAGTTGTCCTAATTGGAGTAAATATAAATTTTAGGTTAATTTGATTTTTTATGAAATTGTTTTAGTCCTTAAAATGTTTCTTTTGTTTATGTTCTAGTATAGATGCTAATAATACGGAATGATTCTTGAGGGATTAACAATAATGAATTCTTTACCGTGTCTTTTAAACTTGATTATCTATTATTTACACGATTTTTTCCTTTATTATGTTAAGAGTAAATTTGATAAAAATAGTTAAAACATCAGTATCCAAAAGGGACAGGTTACTCAGCAATTGACCCGGAAAATGTAATTTTGAAAGCTCAAAACATAAATGGTTAATAGATAAAACCCCCACAAATTATCAATATTTTGTGTAATTTTTATACTTAAATTATGAGGTTCTGCAATACCCTAAACTTTATTCTTTCCTATCTAAAACTCCATTGGAGTGTAGCAGCCAAATGAAAAAATATTGGTCAAATTAAATTCACACGGATTGAATTTTAAAAGCGAAAAACGACTAGATAATTTGGAACAACGGAAGTACTAGTTATTGTCCATAATATTTGGAACCAATCACTTGAAAATTATATCAAATAATCAGCTAAAACATATTAAAATTCAATAAAAAATATCGTAATATTGTACTGCACCACCACCTGACGTTTTGGGATTAAGACGGTATTAATTTGGAAACTTTGACCGCAAGAACAGTGCTAAATGGAATACTTCATGTTTTTGTCCTTATTATTGAATTATCATAAAATCCGGGATGCTGCCCCTAAATGCTACTACTAAACATGAGATCTAGTTAAGAGGTTGTTACGTCCACATTGTTGGAAATTAGTCTTTGGCGGGGAAATGCGTTCACCCATCTTTGATGAATTAAACACTAGTGTTCCGTATGTTGGAGACCTCGTCTCTTTACACATGCATGATCTACGAAGTGAGTAGATGACCGTAGGGCCAAGAATCGTCTAATTTCGTTAAGAAATGAAAGAGATATTGGTCCACGAAGTAAGGTGTTTGAGACATGGAAATGTGGTGTGGGACAAATCTACCACATCGGTGGGAATAGGAAGAATTGCTCTCTATATAAGTCTCTAATTGGTAAAGGGTTTGGGACCCCAAGAGGTATCCCATGTGTTTAAAGTAGGGGTGGCGATTGGGCGGGCTCAGTCTGGCGGGCAGATCTCAAGTGGGTCGGTCGAGGCGGGACGAGCGGGGTGGAGTCGAGTGCAGGCGGGACTGCTCGATCCGTCCGATCCCGATCCCGTCGATATCGAGCGAAGCGGGCTCGAGGTCGGGCTCGGTCGAAGGCGAGGCGGGTCGGGTTTTCCTTTTTTTTTTTTTAAATAACATATGTATAAAAACTCAATAAACAAAACAAGATAGTGTAATAAAACATCCCAATTTGTTTTTGTGCCTCTTATATTATTTAATAGACATATGATTTTTGTAATACAAATACAATTGTCTAAAATCTAAATTGCAACTTTATGGTGTTGTCCAAAAGTTGCAAATTACATAATAAAATTGCAATTAAAAATTACATTTTCAAAAAAATCATTCTAATTGCTTGATGATTTCATGTGGTTCTTCGGTTGGAATAGGTATTTGTTGATCAAATTGATCCACGTCGCTTCCACTACCTTCGGTTAAGATTTCGTTGTAGTTTTCATCATCTTCTTCGTTGATCTCAGGTTGACCGCACCTTCTCGCCTCGCTCGTATCCAATCTCTCAATAATCTTTGCAATTTCCAGTGTCTCCGGCCAATGAGTGTCTGTGGTCTCCTATTTGATATCTGCTGCCAGAAAAAGCGCTTTCAGCCTTGATTGATGGCGCTTGAATGTTCAAAACATCTCGAGCCATCAATGAAAGTGTCGGAAAGGTCTTCTCATTCCCTCCGATTTCAAAGAAGTCTTCTTGTCCATCTTCATTGATAACTTCTTGATACGATGCAGAACCACGCAAAACAAAAATATCCAACTCGCTAATTTGGTTAGTAGAGGTGCGGCCGCACATTCTATTTACGAGGCTTTCAATACTAGCCGCGAAAGCGGCATGTCTTTTGTGAGGTTGTGTTGAAGATGAAGAAGATGGTATGGTAGCCGATGCGTTACTAGCATTTTCTTGTTGATAAAATCTATATATATTTTTGCATTGGTGTTCTACGCTATTCAACACTTCTTCTTTAGTTTGTTCAATAGGTGGTGGGTGATTTAGATTTTTGGGACTTGGAGGTGGTAGTACTTCTATACAATCGTAAATAGTTTCAATTAGTGATTTAGTACCGTCTATTTTAATAGTAGGATTTAATCTGAGTAACCAATAATATAAATAGAAGGAATAGGAATAAAATATTTTTTTATTTTGACAAACATTTTTTAATAGCTGCCTTATAAACTGGTTTTCCATATATTCACTAAGTAATAAAAATATTAGAGTTATATAAAATAACATAGTTGAAATAGTAGGATAATATATACGGAAAATTCTTTTGTTGCTTGAAAAATTTCTCTAAAAATACAATAAGTTAGGAAATTTTTACCCAATCACTATCTAAAATCATATCAATTTGGGTTTTTATTATGAGAGTTAAAAATAAAGTTATAGGTAATTTATAGTCATAAGCAACAAGTAGTTGCTCGTATAAAGAATTCCACCTAGTCGATACTTCTTGTGGAATTCTTCTATAAGGTAGTCCACAATCGTGACAAGTTTTTATATTCTTTTCTACGTTGTACTTTATTACTTTTAAAAATAAAGTTTATAGCAAATTGTATTTTACTAAGAATGTCTTCAAAAAGTGATAGACCATCCTTTACAATTAAGTTATATATATATGGCACGCATTTTATATGAAAATGGTCTGGAAAAGATGGAGCTAAGCTATTTTTAAAATTGTAATTGCGTAATTGTTATTAGAAGCGTTATCTAATGTAATAGTCATAATTTTATCGGTAATTCCGTAATAATCGCACACTTGATAAATATTTTCTGCAATAAAAGTACCGATTGTGCCTATCATCTATATATCTATACGCTAAAATACGTTTTGCATAGACCATTTATAATCTATCCAATGACAAGTTCTGATTAAATAATCATGGCCGTTAGTACTACGACCTATATCAGGCGTGATAGATACTTTGCCATTAAAATGATATAATGAAAACGTAAATATTGTTGATATTCATGCGCAAATTTAAATACATCTCTCTTAACGATTGACCTAGGAAAACCGTTAAAAGCGAGGATTATATATATCTCTAATGTAATGAATAAAGCCCAGGAGATGAAGGAAATGAAAAAGGCAAACCCTCCACAAAGAACTAATTTTGATATTGCTTCCCTATCTCTATGTTTGTTGTATTTAGAGCCTACAATTCCCCGTCATAGGGTTAATTTGACCACATGTACTTGGTCGGAGACGATGTCGGTATGTGAACCTTGTCCCGATGGAGCGGGCGTTTGCGCACGTTTTGAAGCCTGGTATTGGGCATACCTAGCTGGATGAGCACTTACTACGTGTCTAATTAAACCCCGTCCCACCGTGACCTTTTCGAGCTTTTAAATTTTAAAACATTTTTACAAATTTTACATATGGCTACTTGATTCTCTACGTCCCTATCAAAAATGTCCATGCATCCGATTTTAATGGTCGTTTCTTTGGACCTCGTCTCATACTAGGGGGAATAGGAGGTATTTCAGTTGAAGGTGCACTAGTGGGCGTGTTGTCATCAATATTAGTGGGTGTATCGTGTAGATCATCGTCTAAATTAAAGTCTTCTTGAGTTCGAGAAAATAACTCCTCGTCTAAATCTAATGGTATTGTAGGAAAATGTTGAGTATCAACAAAATCATCCTGTGTAGGAATAAGATGACTAGAAGAAGTACCCTTGCCCTGGTTGCCTCTACTAGAAGAAGCACCCTTACCCTTACCCTTAAACATACCTTTTAATCCTTCCATTTTAATTATGATAATAAATAATTAAAGACAATAAAATTAAGTGCGCTAAATAAAATAAGCAGACAATAATAATTTAATGAAGGAACGAATGTACCAAGCAAAGCGTAACGTCGGCGATGTAATCGAAGGTTGAAAATTGAAACTTTGCTCGATGGAAGATCCTCAAGCTAGTTGCCAACTTCACTCCTAATTCCCAAATGAATTAATAAAATTGAATATTTAGCAAACAATGTAGAGATATATTGAGAAATTAGAGAGATTGTAGGAAGATTTGTGAGAAAGATGAAGAGAAAATGAGTTATTTATAGTTGAAAAATTGGGTTAAAGTGTAAATATAATAACTTATGGGTTAAAAATAAATATTAAGGGGTAGGGGTTGGGGGGAGGGCCTAAAATGGCCGTTGGCCAGCCGTAATCTAAAATGGCCGTTGGTGCAGCGGCCATTTTTGCAAAGAGGGTTTAAGGGTCGAGGCGAGGCGGGCTCGGGACGGGCTCTGGCGGTCTCGGTCGGCGGGCTGGGGCGGGCTCAGTGCAGCGGGACGAGACATCGTCCCGTCCCGAGTTCGAGTCCCGCCCCCGTTAAATTTTTTTTTTTTTTTAGAGCGGGGTCGGGGCGGGACCGGGGCGGGGTCGGGCCGGGGTCGGGTCGTCCCGGCCCACTGGCCAGCCTTAGTTTAAAGGAGGGAAGTCCTAGATGTGCTTGGGTTCAAGGCTAAGCCCACACGCGCGCCGCCCGCCCGTCCCGTCGGGTTTCGGGTCCACGGCTCCGGGCTGTGGAATATTATC
Organism: Anisodus acutangulus; assembly: GCA_029783415.1. NCBI lineage: Eukaryota > Viridiplantae > Streptophyta > Magnoliopsida > Solanales > Solanaceae > Anisodus > Anisodus acutangulus. Next base: position 4,013,052 of record CM056503.1, read on the forward strand.
TTTTTGGACCAGAGAACTCTGCCAGATGTACAGTTTGATCCCTGAAGTTTTATATGTACAGTTTGGACCAGAATTCTTTCATATGTACAGTTTGGTCCCTAAAGTTTCAATATTTACAGTTTGGTCCCCAAAGTTTTGGGAAGGTGACGGAAGGCAGAAGCCTACCGTTGGGACTGTTTTTTGAGGCATTAATCAGCCATTACTTGGCTGATTAACTCCTCCATTAACAGCCCATTACTTGGCCATGAACATCCATAAATCTGCCTCCTAAATGGCTATTAACAGCCCTCACTAATGGCTATTAACAGCCTTGTTTGTGGCTGTTGGGCAGCCTCCTCCTTGCTATATATTGAGCCTTCTTTTGGCTCAAAACAGTAGTAGAAAGCACACGAAAACATGCAGCAAACAGGCAGCAAACGCACTGCAAACACCACTGAAAACTGTCACGAAAATAGCTCAAAACAGTGAGCAAATTGTCACGAAAATCAGTGACCAAACCCATACATATACACAAGATATACACTACAGAGACACACTATATACACAGAGACAAAAGAGAAGAGTATTGAGAAACTCTTCCTTCCTATTCCATATCTTCAGCAAGACGAGTCATATTTGTTTTCTTCGCCAGGCTGAACCTATTGGCTTTGTAGTGTTGAGATTAAAGTGTTGTTTTATCTTGGGAGACTATTGCCCGCTAACGTAAAAACATATATACGGGGCAATCTTGTCTTAAGGATAGAGGGCTATCCTCGACTCAACATACAACGTTGTAACCATCCAGATTTAGTTGTTTCTTGATTTCAGGCTATCAAGATTCAAGGCACAACAAACTTGCGGCAGTTCTCAACATTGGCTTTGCAAGGTGATCAAGATTCAAGACACAACACACATGCGGCAGTTTTGAAGATTGACCATTTATTTATCCTTTCGAACATTTGTAATAGTTATTACTTCCCGTACTGCTTTATAAAGTACCATAGAAATACCCAATACACATTTGGTGCAATGAGGCCGTATTAGAGGCCGTGCAGAATTTAAAGTTTATGAGTTTAAAATCTAGTTATATTTAATTACTGAATTTTAAGTTAACAATTTATACATAATCAATGAATTTCTTAAAACAAATACATAAGTTGGATCAAAGTTACTAAATTCGACCTAATCGGTAAAATATCACTAGTTCACCCCATTCATTATATATCAGCATTTCAAACATAGTGCTCGTTTCAAATTAATTTAACCAATAATATCATAACAATGCGAAAAAGAGGTGGATTTTATCCGAGCCTTCTTGTGTTACATGAAGGATGGAGTTAATTCTTGTACAAACTATGGCCTACTTTATAAGTTGAGTTAGAGTTTTGTACCTGTTCTCGCCCCGAATTATGTTCTCTGCTGTTTTATCGGCTGACGAAATTGAAAGACAAATTGATTCCTTAACTTAAGCGATTTGGGCTGAAAACAGAACTCTAATTTCCATAAATGGATTCCCCAACTACTCCAGAAAGTATTAGGACGGTGGTATGAGTAAACTAAGGGTGAGAATTGTCTAAGTCTTGAGGAGTCATGTTCCAATTTCATTTCCAATGTGGACTCTTAACAGTCAGGTAAGTCCAAAGGTTGATTTTGGGCCTCGTCTGCAGGTCCAAATATTATTGTGCATTTGTGCACTGATCTGTCTGAAAAACCGATGATGTCTGCCGAAGTAGAGAATGGGTTGGGTTTTGGCCTTGTGAGATCTGAATTCAAACTTGCAGTTCAAATTTGCTAATCCTCTAACCATTTTTTTAAGCGGATTTCCCTTCAAATGCATTGGTCTTTAATTTTTGCCTTCCGCTCAAAAATACATCGAGGTTCCGGGTTCAAACCCCTACTTAGTCAAAAATAAAAAGTTCGCAAGGTTGAGAGTCTGCCTTGCAATTTTTTTTTTAGTTTTTGCATGAGTGGGATTTCGAACCCGGAACCCAGAGGTTTTAGGAGGAAAAAAATTAAAATTTTTAATTTGAGGAGCAAAAATTAAAGACCACCCCAAAATAAGGACATGGATCCGTCGAATTTGCACTTTTGTCCTATTTTATGTTGGTCTTTAAATTTTATCCCTCAAGCCAAATAATTTTTTCATGGAGAATAAATTTATATTTTTGCATTATAATAACCACAAGTTATGTCCCGCGCCTTTAAAGAACCTATGCCTCGATTTTGAAGGGAAAATTTTAAAACCAGCCAGTAGCCACTAAAGGGGGAAAAAGATTAAAGACCACCTCATTTGAAGGTAAACCGTGCGAAGATACTTACTTTTTAAAGCTAATATGTCACTAGGCAGTGTGCCTTGATGCGAAAAATCCGAACATTTCTAATGTTAATTTTCTTGATTAGCAATCAACGGATTAGGTGACTTTGAGAAATTAATTAACCAAACCAATAATAGAGAACAAAAATATCTTACTGCGACCGAAAAAGAAGGTTACCTCTTAAAAATTCATTTCAAGGACTCGGTCACCTTCCACTTTGGTCCATCGAGAATTGGAAGTTCTTAATAAATTTCTCGTAGTATACAAACAAATAAAAAATGTTACACTGCTTGATTTAAGAAAAATCCAAAAATCTTTACGTTATTTTCTTGATTACGTACCAATTAGTACTTTGTGTCAAGTTAAGCTAACCTTAAAATGTTTCTTAACTTTGTATAATACACTTTAGACGAATTGTGTATGTTATTTCCTAAAATACCTTCATATATAATTTAAAAGAATCACTACACTTTATATATAATTTATATTTTTCATCAAAGAATGGCACACTTTTTCTTAGCTAGCACATTGAACATGATATCCCTTATGTCATGTTTAAATATGTTGTTCGTATTTCAAAATAATAACACCTTTAGGTAACCAAATAAAAAAGAAAGATAAAATTTCAACGATCAACAATGAGCATGGTCTTGATTGGAATATCTTTAAAATATCACAACAATGAGTCTTTATTTGAATGTTTAGGTTGTTTTAGAACAAATTGAGGGTTTTGTCTTTTTTTCTCTTGAATTCTGCGGCTAGAAATTCGTGCTAGCTCCATACTATTCCTTTTTATAGTAACAAACAACCTTATCTTAAAGACTGAAGAATTATATTGAGTTGCAATCACACCAAACAATTATTTTATAAAATCTTAACTGCCAAGATAATAGGCAACTTTACTTACACTTTTTATATCTTTACGCAGGCAAAGTAATAGTTTCTCATGATATTTCTGGTAAATTAAGATACTTTGAATACCCGTACTATTGAGAACTTAACAATATTAGATATTCGTGTATGTGTTCAAAATTGGGGTTTAAGTGATAATGTTTGGCATACTAAGGAAATTAAAGCATAACAAAACAATAAAAGTAAAAATACTACTGTTTGTCTTGCATTTCATTTTTATAGGGATAATATCATATCAGTTTTGGTCCTTCGGTATATTATAATTTTTTTTAATTTTAATTTTAGTGATATCTGGCTAAGCACTATGAACCTTCAATTAATCTTCTTGTTGGCGAGTCTTCATAAATTTATCACATTATCAATATATTGTAACACTACGTAATTACCCATATGACATATTAAATTTGTATTATTACTCAATATTTGAGGATAATATATTTTTAAGATTAATTCAAAAATAATATATTTCCTAAAGATACCTAAAACATACTTTGTAAATTAAAAGTTAAATATGATAAATCATATATCAAAATGAAAATTCAACAATAATTGAGGCACTAAAAATACTATTATCCCTTTTCTATATATGCTCATCCCAGTGCCGGCTAAAGCCTAAAGCAAGTGAATCAATTGCTTTAGGCCCAACATTTTTAAGGCCCCAAAATTACTATATATATATATATATATATATATATATATATATATATATATATATATATATATATATATATTTCAATTCCAAAATTTAACTTTTTAAAAAAAAAATCATGTCCAAATTAGATATTATTGTATAATTTTAGTCAAATACCTAGTTTTTTCAATTCCAACCAAATATTATCCAAACGAGCTTTAAATAATTTGAAGTATACGTTCTATTTTATTCTTTTGTATGCTTCTTGTCAGATTATCACATTATGCAAAGATATATATGAGTCTTCTCAAATACTCCCTCTATTTTAATTTAGGTATCATAATTTCTTATTTAATCTATTTAAACATGCATCTTTCTATATTAAAAAGGTATATTCTAATCCTACTTTCTGTTTTAGCCTTAATGACATTTTTTTTACAGGACTAACATAACATATTTAATACCACAAGATTCAAAAAATATTTTTTGTATGTTATATACACCTTTAATTTAAGACAATTATATTAAAAGTCGTTATATGTCTTAAACTTCATGCGGAGTAAAATATATAAAATTATATAAATGATATATATATATTTAAGACATTTTCTAAAATTTGGCTTTAGGCCACGTATTCCGTTGAGCCGTCCCTGGCTCATCCATATCTTCTTATTATAATCCAGTGTAATAATCTCAAAGTAATATAATTTCTGAAAGGATCCATCATATATAACAACACATTGTCGATCGAGACTATATATTATCTCTTATTTTCGATGGTTCTTTTTTCTACTTAATTCCACTACTACCAAAGAGAAAAAAACTTCATGACTTATTTATGTTTCTGACACACACTATATATCGTTGGACTAATATTCGGGTGAAAGGAAAGAAATTTACTCACATGTGGTATGGAGAGTTACTGAAAAAGCAATACCTTATATCACTTGATTTTAATTAATATTCAACGTGTCACTCATTTTTCATCCTCCCATCCGGCTATAAAAGTTCGATTTTGAATTTAAAATTTATGAATTCAAAATTTTAATCATTTGAGTTAGTAGATTGTTTAAATTAATAATATATACATACTAAATGAATTTTTAAAAATAAATACAAACTTTAAATTAAAGCTATTAAATTTTATCGAATCCTTATATTTGAAACGGTACATCCGTCTCTACCTGACATCCACACTATATTCACCGCTAGGGATGAGAACAGATCGGATCTGGACCGGATCTTATTAGATCCAGATCCAGATCTGTTTTTCATACATGGATCCAGATCCGGATCCAGATCCATCGGATCCATAAAAATCAGATCCAAATTCGGATCTGTTCTCATCCCTAGCGGTGAATATAGTGTGGATGTCAGGTAGAGACGGATGTACCGTTTCAAATATAAGGATTCGATAAAATTTAATAGCTTTAATTTAAAGTTTGTATTTATTTTTAAAAATTCATTTAGTATGTATATATTATTAATTTAAACAATCTACTAACTCAAATGATTAAAATTTTGAATTCATAAATTTTAAATTCAAAATCGAACTTTTATAGCCGGATGGGAGGATGAAAAATGAGTGACACGTTGAATATTAATTAAAATCAAGTGATATAAGGTATTGCTTTTTCAGTAACTCTCCATACCACATGTGAGTAAATTTCTTTTCCTTTCACCCGAATATTAGTCCAACGATATATAGTGTGTGTCAGAAACATAAATAAGTCATGAAGTTTTTTTCTCTTTGGTAGTAGTGGAATTAAGATTTTGCCTTCCTAAGATTTTTTTTTAACTGACAAACGATTTTTACTTAGTTAACAGTTTACTGTATTTCAATTTTGAAATGTTCATATGAGATATTTTGTTCGTTGTATCGTTTTGATTGTGAGCTATTAATTGAAAATGTTAGACAATGACAATAGTTGTGGAAAATGCTGACTAGTATCTCCACAATGCATAACTTGCACGTGCTTTGAATCTTCACAAATGAAGTGAATATAATTTTAACTACTTGTCTATGGAGATGTTAGTCATTCACTAATATAATATTGATTTTATTATCGAAGTTACCTCTTTATTTTTTTGTTTTTGAGTTAACGCGGGAATAAATTAAACTTGTTTTGAGAATTAAACTTGCAAGGATGTGCTTAGCAATTTTTAAAAAAATACTTATAAAATTACATTCTAGGTTATGAATATATTTAATAAAAAACGGATCCACGGGTCGGATCTGGACTGGATACGGATCTCAAATACAAGATTCAGATCCGATCCAATCCGTCAGAAACGGATCCGGATCCATCGGGTCCAAATTTTGAAGATTCATATCCTATAAATCGGATCTGAATCCACCGAATTCGGACCGGGTCCACGATTCACTGACATCTGTATTCACCGCACATCTCGCTCAGCAAAAATCAGAAATTTAAAAAGTACATGGAACTCATGGTATTTTATAGGCATTAGGTAGATATCAACACCCTAGGTAAAAAAAGATTGGTAAAGTACCCATATATTAGGTTTCAGTAAGTGTTTGAATGATGAAATGCATGTGTCCCCTCCATTATTTACTTTCCAAGATTGTGTAGGACGACAAGATAGTCCTTTCATAATAATCAAATAGTTAAAAAAGGCCCTTGCCCATGCTCCCTTTCTTCATTATTTTACCAAAAACTACCTGAACAGTTATGTTTGCCCCAATCAAAATTTTCTTCATCACCACCTTCACTAACTTTGCAGTTTTTTCTATCATACGGCTCACTAAATCCATACGTGGCAGTATATTATGGGTTTTATATGTCAAAATAGGACCCATTGTACCTCTATCTATATGTGGAGAAATTACAGTGACCTACATATTGTTCTCTGCCGAAAGGGACAAGGGAAAATAATGATATCTTTATACGTGGCAAGTGATTAGCGGATTCCTAGTATTTCGTGTCAGAATTTTTTTTGTGTGTACGTGTCGAGTTGTCCCGAGACACTTAATTAGGCCGTTGAATTTGACGGCTCAAACTTTTAGGAGAACGGAAACCTAAGATTATTTTTTTATATCCAGCTTTCCGACTTATGCTCCCTCAGCACTATTATCAGTAAATCGTGGAATGTGCTTGAATGACAAGGGTTTGAGAACAGAACAACTGATATCACCTACCAGGTCTACCCATAAGAGAGCAAATTGCTCCCACCAGAGTTCGAACCCACATTGCAGGCCTCCAGCTGAATTTTTAAGTTCTCCTCTTTTGCCATCCAGTTATGCCCGGGGGGACGAAAACCTAAGATTATTCATTGATGTGCTTGTTAAATATACATAGGATATACACGTGTATATCCTATGTATATTGGTTCTCGAATTTCACCTTGTACCGTGTAGAATTAGGTAGTATTTTAATATCATAGTTTAGGTAATGTTGTAATGTAATTAGTATTGTACACTTACCATAATATTTGTATTACCATAATTGTATAGTTAGTATCCAAGTAGAATAAGGTTTTAGAAGTAGAATAGGAATAAAATTCTCCTATTATGAAAATATGTAAATGTATATATAGTCTTTCAATTAATGAAAATAATCAAAGGGATTATTTCTTTTATAGTATCAGAAGTCTAGGTTTTTATTCCTCTCTTCATAATTTCCGTCGGCCTTCTCCCATTACCGGTGATCTGCCTCGATTTCCGAGCCCTCTTTCTCGAATTTCGTGCCCGAAGGTCTCTCCTCTCTTCCCAAAATTTTCTTTCCAATCCCTCAATCACATATTGTTCTATCAGTATGTCTACATCATGGAACACGTTTCATCATGCCCTTATAGTTTCTAACATCAAGAATAACATCCCTCTTGTTCTTGAAATAGAAAACATCCAATATGCGACGTGGGCCGAACTGTTCAAAATTCACGCACGCTCGCATCAAGTCACACATCACATAATCCCCGCGGCTCCTAAGGATACGGAGGTCCCACGACGCAATGATGATCCTAAGTTATGGACGACTCTTGATGCCACAGTCCTTCAGTGGATATATTCCACAATTTCTACCGACCTTTTGCAAATGATTATTGAACCTGACGCTACGGCGCATGCGACTTGGGTAGACTACGTGATATATTCCAAGATAATTAAAATTCTAGAGCTGTTACTCTCGAGCAGGACTTCTTCCACGTCAATATGGAAGATTTCCCTAACGTTTCGGCTTATTGCAAAAGATTGAAGGAATTGGCAGACCAACTCCGCAATATTGGCGCGCCGGTTTCGAATGATCGTTTGGTCCTCCAAATGGTTTCAGGTCTATCCGAGGCCTATAGTGGTGTTGGCACGCTTCTTCGTCAAAGCAATCCTCTTCCGCAATTTTATCAAGCACGTTCTATGCTTACACTCGAAGAAGCGGGCATGGCTAAAAAGGCAGCTACCGGGGCTAGTCCCGTAGTCATGATGACCGAGTCCACTTTTCATCTTACCGGTTCCAACAACTCCGGCTAAAATCGCAACAATGGTGGCGGCAAAAGGGGACAAAATAAAAAAAATAATGGCAAAAATCACGGCGGCAACAATGGCGGCAATCGGAACAACAGTGGTGGCAGCGGTGGCCCTCAGGGCGATCATCAACAACAATAATTTTGGGTCCCACAGTGGGCCCCGCAGCCGGGTCAAAACAGTGGCAGCCCAATGTTTTCACCTCAATGGCAGTGGGCCGACCAGCCTCGATCCGCGACCCAACATGCGATGGCCGATGTCGGTCGACCACCGGGCGAGGCGTGGCAGGGTGCTTGGGCCTCGGCCCCCGCAGGCCCATCACGTAGTGGCCCCCACATCTACCGACATCGAAGCCGCAATGCACATGCTTGGTTTAAATCCTCCAGACCCAAATTAGTATATGGACACCGGTGCCACTGCCCACATGACATCCGATTCAGGTACGCTCTCGTCTTATTCCAATTTGAGTAACCCTCACGGCATAATTGTTGGTAATGGTAATTCTGTTCCAATTCGTGGTTATGGTCATAAAACTTTATCTCCCTCTCATCCACTCTTATCTGGAAAAACACCCTATATGCCCCCAAATTGATTAAAAATTTAGTCTCTGTCCGTAAATTCACTACTGACAATTCTGTTTCTATTGAATTTGATCCATTTGGATTCTTTGTGAAAATTTCAAGACGGGGAGTCCTTTCATGAGGTGTGATAGTAGGGGAGATCTTTATCCTATCACACCCAGTTCCAGTCCATCGAGTCAAGCCTTGTCATCCGCATTTGCAGCCCTTTCTCCTTCCTTGTAGCATGCTCGTCTAGGTCATCCGGGATCATCTATTTTGTCGTCATTAGATAAAAATAATTTTATTTCATGTAAGGGTACGAGTAGTACTCCAAATTGTCAGTCTTGTTCTTTAAGAAAAATTGTTAGGTTGCCATTTGTAGACTCAAATTCTCATACTTTAATGCCATTTGATATTATTCATAACGACTTATGGACGTCTCATGTTCTTAGTTCTTTGGGTCATCAGTATTATGTTCTCTTTTTGGAGGATTATTCTAAGTTTTTATGGACTTTTCTGATAGCATAAAAATCTCAAGTTTTTTCGTATTCTTAAAATTTGGAGCATTTATTAGAACTCAATTCGAACATGAAATCAAAATATTCAGTGTGATAATGGCAAAGAATATGACAATAGGGTGTTTCGGGAATTCTGTGCTAATAATGGGATCAATTTTCATTTTTCTTGTCCTCATACGTCTTCACAAAATGGGAAAGCCGAACGCAAAATTCATACCATAAATAACATTGTCCGAACTTTATTGATTCATGCTTTCGTACCCCCATCTTTTTGGCATCATGCTCTTCAAATGGCTACATATCTCCTTAACATAATCCTTCCAAAGGTTTGACATATTATTCCCCTCTTCAAATTTTATATAATAAGACTCATTCATATTCTCATCTTCGGGTCTTTGGGTGCTTATGTTATCCGTTATTTCCGTCTATCATAATTAACAAACTTCAGGCTTGGTCTACCCCTTGTGTGTTTTTGGGCTATCCGTTTAATCATCGTGGCTACAAATGTTTTGATGTGTCATCTAATAAAATCATCATTAGACGCCATGTACTTTTTGATGAAACTCAATTCGCGTTTGCTAAGGTTAGTAGTCCCGTGCCTAGTTCGTATAATTTTTTGGATGATGGCATATCCCCGTATATTATTCACCATTTTTCGAACGTATCCCGCACCCCCAAATCCGCCAGCAGGCCCACTGCCCGCTGGTTCTCCCTTAACATCACGGTCCAACAACGTCGGTCCAACAACTGGTCGCCTCCCCAGCCTAGTTCTGGCCCAGTTGCTGCTTATACACAGAGTCCAGTCCCTACGTCTGCTACTGTTCCCAATTACCGATTTGGGCCAATAGGCCCACTGCCTGCTGGCCAGTCCATCCCGCATCTTGAAAATTCCCCAAATCCGTCCCCTTCTTCCCTTAGTCATCGATCGGTCACTCGTATTCAACATGGTATTTTTAAACCGAAAAGACATTTTAACTTAAATTCTAATGTTCTTAAATCACCCTTCCCCCGTAATCATGTGTCTTCATTGAATGACTCGAATTGGAAAATTGCTATGACCGATGAATATAATGCTCTTATTGATCATAAGACGTGGGAGTTGGTGCCCCGTCCTTCTGGTATTAATATTATTAGGTCCATGTGGATTTTTGCTCATAAGGACAATTCAGACGGTTCATTTGCACGACATAAGGCTCGGCTTGTGGGTGATGGTAAGACTCAGCACGTTGGTGTGGATTGTGGGGAGACGTTTAGTTCGGTGGTCAAGCCGGCTACCATTCACACTGTACTTAGCTTGGCTCTTTCGAAAGCATGTCCTATTCATCAGTTAGATGTAAAGAATGATTTCCTACATGGTGATCTCAAGGAAACAGTCTACATGCATCAGCCTTTGGGATTTAGGGATCCCAAACATCCTTATCATGTTTGTTTGTTGAAGAAGTCCATATATGGGCTTAAGCAGTCTCCACGGGCCTGGTATACGCGGTTTGCCGACTATGTTTCGACTATTGGTTTCACTCACAGCAGGTCGGATAATTCTTTGTTCATCTACTGTCGTGGTTCGTCCTTGGCCTATAATCTGTTAAATGTGGATGATATTATTTTAACTGCCTCTTCCGATGCCTTACGTCAGTCTATCATGACAATGCTCAGCTCTGAGTTTGCTATGAAAGACTTGGAGCCCTTGAGTTATTTTTTGGGGATTGTTGTCACCCGTCATGCAGGTGGGTTGTTTTTATCTCAAATGAAGTATGCAATTGAGATCATTGAGAGGGCTGAGATGTCATCCTGTAAGTCCACTTCCACTCCAGTTGATACTAAGCTCAAGCTTAGTGCCACGACCGACGTACCATACGAGGATCCAACCCGCTATCGCAGTCTTGAAGGGGCCCTTCAATATCTTACATTCACAAGGCCAGATATTACGTATGTTGTCCAGCATGTGTGTTTGTTTATGCATGATCCCAGAGTTGAGCACATGAATGCACTCAAATGCATCATTCGGTGTATTCAGGGTCCGCTGGACTATGGTTTGCATTTATATCCCTCATCGGCATCCACACTTGTCTCGTATACGAATGTTGATTGGGGTGGCTGTCCGGACACCAGACGATCTACGTCTGGCTATTGTATGTTTCTCGGCAATAACTTGGTCTCATGGTCTGCGAAACGTCAGTCGACATTGTCCCGATCCAGTGCCGAGGCCGAATATCGAGGGGTAGCTAATGTGGTATCGGAATCATGTTGGTTACGTATATTGTTGTTGGAGCTTCACTGTCTCATTCAGAAGGCAACCTTGGTTTATTGCGATAATGTTAGTGCCATCTACCTTTCTGGTAATCCGATTCAGCACCAGCGCACTAAACATATGGAAATGAACATTCATTTTGTCTGCGAAAAGGTTGCTCGTGGTCAGGTACGCGTTTGCCATGTCCCGTCAAGGTATCAAATTGCCGACATCTTTACAAAGGGTCTTCCCTCGGTCCTTTTTGAAGATTTTAGGGACAGTCTCAGCGTTCGAAGATCGTCCGCTATGACTGCGGGGATGTGTTAAATATACATAGGATATACACAATATACACGTGTATATCCTATGTATATTGGTTCTCGGATTTCACCTTGTACCGTGTAGAATTAGGTAGTATTTTAGTATCCTAGTTTAGGTAATGTTGTAATGTAATTAGTATTGTACACTTACCATAATATTTGTATTACTATAATTGTATAGTTAGTATTCAAGTAGAATAAGATTTTAGAAGTAGAATAAGAATAAGATTCTCCTATTATGAAAATATGTAAATGTATATATGATCTTTCAATTAATAAAAATAATGAAGGGATTATTTGTTTCGGTGCTTGTGAGAATCCATGTTTTCCTATTTTGGCAAAGGGGTTTGTGTCCTTTTACTGTGCGTGTTTAGTTCATTTTAGTGTGCACTTTGGTTTGAAGTAATTTTGTGGTGAAACAATACGAATAGCATGACGTTGACACGTTGTGTACCATTACATAAATTTATATACTTAAGGTAATTAATTTTATATATTAGTCTCTTCATTCAGTTTTATTTTGTGATTTTAAACTAAATAGGCGTATAACATATCAAAAATTGTCCTATAACTCGTTAAAGTGAAGATTATGCAATAGTGCAAGCAAGTCAAGTACTCAATCTTAACCCTATTGTGCATTCAGATATACTACACTAGGAGCTAATGAAAGTCACACGGTTCATCTAACTCGAATATTTTAATTGACATGACTCCAAATTTTTTTTTTGTAAGTGGCAGGGTCCCCTTTTTATTTTTCATTTATTTTTTATCCAAAAATTACTAATGATAGGATTAACAATCACGTGAGGGCCTCTTTGTATTTTTAAAAACTTCAGGGTTAAGTTTTAAGCTTTTAAAAAAACGCTTTCTCTTTCTCTTTCTCTTTCTTTCTCTCTTTCTCTTTCATTCTCTCTTTCTCTTTCAGGTTATTCTTCTCCGAAAACTATTCTTTTACTCTCAAATTCTGTCATTCCTCCATCTTCTATGTTGTACCTGTCGCTGAAAGCTAAACTTGAAGTATATATACATGTTGGTTGCTGAAAAACGTGAAGAATGAGCTGAAAGTCATTGACGCTCATTAACAAAGCTTCGAAGCTCTAATTTAAAAATCTGGGTTACTGCAAATGAGCTCTGTTTTGAGTGAGTGATACCTCAAAAAAATCGAAACATAAAAGAGAATTCATATCTGAAATTTGAAGAAATTTCATTGAGCTTTGACATTATTTTGGATCGATTTTATAGCAACTCTCAAGGTTGAAGAAGATGATTGTTTAAATTTTGAATTATCGCAATCGAGCTCTATTTCACGTAGGTGATATCTCAAAAGAACAGGAACGTAGAGGGGAGCTCATATATGAAATTTGAAGCAGTTTGGTTAAGATTTGACATGGTTTTGGATCAAATTACAGCAGTTGTTCGTCCAAAATGAAAAGAAGACATTGCCAGAAATAGTCTAGCAGAATCCTTATTCAGGTCTAAAATAGACTAAACTTTTGTGTTGGCAGTTCTTATGTTTGCATATGTTTGAAATTTACAGAAATATTTCACCAATGGACTCACTAGACACGACATTCGTTATAATAACTGCTTCATTAGGAAAATTGTTAGGCAAATTTAACACTAGACTCACTAGCTAAAACAGTCGTTATAATAACTGGTTCATTACAAAATAGGCAAATTTATCTCACCACTAGACTCACTAGACACGACATTCGTTATAATAATAGGTTCCGTAGGCAAATTGTTAGGAAAATTTAACACTAGACTCAGTAGCTAAAACAGTCGTTATAATAACTGCTTCATTCTGAAAATTATTAGGCAAATTTATTTCACCACTAGACTCAATAGATAAAACATCCGTTATAATAACAGATTCCTTAGGCAAATTTAACACTAGACACAATAGACAAAACATCCGCTATAATAACAGGTTCATTAGACAAGTTGTTAGGCAAATATATATATATATATATATATATAATAACTTGAAAAAATTAATTGTTATCAAGTTAAAAAAGACGTAAGCAAATTAAATACTAAATTTCCCCTTCATACAGCCATAAAACTCTCTTCCAGGACTTTGTGGTGTCTTTGAAATCTTAATGGAAGCTAAATCATCACACCTGCATATTTCCTTTTGTGTGGCATGCGCGTTAGACGACGAATTTTGTGACATTTTAGTAATTAATGAACGACGCTTCTAATAATCTTCACTGACGTTATAATGTCAGTTATTTATTCTTTGGTAAAAAACCCTGGAAATGAGGGTATTTATAATGAAATTATTATCATTATTTGAATGTTGGGTTTGAAAAAAGTTATCACTGATGTTATGTGTGAGTTTTGAATGTTTAGTTTATAATTCACCTACAAAAGATTAGTAGAATATAAAATGTGACACATGTTTTGCGAGTTCTGAACGAGTAGTTTATAAATATCCTACAAAAATTAGTAGAATACACAATTTCACATGTTTTGCGAGTTCTGGACGTTTAGTTTATAATTTTCCTACAAAATATTAATAGAATATACAACGTGACACATACGTTTAGTTTATAATTCACCTACAAAATTTTAGTAGAATATACAACGTGACACATATTTTTTCAACCAAAAAACATTTATTAAATAAGAATTGAACTAATTCTAAAATTTTAAACTTATATTTTTTACTAAACAATATGTTGTTATCATGTAATTAGTGAAACAACATTATAATAATCTAAATAATGACACTAATTGAGTAATGTTAATTACATGCTAGTGAAAGTCATTGGTTGTGATGATCATATGTAACAACTATAAATTGGTGGCATAACTATCTGTGAACATCATATATATTTTCATTGATATTGGTGTTTATATTAATATGATGTTTGATATTGATATTTTCATTGATATTGGTTGTGATGATCATATATAACAATTTTAAATTGGTGACATAATTATAATTTACCCATTTAATGTGTATATTTTTTTATTTATGTGATGATCATATGCAACAACTATAAATTAGTGACATAACTATATGTGAATATCATATATATTTTCATTGATATTGTGTTTATATTAATATGATGTTTGATATTGATATTTTCAGTGATATTGGTTGTGGTGATCATATATAACTTTAAATTGGAGATATAACTATAATTTACCCATTTAATGTAATAATTTCAAACACGTTTAATAAAAGATACAATTCTGTCTAGTGTCTATGTGTGGCAGTTAACAGTGCATAGCAATCCTTTTTTCCATCAATATTGGTGTTTATATTAATATGACGTTATATATTTGTTAATTACCCTTTTAAATGCCAACCAATATAATTTCAAGAATTAATGCGCATTTTTCCATTTTTCAACAACGCTTAGTAGAAGATAAAATAAGGTCTAGTGTATATGCGCGGAACTTTAAGTTATCGGTGCATTTTTCTCCATTTTTCATCAACGCTTAGTAGAAGATAAAATAAGGTCTAGTGTCTATGCGCGGAACTTTAAGTTATCGGTGCATTTTTCTCCATTTTTTAACAAAGCTTAGTAGAATATAAAATAAGGTCTAGTGTCTATGTGCGAAACTTTTAGTTATCAGTGCATTTTTCTTCATTTTTTAACAACGCTTAGTAGAATATAAAATAAGGCCTAGTGTGTATGCACGGAACTTTTAGTTATCAGTGCGTTTTTCTCCATTTTTCAACAACGTTTTTCCCCATGTTCATCTTCAACCTCAAGCTCAAATCTAAAATGTTCATCTTGTACTTCAAGCTCAAATATGAAATTTTATGCAAAACCACCTTAAATCCTCTCCAAACTCCCTTAAATTTGAGATTTAGACTCCTCACCGACAAAATTCAATAACACCCACTTGAAATAAATCACTCATTCATAAAATTCATTTTTCAAGTTTGAAGCTCAAACTTTAATATGGCTATACCCAAGCTCAAATATGATATTTAATCTAAAATCACCTTAAATCTTCTTGAAATTCTCTAAAATTTGAGATTTAAACACATCAAAATATCTTTAACAAAATTCAATAATACTTACTTAAAATGAATTACTCTTTCAAAAATCTATTTTGTCAAGCTTTAAGCTCAAGCTCCAACAATGATATGTCAATGAAGCATATTTCAGATGTAGTAATACAAACATGGGAATGAATTGAGAGAGGGGAACATAATTTTATATTTCTTTTTTATAAGTAAAGATATATTTTTAGATTTTTATTTTGGTTTATTTTATTATTTGGGAGTGAATGGAGAGAGGAAAATATAATTTTATATTTCTTTTTTTATAAGGTAAAAGATATATTTTATATTTTTATTTTGGTTTATTTTATTTTTCTTACTTTGGATCACAATGTATTTTTTAAAACTTGGGGGCTAGTTTGAAAGCTTGAAATAGTCATAATTTTTTTAAAATCGTTGGACGAAAATGTATTTTTTAAAACTTGGGAGTTTGTTTTGATGTCTCAATAACTTGTCTCTAATTAATTAGCAATAATCCAAATTAGGATCCTCCCACCTTACAATTAAAGACTTTTGCCCAAACTCCTAAAAAAACTACTTTTGGGCCCTGCCATCAAACTTGCCCTTCTAACTCAATAAGTTGTTGTTGTTTATTTTGTTCCTAATCTATGTCTTTTGTTATTTTGAAAACTTGCTTTCTACGATCATTTTATTTTGGTTCAGTTATTCTAGCTCCTGTCCCAGCAATTCCTGATGTCTGCCATGTTATTCTTATAATTACGTGAGTCTCATTAAGAGTAAAGTGAGAATATTATAATTAAATACTTACTAAAAAGTAGTTACATTTCCTAAATTGAGTCATATATGGAGTTGTGTAATGTCAAAAGAAAGATAATCACATACGGGTTTGGCAGTTAACGGTACAAGTTCTCAAGAAATCAATAATTTTGGTTGTTTACTTGAAAAAAATTATTTAATATATCTAAATTATAAATTTAGAACTTAGTATTCAGTCATTTTAAAGAACTAAAATTCAGAACTCATAAATTATAAATTTTGATTCACTAATGGGATAGGTTGGCCAAGCCCTCAACTTTTGCGTTTAAGGTGGATAAGCATTAGGATAAATGTTTCACTTATGAGTCATTGAGTTGAGATTCTTTTAGAGATTATGTTTTGTGTGAAACCTTGGGAACACGATTTCTCATTTTGTTGTATTTAGGTATATCTTACAGGATATATATTTGGATTTTTCTTAAGATAATTGTAAGGTGTGAGCTCTTTCCCTATGCATGGGGGAAGAAGCATGGACTTTCAAAAATAAGGTATATATCAAGCAAACTCCTCCAATCAACCACTTGCAAATGTAAAATTTGTGGAACTTTAATTTTAAGGTTGTATTTTAGCAGCCGACCAATGAAAACCATCAGTTTCTTCGTTTCATTTTATATATTTAGAAGGTTTATAGATTTATATGCATCATTTATTTATTCCCTTTTGGCATATCGAGGTTGCGTACTCACCTTGGACATTAAACGCACTGCTTAAAGGCCAAATTTGTCCTTTTCATATTATTTCATTAGTTTTTGGTACTGTATGTTAAACAAAGTGAAATTAGTACACAAGTCTTCTACCAAGAATCATAACTCAAATTAACCCCTCTTTTGCTACCATCAGTGGCCCTTAAACGTTGTTAATCTTGTTGAGTAGGCGTGGAAAGAATTATCTTGTAGGACAAATAAGCTCCAATTAAAGAAAATCAGATTTGCTTGGACGTTAAATCAACTATTAAGTTACATACTCGGACTATATAGAGATTTTTGTTGGAAATTAGCCTTTGGCGGGAGTTGCGACCGACCAACTTTAACGGCTTAAACACTAGTGTTACGTAAGTTGGAGAATCCGGTTCTTCACACATGCATGATCTACTAAGTACGTAGATAACCGTAGGGCCAAGAATCGTCAAATTTCATTGAAAAA
The DNA here is from genome assembly GCA_029783415.1 of Anisodus acutangulus. NCBI lineage: Eukaryota > Viridiplantae > Streptophyta > Magnoliopsida > Solanales > Solanaceae > Anisodus > Anisodus acutangulus. The sequence continues at coordinate 4,030,938 of CM056503.1, forward strand.
TGAAAGAGATATTGGTCCACGAAGTAAGGTGTTTGAAGCATGGAAAGTGTGGTATTGTGTTCAATTCTCCCTCATCGGTAGAGGAAGAAAGAATTGTTGTGTATATAAGACTCGAAATTGGTTTGGGGTTTGGGACCCCAAGGGGTATCCCATGTGTTTAAAGGAGGGAGGACCTAGATGTGCTTCGGTTCAAGGAAAGACCACACGCGCGCCGCCGCCGCCCGCCCGTCCGGTCGGGTTCACGGGCCTTCTGATATTATCTTTTTGGGTCAGAGAACTTTGCCAGAAGTACAGTTTGATCCCAGAAGTTCCAGATGTACAGTTCGGACCAGAATTCTTTCAGATGTACAGTTTGGTCCCTGAAGTTTTCAGAACGTCAGAATTTGGACAGTCAAAAGCAGAAACGCCAAGCACTCAATTCAGCCATTTATTTTGGCTGAATTACTCCTCCTATAATGGCCAAATCCGTTGGTCTTTCACCATTTATGTTGGTGACTTTACTACCTCCATAATGGCCATTATTTGGCTATTATGGAGGCAGTTTTTCAGCCCCTCCATCACCTATATAAACACCCCCTTACACAATTGTTGAGAACTAAGAACATACATATATGATACACGAAAATACACAAGCAAAATAGTTTCTTCCTACACCTTCCAAGGTATCATTTCGTTACTCAATATTCTTCACGGTAGCTCTTGAGTTTCCTTTGCTCAAGTGTTCCATTGCTGTTTTATCTTGGGAGACAAATTGTCCAGGACGTATAAAGGATACATACGGGGCAATATTGTCTTAAGGACAGAGTGCCACACTCGACTCAGCAAAACCAGTTTCCATTTTTCCGTCTTCAACAAAATTGTAATTTCAGTTTTATGGTGTTATTGTAATTTTCAGATTTCTAGATGAACTATTGAATCTTTGTTTATCCTTTCGAATACTTGTAATAGTCATATACTTCCCGTACTGCTTTATAAAGTACCATAGAGCAAAAATACCCAACAATTTTTATATACTACTCTTAATATTTTAAACCTGTGATGCCAAGTTAGTTACTATTTTTAGCATATCACCAAGAGATATACTTGTAATTGTCAAACAAGTGACTTAGGCTCCATGTTCATCATAAATTTTGTTCAAAATGATGAATTCGTCACGATTTTATGAGACGTTTCGTTAGAAATATTTTATCACAAATTTGTATTTTTCTAGTGAAACCAAAGGCATTTCAACGATAATATCACCATATCATATAGATAGTAATTATATATTGGTTAGTATATGTGATTTCATCCAAATTAGTAGTCCAGTTCATGCGCTTGAATAGAATCAATTCAAAGCATGGGGACAGTGATCAAGTGCAGCACCTAATCATAATCTTCATGGCCCTAGCACCTTTCATTAATGGCCAGAAAATTCAGGTGAGGCACAGTACAATTAAGAATAAGATGCTTCTATTTCAGTTAAAGAATAAATCTTGTTACCTTTTCTTTAAAACAGTTACAAGATATAATGGTAAGAAACTTACCAGCCTCAAGTGTCAGCCGCAAGTGTTTATCTAAATCAATAATCTTTTATCACCTAACTATGGCGAATATTTATTCTTTAACCATGGTAAAGTACATTAATTTGGTACAAATACCAAGTAAGGGTAAGTTTTTAGACGATATAATTAAGTCAGGTTCAAATTCGTATTATAAACTTGAATTTTTTGTCCTTTTATAATTTGTTTGGCCAAACTTCTCCAAAGTAAAAAAATGCTCATTTTCTAAAAAAAAGGAAGGACTTGTTTTTAGAAAGTTGACGTGTGTACCCACATTTTAAAGAAAAATACTTGCTTTTCAATAGTAACCGAAATTATTTTTACACTTTTGAAACTTTGGTCAAATACAAATTATTTTTAATATTAGCAAAAGTGTTTTTCAAATTGATTAACCAATCAGAAAACTGTTACTCTCCAAAAATACTTTTAAAAAGACATTTTAACACAAAAAAAAACACACACACAAAATTCAAAACAGACAGATTTTGAAAGCTTGACAAACAAGCTATTAATCACAAATTAATGTCTCCTTGAGAACGAATTGGCTGGGTAATTTGTCAGATATTTAGATAGTACATTGAATTAAGCCTAAGAACGATTTCATTAAGTTTGTTATTTGCTTATGCAAGTGAAAAAATGTTTTACTAAATCAAAACACCTCAGTTTTCATATTTCTTAGCATTCTATACATTGGGTCTCGTGTCGCCATTTCAGAGGTGTGAATCATAAAACTAACAAACTATAAACCGCATTGTGAATGTGATGCGCCTAGCAATAAGTCTAAAATGAATGTACCAAATCATACAGACGTAAGCAAATAATTAGCCCAAGCACTAGGCTCTTAAAGTCTTAATAAAACAAAAATAAGCCTTAATCATTGAGGTGGTTTGCATCTAATCGGGTAAGTGAGATTTTAATTTTAATTTAATAGTACTGGATCATTAATTAGTGAAGGTTTTTACAATGGCATTGTAAAATGTGTGCCATATATGTATGTCCATGAGTCAAAGAGTCTATAGCGTGTTTGACTAAGCTTATAATTATACTAGTTAAACTAGCATATAAATATTGTTTAGCTTATCTAGGCATTAGTAAAAATTAGAAGTGTTAAAATCAACACTAGCCATAAGTCATAAGTTATTCCTTTTTTCTAATCTAAAATTACTTCTAAGTTTATGTTTTTAGAAATTTATTAATTACTTATTATCAGTTTCAACACTTTTATCCCAGCACATGTATAATTTATAGAATTTGTTACAATACCTAAAAGTAATTTTCAGTACTTGATACTTATCAACTACTTTTAATCAACTAACTCGAACGGGCTCTACGACATATTAATATAAGATCAAATTATTATTTTGAAAAAAAACATGAGGAGATCCACGAAGGCCCCAGTGCGGAGGTGTGAGAGGCTGACTATGGATGGTTTCAGGAGAGGTAGAGGTAAGCCAAAGAAGTATTGAAAGAGGTGATTAGACAGGATATGGTGCAGTTACAACTTACCGATGACATGACCTTAGATAGGAGGTTGTGGCAGACACGAATTATGTTAGAAGGTTAGTAGGTAGTAGGCGTAGTGGTACCCTTTCAGTCTTGTCCTTTTATCTCTGTTACTATCTGCTCTCTCTTGTAATTGATTACCATATTAATTTGTTGCAGTTACTGTTACTTTTCTTCATAATGTTTATTCTTTAGTGTTTTTTCCTTGACTTCTTTACTTTCGTCGATTTAGTTTGACCTCATTTATTGTGTTTTCTCTTGAGCCAAGGGTTTTTCGAAAACAACCTCCGTATCTCCCAAGGTAGAGATAAGATTTGCCTACATTCTACCCTCCTCAGACTCTACTTATGGGATTACACTGGGTACGTTACGTAGTTGTTATTGTAATCCTCCACAAAGAATCAACTGTTGGAAATTAGCCTTTGGCGGGAGTTGCGACCGACCAACTTTAACGGCTTAAACACTAGTGTTACGTATGTTGGAGAATCCGGTTCTTCACACATGCATGATGTACTAAGTACGTAGATAACCGTAGGGCCAAGAATCGTCAAATTTCATTGAGAAATGAAAGAGATATTGGTTCACGAAGTGAGGTGTTTGAAGCATGGAAAGTGTGGTGTTGTGTTCAATTCTCCCTCATCGGTAGAGGAAGAAAGAATTGTTGTGTATATAAGACTCGAAATGTGTTTGGGGTTTCGGACCCCAAGGGGTATCCCATGTGTTTAAAGGAGGGAGGACCTAGATGTGCTTCGGTTCAAGGAAAGACCACACGCGCGCCGCCACCGCCCGCCCGTCCGGTCCGGTCCCCGGTCACGTCGTGGGTGGGCCTTCGATATTATCTTTTGGGCGGAAAACTTTGTCAGTGCAGTTTGATCCCGAAGTTTCAGATGTGCGATTTGGACCAGAATTCTTTCAGATATGCGATTTGATCCCTGAAGTTTCAAGATGTACGATTTGGTCCCTGAAGTTTCAAGATGTACGATTTGGTCCCTGAAGTTTTCGAAGTCGACTTCGACGGTCGAGCGAAGCGTTCGGCCTCAATTCAGCCATTTATTTTGGCTGAATTACACCTCAATAATGGCCAATCCGTTGGCAATTTTCTCCATTTATTTGGTGGCTTTACTACCTCCATAATGGTCATTATTTGGCCAATAATGGTCATTATGGAAGCGATCAAACAGCCCCTCTTCCTCCTATATAAACACCCCTTACACCATTGTTGAGGGACACTTGATATACACGAAAATACACAAAGCAGAAAGCAAGCAGTTTCTTCCTAATCTTCCAAGCATCATTTCGATATTCAATATTCTTCACGGTAGCTTTTGAGTTTCCTTTGCTCAATAGTTCCATTGTTGTTTTATCTTGGGAGACGAATTGTCCAGGACGTATAAAGGATACATACGGGGCAATATTGTCTTAAGGACAGAGTGCCACACTCGACTCAGCAAAAACAACTTTCCAGTTTTCTTGATCAACAAAAATTGTAATTTCGGTTGTATTGTTATATTGTAATTTTCAGTTTTCTAGTTGAATTGTAATTTCAATTCTTACATAAGCAGTTACTTGTAATTTTCGTTTCTTGTAAATCCTTGTAAACCCAACATCAACTAAAAGTATATTTTACAAAAAACATCAACAAGTTGACATGAGGCTGCAATATTTTTTAATTTCCCTCTGTAGTTGTAGTATACAATTATGTTCATATGTAAATCCGTTGTCAAATACCTAAAATATAACTTTGTTGGAATCTTATTGGAGAGTAGCGCATACAAATTTATTTAAAATCCATATAGTTTCTGTTTCCAAAAAGCTCCACGATGTCTGTCAATATTTAAAAATAAAAAAGAGAAGAAGAAAATAACTTATAGATTGACTTCAGCTTGCTACATGGCAAATTTTTTAGGTCCAAATTTAAATTTTGCCCAATAAGCGAGATCAAAAGCTAAAGGTCAATCACGTTCAAAATTATTCTTGTAAATTACCTGAACAAAATAATAACCACGCCCGAAATAAAATCCACCGTACACGTGTCAAGATCTTGTTACATATCCTTTCACTTCCCATTCTCATCTCTTCTCTCCTCTCCCGCCTTCAGTCTCTTACTCTCTTTATATTCCCTACAAAACCTCTCCACCTTTCATCCAACATATTCTCTTCATTCTCTATCCATTTGTTTTTTCTTCTCAATTTTCGGTTTTTTTTCGAAAGAAATCGAAGATTAAACAAGTAACAAAGAGAAAGCCAATTACAAGTTTATAACCTTAAATGTTAGCTGAAACTTGTCCCGTAATAACTTATTACCTCATAATCATAATTTTCGAAACAACATGGTTCACTCCGTGCCCAACATGTCGTCAACTGCCGTGACGGACGACGAATTCGACGTCTGTCACGGTAGTTTCTCGGCCTACGACCCAAATCGCCTTAGTGGCGAAGGGTCCCCTACGATGTTATCTCCGTGGAACCAAAGTTGTTCCCCTTGGCACAAATTTGACGATGATGTTCCAAAGAACTTCCCGAAAAATGGGCTCATTGGGTCCCTCGTTCGTGAAGAAGGGCATATCTATTCATTAGCTGCGAAGAACGATATTCTTTATACTGGTTCGGATAGCAAGAACATACGTGTTTGGAAGGATATGAAGGAGTTTGCAGCTTTTAAATCAAATAGCGGTCTTGTCAAAGCTATTATAATCGCCGGAGAGAAGATTTTCACGGGTCATCAAGATGGAAAAGTGCGAGTTTGGAAGGTGCAATCAAAGAATCTTAACAACCATAAACGTGCTGGGAGTTTACCAACACTTCTTGACATTTTCAAGGCTTCCATTAAGCCCAGCAACTACGTAGAGGTATATTGCGTACACCTTTAATTCTATTTCACGTTTAATTTTTATAATATATTTTTCTTTTTATTAATATTTTCTAAAAATGAATTTTGTTTTTTGAAGTTATGTAATCTTACTATGCCCATTTTACCGTCAATAACATGACTTGTTAAGACCGGCCACTTTATATAAATGTTCAATCTTTTTTTCTTTTATAAGAGAAAATGAAAAAATGAGTGAAATTCTCATCTTGAGAGAAGGACAATTTTAGTGTTTTGCATATGTTTGACTTAAATATCAAAATATTCTTTAATTAATTATTTAAAATTTGTGCTACCCAAACCTTTTACGTAGAGAAAGTATATTAACTTGTTTCTCACTTATGAACCTGATTTTTTTTTACGGACCATGATATTTTTTTCCCCTTTTCAATGTAATCTGAAAAAATAATCTCTTGATTATTTTTCATTAATTGAAAGAATATATATACAATTTACAATTTTCTATAATAAGAAAATCCTATAATAAGAAAATTCTAAAATCTTATTCTACTTGTACAATAATCATACAATTATGATAAGTGTACAATTCTAATTTAATATAAATCTTACCTTATTTTATACACTAACCTAATCGAAACCGTGACATACCATATATGTATATCACGGTATATACTTACTGTTTATCATAATCAATGAGATTTGAACCAAGAGATTTGCTTGCTTATGTACCATATTTCATATTATTAGAGATAACGCGTTTTTAATTTTTTAATTATATTATGTCTGAACAGGTAAAGCGTAATAGGACTGCACTTTGGATCAAGCATTGCGACGCCATTTCATGCTTGAGCATGGACCATAGCCAAGGCCTTCTTTACTCAGCTTCATGGGATAGAACTTTTAAGGTATGGAGAGTTGATAGCTCCAAATGCTTAGAATCCGTTAAAGCCCATGACGACGCCGTCAACTCTGTTGTAGCCAGTGTAGACGGAATCGTCTACACCGGTTCAGCTGACGGAACTGTAAAAGTTTGGAAAAGAGAATCCAACGGAAAAACCGTAAATCACGTATTTGTACAAACATTACTGAACCAAGAATGTGCTGTTACGGCTCTAGCGGTTAATAAATCCGGTTCAGTTGTTTATTGCGGTTCATCAGATGGTGTTTTAAATTTTTGGGAACGTGAGAAAAAATTGACACATGGTGGGTTCCTTAAAGGGCATAAATTAGCGGTTCTTTGCCTTGCTGTTGCTGGAAATTTGGTTTTTAGCGGTTCAGCTGATAAAAATATTTTTGTTTGGAAGAAGGACGGTCCGGTTCATATGTGTTTGAGTATATTAACCGGTCATAATGGACCCGTTAAATGCTTAGCGGTCGAGGAAGATAAGGAGCCGACCCGAAGTGAGAAAAAATGGGTGGTTTATAGTGGGAGTCTTGATAAATCGGTGAAAGTTTGGAGTGTTTCAGAAATGGCACCTAATTTGCAACAAACGGATATGCAAAATGGCCAAGAAGATAATAGCTGGGATTCAATTCCATCTGCTAAATATTCATCTGACGGTCCAAGTGTATGACACGTGTAACTTTGCTGCATGATTAGTACAAGTTACATGGTCTGTTACACCATTGCTAACAGAGATGAAACATTAATTAAGGGATTATTATGGTGTAAGTGATGTAATTATCTAGTGAGTGTGTATATTTTCTTTTGGCACGATCACTGCTATGTAATTCAGGGCAAGGAATGTGGGTGAACTTGCTGCAATTTCTTAGGTACTTAATTATACCACATTCCTATAATATATAGCATGTATAGATTTTACTTTACAAAGTTTTCTTAATCTTGTAGTGCATCTGGGTTTTTTCCGTTTCATTATCGGATTTTTGAAATTTAGTGATCCGACTATCTATTTATCTCAACTTATATATTTAAAATTCAAAATTCATTGATCTATTTTATAAGAATTTGTGTCAAGTAGGTCTACAAATTAAGGATGGAATAATTTCTCTCTTTTTTTTTCTTCCTATACATCTGCTCATTACCTTCATTTTTTAAGCTTAGTTTGTTTTTTTGCTAAAAGAATTTCATTTATAAAGAATTAGAATGTTCTTGTTATCAAAAGAGTAGGTCGATCTTGTCATTAGCAAAGATGAGTGTGGCACCACTCCATCGTTACATGGTTCTATATATAAAATAGTCTGGCGAATCAGACATCATATTACGACCATTTGTTCCATAAACAACTTGACTTTGACTAAATCTTTAGATGGAAAAATAAAAAATGACGTATAATTGAATTTCTGTCCACGTTCTCTCATCACTACAAGCACTAAAAGATTCTCCCAAGGAACAAATCAAGAAATTATCAGCAAGAAAGTTTAAGTGAATATATTACACATGCCAATAGGTATAGACCTAATATGAATTGAATGATCAAATCCCCAAACATTTAATCGCACGTTGTCAAATCATGAAGTCTTTATTATGTATTAAGATAATAATCTCAGTTATCAATTGTTGAAGAATCAATATCATAATTATAGAGATCGTATAAAAATAGCATAATTAGAAAAATTATATCAGATCTTTAGAATTTTCTATTTTAATTATTTTCATAGTTTGAGTTTTTTGTACATGTATATATTGTTACTACTTCATGGAATAAATTATTAATTCATTCTCATTCACCTTTGTTACATGGTATCAAAGCAAGGTACTCTGCCTTGTCATAGTTAGGTTGGCAAACTGACCGAAGCTCGCCGGAGTTACTTCACAGTGCTTAGTAGAGATTTGAAAACTGGTGTTTTGTTCTTCACCACCAACCTAGGGAGGACTGTATCCGTTCGATCTATAGAATTCGGTGATCAAAAAAGTGGCACGTGAGTCTCACACCAGTGCACCTTTTCGGTAGATCTACGAAAAGGGTGCGTGTGTTATCAGAATCTGGCCAGATTTTCAGCTGCGTAATTGCCTCGAAGATCTCAAACATAATCCGGTGGTTGTTTGTTTCGCAGACCTCGATTTCCTAGAGTTACCTGTTTCCCACTAATAATATGGTCTTCTCTCTATTTCGGGCAACATCTGGTGGTTATCTTGACCACTTTTTCTAGTTGCTGCTAGTATTTGAAATTTCAGTTCATTCTTGTGTCTTTCAATTCTCACCATATTGGGGATTTGCTATTTCATCATCAAGTTCTGCTCTTCAGTTAAAAATTTTATTTGATTATTTTTTTATTTATCGGGAGGTTTTCTTTTTTTGGTCTCTATCTGGTGGATAGCTTTATTTGTGTGAAGTTAGTGTTGGGAGGAACTACTATTTTGTTACTGAGCAATAATCTATTTTCTTGTTAGTTTCTCTATTAATTTATTTTGATACAATGGGTATTTAGTTGGGGAAATGACTGACTTTAATCCGAGAGCTTAAGGGTCCAAAGTTCTTGCTACTTTTGATTCATTATCTAACAAAATGATTTTGATTTTGGCGGAGGAGTTTGCTAAATTCTCTCAATATCAGAAATCGCTGAAAGAATCCACTTCAGTTAATGCCTTTGTTGAGTCAGATAAAATATGTCTTATCACCTCTTCAAATAAATAAGTGATTGATTCATGTGCCACAAATCACATGACATGTAATCATAATATTTTTACTAGCTTTCCCTCACACAAAACACCCTCTCCAGTTATTGTAGCTGATGGATCAACTTGTAACATTATTGGATCCAGGACTGTTAAACCAACCTCCTCTATTACATGCCATATGTATTAAGTCTACAAAAGTTAGCCTTTAATTTGATTTCTGTTAGCAAAGTTACCAAAGACCTTAATTGTTATATTTCATTCTTTCCCGATCATTATTTATTTTGTGATCTTAAGACAAATTAGGTTATTGGTACATGTCATGTATCTGACGATCTCTACATCCTTGATGAATGGAGACTCAGTTTGTTGCATGTTCCAGTATCGTGTCTCTATTTGAAGCACATTGTCGATTGGGACATCCTTCTCTATCTCTGCTAAAGAAGCTCTGTCCTCAGTTTCAGAATATTTTGTCATTATATTGTGAGTCATGTCGATTTGCAAAACACTATCACAACTCGTTGGGTTCAAGGGTTAATATCCAAGTTGAGTCAACTTTTGAATTAGTTCATTCAGATGTTTGGGGCCATGTCCTGTTGTTTCCAAAACTGGATACAAGTATTTTGTCACTTTTGTGGATGATTTCTCTCGGATGACTTGGATTTATTTTATGAAAAGTCGCTCTAAAGTATTCACTCACTTTCGTGCCTTTTGTGCTGAAGTTAAAACTTAATTCAATGCTTCGGTGTGTATTGTAAGGAGTGATAACACTAAAGAATACATGTTAGAATTATTTCAGTCCTACATGAGATAACAAGGTATTTTTCATCAGTCTTCATGTGTTGATACACCCTCTCAAAATGGAGTTGCTGAGAGGAAGAACATACATCTCCTTGAGACAGCTCGGGTACTTTTATTCCAAATGAAGGTTCCTAAACAATTTTGGGCTGATGTAGTTTCTACAACTTGTTTTCTGATTAATCGCATACTATCGTATGTGCTTGCTGGTAATATGCCTTACAATGTTCTTTTTCCAAACAAGTCACTATTTCCGGTAGAGCCGAAGGTGTTTGGAAGTACATGTTATGTTTGAGATGTGCGGCCATCTGTTATCAAGTTGGACCCTAAGGTGTTAAAATGTGCTTTCTTGGGTTATTCTTGTCTTCAAAAGGGGTATCATTGTTATTTTACTGAACTTGGCAAATATTTGGTGTAAAATGATGTGGTATTTTCAGAGACTACACCATTCTTCTATGCACCTCCTATTTCTACAAGTCAGGGGGAGGAAGATGAGTGGTTAGTCTATCAGGTTTACTCATGTTGTGACAAAATAATCAAATGATGTTATTCTTCCATATTCTAGTTCCTCTATTGAGCACCAATCGATTACTGAGCCTCTAACATCTGCACCAGAGCGACCGCCAATTGTTCAAGTTTATTTGAGGAAATGAGAGAATGATGATACATGTCATGCACCAATTACTTTGTCATCACATCTTCCTCCGTCTGATCCTTCAGAAAATATTGATCTCTCTATTGCTCTTTGTAAAGGTACACGAACTTGCAAATCCGCATACTCCATTGCTAATTTTATTTCCTATGACCATTTATCCTCTATATCTAGATCCTTGCTTGTTTCTCTAGACTCTATCTCTGTACCCAAAATTGTAAATGATGCTTTGAATCATTCTGGATGGTCTAAAGTGATGATTGAGGAAATACATGCCTTAGAGAAAAATCACACATGCTATTTGGTGGATTTACCAAACGGAAAGAAATCAGTAGGATGTAAGTGGGTGTTTACAGTTAAAGTTAATCCAGATGGTTCTGTGGCATGACTTAAGGCCATACTTGTGGCTAAAGGGTATGCTCAGACGTATGGGGTGGATTATTCAGGCACCTTCTTCCCGATTGCTAAACTCACTTCTGTCCGTTTGTTTATTTCTTTAGCTGCTTTGGAACATTGGCTGCTGCATCAGTTGGATATAAAAAACGCATTCCTTCATGGTGATCTACATGAAGAGGTGTACATGGACCAACCATATCGTTTTGTTACTTAGGGGGAGTATGTGAAAGTTTGTCATTTGAAGAAATCCTTGTATGGTTTGGAGCAGAGTCCCCGAGCTTGATTTGGTAAATTTAGTGAGATAGTTCAGGAGTTTGGACTTAAAAAGAGTAAATGTGATCACTCGATTTTTTATAAGCAATCAACAACTGACACTATTCTCCTGGTTGTATATGTTGATGATATTGTTTTCACAAGAAGTGATTCTACTGAAGTTTCTTTTTTGAAGTCCTTTTTGCATACTAGATTTCACACGAAGGATTTAGGCTCGTTGAAATACTTCTTGGGAGTAGAAGTAAGCAGAAGCAAGAGGGGAGTTTTTCTATCTCAGAGAAAGTATATTCTTGACCTGCTTGCAGAAATAGGAAAGTTGAGAGCCAAGCCATGCAGTTGCCCAATGGTTCTTAATGTGCATCTTATGAAAGATGATGGTGACCCTTTTGATGATCCAGAGAGATATAGAAGGTCGGCTTGAATGTTAAACTATCTTACTATGACTCGTCCAAATATTGCTTTTGCAGTAAGTGTTGTTAGCCAGTTTATGTCCGCACCTACAATCAAACATTAGGAAGCTTTGAAATAGATTCTATGTTACTTAAAATGAGCTCCTGGACTTGGCATATTGTATAGCAATCACTGGCATATATACTCGTGTGGAGTGTTTTGTAGATGATGACTATGCTGGATCCAAAATTGATAGAAGATCTACAATAGACTATTGTGTCTTTGTTGGAGGGAACCTAGTATAATGAAGGAGTAAGAAGTAAAATATTGTGTCTCGGTCCAATGCAGAATCTGAGTACAATGCTATGACACAGACTATGTGTGAGATTATGTGGATATACCACCTTCTCGCAGAAATTGGGTTGAAGCGTACTACACTAGCAAAACTTTAGTGTGATAATTAAGTTGCTCTTCATATTGCTTCAAATCCAGTATATCATGAAAGAACAAAACACATTGAAGTTGATTGTCATTTTATTCGTGAGAAGATTCAGGAAAATTTGATTTGTTATATGAAGACAGAAGAGCACCTGACTGATTTGTTCACAAAAGCGTTCAGTGGAACTCGAGTTGATTATCTTTGCAACAAGCTGGGCATGATCAATATCTATGCTCCAGCTTGAGGGGAAGTGTTGAAAAATCAATAGCATAATTATAGAGAGTGTATAATAAATAACACAATTACAAGAATTGTATCAAATCTTTAGGATTCCTATTTTGATTCTTTCCATAGTTAGAGTTCAATGTACATGTATATATTGTTACTACTTCATGGAATAAATTATTAATTCATTCTCATTCACCTCTATTACACGAATTATTGATGATTGTTTTGTCGTGTAATAGAAACATAACCACCATATCTAATTATGATTACGGGAGTTGAATTATGGGGCCTCAACCCCCTAGTACACAATACTTCTAAATTATTGTTGTTGAAGACATAATAAAAAAATTTAAATATATCATTTTAACGTCATACTTTATCAGTTAGATAAACTAATCACACAATTTAACATCATGTTAAAACAGACAGACTTTGAATCCATCCAATATAAAAAAAAAATTAAGAGAAATAGTTAAAAACTAGATCTCTTTAACATCTTAACTGCTAGATTAATTAGCTAGGCTCCTTTTGACCGAGTTCTTAGTTCTTCTCAAAAAAAAATTCCAGGATAGAATAGAAAGCCCAACTTACATAAGCATTAGTTGAAAATTGAAGAGCCGACAAAATCGGAAGCGCCCCTTCTTTCAAAGAGAGGAGGACGGGTTCTTGACACATTTGTTTTCAGGTTGTTGACAACAAATTTGCAAGTCTTGGTTTCCTTTTTCTTTGATTTAGGTGATCAAAAAAGAAAAATTAAAAGAAAGAAAAGAAAAACATCAGAAGGGTTCCGGTGCATTTGTTTTTTCCTCATTCCGTTCTCTTTCTTGTTTGGTACCTTCCATTATTTTCTTTGTTTCTTCTTTCTTTCTTTTCTCCACTGCAAGTACTGGGGGGGGGGGGGGGTAGGGGGAGCAGGAATCTTGGCTGTTAAATCTCATAACACTTGCGATGACACCAAAGGAAGCCCATCAACCGCTTCTATAATGTTGAGAATCAAAGTAACATATCATATTTAATTTCCTGTTCATAGTCAACTCCCTGCATGAGTACACCTTGTTAAATCAACTATTTCCGGTTCAACGTTTAAAGAAATGTTCTTCATTGATAGACAAATGACAATATAAACAATAAAACTCACAACAAGAATTGGTCTTGGAATTCTTACCGAATGAGCTAGCTTTTGAGATTGAATTCAGCTAAAGGTCTATTTCTTTACATTGTATTAGAGCTAGACCAATTTCCATTCTCTTTATGTTGTCCACGCTCCAGTTGGCAGGCGTGAGCATGTAGAGGGTGTTAAGTTGTCCCACAATTGTATCTTTATAGACAGATTACAAGGCTCATTGTCCTTGCAAACAGAAGTAAAAACAGACATCTGATTGATGAATTGTGAAGGACTCAAAACCAATGCTGGATATTGAAACAGAAGGCAGAAAATGAACTATTGACTCCTCTGTTAGTCTCATAACACAGAACTTTTTTCCAATTTAGAGAAATATAAATTTTCGATTCAGATAGAGTTCGAAGAAGTGACATGAAGATGGACGAATGAACTTACATCTATATACACTGGAAATGTGCTACATTGAGAATAAGAGAAGTACAGAACTAGAATTGTATGAGAACTGTATCTGTCTTAGGTTGGAGTTATTAATTCTGGAGTATGAATGGGAAACGATTACAAATTTCAGTTATGGACCAGTTTGGCCAAAGATCTTACTTCAAATATTTGGATATTATTTCAAATAGGCGTTCAACTATCAATTTAGTCCATTATTTTAACTTCAGACTTGAAATAGAGAATTTAAAGTTTGAAAAACAATTTTTTAAGATGATTTTCACTCATAAAACTTGCACCTTTTCCGTATACAAACACAACTTAAACTTTCAAATAATCTTTTTTCAACTTCAATTCATATACCTTTTATTCTTTCCAAATATTCAATCAAGTCATGTATAAATGCCTGCTAAAAAACCTGGAGTCTTCGTTTCATCTTTGGACGAAAATACTTGAGGACATAAATGAAATGCAGGGAGCCTTGAAGTAAAATGATTTACATTTTCCCAAGAAACATTTGATACAAGATCATTTCAAATTCCTTAATTTTAGATCCACCATTACATTAGTACTGATCTGATAGAAAAAACACTAGATAAGACCTGCCATTTCTCCATAACACGAGATGCATCATGCACCCCAAACCTCCACAATTGGTAATTTTCTCAACATAAAAAAGAAAGTCTGAAAGGTATTCTAGAGTACTGCCAGATCATTTTACTTGTAAAAATGGTCTTCCTCAGTAATCTCTATGCCACTTAATTTACAAGTGATTTTTCCTTTGTTATCGAACATTCAAATTGAATGGTCTTCAATAGAAATTTTTCTTGATTTGTCATCAAATCATCAGGTACCAATTTAGTGTCAGTCCAACCATTTTGATCAATAAAGTCTTGTACAAGGATTTTCTTAGATTTAGCCCCCAAATGAACAATACTAGCAAGAGCGCCAGTACCTAACCAATTATCCCACCAGAAAGAGATACTTCCTTTGCAGACACTTGAATAACACAACCTTACCTCCAACAGAGTTGAAACCACATTCAATAGCTATTAATTGATTAAGAAGTTGGCATATTCATGCTATCATGATATCGATCAATTTCATGATCATGCGCAGAGAGTACCATCTAATAAAGAATGTGATATGGTAAGCTATTCAAATGACATACACTTATCACGTAGCAAATCTACTTAGCACTCGGTTTTGGTCGATTCCAGGGCGGAGCCACATACAGCCAAGGGGTTCATCCGAACCCCCTTCGGCGGAAAATTACACAGTTTATGCATGGTTAAAATTATTTTTATGCATAGATAGTAGATGTCAAACCCCCTTAGATTTCTTTGTGTGTTTACTTCTTCATATTTTGAACCCCTTATCGCAAATCCTGGCTCTGACACTGGTCGATTCAACGATAAACATGAACCAAACTGTGGTTTATAAAGCAAGATTCACTTGGTTATAATAGTCCCTAATCCTGCTCGAAATGCTTAAGGGGTCAACTAACTTTTGTTATTGAAAACAATGTGCAAGCAACAACGTGGGTTACATTCACTAACAGAGCAATCAGTATGGTCATGAAACTCACTGCTACGTTGGTGAACACTATTATTAGACCATCATGAGTTCAACAAATTAAACGGAAGGGGCAAATTAATCCACCGTGAATCAGATTTTTTGGAAGAAACTTTTTGTTTTGGTTCAAAAGAGTAATATATTACTTATATCAAGTGGCATCAAAAGTCAATACATAACATAGTGCTTATGTAATGCTATACATAGTTCCTAATCTATATGCCTCCAGAACATCTTAAACAAACATAAGAGGAACTACAAAACGTACCATTGTACGTAGTAGCTTTCTGGGTCACGCTTTTGCTACTTATTATTCCTGATGTTAGACCTAGAAGAACTCATAGTATAATTCTTTTTAAGACTTCATTCCATTAAATTACCAAGAAACTTAGTAAACACCATGAAACAGGTACACATTTCGGGTTACATGTCTAGCAAAGCAGATTGCAGCACATCAGAGCAACCCTTTTTCTAGAGCAGGATTCTTTCAACAGACACAACAAGAAATTTTTCAATGCATAAAATATTGATTCTACATATTCATTAAATTACAAATAAATTTATTAGAATTAGAGCTTAGAAATGTGAGTTCATACAGATTTTAGCTAGGTAATCATAGGGCAAAGAATTTCCTGCATCACTTAATGAGAAATCTGATGTCGAATAAGAATACACATATATTTGAAATACCTAGATTAAACAACTAATAAATGATAAAACCACTCTTCCTCCTATCCTTCAGAACAAATACTTGAAATTATAGCATAAAATTTAATACAACGAACCAAAAGTTTAACAAACAGCGAACAAGTTCGATTGCCTTGTAGTTAAGCTTGGGGATGAGTACTGCAACGGAAAGAGGCTTTCACCGTAAGTACAAATGCTTTTAACGCAATCAGGAAATCCTGGAACTTCAAAATGTCTCCAGGTCTTTTTCTTGACATGATAACAAAAACAAACCAAAACATCAATTGACGTGATGTGCATTGCAAATACAATCTCTTCACCGTGATACTTGCAAATCCTATCGGAATACAAGTCTATACCTTCCCATCCTAAAGGAAATCGAAAGATCTGATGTTCCCACTCTTCTTTTTGAGTCTCCTCAAAAATCCATAGATCGATATCTCCAGTACACCACCAATCTATAAAATTCAGAATTGCTAATTTTTCATTCACTTCTATTAGCATATAATCATATTTGCAAGAATGTATACTATTATGTAATCCAAGCGACAATTCGATACTTCTGAAAGTTTCAGATTTAACATCAAATGCAACTACAGAGTACTCCGGAGCAAAGTTAAACCGATAGATAATCCCACTAATGCAAATTCCGGATCTGTGTGGAGCAAGATGATAACCATGTTCATATTTAATCTCCCTCAATGATTTATCTATGCCTAAAGTGAAAACCCATGCTCTTGATAAGCCTTCTGAAATATCCATGTTCATAGTCAAAAGAACTTTATACTTGTTTTCGTTAGGCTTAAATCCTATTGAACACATATAACTGCCAATACCTATGGCTCAAAATCTTTCAAGAATGGAAGAAATCTTACTTCTCTTGTAAATCATAATATACTTCAAATGATCTCCCATGTCATGATTCACATCCCATATGCAAAATAAACCATTATCACACTGGATAGAGTTATATCCTATAGGATGATGACCTTTAATGTGATCATACATCTTATTAAAATTCTCAGCATGGCGTATGGTGGCATTATTTCCATTTTCATGATCCCCTTCTATAGCGTAACAAACATTATTTACGTGTGCAATCAATTTGGTATCACTGCAATTGATCTTAAAATAACGGGATAAATGAAGATCCACTAAATTTTGTTCCAACACAAGAGAATTATAAAATTTCGAAATGCACCTAAAAGCATTAAAGACTTGACAGGAAGCCATGAGAAAATGTTGATGGTTATATCTTGGGGAATTGACTCTTCTTTTGTTTGTGTCGCCATCTTCTCCTCCTCCTCATACAAGATGCTCTCAATTGGGGTATGTATATATTTTAGGTTAATTTGATTTTTATATCAAGATTAATGTTTTAGTCCCTAAATAGTAGCAGTACATACAACTTAAATATTGATGCTATTGTAGAGATCTGATTTTATCTTGAATAAATGAATCTTTATTTTACAATCTAGGCCTGCACTATAATCTTCAACCGAATGACCCTAATTGTATACATTTAAATAAAGATAAACAACAATTTAAAGAAAAGCAAACAGAGAACAAGTCCGATTGCATTGTAGTTATACTTGAGGATGAGTACTGCCAATATTTTCCAATCAGAAGAGACTTTCACCGTAAGTCCAAATGCTTTCAATCCAATCAGGCATCCTTGGATGTCAAAACGTCTCCATCTCTTTTTATTGATATCATAACAAAAACAAATCAAAACATCACTTGACATGATGTTTCATTGCAAATACTAATAACATATTTTTCAATATTCTTTCATTAATTATATTAATTATATATCTCCTATTTATATATAATTATAATTCTTTTGTAATTAGGTTAATTAGTTACCTAGTTTGTATCAAAGTAAATATTCTTGTAACCTTATATATATATTGTAAATCATTCATCAATAAAATCAAGGAACATATTGAAAGAAATAATCCCTTCATTATTTTCATTAATGAAGAAGTATATATACAAATATACAATTCCTAAATATGAAAAATAACTCTACATTTTCCTACGATATTTCTAATAGCTTTTCCTAATACAAGACTATTACTGTAATTACACTTGTACAAGGATTCTACAAATATAGTAAAATAATTTACAACATCCGGATTTTGATATACACGGTTTGTCCGTGTATATCGTCTTCTATCACACCCCCGCAGTCATAGCGGACGGTTGTCGTACGATGAGACTGTCCCTAAAATCTTCAAACAGAACCAAGGGAAGACCTTTAGTAAAGATGTTAGCAATTTGGTACCTTGAAAGGACATGCAAAACATTTACTTGTCCACAAGCTACCTTTTCGCGAACAAAGTGAATATTCATCTCGATATGTTTAGTGCGCTGACATTGGACCGGATTCTCAGAAAAATAGACTACACTAACATTATCACAGTAGACCAAAGTAGCTTTCTGAATAGGAAAGTGAAGCTCTAATAAATTATTACACAGCCAACATGACTCAAACACCACATTGGCTACCCCTCGATACTCGGCCTCCGCACTGGATCGCGATAAAGTAGCTTGACGTTTTGCCGACCAAGAGACCAAGTTATCACCAAGAAACATACAATAACCAGATGTCGAACGTCTGGTATCTGGACATCCACCCAATCAGCATCTATATAAGACACGAGAGTAGAGACATATGATGGATATAAATGCAATCCATAATCAACCGTGCCCTGTATATATCTATATATCGTATAATGCGTTTGAGTGCATGCATGTGCTCATCCCTCGGATCATGCATAAATAAACACACATGTTGCACTGCATAAGTAATATCGGGCCTCGTAAAAGTAAGATACTGAAGAGCCCCTGCAAGACTGCAATAGTGGGTCGTATCCTCGTATGGTGTGCTAGAAGTAGCACTCAGCTTCGGTTTGGTATCAACCGGAGTAGAAGAGGACTTACAATACGACATGCTAGCTCTCTCAATGATCTCAGCTGCATACTTCTTCTATGATAAAAATAGACCACCTGCATGACGAGTGACAGCTATACCCAAAAAATAACTCAAGGGTCACAAGTCTTTCATAGCAAAATCTGAACTAAGAAGAGACATGATAGACTTGAGCAGATTATCAGAAGAGGCAGTCAATATAATATCATCCATATGCAATAGAATGTATGCCAGAGAAGTATCACGACGATAGATGAATAGAGAATGATCAGACCTGCTGTGAGAAAACCCAATAGTAGATACATAATCTGCAAACCTCTTATACCAAGCTTGTGGGGTTTGCTTAAGCACAAACAAGGACTTTTTCAGCAAACAGACATGATGAGGATAATTGGGGTCCCTAAAACCCAAAGGATGATGCATGTATACTATCTCCTTAAGATCACCGTGTAAGAAAGCATTTTTCACATCCAGTTGATGAATGGGCCATGCTTTCGAGAGAGCCAGACTGAGAACAGTGCGAATGGTAGCTGGTTTGACCACCGGACTAAATGTCTCGCCACAATCTACTCCAACCAGTTGAGTTTTACCATCACCTACAAGACGATCATTATGCCTCTCAAAAGAACTGTCATAATTTTCTTTATGAGTAAAAATTCACATAGAACGAATAATATTGACACCAGTGAGACGGGGCACCAACTCCCACGTCTTATTTTCAATAAGAGCATTATATTCATCGTCCATGGCCATTTTCTAATTCGGGTCATGAAGGGTAGAAACTAGGTTACGTGGTGGGGGTGATTTAGTGATATTATAATTTAGATTAAAATGTCGTTTAGGCTTAAAAATACCATTTTTGCTATGAGTAACGGGCCCTTGACTCGGAACAGAAACGGACTAGACTGGGGACGTTGGCGATCGCCTCGGGGGCGGCGGCGATGGGCTTTCTTGGCCGAGATCTTTGGAAGCGATCGGGTGAAATCTTGGACCGATGGCGTAAAGCATGTTGGCATGGAAAAATCAACTATACGTGATGGACTTGGGCCAGCAGGCAGAGGGCCTGCTAGCCGGAAATCAGTGGCTGGTTCGGGAGTGTTTGGGCAGGGGTCACGAGATTGTTGGGCCCACTGATGGATGATATACGGGGAGAGATCATCATCCAAAAACTATACGAACTAGACATCAAATTATACAATTTGGCAAATGGAAATTGGGTTTCGTAAAAAATAACATGGCGACAAATTATGATTTTATTAATAGATAAATCAAAACATTTGTAACCACGATGATTAGACGGATAACCAAAAAACGGACAAGCGGTAGAACGGGCTTGAAGTTTGTTAATTATAGTGGACGGAGAAAGTGGATAACACAAACACTCAAACACCCTAAGATGAATATACGAATGGTCTTTATGATAAAGATTTTTTAGGGGAGAGTCATATGCTAATCATTTGGTAGGAAGTATGTTAAGGAGGTAAGTAGCCATTTGTAATGCATGATGCCAAAAAAAGGGGGCAATGAAGCATGGGCTAATAAAGTTCAAACAATATTATTAATGGTACAAATTTTTCGTTCAGCTTTCCCATTTTGTGAGGACGTATGAGGACAAGAGAACCGAAAAACTATGACATTAGCGTCACAAAATTCTTGAAACGACCCATTATCATATTCCTTTCCATTATCACATTGAATGTTTTTAATTTCTCGTTCAAATTTGGTCTGGATGAAAGCACTAAATTTTAAGAAGGTTGAAAAAACCTGAGACTTTTTAGACAAAGGAAAGGTCCACAAAAAATTAGAATAATCATCCAAGAATAACACATAATAATGATGGCCCAAAGAACTTAAAACGGGAGATGTCCATAAATCACTATGAATAATGTCAAAAGGCATCAACGTACTAGAAGAAGAGGCTACAAAAGGTAATATAACATGTTTCCCTAATGGACAAGAAAGACAAATATGAGTGCTATGCGTACTCTTACAATCAGTAAAAAATTATTTTGAAGAGAAGAAAGAATAGATGACCACGGATGACCCAAACGTGCATGCCACAAGGAAGGAGCAAGGGCGACAAACATTGATGGAGTGGCTTGGCTCGTAGAAATAGTGGTGGTGGTGATTGGATAAAACTCTCCCCGACTATTACATCTCATTAGACGTATCCTCATCATGAAATCCTTCACAGAGAAACCAAAGGGGTCAAAATTAATAGAAACTCAATTATCAGTGGTGAATTTTTGGACATATACCAAAATTTTAATTAAGTGAGGGGCATGGAGAACATTTTTTAGGACTAGTGGTGGATGTGAGGGGGGGACAAATTTTTGTGATCATAACCACGAATTGGAATTGAATTGTCATTACCAACAACTATACCATGATTATTGCTCAAATTGAAATAAGACGAGAAATTACCTTGCGCGGACGTCATATGATAAGTGGCTCCGGTGTCTATATACCAATTTGTGTCCATGGGATTTAATCCAAGTGTATGCATCGCGGTCTCAATATCTGTGGGTGTTGGGCCGATGCTGGGCCCGCAGTAGTGAAGGTCTGCTAGGCCGAGGTAAGTATACCAGCCTGATGCCACGGCCCAGTAGATCGTGTGGAAGCATTCTGAAACTGGACTGGATAACTCGACCTGGACGCAGTCTGGAACTGGGCCCAAGGCGCTGGATAAGTGGACGGGTAAGGCAAGTTGGGCCACTGCCCACTGGCCCAGCCCCACGGCCAGTTGGCCTAAGGCTGCTGCAGTGGTTCTGTGGCCCATTGGTCCGATCACCGCCACTGCTATCGCCGCCACGGTTCTTGCCACTATTTTTACGATTATGACCCTTTTTACCGCCACCGTTGTTCCAGTGTTGGCTAAAATTATCCGAGAATGAGTGAGTGTCGTTTGACATGGCCATCATGATGAAATTTGCTCCGGTAGCTAGCTTTTTAGCCAAGCCGGCCTCTTCTAACGTGAGCATGGAACGGTCCTGGTAGAACGGCGGGAGATGATTACTTTGACGAAGAAGCGTTCCAACGCCATTATAGGCTTCAGATAGGCCTGCAACCATCTGAAGAACAATACTATTATTGGTGACGGGCGCACCAACGTTTCTGAGTTGATCCGTCAATTCCTTTAGCCTTTTACAATAGGCTAAGACATTCGGAAAATCCTCCATGTTGACATGGGAAAATTCCTGCTCAAGAGTGACAACACGGGAAATTTTATTATCTTGGAATATATCCGTTACCCTATTCCAAGTTTCTATCGTCGTGGTATCGGGTTCAATAATCATATGCAAGAGGTCTGTAGAGATAGTGGAGTATATCCATTGGAGAATGGTAGCATCAAGGGTTGTCCATAACGCAGGGTCATCATCGGGTGTAGGCACCTTCTCTTTGCCTGTTACCGAGGGGATGATGTGATGAAGGACTTGATGCTAGCGTGCGTGAACCTTAAATAATTCCGCCCAAGTCGTGTATTGGACGTTTTCCATCTCAAGAACAATAAGGATGTGGTTATTGATGTTGGAGTCTGTAAGGGCAGGATGAAATGTGTTCTTTGAGGTAGACATAAGAAAAGAACAAGAGGAGAATTAGGGATTTTGAAGAAAATTTGAGAGAGTATCGTGTTGGCCGAGAGTCGAAGACGGTGGAAGTTGTTTCCGGGAGAAAGAAATTTTGCCCTAGACTTCTGATATCATGATCCCTTCATTATTTTAATTAATGAAGAGGTATATATACAAATATACAATTCCTAAATATTAAAAATAACTGTACATTTTTCTACTATAATTTTAATAGTTTTTTCTACTAGAAGACTAATACTATAATTACATGTGTACAAAGATTCTGCAAATATGGTAAAATAATATACAACAACCGAATTTTGATACGTCTTCTATCACATATTCCTTTATGGTATCAGAGCCTAAAAATACCTCCACCGCCGCCGACCATAGCTCTCGGCCGCCACCCCCACAGAACCCTAGTGTTTTTTCAGTCATTCTCTTTCCCTTCCCCTGTCCCTCGTAACCCGAAGGATGCCTTGTCCGACCCTAAGTTTGAATACAACCGATTTTTAAATACAATATAAAAGTAGCTACAAATGAATACAACCGAGTTGAATACAGTTGAGTTGAATACATCTGACTTGAATACAACGAGCAAAAAGTAGCTATGCCCTGTAAATATTGAAACTATAGCTATGACAAATTTAAAATCCCTAAACTATAGTCATTTGTGTAAATTTCATATATTTAAATGAGCTGAGTTAATAAAATAAGCGGGTCATTAACATGCCCTAACCTAAACAGATTGGACATGTCATGATTTTATGAGCTAACCTGTAGGCATATGCTTTCCATTTAAATTGAGAAGAAAGGACAATTTCTAAGGAGTTACAGACAAAATACGTGAATAGAAAATAGCTTGTGATGTTTAGAGTTTAGACCATATATAAAACGGCAAAATATCTAAAGACCTTCTAAATTTGGTGCGTCATTCAGATCCCCTTAAACTATGTCTAGTTCCAACACTACTAAAAACAAGTTAAAAACTGAGGGCCAAAACCGACGGACGCCCTCATTTTTTATTAAAAAACCGTCAGATTAGACTACGTCGAAAAATGGTGGGTTAGTTTAGGATAACCGACGGAGTCCCTCAATTTTTCAAAAATGTATATAAGAAAAAATTCAGCAGCTTGGAATCAAACCAAGTATTTAATATGACGGTGAACAGTTTTATCCACTAGACTCTTTGGTGAAATACTTCCGTTGTTTTAATGCATACTCTTCTACTGCAATTTTGTACTCTGAATGTTGCACATCCGTCGGTTTTTGTATAGAAAATAAAAACCGAGGGACTCCGTCAATTTTTTTTTTAAAGAATGGACCGGGAGAATTCATCTTAAATAACCGACGTACTTCCATCGGTTATTTTTCACGCAAATTTTTCGAGTTCTATTTAAGAAAGCGCACCATCTGATATACAACTTTCTGGCACGCAATTCAACAGTAAAAGGAATGTTATTCACTGATACATAAATGAAAAATGATATACTTGAACAATAAAGTTATAACAAGAATTGGTCTTAGCAATCCTCACGTCATGAGCTAGCTTTTGAGTTGGATTCGACCCAAGGTCCGTTCTAAAGCCAAACTCATCCCAATTCTCGGTTTACTCGGTGTTGGATCCCCATACTATGTCATCCACGCTCCAGGCTTGGGCGTCTGGGGGATGTTAAGTTGTCCCACATCTATTGTGACAGAATATCAGTAGATAACTAGATACTAACTCAGCAGCCAACGGTATCTTCACAGAAAAAGTTCAAGGCTCATTGTCCTTGCAATCAGAAGTAAAAACAGACATCTGCTTGAATTGTGAAGGACTAAAAACCAATCCTGGATATTGAAACAGAAGGCCACAAAAAGAACTATTGACTCCTGTGGCAGTCTCATTACACAATATTTACAATCAAGAGAAATGTGGAATAAATTTCGATTCAGATAGCTTCTCTAAAAGAGTTCAAAGAAATCACGTGAAGATGGAAGAATGAACTTACTTCTATATACACTGGAAATGTGATACATTGAAAATAAGAGAAGTTCAGATTGTACAAAAAGTAACTAGAATTGTATGACAACTTTACCTTAGGTTGGAGTTATTAATTCTGGAGTATGGAGGGAAAATGACTACAAGAAGATCTAGGCATCACACTAAGTAGAAATCACTTTTCGATTTCTTAGTAAGAGAGCCTGCGAGAATGTCTATTTGATACAGGATGCTTCTTAGAATTCACTCCCTGCATATAACCACTTATACTGCCAAATGAATTTGAGTCAAGAATGGCACTCCCTCCTTCTAGTATTTTAAGTACCTGACAATTTAGAAGGAAACATGAATAAATTTCCCACCACTTTTACACTTTCCTGTCTGCACTCTGACAGAAAAGTGCAGGGGAAATATCCAGTCTGAATTCTGAAGAGGTACGCTAGGCCTAACAAATGGAAAAGAACACATTAAACACATATCTCCTATGGATAATAAAAGAAGAGAAGAAAACCTTTGAAATAGGAGGTCTCAGTTGAGGATCTTCCTGTAGACACATAAAAGCAGCATGACTCATCGCCTGTAGTTCGTAAGGGAAGTTTTCAGGCTGAGATGAGGTCAAGTTAGAGTCGAGCAACTGATTTTTAAATGCTGAAAGATAGGGTCCCTTTCCAGATGTAGGGGAAAGGCTTCCTGGAAGAAGGTGCTGACCGCTGTAGCATTGCAAGTCATTGGTTTTTCTACCAGTAATCAACTCTAATACCACCAAGCCAAAAGCATATACGTCAACCTTCTCCGTGACTTTTCCGTCACTGGAGTACTCTGGGGCCAGATACCTGAAAAACAACTCCAAAATAATTCCCATCAACTAAACATCAACCTATCTGCCAACTTAGACATAGAGATGAGTCCAAAAAAGAAAATAAAACATAAGCAGCCTTAGAGCTTGGGATCTCTCTTTTTAGATGTCTACCAAACTAGGCTGAAAAGTTCTAGTCTATCAATAATAATAAGCAACAACTAGGGTAAGATTGAGATGTAGTTAAGATACACATACAGAAAACAGAAAATTACCTTGAAGTTCTAATTAGATGTTCATGTTCAGAAACTTCCCATTCATTGAACAACCGTGCAAGCCCAAAATCAGCAACCTTAATTAAACAAACCATATGATTAGGTTTTATTTGTTGATTTTACAACAAGATAATTGTGTTTGTCCATAAACACGAGCAATTATAGACAGCTAAAGTTATGTCAAATTTAATAGCTTTTCTCATCCAAATGCGCATGTATGAATTTGGTTCATTTGAGGTAAATATATATATGCTGAACCTGGCACTCAAAAACTGGAAAGATATAGATGCTTGACTAAAACCACCACTGAAACTTACCAAAGGTTCAAAATCGTGAGTTAAGAGAATGTTTTTTGGTCTCAGATCTCTGTGAACTATGCATCCCACTCTGCAATCTTCATGAAGGTAACGTAAGCCTCTTGCTGTCCCAATAGCTATCTTAAGGCGTGAGCTCCAATCTAGAGTTGCTTCTTTTGTTCCTGAAAAATTATTTGAACACTAAGGCATTTCAAAGTCCAGTTGATTGAACTTCATATAAAGCTGCACCATAGGTTTGATTGTGGATGAACTTTAAAGAGAAAAATCAAACAGAAAATACCATGCAAATGGAAGTCTAAGGACTTGTTGCAAATAAACTCATACACTAATAGTCTCCTATTTCCCTGAATGCAGTAACCAACCAGCAGCACAACATTCCTGTGCTGAGCACAGCTCAAAACTCGAACCTCTCTATGAAAATCAGTGTCTGCTTGAGATCCAATAAACTTCAGCTGTTTTACTGCAACAACCAGTCCATCCCTTAAAACCCCTTTATGAACCAGACCGAACCCACCTTCTGCTAGAAAATTTGTGTCTGAGAATCCATTTGTTGCTTTCTCTAGCTCTTCATAACGAAATTGTTTCGGAGGCTTTCCAAAAGATGGTGCTTTACATTGACAGAATGAACATAGCGGAGGAGGTATCGAGGAAGTTCGGCCTAAAGAGACTGCTTCTCTGATGCTGGAGTTAAGATAGTCCCTGTCAGTGTCTCGGTTTAACTTGCTTCCTTGGGTATTCAGGTTTTGGTTGTACTCCATAAATTTCTGACATTCATTTCTAGAAGTGATAGAATGTGAGGTAATTTTCTTGCAGTTTTCTACAGCTGAATAGTTGTCAGCAATAATTTCGTTCTGCGGCATCCAAAGGATTGCTTTATGAGTATGAGTATGAGTATGAGTTTGAGATTTAGGAATGGTTGAGAGAGTTATTATCCTTTCCCCAAACGAGTGCAGCTCATTTGCTGGATGATCACGCCCACTTTGCTTGTGGACCGGTGAAAATGTTTCTCTACTGAACCCTTCATACAGGGGATTCCGCTCATATAGAAGGAATGTGTCTGGATCTGTCAATGAATCCAGTAATGGAGTTCTCATATAGGATGTTCTTTGATCCTCGGGACTGCTCACCGGAGTAGAATGCTTCATTCTTTCATCCTGCAATTCTCTACTATCCAAAACAGGAGAGGAATTCGCAGAAAAGAAAGGGGTTTGGAGTTCCTCAGAACATCCTAGATTTAGCCTTAGAACTTTCGGTTTCGAACCCTTCATCTCTACAATGTTGCAACGAAGTTCTTCCATGCAATGCTTAAGCTCTAACTTCAATTTTCTGTAGAGCAAAATTGATAAAAGAGAGAAAATGAGTCCACTTGATATTAGAACAGGGGAAAGAGAAAAGGAAAAGAAGCGTATCACCTTATGCACAACAAAGCATGATGAGATAGTCCCATATAAAACAGTAGAGATAAACTAGGAAGCAAGTGACAATGAACAATTACAGTATCCAATACATGGAGAACATATAGAAGTAACATACACCTCCTGTGGACATGTCTAAGTTAGAAATTAGAGGAGCAACAACATATTGTATATTGGGATTACAGTTATTTCCATAATCCAGTAATATGCATGCAAGTCAACTTGAAGTTATTGGAAAAAGAACTATTCTGTATCGGTAAGAAAAATGACGCAAGGATCAAAAAAAGATATTTTAGGCGAAGATGCGTAGAGAGTGAAACAGGATATAATACATTTACATGCTATTACTTGTCCAAAATGACCCAGCTAACTGCATTGCTTTTCGCTTCAGCTGCCACCACACCAGCACACAAAGCTGAGATGACCTTAATTCTCACCCTCACCTACCAATAGAAGATGATTTAATTACAAACTCTTTAATCATTATTGTTATGTTTATTCGAAAGGTTAATATCATTTTTCAGACTGAAGTCACTATAGTTTCTGTCTTAACAAGCATAAATCTTAATCTTCAAAAAGAAAGAGATTACTTTTCTGTGCACTTTCTCCTTCCTCAAGTCCATATTTTTCTCTTAATTTCTTTAGTCCAGAAAAAGAAAAAAATGCCAACTGCACATTGTAGTGCTGATTGATCAGCAAAATTATCATTAAGCTATCATACCTAAGTCAGCAGAAGTATAAGAGATTCCTTCAATATTTTATTACCTACCAACCGTTGCTTTTGGAGCTAGCACATGCAATCCCTAACAAATTGTTAGCTTCAAGTACAACAGTTTACATTGGATCCTTACAAGCTTAGAATCTTCTTGAACCCCCAAAAAACTCAATCATATGACATAGAGATTGAAGAACAAATTAATATGAGATTAATTAACTACTGTACTTTATTACTATCCACTACAGTGTAAAAAGTACAACTCCCTCCATCCCAATTTATACAAGGGTTGACCAGTTTGGAGAGTCAAACAACTTTTCTTTGACTATGATTTTTTCCAACTCTATTTATATATTGTGAATTATTAATTATGTAGACTTATAGTACTTTTTATGTAGTTTTCAAATATATAAATTTTATTAATATAAAATACTCGAAGAATCTCCGTTTGAAATTGAGTCAAAGACATAGTTGTTTGACTCCCAAAACTGGTCAATCCTCGTATAAATTGGGAGATAGTATATGAACAGTTAAATTTAACTGGCTATGCTTAATCTACACATCTACATGTAAATTTTTTACCTCCGTTGACCAGAACGACATTGTTGTACACATAATTCAATCTAACCCACAGGGTTAAAAGTTCAAAAAAAAATCCCTCCTAGTAAAGCAAATGCAGTTAGTGTTAAAGTGTGTGATATCTCATCATCTAAAAGGTTAAGTTGTTAGATAGAGCAGATGGTCGTGTTGAGAATATAATTAAATAAGTTGTTAGATAGAGCAGATGGTCGTGTTGAGAATATAATTAAATATTAAAAGTGGATATCTCTACCAGCTTAAACTTTTAGATTTAGATACACACTTTAACAGTTAGTTAAAACGAAAAGGTTAAAAACAGAGGTACTTCAGTAATTCTCAGTATTGGTAAAAAAGAAGTAAACTAATTTTTACTCACATCAATGTGATCGTGAAATTGAAGAACCATCTGAGAACAAGACTCGGTGATTTGTCCAATCCGATCATGCGAATTCGTTCGTTCGTTACTCCGGCAGTCTCCTCTCATCGTCGGAAATCTCCAGAACCTTCTTGTCTCTATAAAACACATTTAAAATGCATGAAATCTAAGAGTTTCATACGATTAACTTGCTAAATTCATCGGAAATTTACCTGATTTCACATCGGAAAACACGGCGAGCAACGTAATGCAATCTCCAGGACGAACAATGTGAGTGAGAGCCCAAGCTAGTGCGGTCTTAGTGATCACCTTCTCCGCTTTCACGGCGACGATCACTTTGTCGGCAAGATGAGGAGAAATTCCACGTGGCATCGACTGAGTCCGGCGTTGTGGTTTTGGCGGGAACATTGTATGACGTCAGATTCCGGCGAAAGCGAAAGGGAGAGAAATTTAGTTCGAGGTTGAGAGGTTGGTTAACTACTTGCCGGGAGCGAGAGAGGGTTGTGGTGTGTATAGTATGGGGAGCTAAAAGGTGGGGCTTGATTGTGATTTTAATTTTGGAATACTCGCTAACTGTTGAGAAAATGAACTCAAGCAATTAATTTCCACAAATGCGGCAATTAAATCATATAGTAATAAACTAATAGTGAATCTATACTTTAACAACAACATACCCGGTGTAGGGTATACGTAGAACTTTCCTTACCTTGGATACCTCTCTGAGGTAGAGAGGTTGTTTCTATAGATACACGATTCAGAAAAATAACGAGACGTGCTAACTTAAATTAACAAATCATCGAATTTCAAATATTAAATGATTAATTAATAATCGGTGTATATGATTAGAATTCAAATTAGTAAAACGTCGAGTATTAAAACCTATTTTAACTAAGCATATTTCTTAGTGATAGATACCTGTGATATACACGGAATATACACCGTGTATATCACGGGTTGACTTCGTGAAATTGGGTTGTTAAACCCGTGATATATACGGTGTATACATACCGTGTATATCACGATTTAGTGTCCTATTTTAGGTGATGTTTTGTTGTAATTAGAATTGTACACTTACCATAATTATATAGTTATTGTACAAGTAGAATAAGGTTTTAGGAGTAGAAAATGAATAGGATTTACCTAATATGGAAAAATTGTAAATTGTATATATACTCTTTCATTAATGAAAATAATCAAGGATTATATTCTTTCATGGTATCAGAAGTCTAGGTCAAATATTTCCTCTCCCAAACTCTCCTCTCGTGCCTCGAATTCCGAGAATTCCCCCTCGATTTCCGTGCATTTTTTTTATCCCTTCTCTCTTCCCAAATTTTCTTCCAAAATCCCTACGTCACGTCTTGCATTGATTGTGATGGCTAAGAACATGTTTCACTCTGCCCTTACTGTTTCTAACATCAAGAATCACATCCCTATCATTCTTGAAATAGAAAACGTCTAATACGCGACGTGGGTCGAACTGTTCAAAGTTCACGCACGCTTGCATCAAGTCCTTCATCACATAATTCCCTTGGCCCCTACTGATACGGAGGTGCCCAAACCCGATAATGATCCAAAATTATGGACGACTCTTGATGCTACCGTTCTTCAATGGATTTACTCAACTATCTCTACCGACCTGTTGCAAATGATTATCGAACCAGATGCTACAGTGATGGATGCTTGGAATAGAGTGCGTGATATATTCTAAGATAATCAAAATTCTCATATTGTTACACTTGAGCATGAATTCTCTCACATCAATATGGAAGACTTCCCTAACGTTTCAGTTTACTGCAAAAGGTTGAAAGAATTGGCGGACCAATTCCGCAACGTTGGTACGCCTGTTACCAACGATCGTCTTGTCCTTTAAATGGTTGCAGGCCTATCTGAGGCCTATAGTGGTGTCGGTACGCTTCTTCGTCAGAGCAGTCCTCTTTCGCAGTTTTATCAGGCATGTTCCATGCTCACGCTCGAAGAAGTAGGCTTGGCTAAGAAAGTGGCCACTGGGCCCTTCTGTCGTTATAGTGACCATGTCCGACTTTTCTTCTTCCGTCTCCCACAATTTCGGTCAAAATCGCAACAACGGTGGTGGCAAAAAGAGAGTGGGCCGCAAGCCAACTGGCCACATCCCTGGGGCCCATGGCTGTGGAATTGGGCCAGTGGCCCTGGGGCCAACAACCCCTACTACCCGTCGTATTCCCACAACCAGAATTGGGCCCAATTTCCAGCCGCTAACAGACCCAGTTCTACCCAGCAACAGTGGTTCCCGAGACAGTCTTCTAGGTCGGGGCAGCAATCGGGTGTGCTTAGGCCTCGGCCTCCGCAGGCCCACCATGCAGCGAACCCCACCCCTACCGATATTGAAGCCGTGATGCACACACTTGGATTAAATCCCCCGGACGCAAATTGGTATTTGGACACCGGAACCACTACTACATGACGTCGGACCAAGGTACTCTCTCGTATTATTCCAATTTGAGCAACAATCGTGGCATAATTCTTGAAAAATACCCTTCATGCCCCTAACTTAATTAAAAATTTGGTGTATGTCCGTAAATTCACCACTAATAATTGGATTTCTGTTGATTTTGATCCTTTTGGGTTTTCTATGAAGGATTTCAAGACGGGGATTCCTCTCATGAGATGTGATAGTATGGGAGATATTTATCCTATCACACCCACATCCGGTCTCTCGAGTCAATCCTTGCCATCTACTTTTGTGACTCTCGCTCCTTCTTTATGGCATGCACGTTTGGGTCACCCTGGGTCGTCTATTGTTTCTTCCTTACATAAAAACAATTTTATTTCTTGTAAGGGTACACGTAGTACTCCAATTTGTCAATCTTATCCACTAGGAATACTTGTTAGATTACCATTTATAGACTCTACTTCTGATACTTTAATGCAATTTGATACTATTCATAGCGATTTATGGGCATCTCTTGTTCTCAATTTTTTGGGCCATCGTTATTATGTTCTATTTTTGGATGATTATTCTAATTTTTTATGGACTTTTCCGTTAGCGAAAAAATCTCAAGTGTTTTCCACTTTTTAAAAATTTAGAGCATTCATCCGTACCCAGTTCGAACGGAAAAATAAAAAATATTCAATGTGATAATGGCAAAGAATATGATAATGGGTTGTTTTGGGATTTTTGTGGTACTAATGGAATAATTTTTTGTTTCTCTTGTCCTCATACGTCCTCACAAAATGGAAAAGGCGAACGCAAAATTCGTACCATTAATAATATTGTCCGCACTTTATTGGTCCATGCTTCCGTACCCCCTTATTTTGGCATCATGCTCTACAAATGACTACTTATCTCCTTAACATACTCCCTACCAAAGGATTGACATAGTCTCCCCTCTTCAAATCCTCTATAATTAGACTCATTCGTATTCACATCATAGAGTATATGAGTGCTTATGTTATTCACTATTTTCGTCAACAACCATTAACAAACTTCAAGCTCGTTCTACCCTCTGTGTGTTTTTGGGTTATCCATCGAGTCATCATGGTTACAAATGTTTTCATTTGTCGTCTAATAAAATCATCATAAATCGCCATGTTATTTTCGATGAAACCCAATTTCCTTTTGCAATGGTAAATAGTCTTGGGCCTAGTTCGTATAATTTTTTAGATGATGATGTATCCTCGTATATTATCCACCATTTATCAGACGTGCCCCACACCTAAAATCCACCAGCGGGCCCACTGCCCGCTGGACCCATAGTACCGTCACAAATTCCCTGCCCTTCAGTTACGGGTCCAGCAACTGGGCCGACGATCCAGCCCAATTCTGCCCCTGTTCGATTCTCGGTCTAACCCACATTTCTGCTTCTAGTCTTGGGCCAACAGGCCCACTGCCTGCTGGCCAGTCCGTCACCCCGCCAATTTTATCCCAAAATCCACCCAATTCTCCCTCAAGTCACAGATCGGTCACTCGTAGTCAACGGGGTACTTTTAAACCAAAAAGGCATTTTAATTTAAAATTTAATATTCTTAAATCCCCCTATCTCGTAACCCAGTGTCCGCATTAAATTACCCGAATTGGAAATTGGCTATGACCTAATAATATGATGCTCTTATTGCAAATAAGACGTGAGAGTTGGTACCCCGTCCTTCTTGTGTTAATATTATTCAGTCTATGTGGATTTTTATTCATAAGGATAATTCTGACGGTTCTTTTGCAAGGCATAAGGCTCGTCTTGTAGGTGATGGTAAGACTCAACAGGTTGGCGTGGATTGTGGTGAGACATTTAGTCTAGTGGTCAAATCGGCTACCATTCGCACTGTTCTTAGTCTGGCTCTTTCCAAAGCTCGTCCCATCTATCAGTTAGATGTGAAGAATGCTTTCTTACATGGTGATCTCAAAGAGACCGTTTACATGCATCAACCCTTGGTTTTTCGAGACCCCAAATATCCTCATCATGTCTGTTTATTGAAGAAGTCCTTGTATGGGCTTAAGCAGGCCCCACGGGCTTGATATAAGAGATTTGCAAACTATGTGTTCATCTATTGGGTTTATACATAGCAGGTCGGATAATTCATTGTTCATCTATCGTCGTGGTACTTCCCTGACTTATATACTATTATATGTGGATGATATTATCTTGACTGCCTCTTATGATGCTTTACGAAAGTCTATTATAACAATGCTCAGTTCTGAGTTTGCTATGAAAGACTTGGGGTCCTTGAGTTACTTTTTGGGGATTGTTGTCACTCGTCATGCAGATGTGTTATTCTTATCACAACGGAAGTATGTAGCTGAGATCATTTAGCGAGCTGGTATGTCCTCGTGCAAGTCTACGTCCACTCCAGTTGATACTAAACCCAAGATGGGTGTTGCGGCTGGTTCACCGTATGAGGATCCGACCCACTATCGCAGTCTTGCAGGGGCTCTTCAGTATTTTACTTTCACAAGACCGGTTATTATGTATGCCGTACAATAGATGTGTTTGTTTATGCATGATCCCATGGTTGAGCACATGAATGTGCTCAAACGCATTATTCGATACATCCACAGAACACTTGACTATGGCTTACATTTATATCCTTCATCAACGTCTACACTTGTCTCGTATACAGATGCTAATTGGGGTGGTTGTCCAGATACCAGACGCTCCACGTCCGGGTATTGTATGTTTCTTGGTAATAACCTGGTCTCATGGTCTGCGAAGCGTCAGTCTACATTATCACGCTCTAGTGCAGAGGCCGAGTATCGAGGGGTAGCCAATGTGGTCTCTGAATCCTGTTGGTTACGTAATCTTCTTTTAGAGCTTCATTGTCTTATTCAGAAAGCTACATTGGTTTATTGTGATAATATTAGTGCCGTCTACCTTTCTGGTAATCCGGTTCAACACCAGCACACTAAACACATCGAGATGGATATTCACTTTGTTCGCGAAAAGGTAGCTCGTGGAAAAGTACACGTCTGTCATGTCCCTTCCAGGTATCAAATTGCAGACATCTTTACTAAGGGTCTTCCCTCGGTCCTTTTTGAAGATTTTAAGGACAGTCTCAGCGTACGAAGACTACCCGCTATGACTGCTGGGGTGTGATAGATACATGTGATAAACACGGTGGAATATACACCGTGTATATCACGGGCTGACTTCGTGAAATTGGGTTGTTAAACCCGTGATATAAACGGTGTATACATACCGTGTATATCACGGTTTAGTGGCCTATTTTAGGTGATGTTTTGTTGTAATTAGAATTGTACACTTACCATAATTGTATAGTTATTGTACAAGTAGAATAAAGTTTTAGGAGTAGAATAGGAATATGATTTTTCTATTATGAAAAATTATAAATTGTATATATACTCTTTCATTAATGAAAATAATTAAGAGATTATATTCTTTCACTTAGAATATATTTTCAAGCTTTTGTATTACGGTAAAAGAATAAAATAAATAAAATTACATTTAGCTAGCCTCGTCTACCTTGTCTATTGTATATGCTCAAAATAATTGTGCTTTGTTCAAAAGAATAAACAAATGTCCAGTCTTAAGTGAATACTCGCCAAATTCTTAGGACTTGATATCAATTTTATCAAATTGCTTCGTATACAGTCCATGAACCACATTTTCTTAGCGAGCCAAAGTCGGGTCGAAATTGGTCTATAAAATAGACATTTAGCTTGAAATTATAATAACTTTTGCTTTAATGAGGGAATTAGTGTATTAATTGAAGTGTAACCAAAAACGTCAATTTTTTGGTAAGAGATTTCTCTTCTTTTAGAGTTTGTTTTGTTCATGAAAACACTTTAGATCAATATCAGCCGTTGGTTTAATTTGTATGCAAGTTCTCAAGAAGAAAACGTACTTCTCGCTTGGCCATGAGAAGTTCACTTTTTTCTAATCTTTTTTTCCTTTAATTAAAAATCAGTGTTTCGCTATGAAAATTTCAAATACAACTTAAAGTTGAATTTGAAAACACTTTAAACGTTATTTTTACTTCTTTTTTTAATATTTTTCATTTTCGGTACATTCAAATTACAACCAAATATTCTTTGCAAAAGCTTTAACCAAACACAACTCCATCTTCAATTTCAACATTAAAATTCCAAACAAAGTGAAAAATATTTGATTTTCATGGCCAAACGCCTACTTAGCTAGTTATAGATTATTTCCTCTCTTTTACGCCTTAAACTGCTGCTTAATTAGTATGCTTATTGATATGTAGTACAATCTATTTAAATCATATGCGTATATATGAAGGGAATCATGAAAGCTCGGCGTTAACATATAAACAGCCAAGCAAAAGAGACTAATTGGGAGTGAGGTGTACAAGTCCATGATAATGATGTGTGGAGGACAATGTAGGGCTGAGATGCACAAATGAGGACTAGAGACTCTGAATACTTTAGATTGTATGTTTGTATTTATGTTAGAATATGAGTAGTATTAGATCAGAAATTCAGTCTTTAGAGCAAGGGAAAACAGTTGCATTGGCATGCATGCCATGTTGTTTTCAAGACAGCTAGCCAGGTCACACGAAAAACCATGTGATTACACTTATTCCGCAATTAATGCTTCCTTTAATTATGCTACCTCATTATTACTCAATCAATTCCTTAATCTTAAAAGAGTTTAACTCATCTTAAAAAAATCGTTAGTAGTCTATCTTTTCCCTAATCATATCAAATCTCAATAGAGTACTATTCTTTACGCAATACTCACTATGTCACAATTTGTTTGTTACTTTTCATTTTTCGAGAGTCAAACGTTTTAATTTTGACCGTATATTTAAACATAAAATCTTTAAACTTTTTGAAGTAAAATTTACATATTCGAAAACTACGTAAAAATTATGATAAGTCACCATAATTAATAGTTTAAAATATTTAAAAGATATAAAAAATTACAGTCAAAGAACAATTTATTTGACTCTCGAAAACCGAAAAATATCAAATAAATTGGGATGGAGTGGATAGTAATTACTTCTATACATGTGTTTATCATGAAGACTTTGGATTTTAACGCATTGAGAGGAGTTCTTCCCGAACCGGGTTAGATTCAAGATTTAAAGCTAACATGTACAGAGTACTAGCACAACATTTACAGTTGACAATAAATCCTGTTAAGAATATTCATTACTTAAAAATCTTTATTTTCCTACTGAATTTTTTATTGGAAAATATTCAGTGGATATTTTCCATTGAATATCGGTGGAAAAATTCTAAATAGTAGTGTTTTCACATGAAAAAATTAAGAAAATTTTCGGCGTTTTAATGGAAACATGTTTTCCACCATGTATTTTTCAGTGAACTGTTTCTAGTAGTGATTTTGTAGCACAAATTTCTCACTGAATATCAGTGGGAAGAACCTCTGTTTCTAGTAGTGATTTTTACTGCGTATATAGCTTAAATTAAAACTGTGAGTGAGAATAAACCTACTGCGCAAGCTAGTGCTACCTCTAGCTAGCTAAATCCTATACACTTCAAGAATCTATGATCGTGGGTGGATTCATGATTTGAATCTTATGAATTGTGTGAGATTCTATACAGCAACTCAATTACTGGTTCCAAAATTAATTATTTATACCTATTTAATTATTTTTTAACTCATTATAAGTCTGAATCAATCAAGTTTCACTTGTGAGATTACACTGAGTATGTTATTATTGTTATTGTGTATAGTTCTTAATCAAAGTAACTAAGTTCATATGAATTCATACGTAACACTCCCTAATGATCGAAAGTTAATTATACTAAAGATAATTTCTTCATGACTTGAAGACATCTTGTGGATGTAATAGCCAAGGGTTGGTTCCTCGTTACAACCCATGGGCCAAAATATTATGCATAATGTGATATCGATCACATGGGGCAGGCTGGCCTGGACATGAAAGGGTCAACACATAATGCAAGTGTTAAAAAGCTCAGCCATTTCACCAAGACTTCTAACTTCTAAGTTTAATTTTGGTTTTCTTCCCAATGCTTTTGTCTCACTCAGAGACGCTGAGTGATCTGAGACACCACGGCAGTATATTTCCATCAACCAATTGAACGCCCTGCCATTATGGTGGTAAAAATATGGTAAACATTTATTCAACTTTAACAATTAAAATTTAACGTGAGAATACATTATTAAAACCATTATTCAATGATAAGAGTACGGTAGACATTTGTCTGGCATTCATTGATTTATTAGATTATTGGTGCGGATAAGTCTTTAATGTAAAATATTCTAAAAATAACGACAAAATTCTGATATAATGTATACAGACACATGATAACATCGACATTATTCTTATCTTTTTTATTATTATTTTCCAGTTAAAGTGGATAGTGCTTGCATTGTGATTTTTAACTATTATCATGTTATAATTCAAAATCAACTAAACACAATTTTTAACAATTAGCATGAGTTGATAATTCGAAAAAGGGATGTGCATAATCTGTTATTGTTAGAGTAATTATGGAGCAATTGAAGGTAATCATAATTACTCTAACAGTTATACTTGATAGTGTATTTTTTTAAAAACATTATTAATGTAAATAACTCAAATATTACATTTTTAATAGTCAAAGAGACTGAAGGGAAAACAAGACATGCTCAAAACAAATGAAGGGAAGGACAAGACAGAAGTGGCTCCACTCCAGCTGGGTGCAAACAAGGAGTACTTGCGAGCTTGCTATCGATGTTGGTGTCCTTATAAGGCCTAAGGGTAACATAGAGTACTAATGGTATCAATTACATAATGCCACCTAATTATGCAACTAGTGACTAATGAAATAGGTCGAGAATTATAAGACTTCTGGTTTAAATCTTATTGAAAGTAAAAATATTAGATGATTTTGTCTTATCTGTTTAAGTCTTGGTGAACAGAATTACCTGATACACAAATCTACTAGATCAAAACAACCTCTAATTTGGCTTAAGGACTTCATCACCAATAAATCTGACAATAGTCCATACTCTATAACCAATTACATATCCTATGAAACAATCTCACCAAAATATAGAGCATCCAACATCCTTCCTCACAACATTCTCAGAAATAACTGAACAAAAGAACTACACCAAGGCATCCAAGGATCCAAGATGGATAGAAGTAATGAAAGCAGAAATAAAAGCACTACAAGACAATCACACATGGGATATTGTGGCTTTACCAGAAGGCAAATCTACAATAGGATGTAAATGAATTTACAAGATCAATTACAAAGAAACATGAGAGATTGAAAGACTCAAAGCTAGACTGGTTGAAAAAGGATACCGTCAAAGAGAAGGTATTGATTACCAAGAAACCTTCTCTCCAGTAGTAAAAATGGTTACTGTAAGGGGCTATTATATCTATAGCAGCATCCAGACACTGGCACATACATCAAATGGATGTGTATAATGCTTTTTTTACAAGGAGATCTACATGATGAAATCTATATGGAACTAAATCAAGGATTTATCAGTCAGGGGGACAAACAAATATGCAGACTGATTAACTCCTTGTATGTGTTATGCAAATGTTTTCACAATATCTGATAAACTACACTCCAAAGTAAAAATTTGTGTCATGATGGGATATTCTGAAATACAAAAGGGATATGTTTTATATGACATAAAATGTTCTTTGTCAATAAAGATGTTACTTTCGGGAAAACTGAGTTCCCTTTCAGATCAGAAACAGCAGAAAGACAAATCTTTCTACATGATCGAACTGGTAAGTCTGAGGATGAATATTCTACTACATATATATAATATATATATACACCTGTACATGATCATCAGGTTACTATACAAGAAGATTCAGTTCAAAGATCATCATGATACACTACAAATATAACATCCTACACCACCTATGAAAGTAGCAAATACCCATAAAACTAATTGATAAATGTGAAAGTTGATCGTATCACTACAATTATTATAAATAAGTACCTAATTGCACTCTATCTAAAAAAGAAAAGAAAAGGGAGGAATGAATTAAATAAATAGAAAAAGACAGTGTTTAAACTTATAATTCAGGAAGTTTATTTGTCTTTATCATGATCTCAACTTTAATTAATTTATGCATTGTTGAATTGTCTCTTTCGTATAAAAGGTAAGAAAAGAGAACTATTTTGCTTTTTGAAATTTCTTGCAGTCTTTTAAATGGACTCTGCTCTCTGTTTTTAATATTTCTTGAGTTGTTTTGATTTCAATTTAAGCTGTCACTTCAGGTTGTTTTTTTTATCGGAAAAATAAAATAAAGATGAAGGTGGCTCTCCTTATCACTACATGAATCAGTAGGTCCAGCATATAAATTTTAGTAAGTACACTGTAAAAGAATTAGTGGAGAATTAGTGGAATATGATCATGATGGAACACCATAAGGAGCATAGATGGGATCAAAAGTTTGTTAGGAGTTATAAAGTTGGTTAGGAGTTTGTTGGTGGTTGTTAGGGAAGTTAATGTGTTTGTTAGAAGTTAGTTTTTGATTAGTTAGAAGAAGTTAAATATCTCATAGAACAAGTGTTAAGAGTATGTGTATAAATATACATGTAATATGCAACTTGAGTAATAAGAGTCCATTTTCCTTTCTTCCACATTCACTCTCTCTGCACATTTCTTTCTCCTCTTCACCTCTCTTTCTCTCTTCTCCTCATCTACGAATCAATCTTCTTCTTATATAATCTTTCTTCGTTCGTGTTCCTATTCTCCACACATTGTATATACTGTCGCGCCCTATTTTGACCTGCTCGGGTCAAAGCGGAGCGCGGACGTGTTCGGGGGTTCCTGGGTAAAAAGGGTTGAGGAGTCGCCACCTAATTATTTTTACGGTGAATTAGGACACCTAAATATTAAACTAAATGCTGCAATGTAAACTCCAATTTTAAGGTCTGCGAAACTAGTGAGATTCTAGGTAAGGGTTCTTTATTATCCTAAAGGGAAGGGGTTAGGCATCCTTTAAGATCCGCTAACTTGCGGTTATCCGGTAAAACTCAGGTTTAATTATTGCTAGAAAAATACATGTTTTACAAATATAATAGATAAAAGATGTTTGCAAATATGATGCATTTTATACAAGTAAATATGATGCATTTTATACAAGTACGTATTCGGATGACATAAAAGAAAGATACATGTAAAGTTTTTAGAAAACATGCATTTGTGACAATAAATTCTTTATAATGCCAAAGAAGCGAATCTTTCGAAAATCAACAAGTTGCAAAAATAATAATAAAAAGATAAACTTATTTGTACAATTAATTAAAGCAAATAAAGATGACAAGAGTTGTTTTAAAAATCTTGAATAAGCGTGACGAGCCTAAAATAAATAAACTAGCGAAGGATTTCTAAGTTTGCGAGCCTACAAATAAAATAAGCTAGCGACGGGTTTCAAATCTTAAACTAACCTATGAATAAATCCTAAGTTTGCCTATTCTAAGCATTTCAATAATTACATAAGTGCGATAAATAATATTACAATACAAAGCGAGATAAAAGCTGAATTAAAGAAAGAAATAACAATAAATAAACTCCGAAGAATATTTGTCGTTATTTTGCTTTAATCCCTGCAAGCTGTCAAGAACAAACGGTTAGAAACATATAAATACAAATAACTTCATATCCGTATTCAAAACAGTGAATGTTTTGATCGCGGAGGGCTCAGACTTAAATTTTGAAAAGAACATTCCAATCACGTCGTATGCAAACATATGACTAATGTAGTTTATTTTTGATTGCCTCGCCTACTAAACGTGTTGGTCTCTCGGGTGAAATAGAAAAGATCACTATAATCACGTCGTGGCTGCGAATATATAACTTGTTGGTTATTTTAGTCACCTCGCCTACTAAACATGTTGATCTCGGATAAAAGGTTTAAGTCTTCATCCTTGCCCAGAAGTTATATTTTATATAGAAAAATACATAGTTGGCAATTGAATAATAAAAGAAGCAATTTTTTATGAAAAAATCTTTCAAGGTTGCAA
This sequence comes from Anisodus acutangulus, assembly GCA_029783415.1. Classification (NCBI taxonomy): domain Eukaryota; kingdom Viridiplantae; phylum Streptophyta; class Magnoliopsida; order Solanales; family Solanaceae; genus Anisodus; species Anisodus acutangulus. The sequence continues at coordinate 4,072,764 of CM056503.1, forward strand.
ATATGATAGAATGCAAACCTTATTTTTTAGGATTAAAGAAAATGAATAATAGATAGCCAAATTATTTTTGAAAGATATTAAAGCATGCATAACGAACCTAAAATAGAACAAAGTAACTAGAGGCTAAGTTTGGAACACACAAGACGGTCCTAAACAAATAAAGCTAGCGGTTGGTTTTCAATTTCAAACGATCCTAAGAAATAAACTAACGGCAGTTAGACTATCCTATTCATTCATCTATTCGCGGCCTAATTATTCTAAGCATTCTAACAATCACACAAGCATTAAAATAATTATTACATGCCCAAGAATAGAAATAACGAAATTAAAGAATAATAATAAAAGAGGAAACTAGGGAGGATGATGATGTCATCCCGCCCTATTTGTGTAGAAATTCCGAGGCCGGAGAATGCAAGGAATGTGAATGTGGTTCTTCATTTTGGACGAAGTCATGATGAGTCTCATAACGAGACTCTTCGTTACTCCCGATGCATTTCATGTAAATAAAAGAAAAAGAAAAGGATTAGTAGACGGAACGAAAATATCAACACATGAATATGCATACATACACGAAATATACAACATTAAATGTACATAGGAATGAATATTCATGGCCTTCTATTCTACATATACTTAAGACATTATTTTTTCAGATTTTGGCACATTAAAGTAGCCGAAGAAAGACTATATGATAACACAACCGGTTCTAAATTTAAACAAAAATAAAAGAGGCAAGGAAGACCAATGTATAAATTATGTATACATACATAATAAATTCCGTTGGACTAATCTTAATTCTTAAAGAAGCATAACATTCATAAACTTAAGCTAAACGCACATACTATTATATTAAACATGGATAATATATTCCTTTTAAAATTGCACATATTAATCTAGAATATAACATGTAAATATCGTCATTTGAATCAATTAAAGTATGCTCATTTGTTTGATTTAAAGGCAGCGACCAAACTACAACATACAATAATTTTGAATATCAACAAATCGTTAAGTGTCCTAAGAATATTTAATCACGTCGTAGCTCTTCCAAACACATATTAATCTTACATTATCCGTATTGCACTTAATAATGAACCCAAGATGCCTTACTAAAGCTAATGACAATAATTAGCTAACCAACACATTGAGGTAATATCATCTATCACATATCAACATCAAAAATCAGAAATCAGAAATATACCAATGACGTATATACAAAAACGTCTCATTATCATATCAATTAATCAAGACTACATTATTTAGCAAAATATCATACTAAATCAAGCATAAACAACACAATCAAATAAGCTTTAAGAAATATAGAAGAATTGGAACGAGTCTAACCTTTTCCGGGTAGCGAACCGAGACGTGTTTTGAATCGTCGAATCCGCTCGGAAATGTTGGAATTCTGATTTGTTGTAGATTTTTTGAATTCTGATTTTTTCTGGAAATGAGACTTTGTTTTTCTGATTTTCGGATGTTTGAACCCGACCCGGCAGTGACCCGACCCGGCAGTGACCCGACCCGGAACAAAAAAAAACAGTAAAAATAGCTAAAAATTCAGATTCTTCAACACCAAAAACCAATAATTTTCGACCTATATTTTCGGCATCTTTAAGTTGAAGAACACATGCAAGAACAAAGAAGTGTTCTTAAGAAGATTTCGGATTTTTTAGTGAAGAACAACACAAACAAATACAATACAACCAAAACTTAAACCTAAATTTCAAATTAAAATTGACCTTAAGCAAGAAAAAAAAAACCTTTTTCAATCCCAAAAAATCCTCTCTTCGAAACAGTGCAAAAGGGGGGGTTTTATAGGTCTCAAACTTGACGTTCAACCCCCCCATACCCCCCTTTCAACTTTGAGTTCGAATTTCAAATTAAAGGGAAACGTTGATGATTTTGGAGACGGATTTTTAGGGGATAGGGTAGGTCTGAAGTGACAAGTGAGGGGTGTGGGAGTGTCAGGGTTGGTGGCAGGGAGTGGGTGGTGGCAGGGGGCGAGGTGACCGGTCGGATGGGGGTATGGGGCGTGGCGTGAGGGTTTTCGATTTGGGGGTGTTTGAGATTTTTGGGGTTTTGTTTTATTTTGGTTTAAAAGGAAAGGGGGCATGGGTCGGTTTTTTTTTGGGCGGTTTGGGTTTGGGTGGGGGGTTTTAATTGGGTTTGGGTTATTGAAATTTGTGTTGGGTTGGGCGAATTGGTTTTGGGCTGGTGGATGTTTTGAATAAAGGGGAAGGGATGTTGGGCCAGCCGAGTTGGGTTGAAATGAGAGAAGGGGTTTTGGGGGTTGGGCCGAATGGGTTAGTGAGTATTGGGCTGGTGGGAATTTAATTTGGGGATTGGGCTTGGACGAAAAAAAATGGGTTTTAGTTTAGGTTGGGTAGAAATTGTATTGGGTTGGAAAAATGAAAATGGGTTATGGATAAAATATAAAAAGGGGTTTAATATTAAAAGAAAAAAAAAATATATATATATATATATATATATATTTTGTAAAAGATGTGAATTATTAAAAATAACATACCGATGTGATAATAATAAAAAATATAATATTTGCGAAATGTTTAATGCTTAATAAAAGGAAAATGCGGTGCAATTTTGCGAGAATAAAATAACATAGAATTTTCGGATAACTTATGATTATTATAAAAATGCAAACGATATAAAATATGCGAATAATAATAATAATAATAATACGAAGATATATGCCTATATTTTAAAATTATTTTGAAAGTGCCAAAATATTAAAAATTACGAATAAAATCATAAAAGATGGGACAAAATTGGGTGTCAACAGATGCCCCTCTTTGGACGGAGACGATGAAAGAGTTTTCGGCCAAAGAAGTTGACTGAGTAGCCAATTTTGACCCGATCATCGGGACTGCATGGTAAGAAATAGAATCCCCGGGGGGAAGAAGTAAAAAAAAATGGTGCACATTCAAACAACAATGCCCCAGTGTCGACTTAGGATGACACTGGTCGCAGATGCGAGAAACTAATGGGAAAAGCGGATCGACGTTCGAAGTAGGTCGTTGACCAATTTGTCTCGGTTCGCCGTAAGAGATAGTCCCACGCTGTGATGAAGTTCCTGCGCGATGCTGTGATGAAGTTCCTGCAAATTGAAAACTCCTGCAAACTAAAGCTTAAGATATAATTAGTGTATAACTGCTGAGAAAATATTGTAGAGAAAACAACTTGGAAATACCCGCATTAGGAGGTGGGCGCCTGACTGAAATTAAAATACCCTCGTTATAAGGTGGACGCCTGACTGAAATTAAAATACCCTTGTTATAAGGTGGGTGCCTGACTGAAATTAAAATTCCCTTGTTATAAGGTGGGCGCCTGACCGAAATTAAAATTCCCTTGTTATAAGGTGGGCGCCTGACCGAAATTAAAATTCCCTTGTTATAAGGTGGGCGCCTGACTGAAATTAAAATTCCCTTGTTATAAGGTGGGCGCCTGACCGAAATTAAAATTCCCTTGTTATAAGGTGGGCGCCTGACCGAAATTAAAATTCCCTTGTTATAAGGTGGGCGCTGGTGAAATTAGAATTCCACTTGTTATAAGGTGGGCGCTGATCAAATTAAAATTCCTTGTTATAAGGTGGGCGCTGGCCAAATTAAAATTCCTTGTTATAAGGTGGGCGCTGGTGAAATTAAAATTCCTTGTTATAAGGTGGGCGCCGATCAAATTAAAATTCCCTTGTTATAAGGTGGGCGCTGGTGAAATTAAAATTCCTTGTTATAAGGTGGGCGCCGATCAAATTAAAATACCCTTGTTATAAGGTGGGCGCCTGACTGAAATTAAAATTCCCTTGTTATAAGGTGGGCGCCTGACTGAAATTAAAATACCCGTATTATGAGGTGGGCGCCTGAAATGACGTCGTTGGATCGACGTGTTGTGTTGAAGACGTCGTTGTAATGTTGTTGACGTCGCTGTTGTATAGACTTTGCTGATGTCGTCGTTGTATAGACGTTGATGATGTCGTCGTTGCATAGACGTTGATGATGTCGTCGTTGTATAGACTTTGCTGATGTCGTCGTTGTATAGACGTTGATGATGTTGTCGTTGCATAGACGTTGATGTTGTTGTTGTTGTTGTAAATAATAGTTGTCGTGCTGCCGTAACGTCAATGACGTTGTTGTAATGTTGTAAAGATAGTTGATGTGCTGCAGTAAAGTCAATGATGTTGTTGTAATGCTGTAAAAGATAGCTTCTGCGTTGAAGACGTCATTGTAATGCTGTTGACGTCGTTGTAATACTGTAAAAGATATTTGTTGTGCTGCAGTAACGTCGTGTTGTTGTAATGTTGTCCGGTTGTAAGAGATGTAAGTGACGTCCTTGCCGTCAGTTTGCTGTAATAGGGTTCCACGTTGTGCTGAATCTTTTGCCGATCCAAACTCATGTGGACTGTGAATAGAAATGTCGTCCTGGCACGGGCGATAATGTGACGCGACGTCTTTGCCGTCGGGTTTGCCGTGTTGTCGTTCCTTGTGATTTGAAATAACATCTTTGCGCAGACATAATAGTCGGGACCAGCAGGTCAAGATGATGTCTTCGTATAAATGCAAACAGAACGTAATCCTTGTAGTGAGTTGCGATCTGAAATTCTTTGGGGAATTGATCATAAGTGATGTGGTTTCCTGCTTTTTCAACTGGAAGAACCTGTACTCAAAGAAAATTTGTGAGTTTGGGGAGGCGGTTGATTCGCGTTGACTTTATAGCTTTGGCTCTTGATAGTCGCATGTCCTGCCGATTCGGACTGTAAACCACCTGCCTGGTTCTCGATCCTGGCTAACCGTTAATGAAAACATTTGTTGAAAATAATTTATTTATAAGAAAGTATGCTTATCATTAAAAAGTTCTTGTCGAACTCTAATGAGAATATTTGTTGAAAATAATTTGCTTATAAGAAAGTATGCATATTAAAAAAAATCTTGTCAAACTCTAATGAAAATATTTGTTAAAAATAAATTGCTTATAAGAAAGTATGCATATATGTAAATGTCATCGAGTAGTGACATGCGGTGAAACAAAGCAAACGTCTTATCCAAAATCCTCTTTATGGTCGAAGACTTAGTTTGCCGATGATTTTCCATGTTTATCGGCGTCTCTGGCGGTGATCCCTTAATAATGCCCCGCTCGATATGTGAGTATGATGAACTTTCGAACGGACAACCGAGTCTTGTCTGGGTTGCTTGCATGTCCTATCAGGGTGATCAGATGGGTGCATTTTGTCCTTTGTGAGATAAAGGAGAAAATATTTCCTAGTGGTGGGACCGAAGCCGATTTAGGCCGCCTACGTATCCCCATGAGGGAATCAGGTCGTGACGTAGTTCATTACAAGCAAAGAGAATTGTAAGGTTTTTCTAAAGATGGGACCGAAGCCGATGTGGCCGCCTACGTATCCCGCCGAGGGAATCAGGTCATAACGTAGTTCAGGTGGCGAGTAAAAAGGAGATTGGGGAAATTTGTGATCTAAAGAAACGGAACCCTATGTGGGTTCTATGTTTATCCCGACGAGGGAGCGCAACTTTTACAATATAGAAAAAAGTATTACATAGAGAATAACTAATCTTAGATATGGTATCTCTTCACTGCATCTGCATTGATGGTTTTTGGCCATTCTATTCTGATAAGGTTGCCCTGACAATCAAGCTGCGTCCATCTGCTTTTCATCAATCAGTCTCTTAGTATATGATTCTGTATCCACTCGGCTTTGAAAGGTATAACATTGCCCTAGTAGAAGTCCAGATTGTAGTGCAGTTGCCTAAGAGTACAAATGGCAAACGTCCGTGCCAATGTTTGTAACTATCAACCATCCCGATGTTTCATCCAAATCTGGCTTTGACTTATTCCCAAAATGCCTCAATTCATCCGGTTGTGAGTCTTCCTTATATTCTTCGAAGCCTTGCTTGTTGTTTGGGACTTTGTTTGCTTGTTTCATTAGATGTCACATATTGCCGACAAATTAGTTTGCATGATGAAAAAGAAAAGAAAATTATCAAACAAGACAGATTTTATAATAGCAAAAGCAATGCAGATTTGTCATTTTAAACTTTCAAAAGGTAGAGGCAAAACACATTAAATGCATATATGTGATTCAGGCCTCAATCTGAATCGCATTGTTTTATTAAATATTAATGCAGTTAACTAGTTTCTGGGAGAAACAAGGCCAGGGCACATGTCCAATTTTCCCAAAACATCTCCTTGCTCTGCATCCCAAATGGTTGAGTCTCTAGCGTAATCACCGAGAATCATATTGCATTTTGCTTCTTTTTCAGCAATGAAAAATCTTTTGAACCCCTTCACGACGTTGGCTGTATTGTCCTCCTTTGATTCCTGAGTGGCGCATGCTTTGACGAATGACTGACTCGAGGCGGAACAAGGCTTTGGTAAAGAAGCATCTCCCTCCTTCGGAGATTGGTTGATAAGACTTTTCCAAGAAAAGATGATGCCATGACCCGCGACTTTGGAGGAAACACTTCTACTCCAAACGGTGGCCTCACTTTGACTGTAATCATAGGGGTGAGAAAGGCCTGTGATTCAACCTTTTCCTCTCTCTGGACTGGCACAATGGTTCCTTCCAAGTTGTGTTCTTCATCAACAGTAATCATATTTACGTTAGCATCGTCATGATTTGGCAAAGGGTTATCATTTACATTAGAGGAAGGCCCTTTCAGTTGGATAACTCCTTCTTTGATCAATGCCTCGATTTTGTCTCTGAGGGCATAGCAATTTTCAGTGTCGTGCCCAGGAATTCCCGAGTGGTACGCACAATGCTTAGTCTTATCGTGCCATTTTGGAATAGGATTGGGGACATTTCCTTGGATAGGCTGGAGTATTCCTGCGGTTCTCAGTTGTTCATACAACTGGGCTCGAGGCTCGGCTAAAGGTGTATAGGTTTTAGCCGGCTTTCTTTCGTGTTTTGCGCGGGGTCTGGGCGCGTTTGGTAGATGGACTCGCGGCTGAGGTAAGTATGCGGGCTGATATTGCGGGGGATTTGGATAGACAGGTGCTCGAGGCAGGCTATACATTGGCTGGGTATGGTAGACAGGGTAGGGACCAGGTGGGTATTGATAGTAAAGTTGAGGGCTATGGGCATATGGGCTATAATAGGAAAGCTGAGGATTTTGGGCATTTTGATTGTAGTAGGGAGGCTGGGGTGATGACCTTTGGTAATTTGATATTTGATTTGGCCTATGTTTCTGGACCGTCATGACAGGCGACACTCCGTCCCTCTTCTTCTTTATTATTCCCCCAAATGAGTCCGACTGGATTGCCTCACTCGTTGCTTGCAACGCTGCCAAGTTTGCAATTCTCCCGGTTTGATACCTTCTTCTATGAAATCTCCCATCCTTACGACTTGAGAAACTTCGTCCTATGGCGCTTATCATTCTTTCATAGTATGTCGCATCTTTCAAAGATTGTACAAAGAGAGTGGCCATTTCACTTCCCGTTATCGGGGGTTGAACTTTTGCTGCTTCTGCCCTCCACTTCATGGCATATTCTCTGAAGGTCTCTGTGGACTTTTTCTCTAATTTCATCAAATAAAATCTATCCAAAAGCGTATCGGTGTTAAATCTGAACCTATCCACGAAATCTGTGCTATTGTGCCCCACCATGCCATTTTCGCGGGTCCTGGCTTGTGTACCAGTCTAGTGCTTCTCTGTCAAACTCCTTACGAACAACTTCATTATGATGGCCTGATTTTTACCTACCCCAATCGGTTTGTCGCAATGCGATCTCAAATGAGAGTAAGGATTTCCTTTCCCATCAAACAAGTCAAATTTTGGCATTTTATATCCGACGGGCAATTCAATGTCGGGATGCATGCACAAATCTTCGTACTCGAGTCCTTCATGCCCCTTCTTTGGTTTGGATATTCTTGAATGCTTCTTTCAGCTATGAATCTCTCGCCACACTTTCACCGGTTACGATCCTCACCGCTGTCCATTTCTTCACACTGGCCAATTTCTGAAGAGTCATGTTTGGTAATCGTGGTTGAAAAAGGTTGAGCTTCCGTTGCATATCTTTGGTGGCACGTCTTTGTTCGTTGGGATCGGCGACGTGTGCCATCAATATGTGTTGGCACTGCTTGGTGATTTTGCATGGAAGAGGTGTTTTGGATAAGTGGGTTAATTTGGGTATGTGGAGTTGCGAGGTCATTTTGTAGCGGGCTTTGTTGTGGACTAGCTTGCGGGTTAGTGTCTTTGTGGATCGGTTTTGCATAGTGGCGAATTATCGGGAGGTTTGGGGAAATGGCGGTTCAGGAGATGAGAAAATTTGTGGTGTAGTTGCATTCGTCCCTTGTTCAGGGAGTGGGGTATTGGCGCTAATGGACAGGTTGGTGAGATTTTGGAGCCGCTCTATCTCAGTCTGCATGGCTGCCATCTGTTGTAACAGTTGAGCGATGTATTTTTCTTGGACGATAGTATCTCTATTTTTCGAAGCCTCTGGTTCATCTCTGGAAAGAGTGATAAGTTCCAGGCCAGTCTGTTCGGATGCATCTGAATCAGTCATTTTGCTGAAGGATTGTGCCTTTGACCTCGTGAAGTAGGGATGATCCGCCAGTTTTAGTCAACGCAAATCAACCTTTGGGAAGAATAATCTAGGAAAAATAAACCTTCTAAAAAATGAAGAAAACCAAGTTAGTACAAGGCGAGTAATTATTGCTTTAAATAATATGCACATAGTGAAAAAGCAGGAGAAAACAACAAAATGATTGTAAGGCAATTAAATGCGCATCCTAATATGCATGGGGCCTCCCTTATGCCGGAGGTGGGCCTAACGCCGGATATCTTGGGATTACGACAGATTTGATCCAAGCTGCTAAACTGCAATGCTTTGTCGGAAATGAGACAAAATGAATGTACATTTTCCAATTTCAGCATGTCATGATTAGTCTTGGATTAGTCTATCCTTATCACGCTACACATAATATGATGATTGGTCGTTGGGTTGTGAGACCCGTAGACATCTTTGGCGGATTTCTTAATTGTGGAGTCGATACCAAGGATCGACCCACCTAAGGTGTATGCATGCATGACTTAAAATAAAGGGTGGTATAGCTCTATCTTATATTTTCTAAGATTTGGCTGACTAGACACAAGGTTCCCGAGCGGACTACTCGAGTGAGAAGGCTACGCGGCCACCAGATGGTCCGGTCACTCCGCGCATACGCCAACTCTCCTAAATTTTGGTAGATTGAAAGAAATTTGCGGGTGCGTAAAACACACCTCGCGTGTAGTGTGTGATAGTGTCAATTTTCCAGAGTGGAAGAAATATGAACGAAATGCCAATTTATGATAAGCAAAAATATAGAAATTAAAGCAGTTATGCATGCAAAAAATTTCATAAAGAAAACAAATCGAAGCATTACATCAAACAAAGAGTGAAAGTAAAGCACAATTATAATTAACCTGAATTTGCTATGGTTAGGAACCTGAAAAATCCCCAGTGGAGTCGCCATGCTGTCGCGCCCTATTTTGACCTGCTCGGGTCAAAGCGGAGCGCGGACGTGTTCGGGGGTTCCTGGGTAAAAAGGGTTGAGGAGTCGCCACCTAATTATTTTTACGGTGAATTAGGACACCTAAATATTAAACTAAATGCTGCAATGTAAACTCCAATTTTAAGGTCTGCGAAACTAGTGAGATTCTAGGTAAGGGTTCTTTATTATCCTAAAGGGAAGGGGTTAGGCATCCTTTAAGATCCGCTAACTTGCGGTTATCCGGTAAAACTCATGTTTAATTATTGCTAGAAAAATACATGTTTTACAAATATAATAGATAAAAGATGTTTGCAAATATGATGCATTTTATACAAGTAAATATGATGCATTTTATACAAGTACGTATTCGGATGACATAAAAGAAAGATACATGTAAAGTTTTTAGAAAACATGCATTTGTGACAATAAATTCTTTATAATGCCAAAGAAGCGAATCTTTCGAAAATCAACAAGTTGCAAAAATAATAATAAAAAGATAAACTTATTTGTACAATTAATTAAAGCAAATAAAGATGACAAGAGTTGTTTTAAAAATCTTGAATAAGCGTGACGAGCCTAAAATAAATAAACTAGCGAAGGATTTCTAAGTTTGCGAGCCTACAAATAAAATAAGCTAGCGACGGGTTTCAAATCTTAAACTAACCTATGAATAAATCCTAAGTTTGCCTATTCTAAGCATTTCAATAATTACATAAGTGCGATAAATAATATTACAATACAAAGCGAGATAAAAGCTGAATTAAAGAAAGAAATAACAATAAATAAACTCCGAAGAATATTTGTCGTTATTTTGCTTTAATCCCTATAGTATCAAGAACAAACGGTTAGAAACATATAAATACAAATAACTTCATATCCGTATTCAAAACAGTGAATGTTTTGATCGCGGAGGGCTCAGACTTAAATTTTGAAAAGAACATTCCAATCACGTCGTGGCTGCAAACATATGACTAATGTAGTTTATTTTTGATTGCCTCGCCTACTAAACGTGTTGGTCTCTCGGGTGAAATAGAAAAGATCACTATAATCACGTCGTGGCTGCGAATATATAACTTGTTGGTTATTTTAGTCACCTCGCCTACTAAACATGTTGATCTCGGATAAAAGGTTTAAGTCTTCATCCTTGCCCAGAAGTTATATTTTATATAGAAAAATACATAGTTGGCAATTGAATAATAAAAGAAGCAATTTTTTATGAAAAAATCTTTCAAGGTTGCAAATATGATAGAATGCAAACCTTATTTTTTAGGATTAAAGAAAATGAATAATAGATAGCCAAATTATTTTTGAAAGATATTAAAGCATGCATAACGAACCTAAAAAATAGAACAAAGTAACTAGAGGCTAAGTTTGGAACACACAAGACGGTCCTAAACAAATAAAGCTAGCGGTTGGTTTTCAATTTCAAACGATCCTAAGAAATAAACTAACGGCAGTTAGACTATCCTATTCATTCATCTATTCGCGGCCTAATTATTCTAAGCATTCTAACAATCACACAAGCATTAAAATAATTATTACATGCCCAAGAATAGAAATAACGAAATTAAAGAATAATAATAAAAGAGGAAACTAGGGAGGATGATGATGTCATCCCGCCCTATTTGTGTAGAAATTCCGAGGCCGGAGAATGCAAGGAATGTGAATGTGGTTCTTCATTTTGGACGAAGTCATGATGAGTCTCATAACGAGACTCTTCGTTACTCCCGATGCATTTCATGTAAATAAAAGAAAAAGAAAAGGATTAGTAGACGGAACGAAAATATCAACACATGAATATGCATACATACACGAAATATACAACATTAAATGTACATAGGAATGAATATTCATGGCCTTCTATTCTACATATACTTAAGACATTATTTTTTCAGATTTTGGCACATTAAAGTAGCCGAAGAAAGACTATATGATAACACAACCGATTCTAAATTTAAACAAAAATAAAAGAGGCAAGGAAGACCAATGTATAAATTATGTATACATACATAATAAATTCCGTTGGACTAATATTAATTCTTAAAGAAGCATAACATTCATAAACTTAAGCTAAACGCACATACTATTATATTAAACATGGATAATATATTCCTTTTAAAATTGCACATATTAATCTAGAATATAACATGTAAATATCGTCATTTGAATCAATTAAAGTATGCTCATTTGTTTGATTTAAAGGCAGCGACCAAACTACAACATACAATAATTTTGAATATCAACAAATCGTTAAGTGTCCTAAGAATATTTAATCACGTCGTAGCTCTTCCAAACACATATTAATCTTACATTATCCGTATTGCACTTAATAATGAACCCAAGATGCCTTACTAAAGCTAATGACAATAATTAGCTAACCAACACATTGAGGTAATATCATCTATCACATATCAACATCAAAAATCAGAAATCAGAAATATACCAATGACGTATATACAAAACGTCTCATTATCATATCAATTAATCAAGACTACATTATTTAGCAAAATATCATACTAAATCAAGCATAAACAACACAATCAAATAAGCTTTAAGAAAGATAGAAGAATTGGAACGAGTCTAACCTTTTCCGGGTAGCGAACCGAGACGTGTTTTGAATCGTCGAATCCGCTCGGAAATGTTGGAATTCTGATTTGTTGTAGATTTTTTGAATTCTGATTTTTTCTGGAAATGAGACTTTGTTTTTCTGATTTTCGGATGTTTGAACCCGACCCGGCAGTGACCCGACCCGGCAGTGACCCGACCCGGAACAAAAAAAAACAGTAAAAATAGCTAAAAATTCAGATTCTTCAACACCAAAAACCAATAATTTTCGACCTATATTTTCGGAATCTTTAAGTTGAAGAACACATGCAAGAACAAAGAAGTGTTCTTAAGAAGATTTCGGATTTTTTAGTGAAGAACAACACAAACAAATACAATACAACCAAAACTTAAACCTAACTTTTAAATTAAAATTGACCTTAAGCAAGAAAAAAAAACCTTTTTCAATCCCAAAAAATCCTCCTGCCGAAACAGTGCAAAAGGGGGGGTTTTATAGGTCTCAAACTTGACGTTCAACCCCCCCATACCCCCCTTTCAACTTTGAGTTCGAATTTCAAATTAAAGGGAAACGTTGATGATTTTGGAGACGGTTTTTTAGGGGATAGGGTAGGTCTGAAGTGACAAGTGAGGGGTGTGGGAGTGTCGAGGTTGGTGGCGGAGTGGGTGGTGGCGGGCGAGGTGACCGGTCGGATGGGGGTATGGGGCGGCGGCCGAGGGTTTTCGATTTGGGGGTGTTTGAGATTTTTGGGGTTTTTGTTTTATTTTGGTTTAAAAAGGGGAAAGGGGGCATGGGTCGGTTTTTTTTTTTGGGCCGGTTTGGGTTTGGTGGGGTTTTAATTGGGTTTGGGTTATTGAAATTTGTGTTGGGTTAGGCGGGTGGTTTTGGGTGGTGGATGTTTTGAATAAAGGGAAGGGATGTTGGGCAGTAGAGTTGGGTTGAAATGAGAGAAGGGGTTTTGGGGTTGGGCGAATGGGTTAGTGAGTATTGAAATTTGGTGGGAATTTAATTTGGGGATTGGGCTTGGACGAAAAAAAATGGGTTTTAGTTTAGGTTGGGTAGAAATTGTATTGGGTTGGAAAAATGAAAATGGGTTATGGATAAAATATAAAAAGGGGTTTAATATTAAAAGAAAATATATATATATATATATATATATATATATATATATATATATATATATATATATTTTGTAAAAGATGTGAATTATTAAAAATAACATACCGATGTGATAATAATAAAAAATATAATATTTGCGAAATGTTTAATGCTTAATAAAAGGAAAATACGGTGCAATTTTGCGAGAATAAAATAACATAGAATTTTCGGATAACTTATGATTATTATAAAAATGCAAACGATATAAAATATGCGAATAATAATAATAATAATACGAAGATATATGCCTATATTTTAAAATTATTTTGAAAGTGCCAAAATATTAAAAATTACGAATAAAATCATAAAAGATGGGACAAAATTGGGTGTCAACATATACGAATCCACTAATTGTGATCCACTGATAGTTTGAGCTTCGGCAAGGGCGAAACAATGGCTAATGCATAGCTACTAGATGCAGAGATTGTTGTGTTCCTCGATGGAACAGTAATTCAACATGGTATCAGAGCCGGAGATGTGATGATGTAGGTTGAGGAAATTTCTGGTGCATGCAAGAGGAAATTCGAGAAATCTACACATCAACAGAAATTGGTGAGTGACAATCAATTGGATCAGAAATACATAGATCTATGATTGTTTTTTTTTTTGGAATTGGAGCATGCATTGATCTGATTTGAGTTCCTGGATTTCTATGGTTTTCTAGCTGTGCATTGTTACATTAATCTAATTTTCTGATTACAGAAATTTTATATATGTGATAACAAGCAATCTAGAATAATAAGTAATGGAAAATACTGGAGAGGAACTATCAAGTGAGACCACAACAATGACAGTGAACATATACCACAATCATCCATTATACTCATTTCCATCTGATGCCTCAGGATCATTATCAGTAGGTGTCATATTGAATGGAATTGACAACTACACATTATGGAGTAGGGCAATGAAGCTAGCCTTGTTGGGAAAGAACAAAATAGGCTTTGTAGATGGAACAATGAAGAGGGAAGCCTTTCAGGTTGATATGGCAAGACTATGGGACAAATGCAATGCTATTGTTGTCTCATGGTTGATGGAAAATGTGAACAAAAGCCTATTCAGTGGCATGTTGTTCAATTCTCACACCGTTTGGGAAGAATTGAAGGAAAGATTTGACAAAGTAAACAGTGCAAGAGCTTTTCTGTTACATAAAGAAATTTTACATTGGGGCATGGAACTATGCCAGTCTCAGTATACTGTACCAAGCTTAAGGACTTTTGAGATGAATATGACTCAATTATGCCACCACCTGCTTGTTGTCCCAAGTCAAAAGAATTCATCAATCACTTACATTATCAGAGAATGTTACAATTCTTAATGGGACTGAATGAAGGTTACAATCAGGCTAGGAGTCAAATTCTCATGATGCAGTAAATACCCAGCCTAAATCAGGTGTATGCAATGATCAATCAAGAGGAAAGTCAGAGAATAGTTGCATGAAACAATAGAATGATGCAAGATACAACTGAATCATCTGCAATGTTCACAGCTAAGAATGGGATAGTAAGAGGTGGAAATGGAGTCCCAAGACAGAAAAAGTCATATAACCCAAGTGCATATTGTGATTTCTGTCATGGAAGATGTCATTTTAGACAAGATTGCTACAAGTTGATGAAGTGTGACTTATGTCACAAGACAGGACATGTGCAAGATGACTGTTATAGACTCAATGGATATCCTGAGAATTTTAAGAGCAAAGCCAAGAAGGCATATGCTGTGACAGGAAATGATGTGTCATTGGAATATATTGGAAAAGAAAATGAGTCATACCAAAACAATCAGAGACATTTGCAGAAACAACAGATGAGTTTCTTTGTTGAAGACTATGGTCATAACCAGGAAGTTCAATCATTACTCAGGCAACTGACACCTAGCCAGCACCAACAACTTCTTAACCTGCTAAATGAGAAAGCAGAAACTAAGGCAATTGCTAATACAGCAGGTAAAGGTTTTTCTGATACTGAAGCATTAGTAAGGTGGATTGTAGACTCAGGAGCAACCAATCACATGGTTGGTGATCAAAGTCACTTACAGAGTAAATATTTGGCAGAAAATACAGGGAATGTGCATCTACCAACTGGTGACTCTGCCAAGGTGTCACGCATTGGTGATTGTCATCTTGGAAAAGGTGATATTCTTAAAAATGTATTATGTGTACCAATATTCAAGTTTAACCTTACGTCAATTTCAAAAGTAACCAAGGAGTTGAATTGTAGTGTTACTTTCTTTCCAAAATATTATATTTTTCAGGATCTCTCATATGGGAAGGTGAGGGGGATTGGTAATGAAGAGGAAGGGCTATACATGGTGTGTTTGGACACACAAAATAAAAATGAGGACCTGATGAAGTGCATGGCAACAACTCAGTCTCTTGATGCAGTGACTTGGCACCAAAGGTTATGTCATGTACCTATGAGTGTTTTAAAAAAGATTTCATGTTTTAGAAATAATAATTCTCTTGTTTTGGATAAGTGTGAAATATGTCCTTTGGCTAGACAAACAAGAGTCCCATTTCCTGTCAGCACTAGTAGGAAAACTAAGGTTTTTCAATTACTACATATTGATATATGAGGTCCTTACAAAGTAGAAATATATAATGGAATGAGATATTTCTTGACAATTGTGGATGATTTCTCTAGATGGATATGGGTATTTTTAATGAGGTTAAAATCTGATGTGGTCACAGTACTGAGAAATTTCTTTGTTGAGATCGGTACTCAGTTTGTGAAACTAAAATCCAAAGAATAAGGTCATAGAATGGAACTGAGTTCTTCAATCATAGTTGTAAAGAATTGTTTGCACAACATGGTGTGATACATGAAAGTTCATGCCCATATTCACCACAACAAAATGGTGTAGTAGAGAGAAAACACAGACACATATTGAAGACAGCTAGAGCCATAAAGTTTCAGGCAGGCTCACCAGATAAGTTTTGGGGTTTTTGTGTGGAAGGAGTTGTTTATGTTTTGAACATAATTCCTTCCACAGTTATAGGTAATAGATCACCTTATGAGATGTTGTACAACAAGACACCATCACTTTCTCATCTAAGAGTGATTGGATGTTTATGTTTTGCAACTGTCCTAGTAAGGCAGGACAAGTTTAGTCCAAAAGCAGTGAGGGTTGTGCTCATTGGCTATGTTACTGCACAAAAGGGCTACAAGCTATATGACATGGAGAATAGAACAGTGTTTATGAGCAGAGATGTAGTGTTTATGGAGACTGTTTTTCCTTTCAAATGAGGGACTGATGATATCATCAATCACATTAGGTCACATGAACATTTTTGCTTTGATGATCTAGTTCATCATCAGACAGTCAGAATTCCTCAGACTGTTTCACATGAGCCAACTGTTGGGCTATCAAGTGCCTACCAAGGAGATACATTACTAGATACACTAGATGTGGTTCAGGATATATGCATCAGGGATGATATTCAGCAAAGGGATATTGGGAATGATCATCCACCAACCAGTGTATCAGATTTAAATGCTAGGAGGTCTACAAGAACTAGTAAGCCTCCCATTTGGCATAAAAACTATGTTACCAAGCATGGATCATCAAATTGTTTGTATTCCATCTATGATGGAGTGTATTACACTAGACTGTCGCCCAAGTACCAAAGTTTTGTAGCTCATCTTTCAGACAATGTTGAGCCATGTTCTTACTTGGAAGCTGCAAAGAATAGAAGGTGGGTTGAGACAATGAAGGCTGAGATTAAGGCTTTGGAAGACAATGGTACATGGAAACTGGTGTCACTTCCAGAAGGGAAGAAGGCTATAGGTTGCAGATGGGTGTATAAAATTAAATACAAGGCAACATGAGAAGTGGAAAGGTATAAGGAAAGACTTGTTGCAAAGGGATACAGTCAGAAAGAAGGATTGGATTATCAGGAGACATTTTCACCTATAGTCAAAATGTCTACTGTGAGGTCAGTGATCTCTATTGCAGCAGCCAAACAATTGGTAATTCACTAGATGGATGTATATAATGTTTTCTTACGGGGATATTTATATGAAGAAGTTTATATGACAGTACCAGAAGGATTTAATGCCAATAATGGGAAGAAACAAGTATGCAGGTTGCTGAAATCCCTATATGGTTTAAAACAAGCATCAATACAGTGGAATATCAAACTCACCACAGCCCTGATTGCTTCTGGTTTCCAGCAAAGTCATAGGGACTATTCTATGTTCACCAAACATGAGAATGACATCATTGTGGTTATATTAGTGTATGAGATGATCTATTGATTACTGGAGATAACATATCACTTATTCAGTCCACAAAAGAAGCCTTAAAGTCAGCTTTCAAGATAAAGGATTTAGGAGAACTTAGATATTTTCTTAGTATAGAGTTTGCAAGAAATGCTCAAGGCATACTAATGCACCAAAGAAAATATGCCATGGAGCTTGTTTCAGACTTGGGATTGTCAGGAGCTAAACCTACATCTTCACCCATGGATATGAATATGAAGTTTACTACTGTTGAATTTGATCAGCATGATATGGTTGCATCAGTACATAAAGATCCCAAGTTGCAGTCAGATCAGCCTCTGCCTGAACCTACTGCTTATAGGAGGCTGATTAGAAGACTGTTATACTTGACAAATACAAGACCAGATATTGCTTTCTCAGTCCAATGTTTGAGCCAATTCATGCAGGCTCCCAAAGAATCACATATGGAGGCAGGACTGAGACTTGTGAGATACATCAAACAAGAACCAGGCTTGGGAATTCTCATGGCTAATTCCAGCACATAAGATTTGAGGGTGTTCTGTGATGCAGACTGGGCATCTTGTGTCAGCAGTAGGAAATCAGTGACATGATACATGGTCTTTTTTGGCTCCTCACCGGTTTCATGGAAATCCAAGAAGCAAGATATTGTGTCCAGAAGCTGATTATAGAGCAATGGCAACATCATTAGCTGAGGTGATCTAGCTTGTTGGTCTTTATCAGTAGATTGGAGTTAAGATCTAGACACCAATCTCCTTGTACACTGATAGCAGGTTTGCCATTCAGATTGCAGCCAATCCAGTGTTCCATGAACGAACTAAACATATTGATATCGATTGCTATTTTATAAGAGAGTAGATTCAGAAAAGGTTGGTGTCTACTGCATTCTTGTCCTCTGCAGAGCAGTCAGCAAATATGTTAACCAAGGCTTTTGGTCGACCTCAACACCTTTATTTGATGTCCAAGCTAGGGATGAAGAACATCTTCATGCCCCCTAGCTTGAGGGGGGGGGGGTGTAAAAGAATTAGTGGAATATGATCATGATGGAACACCATAAGGAGCATGGATGGGATCAAAAGTTTGTTAGGAGTTATAAATTTTGTTAGGAGTTTGTTGATGGTTGTTAGGGAAGTTAATATGTTTGTTAGAAGTTAGTTTTTGATTAGTTAGAAGAAGTTAAATATCTCATAGAATATTCTAGACAAGTGTTAAGAGTATGTGTATAAATATACATGTAATATGGAACTTGAGTAATAAGAGTTCATTTTCCCTTTCTTCCCCATTCACTCTCTCTCCACATTTCTTTCTCCTTTTCACCTCTCTTTATCTCCCTCTCTTTCTCTCTTCTTCTCATCTACGAATCAATCTTCTTCTTATATAATCTTTCTTCGTTTGTGTTCCTATTCTCCACACATTGTATATACGAATCCACTGATAGTTTGAACTTCGACAAGGGCAAAACAGTGGCTAATGCAGAGATTATTGTGTTCCTCGATGGAACAGTAATTCAACATACACAACATTGTTTTATTAAAAAAAAAAAAGACCATTCACAAATTGACAGAAATACATAACACGTGAATTCGTTGGTGGGGTTATATAACCTTAATAATTCATGTCAAGAAATGCATTAGCTCTGCAAACTCATTCCAAGACAAGGTTTGAATTATGTTAGTTCCTCAACCAAAGACAAATGTCTATTTTGTATAGGTTGCTAGACAAACTACGAAAACACTTATTTATTTAAAAATAATATTGTCATTTTCAAATACAACCCTCAAATTTACTTTAAAAAGCGAACTCCCGAACAATAAACATTCTCCCTTCCTATCCGACCTAATGTACCAACACCAAAATAACTTAAAAACATTTCTCTAATTGCTTACCTACTTTCCTCCTACCTCATGATCTTCTCCAAAAAGCATTCCTATAATAATGGTCATGATCAAGTCCTCGAACCACTATCTCATTTCTATTTTAACGATATTTGAAGAATCAATCATCTTTTCCTTCGACCACCTTTCATATGTTTGTTTGATGCATCATGTATGTTTTCAATTTGATTTCTCGCAAATGTCAGAAGTATTTCTACATGTTGATTGGAGAGTAAATCAAGTACGTATCTTTTTTTATTTCTCACCAATAAGGGCCATAAGTGCCCAGCACAAAAGGTACATAATTGTAGCCCAGGAGTTCTAGTGTCAGCGCCTTAGGTTGAAAAACTTCTCTAATGGGCTGGTCTTTAATTTTTGTCCTCTAGCAATCAAACTTAACTTATGAGATATCATGATGCGGAAAATAAACTTATACTCAGCGAAAAGATTCTGTTATGAGAGACAAAATTAAAGACCAGCACAAAATAGGGCCATAAGTGCCAATGACCCTAGGTTGGTTCGCCAGTAGTTAAGCAATCTTGGGTTATCTTCCAATCATTCACCACTAAAGCTTGATGGGCTCCAAATTTAACTGTTAAGGTTGGCCCATATTTGTCTTCCATGAGCCCAAATATTTTGTGAGGCAGCCCTGATCCACTGAAAAGGTTAAGATGGTCAATTAAAGGACACGCACCAGCAACTTTAGGGGGCGGTTAACGTTGCCTTTTATGTGAGAGAAAATTCCTAAAAGAATATAAATGAGAAAAATTCCAAAAATAGACGCAATTTCCAAAAAATTCCACGTGAAAAGTGAAACTAAGGTCAGCTAAATGGGCCTGAGGCATGTACATTCAAAGCTATTGAAAAATGTGATTCTTAGCATCCATTTACAGCTTGGAAGAAATTACATTGATTTTGATATATCAAACTAATCAAATGTTTTCTACTTGGAAAAAATTCAAGCGATGTAGTTACGCTTGAGAGAATGACAGCAAAGACGTCGACAAAAAGGAAAATTTTTGAGAGTTTAAGAAGTCATGCATATAATATCCTTTCAAGCTGAATAAATCTAGGGGCAAATTCAAGTTGTGAGTAGTTATGCGTGCAAATGAATTTAGTAGTTTTCATTTAGACATTATAATCTTGAACCCAAATAATTCAAATCTTGAGAAGGTAAAGTAGGCTTAATGTCACGATTACAACTTACAAGTTGAAATTTCCATTGTTGGACTCTAGAAATAATGTCATCTCCATGACCAAGATGACTTCAATAGTTACTTCGACAATCACATTTCAAATGTGGGAATTTTGATGTTTCGTTTATTATATATTTTCACTTCCATATTACAAACTAGCATACAACAGTGGCACGAGCACAAACTTCGTCAACATTTCATTCGTAAAGAACGAGAGACAAGCGTGGAGCAAGGAGAAATTCGAGCGGAGTAGCTTTGAAGATTGTCAATCCAGAGCTTTCACTCATATCAATTGCTTCATCCGAAGGCCTCGTCATGTCAAACCCCTGTAACAACACAGCCAATACAAAGGGCAACACTTGAAGGGCCAAAGAAATTCCACTTCCACTACCAAATGGAATCAACTCAAAGTGATTTTTGTTAGGATATCATCAATCATATCCTCCCAAATCATCTCATATCTCCCAAAATCATCTCACGTCAATTGTAATTATTAGTAATACATAATTTAGGATATGATGATGATATGATGGTAAATTAATATCACATAATTATGGTATGATTAGATATGTCTTCCATGAGTATTTCATTCCAATGTTATCCTATATATACAATGCCTCTGCTAAGCTACAGTAATGTGTTGGATCACTGTATGGAGTACCTGTAGAGCTACTCAATTTTGCCTTTGTATCAACCGATGTATAGGACAGTTTGCCGGATGACATACCGGCTTTGTCAATGATCTCCTCGGCATATTTCTTTTGACTGAGAAACAAACCACCTGCATATTGAGTTACAACAATTCCTAAAAAATAATTTAAGGACCCAGATCCTTCATTGCAAATTCTGCTGCAAAGAGGACATAATAGACTAACGAAGTGATGTAGACGATGTCGTGGGAATGATATCATCTAGATACAGAAGGATATATGCCATGTCATTGTCCTTATTATAAATTTACAAGGACTGATCGTCTCGGCCTAATAACATACCCAGTAGCCCTAACCCCCTTACTCGACTTTAGCCCAACATCGGACCATTGAAACCCGTGTCATGCACGAGATTTTTCGGCCCAAACGTCAGTTTAACTTAACGACTTCGGTCCAACCATCCCCACTTCCCAAAAATCCCAAAGCAGCCCTATCAGACCCGAATTGGAAAGCTGTCATATTAGACGAAATTGATGCTCTTATTAAAAATAAGACGTGGGAGTTAGTGCCCCATCCATCTAATGTGAACATTATCAGGTTTATGCGAGTTTTCTGTCATAAAAAGAATTATGATGTCTCATTTGCGAGATACAAAGCCTGTCTTGTTGGTGATGGCAGGTCTCAGCAGGTTGGCGTGGATTGTGGTGAAACATTCAGTCTGGTGGTTAAGTCAACAAACTATTAGGACTGTTCTTAGCCTAACAGTGTCTAAATCCTGGTCCATTCATCAGCTGGATGTCAAAAATACATTTTTACATGGCCATATACAGGAGACAGTCTACATGCACCAACCTTTGGGTTTCTGAAATCCTACATATCCGGATTATGTTTGTCTGTTGAAAAAATCTTTGTATGGTTTGAAACAGGCTCCCCGGGCGTGGTATAACATGTTTACAAGTTTTGTATCCACACTAGGTTTCTCACACAACAAGTCCGATCAGTCATTGTTCATTTATAAGAATGGCAATGACATGACATATATCATTATATATGTAGATGACATCATTATCATAACATCGTCTACATCACTTCGCCAGTCTATTATGTCCCTCCTTGCAGCAGAATTTGCAATGAAGGATCTAGGTCCCTTAAATTATTTTTAGGAATTGTTGTAACTCAATATGCAGGTGGTCTATTTCTCAGTCAAAAGAAATATATCGAGGAGATCATTGACAAAGTCGGTATGCCATCCTACAAACAGTCCTATACACCGGTTGATACAAAGGCAAAATTGAGTAGCTCTACAGGTACTCCATACAGTGATCCAACACATTACCGCAGCTTAGCAGGGGCATTACAGTACCTTACTTTCACGAGACTTGATATCTCGTATGCGGTTCAAAAAGTATATTTGCATATGCATGATCCAAAAGAATAGCATATGGGGGCTCTCAAGCGAATCTTGCGGTATGTTAAGGGTACTCTCCATTTTGGATTGCATTTGTACAAGTCCTCCATTTCGAGTCTTTCATCTTATACAAATGTTGATTGGGGTGGCTGCCAGGATACCCGCCGGTCCACCTCTGGTTATTGTGTATTTTTGGGAGACAACCTCATTTCATGGTCGTCAAAACGAGAGCCGATGATGTCTCGATCAAGCGCTGAAGCAGAATACCGAGGGGTCGCCAATGTGATTGTTGAATCATGTTGGCTCAGTAATCTTCTTTTAGAGCTCCATAGTCCAATTGAAAAAGCAACAGTGGTCTATTGTGATAATGTGAGTGCGATATACTTATCCGATAATCCAGTCCAGCATCAACGCACAAAACACATAGAAATGGATATATTTTTTGTTCGAGAAAAGGTTGCGCGTGGACAAGTCCGTATTTTTCATGTACCGTATCGATATCAGATCTTCCGCGCGTACTATTTGATGATTTCAGGGACAGTCTCAGCATACGAGAACCTCCAGCTAAGACTACGGGGGACTGTTAGGATATCATCAATGATATCCTCCCAAATCATCTCTTATCTCCCAAAATCATCTCACACCAATTGTAATTATTAGTATCACATAATTTAGGATATGATGATGATATGATTGTAAATTAGTATCACATAATTAGGGTATGATTAGATGGGTCTTCCATTATTATTAGTCTTATTACACTTATATATATATATATATATATATATATATATATATATATATATATATATATATATATATATATATATGATAACATTGAAATGAAATACTAATGGAATTCACTTCCTTCAATTTCCTCTAACATCAACATCTTTGTGTGTTGTCAAAAACCTTTTTGGCTTAAACTCGTGAGGATTAGGCCATATATTAGGATCATGATGAATTTCCATACGTTCACTAATAAGCGAGTTCCATTTGGTATATCGTAGCTACTAACAACACAATCTTCTATGGACTCGTGGGGGTAACAAGAGTGGTCCTGCTGGATATAAACGTAACAATAGCTTGAGCACATGAATGCAATCAAACGCATCATTCGGTATATTCAGGGGACACTAGACTATGGGTTGCACTTGTATCCTTCCTCTACATCCACACTTGTCTCTTACACGGATGCTGATTGGGGTGGTTGTCCCGACACCAGACGGTCGACTTCTGGCTATTGTATGTTCCTCGGCAACAACTTGGTCTCATGGTCGTGGCGTCGGGCAACTCTATCACGCTCAAGTGCGGCGAGAATATCGAGGGGTAGCGAATGTGGTCTCGTAATCATGTTGGCTACGTAATTTGCTTTTGGAGCTTCATTGTCCCATTCAGAAGGTAACCTTGGTATATTGCGATAACATTAGTGTCATTTACCTTTCAGGTAACCAGTTCAACACCAGCGCACCAAGCATATCGAAATGGAGATTCACTTTGTCCGTGAAAAGGTTGCAAAGGGTCAAGTTCGCGTATGCCATGTCCCGTCTCGTTATCAAATTGCGAACATTTTTACAAAGGGTCTACGGCGGTTCTCTTTGAAGATTTTAGGGACGATCTCGGCGTTAGAAGACCGCCCGCTATGACTAAGGGTGTGTTAAGCGAGTCCAGAAGAAGCAGTCTAAGCTGCCTCTCGGCCTCAAAGAGTAAAGAGCCCAGCCAAAGACGCCCAGCTTGTTGCCAAATCTTTAGTATTAAGGAAAGTATATTATGTGCATATTGTAGTATATTTGTTACCTAGATTAGGTTATACACTTACCATAATTAGGATATACACTTACCATATTGTATAGTTAGAATTATGGTAGGAGAAGGTTTGGAACTTGTATATATATCTATTCAATCAATGAAAATAATCAAGGGGATTATTTCTTTCACATTGTATGCATCTCTTTTTAAACATTGGGTATATCATGTTTGATTACCATATATATGGTGTTTTTCTTATCTTTTCAATTGTTAGATGAGAGGCAGAGCATAAACATTTTGTCATTTCTTTTAGTTATTGACAGGTAGGAAACTTGATCTCACTGCATAAAATTTAGATAACAGTGTGTTGCTTTTGAATATACACGAAATTACACCTCTCTAAGCTTGATTTTGTAAAAGAGCAGGAGATCTGACATTATGCAAGAATTGATAAAAATACAATGACGAGCCCTCATGTTTGCGGATCGTTCTCATTTCCATTCCAAGGCTCTTCACATGACTACTAAGATTCACTGCCTTAGTGAATGTATACGTTCTTTCAGTTTAACTTAACAACACACTATTTCCATATAATGGTCTTCCTTTTTAGGCTAAAAGTGATGCATTGGGTAGCTAATTTTCATTTCTCTAATGTTTGGCCAGTTAAGTAAGAAGCTGTATATAGTATACTTGAACAAAATGATCATGTGGACATTCATAAACAGGTGCAGAAATGTCCTGCTTTATGTTATGTATTTTATTAATACTACTCTAATATTTTAAATGCTTATGTATTAGTTGGCATTACGCATTCAATCTTGTGTTGAGTTGTAGTCCCTACATATTAACAAAGGCTTGAAGAGAAAATTGGATGAATGCTCAAAGGATTCACAACAAGATGATGATACCAATCAAGAAAATTGGCAAGTTTTAAACTAAATGGAGTTCAAGAAAGCCAAAGATATTGGTACACTTCTCTCCTTTTTCATGATGTTTTGTTTCTCCAAAATGATCAACTTTACGTTTCATTTTTAAGAGGGAAATATCAAGGTCGACAACAAGACACCTGGTTATGGTAGATCAACTTAACGGATGAAAGAAACATACATCATGAATATTGTTTTAAAAAAATATTAGGTGAGATAGCTTATTTACATATTTGTACCTCATGAAATAAGTAAAATATCACATAGATCTAATTAAACTTTGACAGTTCATCTATGTAGGTTTAGACAATATCATCTTGATCTTGACAAACAAGTTAGCATATGACAATCCACATTGATCATTCACATAAACTTGTACTTTATTCTTTTATGTACAATTATTTACTCAAATGTTTAATTTTGATAATATTGATATTATTTTAGAATAAAAGTACTATATAATGTTGACTTGATATGAATTTTTAATCAGGTATGTAGGTTTAGACAATATCATCTTGATCTTGACAAACAAGTTAGCATATGACAATCCACATTGATCATTCACATAAACTTGTACTTTATTCTTTTATGTACAATTATTTACTCAAATGTTTAATTTTGATAATATTGGTATTATTTTAGAATAAAAGTACTATATAATGTTGACTTGATATGAATTTTTAATCAGGTTTCTGTGAATGATCAATGTGGATTGTCATATGATAACTTGTTTGTACTAACCTGATTAATATATATATATTATGTTTTAATCAGGTTAGTACTTTTATTATTTGTCTTATGCTTTTGTAGGAATTGTAGAAAATATAATAACCTCCTATTGCTTTTTATTTTATTTTTTTATATAATGTTGACTTGATATGAATTTTTAGAGAGTAATATGATCAGTGAGAATACACATAACAGCCCCAATTTATTTAGTATTGAGACGTAATTATAACTTTTATATCCTAAAATTTATCACCAAGAAGGTATAAAAGAAATCTAAAAATATAAAGATTGGAGTACTTGTTACTTGTTAGTAATATTGCCATTTTATGCTAATGCCTATCCTGATTATTTGTGGTGCTAGATATTTCTTAAAACTGTTTCCGCTCATTAATCTTTGAGCCTGAAACTTCTAAATATGGTCAAATTCATAGTAATGGAGCTCTTCCCACCAGATAGAATCATTTAGAAAAATTATAAGGATACATATATACTTAGGGGAAGGAAATCATTGGACACATCAAGTTTTGTCACCGTCTAGAATGATATCATCAACTGCATGATAGATCATGAGTAAGCATTTTTGATAACAAGAGAAGAGTTTGTTACGAGTCCTACATCGGATATGGAATAGGAACATGGACTCCTTATATTGACTTGGATAACCCTCACCCTACAAGCTAGCTTTTGGGGTGGATCTTGGGTCTAACTCAACCCCAAAAGCTAGCTTGTATGGTGAGGATTGTCCAAGTCCATATAAGAAGTTCATGTTTCCATTTCATATCCGATATAGAACTCCTCACAAGGACCAACTCTTTTAAGTGCATTCAACCGCGAAAAATCAGTAATAAAGAATTCGTTATCCGGTAAGCGAAGGAAAGCAGGTCAAAGCCTGCCAAATTTTATCACCTAACCTTAAAATGATAAAATCAACTAAAATTTTCCCTTTTTTCGTGGTCAAGACAAAATCGAACCGTATTCCTGCAGTCACAGAGAAAACTACAACTAATAACTAGGTCAACGTAATTAATTTTAACTCTACATGATCCAAATTATTAGCACTTGAGAAGAGTTGAATCATTTGAGGATGATCCAGCATGTCCCATTTTCCAGCTTGGCCTTCCTAGTGTAAATTCAAGATTAACCAATTTATCATTAAAAGATGAGTTATCGCCTCTCTCAATACCATCCATCTGCATAAATCCAATCAACATAAAGTTAATACACATATTTATACATAACCTCTATATTCCAATAATTAATGTAACTTACATTTGAGTACATGTGAGGATAAATAGCAAATGGTCTTTCTCTATTTGAGTGGCTCCATGCATTTGGCTGATCAGGCATAAATGACGACGGATCCCTGCTAATTTGATTAAGATAATTAAACAAGTTAGTAAGACAAGAAGATTAATTAGACAGACCATTAGGGTTTATAGACATTTAGGTGGTGGCAATCAAGATTGTGGGCTACATATATACTACTCTATATATCTAACCTAGTAACGTGCATTTTTGTCTGGATATGCTAGGTATATGGACCATTAAGAAATGTGAAAAAGTGAAAACCAAAATGAAGACATAAATGGCATGTTAGAATTAGAAAAAAGATTAGGGCATTAATTAAGAGCATTTAGGCATATGTTTTAGATGATTTAGGGAGACCATAAATGGGTGTGGAGATGGATAAAAGTTTCGAGTTCGAGCTTTGGTGAAACTTCTGATAGAGAGCGGTTTACCCTTAAATGAATTTAAGGGCATTTCAGCGCACTAAACTCCCACTATGCACGGAATCTAAGGAAAGATCGGACTATAAGGATCTAATTAAATGCGAGATTAAAGCAGTGTTTAATGCTCCTATGGATAATTACTTATGATTAATACTACTGAATATTCATGGTTTTCCTACGGCCGTCCATGAATGAAGTCAACAAAGTCCATCCAAAAAGAAGATTGAATTAATAGGTGTCCCGCCACGGAAGGTGAAAATCTGGGTGGATGGTTTAGCTAAAAAAAATTAATAGGGTGAGCATAATTGTATAATATATGGGTTAAATATAGGACCCTACCACTCCAAATTGAAATACACCCAAGTGGCAGTGTGGCACCCTAGGTAGTGTATAATGTGGAGATTTGAGCCAAACGGACTAAAGCTTGACTTTTTAGAAACAAAAAGCTCGCATATAGAGATCGGTGCTTAAATTAACCCCCGTCTTCTTTTACCTCAATAAAAACAAGTGCTTTTCCTTTCAAATAATGTAGTAACTTTAATCCATATGATATGTATTTTGGTTCCTTAAATATACGTAAATTCTAATTTTGATCTTTATAATATATATTCCTTCAATACATTTAACTTTCAATTAATTAAAATATATGTTTTTGGCTCATTTATATAGGAAATGTATTATATTAATTGAACTACTCTAAAACTTTAATCACGACCGTCAATTATGAAGTAATAGTATAAGCTTAACATATCATCACATGAGTGATTAAGTGATAGAACAATTAGTAGTTACTATGAAAAATTTATGAATATATACAAGCAAAGGGATCAAAAGTATAAATTTTAATTAATTAAAGACTAATTGTACGCAGAACTAAAAGTGAAGTTTATCAATAGTTGAGGGATCAAAATGTTATTAACCCTATTTTTCAAATCTACCTTACCGCTCTAATTAGTGTAATTAAGTAGTAAGACTTTTGAGAGAGATAAATGATACAAGTAATATGATACTGCTATAAAAGTCGTGTAACAAAATCTGAAAACAAAGATAATATGAATCGCGGTAGTAATAAATACTAGTAATAGATTTGGAGTTCCTAACTTTATAGCAATAAGATAGGATTTCACACGTTAAAATCACTACTCTCTATACCTAGAAGACCTTATTCATTTTATTCACCAAGCTCAATGTACTTGGAACTATTGAGTATTTAATCACATTTATATATCTCTCCACTATTAACAAAGAGAGACACCATCATGTACAGAAATAAATTCCACGGTCAAGGCATTTTTGTGTGTGTATGTCTGCCTCCTCCACCAATTGATTATTTATTTATCCACATGATGTTATTAATTCGCATCTATAACTATGCCTTAATACCAGTTGTCTACAACTATACTTAGTACACTTATTACGACACATGTTTAAAAATTCGTTAAACAAGAATTAGCTATGGATAATTTCTGTCATATAATAGACATTTTCTATCGCTAACCAATAAAAATTCATCGCTAATCCTATTTAACGTCTTCTGATTATCAAAAACTTATATTAGCTATGAGTTGTTTAGTGGCAGATTAATGATCAATTTCGTAGTTAATTCAGGTTCAGTTTATAATGACATACATATTAAAGAGAAACCGTATTGTATTTGTCTAGTAGCAAGTTTGGTGCTTAACTTTTTCATATGCGTACATGTCAGTAACCCATTAATATATAGTTGCTTGTTTTCCAATTCGCAATGATGAAGGAGATGAAATGCAGCATATTAATTCAAACAAAGAAGATAATAAAATGTAGTTGCAGATGCACTCACCTGATATGAGTCATATTTTGTGGTATTGTGCTTGATAGTGATACTGCATCAATCTCCTCACAAAAATTTTCATATTCATCAATATTTATCCCTTTGTTTTGGTTCACAAATATATTCTCTGCGTGCCCTTTAGCTGCAAATAAATAATCAAATAATAAAATGACTTGTATATCCACTTGCTAAAAAACAGAAATCAGCGACAGACAAATTCTATGGCTAAAAAGCATCAGGCGTCCCTAATCCTATTCAAGACAGATTAACAAAAAAAAATGTGAGCTACGAACAACTTACCGATAGATTAGGGCCTAAGTTCGTAGTGATAATATATGTGCATGATTTATGAATATACAAAATTTCAAAGCTTGCAAACAAAAAGAATGATGGAAGTGAAAAGTACTGGGCTCCCTTTAGGAGATGAAAATTCCAATTATTTACCTGTGGATTTGTCAGTGCTCTTCACTGTTCTATACATCTGCATGTAAACCCACACAAAATGTATTAGACGAAAAAGTCTACATTCCTAAGATTACTTCTTTAGATGCCTTTTTGTCCTAACCCCTTTGTACTCCAAATTCTCCAACACCCCCTACCCCACGCCACCCAACACTGGGGTTTCACATGGATTTTTGCAGTGTAAAATACAAAATATGAAGAGAAAAAAAGAGGTACAAAATATCCATAGCAATCAAATAGAGAGATCCTTTTTCTTCATACATTCAAAAGACTATTGAATAGAAGGGGGGAAAAGTGATGTTACGAACCTGTAAGTGACTCTTCACATGAGCTAAGGTTAGATCCTTCACATTCATCAACTCTAGCACGGATTTTGGTGTTGCTCCTATTTTTCGTTCAATGTAAAAAAAATCTAAATTAATATTTCGGACATTTAAACAATAGTTGAAGTTAGCTATATGAATTTTCATTGTTCGACTTACGTTCGTGTCCACCAAGAAGCTGAACGGTATGAACAAAATGGGCATGTAGAGTTGAAGTCCACCTCATCCTAGGAGCTCTAACGCTTCTTTTCACCCCACTAATCAATCTCGAACTTCTCTTGAAATCACGACCGTATATCTGTGGCTGATAATGCTGGTGATACTGATGTTGATGGTGGTGGTGGTGATGGTGTTGAACATTTACTTGCGCAAACCCTAGACTCAGGGTCGGCTCAAAAGACGGAACTAACGGAAGATTAAACGTTTTTCTTATTTCGGGAAATAGTCCGTTATTTTCGTGGGTCAAATCGCTTCCCCCACTAGCGGTGCTACCGGAATCCGTCGTGGAATCAAATCCCACGACTTGTTTAAACTGATCACTTTTTGAAATACATGACGGTAAGCTGATCTGTAAAGAAAGATCAGGCACCGATGAAACTCCGTCCCTCATATCTATTTTTAGCTGAAAAAGAAGTAAGGGCTATTTAAAAAGGGGTCTCTTGAAAAGAGAGAAATATGAAGCTTAAAATATTTGAGTTGTGATTATGGCATGAGTGCCTTATGATTTGCATGTTCGTGTTTATAAGAAGAAAGAGAGGGGAGGGGTTCAGAATAGGCTTTTTGCTAAAGAAAAAGGTATATAGGGGATAGGGATTAATTGATAAAAGAACTAAAAGTAGAAATGTGCAGATACAGAAGGATCAAACACCTTACAATTTCTGAGAGTAAATGTTTGTTTGAATTTTGGAGAACAAAGAATTAAGGGGTGGGGGCCTGGAGTGGATGTAACCTTTTCGCTACCGGTTCATGTGAACTCATAATTTTAGACACAAGATTATAATTTTTTTGTGTATACTCTATTCTCCTAGATATCACATGTTGAATGATACTAAATATGTAGTTGTTGTGTTGTTGTATATAATATATATATATATTTTTATAACCGTCATTCTCTAAAACAATATTTTACTATAATAATTATATTTTTTTGTGGAATCGATCCTTCATATGTTATGTTCTATTACATGCTTTTTAGAACAACATTTCACTATAAATCTATACTTTTCTATAATAGTTATCCTCGATAATAACATTTCACTATAATAATCATGTGTTCTATGAAGTTGATCCTTCATATGTTATGTTATCTTATATTACATGTTCTTTATAACAATATTTCACTATAACAATCAAAAAATTATTGACTATAGAATTTGACTGTATATGTAAAAATATACTAAATTCTTAATAAGTACTTATTAGATTTTTAACAGAAATTTTCAAAATTGAATGCATTAAATTTAAATTTTGATCCGCCTCTAGTCCCTTTTGCTATTAGCTTTTGGAATTGGGAAAATGGTGTGTAATAAGAGGTGCAGAGATATAATGGATATATTCTGGAAGGGAATGGTTGGAATTCGAGAAAACAAATTAGTGTACTGTTCAATGGAATATTGGGAAAGGAATTGCTCTCTCTCATATACACACATTCTCTTGTTCTCTCTTAAGTGTCCATAGATTGCGACCTAGTATTAAAATTATCTTCTCTGTGCTGTTTTTATTCCATTTGATGTTTATTTTTTGGTGTTTTAGATTTTTTGTCCTGAATTAGCATATTCCAGCAATAATTTTGTGAAAGAGGCTTGAGTGACTGTCGCAGGCCAAAATATCCATTTGACTCCCAATAATTTTAATTTCTGTAATTTGAGAAAGAATGAATAGTCGTGTCTGGTTTAATTTGTGTGATCATAAGATATTTTAAATTTGTAATCTTAAAGATGTCATAATATTTATATAGCTATAAAAAAAATTCATTGAGTGTAAAATAGAAAATTTAAATTAAATTATTTTCAAATTTAAAGAGATTCTTTTTGGAACGGGCAAAAAAATAGTCATCTAACCGGTTGTCTTTTTTTCTTGGTTTTTCCCCTTACTCATAAAATCATTTTGGATACATAGTCCATTTGTGTAATATTTTTCCCTTTTCTATAAATTCTACAATGAATTTCATGTCTTTTTCCCTTTAATTTACTCATAAAATCATTTTGGATACATATCCATTTGGTGTTTTTTCGTGTTTTTGATTAGATATATAGTCATAATGGAAAATAATTAAGGACTATTTGACATTCCCGCTATGAATTTTGAGGTTGACTACATAAGCTGCAAATTCAAAGAGGAACAGAAAATCACGGTTATTAATTAGGCAAGAGTTTCAAGTTTGACACAGTGAAGGATTATATTATTACTACTCCA
The DNA here is from genome assembly GCA_029783415.1 of Anisodus acutangulus. Lineage (NCBI taxonomy): Eukaryota > Viridiplantae > Streptophyta > Magnoliopsida > Solanales > Solanaceae > Anisodus > Anisodus acutangulus. Next base: position 4,105,488 of record CM056503.1, read on the forward strand.
TAGTCCATGCACAAAAAAGCCAGGTTAAATTGTGAGTCCTTAATTAGTCCCCTGCGAACAAGGCACAAGCCCATTTAATTTCTTCCATGCCTAAATCTTATTAGCATTGCTGTCTGTTGGAGAAGCAGTATCGTCATGAGTTACTAGTAGTAATACTAATACCCTGTAATGCATTGAGACCTTCCAATTATTCATCGATCTCTCCATCTTTATCACACTACAATTTACACAAGTGAAAGAATAGTAATGACATAAATACATTTCTTTTTCCACGTTGGATAGATCTATTTGCTCCATAAATATTTTAATTAATTAATTTGGCTAGTTTGTTCCTCTCATAAAATTGTAGGATTTAAATCTTATTAATATCTTCCTCTTTTCCCCATTCTCTTTTGTCTGTTCCTCATAAATTAGAAAAAGAAAAGAATAATTTCATTAAGATGCTGTCTTTGAGCATATATACCTTACTAGAAATTTCAATGCTATCCAAATCCAGTCACGGGATAAATTTGGACTAGTTTTGGAGGTGAGCATGGCAAAAAAACAAAGGAGCTTAGTGAAAAGATATTTATTTATACTCGACGTTTGAATTGAGCCGACGAATATAGACATGTATCGTCTCTATATTTGGTGTAAATAAGTCTTGTTTTTGTATTTAGAGTAGAAACATTAAAGAATGTTGGTGTACAAGTGCGAATTGCCACAAGTAACGGGGTTTAGTCATAGACGTCAAGAAGGAAATGAGAGTATAAGAAAATAGGTTGGATTGTCAGAGGGTTGGCTAGGACTTTCGGCGACACCGGCGCCTCAGTCCCACGTGTATCTGACTCATTTTTCATATTTCTCAATTAACATCTTAGTCTAAGTCTCTAATATATCAATCAACACTTTCTTTTTCGAGTCAAAATCAAAGACAAAATATTCTTGAGAGAGGTCGTACGTAGTAAGGAAATTAGTGTAACTCTGTTAGTGAATTTTGCTTAATCCTCAAACCATTATCTTAGAGCTATATATAAATTCATAGGGACAACTTCGTTGATGTTAAATTCATTTTAGCGCATTTCATAAAATTACTGGAACAAAAAATCATCGAAATGAAATAGCTTTCTTTTAATCTAATTATCTTGAATGGAAAAGAAAAGACAAAGAAGAGGAGAGGAGCCTAGGAATTGGTTGTGCCAGAAAGCCAAAAACACTTGCGTTTAAAGGACTACAAATACAAAAATGATAGTATATAACAAATACAGATAGAGTATTTCGTGAAATGGAGTAATGTTTTTAATAGGCAACACCAATATTCCCTCTCCGTGTCCAAATATTCCTCAGTATTGGACTTACCTTCTCATCTTGTCTATTGTCGAGCCCTTCTTCTTGGCCACTCTCCCAACAACGTTAAATAATTGAAGCTAAGTGTATGGTATTACCGAGAGGGAAAGCCAACCATATTCCTCGGCGTCAACCCACGTGACTTGTGGCCGTGACTCTGTCAGCTACCTTATAGCCAGTTGACATACTCCCTCTCTATTTCTTGTTTTTTTTGACCTATTATTTATTTTAGATTAGGCTTTTTAAGAATATCAGATATGATCTCACTAATAATTGTTTATAACATATCATTTGAGGTAACCTGGTGTATGAACCATTTTATGTTCATCGGTTCATGCAAGATTCGAGGAAAGTCCATTACTCAAGGGGTGTAATTTAGGTAGTTTGCATCGATGCATGCATTATTGGTTGATTCACGATTCAAATTCATGATCTATAGGCCATATACAAAAAATTTTACCATTTCTTCAAGGTTCCTTTTCAATTCTATTTAAATAGAAGATTTAAATAAAAGTTTGGATGACAAAGTTTGTATAACAAGAACATATCAGTGTATTTCATATGTGTGATTTGAGGAGGGTAGGATGTATGTAGACTTCACTCCTATCTTTTGGGATAACAAGATTGTTTCTTATAGACCCTCTGCTAGCTCAAGAAATTGTATAAAGAATAACGTGTTAGTATTTTTATACTACTTTCATAAATTTTTGTGAATGAAACTTAAGAAGAATATTCAAGAAGTATCTCAAAGTACTTTTCCACCCAAAAATAGATTTTGAAAAATCTATGGGAATATTTTTCAACATTTTCACATCCTAGCACCTTAAAATTCAAATTCACTTCACTAATCAAATTTAAACTTTGATGATAGAGTTTTATGATTTTTTTGTGACGATGGTATACAATATAAAGAAATTAAATAATACTCCCTCCGAATAAAAAAAAAAGGTTTTCATTTAGTCTTTATCTTTTGGTTAAAAAAGAGCGTCTACTCATCAAATCAAGAAAGAATTAACCTTACTTTTTTAGATTTACTCTTATTATGTGTTAAGAGACCAAATTTCAATATCTATTTAATTAGGGTCATTTTATTTTATTTAAATTAATTTTTTTAGAAGTTAATATTTTCTTAAGGAGTATGCAAATAATTAAGTGGACACTCTTTTTTATCCGGAGGGAAGATATACTAATATATGTGTGTGGGGGTGTGTTACAAGGGGTTGTAGGATTAGAAAAGGGTTGATTTGTCCTCCGGGCATAGCTGGATGGCAAATGAGAGGAACTTAAAATTCAGTTGGAGACCTGCAGCGTGATTTTGAACCCTGGTGGAATCAATTTGCTCTCTTCTGGGATAGAACCTTGTAGATGATATCAGTTGCTCTGTTCTCAAACTCTGATCATTCAGCACATCCCTCGATTTACTGATAGTAGTGATAAGGAACCAGAACTATATCTCCAGAAATAATGTGAGGTAAGTCGGAAAGCTAGATATAAAAAAAAGTTGATTTGTTTAATAGAATAGGGAAAGCAGGGTCAGCGCCTGATGCGCTCTACATTCTCCGGGAAATGAGAATTTTTAACTTATTCTATAAAGATCTCTGCCCATTAATATTCTTCTTGATCGACCGAGCTCCTTTCTATCTGTCTCTTTCTCTCCCGATCCTGTGTGTTGGATTACGGATTGGAATATTATTACTGCCTATAACAACAAACTAATTTTAATTTTTTTGGTTCATAGTTGGAATTATTAATATAGTTAAATCGCCTAATAATATACTCCTCTGGACAACATCTTCTTTAGCTACCTCACTTTAAAACTTTTAAATTGCTTTAAGCTAATATTCATTACATCACACACCTAACCCTTCTTTCCCTTGTAATTTCTCATTTTATGTGTAACTAATTTAAATTAATGCTTCTCTAACTTTTCTTTTCTCTCTTTTTGAGAGATAGTTGTTCTGACTTTAATTACGGGATCTGATAAAATGGCCATAATTCAAAATAAATTACCATAATTTAAAGCTAGCATTTCTTATTTCATATTTTCATTGGGTTGTTTCGATAGGGTTTCTTTGGTTTTTCTACACGTTAAAAGGATATGTAATTGTACAATTTGCTCTTTGTGTTTCAATACATCTCTCTTTTTTCCATTTTTTCTCGGTCTTCGACATGTATAAGACAAAAACTCGTCTACGTTTAAATAATAATAGTCTTATACCACATGGAAATTTAAGACGAAGATCATACAAAATTACACAATTTTAAGATGCTATCGGATGAACGTTAATTAAAGTAAGAATATAGCAAAGTGACCTCCAAGAGCTACAAAAGGGTTTCAGATCTCTTAAGCATGTTCTTTATTCCATAGATCTAAGTAAAGAATAACTTAATATGGAATCCTAAATGCATTAAAAGGGAAACTTAATTAATTAACTAATTGAAGTGTCGATTCTTCGCAAGTTAAACGACATGGACGGTCAAGCATAATTAACGATGTGACTCATCACTCATCAAGTATTAGCTTCATAGATACACCATAATTCATACTACAAATTAACTAGCGCTATATTCTACGTTTATACTCATATTTTTGTCGTTAACAAGTTAAACTATAGTGCTACTTAAACATATCGACTTAAAATAATGAGAAGAATAATAGTTCTTCCGTAGTTATTCGTAAAGGGGGTACGTAGAAATGTAGAATAATATATAGTACATGTTTGATTCGAAGTTTGAATAGAATCACTATGTATAATATTTCTTCCCAAATCCCCTTGAGTACAGAATAGAAGACAAAAAAAGAAAGAAAGGAATCAGCGGAATCAACGCCCGTTTCGACTGACCTGTGTCATGAGCCACGACATTGCCACCTTAAAAAAATAACCATTAAAATATAAATGGAAATTAACACTTTTAGTCCCTCAAATATCGATAAGTCCTAACTTTGATTAAGTAACTTTCAGTTAATTGATATGTGCACTTTTGATCCCTCTGATTTTAAATTTTCACAAATTAAATAAATTATTAAGCAATAAAATATTCATTATTTATCGACGTTGTGTTATGATAATGTTTTACTACTTTTCCATATTTTAAGACAATATAGTTCTAAAAATAGCTAAATACCGTATATTTACTTTGTAAAGAGACAAATCACACATATTTTAGTTAATTAGAGGTTAGATATGCTTAACTAAATATTATAAGGACCAAAAGTAAAATCTATTAGTAATTAAGGGACTAAAAGTGCAATTATTTCAAATATAAAAAACCAAAGCTACTTAAACATATCGACTAAAACTACTGCTAGATATTTTATTTCTATTTTTTTACTATTGTTTTGAATTTTGTGGAATGGTACGGGGAGTAGAAGAGATGAGAAAGAAAAGACAGTCAAAAACGGTACAACTATTAAGGTATATTAACCAAATATACTCTCTATATTTTATAATATTTATTATTATATAATTATGATAGATATATGATCCTTTTATATTAGAATTTCAACACAGTATATATATTTATATTAATAAAAAAAAACACCCCAAAAAAAATTAATACAATTTTACATGGTATCAAGAGTCTAACTCTAAAAACACCTAAACCCTATTTTCTTTCTCACCGCTACCCCCCCATCTCAAAACAGCCCACGGTGACACAACCTATTCTTCCTCGAATTTCAATTTTTTCTTGTCTCTTTTCAGTGGCTACCATGTCTACTCCCACCTCTCCCAAAGCTTCTGCATCCTCCACAAACATCGTCGATAACAACCCTCCATCCTCCACATCCTCCTTCCATCTTGCTTTCACCGTCACAAAAATCAAGAATTTCATCGCTTTAATTCTTGATCAGGAAGACGGTCAATATTCTTCGTGGGTTGAACTCTTCAACATCCACGCTTGTGCGTACAACGTGCTTGACCATACCGACGACTCTATCCCTCGCCCTCTAGACGTTGCAGACTCAACATGGCATCGTCTTGACGCTATCGTCAAACAGTGGATCTATGACACCATATCTAAAGACTTGCTTCATACAATCATGAAAATAGGTGCCTCGGTTCGTGAGTTATGGGTTCGATTGGAAGAAATTTTTCAGGATAACAAAAATACTCGAGCAGTGTGTTTAGAGGAACAGTTCAACAATACACGTCTCAAAAAAATTTCAACATGTCCGAATACTGCAAAAAATTGAAACTAGTTGCGGACCAATTATCCAACGTGGGGACACCCGTTTCCAAAACTAAGATGGTCCTACAACTTGTTGTGGGCTTACCGAAAGGTGAATATGATATGCTCGCCACTATGATTCAATAAGTCGACCCACTATCGAGTTTCAACAAAGCGCGCTCACAATTGCTTTCGGAGGAAACCAGATGCGCCAAATAGGACGAACACAACCAAAAGACATTAGCGGTTGAAAATTCGGCGCCAAACGCCGTCCCCACCACCCAGCCGCCACCACTAGAAAACCAACTGTGGGACAACCGCGGTGGTAGAGGCGATCGTGGCAGAGGTAACGAAAAATGGGGTAAGGGTCGTGGACAAGGTGGCAAGGCTCAACAATAAGCCAACGGTCTCGGACAGTAGCCCAATCCCCTCAGCTGGGCCGCATACACACTCCAGCACCCACAAGCCCAGCAGCCATTCCAACAGTTGGGTCTTTTGGGCCTCGGTCCAGGCCCAAGACCTCACCAGTACTCAGCTTCAACAACATGCCATCAGGCCCATGTCACTGTACCAGTCCAACATTCGTTTCCAGTGGGCCTGGCCCCCACTAATTTGGGTCAGACCTTCAACTTTTTAAATATGCAGCAACCCGATGAAAATTGGTACATGGATATGGGGGCCATGTCTCACATAACCCGCTCTCCAGGTAATCTTCCCAAACGGTTTCGTTTAAAGTATCCTCAATATATTAATGTTGGTACTGGCCATCGCATTTCAATTCAGGGTTATGGTACAACCTACAATCAACCTCCTCACCCACCTTTTTCCCTAAATAACGTCTTGTTTGCTCCTAACATTATTAAAAACCTTATATCTGTCCAAAAATTTACTCGTAATAATTCCGTCTCTGTTGACTTTGACCCTTTTGGTTTTATTGTGAAGGATCTTCGTACGGGAACACCTCTTACGAGATGCAATAGCACGGAGATATCTATTATTTCCCATCCATCTCTACTACCAGTTCCCGCTCACACACCTCTCTCGTTGTTATCTCTTCGTCAAGTTGGCATAATAGCCTTGGACACTAGGAGCCCCTGTTTTTAATTTTCTTAGAAACAATAATTTTATTCGTTGTAATAATGGAAAACTTGCCCAAAATTGTGTTTCTTGTAAGTTAGGCAAACATGTTCGCCTTTCGTTTAAATAATCTCTTAGTGTTACGATTGCTCCTTTTGATATTGTTCATACTGATTTATGGACATCTCTCATTACTATCTCTATGGGTCATAAATATTATCTAGTCCTATTAGATGATTACTCTCACTTAATTTGGATTTACCCTCTAAAGTTCAAGTCGGAAGTCTTTGGCAAATTTCTTGAATTTTGCAGTTTTATCAAAATGCAATTTGAAAAAATTCATAAAATCTTTTCAATGTGATAATGGTCGTGAATTTAATAATTCCATATTTCACAAATTTTGTAAAAATAATGGCATTGTTTTTTGGTTTTCGTGTCTCTCTCCCTCCATCGTTTTAGGTTTATGCGATGAAAATGGTAGAATACGTCCCAACTAGCACTCTTCATAACATGTTATACCGTCGGATCCCCTCCCATGATCACCTTCGGATTTTTGGTTGCCTTTGTTATCCAAACCTTGCGTCTATCGTACCCCATAAATTGGCACCCCGAACCACCATGTGTCTTTGTAGGTTTCCCGTCTAATCATAGGGGTTACTTGTGCTATGACTTGTCCACTCGCAGAATTCACGTCTCTCGTCACGTTACGTTTGATGAGATAATTTTTCCCTTTGCAAATATTCAAAAATTTCAAAACACGGACTATACCTTTCTAGATTAGTCCGATACCTCCCCCATCATACATCACAAACTGCGTCAGTCCACCACCACCATCGCCCCCAGCCACTGCCACTGCCACTGCTACATGTCACTGCCAATACCGACAGTCACTCCACTAGTTCACATTCCTCGCCGATCGCCACCAACCCCATCGGAAATCGATCTGTCTCACAGTCTCCGCCGATCTCCACCAACCCCATCGGAAATTGATCGGTCTAACCCCTGACCCATCTCGGTACTGCATATCCTCCCCACTGACAAACTTCATCAACACCCCAGTGTCGATGTCGATGTCTAACGCCGACCTTTTAATCACCCAACCCTACCCGTGCACTGTACCGGCACCCCAAAACTAACACAGTACCCAAAATCAAACCCTACCCAGCCCATCCCAGCCTCGTCACAACCATCACGACCTCCCCCATCGCCGGATCCGGCTTCGCCCAGTTCCCCAATCTCACTCATCACATCTCAATTGTCGCACCCATTTTTAACCGCGGTTCGCGACATAATGGGTTGATTCCCATGAATTGATAATGTTGTTTGAAAGAAACTGTTTACATGCACCAGTCGCCTGGTTTTGTCCATCCAGCAACCCCTCAATATGTATGCCATCTTCGTAAGTCACTCTATGGTCTGAAACAAGCCCCTTAAGCGTGGTATGCTCGCTTTGCACAGTACGTTATGCAAATTGGGTTCGTATGCAGCAAATGTGATAATTCTCTATTTATTTTTCATCGAGGTAGTAACATTGCTTATTTGTTGTTATATGTGGATGACATTGTGCTTACTGCCTCCTCTAATTTATTGAAAAATGAGATCATTGCATTGCTTAAAGCTGAATTTGCTATGACTGACTTGGGAAAGTTGAGCTACTTTTTGGGGATATCAGTGACTAGATTTGCAGAGACTATGTTTTTGTGTCAACGTAAGTATGTAGAGGAGATAGTGTACATGGCTAAAATGGCGAACTACAAGATCATGTCCACTCCAGTTGATTCTAAATCAAAGCTTAGTGTTGTTGACGGTGATCCGGTGTCCAATCCTACCCTTTACAGGAGTCTTGCAGGTGCACTTCAGTATCTTACTTTTACTAGGTCTGATATTGCGTATGTCGTTCAGCAGGTGTGCTTATTCATGCATTCCCCCAGGGAGCCTCATTTTACTGCTCTTAAAAATATCATTCGATACATTAAGGGCACATTTGATTATGGTTTGCATCTATACGCCTCAGCACCGACCAGATTGTTATCATATATGGATGTTGATTGGGCTGGCTGTCCGGACACGGGACGCTCCACCTTCGGCTATTGTGTGTTCTTAGGGGATAATTTCTTGGTCTGCCAAGAGGTAAGCCACATTATCCCGTTCGAGTGCAGAAGCAGAGTATAGATGCGTTGCAAATGTTGTTGCTGATATCTGTTGGCTCCGAAACCTTATTTTGGAGCTTCAATGTCCATTGCGTAAGGCGTCTTTGGTTTAATGTGATAACATATCCGCCATATATCTATCTCATAATCCGGTTTAGCATCAGTGAACCAACACACATTGAGATGGATATACACTTTGTTCGTGAGAAGTTTTCTCTCGGTCATGTTAAGGTGTTGCATGTGCTCTCTTCGTATCAGTATGCAGATATTTTCACGAAAGGTCTTCCTAGGCAGCTATTCCTCGATTTCAGATCCAATCTTAGCGTCCGGCCTCCTCCCGCTCTGACTGAAGGGGTGTATTAACGTATATTCACCAAATATACTCCATATATTTTATAATATTTAGTGTTGTATAATTATGATCAATAAAAGATCCTTATTATATTAGAATTTCACATTAGACATACTACATATATTTATAGTAATAAAAAAAATTCTCCAAGAGAGATTAATACAATCTTACTCAAACAAACACAAAAAAGGTTCAATAATTGAGAAGCTAAAAGTAGGGTGGTTCATCGCTCTCAATAAGAGACATTTTGATAGCAACACATGTGCATTATTCCGACCCCCCTTAGTACTCTGTACATATTTTCTGCAGTTGCACTCAATTACTATTATACGCTCTAGTTATATTTCAGCCCTTCTGAGCAGACACGAATTTAAAATTTTAATTTAATCAGTTCAACTTTTAAATATTTATCATTGGATCTATTATAGTTAAAAAATTATGTTGGGTTAATTTGAATTCATGATTTACACGTTATATTCGCATCTGTTTCTAGGCTCTTCCAAAAACAAAATTGTCTTTTTGTACAAGGGTTTTGCATTTGCTTCTACACACGTTGTAAAAATATCTTTACAAAATTAAATCATCTAAAAGATAATTATGGATAATTAATTATTTATAATCGGTGAAACTGATTATTCAGAAAAGAAAACAGACCGGACCGGTAATTATTTAAATTATGTTTGATAGGTGAATATAAGTTTAGTCATTTGTGGAGTACAATATATTGGCTGTGAATTGAGGACGAATTAATGAACATATGGGTCACACTTTAAAGCAATATTGCTGCTGCTACTACTACTACTGAGTACTGCCTCTCTGATATAACTTTTTATTACTCAAAATAAATTATTTACGCTGTTGCTCGATAGATCCATATATACATGTCAAGAGTATCTTAAACAGTGGTACTAAAATGTAATACTCATAACAACATGGCATAATAGTAGGGCTCTCATAAAAACTGGAAGTACTTGTGGTTTTACCTGTAGAACAGGGAAAAGGATAGTAATAAGTCTGGACTATTGGACCCCTTTGGGTTGGGACTTGACTGGGTTCAGAAGATACGCAGACAAAACATCGAGGTAATTCGGTTTAATACCATCACTGTAAATCTTTTTTACATTACAATATATGATAAGAAAATAGATATTAAGTATTATATAGGAAGAACAAATTGTTGTCTCACTCATGTAGGACTATTAACGCTCCCCGTATCTAGGCTTGGCAACTAGCTAGAGCATGGACACAATAATACAAAAGCCCAACATTGAGTGAAACCAAAATTAGATGATACTAAATCTGATACCATAATAAAAAAGGACTTGGACCTACCTTAACTCAAAACCTAACTCATAACCCGAAGATTGTTCAAGACCGCATAAAAGAGACAACTTGTCATTGGATATTTTGATTCACCGAAGTGAATAACAACTAAGTAATATGAAGTTGATAACTCAAAAATAAGCTAAGGTAAATAATGTGTATTAACAATATGTTGATCTATATTGATGTCATAAAATTAAAATAATTATATTGTGAATGCATATAATTTAAATTCTGAATTTTTATTTTTCAGCGATGTGGTTCCTTTGGATTACCTTCTTCTTTGCCGACGAACTTTTGGACCCATGTCTACTTCAAAATCACATGCTCTCTGCCTCCCTCAGATATCTATGTTCACCTGATAATATGATTTGTTTTATTTTAACTATATAGAAGAATAATTTTTTTTTCTTCTAAATGAAATCAATTTTCCATGTTTGATTGTCAAAACATTTAAAATTACCTAACTTTTGTTCATTACTCGCAGTAATTCCCAACCTATTCTTACTCTGATCACTTCCAAATTATCAGTATCAAACATATTTCTACCTTTTCTGCTTATAATTATCACAAATGGCCATTACCTTTGACCCAGCGATCCCTAGTTCCCCAAGCTATATTACTATATTCCACTAATTCATATATAATCAAAATTCTAAAAACTGACTTAAGATATAGGTCTTTCAAGTAAAACATTTTTCAAGAAATAATTTCTCTATGAAAAATATTTTATATCGTCAGAACAAATAAGACTAGACTCCTCTTAATGAAGCCGCAATGTCTTTCTTTTCCAAAATCAAAAGTACATTTAGTTCATAGACGACAAACATTTTGCAAAAGAGACTAATCCATAGTCACTATAATTGTACTCCTCTAGTCCCAAATGTTATTCATTTTGGCTAAATAATTGTGTTTATACATATTTGACATTTTAAATAAAAAGAAAAAGAAGTATTTTATAACATTTTCCATTGTCAACTGCTTTAATTAGTGAAGTATTAGTTAACAAAAGCGGTTAATGAAAGAAACTTTTAATTTTTCCAAAAATAAATATTCTTATGATTAACACTATTAAATGTGTTTCTTAAAGGAGTATATAAAAACCTTAAAAAATATATAACGTAACTTCCCTCTAAAGGCATCACACATCGACCTGAAAATGTCGCCTTTAATGTCTAATCAAATAAATAAGAAATTTGTCTAAAGATATGATAGAGATGAGAAAATAAGTAGTGTGTGTTTTATTTCCTAGAGAAGACATTAAAAGGTTAAGTATGCCAGACAAATAATTTGACAATAATAGAACGGCAATCATAACAACCATTTAATTCACATAAGGTACAATCAAGATCAAGTTTGACTACCTCAACTCCTCTTTTAATTTTTCTTTCATTTATTACTGTGTATGAAAATTAAATGTTTGGCACTTTATGTAGGGAATGATTTTCTATTTTATCTTTTTTCGGCGAATTGCTGGATGTTAATGTTTTGTCAGATTGCAAGGTTGCATTATTCACTGAAAATATAGTACTATGTTGATGAAAAAAAGCGACCACATATCTTCTTTTTTTTAACAAAAATATAAAATTACTTTATTTGACAGATATAATAATGTTGTTGAAATTAATTCAAATCCAGACGATTTTAGATTTTATTGTCTGTGCCCTTTCCATGGCGGATACCCACCGGCCCACTACAGCCCAACCAACAAAAGCTACAAAGGCCTGTAATCCAATATTTCGGCCCATTTTTCAAATTACATTTTATTTGATGGTGACCTTTTGTCCATTCAACACGGCGCAGTTGTAGCTTTGCTACTAATAAGATTCGAAGTTGTGACACCAGTTAAATTGTACTCCTACTAACTTTTTGGGAAACCAACTGAAATACCCCTAAAAACAAATTAATTACCCGCCCTATACTCCTTTTAAACTAATTACCCGCCCTATACTCCTTTTAAACTAATTACCCGTTGTATCCCCTAACCCAAAACTATTTATCCGACATGCCCCTCGCCAAAACCCGTCCTTTGTGATACCATCGCAGTATATTTATATACCAGGATGGTATCATGAAGGACCAAGAGAAGGACTGAAGTAGTCTTTCATGATATCATCTCAGTATATTTATATACCACGATGGTATCATGATCCTGAAGTGTGTCTCATTGAAGGACTAAAGCAGCACTCCATGATACCATCATAATATATGTATATAAGACAATGGCATTATAGAGTTTTTTTTTAGAAAATTGTGTCTTTTTTGAATAAACGGACATGATCATCCATGATATACCATCTCAGTATATTTATATATCACGATGGTATCATCCAGGACTAAGAGAAGGACTGAAGCAGTCTTTCATGATATCATCTGAGTATATTTATACACCATGTTGGTATTATAACTGGGGAGGGATGAGGGCATCTCGGGTAAATAATTTTAATTTTTTTAGGGGGCATGAAAAATAAAAAGAGTAGATGCAGATAAATAATTTGGTTTATAGGGTATAAGTGATGTTTTCCCTAACTTTTTCACTATAATAATGTTCTTTGAACACATTTTATTTTAGGGTTGAAGGTTAACCCACTCTATAATTACATGAATAAGGTATTGTTTCCTTCAACTTTCCCAAAAAATACAAAAAAACCACATCTTATTTCTTCAACTTTTTGACCTTCTTGCAACATTCAGTAACGCGCGTGTGACGTAGTTTATCTCGACATAGAGTTTAAATTTTTTTTTAAAAAAAATTATACAGTTATACATTTTTTTAAAGTAAGGGTTTAAATATATCATAAGATTTGTGTAATTATAAATTTATTTATTAAAAATAAAATGATAAATCTAAAGTTAACCTGTTTACAAATAAAAAATATGTCATTTTAACTAATTAGTAAGCAAATAGTGTCATTCATATATATGGGATATAGTGTAATTGCAGACTAGAAAATTTTACTTTAAGCCACTCAAAAATGCCGAACCCATATTAAATTAAAGTAGTAAGTAGCCAATAATACGAAAAAAACCCACTCTGAAGAAAAGAAGAAGCGAAGAAAAAGCATAGGAGGAAGAAGATGACGGTGTTCCACTTCTTCAACTGTGCAATCCTAACGCCGTCTATTACTCCGCTACCCCTTTGTACGTTTTTCTTTCTTATTCTTAAACATGTGTTAAATCTCCTTATTGTGCTTTAGTTTCAACTGTGATGCTATTACTGATTGATTGATTATCTTCTTTTTAGTTTCAACTGTGATACTTTAGTGAACTGTTTCTTCATATATGATCTATCAATTTTCTATATTTTTTGGCCTATGAATGAGATTGTATATTCGTTCAGCTTTCTATATCTCTGATAATGTTAAGCTGGGATATAACTATCTATTTCAAGAAGTGATAGGTATGTGTTGTAGATATAGGAATCTGTTAAAGAGTCCCACATCGGAAATAGAATGGGAACATGAACTCCTTATATGGACTTGGACAATTCTCACCAAAGCCAGTTCCATTCTAATTCTTTGTTCACGATGTTGGGCTCCCAAATTATATTATACACGCTCCAGTTAACAAGGTCTGGGCGTGCGGGGAGGGTTAAGAGTCTCATATCGGAAGTGTAATGAGAACATGGACTCCATATATAGACTTGGACAATCCTTACCCTACAAGGAAGAATAGAAATATGAGTCCGTTGCGCGAATATGGGGTGACATAAATCAGAAACTGGTGACATGTGAAAGATTTAGTATTTTCATACAGCGAAACAACGAGGTGAAGGCAAAGCTAGAGTTTATGAGTATTCTGCACACTGAAACAAAAATTGGTCCTGGAGATACGTCAAAGGAGACTACATTGGATCAGTCAAATGGTTATCTGAATCATGTTTGAGCACTTTTTCTGTCAATATAATGCAACATGGTTGCATCATGCAATATTAATGCAACATGGTGATACACTTCACCTAGTGAAAAAACATCATATTCAAAACATTTCAGCAAGGAAACACTAGAATAAAGCAACTAGCTAAACTAAAAAGTAATCCAACAAATCCAGTATCACAGTAAAGACATCAAACTATGGTCTACAACAATTTAAGATTTCTTGGCCGATAATAGTATATCCAAAGGAGAGCAATCAAAGAGGTTTACATGTTCCCCCATTAAGCCAGCCATCTCCAGAATCTATTCAACAGCTAGACATAACAGTTCCTACAGGGCTTTCTTCCTGGGGGATTTGTTTGGCTTCCTGCCTCTTGACGAGGAAGCTGGTGTTACGCGAGACGGTGGGATGACCTCCTCCACAACTCGGAATATGTTGACATCCAAGATTATGGCTCCATCTTCTCCACCTGTAAGATTGAACACGCATACATCAAATTCTTCAAGAAATTTTTCGAGAACAAATTTTTTCCAGCCACCAGTTAGTCCATCACCATAATCTGTATGCTGGAATTTGGCCTTCCACGTGTTCTCTTTAACACGAAGCATCACATAGATGGATCCTAGGCCACTCGGAAGGAACTGACTGCATCGGACGAACAAATAACATGAGTTAGTTAGATTTCTGGTGTTCTTTTATTAACTACGAATACATAAATATAGAGCATAACATTTTTTTATCATGTAGAACCCTTTGTATACATGCGAAGGCCGCATAACCGCAAGAAAATTGTTAGGTAGCCAAGTCGAACGCCTTTTGTTTCTCCTCGTCATTTGTTGCCCGTCTTTTTGATGTCAACTTCAGGGGATACCCACCAGTTCTACTACTTGTACCTTGTATTATTATCCAATTATGCAAAATCTATCAAAGTCATTAAATCATATGAACAGTTGCACCACTCAAGTCAAATAATTAAGCATAAATCATGACTTGTTATTGAGATTCAAGTGAAGAAGGCTTACCGTTGATTTCCCTTTGACCGCAAATTGCGATTAGCTCGTGTACCCCGTGCACTAGATGTTGGTGAAGGAAATGTTTTCCATATCTATTTCATTCCTTGAATACCAAAATATATACATCAATACAAGACTAAATCTATGGTACAATTGGAGGAGACTCGGAGCGCTTTCCTATGACGATGGGGCTACACCAGGAATCAACTCATAGCCCTTTCTTATTTGCCTTGATGATGGATGGACTGACGCGACGAATCTAAGGGGAGGTGTCATGGTGTATGTTATTTGCAGATGACATAGTCCTGATTGATGAGACTCGCAGCTGGGTGAACGCTAAGCTGGAGGTTTGAAAACAGACTCTGGAGTCTAAAGGGTTCAGGCTGAGTAGGACCAATACAAAATACTTGGAGTGCAAGTTCAGCAACGGGAGTGACCGTGAGACAGGCGTGGAGGTGAGGCTTGAAACTCAGGTCATTCCGAAGAAATGAAGCTTCAAGTACCTCGGGTCGACTATCCAAGGGAATGGAGAGATCGATGACGATGTCACACATCGTATTGGGGCAGAGTGGATGAAATGGAGGCTTGCATCTGGAGTTTTGTGCGACAAAAATGTGCCACCAAAACTTAAAGGCAAGTTTTATAGCGCGGTGGTTAGACCGACTATGTTGTATGGAGCGGAGTGTTGGCCAGTCAAGACGTCGCACTCCCAAAGGATGAGAGTGGATGAGATGAGGATGATGAGATGGATGTGTGGGCATACAAGGAAGGATATGATTAGAAATGATGATATTTGAGGCACAGTGGGAGTGGCCTCAGTGGAGGATAAGATGCGGGAAGCGAGGTTGAGATGGTTTGGACATGTGCGGATGAGAGACACAAATGACCCAGTGCGGAGGTGTGAGAGGTTGGCTATGAACGGGTTCAGGAGGGGTATAGGTAGGTCGAAGAAATATTGAGGAGAGGTAATTAGATGGGATATGGAGCAGACGCAACTTACTGAGGACATGACTTTAGATAGGGGGTTGTGGAGGATACAGATTAGGGCAGAGGGGTAGTAGGTAGTCGAGCGTAGTCCTACTTACGCCTACAAACATGTAGTTGTAGTGTTGTTACTGTAGGCCCGCTTAGCATATCATAAGAATAAGCGTAGTATTGCTTTATAGCCTTATGTAGTTTTATTTCTATTGGTATGCGTTCTTTAATGTACTTGATTTATCTCATTTATCTATGTTAGTTACTGCTTCTTCTTTCTTCTTTTTCTTTTCCTTTTCAAGATGCGCTATTATGGCATATTCGCGTTTGCTGTCAGCATTTTCATACTGCTTTAAATTTTTGATCGGAGCCGGCTATTTTTTCTGCTTTGGTTGTCCTGAGCCGAGAGTCTCTCTGAAACAACCGCTCTACCTACCAAGGTAGAAGTAAGGTCTGCGTACACTCTACCCTCCCCAGATCTCACGTTGTGGGATTGCACTGGGTATGTTGTTATACTAAGAATATACTAAGAATATTTACATCCTAATTATAAGATATTTGATTTTATTTGATTATGGAACTAATAAAGCATTATTTCCATAATATCTAACAGTCCCCCGCAGTCTTAGCGGGAGGTTCTTGTATGCTGAAGCTGTCCCTGAAATCATCAAAGAGTATGCGCGGAAAACCTTTCGTGAATATATCTGCAATCTGATAGCGGGACGGTACATGGAGAACACGGACTTGTCCACGTGCAACCTTTTCGCGGACAAATGAAATATCCATTTCTATGAGTTTTTGTCCAATAGGAAAGGAAGAGGAAACATTGCACTTGACAATCAAGTTGCTTAGCCTGTGCGCTAACATGTGTTGAAGGTCAGGAAAACTCCATGTTTCGTTAACTAATGCATGGATGGAACAATTTTTGACATATTGTAGCACCAGTTATTTGAGTTTTGTTACTTCACTTTGATTTTCTCATTATGTAGGCTGCTTGAATAAGCTGATTCCAGGAAGGGACCAGAGAACTGTGTTTAGCACTTCAAATCAGGCCCTTGATCCTCACAATAACCCTCGCACCAGGAACAACACTTTGGAATTTGTAAGTCATGGCAAGTACATGTTTTTATATCCTTTTATTTGATGCGAATCATCCTAATTGTTTACCAGTAGCAGTAAACCTGCATGGGAATCAGCCATGTCTCGGTATTTGTATGCAAATACAGATGCAAAAATTGTGATGACAAATAGGCAAGAAAGATAAACATTACTTTCCTGAGAGCAATGCCAAAAAGGTTAAAAAATTATCTGATCATACATTTCTTGACCTCAATTACTTGCTTTCAAGGGGAATCCTTGAAGTTTGACCCACCTAGAGGCCGCAGACTGCCTCATTTTTGTGGTCATGCCAAACTGCCTCAATCAATGGCCGAAAATTTCATAAACTCTTGATGTTGAAGAAATCAGCTCTATGTATCATGTGTTTTTTTAAAGGGGGTGAGAATCTTGATTAGCAGTCATTTTTCCTATAAGTGGCTTATGACTTCACTTATCCAGGGAAAAGAAATGGTTTATGATCTTTGCAGAATTCTCCATTCATAATTTGAGGCATAGACTGGAGAGAACATAACCGAGCTTTGAAGCATGATCTTGTGCCATTCTTTTCATTGTAGCTTAGTTTAGTGATCCTCTCTATATCATCTGATAAGCATTGCCTGGAGCAGGTCTACTTCTTTGGAATCAAACAAGGCAACAATGGGTGTTGAAATAAAACACTGCAGAAGCATACTTCAGTTCGAGAACCCAAATTAAGGTAAGCTTCTTACATTTTTGGAAGTGTAAGTATGAAGATTCTTTGTGAAAAAGGAAAAATTAACAGAGGAAGAAAGAAAAGGAAGAGGCCTGCAAGCAAATAAGTAGGATAGTTTTCTTGAAAATTAAGCTAATCTAAATTTAAAGTTTGTGCATGATTTAAAACTATGTATAACTCTGTAACGCACTATGTATAACCCAACCAAATATCTTACACACTAAAATGCACAATGTAATATATTTCTTTGAAATTTGCAGATGAAAATTTGATGAATTTTGCTGATATATCCACATAGATACTTACGTGGAAACAACTTCTTGCAGAAATGCAAGTTAAGACTGCGTACAATAGACCCTTGTGGTCCGGCCCTTCCCCGGATCCCGCGCATAGCAGGAGCTTAGTGCACCAGGCTTTCCTTTTTTTTTTTATCCACATAGATACTTAAATGCATTGTTCTCTACGCTTTCTTATGTTGTTTATGTACCTTTCTCCACTGCTTTCCTTCCCTTAGCTTGAACTTATGAGTTTGCCTTTCTTGTGTTAGTGTTTTAATACTACTGAATTAATGTAAATTGAAATATAGCTCGTCCCAAGCTGCAAGCTGTTCTATTGAGTGCCTATATTATTAAGAAGCTCCACTTTGGAAGGTTCGTAAATAGTCTCTTTGAGCACCAATTCTCCTCTTTTGGTAATTGTAGCGCTTTTATTTTAGTATGTCATTGCAACGGTATAATAGAGTCTTGAATATGCTTGAGAATTTATTATTGTCAGAGTGCAATTGAAAACAGAGGCTACTCTCTCTTGAAAAGGACATTGAAAGTAGATTGACCTACTTTCTGATGAACTCCATGCATTCTACTGATCGCGAGGTTCCTATAATGATACTCATGGCTTTCCTATCATACATGATTACTGAAGTAATTCCAGCATAGGAATAGTGCTAAATTTTCGTTCTCTACAATGACATTGAATCACTTTGACGGTGGCAATGACATTGATTATTTGATTGCAGTTGTTCTGTTTACGTGCAATTTCACAGCGTCGGAGAACTCAAGAGTTACCACCAAATATGACAAAAGATACAGAATTTTGATAATATATGCACTAAACATAATTAATGCTTCTCTAACTTAAAAACTTACTCTTTTCATACTGTTCTTCAGGCATAACTTTGCTACATTGTCGTTTATTGCAGAAATATTCATATTCCTCTATGTTGGTATGAATACTTTGGACATGGAAAAGTGGATATTTGTTAGTAACAGATATATTAATTAATAACATTTGTTGAAGTCCATTTTTATAGTTCTATTGATCATGTGTATGGTATGTCGAAATTAAGATTGTACATGTATCTTTATTAATTAATCGTTCTCCAGCCCTGGAATATCAGTTAAGGTTAGATCAACTGATATTTTGTAGCTTTTGGTGGTATCTTAATGGATTGTTGATATTTATTTTCAAATTTAGTGTCTGCTTTTTATAGTTATGTCATTTCATCTATGTCTGAATTTAGTCAAAATGAAATTCGGGAATCTTGAATATCGAGATTCGATTTGTTTCTTTTGATTCGCTTGCAGCTACTCAAGAGTAATAGATTCTCTTCAGGAAGGGATAAAACTTGAAGAAGTATCTGGTGAATAAAGATGGATTTGATTTCCTGAAAATATCTTTGCTTAATAAACAAAAAAGCTCAGTAGAGAAGCTTGCATGGACATCCTAATGGTAAGAAAATGCGATTTGGAATATCTTAATTTTTTTATGATATTGTAGTATTTTAATCAGTGACAGCAAGTAGTTGGGAAAACATTTACTTTATGTGATAATGTAAACATACGATTTGCGTATTATGGAGTTCGTCATATCTTATATTGCGCAGGGTATGAAAGTTGATAATTGAATAATATACTTATTAAGTAATTTTCACAGATTATAATTATACTCGAAGACTTATGATCCCTCAAAGTATTGAAGGAAGCCGATAACTCAAGTAATGATGTACCGGTTGATGACTACGTGCTTTGGGTACTTGTAGTAAGTGATTATTTATTGTGTTTGATTGCAAGTACTAGCCAAAGCTATGAAGACTTATGATCCCTCAAAGTATTGAGAGTATGACTAGGTTATAGCAAGTCAAAAGAGCTCATCGGAGGAAGACGGTTTAGGTCACTCGTCCCCTTGACCCAGAAACGAACTAATCCTTCTCTCTCGAATGTATCAAATGAAGGAGTAGTTGATGATTGTATGGGACTTTATACTTGAGATTTTTCTTTTTGATATTTTTTAATCAATTAATATCTGTGTTTATTGACTTGATTAATTTAAGTTTCTCTCGGGATTATTGAAAAGGAAAATGCATTTAATAGTCAAATTGTTCATTCATGAGATTTGAATTCAAAAATTCTAATTAATGACACAGATTTTATCAATCTCACCATATTTTTAACTAGTTTCATTGATCATTCCGTCCTGCATGCAACCTCGTAATTTGTCAATGTCTTTTTTTTATGTTACACTTTTTAAATACTTTAAATTATTAATTATTTTAATTTATAATACTTCTTAAAGTCATTTCTTTGTGAAGGGGAAAGTCCCGAAGGCGACTCCCCACCTGTACCAGAGGCCCCTTGGCCAGGTGGGATGTAAATCGAGGGATATGCGCGAGTGACAATCCTACAAGGGAGGGGACCAACGGGACACGAACCCAGCAACAACCCTTGCAATATTTCAGCAAAGACTGTCACCACACGGATTCGAACTCGCGACGTCGGAGTGGTTGTACCCCAATCACCTTATCACTTACCAATTCGCATGTGCCCCTGAGGCTTCTTAAAGTCATTTCTAAGTATACTAAGTTTCTCACGTGCGTTGCACGTGTATGCCAAATTATGTAGTACACTATCCCATCCCCTGCAACTCTTACACTGTCAAGTCTCATCTCCCATTCTGTGAAAGGAAAAAAATTCGGGTGGAAAATGGAAAACAAAATAGAAACAAAGGAGGAATTTCTCAAATCTCTTTATGCATGCAGCAGAGGAGAATTACAAAAAAAAAAAAAAAAAAAAGAGAGAGATAGAGAAGTTGCAAAAAATGTTTAATTAAAGAATGTAACACTTTTATTTATCCATTGAGAGCTCACTCACTGTGATTGTACCAATAAGTTGTGAAGCTAAAAGCATACAGAAATATAAACCAATGCTTACCATTTTTTCAGAATTCATTGAAGGGTTAAAACCTACTAGAAAATGAGGCCTTTTTGCATCCCACGTCTCTATATTAATCTCTCTTTTTCACCTAAATTTTGAAGTTAAAACCCTATAAAATTTATGCAACCGCATTTTTTAAAAGTTTTCATTTCTGAGAATCTGGGGACGTGAAATTTAAGCAAGCAAACAAACACACACCAATCAAATTTAGAAAGAAAATGTTGAAATTCGAGAAAAATAGGAATAAATTCACTCGTAAAGGGGGAATTTTAGATGAAAATTATAACAATTTCTGCACAGAGCAATGACACGAGCGAGCTGGTGTGGGGTGGGGGTGAAATTACTGTAGTACCCTGTGAGATGAAGCGTGAGTTACACGTGGAACTCAAGGTGCGTTGGTCAACTGAAGAAAGAAAGTACAACACTTGTGATGTTACTGATGAGATCCAAGGTACAATTGCTTCATTTTCCTATATATTTTTACCTTTTTGGAAATTAAAAAAAAGGCTAATTTTACTGGGAAACAGAATATAATCCAAATGATAATTAGGATTAAGGATGACAAAACAGAATAGCATAATTGAGAAATTACAAAAACCAAGCATTCGATCAATCATGGGTATGTTGCTGGAACTCTTTGAAAATAGTCAAAATACTGCTAAATACTCTGAAAGGTATGCATTTTTGGAGGATTCAATACGGGCGTAACAACATTTTTGGAGATTCGAACAACATACGTCATGGGACAATATAATTGTGTATCAGAAAGGAATTAGAAAACACTAACTTCACTTGAATTGCGATTCCGTGAAGTTAATTGAAGAATCGATTAAGCATTTTACTCGTTTTGTCTTAAAATAATCCTTGTATTTCATTTTCAAAAAGAGTCAAACTCAGCGCGTTTTTATTTAAGATTTTTAATCATATTCTTTCATCATTTTAATTTGAAAGAAATTTTATACAATTCTATTGTGAAGCTTCTAGGAATAAATTTATTTTACAAAAAAATAATTTAAGAAATAGTCAATAGCTCTAGAGATTAGTCAAATCGATACAAGCTTAATGCCATAAAACAAATCGGAACGAAAACATTAGTAAAAAATTAGAGCCTAAGTTTTTCATAGTATTTATTGTTGTATAATAGGGTAATGGAATTAAGAATAGGTTAGGCACACCGAAAAATGATGTTATCTTTAAAGGTATTAATTTCTCCCTCTCATGTGTAAAAGGTTCACTGAGGAATTAACCTTCCAGAATACAAAATCTATATTCTCAGAAATTTGAAAGTTACACTAACGAATTTTAGAAGCAGAAATCGCACGTATAAAATATACTTTAAAGAAAGAATAAATCTCAGAGAAAGGGAATTTCAGAAGCAGAAATTGTGTTATGTTTTCTGTAATGTATTCTATGTATATCGTTTCCGTTGACGAAACAGAAATGCCGAAACGTTTTTACGTTTCGTCCCATGTCCCCCTTTAAATATTTATTTATTTCTCTTATATATATAAGAGAAAGTTTTGAACTATTGAAACTACTATTGGTTTTCCTCCATAATGAATGGAAGCCCAAGAGCATGACCAACATGTCAAACCCATTAACTCTTTTTATAGCCACAAGTAAGTTCAAACATCTTCTCAAACACCAATGTGGGACAAATGACTCTTCACTTAAAAAACATCAATATGAGACAAATGATAATATGTGACAAGTGACTCAATTATGATGGAAATACTTATATCCAATGTGGGATATATAACAATCCCCCACTTATTTACATGCATAATGAAAATAATAAAAATATATATAACGTGCGTTACACAACGAATTGTCATGAAGTGGACTAGGCCTTTAACTTATGGTTGAATATGAAACACCGAGGAATCATATTCTCGTTCCGTATGATTTCTTGCTTCTTTTTAATCTTGGCAGCATCGTTGAATATGGGCTTTATACTGAATCCTGAAATCACAAGTACTCTAGGATCTTACCGAATGATCCCTAAGAGGCGGCTTCTCACTTTTATACTTGTATAGGTAGATTCATCAAGAATGTCCACAACGCATTCCACATAACTATAAGTCTATTAAGGACTTGTCCAACCTTTACTTGTTGTGGTAAATAAAAGTGCATAGGTCAGCTATAAAGCTTTCGAAATAGTATCACCCCCACAATTTCAAATTATGCACCTTGAGATGTATCTAAGTTTCCATCTCGCCAATGTCTAATATTGAATTGCCTTTTTAACTCTCATAATAAGATGTCAAATATATAACTTATACCTTAGAATAGAGTTGGTTTCAATCAAGACATTGTTTATATCGGTAATAGCCCCATATCTCGCATGACCTTTTTGATCTTATCTCCCGATAATGATTTTGTTAACGGATCTGCTAGCATTTGCTTTGTTGGAAGATATTCAAGTGTGATCTTCCCCTTCTTAACCATACTTCAAACATGATTATATCTCATAGAAATATGTTTACTATGATCAGATATTCTCTCATTCTTTGCATTGTAAATCGCAGCTTGATTGTCACAATACAAAGTTATAGGACCTTTCTTTGGTTCTATAAAAGGAATAGTTTTTAGGAATCTTCTAAACCACAAAAGCTCTTTGCCAGCCATTGGCATGACTATGTATTCAGATTCCATTGAAGATAAAGCAATACAACTTTGCTTTTTCGAAGCCCAAGAAACTATGGCACCTCCAATGGTGAATAACCATCCACTAGTTGACTTAGAATCACTTGCATTTGATACCCAATTTACATCACTAAAACACTCAAGTGTAGATGCATTGCATTTCTAATTCAGACCATAATTCCTTGTTGACTTCAAGTACCTTAGTACTCATTTTAGTTCCTTCCAATGATCTTCTCCTACTATCTATTCAATATGCCAATAGAACACGCAAGATCATGTCTTGTGTGATTCACCACATACATAATACTACCGATTATTTTGACATATTCTTCTTGATTTATAATTTCTCCTTCATTTGAGACTAATTTTACGGTTGGATTGATAGGACTTCACGATCCTTGCAGTCAAAGTAATTAAACTTTTTTAACACTTTCTCAATGTAATGTGATTGTATTATAATATAAGTTTCTCCTCTCTTGAGCACTTTGACTCCCAATATGACATCAACAGGACCTAAACCCTTTATATCAAAAGTTTGCTTTAAAAATTCTTTGGTTTCATTCACACATTTTATGTCAGAACCAAAGATAAGCAAGTCATCAACGTATAAAGTCACCACTACTTTATACTCAAGAGTAACCTTAGTAAAAACACAACTTTCTGCTTTGCTACTCTTAAATCCGAACCTTTTAATTTCTTGCTTAAAACCTTTGTACCATTATCGTGGTACTTGTTTAAGCCCATACAAAGACTTTTTTAATCTGCATACTTTATGTTCTTCACCCTTAACAACATAACCTTTAGGGCAAATAAATTTCCTCATTCAAGTCTCCGTTTAAGAATGCGGTTTTAACATCCATTTGATGAACCTCTAATCCATACATAGATGCAATAGCAAACATGATTCTGATTGATATGAATTTAGAAACGGGAGAGAATGTCTCAAAATAATCAATCTCTTCTTTTTTACTATAACCTTTAGCTACCAATCTAGCATTGTACTTATCAATAGTACCATCAGTTTTGAGTTTCTTTTTCAGAACCCATTTGCAACCAGTAAGTTTAGTCATAGGAGGTAAATCAACAAGAGTCCAGGTTTGATTTTCAAGTATAGACTTGATTTCGTCATCCATGGCTCTTTTCCACATATTGGAATCTGATTGCGACATAGCTTCTTGAAAAGTTTTTGGATCCTCTTCTAATGTAAGTCAACATATCAGGACCAAAATTCTTTTCAATTCTATGTCTCTTACTTCTCCTTAATTCGATTATTTATCATTCTCCTTTTCTTCTAAATTTTCATCATTCACCATTTCACTTCCGGTGGTATGCTCATTAATATCAAGTTCACCAAATAAATCATTATTTATTTTTATTTTATCATCATCACGAATATTCAAGTGTTCATAAAATATAGCATGCGCAACCTCAAATACGTTATTATAATGAAACCTAAGAAATATATATGATTTACTCATAGCAAAATAATCAATAAAAATAGATTTAACTTCTCTACTACCAAGTTTTGGCCTTTTCAAAGTTGCGTCCAAAACATATGCAATACAATCTCATACCCTTAGATGTTTAATACTAGGCTTACGCCCAATAAACAACTTAAATGGAGTTTTCATATGTTTCTTGTTTACAATCCTGTTAGTAATGTAACAAGAACTCAATAGTGCCTCTCCCCAATAACTCATTGCTAATTTTGAATGTATTAGCATGACACTAACCATTTCCATTAAAGATCTATTTTTTCTTTCGGCCACTCCATTTTGTGGTGGAGTATTAGATGCTGAAAATTCTCTAACAATTCCATTTTGTAAACAAAATGATATAAACTTGTTAGATAGATATAAACGAAATCATCATTTTTCTATTTGTTCGCCTTCTCTGTTGCCTCAGTCTTTTGTGCCTCGGTTGCATCTGGATCAGTGACTTCCTTCGGACAGCCTTGAAACAGAATATAGAATGTCTTTGCAATTGTCAAAAGGTACTCCATCTTTAGACTTCAACGCTTGTAGTTGAGTCCGTTCAGCCTTTCCAATTTGTCTCCATCGTTCAACTGCGCCTTAACCAATACTGACTCCATTGCAAAAATTTAATACCTTTAAAATTATTGTATAATAGGGTAATGGAATTAAGAATAGGTTAGGCACACCGAAAAATGATGTTATATTTAAAGGTATTAATTCCTCCCTCTCAGGTATAAAAGGTTCACTGAGAAAATTAACCTTCCAGGATGCAAAACGTATATTCTCAGAAATTCAAAAGTTAAACTCTAACGAATTTCAGAAAACATAAATTGCACATATAAAATATACTTTAAAGAAAGAATAAATCTCAAAGAATGGGAATTTCAGAAGCAGAAATTCTGTTTTCAGAAGCAGAAATTGTGTTCTGTAATGTATTCTATGTATACCGTTTCTACAAATCACTGAGTATTTATGGATACTCAATGGTTGCCCCAAAACGTTGCAACATATTCATGAAAGGATATTTCCATTGATGAAACAAAAATGCCATAAACATTTTTACGTTTTGTCCCCTGTTCCCCTTTCACACACACACACATATGAATGGAAGTTTTGAACTATTGAAGCTACTATTGATTTTCCTCCATAATGAATGGAAGCCCAAGAGCTTGACCAACATGTTAAACCCATTAACTCCTTTTATAGCCACAAGTAAGTTCAAACTTCTTCTCAAACACCAATGTGGAACAAATGACTCTTCACTTAAAAAACATCAATGTGAGACAATTGACTATATGGGAGAAATAATAATGTGGGACAAATGACTCAATTATGATGAAAAAACTCATATTCAATGTGGGATATATATTTATAACTAACGTACTATTTTTATTTGAGTTGAGTTACTGACTACTCACCATAACTAGGTGAGTTGACTATGTTATTTGTCAAATTTCAATTATCACTTAACATTTTTACTTGGCT
Organism: Anisodus acutangulus; assembly: GCA_029783415.1. Taxonomy (NCBI): domain Eukaryota; kingdom Viridiplantae; phylum Streptophyta; class Magnoliopsida; order Solanales; family Solanaceae; genus Anisodus; species Anisodus acutangulus. The sequence goes on from CM056503.1 coordinate 4,132,375, forward strand.
TAGTTGTATGTTAATTAAATAGAGCTGCCTTTTCAGAAAGTCATTAAATTTCCTTTCGAGAGTTAAATAGGTGTAGTTTTTCATTCTCTTAACCGGTAACAGTAACTATTTGCAAAATGCAAAACTTAAATTATAATATGCTAATTGATATTACAAAGTACCTTTATCCTTCAAAAAAAAAGAATGTTTATATTCAGATCATATTAGAACACAAGGATAATTGAACTTGGCCCAACTAACTTGCTAAAGGGTAGCCACTGAATAAATTTACAAGTTCAGCAAAATTATGAAAAGAGAAGGCAATGGACTTTTTTATTTGTCTATGTGTGCAATCAATTAGTTAGAACTTAGAAGTCACAACCAACTAGAGTTGTGGTGGAGTGATAAAATACTCATTTATCCTTAACAAGATGTCTCATATTCGAGCCCTGGATTTATGGAGTCGTGTATCTCAGGTTCGAGCCCTGGATATAGAGTCGCATTTGTTAAGGAGCGCTTTAGCCCCCACAGTAGAGTTTCTCGGTGCGAATCTAGATTTAATGGGTGCCTAATACGGATACCAAACACCGGCGGAAACCCAAAAAAAAACTTAGAAGTCACAATTATCTCCTGACTTTGCCTGTTACTTGAGAGAACCATATGTATAAGTATATACTACTCCTAAGGTATTTCCTGCATATAGCAGACTCTTATAAGACTAAGTAACAGGAAATGATTTACTAGATGCACTTCTATGATTGCATTTTTGGACAGTCCATTCCAGTAGCAAAACTCCTTTGATACATGTTATGATACAAGCTACCAAAAGTCAAATTATCCTGCATTTCTATATGTTTTGGACTTGTGTTAATATTCCATTTTTATGTTAGCATAGAAATACGTTATAATTAACTCATCGGCCTAGAGAACTTTAAGGTTTGCCTTTGTTATCTTATTCTTTCTTCAGGTGTTTTACTGATCATCAGTGGCCTCTCACTTGTTTTCTAAAAATACTCTTAGCTGTTCATGTATAATTGACACCCTCTAACCCTTAGCTATAAGCCTATAACCTATATATCACCATACTCTCCTCTCGCCAAGACTGAGTTTCATTACTCATATGATGAGGATTCCTTGATCTTTTAAAAAACTCTTTTCCTTGTTGAATTTAGTTTTATTTAATTTTTTGTAGGGTAGCCTTGGTAGCTAATTCCCCCAAGGCAGCATATTAGGAAAAAAAATGCATGCCTCAAGTTGTTTTCTCATTTTCCTCCTCCCTTCTCTTCTTTTTTCATTATCTTATGCACTTTCTAATGAAGAAGCGTCATTTATTGCACGACGTCAACTCTTAATGTTGCCTGAAGATGGTGACTTACCGGACAATTATGAATATGAGATCAATCTAAACTTTACATTTTCGAATTCCAGGCTTAGGCGTGCCTATATCGCGCTAAAAGCCTGGAAGGAGGCTGTTTATTCAGACCCTTTCAATTTCACTAGTAACTGGGAAGGTCCTGACATTTGCAACTACAAAGGCGTGTTTTGTTCCCCTGCTCTCGATGATCCTAGTGTCACGGTCGTTGCTGGAATTGATCTCAACCATGCAGACATTGCAGGCCACCTTCCTGTTGAATTGGGATTATTGACAGAAATAGCTCTAATCCATCTCAACTCTAATCGTTTCTGTGGAATCATTCCAGAAAGTCTCAAGAGGTTAGAATTGTTGCACGAATTAGATGTTAGCAACAACCTTTTGGTTGGCCCTTTACCTAAGGTTGTTCTCTCGATGCCTAATCTTAAATATCTTGATCTAAGGTTTAATAATTTTGAGGGAGCAGTGCCTCCAGAATTATTCGACAAATATCTTGATGCTCTTTTCTTGAATGACAATCGTTTCACCTCCACCATTCCAGATACTCTTGGAAATTCATCGGCTTCTGTAATTGTGTTTGCAAATAACAAATTTACAGGATGCATTCCTAGTAGCATTGGTAAGATGACAAACTTGGATGAGATTGTTTTCTTGAATAACGATCTTGCTGGATGTTTGCCTGCTGAGATCGGATTGCTTAAGAATGTAACAGTGTTTAACATTGCTGGAAATTCATTTTTCGGGACCTTGCCAAAGATCTTTAATGGACTTTCTCAGATTGAACTGTTGGACTTTTCAGATAATAAATTAAGTGGAATAATTCTTGAAGATCTTTGTCGCTTGTCACATTTGAAGAATCTCACAGTTGCATTAAATTATTTCAATGATGAAGGTAAAGCATGCGAAAAATTATTTTCAAGAAAAGATGTGACTTTTGATGATACAAATAATTGCTTGCAGAATAGACCAAAACAAAAGCCTCAAAATCAATGTGATTCTGTTGTCAACAAGCCAATCGATTGTGAAACATGCGGAAAACCATCACTAAATTCTCCTCCTAAGAAACCTTTCATGCCAAAACCTCAACCTCCCAAGCCAAAGCCTAATCCACCTCATGTTTCCACCAAGCCACCACAAACTCCTCAACCACAACTTATTCGTTCCCCGCCAACACATGTCGATTCTTCTCCACCACAACCCAGGCACTCCCCACCTCCGCGTGTCCATTCACCTCCACCACAACCTATTAACGCCTCACCCCCACCTGTCTATTCACCTCCCCCGCACCTTCTCCACTCTCCACCACCACCGATCTATTCTCCTCCACCGCGCCCCATTCATTCCCCACATCCACCTGTCTATTCTCCACCACCACGACCTATCCATTCTCCACCTCCACCAAAACCCGTCCTCTCCCTCCTCCATCAAAACCCATCCACTCTCCACCTCTGCATGTCCAGTCTCCTCCTCAGCCTGTTAATTCTCCTCCTCCACCACGACCTGTTCACTCCGTACCTCCACCAAAACTTGTCCATTCTCCACCCCCACCTGTACATTCTCCTCCTCCACCACCACTCGTCCATTCCCCACCCCTACCTGTCCATTTGCCTCCACCAAAACCCGTCCACTCTCCACCACAACCTATCCATTCCCCTCCCCCACCTGTCCATTCTCCTCCATCAAAACCAGTTCACTCCGCACCTCCATGCGAACCTGTCCATTCTCCTCCACCAAAACTTATTAATTCCCCACCTTTACCTATTCATTCTCCGCCACCACCACGAGTTTACTCCCCACCTCCACGTGTCTATTCTCCTACACCATTACCCGTCCACTCACCACCACCATCACCAACACATGTTCACTCTCCTCTACAACCTGTTGTCAATTCACCTCCTCCCCCACCTATTCACTCTTCTCCACCTGCTATCCACTCTCCTCCACCACCTCCGGTCCAATCACCATCACCACCTGTTCGGTCTCCTCCACCACCAGTGTCCTCACCTCAACCACCGTCAATATCTCCATCACCTTCTCCTCCAATATTGTCTGCACCTCCACCTTTCGAAGATTTTGCACTTCCACCATCCATTGGTTCGCTTTATGCGTCACCACCGCCGCCAATATTCCAAGGATATTAAGCGTGGATTTTCCTCTCTTTTCGATTCTTTTTACCATATTTACTAGTACTAAATATGAAAAGAATGTATCCTTACGCCTTTTTCTTTCTTGTAGTATGTAGCTCCAGATATTAGGTAAAAAGAAAAATTAGTTATAGTACCGCACATTCCTTTCTTCTGCAAACGTGCATTAGAGAGGAACTTTCTGTTAGTATTTTAGATGTATAGCGTAGATTCTGATAAAAATATGTAATATCATTATTGTAAATAAGAAAAGATTTGACGCAAGACAGAATAAAAGATGGAAACTTTTATTTTATGTGATATGCATCTATACATTGAAATTGGACCCAAAGGCTGAATTCTGAACTCACTAAAATTGAACAAGGCAACACAACTTATTGGCAAAAGCTGCATGGCTTAAGTAACCAAAAATATTACCATTAGCAAAAGTGAATGATTTAAGTGCGCACCCAGACAGTGCAATAATAGCTATATGGGCATGCGCAGTGCAGTTTAACTTTAATAGTATTGTTTAGGTTAATTTGTTACTAATATAGTGTGCAATAATAGCTTTATGGGCATGCGCAGTGCAGTTTAACTTTAATATTGTTTAGGTTAATTTGTTACTGATATAGTGCTCAAGGTATACTAATGCTGTCACGGGCAGAGACAAGATTTTTACCAGGAGATTCAAAAGTAAACACGCAAATAAGCATGGGATTAACATCCATATCTAATATATATATACATAAAAAAATTAATCTTATACATGCAATGTAATTTTTTGACGAAGGGAGGGTTCGAATGATCCCCTTCCGCCCCAGGCTCCGTCCACGAATGATGTGGCTTGTGATGATTTGGACATTTAACAATACTTTGACTTGGCATGCATTGATTGGAATTTTCTCATGCTTAGTTTATTAATTACATAATGTTTTGGGAATTGTGGTTAAAATCTGAAATTGCTGGAAAATAAGCTAAAATCTTTTTTTCCCAATGGAATAAGCTAAAGTCTTGTTGAGGACAATAAATTTTGGAACAAGACTCATGGCAATTTGTGTTGGATTGGACAATGAGTGGGGGCATGGTTAAAAAAAAGGTCAAACAATAGAAGAAGTTTGTTTATGTTAGTGGTCTGCTATTTCGCCCTCCGTTCACTTTTATTCACCCACACCGGCATCTTAACAATATCATTGGCCTAAAGCCAACTTTAGTCTTATTTTTTGTGCTCAATATTTTTTAAAAGAAAAATTAACCTATAAATTTATTTCATATAAAAATTACTCTTCATCCTCCCTTAACTAGAGGCTGTGGGTCAAAAAATTCAATACAATTACTGATCACCGAATGAGAAAAAGGGGCCCCAAAATTTTGTGGCCTAAAGCCCCCGCTTTAGTGGCTTGGCCCTCTGGCTGGCCTGCTCACTCACTATACTAAAAATAGATTTTCACTTGTTACTTGTTACTTTTAGCCTACAATTTTATTTTTCATGTTTTATCCATAATATTAATTATTCATTTCAATTTATTTTTCAAATCCATCAAAACCATGCACTAATTAATATGAGTATTATGATAAATTATGCACTTCATTTATTATTTTAAAAGGGTACAAAATCAATAGTGAATAAGTAAAAATAAACTAAGGGAGTATTCAATTACTTGTTTCATTTTATAAAACATTTTGTTCTTTTCCGGTATTGTTCCGAAAAGATTCACACTTTCCCTTATTTGAAGATATATAAATTTAAATTTTTTATTTTATTATCAGTAATATAGTCATAAAACTATAGAATATTTAGTGTGACCTGTTAAATCGAAGTAATGTCCTTTAGTTAGAAGTGGAAAGAACATCTCTAGAAAAAAGAAAGAAAGAAAAAGAGTACTGAAATCTATTACATTGATTCATAACTTTTTACTTATTTTTTTAAGTCTTGTATTAATTGAATCAAACACCATTATACAAAATGATTGATAAGGTAATACACATGTACCAACATAATCAAGATTGAAGCAAGAAGTTGATATACAGGTATAGTTAAATTTAATAGCTTTAGTTTAAATTCATTATATGTATAAAAAATACACTAAGTATATACAAAAATTAAAATCAAAATTCAATTAGTAACTTTTGATTTCACCATCTTAAAATTTAAAAATTTGCAAAGTTTAAATCTTTGACTACGCCTAAAACACAATTAGAAGAAAAGCAAGTCTAGATGAAGTTGATACATTGTGACAAGCTAATGGGACAGAAAGTGTCTAGCCAGTCCAAACTCCAAAGTCCAAACACCCACTAAACTTTAAAAAAAAAAAAACCTATATATCGATTTTTTCAATTCAAATATAAAATTCAAAAAAAAAATTTAATTCAAAAACATAAAGTTTGCAACACATATATTCTTAAAACATGTAAAAAAAAACTCCAAATTAAAGTTTACATCCCACAAAATAAAAGTCCAACACTGAAATAAAATAAACGGGTCGGGTTGGGGATTTTTAAAAAAAAATGAATTTCAAACACTGAAATTGACATTCACACCTAAATTACCACGAATTTTCGATGTTGAAATGTGTTGTATATCGTGAGATGTTTACTAAAGAAAATGAAAAATTATAAACGGATTTGGGGGAGAACACAAATTGATTGGAAGGCGATGCGGTTTGATCGGACGAGTTTCAAAAAAATATGCAAAATCAAAAAAAATCGGATAAAACGGACATCCGAGCGAAGAGTTATGACCATTTAAAGTTGCATCAATTTACAACTACTTTCTCTCCGTATATTTTATGTTAATGCTTCTGTGATATGTTAATTAAGTTCATGCAGCATTCGACTTCTATAAAAGCTTCATAGATTGACTTCAATGACTATGATTCAACAGATAGCGATAGCCTAAAATAAAAAATAAAATTAATTATATATTTGCTCCGATTTTCGATTCGGTTCATCCCAATACTAAAAAACCAAACCGGTTTATTTAATTCTGATAACCGAACCTAACCCCTTGTTTTTTTCCTTTCAACGGGTTTTATGACCGCCCCTCGTGACAACAATGATCCTCCAAGGCGGTCTCTGTTTTTACTTTTATTTGATTGTAAAGAAACCTCCAAAGATTGCAACTTTCTGATAATTAATAAGATTGGTAGTACTATATTCCTTCCATAACTCAGTTAAGAAAACGACGAAGACCCTTCTCTGTCTGACTGTCCTCTTCATCAGCTTCGGGTGGCATCAAGTTCCAAAAGGTAAATTCATTTTTGTTCATATTGACACTTGTTATTCCATCAATATGCATAGTCACCAACTTAGTCCATAAAATTCAGACTTCAGGTTATAAATTTTCATTTTTCTCCTGTTATTCTTGAGAACAGAAGTGGTGAAAATGGATGCAATTTTGAATCTTCAAGCAGTACCATTAGGAACTGCTCTTACAGTGGGTGGTCCAGCTGTTGCTCTTGGTGGGATTTCACTATGGTTCCTTAAAGAATATGTTAATAATCAAAAGAGGAAATCTTCTAATTTTCTCCCACCTGTGCCAGGTAAATCCATTACTTTTGAATCTTGTGTGAGTTTCATTTCAATTCTTCAGGATTTTAACTTTAACAGGGGTTAGTAACTGAGTTTTATATCTAACTTTTGTACATATTTAGTGAATATCTTGATATAAATACAGGTTTTGAACTAAAGCTACTGGCTTCAGACGAACCCTACGTCAAATTCTAGCTCCGCCCCTGCCCCCAAAATAGCTAGGGGCGGATTCATAATTTAAATTTGATGGTTCAACCTGTTGAACATGTAAAGCACGTACGAGAATAGTAAATAGCTATTACAGTGATCGAAAGGATAAACAACAAGATTACAACAAGAAGTTGTCAATATCTTGATCTTGAATTGGAACTTCAAATATGGATCTTGTATTTAGAAATACAAGAACATGAACTGCTACACTTGGGGCTTGTAGATCCGCTGAGAATCCGAACGGTTAGAGTCCTTTGAGATTCTAGTTCACACCTGAAACACTTAGCAACCAATTAGATAATCACAACACCACCGGCTGAGTCGAGACAAGATTGCCCATGTATATAGGCTTTACGGAAGTGTGGACAATAGTCTCCCAAGATGAAACAACAAACTATCAAATGTGCAAAGCCTACACAAATGACCTCAGCGAAGAACACGAACAATGAAGATTGCTAAAGGATTGCTTATCAGGAAAACTGATCTCTTTGTGGTGTTGTATACTTGTATGTATTTCTGATTTTGTTCTTATTCATCTATAGAATTGAGCCAAATGCCTTAATTTATAGGTGTGCAAGATGCCTCCCCATAATGGCAATCAATTGTCATGTAATGGATGACATTTAACCCCCAAGTAATGCAGCAACATAATGGTCATTATTGGGTGGATTCACTGCCATTGAAACCCCCTCAACAGCCAAACCTTTTGAGATTCTGTCGAGCAGTCACTGCCAATAAAGCGCCACGGCGCTAATTCAGCCAAAACCTCACTGCCACTCAGGCGTCGTGACGCTCCGGCGCCGCGGCCCTTTTCCGACCCGTTCCATCTTACACCCCACACAATCGTTCCTTCGTTTACCAACGTGGAACACTCGTTATTTATCCAATAACCGTCCATCATTCTATGTCTCAAACATTTCACTTACGTACCAATATCTCTTTCATTAACGAAATTTACGATACTTGACACTAAGATTGCACGTGTGTGGAAATGACATTTCCGATGCCAATCGTTCGAGTCATAAATAATGGGATAAACTTAATTCCACATTAGTAAATTTCCAACAATTCCCTCTTGAAAGAGATTTTGGGCGCACACGCAAGGTGCCTACTTTCAGCAATCGTTCAGCGAAAAGATATTGCATCAGGAGAGGTAGCTTCCGCTTTGAACCTTACCTAGTTGAATACCATCGGACTTACTTACTGCGCGGTGAACGTGATGACTTGAACCGTCAGTGTTTAATGTAAGCCAAGACAACGGTACCAACACAATACCTCCCCTTTATTCGTTTCTTCTTATTGTTCTGTCCGTTGTGGCCGTGGACACACTTGGATTCTTAAGTGCGTTCATTTGAGGCGGTCTGTCCTCGCACTTAAATAGGTAATCTCCTACAAGGTATCCTGCTATACCCCACTTCACAAGTGTTAGGAATCATTAAAAGTTTTCCCAACCTTAACCTCAACCGATTGAGGATCGTTAAAGGTTTGGAATCTTAACCTTTACCCACCATGCAGGTAGCACTTTAATGTCTATCGAGGGAACGACTTTGGATTTACGTTTCTTTACAGAAATCATCATCCGAAGTGCTCTTGCTTCTACCGAAGTGCTCTTGCTTCTACCGAAGTGCTCTTGCTTCTACCGAAGCGCTCAACTGAACCTTTTGCAGCTTAGTTTTCCCATTGAACCAAATTCTTGGGATCTCTAGTCAATATGGTTGGGTTACCACCGCAAAGGTTCGTATTATTTGGGTTTTAAGCTCATTCCCCTAGACAGGAAAAACTCTTGATCTTCGGGTAGTCCCTTAGTTAAAGAGTCTGCTATATCATTTGATTAGTAATCAAGGAAGTGACACCCGTGACGATCAACTGCCATACGGTCTTATGTCTCCGACAGATCCGACAGATATGTCCAGACGCCATCATCTGTGCCCTTCCTGAAGCCGACCGGCTAGCCACATTGTATAACTGTCGAAGGCACGGGTTTCTCCCAATAAGGGACATCCTCTGAGGAGTCGTGAAGTTACTCAACTTCTTTCATGCTTTGTTTAAACCGATAAACTCCGATTCCATCATGAATCGGGCGATGCAAGTTTGCTTTAGAGGATTTTCCAAGACCCACCATACACATTTACTTGTGGCATTGGTGTTCTTCAACTCTGATGTCCAGTTTGCATCACTGTGTTCTCCCAGAACCGCTGGACATCCAGAATACCATAATCCGTAGATAAGCGAATATTTCAAATATCGTCATATCCGACTTAACGCCTTCTATCGATCATTTTTAGAATCACGAGTGAACCTTAGTTCAACTGATCTACTTTGTAGGCCGATACCATGTCGGTTGTACTGTGTACAATACATTGAACTACATGTGACCTGCGCATATCACTCCTTGTGCACCATGATTCCAATCAGTTCTATGATTCATATCCATTGGTGGCTTCAACGAGACTGTCAACTATCTCACAACTGAGTTTGGAGTTCGATCAGTCCGTTAGATGTCTTAGAAATCTCAATTCCTAAGATGTCATCTGTGATACCTATATCTTTCATATCGAGACTTTTTTAATATGACTTCCACTTTCAGACGGTTGGTTTTTCCAACTGTTGCCTTTCTAACTTCAGAGTCAATGTTTCTGTTGTCAGATTCATTGTTTCTGTTTTATTTGAAACTTCCAGGACCAAAATGTAAACATTTCAGGGACCAAAATGAAAGTTCAGGAAGAAGCCCAACAGTCCAACAAACCAACTATGATCCTCCCCTTCCAACTCTCCGGTTAGGAAGGCAGCATCAACATCAACATCTATGTCACGCAAGACTGCAATGGCCCTGGATGTTAAGCTATTCACAGAGGAGCATATGTCCAAGTAGTCGAGGCCTTATACTCGTTAGTAGATCCATTTACTTTGTACTCGCTTTTGAGTATCCACTTTCACAACCCAAATGTTCTTTTCCCGGAGGAAGGTCAACCATTACACAAGTATGGTTCTATATGATGGAATATATTTCTCTCTGTAGCTTCTTTCCAAAGCAACGCTTCTGGAGATGACAATTATTTGTAATTGTCCGTGGTTCATTCTCAACCATACAAGCTAGAAGGCCTGGAACAAGTCTTTGTCCCCTCTTTGCTCCGTCTCGGTTCAACATCTAGAATCCTTGAGTTCTGTAGATTTGGAATACTAAGTTCCGGATAGTCAGCAACTTTCGAGTCTTGTAGCTCTGGAACGTCTGGTTCCGGACAATCAGGCACTCATGGGTTCATGTTAACCTCGAGCAACTACTTCTTTTTCCTTCTCAAGGAAAGTTATCCTCAAAGAATTCAGCATTCTTTGACACCAAGAAGTGATAGGCACTACTGTTATTTGCAAATCCACTGGATATGCAATCTACAGTCTTAGGTCGAACTTGACCTGTTTCGGTATTCCAACCTCTACCAAGCCACCCCACAACACAACATTTGTAGGAGGGTTATCCTTATCCTTATGCGGAGTTCTGTTGAGAATCGCATTAGCGGTAAGGATCGCCTTGCCCCACATGTTTTAGGCGTACGACTTTGCTCTTGGCTAACACCGTTAGACTGAGGTGAGTAAGGAGCAGTCGTTTGATAAACGATGTTTCACATTCTCCCCCTCAATCACTACGAATTCCTCAATCCGTAGGCTTAGTTGATTTTCAACTTCTGCTTTGTAGCGCTTATCCGCTTCAACAGCTTCATCTTTGTTTTTCAACAAACAAAGGATGCAATACGTTGTACCATCATCAATGAAGGTGACAAAGTACTTGTCTCCCCCCTCTATTTTGTATAAACTTCAAATCATCCATGTAGGTCACTAAGTTCTAGAGGAGCGGTGCTTCTTTCGCTATTCCTTTGACGGAATGGAAAGATGATTTTGCCTCTTCGCCTACCTCACATTCATTTTGAGGGTTTATGTTGACAGAAGGCAACAATCTCAACTTCGTTAGCTTTTGAATGACTTTCTATTTAACGTGTCTTAATCTATGATGGCATAGATGCACGGATTACAAATATATTATTCATTTAGCTACAGACATACTGTACCATTCTTAGTTATTACAGACCTGTTGGACTAGTCTCAAACTAGCTTGACCAACAGCGCCCCTTAAACCAAGTTTGGGACATGTATCACCTCCTTTTAGAGTGATCTCATTCCCTGAAGTCATATTGAGGACAACCTCTCCAACCCCTTCTACTTTAGAGGTGGCGTTGCTTCACATGAACAACCTCTTACCCGTGGTTAGGGCGTAACCGGATCATATGTGATCTGGATACTCTGGCCCACTCCAGTTGTTTTGGTAGATTGAGTGTCCAATTTCTTTTCTGCCTTTCTTTTGACATTCAGATCATTTCTGGCCCACCTCACTAGGTGTCCATTACTTTTTTGCCTTTCTTTTGGCCTTCAGATCATTTAAGACTCTGGAAATTCTGGCCCATTCCAGTCGCCCGTAGGCTTTGTACGACTGAGTGTCCAATATCATCCTATCAAATGAATTCTGGCCTACTGCAGTCACCCGTATGCTTTGTATGACTGAGTGTCCAATATCATCCTATCAAATGAAGGATTTTCTGTCAAATAGTGTGACAGGTTCAACGTCTTAAGATAAACCATTATCTTTTAGTCTTCTTCCCTTGAGATTGGTGCCCAGACAATTCTTGGTGCTTGCTTAAGAGTGGTAACAGTTTTCGCACAGTCAGTGGATCTCTCTCCTTCGTATGTGCGAACATACTTTACACACTTTTAATAATTACACCCAAAAGAACGGATCTTTTAAGTTTTTGTTTACACTAGCCCAATCTTTAAACGGGAAGGAAGAAGATTCAATATCTGATTTTAGAGTGTAGGGAATATGAGTTTTTTTTTAATGAAAACACTTTCATATTCCAAGCCTTGCCTTACACACTTTTATTCAGATATTAACTAAACACATTATAGATAAGGAAGTATAATTAACTTAGACCTTTTGGATTCTGGCCCACTTCAGTTAGATTGAGTGTCCATATCCTCCTTACCATAATTCGGATTCTTTGTCTGGGACAGATATAGGCCTTTTGCTACATGATAGAACATCATCTTCAGCCTTCTCCTCTTGTCCCAGTTGACATCCTCAGCCTCCTGTGGGTGCTTGTTTCCACCACCCTCGGGAGCGGTGACACCAACTCGTCCTTGATCTTTAGTCGTACTAGCATGACTATCAGCAGTATCTCGAAGCTCAGCATCATATCCAGAGATGCCTCCTTTGACGGAAACAGATTTGTAAATGTCGTCAAAGAGAGAACCAAAACTAGGACCAGATTTGAGAGCACGGTTGTTGACAGAGACAGTGTTTGAACTGTCAACAGAACTGTTTTCAAGAAGAAAACCACAGCCAGATTTGGGACCATATCTGTTGGCACACATCTTTCGAGCACTAATACAATCTTGTCTTAAACTTGTTGAACATGTAAAGCACGTACGGGAATAGTAAATAACTATTACAGTGATCGAAAGGATAAACAACAAAGATTACAACAATAAGTTGTCAATATCTTGATCTATGAACTGTTGCCAAATACAAGAACATGAACTGCTACACTTGGGGCTAGAGATGGCAGTGGATCCTGGACCCAGTCCGGATCTGGTGGATCCAGATCCGTTTTATAGGATATGGATTTTCAAAATTTGGACCCGACGGATCCGGATCGGACCCGGATTAGTTTCTGCCGGATCGGATCTGAATCTTGTATTTGAGATCCGTATCCGATCCAATTCCGACCCATGGATCCGTTTTTTATTAAATATATTCATAACCTAGAATATAATTTTAGAAGTATTTTCTTGCAAGCTTAATTCTCAAAACAAGTTTAATTTATCCCCGCGTTAACTCAAAAACCAAAAAATAAAGAGGTAACTTCGATAATAAAATCAATGTTATATTAGTGAATGACTAACATCTCTATAGACTAGTTAAAATTATATTCAATTCATTTGTGAAGATTCCAAGAACATGCAAGTTCTGCATTGTGGAAATACTAGTCGTCATTTTCTACAACTATTGTCATTGTCCAACATTTTCAATTAATAGCTCACAATCAAAACGAGACAACGAACAAAATATCTCATATGAAAATTTCAAAATTGAAACACAGTAAACTGTTAGCTAAGTAAAAATCGTTTGTCAGTTCAAAAAAAAAAATCTTAGCAAGGTTACATGCTTAGCAAGACAATTTTTTTTACATGTGGATCCAGATCCGATCCGTGGACCCCGTGGATTCGGATTTGGATCTGATTTTTATGGATCCGATGGATCTGGATTCGGATCTGGATCCATGTATGAAAAACGGATCTGGATCTAGTAGGATCCGGTCCAGATCCGATCTGTTGCCATCCCTACTTAGGGCTTGTAGATCCGCTGAGAATCCGAACGGTTAGAGTCCTTTGAGATTCTAGTTCACACCTGAAACACTTAGCAACCAATTAGATAATCACAACACCACCGGCTGAGTCGAGAGATGGCTATCTGTCTTTAAGACAAGATTGCCCCCGTATATAGGCTTTACGGAAGTGTGGACAATAGTCTCTCAAGATGAAACATCAAACTATCAAATGTGCAAAGCCTACACAAATGACCTCAACGAAGAACACGAACAATGAAGATTGCTAAGAGAAGGATTGCTTATTAGGAAAACTGATCTCTTTGTGGTGTTGTATACTTGTATGTATTTCTGATTCTGTTCTTATTCATCTATAGAATTGAGTCAAATGACTCAATTTATAGGTGTGCAAGATGCCTCCCCATAATGGCAATCAATTGTCATGTAATGGATGACATTTAACCCCCAAGTAATGCAACAACATAATGGTCCAAGTAATGGCCATTATTGGGTGGATTCAATGCCATTGAAACCCCCTCAACAGCCAAACCTTTTAGGATTCCGTCGAGCAGTCACTGCCAATGAAGCGCCGCGGCGCTAATTCAGCCAAAACCTCACTGCCACTCAGGCGTCGCGGCGTTGCAAGGGGGGCATCACGGCGCTCTAGCTCCGCGGCCCAGTCTGGGAGGCGCCGCGGCCCTTCTCGGCTCTGTGGCCCTTTTCCAACCCGTTCCATCTTACACCTCGCACAATCCTTCCTTCGTTTACCAACGTGGAACACTCGTTATTTATCCAATAACCGTCCATCATTCTATGTCTCAAACATTTCACTTACGTACCAATATCTCTTTCATTAACGAAATTTACGATATTTGGCACTAAAATTGCACGTGTGTGTAAATGACATTTCCGACGTGCGGGTCCCCAATCATTCGAGTCATAAATAATGGGATAAGCTTAATTCCACCTTAGTAAATTTCCAACACAACCTTCGAGATTATACGTTTAATCATTCAAAATTATGTAGAATTGTTGAAATCTTAGTAATTTTCTACATATATATCTACGTTTTGTGTCGACATGAGCTCCATCCACCTTTGCATATAGCAAGTAGATAGGTATATGCTGATGAGAAGTATGTGGGGTTTTGTTGCAGAGGTTCCAGGATTACCAGTAATTGGGAATTTACTGCAGATGACTGAGAAAAAACCCCACAAGACATTTACAAATTGGGCTAAAACCTATGGACCCATCTATTCCATCAAAACCGGCGCAAATACAATTGTTGTCCTCAGTACTAATGAACTTGCCAAGGAGGTAACCTAAACAGCCACTCTCAAACCCCTTTCTGTGTTAATAGTAGGTATTGGATATGTTTCTTTTCTAATAAGTAGCGAGAATTAGATTACTTCTTTTTACTTCAGTTTGACTGAACGGCGCAATGAAACATATAATCTGACTAATGCTGTATATGATCCCCAAAATTTCCTGATAGCTGTCGCTGCACCAGAATAGATTTCAATACTATATAGCTCTATCTCCACTTACCTATAGGATCTAACTTAAAGTAAGTGTACCCGCCTCTAGATAATCGCTAAACGGAATGTATTCCCTAGTTCCTCTTTGTAAAGACTAGGCCATACTATGAAGGTTGGTGATTCAGAACACTGCTTTCCCATTTTCGTTTTTATATAACCTTGGTTTTAAGTCATAGTACTAGATGAAAAGAGCAAAATGGACAACCTCATTCGTGGCATATGTTGGCGGTGTATCAGCAAAAATTCCATTTTCACTACACTTAAAACGACTCACAGTTAATATTGACAGTACAGCAGTGACATCACCGATAGGTTGAGGTATAAGTCAATACACATGCATGTTTGATGATGCTCGTTTTTAAATGCTGGTTGTGTCATTCGTGTGGCTTATCATATCTGTCCTCACAATACTTGATACATATACAATTTTTGAAATTTTGCTATTGTGCTTGTTCATCTTTTTAGGCTATGGTGACTAGATATTCAGCCATCTCAACCAGAAAGCTAACAAACGCATTGAAAATCCTTACTTGTGACAAGAGTATAGTCGCAATAAGTGATTATGATGAGTTTCACAAGACAGTGAAGCGTCACGTACTGACCAGTGTTCTAGGACCAACTGCTCAGGTTTGTCATTTAGAAATTGGCCTCCATATATTGCATTATAGTTTGGTTCTCTTCATATGTTTCACATACTAGATTCTAACGGGAACTTTCGCTTAATATGCAGAAACACCATCGTATCCACAGGGACACCTTGGTAGAAAATGTGTCTAAGAAACTACATGATCTGGTTAGGAATGATTCTAACAAATCAGTTAATCTCAGGAAGACATTTCAGTCAGAACTTTTTGGTTTGGCATTGAAACAAGTGAGATTTTCAAAATTCAGCTTCACCAGTATGTTGTTGTTTCAGAAAACCTTCTTAAACTGCTCGATTATTTTAAAAAGTTGTAACTTTATTTGCAGGCATTGGGAAAGGATATTGAGTCTATTTATGTGGAGGAACTTGACGCCACTTTGCCAAGAGGGGAATTACTCAAGATTTTAGTACTTGATATAATGGAAGGTGCAATTGATGTGGACTGGAGAGATTTCTTCCCCTATCTAAAGTGGGTTCCTAATAAAAGCTTTGAGAACAGAATTCAGCGAAAACATCTGCGTAGGGAAGCCGTGATGAAGGCCCTAATAATAGAGCAACGAAAACGTATTAATTCAGGAGAGGTGATCTTGCTTTTAATTCCTTTTAAGCAGATACTTATTCCATAATCCATACCATAATTATGTTTTTGTCCCTGGCTAATAATCTAGTGTGGTGGAATCTAAATACAGGAATGGAACAGTTATATCGACTACTTGTTATCTGAAGCCAATACATTAACTGAGAAGCAAATTCTGATGTTGCTTTGGGAGGCAATTATTGAAACATCAGACACCACAGTGGTGAGCACAGAATGGGCTATGTATGAATTGGCCAAAGATCCAAAACGACAGGTAGCATAATAATCTTGCCCTTTTCTTATTTATTTCTTGTTTTTCTCCGAAGTTTCGTTTGTATCTCACGGCTGTTAATCACGTAGGAACAACTCTTTTTGGAAATTCAAAATGTTTGTGGATCTAACAAGATCACAGAAGAGAAACTTTGCCAACTTCCATACCTATGTGCTGTTTTTCATGAAACCTTGAGAAAGCATAGTCCGGTACCTATTGTTCCTCTAAGATATGTCCACGAAGACACACAGCTAGGAGAGTACCATATTCCTAAAGGAGTTGAGGTAATTAGCCTTTATCCACTACTTATAAATTTTGCTTTTCTCGTCAGATAATCTGATTTATTTGTCTGTATACGTTTTGTATACGCAGATTGCTATAAATATATACGGTTGCAATAGGGACAAGAAAGTGTGGGAGAGTCCTGAAGAGTGGAAGCCTGAGAGATTTCTTGATGGCAAGTATGATCCAATGGAACTGCAAAAGACAATGGCATTTGGGGCTGGAAAAAGGGTATGTGCTGGTGCTTTTCAAGCAATGGCAATTAGTTGCATAACGATTGCTAGATTGATACAAGAGTTTGAATGGAGCCTAAAAGAGGGAGAAGAAGAAAATGTTGCAACAATGGGTCTTACTACTCATAAACTTCACCCAATGCAAGCTTATATCAAGCCAAGATGTTGATGCCTTAATATTTCAACTGTCCACTTTGTACTAGGGAGAGCTAGCTAGTCTGTGTATGAGAGTTTTTGTTACTAATCGAATAGTTATGAATGCAGACGTCTTGCTTTAACTTCCCTAGTTCCAGCTTAGTTAGGGGCATAGTTTGAGGAGTTAGTCTTATGGATCAATTATTACTGAGAACTAAGCTACACAAAAATCAGCATTGTTGAAAACAATGTATGGCTGTTACTTTCTTTTCTTATTGTGAAGAAATGATCTTGGACTAACTCAACTTCAAGTTAAAAGTGAGAATTATCCAAAATTATATAAGGAGATAAACAACTCATTCATCAATTAATGTGAGGCACATAACACCCTCTCCCCTCCCCTCTGTCCACACGCTTAGCCCTGCTCATTGGAGTGTGGATAACATAACATGGGATTTAACTTTAGGAAACACATTAACAGGGATGAGTTTGGCTCCACATGTAAAGAAATGGATCCTTGATTTAACTCAATCAAAAGAGTCAGATCATAAGGAGATGATTGTTCAAGATCATATAAGGATGACTACAACTCATTTCCTTAAGCAATGTGGGATTTAACATCCCTGAACATCTAGGATGGCCAATTGTGTTAAAATTTACTTGTCTTATATTTTATGATCTACATTAATAGTAGAATATTACTCTCTTTTTAGGAGCTGTTTGGACATAATTTGAAATCATAATGATTTGAAGTTAAAGTTTTGTTTGGACATGTAATTTTGATTTCTTAAGTTGGTATTTTTTTCTTATAGACATAAAACCCACAAGTTGTGAAAATCATTAAAACTTTATACAATCTTACCAAATGAGTAACTCATTGTTCATAACAAAATTAATACGCTACTAGAAGACCTTTCTAAAAAAATACATCAATTGATCAAACTTTAGTTCAATAAAATGAAAAATTAAACATGAGTTGTAGTGTTATTACTCTTTAATATAATCATCTCACATGATTGGTAAGAGCAAATTTATTATAAATATACAATCAATTTGTAGATCTTTTAATATTTGATATAAATTGTTGGTAGACGTGATTGGTAAATATATTTACCAACTTTTGGATCTATTTTTACAAAAATATAAATTTATGGGTCAACTTTTACATTTAAAAATTTTAATCATGCATTTTTGGATGATTTGAGATTTCATATCATGTATCAATGAGATGAAATTGCATGTCCAAACGCCTAGTTAGTCTAGGAATATTCTAGAACATTTAGTTTCCTTCTAAGTCTAGTTACTACATTAATTATAAAATATTTAATTTCCTTTTGGTTTAATATTTATATATATTTTTTATATTACTATATATTTTTTAGAACATTTATAAATGCGACTAACGAAGAGTTATGAAATACTCTTCTTTTTCTGCCACTCTCTAGGCTTTTGACACGATAGTGCTGAACCAAAATGAGGTGCTTCTTTTTTTCAAAGAATTAAAGTAATGTATAAAAGAAAAGAGAACATAAATATTTATAGCGCATGAATTTAATGTGCTATGTATAAATAATCCAATGTCTCCGTTAATGTATAATAACAAGTATGAAACAAAAGAAATATTGATACTAAATTGACCTAAAGTCTTTTAATATACTATACGACAAGAATTTAAATTGAATTGAAAGTAACTAAATGTGACAAAACATTTAAAAATTTTGAATTTCAAATTCTAATAAAAAAATTATTGACGACCTACAATAATTACGAATATTTTATTAATGACTACAACTTTCTTTATTATGTTGATTAATGTTAGACTTGGGTTGTGTATCAAAAAGAAAAATTAATGGATGGAATTCGTAAATGATTCAAAGTTAAGAAAATAGAGAAATCTAATAAGTATATATATATATATATAATACGTATATATAATACATATATTTATCAATTTAATTTTGTTTAATATCAAATAAAAAAATATTACTCTATTAGATTTTTAAAATTTATTACCAAATTAAGTTAAATCTTTTGTCGATTTAGTTTGATTTTACATTTTGTTTAAACACTCCAACCGGAGAGTTTTTGCCCAATTCCAATGCTTAAAATCACAGCGATTTGATTAGAAAGGATGAGTGGGGGACCCAGTAATTGCTTCCCACGCTAACCCGACAACCTCAATTATACTGTCGGCAATTCTCAAATCCCTAAACCTAAACTCTCCATTATTCCTCCTCCCCATGCGTTTTTCTTGGTGCTCAAGGACTCTCTTCCTTGTCCTTTTTTCACTATTTTATTTTAATTTTCTACCTGGGACTTAAACCTTAACTGTCAGGATCATTTGGTAGAAAACAAGTTATTCAATAATTAATTATTTCGAAATAGGGATAAAAAATAATATTATAATACTGAAATAACTATTTCAGGATTAATTATACCGTAATTTTATTCCAATTAAACATGAAATAAACTCATCTCAAAATTAATTATTATTTATCTCTCGTACCAAAAAGCCCTCATTCATTAGTGAAGTCATAGATTTTGTCGAATGTGTTCAAATTTTGATATATGAAAGATATTCAATTGATCATCTTCCGCGTTCATTTGATATGCAGGATAAGGCATACCAAAGGAATTCTCAATTTGTGTGACTCTGTAATTATATTAAGGGCTCATTTGGTAGCTGGTTAGAGTTATTAAGGTATTAGTAATACATGAACTAGTTATGAAAAAATTTATGTATTATTTTATGTAAGTACTCGTATTAGTTATGTAGGTTTTAGTTATTCATTAATTAGCTATTACACCTTATGTCCTGCATAAAATAATACATAGATCTCCTTATAACTTATACATATATTAGTTATGTGAGTTTCTAAAGTGCAAATCAAACACCATATTAATTTTAATACATGAATAACTTACTCCTAACCCGCTATTAAAAAACCCTACGGTTATGAATCCAACTTATGCAAGTTATTGGGCATATAAGGATTTTTGTTATATACTAGTTTTTTAGTTCGAATTCGATAAGTTGAAAATTCTTGGTAGATAGGAGCTTTGTTTTTTTATATTAAGCTCTAAAAAAGGAAGTTCGAATTAGCTGATTCAATGAATATCAATACCAAATAATCAAAATAGCAGTTTGCTACTACTAAGCTCGCAATATATGTGAAGTTCGGAAAAAATCGAATCACATTAGATCTTTAAAAGTTAGCCTTATCTTAAAAAACATGTAAGGACAATATATATGGTGAGCAGGTTTTGTTGCATTGTCCAATTTTGGTATATAAGAGACTTTTAAAAATAAATTGTTGCTGAAGAAAAGTGAGCCAGATGAATGGAAGAAATGAGATAAAGAACTTGATACATGTTTAATTTAGTAGCACTAGCTTTAGTAGCTGTATTAGATAGACGTTATAATTTTAACATAAAATTATATATTTTCTCTGTTTCAATTTATTTATCTTTTTTTAGTCTATTTAAAAAATAACTTTTTAAAATTTAATACATTATATAAAGTATATCTTTAAATTATAAAATTATAAGATTCAAAAGTCTATAATATTATTTTATTGTCAATCAAAATAAGACCAATTGAAAGAGGGAGGGAGTAAGAATTTTAGTTGAACGAACGTAAGGCCATTTACCTTTTTTGCTGCATGATGAACATCACTTAAAATGTGTCAAGTCATGTTGACTTGGCAATTTTTAGACTTTAAGACGTGTCACTCTATATATTTAGTAGAGGCTAGCTGTCCCCAAATAAATTCATATTTTTCTTATACTTTGTGAAGGGGAAAATTCCAAAAAGGAACCCCGACCTGTACCAGAGGCTTTTTGGTCAGGTGAGATATAAATCGAGGGATATGCGTGAGTGATAGCCGTGCAAGGGAGAGGACCAACGGGACACGAACCCAGTAACATCCCTTGCAATATTTCAGCAAAGACTGTCACCACATGAATTCGAACCCGTGATATCGGAATGATTATACCCAATCACCTTGTGCCCCTAGAATTTTTCTAAATTGTTGTTAACTGCCACTTCCTTTAGTCAAAAGAAAGTCCTCATCTCGTCAAATAGGTTCCAGGCGGTCCAATTGCCATGTCCACATGGCAAAAGTCAAGTTTTAGGAGCAAACAAGGTGACTGGTACAGTGGTACATTCAGTAAAACAAACTGTTTTAATCAATTCGATAATAATCATATTTTCTAAATAATAAAACAGTTTCGATAAATTAAACCAAATTGACATATTCATTGAAATCCCACAGCATGAGATCTTGAGAAAATATAGTGTACGCAGACTTATCTCTACCTTGGGAGGTAGAAAGATTGTTTCTGGTAGACCCTCGTCGCAAGAACAACCGATAAAAGATATGCACCATCAACTAAAATTTACTTACAATAATAGACAATTCTTCGAATCAAGTCATATATGATAACTTGTAAGATAGAGCGAAAACTTGCAATAACTAATAAATTTGTATATTAATATAAACTTTTTTTACACTCTTTATATATCGTTGAATTCTTTGTAGATACCATGACAAACCACACTTTTTTGTCTTCACATATAGTTTAGTCCAAACAAGAGAAGGAGAACCTAAGATTATGTCAAGTGAAGCTTGTGAAAAAGTTGCATGTGGAAACAGTGGTATATATGCAAAAAAAAATGTGACGCTAACATCAAAACAATCACAAGTCGTGAGCTTGTGAGCACTAACCAATGGTGCGCTGTAGAAAATATACGCAACAATAGTTTCTACAACTATATGAAAAACTTTTTGCATTATATATATACTCAGAGAGTCTCAAATATCAAATTATAGCGGTGGAACCATATTAATAACTTTCACTAAAAAATCAAAATATAAAAAAAGTAAGCATATTAAGACACTAAAAAATTCAACATTCACATATGTTAAATATTATTATGTGTAATTTATGGTAAATATTTAGTATTCTAGTTTATGTAAGGTTGTAATATAATTAGTATTGTATTACCATAAATGTATAGAATAAGAATTTAGGAATAGAATAGGAATATGATTCTCCTATTATGTAACTTGTATATATAGCCTTTCAATTAATGAAAATAATCAATGAATTATTTATTTCAACATACATAAGAAAAGATTATAATTTTATATATACAATATAGTTTCTAACGAAAGAAACTTGGATGAACCCATTATAGGCTCCGAGCCTACTAGATTATGACTGGGATATATGACTAGAAGTGAAATAAGTAGGTGCGCACCGGTGATTCTGGCTGATTTCAGCGTGTTCTAAAAGTTCTAATAATAATTCTTGGTTATGATTTCGTAACATCTTTACAATTGATAGATGACAAAATAACAGTAGCTCGTGGCTCATGCCATAATTTTCCATTGTTTGTGTGAGTGTGACCAATAATAATGACCAGCAAAGCTAAAAATTACTGTTAAGGAAAACAAGCATGCATATGAGAGAAATATATTTGACTTTCGTATTAAATTGTACTGCTCCCTTTTTAACCATCCAATTAATAAAACTCTTTCTAAATAACGGTTTTAAAATGCATCATTAGAGTCTAAGATAGAGTTCATTAAATACCCAGCATCCCTCCTGTTTTCTGTCGATGCGGGATTCTTCTAGCTGGGATATCAAATACAGTACCCCTCTTATAAACTCAACTCATTACTAGGATCTAAGACATGCTTTCTTAAATATCTAGCATCTCTTGTGTTTTGTTGATGTGGAATTCTTCTAAGTGGTGTATCACACCCTATTAGCTATGGGATTACACTAGGTGTGTTTGTATTATCATAGTTGTTGTTTTTGTACTTGAAATGGTAAGTTAAAATGCGCATGAATTTGTGAATAATGTACTCCACTAATTATTTTAACTAAATTTGATATGGCAAAGAGTGAAAATCTTGACGCGATACTTCGTAATTTTAACTTACCTGGATCATTAAATTATCTGGTGGAAAGTTTCCATAATGTAATTGTCATTCACGCTCCAGTTAACGGGGTCTGGGCGTGCAGGGAGTGTTAAGAGTCTCACATCGGTAATGAATTAGGAACACAAACTCCTTACATGGACTTGGACAATCCTCACCCTACAAGCTAGCTTTTGGGGTTGAGTTAGGCCCAAGATCCATTCTTTACATGGTATCAGTGTCAGGGTCATTCTAATTATTTGTTCACCGATGTTGGGCCCCCAAATTATATTATCCACGCTCTGGACATGCGGGGGAGTGTTAAGAGTCTCACATCGGATATGAAATGGGAACATGGACTCGACTTGTACAATCCTCACCCTACAAGCTAGCTTTTGGGGTTGAGTTAGGCTCATGCCCATCACGCAGCGGGCCCCACCCCGTCCGACATTGAAACCGATGAACATGCTTGGATTGAATCCTCCGGACACGAATTGGTACATGGACACATGCATCACTACTCACATGACGTCAGACTCAGGTACTCTCTCGTCTTATTCCAATTTGAGCAACACTCGTGGTATAATTGTTGGTAATGGTAATTCAATTTCAATTCATGGTTATGGTCATAAAACATTGTCTCCCCCTACCCTTCATGCCCCTAAACTAATTAAAAATTTGGTGTATGTCCGTAAATTCACCACTGATAATTCTATTTCTGTTGAATTTGATCCGTTTGGGTTTTCTGTGAAGGATTTCAAGACGGGGAGTCCTCTCATGAGGTGTGATAGTAGGGGAGATCTTTATCCTATCACACCATGTTCCGGTCTTTCGAGTCAAGCCTTACCGTCAGCTTTTGCCGCATTTTCTCCTTCCTTGTAGCATGCTCGTCTTGGTCATCCGGGGTCTTCTATTTTATCTTCATTAGAGAAAAATAGTTTTATTTCATGTAAGGGTATGCGTAGTACTCCAAATTGTCATTCTTGTTCTTTAGAAAAAAATGTTAAGTTGTCATTTGAAGACTCTAATTCTCATACTTTAATGTCATTTGATAATATTCATAGTGATTTATGGACGTCTCATGTTCTTAGTTCATTGGTTCATCGGTATTATGTTCTTTTTTTGGATGATTATTCTAAATTTTTATGGACTTTTCCAACAACGAAAATATCTCAAGTTTTTTCCACCTTCTTAAAATTTAGAGCATTCATTAAAACCCAATTTGAACGGGAAATAAACAATATTCAATGTGACAATGGCAAAGAATATGATAATGGGGTATTTCGGGAATTTTGTGCCAATAATGGAATAAATTTTCATTTTTCTTGCCCACATACGTCTTCACAAAAGGAAAGTCGAACGTAAGATTCGTACCATTAATAACATTGTCCGAACTTTATTGATTCATGATTCCATACCCCTTCGTTTTGGCATCATGCTCTACAAATGACTACATATCTCCTTAACATTCTTCTTTTCAAAGGTTTGACATATTCATCCCCCTTCAAATTTTATATAATAAGACTCTTTCGTATTCACATCTTAGGGTCTTTGGGTGCTTATGTTATCCGTTATTTCCGTCCACCACAATTAACAAACTTCAGGCCCGATCTACTCCGTGTTTTTTTTTTTGAGTTTTCCGTCTAATTATCGTGGTTATAAATGTTTTGATTTATCCTCTAATAAAATCATCATTAGTCGCCATATTATTTTTGATGAAATCCAATTTCCGTTTGCTAAGGTTAGTAATCCCGTGCTGAGTTCGTATAATTTTTTGGATTATGGTATATCTCCGTGT
This sequence comes from Anisodus acutangulus, assembly GCA_029783415.1. Lineage (NCBI taxonomy): Eukaryota > Viridiplantae > Streptophyta > Magnoliopsida > Solanales > Solanaceae > Anisodus > Anisodus acutangulus. The sequence continues at coordinate 4,157,365 of CM056503.1, forward strand.
ATTATTCACCATTTTTTGGACATATCCCGCACCCCAAATCCTCCAGCAGGCCCACTGCCCGCTGGTCCCATTGGTCCGTCGCATGCCACTGCCCGCCTCGTCATCGGGCCAGTTTGATCGGGTCGATCCATTATCTTGGAATCGGTCCAGTTCCTGCATCATCGGTTGCTTCTGCTTTCCGTGTTGGGCCAGCAGGCCCACTGCCTACTGGTCAATCCGTCCCGAGTCCAGAAAATTCCTAAAATTCGCCAAATTCTTCCCCGAGTCATAGACCGATCACTCGTAGTCAACATGTTTTTAAACCGAAAAGGCATTTTAATTTAAATTCTAATGTTCTTAAATCACCCTTACCCTATAATCATGTGTCTGCATTAAATGGCCGAATTGGAAAATTGCTATGACCGATGAATATAATGCTCTTATTGATAATAAGAAGTGGGAGTTGGTGCCCCGTCCATCTGGTATTAATATTATTAGGTCTATGTGAATTTTTGCTCATAAGGACAATTCAGATGGTTCGTTTGCAAGGCATAAGGCTCAGCTTGTGGGTGATAGTAAGACTCAGCAGGATGGTTTGCATTGTGGTGAGACGTTTAATCCGGTGGTCAAGCCGGCTACCATTCGCACTGTGCTCAGCTTGGCTCTTTCGAAAGCATGGCCCATTCATCAGTTAGATGTGAAGAATGTTTTCTTACATGGTGATCTCAAGAAAACAGTCTATATGCATCAGCCCTTTGGGTTTAGGGATCCTAAATATCCTCATCATGTCTGTCTATTGAAAAAGTCATTATATGGGCTTAAGTAGTCTTCACGGGCCTGATATCGACTATTGGGTTCACTCATAACAGGTCGGATAATTCCTTGTTCATATATCGTCATGGTTCTTCCTTGGCTTATATATTATTATATGTGGATGATATTATCTTGACTGCCTCTTCCGATGCCTTACGCCAGTCTATCTTGACAATGCTCAGTTCTGAGTTTTCTATGAAAGACTTGGGGCCATTAAGTTATTTTTTGGGGATTGATGTCACTCGTCATGCCGGTGAGTTGTTCGTATCCCAAAGAAATCGCAGTCTTGCAGGGGCCCTTCAGTATCTTACATTCACGAGACCAGATATTACGTATGTCGTACAGCAGGTGTGTTTGTTTATGCATAATCCTAGGGTTGAGCACATGAATGCGCTCAAACGCATCATTCGGTATATTCAGGGTACACTTGACTATGACTTGCATTTATATCCTTCATCGACGTCCACACTTGTCTCGTATACAGATGCTGATTGGGGTGGTTGTCCGGACACCAGACGGTCTACGTCTGGCTATTGTATATTTCTTGGTAATAACTTAGTCTCATGGTCTGCGAAACGTCAGTCGACTTTGTCCCGCTCCAGTGCCAAGGACGAGTATCGAGGGGTAGCTAATGTGGTCTTTGAATCATGTTGGTTACGTAATTTGTTGTTAGAGCTTCATTGTCCTATTCAGAAAACGACCTTAGTTTATTGTGATAATGTTAGTGCTATCTACCTTTCTGGTAATCCGGTTCAGCACCAGCGCACTAAACATATTGAGATGGACATTCACTTTGTTCGCGAAAAGGTTGCTCATGGTTAAGTAAGCGTCTGTCATGTCCCTTCCATGTATCAAATTGCCGACATCTTTACAAAGGATCTTCCCTCAGTCCTTTTTGAAGATTTTTGAGACATTCTCAGTGTCCGAAGACCGATTGTGGGGTGTGTTAAATATACATATGCAATATATCATAGGTATATTACCGTGTCCGTATTGGTGTACATATTGAGTAGGTGATATTTGGGTGTAATTAATATTGTATATTTATCATAATTGTATAGTTAGTGTCCAAATAGAATAAGATTTTAGGAATAGAATAAAAATAGAATTCTACTATTATGAAAAGATGTAAAAGATATATATACTCTTTCAATTAATGAAAATAATAAAGAGATTATTTCTTTTCGTAACTTTCAACTATGATTTTTTTACCACTATATTGACTAGTTAATTAGCCTATCTTTTTTGTTGTTAGAATAGTTCATTATGTTTACACATAATTATGACAAGATACTAGAATTTTATAGTAACAGAAAAAAGAAAAAAAAAGAGAAGTCCTCCGGGGCATAGTCTAGTGGCAAAGCCTGGGCGCTATAAGACACTCTGGCATGGGACAGCTTGAGTTCGATTCCCCTCAAGCACGAAGAAACTCTGCATGTTGGGGAATTTGACCTTGTCTCATTGATCAGTTGTACGCTCCCAGAAAAACTGGCCACCGGAGCACATCCCGCGATTTACCTGATAATAGTGTTGAAGGACCGGTGCTATGTTATTACCTCCAGAACGTCTGGATAATACCAGTGAAGTAGTCAGGCGCAAGTCTGAAAACCTGGATTATCTAAAAAAAAAAAAAAAAAAGACAAGAGAAAAAGACCATTCTGTAATTTCAAAAGCTTCACCATATCCGTATATAAGAATCCCACTATTTCACGCCAATACAAAGATCTCTTTTTCCCTCTTTTCTCTCTCATCTCTCTCTTAAAAATCAAATCTTTGTCCTCTTTCAAAGTACTTGTGTTCCTTTTCACCTGAACAAAAAGCCACACACAAAAAATGTCTTCAGAAATTGGTGACAGACGTCCGTCGAAACTGCCGGCGCCGGTAAACGGAACACGACCATCGGAACCGGAGAACTTGACGTGTCCACGTTGTGATTCTACAAACACAAAGTTCTGTTACTACAACAACTATAATCTTTCTCAACCTCGTCACTTTTGCAAGTCATGTCGTCGTTATTGGACACGTGGCGGCACCCTACGTAACGTCCCCGTTGGTGGTGGCACACGTAAGAACTCCTTCCACAAACGCCCCCGCACCACCACCTCTCAAGTATCAATGTTTGGTTCTGGATCGGGTCAAGAATCCGGGTCGGTTTCGTTGATGGGTTGTGAAGTGAACTTAAACGAGTCAGTGCAGGAAGGTGTAAATGAGGCGTCATTTACTTCTTTGTTGACAGCTCCTCCAGTGGGGGGTGGGGGGTTTGTGCCATTAGGTGGATTTGGGCTAGGCGGGTTTGGGCTTGGGAATCTTGATTGGCCCATGGAGCAAGTAGGCGGCGGAGAGAATGGCGGCGATGGTGGAAATGACAAGTGGCAGCTGAGTAGCGGTGAGATTGAAGGTGGTGGTTGTGATGATTGTTTTGGTTGGCCTGATCTTGCTATATCAGCACCAGGGACCAGTCTTAAATGAAGTACTACTAAGTAGAAACAAATATATTATTTATATACTTTTAATAGCTTCATCGAAGTGGTCGGAAAAAGGAGGTGTTTGTTCTCTTTTCTCTTTATTATTTAACTTTAATGGTCTCTTGTCTTTTTGCAAGTTTTTGGGGTGCATGGATTTTGTTTGGCTGTAGGGATCTACTAAAACTAGTAAATATTATGCACGAATGAATGGAAAAGTTTATAGGCAAAGCTATTTTTGCTTGGTGGGCAAGTGTTTTTGGATTTTTGTAGGTTTTTTTGTGTAAATGTAATTGGCGTTCTTTCCTTTTTCTTTTTGACAGAAATAGGTTCAACTTCATGAAATGAACAATATATTTCCTTAGGTGTTTTCATGAATGCTATTGTCCATGTCTTTTTAATTAAATATTTTTATCTTTATTAGTACATGTTTATTATATTGTCCATGTTGTTTTGTTGTTTCTTTTGCCTTCTTCCATGGTCTATTAAGTTGCAAAAGGTGCGGTACTTGTGAAGATTTTACTTTCTTCTTTCTTTTCCTATTGGCCTCGGGACTTTGATGGGGGTCCTCCATTTTGTTTTTCTTATATGTTCAACGCCTGCAAATATTTGTTCCTATTATCTGAAGTATTTGTAGAATTGTAGGTTTGTTAGGGAGAAAGGGGGGGCCTGGTTAGGGTCCTGGAATTTCGAAAAGCCTCTTTTTTCCATTTCTGAAGGTGGCCCTGCCCCTTCCTTTGACCTCTTTCACACAATTGTCAACTTTAAAAGCTCCTGATAATATGACATTACCATTTTTTTATGGATAAGTGATAAATATGTGAATGAAAGATACATAGCCTTATCGTGTATCCAAGTGTGTGGCTAAATAGCTAATGAAGTCCCAGAGAATTATGAGCTCTAGCGATTTTCATCTCCTTCGGTTTCGGTTTTTGATAGGTAGAGTTACTCAATATTTGTGTTTGTGGAGATAAATAATATGAAATTAGTCGAAGTATCTCAATATTTGTGTTTGTGGAGATAAATAGCATGAAATTAGTCGAAGTATGCACGAGCTAACCTTAATATTGCTACCATCCTAAAAAAATGTCATGCCAAAGATAAATTTTTAACATATTGATAAACATTGTTATATTTCACAGAATCCTGAATTCTAGAATAAAGCAAGTCTTCGTGATTTCCTTTTCAAATTAAGGAAGTGAGACTTATTAGATGATTGCATGGGTCAACAAAGATCACTGTCATATTCGGACATAGGATTGATGGTAATTTTATTAAGGTTGGTACGCACTGATAGAGCCTATATTTTCACTAAAAGAGTCGAGAGATAAAATATTAAGTAATATGCACAAAATAAAATTTTACTTTTACAATTTTTGTCCTAATTTATATAATACATTTTTTTAATCAATTAAAAAAAATAACATATTTTCTTATTTAATAATTATTTAATTTTAAACTTAATATTTTACGTTAATCATACAAATATTTTTAACTTATTTTAAATTATAAAATTTAAAAATCTTTCTTTTATTTTTTAAATTTTATATTCAATTAAATTATATAATATAAATTGAGAAGGAGAAAGTATATAATATAATATTCCGACTCTCTAGCTCTGTCCATGCTTGTAGGACTAATGAATGCCACCAATGAAAGCTAAGGACAGGCTTTAATAGTAATAGTATTGAGAAAAAGGCAAAGGAACCGGCGCATTAGCTTTAATTTAAATGAAGTGTCAAAGCAAGTGTCAGCCCTGAGGTTGATATGCACCACCGACCGTGGCCGATATTATGGAATTTGATTCCCAATCCCAACGGGTAGGGTAGGGTAGGGTAGAATAGGGTCCAACGAATTTATCACTTTTCCACGTTTTCTCCTTTATTACCAATCGACTGTATAATTTGGGCTAACATAGGATGTGTACTACTGTACAAGCTTTAAGTACGTTCGTTGCAATTGCTTCCACACTGCATCTCATGGTTAAGTTAAGTCGCCTTATTATGGCATGCATGCATGCTTTTGTAAATGTTCATGCCAAACTATCCTACAACTCACAAACCTCCAAGCTAATTGAGAGACAAAGATGTGGCTATGACTTGAAATTTATGGATTCGGAATTCTAATTTTTAAAAATTACTAAGTTTTGAATTAATAATTTATACATATTTCATATAATTTTATATACAAATATAGGGTTTGAACTCTTAAGTTACTAGATTCAGCCGAATCCGTAACCGAAGCGTCAACCTCACACGGATTCAAAATTTTGAGTTCATGACTTTTGAATATTAGAAAGAAAACTTATTGGGTTTTGAATTATACATTAAGTAGTTTTTTAAAAAAATATATACATTTTTGACAAAGCTATTAATTATGTCGAACCCACGGAACTTTAACTCCGCTCATGAGCTAATTGAATGCGAATTTAGGACAAAAAATATAAAGATTATTTACTATAGATAATTCAAACTGGGAAACTAATGCAATCGAATAGGTTAGGATCGAGATAACCACCAAGCCATGTTAAATTTTTATTTTTCTTTCGGTATATTTGTTTTTTTTTTTGTCTTCTAATTTATCATCATTTAAGATTTGCCTTGTTTGATTACTAGTTTCTGATTATTTCGATCTTAACACTACATTGACCCATGTGCTCAAATGGTATTTTACTACATGTAAAATGAATTCAACTTTTTTACTAGAATCCCATCAGCAACATTATATACAGCAGCTGTATACAAAGAAGCATTCTGATTATGAGCTAAATGAACTTGTCCAAGCATCCTGCCCGGGTTTGTTTTAAGTGATTACATTAAGTTCTAGTCAAAGTTAACGTTCGAGGAGAAACTAAAATCATCTACTCTACAAAGAGTAATTCATCTCAAAATCCTTCTTCAATACAGAAAATGCAACAATTCAAGCGTAACTTTCGAACATGAAATCACCTTAATTTGTCAAATAAAGACCTAGTGCATTAACAAGTTGCAAACCAAATCATCCTGCAAACGTTCTAGTTATGCTATAAAATGTGGCTTTGAAGCGATTGCAATAAGCATACAACTCCATCAGACTTCAATCATAAGCCAATTGGTTCTATATATTCTTCAAATTGGAGCATTACCAACTTGTTTCACAAGTTGACACAACACCAAATACCAAAGGTAGCAAACAAGAACATGTATGTACCTATGGCTTTACATATATTCCTTTCCTTCCCCTCCCCACCCAACAAACACGCAGGCGTTCTTTCTCCACTTCCCCTTTTCTCAAGCTTAGAATAGAAACAAACATTACAAACTACTAGAAAAATAGAAATCTACATCCCAAACTTCTTATTCATCTCTTAGCTGGGCTTAAAGAACCTGAGTTTAAGTCCATTATTGACCATACTCCAAATTCCTCCGATTGAAAAAGCCAAGCTAAAAGCAACTCCTAACCATCCAAGGATCCAGTTGAAATACCAGCTAAAGCTGTACTTTGTAGGCTTCTTTATCAGTACCCACATGAAGCAAGGATAAGCAAACGTGACCGGAAGTGTGAGTCCTCCTAACAACCCTGCAAGACTCGACAGGAACGGAAGTGCCACTCCGATGAAGAATGAAACAAATCCGAAAAATATTCTGAAACCAGAACGAACCCAGATTGAGCATGGTCGGTTGGTACGGCTGGTGTAGCCAGCCTCAAAACTGTCAAATGCTGGCATTGAGTATATCTGGAAACTACTCAAGCAGTTGAACACGACTAAGAGAAATGTCATGGCGAGAAGTCCTCTTGGGATATCGTGAAGGTGAAAGGCATATAGTGCACTTAGCATTCCTCCCGATGGCATCTGTAAGGAATTAAGTAATCGACAAAATCAGAAATAAGGAAAACATAGAGAGTCTGAGCAGGAGTATACTATTCTACCAAGGATATATGACCAATGCAAGCAAATACAATGAGAAAAAAAATCGGTGGATAGTGAAGTAGCAAGATTACTACCAATACACGTATAATAGTTTGGCAAAGTTTTCTCAACGACAAAAATTAGAAATATTTTATACTGTCAAAATGATGTGACTGAATTCAATAATTATTACAATTGGATTGGTGGAAATAACAGAAAGATAGCTATACTTACAAGGTTTCCATATGCCCAGAAGCCTCCAATTGCAATAGGGAACAAGCACATGGCAATAAAGAAATACGCAACTTTTGCTCCCTTCCAACTTGGCACATGAGCTGGGTGCTTGAAAGTTGATGGCATAGTTGCCTGAAAAATGACACATAATGAAGTCGCCGTCTTTAAATTGCAAATTTGAAATATTTCTTGAGTTGCACATGCTGAAAAAAGAGAAATTTACCTGAATTTCAAGAACTAAATTGTGTCCTCTAAAGGTAAATGCTATAATACCCATGGCGTTCAAGACCGAGAAGAGAGAAGCTGTGTAGGTAGGCAACGAAATGGGTTCATATGAAATCGAAGGTGGTCTTGATTGGCTTACAGAGAGGACCCACGCCATAGTAGCGTATGTGATAGCTGTCACTGCTCCAACAAGGGAGAGTCCAGCTATGGAGTTCAGGTTCGGGAGTTGGGATAGAACAATGCAGAGGGACGTGAAAACAAGATACCACTCTACAGTTGTTAAAGGATTTGATGAACAGAGTGGGCCACAAACAATTTGAAAGAACAGCTTCATGGTTTCACCTCCAACGAGAATCAAAGCTGTCGCAGTCCCTGCAGATAGGTAAACGGTAGGGAAAAGAGCAAGCCAGACACCCAGTCGCTCACCTGAAAATGTAAGTGAATACAATAATGTTAGCAAGCAAAGTGAACTATATTCATTTCTTTTTACTTAAATGACAAGTAGGTTTTGTATAACTCTATCAGCTTTTTATGCAACATCTTACTGTTACCAATAATTAAGTACTCCCCCCGTTTAAATTTATATGCTGGTGCTGACCGAACACGAAGTTTAAGATATTCATTTTGACTAGGTGTTATATTAGTGGTACTGAAATAAAAAGTAAAATAATGGTTGAAGTTAGTTTGATAGAAAAAACATCACATCTAAGTAAAATTAAATAGAAATAGTATGGTGTGACACATTCAAAAACGTCCTAAAGTGGCAAGTAAATTTAACAGTTGGTAAGCTGAATTTAAAACTTGATTATCTTACCAAAAGCTGCTTGCGCAAGTTCCACATATCTATTGTATCTCTTCCCAGGAACTGCTTCATGCAGCTGAACAAGGATCCATAATGTATAGAGTTGCCATAAATAAGCTATGGTCAAGGAAATTATTCCCCAGCTCCTGCATTCAGAAGGAAGTATAACTGTTTCAATTCTCTGAAGAATATTATACGTAAAAGTGTAAAGCACGGCATTTATTTGACAGACGTAGGCTATGGCATTCCTAGTAATTTAAGACTATCTGGTAAATGCTGGCAAAGATTAATAAAATGGCAACTTAAGGACATAGAATGGATGATCAGTTATTTACGAGGTAAACTTCAGATCAACAGCATACCCAGTATAATCCCACAAAGTGGGGTCTGGGGAGGGTAAGATGTACGCAAACCTTACCCTACCTTTGTGGGGTAGAGACAAGGTAAACTTCAGATCATATAAAGGAAATTTAGCTATTAAATTTACAACAGTGTTCGGATTTGGTGGAAATTCCAACAGTAAAGTATTTCTCTCCTATCACTGAAGATGGAACAAACTGTAAATAAGGGCACAATAGTCCACTTGGAAGTTCCAGTAGCATTTAGAGATATTAGATCTTAAAGTTAAAGTAGTAGGTCAAAATCATCCAAAGCAATCATACTTGGGCCGTCCCAAAAGTAAATTCACATAGCCAACAGAGAACAAACCTGCCTAAAAAAAATTCTGGAACACTGTTGACTAAATTACATCAAATAGAATAGGAAAATCCATATATTTATATGGAATGACATTGCCTTTCAAATATCTATTTCTTATACGAAATGCCCCCGGAACTATATTAATTCCTTCTATACATTATCACTTCAGGATTTATTTAGACATGTACCTGTAGCTAGTAAAAATATTTTTAGGGAAATGTACAGAACTTGAATGCAACATGGGACCATCTTTCTTAAATGATGTGGAAATGCAAAAGGAAGACAGACTAAGGTAATAGGCACAAACCAAATGAGTACCTTCAGCATAATGTAGCAGTCTTATTCAGATGATAAAAATATTTGGAAGAGGACCCAGCTGGAGAGGTATTTCTATGAAAAAGCAAAGTACTATGAATGCCAAGAATGGGTGCAAATATCTTTTCTATTGATTTCATTTGAAATTAATGATGAAAGTTGAGAAAAGCAAGAAAAGTAAGTCCATAGAGACAGATATAGAAGATTTCTTGTTGGTCCACAAAGCATAATTTTGTTAAAAAACATACCAATAGATGGATGGTTCCATTAATTCACCTTATATGAGTGCACTATAGTCAATCAAAGTCCCCATTTTCAAAGACAACTGACATACATTTGGTAAAACAGTACTTAGAGGTCAAAAAATGGCAGAAAGATCAAAAATTTCGAGACTGACGGTTTGCTTTGAGAAAGTGTATGCGTTGGGTATCAACTTTGATATGTATTATGAACTTGAAGAACAAGCAAGAACAATGAAAAAGGAAAGCTAACTATAACTAGTCTATAGCTAAAAGATATATTTTGGTTGATGGTTCAACAAAAGGAGGAAAATACAAATATATAGAGCTTGGACAGCTATGACATGTACTAAAATCCAAACAAGAATTCTGCCACCATAACTGTATTGGCAGAGGACTGGATCTGCTGAACTAGGCAAACCTTAGGGACTAAAGTGTAATGATCTAAACTATTAATTAAAACTCTAAGGGACTCAATTGACAATTCCCCGAACTTCTCTTAATTAATACTATGAACGGAATGGTATTCCTCCGCAAGCCTGAAGTACCCCTCTTGATGCATACACAACAGTATGAAGCAATAAATGGTTTTCCCAACTAAAGTTAATCCCCAATTAGCAGAGAGAGTTCTTCTAACCAAAAACAAAGAAGATTCATAGACAAACCAGAATAAGCCCAAAATTTGTTGAAAGCAGTCAAAAGCAGGCAGCTTCGCAAGCAAATTCTAATGGAATTCTTACAAAAAACAATAAGTTTCACAAAGAAATGTAAAAAAGACCCAAACTTTAACCATAACACTATCAACAATAGCAATAGCAAGCAACAAACATATGGAACAGAGATATAGTTCTTTAAACCAACAAAGCAGAAGCTTTATAGACAGACCAGAATAAGCCCAAAAACTGTTCTGAAAAAGCAGTCAAAAGCTGCCAGCTTTGCAAGCAAATTTGAATATAACTCTTACATATAGATCATATAACAATAAATTCCACAAAGAAATATAAAAAAGATCCAAACTTTAACCAAAACAGCATCAACAATGGTAATAACAAGCACCAAGCAGATGGAACAGAGATAGATAAACCAGAGTAAGCCCAAAAATTGTTGTTGAAAGAAGTCCAAAGCAGGCAGCTTTGCAAGCAAATTTGAATATAAATCTCACATATTGATCAAATAAATTCCACAAAGAAATATAAAAAAGATCCAAACTTTAACTATACCAGCATCAACTATAGCAATAACAAGCACCAAGTAGATGGAACAGAGAAAGACACACCAGAATAAGCCCTTGTTCTTGACAGAAGTCCAAAGCAGGCAGCTTAGCAAGCAAATTACAATATAACTCTTACATAGAGATCATATAACAATAAATTCCACAAAGAAATGTAAAAAATATCCAATATTTAACCATAACACTATCAACAATAGCAATTCCAAGCACCAAGCAGATGGAAAATCCAACAATAAGCCCAAAATTGTTGGTAAAAAAGCAGTCAAAAGCAGACAACTTTGCAAGCATATTTGAATATAACTCACACATAGAGATCATATAACAATAAATTCCACAAAGAAATATAAAAAAGGTCCAATCTTTAACCATATCAGCATCAACAATAGCAATAACAAGCACCAAACAGTTGGAACAGAGAAAGACACACCAGAATAAGACCCAAAACTGTTTTGAAAAGCAGTCAAAAGCAGGCAGCGTTGCAAGAAAATTCAAATATAACTCACATAGATCATACTACAACAAATTCACAAAGAAATGTAAAAAGATTCAATCTTTAACCATATCAGCATCAACAATAGCAATAATAAGCACCAAGCAGATGGAAAAGAGAGGAGTAGTTCTTTAATCCAACAATAAGCCCAAAATTGTTGTTGAAAAAATAGTCAAAAGCAGGCATCTTTGCAAGCAAATTTGAATATCTCTCACATATAGATCATATAACAATAAATTCCACAAAGAAATATAAAAAAGGTCCAATCTTTAACCATATCAGCATCAACAATAGCAATAACAAGCACCAAACAGTTGGAACAGAGATAGACACACCAGAATAAGCCCCAAAACTGTTTTGAAAAGCAGTCAAAAGCAGGCAGCGTTGCAAGAAAATTCAAATATAACTCACATAGATCATACTACAACAAATTCACAAAGAAATGTAAAAAGATTCAATCTTTAACCATATCAGCATCAACAATAGCAATAATAAGCACCAAGCAGATGGAAAAGAGAGGAGTAGTTCTTTAATCCAACAATAAGCCCAAAATTGTTGTTGAAAACACAGTCAAAAGCAGGCATCTTTGCAAGCAAATTTGAATCTCTCTCACATATAGATCATATAACAATAAATTCCACAAAGAAATGTAAGAAAGATCCAATCTTTAACCATAACAGCATCAACAATAGCAAAAACAAGCACCAAGCAGATGGAACAAAGAATGCTCTTCAAACCAACAAAGCAGAAGCTTTGCAAGCAAATTCCAGTGGAACTCTTACAATAGATCATATAACAATTAATTCCACAATGAAATGTAAAAAAGATCCAAACTTTAACCATAACAACATCAACAACAGCAATAACAACAAATTCCACAAATAAATGTAAAAAGATCCAAACTTTAATAATATCAGCATCAATAGTGATAGAGAATATATTAATATTCTGTAATTATTATTCTAATGTAATTATGTAAAGTAGAGATCCTTCTCCAATTAGTTTTAGAGATCTTTCTTCAATTAGGTTTAGAGATCCTTCTCCAATTAGGTTTTGTAATTGTAAACACCTATACATATTGCATTAATGAAAAGCCTTCAACCAAGGAGAATTACACTATTCTACATGGTATTAGAAGTCAAACCCTACCCCCCCCCCTTCATCTCTAACTAGGGATGGCAACGGATCGGATCTGGACCGGATCCTACTAGATCCAGATCCAGATCCGTTTTTCATACCTGAATTCAGATCCAGATCCGTCGGGTCCAAATAAATCTGATCCAAATCCGGATCCATCGGATCCACCGGGTCCACGGATCGGATCTGGATCCACATGTAAAAAAAATTGTCTTGCTAAGAATGTAACCTTACTAAGAATTTTTTTTAAACTGACAAACGATTTTTACTTAGCTAACAGTTTATTGTGTTTCAATTTTGAAATGTTCATATGAGATATTTTGTTCGTTGTCTCGTTTTGATTGTGAGCTATTAATTGAAAATATTGGATAATGACAATAGTTGTGAAAAATGCTGACTAGTATTTCCACAATGCTGAACTTGCATGTGCTTGGAATCTTCACAAATGAAGTGAATATAATTTTAACTACTTGTCTATGGAGATGTTAGTCATTCACTAATATAACATCAATTTTATTATAGAAGTTACCTCTTTATTTTTTGATTTTTGAGTTAACGCGGGGATAAATTAAACTTGTTTTGAGAATTAAACTTGCAAGGATGTGCTTAGCAATTTTAAGAAAAATACTTATAAAATTACATTCTAGGTTATGAATATATTTAATAAAAAATAGATCCACGGGTCGGATCTGGACTGGATACAGATCTCAAATACAAGATCCAGATCCGATCCGTCATAAATGGATCCGGGTCCAATCCGGATCCGTCGGGTCCAAATTTTGAAGATCCATATCCTATAAAACGGATCTGGATCAGGATCCATTGCCATCTCTATCTCTAACATACCGAATATACCTCGAGAATTCAGGACTAGGAGTTGCCTTCTTCTTTTTCTTAGTTTCAAACAGACTGAATATTGGGTGAATCTTCCTCGCCTTTTTCGCTTCCTTTAACTGAGCATTCGCACGAAAATTGTCCTCGGATGTCACCTTCTTGGATGAAGAGCTAAAGAATTTAGCAGCAGCGGGAACGGTTCTGGTCCTATTCAACTTTGGCTTCCCCAAAATTGGAGCAGAAGGCTCCTCAACCAATACTTCATATCCTCTCAATCCGAGCACACTGTCTCTCAGACCACCCACAATTGCTTGACGTTGTCGTGCAATACCTAACCCTGAGAGATACTTAGACTCGGCTGAAAGAAATAATTCCTTTATTATTTTCATTAATGAAAGAGAATATATACAAATTTACAATTCCCATAATAGGAAAATCTTATTCCTATTCTACTAATAAAACCATATCCTAGTAGTACAAGAATCCTATAATTATGGTAAGAATACAATACTAATTATTACAATTATGGTACACTAATTAATAAGGCTAAACCGTGATATACACTTATTTATGGAAGTGTATATCACGGGAATATATACACTTACTATCACACCCCCGCAGGCATAGCGGTCGGTCTTTGTACGCTGAGACTGTCCCTAAAATCTTCAAAGAGTACTGACGAAAGACCTTTGGTAAAGATGTCAGAAATTTGATACCTGGAAGGGACATGGCAAACGTGTGCTTGTCCACGAGCTACCTTTTCGCGAACAAAGTGAATGTCCATCTCGATGTGTTTAGCGCGCTGGTGCTGAACCGGATTAACAGAAAGGTAGATGGTACTAACATTATCATAATAAACCAAGGTAGCTTTCTGAATAGGACAATGAAGCTCTAAAAGAAGATTACGTAACCAACAGGATTCAGACACCACATTGGCTACCCCTCGATACTCAGCCTCTGCACTAGAGCGTGATAAAGTCGACTGACGCTTTGCAGATCATGAGACCAAGTTATTAGCAAGAAACATACAATAGCCAGACGTCAAACGTCTAGTGTCTGGACAGCCACCCCAATCAGCATCTGTATACGAGACGAGTGTAGACGTCGACGAAGGATATAAATGTAAGTCATAGTCAAGTGTCCCCTGGATGTACCGAATAATGCGTTTGAGTGCATTCATGTGCTCAACCCTGGGATCATGCATAAACAAACACACCTGTTGTACGGCATACGTAATATCTGATCTCGTGAACGTAAGATATTGAAGGGCCCCTGCAAGACTGCAATAGCGGGTTGGATCCTCATAAGGTGAGCCAGCCGCAGCACCCAACTTGGGTTTAGTATCAACCGGAGTGGAAGTGGACTTACAGGATGACATCACAGCCCTCTCAATGATCTCAGTCGCATACTTCCTCTGGGATAAGAACAACCCACCTGCATGACGAGTGACAGCAATCCCCAAAAAGTAACTCAAGGGCCCCAAGTCTTTCCTAGCAAACTCAGAACTGAGCATTGTCATGATAGACTGTCGTAATACATCAGAAGAGGCAGTCAAGATAATATCATCCACATACAATAGTATATAAGCCAAGGAAGAACCACGACGATATATGAACAATGAATTATCAGACCTGCTGTGAGAGAACCCAATAGTAGAAACATAGTCTGCAAACCTCTTATACCAAGCCCGTGGAGACTGCTTAAGCCCATACAAGGACTTCTTCAACAAACAGACATGATGAGGATATTTGGGATCCCTAAATCCTAAGGGCTGATGCATATAAACTGTCTCCTTGAGATCAACGTGTAAGAAAGCATTCTTCACATCTAACTGATGAATGGGCCATGCTTTCGAAAGAGTCAAGCTGAGCACAGTGTGAATGGTAGCCGGCTTGACCACCGGGCTAAACGTCTCACCACAATCCACACCAATCTGTTGAGTCTTACCATCACCTACAAGACAAGCCTTATGTCTCGCAAAAGAACCAACAGAATTGTCCTTATGAGCAAAAATTCACATAGACCGAGTAATATTAACACCAGATGGCCGGGTCACCAACTCCCACGTCTTATTATCAACAAGAGCATTATATTCATCGATCATAGCAATTTTTCAATTCGGGTCATTTAAAGCAGACACAGGATTACGGGTAATGTTGATTTAAGACCATTAGAATTTAAATTAAAATATCGTTTTGGTTTAACAATACCCCGTTGACTACGAGTGACTGGTCTATGACTCGAGGAAGAAATGGGTGAATTTCGAGAATTTTCTGAAGCAGGGCGGCCTGGCCAAGCGATGGGCTGTTATTGGCCCGAGCTGGAAATCAGCTTGATCGTAAGTCGAGACTAGCCCGTTTGATGTTGTGGGTAATCGCCCAATTCACGAGCGGGGCGAAATCGGTCCGATTCTTGCGCTGAAAGCTTGATGGGCATCGGCAGCCTTGATGGGACTAGCGAGCAGTGGGCCCGTTGGTGGATTTTGGGTGCAGGACAAGTCCAAAAAATGATGGATAATATAGGGGGAGACGGTGTCGTCCAAAAATTTATATGAACTAGGCACGGGACTACTCACGTTAGCAAATGAAAATTGGGTTTCATCAAAAATAATATGGCGACTAATGATGATTTTATTAAATGATAAACCAAAACATTTGTAACCACGATGATTAGACGGATAACCCAAAAACACACAAGGGGTAGAACGAGCCTGAAGTTTGTTAATTGTGGTGGACGAAAAAAACGAATAACATAAGCACCCAAAGACCCTAAGATGTGAATACGAATGAGTCTTATTATATAAAATTTGAAGAGGGGACGAATATGTCAAACCTTTGGTAGGAAGAATGTTAAGAAGATATGTAGTTATTTGTAGAGCATGATGCCAAAAAGAGGGGGTACGGAAGCATGAATCAATCAAGTGCGGACAATGTTATTAATTGTACGAATTTTGCGTTCGACTTTCCCATTTTGTGAAGACGTATGAGGACAAGAATAACGAAAATTGATCACATTATTAGCACAAAACTCCCGAAATACCCCATTATCATATTATTTGTCATTATCACATTGAATATTTTTGATTTCCCGTTCGAATTGGGTTCTGATGAATGCTCTAAATTTTAGGAAAGTGGAAAAAACTTGTTATTTTTTCGCTATAGGAAAAGTCCATAAAAAATTAGAATAGTCGTCTAGATATAGAACATAATAACGATGACTCAAAGAACTGAGAACAGAAAATGTCCATAAATCACTATGAATAATATCAAATGGCATTAAAGTATGAGAATTAGAGTCTACAAACGACAATCTAACAATTTTTCCTAACGAATAAGATTGACAATTCGGAGTACTACACGTACCCATACAAGAAATAAAATTCTTTTTATTTAAGGAAGACAAAATAGATGCCCCGGATAACCTAGACGAGCATGCCACAAGGAATGAGCAAGGGCTGCAAAAGTTAATGGCAAGGCTGGATTTGAGAAACCGGAACTTGGTGTGATAGGATAAAAATCTCCCCTACTATCACACCTCATGAGAGGACTCCCCGTCTTGAAATCCTTCACAGAAAATCCAAACGGATCAAACTCAACAAAAACGGAATTATCAAACTCCCCGTCTTAAAATTCATTAATAAAAGAGAATATATACAAATTTACAATTCCCATAATAGGAAAATCATATTCCTATTCTAATAACAAAACTCTATTCTAGTAGTACAAGAATTCTATAATTATGGTAAAAATACAATACTAATTATTACAATTATGGTACACTAATTAATAAGGCTAAACCATGATATACACTTATTTATGGAAGTGTATATCACGGGAATATATACACTTACTATCATCGGCCTCCCTGAAAAGCGTATCGCTCGCTTTTAGGGTTCTTCAACAACCTCGTCTTTCTATCTCACCTGACCCCTGCCGAACTGAGTCAGGCTTACAATCTTACAACACTATGAATCTCCAGCAGCCCGACGACGCATGGTACATGAATACAGGTGTCACATCCCACCTCACTCGCGACTCTGGTTATCTCCCTCACCTATCTAATTTGAACAATCCTCAATTTATATTGATCGGCAATCGCATTCCAATTCAAGGCTACGACACCACTCAAACACAACCACCTCACCCACCCTTTACCCTAAAAAATGTCCAATATGCTCCTAACATCATTAAAAACTTAATATCTGTTAGGAAATTTTCTAGTGACAATTTTGTATCTATTGAGTTTGACCCTTTTGATTTTTCTGTGAAAGATCTACCTACGGGGACAACTCTTACGAGATGTAATAGTGTGGGGGGCTTATATCCTTTCTCATCCAATTCCGCCGCAAGTGTCAATCCACCTATCTCCCTAGATGCAATCTCTCTATCAACTTGACACAGTAGACTTGGACACCCGGGAGCACCAGTTTTTAACTTTCTTAGAAGTAACAATTTAATTCAATGTAATAAAGGAAAATTTTCCCAAAATTGCTATTCTTATCCTCTAGGAAAGCATGTTAGAGTTCCGTTTGCGTCATCTTCAAGTGTTACTTTTTCTCCTTTTGACATTATTCATGCGGATTTATGGACATCTCTCATTACTAGCAAACTGGGTCATAAATATTATTTGGTATTGTTAGATGACTTCTCTCACTTTCTTTGCGTCTATTCGCTCAAATATAAGTCTCAAGTTTACTTCACGTTTCTTGAATTTCGAACATATGTTCAAACACAATTTGAAAAGGCTATAAAATCGTTTCAATGTGACAATGGTCGTAAGTTTAACAATTTCCCCTTTCATAAATTTTGTGTAGATAATGACATGGTGTTTCGATTCTCGTGCCCACATACCTCACCTCAAAATGGTAAAGCCGGAAAAATACTTCGCATCATTAACAATATGATCCGTACAATACTCTTTCATGCCTCTCTTCCCCCCTACCTTTTGGGTATACGCGTTAAAAATGGTAAAATACCTTCTTAATATATTACCTACCTGTACCCTTCAAAATAAAATACCTACCGAAATTTTATTCCGTCGGATCCCTTCATATGATCACCTTTGAATTTTCGGTTGTCTATGCTACCCAAATCTTGCCTCCACGGCCCCTCACAAATTAGCACCTTGCACAACTCTTTGTGTCTTCTTAGGTTTCCCGTCGAACCATAGGGGGTACTTATGCTATGATTTGTCCACGCATAAAACCCTAGTCTCTCGCCATGTCACATTCGAGGAAAACATTTTCCCGTTTGCAAACGTCCAACAACTTCAAGTAACTTATTACGGCTTCCTTAATAACCCAGACACTTCCCCTCTCCTGGGAAATGTCATACATAGTGCTAATATTCTAGTTGTTCCTTCACGGTACAACCCCCCCCCCCGCTATCCCGTCACTGCCCCAAGTCCCATCAAATACCACCCCACCTACTGCTTCAGTCATGGCCTCCCTGTCTCCGTCGACCAGTCCTTTGCCTAACTGCCCCAACCCCCTGCCTCTGTCAACAAGTTTCGTGCTTCACTTCCCCAACCTCCCGCTGACATCCCAGCAGCACTCGTCAACCACCCTTCTACCCCCAATGGCCCCACAACCCCGGCCATCCCCACTGCCTCCACTTCCCGTCAGCCCATAAGTCCCGCTTCCGACACACCGTATGGAAACCCGTGCTCAGCACGGGATTTTCAAACCGAAAGTCCACTTTAACTTATCCACTCAGACCATCACACCTATACCTAAAACCCCAAAATTAGTCAAGTTTGACCCGAATTGGAATGCGGTCATGCGTGAGGAATTCAATGCGCTCACTACACAGCGCACTTGGGATCTTGTCCCGAGACCAGAGAGGGTGAATGTGATTCGTTGCATGTGGCTATATCGTCATAAATTCAGAGATAGTTGTGAGCTTGAGCGTCATAAAGTGAGACTTGTGGCTAATGGCACGAGGCAACAAGAGGGAGTTGATTGTGGTGAGACATTCAGTCCAGTGGTTAAACCAGCAACCATTCGCACTGTTTTGAGCATAGTTATGGGAAAGAATCAAAGAATTGGCTTATTCATTAGTTTGATGTGAAAAATGCGTTCTTACATGGGAATTTGAAAGAAATTGTATACATGCATCAACCACCTGGCTTTGTGGATCCTTCGGCTCCTCACTATGTTTGCCAGCTTCGAAAGTCACTTTATGGCTTGAAACAACCCAAGGGCTTGGTATGACCGTTTTGCCACTTACATCTTGCAGATTGGGTTCATGTGCATTAAAAGTGATAACTCACTTTTTATTTTTCATCAAGGTAATGACATTGCATATCTTTTGCTCTTTGTCGACGATATTGTCCTGATTGCCTCATCTGATGTGCTAAAAATGAGATCATTACCATGCTAAAATCCGAATTTGCCCTGACAGACTTGGGTAAGTTGAGTTATTTCTGGGAGCTTTCCGTGACCATATCCGAGAATGCAATGTTCCTATGTCAGTGTTAGTATGCCGAAGAGATTGTTTACGGGGCTAAAATGGCAAACTGCAAAATCATGTCCACTCCAGTCTACTCAAAGTCGAAGCTTAGCGCGGATGACAGAGATCCGGTGGTTGATCCTTCTCTTTATAGGAGTCTCGCTGGTGCACTTCAGTATCTTAGTTTCACTAGGCCTGATATTGCCTATGCGGTTCAGCAGGTGTGTTTGTTCATGCATGACCCTAGGGAGCCTCACTTCACATCCCTTAAACGTATCATTCGGTATGTTAAGGGTACTCTTGACTATGGGTTACATCTTTATCCATCTGCACCAACATGGCAGATATCATATACGAACGCAAATTGGGGCGGCTGTCCAGACACACGTCGATCTACTTTCAGCTATTATGTATTTTTGGGTGATAAAATCATCTCATGGTCTGCAAAACGGCAAACCACGCTTTCACGTTCGAGTGCAGAAGCAGAATATAGAGATATTGCGAATGTTGTTGCCGAAATTTGTTGGCTCAGAAACCTCATTCTAAAGCTTCATTGTCCTTTACGTAAGGCATCTCTTGTCTACTGTGATAACATATCTGTTGTTTACTTGTCTCATAACTCGGTTCAACATTAGCGAACCAAACATATTGAGATGGATATTTATTTTGTTCGTGAGAAGGTTGTCATTGGTCATGTTCGGATGTTACATGTTCCCTCTTCCTATCAGTACGCAGATATATTCACTAAGGGACTTCCTCGGCAGCTGTTCCTTGACTTCAGATCAAGTATCAGCGTCCGGCCTCCTCCCGCTTCGATTGAAGGGGTGTGATAGAGAATATATTAATATTCTCCATATATTCTGTAATTATTATTCTAGTATAATTATGTAAAGTATAGATCCTTCTCCAATTAGATTTAGATCCTTCTCCAATTAGTTTTTGTAATTGTAAACAACTATATATATTGCATTAATGAAAAGCTTCCAGTCAAGAAGAATTACACTATTCTAAAATAGTACCAAGAGCAAGCCCAATTATTAAATAGAACGGAGTAAGGGTACTAATAATATAAGCATTCATTATCAATACCAAAAAAGAAAAAGAAAGGAAGAGTAATTATACCATCCAAGAAAAGAGAAAGCAACAGGCAAAACCAAAGCTTGAAACCCAATACCAGCATTAAGATTATGAAAAGCAGCATAATGAGCATTGCCATTACGAGACTCAGTAATAGGTAGCCAAGCATCTTGAGGATTAAGCTTAGTCAAATGCCCAACTTCCTCTAAGTAACCTTTCATATTAACCAACACCCTTTTCATTGGTGTCCCAATAGGACTCAAGAACCTAGGTGAAATAAATGAATTTGGTGTCCATGACTTAGCATTTTTAGATGTATGTGTCCCTCTTGGTGACCTTTGACCTGATGATGTTAGTATCTCAGGTGTTGATGCACGAGGTGTTGCTGGTATTGAAATGAGTTCAGTTTCTGGTCTTTCTTCCATTACAACTCACTCAATCAATGAGAGTAATGTCTGTACTAATGAAAAGGGACTAATGGGTACTTTTTCGTTTGTTGTTTAGTTTGTGTTTTGGTCTGTTGTTGTCAGAGTAATAAGCAAGGAAAAAGGGGTTAGAAAGGAAAGAAAGAATATATAGAATGAGACTGTGAGACTGTGAGACTGAGAGATGCACATGCAGTGTGTGTGGGGTTGTGTAGCAGTGAAGGTTGAATGTTGGCCGTTGATGGGGAAATTTGAGCAGCAATCTCGAGGAGGTTGGGTACTCAGGGCTGGTTGTTTGGGGGTGGTTGTGATGTGAATATGTATATGTAAATAAAGATTTGATTTTTGGTGATAGTTTTGAGAACAGAGAAAGGGAAGTGAGTGAGTTTGAGAGTGAGACTGAATGAAGACTTTAACAAATATTTAAAGCTAATGGACTGAGGTTTCACAATTTAGGAGCCGTTTGGACATAAACAGAAATTAGGCGGAAAAATCAAAATATTATTTGGTTATATGCCTGATTTTTTTTTTATAGATGATTTTTTCAGGTTTGAATATAACCAGCTTTTGAGTGAATCTTTTTTCACTCACAAAATTTTACTGTAATTGCTTATCAAATGCAATGTGTATTCAAACACAATTTTAACTTCAAATTTTATTTCCCAAATTTTAATTAAATCTATGACTAAACGCTTTAACTGAACCTTTTAGTTAGTATTTAAATCTTGTATTTGATTAAAACTTTTAGATGTGAAGTCAAGTTAATATCTCTCAAGAGATGAAGGGAGTAATAATGAATTCATAAATGAAATAATTGCTAGCATGCCATTAATTTAAGGGTGTATTCAATTGAGATTTTAAAAGAATATTTATAGATAAATAAATCCAGTAAATTTTAAAAGACTATTTAGAAATGTAATGACTTAAAAGATTTTAACAATCAAGATTCTTTACGTTTGGATTTTAAAAGATTTATCATGAGATTTATAAAGATTTGAAATGACCACATGAATTTTTTACTTTTATGATGCTAACCAACCAACTTAATCGAATGATGAGCAATGGTAATCTACTTCCGCTCCTTCTTGATAAGGCATCACTTAGCAGCTTTGAATCATGAGCTGAACATTCCAATCCGCTAATAACGTACATGAATTTCAAATCAAAGTACAAGCTGCTAATACATTCTGTGAATCAAGCATTAGCCTAGTTCCTCAACCTAATGCAACTCAATCTTTTGAGAATGTGAATGATAAAACAGGGGCATGAAACAATTGTTGCTACTGCTCTTGATCGAGATTTATAAAGAGACTCCCTGCTTGCTATCTTCAATTCCTTTACCAACAGTTCTCTGTGATTTTTTGATAACATGCAATCCAAGGGATATTGAAGTAAAAATTGCAAATTGAGAACGAGAGATAGGATTGTTGCTGCTGCTATTGCTACTGCGAATGATAAACATGGGCATGAAACAATTACTGCTACTGCTACTGCGCAACGTATGGCCAATTTTGTTGGACGGGGTAGCGATGAACAAGGGCGGCTAACAATTGAGAAATTCACTGATTTTTTTTTAAAAAGTCTGACAGGTTAGTGTGAGATTTATAGGCTTTGGTATTTATATCTCCCACTAAAAAGTCACACAAAATCCTGATTGTTTAAAATCCTTATTGTTTAGCAAGTTTTTGAATATCAAAAGACTTTTTATTACTTGTTTAAAATCCTGATAGAATACCACTAGATTTGGACACCCTCTTTAAAAATTTATAATAGTCTTAATTAAATACCACAAGACTTGTTTAAATTATTTAAAAGCCTTAATTGAATACCACAAGACTTATTTATCTCAAAACAGTCTTTTAAAATCGTAATGGACTACAACCCTTAGTAAGTGTTGAATTTGGACTAATGATTAGAGACATCGCAATGCTATATAGGTAGGGATGGCAACGGATCGGATCTAGACCGGATCCTACTAGATTCAGATTCATTTTTCATACCTGAATTCAGATCCGGATCCTGATCCGCCAGGTCCATAAAAATCAGATCCAAATTCGGATCCATCGGATCCACCGGGTCCATAAAAATCATATCCAAATCCGAATCCATCGGATCCACGGATCGGATCTGGATCCATATGTAAAATATTTTGCCTTGCTAAGAAATTTTTTTGAACTGACAAACGATTTACTTAGCTAACAGTTTACTGTGTTACAATTTTGAAATGTTAATATGAGATATTTTGTTCGTTGTCTTGTTTTGATTGTGAGCTACTAATTGAAAATGTTGGACAATGACAATAGTTGTGGAAAATACTGACTAGTATTTTCACAATGCAGAACTTGCATGTGCTTGGAATCTTCACAAATGAAGTGAATATAATTTTAACTATTTTTCTATGGAGATGTTAGTCATTCACTAATATGACATTGATTTTATTATCGAAGTTACCTCTTTATTTTTTGGTTTTTGAGTTAACGTGCGGATAAATTAAACTTGTTTTGAGAATTAAACTTGCAAGGATGTCCTTAGCAATTTTAAGAAAATACTTATAAAATTACATTTTAGGTTATGAATATATTTAATAAAAATGGATCTGGATCGGATACGGATCTCAAATACAAGATCCAGATCCAGATCCGATGGGTCCAAATTTTAAAGATCCATATCCTATAAAATGGATTTGGATCCACCGAATCCGAATCGGGTCCAGGATTCACTGTCATCTCTATATATAGGTGATGATGACATATATCAATTCTTATGCAAACTATTACTATATATTTACCGTTATAGTATTATTTTATCAATACTTTAAATCGTTTGCAACTTAATTATACATAATCATTAGTATTATTAGGAGTTTAAAGTTTTTCAAGTTTGACTCTAATAAATGTGAAAATGAAACGAAAAAATGAGATTAAACTTGGCTAAAAGAAATGAGAATGAGGCAGGCAACACATTCGGAGACGGAACAGCATGCGCGTGGATAGTTGAGGACAACAATGTAAGCGAGATAATCAATGTTTTCTTCACTACACTACTGTTTGTTTGACCAGCAAGGGTAACTGATGCCCCACTCACACATTTTTTCTTGTGTATTTTTTGGTTCACAAATAAAATAATTACTCTCTCCCGTTTAATTTTACTTAAAGATATTTATTGGGACATGTAATTTTTATTTTTTAAAAATTATTCTCTCCGTTTTAAAAAAATTGTCTGATTTTGATTTCACACGAAATTTAAGAAAGTTGAGAAGACTTTTGAATCTTGTGTGTTGAATGTACATAAATGACTTTTAATTTTGTGGTCTTAAACATGTCATATGAAAAGTTGGAATGAAATAATTATAAAAAAAAGATATTATTTTTTAAACAGACTAAAAAGAAAAGTAAGACAAACATTTTGATACAGAAGAAGTAGTATAATTTAACTTTAAAAAGGTATCATATAAAACAAAGGAAAAATGATGTTTACATACATAAATTAGTGCAAATTGACTTCTTCTAATACATGCCAATAAAAAATGTACCAATGTAAGATTAACATATATTCGTATATATTGAGAGATCTCTCCATCGTAGTACCTACACATTAGTTTTAGTAACCACAAGTTTTAGGCTTCATTAACTTATTTATCACATAATTATGCTTATTAATGAACATTTGGTCAAAATAACACAATTAAAGTCGTAACAGTACGAAATTTTTATGATAACTGTTCAGTTGAAAATGTAAAAAAGTTACTAAGATTAATTTTATGTTGTCTAAGTAATAGTCATGCTTTTCAATTTAACAGTTCTTCATTTTTTATAAACTTTGTGAAAGTAAAAAAAATAGTCTAAGATTACTTATCATTATTGTTTCGATGCGCTATTCATTCATTTCGATCATAATCTTTTAGGTATTACCTCCAATTCCCATCAGTCCCAATATAATATAGTGACTTTGAAGAAATATAATCATATGTTATGTCATAAGAAGACTACTTTGCCTAGCAAAATTACACAATACGGTAGTGGGTTCGCAATGATTTTGTGTGTCTTAATTGATACACAAAAAAATGGTCCCGACAACACTGGTAACAGTGTAAATCAATTTGATCTTTTTGTTTCTTGTGGCTTCATCTCTCTCTCTTTTCACAAGCCTTTTTTTAATTAATTAAAAAGTAGTCTGCGACCCTGATATGGAGTACATATAATTATTGTGAAAAATCCTCGAGATACCAACAAAGATTCATCTCTTTATAAATACGAGTACCATCATTTTATGGGAAGTACTATATAATGCTTTTTCAGTTCCATACACTTTTTTTTTCCTCTCAAAAAGTCACTCTTATAATTATCCGCATGTTGAATGTAGCAATAAATTTAGTCTTACCTAAGAACAATCAATCGAGAAGAAGAGATTTGGGTATTTTTCTTGTATTGAACCAACTGCCTTTCTACAGCTCATATCCTCAACATATAGACAAATGTCTTCTAACTACCTACTTTATAACAACATTAATTAAATAACAAACTAGCTCCTCTAACTTCTACTAATTACAACTTGACCCTCTAAGTTTTAAGTGATCATTTTTCCAATACTCCCCCTCAAGTATTTTTTTATGAACAGATGCAGAACTCCAAACTTGGTCAGTAGACATTCATGTTGTGTCATGCAAAGTCATTTAGTAAGAATGTCAGTCATATGCTCCTTTGTGTTCAAATACTCAGTTTCTATCGGCCCTTGTTAAATTTTTCTCTCTTATGAAATGACAGTCCAATTCTATGTGTTTTGTTCTTTCATGAAACACTGAATTGGCAGCAATTTGGATTGCTGATTTGCTATCACAATGTATAATCGCATGTGTGATCAATCTGCTCCAAACCCCTTGAATAACCTCATGATCCATACAACTTCAGCAACAGAACTTGTCATGTTTCTGTACTCGGCTTCTGCCGAGCTCCTTGACACTATAATTTGTTTCTTTGATTTCCATTGAAGTAAAGAATCTCCCAACTTAACTAAAAAATCTGTTACAAACTTTCTTAAATGAGGAGGACATGAAGCCCAGTCTGAGTCATAATATACATTTAACTTATTTACTTTGCTGCTAGATAGAAGGATTTCTAGCCCTGCTTGACCTTTGATGTATCTCACTACTTAGAGAGCTGCATTGAGGTGAGACTGTTTAGGCTGATGTAGAAATTGACTCAGAGTTTGTGTGGCAAAAGAAATGTCTGGTCTTGTAAATGTTAAGTACAGTAGCTTGTCAATATCTCCTATAGACACATGCATCTTGCAACACTTGATCACTGCTTGTATCGCCCACTTCTTCATCATATTCCATTGTAGTTAACTTTACATTAGGGTCAAGTGGTGTACAAGCTGGTTTTGCTGTAGTAAGCCCTGCTTCAGTAATAATTTCCATAGTGTACTTTCTCTGGTGCATCATAATTCCTGGGATCTAGCAAACTCAATCCCAATGAAATACTTGAGTTCACCTAAATTCTTAATTTTAAAAGTCTCTTGTAAAACTTATTTAGTCTCTTGTATGAGATTGAGATCACTGTCAGTGATCATCATTTCATCTACATACACAATAATGATCACCAAAGCAGCTCCAACCTTCTTTGTGAATAATGAATAATCCAAATGACTTTGCAAGAATCCAAGACTGATAAGTGCTTATGTGACCTTCACATTCCATTGTCTTGGTGCTTGTTTTAGGCCATAAAGGGATTTAATGAGCCTACATGCTGGCTTTTCCCCCTACTCAAAAAATCCCTGAGGAACTTGAAAGCCTTGAGGAAGAGTCATATAGACCTCATCATAGAGATCACCTTGCAGGAATGCATTGTACACATCCATCTGGTGTACATGCCAATTTTCTGCTGCAACAAGTGCTAAAACACTTCTAATAGTTACCATCTTCACCACAAGAGAGAAAGTTACATGATAGTCCAGACATTCTCTCTGATTAAAGCCTTTGGCTACAAGCCTGGCTTTGAATCTCTCTATTTCACCAGTAGCTTGATACTTAACCTTGAAATCCACTTGTAACCAATGAAAGACTTGCCATGAGGTAAAGGAACAACTTTCCATGTGTTGTTGGCTTCCAATGCTGATATTTCAGTCTACATAGCATCAATCCACCTAGGATCCTTGCATGTTTCTTCAAATATTGTTGGTTCATGAACAACACCAATAGCTGCTACATAAGTTTGATATGCAGGACTAATATGACCATAGTCTATGTGACATAGAGTATGGTTTAGAAGTCTATAAAATCGTACTAGCAATTGCAACATAGTCTTTCATCCATATAGGAGCCCTTTTGCCTTCTCCCTTTGCGGCCTGGTCTCCACATGATGTGCTTGAGGATCTGCAATAATAGGTTCTGTAATAAGAAGAGATGTATGAGCCATGACTTCTCCAGCCTATGGAAATAGATGACCCTCTTGAGCAGGGACATCATAAGGTGGAACATCATGTGGTGTTATAATAGGTTGAAATACTATTTCATTCTCATTGGTGATATCATTGGATGGAAACAACCTCCATACAGTCTGATTTGAGGTAGCAGCCTTGAAAGGAAATATAGTTTTCTTGAAGATAGCATCTCTTCTAATAAATAAATGTTTGCTTTTCATGTTGTAGAGTATGTATCCCATAAAAATAGCTTGGATACTTCTTGTCTGAAACTTATCCCCAATGTTCATATTCTTGGCAAAATAAAGACATACAAGCACCTTCCAATGTTGTAAACTAGGTTTTCTTTTGTGAAATACTTCATATGGTGATTTGTCTTCCAACACAGGAGTAGGAAATCTATTAATAAGGTAAGCAGCTCCCAGAATACAGTGTCCCCAGAAATGTAGTGGGACATGAGCTTAAAACATGATAGCTCTAGCTACTTCTAGAATATGTTTGTGTTTCCTTTCTGCAGTACCATTTTATTGAGGAGTATGTATACAAGTTCTTTGATGTTTAATGCCAAGACTAGTGAACAGTTTATGACAATGAGTATTTACAAATTCAGTGTCATCATCTCTTCTAAGACTTTATAGGCAAATCAAATTGAGTTTAAACTAAAACAAAGAAATTATGCATTATCACATAGACATCACTCTTCAATTTTATCAAGAAAATCCACAACATTCTTGTATAGTCATCAACAATTGTCACAAAAAATCTATTACCAGTATATGTTGATACTTTAATTGGACCCTATACATCTATATGAAGTAGTGCAAATGGACTATCAGGCTTAGAATCATTATGTGTGAATGGTAACATGTGTTGTTTAGCTAGAGGACATATTGCATAGTCATAAAATTCTTCTGAGCACAACTTAGAAGGTTGAGTAAGTGTATTGGCTAACACAGTAGAAGAGGGGTGACCTAGTCTTTTATGCCACAGAGAAACTGAAGTAGCAGTTGATGTTGTTATTGCTGAATATAACATGAGTTGAGTAACCTCTTTCATAGCTAAATGGACCTGGATCAATCTCCTCAGATGTTCCTTGTCCATGTGTGTATTAATTCACAGTATCATCAACAATATTGTGAGCATGAAATTCCTGCAAGAGATGGTGAATAAGTCAAAGTCAAAAGATGGCATAAATACAAATGAGAAGCCGACAATTTTCTCATTGCATTTCCAATATTCAACAATGGAAACTCAACCTACTTAAGCCACTTAAAAATCTATGTTTAGAGTATGACTCCTTATACTTTAGATGCTAAAATCTGCAAAAGGATTGAGAACGGGACACTAATAGCTAAGTTATTGAAATCAAACAGTAAAATGATGAATATAAAACTAGATCGTAGCTCAAATCTCAAAAGGAGTTAAGAATTCGTTATACTCTCAATCTTTATCGTTTTGGATTCGGTCAAGAGTCGCTCTATGGACAAATTGATAGACTAGACACATGAGAGAAATCATAGTTCGTGTCTAGGAGGCCACCTGTCTGACTTCCCAAGCGTAACACTATGTGTGGTTCAGGATATATCGTGTATTTAATCGCAAAGATGTTCTAAATAAATCTATGTGAGAAAGAAGATTCAATCGTGTGACATATACGTACTAATTTGGTCACTAGATATAGCATTAGGCAGTACTTAGTAAGTTAGTCTCGCACTTTATGTAACGATTAAAAGTGTCACTTCTATAGAAGAGTTATTTCGTAAGTAATTATGAGGGCATACTAGAGACAAGACTAGATGGGATTTCCTCTCGTATGGCTAATCCAAATTTCACATTAGATTATATTCCTACATACACTTGAAATAAAGGTAAAATTTACGTAAAGTGAAATCTATGGAGACCTCACATATCTCACGCCATGAAACACAAAAGTGAACTCTGCATAATGAATCTTGAATTATGATTTATGCTGCAACCCCACTATGAAAGTTCCTTCTTGAAAAGTTTCTTTAGAAGGTTTCAATTTTCAAATGCTGTAAAATTCCACCAGACAAATAGCTATCATATCAAATCATATGAGCAGATATTTGGGACAAGCTTGCATCTGGAAAGATAACAATGTTTTATATCTTATTTGTTACTAAATGTTTAATAAATTAACAAAGTCGAGAAAACTAGATGGGAATTTCTTGTAATGGGCCGAAAGAAATTGCCCAGAATTTGTGCAGGCCGAGTCAACCCTTTTAGCTGTATAAACTTTTTTTGTTTATATGTTAGTGGACAGTGGTGATCAATATTTGCTCATTCATATGGTCAACATCCACTCCTTCACGAAATTTTGTAGAAGAAATTGCACGGATTCTTTAATTTTTACCCTTTAGCAATTTGACTTATGCCTAATGGGACATAAGTTCTTTAAGGGCAAAAGGGGATATATAACTTGTGAAATTTTATAATGTGAAAATATAAATTTATGTCCCGCGAAAAGTTATTTATTATGAGGGATAAAAATTAAAGACTCCAACACAAAATAGGGCTAAAAGTTCAAATGACCCAATTTTGGAGGAGGCGTTTTCACTGAACCAAACAAAACCTTTTCAGTGTTTGGACAAATTTCAGTATCTTGAAAAGTAGACTTTGCTCCATCCATTAAACCGCTTATAGGCCCAAGAAAAAGAAGGCCAACGATTCTACACCTATCCGTTGGGCCTATTTGCGTTATCAGACCAAATCTAAAGATATAAACAGAATAAGAGAGGATAAAGCTTGGTCCACATATAAAAATGGGCTTTAGCCCTTCAACCCTTCACATAATGAGATAGTATGTATTGGGGGAAGTTATATAAACTACAATTAATTTGGATATTACAAACCATACAACTTAAAGGTAAAAAGGAGGAGATTATTACTATAAATAAAAGTTTAAAAATAAGAAGATTACTATATTAGTGATAACATAAATAAATGCATATCAAAAAACAATAATTGCTTACCAAAAAAAAAATCCAACACAATCTACTAGCAAGCTAATTCATGGATCTAGTGAAATAACTTCTCTAACCCCATAAAAGGAAGAAATAAAATTTGCATTTATACTATTTTTTTAAAATTCCACTTATCAAATTATAATATATGTTATCGTGATAGAAAGTGGCTAATTTTGTCTTTTCATCTTTATACCGGAATTGAATCCTACACATAAGAGCATTCCGAATGCTAAAAAGTTTCGGTTCATTTTATTTACTAAAATAAAAGATGCTAAAATCTCCAAAGTTATGGCATAAAATATAGAGGAGAAGCTTACAAGAAACCCCGCGCACAGCAACTACCTGCTACCTGCAGAGTGCAGAGAATGATGGTTGCTAACTAAGTCAAAGTAAAAAAAAGTGTTATTAAGAAATTCACCCCCTCTTTAAAACATATTTACCAATCTGCCATTATTGATTTACGCAGTATTAATCTTCCTGGTTGCCTTTCTCATTTTCGACTTATCATTTTCACTAATTTAAGGTTGAAATGGCTTGAATAACAATCACCAATTCTCGGCGCGAACAACAATCACGTTTGATAGGGAGCAATATACTCTAAAAGTAAAAAAATTTAGCACGAATTCGAATTAAACGAACTCAAAATGAATATCTAATACGGGTGAGAAAAAATAATAGTCACCAATTATATATGTTAGTTGCTTCATGTACTAAGCTCGAAATTGAAATATGAATTTATGAATATTTTTTTAAAATAAAATAGAATTATAAATTATCAATATCATTTTTTTGTCAAATTGTCAGCGTGTTTGTTTGATTGAAAGTAGGGATGTTCATGGTTCGGTTTGGGTTGCTGTTTAGTTAAAACTAAAATTAATTCAAGTTAGTCATTTTTTAAATTATTAGAACCAAACAAAATCAAATCAAATCAAATATAATACACAATCATTGATTTGGTTGTAGTTGGTTTGATTCAGTTTGGTTTAATTTTTCAGTTTTTAAGAAATTTAATGATATTTTTCTCTTTTATTTTTCCTACAATTAGGAAAGAATTTTTCAGCCTTTTTCAACTTATAATTCGTTATTCTCATTCTATTGTTGTGGCTATAATTTTCTTGGTCTACGTAAAAAATTGAAGGAATAGATCTTGGCCTAAGTCAACCCCAAAAGCTAGCTTGTAAGATGATGATTGTCTAATTTTATATAAAAAATACCATGTAAAGAAAGGATTTTGGACATAACTCAACTCCAAAAGCTAGCTTGTACAGTGAGAATTGTTCAAGTTCATATAATGAGTTCATGTTCTCATTCCATATCCGATGTGGGACTCTTAACAAAAATGTCTTAAGATTTATAAGTTTTAATCAAGTAAATCGAGTTTATGAGAAATATAAAAGAATTTTAGATAAACTTCATAGTTGTTTCTTTGAATAAATGGGTGTGGATTCATGGCTCTCTTTCAAGAAATGAGTTTAATTAAGGTGAAAGTTCATTAGTCTATTAGCAATAAATAAAAGTTTGATGAAGAAGTATATAAAATATTTGAAATTATTTATAAAAATTAATATATTGTATATATAATTATAAAAACTTGTATATAAAATTTGTCGATTTGGTTTAATTTTTTTCTGGTTATTTTAATAAAACCAAACCAAACCAAACCAAACCTAATGTCATCGATTTTAAAAATTTAAAAGCAAACCAAACTAAATCCAAACAAATATCGATTTACTTAATCAATATGGTTTTATTTTCGATTTAAATCAGTTTATAATCAAACCGTAAGCATCCTACTTGAAAGCAGAAGCAGAGGTAATTGCCATTTTCTCATATTAGTAACAAATGAAAAAAAAAAGGTGAATTAAAAGAGGAGCATTTAGCCCTTTGCCCTTTTCATGTACCAAGATTTTTTCAACCCATCCAAAAGAGAAGGAAAGCCACGATTTAAAAATTTTGCTCTTTTTCTAGGACCGATAATTAGTGTGGTACACAGTATGAGGATAACAACATGTGAAATAAATAAGCAAATGTATAACTTTAATACTAAAGAAAATTTTAACTTGATCGATTTGTAACTAATCTTTATACAATAACAAATACTTGTTTCTTTTTGTCAAATTAAAGTATTTGTTCAAATAAAATAAATAAAATTGATCATATAACCAACATATTTTTTCTCATAAATAATCAGAACAAATATAAATTAAGTGGCTCAGAAAAGCAAAAAAAAAATCATAAAAAGTCACTATGTAATGAGTAACGAGATTAAAGTCAACACGTTTTGAATTTATATTTAAATATTTATCAAAAATAAAAAAGACTTGTTTAAATAATCGAAGACTAAAATAAGCTAAAAGTATGATCCACAAGAAAATAATCCAACTATATTTAGTTAAAATTAATTTTAATACACACAACTTTCTCAAATAATCGTTTCCGCAAATGTTTTCATAACCTTATACCCAAAAAAAAAAATCACCAAATTCAGGTAGATAAAAACAAATAGGAATGGATATATATTGGATAAGTATCCCGCAGGTGAGGAATGGTATTTTCGTAGTTATAGCAACAAGAAAAGGGCAAAATCACACACAACAACTAGCCGCCCACTATTAGACCCAAACCAAAACCCTTCTCAAAATTATCAGACTTTTCACTTTCCTGGCGTCTCACAATTCTCCTCTTTTTCTCCGGCGATCTTTCGCCGGCCGTCGGCAAGATCATAATCCCTTCCCTTTTCCGATCATTTAATACCCTTCTAAAAAACCCTAATTTTGATCCAATTTTCCCCAATCACGGTTCAATTACACTAAACACCGTTGACCTAACTTTTCAATTCAACAATTTCTTCTCCAATTCACTGATTTCATCAGCCCTAATGTCATTTCTTCACTCCTTGTAAGGTTTATACAACTCTCCCCGTTAGTTTCCGAACCCACAATTCTCTACATCTTTCTCGGTTTATTACAATTCATAGTTATGGCGATCCGGTTCACTGTCACCTACTCCGGCTACCTAGCCCAAAACATAGCTTCCTCGGCTTCTTCGAAAGTCGCAGGTTGCCGGTTCTTTCACGAATGTACCATCCGATCTCGAATCTTCCATCCACCATCTCAAAAACCCGAATCAAATTACTCCGATTTTCGCCGGGACAAACCGAAACCCCGGCCGGTCCGGTCTTTTTCGTCCGATTCAATGTGTTCGTTGCGTGCTATGGAGCTTCTTGGTGGTAGTTCAACATCCCCTTTGGTTGATGGATTGGTTTCTCTAATGAAGTCTTCTTGTGGGTCTTCTACAATGAATGTTTTGGGGATTTCGCCTTTGAAAGCGTCGTCGTTTCTTCCGTTTTTACAGGGGTCGAAGTGGCTTCCTTGTAATCAGCCCTGTATTGGGTCCTCAGCGAGTGCCAAGGTTGATAAAGGTGGGACCGACACTAAACGTCCCACCTTTGTTCCTCCGGAGCCTCAACGAATTAATGAATTGAAGGTTAACAAGAAGTGTTGGGTGTCAAAATTGTTGAATGTCTGCTCTGATGATGCAAAGGCTGCTTTTACAGCGTTGAGTGTTAGCATAATGTTTAAGTCATCTTTGGCTGAGCCAAGATCAATTCCATCTGCTTCAATGTCACCTACTTTGGATAAGGGTGACCGTATAATGGCTGAAAAGGTATATTTTGCTATGTTTCTCTTGCTATGTGTATTTTGGGTATGTCTTAATTACATCATCAACAACAATATACCCAGTGTAGTGCCACAAGTGGGGTCTGGGGAGTGTAGGATGCTCGCGTACCTTACCACTACCTTTGTGGGGTAGAAAGGTTCCAATAGACCCTCGCACTAAATAGAAGACAATGATGCGAAGCATGGGATCAAGAATATGTCTTACTTACGTCATCGGTGCTTACATAACTGCTTTGAACCTGGGTTATTTTGATGAATTTGAAGTTTATGAAGTACTGTTTGGTTTCTTTTTCATTGGCAAATAGCTAGACTGAATATGCGATTGGTAGTTATCACGATCATTTGTGGTCAGAAAACCTAGTCTTTTGTCGGTGCAGCTCTCAGAGTCTTTACTAGAATTATTTGATCTAATATTACTTTTCAACTGATATGTGAGGTTATAGTCAATTGTTTGATTTGGACGAAGTGGTGTGAGGTATACCCACTGAGAAGTTATTTGTAGGCGGAGATTTCAATGGACATATCAGGTCACTTTCGGGGTGTTATGGCGACGTGCATGGAGGCTTTGGACTCGGGGACAAAAACGGGTTAGGCGTCTCACTTTTGGAGTTCGCTAGAGCTTGTGGGATGGTGATAGCCAATTCGAGGTTTCTTAAGAACGAGGAACACTTGGTGACTTTTCGTAGTTCGGTGGCTAAGACTTATATAGACTTTTTGCTCCTTAGGAAGGTTGACAAAGGTCTTTGTAAAGACTGCGAGTTTATTCCGAATGAGGATCTTACAATCCGATATAAGCTTTTGGTGATCAAGATGGAGAAGAAGAAGAGGGTTGTGGATGACATGTTAAGAATCAAATGGGGGAGTTTGACCATGGCTAATGCAAATGAGATGAGGGGAGAGGGTGATGGTAAAGGGGGCTTGGGGGAGTAGTGGGGATGCGACTGGAATGTGGGACATGACGGCTAGTTGCATTCGGGAGGTAGCTAGAGAAGTGCTAGGGGCCTCGCGGGGTAATTGTGGTAGGCATCGAGGGGACTAGTGGTGGAATGTTAAAGTTCAAAAGAAGGTGGAAGCGAAGAAGGTGGAAGCGAAGAAAGCGTCGTATGTGAAATTGGTACAAAGCAAAGATGAAGTGGAGAAGTGGACGAATAGAAAATTGTATAAGATGGCGAGTAATAAGGCAAAGCTAGCGGTTACGACGGCGAAAACAGCGGCTTTTGAACGCATGTATGTGGAATTAGAGGAGAAAGGCGGGGATAAGAAGTTGTACAGTCCAGCCAAGGCAAGGGAGATGAGGACCCGTGACTTGGATCACGTGAGGTGCATCAAGTACAAAGCGAAGAAAACAACGTATGTGAAATTCGTAGAAAGAAAGGATGAGATGGAGAAGTGGATGAATAGGGAAATGTATAAGATGGCGAGTAAGGAGGCAAAACTAGCGGTTACGGCGGCGAAAACAGCGTCTTTTGAACGCATGTATGTGGAATTAAAGGAGAAAAGTTGGGATAAGAGGAGGGCCCGTGACTTGGAACACGTGAGGTCATCAAGCACGAGGACGACAAAGTATTGGTGGAGTAAACACATATTAGGCGGAGGTGACAGTCTTACTTCCATAAACTCTTGAACGAAAAAGGAGATGGAGACATTGTATTGGGAGATATGGAGCATTCTAGTATGTACCGGGATTTTGGGTATAGTAGAAGCATTAATGTTGAGGAGGTTAATGGTGTTGTTCGCAGGATGCGCAGGGGACGAGCGATCGACCTGATGAGACCCCTGTTGAATTTTGGAAGAGCGCAGGTAGGGCATGTTTGGAGTGGCTGACTGAGCTGTTTAACGTCATTTTTAAGTCGGCAAGAATGCCCGAAGAATAAGGTGGAGTACAATGATTCCTTTGTAAAAAATAAAGATGATATCTAGTTGCAACAACTATAGGGTATCAAGCTGCTGAGCCACCCTATGAAATTTTGGGAAAGGGTCGTGGAGATGAGGGTGAGGAGAGGCGTGTCTATTTTCGAGAACCAGTTCGGATTCATGCCAGGGCGTTCGACTACTGAATCCATTCATCTTGTTAGGAGGTTGGTGGAGCAGTATAGGGAGAGGAAGAGAGACTTATATATGGTTTTCATCGACCTCGAGAAGTCATACGACAAAGTCCATATGAAGGTTTTATGGAGATGTTTGGAGGTTAGGGGTGTACCTATGGCGTACACTAGGCAATCAAGGATATATATGATGGAGCCAAGACTAGGGTACGGAAAGTAGGAGGAGACTCGGAGCACTTCCCAATGATGATGGGGCTGCACCAGGGATCATCTCTTAGTCCATTCCTATTTGTCTTGGTAATGGACGGACTGACGCGACAAATTCAAGGGGAGTTACCATGGTGTATGTTATTCGCAGACGATGTCGTCTTGATTGATGAAGTTCGCAGCGGAGTGAGCGCTAAGCTGGAGGTTTGGAGACAGACTCTGGAGTCTAAAGGGTTCAGGTTGACTAGGACCAAGATAGAATATTTGGAGTGCAAGTTCAGCAACGGGAGCAGCCCTGAGACAGGCGTGGGGAATGTGCCACAAAAACTTAAAAGGTAAGTTTTATAGGATGCTGGTTAGACCGATTATGTTGTATGGGGCGGAGTGTTGCCAGTCAAGACTTCGCATATACAAAAGATGAAAGTTGCGGAGATGAGCATACTGAGATATATGTGTGGGCATACAAGGAGAGATAAAATTATAAATGATGATATCCGGAACAAAGTGGGAGTGACTTCGGTGGAAAATAAGATGCGTAAAGCGAGACCGAGATGGTTCAGGCATGTGCAGAGGAGAGACACATATGCCCAGTGCGGAGGTGTGAGAGGTTGGCAATGGATGGGTTCAGAAGGTTAGATATAGGCCGAAAAAGTATTGGGGAGAGGTGATTAGACGGAATATGACGCGGGTGTAACTTACTGAGGACATGACCTTAGATAGGGGGTTGTGGAGGACGAGAATTATGGTAGAAGGTATTAGGTAGTCGAGCGTAGTTCTATTTATGCTTACAAAATGATAGTTGTTGTGTTCTTACTGTAGGCCCGATTAGTTTATCACACTTATAGGCGTAGTATTGCTTTATAGTCCCATGTAGTTTGATTTCTGTTGCTATGTGTTCTTTAGTGTACTTTGTTTATCTTATTTAGTTGTGTTAGCTACTGCTTTCTTTTGTTAGAATGCGCTACCATGACATATTCAATTTTGTTATCAGCATGTTCATACTGTTTTAATTTCTTGTCTGAGTCTGACCGTTTATTTTGCTTTGCTTTGCTTGTTATTATGTTTTGTCTTGAGCCGAGGGTCTTCCGGAAACAGCCGCTCTACCCATCAAGGTGGAGGTAAGGTCTGCGTACACTTGTCCTTCCCAGACCCCACGTTGTGGGATTTCACTGGGTATATGTTGTTGTTGATTGATTGATTCCTTGAATATATTGGCTAACCCCGA
The DNA here is from genome assembly GCA_029783415.1 of Anisodus acutangulus. NCBI lineage: Eukaryota > Viridiplantae > Streptophyta > Magnoliopsida > Solanales > Solanaceae > Anisodus > Anisodus acutangulus. The sequence continues at coordinate 4,195,226 of CM056503.1, forward strand.
ACCATATTGCCTACTTGTTTGTTCTTTCAATGTTTAGTTTCCCTGCACCATAGTAATTGTGTTAGACGGTGGATGTCTTCCTTCTCCATTTTTTTGTTATCAATGATTTTGGTTAGACTTCAGAAATGGTGAATGAATTGTCATCATTGGGGAAAGAATGCTCATTATGTTTATGATCAGTTCTATCATTATAACTGATTCCTTTCATGGAACAGACATATACAATCACTATATCTGTATGAGAAAGTTTGACATGTTGGGGTTATATTGAAATATAGTTTTCTATGTCCTGATTATTTTCCAACCTTGTAAAGTAGCATGTGTGATGATAGCTCTTTACTGATTCTTATGCTTTCTGCTGCATTTCAGGTTTCATATATTTTCAGGAATCCTGAAATTTCAGATATAGTGATATTTAGAGCACCACCAACCCTTCAGGTATGTCAAGAGTTGTCTGGATGGCTTGTAGTGTGAGATTTTTATTTTGCACATGCATTCAGCAGCTGGCAATTTTCTGTATCTTGCAGCATATTTTTGGTTTTAGTGCTGGAGACGTCTTCATTAAAAGAGTTGTTGCATTAGCTGGGGACTATGTTGAGGTAAGTTCTTCTTCTCTTACCATGTTTTACAAGTAGCTTTGTCAAGTCTGTTGTCTTATACAAGGATAACACTATGCAGGTGCGCGAGGGTAAACTGTTTGTGAATGGTGTTGCTCAAGATGAAGATTTCATTTTAGAGCCCCTTGCGTATGAAACGGAACCATTGGTAATGCATTTATTTTGTCTATATGGTGATGCTGTCTATGATGTGATTTCATCAAAGATCTAACATGTTGCTTGGTATTTTTATAGCTTGTTCCTGAAGGCTGTGTGTTCGTGCTGGGGGACAATCGCAATAACAGCTTTGATTCTCATAACTGGTGAGCATTGAGTGAGTTAATTTATTCAATAGAGAAGCAACAATTCACTGCTTAAAAGAGCTGCAATAGTACAACCCCCCCCCCCCCCCCAAAAAAAGCAAGCCTTCCATTTAATATAACTAAAAAGTTCCGTGTTTGTGGGTGATAATCCCATGGGGATCGCTTGTGCATTGTGGCTAGGAAGCTGAAACAATTAAAATCAAGCGGAAAGTACCGGTGTATCATGTTCTCCATGCAAACCCTTCATAGTTGGAAAAGCAAAACTTAACCCTTTATAGCATTTGGTGTTTTATTTATTTACCTGTATGCAAAATTTTGATCTCATCTATACTGTCTAATTTTTTCAGGGGTCCACTTCCCATTGAAAACATCATTGGTAGGTCAGTATTCAGATATTGGCCCCCATCCAGAGTGTCGGACACCCTACATGGCTCAGTAATGGAGAAGATGGTAGTTGCAGTTTCTTGACTCTCTCTGAGAGGAAGGTGTTCAACTGACTTCTTTCATCTCTTCATTCTTTTACTGGTCATTCTCTGCCTTTTGGCTCATTGGATCAGCTGTATAATCATTTCCCATCCCATCTGGTGTTGTTCGATCCACAATTTGTGAACAACTTTGAGGATGGATTATCTTAATCCGCCGTGTTATTATTTTTCTTAAGGGCCCTATCTTTGGTGTTTCTGCAATTTTATGTAGTGGAAAGTCTCGGAGATAAAGCTGATCATTGGAATTAGCGACTCAGTTGTCATGATCTGAAGAACTGGAACATTTTTCTTTTCTCCTGAACCTTGGAGTGGAGAACCAGACTAGGGAGACATGTTGGTGCCTACATCGCTACTCAATAATGTTTCAGCTGTAAATTATGACAATATTCTGAGGCTGAATATGTTTTATATTTGCTTGTATTCCTGCTGAATGTAGTGAATTTTTGAAGCATGGTCTCCATATAACAATTTCCTCTGTTGTTTGTCAAGTGTTTATGAACCTACAATTGCACAGCTTTAAGATTGTGGAATTTATTGGTTTGAATTGGGAGGGCAATTAGCCTCAAGATTGGCCATCCTTTTGAGATGAGTTTCCTTGGCTTCTTAGCGCTACCTTTGTATCTTTTTGGCTATTCCAATATCTATGAATGAACTCTGATGTAGTAATTTTTCTGAGATGTTAATCTTTTCGTGTATGTTGAGAAAATTAAGAATTACAATCATTATATCAACTTTCAACTGTGTGATCCTACTGCTGAATAGACGCCGTTTAATTAATTGCTTATATTCCTAGTGATCATGGTGGATAAACCTGCAAGTTCTGGGGAAACTGGTGCAGTATCCTTATCTAGGTAAATATATGTAAAAATGCTGGGAGTTTGCTATTGATCTTGAAACTAAAATTTGATCCTTTCCAGTGTTTAACGCTTAAAATGAAATCTTGAAGGAAATTAAGCTTCTCACTATATTATTGTGAAAGCCTTGCTCTATCCGCCGGCAGAAAGCCACTCCTTTGTTGCTAAAGTTTCATACACATTAAACTTCACACCGAGGGATTATAAAAAATACACCTCATCTAATCCATTTTATGCGATTATCTATCTAATAAATCAAGCAGTTTAAAACGTTAGTTTGCGTTGTATAATACAAGAAATATTGGTTTAATTTTTCATAAAACTAATATTAAAAGTTTAATTTGAAAAATCTAGTTTTATTTCAAATCATGAATTTTATTAGATATTATGTCCTAAGCTTGACGTTAGGGAAGAATGACACGAATAGATGAAGATATTAATGCATATATATTAATATGAAATGGTTAAAATGGAGAAGTTGACGAAAACGACGGCTTTTGAACGCATGTATATGAAATTAGAGGAGAAAAACGGGGATAAGAAGTTGTCCAGACTAGTTAAGGCAAGGGAGAGTAGGGCTTGTGACTTGGATCACGTGAGGTGCATCACGGACGAGGATGACAAAGTACTGGTGGAGGAAGCGCATATTAGGCGAAGCGCAGTCCTACTTCCATAAACTCTTGAACGAAAAAGGAGATGGAGACATTGTGCTGAGAGATCTGGAGCATTCTTGTAGGTACCGTGGTTTTGGGTATTGTAGAAGCATTAAGGATGATGAGGTTAAGGGTTTTGTTCGCAGGATGCGCAGGAGACGAGCGACCGGGCCTGATGAGATCCTAGTTGAATTTTGGAAGAGCGCATGCAGGGCAGGTTTGGAGTGGATGACTGAGTTGTTTAACGCCATTTTTAAGTCGGCAAGAATGCCCGAAGAATGGAGGTGGAGTACAATAATTCCCTTGTACAAAAACAAATGTGATATCTAGAGTTGCAACACCTATAGGGGTATCAAGCTGCTGAGCCACACTATAAAAGTTTGGAAAAGGGTCGTGGAGATGAGGGTGAGGAGAGGCGTGTGTATTTCCGATAACCAGTTTGGATTCATGCCGGGGCGTTCGACTACTGAAGCCATTAATCTTATTAAGAGGTTGGTAGAGCAGTATAGGGAGAGGAAGAAAGACTTACATATGATTTTTATCGACCTCGAGAAGGCATACGACAAAGTCATAGGGAGGTTCTATGGAGATGTTTGGAAGTTAGAGATGTACATGTGGCGTACACTAGGGCGATCAAGTATATGTATGATGGAGCCAAGACTAGGGTACGGACAGTAGGAGGAGACTCAGAGCACTTTCCAATGATAATGGGGTTGCACCAGGGATCAACTATTAGCCCATTCCTATTTGCCTTGGTGATGGATGGACTGACGCGACAAATCCAAGGAGAGTTACCGTGGTGTATGTTATTCACATATAATATAATCCTGATTGATGAAGCTCGCAGCGGAGTGAACGCCAAACTGGAGGTTTGGAGACAGACTCTGGAGTTTAAAAGGTTCAGGTTGAGTAAGACCAAGATAAAACATTTGGAGTGCAAGTTCAGCAACGGGAGCGGTCCTGAGACAGGCTGGATATGAGGCTTGGTACTCAGGTCATTCCAAAGAAAGGAAGCTTCAAGTACCTAGGGTCTATTATCCAAGGGAATGTAGAAATTGATGACGATGTCACACATCGTATTGGGGTAGGTGGATGAAATGGAGGCTCGCATCTGGAGTCTTGTGCGACGAAAAGGTACCACAAAAATTTAAAGGCAAGTTTTATAGGGTGGTGTTAGACCGACTATGTTGTATGAGGCGGAGTGTTGGCCAGTCAAGACTTCACACATACAAAAGATGAAAGTTACGGAGATGACGATGCTGATATAGATGTGTGGGCATACAAGGAGAGATATGATTAGAAATGATGACATTCGGGACAAAGTGAGAGTGGTTTCGGTGGAGGATAAGATGCGGGAAGCGAGGCTGAGATGGTTCGGGCATGTGTAGATGAGAGACACAGATGCCCCAGTGTGGAGGTGTGAGAGGTTGTCAATGGACGGGTTCAGGAGGGGTAGAGGTAGGCCGAAAAGTATTAGAGAGAGGTGATTAGACGGGATATGACGCATGTGCAACTTACTAAGGACATGACTTTAGATAGAGAGTTGTGGAGGACGAGAATTAGGGTAGAAGGTTAGTAGGTAGTCGAGCGTAGTTCTACTTATGCTTACAAAATGATCGTTGTTTACTGTAGGCCCGATTAGCCTATCACACTTATAGGCACATTATTGCTTTATAATCCACTGTAGTTTGATTTCTGCTGCTATGTGTTCTTTAGTGTACTTTGTTTATCTTATTTAGCTGTGTTAGCTACTGTTTTCTTTTGTTAGAATGCGCTACCATGACGTATTCGATTTTGTTATCAGCATGTTCATACTATTTTAATTTCTTGTCTGAGTCTGACCGTTTCTTTTACTTTGCTTGTGATTATGCTTTGTCTTGAGCCGAGGGTCTTTCGAAAACAACCGCTCTATCTATCAAGGTGGAGGTAAGGTCTGCGTACACTTATCCTTCTCAGACCCTACGTTGTGAGATTTCACTGAATATGTTGTTGTTGTTGGTTAAAATGGAGAAGTTCTAGAAACAAATTACTATGTGTTTCATCTAATATTAGCATGAGTTAATTTAAATGGAGATATATGGTAAGTGAAGACTGATATAATTGAACTCAAATTCCAAAAAATTAAGCGCGGTAATTGTTGTAATCAAATTAAAGGCAAATCATATAAAACTGTTGCAAGGCCAATATGTTATATGTGAATAAAGGTCGGGCAAATAAAGTTAAACAAAATGATTGTTGCAAAGATACATATGCTAAAGGTATTGTCCAATAAGACAAGAATTAAATTGACGACATCTCGTAAAATGTGAGACCTAATAATAAATAAGACCCAATAAATGAAAAATATCTATATAGATTATACCATTATACGTTTATATTATTTATTAATAATCTCTTAATCTTGTCAGAAACTTTTATATGCCGGTTAAAATACAAAAAACTTTTAGTGCCAGCCACTTTCTTTTTCTTGTCAAAGTTTTTACCTTATTTTATTTTTTTATATAATATTATTAAAATGAACTTAAATGAAATCACAAATCACATAACTAATCACACTAGTAAAAATATCATATAGCCAACCCAAACTTCATATATATATATATATATATATATATATCATATATATCATATTGTACAATCTCATAATGCGGTGTACTAATTAGTCATTTTTCTTTGTTACTCTGCAGATCTGATTGTTGTCTCTGCAGAAAGCAAATCCTGTTAATCCCATCGCCATTGCTGACCAAAAATCAAAGACCAACAATGATCCATACCCCTTCTTCTTCTACTACTTTTCTCTTACTATTTGTCCTTTTCTTTCTATCTCCATCGCCAATTTCAATTGCCACGTCATCCCCGTTACCTTTCAACATCTCTCACTTTCTTTATCCAAGAATCAACTACGAGGAATATCCTCAATTGTCACCTCAACCTCCTTCATTTCTCGAGGTTTTGTTCTATTCCCCAACTGGGTTTTTCTTAATTACTGTTATTTGTTCTGATTCTCTAATGGGTTTTGCTAAATTACTGTTATTTTTCTGATTCTGGTTTTGCTTAATTACTGTTATTTTTATGATTCTCTAATGGGTTTTGCTTAATTACTGTTATTTGTTCTTGTTCTCTAATGGGTTTTGCTTAATTACTGTTATTTGTTCAATTTCCCAACTGGGTTTTGCTAAATTACTGTTCTTTTCTGATTCTCCAATGGGTTTTGCCTAATTACTGTTATTTGTTCTGATTCTCTAATGGGTTTTGCCTAATCACTGTTATTGTTCTGATTCTCTTAGTGGAGTTTGCCTAATTACTGTTATTTCTCTGATTTTCTAATGGTTTTGCCTAATTACTGATTATGGAGGACATGAATTAGGGTCTTAGTTAGGTAGTTAAGTGTTGTTTGGCTTATCCTTGCACACTAGTAGTCGTAGTATTACTCTTGTAGTTTTCTTGTTATTAGATCTCTGTTACTATTAAATGTTTCCCGCACTTCGATTTTATCATATTATTGTTGTAGTTACTGTCCCTTTTCAAGAATGCCCTGTCATGCTTTCTTTTGTATTTTTTTTTGTCATGGCTTCTTCACTCATATTTTTACTTGAGTCGATGGTCTATCGGAAACAGTGTCTCTACCTTCCAAGGTAGGGATAAAGTCTGTGTACACCCAAATCCACTTGTGGGATTATGTGTACATCCAAATCCACTTGTGGGATTATGTGTACACCCAAATCCACTTGTGGGATTATACTGGGTATGATGTTGTTGTTGTTTTGCCTAATTACTGTTATTTCTGATTTTCTAATGGGTTTTATGGTTTTATTTGTATGTGTTATTCAGGATGTGTTAAAGGGGATTGCTGAGCGAGAGAAATGGGAATTGAAGGACTTGAGAGTTTCTAAATTGGATGTGAAGAAATCGAAGTTTGGGACTTTAAGGAAGTATGAGTTTCGGGTTCGAATTGGGAAAACAGAATTCGTACTCATGATGACAGATGAAGTATCTCACTGGAAAAGCTTTCACTTTCCTAACAAGAATGAGTCCGGGTCTGACTTCGAGTCTTTGGTTAAGGAGATTGGTTCTAAGGCCACTCTTCATGTCCTCAAAATCCAAGGGCCATTCGAATTGTACGCTACCGGAAATGATTACCTCTCCTTAACCTTACCCGTATGGCTATCTTTCTTTGTGTTTTTTTAAAAAAAAATTCCAATTCCTTCGATGTTGCTTTTGTTTATAGCAGTAAATTTTGCAAGTTATATGACCTTTGCTTCCTATCTGATATATGACCTTTGCTTCCTATCTGATGTTTCCTGAGTTGCATTTAAGTCTTGTATTTGGATATAATTGGTTGCAGAGACGGATGTACCTGGAAGGAGATGCTGGTACATCTACTTAAGCTCGAGTTTTATGCATATATAGTTGGAATTTTTTAAATATACACGCACAATAAGGCAGCATCCATTGTCGCAAAAAGTAGTCGTAGTATCTATATGGTTGAATTTTTTTAATGTATATATATACACACTAAGGCTTCACCCATTGTCACAAAGGAGTAATGGATAGCACCCAGTTCAGCTGTAGTTCTATATGTGTAATACAAAAATGTGAACTTGTAGCCACTGTTGCAAAGGAGTAGTGATACTTTAACACCCGCTGACTTGAAATTGTACATCCCCTCAGATTGGTTGCAGAAATCTAGATTGTGTTGTAATTGAACTGTGGAACTATCCTGAAGATTTAGTATTTGGTTGTTGATCCTTATGTTGGAGTGCCTGGTGAAGAAGACAGCATTCATTTGTTAAATCAAATCAACTATGTAGTTTTCAAGAGTCTTTGTGATCAAGGTTACTAGCAAAAATTCGGAAGTCCTTAGGTTCAGCATATTTATGAAGTGGTAACTCACTTTGGCGTTTCAGTTGACTTATCAGGTTCCTGTAAAGAAAGCTCCAACTGTATCAGCAAAGTTGTTATAAGTCGCTGATCTAGGTTTAGTCCAAATAGAGCTGCTGCATATGCATCGAACTTCTTTAGATGAGTTTTTCTAGAACTTCGATTCTTTCACAGGGAGAGAACATCAAATTTGTGAATGCATGTGGAATATATTTGTTCAATATATTGACTGTGTAGTAGGGAGAAAATGTCAAACTAGCGTGTGTTCTCCATGAATGAACTTCTTGCTAAACAACAACAACGTACCCAGTATAATCCCACCAAGTGGGGTCTAGGGAGGGTAAGCTGTACGCAAAACTTACCCCTACCTTTTTGGGGTAGAGAAGCTGTTTCCCATAGACCCTCGGCTCGGAAAAAGGAAAGCGTTTGGGTATAGAATAGCCTGTTTGGATGATCATTTAGATTATTCTCTTGAAATGGATATATATATATTGTGCTTTGATCTCTTCTTGCTAGTTCACAACTAGTTGCTTCGATGTGATTCTCATGAGTTGATGCCTTATGTGTTCTATTCGAGCACTTGAAGTAAGATTTTACTTACCATTATTTTTTCATTGTGGGCTAACAACTTTTTGTTATTTACCTTTTTAACAGCTGAACACTTCCTATATGGGGTTGAAAAAAATCCTTGTCGGTGAGGGCATCACTGTAGAAGTTAAAGGTGCTGATGAAATATCAATGTTCAACATCTCCGATTTGCTTAAATTGGTAAATGGAAGCATTTTGACCAAGTCAGGAAGCGGTCAATTTGGATATACGTCGCAATCGTCCTGCATACCATTACTTCCCGTACATGCAACGGGACCCACTTCAGTACTTGCCTATATAACCAGAAACCCCGACTTAAGAATTGAAACTACGTTTGTATCCAGAAGATCTATCAAGTTGCTATCTGAAAAATGTTATACAAGGCATATCTACAGAAAGCGGAGCTCCTACAATGATTTTCTGAGCCAGAAGATAACATTACTGGAAAAAGTTCTAAGGACTTTTCTAGGTGGCAAAACCAGTCAAATTGCAAATTTCAATCTTTTAAAAATGAAAGTTAAAGACTTGACCCTTTTCCGCTTCCAGTTGGAGTTGGAAAGAGGTATTCAGAACGACGACACATATTGGACTACTTTGGGGGAGTGGAGAACAAGGCCAGCTGTTGAACGTTCATGGTTTGAAGTAATAGCAAGGTTTGAGGCAGAAGTCTTGAAGCCACGTCTGATTAAGAAGGTCAGACCTTTTATTGAAGTAGATTCATCGTCATGGAGTAATTTGATGTCGAATATGTCCTTTACCAAAATTTCTTCTTTTCTTGTCCCACCAGAGCCTTTAACATTGGATGTTAGATGGTAGGGAACCACAGGTTGTTTATTTATTTATAACCAGTCCTGGCTTGCTGTAATGTAGATTCTTATCTTCCTTACTGTGAAAATTGAAAATGGTTGCCTGATTTGTACAGCATATCATTTATATATTGAAAGTCTTTGGAAAGGAACTAATAGAAAACAGTGGTTGGAAAAGAATGAGTTACCCTGTTTTGGTAAATCCGAAAAGTAGACAACTAGTCGAGATTGAAGAAGTCCTTGCTTTATGAAAGTTTATCACTTTGCTCTCCAGAGTCCAGATGCACAAATGAAAGCTTGGTTAAGAGGTTCATATGAATGTCCCTAATTACTTGAACTGGCTAAAGGAATCTTTGAAAAGGTAGATCTCCTATTTACCTATGGTCCCATGTTCACATCAGATGATGCTTGCTTTCCTGGCCCTTCTAATTTCTGCTCTCTAACCTATCTTTTGAAGGGGGTGTAAGAGGGAGAGATTGTCCCTTAGGATAGAACCGATGCGTCTTTGAGAGCCTTCAAATGGCTCGTGCGCCAGATAACAGGATTTTGCATCACGATTTCCTGCTTGTTCCGTTCATCCTTTGATTGCTAGCAGATGAAGATGAGATGCTGCTCACTTAATGTGTGAGACTTACAATTACCAGTTTCAACAAAAAAAATGTGTGAGACTTCAAATTCTGTCAGTAGAAACCCCAGATTTTAAGGTATGCGGTTCCAGAGTGTTAATTGTCCAAGTACCCTTGGTTTGTAACACGTTTGCTTTGTCTTGTGGGATTGTCGACTCAATCCACTATGTCACATTCTATGTTTTCTCACGACCAGTTAATCTTTTAAAATTTATCTTAGATACTTTGCCCAAGCTCTGGTACTCAAAAAAAGGGGAAACAAAGGAAGAAGAAAAGGCAGTGTAAGACCAAGTTCTTTCAGTGCAAATGGAAATGCAGTTGCCTTCTTTCTAAATAATCAGACATCCAAATCTAAATATAGCAAGGAGCAGTTTACGAATGGAGAAATTAGACTGAATGTGTAATGTATTACATTCTGTTGTAACAGGGTACTTGGATCGAATAACAATTCGTGTCTCAAACTTCTATGCCCAGGATTTCTTCTCCTGGATACGGTTTTGGTACATTAGATACTAAGATATTCGCACCTTTGAATATTTGATCAACTAAACACACTGATGCAGGATTACATGGATTCTGTGTAATATGTTCACAAGCACAGTTTTATTTAATAGTAACATAATTTGGGTTGAGGATGCGTATTTCCTAAACAACACAGGCTTCAATTTTTCCCTTGGCCTTCTTATCAGAGATATCATCTTCTTGGTTCAGTTCTGGCTTCTTATACTTATACCAAGAAGCGCAGAGTAAATAGAAACCAAAGTTCACCACACTGACTAGCAACCAATAGAAGTAGTTGAGCTTGTCTCTATTCAAGTTGTTGTTAGCTAACCAGCAACCACTCACCTTGTTAATTACACTCACAACTACTGAGCTTGTGAAGTATCCGAATGCCAGTGAAGACGAAGAAATGGCTTACTCAGTGGTTTCATGCCTGATGTGCTCTCTGCATAAAAGAAATCCAACAAACCCACCAATGTAAATGTCTCAGCAAGTGTTCATGAAGACAGTGCTCAGTATAATTGGGAGCATTCTGACTACAATATTTGTTTCTTCAACTTGTGAGACAGTACAGAGGCTCCATGGTCCATGAGCACTTGATGTGGACGCTTCTTGACTGGTCCTCAGTATGGATGCCCTGTCCAAAAATCTGTACATATTGTGGGGATTTGGTTAAGTGAAGCAATATCAACAAGAAACTGAAATTAATAGCCTGTTTGGACAAGCTTTTGGACGCCAAAAATGCTTATTTTAGAAAACTGAGGTGTTTCAAGCTTTTAGGAAAAAGATTAAGTGATTTTAAGTAGTAGCAGAAGTTTCAGAAGCGAAAAGTAGCTTTTCCCAAAAGCACTTTTGAAACATTAGTCAAGCGCAAAGTACTGCTATAATATTGGCAAAGGTGCTTTTCAAAATAACAAGATTTTGAAAACTTGGCCAAACAAGTTATAAGGAGGTGTTTTTAAGTACTTGAATTGATCAGTCCTTTGAAGAATCTCAGTTCCATTTTCAGGTTCTCTACCCTTGATCTGATGTAAATCTTCTTTGGTCTGTGGTAGAGGGAGATTTCTGTTTCTAAAAGCTGCAACAAAAACCTGGGAGATTCGCATTAGAGGGCTTCCGTTAGGGGCGTTGTATCTGTAAAACTGTTTTCCCATGGTCAAGAGCAGGATTGCGAAACCAACTGCTACACAGCAGACACCAAATGACCCAAATGACCAATCTCATCCTTGGTTGTCACTTATCCAGACTAAAAATGTAACTCCAAGCATGGCTCCGACGGTGATGTAGAACAGTAGCCAATTGAAGTAACTTGATAGCTGAGCAGCCTCTTTGGGGTCCTTTTCATCAAATTGATCAGCACCTAAAGATGGTAAAGCTGCTTTGACTCCACTGTTCCAAGTGCCATCAGATAAACACCACCATATAAGATTGCCAATTGACCTCTATCTGCAGATTGATACTGATTGTTTTGGCTTAAAGGTACATCCTTGCAGGGGGTCTCAGTTGGCTGAAATGTGCTTGAACTGCTAGAAGTGCATATCCCTAAGAATGAAAGAATGATCAAAGTCAATTTTTGTATCTGCATAGACATTTGAATAATCTGTGTTTGTTTTATAGAAATAAGAAGTACCAAGACTTGAATGCTGCCAAAAGAACACAAGTCTTGAATCTGGAGAAGTATCTGAGAGAGAGGCTCCAAATAATGCAGTTTCCATGAAGTTTGTGACAGTAGTGGCAGATTTTGTTAAGCTGAAGTTCATATACCCATAGAAGTCATCAGGCTCACACCATTTGAAATAAAAGCCATGGTATCAATCCCTGCGACAGCTGCATGATCAAATGTCGGAGTATCAAAACTCCTAAGTTAAGATCAGTGAGAGGCTCCAAATAATGCAGTTTCCATGAAGTTTGTGACAGTAGTGGCAGATTTTGTTAAGCTGAAGTTCATATACCCATAGAAGTCATCAGGCTCACACCATTTGAAATGAAAGCCATGGTATCAATCCCTGCGACAGCTGCATGATCAAATGTCGGAGTATCAAAACTCCTAAGTTAAGATCAGTCAGAGGCACCAAATAATGCGCTTCCATGAAGTTTGTGACAGTAGTGGCAGATTTTGTTAAGCTGAAGTTCATATACCCATAGAAGTCATCAGGCTCACACCATTTGAAATGAAAGCCATGGTATCAATCCCTGCGACAGCTGCATGATCAAATGTCGGAGTATCAAAACTCCTAAGTTAAGATCAGTGAGAGGCTCCAAATAATGCAGTTTCCATGAAGTTTGTGACAGTAGTGGCAGATTTTGTTAAGCTGAAGTTCATATACCCATAGAAGTAAGTCACCAGGCTCACACCATTTGAAATGAAAGCCATGGTATCAATCCCTGCGACAGCTGCATGAGCAAATGTCGGAGTATCAAAACTCGTTAAGATCAGTGGTGGGGCCAGGAATTCTAACAAGAGAACTCGAAAAAAATGTTATAAGAGTGCCATAAGTGGGATTCAAGCTTGCAACTTGAAGCAGATTTCAAGTTACCTGTACGTGTACAATAGAATCTTAAGAGAATTCGACAATTTGACCCTTACAATTCACCATCACATGTATGCACAGACTATTTTTGGTCGAAGGGACTTCAAATGAATTTCCATGTCCAAGGGAATTCAACAGTTAGATACTCGAAAGATGCTTTACCATAGACAAAGAGCTCCTCTAGTTCCTCCCTTGTTTGGAAGTTGATTTGCTTCAGTCTTGATATCTCTGCAAATTTCCTGCAACGATTAACAGATGAAACTATTTAGCCAAACATTTCTTAATCATATGCTAAAAACACACAATTGCAAAGGCAACTTACCATTTCGATTGTAGCTTCTCTTTTGGAAGCCAAACTTAGAAGTGGCAAATACCATGAGAATTGAGAAGGAATCAGAGATATATATCTATGTTTTGGCAAACTCAATTGAGAATGTTTTCTGTTAGCTTATGTATATGATAAATAAACTACTAATAATGTTAAACCTTTATTTTTAGATATTATTGGAAAATACTTAATAAAGTTCTTAAATTCTTTTATAATGTTAACGTTGCATCCTCGATTTTATCACTTGGCAAGTTGACCTACACGTGTACGGAATATCATATTAATTATTTGTGATTTGTTTTTGTAATGGCATTACTCTCGGAAACAACCGCTCTACCTACCAATTTAGAGATAAGGTTTGTGTGCACTCTATCCTTCTCAGACCTCACGTTGTGGGACTATACGGGGTATGTTGTTGTTGTTGTTGTTTTGTAATGCCATTACTCAAAGCGACTTTCGTAAGAAGGTTTTACTAGATATTAACATTTTAATGTTACTTTAGAACTTGTCTGTGGTAGTCATGGTTTGAAAATTCGGTGGCCTTAACTTTTATTTGTTTTTTATTTCAAAGATTGGGACATTTTCCTTTGCAAAATCATTGCAATGTAGCTCTCACGAAGCAATTTGTTTTGGATATATTCAAATCTTTTAAAATAAAACCACACACAAAAAAAAAAGATGGAACAAAAGAACGAGAAAATCGAAGAAAAGAAAAAGGCAAAAGCAAACCAGAAAAAGAAAAATAAATTAAACCGTTTTCTAATCTATATGCTACGTCTTAACCCATGATTGACGATCATTCATAAACTTTACTCTAATTGATTATCGAAAATGAAGCTGAATTATAATAGTAAGTGCACTTACAAAGTTTATTATAGGTAGTAATAGTAACGATTTTACAAGGAGGAGCTAGAAGGTTACATTCGGGTTCGAACGAATCAAGTAACTTTAATCTAAACTATGTATTTTTTTATTTGATTATGATCTTCCGTGATATTGTAAATACTGGTGTAATGTTCGTTTGAACTATCCAGGAGATGATTGTCTTATTGTCTTCTAAGTTTAAGAAAATAGTGCAGTCCATTTAAAGAATTGTCCCTTTGTTGATTTTAATTAATTTATTTCTTAAGTGTCAATTTATGCTTTGTATCAATTGGTTTCTGTAGTTGCCATATTTGAATTCTTAGAAAAAATGGTGATGAAGTTTTTATTTTTCGTGAGTGAATTAGTATTGGGTTAGAAGATTCTTGGAGATTTTTTTGAGGATATATTCGATGCTTGCAAAAGTTTCAAATTGGACGATCTCCTTTTGGTATGAATTTGTGTTGTTGTAATATTAACCAAGTAACTTTAGTCTAAATTTTGTATTTTTTTATTTGATAAGTAATTTTAAATCTGTATTTATATTACGAAATTTTCGTAAACGAATTAAATTCAAAATTCAATTACTAACACTTGAGTCCCCTTAATCATATATTTATTAGGTAATTAGTGGACAGTGATGTGACTTTATTTTTTTGCCATCATCCTTGTCTTAGGGCCCAAAGCGTGCTTGCGACTTAATTTTTTTTTATATTCAGTTTCCCGGCTTACGGCAGACTATTTTTGGAGATAGTAGTCCCGGTCTCTCAGCACTACTACTAGTAAATTGCGAGATGTGTCTGAATGACCAGGGAATGTCCTACCTCAGAAGAGAGCAAATTGCTCCCACCAGGGTTCGAACCCACGTTGCAGGCCTCCAGCTGGATTTTAAGTTCCCCTCCTTTGCCATCCATCCAGCTATGTCCGGGGACGCTTGCGCCGTAATTTTGATATGATAAAGGACATTAACAAACTCAGAAACCATTGAGAAAGATTTTAATATAATTGTCCTTTTAGTTATAGATCAAACAATGATTGTCCATAGATGATATCATAAGCTTTTGGAGGTTTCACTAATTCTTATTTTTGTGTGTGGGGGTATGGGGTGTCCATGATTTTTACTAAAAAGAATCAAAATATAAAAAAGTGAAAGGTGAAGAAGTTAACGAGATTCAA
This sequence comes from Anisodus acutangulus, assembly GCA_029783415.1. Taxonomy (NCBI): domain Eukaryota; kingdom Viridiplantae; phylum Streptophyta; class Magnoliopsida; order Solanales; family Solanaceae; genus Anisodus; species Anisodus acutangulus. The sequence goes on from CM056503.1 coordinate 4,210,435, forward strand.
CATCTATTGCATATACATAAAGAATAATATCAACTTTGTATGTATAATGTAATTTTACAATGAAAAGTATTTGGATGAATCCTTGCGCTCCTAACTCTGCCCCTGGTTCCTAGTTTATACGCAGTTTTGAGGTTTTCTAGCAATTTCGTGTTCAGGACACTAATACAATGTTAGATTGCTATTGTGGAGTTTAGATAAGCCATTTATGACTTCCCAATTGATTCTTGGTTAATAATACCTTTCAGTTCTTTTTTCTTTTTTCTTTTTCCTTTGGAGTCTTTTTGGTCTTTGAAGAAGAGTATGATCAAATGACGGAGGGATTCATGATTTAAATTTTATGGTTCAATCTTATCGTTCTTGCTGTTGAACTCATTACACTTTCGAAATTATGAGTTCATAATTTACTAATTTATTAGTAATATTTTAGTGATTTTTAACAAATGTCTAAACTCTGTATCGAAAATACTGAGTTCAGTTGAACCGGTGGAACTCATATCATACCGCCTTTGGACTATTGCTCTTGTGCGCTTATAGAATAGTAGTATATTCTATAAGCATAAGTTTCTAAAAAATGATTTGCTCTCAGTCACATATTATGTGCACTAGAACAAACAACAACATTATTGTTAAGAGTTTCACATCGGAAATGGAATGGAAACATGGATTCCTTATATGAACTTGGATAATCCTCACCCTACAAGTTAGTTTTTGGGGTTGAGTTAGGCCCAAGATCCATTCTTTATATGGTATCAGAGTCAAGACTCATTCCAGTTCTTTGTTCACCGATGTTGGGCCCAAATTATATTGTCCACGCTCCAGTTAACGTGGTCTGGGCGTGCGGGGGAGTGTTTAGAGTCCCACATCGGAAATGGAATGAGAACATGGATTCCTTATATGGACTTGAACAATCCTCACCCTACAAGTTAGCTTTTGGGGTTGAGTTAGACCCAAGATGTATTCTCTACAATTATTTTGTAGAATTCCTAAACTAGGCTAGTCTCAATCTTCCCCTTTGCCTCCTTATTACTAGGGACAACATCTTCTGAATTCACATCTACCTTCTTGTATTTGTACCAAGAAGCACAGAGTAAATAAAAGCCAAAATTTAGCACGCTCAATCCTGCTAACAGCCAATAGAAGTAATCAAGCGTGTCTTTGTTTAAGTTATTGTTAGCCAACCAACCACCACTTACTTTGTTCACAATACTCACCACCACTGAACTTGTGTAGTATCCAATTTCCAGTGAAGATCAAGAAATCGCGGTACTTAGCGCTTTCATGCTTGATGAGCTCTCTGAATAGAAGAAATCCAGTAACCCCACTAATGTGAACATATCGGCTAGACCAAAGATCGCATATTGGTAGCCTAGCCAGAAGACACTCATTGGCAATGGAGTGGCGGATTCAACCATGTTATGCTTAATGGCAACTGATTTTCGGTGTTTTTCTACAATGGAAGCTACTGCCATTGACACAGCTGAAAGTACTAGGCCAACACCTATACGTTGCAGCTGTCGAATACCTGTTGGAATCCCTGTGAATTTCCTTGCTATTTGGAACGAAAACGCGTTCGTAGATAGGAATCAGGATGATCATAAACAGAAGTGGAATTGCAGGAATTGAAGCCCCTGGAACTTCAAACTTGTGGATTTTTCTGTCCATTGTTGTGCTTTGTTGGATGGTAAACGTTTGAAGCTGAGCTAAACATGTGTTCATGAAGACAGTACTTAATATAATTGGAAGCATTCTGACTACAATTTTTGTCTCTTCGACTTGTATGACTGTACAACGTTTCCATGGTCCATTTACATTTGATGTGGACGCCTCTTGATCAGTCCTCATTATCGTTGCTCGGTCCAAAAACCTGCAAATGTTTCGGGGCTTTATCATATACTTTATATGAAATATCAAGTAGAATATAAATTGAGAGATTGTAAAATGTCTTGACATACTTGAATTGGTCAGTTTTTCGAAGAATCTCAGTATAGTTTCTAGCTTCCTTATCATGAATCTCGTGAAGCTCATGTTCATTCCCTGGCAAACGAAGATTCTGTTTCTAAGCGCTACAACAAACACCTGCAGAATACGCGTAAGGGGGCTTCCATTTGTGACATTATTTCTATACAATGATTTTCCCATTGTCAGGAACAAAATTGCCAATCCAACTACAATACTGCAGACAGCAAAAGACCAATCCCATCCTTGATTCTCACTTATCCACACTACAAATGTGACACCAAATAGGGCTCCAGTGGTGAGAAAGAACATAAGCCAATTGAAGTAGCTTGACAGTTTAGCAATCTCTTTAGGGTCCTTCTCATCATATTGAACGGCTCCTAAAGGCGGCGCTGCTGCTTAAACTCCACTGGTCCCAATTGCAACTAGATAAAGTCCCGCGTATAAAATTTCCAATTGGTTTTTATTTGCAGACTCACATTGACTCATTTGGCTCAGGGGCACATCCTTACAAGGGAAGGGTCTTAGTTGCCTGAAATGGGCTTGTACTGCTAGAAGTGCATACCCCTGAAAGTGAAAGCAAACACTTTGAGTTCATTTGTCTTAGCTGATTAAAAGTAACTGATAAGCAACTAGTGCTGAGACTGATTTTCTAAATAAGCAGTTACGTGTGTGGAGAGAAGTATTAAAACTGATAATAAACAGTCATATTTATTGGTGTACATTTGAATTCCTTCAATAGTTTGGGGGGTGGGTCGGTGAGTGGGGGATTAATTTACAACAACTTGAAAGCAGCCAAAAAGAACACAAGTCTTGAATCTAGATAAGTGTCTGAAAGGAAGGCTCCAAATAATGATAGCAAGAATGCTGTTCCCGTGAAGTTTGTAACAGTTGTGGCTGATTTTGTTATGCTGAAGTTCATAACTCCATAAAAGTAAGTTACCAAGCTCACACCAGTTGCTATGAAAGCCATGGTGTCGATTCCCGCAATAGCTGCATGGTTAAAATATTACCATATTAACACTCTGAAAGCCAATTATTCACATTTCACAGGTTATTAAGTCCATTGGATTATGCCATGATTGAAGAGACATAATTTTTACCATATACAAATAAAGCTGCTCTATTTCCCCCCAGCGTTGGTGGTTGTTTGGGTTCATTCTTGACATCTTTGCACATTCCCTGCATATAAGTAAAACACAAAACTAATTAGTCATAAATTCCATGCATGATTTTGTGTCATTAAAAGACTTCTCTTGTGGACATATTCTCTAGGAGAATTTACAATTTTGGTGTTGGAGTTTTCTTTGTTGGTATTTCTATGGTACTTTATAGAGCAGTACGGGAAGTAATAACTATTACAAATGTTCGAAAGGATAAATAAATGGTCAATCTTCAAAACTGCCGCATGTGTGTTGTGTCTTGAATCTTGATCACCTTGCAAAGCCAATGTTGAGAAGCTACTTAAGTTTGTTGTGTCTTGAATCTTGATAACCTGAAATCAAGAAACAACTAAATCTGGATGGTTACAACGTTGTGTGTTGAGTCGAGGATAGCCCTCTATCCTTAAGACAAGATTGCCCCGTATATATGCTTTTACGTTAGCGGGCAATAGTCTCCCAAGATAAAACAACACTTTAATCTCAACACTACAAAGCCAATAGGTTGAGCCTGTCGAAGAAAACAAATATGACTCGACTTGCTGAAGATATGGAATAGGAAGGAAGAGTTTCTCTCTACTCTTCTCGTTTGTCTCTGTGTATATAGTGTGTCTCTGTAGTGTATATCTAGTGTATACGTGAGGGTTTGGTCCTTTGTTTTCAGTCGAAAATTGCACCGATATTTGCTGAATTTCACTCATTTGTTTTGTGCTAATTTGTGGCTGTTTTTAAATTTGTTTTCTTTTTTTTTGGTCTGCTTCTTGCCTTATTTCACCCGATTTTTATTTCCTATTTTCGCCTGTTTTTGCTCCGTATTTTCGTCTATGTTTCTGCCTGTTTCTTTCTTCTTCTTTGTTTTGAGCCAAATGAAGCTCAATATATAGCAAGGAGAAGGGTTGTCCAACTGCCAAAACATGGCTGTTAATGGCCATTAGGAGGGCATTAAAACAACCAAGTAATGGCCGTTAATAGCCATTGAAAAGTCGCCTAATCGCCCAAGTAATGGGTCATTAATGGAGGAGTTAATCGACCAAGTAATGGCTGATTAATGCCTCAAAAACAGTCCCAACGGTAGGCGAAAAAGTCTCCGTAAATTTGGGACCAAATCAGAATATTGAAACTTTAGGGACCAAATCGTACATATAAAAGAATTACGGTCCAAAGCGTACATATGAAACTTCAGGGATCAAAGCGTACATCCGCAGAGTTCTCTGGTCCAAAAAGATAATATCGAAGGCCCACACCCACCACGAGTGAACCCGTGAACCCGAAACCCGAAACCCTGAATCGGGCCGGACGGACGAGCGGCAAGGGCGGCGCTGGTGGGCTTAGCCTTGAACCCAAGCACATCTAGGTCTTCCCTCCTTTAAACACATGGGATACCCCTTGGGGTCCCAAACCCTTTACCAATTAGAGACTTATATAGAGAGCAATTCTTCCTATTCCCACCGATGTGGTAGATTTGTCCCACACCACATTTCCATGTCTCAAACACCTTACTTCGTGGACCAATATCTCTTTCATTTCTTAACGAAATTAGACGATTCTTGGCCCTACGGTCATCTACTCACTTCGTAGATCATGCATGTGTAAAGAGACGAGGTCTCCAACATACGGAACACTAGTGTTTAATTCATCAAAGATGGGTGGACGCATCTCCCCGCCAAAGGCTAATTTCCAACACTCCCCTCTATGAAAGAGAGATTGTGGCGCGTACACAAGGTGCCTACATTTCAGCAATCTTTCAGCGAAAAGATATTGCATCAGGAGAGGTAGCTTACGCTTTGAACCTTCCCTAGTTGAATACCATCGGACTTACTTACTGCGCGGTGAACGTGATGTCTTGAACCGTCAGTGTTTAGTGTAAGCCAAGACAATGATATCAACACAATAACTCTTCTTATTCATTTTCCTTCTTACGTTTCTGTCCGTTGTGTCCATGGACACACTTGGATTCTTAAGTGCGTTCATTTGAGTCGGCCATCCTCGCACTTAAATAGGTGATCTCCTACAAGGTATCCTGCTATACCCCACTTCACAAGTGTTAGGAATCATTAAAAGTTCCACAACCTTAACCTCAACCGTTTGAGGATCTTTTAAAAGGTTTGGAAGCTTAACCTTTACCCACCATGCAGGCAGCACTTTAATGTCTATCGCGGGAACAACTTTGGATTCATGTTTCCGTACAGAAATCATCATCCGAAGTGCTTCTTGCTTCCACCGAAGCGCTCAACTGAACCTTTTGCCGCTTAGTTTTCCCATTGAACCAAATTCTTGGGATCTCCAATCAGTATGGTTGGGTTTCCACCGCAAAGGTTCGTATTGTTTGGGTTTTAAGCCAATTCCCTAGACAGCGTAACACTTGATCTCCGGTAGTCCCTTAGTTAGTAAACAAGGATGTGACATCCGTGATGATCAATCGTCATACGGTCTTATGTCTCCGAGATCCTAAAAGATATGTCCAGACGCCGTCATCCGTGTCCTTCCGACCGACCAAGCTAGCCACGATGTATAACTGTTGAAGACACGGGTATCTCCCAACAAGGGACGTCCTCTAAGGAGCCGTGAAGTTACTCAACTTCTTTCATGCTTTGTATAAAGCGATAAACTCCGATTCCATCATGAATCGGCCGATGCAAGTTTGCTTAGAGGATTTTCCAAAACCCACCATACACATTTGCTTGTGGCTTTGGTGTTCTTGATCGATGTCCGGTTTGCATCACCGTGTTCTCCCGTAATCAGGACATCCAGAATACTATAATCCGTAGATAAGCATTAATTCAGATATCGTCATATCAGATTTAACGCCTTCTACCGATCATGTATTAAAATCATCAGTGAACCTTAGTTCAACTGATCTGTTCGTAAGACGATACCAGGTCGGTTGTAGTGTGTACAATACATTGAACTACACATGACCTGTGCATATCGCTCCTTGTCTATGGGTGCATCATGATTCCAATCAGTTCTATGATTCATATCCATTGGTGGCTTCAACGAGACTGTCAACTATCGACCAGTCCGTTAGATGTCTTAGAAATCCAATTCCTAAGATGTCATCTGTGATACCCATATCTTTCATATCGAGACTTTGTTTCAATATGACTTTTACTTTCAGACTGTTGATTCTCCAACTGTTGGCTTTCTAACTTCAGAGTCAATGTTTCTGTGGTCAGATTCATTGTGTCTGTTTTATTTGAAACTTTCAGGACTAAAATGTAAACATTTCAGGGACCAAAATGAAAGTTCAGGAAGAAGCCCAACAGTTCAGCAAACCAATTCTGATCCTCTTCTTCCAACTCTCTGGTTGGGAAGGCTAATTCAACATTCATGCCACGCAAGACTGCAATGGCCCTGGATGTGAAGCTACTGCGAGGAGCACATCTTACAACCCAAAGGTTCTTTTCCCGGAGGAAGATAAACCATTACGCAAGTATGGTTCTATATGATAGAGTTTATTTCTCTCTTTGTAGCTTCTTTCCAAAGCAGTGCTTTTGGAGATGACATTTATTTGTTAATTGTCTATGGTTCATTCTTAACCATACAAGCTAGAAGGACTGGAACAAGTCTTTGTCCCCTTCTTTGCTCCGTCTCGGTTCAACATCTAGAATCCCTGAGTTCTGTAGATCTGGAATATTAAGTTCCGGATAGCCAGCAACTTTCGAGTCCTGCAGATACGGAACGTCTAGTTCCGGACAGTCAGGCCCTCGCGGGTTCTTGTTAACCTTGAGCAATTACTCCTTTTTCCCTTTTCAAGGAAAACTAGCTTCAAAGAATTCAACATTCTTTGACGCCAAGAGGCGATCAACACTACTGTTATTTGCAGATCCTGACAGATATGCAATCTACGGTCTTAGGTACAACTTGACCTGTTTCAGTATTCCAACTTTTACCAAGCCATCCCACATAATTTGGGCGTACGAGCTTTGCGCTTGGCTAACACCGTTGGACTGAGGTGAGAAATGAACAGTCGTTTAATGAACGATGCTTCACTTTCTCCCCCTCTATCACTACGAATTTCTCAATCCGTAGGCTTAGTTGATTTTCAACTTCTGCTTTGTAGCGCTTATCCGCTTCAACAACTTCATATTTGCTTTTTAACAAACAAAGGATTCTATACGTTGTACCATCATCAATGAAGGTCACAACGTACTTTTCTCCCCCCTCTATTTTGTATAAACTTCAAATCACCCAAGTAGGTGTGACTAAGTTCTAGAGGAGCGGTGCTTCTTTCGCTATTCCCTTGACGGAATTTGGAAAGGTGATTTTGCCTCTTCGTCTACCTCACATTCATTTTGAGGTTTTATGTCGACAGAAGACAACAATCTCAACATCGTTAGCTTTTGAATGACTTGCTATTTAACGTGTCTTAATCTATGGTGGCATAGATGCACGGATTACAAATATATCATTCATTTGGCTACAGACGTACTGTACCATTCTTAGTTACTACAGACCTGTTGGACTAGTCTCAAACCAGCTTGACCAACAACGTCCCTTAAACCAAGTTATGAACATGTATCACCTCTTTTTAGAGTGATCCATTCCTTGAAGTCCTATTGAGGACAACCTCTCCAAATTTCTTTGATTTTAGAGGTGGCATTGCTTCACATGAACAACCTTTTGCCCGTGGTTAGGCGTGAACCGATCATATGTGATCTCGATACTGCCCACTCTAGTTGCTTTAGCGCATCGAGTGTCCAATTTCTTTCTTGCTTTTCTTTAGGCCTTGAGATCATTAAGACACTGGACACTCTGCCCACCTTGCTAGGTGTCCATTACTTTTCCTATGAAATGAATTACGGCCACACTCCGCCACCGGAGGCTTTGTATGACCGAGTGTCCAATATCATCATATCAAAGGAATTTTGGCCCACTCGATGCCCTGAGGCTTTGTATGACTGAGTGTCCAATATCATCCTATGAAGGATCTTCTGCCAAATAGTATGACAGGTTCTACGTCTTTAACTTTTAGACTCCTTCCGTTAAGATTGGTGCCCAGATAATTCTTGGCGCTTACTTAAGAGTGGTAACAATTTTCGCACAGTTAGTGGATCTTTCTCCATCGTATGTGCGAACATACTTTACATACTTTAACAATTACACTTAAAAGAACGGATCTTTTTAAGTCGTTTACAATCCAATCTTTAAACGGAAAAGAAGATGAGATTAAACTTCTGATTTTTAAAGCGTAAGGAATATAAATTATTTTCACATTCCTCCTTACTTTAATCAATTTTTAATCAGACCTCATTTAATCTTTATTCTTGACAAGTAAGAAAAACTACTTATCCCAATTTCGGATTCTGGCTCACTTCAGTCACTTCATCAGACTGAGTGTTCATTTCCTTCTTACCATTATTCGGATCTTTTGTCTGGGATAGATACAGGCCTTCTGCTGCAAGATAGAAGTACATCTTCAGTCTTCTCCTCTTGTCCCAGTTGACATCCTCAGGCTCTCGAGAGCGCTTGTTCCTACCAGTCTTGGTAGCGGCGACACCATGAACAGGTTCATCATCATCACTCTCTTCTACCAGAAAACCATTGCCATATCCAGATTTGGTCACACAACTTTTGACCGACATCTTTCGAACACTAATAGTATTACAATACAATCTTGTCTTAACTTGTTGGTATTTCTATGGTACTTTATAGAGCAGTACGGGAAGTAATAACTATTACAAATGTTCGAAAGGATAAATAAATGGTCAATCTTCAAAACTGCCGCATGTGTGTTGTGTCTTGAATCTTGATCACCTTGCAAAGCCAATGTTGAGAACTGCCGCAAGTTTGTTGTGTCTTGAATCTTGATAACCTGAAATCAAGAAACAACTAAATCTGGATGGTTACAACGTTGTGTGTTGAGTCGAGGATAGCCCTCTATCCTTAAGACAAGATTGCCCCGTATATATGCTTTTACGTTAGCGGGCAATAGTCTCCCAAGATAAAACAACACTTTAATCTCAACACTACAAAGCCAATAGGTTGAGCCTGTCGAAGAAAACAAATATGACTCGACTTGCTGAAGATATGGAATAGGAAGGAAGAGTTTCTCTCTACTCTTCTCGTTTGTCTCTGTGTATATAGTGTGTCTCTGTAGTGTATATCTAGTGTATACGTGAGGGTTTGGTCACTGTTTTTCAGTCGAAAATTGCACTGATATTTGCTGAATTTCACTCGCTGTTTTGTGCTATTTTGTGGCTGTTTTTCTGGCTGTTTTTGCTGCCTATTTTTGGTCTGTTTACTGCCTTATTTCAGCCAGTTTTCAGCCTATATTTCTGGCCTGTTTTGCACTGTATTTTTGTCTATGTTTCTGCCTGTTTCTTGATGCTGTTTTGAGCCAAATGAAGCTCAATATATAGCAAGGAGAAGGGGTTGTCCAACTGCCAAAACATGGCTGTTAATGGCTATTAGGAGGGCATTAAAACAGCCAAGTAATGGCTGTTAATGGCCATTGAAAGGTTGCCCAACTGCCCAAGTAATGGGCTGTTAATGGAGGAGTTAATCAGCCAAGTAATAGCTGATTAATGCCTCAAAAACAGTCCCAACGGTAGGCAGAAAAAGTCTCCAGAAATTCTGGGGACCAAACTGTAAATATTGAAACTTCAGGGACCAATCAAACTGTACATCTGGCAGAGTTCTCTGGTCCAAAAAGATAATATCAGAAAGGCCCACATCCCACAGCCCGTGAACTTGGAACCGGACGGGCGGGCGGCGGCGACGCGCGTGTGGGCTTAGCCTTGAATCCAAGCACATCTAGGTCTTCCCTCCTTTAAACACATGGATACCCCTTGGGGTCCCAAACCCTTTACCAATTAGAGACTTATATAGAGAGAAATTCTTCCTATTCCCACCGATGTGGTAGATTTGTCCCACACCACATTTCCATGTCTCAAACACCTTACTTCGTGGACCAATATCTCTTTCATTTCTTAACGAAATTAGACGATTCTTGGCCCTACGGTCATCTACTCACTTCGTAGATCATGCATGTGTAAAGAGACGAGGTCTCCAACATACGGAACACTAGTGTTTAATTCATCAAAGATGGGTGGACGCATCTCCCCGCCAAAGGCTAATTTCCAACATTCTTTCAAGCACCAAAATGTGAAATGTTTATTGCTAGTTAGAAAGGTTTCTATGAGTGTTTAAGGTTACTAGAATCAATCATAAAACTTCCTTTATATAGTAGAATGAACGGATATAATCTTTCAAATAGGGACAAGAAAAGATAAAAGGAATCAAACTGCATCTTCATATTTGAAAACTTAATGAGTGGAGAAGGTTCTTTTTGTTCCTTATGGGGCGGAGCTACAATATTAGGTACAGGTTCGAACAAACCCGACAGCGCTGCTTTGAACCTATGTTTGTATAATGAAATTCATTAAATATGTATAAATATTTAATCGTGAACCCGGTAACTAAAATGGGCTTTTGGTTCAGTGGCGAATTTAGGATTTATGAACTTCAAATTCTGGCTCCTAAAAAATGATGTGTTATACTGACTTTTTAAATTATTAGTTGACATAAACATGTGCAGATGACTTAATGCCTAATTAGTTGAAAAACATAGACCGCTGAAAATCAGATTTAATTATTATGCTCTCCAGATTATGATTGTCAGGAACTACTCAAGACAAACACCTTAATTACAAAGAACAATACTCATTAGTGAAAACTAGGCAGTACATTCCAATTAATAGTATGTTTCTTCTTTTTATCTGCAACATGGAGTTAATCAAATAGATGGTTGTAATATTTTAGCTCCAAAACAATGATGTTTCATGGACATTTTCAATTTATAGTTCTCATTTGTTTCACACCCCATCCCCGTATATCATCCATCAGTGGGCCAACATTCTCGTTCGCCGGATCGGCTAGCAGGCCTATTGCATGCTGGCCCAACAGATCTCGTGACTGTTCTCGAGTCTCGGCCCAGATCACACCTCCGTCTAGTTGTTGCTTCGGGTTCTCGGTCAGCAAGCCCACTGCCTGCTGGCCCATTAAATCCTACCCAGCAGCCAGGTCTAGTTATTGGCCAGCAGGCCCACTGTCTGCTGGCCAATCCCGAAGTGAGTAGATGATGTTAGTGGTACGTATCGTCAAATTTCGTAAAGAAATGAAAGAGATAGTGATATACAAAGTAAGGTGTTTGAGACATATAAAGATGGAGAGTCTTTAGCAAAAAATGACAAATCTCCTTGATTGGTAGAAGATGAAGAGAGAGGTTATAGAAAGAATAGACTTACTAAGTAGTTCAGAGAAGGCACATAGGTGTGAAGTTTTTTTGTACAGATTGAGATGTAAGTAACTAGTTTTTTGCTTACCGGAAGCCTACTCTTCATAACACCCTTCCTGGAAGGTGGTTATGAATTTAGGTGCTCTTTAGGTTGTTTTTGTGGTTGTTTGTTAATGGTAATCTTTCACCGTGTTTACCAAAATAAATGTTTACTCTTCAATCTATTGTATTTTAATTGCAACTGTTATTAAAATGTAATTCGATTTAATTATTTTTGCTTTAATTGTCAAATAAGTGCAATTTTTTTGTTTGTTTGAGAAAACATTCAAGGGTAAAAAAGCGTATGTGTTAAAAAAAAAAGACTTAGTTTTACAAGTAATTAATAATAGTTTGAAGTATGTAGAAGTTGACAAATTAATCCTCACATCACCTTTATAAAAAATAAAATGGTCAAACTCAATGTGTTGACAAAATACTTTAAATGAAGTAAACATCTTGTAACGTGGTTACCTTGCTGATGGGTGTTGAGGTCCAAATTCCATACCTTTGTGTTTTTTTTCTTAGAGTTAATGATTAAAAATATATTTAATTTTTTTTGTTGAAGAATTTCACACTTTAGCTATCCATTATTTTATTCAAAAGATCACCGTATATATTAAAATACATTTCAAAACTAATTAAAATAATTATAAATTATAATACATAAATGATGATAGCTCAAGTAATAAAGAAAAATAACAGATAGTTTAAACGTAAAACTAGTGAAAAAGTGATATTTCATCTATTTTTTTAATTATTTTATTATTTTATTATTATTAGTCCAAATTCCATACTTCTGTGCTAAGTATGACTTTTAACACTTTTCAAACTCAAAACGTGTCTTCTCCACTTCACCATCTCTTTCTTGTTGACTCTTAAAAATCTTAACACAAACAATACCCAAAAATTCCATAGCAATGGACCTTCAAGAATCAATCAGCAACCAAACAGGCGTATCCTTAACACTAGCCAAACATGTTTTTTCAACCGAGGTTAAAGGGAACACCAACATGCTCTTCTCCCCTTTGTCGATCCATGTAGTGTTGGGTCTCATCGCTGCGGGTTCAGATGGCCCGACCCGGGATCAGTTGCTCTCTTTCCTCAAATCCAAATCCAGTGATGAACTCAACTCATTATCTTCTCAGCTTGTTGATGTTGTATTTGTTGATGGTGGGCCCAGTGGTGGGGCCTCGTCTTTCTGTTGCTAATAGTGTTTGGGTTGAACAGACTTTGCCTTTGAAGCATTCTTTCACACGGATCGTGGATGGAAAGAAATAATCTCTTATTCTTTTCAATATATACAATTTATATATTTTCATAATAGAATCATATTCCTATTCTACTTTTAAAATTTTATTCTACTTGGATACTAATTATATAATTATGGTAATACAAATATTATGATAAGTGTACAATACTAATTACACCACAACATTATCTAAACTAGGAGATTAAAACCTTACATGAATTATGTCCTATGTACCGTGTACAATTACCGAAATCGAGAGCCCAATATACACAATATACACATGTATATTGTGTGTATATTGTGTATATTTAACACACACCGCAAATACATGAGCGATCTTGAATCTTTGAGACTTTCCCTAAAATCTTCAAAAAGAACAGAGGGAAGACCCTTTGTAAAGATGTCGGCAATTTGATATCTTGACGGGACATGACAGACGCGTGCCTGACCACGAGCAACCTTTTCGCAGACAAAGTGAATGTCCATCTAGATATGCTTAGTGCGCTGGTGTTGAACCGGATTACCAGAAAGGTAGATGACACTAACATTATCGCAATAAACCAAGGTTGCTTTTTGAATGGGACGATGAAGCTCCAAAAGTAAATTACGTAACCAACATGATTCCGAGACCACATTAGCTACCCCTCGATACACGGCCTCGGCACTGGATCGGGACAATGTCGACTGACTTTTTGCCGACCATGAGATCAGGTTATTACCAAGAAACATACAATAGCCAGACGTAGACCGTCTGGTGTCCGGACAGCCACCCCAATCAGCATCCGTATACGAGACAAGTGCGGACGGTGAGGAAGGATATAAATGCAAACTATAGTCAAGTGTACCCTGAATATACCGAATGATGCGTTTGAATGCATTCATGTGCTCAACTTTGGGTTCATGCATAAATAAACACACCTGCTGGACATCATACATAATATCTGGTCTCGTGAATGTAAGATACTGAAGGCCTCCTACAAGACTGCGATAGCGGGTCGGATCATCGTATGGTACGCCGGCCGCGGCACTAAGCTTGGGCTTAGTATCAACTGGAGTGGAAGTGGACTTACAGGATGACATATTGACATCCCAGCCCTCTCAATGATATCAGTTGCATACTTCATTTGAGATAAGAACAACCCACATGTATAACAAGTGACAGCAATCCCCAAAAAATAACTCAAGGGCCCCAAGTCTTTCATAGCAAACTCAGAGCTGAACATTGTCATGATAAACTGGCGTAAGGCATCGGAAGAGGCAGTCAGAATAATATCATCCACATACAACAGAATATAGGCCAAGGACGAACCACGACGATAGATGAACAATGAATTATCCGACCTACTGTGAGTGAACCCAATAGTCAAAACATAGTCGGAAAATCGCGTATACCAGGCCCGTGGAGACTGCTTAAGCCCATATAAGGACTTCTTCAACAAACAAACATGATGAGGATGTTTGGGATCCCTAAATCCCAAAGGCTGATACATATAGACTGTTTCTTTGAGATCGTCATGTAGGAAAGCATTCTTTACATCTAACTGATGAATAAGCCATGCTTCCGAAAGAGCCAAGCTGAGCACAGTGCGAATGGTAGCCGACTTGACCACCGGACTAAACGTCTCACCACAATCCACACCAACCTGCTGAGTCTTACCATCACCCACAAGCCGCGTCTTATGTCGTGCAAATGAACCATCTGAATTTTCCTTATGAGCAAAAATCCACATAGACATAATAATATTAATACCCGATGGACGGGGCACCAACTCCTGCGTCTTATTATCAGTAAGAGCATTATATTCATCGGTCATAACAATTTTCCAATTCGGGTCATTTAACGTAGACACATGAGTACAGGATAAGGGTGATTTAAGAAAATTAGAATTTAAATTAAAATGTCTCTTTGGTTTAAAAACACACTGATGACTACGAGTGACCGGTCTATGACTTGAGGAAGAATTTGGCGAATTTTGAGCATTTCCTGAACTCGGGGCGGTGGTCGTGACGGTGGGCTCTTGGCCCAACCACGATAAGCCGGCAGGCGGACCGGCTCGAGTTAAATTTGGGTAGCCCAAATCTTTGGAACCCGACCTAGTGACGGTAGTGTGTGACGGACCAGTGGGGCCAGCGAGCAGTGGGCCCGCTGGAGAATTTTGGGTGTGGGACATGTTTGAAAAATGGTGAATAATATACGGGGATATACCATCATCCAAAAAATTATACGAACTAGGCGCGGAATTACTCACATTAGCAAACGGAAATTGGGATTCATAAAAAATGACATGGCGACTAATGATAATTTTATTAGAGGATAAATCAAAGCATTTGTAACCACGATGATTAGACGGAAAACCCAAAAAAACACACGGAGTAGACCATGCCTGAAGTTTGTTAATTGTCGTGGACGGGAATAACGGATAACACAAACACCAAAAAACCCGAAGATGTGAATATGAATGAGTCTTATTATATAAAATTTGAAGGGGGAAAGAATATGTCAAACCTTTGGAAGGAATTATGTTAAGGAGATATGTAGCCATTTGTAGAGCATGATGCCAAAAAGATGGGGGTACGGAAGAATGAATCAATAAAGTTCGGATAATGTTATTTATGATACGAATTTTGCGTTCAGCTTTCCCATATTGTGAAGACGTATGAGGACAAGAAAAATGAAAATTGATCTCATTATTAGCACAGAATTCCCGAAATACCCCATTGTCATATTCTTTGCCATTATTACACTGCATATTTTTTATTTCCCGTTCGAACTGGGTTCTAATGAATGCTCTAAATTTTAAGAAGATGGAAAAAACTTGAGATTTTTTCGCTATCGTAAAAGTCCATAAAAACTTAGAATAATCATCCAAAAAGAGAACATAATATCGATGACCCAAAGAATTAAGAACTGGAGACGTCCATAAGTTGCTATGAATAATATCAAATGACATTAAAGTATGAGAATTTGAGTCTACAAATGGCAACCTAACAATTTTTCCTACAGAACAAGACTGACAATTTGGAGTACTACGCGTACCCTTACATGAAATAAAATTATTTTTATCTAATGATGACAAAATAGATGACCCCGGATGACCAAGATGAGCATGCCACAAGGAAGGAGAAATGACTGCAAATGTTGTTGGTAAGGCTTGACTAGATGGATCGGAATTGGGTGTGATAGGATAAAGATCTCCCCTACTATCACACCTCATGAGAGGACTCCCCGTCTTGAAATCCTTCACAGAGAAACCAAATGGATCAAATTCAATAGAAATGGAATTGTCAATAGTGAATTTACGGACAGACACTAAGTTTTTAATCAATTTGGGGGGCATGTAGGGTGTTTTTCAAGATAAGGGGTGGATGAGGGGGAGACAAAGTTTTATGACCATAACCATTAATTGGAATAAAATTACCATTACTAACAATTATGCCGCGAGGGTTGCTCAAATAGGAATAAGACGATAGCGTACCTGAATCGGATGTCATGTGGGTAGTGACACCGGTGTCCATATACCAATTTGGGTTCGGAGGATTTAAACCAAGCGTGTGCATTGCGGCTTCGATGTCGGTAGACGTGGGTGCCGCGGCGTGATGGGCCTGTGGGGGTCGAGGTCCAAGTACCCCTGCTTGCTGCCTCGGCCCAGAAGACTGACTGTATGTGGACCAGGTAGAATTGGGCCTAGACTGCTGCTGGGCAGCCCACTGCCAGTGGGACGAAACATGGCTTGGCCCAAACTGTGGTTGTGGGGCCCACTGCCAATACATAGGGGCCTACTGTGGGGTCCAGAACTGCTGTTGTTGTTGCTGACCACTGCGAGGGCCACCACCGCCACCGCCATTGTGTCGATTGCCTCCATTGTTGCTGCCGCGGTTCTTGTCATTATTTTTCTTATTTCCTCCATTTTTGCCGCCACCGTTGTTGCTGTTTTGGCCCAAGTTGTTGGAACTGGGAGGATGGACAGTGGATTCGGTCATCATAACCACAAGACTAGTACTGGTAGCCGCCTTTTTAGCCATGCCCGCTTCTTCGAGTGTAAGTATAGAACGAGCTTGATAAAATTATGGAAGTGGATTGATTTGACGAAGAAGCGTGTCAACACCACTATAGGCCTCGGAGAGGCCTGAAACCATTTGGAGGAACAAACGGTCATTCGAAACCGGCGCACCAACGTTGCGGAGTTGGTCCCCCAATTCCTTCAATCTTTTGCAATAGGCCGAAACGTTAGGGAAATCTTCCATATTGACGTGGGAGAAATCATGCTCAAGAGTAACAACTCTAGAATTTTGATTATCTTTGAATATATCACGTAGTCTATCTCTATCCCAAGTAGCATGCGCCGTAGTGTCAGGTTCATTACTCGTTTGCAAAAGGTCGGTAGAAATTATGGAATATATCCACTAAAGGACGGTAGCATCAAGAGTCATCCACAACTTAGGATCATCCTCGCGTTTTGGCACCTCCGTATCCTCAGGAGCCGCGGGGATTATGTGATGGATGAGTTGATGCGAGCGTGCGTGAATTTTGAACAATTCGGCCCACGTCGCATATTGGAAGTTTTCTAATTCAAGAACAAGAAGGATGTTATTTTTTATGTTAGAAACTGTAAGGGCAGGATGAAACGTGTTCCGTAATGTAGACATATTGATAGAACAATATGTGATTGAGGAATTTGGAAGAAAATTTTGGGAAGAGAGGATAAATTGTCAGCACGAATTCCGATGAGGAGAGGCTCGGAAATCGATGTTGGTGGACGGAAATTGGGAGGATTTTTTAGAGAGGAATTTAAGACCTAGACTTCTGATACCATGAAAAAAATAATCTCTTGATTCTTTTCATTGATTGAAAGAGTTTATATACAATTTACATATTTTCATAATAGGAGAATCATTTTCCTATTCTACTTGGATACTAACTATACAATTATGGTAATACAAATATTATGGTAAGTGTACAATACTAATTACACCACAACATTACCTAAACTAGGAGACTAAAATCTTACCTAAATTATGTCCTATGTACCGTGTACAATTACCGAAACCGAGAGCCCAATATACACACATGTGTATATTTAACATGGACAATGTTTATAAGGCTAATTCTGCTTCTGTTGATTTTCAAAATAAGGTTAGATTTGGTAACCCCAATTTAAATCATTGCTTAGTTCCTTAGTTATTTCTAACATAAATTGATCAATTCGGTTATGAAATGCTTGATGGGATAATTATAGTATGAGGAAATCTGTTGCATTTGAGATTGTGGACATAAAAAATGTGAAATTTGGAAAATTTAGAAAATGGTATTTGAAAATTGGAGTTGTGTTTGACCCGCAAGGGTGACTCAGTTGGTTGAGCACGGGGCTTCCGTAATGGAGGTCTCAGGTTCGAAACCCCTGCCTATGATAGCAGGGAATTTGCCTTCTGTCGAGCTTGTCTCACGGGCTTGCCTAGTGCGGGTTATTTTGTCTTTTGTGGGCTACTTCACATGAGCGGGGTTTACCTGTGCGCTACCCTACGGGGTCCCTTGTCATTAAAAAAATTGGAGTTGTGTTTGGACATGAATACAACTTGGAAAAAATTGAATTTTTGTGTGAAAAATGTAAAGACAGGGATTTGGAGTTTTTGGAATTCAACTTTCGGAAAGTTGTAACAATTCTATGTCCAAACATGATTCCGGAATACATTCCGGGAAAAAGTGAAAATTATCCATGGCCAAACGGGCCCTTAAAACTTATGGATTTGTCATACTTAGCAAAAATTATGTTTTATAGCTGATAACCAGTTAGGAGGTGCATATAGTGTAAATTGAAATACTATTGCAGTATGACATTTTTTATCTTTATTAAGTTAGTTTGGTGAAGTAATGTGGCGAATGGATAATGAACTAGGATAACCGGAAGCAACAATTTTATTGTAAAATCTTCCTACTCCAATGGAGCTAGGTTTTTTGTTCTTGTCAATTGGTAGACCTTCAAATATCTTTTGATGAGTAGAGCCACAGCCAAAGTGGGCTTGTTTCTCATTTTGTTACATATGAATTGAAAGACCAACCAAACGCACCTTAGGAAATTAGAAACTAAACAATTCCAATGTGGCTAAAAGGCTGATTGACAGCAAGCCAATGAATGGTGTCTCATAAATTTTCACTATGTTTATCATTCACTATAATCTCAAATACTGATGTATTGCTACCTTCGATGGAGATTGAAGAAGTTCTACATTCATTGCTTAAATTATTGGCTATACTCTTTAAGCTTTTCTGTTTCCCTGCAATCTTTGCATGGATAGTTACAGTGACCTGTGAGCTTTAATCACCAAGCAACTGGAGCTGGCGTCAGAAATAAGGATAGATTTACAGTAAAGGAAAATTAAAAGGAACCCTTTTGCATAAATTTTTATTACAAAATTTTGATGTTTCGTAGGCTGTTGAGGTTGCAGATCAAGTGAATCAATGGGCTGAAAAGGAAACGAGCGGTCTGATTAAAGAAATTCTTCCAGCTGATTCAGTTGACAGTGCAACAAAACTTATCTTTGCAAATGCACTGTACTTTAAAGGAGCCTGGGATGAGAAGTTCGATGCATCAGTGACAAAGGAAAGTGAGTTCCACCTTCTCAATGGGACATCTATTCAAGTGCCCTTCATGACTAGCAAGAAGAGCAATATGTAAAAGCTTTTGATGGTTTCAAGGTGTTGGGGCTTCCGTATAAACAGGGTGAGGATAGGAGTCGTTTCTCCATGTACTTCTTTCTGCCTGATGCCAATGACGGACTGCCAGCTCTGGTAGAAAAGGTCAGTTCCGAATCTCAATTCTTGGAGCGACACCTTCCGTATCAGAAGGTTGGAGTTGGTGAATTCCGTATCCCCAAATTTAAAGTATCGTTTGGATTTGAAGCTTCTAACGTTCTGAAAGGGCTAGGCCTGGTGTTGCCTTTCTCTGGTGATGGCATCACCGAAATGGTAAACTCCCCTGTTAGCAGTAACCTTCACGTTTCTAGCATCTTTCAAAAGTCTTTTATTGAGGTAAATGAAGAGGGAACAGAAGCTGCAGCTGCAGCTGCAACCGCTGGTGTGATTAAACTAAGAGCATTGATGGTGGAAGAGAAAATAAACTTTGTTGCTGATCATCCGTATTTCTTCCTGATTAGAGAAGATGCAACAGGCGTGGTACTGTTTGTTGGTAGTGTGCTTAATCCTCTTGTAGACTAAGTTGTATTCCACTATATGGATGTTGATATATGTTGTTTGCATCTTCGTTGTATTACTTGGGACTTTTTTGGTGCCCAGAGTTAGCTCAAACCGCCTTCAAGCCCTTCTATCTTATGGAAGAGTGTTCTCACGCATCCTTCAAGAATCCTACTTAATTCAGATATTGCCAGTAAAATCTGTCAACTGCTCTTTGTACTATTGAAGTCGTGTAACTTGTATGCACTACGGTGTACTTTTGAAATAATTAACATCAAAGGTCTGTCAATACTTCAATTTCTAGTTATGGTTGTTGTCTCTACATGTGTTTTCTTGTCTGTTTGCCTGGCCCAAAAGAGGGTACACATTAACAAGGTAACTATAGAGAAATAGATGTTCTTCATCTAAAGCAAGTTAGAAATTGCTACTAGCACATGCCATATAAAATTGGAAAGTTCTCAAGGGAAGACCTAGAATAACATTGCTGCTTTACATTTTTGAGGTTTTATTAGGTACTGTTTGTAAGTCTTGGGTGGTTGTTGCCTCCTGTTCTTTTTCACACAATCTTGCAGTAAGTTGGATTTAATCATCAATAAATCCTTAATTTAATCAAGAATGGAACAGGACATAATGCAGACTTAAATCTACACTCAAAAAAGCTTAATTCATTCTTGCTTGTTAACCGTACTGGAGTTGATTTTGTGGAGGACCGGTCTTCCTTTCTTCTATTAAACTCGTTCTTGTTGTTGATATATATCTCATTTAACAGAATGTATCACTGCTTTAAATCATATATACCAAGGTTTCTTCTCTAAACATTGAAGAGGACTTTGAATTCTGGTCACTATTAGACAACCAGTGACTACATGGATTGCCACTTCCTAAAACTTTAAAAAAGACAGTCTGATACACTAAGTTCTCGCTATACGCAGTGTTCGGGAATGAGTCAAATTACATTGGGTCTCATCTACGTAAGCTTTATCTTACGTTAATGCAAGAGGCTATTTTTGCGGTTCAAACCCATAAGAGACTATTTTTGCGACTCGAACTGTACCCTTCTTTGATCAAATGAGGGCAACTTTTACTGTTGCTCCCTTCACTCCCTTAAAATTTATGGTAAGGTAATGAATTTTATTTGAAGCTCTCTACTTACATACCTTTCACTCCTTGTAAAATGTAAACCATTGGGTGTAGTGATGGATCATGCATTTCGAGGTTTAAATGACAAAGCGGTTACTTTTGGAATTTTTGTTTCATTACCTTCTAAAGCAAAGCAAATATTGTTGATTACAATGGCGACAGGAAACGGTAAATGAATAACTGCTAAGTATTACAACAAAATGAAATTACAACAACTGAAAACAAGAAACTGAGATTACAAGCACTTTGATTTGCTGGGTCGAGTGATGACACTCTGTCTTTAAGACAAGATTGCCCCGTATATATCCTTTCTATGTTTTGGACAATAGTCTCCCAAGATAAAACAGCAACTCAACAAATGAGCAAAGGAAACTCAAGTGTTACTTTGAAGAACTTTGAGTAATGAAATGATGTTGAATGTAGGAAGAAGAATTCTGTTTTTTAGTTGGTGTGTAGTCTCAACAAGTGAGCCAAAGGCTTCTTTATATAGTGCATGGAGGGGACTCATCAACTGCCCACATAATTGTTGTTACTGGCCAAGTAATGACAATTAGTGAGTAGTAATTCAGCCAAATGAATGACTGAATTAATGTGCAACGGATTAGGCCATTAGTGAGAGTTATTTAGCCAAGTAATGGATGAATTAATGTGCAAATTAATGGAGGTTAACGTTTCAAAACCAACAGCAAAAAGTCCAATTTTATCTTACTTGAAACTTCATGGACCAAACTGTAAATATGAAGCAATTTGGGTCCAAAAAGATAATATCAGAAGAAGCCCGCGACCCGAGCCCGGACGGGTGGCGCTGGGCTTAGCCTCGAACCAAAGCACATCTAGGTCCTCCCTCCTTCAAACACATGGGTTACCCCTTGGGGTCCCAAGCCCTTAGCCAATTTTGAGACTTATAAACTAAACAAATCTTTCTTCCCCACCGATGAGAGAGAATTGGTCTCTACCACATTTTCATGCTTCAAACACCTCACTTCGTGGACCAATATCTCTTTCATTTCTCAACGAAATTTGACGATCATCTACTCACTTGGTAGATTATGCACGTGTGAAGAATCAAAATCTTCAACACGCGGAACCCTAGTGTTTAAGTCATTAAAGATGGTTGAACGCAACTTTTACCAAAGGCAATTTTCCAACAAATACCACAAGACTTGATTTGTTATAATTTGTGTGCATGTGTATGTGAGTAAAGGCCGGTGCCGACCAACTTGTACTGCAACTTTGGAAGTGACATTTGTGTATTGACTTTTAAGTTTTAACTAAATTTTCTATTATCTGATCAAATACTTTGTAGGGTAATAACAACCCTAATTCTTTAAAAGGATATGCGAAGTATTCTTTGACTTGTAAAACAACTTGCGAAAATCAAGAAGTGAAAATTACAACTACTATCTATTAGAGAGTATCAGAGTATGATAAAGTGGACTAATGCATCTAATTATTTAAGTCCTTCGAATTGAAAAACATAATTGTAATGGTAGTGGAAGAGATTATGTAGAACGTGTGTGGTAGAAAGAAAAATATTTTCTGAAGATCATTTTCTGGTATTTGGCTTCACCATAATCACTTCTGAAGATTAACTTTTTTGTTTTTACATGTAATTACCATTTCAAAAGCCTGTGGAATATTCAAATTTAGAACCAATTACGAAACTCCAATTGAGTTAAAAGCTGATTTTGGTAAAAGTTGGTAAAAGGGTAACCATAGTAGTATAATATAGTATAAAAAACTGAGATCCGAGTACAATGAATTTTATATAATATTTTTCAGTTAGCCGCAGTTGTTCCCACACACCATAGGAGTACCATGTGCTGGCGCGAAGTTTTAAATAGTCAAACTGTATTATTTTCCCAATTTGGAGCTGCATTTGTTGTACATTTACCATCTAATGCCATCAGTACCATTATTGGCTACAATAATGAATAATAACATGAGGTCCTACACAGTGTAAATCCTCGGACTCCAATACAGCTATCGGAAAAATACTCCATAATAAAGATGATGATGACCGCGAAGAAATTTGCATTTGTGAAGATTAACATGAAATGTAAAGAACAATGAATTTAAGCATTCCATTTATGTCGTATGATTATTTATCAAAGATATGCCATTATTATTTTCATTTTGTATTTTTGAGTTTTCGGGTAGATTTCTGAGAATTATAGAAGTTTTAAATATATAAATAGATTATTGATTCAATAGTGGTGGAGCATTTGGGTTGCTTTGTTTTGCTATCTCCCAATCATGTTTTCGTGATTTATGTTGCTTCCAATTTGTTTTCGCTATTAAAAAAATTATTTTTGCTTTCTTTTCCTTAAGATATTTCAATTTGTCACGATGTCTCTTACCCACTCATGAATTCAACAACAATTTAAAAGATTTTCCCATTCGAGAATCTTCAAGTCCAATCATCATCTTATTAGCCGATCTGCAATAAAAGAACAACGCTAATGAATAAAAAGGCTATTTATACTAAAATATGGCATTAGCACTTTATAAATAACATATCGTGTTGACTTATTTCAGTTTGATTTGAAACTAATGGCGGGTACGGGGCGGGGCGGGACCCGACAGGACGGGGTAGGGAGAGATCGGTACCCGGCGGGACAGGCGGGTTCCGCCGATGTCCCGTCAAGATCCCGGTCCAGTCGGAAAAGGGACCAGACCATTAAATATCGGGTCGAGGCGGGACATGGTCGAGATCGGGGTTTTTGGTTTTTTTTTTTTGAACTTAATTTTAAAAAAAATGACATGTATATAAACAACTCAAAAATTGAACAAGATAGTGTAATAAAAACATCTCAATGCCGTTTTTGTGCATTTTATATTATTTAATAAAAATATACTTTTTTGTAATATAATTTCAAAATTGTAACTTTGTGATGTTGAAAGTTGCAAATAACATAGTAAAATTACAATTAAAAAATTACATATAGAAAAACACCTTTTCTAGTTTCTTTATAATTTCTTGTGGTTCTTCGGTTGGAATTGATATTTGTTGGTCAAATTGCTCGACGTCGCTTCCACCTCCGTCGGATAAGATTTTATTGTAGTTTTCGTCTTCTTCTTCGTTGATCTCCGGTTGACCACACCTTCTCCGCTCCGCTCGTATCCAATCTCTGAATAATACTGCAATCTCCAAGTTGTCTCCCGCTAATGAGTGTCTGTGCTCTCCTATTTGAAATCTGCCGGCCGAAAAAGCACTTTCAGACGCTGCTGATGACGCTTGAATGTTCAACACATCTCGGGCCATTTTTGACAGTGTCGAAAATGTCTTCTCATTCTTCCTCCAATATTTCAGCAAGTCTTCACGTCCTTCTTCATTGAGAACTGATTGGTATGATACAACACCCTGCAAAACAAAAACATCGAACTCGCTAACTTGGTTAGTAGTGTTACCACTATACATTCTACGTCTAAGGTTTTCAATACTAGTCGCAGAAACGGCATGTCTCTTTTTGAGGTTGTGTTGAAGAAAAAGAAGAAGATGGCATGGAAGTCGGTTGGTTGCTAACACTTTCTTGTTGGTAATACCTATATACTTTTTTGCATTCATCTTGTATGCTAGACAACACTTCTTCTTTAGTTTGTATAATAGGTGGTGGGTCATTTGAATTTTTTGGAGTTGGAGGTGAAAGTACTGCTATACAATCATAAATAGTTTCAATAAGTGTTTTACAACCGTCTATTTTAATAATAGGATTTAATACAACACCAATAATATAAATAGTGGGAATAGGAACAAACTACTTTTTTATTTTGATAAATATTTTTTAATAGATGCCTTATAAGCTGATTTTTCCATATATTCATTAAGTAATAAAAATATTAGAGCTATATAAAATAACATAGTTGAAATACTAGGATAATATATACCGGAAAAATCTTTTGTTGCTTGAAAAAAATTTCTCTAGAAATACAATAAGTTCTGAATTTTTTTCCCAATCGTTATCTATAACCATATCAGTTGGATTTCGATTACGGGCGTTAAAAATAAAGTTATGAGTCTTCTATAATCATAAGCAACAAGTAGTTGCTCGTATAAAGAATTCCACCTAGTGGCTACTTCTTCGGGATTTTTCTATAAGGTAGTCTGCAATCGTGATACGTTTTTTTATATTCTTTTTTTTTCGTTGTATTCTATTACTTCTAAAAATAAAGTTTATAGCAAATTGTATTTTATTAAGAATGTCTTCAAAAAGTGATAGACCATCCTTTACAACTAAGTTATAAATAGACACGCACATTTTATATGAAAATTATTTGGAAAAGATAGAGTTAAAAGATCTTTTAAAATTCTAATAACATAATTATTAGAAGAAGCATTATCTAATGTAATAGTCATAATTTTATCAGTTATGCCAAAATAATCGCAAACTGAATAAATTTTGTCTGAAATAAAAGTACCGGTGTGCCTATCATCTATATATCTATATGCTAAAATACGTTTTTGCATAGTTCATTTATAATCAATCCAATGACATGTTACCGTTAAATAATCATGGTCGTTAGTACTACGACCTATATCAGACGTGATAGATGCTTTACTAGGAAAATGATATAAGGAATAACGTAAATACTGTTGATATTCATGTGCAAATTTAAATACATCTCTCCTAACAGTTGATCTAGGAAAACCGTTAAATGCAAGATTATACATATCTCTAATGTAATGAATAAAACTAGGAGAGAAAGGAAATGAAAAGGGCAAATCCTCCACAATAACTAATTTTGTTATTGCTTCTCTATCTCTATGTTTATCGTATTTAGGGCCTACAATTCCCCCCTTCATAGGGTTAATTTGACCTTGTACTTGATCTAGGACAGTATGTGAACCTTGTCCCGACTGAGAGGGCATTGGCGCACCCAATTTTTCAGCAAGGTATTGGGCCCACCTAACTTGGTGAAAGTTTTGTACGTGTCTCAATAAACCTCTCGTCCCACCCTAACCTTTTTCCGTTTTAAATTTATAAACATTTTTACAAATTTGACATCTAACTACTTGATTCTCTTTGTCCCTATAAAAAAAAATCCATGCATCTGGTTTTAATTTTTGTTTTGTTGGGCCTCGTCTCATACTAGGGGGAATATGAGACGTTCCAGTTGGAGGTGCACTAGTGGGTGTGTCATCTAGATTAGTGGGTGTGTCATCTAGATTATTTTCTAAATTAAAGTTTTGTTGAGTTCCAAAAAATATCTCATCGTCTAAATCTAATGGTATTTCAGAAAAAAATTCAGTATCAACCAAATCATCATGTCTAGGAATATGATGGCTAGAAGAAGTACCAATGTCTTTGTTACCCCTACTAGAAGAAGCATGACCCTTACCCTTACCCTTAAACATACCTCTAAATCCTTCTATTTTAATTATGCCAATAAATAGTTAAAAATAAAGAAATTAAGTGCGCTAATTAAAATAAAGAAACAATAATAATTTAATGAAGGAATGAATGTACCAAACGCCGACATAACGTCGACATGTAATCGAGAAGTTGAAAATTGAAACTTTGCTCGATGGATGATCCTCAAGATAGTTGTCAACTTCACTCCCAAATGAATAAATAAAATTGAATATTTAGTAGACAATGTAGATTTGTAGAGAGATAAGCTGAGAGATTAGAGAGATTGTAGTAAGATTTGTGAGAAAAATGAAGAGAAAATGAGGTATTTATAATTGAAAATTGGGTTAAAGTGTAAATATAATAACTTAGGGGTTAAAAATAAATATTAAGGGGGTAGGGGGTTGGGGGAGGCCAAAAATGGTCGTTGCACAACGACCAAAATATAAAATGGTCGTTGCACAACGACCAAAATATAAAATGGTCGTTGTGCAACGACTATTTTGTGCAAATGGGAGGTTTCGGGCGGGACGAGCCCAGGTCCCGTCCCGATTCGAATCCCGTTAGCAGTATAATTTTTTTTAAGCGGGGTAGGGTCGGGTCGGGACCGGGCCGACCTGCCCCGTTGACCAACCTTATTTGAAACTGATTCTATGACTGAATAGCATAAGTGACACTTAGTAGTAAAATTTCGAAAAGACAGACATATTAGACCTGTCCAAAGCTTGGGTCGGGCCGGGTCAAATGACTTTTTTTTTCTGCTTGCCTGACCCTGACCCGTCGGGGACCCTACGGGTCACGGGTCGACCCTGACCCGCTCTATAAAATAAAATAATAATTATTTTTTATTTATTAAAATGACAGTCCAAATTAAAGTCCAAAAACATAACATATATTTTTTTTAAAAATTGAATTTCCAACACTGAAATTGACATTCACACCTACATTACCACGAATTTTTGACGTTGAAATGTCTTGTATATCGTGAGATATTTACTAAAGAAAATGGAAAATTAGAAATCGATTTGGGGGAAAACACAAATTGATTGGGAAAATGGACGTTTTCCTAAAAATTGAAGGCGCCACCGGCCACGTTTCAAAAAAATATGCAAAATAAAAAAATCGGGTAAAACGAACATCCGAGCGCAAAGTTATGACCATTTAAAGTTGCACCAACTTAGAACTACTTTTTCTCCCTACATTTTATGTCAATGCTTCCGTTAATTAAGTTCATGCCGCATTCGACTTCCATAAAAGCTTCATAGATTGACTTCAATGGCTATGATTCAAGAGATAACAGTAGCCTAAAATAAAAAATAAGATTAACTACATAGGTAAGTTCGGTTTTTCGGTTCGGTTCATCCCCAATACTAAAGAACCGAACCGAATTACCTTAAATAAATATTAATAAAATATACATTAAATAAACATTAATAAAATAATAATAAAATGAACGGGTCGGGGTCGGGTCACTTGTCGGGTCAGACCGGTAAAAAAATCGGACTTTGGCCCGACCCTGACCCTGATCCTGATCGGGTCCCCATTTTTTCGGGTCAGGTGGCTCACGGGTCAGATATATGATGACCCTGACCCTGATTTTACGGGTCGGTTCGGGTCCCCGACCTGATGGAAAGGTCTAACAGAGAGGGACTCTTTCACACATGCTAACTTCCCGACACGAATCCCCACGTCAGTTTTTCTCTGCCTACGACATAATAAATTGGCAGATGCAACACAATAAGGATCGCTCCCTTTATTTGTATGTTGACCCTAGTCCAAGCTGGCTTCTCATGAAGCTTGTTCTCACTGCACTCACAATTCGCATAGCCTATCCGTGATATGAAAATTCTCTTATTCCTTAGTCAAAAATTTATATAGATGCGTGATATATTCCATGAGGAGCATTACAAAGATAGATGATATTATCATGACTCCTCTTTTGATAACGTTAAGGATGCTTAAATAAAGTATCATAAATCGACTAATTCAAAATTATATAAGTGCATTATTAAAATTAAGATAAAAAGGAAGAAAGTTCCTATTTTAAACCCATGACCTTCCATGAGGTGACAAATTAACTTTTATTCTATTTAATTTTTCTCCTTTTTTTCATTGTTTATCTCATTTCATATGTCAGATCAATATTAAATCATTAGGAGTTAAGATGCAATTTGAATAATGTTGATATGTGATAATTTGATGGAAGAGTTTGGCTAAGGAGAAGATTAGGTTATGAATTAGACATGGGGCTGCCTGTCTTTATTTGCTAATGGCAGACACTTTGCAGGAAAAAGTTGAAACCATAAGCTGCTAATTTGTTTTCTTCTTATTTTCTTTGCTTTAATTATTCTCCATATAGTCTCCTTAGTCCTTACTCCTTACACCATCATCGTTTCAATTCAAACTAGAATATTCCAATTTTTATAAAGAAAGTGAATGGATTTTTTTGTATGTTCTTCCATTAAACTTTGTTTTCCTTTTCCTCCCTTTCTTTATTATTTTCTTAACTTCCCCTCCCAATTTAACGTTTACTAAACGCATAACACTCCCATCGTCCTAATTAATTATTTGAAACTTATTATTATTTTGAGAGTCGTCATTATCTCTTAAATTATTGTTTTAGCCATTTAAAAATAAATTTAACTATAAAAAACTACTATAATTTATAGTACTACCTTTTTAAGTTAAGGAGTTGAGACTTGTACATTGGAGTCATTATTTCTTTACAAAATTAACAACTCTTCAAAATTTAATTTGTAACACTATGATTAGGTTTTTTACTTGGTGATCACTTAGTTGAATTTAGCACCATTTGCTTAGCAAACACATGATGCGCCTAAACTTTTGTCATTAATCGCCTAACTAGTACTGTACAATGAATGAATCATGTAAGTTATTATGAGTGAATATTAGTAGAATATTTATCATATATTGTGTAATTATTATGATTTGAAACAGGCACTCAGAGCGTGGTATGAACGCTTTGCTACTTACATTATGCAGTTTGTGTTTGTATGCATCAAGTGTGATAATTATCTCTTTATTTTTTATTGAGTTAGTAACATTGCTTATTTGTTGTTATATGTGGATGATATTGAGCTTACTGCATCATCTGATGTGTTGAAAAATGAGATCATTGCACTGTTTAAAATCAATTTTTCCATGACTGATTTGGGGAAGTTGAGTTACTTTTTCGGGGTATCGATGACTAGATCTGCAGATATTATGTTTCTGTGTCAGCGTAAGTATGCATAGGAGATCGTGTACAGGGCTAAAGTGGCGAACTGTAAGATCATGTCAACTCCGATTGACTCTAAATCAAAGCTAAGTGTTGTTGATGGTAATCCAGTATCCGATCCCACTCTTTATAGGAGTCTTGCAGATGCACTTCAGTATCTTACTTTCACCAGACCTGATATTGCTTATGTTGTTCCGCAGGTGTGTTTGTTTATGCATGCCCAGGAGCCTCACTTTACTGCTCTTAAACGTATCATTCGATACGTTAAAGGCACACTTGATTATAGATTACATCTATACCCCTCTGCACCGACCATGTTGTTATCATATACGAATGCAGATTGGGCAGGCTGTCCGGACACGCGACGCTCCACCTCCGGCTACTGTGTGTTCTTCGGGGATAATCTCATTTCATGGTATGCTAAGAAGAAAACCACTCTATCCCGTTCGAGTGCAGAAACATAGTGTAGAGGAAGTACGTGTCAATTGTTATCACTTGAAACATAGTGCTGAGATCTGTTGGCTCCGTAACCTTCTTTTGGAGCTCCAGTGTCCCTTGCGTAAGGTGTCTTTGGTGTACTGTGATAATATATCCGTCATATATTTATCTCATAATCTGATCCAGCATCAGCGAATCAAGCACATTGAGATGGATATACACTTTGTTCGTGAGAAGGACATGTTAATGTGTTGCATGTGCCCTCTTCTTATCAGTATGCAAATATCTTCACTAAAGGACTACCTAGACAATTATTCCTCGACTTCAGATCCAGTCTAAGGGTTTGGCCTCCTCCCGCTCCGACTGAGGGGGTGTATTAGTGAATATTAGTAGAATATTCACCATATATTGTGTAATTATTAGTGATGTATAATTATGGTAGTTGTATGATCCTTATTGTATTAGGACTCTATATTGTACACATTATATATATTTGTATTAATGAGAAAGAGTCACAAGACAGATTAATACAATTCTACAATTATGATGATATTATAAGTAACTGTTCATATAGTTAGAAATTTCATATTTAAACTTTAATTTTTTTTAATTTTTTATAGAGAACCTTTTATTCTCAAGTAGGACTAGAAATCCAATATGATCAACGGGACATAAACAAAAAAAAGTATAGTTGTCCGCGGATCATAGTTGTATAGTTGTATGACAAATGAGAGGAACTTAAAATTAAGCTGGAGGCCTGCTGCGTGGGTTCGAATCCCGGTGGGAGCAATTTGCTCTCTTCTGGGATAGGACCTTATAGGTGATACCAGTTGCTCTGTTCTCAAACCCTGGTCATTCAGGCACATCCCGTGATTTACTGATAGTAGTGATGAGGTATCGACACTACTATCTCCAGGAATAATTTGGCGTAATCCGATAAGCTAAATATCAAAAAAAAAATACAGTCAAAGAAAAATGTTCGTAATTAACAGAAGAGTCAAGGGGTAATTTAGAAAGAGTACATTGATTCGTGGACCCACGCGGGGTGTCCCCCCTCACCGCCCATGCTATGAGTTATGTTCCTCGAAACTCCCAAAAACCTTAACCAGTTTACGTTAGAACCGTAATCTATCCATCTTTTTTCCCTCCTCTTTTTGTCCCCTTCTCTAATTATCTTTTATTCTCACTCTCACCTTGTGAGAAAAAAAAAATTAATACCTAAATAAATTCCATACTAAACAAAAATAAAATACTACACTCTTGGTCATAATTTATGTGATGTAATTTAAAAATAAATGATTTTTTAAAAAATTTATCATCGAAAATAAGTTAAACATACTAATGGTTATAGTTCATCTAATTAAACATAAAAATAATAAAATTAAATTATTATTAAATAAAGAAATATTTTATTATTTTTGAGACGGAATAAAAAAAGATTATCATAGTAAATGCGGGGTATTATAATTGTTCTTTTCAGAACTTGATCTCAATCTATTTTTTTTTTGTTGACGAAGGAACTCGCTACTTTCTTTCAAGTCGCCTGAGGTAAACTCCGATCGATGTTGATAGCCTGCAAACGTCGTAGGATTAACCACACTTGGCAAGCCATGTGTGACAGGCTCAACCAAGAAGGTTTATGCAGGGGATCGAACTCGTGACCTTGCGATTCCGCGCTTTACGCTATACCAACTTGGCTACCCTTGCGGGTAACTTGATCTCAATCTGATCTGTGTAGCAGTGGGTATTCATATAAACATTTACTATGATAATTAATGCTCATTTTTTCAAGAAAAAAAAGTAACGATTTTTATTAAAGTGTCACACACACTAAGCTCATTACATTTCATTTTCATTTGTTTCCTTTATTCCTACTCTATAGTGTGTCATGTCGGTACTAATTCTTGAAAACTAAGTTCGAAAGTTCCACCTTTAGCCCCATTTATTGTAGTTTTTCTGGTAAAGTTAGGGAGAGGAAAAGAGAATAATTATGGGGGAGACTCACAATCATGACCACCACCATAACCATAACCACAACCACAACCACCAGCCACCGCCGGCACAGGCGGCGGCGCCACCAGTAATGCCACTTGGTTCAGCCAGAGGACCTTTGTTTCCACCTGCAGAGCAACTACTTCAGCTTCAGTACTGCATACACTCTAATCCTTCTTGGCGTTAGTATTCTTATTCTTTTCATCTCTTTTTAGCTATTTATAGTAAACTATATAAAGATAAAGATGAAAAATTGACACTTCCTTTTTGTAAAGTTTGTGTCTTTTTTACTCTTGGTTGGGGTGAATTTTAAAATCTAAAAGTAGTGTTGTTGAAATTAATGTTTTTCTTTTTTTTGGGCTGAACAATAATTAAGTTGTAAAGATAAAGATGAAAAATTGACACACTCCTTTTTGTGAAGTTTGTGTTTTTAATTTTTGTAGTTGGGGTGAATTTTAAAATCTAAAAGTATTGCCACTGAAATTAGTTTTTTTCTTTTTGGGCTGAACAGGAATCTATTTGTAAAGATAAATTTGAAAATTTGACTCACTCCATTTTGTGAAGTTTTGTGTTTTGACTTTCATGGTTGGGTGAATTTTAAAATCTAAAAGTATTCCTGTTGAGCAACTTTTTTGCTGAACAAGAATCTGCTTGTAAAGATAAAGATGAAAAGTTGATACTTTCCTTTTTGTGAAGTTTGTGTTATCACTTTCATGGTTGGAGTGTGTTTTAAAATCTAAAAGTATTTCTATTGACTGGCTTTTTTGCTGAACCAGAATCTACTTGTAAAAGGTTTTACCTTTTTATGGTCAGATTTTTTTTAAAAAAAAACATATCTATGTTTTAGTTTTTTGACTGTTGGAGTTTGTGTGCTATTGTTATCTTTGAGATGGTGAATCTATTTTCCAGCAGTTCTTTTTGTATTCTTGTTCTTTGTTACAAATTCGATTCTA
Organism: Anisodus acutangulus; assembly: GCA_029783415.1. NCBI lineage: Eukaryota > Viridiplantae > Streptophyta > Magnoliopsida > Solanales > Solanaceae > Anisodus > Anisodus acutangulus. Next base: position 4,243,379 of record CM056503.1, read on the forward strand.
ATTCTCCGGAAGGCTAGCTCAGTTTGATCTTATTGTGAGACAATCCCGGAAAAGAGAGGTTTAATTGTTCAGATTAAACTGTCACATGATGAATTACTTAAAAGCTATGTCACCTTTGGTGGGAGAATTGATAACTTGGAGGTTTCCTCAAGGGGGATAGCAGTGGAATGGGATTGATCAAAATACCCCAATATTGTTGCCAAATTGAGCTAATCCCCAGGCTGTGAACCTATATTGTCATCAGTTGTCAAGCTCCGATGTCATTACTTAGTTTTACTCATGTTGGTCATCAATCATTAAGTGTAAGCTGTATCCAGAGTGAAGATTTTCATATACAAATATATTTAAAGCTTCCAAAAAGAAAAAAAAGGATGAAGGGGTACTTGCTCAAACAGCGTAAACCTTCTTTATGAGCTTCATCACTTTCAATGGTAGTGAAAGAGAATGAGGAGTTGTAGTTTAATAAGGAGATGCAGGTTGGTGGAGTTAGTCTCTTGGCTTTATTTCATTTATGCCTCAAAAGTAGACGTGCTTTCAGCAAGTCTAAGCGGATTACTGTGACTAATTGAAAGGATGGAGATTTGGTGTGTGTGGGGGGGGGGGGGGGTTCTGCTGAATTCTAGTTCTTCACTTTCCAAAAGGAAAATTCTCTGCAGACTTTATCGACCTTATAATTCATTATAACTTCTGAATCATCGAGACAGTGTAATGATTCCTTCATGTGAGTCAGTTGATGGTTATGGTTTTACTATAAAAATCAGGTGAAGGAATCAAAATCAAGTAGGCATGGTGACTTTAGAAACCTCCCAATTTCTCCAGAATTTGGAGTTGAGATTTCTCCGACCTCCGAGCAAAAATGATTTTGTTGCTGATATGGAGTTGAAACATGTTCTTTTCTTTTTTCTTGATGAAGCAGTATATCATCTGAAGACCAAGAATCAAACTGTTTTGGGGGAGTTAAGCGGTGTCAAGCTTCTTGTTTAAGATGCAGATGTAAGGAAGGTACCATGAAGGCGTGGCATAAATGTAAAATTTGCATTTGTACAATAAATAAATAATTCCCCAACCAGAAGGAGCTGCAGTCTCTCCATGAAATGACTGAAATTTATGTGTGGGTTCTGGTAAAGAAAAACAATCCTCTTAACCATTGCAAGATTGCCTCAACATCACATGCTATTCAGCTCAAGGACGATTATTGTATTCTACCATCTGGAGGAATATACTTTTGATAGAACAAAGGTCTCCCTATTGAGCAATAAGATCTGGTTTGCAGTTTCATTGTTTGCTGCATATAGCCCACTTGAAGGAAATTAGACAACTTCTGATGGAATTTAGAAACTCTAATGGACAATTTGAAGTCATTAGATCACTTTCCTGATTATTTGCGGCAGAGTCTTGTTCCTGTAAATTGGAAATTTTACTTTGTTGTAAATAAAGAAATAAAAGAATTTCAGAAAACCGTGGCCGTAACGATATCAGGATCTGGCTTATCCTTGCAAAAAAATGATTTTAGGATTTGAGGTTTTCGCCTCTCGTAAATGAGTTGCAGATTCTGAAACCTAATCATAGTATTGAGCTTTTTCCTCTAATCAGTTGCATGATTCCACATTTGCAGCACAAACTGTTTTGCTGGCCTTCCAACACTACATAGTTATGCTTGGAACTACAGTAATGATAGCCACGATTCTGGTACCTCAGATGGGTGGGGGTCCGGTATATCTCTAGCATTTCCTTTGTTGAGTACTGGAGATGCCTTTTCGATGTAATATTGATATCGTGAGTTCTTTATCTTTGTGTGCAGGGTGACAAGGCTCGAGTTATCCAGTCTTTGCTTTTCACATCAGGAGTGAATACTCTTCTCCAAACGCTTTTTGGCACAAGACTTCCCACTGTGATGGGTCCGTCATTTGCTTACATTATATCAGCCCTGTCGGCCATTAATGATCTCTCTGACGGTAATTTCAGGAGTGAGCATGAGGTAATAAAGTTTACTGTTTAGGTACTATCTCTAATACTTGTATGATATATTTTATGGACACCTATCATTTTACTTTTATCACAGCCCTCACCCCCCTCGTTTCAGTGATTAGGCTCTGTTAAAGAATAATTCAAAGTTGTAGGAAATCAAATTTGTTTAGGATTTGGTATTATTAGTTTATTTAATTCATGTCCAAATAGGATTTGTAGTCAGAATTATGTAGGAATAGGTTTTTCAGTTTCTAGTCAAAGTAGGTTTCATATTATTATAAATAGGGATAGTGCTTAGCTGAGAGTGTGGAGAATTGTAGAGAAGTATTAGAAATTTATTGAGTTTATGAATGAATTATTTTCCTTCAAATTGGTATTAGAGCTTCTATGATTTTGGTAGAAAATCAAATATCTTCTGATGCCGGCGAGCGGCACTAACCAATATGTGTCGCCCATCTGGCCAAGGATTATGTTGGCAAACTCAGAGACTTGTCAACAAAAAATTAGATTGTTCGGTGAAAAGTTCATAGGCAGGTTCAAGTAAAAATATTTCAGGCTTAAAAGGAGCAAACAAATATGGCATACGAGGGAGAAATTGTTCTCTAAAAGTTGGAGAAAAATGGTTAAGAAAAAAAAATTAAAGTTGGAGGCAAGCGCTTCAACAAAAACATGAGGTCAGTGACAAGTGCATCAACAATTGGAAGTTGGAGAGAAATGCTCCAATACAAAAAAATGAAAGTTGGTGAGAAGTACAGCAATCGAAAATTAAAGAGAAGGGCTTTAACAATCAGAGGTTGTTGAGAAGTGTATCGACAATTGTAAGTTGAAGGAAAGAATTCTTCTTCATGAATATTCATAGGTTAGTCTACTAAAAGAAATCTGGAAGCAGAGTGGTGAACCGCTTCGCCTATCTGGTACTATTTCTTGAAGCTCAATCTCTCCAGCAGCGGACCTTAGAAGAAGACAGGAAAGGATGAGATGGCATCGAATGCACTCTTGCAAGGGATTGTGCCTAACACAGATAAAAATATGAAGTGGGAGAGAAGTGCTCCAACTCAAACTTAAGAATATTTGAGAGAAGTGCTCTCATACAACAACAAACAATGAAAAAACAGGTATATACAAATTTGAATTACAGGAGAATGTTGAAGAATAATTCACTGTTGTATGAAACTTAAGTTCTTTAGGATTTGATATTATTAGTTTAATTCATGTCTAAATAGGATTTGTAGTCAGAACTATATAGGAATAGGTTTTTCATTTCGTTTTGTTGATGCACTTCTCATCAACCTTCGATTATTGAAGCTCTTGTCTTCAACTTCCAATTGTTGATGCACTTCTCATCAACCTCCAATTGTTGAAACACCTCTCTTCAACTTTCAATTGTTGATGCACTTCTCACTAACTTTTTTTTTGTTGGAGCAATTCTCTCCAACTCCAATTGTTGATGTACTTGTCACCAACATTTTGTCGGAGCACTTGTTTCCAACTTAGAAAGTGATTGCTCTTCTTGTCTGGTATGTTCTAATTCTCCTAAGATCATTGATTACTCTTGAAACATAAATTCATGTACAACATAAGTTACCCTAGCTTTATTACACTAATATTAATTCTTTGATATTGAATGTTGGATCTTATTTTTGCATTCTCAAATTCTACTATAAGATCCAAAGTAAGTTGGCTAGAATCATAGGCTTAAATAACCAAAGTGGATATCTAATGCGGTCCGCTGATAAGGCAAAGCTTTCATTTCTTCGAATTTCTTGATCTATCTTAGTGGGGAAACCTAATCTGAAAAATATAATTTTCCTTCACTTTTACAAAAAAAAGGTTAGTGGAGAGCAGAAGTACAATAGTAGAAGACAAGATATTCTCATATAAAAAACCGCCGATGAAAACTTAGTCTTGTCAATTTAAGATAAGGAAGGTCTTATTTGGGGCATAAGCTTAATGTTTTACATGACGGAACTACCAGATGATTACTTTTTATTGAGTATGTAGTTTGTTTAGGGATAAATACTCCGGTTATAGATAATATTCGAAGACAAGATGTTCTTCTGTACAGAAAAGCTGATAAGTACTTCATTTAGAGTTTTGAGCAGAACGATAATAGTGTCAGGGGCGGATATACATTGAGGTGAGGACCCGAACACCCTCGGCAAATATTACAGTGTATATATAGCGTAGATTTTATGTGTTTATGTACATATATTAACTTTTGAACACCCTGAACAATCAAAAGGTTAGCTCAAGTGGTCCAGGGTGTTCAAAATTGTCTCCAACATCCTAGGTTCGATTCTTAAGTACAACATTTTTTTTATATTTAACTTTTGTTGTTTTTTTCGAACATCTTGAGTGAAAATTCTGGATTCGACACCGAATAGTGTAAGACAAGAGATGTATAGACAAAAATGCAGATGAAAGCTTAATCTTGTGTAAGAATTAGGATAAGCCAAAGCCACAGTTTGAAGAACGAAATAGACATTGTGTCTTAGAGGGCCTTTGGTGGGTGTTCTTGAAATTACTTAAGAGTGCACGAAAGTTACAGTTATTTCTGATGCATTACCTCTTTTAATGTTGTGTGTAGAGATTTGAGCACACTATGAGAGCTATTCAAGGGTCACTGATAGTGTCTTCCTTTATCAACATAATACTTGGATATGGCCAAGCCTGGGGAAATCTTACAAGGTAAGTTGTGTTTTCTGCTTCTGAATACTTATTACAAGGACCATTAGTTTCTGTATTAGGACCACCTAAATTGTCTCGTCTTTGGATTGCCTTCCCATTATATTCCATCCTTTGTTACTTTCTCCGACAGGGAAATGACATGTCATCCTTCTTCTTGTCTACAGGTTTTTCAGTCCTGTTGTCATTACGCCTCTTGTGTGTGTTGTAGGTCTTGGTTTGTTTGGTAGGGGCTTTCCTCAGGTATTGTCCCAAATATTTAAAAGCTTCATTGCTCGAAGAAGTTGCATAAACCTCATCCAATTTTCTTTATGATCCTATGATTTGATCAGGTGGGTGATTGTATAGAAATTGGCCTACCCATGTTAATTCTACTTGTCATTTCCCAGCAGGTAACATTTCATTTCGTTGACTTCTTTTTTCTATTGATAGTTCTTTCAATTTACTGGAAGATTGTAATGTTGGTCAAGTGATGTGCAGTATATGCAACGTGTTCATCCAGTTGCCCAATCCATACTTGAAAGGTTTGCTTTGCTCCTGTGCATTGGGCTTATCTGGGCTTTTGCTGCTATTCTTACTGTTGCCGGTGCTTACAACCATGTGAAGGAGCGAACTCAGCTGAGCTGTCGAATTGACCGTTCTTTCCTCTTGTCATCAGCTCCATGGTACTTAGCTGGATACGATAATGACAATGTCTTCCGCCTCTTTCTTCTTCTGACATGTCTGTTTTGTTACGTGTAGGATCAAAGTCCCTTACCCTTTCCAGTGGGGGATTCCCATATTCAGAGCTAGCAGTGTCTTTGGAATGATGGGTGCTGCACTTGTCTCATCAGCAGAGGTTCACTTTTTGTTTTGATTCAATTTTGTTCCCACCAGTCTCTAAATTTGCTTTTCGAAACATGAGTTTTAGTATTTGGTTCCACTGACAAATTATGGGTTTAGGGTGTGTTTGGTTTGAAAGAAAATGTCTTTAATGGAAAATGTTTTCTTGGAAAACAAGTGGATTTCTTACTTATTTTGTAGTGTTTGGTTGGTAAGCAATAATAATATTATCCCAAGAGTATTTATATGTAATCTAGCAAAACACCATGGGATGGGATGGGATGGGGTGGGAAGTGGGATTTGAAGGTGGCGGGGAGTGGGTTGGTCAAGCGGTGGGGGTTGGGGCGTTGGGTGGGTGGGAGGAGACAATGAACTTGGAATGTCACTTATGAAACTTGTTTTCCCTACTTCCGTTAGGGAAGTCATTTTCCTCATTTTTAAGTAGCTTGTTATACATTTTGACTAACCAAACTTGGAAAAAAATTTCCTCCATACCAAACACACCCTTAGAAGAAAACTAGTTCTTGGCGCCTGGAGATGTAGTAACACTTTATTTTCTGTGGACCTGTGAGGATGCTACAAAGGTCAAGGGTTCAAATGACCCTACTGAATGTCTAATTATTGTTTCATACTAGTTTATTACTACAGTGCCAAATAGTTTTCATTGAAAATACTCAAAATATTATAAAGTAAAGTTGGGGAGACATTCTGTGTTCGTTCTGAGTTCAGATCGAGTGGGGAGAAGATCCATGAATTAAAGTATCCCACGAAAAAGAAAATATATAGTAGTGCTAAAGTGGAGAAAAAAAATCTGTCTTTTTATTTTAGTTGAAAAGGAAATTAAGTAGTATATTGGAGATAAAACCACTGGAGTATATTAGGGAACCCCTAGTGTTAAATAATTCTTTGAAATATTATAGATCCATACAGGCATTTACGATATCGGGGAAACAGCCACCCCAACTAGCTTGGGATTGAGGTATAGTTGTTGTTGCAGTTGAAAGGTTATTAAAAGAAGAAAATCTCTAGTTAATTTAGTAACTGCTAGAAGTTGTTAATTTGCCTGTGGTTTAAAGAATATATCGGATTGGATTGACGATCTTAAGGGGTTTTTGAGCTGTACTCACCCCCCAAGTTGTTTTCTGCTATAGTCACTTGGTTGTCTTTTCCTTTAGCATTTTTGTTCACCTTTAAGTCTTCTGTGTATATTCTTCCTTAATCTTGCATCGATTCTAATAGTCTTAAAGCAGACAGATTATGGCAACCAAGGAGTTGCTGTCGTTATGATCTCTTTCAAATTTACCTTGGATATTTATTTTCAGTCAACAGCAACTTTTTATGCTGCATCAAGGCTTGCAGGGGCGACACCCCCTCCAGCATATGTTGTGAGTAGAAGCATTGGCCTACAGGTGCTACATCAATCAAGTGATTCAGCAATGCCTTTTTACTATAATTTATTGAGTACATTTTTTATTCTACTTTTGCCTCTGATTATATTTTAGCATCAGAAAGTAATTCAATTGTTCTCTGCTTCTTGTCCAGGGTCTTGGACAGCTCTTTGATGGGTTCTTTGGTGCTGTTGTTGGCCATACTGCATCTGTGTAAGGGTTGATTTCTCTCTTGATTTATTGCAAAGCGTCTTCTGGTTCAGTTGTTTTTTTGGTTAATATATTTATCTTCTATCAAGTCTTTTAAACTAACATCTGGGAACTTAGGTGTAGGCTACCGCCCTAAAGATGTTCAACCTGCTCTACTGTACATATTGCTTTCTTGGCATGCAGATAATTTTCTTCGACTTTCTTGACCTATTTAAAAAAGTTAATCTGTCCCCCTTGCAAAACCATTTTTTACTATTTACTTGTCATTCAAATAAGACTGTAGTAGTAAAAATATCCTTCCAGAAGTACCATCTGATGGATAGATATTTCCTTCCTGATACTTTCTTGGTTTATGTTGTGGCGCTTCACTCCTAATTTATGGATGATAAAAACTGCAGCGAAAATGTCGGCCTTCTTGGACTAACTCGTGTTGGGAGTAGAAGAGTTGTTCAAATTTCTACTGCTTTCATGATCTTCTTCTCTATATTTGGTTCGACTCTTTCTCACCTCCCTCTTCCCCACATCCCCAAACTATGTTTTGCAACTAACAATGACTAACACGAGTTGTTATTATCCAGGAAAATTTGGAGCATTCTTTGCTCAAATCCCATTGCCCATATTTGCAGCTATCTACTGCATCTTATATGGTATAGTCGGTAAGTGCTTTTCTCCCTTAGCTTGTTGATCTTCTTGTCGTCTTATTAAACAGTAACTAAAGAACGGGAATTTTTGCTGCAGCTGCTATTGGTATTTCCTTCATCCAATTCGCGAATAAAAACTCCATGAGGAATATATATGTGCTCGGCATCTCTCTATTTCTCGGTATATCAATACCCCAATACTTTGTGATGAACACAGATATTACTGGTCATGGACCTGTTGGAACTTCAGCTGGATGGGTAAGAAACATAACTTCACACAATCCGCATTATGATTTGTCAATATGCATTTGATAATGGATTTGAGTTATACTACTAGAATAAAAATTAATCATTATCAAAGGTGTACTTGCAATTACCTTATAAACGATTTGATTGTGTAGACATTTTTTTATAATGTCGGAAGATAGAACTTAAACTTGTCCGATGTTTTTTGCAGTTTAATGATATATTGAACACGATATTCTCTTCACCTCCTACTGTTGCAACGATTGTCGGGACATTCGTAGACAACACGCTCGAAGCAAGACACTCGATTGACGATAGAGGTGTTCCGTGGTTGGTTCCGTTCCAGAGGAGGAAAGGAGATAGTAGAAATGATGAGTTTTATAGTTACCCTCTTAGAATCAATGAGTACATCCCAAGTAGATTTCTGTGATAACTAACACATCCATGTATATGACTGTAACAAGGTGTATGACAAATTTTCTTTTTTAGCTCACAACTTAGCCTATTTTTTTTATCTTTTCAATTCTTGTCACTTGAAATTTGTGAACATCAGACATTTGAGGCCTGCAAGTTTTGATGATGCATAGCCAGTAGGAAGGCATGGCAATTACCTTTCAATTTATATTTCCCATGTTATTAAGCAAAGTTTATATTAATGATATACGTTCTATAATTGTACAGTATAACTAAAGTGGAAGGAGCATTAGAATGGTCTTAGCTCCTTGATAGTTAAGAGTCAAGACAATGAAAAGAAAAGAAAAAAAAAAGATTTGAGGCTTTATGATTCCATTTAGTTTCCTTTACTTGATCTAACATTTCAAACTTCAATTATTTCAAGATTTTTGAAATTGGTCAAAGACCTTAGTTTATGGTCTTTTCCTATGGTACAAGTTGTTGCTTTATACTAGTAGGTTCTTACTTTTGAGTTTTGACTTTCATCATTATGAGTTATGGACAAACAGAAGTAATTTTAAATAGTTGGAGAATTAACCATGAAAATAACCTCCTCTTTAGTAAATTATATGAGCAAATTTCTGAAACAAAATGTTACTGCTATGAAATCTTGTACAATTATCGGTGGGATGTTTATATTGATTGATTGAAAAGTCAATAAGCTAATTCATATAGATAATATATTTACTAGGTTGTCTATCCAAACCGAAAATGATATTATAAATTTTTCAAAATTAGTATGTAGAAAATTCTATGAAGATCGAATTAGATCTCATGAAAATGTGGTTCCTTTAGTCTACTTGCATTAAGAAAAGGATGTCACATAAGAGTGGACATCAAAAATGACATTTGCAGAAATTCGTTGAAAGCAATATGTCGGATGTGAACATTACCAAATTTATCAAATGCTTTGAACAAACCTCACTTCTTTCCCAATCATCTCAAGAAAAACTAGCAAAGGGTCCCCACATTTGATTTACTGAATTTTTTGGTTCCATGAACCTCATATTAAATTTTGGCTTTTTCTGGGTCAGAACTCAGGATAGCACTTAGCAGGGTCCACTCGTTTACTTCAAATTTCATTCTGGTTCACGAAAACAGATTCAGAATTTTAAGTTTATGAGATCTAAATCGCATTTTTTTGTTTATTGAAATTTGGATAAATTATTTATACATATTAGGTGAATTACTTATTATAAATAAATACAAAGTTCAAACTGCAAACATACTGGATTTGGTAGCACTCCCTAAAATGTATACGCTTCTAACTTGCTTTGATTACACCGGATTTTACACTGTAGCGTAAACTAATATGTTATAGCAGATAACTTGCTTTAATCTCACTTCTTATGGATAACAAGTACTCTTTTTTTCCAGCATTATCGACTAGAAAAAAGGAAAGATGAACTATTGAGATGTAGTCATCTACTTATTTACATATAAATATTATTTACACGAGATATAAGGAACCCCATGTACAGGGGAAAATACAGAACTGGAAATTGACTACCTGATGAAGCCACTCAAGAATAGAGCACTCCTCAGCAACCTGCAGAAAAAAACGTACTACATTTGCACACAAAAAAAAACTAGTAAAGGGAAAACAGAGAATAGGAAAATTGACTACTGAGAAAGCCAGTCAAGAGTAAAGCACTCCTCGGCAACCTGTACACAGAGACCAGGCACAGCCTTCTCGACATCTTTCCATTGACAAAAAACCTCATCGTCACAAATTACACAACGTAACGATTCAAGAAAGGCTAAAGAGCTTGGCAAACTCTCAATAAGAGGGCACTCCCGCATATTAATCTTCTCCAAGTTTTTACAGCACCCAATGGCCTCAGGGAGACATCTCAAACCAACACATTGCGAAATGTCAAGATACTTCAATTTTACCAGATGACCAATTCCGGGAGGAAGCCTTTTCAGATGTGGGCAGGCATATATCCTTAAAACTTGTAGAGCTTGTAATTCACCTAAATCAGATGGAAGTTCATAAAGACTATCACAATTAGTGATACTAAGGCTGTAAAGCTTATGCAACCGGCAAATACTTGATGGCAGCTTATTAAAGTTGATGCAATGATCCATTGTGAACTCCGAGAGCTGTGGGAACAAACCAGGAAAGTCTACAACTGATTCATCTAGGCTGTTTTTCATGTCACAAAGCATTAGAGATATTTTTCGCAAGTTATTGAGAGGATTCGTGGAGTCGGATAAGTGAGTGACGGATATTTTCTCGAACCAAAGGCTTCTCAAGTTGGTTAAATGGCTGAAGACAGACATGTTATGAAGAACTGCACTGGAGGAACTATAGTTTATGATTATCAATGCCCTTAGCTTTGGCATGTTCTCCAGGAAATGAGGCAAGAAGTACTCAGATGAAGCAAAGTTGAGAATCAGTACTTCAGCTTTCGGGCAATCCATTCTGAACCAGTCCATTTCTCTCATTTGATCTGCATTTAAGAGAAATAACTTCTGTTTATACCACAAGAACAAACTTTCCGTTATTAAGTATCAGCAGTAACCAAGAATCGGTAATACCTGTATGCACAGAGATAACTCGTGCATGGAAAGGTTCATCCACATTTCTTTCCCATTCTTTTGGCAACCTCGTGTCTCTTCTAGGCATGACCAATCGGCTTCTCTGATTTACATCATCGCGGTTGCCCATATGAATTGCTAGGTCTCGTAAGACATCATGCTGAGACACCGATATCTCATAGTAACTCGTATACATGTCTCCAGCTCTACAACATGAACACATTGAAGTCTATCAACTAATTGTTTTTTTCTATAACAAATCATACTAACAATAACTAAAAGATTGTTTGAGAAGATTTGAATTCACGGCTTACCGTGCATCTTTGACTAGATTTAGAAGATTTTTGTCTGAAAGTTCAACAAGAATGTGAAAAGCCTCTTCCTCATCAATATCATGTAGCTCCACCCACATGTTAATTAGAACATCAAGAGGAATCCTTTTGTCTTCAGGGAAAGCACCCAAGTCCAGGAAACACTCTCTCACCTTCTCAGGCAAACAGTCAATACTCAGTTTCATTCGCTCAAGCAACTGCAGTTCATGAGACTCGCAAACAGGTTGGCTTCGTGATAATCTGTTTTTCGCACTTGTCCAAAACATCTCAGACTTTCCCTTTAATGAAGATCCAATGACCTTAAGAGCCAAAGGAAGGCCTTCACATTCATCCGCAACCTAAAAATCAAAGAAGCTAATGCTCAAGTATACTTGGAAGTTTTTGCAAAGAAAAAGGATAAGCTGCCAAAAACATATACTACTACCTCTTTGACAAGCTTTTGATTGACACCACGCGGAAAGGAATTGTGTCCAAAAGCAAAATGGCAAAATAAGGACATAGCTTCATCTTCCCTTAACAACTCTAAATCATAAATACAGTCAATGATCGATGGAGGAAACTTGATGCGCGATACAACTAGGATCTTGCAGCCGGGGATCTTGAAAATTAGCGGCTCTAGAACAGATAAGGACCAAACATCATCAAGAATCAAGAGTACCGGGGATACAGATTTCATATTCCATTGGTACTGTAGGTTCCACTGGGGTAACATCTCCCCGTGTCCATAACCATGGAGATTGCACCCTGATATCTTTTCCCAAATCATTTTCCTCAATTGCTCCACATTTGGAGATTGAGAAACGATGAAAAAGAAAATCCTCTCCTTGAAATAACCTGGAAAAACATTGCCAAGACACCACCGTCATAAAAAGAAAAGGTTTTATGACCAATTTAGACTGTAATCCAATCAATAACTTTTGATGAGTCATTTACATACAAAATTGAATGTGTTGAATGAAGCTAGAATCAAGTTTTCTCCTTTTATCCTCCATTTTAACAGCAACAGAATAGAGTAATAAAAAAGAGAAATTACAAACTGTTTTGTGATTACTTACTTTTAACTTGATCATACGCGACGTAAAACAGTAAAGTGAGAGAAATGAGAAACTTTTTTGGGATTAATTACTTACTTTTAACTTGATCATCTTTACAAATCTCTTTAGCCAAGGTAGTCTTGCCACTACCACCAATTCCACAAATCTCAAACACACCCCTATCTTGTTCACCCATCAGCATCTCCTTCACTTTCTTCTTCCCCAATTCAATTCCGGCACCTAAATTTACAAAACTGTCCTCAAACCATTTCTCATCCTCTTTAATTCTTTTCACGGCTTCCCCTAAACACCCTCCTCCACCAGCACCACTTTCGTCAACTCCAATTTTTATAGCTTTAAGTCTATGCTCAAGCACATCAAATCTCTGTTCCATATTAAACCTAACGTGATGAACATCAGCTAGTACATGTGCTTGCATTGTAACTTGCATGAACCTCGCTACTCTTTTCTCGAGCCTCTCCATTTTCCTAGCCAACTGTAGGTTCCTGTTATCGAGGCATAATATAATTCAGTAATTTCTAGCAGCTTAAACTTTTAGATGAAAATCACACAATTCAATAATCCAAACTCCAACGTGAAATTTACGAGTTCACGTGAATCTAGTATCCCTCTGTCCACAGTTAGAATTTCGAGATTCAAACTTCTAAACTTTGACCGTGAATTTGGATATAGAAACTTTAAGTTTTTTTTAAATAAAATTTGTATATTTGAAAACTACGTAAAAAGTACTATTAATTACAATAATTAACAACTTAAATTATTTAAAAGGCATAAAAAGAAATTTCGGTCAAAGAAAAACTTGGTTAGACTCTCGAAATTTAACTGTGCAAGATAAATTGGAACGGAGGGAGTAATTTTTGCCTAAACACTATTTATGTATTAAAAATACCACTAAATACTCATAAATATGTGACTGTGAACTCAATTGTTATTGTATACTAATTCAAAATCGTTATAGAAATTTATAAACTTTAAATGCTAAATCCGTACGTGAGTAAAATATCCTAAAACGTATACACATGTATCACAGTTCACTCACTCCCAGTGCCTACCATTTCTATATACTTTTGAACTACCTGCCTAACCCTTCGCTCCGAGGGACCGTAGATCGGAAAGCGCCTCGTCGATTCTTCCCCTCGTTCTTTTTATCAACGATTACTTTCATTCTTTAAACAATTAAATAAATCTTTATTTGTTTGTCATATCTTAGCTAGGTGTTTATGGAATTATTATAGCAGGTTGGTCTAGTAATTAGGGGATCCACTGAAGAAGATCCTTATCCTTCTCCTTCCCTTTTTTCGGAAGAAGGGTCCCCCACTATATGATGGCGGTCAAAAAGGGGGAAAGAAAGGGCTAGTCTTCTTTGAAGGCTAGAAGCATCCTCAGGTCATTGAGGATGGTCAAAGCAATGGAGTTTTCCAAGTAAGAAGTGTAGAACAATTAGTTCATAAGGACCATCGTTGTATAACCATTATGCCGCTTCCGCAGTTAAATATGCTAAGTTCCAAAATATTTTTGCATTTGCCTCCACTCGACCTGAGGCCGTTGCAAATATGATGCAACAGATCCGGATTAGCCTTATGAATTGAATCTTAAGTAGGGGCTTAGCCCGCCGCCTACCAATCAAAGAGGCTGAGAGTAAGCGTAAGCTCACCCGGAAGCTCTACATAATATAATTAATTAATTAATTAATACTGTATTATTTGTAACTTCTAAGCTTTTAGATTAAATGATACCTGTAGACGTTCCAACGTCCAGAGTGGAGCACTTTTCCGGCGAGTTCGTAACCGTCTTGAAGAATTTTGGAGAAGTCTTCAAGCTGACGCTGACGTGTCTGTGAGAGTTCAACACCGATTTGTTTGATTTCTTGGATGATTGGGAGGAGATCATTAATGTTGGTGATAAGGTTATTGGCAGTTGACCGGCAAAAAGTTGATCTCCTTACTATGCTTATGAGGTGTTTTAGGAGTTCGGTGGCGATTTCGCCGGCGAAAAAGTCCGTTACCGCCATGTTTGGAGAATTGGAATTGCTTTACATTCTTCTTTGAAGAGCTTGGAGTTGTAGTGATGTTATTAAGAGAAAATTCAACAATAGTTGTGTGAGCACACCCTCTATTTGACTAAGTATTTTTGTCGGTTCCTTTTGTCAGCCCACCATTCCTGTCTTCCTTTTTCTCTCCATCACCTTTCTTCTAATCTCCTCTAATATATTTTATCTCTTCTATTTGTATAATCTTGATTTTCATTAGTCAAAAATCAAATAGAGGTAATAAATAGAATAACACTAACCCACATTTTATCTTCTTCGTTTTTCTGTTTTTTCTACTATGGCTAAAAGAGTGTACATAAAGGTTTCACTCTTCTTTCCTTTCTTTATGTTTTATAGGTTGATTTTTCAGACGGTTAGAGTTGAGTTGTAAAGGCTAATTCATCGCCGACAGAATGAAGCTCTTACGCAGAGTGTGCAAAGCTGATATTAGTGGAGGGTATTTTGGGAATTTCGGACTTGTATTATGTTCGCCCTAGTTTTCGCTATATATTCTGGGGTGCCGTTTTTCTTTGTATGTGAGCAAGAGAGAATTGTAAACACAAACTCCCTAATTTGATTATAGTTAAATCTGCAGTAGCAAAGTGGACATAGCTCTCGCACTGAAAATGAACCCCTATAAATCTATGTTTTATTTGTTCTTCACTTATTTACTATTTTCTTATTAGGTCGAATTTGAGACTCAAATCCTAACAACTGGTATCAGAGAGACATGTTGTGTTGCGATTCAGAAAATGATGGGAGGCGAAGATGGTTCGGCGCATGGCATCGGAAAATTCGATGGTACGGATTTTGCGTTTTGGAGAATGCAGATTGAAGATTATTTGTACGGCAGAAAGCTTCATCAGTCGCTGAGTCCGAAGCTATGGGAAATGAATGATGCAGATTGAAATCTCCTTGACAAACTGGTTTTGGGAGTCATTCGATTGACGATGTCGAAGAACGTTGCTCACAACGTGGCGAATGAGAAGACCACCGATGACATGATGAATGTCATGTCCGACATGTATGAGAAACCTTCGGCAAACAATAAGGTATTTCTCATGAAGAAACTTTTTCATCTAAAGATGGAGGAATGTGCTTATGTTGCAACGCACGTAAATGAATTCAACACGATTGTCAATCAATTGTCATCTGTGAAAATCGAGTTTGACGATGAAGTGCAAGCCTAATTTTGCTGGCGTCTCTACCAAATAGCTGGGAGCCGATGAGAGCAGCGGTTAGTAATTCTGTTGGCAATGCTAAACTGAAATTCAACGATGTTAGAGATCGTATTCTTGTTGAGGAGGTTCGCATGATAGATTCTGGTGAGGCATCGACGAGTTCTGTAGATCCGAGCGAACATTTGAGTGTTGGAACTGTGGGAAGCTGGGTCACATCAAGAAGCATTGTATGGCACCGAAGAAGGATGACAACAAGGGGGTGGAGTCAATGCTGCCATTGAAGACATTGCTGATGCGCTGTTGTTGTCTGTTGACAGCCCGATCGACTCTTGGGTGCTTGACTCATGAGCGTCTTTCTACACCACCCCACATCGTGATATAATGGTGAATTACGTTGCTGGGAATTATGGGAAAGTCTATTTGGCAGATGGTAAGCCTTTAGACATTGTTGGTACTGGAGACATTAATTTGAGATGTTAAATGGACACGTGTGGAAGATCACAAAGGTCAGACATGTGCCGAAGCTGATGCGTAATCTGATCTCAGTGAGTCAGCTTGATGATGAGGGACATGATCTTAACTTTGGTAATGGATCCTGGAAGGTGATGAAAGGTGCTATGGTGGTTGGTCGAGGTAAGAAAATTGATACACTTTATATGACGACGAGCTGTCGTGATACAATTAATGTTGTTGACAACACCAAGAAGACAGAGTTGTGGCATTGCAGGCTAGGGCATATGAGCGAGAAAGGGATGAAGCTTCTGGTGACTAACGACATGATTCTAGAGCTGAAGTTGATAGATCATCATATGTGTGAGAGCTACATTCTCGAAAAACAGAGGCGAGTAAGTTTTTCAAATGCATGTAGAGAATTGAAAATTGAGAAGCTTGAATTGGTGCACGCTGACGTGTGGGGACCTGCTACTATCCCCTCAGTCGGAGGATCACATTACTACGTGACCTTAATTGATGATTCAACCAGGAAGCTATGAGTCTATTTTATGAAAAATAAATCAGATGTGTTCATTGTCTTCAAAAAGTGGAAAGCCATGATCGAGAATGAGACAAACCTCAGGTTGAGGAGCCTGAGGTCCGACAACGATGGAGAATACATTGATGGTGACTACAAACAATACTATGTTGATAATGAGATCAAGATGGTGAAGACTATTCCTGGAACGCCCTAACAAAATGGAATAGCGGAAATGATAAATCGAACATTGAACGAGCGTGCACGGAGCATGAGAATACACGATGCACTGCCCAAGACATTCGGGGCAAATGCAATCAATACCGCAACCTTCTTAATTAACAGAGGACCGTCTGTTCCTTTGTGTTTCAGAATTCCAGAAGAGGCTTGAAATGGAAAAAAGGTAAATCTTTCTTTTCTGAAAGTGTTTGGTTGCTTATCCTATGTTCATATTGATGCTACTGCTATAAGTAAACTTGATCTGAAATCTAAGAAGTGTTATTTTATTGGCTATGGTGACACCGATTTGGTTATTGATTTTGGGATGACCAAAATCGGAAGATCATTCGAAGCAGGGACGTCGTCTACAATGAACATGTGTGGTACAAGGACAAGTTGTGGGAGAGTTCAGAAAGCAAAGTCTCTAAGAACAAGGAACCTGAAATAGTTGATTTGAGAGACTTCTCGACACCCGAGCTACAACAAGATACTACTGCGGCATAGAAACAAACAACACGAGAAGAAGGCCGACAAGCGAGTGATGGTGAGGTTGATGAAAATACTGATTCTGAAACAAATCAGCGGACGCCGATCACATAATTACGCAGATCATTCAGGATCAGTAAGTCGGTTCACATATTCTCTCTGTCCCTTAACTATATTCTGCTCACTAACATAGGGGAACCGGAATGTTACGAAGAAGTGATGCAAGTTGATGAATCGATCAAGTGGGAGCTGACAATGAAAGATGAGATGGACTCACTGTTGTCAAATCATACATGAGAGTTAGTTAAGTCACCAAACGAGAAGAATGTATTGCAGAACAAATTGGTCTACCGGATAAATGAAGAACATGATGGAAGTAAGCATTTTAAAGCGAAGCTGGTTGTGAAGGGATTTCAACAGAAAGAAGGCATAGACTACACATAGATTTTCTTTCCTATAGTAAAGTTGGTAGCAATCAGAACCATTCTTGGACTGGTAGCAAAGGAAGATCTGTATCTTTAATAGATTGACGTGAAAATTGTTTTTCTTCACGGTGATTTAGAGGAGGAAATCTACATGAAGGAACCTGAGGGATTTGAGGTTATAGGGAAAGACAAGCTGGTGTGCAAGCTTCAAAAGAGCCTGTACATATTGAAACAAGATCCAAAACAGTGGTATAAGAAGTTTGACAGCTTTATGAAGAAAGCCGAATTCTTAAGGTGCGAGGCGAATCACAGTTGTTACTTCAAGAGATTTGAAGACTCCTACATGATACTGCTCATTTATGTTGACGACATGCTGATCGTAGGAGAATACCTACATGAGATTGATATGCTGAAGAAGTTGTCATAAGAATTTGTAATGAAGGATCTAGGAGCCGCAAAGCAAATCCTCCGGATGAGAATCATCAGAAGTATTGAGGGCCTCAAGCTCTCACAAGAAGAATACGTGAAGAAGGTTCTCGATAGATTCAACATGGACGTTGCCAAGCCAGTCAGTACTCCCTTGGCTAGACACTTTCGTTTGTCAAAAGATCAGTCGCCTGTGACTGAGGACGAGATGGAGCATATGGACAATGTACCTTATGCCTCTACTATTAGTAGTCTTATGTACGCGATGGTATGTACGAGGCCAGACATTGCACATGCAGTGGGAGTTGTTAGCAGGTTTATGAACAATCCTGGAAAGCAACACTGGGAGGCTGTGAAGTGAATTTTCAAGTATATGAGGGCAGCTCAAGTTCAGCGTTGTGTTTCTGGAAGTCAGAGACAAGATTGCAGGGATATGTTGATGTTGACAATTATGGTGATGTTGATAGTAGAAAGAGCACATCCGGGTATGTCTACACTTCAGAGGTACTGCGATTTACTGGGTTTCAAAGTTGCAGAAGATAGTAGCTCTCTCTAGATATGAGGCTGAGTACGTTACCGTGACGGAGCCCACAAAGGAGATGGTGTGGCTACAATCTTTTCTGCGGGAATTGGATCAGGACTACAAGGGGAGTGTGCTCTATCTACTGTGATAGCTAGAGTGTCATTCATGTGGCAAAGAACCTGGTCTACCATGCTCGCACGAAGTACATATAACTCTGGTACCATTTCATCAGATCAACCTTGGAAGATGGAGTAATAGTGATGAGAAGATCCCAAGGAGTCAGAATCCAGCAGACATGCTAACGAAGGTCGTGTCGAATGATAAACTGAAGTTGTATGCAACTTCAGTTGGACTTCTTGAATGAGGATCGGAGTCATCACTGCAGATAGAGACAGATGATTGAAATTAGTCTCCAAATGGGAGATTGTTGAGTTGTGAAGCCTAATTCATCGCCGACACTATGAAGACCCTACACAAAATGTGAAACGCTGATATTAGTAGAGGGTATTTTGGGAATTTCGAGCTTGTATTATGTTCGCCCTAGTTTTCGTTATATATTCTGGGGTGTCGTTTTTCTTTGTATGTGAGCAAGAGAGAATTGTAAACACAAACTCCCTATTTTGATGATAGTGAAATCTACAGCGGCAAAGTGGACGTAGCTCTCGCATTGAGAGTGAACCATTATAAATCTGTGTTATTTGTTCTTCGCTTATTTACTATTTTCTTATTAGGTCGGATTTGGAACTCAAATCCTAACCCAAACTTCATAACTTGAAGAATTTTAACTATAACTGCAACGCTATGTACAAAAATTTAAAAGTAACTTTTAATTATTTTTTTTGACGTTAGACAACGATCAGTGATTAGAGTACATAGAGGTGTGCTCTCACTTGCTCATTGGTGAAACTTTTAGAGAGATTAAGGGTCTGTTTAGCAACCGGAATTGGCTTAATTACTAGGATAGTAATTATCCAATCTAGTAATTTTATGGTATAGTAATTAGGTTGAACTATTTGTTTGTCATAATGTAATTACAGTATAATTACAAGTGTACTATTTGATACACAATTAATTTAATTTAAGAAAAAAATTTAATTATTAAAATTAAAAGTTAATATTTGACAAATATGTGATATTATAAAATATATTAAATTAGGTATTTAAGATACATACGGTTTCTTGAAAAATATATTAATTAATAAATCATATATACCCTTGTGGTCCGGGCCTTCCCCGGACCACACACATAGCGGAAGCTTAGTGCACCGGGCTGACCTTTTTTATATTTGTAATTAATATTATAAAAAATAATAATGGATATATATTTTTTAATTTCATAATTTTTTAATATTTTAATTTAATTAATTATAAAAATAAAAAATCACACATTTTGTAAGAACATCATAAAATAGATAGAGTGTTCATGGTTTAATTCGGATCAATTTTCCCTAATAGGAAACAATATCAATCAAGTCAAATTTTTAAATATTAAAATCACAACAAACCATTTAAGTAGATTTTTTATCGTTTTGACTTTTGTCAATTTTATTAGTTTTTGTTGATTTTTTAATAAAATATATGATAATATTACTTCCAAAAACATATTAGGTTGACTATATTCCAATATAACACCACCAAATCAATTACTCTTTGACAAGACAAGGGACATAAATATATAATCAAGTTATATATGTTGCTTCCTCCAAAATATTGTACACATTGTCAAATAATTTAGCCATTTTTAAGTAACATAATAAAACTCCTTCATTGAGCTTCTTTTACAATAAAAGTTAAACATTTAGTTGCGATATATCAAAATATCTTAACAATATTGAATTAAACAATGAGGAATAACGGAAGGACTCAAAACAAGTCATTCTAAACATGAAATAGATTCTTAGAATCATCAATATAAAAACTACAAATCAAGGGTGAAGGTAAAGGCAAAAATTGGACAAACATAATTTTCGTTGTAGTGGGTCTCGGCTCATATTAGGGGAATATGAGGTGTTCCAATTGGAGGTGCACTAGTGGGTGTGTCATCTAGATTAGTTGGTGTGTCATCTAGATCAAGTAGTGTGTCATCTAGATTATCTTCTAAATTAAAGTCTTGTTGAGTTTCAGAAAATAGCTACTCATCTAAATCTAATGGTATTGCAGGAAAATGTTCAATATCAATAACATCATCATGTCTAGGAATAGGATCCTGTTTAGGAATAAGATGACTAGAAAAAGTACATCTTCCCTTGTTACCCCTACTAGAGGAAGCTTTACCATTATCCTTAAACATACATTTAAGTCCTTCCAGTTTTATTATGCTAATAAATAGTTAAAGATAATGAAATTAAGTACGCTAATTAAAATAAAGAAACAATAATAATTTAATGAAGGAACGAATGTACCAAACGCGGACGTAACGTCGACGTGTAATCGAGAGGTTGAAAATTGAAAATGTGCTCGATGGGTGATCCCCAAGCTAGTTGTCAACTTCACTCCCAAATAAATAAATAAAATTAAATATTTAGTACACAATGTAGACTTGTAGAGAGATAGATTGAGAGATTAGAGAGATTGTAGGAAGATGAAGAGAAAATGATAGTTGAGGAAATTGGATTAAAGTGTAAATATAATAACTTAGGGGTTAAAAATAAATATTAAGGGTGTGGGGGGAGGCCAAAAATGGTCCTTGCACAATGGCCAAAATATAAAATGGTCGTTGTGCAACAACTATTTTGTGCAAAGGGGGGTTATCGGACGGGACATGAGACGGGACCAGGATGGAACCGGGGCTGGCGGTACTATAGCGGGCCGGGCCCCGGCGGGACTAGCCGAGGTCCCGTCCCGGTTCGAGTCCCGTTATCAAATTTTTTATTTTTTTAATAGCGGGGTAGGAGCGTTGTCGGGGCGAGGTCGGGGTGGGACCGGGCCGACCTGCCCCATTGGCCAGCCTTAGATAAGATACAGATCGAGGTGAATGTGTTGATAATATACATGTTATAGGGTATTACTACTTATTAGAAGAGGTGGCAAAATTTATTCATGAAAACATAATTCGTGCAAGTTTGGGCGGGTATTGACCTGCCCATTTATTAGCTCAATCAATTTTAGCCCATCAAAAATTGGAATGTAGTCCAAACTGATTCATGAGAGATCTTGTCAAAATATTTTTTTATTTGATATATTATATATAATCATAAAAAAAAATTATAAGATATTAAAATATTATAAAAGAATAAATATGTAATTAAAAGTTAGTAAGAATTGGGCGGATTGAGTTATGACTGACATTTTAGCCCATTTCGACCCAATCGATTTTAGCGCAAGTAACTTTTGACCCGTTCATTTATTAACTCAATCTATTTAGATCCGCCCAAATTCAGCTCAACATGACACGTGACACATGACACCTCTACTTATTAGTCTATATCATTTTATGCTTTATTAATAATAGTAAATATAAACATAAATAATTTATTTAAATCAAAGACAACATAAAATATTTCGCGTGACTTAATGGAACGGTTTTGTAAGTACAAGCAACCCCAACAACACGGCGATTTGGGACGATATTAGTGGAGCCCATATTGCCAATGGTCCAGTAGAGTGCATTTGTCATGTCACATTTGGGATTTCCCCCAGTAATTTAGGACGTCGCTTTGTGTTTTCTGTAATTAAATTTTCTATCTGATTTTAACGAAATTGTTGGTGCCTAATATTAATCTGTAAATTTGCATAAAGTGTAATCATATTAGCAATTACTACAAGTCTATCCCAAATTATTAACTCCAAGACTTTAAGATATTGTCATTATTAAACTTGAAAATTGGGTCCACATTCAGA